>JAEIFN010000964.1:12220000-14720000 GCA_018903675.1 Zaprionus capensis | reverse complement strand
TACGTCCAGACGCGTCAACACTGAGCCGACATTTAAAGTTTTCAAACTTCCCTTTACGCAGCTCATGCTTAACAGCTGTAAACTGTCTGTTAATGTGCTGCTAGATAACAGTAGTGTCTGCAGCTGGTCACACCCAAGGCAAACAGCTGATTCACAACTGCATATATCGATAGTCGCATTTGCAAAACGGAAAAACTACCAACAACAATAATAAAAAAAGGAATTCTGCTGGTGGAGATTGAACACAGATCCTGTGAACAACATTTGAAGCCACGAGTGAATTTGGAATCATTTGTTTAGCTGAAGCTAGTGATTACCGGCGGAATGGTGGAGCTGCAGTTAAGGAAACGCAACGCCTGCGTTATTGTGCTTGGCGACATCGGACGCAGTCCACGTATGCAATACCATGCACAGAGCCTTCTCGAGGATAATTACAATGTGGATATAATCGGATATATGGAGACTCGGCCTCTGGACGCACTTACGGTATCGCAGCCCAAGTGTAAAATACACGAATTACCCGCGGTTCCGGTTACAAATTTAACGCCAAAACTGAAGCTAATATTTAAGGCAATTTGGCAGACGTTAAGCCTGCTAATTGCACTGATCTCCATTCGTCGTCCCAATTTCCTGTTGGTTCAAAATCCTCCCGGCATTCCCACGCTAATAGTATGCTACTTATATTGCGCCCTGACGCGCACAAAACTGGCCATAGACTGGCACAACTACACGTACACTGTGCTGGCTCTGGGTATGGCGGGCGGAGAGCAAAGCCGACTTATACGGCTCACAAAGCGTCTGGAACGATACTTTGGTGCCAAGGCGCACACACACTTCTGCGTAACCAAGGCCATGAAGGAGGACTTGGAGCGGAACTGGAGAATCAGGTGAGGGATGCTGTTGTTTCGCATGATATTTGTCTAATCTGCCCATCATTTCCTTAAGTCCGGTAACCGTACTATATGACAGGGCGCCGGCACAGTTCCATCCCATTGAATTGGCCCAGAAGCACGAGTTATTCATGAAACTCTCCAAGGATTATGAGCAATTCATGCCACAGTGCTATGCAGATCTTAAGCAATCCGGTATGCTTGAAGCTACATCGCTTACTCAGAAGCTCTCCAACGGCACAGTGCTGTACAAACCGCAACGGCAGGCGGTTCTCGTGTCGAGCACCAGCTGGACGCCCGATGAGGACTTTGGCATACTACTCCAGGCTCTTGAGTCGTATGAGAACGTTGCTGTGGCGCAGCCAAGTGTCTATCCCTCGTTGCTATGCATCATTACGGGCAAAGGGCCACAGAAGGCACAATACCAGGCACAAATTTCCAAGCTGCAATGGCAAAAGGTGTCCATTGTGACACCTTGGCTAGAGCCGGAGGACTACCCTAGTGTGCTGGCTAGTGCCGATCTCGGAGTCTGCCTGCACTGGAGCACCAGCGGACTTGATCTGCCCATGAAGGTGGTTGACATGTTCGGCAGTGGGCTGCCCGTCTGCGCCTATAACTTCAAATGGTAAGGACACTCAGAATACCCCCAAAGATATCTGCACCTGTAACCATATACTTTCTTCCCAACAGTCTGGACGAGCTGGTAAAGCACGGCGAAAACGGATTTGTTTTTAGCGATCAATTGGAACTTGCCGAGCAACTGCGCATTTGGTTCGAGAACTTTCCGAACAATCCAAGCATTATAGAGACCCGTTCTCGGTTCAGTCGCAACTTGCAAGAGTTTCAGGAACTTCGCTGGCGTGAGAACTGGCGACAACGTGCTGCACCCGTACTGGAGGCATTTCTTTGAACACTTATTTTTATTTATTATTGAAAAGTCTGTATGTTTTATTAATGCGAACACTAAGGGAAGGCACTTAACCTATGCTAATTATAACAATTTGATTCCGATACTGATCTAACTTTGTGCCGTACATAACTGTATCAAAATTGATTAGTTCCAATGTTTAATATTGCTTTAATTCCTGTCAGATCATCGGACTATCAGTTGGGGAAACTACAGTGGCCGTTTGCAGACTGGGCAAGCTTTGTAGTTGTTACGTTTGTATTTGCCCAGGCAGGTTTGGTGTAGGGCATGCTCGCACTTTAAATATTCCATAGTGTGTAGTTCCATTGGTTCACAGCAGATAGAACAGACATCCCCGGGCAGATCTATCCTTATTACCAGCTGATTACAAGTTGGACACTGACGACTCAATTTGCGGTACTCCTCATAACAGGGCGACTCGTGCAGAGCATGACCACAGTGCATGGTACGCATGGTCTCAGCAGTCATGATCTGCAGGCAGATTGAACACTTATCGCCGGGTTTACTGGAGGTAAAATAAATTTTAGATTGATACGACCTAAGATTCTTTTTTATATTTACTTGGAGCGAAAGACACGGCGCTTCTTTGTATTGTTACTGGACGGACCATTATTATCATACTCCTCGTCATCACCATTATCATTATCTTGCCAATTGTTATTGCGTCGTCGGGGCTGGGTGTGAGGGGGAACTGCAGTGGGCATGCTAAAATAAATTGCAGCTGCCGCTGCAACAACTACGCATCCAATTCCCAAAACGATATGCATATAAACCATTGTCACAGTTTCTGGAAAATTATGATTGATACTACTATAACTGATATAACTGATACTATAACAGATTTGCACTACCTTTTCTATGAAATCCCCAAAACAAATATATGCATTTTACTTAGCCATTCACAGCCAGTGCTACCGTATCGTGCAACGAAAATCTGTACTTTGCCATTCACATTCAATGTTGCCATATCGTGCCAGCAATGAAAGAAACGAATGCACTGAAACAAATATGTGAGAAAATATTTACACGTCTTATACCCTCACTTGTTCTCAAACATTTTTCAAACATAAGAAATTCTTTACTAATGTCCGGAAAAGATGTCTGATTACTTTGTATGTACAATACATAAAACAAAATATGTTGGGGGCATAAGATTAATAACTGTTTCCCTAAAATGTTTGCAACATATTTGACATTATGAATCTGGCGGACTCAGTATAGTATTTCTGCATCACAATGAGGACACCTCGAATTGATTGCAAACCAATCATCATAGCATGGAAAGCTATGCACAGCGTGGCCACAGGATAATTTCTCGAACGTCTGAATTAGCATTTTTTCATGACAAATCATACACCTATCACCAGGTTTGCTAAAAAGATATACAATAAATCTTTGTATGAACACACTGCATAAATTTCTCACCTGTTGGGCTGCCGTATTTCTCTGTTTCTTTCAGGTCTCACTATACTACGATTGCTAAAAAGATATACAATTAATCTTTGTTTGAACACACTGCATAAATTTCTCACCTGTTGGACTGCTCTATTTCTCTGTTTCTTTCAGGTATCACTATACGACGATTATTTGACTGCATCCGATGGTGGGCACCCGGAACCGTAGTGTTCATACTATAGTAAATTGCAACAGCTGCAGCTACTAGTACACAACTTAATCCTATACAAATTTCTAATTCAAACATTTTTACTGAGTTAAGTTGTATTGGACAAGAGCAAGCACTTCGTTGAAATCCCCAAATACTATGTGACTAAACAATGTGTTGCATTCTGCGAATCGGCTGTGTTCATTTCGAGTGTCGATAGACATATATCGATGAACACAGCTGCCCTGGTATGAGGAACATCTGCTAGCGGAGCAAGCAGTGCGAGCCTAAGCGAGGCCTTGGGTCTGTTAACAGCCAGATCGGCTGCTGACCCAAGGTTCCCGTTTTGGCAAGCGCCGTTTGAACCTTCGGCTGATGCTCGAATGCCCAGGCGTATGACCGCAAAACATCTCTTATAAGGGCGGCCGACTCCTCAGTAACATTTCAGCGAGCGGTCGGCGCAGATATTCTACAAAATAATAAAGTGCGTGCATTAGATGTTTTAAATGAATAATTATTAAATTTATTAATCCGATATTTTGGGTGTGTGCAGACGCAGCGTTCCCTCTCAGCTGTAACACATGCCTACTCTGCTGAGTCCGGTCCTTGTAGGGATCCGTCAGGGCCCATATAGTCCCGCCAAGCCTGATCTACCGGCAACGACTCCAAATACACGGCTGACTGGTGCCACGCCAGCAGCCGCATATTTTACCGGTCCGCCAGAGCCCTAGCGCACTTCCTGTGCAGGACGCACATCCGCCGCAGGCAAATCTGCAGCGTGACCAGACGCAGCAAATCATGCATTAAGACCAGCAGGCCAGATCTGTAGCAATATCAGCCACATGCGAACAGCACACCGTCTCTGCCTGTAGCCCACTTTCTTTGCCTGCAGGCCATATTTTTTTCTGCCTGGTGCTGCATCCACGTCCATGACCTGAAAGAAAACAAAACAATGTCCGATTAGTTTTAAATCTGTAATATAAATTGTTATTAATTATAAGTTTGCGTTAGTTTTGTTTATCCATGTTAGGTCCACGTGGGTAGGAAAGAATGTTAGGAATAGGATACAATAAATGAATGTTTATCATATAAAAAAATGAATTGCTAAGTTACCTTTCCTAGGGGAGATGGGGCGGCCTTAGTTTGCCAGGAACGGGCTCGCCGACTTGGGTGATGCTCTGAAACTCCAGAGCAGGAGCATCACATGGTTGGGTGGGTGCGCGGTGACTTGGCTGTCACCAATGGCTGTTGTTGTTGTTTATTTGTCCCTTGTAGAGTAGTCTGTGCCTGTAAACAAATTAAAATGTGTTAGAATATGTATTTTATGTGCATTTCGGTTTGTTTACCTTTTGTCAGTGATGCGTCTTTTGTGTAAATACCGATGATTATCGATATTTTGTGCGGACTGCAGTGCCGGAGGAAAAACCCCTCCCCAAGTGCTGCTGAGCTAGCCGGCACAGCCCTATCGACAAAAGCAGTCCGTAACATAATGGCGCCCAATTTCAAAAGGAGCAAAGATGTAGGCCAATTAATTCTGTGCCGAAATCTTTGCTAATCGATAGTCAGCGGTAGCTTTGCTGATGTGACTTAGCTTATGACAAACTGCGGCAAGTTGAATGTTCATATTCACATTTGCGCAAGGAGTTGTGGATTGAGAAACATCAGTAAGTAGAGGTATTTGGATTTTGAGCCATGTTGCCAGGCAGGCCGCGAGTCGTGTTCTATCAGTGGTGGTGAAAACACTGTGCCGCAGACTTGCCCTGGGCCGTGTGTTGCATGCAAATGTGACCGTTTCTTCTCGTTTTTTGTTTAACGCAGTAGATCGCCTGCCTTCGCTAGCCGTCCAGTTCGTTCAGTTCGGCCAATATGGCTGAATGAGGATCGGGTGACCCGTAAAATCTTAGAGCTATACGCGCTGCACCGCCTCACGGGCTAAAGGGACGCATTAACATTTTCGCCGCAAGATAACCATTTTTGCCCAGTGTGCCTGTCTCTAGGCTCTCGATACCGAAACACAAAATTGAGTTCAAGCTACCGCGCTGGTGGCAGAAGCATTTGCCTGTTGTTAAACTTCACAAGCAATGCATACATTCATACGCGGGCCGTGCATGCATACACGCACACATGGAAACGGTCGTTCCGCTGTCGTTGTTCGACTGAAGCAGTTTTTATGATAGTATAGGCGCTGTTTGTACTGAGAGCCGAACATGCAGCCGCCCCAGCCGAGCGCTTTACTCTCAATGCTTTGAGATCTGGGGCAGCTGGATCGAAATCCAGTGGCAGCAACTTTAACCGCTGTTTGAGGTCTCTATGTGTTCATTGCTTAGTGATAGAAACCATTAACAGAGTTGAGTAACTAATTTAAAACGAGTATAAAAGAAGAAAGCTTTGAATTTCTGTTAGCCTACTAATTTATTCCAGATACTTATTAATCTAAAAATAATATAAATATAATCATATTGAGCATTTTTCTTTGTTGTGCCGCCCGTCTAATGCTAACCTAAGCCATTACAACTATACCTGAGCAACTCGCACAGAGTTGGCGCAGCCGCCTCTAAGGATGCGTCTGTTTGCCCAGACGCAGAGAGGGGCGTCGCAGGGCGCCGGAGACTGGCACCGCGGTAGACAGACGTGGCAGACGCGCATTGACTGGCGGCCCCATCAGGCGATCCGGTCCCTCCGACACAATATGTTCTGCATGACCCTCTATTGCCGGCAATGGCGAGGCCGGAGACCATTCGGAGCTGGAACTGGATCCGGGTGAATCGGAGCTGCAAATGCAGGGGAATGCCATGTCATGTCATTTGTTCGTTGTGAGAGGCTCCCTCTTGCATATTCATTCACCTAGCACCTACCCGGCTGTGTAGATGGGTGGCAGCTTCTTCTCGTAGCTGCTTGTGCTGGGCGTGACAACACCCGCATGGATCTCCTGCTGATAGAGACCGTAGAGCTCACGCAACTCGTCCGGTAGCTCGACATTGCCTTCCTCAATGAGGCGCCGCTGCGAACTAATGATGTCTTCGCACAGTCTGCGCTGTCGTTCGGCGCGCAGCAGCTGCAGGTCCCGACGCCGCAGCTCGGCCTGACGGGCCAATCGTTCCGCCTGCAGCGAGACCTTGTCTGCCTCCAGCTCGTGCACGCGGCAGAGCAGGGCAAGCAACTCGCGCTCTTCGTCGCTGCTGATGCGTTCGGGAAGCTCCTGCAAGAGAAGTGAGCAGAGTTTAGATTAATTTGGTTCTTCTGGGTAACCACTGTATTGGGACACCCACATCCTCCAACTTGACACCCTTCTGGCGACACAGTTCCAACTCATGTTCGGTTTTCTCGCGGATTTCCTTGTAACGTCGTGTCTCCTTCTCAATGGCTGCCAGTTCACCCCAGGCATTCTTCAAGGCCACAGATCCTTCTGACTCGAGGTCTACAGGGCGAAAGAAAGAAGGAAATATAAATTACATAGAACAGCAGTGGGTTGAGGGATGGCACCCACCATCATCGCCAGGTGCATCGTACAGCTTGCCAATCCGTCCCTGCCAGTGTGAGATAATCATGTGCTGCCGCTCTGCGTCAAGCTCGAGGCCAAGCAGATGACTCTCCGCCTCGAGCAGCTTGCGTCTTAGTTTCATCTGCTGCTTGAACGTAAGCACAATCTGCTCTCGCAGGTAGCGTAGTTCGGTCTTGCGCTGTTCATTCAGTTCCTCACTGGGTGGTTGCTGTGCGGCAATCGCCGCCTCTGCGGCAGCGGCAGCTGCTCCGCTGCGCGGACGTTCTGTAAGCATCTTGGTGCGCAAGCGGGTGACCTCGTCGCGCAGTTCGGAGACCAAACTCTGATAGTGCTTAGTGGGAAAGTTCTTGAACTCATCAATGTAGACCGAGCTCTGCAGCTTGGTTGTGATGCTGTTGGCACGATCCGCATAAACCAGTGTGTTCTTGGTCTCGTCGCGGTGTTTGCTCTCTGGCGCAACGTGGGCAATCATCACTGTCTTGCAGCGTCCGCTGAGTGCCTCCTTGAGCAGCCGGGTGAGCTTCGAGTCGCGGTAGTTGACATATCGTGCTCCGCCCGACAACGCATTGATGCAGTTTCCCAGCGCCAAGAGGCTGCGATTGATGTGGGCACCCTCCTGCAAACGTTTGCCTCGGTTCTTGGTCTTCTTCGCCCGTTTTGAGCCGGCCAGATCGGTGAGAAAGAGCCTGCCCTGCTTGGTGCCCAGCGGAGTGCGAGTCTGTACCGTAATGCTGAGCAGAGCATGGCTACGCGACGAGGTCTGATTGGCTGCCGTGGGTTCCATAGTGCGCGCCTTGTTGCCCTTGACCAGCAGATTGACCACCTCCTTGCGACTGGAGGTGGTTATCTCGGAGAGGCCTGCCACAGTGATCCGCTGACCACGATGGTCCTCGCGTAACTCGAGCGGTCCGCCCGGATTGAGTAGATCACGTATGAGTTCATTGTAGATCTCCAAATACGATATTGACACCTTGCACGCGCTGTCCGGGCCAGCTGCCTCGATGTACCCGAATATGTCCTCGATGGCGCGCACCATCAAGCCAATGTCCTGGCTATTTACATCGGCATCATATCCAGCTGCCGTCGAGGGTCCGCGATCGGCTGTCGAGGGTTTCTTGCGCGGCACTGGACCAAGCATTGTGTGCGTCTTGCCTGAACCGGTGGCTCCATATGCAAAAACGGCGGCATTGTAACCATTGAGCACATCACGCACCAGCGGCGCCGTGGTCGTCTTGTATACCTGCTCCTGTGTGTCGTTCTCCCTGAAGACATGATCGTAGGAGTATTTGCGTGGTCGACTCTTGCCGCCATCGTCATACAGCAGCGAGCCACCCGAGATGACCTCGATGCATCGTTCGGTTGCCTCCAAACTGGGACGCACTCGTACGGCCACCTGACGAAAATCGGAGAAAATCCCTAAGATGGCATCGCTTCTAATCGCTTCATCATCATTTATCACACTCACCACCAGCCGCTCGTCCTGTTGGGCAGGCTGTGCGGTCGCCAGGTGACGACCTTGCGAGGATGTGCTACCCCCACTGCTACCCGACCAGCTGCTGGCACCAGCGCTAGCCGCCATCTATGATCAGTTAGTAGTCGTCCTTCGATGCTTCTGCCACGTGCCGTGACGTGCTGATAACCCTAGCAGAGCCACAACAGAAACAACAACAGCAGAGACAACAACAAATGATTGCAAATGGTGTCAATTTGTTGTCAACAATCGTAAAAATGTCATTAACTGCGGCTCCCGCCCAGCGACCACCCCCATCTCCCTACCTCTTCCTTTGCCTGTCTTAATGGATTGTAAACTTTGGCGCCAAGGTCTTCCCAGGCATTAACATGACTGGACTAATCGATGATGTTGTTCAAGTTGTTGTTGCTGATAATGCTGCTGGACGGGTGAAAGTCCTGCGGGCTTTGGTCTTACAACTTGGCGTGCGCCATAAATCAAGCCCTGAACTTGAGCACTCGACATGTTGCTGCGTGTCTCTGCATGCAAATCATTGAGCAGCCGAGCTCAATGGCAACACATTCTGCCTATTCACGACTGACCTAAGCCAAGGGAAAGGGTATTCAGGAGGCAGACAGTCGAGAAATCGAAAAGTCTTAATTGCCTTTTTAACGAATTCGAGCGGATCATCCCGAATTCAATCCCCAACGAATCAATTCACAACTCAACTCAAGTAATAATCTATCATTAAAATTCGATACAATTGTTTACATTTGCGGGTCTTATATCGAATGTATATATCGAATTATTTTCGAACTGTTCCCTGTTTAAGAGGCACAGTTGAAATAACACAATCTTAGATTTTATAAAAAAAAGAAAAACCTTGCATACATTTTGGGGCACTTATTTGTATTGCCCTGGAATTTTCGTCTTTTAGTTTTTTTTTGCCGTTGTAGTATGCGCACATGTTGTACATATATAATACCTAAAGAATCAATCTGATATCAGCACAATTGCATTGTTGCAGTACTTATGCAAACGGCGACGTTCAAGTGAAGGTGTAACATGATCACCCACTTATGAACCGCCACTGCCTAAATTGCATGGTCAGCGTTCTCACGCTAGCCATGTACATAATGCGCGCACACAACATACTCTCTCAATGTATGTATTATATATTGTTACATTATATGTATTAAAATACATAAGAGCCTTGGCTGCTATGTCGCAGCGCTTGGCACCTGTTAACGTTAAGCAAAATATATTGAATAAAGATAACTCAACGGGGACTGACGTCCCCGCTAACTCAAAACTTCGTCGTGTACTTATTTGTGTCAAATCCAAAACTCTTCATGGCGACCGTGAGGCAGGAGCCTCAATAAAAAGTGATGTGCAAGTTTTCTTCAAATTTCCGAAAACAACAACAACAAGGAGACTAGTGACTAATATGTGTATATAAAAAGAATATGTTCGACAACAAAGTTCCGGCGAAATTAACAAACTAAATGTTTTAAATTGCAATAAATAAGCAAAAGAAAACAAAACAGACAAAACAAATCGACAACGGAAAAGAAAAGAACTTTAACACAACAAACCATTTAAACTGGAAATTTGAACTATTTAAAAAAAAAAAAAAATGATGAGTAAATGTTTGTGATCTCAAAAGTATCAGCGATGAAATTGAGAAGCTAAAATAAACAAAAACGAAACGAAAAAAATGCAAAAGTGCAAAGAAACGTACACAAATGGAAACAACAAACATCAAAAGACACCTTCCAATCAACCAATATAACAACAACGACATAAATACACAACCAAAAGATGCAAAATTTCCCGAAAAACAAGAAGATGAAGAAAGAGTATTCTGCGGTTAACTTTAATAAGCAGACTTTGAAAGGCCAATCGGCTAACCAATCACAATCGACTAACTAATCAACGACTGGAGTATCAGAAGAAGTAAACGCGGTGAACTATCCGTGCACTGCGTCAACGACTGGATTGTGAGGAGAGGTAAACGCGGTGAACTATCCGTACACTGCGTCAACGACTGGATTATGAGAAGTAAACGCGGTGAACTATGCGTGCTTGTTCGACTACGAGGGAGTGTCAGCGTGCCATACCGGCGACGACCAGCTGACACAGGCCGACAACACTAAGCAAAAACTGTGGTGCGCTATTCGCACTACAGCATCGAGGGAGTGTCAGCGTGCCAAGACCCGCGACGCCCAGCTGACACCAACAATTTCAACTACAGCATCAACAACTACCGACAGCGCTACCAAGAGCGCAATTTTTTTTTACTTTGCACTGCGTTGCATAATTTTTTTAATTGCACTGCGATGCATATTTTTTCATTTAATTTTAAAACTATTGTAACATTGAGCGGAATCTTTTCTGCCCAATGAGAAGTTCGGCCTGCAAAGCCAAACGAAAAATTAGGTAGGAAATCTGTAAATTCACACGGGTGAATTAATTTTAAATTTCTCACCGCCGCAAGGCGTCTTATAAATTTTCAAATGTCTCAAGGCATCTTAGCCAAAAACAAAATCTCAATCTAATATCAAAAACAAAATCTAAAAATCTAAGAAACACAAAAAAAAAAGTCTGGACGAGCTGGTAAAGCACGGCGAAAACGGATTTGTTTTTAGCGATCAATTGGAACTTGCCGAGCAACTGCGCATTTGGTTCGAGAACTTTCCAAACAACCCAAGCATTATAGAGACCCGTTCTCGGTTCAGTCGCAACTTGCAAGAGTTTCAGGAACTTCGCTGGCGTGAGAACTGGCGACAACGTGCTGCACCCGTACTGGAGGCATTTCTTTGAACATTTATTTTTAATTATTACTGAAAAGTCTGTATGTTTTATTAATGCGAACACTAAGGAAACTACAGTGGCCGTTTGCAGACTGGGCAAGCTTTGTAGTTGTTACGTTTGTATTTGCCCAGGCAGGTTTGGTGTTGGGCATGCTCGCACTTTAAATATTCCATAGTGTGTAGTTCCATTGGTTCACAGCAGATAGAACAGACATCCCCGGGCAGATCTATCCTTATTACCAGCTTATTACAAGTTGGACACTGACGACTCAATTTGCGGTACTCCTCATAACAGGGCGACTCGTGCAGAACATGACCACAGTGCATGGTACGCATGGTCTCAGCAGTCATGATCTGCAGGCAGATTGAACACTTATCGCCGGGTTTACTGGAGGTAAAATAAATTTTAGATTGATACGACCTACGATTCTTTTTTTATATTTACTTGGAGCGAAAGACACGGCGCTTCTTTGTATTGTTACTGGACGGACCATTATTATCATACTCCTCGTCATCACCATTATCATTATCTTGCCAATTGTTATAGCGTCGTCGGGGCTGAGCGTGAGGGGGAACTGCAGTGATCATGCTAAAATAAATTACAGCTGCCGCTACATAAACTACGTATCCAAAAATAAAAACCATTGTCACAGTTTCTGGAAAATTATGATGGATACTACAAAACGCAATATATCCAGATTTGCACTACCTTTTCTATGAAATCCCCAAAATTTTACTTAGCCATTCACAGCCAGTGCTACCGTATCGTGCAACGAAAATCTGTACTTTGCCATTCACATTCAATGTTGCCATATCGTGCAAGCAATGAAAGAAAGAATACACTGAAACAAATAAGTGAGAAAATATTTACACGTCTTATACCCTCACTTGTTTCCAAACATTTTTCAAACATAAGAAATTCTTTACTAATGTCCGGAAAAGATGTCTGATTACTTTGTACAATACATAAAACAAAATATGTTGGGGGCATAAGATTAATAACTGTTTCCCTAAAATGTTTGCAACATATTTGACATTATGAATCTGGCGGACTCAGTATAGTATTTCTGCATCACAATGAGGACACCTCGAATTGATTGCAAACCAATCATCATAGCATGGAAAGCTATGCACAGCGTGGCCACAGGATAATTTCTCGAACGTCTGAATTAGCATTTTTTCATGACAAATCATACACCTATCACCAGGTTTGCTAAAAAGATATACAATAAATCTTTGTATGAACACACTGCATAAATTTCTCACCTGTTGGGCTGCTCTATTTCTATGTTTTTTTCAGGTCTCACTATACTACGATTGCTAAAAAGATATACAATTAATCTTTGTTTGAACACACTGCATAAATTTCTCACCTGTTGGGCTGCTCTATTTCTATGTTTCTTTCAGGTCTCACTATACTACGATTATTTGACTGCATCCGATGGTGGGCACCCGGACCCTTAGGGTTCATACTATAGTAAATTGCAACAGCTACTAGTACACAACTTAATCCTATACAAATTTCTAATCCAAACATTTTTAATGAGTTAAGTTGTATTGGACAAGAGCAAGCACTTCGTTGAATTCCCCAAATACTATATGACTAAACAATGTGTTGCATTCTGCGAATCGGCTGTGTTCATTTCGAGTGTCGATAGACATATATCGATGAACACAGCTGCCCTGGTATGAGGAACATCTGCTAGCGGAGCAAGCAGTGCGAGCCTAAGCGAGGCCACTAAGCATCAAACATATAGAGTACTCAAACAGCGGAATCTACTCATGATGCAATGCAGAGACTGGGACCCCTGAACACGAAGTGTTTCAAGAGTGAGCGATCGGATTTCTTCGTTAGAAACCGCGAGAAGCGCACATCGGCATCAAGTCAGTCGTAGAGCTAGGAAACTATCGATGGTTGGAACATTCGATATTTCCGATGGTTTTTATTGAAATATTCGATACTATTACGATAGTGCTTTATTTTCTAAATAGTGGTTATACCCATTGTAAATTGAGAAAGGATTTATTGGTTTATTTACTAAACGACTTTTATAAAAAAAAACATGTTTTTAAACTCATATATTTTTTTTAATAAACAAATAACATTCTTTCATAGAATTATATCACATTCATGGATACAAAAGTAACAATTTTAAAACTAAATTAAGTTAATCTAACTGAGATCCATTTAGACTTGTTGAGAAACAATAACAGGTCCACTGTTTTAGGTTTAAGCGATGCTTAACGATTTGCTGAACATCCTCTCCGACTCCGTTGACGTTGCTGGAACACACAAATACTACCGCGCGTACGACTTCATGTGCGAATCATTTGGTGCACACTAAAAAAAATTCATATCTTATTATATTATTTATCAAAACTAGGTAAAATTAAGCTTACCTTCTAGAAGTCTTAGGGATTCGCTTCTATAGGTATATGCGGCTCTTGACACTAGCACTTGCGACAAATGTATCCATGTTATTTCTGAAACGCCGCCAACACCACTTTTTTACCAACGCCAACGTTTTGCGCCAAAATTAAGAAAATGTGGTGATAACACTATCGTCCACTATCGAAATCAAATATTCGATAGTGGTTTGAGAAATAAATATTCAATATATCGATACTATCGTGAGTGGTCGCCCCAGCTCTAGTCAGTCGCACAACGACAGCGGAACGATGAGCACGGGTCTATTTCTTTGCTCTAGCCATCGTTTCAATGTATGTGTGCTATGTATGCACATGCACGCAAGTAAATGTATGCGTTGCATGTGAAGTTTGGCAATAGGCAATTGCTTCGGCCAGCGCGCTGGCAGCCTGAAGTCAATTTGGCTGTCACTAATGGCTGTTGTTGTTGTTTATTTGTCCCTTGTAGAGTAGTCTGTGCCTGTAAACAAATTAAAATGTGTTAGAATATGTATTTAATGTGCATTTTGGTTTGCTTACCTTTTGTCAGTGATGCGTCTTTTGTGTAAATACCGATTATTATCAATATAGCCCTATCGACAAAAGCAGTCCGTAACATAATGGCGCCCAATTTCAAAAGAAGCAAAGACGTAGGTCAGTTAATTCTGTGCCGAAATCTTTGCTAATCGATAGCCAGCGGTGTTTAGACGCCTTGCTGTAGCTTTGCTGATGTGACTTAGCTTATGACAAACTGCGGCACGTTGAATGTTCATATTCACGTTTGCGCAAGGAGTTGTGGATTGAGAAACATCAGTAAGTAGAAGTATTTGGATTTTGAGGCATGTTGCCAGGCAGGCCGCCGGTCGTGTTCTATCAGTGGTGGTGAAAACACTGTGCCGCGGACTTGCCCTGGGCCGTGTCCAATATCCGAATGTGTTGCATGCAAATGTGACCGTTTCTTCTCGTTTTTTGTTTAACGTAGTAGATCGCCTGCCTTCGCTGGGCGTCCAGTTCGTTCAGTTCGGCCAATATGGCTGAATGAGGATCAGGTGACCCGTAAAAGCTTAGAGCTATACGCGCTGCACCGCCTCACGGGCTAAAGGGACTAAAGGGACGCATTAACATTTTCGCCGCAAGATAACCATTTTTGCCCAGTGTGCCTGTCTCTAGGCTCTCGATACCGAAACACAAAATTGAGTTCAAGCTACCAGCGCGGTGGCAGAAGCATTTGCCTGTTGTTAAACTTCACAAGCAATGCATACATTCATACGCGGGCCGTGCATGCATACACGCACACATGGAAACGATCGTTCCGCTGTCGTTGTTCGACTGAAGCAGTCTTTATGATAGCATAGGCGCTGTTTGTACTGAGAGCCGAACACGCAGCCGCCCCAGCCGAGCGCTTTACTCTCAATGCTTTGAGATCTGGGGCAGCTGGATCGAAATCCAGTGGCAGCAACTTTAACCGCTGTTTGAGGTCTCTATGTGTTCATTGCTTAGTGATAGAAACCATTAACAGAGTTGAGTAACTAATTTAAAACGAGTATAAAAGAAGAAAGCTTTGAATTTCTGTTAGCCTACTAATTTATTCCAGATACTTATTAATCTAAAAATAATATAAATATAATCATATTGAGCATTTTTCTTTGTTGTGCCGCCCGTCTAATGCTAACCTAAGCCATTACAACTATACCTGAGCAACTCGCACAGAGTTGGCGCAGCCGCCTCTAAGGATGCGTCTGTTTGCCCAGACGCAGAGAGGGGCGTCGCAGGGCGCCGGAGACTGGCACCGCGGTAGACAGACGTGGCAGACGCGCATTGACTGGCGGCCCCATCAGGCGATCCGGTCCCTCCGACACAATATGTTCTGCATGACCCTCTATTGCCGGCAATGGCGAGGCCGGAGACCATTCGGAGCTGGAACTGGATCCGGGTGAATCGGAGCTGCAAATGCAGGGGAATGCCATGTCATGTCATTTGTTCGTTGTGAGAGGCTCCCTCTTGCATATTCATTCACCTAGCACCTACCCGGCTGTGTAGATGGGTGGCAGCTTCTTCTCGTAGCTGCTTGTGCTGGGCGTGACAACACCCGCATGGATCTCCTGCTGATAGAGACCGTAGAGCTCACGCAACTCGTCCGGTAGCTCGACATTGCCTTCCTCAATGAGGCGCCGCTGCGAACTAATGATGTCTTCGCACAGTCTGCGCTGTCGTTCGGCGCGCAGCAGCTGCAGGTCCCGACGCCGCAGCTCGGCCTGACGGGCCAATCGTTCCGCCTGCAGCGAGACCTTGTCTGCCTCCAGCTCGTGCACGCGGCAGAGCAGGGCAAGCAACTCGCGCTCTTCGTCGCTGCTGATGCGTTCGGGAAGCTCCTGCAAGAGAAGTGAGCAGAGTTTAGATTAATTTGGTTCTTCTGGGTAACCACTGTATTGGGACACCCACATCCTCCAACTTGACACCCTTCTGGCGACACAGTTCCAACTCATGTTCGGTTTTCTCGCGGATTTCCTTGTAACGTCGTGTCTCCTTCTCAATGGCTGCCAGTTCACCCCAGGCATTCTTCAAGGCCACAGATCCTTCTGACTCGAGGTCTACAGGGCGAAAGAAAGAAGGAAATATAAATTACATAGAACAGCAGTGGGTTGAGGGATGGCACCCACCATCATCGCCAGGTGCATCGTACAGCTTGCCAATCCGTCCCTGCCAGTGTGAGATAATCATGTGCTGCCGCTCTGCGTCAAGCTCGAGGCCAAGCAGATGACTCTCCGCCTCGAGCAGCTTGCGTCTTAGTTTCATCTGCTGCTTGAACGTAAGCACAATCTGCTCTCGCAGGTAGCGTAGTTCGGTCTTGCGCTGTTCATTCAGTTCCTCACTGGGTGGTTGCTGTGCGGCAATCGCCGCCTCTGCGGCAGCGGCAGCTGCTCCGCTGCGCGGACGTTCTGTAAGCATCTTGGTGCGCAAGCGGGTGACCTCGTCGCGCAGTTCGGAGACCAAACTCTGATAGTGCTTAGTGGGAAAGTTCTTGAACTCATCAATGTAGACCGAGCTCTGCAGCTTGGTTGTGATGCTGTTGGCACGATCCGCATAAACCAGTGTGTTCTTGGTCTCGTCGCGGTGTTTGCTCTCTGGCGCAACGTGGGCAATCATCACTGTCTTGCAGCGTCCGCTGAGTGCCTCCTTGAGCAGCCGGGTGAGCTTCGAGTCGCGGTAGTTGACATATCGTGCTCCGCCCGACAACGCATTGATGCAGTTTCCCAGCGCCAAGAGGCTGCGATTGATGTGGGCACCCTCCTGCAAACGTTTGCCTCGGTTCTTGGTCTTCTTCGCCCGCTCTGAGCCGGCCAGATCGGTGAGAAAGAGCCTGCCCTGCTTGGTGCCCAGCGGAGTGCGAGTCTGTACCGTAATGCTGAGCAGAGCATGGCTACGCGACGAGGTCTGATTGGCTGCCGTGGGTTCCATAGTGCGCGCCTTGTTGCCCTTGACCAGCAGATTGACCACCTCCTTGCGACTGGAGGTGGTTATCTCGGAGAGGCCTGCCACAGTGATCCGCTGACCACGATGGTCCTCGCGTAACTCGAGCGGTCCGCCCGGATTGAGTAGATCACGTATGAGTTCATTGTAGATCTCCAAATACGATATTGACACCTTGCACGCGCTGTCCGGGCCAGCTGCCTCGATGTACCCGAATATGTCCTCGATGGCGCGCACCATCAAGCCAATGTCCTGGCTATTTACATCGGCATCATATCCAGCTGCCGTCGAGGGTCCGCGATCGGCTGTCGAGGGTTTCTTGCGCGGCACTGGACCAAGCATTGTGTGCGTCTTGCCTGAACCGGTGGCTCCATATGCAAAAACGGCGGCATTGTAACCATTGAGCACATCACGCACCAGCGGCGCCGTGGTCGTCTTGTATACCTGCTCCTGTGTGTCTTTCTCCCTGAAGACATGATCGTAGGAGTATTTGCGTGGTCGACTCTTGCCGCCATCGTCATACAGCAGCGAGCCACCCGAGATGACCTCGATGCATCGTTCGGTTGCCTCCAAACTGGGACGCACTCGTACGGCCACCTGACAAAAATCGGAGAAAATCCCTAAGATGGCATCGCTTCTAATCGCTTCATCATCATTTATCACACTCACCACCAGCCGCTCGTCCTGTTGGGCAGGCTGTGCGGTCGCCAGGTGACGACCTTGCGAGGATGTGCTACCCCCACTGCTGCCCGACCAGCTGCTGGCACCAGCGCTAGCCGCCATCTATGATCAGTTAGTAGTCGTCCTTCGATGCTTCTGCCACGTGCCGTGACGTGCTGATAACCCTAGCAGAGCCACAACAGAAACAACAACAGCAGAGACAACAACAAATGATTACAAATGGTGTCAATTTGTTGTCAACAATCGTAAAAATGTCATTAACTGCGGCTCCCGCCCAGCGACCACCCCCATCTCCCTACCTCTTCCTCTGCCTGTCTTAATGGATTGTAAACTTTGGCGCCAAGGTCTTCCCAGGCATTAACATGACTGGACTAATCGATGATGTTGTTCAAGTTGTTGTTGCTGATAATGCTGCTGGACGGGTGAAAGTCCTGCGGGCTTTGGTCTTACAACTTGGCGTGCGCCATAAATCAAGCCCTGAACTTGAGCACTCGACATGTTGCTGCGTGTCTCTGCATGCAAATCATTGAGCAGCCGAGCTCAATGGCAACACATTCTGCCTATTCACGACTGACCTAAGCCAAGGGAAAGGGTATTCAGGAGGCAGACAGTCGAGAAATCGAAAAGTCTTAATTGCCTTTTTAACGAATTCGAGCGGATCATCCCGAATTCAATCCCCAACGAATCAATTCACAACTCAACTCAAGTAATAATCTATCATTAAAATTCGATACAATTGTTTACATTTGCGGGTCTTATATCGAATGTATATATCGAATTATTTTCGAACTGTTCCCTGTTTAAGAGGCACAGTTGAAATAACACAATCATAGATTTTATAAAAAAGAAAAACCTTGCATACATTTTGGGGCACTTATTTGTATTGCCCTGGAATTTTTGTATTTTACTTTTTTTGCCGTTTTCAATTAACACTAATCGATTCTGATTAATTGACTTGGTATATGCTCCATATATATGTTCTTATGTACGATATCATATCTTCTATATATGTAAGATTTCAATTAAGTAAACCATTCGACTGTGAAAGTCAAATTAAACAACCATCAACTTGAACAGTACCAATCAATCGAAACACCCCGAGACCCCCGACAATTTGACACCTTTCGCTACGAATTTCCTTTTCATTTCCTTAAAAGCGTCTTAATTATAAAGTAGACATCGGCCGAGTAAACTTGTTGGGCAGCGCAGGTTGTGCATTATTCAGTCTGTTTCAGACCTCATATCATAAATTTGTCATACGTGACTGAAATAATAAACAAACAGTTGTTGCTCCTCACCATCGATGTGAGTCTTCGGGTGTAATCGAACAAACCGTAAGACCGGCCTCCGGAGTAGAAAAGTGACGCCTCCAATAGGGTCATTCCCTTGACTGGACCTCGTTGTAGGACTGCTTTAACTAATGTGATATTAAAATCGATTCGTTGTCCCGGCGCTTGGATAGGTAGGAATATTATTCTACCTTCACTTGCCGGCTACTTTCGCATTCTGATGTTTTTCTGTTTCTGTTTCTTTTTTTTTATTTGGAGTTTTTTCCTTTGTAGCATTGTCGCTTATTGAATTTGTGTAAATTGCCTGCAGACACGACAACACGTCGGAGTTCGTTGGAGTCCAGTCGACCTGCTTTAATTGTGGGCCGAGTTTCTGTCTTTGGCATTATGTGAACAGGGAACAGAGGGAAATGGGTGTATTCAATTGTGGAATAGTCGAACCTAATCCTAACCAGGTCTGACTACTCAAAACCCGTTCATCTCTGCAAGTAGAGTTGCTAGCGTTAGGAAACTTGGTGTGTATATTACTTTAGAGTATAACCAGACTGACTCTGCAGGGTATTTCGTAGCCGAGTCGCCATATATATTCTTTATAGGCATGCTCGTTGCTAATGCTTTAATATTATGGAATGTTGAGTTTTGATTTGGTTTCACAGGGTCGGGAACCCCTGCCGGTCATATAGCCTAGATTAAAGCACTCCGATAGCCGCAACGGGCCCACTAAAAGAGATGAGGCAGTCGCACATTGTGCGCTTAGACTCGTGTCACAATCGTGTTTCGATTCCAACTCTGGAATGGGGCTCATTAGTGGCGGTGGGAGATCGCACATACCTATATTTGTATCGTATATAGTACACTATAGTAGCGTGTGCAGAGCAAATGTGGTTTCCCTTCGACGATTTTTCATTTTCATAACGTTATGCCTGAGTAAGGGAACTCCCCACCCCTTTTCCCTGCCCCTCAGTCCACAGCCAAGTGTTGACAAATGTCCGAACGGTAAACGTGGTTATTTTGGTTTATTGGGAGGGAAATCACTGACTCGGCGCTTTTACATGGGAAAATTGTGGTAAAAAACACAATTTGTTTTTCTTATTTGTAAATATTTTATTTGTTGTCATTGGTTGGATCTGCAGACACGCCCCTTAACCAACTGCCCCCCTTAATCAGGAAGTTCTCGTACTATAATTGCAGTTTTGTTTATAATTGCTGGCTGTGAATGTGTACGAGTCTGGACGCGAAAAGGGTTTATACAAAGTATTTATCTGATGGTTAAGGATATTTTCCGGTTTTCACTTTTTATTCAATGTCAGAAAACCAGATAAAGTAATGAAAACGTTTATGGGTTAAAGACTTTCGAGTTAGAAGAGTAGAAATGTCGAAGTCCAGTAAGTTAATGTTCTGTTATAACTGTTCTCAGTTATTCAGCTATAAAACTGCTTAAAAACTTGATTAACATTTATAAAACTTAGAAGGAAAATATGTTTAAAGGACAGATCTTTGAACTGTAATGAATATATTTGCTGTTGTGCTTATAGTCGCAATGATTATGCACCATCACAGAAGTCAAACTGCATTAGCTATTGGAAAATCAGAAAAACAAGCGACTCATTTATAATAATTATAGCCTGGCACTGTTGCGAGCTTGATTGATGGTCAGGATTTGCGGTGAACCGCTAATTACGCTGACCAGCGGGGAAGTCGGTGGTGCTGAGTCTGAGTGTTATTTATAGAACGCATTGGGTGAATAAGCGGTGCTGCTTACTTACTTGCTTCGCTTCTTGTGCTCATTACTCAAAGTTTACAAACTGACCAAAGGGGATTTTCCACAGCACACCTGACGTCACTTTGGAAGTGCGAAAGTTACGACTTGCAACCTTCAAGCTGGCCAATTAACGATGGCCGCAATTAAACAGGCACCAAAGGCAGCAAGGAATGAACCATGGGGCAGGTGAACAAAAGCGGCGTGCGTGCTGCAATCTGAAGAACTTGGCCCGACTTTAAGTGGGCCAACTTATCCGCATTGTTTACAGCTAAGAGCTACAAGAGTTCTTCGCATATTTCGCACATTTACCTAACAAAATGGCGTCGTTGGCCCCAATCCCCCCTTTGCGCGGCATGAAATAATGTAATATTTTACAGTTGAGCCAAAAGTAAATCAACACCGCGGGGCCCGAAAGAGATGTGCGAGGCGATAAGCGCGATAGCTGTGCAACTGGGTCAATTATATGCGGAACCAGCCAAGAGGGTACCCGATTACCTTCTGCTCTGCACTACTCATAACAATTGGCCCCAAACTTATCATCGATTATGCGAAAAAGAAGAACACAACAGCAACAAAACTAAAAGAGCATTCCAAAAACTTTTCAACACATCTGCAGAATGCCGCACTTACAAATGTTGATTCCGAAAATTACGATTACTTGGTACAATTCGAATAGTTTTAGGACCCTTCTTGTATGGGGGGAAATAACACTATAGAGACCGCGACGTGAGAGCTTCGCGTTGCCGGCGAACCGTTCGTGTGGACTGACAAAACAGAACTGAAAGTCGAGCGGGTCCGTTCTGGTCAGAACAAACGAAATAATACTGGGCATAGGCATAGTGTGGCACCTGGACGGCCGGTCCTTTGGGGTTGGGGTTGGGTAAGGTGCCGCCTTGTGGCTCAATCAATTTCTTTAGTTGTGTTTTACTTGTTTCTCTTTTTTTCTAGTTTTCCGAATTGTTGAAATGCTAATGCGCCATTTTGCATACATTTCGATGCCGTCGTGTTGGCCAGTTGTGGCTCGAGTTCTGCTGAGTGTGTTGGTAACGGTTATGGGGCCTGCAGCGTGCACAGTTCTTGCGTCAAGTGCCGCCTGTGGCACAAAGCTAGCATTTACTTTATGAATAACAGTAGAGGGGGCGTGGGATTCGGGCACATCCCCACTATATCAATGAACTGTAAATACTAATTAGACTGCCTCTGGATGCACTTAAATATGTAGATTACCGTCAGGTCTATTAGATGTACCCCTAATGTCTTCTTACTGAAGTACGAAGAGTGGAAGACTTTCCCGAAATAGAGTCATTTAATTGAAATTTAAGGTGTTAGGGTATTAACATTAGACCAGACCTCTGCTTGGTTAAAGATATATTATATATATTGTACAATAGATACATACATGTAAAGCTTTAATGCATTGTACCACTGTGCAGTACTATGGTACATCTATTGTACAAGCAGAAAGACGTTCCTAACTTCGCTTTCGTTTCATTACCATCGGTTAGCAATATTACTGTTTTGGATTAAGAACATCATTGGTTAATTTCGCCAGTTCTTAGTATTGTTTTCATCAAGTTCAGATATATTATTTACTGTATGTGCAGTATTTTCACTCATTAGTTCAAGTTCCAATCTTTACAAATATAAATATTTCATTACTACTTCTACCAAATCTATTTCCTTCCTTATTTGAATGCATAGATTTTGACAATGGAAATAGAAAGATTTTAGTATCGATAATAAATGCATAATAATAAATCTGTGAATGCAAAATTTAATACTGTCAGATATCCTTTTCAACTTTTGGTTTAATTTCAGTAAATTCCCTTCAAACCCTGATATCATATAATACTTCTTTAGCTTCATATACGCCACTTCAACTTACAGTACTAAATCTCTTCTGATGTCGTTGCGAATACAAAACTCGGAACAGCTTCGAAAGCAACCTCCAAGCAGGCATGTTAACACTGTTTTTATGCAAATCACTTGACGTTTTAGTTGCTGCCATGACACAGTGGAGCACGGTTAGAGAGCAACCAGCTCACCACCCCCTTTTGGCCAAGCAACCAAGTGAAGTGGGGACATTTCCGCAACATCGCGTCGAGTCCATTCCACGAGTCCACGCTGGGCTTGAAGTGCTCGCAATGCTTTGATGATGAATGTTGCAAATAAAAAGTGCCACATATCAACACGAAAGCGTTAATTTCCGACTCTTCTTGCCACATGCAACGCAGCGAGAGGAGCGAAGAAGGAGCTGCCCGCTGCACTCCGACGCGACATTGAAAATGGTGAATCGAACTGAGAGCGATTGATTGATAGATTTGGGCGTTAGCTCGATGAGTGTTGCCATTTGTAAATATTTTATTGGATCAAAAGGGCGGACACGCCTCCCACTCGTCTAACATGTGGCATGTGGCGTCAGTCAGCCATTCACTGGGCTTGTAGTATGCATGCCAAGGACCTAGATTTGCATTTCCTTTGGCCACTTTCACTTCGTGTCAGAATTTAAATGAAAAGATTTTTACCCAACGTGTACGTACGCTCCATTCTGGCATCCGGCACGAAAAGGTCAGCTCGACGCAATGCCAAATTACATGGTCAAAATGCTAGAGCAAAACAATGTGGCAAACAACACTGGCCAAGGGCGTTTTGAAATTTGAAATTTTTATTAGCTATTATACCATATAATGCATGTGGCCTATGTGTATATTTTATAAATTTGATTTGATTTCTTTTCGTTTTTCTCTGTGGCAAAATTTCACTTTAACTAAATGTGTTTAGTATGCAGATACTCGTATATTGTAGGGTATAATAATAATATAGGTAAGCATATAATAAAAAAACGGCCAATACTTATAAGCTAGACGGGCTAACTGAAATTCGTATAACCTACGATATAGGGTTGGGGGTTTGCGGCAGAGTAAACAAAAACGCCTAAGCAAAACTTGATACGACGCTGGCAAATATTTAAACGGGGTTTGGGGCCGAATTCGTCTATGTCAGTTTCAGTTTGCTAAATGGGTCATCATATATTTAGTATATGTGCTCCATGGGCTATTCTCGGCTATTCAGTTAAATTGTTTATAGTTTACGTTACATAGAAAATAGCTAGAGTTCGTTTAAATGCATTGACAATCATAGCTGGAGTGTGTGTGGGTTGTGTATGTGTGTGTGAAGGAGTAATGTATGTATGTGTGAGTGTTGCTGTGTGTTGTTGTGTTTGTGTGGGTTATATTGGGCTCTACATTCAACTATACGCAATATACGCAGCCTGTTGCCAGTAAGTTTATGCTAGTGGAATACTTTATCGAGCGTGCACTGTAGTTGTAGTATAATTATCATTATTATCAATATCAATATGCTCATATCATCATCATTATTATCGTCTGCGTCATAATGCATATTATTGTTACTGTTGCTTTTAATTCCGTTTGGCAGTGCTTAGACACATGGTTCCACATAATTGCCAGGAAACAGTCCAGTGACGCCATCCATGACGCCCTCCCACCAGCCATCGTCGTTCTTCTTGAGCACATACAGCACCGAGCTCTCCTGGAAGCTGAGCTCATCATCTTTGTCGGCATAGTAATCGTAAATTGCGACCACTAAAACGAATCAAATTCGATCGATTAGAGAAGTCCATTCCCAAATATATTTATAACGGATGCGTGCTTACCCTTCTCAATGTAGTTCTTAGGCACCCAGCCAGGTAAGTTCTGATCCTCCGGCACAATGGGCGCCAGTTGTGGGCCTGTCGAGGTTCGTGGACGTCCAAAGTCCTGATGCTCATCCTCTGGCGGCGGTGGTGGCGGCAAGGGTGGCGATTGTGAGCCAGGACGAGCAAAGTTCAGGCTGAAATGATTTCTAATCAAAACAAAACGATGTAAGATAACAATTTCAATCGAAAGGGGACTCAGTTAAAGCATGCAATTTACCTATTGGGATTCCTGCGCGCAAGCAGTTCGCATAGAGAGTATGACATGAGTTACAATATGTACAAATATGTAAAGCAATGGAGGATTGGGAGCAAGTGCTTACCTGTTGATATTACGTCCCAGCGTGTGCATGCCAATGTGACTCTGCTCGGTCATCTCGTGCTGGGAGACAGTCAGCGGCGAAGGGGGCGCTGCTAAAGGTAATTTACGGATACGTTAGTTATTTATAGATGACACAGTGTGTGCAAATGGCTCAACTCACGTGGCATACTGTTCCTGTCATCATATGTCGTGGGCGGCGGTGGTGGCAGCGATTGCATCATGCCCGCCGAGGGTAGATTCACGTGCGTCGCTATTTGCTGGCTCGGCGGCATGGGCAGCGCACTGTAGCCGGCGGCACGTTCATTGCCCGCTGCACCGCCACCAGTGGTGGTGGTGGTAGTCGATGAAGCGGTCGACATGCGCTTCGGATGACCAATCGGATAGTTGGGTGCATAGTGCGAGGGCACTTGTGGCGGGTTCACCACAGGTGGCGTGCGATACTCGCGTGAACTCTTGCCCAGTGTCCCAGTATTGCTGACCGATTTGCCCAGAGTGCCCGTGTTGCCGGCACGCGACATTTGCGGCGGTGTCGGTGGCTTTGTGGTGGGTGGCGGACCCACCGAAGGCGGCACCAACGATTGCACAGATCCATGGCTCGAGCCACGATGCTTTTGACGCACATGCTGGTTTGACGAATTGATGCCATGTCCGATCTCGTCGAGCATGGAGTAGTCAATGGGTTTGCGCACATACTTGATTGGCTTCTCGGGATTGATGGGTGCCACGATCTTGAACTGACGCGAGCTCACCTTGTTTGCCGTCAGCACGCCAATCTCTCTGGAAACCATAGGAAATATGTCAGGAAATTTAATTCAATTGGAATGGGGGATTAACCTACCGCCTGGCCACCTTCTCCTTGTGTATGTGCACTGTCTGTGCAATATGATTCATTTGCGATTCCATCTCGCTGAGCTGTTGCGCCTGCAAGTCCAGCAGCTGCATGTAGCTGTAGGCGAGCGTATTGATCTGATACGCTACACTGGCCAGCGATTGCGTCGTGTAGTTCTTCGTGGCCTCGAGGGCGGCCTTCTTGTTGTCGGCCCGGTAGTAGGTGTCCTCGCAGTAGTCGGCCACCCGCTCCAGGTTCGTGTAGCTGTCGCGCAGGCTCTGGCGGCCATCGGGGATTTCGGTGCGTATCAAAGATGCTAGTTCGTCCATTATGTTGTCACTGGCCATTGGGGCTTCGGTTAACATGGGTATGGGTGCTAGAGAAATCGGGAAAATTATCAACATTTCATTCATATCTCGAACGGAAGTAAACATTCACAGCAGGGCGGAGTCATGCGCTGACGCTGACGTCGACAGCGAAACAGGCAGCGCGTTGCGCTGATTGGTAATTAGAGTGTACACTGTTTACTGCTTCTCATGCGAATATACACGCAACTTTCATTTGCACTCACTTGATTTACTATCCGCTTGCACTTGAAATATGATATTATGTGGATTGCGTCGGGTTAAATGCAATTAAATGCAATTTCTGTTTTACATTGTACAGACGTGAAAAGAACGCAGAGTAAGTTACAGTGCTGGAAAACACACTACATTGGTGGGGCAGCTGCTATTGCTGGTCACACTGCTTTCGCATGGTGCTGCCACATCAGTGATAATTGCTTTGCAAAACGTAAACAACAACTGCTAAGTTGCCAGACCGTCGAATATAGAATGAGTTGGCAGCCCTGCTCATTTGTGAGTAATACATTTTTTTCGCCGATCGGGATTTAGTATAAGGCACTAAATTTTAGTTAACTATGTCTCATCAAACGGGCATCAAGGGTAAGCTTCAAAGCGCAGTTAATAAGCCGCTGTCTCATTGAAATCATTTTTAGCCAACGAGCAATTAGCCAAAGTATTCGGCAAGGCCAAAAATGGAAAAGTACGTGTGATAAAAGTGTCAATAGAAAATGGTGAGTGGAACAGGAAAAGAATAGACACACATACGTATACATACGTATAAATATAATCGCACTCATATCTATATTTCCGTTGTATGCTTCCTATGCGAACAGAACAGCTCAGCTGCAGCGCCACAGCTGATGTGAAGAAAGACTGGGAACGCGACTATGACAAACTGCTGGGCCCGCTCTTCGAGGAGAATGTGCCCTGCTACTTGCTGTACCGCTTGGATGCCAAAATACCGCTAGGCCATGGGTGGCTGCTTATTAGCTGGACACCAGACACTGCCAGCATACGCCAGAAGATGGTATACGCATCGACAAAGGCGACGCTCAAAACTGAATTCGGCTCAGCATACATCACAGAGGAGTTGCATGCCACGACGCTGGAGGAGACTACTCTGGAGGGTTACAAAAAGCACAAGCGTGAGTTTTCTGCGCCGGCGCCGCTGACCACACGCGAGGAGGAGATTCAGGAGCTGCGTAAAACTGAGGTACGCACTGAAATATCCACGGATACACGGCACCAGACACTGGGCGGCTTATCGTGCCCCCTAAGCGATGCCACGCTTGCCGCTGTCGAGGATTTGCTGCGTGGAAACTATGACTATTTGCAGTTCCGCATAGCCCTGGACGAGGAGCGCATCCACGTTTCACATGCCGCCAAGGTGCAGCTCGGTGATCTGCCCAAACAGGTGCCCGACGATCATGCGCGTTACCATCTGTATCTATTCAAGCACACACACGAGGGCGACTATCTGGAGTCCTTTGTGTTCATATACTCAATGCCCGGATACGCATGCTCTGTGCGCGAACGCATGATGTACTCCAGCTGCAAGGCACCGTTCCTCGAACAGTTGGCGGCACTTGGAGTGGATATTATCAAGAAGGTGAGTAAAGCTCTTTAGTCTCACCTAGTACCTTTGTCCAATTTGTATTTGCTTTGCAGTTGGAAATCGAGAGCGGCACCGAACTCACCGAGGAATACCTGCAGGATGAGTTGCATCCGAAGAAGATATTACATCGGCCAGCATTTGCCAAGCCAAAGGGCCCACCGAACCGCGGAGCCAAGCGTCTGACGCGTCCCACCAACGAAGACGAAGTCTGAACCCATCACGACCCATCGATGCATTGAGTCAACTACTATTTTCGTATATATTTTCCTGATTTCCTAGCAAAGCATTTAATTTATTGCATTTCGAGTGAATCGAGTGCCCCATTTTCACGTTCTATATGTTTTTTATATGTATCTGAGTCATATCTGTCGTATCCTTAGTTGCACTAAGCGAAAACTGAAACAACGCATAGCAGCAGGGCCAACTCGGGCTTCCTAGCAATTGCACTCTTGTCTGTGCTACTCTGGACATAATTGCAATTTATTATTTAAATAAAAACTCAACTAAATTAACATTGACGCCTGACGATTCACTTGATCGAGTCCAGTGAGATTTTCTCGCCGACGCGCTGATCGTGCGCTGTGAACAGTTCGGGGGCCTCCTTTTTAGCCTCATTCCTGTAAGCATCGTCAATGATGTCGTCCCGCTGCAGTCGCCACTTGTATTGCCAGTATCGCACCTCCTCCATCGAGGTGCCGGATGCCTTCATCAGGAGTAGCGAAGTAGCTCCAGCCACGCCACCCAGTGCACCACCAATGATGCCTCCCGCTGCCATGCCACGCAATCCCAAGCTCACTTTGTAGAGCGCCCCAGTGATGGAGCCCGCCGCGAGGTATTCGTAAATGGAAGATTTACCGCGGTAAACCGATATACACGTAATGATGCCGCTATAAAAAGAGACTGCCAATTAGGAACTTGCATTACCATGTCGAACTTTCACTCTACTTACAAGTACGAGGTGGTAAAGAGGCCCACGCGCCAGCCCCATTTGAAACCGCCCTTGGCAAAGTTCACTGTAAACTGATCCTGCAGCTTTTTCTGCAATTGCAAGCGGGACGTGAGTAGAACAAAGCAAGGCAAATAGAGAGTGTTCTTACCTTGGCATCGAAGTGCGATTTGAAGGCTGTGGCCTGATTGTTCTCCATGAAGTTTATGTAGCCCACCCGCGATTGTGTAACACCTCCGTAGACGGCTCCAATAAGAAAGCCGAGGAATCCGGCCTGGTAAATGGAGTTCAGTTCGGAGGATATGCTGCCAAATTCGCTAAAGGAACACCGAGACTTGTTAGTTACAGATCAATCTTCCGGTTCTTTCTAGTCGACACTTACTCAATGGTAAACATTTGCTTCAGTCGCTCTTGACCGGTTTCCTCTTTTCTTTTCTCGGCCAAAAATGCGTTGTATGTTGGATTATTCTCTTTGCTTATCACATCGTTACCGTCGTGCTCAATGCCCGGCAGAATGCCGGCAAGCAGAAACCGACCCCCGGTTCTAAAGAATCTCATGAGGAAATCGCGTTGAATAACAAAACTCAAATGAAAACATGCGAAGGAATAAACAGCTGTTTGCCGTTTCTTGCGATGTTTACAAATGACATATCGATTTGACGATGATTTTTAATCGAACACGCAACGAAAAGACATCATACAAACCCGCCAGACTACCATAACACGCTAGGTGCACTGAACCCAAAGATCATCCATGCTTGAAAACAGTAATCTTCAAATGATTGCGCTCTTGTCTATGTTCACTAGACCTTAAAGGCATTAATCATTTAGATGTTTGAATTAATAAGTGTCTTAGTATTGTAATTTCTGATAAAGCAACCGAGATACATTCACAATGCAGTTAGTGCATAAAAAAAGACTCAAAAACTTTAAAATATGTCTATATATTTCGATATTATATATATTATTTTAATATAGGAAATATTTAGAAGCCAGAAAAAACAGTAACAAAAACTGTCGTGTAAACTCTTTTAATGTATTATCGATAGTCACTACGCATATCGTTATATCGGCAGCACAACATGTTTTTGTTCCATCACTATCAAAGCAAAAACGCCGCTGCTTGCGGTGTTGCTAACATTTTCTGCGACAATTTCACAAGTTTTAATCGTTTAAAAAAGTGTTTATAAAAGTATTTATTCTTTTTCTACACGCACCAAGTGCGAATCAACTTGACTAACAGGATGTACGACAACGAAGATGGTATGCAAAAGCAAAGCAATGTCACAAAAATTGCGACGCACGCTGTCTCCAAGAAAAAAGGAACATGGCGGCGGGAGCGCTAGCGTTCTTGTTGGGAGAAAATAAGAATAATTGAAATGTTTATTTGCAGAGATTTACGAGGAGGAGAATGCAGAGGAAATCTCGCACGAGTTGTGGCAGGAGGCCTGTTGGATTGTAATCAACGCATACTTCGACGAGAAGGGCTTGGTGCGTCAGCAGCTGGACAGTTTCGATGAGTTCATTCAGATGTCTGTGCAACGCATTGTGGAGGATTCGCCGGCCATTGAGTTGCAGGCGGAGGCACAGCACACATCCGGCGAGGTGGAGACACCGCCTCGTTTCGCGCTCAAGTTCGAACAGATTTACCTATCTAAACCTACGCATTGGGAGAAGGACGGTTCGCCCAGTCCCATGATGCCTAACGAAGCTCGTTTGCGTAATCTGACTTATTCAGCGCCGCTCTACGTTGATATCACGAAGACAAAGAATGTGGAGGGTTTGGATCCAGTTGAGACACAACATCAAAAGACTTTTATTGGCAAAATCCCAATTATGTTGAGATCAACATACTGTCTCCTCTCCCAGTTGACTGATCGTGATTTGACTGAGCTAAATGAGTGCCCACTGGATCCTGGTGGCTACTTCATCATTAACGGTTCCGAGAAGGTGCTTATCGCACAGGAGAAAATGGCCACAAACACGGTGTACGTGTTCAGCATGAAAGACGGCAAATATGCCTTCAAAACCGAAATTCGCTCCTGTCTAGAGCACAGTTCGCGTCCCACATCGACACTGTGGGTGAACATGATGGCGCGTGGTTCACAGAACATTAAAAAGTCTGCAATCGGTCAGCGTATTATTGCCATTCTGCCGTATATCAAACAGGAGATACCCATTATGATTGTATTCCGTGCTCTGGGATTCGTCGCCGATCGCGATATCCTGGAACATATCATTTATGACTTTGATGACCCAGAAATGATGGAGATGGTGAAGCCTTCATTGGATGAAGCTTTCGTGGTGCAGGAGCAGAATGTTGCCCTCAATTTCATCGGTGCCCGCGGTGCTCGTCCCGGCGTTACCAAGGATAAACGTATTAAATACGCCAAGGAAATCTTACAGAAGGAAATGTTGCCACATGTGGGTGTCTCTGATTTCTGTGAGACAAAGAAAGCTTATTTCCTGGGCTACATGGTGCACCGACTCCTGCTTGCTTCCTTGGGTCGGCGTGAGCTCGATGATCGTGATCATTACGGTAACAAACGATTGGATTTGGCTGGTCCATTGTTGGCTTTCCTTTTCCGTGGCCTCTTCAAGAACCTAATGAAGGAGGTGCGCATGTACACACAAAAGTTTATTGACCGTGGAAAGGATTTCAATCTGGAACTGGCCATTAAGACAAACATCATTACGGACGGTCTGCGTTATTCGTTGGCCACTGGCAACTGGGGCGACCAGAAGAAGGCTCATCAGGCTCGTGCCGGCGTCTCTCAGGTGTTGAATCGTCTTACATTTGCCTCAACTTTGTCACATTTGCGTCGCGTCAATTCACCCATTGGACGTGATGGAAAACTGGCCAAGCCGCGTCAGTTGCACAACACGCTTTGGGGCATGTTGTGCCCGGCCGAGACACCCGAGGGTGCTGCTGTCGGTTTGGTCAAGAACTTGGCCCTCATGGCTTACATTTCTGTGGGCTCGCAGCCATCGCCAATTCTGGAGTTCTTGGAGGAGTGGTCTATGGAGAATCTGGAAGAAATTGCTCCCTCGGCTATTGCTGATGCAACCAAGATCTTTGTGAATGGTTGCTGGGTAGGCATACATCGTGACCCAGAGCAGTTGATGGCGACACTGCGTAAGCTACGTCGTCAGATGGATATTATTGTGTCGGAGGTGTCGATGATTCGCGATATTCGTGATCGTGAGATCAGAATCTATACAGATGCAGGTCGCATTTGCAGACCGCTGCTCATTGTGGAGAATGGAACACTGCTGTTAAAGAAGACCCATGTGGAAATGTTGAAGGAGCGCGACTACAACAACTACAGTTGGCAAGTGCTGGTAGCGTCTGGTGTCGTTGAATATATTGACACTCTGGAGGAGGAGACAGTTATGATTGCCATGTCGCCGTACGATCTTAAGCAGGACAAGGACTATGCGTATTGTACCACATACACTCATTGTGAGATTCATCCAGCTATGATACTTGGCGTCTGTGCCTCCATTATACCTTTCCCCGATCACAACCAGAGTCCTCGTAACACCTATCAAAGTGCTATGGGTAAGTTAGCAGAGATCTTGTAATGAGAACCTAGATTAATCCAGATAATCTCGTTTGTAGGTAAACAGGCTATGGGCGTCTACATAACCAATTTCCACGTTCGGATGGACACACTGGCACACGTGCTATACTATCCAATGAAGCCGTTGGTCACCACACGCTCCATGGAGTATCTGCGTTTCAGAGAATTGCCAGCAGGCATTAACTCGATTGTCGCAATTTTATGCTACACTGGCTACAATCAGGAGGATTCTGTTATTCTTAATGCTTCGGCTGTAGAGCGTGGATTCTTCCGTTCTGTGTTCTATCGGTCCTACAAGGATTCAGAAAACAAGCGTGTAGGCGATCAGGAGGAGAACTTTGAGAAGCCCCATCGTGGCACCTGTCAAGGCATGCGCAACGCTCATTACGACAAACTGGACGACGATGGCATCATTGCCCCAGGCATACGTGTCTCCGGAGACGATGTCGTTATTGGCAAGACGATTACTCTGCCCGAAAATGAAGATGAACTGGATAGCAACACAAAACGCTTTGCCAAGCGAGATGCCTCGACCTTCTTGCGTAACTCTGAGACGGGTATTGTGGATCAAGTTATGTTGACACTAAACAGCGAGGGCTACAAGTTCTGCAAGATTCGAGTGCGCTCTGTGCGTATACCACAGATTGGCGACAAGTTTGCCTCTCGTCACGGACAGAAGGGAACGTGCGGTATTCAGTATCGGCAGGAGGATATGCCCTTCACGTGTGAGGGCCTGGCACCAGATATTATCATCAATCCTCACGCCATTCCATCTCGTATGACAATTGGCCATTTGATCGAATGTCTGCAGGGCAAGTTGGGCTCCAACAAGGGAGAAATTGGCGATGCCACTCCCTTCAACGATGCTGTGAATGTGCAGAAGATCTCCACGTTCCTGCAGGAATACGGTTATCATCTGCGTGGCAATGAGGTCATGTACAATGGACACACTGGCCGTAAGATCAATGCTCAGGTAAGGAGGTTGCAAAAATGCTCGTAAAAAGAACATTGACTAAACCATTTTCTTATCTTCGAAACAGGTTTTCCTTGGCCCCACCTACTATCAACGTCTTAAGCACATGGTGGACGACAAAATCCATTCGCGTGCCCGTGGACCCGTACAGATTCTTGTGCGACAACCCATGGAGGGCAGAGCCCGTGACGGTGGCCTGCGTTTCGGTGAGATGGAGCGTGATTGTCAAATCTCTCACGGTGCCGCACAGTTCCTGCGTGAGCGTCTCTTCGAGGTATCCGATCCGTATCGTGTGCACATCTGCAACTTCTGTGGCCTGATTGCCATTGCCAATCTGCGCAACAATACGTTCGAGTGCAAGGGTTGCAAGAACAAGACGCAAATCTCGCAGGTGCGCCTTCCGTATGCGGCCAAGCTGTTGTTCCAAGAGCTCATGTCCATGAACATTGCACCGCGACTGATGGTCAACTAAGCGAATGTTGGATTCTATAATAGGCAACCCTTTGTTGGAGTTGAGCAGACTGACTCTGCGCCCCTCTAGTAATTAAATAATTAAATTTACACATTTTGACAACTCAATTGGGCCGTGTTTGTTTTGTGAAGCTGCTCTGGCAAGTGGAGTAAGTCGTTGTGCGGAATATTAAAGCTGGAGACGTGTTGAGGGAAAGTCGCTTGAGGAATTTTTAACTATGTGAGTGCTTTGTTAGACAAAGTATTGAATATAATACTCAAAATATTTGCAAATACCCTGTGTAACCCATTTACCTACAATCAGTTATAGATGTAGGTGAAATATAATTATTTGCTGTGCCTTTGGCTAGATCTTCCTCTTTAAAGCTCACTCGATTAACTTATTTGGCTAGTGTATTCCCGCATCGGCTTGGAGATAGTTTTCCCCATTCATGTTTGTCTGCTCTATTGTGGCTTTCTTTGATTTTGACGCAATGTTTGGCCCGCGGTCTGTGACGCCCAGTGACAATGGGGATTAGTTCTTTGTTGTGAAGCTGGTGGAGCTTTGGTTCGGCTTTGGTTGTAGCCACCAATTGACTGACAGTTATTAATTGCCGCTTGACGTGAACCCGGTGCGAAATGCGTAAAGTTGAAGCAGAGGGGGAACGACGTCGGCGTTGAAGTCGAAGTCGGCGCCGGCGCTGTCGTTGACGTTGATGTTAACGTTCATCATTGAGCCAAGACGGCGGCTGCTTTGTTATCGTCAATTGAAATGGCATCGAAATTGGCGCCAAAAATGTCGCAATTGAGGACCCCTCAATGGACATGACTTTAAGGATTCGCATAAACACTGCACTTAAACAACTGTTGAGGTATTTATTTATAGCGTCTTACGAATAACTTAAACAATTTGATTGCATCGTAAAATGCAATGTTTACTTCCCGTTCCCATTGTCGTTCTCCGGCTCGTTACGGAACACACTGATGGCGTAGAACTCGGGCAGTCGGTACACCTTGAGCCGTTCGTGGCTGAACTGCCCGTTGGCACGTGCCTTCACAAAGAATATGTCCTTGAGACTCAGTTCCTTGCGGCGTTGTTCTTTGGCGGCCACAAGACGTTGCTGCTTGGGTCGGTAGCCAGTCGACTTGTTCTGCAGCAGCTTCACAAAGATTATATCGCGTTCACCGTCATCGTCGCCGTCCAGCGTGCGTGCCTGGTAATACATCTGCGGTGGCTCCGGGTATATAAGCAGCGGTTCGACTGGCAGCACTTCACTGGGTGATGTGGGATATGTAATGAGATTGTCATCCAGCCCTGGTAATGGAGCTGCAACTGCGCAGTGGATGAGGCAAGTCAAGCACAGCCAGATGAGAAGCTGCGATAGTGTGGCAGAAGTGAACTGGAAGTGGAGGATTGCAGTATTGTATTATATCATTTGTTATGACTTGAGATTCAAATTGAATTTAAGAATTGTAGTTTTATATGGAGTATTATAACTGAAGATCTAAATGTAACTCACTATAAATTATAAATTGGATTAATTTTACTTTATAACTAATAGACAAAAACTGATAATTTTGTGTTATACTTCAAGTAAAGATATTATCGCGAAGCTATTAAACTATTGACCTACTCTTTCTTTAAGATTTGAAACTAATGACCCTTTAGTTACCGTTAGATAGTAAATAAATATTTTGAGGAGCTTTAAGATTTAGAACTCTGTGTCTAGAACCAATCAAGATAATGCTTTATATGAATGAGCTCAGTCTGCAAATTGTTTGACTATTTCAACCTTTTCTCTTTGAATAACTACTTTCTTCTTCACTTTGTTTTGCTTCGAGATCTTTCCAGATGTTACGCGATAGCAACATATATTTATAGCTTATAGTAAAGTTGTTTTAAGTATAACAATCGTTGATCTTGCACTGATTCCCGTTTCGCAATTACCGTTTTAAATTCGAGCAGCGACATTTTTGGGCACGCTTCGCTAGCTTAACGCAAATTGGATTCGATGAACAAAGCCGCTTTGCCCGCACGGCACTTTGCGAAAGGGGCCAAAAATAATAATATAACTGCCGATTGTCAGCTCCGTCGAGTGTCGCGGCAAGATGTGGTCGCAGATCAAGATCGTGTTGGAGGCGGCGGCGGCGGCGCCGGCAGTAGCTGGTTCGACTGGCAAGCAGAGACTGGCGCGCGACAAGGCCAGCCAACTTCATTTACCACAACCAAGTCCGAGCCGGAGTCAAAGCCAATACCCCTGCAAACGTAACTGCGACGCCGACTGCGACTGCGACGCTGACTGCGTTGGAGACAGCGACAACCTGCTTTGCCTATGAGTTGTAAATTGAAGGTAAGTCAATAAAATCGGACGGATAAAAGTTAAACGTTAATTGTCGTTGGGGATGCTAAGGATGGCATCGGTCGCATCAAAGTGATGGAACAATATTATTATTATTTTAATAAATATTGCTTTTAATTGTGTCGATGAGCTGCGCGGCGCAGAGGTCAATGCTGGGCGAGAATCTATCAAGCTCGGCTCGCGGCTGCAGCTCATCGTCAGCTTGGCCGATTACATTAAAAAACAAATCAACAACTACGTACAACAACAACAACAAGGTCTGTTCAGTAAATTTATGCTCTTACGCGCAATGATGTCAAATTTATTATTACTGCTAATGCAAAATAAGATAAATAATAGAGGAGAGGGGAAAAAACACTGAGATAGAGATAGAGATGAGGATGGTGATGGGGATGGAAGATGGGAGACACATGTAGAAATGTTAAATTAGCAAATATTTACGCAGAGCTTGAAGATTGCTTGGGATTGCTTGGATCGGTCTTTGTCATTGTCTTTGATAAGTGTTCTATGCTTTTGGCTTTTATTATTAGCCAAGCGAGTGGCTACTCTCGATGGTTCCTCTTAAGAGTTTCGCTAATTACAATTGCTACTAAACTATAGGGGGAATTTATAAATATCGAATAACAAATGTGTGAACATGGTACTTGACACAGTGAACTCTCGCTAAATATAACATTGAGTGCTTGCGCATTAATTGTTAAATTATATCGCTTTTTTTTTGTTGAACAAGTTGTCATCTATTGTAAGAAATTATTATTTGTATTTATGCTGCTCATTCGACAATGTTGACATAGTAGTCGCCCAATAAGTGTAACCATACAAGGTACAATACAATCAATTGCCTGTTTACATTATTTTTTAGCTGCTACCACTTTCGATAGGTAGTTGAGTATATCTAATGATGTGTTTATCTTGTTACCGCAGACCTTTCTTTCAACAGCAGTTGAAGTGCCGTGATAAAGGTAAACAACATATCGCCTCGAGGGTCGCGAAATTTAATCGCTTTAAATGTGAAATTACTTCCAAATAAACAACTTCAGTTCACATAATCAAAGCATTTGTCGCTTGATTTCGCTTTTCAAGCTGCCACTCGAGTTGGTGGTTGAGTTGATAGTCGTGTTTGAGTCTTGTTGGAGTCGTGTTTGGGTCCACAAAATTTGGAGGCGAGTCGAGTATCGAATCGTGCTTGATTAATTGCAGCGCATCTCTCTGGCTCGCGCCACGTGCTCTCTTTGTGCTTTCTCGCAGCCCTTTGGGGGCCAATTGTGGTGAACAGCGCTCTAGCTACAATAACAACAACAACAACATGAGTAACACTTGTTCAGGTTTTATGCGCTTTCGTTTCCAGTTCAATTTTAGTTCTATACGAGTTGGAGGCAGACGCTTTTAATGAGCCCATTCGTATGCGTGCCGGGGGAATCGTGTGAAAGGTGAATATGCTACTACTTAACGCATATTGGTCTGGCTCTTGGCACTCACACACATACACTCGGCTACTGTTTTCGCAAATGCCGTCGAAAAAGTGAAAGCCTTTCACTCGACTCGCATCTGTGGCGCCAGCACATTATTGGTCGCACCACATTGTGCTTTATGCGTCTCGCCGAGCACGATAAGCCCAGCAGCGGGAGTCAACAATTTGTAAGCCGATTGCGTAGTTCTGCCGCGTTCTGTGGCCACCAATACACATGCACATGCGTCTGTGTGTGTGTGTTTACGTGTTTGTCTTATGATTTTCTTGGCTTTTCAATTAAATAGAGCGAATTGAATACAAATTATGTGGGAGTGTATTGCGTTCGTTGTTGTTTCTGTGTTGTTTTTTCATTCAAATTTATTGTTAAATACCTTGCTTAAAATTCATGTTTATTATTATTGTTCTTCGCAAATATTTGCATAATTGGTTGGCCCCCTACTTGATCATATTGCTATGGCAACTATATGTTTATCTTATGTCTGATGAGAGCGACAAGTATTTTCCAGCTCATTTGCATTTTTAATTACAAACACAGGCAAGAAGAAGAGCAACTATGCAATTTACGCATGGAAAAATAAGTCGAACTGCTTTGTATGCCAGACTGGGGTTAATTCTATGTTATGAGTAAAGATGAGTAATTAGTACTCTTTTATCTATGCAACTTTCATTTTCGTTGTGAAACTGTACCGAAACTTCATTAAAGATAAATAAATGTGGGGCAACAATCAGTTATAATAAATCTGGCTGAAGACTCCAGTTCTTATAAAGTAAAGTTTATAATATATAACGTTAATATATGTAATTTCCAGCAAAATTTATATGAAAAATTGATGTAGTTTGGTTGGTTTTGAGTTGAGTAACTTTTAAAGTAAATTTCATTATAATAGCTATAGGGTTGAGCTTAATTTTGAATAGAGAACTCAACGTATATCTTCCTCGTAACAAATTTATGCGTAATGCTTTCAGCATTACTCTTGTTGTGGCGCTAAGACCCGCTTAAAGAGCAGCCTCTCTTTCATCTTGCCACCGTTTCCCACCAAAAAGGTGCTTAGCTACGAAATACAAGCTGGCAGAGACAAGCCAAACGTAGGATGGCGGCGCTGAAAGCGTGTTTTTAATTACCATAATTACATAACTGCACACACGCACTGCCTCACATACACACGCACTAGCACACTCATGCCCGCGCACACGTACACACAATGATAATATTGCGGTTGCCTACAAGTATGCAGCACTTGCTGAGCGTGGGGGCAGAAATCAAAGGAAGGCACAGAGTGGGTAAGAGAGATGGGGTGTGGTAAGGTAAGGGGGTGTAACCACCCTGTTGCTGTGCTTTTATTGTCCTTATCGCATAAACTTAAATAGTTTTTACCAGCCACTTTGCGGCTTTTAACTTATTTTTGCGTGCCGCACACTCAAGTCGCTTACAGTCTGCCCCAGCTCCAGCTCCCTCTTCCCCTTCACGTGCTCCTGTCTTCATCGTAGTCGTAGCTTTCTTTGTTGTCAGTTGCCAGGGTAAAAATTAAAGAAGACTTTTGTATTATGTTGCACGTAGTTAGTTTCAGCTTGAGGTTCTTAAAGTTCGAAGAGTCAGCGTTATTTCCAGCGCTGTCGGTTATCTATCTAATTAACCAAACTGCAAGTCCAGTTCGAAACTTTTAATTATCCCACCTTGGATGAGAGCCAATTCGGTGGCGAGGCTAGTAAGGGGTCAGTACGCTGGCCAAGCTGCTGCTGTCTGCTGCATAATTTGCCAGTTCGAGTTTATGCTTCCTGTTGCTGCACACCAGCAGGCACCTGGCACCTACTCGCCAAGTTACTTGCCACTTACCACTTTCCCAAGCAGAACTTGGCTAAATGCTTCGTAATTAATTTTCGCGCCGTGTCGGTTATTAACCTGCCATTGCAAGGCTCCTTTTGGGTGCTACACGTTGCATGGCACACTTCGTGGCATAGGGAATGTTTGGACTGTAGTGGGCCTGAACTCATTAAAATCCCGGCAACTGCTGCCACTTTGGGGGCGTGTCAAGTGGGCGTGTTTGACACAATAAATCAGCGTCGCTTCTTTTGCTTGGACCCCCAACAAATCCAATTAGATTTTTACATTTTTATTTTGTGCAGAAAATTAAATACATGTCAAATACAAGGAGTTTTCAGTTTAAGAATTTAATTATATACTTTATAGCTTTATAGAACTTTTGAATACGTGAATTATAAATGGTTTATTTTTAATGTGAATGCGATAGAGACGAATTCATGCAGCGATATTGACAGACATGTTAGTTAACACAGATTATTTGTATGTAAGAAAGCTGGTATACTAAAAAAAACAAGAAGGAAAGGCTACAATAGGTTTACACGTATATGCCTTGCTGGTTTTAATATAAATTTCGTACGATTGTTGTTATACTAGTATGTATGTATGTATATATGAAATTGCAGAATTTTACAACTCGAACGATACAAATATAGAATTGGTGACAACTGTTTTTTGAAATAGAACAATCAAAAATTTCGTATTTGACCAGATACTCTATATAATATACACATATGTATTTAAAGTCAAACAGAGATGCTGCCTCATGAGAGAATGTCGGATAAAATCGCTGTCTTATTTGATGCCGTCGATACGCACTATAAAATGGACAATGAGAATATCGGGGATCCCAATCAAGTGACTGTATTGCCCACAAAATGGTCCAAGCCACTTATCAAGCCTATACGATTCTGCCCCATCTGCCTGACCAGTATGTCGTGGCTACCCAAGTTCGCCGCATGCCCCATGTGTGGCATGAAACCGATGCCAGTCGTTGATGATAGTCACATGAATAACCAATTGACTGCCGATCAGATACTGATAGATTGTTTGGGTAAGTCTCAAGAAAATGTCGAGTGCGAGAGTCCTTGTATCTCGGCGATGAATAGAAAAAGGGAAAGAGAAACAAGCAAAGTGGATCCCGATAGTTGTCATTGCACCTGCAAGTTTGGCAAAGAGTGTGCCCATTGTCGCATACGGAAGCTGTGAAAAAGAAGAATACGACTTAAACCCGAATTTTGCCATACAGCAGAGTAAAAAATCCAAGCATGCGATCCTAAATATCCCGTAGAAATGAGTCCCATGTGCACAAGTGCAGCTAAACTTATTCTAAATAAATCTTGAAACTCTGAAACAATGAATTGTTTATTAATAGAATAGATACCTTGTTCGCCATTAAGTAAATTATTAATTGTTAAAACTGCAGTCGAATGAAGCTTTAGGTTTTCTGCACAAAAAACATAAATTTAAGTCGATCACACTTGAAATTCCTCTGTGAACCTGTCGAATGCAGCCCGAGTGTTTGTATTGAACAGGTTTCCTGATAAATTCGTACAATTGAATATGTCCATTATAGTTTTTATTCACACAATTTGTTACTGCATGGCAAGGCCCCAGAAGCATTTCAATTGTGGAATAATAATGAAAACTGTTGAATAATTAAATGTAAATTGTGCACAATCGACTAAATAAACATTTTGTCAAAACAAAAACATTTGGAAAATGAGAAGAAAACGCCATACATAATTGAAAATGCATAAAAGTGTAACTCACTTTAGTTTTTGTACTATAAACATACCATATGTATAGAGGATATTGAGCATAGAATTAAATATTTAAGCTATTCAACTAGAGCTTTTGATTTGATTTCAAATGGGATTTAATTGCAATATTATTACTGGTTCGATTATAATTACCCGACTAAATGTGTAAAGTAGTTAAGTCCTAAATTGTCAAATATTCGATTTAGATTGCATTTCCATTCCAGACCCATAAGCCAATTTATGCATTGCTTCATTACATTTGTTGTCCCACTTAGCAAACTGTCTCTCTGTATCAGAACGAACGCAAAGCGATTTCCACGTAATGCAACTAGTCCAAAATTGTTTATTCACAAGACATTTAATGACAATTACGACGTGCTTATGCAAAACGGACTTCGCCTGGCCAGATCGAATGATTTATGGCGTGGAGGGGGAGGGTCAGAAAGGGGGTATGTAATCAGGACGAGCATGGAATAACTCATATGTTTGTTCGACAAATAGACTGCAAAATGCTTGTCTGGAATTTCAACTCCATCGACCTGCGTCCAGTGTCTGTCCACATCCACTCAAATGGCCAAGTTACACGTGCGTGCCTATAAAATTGGCTTTTCTTGGCAATTTCAATTTCATGTCGGCCACAAAGTCCATTGTGTGGATGTAAGAGGGAGCCGGGGACGTGGGGAGCAAGGGGCAAGCCAAGTGCATTTGGCTTTCATAAATAAATAAGTCTGTTAAATTGTCCACGCTCCACAGGCTGAGTTCAAATCCAGGCCACTGCCCCATCCTCCTTCCGAGTCCAATTTGGATTCGACCTATCCCAAGGCAAGCTTCGGTTTGCTTGTCTGCTTGTTTGTCACTTTTGGCCGTCGGATTTGAATGTGCTTCTCATGCGCAGCACGTGCCCCACAAATTGTCAGATGTCCCTGTTTGTTGTTATCCGCGCGGATCAGGGGGACATTTAAGCAGCTTACTCACAAAATGAAAAGCGATTGAAAATTTCATGAAAATTTCGCTTGACAAATGCACAAATTCACAACACTCTAACAATTGCCACCCCCCGTTGCCCATTTCCAGATGAGGAAAGAGAAAATGGCATTTTCCAGCTCAATGTTTGCCGACTACAATTAGCAAAGCGATGAAGGAAACTTGCGAAATGCTGCCAACTTGCGAACTGCCCAACTCACTTCTAATTGATTTTCGTAACAATTTTGATTTTCAATTTACGGGCGCAAAGGGAAAACCAGGCGCAAGTTGCCGAACTTTGTGTGCGGGGAAAAAATAGCTCAACTTTGATTGCAAATTTGTTTGCCTTGGCCAAAGCCATTTGTGCCACGCCCCTCTTCAGCCCTCGTTGCAGTTGATTTTCTCTTTGCTCTGCACACTTTTTACAGCTACTATTTCTGTGTTTCTGCCTCTGCACAAGTTTTTCTCTTGCATTTTTTAGATTTGCCTGCTTTCATCCGGTTTTCCTATTTTTTTGTGTTTATTTTGGTTTTTTTCTCCCCCCAACTTCATCTTCGCTTGACAAACAGCCCGGAAAGGGGTGTAAACGTGTTGCTGGCAAATGTTTACAGTTTAGTCGGCTGGCAGATGCCATAAAACAATTTGATGCTGGAATAAACACTCCCGTCGGGCACGCAGATCAAGCAAGAAATTCAATTTCGTGTATTGCCCAAAACTGACGGAATTCGACAGTTGAATTTAAGACCGTAATTGAAAAGCAAATTTGGCAAAGTTTCAGTTTCAGTCGGAGATCAAATTGGATTTCATTTCTGTCGACAGCAATTAACTGAAAGAAACGGAAATTGAGCTAGAATAATTATCGGAATGCAGGAAGTTTTAAAAGTACCATAAAATACTACTGTATGCTGTATACTAACTAGTATGTATATACTAAAGAGTTACTATTTGATAGGCCAACACATTCCTTTTCTTTTAGCTTCACAAGCAAACAAATGCCTTGATAGTCCAATAGCTCAGTTAATCTATCGCACTTTCATTCCTTCTTGTAGTTGGGTAAGCCGCTTAAAAGTTTCGCGCTACAGTGAACCACTAAGTCAGGCAGTAATTAATGTTAGGACCTGTTTTAATAATCTTCTAATTACATTTTGAAGGCAAAAGGACGCGCAGAAAGTCGTTAACAGTCCAGGCGAGACAGAAAGGCAATCCTATTTTGCTGCCAACATTTGTGACATCGTGTCAAGCTTTTTGCTTTTTTCACTTTTTATATTCTCCACAAATTAGGAAAACACGCTCCACACTCTAGTGCATATTTCGCAATGTATGAAAAATGTAACTGTTTTTTGTTTCGTCCCTCCCCTCCTCAACTCAGCTCTCTTTGCGCTGGCCAAAAGCAATGCCAACAATGTCATAAGGTAATCTTTTTTGTTTTTTGAGTGCACGAGTTCCGCAAATGCGGGCAAATTCCGCATGTTATACACGGGACAGTTGTTGTTGTGGTGGTTGTTGTTGTTTTTGGGGGTCGGGGTTGCTGTTGCTGCGACAGCGGTTGTTGTTGTTGCTGTTGCTGTCGCTTTAACTCTTGTTTCCTGCTCTCTGTTCTGCTGCAGTTGACGCAAACAACAAATTTGTGTGAATATCCGCGGCTAACAAGAACGCTTTGTCCACACTTTGCACCAATTAAAACAGGAGAAAGAAGAGCGAAAATGTTTTGTTTTATCAAAATAACAAAAACTATATAATCGCTCGAATAGTGTATTTTATTTGGGTTATTGCAAGACAGCGTGTTTTGATGGGTTTACTGTTGAAATTCAACCGTAATTGTGATAGGTTGATTATCACCATTCAAATTTGACTGTAACATACATTTGCCCAAAGTTAGTATACCCTTTTTTGGCCATTTTTATGGCATTTGCTTAAACTTCTTTTCATATGTATTATTTACTTATAACACTTATCAGTAGAACTGCTTAATGTTTCAATCCACTGATTTCAACTGCAAAGCGAACATTAAAAGCATTTCCTGTATCTGATGGCGAATGTTTTGCTCTGTTAGTATAGGTGTGTGAGCGAGTGTGAGCTCTTTTTCAAAGTGACACACACACACACTAACTTGTCGACAGCAGAATAAAAAAAAAAGGCATCCAACAACGTTGTGTGGTTTGTGGGTGGCGAAAGGTCAGTGCGAATTGAGCCACCAAATAAAAAGTTTGCAGACATGCGAAAACTTGTCGTGCTCCTCGAAGCGTGAGCAGATAAGATGAGCATGTTGTGAGGGGCGGGCAACACCAGCAGTAACAGCAGCAGCTGAACTGTCAGGCAACTGTCAATTGTTAATTAAATGCGATCCCCGTGAGGCTGAAAACTTGCCCAAACGGAAGACTGATGGCTCAATGTGCTCGATGGCTCGACTAGGTCGGGGTAGATTGGGGTTCCCTGGACTAGGCTAGAGCTGTCACTGAGTCCACTTGATTTGCTTGATCCCAGCTGCAGGATGTGATGTGGATACTGGAGTTAACACACACACACACACACATTCGGGATGTTTCGTGTGCTCGCTTCATGTTAATACTGTAATTACTTTGACATTTTTATTGCTGCGAACTAATAACTCAATTGACATATTTCATGGCGTGTGCATGTGTGTGTGTGCGTGTCCATGTCTTCTAGTGTGTGTGTAATTTGCTCGTTTAAAGCACCAAATTATTTTATCAAATAAATATCTGTAGAACTGCTTTCTCTCTCTTACTGTTATGCATTCAATAATGTCACTTGCTCACTCATTCATGGCGCTGATTATGTTGAGGATATCAATAAAGATATTGACAATGTCCAGATAAAGATTCAGTGTGGCAAAGATATATTCCTCCGGACTGATTGAGTACTTGTGATTGCCACCCAACATCAGTTGCGTATCATAGATAAGGTAAACGGAGAATAGCACCGCTCCCAGACTGGCATAGATCATGGTCGTAATGCGACCACCCATAAAAATCGCCACAAAGCCAAAGATCACCAGAGACACCAGGCATGCGACGAGCACGCCACCCATCATGGTCAGATCGTACTTGGTCTGCATTGCAAAAAGCGTGAGGGCCAGGCAAATGGCCGCCGTGCTGCCAATGGCCAGCAGCACGTCGCGCGGTGCATAGCGAGTGGCCGCAACGGCAAGCATAAAGGATTCGGCCACAGTAAATATGCCCAGAAAGATGAAGTTCGTCGGTGTCTGGCGGCGCACATTCTCGCAGCAAATCATGCTCAACATGGTCACAATCATGATGCCCATGGCCAGCCAGAGAAGCCAGGGATTGAGTAGGGCCCACGTCTTAGCTTGATCGTTGAATGCAATCAGGGTCACAGCGCCGAAAGTGATCATCAGTTGACCCATTAGTATCAGATATACCTTGCGTATGAAGCCGTGACGTATGCTCTGATTGTCGAACGAGAAACTCTTCGACTGACCCTCGGCATCGTCGAAATATGCACCTGGACCACTTACACCATGGACCTCTTGATAGCCTTTGTATTGATATGGTTCCATTGGGATTGCCATTTCGTGCAGAATTAAATAAACTTATTTTTCTATTTTACTTTTTGTCTACTAAATTTTAATATAAACTAGTTACTTTTAACTCGACTCAGAAAATATAAATTTGAATTACACTTAAATCATTCCTATTAAGTTAGACTGACATATATCAAACTGAGTTTCTTTATCATCCGTTATTCTCTACATAACCTAAACAATACGCTGTACTCCATGCTTTGTTGGCTGCTCACCCGTGTAGCTTAGGAAATTATCTTTTTGGGCGGGATCTTTGGATGCGTCAAGTGATAAATCGCTCGAAAACAACAACAACAGGTGTGCGGTTTCCCTTGACGGGTAGTTCACTTAGTTTCCACTCTTCCTCTCTCTCCACTACTCTTTCCCTTTCTCTTTATCTTTCGTGCTCTCTTGTTTCGCTTCTGCGCATTACGTTTATTCAGCAAAAGTTTATTTTGGCTATGAGCTTTTTTGTTGGTTTGCAAAAAGAGTTTCAGTATTTTCAGCGCCTTTGTCGCTTGGAGTGGCGACTGAGGGACTTGAAAATTCTGCCAGGCAGACACTGCATTTGGCACTTTCTGATTGCTTGTACAGCGAAAAATTGGCGTAATTTTTTTCCATGATAAGACCAAAAGGGGTTTCAAACTAAAGTGAAGAAAAAGTTGAGGGAACAATTTATTCCGAAAAAATATTTTGATGTTCATTCTAAATTGAATTTATCGCAGAATTAAGAGTCCTTTTCTTGCCGTTTTGCCCTGCATGTTGCATGAAAAACATTCCAGACATTATAAAGTTGACAATTTCCATTATTAAAAGTTGGCAGACGGAGCCAGAAATAATAAATAATATGCAGCGAAAAAGCCTGGCTAAAATGAAAATCAACATTGTGATAGGCCCAGTTATTCACATGTGCCGCCTGCCAATTGCCAGCGCTTTGTTCCAGCAGAGACAATTTTGTGGCACACATCAATCAAAATGCCATTTGGACTGGCATGCAACGGGATCCGGTCTAACTTGGTTAGGATCTAACAACCAGCCGTTCCTTTCCCCTAGAACTAGTTTCATTCTCCGCCGGGACGTGACACGGCACGTGTTGCGTTTTCGAGTCAGGCTGGCGGACGTTGCCTGTGTGCCATCAACAAGTTCCCTTAAAGGTTTTCCGCCTTTTTTTTTTGGTTTGACAGCCTTATGAGAAAGTAGCTGGAAAGAGAACTGACAACTCGTGTGGTTATACCCTATTAAACTCGAGCTTATAGTGTTTTGTTTTCCTTAGTCTGAAAAGTCTTTCAGTGATTTGAAATTATGAGAAATGAGTAGGAAATTTAATGATAAATCATCTTGTGAAGTACCCAGTAAAATACTATCCACGAAAAACTAATTAAAATGTTTGAACTGATTTAAGAAAGTGTATACCCCAAGGGCAGCTATGTAACCACAGGGTAATCAACCAAAAAAAAAGTGCGTCACGTGTTTCTCTAATCCCCTCGGCTTGCACAACAAAGCCAATGAAAAGTTATCGGTCTAACAGCGCCCACATGGGCGTGGCTGCCAGCTACAGTGCCAGTCATCCCTTCAGCCAGTCAGTCAGTCACTCAGGCAGTCAGTCCGTCGGTTAGGCATCTATCAACAAAAACTACACTTTAAAACTTTAAATGAGTTTTGCTGCGGCCCAAAGTTTGTGCCAAAAATCAACGGCAGACTCCGGGGCACATAGAAAAGATAAGAGAGGAGCAGAACAAAGAAGAGTAGAAAGAAAGGCATGAAAGAAGGGCATCGACCACTTGCAAGAAGAAGAGGAAAAGGGCGGCCCCAAACAAATCGTTGACATTTTATCGACCGCATCGAAGGTGAAGCGATGACAGACGTGGTCCCTAAATCGAAAATGAACTCGTCACAGACTTGACCTGAGACGGAACTAATTCAACTTGAACTGACTGCAGACCTTAGCGGATAATACCCTGCACAAAGCACCAAATGGATGAAGCTAATATCTTGAATAGAATTGACTTATTTGTAGCGGCATTGCTAAAAACTGAACTTTATTTTAACGTGATTGCTGTCCAATATACCCATTAACATTGGCTTACAGGGCATACAAGTGGTACATCTTGTGCTTGAAATAGACCACGAAACAGCTTAACAAGCACTAAAAACTAAGACGCAGAAGAAACAACACCGAAACACGAAGAAGAGCACAAGCGACAGCAACAACAAAAACAACAACAACAACAACAATGGCCACATCATTATGGCTGCTGAGCTGACAAAACAAAAATCCATTGCAGTTTAATCTATGCAAATCCCGAAGAAAAACTCATTTTGCGGATTTCAACTTAATAGAAGTGTGACGCAGCCTTTTCAGGAGAGAAGAGCTCAGAGCACACTCAGCGTGGACTCAGAACGGACTCAGATTCAGTATTGTTGACAGTTGACGGTGCACAAATTTTCCCAAGCTCGCTGTCCTCCTTCATTGCCATCACCCGCTCGTTTGCCTCGTGAATATTTTCTTGACAAGTAGATGGACGCGAATTTTCCAACTGACACTTTTGTAAGAGCGTGTACATACGCTTTCACAGCATAGTGCAGTGTACATATTTTGTTGCCAAACAACGTTGAGGGCAACTTCAGAGCCTATGTAAATATCTATATAGCTTGATGAGCTACAGAGGTCAGAGTTCAGTTTTAAGATGAAAATATACAATTTTCCACAGAAATACAAATTTTTTTTACGTTGTTAATACTTTACATTGTTGAGCCTGGAATGGGTAATTGGTTTCAGCATATTAAACATTATCTTTGTATTTTCCTTGAAGTGTATATTAAATTCGTTGTGCACTGCAAAAACTACTTATTCTTTTGTTATACTTGGCTTCATTCTTTTCTTTTTGGCCGCGTTTGTTGATTCTGCTGTTGTTCATTGTTGTTTGGTAGGCAGTCAAGCTGCTGCCCGTTGCAGCTGTTGATGATGCTGCAGCGACTCCTCTTCAGGCCGAAGTCATTAAAATATACAACATGGCGCGAAGCGAAAAGTTCAATATTAACAAGAGCAACAGCAGCTCCTCATTTATATTATTGCAGCATACTATTTTTATTGCACATTATTCTTATATTTCTTATTATTATTCTTTTCTTGTGCCTCGTTTCTCGTTGCACTCATTAAATCTTCGCTTCGTTGTATTATGTACTCTGCTTTCCAGTGCAAAGAAAAATATAATAAATACTTCAGTGCTGAAGTGCACTTTAGTATTTTCAAGCATTTCCCTGGGCATGAGATAATACGAACTGACGGATGAAGCTACTCGCCTTCACACTTCAGTTAAAATTCCACTTGAACTTTGGTCAAATTTGTTTGTTTTCTAACTACTTAACTAAACGTTTGAAACTTTACGACGAGATACCCTGTGCAGATGCGAGGTGGCAATGTCTGAAAACTATACAGTAGTTTATCTATTTAATCTAAAACAGTTGATGCCAAAATGAAAACTCTTTCGCCAAAATGAAAACTCTTTTAGCTCTATCCAATAATATGGAGTTAAATTGTTTGACTTGGTATCCAATGTACATATATCTATTACCACTTGTAGTAAATGCAATAGTCTAGTTATTTATAGGGTATCTCTCCATCGTTCCTTATGTAGCATATTGCTATCAGTTTCATCTCAAGAAATACACACAATACGTTAAGCAATTTGTGTGCAAATCGCAAACTTAATGTCCTTTCGGTTCATCGCCTCGGAGTATGCAAACGTTTATGGACAGACTGTGGATAATATGCTGCATTTGCCCAACGGGGTCAGACAAACACCATGCACTTCACAACAGCCAGCAAGACAGTTGCTGCTGATCCTGCTGCTTCTGCTGCTGTAGTGCTAATATTTTACAAGCAAGCAAAGGCAAAGAAACATTTGTCAGGACGCCGACCACAGAGTGTCCATAAAGTTTTCGGCCAACGACACAGAAAGTGGCAACAATCAGGCGATGACTCTGGTCACGTGTGTCCATTTGTTTTTTGTGGGTACTCGTGGGTTGGTCTCTGATTAAGTTTAGAGTAGTCTAAATATAACTAATTAGATACTGACGTGTTGCTCTTTAATCTATTGCTCTACCGAGAGCTCATCAATCTCCGTTATGCTACTTGCTCGATTCGTAAGGTTAAACGAATTTATACGCCCCGTATACTTTCTATAGCCAAGGATGTCAAGCATACAAAGACAGATTACGCTGGCAAAATCCGTAAACTCTGCCGAGTGCCGAGGAAATTCAGACTTGCGCAAAAATAAAGTTTTTTTTAATTGAATTTCATTTGCTGCCCAACCATGTAAATATCTCTTTCAGACTCTGTCCGACTGTCTGCCTCTGACCCACTTGTGTGTCCTTTTGCGGACACTTTTATGTTTGCCATGTATTTGTGGCCAGCGCAAAAAAGGCAACAGAAAATAAGTAAACCAAAAGAACGAACGAAAAAAAAGTATTTTCGAAATTAATTGAAATTGTCTTGCGGTTCTGCAGGCTTCCTTAAATCATATAGCATATGGAAAAGTGGTGAAATTCATTTAAATTAAGCCTTAAAGAGTTGCAGAGCTGTGGCATGTTAATTGCTGTGAACATTTAATGGAGAAACAATTTCAAATTCAGTTTAAAGTTCTAAAAATTTTATTTCGCTAACAATAATAATTCTATGTTTCTCTATAAGCTGCACGTTTTCACATAAAAAACTATTGTAATCCACAGATGTTTTTACTGTGGGCTGATAATAAAATGAGATCTAAAAAATACGAGCTTCAACTAGCGTGCATGACTTGTAGATACCCTGTAGGCAGTTTGTTTGAATAAATGTTATATTTATACCATGCTTTGCATCATTGGCTGATTGGTTGTTGATTTTGTATAGGGTACAAGGTATTTGAGTGCTTATCCAGCAACATTTCAGTCAACAAAACGGTAAAAAGTTCCATTTATACAAGGCATTTGTGTTTGTACAGACATTCGCATCAATAACGCTCGTTGCTTGTCGCGTTTTTTAATAAAAAACTGTTACGATGATTTGGATGAATGTGTAAAAAGGAATTCAAGTGTTTTGGGTTCTGATTCTATTTTATGTAAATATATTAAAAAAGTTCTTCTCTGGCAATTCGCGCGTACGTTTGCATGCATATTTTATTGCATACTTGTGGGCGCGGATTGTCAAACGACCTCGCCCGCCGCGTTTTAGGATGAAGCTTCACAGAGCATCACTCGCTGTGGGAATGCCTCTGCATTCGGAGCGCATAATTAAAAAGTTTTATTTGCAGCACTTTTTACGTTCATGCGTAGCTCACAGTGCTTCCTTTCGCTACTTTACACCACCCGCATCGTCACCCCTCTGCGTGTACTATTCCCATGAATATGCGAACGACACTGTTCCTCTCTGCTTTCATAATCAAGTCGAGGACCCAGTCGGGTTACGTGCATTCCATTGATGCACAGTTTGGATTTCAACGGAATGCACAAGTTGCACGGGTTGAAGCCGGAACTGACTGTAAAATTAGCTACGTCAGCTCAGCTGTTGCTTCACCTGACGTCGTTCAATTACAGGAGACCAGGAACTCCAACCAGAAACCCAACCTCGTTTACTTTGCTAACAAAGTCACTCGTGCGAATTGCCAAAAAAAACCGCAAGCTTTAATGCTTAAATCCGTTATTTTTGCGAAAGCTCGCAACTGTGAAGATACCCTGTAAGTAGGTTCAACTAAAATAGGCCGACATCAACTCATAACTCTTCCGCTGTTCACTTACTTTATCGAATATCCTTCCTAAAATTTAGCTTTAACATATAGCTACAGAGTAGCTAAAATTCGATCACTTTACACGCTCCGTTTTTACTTGATACAACTAGTTTTTGTTGTTTCACACTCTAACGAAATCGTAAAGCGCTGAGTAACAAAATCTTCCTTGTTTTCTTTTTGCTGCGCAAGCACACACACGCACATACATGCACATGCATATACGCCCATATACACATACAGTAAAACTCACACATTCTAACGCACATACACATTGACTCGGTTGCATATACGGGACTTCGTTGGTTACCCAAGCTAGCATGTTGCTCATACGCATCGTTGTCCCCTCGCGCATTTGTGCATTAATTAGGCCAACTCGGTGCACCGTTTCACGTTGCATGCGAACATGCAACATGCGAATGCGAATGCTGTCGCAACGCGTCTGCCACCTGCTCAACTTGCCCATTACAATATCCAATAAAATTTTCAATGAAATGAAAGCTAATTTCCAACCGCAAACCAACGAATTTCTTACCAAATGCCATTTGGCATTTCGTGCCAAACGAAAACTTCCTAGCCAGCAAATACAGCAAAACAAACTAGCTGCAGAACTAGAATCTCAAGCAGAATTGGTCATACTCTTTACGATTATAGTGGAACATATACGATATGTATTGTATATTAAATTACAAGAATATTTTTAGCCACAAGATCTTCGATTGAATTATCACGAATTTTTTGTATGTACATATATTGAAAGTATAGTAAATATAAATAAGTATAAAAATTAGAATAAATATATAAATATATATATATACGATATATAAGTATCGAATATAAGGGCAGAATCACAATACCCTATGCTAGTGTATTGAAATGTTGCAGCTAAAGCAAGGCGTGGCTGTTGGCCCAGCAGGTGTCGCCAAGTTTTTGTCGGTGTTTTCTTTTTCGTTTTCCTTTGTTGCAGTTATCGTATTGCATTAAAGTCGGTGAGCTGACAAAGCTAAAACTAAAATCTGGGGACCACCAACTGGCAACAGGGCAGTGCAGGGCGGCGGACTGGCAGAGGAGCAGTCCGACAGCTGGCAAATGGCGTCTGCGACACGCGCAACTGCGTTCCAATTGCAAAAAGTGCCACAAGCGACGAACAAAAGTTTTGCAAATGAGTTAGACAGTCGCAGAAAGAGGCATCGCAGAAGCAAGGGGCAATTCAGAGGCAGGGACAGAAGCAGAAGCGGAGCCGAAGCCAGATCCCGGGCAGCCGGCAGCAAGTTGCGTAAAACTTCAAAATGATTGGACAACACAAGCCGTACGAGAATGGGAACGTAAACGCGGCAAGTTTTTGGGGTACTTGCAAATCTAGCGCCATAATTATTATGAATTATGAAACAATAACTTTGGCTCTAATGGAAGCGGCCCGCGGGCCACACACGCCTACTGTGCCTGTTACCGGCACTCTGGCAACTAATTGACAAATGATGATAAAGTGTCGAGTGCCGGACCCGACAGTCGACTTAAAAAGACTGACTCAGACGCAAACTCAACTCGACTCAACTTCATGTTGTAAACATTATTTCTTAACAGGACTCGGCTTGGATCCGCGGTGTCCGCATTTTATATGGAAAATCTGATAAAAGCATTCGCAGCGCCGACGGAAACGGATGTTTACTGCCACGCGGTAAATGGGCAGAGACATGACCATCAAGGGGTAGCTGAAATGAGGGTTGACTCACCCATATCTTATATACATCATTATTATAATAAATGTTTCCACTTAATTTCTTTAAAGTAAACGCAAAGCTTCGCATTGCTTACTTGATTTATGTGTTGCCAAAAAGTGAGTTTGACTTGTTTTAAAGCGCAAATTAAAAAGTCTTTTGCATGAAATATTCAATAAAATTTTCGCACCGTCTGACCCTAAAATGTCGACCTTTTGCTTTATGTTCGCAAGTGAGACAAGGCTTTGCAGTGTCACATCTATTATGCAAAAGCGTAACGCTTCATTGTGCAATCAAAGTTGGACATGCATGTGCGTGTGCGAAAATGTTCCCTAATATTAAATGAAATCTCATCATGTGTCCGAATATCTACACATATAGTATGTGTATTTTTATAAGTACATACATATATGTTTAAGGATTTTAAATTCATATTTTATGCCCACATGCGCAATACATAAAAAAAGAAGTCAAAGAATTCAATTCGCATATCTCTGGCGCAGCGCTTAAAATAAATGTTAAATGATATTTGAAATTTGATTTATGCAAAATGCCTATTTTTAGCAAGCAATCATTTCTGGTCAGGTCAACATTTTGCCATCGCACGTTTTAATAGCGTATCATAAAATTATAAGTTATTGCGATTGTAAACATTTTCAACCATTTGATACGTCACTCGAGCGGGTTCACTTAGCTACGGCTTGCAGAAATTACCGCTCAATTTTATCAATATTATTCCAGCTTTAAAATGCTCAAATAGATGAGGCAATAAAGAAAATTTAAATATAATATTTTTGTTCAGGTTTATAGATTTATCCTTCTTTTATTAATGTTGTTCATGTATTTACTCTGTGGCATTTCAGCCACTGATAACTTTTCCTACCTTTCCCAACCGTATGAACAATTTGTACAGTCCTTAGTTTAGGACAGGTCTCAGACCCGAGATGAATAAACATTTGCGCTTTTTTTTCCCTTGCTTTCTGCTTAATTTGCCTAATTTGTTTAATTAAAATTTTGCGTTTGCATAACTTTGATACCTTTTTGTGTCCCAGCTCTCAAAAGGAAAAACCTTCGCTTGGCGTATTAAATTTCAGCTCATTAGGAGAATTTCACAGTAAGTTCTACCGACGTAGTCAAACTTTTATTTTTCGCGCCCGACCTTCGGCTTAAGCTTGTTTCACACAATCCATCTCCGGAGATTTTCAACACTTTCAAAACAATTTTGCCTAAAACTAGCAGATACTTGTGCAGAGCTGTGTAGTTACCTCTTGACATTATCATAACGGATTGTGGTGCAGATTGCAAGTGGATCTGGAATAGAGAGCGTCATAAGCTGCTTAAACTGCCGTCCTCATAGTCATGTATAGTATAACCATCCTTGTTCTATTGATACGGCTTAGGCGTGCGATGCTTGTATCTACTGTGTCGTCGAGTGCCACAAGAACTCTGCCCAATTTCACTTGGCCTCAACTTGAGCCAGTGCGTGCCTACAATTTAATTAACTCCACACTGCATAACATTGCCTGTTGTTGCCGATGCGAGGGTCCGTCGAGACTTCTACACATATCTAATACACATTCTATTGAACCAATTTTGATACTCATGTTTATGTAAATCTTCGTCTTATGCTGCAGTTTCTGACACACTTGTCGAGCAACCCTCGCCTGATGCTCATATGCTCTTATAATTCCTCAAACAAGCTGTTATACCTACAATTTAATCCCATGTCGTTTGTGGGTGCCTTGATGGAATTTTGTTCCACTAAAAACTAATTCAAATTGTCATGTTCATATTTCGGAACAGCATTGAAAATATGTTTTAACAATTCATGGGAATCAACCTTATGTGCCAATAAAAATTAAAAATATATTTATCATATAAAACAATTTTTGAAGTATTCCAGAGAAAAGTTTTTTTACATATTGTACAGAATTATTCCATACACTTAAATATTGGAAACAAGCCGTTGGTTTTTAATTTACCTTGGCTTTATAGCCATTTATTTCCATATATTAATTTAAATTAATAAATATAAACGTAGTAGTTTATGTATTAATATTTGAAAATATTTTCTATTTATTTTGTTTATTTTTTATTTTGATTTTTAAATTGGGTAGCTCATACTCGACTGATCCTCAACACTTTCGGTCTACATATTTAAAAATAATCAGTATAATTAAAAATATAACTTATTTGTTGAAGAATTCCTTCGAGTATGTGATACCTCCATATTATTTGAATATTTAAGTGGACTTAAAATGATCTGATATAATTCCCGAAATAGCCCCTGAAGTAACCTACTTCATTTTCCGATTCTGTTTTCTGATACGAAAGTTTGTTCTGTACGGGTAAAAACAGGGGCTATTCTAGTCTTAGTAACGTTAGCATTGACCATAAACTCCATATTCGTAACATTCTGTTCCAACTCCGAGACCATCCGTGGCACCGTCTGCTGTTAGATTTTTAACGGGTGCAACTAAGTATCTCGCCATTAACGGATCGGCTGTGGTGCAATTATTGGGTCGCTTCATGGGATGCAGTTCTATAGGATATTTAGTCTCCACTTTTTGGTCTATCTTCTTCTCGGCGCTTCCTTTTACCAAACATACCTTTCAAAGTACATGGCTCCATGGCACTTCAGTTAGCCTATTCGTCAGTCTTGGAGATGTCGGCGCACCGTTTGAACTTTGCCTTTGTGAGCTTTCGGATTGTATTCACTCAAACGTCTTGTAACGGAGTCAACGATTTCCGCACATTCGCGTGACATTTGCTAAATACAAAATAGAGGATTACGAATGCCAAATGGATTTCAATCCTTTACAGTGCACCCACCTTAAGTTCATAAATAGCAGGATTCACGGCTGGATTGTGCATCAACAAATCCGTATTGGTCGAAGGAAATTTAATTTGCTGATAACGCAGCAAATCCAGCTGAAGTAGCTCGTCCCCATCATCTGGAAGCGATAAATCTTGACAGGCATCTGTACAGATGGGGCAGGTACTTTCCATAACAAACATGATATCCTTTGGGTTGATGCTTCCATTCAAATTACTCTGACAGTCCACTGGTTCTCCGCTAATCGGGCTTAGAGTATTTGGTCTATAAGCTTTAGAGTCTGAAGTGAACATCGTTACTTACGCTTTAGTCTCCTCACACTTTAGTGTTAGTTGACAGAGCATCTCGATTTGACCAACTTGATTACCCCCGATGGACAAGTTGACAACGCCTGAATGAATTACATCATTCATATCTTCGCAAATGCCGTCCGTTACATCACTCGGAAACAGGAGTATACCGGCACCAACTATGCAACCCTGCAGCTTCACATTGATGTACATTCCATAAGTTTCCACGTTTTTGCGTAGCTGTTTGATTGTTGTTTTCATCTCAACGGACGAACTAGGATTGAATTCGGTAACGTTAATGCGACTAGAAGTTATATTGACGTTCTTAAAGTTCATTGTGGCCGATACAGTAAGATGTTTGGGATCACCAATATTCTCATTGTCCAACCTATATTGCGTAACGACGGCATTAAATAAGACAGTGATTTTATCCGACTTTCTCCCACGATGTGTTAATGGCTGCATTTAGATACTTAGTATGTATACCATATAGAGAATCTGGCCAACTGCTCAAATGTTTTGGTTCTGATAAGTTTTTTAAAAAAAATAGTTGACAGAAATCTTACATTTCTGTGATAACTGTTATGTCCGACAAAAAACCTCATCTTAAGTTGCCAATGTTATTATTTTTATTTGGATGGCGCAAACTAATTTAAATTCTTAATTAGTTTAAGGAAAGCGGAAAAAAAACGTGTCTCAATTATGTGTTGGTGAAGGAACATAGAAGAGGTCAAAAGCCTTTGACATCCTTCTTGTTCGAATCATCAACAACATATATTTTTCGTTAAATAAAAGATTATCTTTTTTCTTTCGACTTGTTTAGATTTTTAATTTAAAACTTTTACCTAATAATTTTTATTATCACTATAACAAGTACCTCATACTCGACTGATCCTCAACACTTTCAGTATATAATATATAACATATTTGTTGAAGAACTCAATCGAGTATGTGATACCTATATATTCTTAAAATAATTTGTTGAATTTTAAAAATATTTGCATTTTCACTGGATACCCTTGAAGTTACTTTTTTAATTTAAGGTTAATTCTCATTCCCTTGTCTTAGACGAACCTGAATAGATGTTGTGAAATTTGTTGGTTGTTAAAGATTTGTCAAGTTATTCGGATAAAATCGTCAGGTTTTTAAATCCGTTCCCTGATGTGTAACTTTTTTCAGTAAGGGTAACAACAGGGGTTATTCCGGTATAAGTAACATGGATTTCTGCATTGGCCATAATCTCCAGATCCGTAATATTCTGTACCAGCTCCGAAAGCACCCATGCCACGGTGAGATATGCCTTCGAAGAATGGTGGAGGTACTTTGTAGTCAATTTGTTTGGGAGGTACTTTGCCCCGAGATTTTAGGTATTTCATCATATCCACGGTTCTGATCTCCGGCGGCTTCGGGTCTTTGGGTTTTTTCTGTAGCCGTTTGGGTAATCTAACCGGAATATTCTTGCTACGTCCACTCCTGTTTCCAAGGCTTGGGTCACATGGCAAATCTGGGCTATCAAGTCCGAATAGGCCACCAGCTCCTGGGCCTTTAGTACCATAGAAGCCACCAGGTGCTCCTGGACCACCGGTCTCATAACAGCCTTGCAGTCTTGGTAGCCCTCCAGGGCGATAAAAGCCCCCTGGACCTCCTGAACCCAAGCCCCAAATGTTAGATACTTTAGATCTGCCGCCAAGAAAAGCCCATGCGCCAAAAGGCCTGCCATCTGCTATCAGATTTTCACCGGGTGCACCAAAGTATCTGACATTCATGAAACGATTAGCTGTGGCGCAATTATAGGCACGCTTCATGGGATTCATTTCAATGGGATATTTTGGCAGAACTGTTTGGTCTGCCTTGCTTGTCTGTGTGGCAAAGTTCCGGGAGCTCAGCCCAGCGACTTTTTGCGAATCCTTTTCCGTGGCAACCGGGATTGTCACATCCATATTGTACTCCATCTCGCTATCGCTGGTGTCCGTCAGCACCAAATCACTAACTAAGCTCGCGATACCACGACGCGTACACTCTTTATCTAAAGCGTTGGCTAGCTGACGCTTCTCCTTTTGGTTGCGGCAGACACACATCATTAATGACTTATGGCATCTGCATTTGTCGAAGCCTTCGGTCTTCAGCTTGGACTTAATCTGACTCAGAGTGACTGCCTTGTCGCTCTTAGTTATTTGAAAAGTAATAGGCTGAGTGGCTGGACTTGATTTATACAGAGGTCGCAGCGTAATAAAGATCTTGCCATTCTTCTTGCAAACATTTAGCGTTGGATGTTGTTCCTCCGATTCCTTGATTTTTTTATTGCAAATAGACTGAGTGGTTTCATCTGTGGGTGGTTGTAAAAAGAATTTCATAAGTTTTCGGATGGGCCTCCATATGGAGCCCGGTGTCCAGCCATATCTGACCGTAAGATCGCTCGATTGCCACGCCCAGCCATGCCGTCTAGGCACTTGAGTCTCTCGTTTAAGACATTCCTTATGCCCAACTCTCTTCTCCACTGCCCGTTTATGTTCGCTGGCAGTCCTGAGCTTGCCACCCATCAAAGTCGTTGCTTTGTTAATCGTTGCCGCACCTTTCGAGCTCGGACGTCTTGTCCCGGGGTCCGGCTTCTTTTCAGAATAAATTTTGTTCAGCCTTTTTGAAGAACTTGATACCGTGTTTGGCTTTGGTTCCACGTTGCTATACATATCGCGCAGCTCGGAGAAAACACGTGCCAGATGCGGCCGGGACTTGTGGTGATCTTCTCCGATCATGCAATGGTCATCCGAGTGCTGGGGTTCAGCACTTTTGGAGTTAGGATATTCGTCGGTCTTAAAGATGTCGGTGCACAGCTTCCGTATGCGACAATGGGCGCACTCTTTGTCAAACCGGCAGGTGCAACGACAGCGATCGGGATCTACTTTGTTTGTTTCTTTATCCCTTTTTCCATTCATTGCCAAGGTACAAGGACCCACACACTCGTCATTTTCTTTAGACTTACCTAAACAATCTATCAGTATCTGATCAGCTGTCAATTTTTTATTCATGTGACGCTCGTCAACGACTGGCATCGGTTTTACACCACACATGGGGCAGGCGGCAAACTTGGGCAGCCACGACATACTGGTCAGGCAGATGGGGCAGAAGCGAATGGGCTTGGCAAGTGGCGTGGACCATTCGCTTATGGGAACCGGATCCTTGGCTGGTGGATAGACTGGCAAGAACGAATTGGCCCCACCGTATGACAAGTCTGCTGGTGCTGCTTCCACGTCTGTTTGTGCATTGCCTGGATGAGGTAGCGGCTTGGAAGTATTCACGTTTCCTGTCACGGACTCAACTATATCCGCACATTCGCGTGACATTTGCTATACACAAGAGAAAAGCTTATGGGTGGCAAAGGGATTTCCCCGTTACAGTGCACTCACCTTAACTTCGTAGGAAGCAGCGTTCACAGCTGCATTGTGCATTAGGAAATCGGTATTGGTCAATGTTTGCATATTGATTCTTTGATAACGTAGCAATTCCTGTTGAAGTTGCTCATCACCATCATTCGGAAGCAATGCATTTTGACAGGTATCTTTACCTGTTGGGCAGGCAGTTCCCATGACAAACATGATATCCTGCGGGTTGATACTTCTGTCCACATTACTCTGACAGTCCACCTTTTCTGCGTTCATCAGGCTTAAAGAATTCGGTCAATTAGCTTTAAAATCTATAGTGGGTATCGTTACTTACCCTTGAGTCTCCCCACACTTCACCGTTAGCCGACAAAGCATCTCGACTTGACCAACTTCGTGTCCCATGAGGTTCACCTTAACGACTCCTGAATGAATTAGATCATTCATATCTTCGCGGATGCGTTCCGATACAACGTAGGGTAAATGAAGTTTACCGATACCAACTAAACGATCCTGCAGCATAACTTTGATGAATATTCCATGTTGTTGGACGCTTCTGCGTAAGTTTGTAAACGATGTAAGAATCTCAAGACTCGAACTTGGTTTAAATTCTGAAACATTTATGCGACTAGACGTTATATCTACGGTGCTAGAGTCAACCGTGACCGATACAATCAATTGTTTGGGATCCATGACTTTCACTTTGTCCAACCTATAGTTCGTAACGACTGCATCAAATAAGAAGATGATTTCATCTGGCATGTCCTGAGGAGCTGTTAATAGCGGCATTTTTATTTGAGTATCTGGCCAAATACAAGAAATTTGATTTAAGTTTATTTCAAAAAAGGAGTTGACACCAATTCTGAATGTGTGGTAACACCAATACGTTTATTCACATAAAATACTACAGGAATTCTGACTAGTTCAAATACTGTAAGACTATACTAAAATAAATATACACTCGAACTGAGAAACAAATGCTAATCTGATTCTTGACATTCTACGCATTACTCTTACGCATTTCTATTAGGATCCCATGGAGCAGTAACAAGACCTTGAGCAGTAATGTAATCCATCATGTTAGGAGCCTTCCTCTTAGCTGCATTCTGTCTGGCCAGCTCTTCTGCTTTGGCCTTGGCTTCCGCGGCTTTATAAAAGCGATTTAGCATTCTTACCGGAATAGGCTTACTTGGCTTTCGAGGCTCCTTTTTGGGGCCGGGGAATGTTATACCACCAGGAGGTCCGCGTGGAACAACACGTCCACCACCGGGAATCGGTCCACCCTGCGCTTCACCCCAAATTACAGGCATCTTTGGCCTGCCGCCTCTACGGATAGATTCGCCATGTAGACCTCCGCCTCTATAGCCAAAGAGGCCTTCCTCAAATGGACTTTCACCAATTGCACCAATGGCTGTTGTGGCATACCGATCACCCACCGCACAATCATAGGCACGGTAGTAGGGACTTAACTTTTCGGGATATCGCGGAGGAGCTTTCTGATCCTCCAATACAGTCTGGGTACTGTGATTGATGGTCCGTGGTTGGACGGCCAGGCAAGGCTTTGCCATAGCCGCCGGGGAATTCACATCAAATTCGTATTCATAATCGCTTTCGCTAGTATCGGTCAGTATAAGTTGATCGACACAGCTCTCCACACCACGCCTTTTACACTCATCCTGCATTGCACGCTCCAATATCCGTTTTTCCATTCCATCCCGACAGACACACTTCATAAGTGTCTGATGGCACGTGCACTTGGGGAAGCCTTGATCCTTCAATGCCCGCTTGATTTGCTTGAGAGCCACTGCCAGCTTACTTTTGACCACACGAAAAACGATGGGTTTCTGGTGCACGTGTGTATTATTTATCGGCCGTAATGTTATAAAAATCTCGCCATTCTTTTTGCACAAACTGAGTGTGGGCATATCACGTTCAGCTACCTTCCTTTCTGTCTTCTTGTATGTTTCATCTGTTGTATTCGAGTGATTTAAAAAAAAATCCATTGCCTTTTTTGCAGGTCTGAGAACAGCACCCGGACGCCAACCATACTTCCGTGCCTCGCATGTTAAATCCCAGGCCCAACCGTGACACCTTGAGACATGACGTTGGCGATTGGCGCAATACTTGTGATGCTTGGAAATAACCTTATTGCGACCTTTAGCGGTTCTAGGGTTCCCTTCAGTGTGTTTTCCATATGGACCCTTTAAAACAGGCTTAATTGGTGCGGTCATAGGTGCCTTTTCTGCAGAGTTGAAATCATTCTTGGATGGCCGAGTGGTTTCCTTTATATCATACATGTCCCGCAGCTCGGAGAAAACGCGTGCCAGAAATGGACGTGATATCTGCGGATTTTCGAAAGCCACACAGCAATCCTCAGAAGTATTCTTTTTGAACTGGACAGGTTCACGTACTGTATCCTGCTCAACAGTCTCTCTAAAGAGATTCATAGCGTTCACTATCTGACGTACTCGACAATGGGCACAAAGCTTGTAGCCTTTGCAAGTGCATTTACAATCGGAAGTCTTATCATCTATTTTCTTTTCGTTAGTATTCTTACAAGGATCTTCACACAAATCGTCCGACTTTTTTGTTGTGCCCAGATATTCAAGTATTATTTCATCAGCTGTTGGTTGTCGAACTTTCTTTTCTATCTTCTCCAGGATCGGCTTAGCCCCGCAATTGGGACATGAAGCAAATTTGGGCAACCACGACATGTCGAACAGACAAATGGGGCAGAACCGAATTGGCTTGGTATATGGCTGATCTTCAGGTTTCCAATCGGGCTTGCAGATTGTACGCTTTGGCTTGGGTGGAACTGGTAAAGATTTGTAGTAATCAGGTATTGCTGGCTGACTACCTTCCACTCTCGCAAAATGACAAGTTGATCTGCAAACTTTTTCTAGCGTGTCTGGATCGCGGCAAGGTGGCTTTGTTAGCTTTTGTTCCCGATCTGGAAGTTTGAATACATAGTCTAGAGCTTGCTCGCATTCCATTTTCATTTGCTGTGTAGAGAAAGATTTGTTAGTTAGTGTTTCTTCGAGCAATATTAATGTAAAAAATACCTTCAGCTCACAAGTGATTGCATCGACTGCTGGATAGTGTATTAGATTCTCTACTGGATTGGGCGGAGGTATTTCGAAACTTTTATACCTCTGAAAACCAAAATTCAATCCTTCCTCATCCCCTTCTGACTTAAGAAAGTTAAAGCATGGATCACATTCCTGTGCATCATTCTGTGCCTCGCTTACGATGAAAAAAATATCACGCGGTGCAATATTTTTTTCCATACCCTTCATACACTCACTTTGGGTTGCTCTAAAAAGAGAGGTGTTTTTTTTTTATAAGTGGATACAGATTTTTGCGACATCTGTACTTACTTTGGAACCGGGACGTCGCACTTAATGCGAAGTTGGTAGAATACGTCCACGCGGGCATTGACCTTATTCCTCATCTTAATATCGCACGAGTCGAAAAATGTCTGAGTGGGATTACCTTCCATTATCTCCTCAAACATAACGTCCGGAAAGATTATCTGACCGGTACCCATCATAGCACCATTGTAGTAAACTATTATGGGCAGGCCGCACTTCTGAAGATTCTTCATAAATGCATCTGGTTTTACGGAGATATTTAATCCAGAATCAGGATTTAACTCTTCTACGTTGATGCGGCTTGGTGTTATCGTCATTTTTTCATCGTTAAAAACTATTTCGATTAGTAATTTCATAGTATCAACAAGTTGCAGCACGGTTGACTCGAAACGCGTTACAATGATATTGAATTCTAAATTCCAAATGTCTGGTAAAACAACTGGTTGGCTTTTACTGCCTCTGGTCTCAACTGTCGACTTTCTGTTCATGATTTCAGCTTGCGTTCAAAATCTTATTAGTTTAAAAAGTTTTAGAGAAAAATCAACCACTCTAAAATTTAAAATATGTAAAAAAAAAACTACTCAATACGTAAAATTATTATAAATTTTGCTCTGGATCTGTTACGTTACACTAAAACATTCCAACTACAGACTAAAACTTTAAAAAGTTCGAAAAAGCAGGGGAAAGTATTGTTTAAAGAAAAGCTGCTATGATAAGCAAAAATTTATATACAGGAAAAATATATATATGGTATATTATATGTTATCTACCTTTTCTCCTTTAAAAAGAAAGTCGCTGTTATGTTTACTTTATGTTTATTTATGTTTTTGTTATAAAACATTGACCATACAAAGAGATAACCTGTGATTCTTAAGTTCTTTGCTTGTATTTCGCAGATAATTAGCAGTAGTAGTTGTAGAAACAGCTGCAGCACACTTGCCCATTGCAAGGATCGTAGCAGTCACCAGGGCACTTGCCCAGTCGTGGCATGTGGTCAAGTGGTGGAATGGGTCCCATTAGGAGGTCACGTCGCTTTCGCTGAGCATCGGTGAGTCCATCCGATCCAACAGGTGGACCCTTCGGTTTCGGTGGTAAATTCTTTGGCTTGGGGTTATTGGGGTCCCAGGGTTTGGGAACAGATCCCTTTTCTTCAAGATATTCGATGAGGTTAATACCCTTCTTTTTCTTGGCAATTTCTGCTTTGATTTTATCCTTTTTAGCCTTTTCAGCCTCGTCCACTTTCTTATAGTACTTATCTGTCATTCTAACTGGTATTGGTGGTGCCGGAGGTGGTTTTTCACCTTTCGCGCGTTTGTTTCCGGGGAAGCCCTTGCCTCCAAAGGCGCCGCCTGCACCACCACCTGCACCACCACCTGCACCACCAAATGCACCACCACCAACGCCACGTGAACCTCTGCCTGCACCTCCACGTGCACCTCCACGTGCACCTCCACCTGCACCTCCGAGTGCACCTCCGCGCATAGGTCCACCGCCAGCAGGGCCCTGTAATCCACCGCCACTGGGACCATGTGGGCCACCGCCCCCAAAACCAAAAATGCCATCTTCGAATACCTCTTCTCCTGGCGCACCAAAGGCAGTCCCAGTGTATCGATCACCTGCCGCACAGTCGTAAGCGCGCCAGTAGGGATCGAGTTTGATGGGATATTTCGGTATGACTACGAGATCCTTTTTATCGAATTGCGTGCCCCTATTTACACTGGTCGGCATTCTAGGCGGTGGCCACACAGCTGATTTAGCACCAGCTGCTGTAGGGAAATCGAGATCGTACTCCATCTCACTGTCGCTGGTGTCCGTGAGCACCAGTTGATCCACGCAGTTCTCAATGCAATGTCGCCTGCTTTCTTGCTGGACTGCATACTCGAGACGCTTCTTGTCGGTTTTGTTGCGGCAATTGCACATCATAACTGTCTGATGGCAGGTGCATTTTGGAAAGCCCTTGTCCTTGAGAATGGCCTTGATCTGACTGGCTGCTACAGCCTTTTCACTTTTGGTAATTCTGAAAATAATAGGATGCATCTGGATATTGCGATCATTAAGTGGACGAAGTGTAACATAGATGACACCATCCTTTTTGGTCAGGTTTAATGTGGGCAACATGCGTTGCTTTTCGGCATCTTCTTCTGCCTTTTTCTTGCAGAACATATAGGGACTGTCATTTGGATCCAGAAAAAACTTCATTAACTTTTTCACCGACTTGCGAATCCAGCCAGGTCGCCAGCCACCTTCGCTTGCCTCCTTTGCTAAATGCCATGACCACCCATGGCGGCGGCCAACGGGGCCGACTTGTCGAACACAATATTTGTGGTTGTTTTTGGGCACACGACTGATAGATTTTGGTTTTTTGAATGCCGATTTTAATTTACCCTCTTTTTCTTGCAGGACCATTGCCGTGCCAGCTTTAACTTTAGGAAGACCTTTACGAGCTTTGGCTTTTGGATGATGGCCAGTAGAAGGTGTATCATCTTCTGATGGCCTCTTGGTATCCTTGACGTTGTAAAGATCACGCATTTCAGAGAAGACTCTAGCCAAATACGGCCGACAGTTGTCTTCATCGTCGTCAGCCATGCATATATCTTCAGAGCCCTGAGACTTCGGTTGCGGGCACACCTTTTTGTTTGTCTTAAATATATCCTCAACCATGTTGCGTATCCGACAATGAGCACACAGTTTGCCAAACTTGCAGGTGCAATAGCATTTGTCCTCCTCATTCTCCTCCTCCTCAGGAGGAGGGTTGCAGGGATCTTTACAATAATAGTCGACTGATCTATTTTGTTTGCCTAAATGCTCGTCTATAATATCGTCTGCTTTCCGCGCCTTGTCCTTATGCCGATCCTCGACCACAGGCATGGGTTTCACTCCACAGGTGGGACAATTGGCGAATTTGGGCAGCCATGACATATCGGTTAAGCAAATGGGACAGAAGCGTATTGGTTTGATCATGGGTTTTCCTAATTCGCTTATGGGCACAGGTATAAAGTTAGGGCTACAGAAATCAGCTGGCTCCTCCTTTCGAGCCGGCAGGTAGGAGAAACACGGCACGTGGGGTGATGTAAGAGGATTTACGATTTGGGGAAAGTAATCTAGATCAGGACCGCTGCAAGTTGCTTCTGGAGGTTGGCGGCAAGGCGGCTTCAACGGTACAGGCTGACCAGAGTCCCTTATAATAGAGTCCACAACTTCTTCGCACTCCAGAGCCATTTTCTGCAACAAGAATGATTTATAAGGCTAGCATCTTTTTCTTGTATCTTTACCGATTATTCCTATACTAATTATATATGTATAAGAATTACTGACATTATTTATTAGTATTTGTTAAGATATTAAGGAATCGTTGATATAATTCTACCGATTCTTCCTATGAAACCTTTGGGATGAAATACTGGAATGATGAAAGTTTTTATTGTACCTTTACGATGTTTCGGTCTGATTTGGTTAGTTCCAACTTTGTATTGCGACAGAAAGACGGGCGGATGAACGGACAGAATATATAAGTATAATATAAGCATAGATTCAGAGATATTTTCTGGATAAAAAGATATAATAAGTAAAAACGAGAGCAACAGTCGAGCGCACTCGACAGTAGAATACCCTTCGATCTATGTTTTGGTGGTTTAATTTGTAAATTCATACACATACACATGTACATGCTTTCAAGGGATTGAGGTCGGAGGGTATAAAAAGGACATAATTGATAAGATAAACAGGGATGAAGAAAAAAATCGCGATTTGATGCACCTTGATTTCGCAGCAGGCGGCATTGCCAGCTGGTGAATGTTTGAAAACCTTGGTTGACCTAAGGGCTTCCTGAAAGGCCCTGTAACGTTCGATATCCAACTGAAGCATTTGATCACCCTCTTCCGGTGGTAAAACATCTAAGCACGGATCACAAGGATTGGCATTGCGCTGCGAATCGGTCATTACAAACATAATGTCATTCTTGTTAACAGCTTCAGCGACATTTTTACACGACCTCGGAGAGTCCCTATAAAGGATATTCGCGAATTACTATCTAACCAGTAAATATGTAAGGAATCAACATACTCTTTCGGTTCATCGCATTTAACTATCAATCGGCACAGTAAGTCGACCTTGCCCGTAATTATTCCCTCCTGCTCGACGTTGCAGGATCCAGTAAATATCCAGTCACTCATGTTATCTTCAATGGTATCAATTGATTGTTGAGGAATAGTTATCAGCCCGATGCCCTCAAGCTTGTTAGAGTAGTTGAATTGGACGGGAATGCCGCATTCTTCTAAATTTTTGCGTATCCTTTTTGGGGTTGCCATGAAATCTAAGCCTGAGTTAGGTTTAAAGTCGTCTACATTAATGCGGCTTTTTGATATTTTCAGTTGTTTGTTATTGAATTGCACAACTATCTTTATCTCTGCTACGTCGTTAAATTTGTCTGATTTGCTCGCGTCCGGTTCAAAACGCGTTACGACGACATCAAAAGTGTATTTCTGACTCTCTGCCATGTTGCGGAAAATGCAAAGTTAATCAACTTTTGTAAATATAATGTATAGTTTTTCTGTGTTTTCACTTAAAATTTTGATAAATATTTCGGAAAAAATTAATTATTTTTTTTTATAATTTCGTTATGACTCTTGTCAACAAATGAAAAGAATTTGAAAATGTAGAAAAACAAAAATAAATTACATTTGAACGAGGAAACAAAAACTACTGCGATGGTGTATGATAAAAAAAACTCCGAATTGAAAATTAATTATTCATCAATCACTTTGGGACAATAGCGTATTATAAGATAAACAACAAGACTGTGTCTGTGTTTACGTTTCTGATTATTTATTTTTTATTTATTTTACATTGTTCAGTATAAAGATTTCACATTGTCGAATAACTGCTATTATCCGAAGATTTATGGTGTGACGAACTCGGCAATATATCTGGTTCATTTTTTAAATATTACATTCTCCCTTTTACTAATAATTCACCTCCGATACTCATACATAATTATAGCAAGGGTAACAACTTTGAAAGCCGCATGACTGGTAGCACATTGCGGAGCAAGGATCGATACCTTTGCAACGCTTTGCCAAAGAATCAAACGGAGGTATTGCCATTCGGAGTAGATCACGACGATTTCGCTGTGCATCTGTTAGACCATCTTTACCCAAAACTGGACCAGTTTTGGTCTTCACCTCAGGCTTGGGCTCATTGGGATTCCAGGGCGTTTTCACGGCGCCCTTCTTTTCCAGATATCTAATGAGGTCAATACCTTTCTTTTTATCTGATATTGCTTTTTCCTCTGCTTCTTTTTTGGCTTTTGCAGTCTCATCAACTTTCTTATAGTACTTATCTGTCATTCTTACCGGTATCGGTGGTGCTGGTGGTTTACGTTCACCCTTCTTAGGCTTTGTCCCGGGGAAGCCTTTTCCTCCAATTCCTCCCGCACCACCTACACCACCTGCACCACCAGGACCACCTGGACCACCTGTACCACCTGGACCACCTGCACCACCTCGTGCACCACCGCGTGCACCACCGCCTGCACCTCCGCGCATAGGTCCACCGCCAGCAGGGCCCTGTAATCCACCGCCACTGGCGCCATGTGGGCCACCGCCCCCAAAACCAAAAATGCCATCTTCGAATACCTCTTCTCCTGGAGCACCAAAGGCAGTCCCAGTGTATCGATCACCTGCCGCACAGTCGTAAGCGCGCCAGTAGGGATCCAGTTTGGTTGGATATTTTGGTGTGACTATTAAATCTTCTGGAGCCGTTTGGGTTTCATGATTAATAACATTATGCTGAAGCGCCAGGTTGGCATTAGGCTTGGCCATGGCTGAAGGTGGGGACACATCAAAGTTGTACTCCATCTCGCTTTCGCTGGTGTCTGTGAGAACCAACTGATCCCCCAAGTTCTGCCAGCCACGACGTCGGCATTCCTTTTGTAGTCCAGCCTCCAGAAGACTCTTCTCCTTGTGATGTCGGCAGACGCATAGCATTAGCGGGCGGTGGCAAGTACACTTTTGGAAACCCTTGTCCTTGAGCTTTCGTTTGATCTGACTGAGGGCTTTGGCCATGTCGCTCTTGACTATTTTAAAGGTAATGGGATGCATCCTGATGTTGGGATCATTCGATGCACGCAATGTGACATAGATGGCTCCATTTCGTTTGCATATATTTAGAATAGGCATCTCTTCCTCCTTAATGCCGCGGCAAATTTCGAAAGGTTCTCTCTGGTCGGGGCTTCGCAAAAAGTACTTCATGATAGCCCCAACGTAACGGCAAATGGCACCAGGTCGCCAACCGTGTTTGCGAGCCTTTTTGGTCGATGGCCAGTTCCATCCGTGGTGTCGTGACACATAGTTGCTGCCCCTGAGGCAGGACTTGTGCCCAATTTTCGGCTGTGTGGCGCGATGCATAAACGAGGGTTCACCCAAGGGTCCCAAATTCATGCCTGCCTGATTACTAGGATCTCCGCCCTCAGAATCATAGCCCCGCAGCGCACGCAGCCGTAAGAGAGACTGTTCGCATCGCTTATTGAGTTCTTCAACTTTCTTCGCATCCCTCTTTTCATAAAGGTCGCGTAGCTCTTCGAACACCCGCTCTAAATAGGGACGACAATCCTGTTCCTCCTCATCGACAATTACACAATAGTCTTCGTCTTCATCGCACTTGGTTCCTGGGCAGACTTTTGCATCGCCATTTTCTTGGAACATATCGCTGCACATATTCCGGATGCGGCAATGGGCACACAACTTCCCCTTTCTGCAAACGCACCGACAAGCGTTCTCCTCTGGAGGTTCGTCATCTTCGACAATATATTGTGATCTCGCTTCTGCTAATGCCTCCTCCCGCTCCTTGGCTTCCATTTCCTTTCGTTTTTCTTCACATGGATCGTAGCAAAAGTCATCGTCTAGCGTCTTTTTCTTCAAGGAGACTTTTAAAACGTCCTTGATGATTTCCTCACCTGTGAGTGCCGGGTCAGTGGGAACTACCTCAGGTATTGCTTTGCAATTGCACGTGGGACAATTGGCGTATTTGGGTAGCCAAGACATTGCGGTTAGGCAAATGGGACAAAAGCGTATGGGCTTTAGACCAATCTCGTCCTTTATATCACCAGCAGGAACCGGTATCGAGCGATCAACATACTTGACTTTGAACGTTTTCCTCTTCCCGCTCCAGTCGGTGAAATGTGCTTCATTATTTGGCATTGGAGATGGTTTCTCGTTTATTTTCTTAATAAGGGAGTCAATAACAGTTCCATATTGAAGCGTCATCTGCTTGAGATTGTCACACGCCTCTACACCAGGTGATTCCTCAGGAATGTCTTTGACCTGCTCTTGAAATATACTCTTATAGCGTCCAAGATCAAGTTGTAAGCGTTCGTCACCCTCTTCTGGAACTAGTTCATCAATGCATTCGTCGTAGAACTTCTCGCATGGCTGAGGGTCGCCCACAGTAAACATTATGTCTGCCGCATTTATGACGGCACCCAAGTTGTGGCAAGTTCTCTTATCGAGACTGCGAAAGAAAATTATTAGCATGAAATAGAAATGATTCCACACATTATAACCTACTCTGGATCAGCGTCGGGAGCAGGCTCTTCACATTTGACCGTTAGGATGATCATCAATTCCATTTCGCCTACACTCTCACCTAAGAAACTTATGGGGAGTAATTCGGATTGTACCGCATCGCCCATCTTAGTATCAATTTTATTGAGAAATTCTTCATGGAACTTAAGAAATGCCTCTCCAATAACTCTACCTTTGAAGCGTATTTGTATACCCAACTCTGCCCCCATTAGGCTGCGCATTCCTGCGGTGTCTGCCTTCATCTCGACGACACCCTTGTTTTGAAAGTCTGAAACATTGATACGACTTGATGTAATATCGATTTTCTTTTGGCCTATTTTGAATGAGATTTTGATAAGTGTGGTGTCCTTAAATTCTTTACTGGTGAGTGTTAGTCGGGGAATAATAACGTTGCACAAAAACATTACGGCTTGCGGCATTTTGAACGCCACTTAATAATAATTTAAACAATAGCTAAAAAGTTAAAATCTATGATCCTGTGTGAACAATGATTTATGAAATACTGTAAAATTAAATATGAATGTTATCACGTAAGCTCGTAAGCTAAAAATGTAACTAGATCTATAAAGAATTTTCGATATGACGAAACACTTTTCAAACAAACTATTTAGAAACGCAATTGCTTTGAGTATTTAAGGCTACGAATTTTAGTGCAAACATGTGAATTCATGTATAACTTAAAAAGTAAAATAAGTGCCACGCTACAGTGGCTACTTCAATGATCAGAAAATATTTGGAGGATACAAATTATGATTCACCACAAAAAAACGGGTTGGTTTCCGCATTTCAATTCTTATAAAACATTTTACAATGAACTTACCACTCTGCAATACACACGAGACTAGCTGGGGAAGATCAAATAGATTTCGAGATTTTAGTACGCATACTGACAGATAATATATGCGGCTTGACTATATATGCTGATTCAGCATATTTATATTTTATAAAACATGATTTGTCTTTATTTGTCCCTCGAGCTCGCCAAAATAACTTCAGATTTGTTAAAATTAAATCGAAATAAACAGTGGCTTTTCAATAGAGCCCTTTTAAAGGTTCCCCCACAAATGTTATTATTAAAACTGAGTTTCAGCGAAATAATTCTAATGAATCCTAGGTCAGAATCATGCTAGCCAAAAGACCTCGAGAGAATTCACGATGCTTCCGGCGTGAAAATCTGTTTAATTGCAAGGCGGCCTCGTCGATGTGCTGGCATTGTTCGTTCTCCTGCTCATTATTCTGCTTGCCAGACGATAGGGCAATGCACCGCAACGGCGACCACGCGAGACCCACAGGAGTACCCGATTACAGGACATGTTAAGCCGAGTTACCCCCCCCCCACCACCATCAAATAAAATTGCTGCCCATTGAATTTATCGTATCGTCAGGTTTTGATTTGCCTGTAAGGGGCTTAACACGCGAATACTTAGCAGGCATCTACATGCACTACCCTTTGCCCGTCGCGCTACATGTATGTAAGTATGTTATATTCCTACCTATTGCAACATTTTTAGAATTTTTCAAAATTTAGAATTGTGGTATTTTGACTTTATTTGATAAAGCTACAACATTTTTAGAATTTTTCAAAATTTAGAATTGAGATATTTTGACTTTAATTGATAAAGCTAGTCACAAGTAGTATAAAAAGTCCCGCAAAAAGTGTTTGCGATGACCAAAGGATGTTTATTTTAGGTGTTTATTTTGACCAAAGGGTCCCCCCTTACAACATTTTTAGAATTTTTCAAAATTTAGAATTGTGATATTTTGACTTGAATTGATAAAGCTAGTCATAAGTAAAATAAAAAGTCCCGCCAAAAGTGTTTGCGATGAAAATTGTGGAAAATATTGAAGAAATACACTTAATTTAGGTGTTTGTTTTGACCAAAGGGTCCCCCCTTACAACATTTTTAAAATTTTTCAAAATTTAGAATTGAGATATTTTGACCTTAATTGATAAAGCTAGTCATAAGTAGTATAAAAAGTCCCGACAAAAGTGTTTGCGATGAAAATTGTGGAAAATATAGAAGAAATACCCTTAATTTAGGTGTTCATTTTGACCAAAGGGTCCCCCCTTACAACATTTTTAAAATTTTTCAAAATTTAGAATTGAGATATTTTGACCTTAATTGATAAAGCTAGTCATAAGTAGTATAAAAAGTCCCGACAAAAGTGTTTGCGATGAAAATTGTGGAAAATATAGAAGAAATACCCTTAATTTAGGTGTTCATTTTGACCAAAGGGTCCCCCCTTACAACATTTTTAGAATTTTTCAAAATTTAGAATTGAGATATTTTGACTTTAATTGATAAAGCTAGTCATAAGTAGTATAAAAAGTCCCGCCAAAAGTGTTTGCGATGAAAATTGTGGAAAATATCGAAGAAATACCCTTAATTTAGGTGTTCATTTTGACCAAAGGGTCCCCCCTTACAACATTTTTAGAATTTTTCAAAATTTAGAATTGAGATATTTTGACTTTAATTGATAAAGCTAGTCATAAGTAGTATAAAACGTCCCGCCAAAAGTGTTTGCGATGAAAATTGTGGAAAATATCGAAGAAATACCCTTAATTTAGGTGTTCATTTTGACCAAAGGGTCCCCCCTTACAACATTTTTAGAATTTTTCAAAATTTAGAATTGAGATATTTTGACTTTAATTGATAAAGCTAGTCATAAGTAGTATAAAAAGTCCCGCCAAAAGTGTTTGCGATGAAAATTGTGGAAAATATCGAAGAAATACCCTTAATTTAGGTGTTCATTTTGACCAAAGGGTCCCCCCTTACAACATTTTTGGAATTTTTCAAAATTTAGAATTGTAGTATTTTGACTTTAATTGATAAAGCTAGTCATAAGTAGTATAAAAAGTCCCGCCAAAAGTGTTTGCGATGAAAATTGTGGAAAATATAGAAGAAATACCCTTAATTTAGGTGTTCATTTTGACCAAAGGGTCCCCCCTTACAACATTTTTAGAATTTTTCAAAATTTAGAATTGAGATATTTTGACTTTAATTGATAAAGCTAGTCATAAGTAGTATAAAAAGTCCCGCCAAAAGTGTTTGCGGTGAAAATTGTGGAAAATATAGAAGAAATACCCTTAATTTAGGTGTTCATTTTGACCAAAGGGTCCCCCTTACAACATTTTTAGAATTTTTAAAAATTTAGAATTGTGTTATTTTGACTTTAATTGATAAAGCTAGTCATAAGTAGTATAAAAAGTCCCGCCAAAAGTCTTTGCGATGAAAATTGTGGAAAATATCGAAGAAATACCCTTAATTTAGGTGTTCATTTTGACCAAAGGGTCCCCCCTTACAACATTTTTAAAATTTTTCAAAATTTAGAATTGAGATATTTTGACTTTAATTGATAAAGCTAGTCATAAGTAGTATAAAAAGTCCCGACAAAAGTGTTTGCGATGAAAATTGTGGAAAATATAGAAGAAATACCCTTAATTTAGGTGTTCATTTTGACCAAAGGGTCCCCCCTTACAACATTTTTAGAATTTTTCAAAATTTAGAATTGAGATATTTTGACTTTAATTGATAAAGCTAGTCATAAGTAGTATAAAAAGTCCCGCCAAAAGTGTTTGCGATGAAAATTGTGGAAAATATCGAAGAAATACCCTTAATTTAGGTGTTCATTTTGACCAAAGGGTCCCCCCCTTACAACATTTTTAGAATTTTTCAAAATTTAGAATTGAGATATTTTGACTTTAATTGATAAAGCTAGTCATAAGTAGTATAAAAAGTCCCGCCAAAAGTGTTTGCGATGAAAATTGTGGAAAATATCGAAGAAATACCCTTAATTTAGGTGTTCATTTTGACCAAAGGGTCCCCCCCTTACAACATTTTTGGAATTTTTCAAAATTTAGAATTGTAGTATTTTGACTTTAATTGATAAAGCTAGTCATAAGTAGTATAAAAAGTCCCGCCAAAAGTGTTTGCGATGAAAATTGTGGAAAATATAGAAGAAATACCCTTAATTTAGGTGTTCATTTTGACCAAAGGGTCCCCCCTTACAACATTTTTAGAATTTTTCAAAATTTAGAATTGAGATATTTTGACTTTAATTGATAAAGCTAGTCATAAGTAGTATAAAAAGTCCCGCCAAAAGTGTTTGCGGTGAAAATTGTGGAAAATATAGAAGAAATACCCTTAATTTAGGTGTTCATTTTGACCAAAGGGTCCCCCTTACAACATTTTTAGAATTTTTAAAAATTTAGAATTGTGTTATTTTGACTTTAATTGATAAAGCTAGTCATAAGTAGTATAAAAAGTCCCGCCAAAAGTGTTTGCGATGAAAATTGTGGAAAATATCGAAGAAATACCCTTAATTTAGGTGTTCATTTTGACCAAAGGGTCCCCCCTTACAACATTTTTAAAATTTTTCAAAATTTAGAATTGAGATATTTTGACTTTAATTGATAAAGCTAGTCATAAGTAGTATAAAAAGTCCCGACAAAAGTGTTTGCGATGAAAATTGTGGAAAATATAGAAGAAATACCCTTAATTTAGGTGTTCATTTTGACCAAAGGGTCCCCCCTTACAACATTTTTAGAATTTTTCAAAATTTAGAATTGAGATATTTTGACTTTAATTGATAAAGCTAGTCATAAGTAGTATAAAAAGTCCCGCCAAAAGTGTTTGCGATGAAAATTGTGGAAAATATCGAAGAAATACCCTTAATTTAGGTGTTCATTTTGACCAAAGGGTCCCCCCCTTACAACATTTTTAGAATTTTTCAAAATTTAGAATTGAGATATTTTGACTTTAATTGATAAAGCTAGTCATAAGTAGTATAAAAAGTCCCGCCAAAAGTGTTTGCGATGAAAATTGTGGAAAATATCGAAGAAATACCCTTAATTTAGGTGTTCATTTTGACCAAAGGGTCCCCCCTTACAACATTTTTGGAATTTTTCAAAATTTAGAATTGTAGTATTTTGACTTTAATTGATAAAGCTAGTCATAAGTAGTATAAAAAGTCCCGCCAAAAGTGTTTGCGATGAAAATTGTGGAAAATATAGAAGAAATACCCTTAATTTAGGTGTTCATTTTGACCAAAGGGTCCTTACAACATTTTTAGAATTTTTCAAAATTTAGAATTGAGATATTTTGACTTTAATTGATAAAGCTAGTCATAAGTAGTATAAAAAGTCCCGCCAAAAGTGTTTGCGATGAAAATTGTGGAAAATATAGAAGAAATACCCTTAATTTAGGTGTTCATTTTGACCAAAGGGTCCCCCTTACAACATTTTTAGAATTTTTAAAAATTTAGAATTGTGTTATTTTGACTTTAATTGATAAAGCTAGTCATAAGTAGTATAAAAAGTCCCGCCAAAAGTGTTTGCGATGAAAATTGTGGAAAATATCGAAGAAATACCCTTAATTTAGGTGTTTATTTTGACCAAAGGGTCCTCCCTTACAACATTTTTAGAATTTTTCAAAATAGAATTGAGATATTTTGACTTTAATTGATAAAGCTAGTCATAAGTAGTATAAAAAGTCCCGCCAAAAGTGTTTGCGATGAAAATTGTGGAAAATATAGAAGAAATACCCTTAACTTGGGTGTTCATTTTGACCAAAGGGTCCCCCCCTTACAACATTTTTAGAATTTTTCAAAATTTAGAATTGAGATATTTTGACTTTAATTGATAAAGCTAGTCATAAGTAGAATAAAAAGTCCCGCCAAAAGTGTTTGCGATGAAAATTGTGGAAAATATAGAAGAAATACCCTTAATTTAGGTGTTCATTTTGACCAAAGGGTCCCCCCTTACAACATTTTTAGAATTTTTAAAAATTTAGAATTGTGTTATTTTGACTTTAATTGATAAAGCTAGTCATAAGTAGTATAAAAAGTCCCGCCAAAAGTGTTTGCGATGAAAATTGTGGAAAATATCGAAGAAATACCCTTAATTTAGGTGTTTATTTTGACCAAAGGGTCCCCCCCTACAACATTTTTAGAATTTTTCAAAATTTAGAATTGAGATATTTTGACTTGAATTGATACAGCTAGTCATAAGTAGTATAAAAAGTCCCGCCAAAAGTGTTTGCGATGAAAATTGTGGAAAATATCGAAGAAATACCCTTAATTTAGTTGATTATTTTGACCAAAGGGTCCCCCCTTACAACATTTTTAGAATTTTTCAAAATTTAGAATTGTGATATTTTGACTTGAATTGATAAAGCTAGTCATAAGTAGTATAAAAAGTCCCGCCAAAAGTGTTTGCGATTAAAATTGTGGAAAATATCGAAGAAATACACTTAATTTAGGTGTTTATTTTGACCAAAGGGTCCCCCCTTACAACATTTTTAGAATTTTTCAAAATTTAGAATTGAGATATTTTGACTTTAATTGATAAAGCTAGTCATAAGTAGAATAAAAAGTCCCGCCAAAAGTGTTTGCGATGAAAATTGTGGAAAATATAGAAGAAATACCCTTAATTTAGGTGTTCATTTTGACCAAAGGGTCCTTACAACATTTTTAGAATTTTTAAAAATTTAGAATTGTGTTATTTTGACTTTAATTGATAAAGCTAGTCATAAGTAGTATAAAAAGTCCCGCCAAAAGTGTTTGCGATGAAAATTGTGGAAATATCGAAGAATTTTTCAAAATTTAGAATTGTGGTATTTTGACTTTAATTGATAAAGCTAGTCATAAGTAGTATAAAAAGTCCCGCCAAAAGTGTTTGCGATGAAAATTGTGGAAAATATCGAAGAAATACCCTTAATTTAGGTTTTTATTTTGACCAAAGGGTCCCCCCTTACAACATTTTTGGAATTTTTCAAAATTTAGAATTGTGATATTTTGACTTTAATTGATAAAGCTAGTCATAAGTTGTATAAAAAGTCCCGCCAAAAGTGTTTGCGATGAAAATTGTGGAAAATATCGAAGAAATACCCTTAATTTAGGTGTTTATTTTGACCAAAGGGTCCCCCCCTTACAACATTTTTGGAATTTTTCAAAATTTAGAATTGTGTTATTTTGACTTTAATTGATAAAGCTAGTCATAAGTAGTATAAAAAGTCCCGGCAAAAGTGTTTGCGATGAAAATTGTGGAAAATATCGAAGAAATACCCTTAATTTAGGTGTTCATTTTGACCAAAGGGTTCCCCCTTACAACATTTTTGGAATTTTTCAAAATTTAGAATTGAGATATTTCGACTTTAATTGATAAAGCTAGTCATAAGTAGTAAATAGTAAATAGTAAATAGAAAATATAGAAGAAATACCCTTAATTTAGGTGTTCATTTTGACCAAAGGGTCCCCCCTTACAACATTTTTAGAATTTTTCAAAATTTAGAATTGAGATATTTTTACTTTAATTGATAAAGCTAGTCATAAGTAGTATAAAAAGTCCCGCCAAAAGTGTTTGCGATGAAAATTGTGGAAAATATCGAAGAAATACCCTTAATTTAGGTGTTCATTTTGACCAAAGGGTCCCCCCTTACAACATTTTTAGAATTTTTCAAAATTTAGAATTGTGATATTTTGACTTGAATTGATAAAGCTAGTCATAAGTAGTATAAAAAGTCCCGCCAAAAGTGTTTGCGATGAAAATTGTGGAAAATATCGAAGAAATACCCTTAATTTAGGTGTTCATTTTGACCAAAGGGTCCCCCCTTACAACATTTTTGGAATTTTTCAAAATTTAGAATTGTAGTATTTTGACTTTAATTGATAAAGCTAGTCATAAGTAGTATAAAAAGTCCCGCCAAAAGTGTTTGCGATGAAAATTGTGGAAAATATAGAAGAAATACCCTTAATTTAGGTGTTCATTTTGACCAAAGGGTCCCCCCTTACAACATTTTTAGAATTTTTCAAAATTTAGAATTGAGATATTTTGACTTTAATTGATAAAGCTAGTCATAAGTAGTATAAAAAGTCCCGCCAAAAGTGTTTGCGATGAAAATTGTGGAAAATATAGAAGAAATACCCTTAATTTAGGTGTTCATTTTGACCAAAGGGTCCCCCTTACAACATTTTTAGAATTTTTAAAAATTTAGAATTGTGTTATTTTGACTTTAATTGATAAAGCTAGTCATAAGTAGTATAAAAAGTCCCGCCAAAAGTGTTTGCGATGAAAATTGTGGAAAATATCGAAGAAATACCCTTAATTTAGGTGTTTATTTTGACCAAAGGGTCCTCCCTTACAACATTTTTAGAATTTTTCAAAATAGAATTGAGATATTTTGACTTTAATTGATAAAGCTAGTCATAAGTAGTATAAAAAGTCCCGCCAAAAGTGTTTGCGATGAAAATTGTGGAAAATATAGAAGAAATACCCTTAACTTGGGTGTTCATTTTGACCAAAGGGTCCCCCCTTACAACATTTTTAGAATTTTTCAAAATTTAGAATTGAGATATTTTGACTTTAATTGATAAAGCTAGTCATAAGTAGAATAAAAAGTCCCGCCAAAAGTGTTTGCGATGAAAATTGTGGAAAATATAGAAGAAATACCCTTAATTTAGGTGTTCATTTTGACCAAAGGGTCCCCCCTTACAACATTTTTAGAATTTTTAAAAATTTAGAATTGTGTTATTTTGACTTTAATTGATAAAGCTAGTCATAAGTAGTATAAAAAGTCCCGCCAAAAGTCTTTGCGATGAAAATTGTGGAAAATATCGAAGAAATACCCTTAATTTAGGTGTTTATTTTGACCAAAGGGTCCCCCCCTACAACATTTTTAGAATTTTTCAAAATTTAGAATTGAGATATTTTGACTTGAATTGATACAGCTAGTCATAAGTAGTATAAAAAGTCCCGCCAAAAGTGTTTGCGATGAAAATTGTGGAAAATATCGAAGAAATACCCTTAATTTAGTTGATTATTTTGACCAAAGGGTCCCCCCCTTACAACATTTTTAGAATTTTTCAAAATTTAGAATTGTGATATTTTGACTTGAATTGATAAAGCTAGTCATAAGTAGTATAAAAAGTCCCGCCAAAAGTGTTTGCGATTAAAATTGTGGAAAATATCGAAGAAATACACTTAATTTAGGTGTTTATTTTGACCAAAGGGTCCCCCCTTACAACATTTTTAGAATTTTTCAAAATTTAGAATTGAGATATTTTGACTTTAATTGATAAAGCTAGTCATAAGTAGAATAAAAAGTCCCGCCAAAAGTGTTTGCGATGAAAATTGTGGAAAATATAGAAGAAATACCCTTAATTTAGGTGTTCATTTTGACCAAAGGGTCCCCCCTTACAACATTTTTAGAATTTTTAAAAATTTAGAATTGTGTTATTTTGACTTTAATTGATAAAGCTAGTCATAAGTAGTATAAAAAGTCCCGCCAAAAGTGTTTGCGATGAAAATTGTGGAAAATATAGAAGAAATACCCTTAATTTAGGTTTTTATTTTGACCAAAGGGTCCCCCCTTACAACATTTTTGGAATTTTTCAAAATTTAGAATTGAGGTATTTGACTTTAATTGATAAAGCTAGTCATAAGTAGTATAAAAAGTCCCGCCAAAAGTGTTTGCGATGAAAATTGTGGAAAATATCGAAGAAATACCCTTAATTTAGGTTTTTATTTTGACCAAAGGGTCCCCCCCTTACAACATTTTTGGAATTTTTCAAAATTTAGAATTGTGATATTTTGACTTTAATTGATAAAGCTAGTCATAAGTAGTATAAAAAGTCCCGCCAAAAGTGTTTGCGATGAAAATTGTGGAAAATATCGAAGAAATACCCTTAATTTAGGTGTTTATTTTGACCAAAGGGTCCCCCCTTACAACATTTTTGGAATTTTTCAAAATTTAGAATTGTGTTATTTTGACTTTAATTGATAAAGCTAGTCATAAGTAGTATAAAAAGTCCCGCCAAAAGTGTTTGCGATGAAAATTGTGGAAAATATCGAAGAAATACCCTTAATTTAGGTGTTTATTTTGACCAAAGGGTCCCCCCTTACAACATTTTCAGAATTTTTCAAAATTTAGAATTGTGGTATTTTGACTTTAATTGATAAAGCTAGTCATAAGTTGTATAAAAAGTCCCGCCAAAAGTGTTTGCGATGAAAATTGTGGAAAATATCGAAGAAATACCCTTAATTTAGGTATTTATTTTGACCAAAGGGTTCCCCCTTACAACATTTTTGGAATTTTTCAAAATTTAGAATTGAGATATTTCGACTTTAATTGATAAAGCTAGTCATAAGTAGTATAAAAAGTCCCGCCAAAAGTGTTTGCGATGAAAATTGTGGAAAATATAGAAGAAATACCCTTAATTTAGGTGTTCATTTTGACCAAAGGGTCCCCCCTTACAACATTTTTAGAATTTTTCAAAATTTAGAATTGAGATATTTTTACTTTAATTGATAAAGCTAGTCATAAGTAGTATAAAAAGTCCCGCCAAAAGTGTTTGCGATGAAAATTGTGGAAAATATCGAAGAAATACCCTTAATTTAGGTGTTTGTTTTGACCAAAGGGTCCCCCCTTACAACATTTTTAGAATTTTTCAAAATTTAGAATTGTGATATTTTGACTTGAATTGATAAAGCTAGTCATAAGTAGTATAAAAAGTCCCGCCAAAAGTGTTTGCGATGAAAATTGTGGAAAATATCGAAGAAATACCCTTAATTTAGGTGTTTATTTTGACCAACATTTTTAGAATTTTTCAAAATTTAGAATTGTGGTATTTTGACTTTAATTGATAAAGCTAGTCATAAGTTGTATAAAAAGTCCCGCCAAAAGTGTTTGCGATGAAAATTGTGGAAAATATCGAAGAAATACCCTTAATTTAGGTGTTTATTTTGACCAAAGGGTCCCCTTACAACATTTTTAGAATTTTTCAAAATTTAGAATTTAGATATTTTGACTTCCGGCGTAAAAATCTGTTTAATTGCAAGGCGGCCTCGTCGATGTGCTGGCATTGTTCGTTCTCCTGCTCATTATTCTGCTTGCCAGACGATAGGGCAATGCACCGCAAAGGCGACCACGCGAGACCCACAGGAGTACCCGATTGCAGGACATGTTAAGCCGAGTTAACAACCCCCCCCGAATAAAATTGCTGCCCATTGAATTTATCGCATCGTCAGGTTTTGATTTGCCTGTAAGCGGCTTAACACGCGAATACTTAGCAGGCATCTACATGCACTACCCTTTGCCCGTCGCGCTACATGTTGTAGGTCGATCTAAGTATTATATTGTTTCACCTCATGTACTTATCTGAATTAAGTTCAGTTTTAATTAAATTTTGCGCATTAATTTAACGCTTATCGCTGCCGCCAAGGGTCTACCTATTGCAGCCCTACCATGCAAACCAACAAGGCAGGCGAGCAAACTAATGAGACGTCAGTCCCGAGATATGGAGTATATAAGGAATGAATTGTGTGGTGTCCAAGTTGGTAAAAATATTCAAATATCCGAAGGAAAATCTACGAATTTAATTGGATTTAAGTGAAGCCGATAAAAATTAATGAGGAGATTTTTAAACAAGAGCTAAGACTGAATATATACAAATCTCGGAAATTATGAGTATGCTGATACGTAGATGTGCTATTAAATTGATAGGCTGATGTAATTGGTTGCCCGATGATGTGTATAATTCGTACGTTAGAGTTGTTGTGTCCATCTTGAAGTAGGGATTAAATCGGTCTTCGAAACATTCGTAAAGAAAGACAGAAGAGTGGATACGGTCAGTATACTTAACAGTATTTTACTACTACTACTAGTACTACAACCTACTAATCTTGTGATTAACTTTTAGAAGATAATAAAACCAGATTGTGTATATAAGCTTTAAGAAAGGGGTAGGAATATAAAGGAGGATAAACAGGATGAGCAGAAGACAAGGTGCGTGTCAGACTTAAAATGTTTCTTTCATCTTATTAGCTTGAAATTACAAATTGCACAAGTGACTGACATAAATTATATTATTTCATTTTACTTCCTTCCCTAAGCTGTGCATAATCTAATCACCTCATCATCAAATGACTTTCCAATGTTGATCTGGGATTTATGGCACATTTGCTTAAATTTATTTATGCTCGTGTGTGCATATACTTTTGTTGCACATTGTAAGATATTTAATTGCTTTGCCAAATTAATGGGTGGCCTTAAAACAGAAGGCCAACACTTTGCAGCACACACACTTACAGGGCATACATATATAGGATTTATGTATATGTACAATATCTATTATATGTGAGTCGGAAAACAAAAGTTAAGGATGCTTAGCCAGCATATCCAGTAGTCAAAGTCATAGAGAAACTTGGAAATCTCTGCAACAGCCCTGTTCCTCTGTGTAAAGGGTATAGAGAAAGCTTAGTTTACTCGTAGCACAAACAATAAAACTAATAAAAACAGAAAAGTACCACGAGACTTGACGACTTATTCCCTGCGAGCATTTTGCAGCTCAACTCCAATCATCGCAAAAGCTTCAACTGGAAGTAACACACATTGGGATTGCTAGGAGGATGAGGATGGAAAGGGGTAGAGGTGGAGGTGTTGCTAGTGTAGACGGCACTTTGGTCAAAGTGCTTGTGTGATATGCACGTGTTATGTAAGTTCGCACCACAAGTTGTACAGGCAGCACAAATGTTTTTCCATGTTCCCAAATTCCAAACTCTGCACTCTGCACTTGGCCACAGTCGATAGAGTTCTCTGGAAAAGTGCAAGATTGTGGTGGGACACAGTAAAGGAAAGGGGTAGCGGCAACGGGTACAGATCAGAGGGAATACGGGTGCGGCAGACCACATACAGTTGCTGCCTTTGCCGCTGATGCTGCTGCTGCTGCTGCTGGTAGACAAATGAGCAATGTCATTAAATACGTTTGAAATATGCTGGCAAATCATTTACAGCAACCGCAGAGAGCGGTGCTGAGCTGAACTGAGCTGATTCCCGTCTGCCTCCATCTCCCGTATCTCTTTCTCGCCAGCTTTTCCAATAAATCTGAAATGGCTGAAACTGACGTAGCTTAGGGCTGTCAACTAAATGCGATTCGTTCTCGACCTGATTCGTGTGCTAAGCTCGAAGAGCTGCCTAAGGCGGGGCAGCTTTACAAAATATATTCAATATCTGATGTAGATATGTTTACAGTTACTATATTCTTGTATTTACATGCTATACGCATGTTGGTATTAACCGATTTCTTTGGGGTTAATACGTATGTCATTCGGTGCTTCAATATAGTACATCGATGGTGTTGGTGCTAAAAATACGTATTTTTATAATGGCTTTGTATAACATTTTCACTTTACTAGGACTCTTATTACATAGAAGCTTTGAACTTCGTTCCGTTTATGAAATGCCTTTTTTAAACTACTAAATGATTTCATCTCAATCAATCTCAGGTGTAACTTTGTTATTGCACATTCGATAGGTCGCGTATTTGGGTAGCCATGATATTGATGATAGGCAGACAGGACAGACGCCTACGTGTTCCAAGCGCGTCTTTTCGTGTAGTTCGGCAACTGGAAACTTAAAGTCCACTTTGCATGCTCTACGCTTGCCGCTCCAGTCGATGAAACGTGCCTTTTTATTGGGCAATGGAGATGGTTTGTTATTCATCTGCTGCATAATTGAGTCAATAACTACTCCATACTGATATGTCAGCTGCTTGAGGTTTTCACAAGCTTCGACACCGAAATCATGTTCAATCATATCTTTAACCCGCCCTTGATGGATACTTTTATAACGTTGAAGATCAAGTTGAAGGCGTTCGTCGCCCTCTTCTGGAACCTCTTTATCCATGCATTTTTCTACAGGTTTCTCACAGATATCCTTCTTAACCAATGTCATCAGAATGTCTGCCTGATTTATAGCAAAGCTTAACTTGCCGGAAAAAGGTCTGTGAATCATAAGCAGTAAGATTAAATCGAAAAGAATCCACAATGAAGAAAACTTACTCTGTCTCTGGATTAGGTCCATTGCATTTTTGGTTTTCCATTTTTATCACCTCTTAATAATAAAGATTCGATATGCCAGATAAAAACGTTAAATTTCTAATCTATAAATGATAAAATAATAAATAATGTTATAACTAAATTTTGTTTAGTCTCAAATAGAATTTAAATATTTTTGAATTATTTCGCATACTAAAAGTTTAACTAGATCAATGACGCTTTTTCAATATCGGCAATGAATAAAAAAGTGGTCGCAGTTAAAAACTCGAAGAACCTATATACGGAACAGTGCACGTCGCAGCGATCAATTGAAATAATAATTATAACACATCGCTTTAAAATACCCTACATATGTTTCCTTCATATTATAGCTTGAGTAGCTAACTAATTTCTTTAAGTGAGCCTGCTGCTAACTGCGTGTCATCATATATGCATAAGAATAGGCCGTTATTCCGTGTAGATTGCCCGTTGCGTGCCGCTAGCTTACTCGGCGTGTGAGTCGCCAACTGGGAATGGTCCGCCGTAGGCGACTGGTAGCAACTGTTGACTGTTGACGGTGGTTTTTCTTCTTTCGAAGGGGATTTCATTTTTCGACTCATGTGGATAATGTTTTTTATTAAAATTTTTTGCTCATTTTAATGTACTGCGCTCCGGCTTTGCCTGAAGGTTGTTTGTGCGTTTTATTTTCGATGCTTCTGCCGCCACCGATGCCGCCGAGATGGTTTGCTTTTTCAGCTGAAAAACTGAATAAGAGCATAATACATACCTCGAACGTGGGATATGGGTTTGTCTGTGCGGGATGCGGAATGTGTGGGATGCGGCATGCAACACATATGGTTCGGGCTGCGATGGCACATAAAACGAAATAAGTTCATCTATTTTTTATTCGCCTCTTACCATATGCCTTTAGAGCCAGATATGTTCGCCAACACACACACGCACAGACATGTAAATACTTTGGGCTTGCACACACATTCATTCAATCCATTATGGTTATAAAAATTTGCTTTCGTTCTTTGAGCGACTCTTTTTTTCTCATTGTGTACAAAAGCTCAGAATGCAGACTGTACTTTAAGGCGGCCGAATTCTATAAATTGAATATTTATTGGATTTACTTTGAGTTCATTATGCGGCGAACGGGTTGCTTTTGTTATATCTTTTTTTTTACCTGTTGACAATGCGATTTGCGCGGGGCAAGGCAAAATGGGGCCCACATTGCACAAATGCCTCGAAAACACAATACAACATAAGAAGGAAAGAGGTTGCAAGCGAAAGGGAAAGGCAAAGTGCGAGAGGAAGAGTAGTATTTGCAAAATCGAGTGTAATTTCGTTGCTTTCGACTTTTTGATGGCGACCACAGAACGGAAATTAAAACTTCTGTCCTGTGTGTGTGTGGTGTGTGTAGAATGTATGTGTTTGTAGGTATTTGTATGATTGTGTGTGTGCGTGTGCTATCTCCATAGCACCCATCAGTTTGTTGTTCTCCATTTTGCGGTCGTCCACATGGCTGTGCATTAGATACCCCGACATATGTTTCGTATCTGCATATTTGATATTGAATAACTTCGAATGTTTTAATGAAGTCACATGTTGTGGTTCTGTTGTTTCTTTCAGTATTTTCCATACACATTGATATTGCCAAGTCAATCATGAGTTGAGGTCGACAAACAAATGCCAAGTTGCTTCTCAGTTAAATTTGTTGAAAAGACATTCCATGACAGGTTTATCCTCGTATTTTTACAGTGTACTTCGCTAATATTCTATCTACCACTGTCTATATAAATTATGACTGTCTAACATGATGATGTTGTGTATCTTTTTATTAATCTTATATCCATAAATAAATATATTTAAAAAAGATTTATTTATATTGCGGGCACGATACAAAAATAACTTACAATATCCAATTTCTGGTTTTGGCTTAAAATTTAATTTGAATGAAGCCAAACTGATATGCCTGTTAACAGTGATATACAACAAGTAACTAAATCTACAGTCATATGCGACAAATTTTTCTGCCAGTTAAATACATTTTCACAACGTAAGCATTCTCTTTTTGATAGTTGATAGATATACAAATAATATATATGTACATATGTACTTTATTTAAACTTACCTCACAGTAAATATTTATCTGAACATTCCCTTGCACAAAATCAATTAAAACACCATGATTTGCTTATGAATATATTCAGTATTTATTTAAGTAATTCTCAGTATGTTTCTTTTGTAACTTAATCTTTAGTTTGAAATTTACAATTGATATTCATCGATAATCCACTGAGGGAAGGAGGAAACAATTTCTGTCAAATGCCAGTTGAATGTTCCGATTGCTGGGTCGAATTCAGTTGCAGATGCCAGATATTGATCTCTAAACATCTATAGACATACACATACACTAACGACTAGGAGCTACTGCTATTTCATAAAGTATGTGCCGTATAGTGCGATTATATGTTGATACCAATACCAATGCATATACATACAGTTAAACTCACACAGACACACATATACACGAACACACACAGTAAGTTAGACAACAATAATGTACTACAATTTGCCCCTACAGTTTTCAATTTACTTATTCGATACACGTGAGTATTATTATTTTAGGCGACTTGCCGATCAATTTTAATCTATGCGAAATTTACAATCATTTTGTAGTAGTATTTGATGTTGGTATCTGATTAACACTATTAAATGCTTTTAGCAATAATTGTTTCTTATTATTAACATGTACTCTGACTGAAGAAATCCAATACTTCTTCGCCTCTCGTCAGACATTGTCGCTATAACTCTTCAACTATTTCAGCTATAATGCTTAAGTTTAGATAACGTTCAGTTACGTTTAGGTTATTCATTAATTTAATCTTCGGGTAAGAGTTTAAGTTATACTTAGCGCATTCATGGGCTTTCTTTATTCAGTAAATTCGAAAGTGGGGAGCAAGAGGTACAAAAGAGCTTTTTATATTATATGCTACGAGTACACGAGTTTAATATCATACACATTGTCTAGAACTAGAAGATTACAATCGTATATTTCTTTGTTAATAATATCGTTTAAACTAATACATTAATTTATAATAGTATTTCTTGGTTGATCTCTTAGATATTCGCTAACAATTTACTTAGTTTCTTTGGTTTTCTAGCCAATTTTTGGGCTGCACATACTGCCTAAATAACTAAAAGAGTCTTTCTATTTACATTTATCGAGTTATAACGCAATTGGTTTAAGGTACAAAATTCTAAACAAAGGTACAAGTTTTTTTTTTTCTAGGAAAAAGCTTATGTCGTCGTGTTTTTGTGTCGGTATGTGTGTTTAAGATATGGAAGGTGAGAAGATGCATCTCCAAATGAAACTTGGAAACTTCTGTGATATGTCTCAGGTGCGCACACATACAACAGTGATAGCTGTGAATAGCTGTCTGGGAATACAATTTCCACAGACGTTACAGTTAAAGAAGAGAAACAGCGATGGAAACGGAGACTCCTTCACATTGCCATATCCGGCGTTCTTATTGACATTTGCACTAATGGCATAGACGGTTGATCCAAAGGCAGCTGATGGAAATTCTATATATAAAAAACTGAATATTGCATCAGCTTTTCAACTGCCAACTGTCGCTCTGCGTAACATAGGATCTATTTGGAGCTGTAGTGCGAAGCAGTTGGATATCCTCGGGAAACATTGGCGCTGCTTTGATGCGGGAAAAATGCAGCATAGAATATGTCAACTTTCGTGTCAATTGTATGGCCATTAAACTAGTGCGCCAAGAGCCACCAACGCCACCAGCCGTGCCACCAGCCAACCCGAACAATCAGTCAACCCACTTGAGTACCCAAAGCACCCACCCAAAGTGCAGCAGCTGCAGTCGCTGGTGCAAGTGTTGATTTAACATTCGACATGTCGAAGTCCTGCAGACAGTTTTGACATTCAACAATTTCCATGTTATCTGGCTGTGCAGACGCAAAGCTGCCAAAAAACTGAATGCAAAAACGTGCCAAGCGATGTTAGCCAACATTTCGCCCATTTGGCTTGGCGGATCAATTGACAAATTAAATACATACTTGAGCTCTATTTGAGGTCGGTATATAGAGGGAATATTTAAAGCATGAAATGTCAGTTTACGAGCGTAAGTTTATACTTCAAGTGCCAAAAATAATCATTTAAACTCTTTACCATTTTCTTTCGCAAATATTTAAATTTCATTTTACAGTTCCAAAAATGCTGGGGAGGTGGTAGTATGTGAAATGAGTATGCTTAAAATTAGCATATAGTCATATGCTATCGGAAAACCAATTTTAAAAGCACTTGCATGCAGTATTAAAAAAAATGATTCAGCTGTTAATTTATGCACGGAAAGTGTACGATAAAGTGTTGGGAGGGTGGTAGAGAGAGAGGAAGAGAGAGAGAGAGGGGTGAGCAGAGAGCGAGAGAGGGAGGGCAGCGAGCTTGTTGTGCCGAAATCTCTCAAAGCATTGTTTACTCTGCTTCGCTTTTATTTTAACTGCAACAATTGCAACAGCAACAACAATAACAATTGGCCTGGGGTAAAGGCGTTGGGGTTGGGTCATGGATTTTTCATACATATATTAAGCAAACAAAAGAAAATGCGGCAAAAATCAAGAAAAAAAGCAGCACAACCTCCCGGCCAGAGCCTGCCTGGTCTGGTGAGGCGTGCAAACAAACATTTCAGAATTCAGAATTCCTTTTTCATTGCATGCCATCGTTAAATGAAAAGTAGTGCGAAATATTTAAGCCGAATCTATGTCAGCAGCCCGCTGCTGCTGCAGGTCATAAAGCTACTCCGCACCGCACCCTGCCTGCTTCCCCTTTAGCTACTGGGCGGTGCTCACGCCGACCATTATGGGAGAGAAATGCCAACGAAGCTCGTATAATTTTTATATGCACCCAAGTGGACGACGGGTACTCAAACTGGATCCGAAGTGGGAACTGCAACTGAAACTGGAACTCGGGGGTTTCGTCATTCGTTTCAACTGTTGAAATTCCTCTTGGGGTTCTTCTAATCATCAAAACTTTAAATAAGAAATGTACACCATGAGAAAATAGAATACAACAATTGCTTAAGAATTGTCCCTACTCTTCAAGAACTCGAACTTAGCAATAAAAACTCGAAGATATTTTATGTTATAAGAAAATTCAAACTAAAAAGAAATCCACATTAAATTGAGTTATATAAAAATTCAATTTCCTATTAATAAACTTCGTTGACAAACCATTTAATAGTTTCCAGACTATTAAGTGGATTTTCATTGCTTGCCATCGACTAATTTATTTAATTTCAAGTGGAAAATGCTGCTCTTGCACTGAAAAAGTGCAAGGCGAATCGACTGGCAAGTAGTGAGTGGTTAGCGAACTTTTTAATGATGATTATTGATTGGTTTATTGCCAATGCAAAAGAAAGCAAACGCAATGAAAACTTTCTCCAACTTCATGGAATAATTGAAGTAATTGCGAATGTTTTGTGCAATTTACGCACAATTAATTTGTTTGGCGAGAATATCATTAAACCGGGCTGGGCTTAATTGCTTTATGGGTCAAAAGCTATAAAATTGTTGGTAAAATCTTAACAGATTTCTGCACAGAAATGGTTGTGAATGAACCTGTAGTTGCAAAAGTATCTCAATGCTATCAAATCAAATTAGACGGCGCTTACTCTTATCTAACACTCGCTATCGCCAATGAATTGGGCAAATGGAGGACTTAAAGTTAATAGCGGGTCTTAGCAAAGGTCAGGCTAAGTGAGCAAAGTGAGCAGCTTGAGGCATCGCCGCTATTAGCCAAGTTGATTAATGATGCCCGCCGCTCGAGAAGCAACAGGAAAGAAATGGCATGGCCAAAACAGTTGGGACAACAGTTTCATGATTTATTTCAGCCAAATGATTTCGACACACAAGCACTTACACACACACTCACACACACACACACCCCTACATTCACACACACCCACACTTACTCGCCGGAACTTGGGCGTTGCCTACGCTCTGCTAACCAGCAGCAAAGCGAGTCTGCATTCCGCCGGACATGTCATGGCAGCTGACCCGACCCCAACCCGGGGCAACACCCCGAGGCAGCGGCGACGGCGGCGGCTAATGGAAAATATTGTGAAACATTTAAGAAAAAATCTTACGGCTTAATAGGCAATTAGCCGGCGAAAAGCGACTGAATTGCGAGCGGTTTACATTTCAATGAAACTTCAATGGAAATGCAACGCCAACGGCATCCTGGGACCTATCATGGATCCTGCTCCTCCTGCTGCTGCCGCGCGAGACTGACGGCGCGTATAAATTACAATTAAGCGTAATTAATCATCCGCCGGCAAGGCAAGGCGAGGCAACACAAGACAAGGCAAGGCAAGGCGAACCCAGGCGAGTATCCACTTCACTCGTTGTCTGTCTCGCCATCTTCTTTGCTCTCTTTCTGTCTGCCATTGGGTAATTTATTAGCCCAGCCACGGTCAAGACATCAACATGGATGTCGACATCGTTGCACAAGACGCGACATGCGGTCCAGCCGCATCGTCGTCCTGTTGCCTGACCATGTTGCTGGCCACGGCACTCCGTTGGTCAATCACACGGCCACTTAGCAACTTAGCAGAGTTACAACAGCAGCAGCAGAAGCTACAACAATACCAGCAAGTAGAGTCACCCGGAGCCATGTCCGGCATTGCAGCAGGTGACTTACAAGCGCTTTTAATAGCTGACCAAACGATAGCGCCTCCCGCGCCTCAGGCGGCTCGTTGTGTTACGTTCGCTAGTTGGCCATGGCGAAGGCAAATCAATGAATGGATATCCATTCAGCACAACGCATGGCCAGAGGGAGGACAGCAGCGACAACTGGCGGAACAATACGAGCGATGGGCGATGGGGGACAAGCGACTCCATCAGCGGCTCGTTCGCCTGGAAAACTTATTGCGCCAGAAGTAATTCTATAAAGAAATCCAGTTTGCTCTCGCTCTACCTTTCCCTTTCTCACTCTCTCTACCTTGCTCTCTCTCTCCTTCTCTCTGTTGCTCCCTCTCGGGTCTGTTTAGTTTTGAACTGGCCGAGGGCGTGTGTGTTTTTGGGTTGCCGCTGCTGTTGGCGCTGCAAACGGCACGCTATTTCGGGTTGCAAATATTTGAAATATAGCATCGCTGCATATGGAGAGTGGATCGATGGTTGGGCTATTTACAGCTCGACCTGCGAGCTAGAGCCCGTGCCTCTCCCTCGACCCTGTGAGCCGAAGGGGTGCCAAGAATTTCGACTTCGGGGCAGCAGCGAAAATATTCGACTACCAGCATCGAATTTTCGGTAATTTGCTTGCCCTGGCAACGAAAAGGATTTGGAATTTTTGGACATTGGAAATTTTTAAAAATATACTTAATTTGATTAGTTGGGTTCATTCGCACACACTCGCACAAAACCCGTTGGAAAATGTAGGAAATTGATTTTCCTTCTACAGTTTTATTCGTCAGCAAAATTTAATAATAAACTTTGGCACTTTTGACCATTAGAACAGGCCACAACGGTTCGGGCAGCCAGCGGCATGCAGCCGACAATGCGACATGGCCAGAAGTTGCCTGGGCTTCACTGGGGCGCACTCAAGCCTGAAATTTATGTTCACGCCTGCACAAGGGCTGGGTCCCCAGTTGGACCCGTCTGCCTACCCCACTGTTGCCCCTATTTGCTGCCCTCTTCAGCTGTCTGTGCCAGCTGTCAGCGGCATCGCCCGTTGGGCTGTGGTTGTGCCTGCGGCTTTAGTTACGGCTCTGTATCGTTTATTTGCACTGCAGATAATATACACGAAATGTTAAAAATATGTGTGTTATATGGAACTATATTTCATACGCATTTACAGTCCGATTTGTGTGGTTTGCTTTTGTTTCCTTTGGGGACAGCACACGAATTGTTGTGCACAAAATTTCAGTACAGCAGCTGCTAATGAAAATATTTATCAATTAATATAACAGTAATGCGAGCTAAGCACCCCAAGGGGGTATGGCGGGGACAAACACTTTTAGAGGTTTGGAAAACAAGCATCGATTTTTGAGAGCTGCCAAATCTAATTTATGTCCCATTTGGCACGCGCATAAACAAAAGCAAATAAATTAATTGTGAAAATTTGTTGCAAAATTCCCACATAAATAAGAAAAAACAATCAAAACGTTTTGAAAATTATTCAAATTTATGTGGCATAATTATCGTTTCATTTTGGCTTGAAAGTGATTTTCATTTATTGAATTTAAATTGCTTTTTTTTAGCTTCAACAACTTGAAAACATGACTTTGGTTTGGTTTATGGGGAAAATACCAAATAACTATAATATGGAATTTATTTCTACTTATTAAAAGCTTAAACTTTTCGGCTTTATTTTTTTGGTTTGTTAAAATGATTTCTGCTCGATTATTGATTTAGTATTGAGAGCAGTTTTATCATTTCTGTTATGTGGCTTAAGGGCTTTGTTGCTATTCCCATTTACATTTTACAACAAGTATTAAATACATGTAAACCTAAAGTATTATCGGTAATTTGTGACATGTTACTGAATAGAGAATGAAGTTTCTTTGGTATTTTGTTATTTGCAGCTTAATATTTTCTAGATAACTGTCTCTCACTGCATTCTTCATTAGGCATGGATTAAATTAAATTGCAGCTCAAAGTTGTGTAACTCTGACAGTAAAACTATCTTTTAATATGCACAAACTTGGAATATCTAATCTATTCCATTATAAGTTATAAATTAAGTCACGTATAAATACTAAAATTATGAAGCCAAACATGCCGCAACTTAAACTGCAAGTGAATAACCGCCACATAAAATATGCTGCAGGAAAACTTTTATGCGACAGAGCCCAACGCAAGGCTGCAATAGCAAAAGAGACACAAAGAGGAAGAGGAAAAGGAAGAAAAGGCAGAGGAAAAGGGAAAAGCCAGGCTCGATGCACGAAACTTTTCCTTGGGGCAACTGAGGGTGGTCGGCGACGATGACGCGGTAATTCAATTTGGGTTTAAAATTGCAAACAGTGTGTCGCAGCATGTTAAGGCGTCGCGTTGCCTTGACAGAGGTAGCACCGCCAGCTCATACTTACATCCATACATGTACGATACATTGGTAGCCTGGGGCGCGGAAGGAGCAGGGAGACTCAAGAACAACTGGGCAAGCGCCTGCAAGCAGTCGCTGCGTGGGCTTCGGCTTCGGGATGCTTTCTTCTCTCTGATATGTCGTGACGCTCGACGCTTGTCACGGCCTTTTTAATTAAAATGCATGACATGAAAGTGTATGTGCTTGCATGTAAATCGATTGAGTGCAGTTTAAGTTGGGTAAGTAGCGATGGGGAGAGGAAACGGGGTTCCAGGAGTGTCGGCCAAATGAAGAATTAATTAATCATTGTTATTTTGTGAAATGAAAAGACTGGCAACAATAAGTGAAGTGCGCTTGGCTTAAGCTGCACTTGCTCCTGCACCCGCTCCTGCACTTTCAACACAGTTGAGTACATTTTCTTGTCCTTTCTTCATCTGGCATTCAATTGAAGCGAAACAACGAAAAGTTTCCACCAAAAAGTCGGCTATGAAATTGAATTTGTATTTCAATTAAATTGCTATAATTGAAATGGCAAAATGGCAAACGAGTCAAGAGAGACAGAAAGAGAGAGAAAAAGAGAGAGAGAGAAAGAGTATGAAAGCGATAGTATCCTTGCCAAACGTGCATTATGGAGAATGTGCAGCAGCGTTGAAAACTTTCAGCCTTAGGCAGATGTTATGAGCATTCTGTTTGCCAGACAATAAGTAAATCGGGGCGTGGCCTGCGCTCAGCCAGGTGGAGGTGAACGCAGCGAAGCGGGGTGCGAGAAAGGAGAATGAAATAGGGTGAGATAAGGTGAGGTGGGGTACGGTGAGGGTGAAGCTACTGTTGTCAAAACTTTGTTGAATTGTTATTGTTGCAGTTCGGCAAAGTTTTCTCGCTACTGCAGCAAATGGCAGGCAAAAAAGGCAAATAGCAAATGAAACTTTTTGTGGTGAATGTGGCAACCTCTAGCTGGCTGCTTAAAGCGCTTTAAGTTTGTACCAAATGTCAGAGATTGCGCATACGCAGCGTTGCCCTTGTCAGAAGTCAAAGTCGCCAGGTCAATCAGTCCGGCTAAGCTTTAGTTTAGTGTAAGTCACCCCACAGCTTTATCTAATTTTCGCATGTATGCAAAATTTGTGCTTGGCTTCTTGGCCATCGTGCTTGGGCGAAATCCAAGCGCGTTGGCAAAAATTGTGATTAAAAGTGTGTTTTTATGAAGCATTCGCTCGTGACCGGGGGCACTAAACACGACTCCTCCAAAACGGAAGCTAACGTATAAATTAGCACGACCCGCCATGGAGGCAATAAAACGTTTTGAGCTACGCTGCGTATACGTAATGCGGGACAGGCAGGCAGCCCCAGAAAGTAGGCAAGCAAAATGACACGCGCCTGGCGAATTTGTAGAAAGTCGTAAAACGAAATAAACACTTTAAGGCGAAAAGTCGTAAAAACACTGAAATAAATGCGGCGGCGGCGGCAGCAGCAGCCTGAGGGGGCGCAGGGTGGAGGTAGCCGGAGGTGTGCTGACCTGGGACTAAATAAGTAGAGAACGCTGTGCAGCGCACGTGAGGGTTGCGTGCCACTAAAGTTTCACTAACTCAAACTGGAGCAGTGAGCACCAATTTGCGTGAGTTGACAACTGTTGCTCGCTGTGCTCGATAGAGTGTGTATGTATTGGTGGTGCTGGCGTTTTTTGAGTGCCACGACAGTTTGGCAGCAGCTGGCAAAGGGTGCGAGTTGGCGCTGACTTGGCTCAAATGAAATGTCAATCCCGGCAGCCTGGCAACCACTTAAAAACTCACGAAAAATCCATTTGAAACGAAAAGTCCGACAGTCAGTTCGACTGTCTACCAGTCCGCCAGTCAACCGGCCATCCATCAATCAATCAATCAATGCGCTTTGAGCGCCTAAGCCTGACGGCGACTGCTTGGCAATCGACATGCAATTTATGCGAAATGTTGACATTCATCTCCCGCTCGGCATTCGGTTTGCTCGTCGTTTAGCCAAACTGACGAACGATGAGAAAACGAAGAAGAGACGGCAAAAGTGGAAATGCAAATAAATTGAATGCAAACATTTAAATGGGCTCAAAGGATTTGCCATCTGCATATTTATAAACATATTCGCAGGAACGAAAGTTGCCATGTTGACTTTTTTGGGGATTAGCTCGCAGGGGATTTATTGCGGGCAACTACTCGTGCTGAGACAAAAAAGAGCAGATATTTTTTAAGAATCTTATACCAACATTTGAGACTACTCTGCTCAAGTATTCTGGGAAAGAAGTGTCTTCAAATTGAAGTAAGAATTTATCTATTTCAATTGAATCTTTGCTCTGCTTTTTTCGGTCAGTTTCCCATTTGGTTAAAAGGTCCGTTCCGAGAAAACTTTTCATTTGGGAGATGCTATTAACGTTCACGTTTGTTGTCCCTCTGCTTTATTATCAGGTAAATGTTTATTCAGTGTTCGATTGTGTTATTTTCTTTAAATTGTATACAGCCAGCTGCCGCACTGCGCATGTACTCGTGTTTGCATTTACATTTTTTATTTGCATTGAAAATTTAATTGTTTGCTGTTGTTGTGTTGGATGGGTGTGTTTACCTCCTCGCGTCTCTCACGTTTTTTTCTTTGGCGTCTTTGTGGCAAATAATTGAATTGCGAAAGCAATTACAAGCAATCTGTTTGTTTAAGCAGCGCGTGCAACGGTGCGTATGCGTAATGCAAAAGCAAGTTTGGGGGCACGCACAAATAGCCCCAGGGCGACAGTCGTGGCAGTCGAACTCATCATTGAACTTGCTTAAAGCACGACCAATTCTTTGCACAGCGATTATGCTAATGAAAGGGCAACTCTGGTTTGTTTTACGCAACGTTGCGCTGATTTCGTCTGCAACTTCGTCTCGTTCTCGCTTCAGGCTTATCATGCACATCACGTAGCTAGCCTAAAATATATGGCACAGATCTACGTTCAGCTAATATAATTAGAGAGCACGCAAACTGAAATTGGCCAACTTCCTGGCCAAGCAGCGAGACGACAAATGTTTCAATTAAAACTCAAACCCAGCCCGCAAAGGTCGATGCCCAAAAAGCCGTGACGAGTGGCCCAAAAAGCCGTGACGTGGAAATGCAATGCCCAACTAAAAAAAAGAGAGAAAATCCAAAAAGGTTTTGGCAGTTGCACAAATCGAAAACGAACGAAACAGAGGCAGGCAGACAGTGACAGAGAGAGGGAAAGAAAGCAACAGGAGTGAAATGTGGGGACGCCTTTAAGGTGCCCGCACACGCCCACGAAATGGAGGGGGCGGAAAGGTAATAGCTAGAAGGTGTCGACTAAGGCAAAGTGAAAGTCAAAGTCAAAGCGAAATCTGCCAAATCTACCGCCCATTTGGCAATTCGTATGCGGAAATGTTGCGTATCTCATGACTGCAGTAACGAAAGGGAGGTCTGAAGGGGTGTCCTTGAGTCTGCAGAGTCTACAGTGCAAGCTCGTATTGAATTCAAAGCCCCAGACGGCAGTCAGCAATGTGGCTGCTATATTTAGATACACGCACACTCGCACACACACTCACACACTCATCTTGTAGGCGCGTGGCATATTTATCGTGGAGCTCGGGCGGGCTGCAAATACCGAAGTCAATGCCAATAGCACTGCCTTTAGCATTGACAATGGAGTCTCGACCACATCGACTTGGAGCACTTCCTCTCGCCCGCTGCGAGTGCGTGCCAAGCGCCACAGGCAGAACACAATTCAAGCCTTTTTTACAGCCAAATCCCGCTAGGGGTGCCGCAACAACTCCCCCAACAAACTTGGCACGTGCGAAGGAAAACAAAAGTGGAATTGATTGCGTGCCAGCTGCCAGTAGGAAATTAAGCTGACAATGGGGCGGTGGGGCGGTGGGGCGTGGCTCCATACGATTCCGTTTCGTAAGTACGATATGAATAAGTAGATTGTAATTAAAATGACGGCAGCTGCTTTTAATAAACTGCCAAAATAAATAAGCAAGCAAACAAAGGGAAAAGCGAAAGTCAAAGGAAGGCAAAGAAAATCCCGATTACGAATACACTTGTTGTCGAGCGGATTGTCAGACGGCAACAAATAATTAACACGCGGAAAAGAGTTGCGGGAAAACGAGTCAGCCGCAACCTTTTTTTGGGCAGTGGCAATGGAAATGAATCCGAAGAGCGACAGCATCCACAAGGATAACAAAGCCAGCTTGGCGGGCTTAATTTTTCATTATACGATAAGCAGAAGAGTCAGAGGAGTTGCGGAAATTGGAGTAGGAGTCGTTGGAGTCGCCAGAATCGCGTGGCGTGAAAAGCAAACTGTTTACATTTGTTTTACTTGGGTTGAGCAAGCAATCCTCAGTCCGCAGCCACGAGGCACATGTTCATTATCCGCCTTGCGAGAGACAAACAATCGAGGAGTGGGGCGGGGGGAGTAACCTGCTTAGTGGTAGCATTTACCTTAGCTGGAGGTGTTTGCCACCCACAGCGAAATAAATCCGCTTTGCGGCGCTTCAGGTGCACCTCATTAAATCATTCGGCCTGTCTGGGTGTCTCCCTGTCCTGGGTTAACTACTCGAAGCACTCGAATTTCGCGTCTGTCAATCTCAGTTGCGATCCTAATTAACATTTCAAGTTGCCTGCTCGAAACGGGTTACCCGTTCTTCCTGCCCCTCCCCCTCTGTCGCAGTTAAAAACATTCACTTATAATAACCGTAAATTGTAATAATAATTGTGAATGATTTATGAGTTGCGTTGCGAATACCCATTTGTGACTTCTTGTGAGTGCAGCACGTCGCTCAATGGCCATAAATAAATCCGCATCAATAATTCAAAATCGCCAGCTTTGTTTGCATGTGTGCGTGTGTGGGTGACTGGCTGTATTGTCCGATTGTGAATTATGACATGTGCCATTGTGTAATATTCAAAGCAGCTGCTGCTGCTGCTTGAGAAAGTTCGTAAGCTTTTCGAACTTCGGAGTCGGAGTGGGAATTGGATTCACAGTTATTAATGGTAATCGATATAGTAGAAGTAACCTAATTTACGAGTTTAGTTTAACCATATAGAAGCTCTTCAGTGTGTGTTGGGGGATCTTAGACCTAATCACGACTCGGTAGTATTAGTATAAGTATTAGTATAGACACTTACTTAGTTAGTTACTCGCATTGCGCTTGCTCGTCTAGTTCGCTTAGGGCTACGATTAAGTAGTATACACACTCTCACAAATTATAGTTAGCGGGTAGATTGCTTAGGACAATACTCGTACAATGCGCTGTCGATAATACTTACAGGTTTTCCACAGATAAATAGATAGATTGGGTGATTGGGTGAGTTTTGGTATCGCTTTGGTTTGAGGATTGCTTCGCAGTTGCGTGTAGGAACCCAAAAAGAAGGTTGAATGTAATCCAGTTAGACCAGTTCGGTTTCCATTTGTGCGGCCTCCACGGTCTCCACAATCGTTGTTGTGGGCGCCGCAACCGAATCTCATGGAACATATCTGGAGGTCAGCGCCCCATCGTCATCATCATCGTTGACACTGCGCCCGGGGCAACAGCATCTGCAGAGGAGCCAAGCGCTGGCCGCATTGCCGTTGCGTTTTGGTCAAATCGCAGAGACCTGCTCCAGTTCGGCACTGGAGCGACCCGAGTTCATGACCACCACATTTTTGGCAGCATAGTCCGTGATGAAGCGATCGCTGTTGCGCGGATGTATGTTGCCCACGTCTTGGGCACAGCACCAGGGATTGCGCATGGTCAGAATACGTTTGAAGGCGTCACGAAACTCCTTGTTAAAAATCGAATAGATAATCGGATTGAAGGCCGAGTTCGAGTAGCCCAGCCAGGTGAGTATCTTGAAGGTTTGTCCGCCAATGCAGGTCTTGCAGAAGGCGGCCGTGATGTTGACACAGAAGAACGGCACCCAGCATATGAGGAACACGCCCATAATGACGCCCACAGTCACCGCAGCCTTGTGATCCGACACGTGATACGGCGAACTGTGATGCAGATTGCGCACCTTGAACTTCTTTGGCGTATTCTTGGGTCGTCGTATGCTCTTGTATCGCTGCTTCTCGGCCACCTCGCCAGGTCGTGTCACCGCCTTGATGGACTTCACATGCTTCTGGGCGTAGCAGTAGAGACTGTGGGAGAAGCAACCACAGATTAGCTATGTGAATTCGAATTCAAATTTCAGTCTACAAATGCAGTTATTAATCGCAGCTCAAGCACAAGCTCAGCTCGTATATATTAATTATTGAATACATTGTAATTAGATTTCACAGTAATTTGGCAACAACTGCAGTTGGCTTAGAGTGCCAATTTTAGTTGAGTCCTTGAGTGCACAAGGAATCGCATTGGCAGACCATCTCCATGCGTCTAATTGTTGGTCAAGTGATGTTTCTGTCGGTTGTAACTGATATGATAATTATTTACTTGTCCTGCATAGTTCTCTCGAGTGCCCTCTCCCTCCCCCACTGCCCCAGGGGAAGTGCTTGATAGTCACACAGTGCGTATACGCAATGTGCCGAGCACGTACTCATGCGCTCGTTTACGGCTGGTTTGACTGCTGACCAGGCAGAGTGTGTGTGTGCACGCCTGGCTTAACCCCACATCGGCTGGGATAACAAGGCTGGCCGTGCACGAATTATGACGATAAAAGTCTATTTATTCTGTAATTTAACCGAAATTTGATAGAACATTCCAATGACATCAACCAGACGCTCGACTCGATGGCGAGCTAAGAGCGAGCTGCCACTGACAGCTAGCTGGGGGCGTGTGTGTGAGCAGCTTGTGTCCATTTGTTGCCTTCTTCGCCCATTGGCCGCAAATCTCGTTAAGCTAAAATGGCAACGTGCCACTCGCCCCACGGCTATCAAGCTGATGAGCGGCCCTATCGCCCCCTAGCTGTTGTTGTTGTCTCGCTGTTGGCATCCTGTTGCCATCCTTGGCCTGGCATTGTCCAGCCCTTTCTGGTGGCACGCCCCAGCGATCGTCAGCTCGAGTCGCCGTTGGCTCAGCTAAGGGATTACTTAGCCGTAGACTAATGCGTGCGCTTATTTGTTTGCCCAGTGTCCATTTACCCCCCACCCCCCTCTCGACATGCGCTACGCTGCTACCAGTTATCCCATCTCGTGCCTGGGCGCCATCAGCAAAGGAGTCCTGCAAAGAAGCCTTGGCATTCTCGACATTGCTGCCCTCCAATTTTATGATTAACATTTTATTACTTTCGGCAAGCGCATAAAAATATTGAGCCGACCTTGTGCCACATACTAGTACAGGGTATATGGCAAGTACTATTACAAATTGTGCTGAATCTAATAAGCTAACGGAAATACTATTTATATTGCTTCCACCTAGCCAGAGCAATATTTCATGCACAAAGTTGTTTAATTCGAATTCCTTTTCGACTTTCATGTGCTCTCCTACTCTTTCCCTCACTATTTCTCCGTTTCTCTCTCTCTCTCTTTGCTTAAAATTTCGTGTGTATTTTGCCAGCAAAGGAATTTCAATAATTAAAACTTTTGCCATTCCTCAGAATTTCTCTTTTTGCTGTGGCATCGTTGCGGCAAAGACTTTGAGCTCGATTGCATTCACTTGCTTGCACTCATATTCATACTCGCACACTCACAGGCACATCCGTTCGTTGACTTACCGACAATAGATGCCAATCATGACGACGCAGGGAAAGTAGAAGCTGATGCAGCTGGAGACGACGGCATAGGTGGGCGTCAGGTCCAATGCGCATGTGGGATACTTTTTGCCATTATCCTCGAAAATCAGCGGCTGGTCCGGTCGATGAATGCCCAGCGAGATGGGCACAAACGAGACGAAGGCGGCCAGCAGCCAGATGGCTGCAATTGTAATGACAGCGACGCGGCGCGTTACCCAGCGGCCATATCTGCAATGGAACAGAGAGAGTGAAAGGGAGATTGAGAGACAGAGTGAGTGAGTTGGGATGATGAGCGAGGGGTCAGTCATGTCAATTTCGCAGTTGTTTGTCTGTTCCCTGCGGAAAAATGGCAACAAAATGCGACTGAAAAGGGGTACAGCGAATGGAACAAGAAAATGTTGAACATGTTGTGATTGCGGCTTTGCGTGCTGAAGGCAGACACCGACTGTGGCCGCCGCTGGCAGCTGGGCAGCCGGACAGTTGGGCAACACGGTTGCCACAGCTGAAAGTCTAGGTGTTTGGGCTTGGCTCGGCTCTCGTGCGAGTTATGCTGGCGCGCACTGTTGCCTCGCACAATGCCTGTTGCGGGAGGGGGTCTGCATGTCATTAATTACCCCAACAGACTGCGGCAAATCGACCTAAACCGAAACCAGACCGCAGCACATATTACGCAGCAGCAGCAGCTTCTCCTCCTCCTCCTTCTTCTGCTCATCTTCAGCAGCTTCGTGACCATCATGTGGTTCTCTCTGCTGCTGTTGCCGCCGGGTGACGTATGCAAATCATCATCGTGTATGCTTTTTCAAACCACTTCGATTTCGCATTGCTTTTACAGGCCAAGCAGCGGGAAGGGGTGAAGGCGAGAGACAGCGGAAATGAGCGGGCAAAAACCTCAGGCTGTTGGCATTTTCTATATATGTACATATGTGTTAGAGGGGGAAGGGTGTGGGAGGGGCATATGCCGCAGCATTTCGGCTTGTGCAAATGTTGCCGCTGGCGACGGCTGCGCTGTGCGGTAGACATGGCCAGGAAATCAAACAGAATAATTCAATTTCAATACAAAGACGACGACAAGACCCAAAAAGTACAGTTGACAGAGGGACAAGCGAGGCGCGACAAGCACGAACATGCACGAACAGGAAAAGGAAGTTTAGGTAATTGTATTCACAAACAAATTCAATTTCATGTGCCGCACACGAAATTGATTTCCAATCGAGAGCAGCGAAGCAGCCCGCAGTGGCCATTTACTTACTTAGTTCGCACCTAGCCCAATGTCCCTCTCCCCGCTTTCCCTCCGCCACATGGGAAAAAGAAAAGTGATGCAGCACTTTGCGTGAATGTTTCTCCCTTTGCCTCATCTCCTTTGCACATTACTCACATTTGTATCATGTGCCTTGCAAGCATCAATACACCAAGCAATCATGCCTCAAACGACTAATTGAAAACGTGTCTGTGTATGTGTGTGTACCTGTGCGTGTGCAACTGCCTGTGTGCTGCCACAGATCGTCTTGCCGCAGCAAAGTCAACCGCTGTCAATGCCCATTTGCATTTAATGCCGTCTGCCATTGTGTCGCTGTGTGTCCATGTGTTCGTGTATTTGTGTGCGTATGTGTGCTCAAGAAATTACAGACAGGCACGCGCACGCACACAATGCCATCTGCATAGTTTGTGTGTCACTTGGGCGTTTATTTTGTTTGCCTGCGCTGCCAGAACTGAACTCAAGTTTTATGAGTTTTTATGAGCGCTTTGCTCGTCGCTTAAGCGATCCCCACATATGTGACCCAGGTTCCCCCCCCCCCCTCTCTTGCCACCATTCCACTGCTCATTGTTGTCAAGTGTTGCAGGCAGCTGACACGGGCAACAAAAAACATAACCCGAAGACAATTACAAACATTCCCCTGCGCCATATTCGCGCATCTCCCACTCTACCCCTCTCACTTCCTCTCCATCTGCCTCTCTCACTCTTTCCCTTCTTCCGACATAAAAGTTTGCATCACTTTTTATTGCAGTTTAAAGCGAAGTTTATGCAGAATACGCGGCACATGCACTCACATGCTGCCCCTTCCCGTTCCTACCCCCTGATCCTGATGCTGTTGCTGTTGCTGATGCTGATCTCGACAGGCCTTCATCGGGGCCGCCTTAGGGCACTCTGGCTGTCAAGTTTATCGCATTAAATAATTTTTTATTAATACCACCATCATTTTAACTTTGTCAACGCCTGTTTCTAATTAGATTTCCACGCGCGCGCTTTCGAGCTTTTCATTCAAATTGTTTTTTGTCGCCGCCTTTTTCATTTTTTGCCAATTTTGCGTCGGCTGCGACGACGAAGGCGCAAATCTTGCCAAGCGCAATTAAATTAAACGCTCGCAATTATTCAGAGATGCTAAGAAAATGCGACTACAGCGCGAATTTGTCAGGAGGGAGGGCCTTAGGGGGAAGGGAGAGGGACAGGCGACACTTCCTAATGAGACAAGGCGCGCGACCTTTGACACGGCGGGCAACGAAAGAAAAATTTGAAGAAGCAGCAGACTGTCAGTTGCCGTCTCCACTTTGACATGCAAATAAATCAGATTTGCATAAAGAACATCGCGCGCCAGTCAGCCTAGCCTAGCCTAGCTAGGCAGTTACTGGTGGGCGTGGCATGCTTGAAGTGCACGCCCCAGACACACTCGACATTGCCCAAATGGAGCCATCAGCCGTGAGTCGAGAGTCTCAGGCGCCGCCACTACAGTGGCCAAATTCAATTTGAACCTACTCAAATTGAGCCAAAGGTCATATGCAAATCCAGCAAGCACGGCGCGGGGGCTGGGGCTAATTGAAATGGACGCACAAATTGTTTGAAATAATATTTACCAACTTGGCTGACATGATACCAAAAACGTTTACCAAGCAGTAGAAGAAAGCTACAGCCGAGTGTGCTCGACTGTAATTTATCCTCAGTGCATGGCTTCACCTAAACTTGCACTTGCAATGAGTTTCTAAACATTCATGTGGGCGGAAAGGTGAGTGGAAGTATTCCTTTATACGCGTGTTGTAATCGGAAATACTGTTACCAAATTTGGTAGTTTTAATACTTGTTGTAGCTATGATCTAGGTGCTCATACAGACAGATAAGCAAACAATTCTTATCCTGGCAATTTTCTCCTGTTAGATATATTGCCAGTTAATAATAGTATATAATACCCTTCTTCTCTTTAATTAAAGGGTATGTTAACGTTTACCAGTTGCATTGCAAAAGATTGCCAGGCCAACTTGGCATAAATTCATTGGACAGAAGCACAGTGGATAAAACAGCAGCATCAGCGAAGTGTCTGGAAAACTTTGGTAATGGAAAATTCAACAGGCGAGATTTCAGTTGAGGTGGCCAAGTCGACTCGTTAAGAGAAGAAGAAGAGAAAACGCTTAAAAGGAATGAGCTGATTCAATTCTCCAAGCAGGCACATATTCACACACACACACATACCGTTATACACAGCAGCAGCAAATGGCACTTCAATAGAAACGTCGTGTAGCGTTTTTCATAAACGAATCAGCTGCGCCGCGGGGTAAGGCAGCGTGGGGCAGGTGCAAAGTAGAACAACAAATGCCCGTAAGCCAGAAAGTGAGCGCATAAATAGGACAGTTGAGCGATGGTTAGAGAGAGGGAGTGCGGCAGAGGGAGAGGGAGAGAGGGGCTGCAGCTGGGGTCGAGGGTTGGCTGTAGAGAAAATATTTTTCTACTTTTGGATTGTGCTGAAAATAGCATCAAAGGATTTATTATGGCTCTCGCACTGTGGACGAGATTGACGGGCAGTGGGGCAAGCCGAGACAGGGTGCCATATGTTGCCAGCAGCGGTAGACTTCTTCTCTTCCTCTCTCTCTTTCACTCGCTTGCTCCTCGCTTGTAACAGCCGTTGAGCTACATTAATTTCGCTTGTGGTGCTTCTGTTGCTGTTGCCGACTTTGTCTTTGACTGTCAGCAAGTTGGCCAGTGCCATTTTTAACAGCACACACACATACACGTACAATGCACAGACACTCTCTCACTGACTCCCGCAAACGTTCGCCATTTTATTGTTGTTCCTTCACTGGCCGTTGACATGTCATAAATTCTCGTTTGACTTGGCCGAACCACATAATATTTGTGCTGGCAAATTTGTTGTTTCCACTCTCCCTCTACCCCCACCCCTTGCTTCCAATGCCCCCTCTTCTCTTTCTACTTTTGCTGTTGCGGTATTGTCAAAAATTTAATTAACACACAAAAATAAAACTCGCTGATAAAGTTGTTTTCACTCGGCAACATGAATATCTTTTCCACATTCAACATTGCTTTGACAGTCAATTTCGAGACAGACGGGGTGGGGAGACAATAAAAGAGATGGCCAGAGAGGCGGACAGTGAAACAGTGAGAGTAACAGACGGAAGAGACTGAGCACGGGCTGCAGGTTCAGTTTGGGGGACAGCACTTTGTGGCACTGTCAGAAGGGCAGCTCAAATAGGGCGACAAGTCATTGTGTTTGACAAAGACACACATGCACACACGCACACACACAAACAGGGATTGGCACTTACACACACACACTGAGATTCCCTCACACCTTGCCACACACAGGTGACTTCCTGTTTAAACCCATCAAATGAGGCAGCAGGTGCCGAGTGCGTGCCTTAATGGTGTCGCATTCTTTGCTCTAGAAATTTCAATCAGCTACAAAGCTGCAAACTTCTCTAATGGGTCTCTATTTATAAGCAATAAATACCGTTTCATCCTGCTTACAGTGACTTGCCAAAGTAGTTGACTTGCTGAGCGAGAACGACTTGCGATGATGTTGCAAAAGTGCTTAGCAAAGTTTGCCGCTGGCAGCGCATAAAAATGAAGTCGCCGCCATTAAGGACATCCCGTGGCAGCGCAAAAAAGTCGTTAATGCCCAATAAATCTGTTACTAATGAAACAATTATGTGCAGCGATTAATGAGCAAGAGAGGGAGAGAGAGCGAGTGACGGCGCCATAAACAAGTCGAGGTGGCTGGCAAACGTGACGTGCATGGCAACGCGGCGGATGAGTAATATGCATGAGAGGTTGCCACTGCTGCTGCTATTGCTGCCAGCCCAGGCTGTTTTTAATAAATCGATATTTAATCGTGCTTCCATTCAGAGCCCCTCAGTGTCACATCAATAATATATCTCCGCCTGCTTTCGGGCTCTAAATCTGTCACCGTAGCCCGGACTAAAATCAATAGGGGTCGGCGACGGAGGGGGGAGCGGGAAGCAACTCTCGCACTCCCACTCGATGCACAATTAATTTCTATAATATCATGTGAGCTCGTGTGATGGACCTGATGACAGGCAGGCGTCGTGCATATTGATAAATTGTATAATTCATGCATGTGACAGGCTCTATCCCCATCATCATCATCATTATCATCATCATCATCATCAACAGGGTCATCATCTCGTCTCGTGTTTAGTTGCTGCACTCACCTGAGCGGATCCTTGATGTGTATGTAACGGTCCATTGATATGGCGCACAGATTCAGTATAGACGCCGTCGAGCACATGACATCAAAGGCCACCCAAGTATCACAAAACTCTGCGCCAAATATCCAATAGCCTGCAATGGGAAAGTGGGGAAAAAAGAACACACATGAAGTAAGTTGAAATAGTTCCATCTTTGATTGGGGTTGCATTGAGCTATTGACCAACTGATTGATTGACAGATTGTCTCTGCTTGCATTGGGATGTAACTGGAGTGATTGCTTGTTAAAGTTGCTTAATAACCTGACGGCAAAGTCGCACATCCTGGCCAGGCACGAGTGCTCGACGGAAATTGCCATGTTGTGGCCAGGCTGGAGAACTCGTCGCTGTAGCAGTAAAGGCAATAACAGCAACGGCAACGGCAACAACATCAAGTGTAGCCGGCGAATTGCAATCTAATTTTCAATACCCTGTAGTTAATTGGCGAATGGGCAGTTTAAATTCACTGAGCTAGTAGCAGAGCGTATCTGCTAATACTGCAGTTACTGCACTACTCATGTTACAGGGTATCTGCTCGTGCATCACTCTCCTACACGCCCGCTTGTTGCTGTGTTTTTTACTTATTCACAAGGCAAATTGAGTTTAAATGATTTCATAAATTAATTTCCGTTTCCCGTGCTCTACTGTAGCACCATCCTGTCCCACTTCTCTGCCCCAGTTCCCCTCTTCCTCTCTATCTCCCTCCCTACTCCTTTTTCCTTTCATCACCCTTAGCTGCTTTCATTGGTTTTCCACTTTGCAGGCTCTTGTGTGGTTCATGCGTTATTTACATTTGATTTGCGCTGAAACGATTCCTTTTTTATGGCAACTGTTCGTAAGTGCGTTGCAATTATGGCAAAAGGACTCGCCAAGCAGGCACCCAAGCGGACATCCGGTTCGTGCTGCGCCTGAAGCTGTAAAAGAAATCGCCATTGCGAAAATATCATCATGCAGGCATGATAAATTTCATATCACACAACGCATGCAAACCGTTTAATGTCTGCCTGCGTGTGTGTGTGTGCAGCTGATTTCATATATCATCATGTTTATTTCGGCATCCATGGCCGACCGTGTCACCGGATATGGCTCTTTAGTGAACCGGATGTGGCGCATCAGCTGAAAAGGTTTCCAGCCCGCCCCCCTTTTCCGCCAAAAATGATAATCTGCCGCCGCATTTTGCATTCACTGCAGGACAATGGAAGGAATCACTGAGGAATGGCAAAGGCATCCTGGCTGAGCTCAGCTTGACTTTTGATTGGCCCATCAGTTGCTCGAGTGACTCTTCGATTCCCTACCTGAATATACATTATATATAGATATAGATCTCCGACTATTTGCCTTTGCTAGCGATGTCAGCTGGTCAAGTCTTCGTCTAATTCGCCTTGCACTCATCTCGAGAGGGATAGATTGAAGTAGTGTGAATACTTTTAGCCTAAGCGCAATCTACATGAATGTTTGCTGAGCTGTCGCGCAGCTGTTGTCACTAGCTTGGCAAGGTGTACATGTGCATGTGTGTGTGCGAGTGTATAAATATGCTGAAGCTCGTTTATTTATTTGCTGATTTGCTGCTTCGCCTGCGAGCGTGCCAAATGTTGTTTCTGCTGCCTACCAGCCTCGATATCCATTCAGATTCAACCTTGTTGGCATTTTGTCGAAAATAATTTGGCTGAGCAGCTCTCAATGCTCACATATGTGTGGGCATGACTGTGTGTGTGCGTGTGTGTGACCCTGAGGCGCCTCAGCTGGCACTTGGAGCGCTTGTTTGTCTTCAACACACTCTGCAAGCGGAGCATTTTTATTTATTTTTTCACACTTTTTTTTGCTGCTGCTTATGTCGCACTGACAGCTTCAGCTCCATCTCCAGTTCCCGCTTCCGCAGCAATTTCTGTTCCCACTCCCGCTCCCCCTACGGCATCGGGTTCTCTGCTCTTCTTGAAGTGGCAAAGTCGTTTATTATTTTCACGCACAAACACGGCAAGACGAGCAGACAAACAAAGCCGAGTGACAGACACCCCACACACACACACAGGCTTACATACGCACACAGATTAACATGCATATGTAACTGTTACTCTTTGTGTGTGTGTGTAGAGTTCTTGTGTTGCTCAGGCAACACATGACTGGGCTGGGGCCAAATTTGCCTCTGTTTTCTGTTTGTGTTTTGCCCTCTCATCGAGTACTCGCTCGCTGAACACGCATTGATGTCAGCTGCAAGCTTCGCTCAGCCGGAACATGTCCCCCTTCTCCAGCAAGTGGTGGCTGCTTCTTCAAAGCGCCTGTCTCCTAATTTGCCAGCTATTTACTTAGCCAGCTTTTTATTTCTTCAAGCTTTAATTTACATTACCACTCGATGCCTGCTCGAGCATTGCGAGCTGGTTCCACCTGAGTGCGGTCAATGTAAAGGTAACCAGGACAGTAGATAAGCATCTATGGCAGCAGCTGCATCACATGCGACTCTAATGAAAGTTGCCAATCCCTTTCAGTCAGGCGCTGCTGCTGCTGCAGGCAGGTGGACAAACAGACACACTGTGCAATCGCCAAAGGATGATTCAATGTGCTCGGCTCGGCTTGGCTCGACAGTGCAGCTGACACTTTAAAAGGCATTGTGCTCGCTTTAAGCGCTGCCAGTCATTTTGAGTGGCCCCTCAGGGGAGGCAAAGGTATTAGGGTGGGACAGAGTAGGTTACCTCCTCTTTCCATTAGGCAGGGTGGTGGCTCAGTTCTTTGCATGTTGTCGAGTCGTTTGTTTGTGTGACAGCCTGCAGCATTTTACATAAATTTATTGCGCGACAATTTCAATTGCAAATTTCCATAAGCAAAATGAATGAACGAGCGAGCGAATGAATGAATGAATGATACTCACCCAGTAAATCGTTGACGCCCGCGAATGTCATCACCAGCGAGGCCACAAAGAGATCCGCAATCGCTAATGAGGCCAGAAACAGATTGCCGATGCGGCGCAGGCTGCGCTCCGTGTAGATGGCCAGACAGACGAGTATGTTGCCGGCGACGGAGAGGAATATCAGCACCGATAGAAAGACGCCTGCAGCGAGAGGGAAAAAGAGAGAGAGCAAGAGAAGAGAGAGGAGAGACAGGAGAGCAGAGAATGCAGGATTAGACGTAAGAAGCGTCAAGGAGATGCAGACATTAATAAACATAGCATACTTATGAGGGCGGAGCCAATGAGTGTGTGTGTGTGCGCCTAGCTGACTGTGTGTGCGTGTGCATGTGTGTGCGAATAGCTGTGTGTGTGTGTGTGTCTTGCCACATGCGATTGTGTGCACTAATTGAAGAGCAACAAAACTGCAGTCGAGCAATCGGTGCGTGGTGGTGCATTGTGGTGGTGCATTATGGTGGTGCTTTTGGTGCTGCTGTGGTGGCTGATGTTGGTTGTGCTGGTGGTGGCTGTTTCGCATGTTAGACATTCAACGACATTTACTTTACCAACAACTACAATTGACACAAGTGAGAGCTGTTCCGGTTCCTCACCAACTATTGTATCCATTTCGGAGGCATTTGTCCAGCTCGTCTCATTGTAGTAGGACGTCAGCTGCAACGACAGAGAAAGAGAGGTAGAGTAAGAGAGGTAAGTCAATTATGAAAAGCAATAACCGCAGAAATTGAATAATAAACTTCAGATGGCGCCACATGGCCCACTTGGCTGCCCGCCACATAAGGTATTCCTAGAAGAGCCCGCAGAAAGACAAAGTACTGTAGAATGGGAGGGTTCTGCTGTCAAGTTTTAATTAACATCAAAGGCATTGACGTCCTAAACGCTAAACTAATTAAATATATTATATAAAATGCGTATATGACACAAACTGTTTGAGGAAGCAGCATTTTACACTAATTAAACGCGTCCGCTGTTCACTTTGTGTCTCATTCATTTACTTTTACAAGCAGCTTGACATGGGAAGGGAAGGGAAGGGAAGGGAAGGGAAGGGTCCAGGCGGAAAGGAATAGAGTCGACTCTGTGTGCCCTGCTGTCATCTGTTGTATTTTGTCTGCGGTTCACATGTCTTGCTGCGGTTGACTTTACCTCATACCAAAACTATCAATCACTTGGCAACTGCGGTCGACCCGAGGCCAAGGCGGGTCCCAACGTGCCGCATTATTCATAATTAAAATCGAGCTAAATTCTGGCACTTTTCTTCTTCTGTTGCGTTTCAAAATAATGAATGAATGAATGAATTTTGCCAGCCGTAATATAATTAATTTGTTAAACTAAATACGAGTCATGCCTGCTGGCTGCCAATGTGAATTTTCTCTGCGGTTGTCTCGATGTTTCTGCGTTGTGTTGCCGTCTGTCTGCCAATGTGTCTGTGTGTGTGTATGTTTGTGTGCTGGTGGCATTTCAGTTATGCACGGATATGTTGGCATTTCAGCGGTGAGCCCATCTTTGCCTTCGTATAACTGACCAAAGTTATGCACGAATGAATTTGATTCGATTGCAAACCACAACAGAGCAAGCTCATCTCAGACCTCTTCCAACGAATGCGATTGCGAATTTATTAATTGATAGTCGACAGCGAGCGAGCAGCGAAGTCCAATTAAAGATGGCGGGCATTTGGAAATCCCATTCATTTACAGACAAACACACCACAGGCAACCACTCAATGATATTAATATGCAGGCGCGGCGGAGCCTACGCTATAATGAGGGTACATTCACTTAAGCTGCAAATATTTCTGTTTCGTTGGTTAAACTGGACTGACAGTCATAAATAATTTATAAATACAGATAGAAAACTTAACTGAAGCGAGCTCTGTTTAAAATTGCAAATGTCTTAAGCTTAAAATCAAATTCAATTCAGTTTTCAACTGATTTCTAGTCAGAGAGATGGTGTTACTTAAGTTTACTATCCCCTTAGGTAAAGCACCAAGACGGTTTTCATTCATTTAATTCAAAGGGTATTCAGGCATCTCTGCACGCCTGCCACCCTTGCACATTGCTCTTTTGTCTGTAATTTTATTCGCAGCCCACGCGGCGTATGTGAAACATTAATTTACCACAGAATTGTAAGCGAGGCATAAGCAACAAAAATGCAAATGAGAATGCTAAAAAGCGCCACCGAAACCGCTGACACATGCAATTAATTAATTTATACATAAAAATGCCGCCGCTGCAGAAGTATTTTTAACTTGCACGGGAAAAGGAAGAGGGAAAGGCGTGTGGCCTTTTCATTTTATTAAATGAATTTCCCTTTACACTTTGCGCGTTGATACATTTTTAAATCAGCTTAAAAGTTACTAATTGTTTAAAGAGTGCAACTTTAATTGCACATTAAAAAACGTAATGCCAATTGAAGTGCTGCAACATTGTTCACATATTTCGCAAAGGCTCATCAAGTGGCCAGCGGAGCGTATGCGTAATCCGAGCTAATTAACTACAGCTGGCCAGCAGAGACTAGTTAATGCTTCAAATGTAAATTGTTTTCAGCAAACTCGGTCTGAACATTGTAATTAAACTTGAACGAGTTGCCTCAGTCTTGCGCTTTTCCCGGTAAATATTATTATTATTTGAATATTTGAGGCGAATTAATTTCAATTTCAATATTTGCATAAGCCGCTCGAGTCAATATTTATGCTGTGCTGTGCGGAGTCGCTTTGACAATTGCATAAATCATTAATTGGCCTTAAGTAAGTAATTGACCAGCTCTCCGGGCATCATGTTGCTGCTTTGCATACAAACGAAATTTATAATTAACTCAAGACTCCAGACTCGAGGCTCGAAGCCTGAGGCTCTGGTGGCGTTAGACATTATCGAGTAAGCTGGAAGTTAAGGATTATTCGCATTATTCGCTCTGAATGGCGAGCAAACAAGCCTAATTGGCAGGCAAAGGGCGGTGATTGCTGTGGGACACGCTTGCCACGCCCATCGCAGGGCAATAAACGACACTTGAGATTATAAAAATAACATTAACTGCTTTTGCGTGTCGGAGAAGGCAAGAGGCGTGGCTGGCCGCAACATATTCATTTGATTTGCCAGCTGTTGAACTGATTTTAAATGCCGCCGGGCGACATTACGACATCATTTTCTCGCCCATTGTCTCCCTTGTGTTCATCATTAAACTGCCGTTTACAGGCAATGCACAGCACAAACTACATATATTGTAATGAATCTTCAATTTACACAGTGAAAACAATCTGTAAATTTACCAGTAATTGCGAGTGTTATTAAATTACAACACAGTTTTCAACTTGTTAAATGCAACACTAGTTCACTCTGTAAGTATCTCAATGTAAGTAGTTTGTGTAATGGCATGCAGAAAATAAGATCAGAGATGCCGTTACAGAGATAACAGCTGCTTTATTTAATTGCCAATGAAAGCGGACGAGCCAAGCTGCGTGGGTGCCCTAATCACTTCGTATATGTGTTTCGTTTCAACTACACAAAGTGCATAATTCAATTCGCAATGGAGAAGCAAGAGAGGTTGTAACTTTCGTAATATAGTCAGTTAGCAGAGTCGACAAGACAGTTGAGCATGCTGGGAAGGTATGTATGTTTATGCCTATCTCATATCTATCTCGATTTTGAACACCTTAGCCAACATTTATTCCAACAATTTTTATTTAAATTTTCATTTTGTTAAAATTTTTACCTTTATTCGTTCCATCACATTGATTAATATATTAAATTTTTATAAGTAACTAGTTCAAACAAGTCTCTGAATAGAATTGAATAAAATATCTTTTTGATATTCTTCCTTTAACTTACACTAACTTTGATATACTGAAAACTACTAATCTATGACCTACTCAACTTTCCCAGCACGGCCTTCAGAATCGAATTTCAAATTCACAAGTGGCCCAATTATTACGAAAAGTCACACCCTACGCAACTCGATGAATTTTTAACCAACTAGAAAGGAGCCACAGCACCCTACCCCACCCTTACTTCTCCACCACCCCCCGGTGAACACTTAATGCTCTTCGGCCTACGATGACCCACACAAAGTGTCATGCATTTTTAAAGGGCAATTCGGAGCAATAATTTGTACTGAATTGTTATGAAATTGCTTCGGATGAATCAGATACAAAAGGCGAGGGTCGCATGGAGACACAGGCCGCAGGACATTGCTGTCAGAGTATCTGTGTGCTTGTGTTTGTGTGTGTGTGTATGAGTGGGTGCTGTTTGTAAAGTTAAATAGCACAATGCGTTGATTAAACGTCAAAACACCCCACACACACACACGCTCAATGACAAGCACACGCACAAATTGCTTGCCAGCGGCGGCGAAGCGGACAACGCAACAAAGTAGACTACAATAATATTGCGCAAAAGGCAAGACACAAAACCTGTTCACAAACAACGAGGCGAAAAAGCAGAAGGAGAATAAGAAGAAAAAGTGAAACAACAACAAGAAACGACAACAATAATTGCAGAAAACTGTTGCCAATGGCAGTTTGCCTCGGCTGTGTTCAACTTTGCTCTCTCCACTCAGTGCGTCCAACTGCCTGATTGTCTGCCCCTTCCCTCTTGTCCGTCTGCATGAATGTGCGTATGCCTCTAGGTGAGTGTGTAAGTGTAAACATGAACGCCTGCCGGAAGTAGTGTGATTTACAAGCAAAGAAATGACACAACACGCGCATAATGAGCAAAACCAACAGCAAAACCAACATGGAAAACCAACTAAGAAAACCAACAACAGAAGCAGCAACAGCAGTACCTTTTAAGAGCCCAAGACCGGCAGGTCCTTGTTGCGCCTGGATGGTGGCGGCGCCTGTTTATTTAACTCACTTTACAGTGTCATTTGAGAAGTTGCGCCACTTGAACTGTTGTTGTTATTCCATTGTCGGGATAAACAATGAGTGGAACAGGAAACTAGTTGCTCGAGCTGCCACTGGCAGTGCCACTGGCAGAGCACCGGCAACCGGCAAAGGAATCTTATATTTCAATAGAGCTCTAGAAATTGCACTGCCTGAGCTCCTTACAGGAAAAGCTGACAATACAAAGCGACATTCGCACTTGGAATGAGTGCACACTTGAAAATAATAGATGTCTTTGCTGGGATAAAGCTGACACATTCTTGCAAATCTGTTCAGGGGGAAACTAAGTGAAATCAGGTCAGAATCATATAAAGGGAATGCATAAAAGAGTGAAAAGTAGTTATAAAAGATTTCAAAAAGACTTTAACAATGGCAATAAAGGTTCTTAATGTACTCTTCGAATAAACTCAACGTTTCAATAATAAGAAAAACGTATTTTGATTAAACATAATGCAACTAATAAATACAAAGTGTACAAGAAATAAAAAATATATCCTTAATTGTACTTTATGTTATACAATATTTGCTTAAGCTGATATTGAAAAAATGAAGTATCCATGCCTATGTCGATGAACTTATGCCTTGACCAAATGAATGTTAGTTCAAAATATTATTCTCGCTGGAAAATGATTTCCTTTATATTAATCTGCATCTGTCTTTCCCTCTTTCCCTCTTTCTCAGGAAGACTGTAAAAACGTCTCTAATACTTGACACTAACCACGCTCTACTGGCCTGCTCGTAAATCGAATATTGGCATTAGAATCTGCACAATTGAAATGTGCGCTTTGCCGTTAAACTCAAGTCGAAGATGCACTGAGTGCACTCATTGCACACTGCTGACCTCATTCGCCAGGCTACCACGAACGCGTCAATTCATTTATTTGCTTTCATTCGATTCGATTCCATTCAACTCGATGCGATTCAAAGGGATTTGCTTCAGCTGCTCAGCTCGGTTCAGTTCAGTTATTAAATTGACTACTGCGAGTCGTTCGGGTTTTATTCGCATTGGCTTCCCACTAAATTTTCATTGGCGCATTTCTTTGCGATGCATAAGAAATTTATTCACTTGGCTGACTGCGAATCGACTAATAAAAGTCTCGCCCCAAATTGTAGTTCGCCTTAAGCTTAAAGCCGATGAGCTTAAAGCGCAACTATATAATGGAATTCTCGTGTCAAAAGTTTCGGTGGGGGTGGTACGTAAGCAAACATGTATGTGCATGTACTGGTGCGAGTCAGTGTGTGGTGCTGACAACGAGTACATTAAGTATTCATTAAACATTCAATTTTAAAGCCGCAGGCCCCACTCGTGGCACATGTTGCACACTCACTCACTTCTTGCGTCTGACTTTGGAGTTATCTTGTGCTGTGCTCGTACGATCGCATAAGCCACACACACACACACACACAAAGAATGATTAGCATAAATTTAAGTTCGCATTATAAACAAGAAATTTCGTAGGCATTTCCTGCTTCCTCTTTCCTCATCCACTGAACGTTATTCACAATAGATGTGCACTCACACTTGCGGCTTTTATTTTAGTTTACCAAGTCGGCAAATTGGGCAGAAGGAAATGCTTGCATGCAGACTCGCCATACTCCGGATGGGCCCGACCTGGCCTAGTCTGGCCCGGTTTGCTCATAGCGACGATAATAACAGTGCTAACATGCTGATTTATGCGGTGCGCAAATATTTGTTGAGGCTGCCCTCGCCTCAAAAATTTTAGCAGGCTTGTTAAGTTTCCTAGCCTAACTTAAAGTCTTTCGGTTAGGGGGTTTGCTTTTGGTTAAGCAGGTCTCTCGATTCGGAAAGGAGTTTATTGATAAACTTCAACCCTTCGAAGCATCCAAGCTGTTCAAATGTAAATTGCCTGCTGCAGTCTCCCTGTTCAACTCACTTAATTAGCAATCTACCCGTTCTGGCCAACACTCTTAAATTATGCACTCGGTAAATGTCTCACTTGACTGCCACGCCCATAGCCACACTCGCAGACAAACACATGCACACACTTGAAGCAGCTGTAAACTGTAATAACAATTGTCAAACTGCTCTGGCAGCCATTGTTGGCGATGTCAATGCTTGTGCGACAGTCGACAATTGCATAAAGTTGGCAGGCCACACCAGGCTGACTGCAGGGGCTGCCATCCTTTTGCTCGAGTCGAGTTGAGACGCGTTGAGTTGAGTTGGGTCGTTACTGTTTACATTTGTCTACGATTGTCAAGTCGCAAGTTCTGCCAGAATGGGAGAATGTGAGTGTGCACATATGTCTGTGCGGCACTGTGTAGGTGCCTTGTTTGTGTTCAGTGTTGGCATTCGGCATAATTAAACGCAGCTGAAAGTCATGTCAACACGACACATGCTTACTCTCTTTCTCTCACTCTCTCTCTCTCTCTCTCTCTTCCTTCCTATCATTTTCTCTATCTCTGTAATTATACAAATAGACGCAGCAACACTTGGTCTCTCGAGCATGCCTAAAAGTATCTGCAACATCACCCAGCCCCGTGTCAAGTCAAATCGTCATAATTGAGGCAAAGCATCTATGAAATTATCCCAAAGATTTATGCGAGCAGCTTAACGAGGCCGAGCATAAATGCAAATGAGAACCTAATGCGAATCGACGGCACTGTCTTGATGCATTAAAGGCGTTTCTTTTCTTTTCGTCTCGAAAGGCTTTTCCAATTTCATCACTTTGCAACCTCTTGCTGGGTCTACGCTGGCATTTTCAATTATTAAAGCATTAATTATATTTGAGGCATGCGAAAGCCTTTCTGGCTCTTTGCCCATTTACCGCCTTCGGCATTGAGTTTCACACTTGAGGTGTGCGTCGGCACTTGCCAACGATGCTGGGCAAGTTTTGGCCTGCTGGCGACATTCCCCAAGCTGTTGCTATTGCGGCTTTTGGGAATATATCAAATTCTGCAAGCTATGAATTATTAATAGCTTAGGATTAGCCAAGCTGCAGTTTGATACGACCAGATACCCTGTGAAGTGTTGTTCATGATACTTGCAATGTATACGAGTATTTAACTATTTATTAATATATTTTACTATATGTACGATTTCTTTTTATCTACTTCTATCTGCAATTTTCTTAACCTTTCTAATTTGAGTGTTCTTTCTTTCCCTCGCACAAAGAGTTCTCTCGCTCTTCTTGCTCTTTAAATCATTGCTTTATCTGTACCTCAAACTCAAATTATATCCCCCTTTCTAGGTGCCTGTTCCCCCTTCTCGCTTTTGCCCTATTCTTTGTCCACTTTCTGTCCCTAACCATGGTACTAACTACCTTTCGCTTTATATCTCTCTTCTACATTCGCTTTCTCGCTCTCTTTCCGCCTTCTCACCCAATTTATGCTAGATTATTTAGTTGAAAGTGCTATCCTTCCACTGCCATGGACGTAAGTATCTTGTCGTCATAAAAGTTATTAAAATTCAGCATGCTTTGGTGTCCACTGGGCATACCTGAGCTGAGTCGCCTGACTCAGCTGGCTGCACATCGCATTGACAGCTTCCCTGGGCTTGCCACTGATAATTGTCGTTAGATTGATAATTGCGAAACGTGCTCAATGCAGGCACACAAATACGTACACACACACATACCTTTGCATACATCAACTGAGAACAACAACCAGAACCAATGGAGAATGAGGGAAATGCTAATTTCGCATTGCTCGTTCAGCTGAAGGCGCCTCTCATCCGCATCTGTCGATTTACCTGGAACTTGAAAAGGATTCCTCTCGAAATGGATCCGTATCTACGGCAGGATAATTAGCTCCAGTTGTTTGCCACTTGTCTGCAAGCCGCAGTCGCCGGCAGTTGACTGAAGTTGATTGCGAATTTCGCTCTGACGAATTGATGTTCGTATCTCTCTTTACGTTTGTCGGTTGCTTTTTTTATGCACCTCCATCTGCATTTGCATCTGTTGCCTTATCGCACTTTAACTGCAAGTTGCTGCCATCGATTTTATGCCTTGTGTCGTGTGTTCTTTTTTTGTTTTTCTCAACTTGCCTTAGTAATTTGAGCGGAAAGCTTGTCAAACGAGCGCAGCATAGCGCCTCAGTTGGCTGCACCGCGCAATGTGTTCGTGTGTGTGTGTGTGTGCTCGGCAAACATGCACAGCCAGCTCGCACGGTCTGAAGTGCACTTTGTTGACACACACCAGCAAAAGCTGGAGCAGAAGAAGAGTCACACTCGCTGAATCGCGCAGCTGCGCTTGTTTTATGGCAGTCGGACTCAACGGGATTTTCTCGAGCACATCGCAAGTGTCGCCCCTCACATTGTACTCTACGCACACACACACTCTGACACATGCACAACATGTTCGCGTATTAGCCTCGTTTGCTAAATAGTTATTGAGTTATATGCAGAATCGAGTGTGCCACTTTTATTGCATACTTGCAGGCGCAGCGCGAAGCATCCTCGTCCTCGCGCTATCGGATGCCCTGTCTAATGTAATCGCTCATTGTTCACTCGCAATTACATGCTCAACTTGCTCAACTCTCGAACCCAACAACATGGATAGAGCAATGCCAACAAATCCGGCAGCGCACAAGACCATAAAAAACGAAATGAAACTGGCAAAGGAAAAAAACTGGAGGGGAAAAAAGGCAACACGAGTCTGAGTGAGAGACAGCCGCACATTTTATGGTCAATAAAACGGCAGCCTTTCGGGCTTATTGAAACCCTTGGACTGTGCATTGAAAAAATCTTTAGCTGCCATCTGACCCCAGCTAGATGAAGGAGCGAATGTGGAGTGGGGCTGCACAAGGGGTAACCCCATTGAAGACAACATAAAAATCAGACATTACCTGCCATTTTCATCTGCTGCATGAGTGACGCAAGCACACACATCAAGGGGTCGACAGTGAGAGGGAGAGATACCCATACACAGACAGACTGCCACACACAGTTGGACAGACGTGTAGCATGTCCTGTGCAATTAGTTGGCAACACCTATACAAACACACTGCGGCTACTGTGGTCGGGCATAATGGGCAAGTCGGAGGTGTGAAAAGACCTAAGCGACAGACAGAGAATTGCATTGGTCTGCGGGTCTGCATATGTGTGTGTGCGTGTGTCTGTTTGCATTCCCTTTTGCGGTTTATATTTGTGACCCAATTTATGGTTGGGGCCAGCAAAGAGCGCAATGCTCCCGAGCGTGCGGCTCATTTGCCATTTGTTTTGCGGCTCCTCCCATAATAAGCCAGTCAACTGCCAACTGCACACAGTTCGTACGCACACACCCACACACACACACAGTGACTGGCAAACAGATTGCTGCTGGTGGCATTTAATTCCAGCTAATTAAATTCAATTGCTGAGCTTTGGCTTTTTGTCTGCCAAGTGCAAAATGTTTGCTTGATTTTATTTTATTTTCATTTTTCATTTTTATTTTCATTTGATTTTTGTTTTGATATCATGGCAAAGAAGAACAAATCGCACAATCTCATAGAGCTGTAGAGCTTAATGCGAAATAAAGCCTAAATTAATTACAATAATGGATTGCTGATAATATCCGGAGTGAGAGGGGAAGCTAGCAAGTCAGGCCTGGCAGGGCAAGTGGAAATCTGCAGGAACAATGCTAATGGGCAATAATGTGATTGATATTATCGCATGCTGACAATTATGACGAATTTGTCATTGCGATTGACTCGGTCATCAATATCCTTTATTTCCTCCCCACCGGACACGCCCATTGCTCGCCCACAGTGATGTAATCCTAAACGAATTCACACAAATTATTGGCGGAAATGTGTGCACATTTCAATTACTTCTATTTGCCATGCATGAATGTGCGTGTGTGCGAGTGTGGGTGTGTTTGCATTGTGGCAGTTGCACAATGAGCCCATGGTCAATACCATATGAATAGTTGAGGTCGTGGGTGGCTGTGGCTGAATGGGAAGCAATCAGTGCGTCGGCATGCGAAAGCAACAATACTTAATGCCATTAATATTTTATTATTATTACTCGTCGCTCCCTGGCAAAGAAGCCGAACAATGCGAAACTAAACTTATTTTATATGTGTCTGCGTTGCTTCCGGGCTATAGAAAACACGGCATCACATGCAAACACAGCACAGGCAGTGGAAGAAAGAGAGTGAGAGACAGAGAGAAAGAAACTTCGACTCATAATGGCAACAATGGCAAATGCAAAAATGTCTTAATAATAATCAATGTGTGTGTGTGTGTGTGTGTGTGTGAATAAAGCCAAGGCAACGGCCAATGTCGGTCGAGTGGATTAATAATTTAATTAGTGATTGCACAACATGTCGTATACGTGATGCAAGTTCAAAAAGCAACGTTCTTTTAAGAGTACTTCAAAAGCCCCAAGAGGTGTGGACAGCGAGAAGGGGGGGGGGTGTACAGAATGAGCATACTCTATGTTCTTTTGAGTGCTCACTGCTAAAAGGCAACTTCAATGTTGGCTAATTAAAAAACCCATTTAAATTAGCTTCGATTTTGTCGCTGCAAATTGAAGTGCCAATTTAGCAACTCAATGTGTGTGTCTCAGTGTAAGTGTGTGTGTGTGGAGTGTGTGTGGGAAAACACATTTAGGGGAAATTGACCCAATTGAGTTACAAGTACGAACACATAAACAAAGTTTTTAACATGTTGTCGAGTGCAGCGCGTCGCCGTTTTTCCGCTTTGCCGCAGAGTTGTTTATAAATTAGTTAAAAATCTATTTATGCGGAAAATGCTAAACGACACACTCGCCACCCCCTATCCCCCTCTTTATGCCAGCTGTATGAGCACGGGGTTGGTGTGGGTGTGTGCCACATCTGATGTGTCTGCGACGTGGCACGAACTGTGCGCCAGGTGGCACGCCAACTTACGTGCAACTCATTATTTACATTCGATTGCAGGCTAAACGTGCGAACAGCTCGTCGTGTCTCTGAATATTAGTAACGGATATGGCAGCTATATATATAGTACAAGCTTGAAATGCTATATTCCAATTCTATCCATTTATCTATCCCTCTCGCTCTCTCTCTCTCATTTTGAGCACGTTAAATTTTCGTTTGCCAAAATTGAAGGATAAAGTTTGGTTTACCTGCACGCGCTCTCTACTCCCTTCCCTATCTCAAAAGTGGATTATGCATCGATATACATACGTATGTATGTGTGTCAGTCTGTCTGTTTGCCTGTCTGTGTGTCACACATTCTACTGCTGGGAAAACTTTCACGTGTGCGTGCTCTGCTAATGAGGCTGGCATTCATTTTCATTTAGCAGCTGAGCAGCTGCGAAATATAATAAGATAAATAGAAGGGAATGAAAAACTTTTTGCCCCCCCTTCCATCCGAGACTATTCTCAGTTTTTCATAATTACTTCTATTAAATACATTGCAAGTAAGCATTGTAAATGAGTTCTGATGTGCGCTAATTGTCTGCTAAATGAAGTTCACCTGGCCCTCGTGTTGTAAAAATAAACCGAGGAAGAGTTTCTACATTAAATGCAATGAAACTGGTAGATAGTTTTATCAGAAATGTAACTATGTGCAATGAAATTATGCACTTAAATCTATTTAATTTAGTTTTAAATATATAATATAATTTTAATTCTATTTCCGATTGCGAATAAAACTATCGAATTTATTTTGATTAAATTAAAAATGTTTCCCCTCAACAGCTCAAACAAAAAGTAACACATGTATCTGTATCTCATAAAATCTATTTAAACTTAACTTTGCTGCCAATAAAATCCATCGACAAAGTTTTGGAAATATGTATGAACAAGTCAATAGAATCGCCCGTGGTAAAGTTGAAATTATTGACAAAATCTTGTTAAAGTTTTCCGAGAGTGTAAAGTTCATTTATTTTCGGGGGCAAAACAAACAAGTTTGAATAAGTTCGAGTTCAGCGCACTACCCGTAAAGCCGTGATACCCCTGCTATTACAAGCAGATACACATCGGGGCATTCAAATACGTTTACACACATGCAACAGGGAAAATAATTCCCCTGAATAACTCATGTGTCAGTGTGTGTGGCTTTTATCCGATTGAAATACAATTCAGGGAGGTGATTTACTGGGGGCACATACAACATTGAGGTTGAAGCATTAGATGTCTGATATTTCGTGTTGCATTTCTTTGTAATTTGTTGGTATTATCTGAGACTGGAGCTGAGACTTGTTGCTCTGTAAGGATATGCGAATCGCTTTGAAATATCATTTAATATATAAGCAATCCGTATCACTACAAAGTACACTCGCCTGGCAAGGATCCCTGGCTCTTTCCCCAACTTGTGCAGCTTGCAGGATAATACGATTGTCATCCGCCCATTGTTTTGCCCATTGTCTTGCATTGTCTTTGTCATCGCTTCTGTCTCCGTCTTTGTTTTGACATATGCGATATTAAAGGCTAGTGCAGATATTTATTACGCATAGGCTCCATAAACCGCATGCAATCGGGCAACAATGTCGCTACGATGCGGGCGCATGTAATAAAAATGAGGTTCATAAAAGCTTATGGCTGACGCAATGGCTGACGACCGATCGAACAGTAAATTACACGAGAGCAACAGCAACAACAAAAACAACAACAACAATAGCTGGCTATTCCTGTATCTTTTGTAAGGTGAGTTAAAGGATAATTTTACGAGCACACTATGCGCATAAAGCGGGTAAGCTGAATCCGGACAGCTGAAGGCGACCGCAATAAACCACTCGGCAGAATCACAATCGCTGCACAAGTAGCGAAACCTGTCAGACTCCTTACCTCCCCCCCCCTTGCTTTCCCTCATCCTCTCCCGCAATCAATCTCGGGCTGAACTCACCGTGGTGCCGTCATAGCCATTTGTCAGCAGTTGAATGTCGATTTCGAAGTCCAGATCCACCTTGGTGGTCGTCGTCAGCTGCAACGGCAGGTGATCGGCCGCCAGTAGCAGCGTGCTATGGTTGCGCTGTCCTCCGCTGCCACCTGCTCCTCCTCCTCCTACGCCAATGCTGCTAGTGTGGTTGTTGTTGCTGCCGTGATTTGCTGCTGCTGCTGCTGCAATTGTCGCTGCTGCAGCAAGGGCTGCCAGAGCCGTTGCGGCGTTTACGGCATTTGTCATGTTGTTGCTAGTCGAGGACGACGTTGGATTGGGAGGATAGAATCAAACTAAACGGGAAGGGGTAGCGGGAGTCGGAAGGCGACTCTCGTTCACTCTGTGCTGCTGTTGACGCTGCTCGACTCGCAATCTCAGATGGATTCACAAGACGCTGCCAGGCAGCTGCGACGCGGCATTGTGACTTCTGATTGCGTTGACGTTTGCAATTGTTCTCTGATTCGTAGTCAATATTCCTTTGGGTGCTTAAGTCACTCGAGTGCGACTGGAGCTAGAGGCATTTTCGTGCTGCGTGATTTGCCTAATGCATTCTCCCAGCGCAATTCAGAGCAAGGTGTGCCAGGTCAGCTTCAGGGCAACTCATTTGCTGCACGAGAAGATTGTCTGCCACACACGGCTGCAATTACGGTAATTATCAAATTGTAACTGTGACTGGGCAACTGTAAACTGCAAACTGTTGTTAATTTTGGCCACATGGAAACGTGCTGAGAATTATTTCGGACTCGTATCTGGTTTGATTCTTGTTTGTGTTTGTGTTGCTAATTCTTGTGACGCGCGCGTGATAAGCACAATGATAAGCGCGACAGTCGATCGAGGCAGAGGACACTCGCACGCACACGCACTGGCACACTCCACTCACACACACGCACACACGCACGCACTCGAGTCTCACACACGTTGCGAACTAAAGTGATGCGTCGGCAAATGCGTCGGCTGCGTTGGCTGCTGCTGCTGCTGCTGCTGCCGCGCCGAACTGTGCGAATTGAAGGCTGAACGTTGACTGCGATGGGCAGCACGCACGAGCGAGGCGACCGAGCAAGGCGAACGGTAAACGCTCTGCCGAATGCTGTGCGTTCATTTGCCAGTGCTGCCGCGCGTGGTATGCAACAAATTTGAAGCGATTTCATACGCGACTAACTTGTCGAAGCTCGAGCACGACAACGATTCAACAGGATGTGCTCAAGTTGCCGCCTCGCACAGGCGAACAAACTGCGCAGCGCAGCACAGAACAGAGAGAGAGCTTTGCTGTGCGAGAGAGAGAGAGCGCGCGCAACAGCGTGAGAGCGCCTTCTCGGCCAAGCACCTGTTGTACCCGTTGGCGCGTTTTGCGCGCGTTTTGTGTGCGACTTTTGCCGCCGCTCGCAATTTAGCCCCATTTAGCAAGAGCGAGCGACAGTCTGAAGTGCATGTAATGAAACTAAATTGCCACCGCCCTGACAAATTGCACTTGCAAGGCAATTTTTCAATTTCGTCTAAGCTAAGCTAAGCATTTATTTTGGCACACAATTCGAAGCGCTCTTCTATCACACAAGTTGTTGACTAAAGACGCAAAGTAGATCAACTAAAACCAAATATTCTGGCGCACCCAGTCAATGTGCCGCGCCAGATCGGTATAGATGACGGGCTGCGTGAGATCGCAACGATTCGCCAGTGCCTGACCTGCTGAGATGACGCCGCGCAGCAGCCACACGTCGCGCTCCTGCAGCATGAGCCCGCCACCGGAGTCGCCAGTGCAGGGTCCGGCACCATGACTGTTGCTCGCACAAATCGTGTTCGCGGTGACGCGAATGCCACTCTCCGGCGACTTGAGGCCAAGCAGACACTCCGTCTCGGTAACAATCTGTGTGTCCGTCATCTTGGCAATGCGAGTGTTGCCGTTTCCCTGCTCATCCGCTCCCCAGCCCGCAACGTACGAGGTGTGACCCGACGGCAGCTGCAGTTGATAGTTCTCGCTCCACAGGCAAATGGGCTTGATGTAGTCCCCAAAGCTGTGGGGGATGTGGGAATAGCAAACACTTGAAGTACTCTGGATGTGGTTGCTCACAGCTCAGTTCACACTCACCTCACCGGTGACGAGAGCCGCAGCAGCGCTATGTCCGCATCCGTGTAGTTGGCCGGCGTATATTGTTCGTGTAAGACCAGCAGGGAAACCTGGCGCAGCTCGCCCGCCGACACCAGGTCGAGTGTGTTGCGGCCCAGCGAGACCGCTGCTCGGCTGGCCGGTATTTCGCGGACGCCGTAGCGGAAGCAATGCGCTGCCGACAACACTGTCGAGGCGGAGATGAGTGTGCCGCCGCAGAAGAATCTGACGCCGTTCTCCACACGCTCGAACAGCGCCACCATCCAGGGCAACTGACCACGGGCCACCTCTGCGCCATGAAAGATGAGTGGCGAAGTGACGGCCTTCTCGCGGCCACAGATACGACTAAGTTGGGCAAGCCCCTGGCCAGGTGAGCTGGGCGCTGGTGCTGGTGCCGGTGCCGGTGCTGGCCGTGTGGGACGTGCTGTGGGGCGAGGAGTTGATCTGGGCGTAGGTGCAGAAGGAGAAGTCGGAGGTGGATTAAATGTGGGTTGCTCATCGAAGTCCTGATTCTGCCACATTGGTCGTTGGAATGATGGTATAAACTGCGGTCGTTGTTGCGGATTGAAAGCCAACAATGGAGTTATTGTGGAGCGCAGCGAGTGCGTCAAGGAGAGCATCACACTGGTTGGAGGATCTGCAAAAGAAGTGTGTGATTATGCGCTGCATAGGGATGGGATTGTAAGAGACTCTGCTTACATGGCGAGGAGCGGCACAAGACGTTGCCGTTCAACATGAGGTGCGTCAACTTGGGTATCACTCCGGGTGTGGGAAAGTCCACGCGATATTGTATAGGGCGACCATTACGCAGATTGTCCTTGGTGGTATCCTCATCGTCCCACAGGGTCAGGCTCCCCACATAGTTCTGAAGAAGAAACGAGAAAGGAAATGAGTTCGGTTATTCAACCACTTGAGGTTTTCCCCACAGCAGACAAGGCTGTCAATGATTCAGCGCGGGCTCGACTTCTGTATATGAAGTATGTGCACTTGTGATTCCCGTGTCACATAAAAAAGGAATTGTAAGCAAACCGTAGATATATCTATATAGCAATAAATCAACCCGGTTAAACCAACACCTTGCGGTTTACTAATGTGACAACAACAACAAAACAACAAGAACAACATCAACTAACTCGATTTATCGCAGCACCCAAACAAATGGTCCGAAACCGGTCGCACAACTTCTGGAACGCAGGCGTAGACTCATCCGCGTGCAAACTTGTGTGTATTATTTAATCTCGAGAACACAAAGAACGCGTGAAGCTGACAAAGTCAACAAAAAACCAGCTACAGTCCAGCGTGTGCGATACTAAGATACTCTTTGCCCAATTTTGAACTCTTTACATGAGCTTTTGCACACTGAAGTTACACAACAACAACAACAGTTCCATGCCAACTTTTAAGCCACTCATAACAAAATTTAAACTGATAAAATACTCATGAACGATGCGCGCAATCTGCATTCGAAATTATGGAAAACATTGATCGAACATTTTTAGTCCGATAGAATTGAAATATTGTGTATAGGTACATATTATATTCATTTATTTATAAGGCGAAGCAGAATGTTTTATTTTAAATATTTCGCTTTTTTATTGTATTTAAAAATTAAATTACTGATAAACTTGTACCGAGAATAGTCTACGCAAACCTTCATGCCCAATTCGGTGTAGGTTTCTAAGATTGGAACGATTAAACGAACCCGTTTTCTCTTCTAAAACGATCGCAGGGTATAGCGAGACAGAATTAGAATAAGTAAAATTTAAAGCCGGTATAAAACCAATAAATACTCCGATCATTAATGATATCTTTATTTATTTCTGAAATTATTGAATCTGAGTTCTGCAATACCGAAGCACTAAATAACGTTATGATTTACTGAAACAACTCAGGGAAAATCTGAAAATCTATTATGCGTGATAAGCAAAGTCAAAATCGCGCCAGAGATAATGTTACTGACGTAATGCCGTTATCAACATTAGTAGTTTTTCCCCCATTGAGGAATTTTGGCTCACCGAATCAAGTCTACCGCGTTGCGAGAACTCAACCCTGACCGTATTTTCTTGAAACTGTGGATCGTGGCGCACTGAAATATGTCCCACATACTCCTGATTGTAGCCGAGATACTCGAAATACTGTGGACACGCGACGGGCGGAACCAGCTGAGCCGACGAGCTGTACAACGCGAGAAGCGACAACAAAGAAAACAGAGCGAGAAAGCAGCCTGGCAGTTTGTGTAGCTGTTTCATTCTAACTTCGTGTCCCGTTATAGCTAAACGATCAATGCGAATCCACACTTGCAATTCAAACCGCACTCGAAGAGCGCCTAACGAAGACTGTCGGTGGTAGTCGAGATGCCGATGTCAATTCCGATCTTAAACTGATCAAGCGAGATGAAAACCCGAAGTCACTCTTAACACGAGCTGAGTGATCTGAGCTCTTGAGAACTTCCCCGCTCGCTTTGTTTTGATTGAATTGCAAAACACAAACAGAACAGTTCGCTGCTCTCTTTGTACGGTTTGTTTACCAGATGAGAGATTAGGTGTATACTACTTGCTATATAGTAAGTACTCGTATGTAGCTGTGTTAATGTATTTTTCATTTATTCTCAATCAGCTCGATTACATTAATACACTAACAATTTGTATATAAATTACCCATTGATGACGTGCTGGGGACCCGCAGATCTTCCGCGAGTGTGTCGAATCGGAATGCATGTTTCCATATTATCAACAGGAAGAGATTAGCTAAGTTAGGGATGAGCGGAGTGGGTGGCTCCCGCTACTAGTTCCACATATTCTGTTGCACCCAAGTAATGTACTTGGCCACATCGGTGTAGACGGCGGGCCTGGTCAGATCGCAAGTGGTACCATTAGGCCGACCTCCCGCACTGACTCCACGCAGTAACCAGAGGTTGTTCTCACGCAGCATCAGGCCCCCACCTCCGTCACTGGCGCAGGGACCGGCGCCGACCTTCTTGGCACAGAGGTTATTCGTTTGGACGAGGCCAGCGGGCAACTCGCGCAGGCAGTTCGCTACGGTGACAATATTCGTGTCCGTAATCTTAGACAGCTTGGTATTTGCATTGCCCAGCTCGTCGGCACCCCAGCCGGCCACGTAGGTCTTGTAGCCCGAAGGCAACTGCAGCGGAAAATTGTCGTTCCACAGGCAAATGGGTACAATATAGTTATTAAAGCTGAAGAGGAAAAACATTATTATTCGAAAAGGATTGCAATTCTGTTCTACACCTACGTGACTTGCGTTGCCAGGCGCAGTAGCGCCAGATCCGCCTGCGTGGTTTCCTTGTACTGGTCGTGGATCAGCAACTGCGACACGTCACGTAGTTCACCATCCGAGATGAGATCAATGGTATTGCGTCCCAGCGACACAACCGTATTGCTTGCTGGCAGATTTCGGCCAGGAAAGCGAAAGCAGTGCGCAGCCGAGACCACTGTCGACGCTGAGATGAGTGTGCCGCCGCAGAAGAAGAGCAGCGACAGATCTCGATTGCGCTCGAAGAGACCCACTAGCCAGGGTAACTGGCCACGTTCGAGTGAACGGCCCTGAAAGATCAGCGGTGTGGACGTGACACGCTCGCGTCCACAAATTTCATTAAGCGGAGCGGAATTGCCGGACTGCTCGGTCTCGTTTGGTTCAGGCTGCACTCGGCTGGGGAACTGGGGCTGCACTGGACGCACAGGCTGAGGTGACTGTGATGGCTGCTGCACTGGACGTGTCTGCTGCACTGGACGCACAGGCTGAGCTGTCTGTGATGGCTGGAACTGAAAGGTCTGACCAGAAGGAAAATTCGATGTGGGCAGAAAGGAGAGCGGCACCGTGGAGGTCAGCGTGTGCATCAATGAGATCGCTGTACGTGGTCGACTATCTGCAAGAGGATTAAACATTCTCATACACTAACATAATTGATAAACTTAGTAGGATGCAGATGTGAACAGATGTGAATTACGTACATTGCGGAGCATCGCAGAGCACTGCATTATTCAGCCTTATCTGCGTCAGCTTTGGCGGATTGCCCGGAATGGGAAAGTCAACGCGGTAGTTTATTGGTCGGCCGTTTCTTATATTATCTGTAGTGGTCTGCTCATCGTCCAGTAGCGACAGACTGCCCACATAGCTCTGAAATTGATGTAAAAAAAACACAAAATTAAAGTGCCTTAAATATCGCAAGAGTATTCACAATTCGCTTTGCAAATCTTATCGCTGTCGAGGGGGATCTACAATTCAATTGGATTAACCAACCAAAAGCTTTCTTCAAACTGGTTTTGAGTCACAGCAAAGAACTTGATCTCGGCAGGCTATTTATAAAGATTCTTTGTCAGACTCCTTTATTTCCCGCCTCGACATGAGCAATTTGCTGTGCAATTTATTGACAGCTCAGAAAGAAGGCAAACATCAACATCTGAGCGGGTCAACGTGTGATAAGACTTGGGAAACAGAGCTGGGAACAGGCAAGAGCATGATGACTCATTGGAGAACCTACCCAATCGTATGCTCCGTACTGTGAGAACTCCACCTGCAGGTCATTTTTTGCATAGTTTGGATCATGTCGCAGGGCAATGTGACCTATGAACTCTCCGTTAAACGACAGATACTCAAAATACTCAGGGCAGGCCACGGAAGGCAGTTGCTGAGCCCATGTGGGCCACATTGAGCAGGTTATAAGCAGCAAGATGCCCGCCCATTGCAGCTCGCTAGGCATCTCAGCAGATCCGTATTCGGCTATCACTTGGAACAAACAACAACAGCAATATGAATACGTATTCTATAACTACACTCGCGCTACGCTTCAGCTAGAGCGGAGCCTGAGCTTGAACGATCTACACGCACCGAGAATCGTACTGCGAATGATTTACACTTGTCTCTGCTCACTCGCAGTTCCAATCGCAGTCGGCTTATCGATCGGCGTGTGTCAATCGCGGCGAAACCGGATAGCTCGGCACGTGAGCAGCACCGACTAAGTAGCTGCCTTCTTAGATTGGCTTTGATAAAATGTTTATTCCAATTTGATTTTATTTTATTTTGAAATCTTTGAAAATAAATAAAGTTGATTGGAAAACATTTTAAAATTTCTCTTAAGATCAGAAATTAAAATATTCATAAGAGCGCAACAATTTCTTATTAACTGAGTTGAGTTAATAAGAAAACATTCCAAGATCATAAGTTATATAAGACAAATCTGTGAACTCCTTAAGAAAGAAATTGTTTTTTTTAAATTCTGCATAAGTTTCTGATAAATTCATATTTATTAAAACACTTCATCTGCTATCTTTGTTATCATGATCAGTTAAGTTCTTTAATTTATATTTAGATTTGTGCATTAACTGTTGAGAATGAAAGAGCATTTGATATTCTTCAAGTCGATTCAATTTATATGTTTTTCTCATGCAAATATTACAATCGGCAACGATTTGTTTTCAATTAAATTGTTGCCATAGCACGTTGTTTACACAGACATTCGATATTTATGGGCGTTTTTATTGCACTATTGATAATTGATTTGGCAACCGGGACGCATCTGCTGCAGCACGAGTCGCCTCTTCCAGATTGATTTTATTCCGAGACTATCTTAGGTTCTCACTTATCCAGGTCAAGTGCTTGGAAAGATCGCAGTAGAGCACATACTGATTGGGATTGCACTGTAGGGCCGAGCTGCGTTCGCCCTGTGAGACGATGCCACGAAGTAGCCAGCGATTGTTGCGCTTAATCATGAGTCCGCCTCCCGAATCCCCCAGACACGGTCCTGATCCATCGAGATTGCCGGCGCAAATGGTTCGATCCATCGGACGCTGCACCTTCCACTTGCGGGCACATTCCGCTTCGGTGGCAACTTTGGCCTCGACTACACGAGGAAAGCGAGTCATCGCGTTGCCAAACTCATCTGTTCCCCAGCCTGCAATGCTGCCAATCTCCGCTGCGACCTCCTCTGCTGCTGCCTCCCACATGCAAATCGGGCGAATGACGTCATTGAAGCTGCAAAGAAAAACCAAGGAAATGTATTCTAGGAAGAAGAACAATGGCGTCAAACTTACGTGACTGGTCGCTGGAGTGTGATCAAGGCAATGTCCGCATCGGGCTGCTGATTCAGGCGCGTCGAGAAGTCTGGATGCGATAAAATTCGTGTGGCGTCGCGCGTCTCGGCGCCATCCTCGTGGTAATTGTCCAGATCGTAGCGACCTATGGCCACCAGTACGCGATCCTCCTTCATCTTGTAGACGCAGTGAGCTGCTGTGATGACCAGGTTGGCGGAGATAAGCGATCCGCCACACTTGAAAGCCAGCGCAAAGGACTCCTTGTGGTAAATGGCCGTCAGCCAGGGGTATCTGCCACGTGGGAACTCCTCACCGCGCTGTATAAAAGGTGTGGTTGTGCCCTCCTGGCCGCAAGCCAATAAAGACGAAACAGGGCTAGGATCGTAGCGGTTTATTTGCAAAACTGGCGATGGTGCAGGAGTGGCCACTGGCCAGGGCGATGGAACTGGCATGGGAAGGGTTGCTGTTGTTGTTGTTGTAGTGCGAGTTGGCCAAGAAACAATAGCAACCGATGTCGCAGACTGCTCCACCCAATCACCAAACAACTTTGGAATCGTATCCTGGGGCAGCTGCTTGCCCGCCGGCGGATCGATGAACACATTCTTAGACTCGTCATGAGAACTTTGAAAAGCATTTGTTTCGCGATATACTTCGAAGAACCGATTAAAGTAGCTAGTGGGTGGCTTATCTGCAAGGAATCAGTCATTAGAGTGGGCCAGGCGAGCATGCGCTGCTCTACTTACAATCACTGCCGGAACACAGCGTTGCATTGTTTAAGACCAGTCGAGTGAACTTGGGCAGCAGACCGGATTTATCTGGCCAGAGGTCGAGGCGAAATTTGCCGTCCAGTCGTTCGTAGTACGATCTCACTGCCGCTTCATCAGGATACGGCCTCAGTGAGCCAACTGCAAATGGCTGCGAAATGGAATAAGTTGGGGGGAATGACGAGAGAGTGAGACTACGTACATCTGATTCGCCACGCTGTGAGAATCGCACATCGATGTGATTGAGACCAGTTTCCAAGTTGAGCGTCAGCTCGCCCTGAATGTGTCCGCTGCCTCTGCTGCCGCGGACATATTGAAAGTATGCCGGACATGGATTATCTGGCAGCTGCTGTGCTCGATAAATCACAAGTTGCAGCAGGAGAGCCAGCAGTGGCAGCAGCAGCAGCCGCTCCGGTGAAGAAGTCATCGAGAGATTGAAAGGAACTTGACTAGAACGTGAACTGGAAAACTTGTCTAATCCACACGCGACAAGCAACGAGGGGCAACTGCAGTCCAGATGTGATTTTCTCTACAGATCGACTCGACTCGGCGCGGGAGTTGAGTCACTATGCTAAGTAAACTGGAAATTCCGCCAGGGCGACGAGAGTTGAGTGAGTTGAGAATGCAAGAGAGACAGAGGCGTAACCTCTTTCCTCCTCCTCCCCCAATGACCCCTTCCCATTAATCCACACAAACGTGGAAATTACTAGGCAAACAGGCAGCGCTTTGTTTTTATTAAGTCTCTCTCTAATCTCTAATTGCTCATCTCACAACGTTCTGCTCGATCCAACTGAGATGCCGCGCCACATCGCAGTAGATGACATAGCGCGACAGGTCGCAGCCATTGCCGGCACGCTGGGCCAGCGAGACAATGCCCCGCACCAGCCAACGGTTGTTGCGGTAGACCATCAAGCCGCCGCCCGAGTCGCCCAGGCAAGGACCGTGTCCCTGGCTATTGCCAGCACAGAGAGTGCGTGGTGTCAGGAAGTCCTTGGCCGTAATCATTTCACGCAGACACTCCTCACGTGAAACGGGTCGCACATTGACGGTCATGGGGAAGCGTGTCTGCTTGAAGCTGCTGTCGATGCCCCAACCGGCCACCGCAGCCTGTTCGCTGTCATCGATGCCCAGCGTGGTGCTGCTGGTCCAGAGGCAAATGGGACGCACATAGGCGGAGTAGACCACCGTCTCGGTGAGCACCAGCAGACCCAGGTCTGAGTCGGGCACCAGATTACCCACGAAGTCCGGATGCGTGTGCACTGTCTGCACGGCCATGAGTGTGGCATCCTTCTCGGGGTGCATGGTCACATCGTGGCGACCCACATAGACACGCAGCAGTGCCGGCTCGAAGCCGTAGATGCAGTGTGCCGCCGTGATGACGGTGCGGGCCGAGATGAGTGTCGTTACGCACTTGTAGACCAGTTCAATCTTAATGGGGTCCACATTGCTATCGTGGTACAGTGCAGCCAGCCAGGGGAAGCGTCCGCGTGGCACGTTCTCGCCACCGTATTGCAAGCCCGAGAATCCCTCAATGCCGCACTCAACGACAGTTGGTGCCGGCGGCGCTTTTGGCGGATCATGGCGAGTATCCACAATCACGGCAGGCTTGCGGGTGGTTTTAGAAGTCAGGAATGGATTGTTATTCCAATGATTGGTGTTCGAAGAAATCACAGGTGTGTCAGAAGAAAACACAGGTGTTGCCGGTCTGGTCGAAGAAGTAATCATTCCTTGATTGAAATTGAACGGTGGCTTTCTAGTAATGAACATCGGTATATGCTGCGTGGTCACCTCCGGTCGACTGGGCTGCTGGGGCGGGCGGGGCTGGTGCTGTGGCCCGGCCACTTGGTATGTCGTTTTCACTGAGACCGACATGTGCAGCTCACGTGTCAGCGTAGTCGACGGTGCTGCATCTGCAAAGAGGAGAAGGCGGCACGGAATAATGATCACTTTTCCCTAAACTGACTTCTATTTCTTCTTCCTTTAATCTTTCCTAATATAAATAAGTAGCTTACGACTTAATCGATCAACTGGGCAGAGAAAGGTGTACGAATATTGAAAATACTCTACAGTTTCCCTTCGCTGAATTGCATTCTCTTTAGACTCTCACTGCTCCCCTATATACATTAGTGCAAGATCATTGTTTACAATCCTTACTTAACCGATCTGCAGAGGTGGAGAACACACCAACTAAAGATACCCTGTAATTCCCTTATACTCAACTGTATTCTCATTAAAACCTCTTCATTGCTAAACTAATCTGCTGCGGAGTAGGATATACCAACTGAAGATACCCTGGGATTCTTCATTTGAATCTCTTTCCACTTTTCCCTTATAACAATTTTAGCAAGATCATTAATTAAGCTTATTACTTAACCGACCTAAACGGGATCCATCAATTACAATCGGCATCATTAATTATAGGGAATTAATAATCTGACGTCGAGCTGCTGGTAAGAAACAGCTTATTACGCCGGAATTGCCCATCAAACTGGGAATATATCTATCTATATATAAACATCTAATTCGTAAGCTCGCTGCCGGACTTGGTCAACACGGGAATTGATCTTTAACCAATTTCCAAGTTTACCTCATGACTCATGCATATAAGTTCTTAAATTCAGCCATCAATCAACGTCAATCATTGTCAATCATATACTTACAACCGCCAGATGAGCACAACACTTGATTGTTCAACTGGATGCCAGTGATCTTGGGCAACTCATCCCAGTGTCCATCGAATCTCACGTACGTATCCGCGTGTCCGCCTTCGTGCATGTTCTGCAAAGCTTTGGCCTCATCGGGATATGGCATCAGGTTGCTAATGGTGCCAGCCTGAAATAGCCAAACTTTAAGCACTTTCCCCATTTACACACTTTCTCCCTCTCTCTCTCTCTCTCTATCTATCTCTCTCTCTCTCTCTCTCTCTCTCTCTATCTCTCTCTTTCTTGCTTACCAGGTTCACACCATGCGCAGCAAAGGTCAGTTTCCAGTCGACACTCTTCAAACCATTTTGTGTGGGCGTGACGTGACCAATCCAACGATCGCCTTGACGCTGGTAGTGAAAAAGGTTGTCGCAGTTGTTCGGTGGCAGGCGCTGTGCCTGTCCAGGGTGCAGGCAGAGCAAGCTAAGCAGGCCAAGCAGGCAGCGGCAGAGACGCAGGCAGGCTGACCAGGTCAGCGACTGCGACTGAGACCGAGACCGCATTGCATTTGCCATTGGACTGCGTTGAGAACTGTTGCTGATAGCGGCCGGGCGAGAACTGATGCGACGGATCGATGCAATCAAGTTTGTATCATCAATTGCTGCTTGCAGCTCTCTATGCACTGTGAATTTCCCTCGACTGATTGCGCTCTTGCTGTCGTTGTTGCTCTCTCGGCTTAGATGAGGCTGGGCAACTTTCCTGCGGCGGACAGGTTTGTGGGCTTTGCCCAACCCCCGCCAGGTGACGCACATTATGCAAGCAGAAAAATTGCCGGTTCGGGGGTCACAGCACGTACACATTATATAGTATTATAAATTCATATACGGCTTATACATACATATATTATACTGTATAGCCGATTCTGGCTGCTGCTTGAATGAAACGTGCTTTCAGTCTAATCAGCTTAAAGCGGCGCTTTGTTTATGTTTTGATTTGGGTTTTAAAATAAAGCGCAGCGCTATCTCTCGCACTGGTTCTCGCGCACTCCTTCTCCATCTCTCTCTCTCTCTCTCTCTCTCTCTCTCTCTCTGTCTCTCTCTCTTACTCCCTCTAACTCGTTCTCTTTTGTTCACTCTATGGCTGGTCTTCAAACTGGTTTGCGAATTAAGAAGTTGCCTGCGCTCAGTTCTCTATCTATTTGCGATGCGGAAAAACGAGTTGAGCGCCAAGTGCAATCGCTTTGCACTCATTTCTATATATAAACATACATATATATTAGCTGTCTATCTGCAGGTACTCACTCTCATTCCCTCTCTTTCTCGCGCACAGCTCTTATCGCTTGTCACATTGAGGAAACTTTGCATTCGCTTATTATTAGATGAAAAGTTAAAGATCCTATCGCACGACCAGGCAACTTTGCTATATTGTAACGAAAACGTATTGAGAATAACGGTAAATATATACATATATATACACATACATAAAAATGTATATGTACTTGTTTAAGTAGCAACGCATTGGCAAAAACTTTTAACAACAAATAAACGCCAAGCAACTCAGCTCCTGCGGTGGCTTCTATTGTTGTGCTGGCTCTCGCCCAGGCAGGGCTTCCTACCCCTGCTGCCCCCTCCTGCCTTCTCATTCCTCTTCTCTCATTTTTTTGGCGTCAACTTTTATAATCAGTTCAAGTTTGTTAAGCTTCTGTGGTAATTTGTTGGGATTTCGCGTAAATTTCATTCGCTTTGCCAAATAAACGAATGAAATATGCCCGCAACTTGCTGCTAACTTTCCGAGGCTAATGGCCGACAAACTTGGCAGCTGATCAGAGAGGGATAGGGGGGAGAGGTGTTAAGTGTGCCGCGGCACTTCTGACAGCCGCGACAACTACATCCGCGCGATGCCGAGTGCCGAGTGCTGAGCACCGGAAGTGCATGTGCTCAAAGTGAAGCCTTCATTAATTGGCCCCGTTGCCAATCGAACTGTGCAGCCCTCTTCCCACCTCTAAAAGAGAGACTGCTAAGCAATACAACATATTTATTGAAATACCCCATGTGGACTACATGCGACGCAGCACTTTGTACGTATCACAGGTGCAAATGCTGCGATAACGTGAAAAAACAAAAACAAATGCATCGGCGCAGGTTTTATAGAGCCTGCGAGCTTGAGCCTCCTTGAGGCCCGTGTACAGGGATGACTCCAACTCCTTGTGCCATGTGTTCGCGATGTTCTCTTCGATTTGCATTGTCTCAAAGACCTTCATCAATTGCAAATGACGCCCCACACGCGGACATCGCACCATGGCCAGCATCTGCACGTAGGGCCGAAATTTGATCCAACGTTTCAAATCATCGGCACACACCTCGTTGCCGACATCGATCAGCATGAAATCAATGTTGTAGTAATGTATGCTCTGCAATATCTCCTGCTCCATTTTACAGGGGAACTCCTTCAGCAGTTCGGGCGTGAGGGCAAACTCCAGCTCATGCGAGGGTACCTGCATGGTCCATGGGTACTTGCGATTGGCAAATTTGTAGGCCAATCTCTGGCGACGTTCCTGCTCGCGCCGCAAACGGTGGACTTCCATATCCACTGGCCTGATGGTCCGCCAAGTGCCAGGCTGAAAGCTTGCCAAAGCGGCCGCGGTCGGAGACGTTGCCAATGCATTGGCCAATAGGACTGCCTCCTTCTCCTCTTTCTCTTTCTTCCGTGCTGCACCGCAGCAGCGCAAATCATGTGGTCGCTCGTAGCCGGGGAAGCCCACGTTGCTGAGGAACGTGTGCCAGTGCAGCTGATTGAAACTCTTTTCGGGCACAAAGAACTCTTCATCCTTGCTCCGCACACGGCATGGATTCTCGTCTAGTATCAGTGGCCACAGTGTCTCAAAGAATTCCTCATCTAGGGGATGCTTCTCGCGCCGTTCTTCGTTCAAGTTCAGTGGCTCGCTGGCCATGTTGTGCGTGTGTGGTGGCTGTGTGTGCACTCTGAATTTCTATAATTGTAATTTGGTACTTTGTGTGACAAGTGCGTGTCAGTTCCAGACGGTTGACAAGTATTTCCTGTGTGTCTTAGGCCAAAGTATTTTCTGCTACTGCTGCCGCACAACGAGGCGTATGCGCAACAATTTCATTTTATTATCAGCGCATAAATCAGCTGCTGACTCGCATTTCCCCCCCACATTCCCGCACATTTGTTTATATTTGTCCACCGAATTTATGCACGCTCACAGCAATAACAACAAAAACAATGCGAACAACAACAGTTTGCGTAAATTTTATGCCCTACGCCCATCGTAGGTGGCCGACGTCGCCGATCGGCGTCGTTTTATGAGCTCAACGCAAGCCTTGGTCTGAGCTGCTGTCCTTGATTTAATGCTGGCAATGGATGCGCTGCAATATGCTCACGATTTTCATTATGTGGTGCGATGAGCAGGGCGTGGCATGCCGCACGCTTGCTTCTGCTGCTCGGGCTCATTAGGTTTTATGACTTTGATTTTATTGCCGCAACACAAAACAATGTCTCGGGGCTCAAGGACTGATACGGGGCATCATATCAAACATGCAATTTGCCTGAATAAAAAGCAAAAAACAGAAAAACAAAACAATTTGCAAGTTAATTTTGGCAACGAAGTGGAAATACCCTGGCAGTGAGTGGAGGCTAGTTGATTAATCTACAATATGCTCAGTTGAAATTGAAGCAACTGCTTGCTCCTTTATCATATAAAGATTATGATTATAAAATATTTAGATATACTCTGAGTATCCCCTTATCCAAATCAAAAACTAAGAAAATAAGGTTGCCCTGCTCAGTAAGTTCTCTGTGCCATCAAAATGGTTCACACGATTCGCTGTCGTTAATTATGCCGCACTGTTTTTGCCCCCACAGCAAGGCAACCTTACAGCATGTGTTGCATACCGCAGTGCGTCCGCTCTGCTGACAAACATTGCGTATACGCCACATGTGCGCCATACATTTTAGCTAAATCAATTGTGCGTGCTACTTTTAACGTGCGCCACTCACCCACCCCCCCACACTTTTTTCCCTAACTAACTGACACGCCCACTGCCCCAGGCAGACGGGCGGACGTCTACCTACCTGTCGGCCGCAAATCCAAATTCAAAGTCAAACCCCAAATCCAACTTTGCTTGTTTTGCTGTTGTTTTTTTCGCCCGTGTTTGACTCTTAAATTTATGGGCGCACAATTATTTCAAGTTCCCCGTACAAAATACAATTTAGTGACGAATGCTTATTTTACGCTTCAGTTTTCAACAACTTATTGCAAATGTGATTTTCGGCTGCGCTGCTGCTGCTGCTACTGCCACTGATGTTGTTGTTGTTTTATTTATTTTGCGGCGCGACGGTGCGAAAATTTGATTTGTGCTCCGAGGCAGAAGCTGCCGTTTTAATTTAATTCCCTTCGTGGCGCCCTTGGCCCTGTACCATGTGCAATGCGAGATTTATGGCAGACCGTTTACCAGCGTTGAGAAGAGAAGAGGCGGCAGGGAAGGGGAACAATTCAATAAGCATGCCAAGCGACAAGCTAACCAAGGCAACTGTACCTGCCTCTCGCCATCTGACCGCACTTTTAGTTGAGCCATAAGTTAGCTCCCCCTTCCCTAACTCTGCAAAAATTTCAAATTGCTTGGAACAACATTTCTTTGCGCTATTAAAATGCGACAAGAATTACGCGACATTCGCCCGAGGAATGTATAAAAATTTATTTCTGTATTTATTGTGTTTTATTGGGGCACTCAAAAAACATCACGGCCAACAAACTTTGCCCCCACGCACACACAAACACACACACACACAAGCAGCTGGCGAAACAAGAGGAGAGAAAGCAAAGACAAGTAAGATCCATATTGACATAAAAGCCAATCATTTTAAAATAGCTTTAAGCAGCAGTACGCGGCAGCGTGGCAAGAGCCACCGCGCTCAAAACATCAAAAGGTCCTTTCTGGGGTGTGCAGGGAAAAGGAAAGGAAAAAGCAACACGAAAAAACTGAAACAGAAAACTCTGCGGCAGCTTGTCAAATTTAAGACCACAGCGGGAAGTCGGCCAGGCAAGTTGGACAGGGCTGACAGTGTGTCGGCAAAGTTTATTCAGTTTGCGCCTTTGAGCTGGGCACAGAAACCACTGCAGCAACATGGCGCAGCACAGCGCAGTCGGCCACAATATTATGCACTTTGATCCTTGGGCAACCTTGTACGCCAACGTTGGTGCCACGTTACGTTGCATTCCCAATGAAGGGACAGTTTTTTATTTTTTGGGCAAGCGACTCTCTCGAAACTCCATTCGAAAGTCAACTTTATAGTGGAGTCCGGGTAACTGCCACGACTTGTTGGAGTTATCGCCAGCCTTGGGCCGCAACTCGATTCGATGAGAATCAATCAAATTATCACTGAAGCGTAAGACGCTTGATTGATATGCCCCGACGCCCGACGCATCAATCATCGAAGTGGCCAAGTCGAATGCTTTGCGGCAAGTTGATAAATCAGAGTCCATGTATGCCCACGCACACGCCAGTTGCAACTACACGAACACATAAGCATAATCGTGTTTCATATGTATTTGAGTTTATAGATAGATGTGTTTATTCACACATGTCTGGCTACAAGTAATGAAAACAGCAGCAGCCTGCCAATGTTGTATTTGCATTTTAATATTGATTTTACAAGTTTCTTATGAATTTCAATTCTTACACTTGAGTATAAGCTACACTGGACTGACTTCAATATACCCTGTATTGAAACGTGTTTGCTTATAAATCGAAAAATAACTGAGCAGAAAGTGAATTATCCTGCAGTAAGTGAGATAAAGGAATGCAAAAGAAAAGCAGCGCAAGTAAATCTATTTGATGTAACACAAGTATACAAGCCTGATATATAACTTAAACAAGTATAAAACCAGTGGAAATGCTATAAAAACACGCCTACAGCAGTAGCAGATAACAAGAACGAATAGTTCCACATGTGGAGAAAGATTATATTGTAGCTCAGACTGCTTTATCAAAACAAAGCAACACGTGTTGTTGTTTCTTGGTGTAGTTATATCTTCTGTATCTTTGCATTATCTTTAACCTCTACTTAGGCATCTTTTATATCATTTCTAGCCTGTAAGTATTTTACTTGCCATTTATAGTGGGTAGTCTATGCCCGTTCTGCCTCTCCGTTTGTCTCACCCATTTTGCTTCTCTATGATTGGGAAAATGACACCGCCTAGATTCACTAGCTGCTGCTAATTTTCTTCCTCATTATCTTTTTCTTTTCTTATTCCTCTGGCCGTTTTCTCTTTACATATCTGTCACTTTCCTCTCTTGCTTCTTTCACCATCTTATCTGTTAACTTACACCAGTTAAACAGTCATTAAATTCTAGATTCAGTCAGTAGTAATTTCAATTCCAACTAGCTACAACATTTTCCATTAAAATCCCATAGACATATAAATACATTTGCTATTCCTCTCCAGTTCGATGCCATTTGCATGTTTGCTATTCCCATCTGCAGCTATTATCCTAATGATCATGTCCACAGGGCAAGCACTCAGTACGGCAAGGCGACCTCGAGTGCTGCTTGCCATTTAGTGAATACGCATGGTATGTGCCTGGTGAATATATTCGAAACACTCGAATGGCAAAGGTTAAATGGCTTCTGAATTTGCGCTCAATACTCAAAGGTGAACACAAATATTTGATGTTTGTTTGGCGAGGCATAAAAATAGCTCAGCTTAGGCAGCATGCAGAATGCATTCAAACCACACATGAAAAGCTCAAGCGGCATTCAAAGAGCCAAGCAACCACTCGAAGGCGACCCACAAAAGCTTGTCAAGAGAGTTGTGGCATCAAATGGGTTGACCCCAATAACCAAGTCAAACCCAAGTTCAGTTAAATGAATAGCGAACTTGTTTTGCCTAATCATAATGCCTGAAATAGTTATTAAACAATTTAGCAATAGATTAGGCCACTTTTAGTTTGGGACACTAGTAAGAAGTGCAGCACAGCAAAAGTTTTTAGCCAAGTTGGTGGAACATTTTCACGCATGCCTTGCCAAGTGAAACCAATTCGAGCATTTTGTCTGCATCAGCGCGGCAAGCGCGCTACGCCTGACTGACTGGCTGACACACTGAGAGAGGGACAGACTGACGCAATGTGTTGCATACTTGCAGGCACTTGGCTGGCATCTGGTGGCTTCGGGTCTATCGATTTTGTGCCCTCTGCTGCCGACAATCAATTTACACAAAGTCCGCAGCAAGCAGCAGACTGAGGAGGCTAGCGGCAGCGGTCATGATTATCTCTCTCTCACTCTCTCTCGCTCTGCGTTGCGCTGCAACTGCCGTTAAATGGGCAGTCGAAAATCCTTTAAAGTTTCAGCGCAATTGTGGTTGGCTTTTAAGTCGTTCGCCTGCACACGCTTGTCGCTGCATGTTGTTGCACGTTCGCCAGGCCAGGCGAGTCTCCATGCCAGCGGCATGTTGGCCCAATGAGCCTCATTATCGTCTGTTTGTGTTTCCACGCGTACGTGTGCAAGTGTGCGTGTGTGTGTGTTTGACTTTGGCTTTGGCCAGCAACGTGCTGAGCTTGCTCCGAAGTAGCCCCAAGTCAGCATTGAGTGCAAGATGGTTGCACAAACAGTTTCAGGACTTAACTCTGCCCATTACAGTCCACAGCTCTAAGGCAGCTATACCTTAACCCTTCCTCCATCCCCCCGGCCACTGTGCACAGTGGTGCCTGCCTGAATGTAAATGTCTCTCACAGATTCACAGCGGAAATGAAGTCAGCTTTCAATGGGGACTTCAATTCGTTTAACTCGCCAATTATTTCATTGATTGCGCGCACACAAATATTGTTATTATTATTATTGAATCGACTGAGGTTTTCTGTCTCCCTCTCTCTCACTCTATCTCTCTGTCTCTTACGCTACAAAAATTCACGCCTGTCGATTATTTAAAAACGAATTTCAGTTTCCGTTTTTGCCCCGTTCGCTTGCCAATTTGTGTATGTGCTGCGCATACACATGTCATCCTTTGTGTGTGTGTATCTGTGTGTGTCTGTGCGTGTGTGTTTTTGTCGCTGCTACGGAAATCAATATTTAAACAGTGTTCGCTCGTTTAGTCCTTGTTGCGTCCGCCTCAGTCCGTGGACGTTTAAAAATAAAATCCAAACTCATTCAACTCGTTCAACGACTCAATAAATGTTGCAAATGTGCTCGTTGTCGCTGCGGTTGCTTATTCCTCTGCACTGCCCGCTCTCTACCATCTCCCATCTCCCCTCCCCCACTCCCCTTTGCCATTTTATTTATACAGCCAGAGAGTGAGAGAGATACCTAAAGAATGAGACAGCAAGCGAACATGTCTGCATTCTGCGCTTCGCTCGAGTGTGTAACAAATTTCGTTTCAGTTGAAAAGCAACAGCAACATTTCAAACGCTATTTATCTTTATTTCTCTCTGCTTGTCTCTCTCTCTCTCCCTCTCTCTCTCTTTCTCTCTCTCTCTCTCTCTCTCTTTGATTCTCTCGTCTCTGCATGTTTGTTATTTGCTAACCGAAATGATATATACATTGCTGGCCACAGTTATCGTTTGTCATGCTTTGTTTCACCTACACACACACACACACACTAAACGAGAGCGCTTGCTTGGCCAACGGTGCGTATGCTTGATATAGCACAGCAATTGCCTCTGGGCGTGCCATCCTCCTCTCTGTCTATCGATTAGTTAAAAGTTTCGCACACAACTTTACTTTTAGCATAATTCAAAAATACATTTTGGAACTTAAGCAACATATTTCGTTGCGGACGGTTTATTAAATTCTACGCGCCGCCAGCGCCGTCAGCGAAATGCTTCAGTTAATTAGCCGAGTTTTCACTTACTCAAGCACTTTGCCAGAATTAGCAACAACTTTTCAAATATCGACAGCGGCAAAGTTTCGCAAATAGGCAACTCAATAGCGCTAAACGTTTTATTACCCCACACTGGGTCGGAGCAGGGGGAGGGGAAGGAAGTGGCGTATCCTGCGCTGTTAATGGCAACGTCGCAGCGTCGAGCTGCACTTGACGTGTAAGCCGAACATTTTTGAAATTCTGCAGCCCACAAATGTCAAAGCGGCAAACAACTTCAGGTTGTCGTCGTCGTCAAGTTGTTGGGCAGGTCGGTTTAGTTGGTGGGTCAGGGTAGCTCGGGTTGATGTGGTCTGTGCCATAATCCCAATCTATTAGCGTCAGCCAGCGTGGAGCCGGCGCTACTCAATGGCATATGCCATAATTGACACAAAATGGCCCTGAGCGTGCATATTTACGCACCTAATCAATATGGTCGCAGGCAGCTGCGCATTCGCCACTGGGTACGATGTACTCGGTATTTTGTATTCGCCACTTGGCAGAAGCACTCCCAAGGTAACATTTCATAAATTATTTGGCGACTTCATTAGGCGCAAGGGGCGCGAGTTAGCCAACTCTGGCCACATTCACCCAAAAGGTTGAAAAACAAAAATAAAAAAAAAAATAAAATGCTAAATTCGCTCGAGTTTGGATAAAGTTTTTCCCTAAGCTGCAGCCAAATTTGACAAAAGCAGACGCAGCAGACGTGGCAGACAATCCGGCAGAGCAAAATATTAATAACCCGCAGCCACAAGAGTCGCAAAGAGTTGTCGAGAAACAAAACAGATTACCTGCTAACGGTAATGCCAATGCTAATACTGTTGCTAATCCTGTGTTGTCAAATTGAGGCGACTTAAGGTTCGAGTTTGTTGGGAGCAACACAAATTCTTTGCAATTTATGTTAATGCATAAATATTTCATTAAGACATACTGAAATCTGCGGACAATATGTCTTTAAAGAAACAACATCAAAAATAAGAGATACCTTTAATATACATTTCATTATCAATAAAGTCTTATTTTAGAAGTTTAAGTAAAAGTTTAAGTAAAAGTTATTTAGTTCAGGTTCATAAGTTTATTTTAATCAATTATTATAAATTAAATATTCTCTTTCAATTGATTTATATTTCGTATACTACATACATAGTTTAAAAACTCTGGCTCTGATTCAGTTGTTCTCTGTGAATGCTTTCAGTTTTCAATAATTCCCGATGTGTATTGAAAGTTGACAATTAAAAAATACCATCGGGTTAAGTTCTGTTAGAGCACATTCCATTTTGCCATATTGCACATTTATCAAGTTTCACAATACGAGCGCAGTTCGAGTTCCAGATTTATGGCCCGCTGTGCGGGCATGTCAACAAGTTGTAGAACCAGGCGTAACGAGAATTAAATAAATGCTGGGCAAATATTGCGTTGACTATGTAACAACGGACAGTGGGCAAACATAAAATATTTATTGTCGGATTGGCGAACGTTTTTGAGTGCGGGGCTAATCCCATAATGCGGAATTTACGCACAAATGGCTTATTGAATGATTCACAAACTACTCGCATGCAATACGTATACGTAACGTGGTTCAAGGGCAACGGCAACAATGATGATGCTGGGCAGAAAACTACGCAAAATGAAACGAAATAAAATAAAACAAAAGCAAAACAGAGGAGTGAACAAGCCCAAAAGCTACATAAACAAACAAAGGGAGGGAAAAATATGCTCATTCTAAATGGAAATGGAAAATTCAGCTATAACCGGATACAGTTGCTAGTATGGTTAGCTCAGGGACAGCCTGTAGGCCGCTTAAACAGATTGATGCAATAAACTGAAAGCGAAATTCCCCCACAAAAAGGGCCACAGCTTTGGAGGAGAAAGAGTCTCAGGACGAGCTGAGTTCAGTTGAGTTATCTGATTTAAGTTGAGCCGATAACTTTATGCGCACAACTCCATTTGATTGATGAGATTTATGTTCGCTACTCCCGCTTAGAATCGTATTTTATTTTTATTTAGTTGTTCTCCCCTTTTTCGCTCTTTCAGCCGCCTTTGTCTGAGCTCCTTTTCCTGAGCCCCAAAAACAAACAGAAACAGAAACATTTAAAGCGGCTCAAGGACAATTCCATTTCTCCTTCTCCTTCTCCTCCTCCTCTTCCATTTCTTGCTTTCTTGCTCTTCCATTTTCTTGTTTTTGTTTCTTTTTTTATCATCAAGAGTCTGTTGCGCCATATGAGAGAGCAAATCAAGTGGATTAACTGTCACAGGACGAACTTAAGGGCCATCTTCATCTTCATCTTTAAGTCATTGTCATTTTTAATTGGCTTCATTTCGAGTGTGCGTGTGTGTGTGCTTTGAAATGGAACTTGAATGAGCCTGAGTGCCATTAATTAGTTAGCTCGAACATTTGTTACCAAACTCGAAACGCACCTGAAGATACCAACACTCCTCTTCTCCGGTTGCTGTGCCTGGTTGCGACATGGCAACTTTCACTTATATGCAAAGGCATCGGGCCCAGAGAGGCAGGATTAACAACTAAGCGCATGGAAGTTAAATGGCTTAGTTGAAGCTGATGTCCGAGTGGCTACGTTATTCTCTACCGTTCCGTTCTGTTTTGCTGCAAGAAGGATTCTCCTGCTGCTGCGCCTTGGCAACGTATTGTTTGACAGTTGCAAATACGCCTCCAAGTTTAGCCTGCTCTTGCCACTACACTTTGTGCTTGCCCCGTCCCGTTGTGCTCTGTGATCTGCAGAGTAGCTCAAAGCGGGGCCTTGTCCATTTTGCATTGCATACTTCTCAGCGCCGTGCTGCCAATACTGTCAAGCAGCGCACACCCAGTCGCAGCTATAGAGCGCATTTTGCACTTGAAATTAATTTGCTTGCTCTCATTTGTCTTCTGTCATCGCCTTTGTGTCCGGCAAGCTGCATGAGTTGCAGCTGCCGCTTGAGCAACAGTTAGAGATGGAGACACTGAGCCAGAGTTGAAGCCGACTTTCTTCTTTGCCTTCGCTTCAAATTGCTGCTTTGCATTTTGCATAATATTTGTGCCTTTGCCAGCGCTGTCTCTGCCTCTGCTGCTCATATTTATTGCATTGTCTTGTCGCAGCAACCTGCGGGAGAGCGCGATAAATTTGCCCCACTTTATCATCAGCAAATATGGCGCGTCTCATTATTTAGATATATTCAAAGAAGTGCGCACACTTTGACAGCTATGAAAAGCGAAGCTCAAAGCAAATTAAAGACTTCATTTCCTAAGCAGCTCAAGCGGAGATTGAGAGAAAGAGAGAGAGAGGGGGGAGAGGGAGACCTTTCTCCATCATAAAACGGCCAACGAAATGTGAAAATAAGTAAAGCTACCCGTCGCATGCTCATTGTTTGTTATCCAACACTAAAACTAAACAGTAACTAGCACTAAGCCACATTTAGTGTTGGCAAGGTGGCAGGCAACACACACACACAACACACAAACCAACAGACAACCTGCGGCTGTGGGGGGTTAATAAAAGTTCTACGACATTTTGACCTGAAAAATATTATAAAATAAAATGGCTACCAGACTGTTGCTTCGGCAATTGCTCGATGCTTACAGCTCTTCTTGTTGTTGTTGCTGCTTATGCTGCTTATGTTGTTGTTGCTGCTGTTGCTGTTGCTGTTGTGGCCTCTCCAGCTGCGCCAACAGGCTGACAGTATGCTTCAAATAGTGGCATAGTAAAATATTTACTTTGGCAACGGCTGCAGCGACAAGCGAACGAGGAGGAAGGGAGGAAGCTAGGGTTGCCCAGTAAGTAGTGTGTGTAGTGGGGTTGACAGCCCTGCTGCTGCTGCTGGTGCTGGGGCAAAATGAAAAGCAAAAGCCGGGCAAGCAGAAAAAATTCATTAAAAGGGATAACGACTCACATAGTTTGTTGCGGTCCTTGCTGCCGCCTGCTCGCCCATGTGTGTCGGTTGTCCCATGCACGAGTGTGCAAGTGTGTTTGTGTGTGTGTGTTTGTGTGAGTGTGTGCGGGTGTGCGGATGTACGGGCTGCTGTGCTAGTCGGCGTGTGTGTGCTAAAGGATTAAGGATTTTGGTAGCATTTTTTAGTGAAATTTAATTACAAATTATGTGAAGCGGCAAAGCAGTTAGGCAGTGGACGATTCGGCTTTGCTAGCGAACCAGCAGACAGCTCAAGTGGCTTAAATTCCCCGCCCCTTCCCCTCTACTCTGCCTGTCTGTGGCACAGTCTAGTCGAGCTGTTCAGTTTTCCTCGCCATTAAAGCGTTCGCAATGTTTGTGCACACAAATCTGCGCCAATTAACGCACGTTTCACTAATTAAAAGTCAAATATGCTTTAATTCATTAACATATTTAATTACTTAATTCGCATATAGATGCAGCACACCTCCCACTTGCCAATTGCTATAGCAATTTATGACAATTTGAGCGCAGTCAATGTGTTTGCTTTATTCGATAATTCACACGTAAATCGCGCAATCGATACTTAATGCGCTGCTTTTTATGGCATTTTGTGCACTTTAAAGAATACTCTCCAAAACAATTCAGCCATGTTTACCCTGCCATAATTTATGCGTGTTAAATCATTAGTCAATAAATGTGGTATAAAATCAGTCTATTGTTTATTTTTATTTAACAATTATTGTACTTAAACACGGCGTTCTTTCAATTAAGCGCAGTTCATAATTCACTCGCGAGAGCCGTGACTTCACTTGCACATTCTCAGCTGCTCCGCATCATTCACTGACTAAGCAAACCACCAGCTACAATAAACAATGCCAAGTCAACAACAACAACAACCAGAGGGAAATTAAAGCGCACGAGTAGCTGCAAAGATTTTTAATCAGCGGACTATGCTATATACATATTGTACTCTATATAGCTGTACTTGTGAATATTAAAGCAGGCAACAAAACGGACAACTTAAATCAAAGCAATCAACGCTGCACAGCAGAAGTGGCAGCTCCTCTCTTCCCCCTCCTCTCTTTCTTCCTCGCACTTCCCACTCGGCGAGATTGTGTGCAGCGTGCACATCATTCAAGTGGCGCACGTTGAGTTTTTCGGCATTTGCAAGCGGATGCAGACAGCACACAAAAGCTGCAGCAACGTGCAACTGCAGTTGATGCTGAAGCTGATGCTGAAGCTGTTGCTGAAGGATGCGGCAGCTTGTGAGTCCTTGTGCAGCAAAAGGAAATCAATTTGCGCTTTGATGTTTCGCTCTCGAGCTCAGCTGATGACTGCAATTGTAGCTGAAAGCGCATTCAATCGACCTGGCCCTGCCTGGAGGGCACAAACTAATTCATTTATGATATCGCGCATACGCCGTGTATCACAGCCAAGCAATTAAATTATGCAGCACAATCAATGGCAAAGGACGCGCTACAGATATGCAATTAATCAAAGTGCAGCAGCAGCAGCAACAGACAGCAGCTGCACCCTGCAGTTGTACTCAAGTTGTAGCCGCATTAAAACGCAATCATTAACCATATTACGCCTGCCTCCTGCAGTCGCTCAACGAGCTGCGAGTCCTGCCTGCCTGCCTGCATAATTAAGTTTATTTTGCAAAGGTAACAAGTCGAACATATTGTTGTTGTTGCTGCTGCTACTGCTGCTGTTGCTGGCAGGCACTTTAAACTGCTCGCGCATTGCGCTCGGCTTAATGTTACTTAAGCATCTTCAGTTTTATTAACGATCGCACGCTGTAAGACTTGAAGGGATGTGCTGCTCTTAAAATAAAGGTATATTAGTTAAGCTATGATGACTGGTGGACAGTAAAGAGTATATGGGTTGCTCTTTTGTTAGCTGCAATTAAATGATCTGAACAGTTTCTTCTGCATGGCAAAGTAAACGCTTAGTCAATAAGTCGAATACCTTTCCTTGAAGAGCCCAAAGCAAGCTCATCACTTGTATATTCTTTTTCAGTTTTCTCCTTCTACACTCGTGAACTTTAACTTCATCAACAGCTTACTCACTTCGCTCAAGTACGCGCGTTTTTTAATGTGCAATTTAATTTTCCAAGGGTGCTTGCAGCACTTGGCAAGCAATTTGTTGTTTTAGCAACTTCAAAACTGCACACAAATCAAAGCTGACTTCGCAATCTTCCAATCTTCGTCTCCTTCTCTCTCTCTCTGTGTTTATCTCTCGTTTCTATCTATCTTTCTATCTGCTTCGCTAATTAGACTCGCTTCGCATGTGTTTATCCAAACTGTTGCCGGCAATTGCAGGTTAGAAACGAGCTAGGGCAGCTCGTGTGGTCTGCCAATTGTAGCATCGCCTGCAGGCTAACTAAATGTCTGCCTCTGCCCAAAAAGGCGTGTTCCCTTGTGTGCTTGCCAATCGAGGTGGGTGGGGCAGGTGATTGCTAATTGGCAGGCAGTGTTTATGGCACGCAAAGGACACTCTCTCTCTCTCTCTCTCTTCCTCTCTCTCTCTCTCTGCTGGCAGAAGCAATTCTCGTTTGCTGCGGCATCAACTTGAATTACTGTTCAGAGGAAACAACAACAACAACAACAACAGCAAAAACACTTAACTGCCTAAAGTGCTGCAGCAGCAGCAGCGTAGCGCATCACGTATACGCAACGTATACGCAACGCAACGTTCGATTGGCACTCGGCCCAAGCTAATCAGCTTTGGCGGCATTGTTATTGTGGCTGCAACTGGTCAGCTGGCGGAGACCTCCTCAAGTCGGCAACTCCTCAGAGCTGGCAACATGCATTTTCACTTAAATTGAAGACAACGTCGTTCATTAATTCTCATTTCCCGTTGCGCTCTCTTTTTAAGCAGATTGCAATAAATTAAGCAGCAAGCGAGGCAGACAAGCTCAGCCCCTCAACGGGGCATGCCACTTGCCCCACTTGGGAACTAATTAAACAAGTTCTGTTTCTATGCTGCAGGGCGAGGGAAATAAGTAAAAGTGGGAGGGGCACGCGTGTTATCAACACCTGCGACACTGTGGCAACCTGAACGTATCTCAATTATGTGCAATAAATAATAAAATATGCGCACCGATACGCGACCGGAATGCGGGCACAGACAGACAGTGGGACGCACAGTGGGACGAACGGACGGACAGACAATCCGGCAGACGGCATTCAGTTCCGTTGGCTCTGCATAATTAAGTGGATTTTAATGAGCAGCACGAGCACGGGCGCTGTTGTTGAAATTTGATTTGTGGCCTAGCTTGAGTTGGCTATTTAGATTAAGCATACGCAGCGTGGCACACAACACAATTCATAAATGTCACAATGTGCAGCCAAATGAATAAGTCGAGTTGCCAGTTGCGAGTAGACAACAGCTTGAGTTGAGTTTGAGTTTCAGTGCGAGTTTATTGAGGCTACGTGCTTGGCTACATCAAGAACCCGCTGTCTTCTGTTCCCTTTTGGCTTTGCTGCGACTTGGCTTCGACTTGGCAGGACTTGGCTGCTTATCCTTCGGCTGCTCCATAATGCGCTGGAAGAGAAGTGCACTGCACTGCTCATCCAGCTGATGATGATTACGATGATGATGATGGCCGGCGGCAAATGATTCGTTTAGCTGTGCCCAGCTGCGCTGGGGCTGGGGCACGGCAAGCTTATCGAGCAGCCGACTGGCCAGCTGTGGCATCATTGGCTGCAACACAATGCCGCAAAGCCGCAAGGCGTCCATTGTCATTGCGAGGATTGTCTCGAGGCGCGTCGCATTCGCTGCTGCTCCGCCTGGCTTCAGTTCCCATGGCTTGGCGCACTCGAAGAAATTGTTGGCCGCATGCAGCGCTGCAATGGCCGTGTCGGCCACCAAGTGGAAGTGATTGCACTCATAATGCTCCTCGCAGCGTGCTGTAAATGCAAATGGATAGAGAGGGCGCATTCAGAGTGGGCAAGTGCAGTAGGAGGAGCTGGACGCGGTAGGAAATGGAAAATGCCAGGCATTCATTTTCATCTTGCTGCTTTCTGGCTGGCCGCGCTAGCAAGTGCACTTGTTACGTAGTTATTGGCCGGAACTGGGCCACGGTGGACACACAGCAAGGCAAGGCAAGGAAAAGAAAGGCAGCCAGCACTGCAGGCCACTTCAGCGCGCCTGCTTAAATATTAAAATGACAAACTCGACAACTTACCCGGCAGCTGCAAGAGCGTCTCCTGTAATCGCTTAGCTGCGTCCAACTCCTGCAGCAGCGTCGACAAGTGCTCAGCATGGCAGACGGGATAGATGTGCTGCGGATTCAGCGACTTGGCACAGGCGCGCGATAACAGATTGCCCAAAGTGTCCGCCAGCTCCGAGTTTAGTATGCGCAGCGCCTTAATGTGGCTAAAATCTGCAAATGGGCGAGACATGTCAGTGAGGCACTTGCGGGGCAACTTACAGAACTAGTCGTGCCACCAGCAGCAAACTAAAGCAATAACTATTACTGTTGCGCCTGCACAGGGCGTATGAGTGATGTCGGCTTACAGCGTGGCCATTAGGGGAATTAGTCGAAATAGAACTGGAAAATGCTGCACAACTGAACAAACACTGGGCAAGCAGCTATGCTAAGCACAACTGCTATGTACCCTGTAATGACTTGAAGAAGAGGTAAGAGCTGGTGAAAATAAATTTAGCTCGACTAGAAATTAAAGGCTGCTCAATTATACAAATACTTTCAATAATCAGTCTCTTATTGCGTGTCCACAAATCTAATATACCCAACAGCCACTTTCAATGCTTGCGGTTATAAAAAGGGTTGCCAGCAGCGAACGTTGCTTGCCATTGTTGCAGCCAGAACAAAAGGTTTGTTGTTGCTGTTGCTGCAATGAAAATTGTGCCGGCAAATCGCATTTGAAAAATCTACGACAAATATTTAAAGTCGCTGAGTGCAGCAAAGGATGTCGGCAGTGTTATGCGCATACCCTGTAAACAGACATGGAGTGGGCACATGCAACTAGTAACTGCAATTTAGAGTGCAGCAATCAATTGACAACCTAATCGGTTCACTAGCAATGAGTATCTATCAGTTGAGTGCCTCTACTCTCCTCGCACTTCACTCAATTTAAACGTTTTGCTGAAGTGAAAAAGCCCATTGAAAAGGGCAATTTGCATGCAATATAAAATAAATAAATGCAGAGCAATTACGGCAATTAGCAGCAATGTGAATGCGATTGCGATATTTACCTGCAAACGGACCCCGACAGGGCGAGAGAATTACTAACGGATCACTGCTGATTGGTCGGCGGGGGTAAAAGGGGACAGGGAGGGGTCATGATTAGCTATAAGCCCATACACCCACACACACACATCAATAGAATTGCACAGTAAAGAAAGGAAGGTGGAGGGAGAAGGAGAAGGAGACATTGGCAATGATTGCAAATCGGGTCAGTTCACAAATTTGAATGTGGCATGCAACATTAATTAAAATTCATGCTACGAAATTTGATTTCCCCTACAACAAAAGCCACACACACAGACAGGGACACACACAGAGACACACAGCCATCAAAAGTTCGACAATCAATGCTGGTCAACGAAACTGTTGGTGGTTGACGATTGTCTGTGGGGTAGATGCAGGGTGTGGGCGATTTGCTCCCTCCCTTGTGGCAGCAATTGAAATTGTTTTGCCGCATTTGCCGCAACGTTCGCAATCATTTTTACACCTGTTTTGGCACCTGTAAATTCAAATAAATTGTGTGCTAATTGAAAAGCGCATCGATTTATTGCGCCAAATCAGCCGGATGAGCACAGCAGCAGCAGCAGCAACAGCAACAACAACAATGGCAACAATTATTATTCAAATGCTTGCAACTTGAATACGAATGCGGCAGCTTGTGGAAATTCCAATTCCATTTTCATTTGCAACCTCAACTTGAGCAGCAGCAGCGCAGCAGGTGAACTGGCAGCGTGCAGCTGTCCCCGAAAAACAAATGCATATGTATGCACCCAGCACACACGCACACTCATACTCACATGCATGTGTTGGTGTGCGGCAAGTGTTGGTGCAACCAGAGGTTTTGGCAACGACACAAGTTTTTAGAACAAAAGTGCTGCCGTCTACTGATATTCTTGCTGCTGCCCTTACTCCAACTGTTGTTGTTGTTGTTGCTGCTGGTGATGTTGCTGTTGCTGCTGGTGATGCTGTTGTTACTGCTGCCTCTGCTGCTGCTGCTGCACTTCACATCATTAATGCAATTGTGTTGTCGCTGCTGGCGCACAACTTTTTGCAGCAGCAGCAGCAAAGTCAAGTTGCCAACATCCTCAATTTGAATGCACACACACACATACACACTTGCACATACATATGCATATTTTAGAACTATGTTATATGTATAAAGCAATTGTGCAGATTGCAAACGCGTGCGCCACTGTGCTGCAAGCTAGGAATACCCTGTAAACTTGTGATGCATCGATAGCAGAAACTTTTTAGCAGAATAATAAGATTGTACGTGAAATAGCTCAAGATATAGCAGATATATCAATACAGCTGATAGCTCTAAATATAGCTGCAAGATCTAGTGTAGGCTATAAATATATCATTTGAATCGTTTCAATTAATAACTTTGCAATTTTTCTAATTACTTCACAGGTTGAAATAGCTAAGTCTTCTCATTTGTCTTCAGCTGCCTCTTCCTCTTTCTCTCTCTTTACTTTGTACTTTTTGCAGATATCAAAAATTAGGCATTGTGACTTTGGCATACCCCTTGTATGCAGGGTATTAATGCAATGCAACTTTTCCTTGCCTTGCCTTTTCTTCTATTTTCCATTTACATTTTTTACAGGGTATGCGTAGCAGATGCATTGCAACTTATATTCCACATAGTTTCTTGAACTTCTCTCAATGCACACCCAGTCTGGCATACCCCTTGTACACGGGGTATGTGCAAAATTTATGCAATGCTGCTGAACGCGTGTTGAATTTCATTTGCAGTCGAGCGCAATTTGATTTTCTATGCATTGCGATGGATGTCGACGGCGGTTGCAAGTTGCCATTTGCCATTTGCCAGTTGCAAGTTGCGATTGCTGATGAAATTCGAATTCGCATTTGGGTTCGCTGCGCGTCGCCATTTTGCTTGCAATTATGCCGCGCTGCGTTGTGTTCTTAATGCGATTGCAGGTGAAAAAAGCGATGGCAACACGTGTTGCAAGCAGGCGTAGAGCAGATACAAAAACAAAATCCGGCTGAGCCACGGCTCGGGATGAAGAGAGGAGGGGGTAGAGGCAGGAGCAGTTGCCTTGCCTTTTAACTGCTTACGTGTGCAACTACAAATTGTGCTCGCCGTGTGCACTTAAGTCCTTCGGGCACATGTTGTGGCATGTGCAACGCCACCTGCGACGGCAGCTGCACAAAAATTTGAACAAACTTTTTACACATGTTGCTGCGCGGGGCACGTGCCACCGGGCCGGGTAGACAAATGTTGCTCCATTTATTTGGCGTACCATAAATAATATTCTTTACCTGCCACGCCCCCTTCGCCTTCATCTCTTCCCTCTCCAGCAAGCTGCACCAATAGCTGCACTCTAAATTACTCAAATGACTCGTCGCACTTGCCGCATTTCGTTTTTATGTTTTTCCTTTTCTCTCTTTTGCTTGCAACAATGTCAGGCAAAGTTGCAGCAGCACTCTGGTGTGGGGGAATATGGGCCGCTTGGGGCGTGGCAGGGGGCCGGCGGTAGGCGGCAGCCCGACAAGTGTCGTCGTCAAATATTTGTGCAATGTTACGACGCACAGCAAAGTGCCAAGTTGCATCGCCCCCAGTCGCTGTCAGAGGTGTCGGCCTTAAAGTCAGCCGCAATTCCTGAGGGTATGTGTGGCATGCAGATACCCTGTATGAAATGTCAGCACATCTGCTAGTCAAGCACAGCCCACAAGCCCACAACAGCCTGGCCAGCTTTACGAGCTCGTAACACTTCTAGAACTTTGCTCAGAGTGTTGTTTGCAACTCTCGTGCCACAGAGAGATTGGCGATAGGCAACAGAATTATGAGTTTTGCATTCATTTAATCCCTCGATGCCCACCATATGAGTCTGAGCATCCTCCGTCGAGATTGAGGAGTCGCAAGTCGGCAGTTCAAAGAGAATGAAGGAAGACGCGTTGCTGGAATTGCGAACAGGGCAATAGATAAAACCTTTTGCTAGGCAAAAGTTTCGTGGAATTAAACAGCTTGAGATATAACTGTCTTCTGCGACTTCAATTCGCCCCTTAGAGGGACTGGGCAACAGCGTTCAGCTACAAAAGTTTTGTGCGCTCCTTTCAAATGCAGTTTCAGTGTAAACGCCAGATGCAGATCTCCGTCTGGACGGAAGTGCGCCAAAGGCAATGGCGATGGAGACGACGTTGCACCGCAGCGTGGCAACATTTCGAAATTAAATTGTTGATAATGAAAAGTTGCGCACTTAACGATGGTCTCTCTCTCTCTCCTAATGCCGATGAAAGTGTCCTCGTAAAAGGAAAGCGAACAGCGGAGGTTCTGTTGAACGTAAGAGCAACTGTGCAGGACTGTTTGATACCTGCTATAGTCTATAGTAGAACAGCTATATAGATTTATATTAAATTTCCCACACATCTACCAATTATCGCATACAAATATTGGTGCAACTTACTCTGCAATACGTGGGAACATTATAGATTGTTATTAAATTGAACCTACAGCTATTATAAAAACCTATGGAGATGTGTTATCTGATTGATGTAAGCTGTAGAAGCTTTGCTGACAATGACAATCCCATCAATTAATTTCTAAAAAACACTATAAATTTCTATTAAATGGGGCACTCATTGCTAATACGAAAGGCCTTTTTAGGTGTGTAATTTACAGAGCTTAAGCTTACATAGAAACTAACTATGTCATGCAATTAATAACTTTAAAGGACTGTTAGCAGATCGTTTTGAGAACTGATAAGCGCATCAAGTCTACACTATAATTACTAATGACATTATAAAAGCTTATCTAATTGAGCAGTTTTAAAAATTTATCAATATGTGTAGTTTTAGGGACTAAGGTTTAAGGAAAAACAGAGATAATTCAACCAGAATAATGCAAACTTCTATCAACTGTGTTTTGTTACTGATATGTCTCTATATTACTGCCACTGGCACTTGGCACATCATACCTATTACTAGTGTGAGTGAAATCACTGGGTATAGAGCGCACTGAAATGCTGTTAGCTGATGGCAAGCGGATGTCAGCAATCAGCGCCGTTGGGACATGCGCCACTGTGCGCCAAGTGAAACTTATTGAAATGCGATTGAAATGTTTGTCCCTCAGCCCGGCGGCGCTACAGTGCGAGCAATAAGTACGCGAACCATTATTTATGAAAACTCAAATATCGAGTAAAGTTTTTAAAAACTGAAATGCAAAAACAGAAAACTGCGTAATTTAATAAACCTTGCGCACAGCAGGAAATGTGGAAATTGTTCGCACATTTCTCTTGTTTGCTTGATGTTTTTCCAGCTTTGTTTGTTTTTGTATTTCCTGTCCCTTAAAATGAATATGCACAATATTAACGAGAGGCGCGCTCGCAAAATGCAATAAAAATATGCAATTAAATTAGCCGCAAGGCAAAAAGGCCATAAAAAAGAAGCCAAAAGCAGCTAAAAGCAGCCAAACTGGAGAGCCAAATTGAATGAAGGTGAAGCGCGTTGAAAGTCGCTAATAATTGAAAACTGAAATTGAAAATGAAAATTGAAAATGAAATTTCAATTAGTTTTTTTTTGCACAAAACAAAGGCAAGAATATAGAGAGAGAGAGAGAGAGAGAGAGGGAAAGGAAGGAAGAGAGAGAGAGAGAGGAAGAACAGCCTCCGCTTATGCAAATTGCGTGCTCAAAATGTTAAGGAATCAATCAAATGCCATAAGATGTGGGCGTGGCAAGCAGAGCAAGGACAAGTTGTTGATGATGACTTCTGGCCGTGCGTCGAGGCGTGTTAATTGCTTTTGCTTCAAATTATGTGGGTGCGCCTGACGTCTGCCTGGCCGGGGGGTCCCCGAAACAAAAGCAATTGACATTAGACGAGATGATGATGATAATGGGTTAAACAATCTGTCCCATCTGCCTGGTCAGCCGGACGGGAGTCGATTAAAACTGAAGTGCCGAGAATTCAGCGAATTTAAGCCAAGCCTGGCCAAGCGTGAGTACAAACCAATCATATCTGCCAGAAACTTGTAAAACTCGCTTTAAAACTCTCTCTATCTGGTCCAGCGGGGGGTCACCTCGCCACCTGCAACCTCCCCCTGCCGTAGGATACTGTGCCCCGAGGCGATGCCAGCGTGGCTCTTATGCAAATGCGCAAATCTTAAACCAAGTTCAAGAAACAAAAACTTTGCAACCAAATAAACAAAGGGGAGGGAGGTAAGCGGGAACAGGAGCAGAAACAGCGCAAAGTTTGCTTATGTTGGTGTCGTTGTTGTTGTTGCTAGTCCTCTTGCTGCTTTGGCATAAAATTGAAATGCAAATTCAACTTAGGTACGGAACAAAACTAACGAAATCAGCCAAGTGACGACACACACACACATAAATTTGCATACACAGCCAGACGCATGTGTGTGGCTTGAACTTGGATTGGATTGGAGTGAGGTAAACCTCTCCACCATCACGCCACAGTTGGCAGTTGGCCGACCACACTTGCAACTTTGGATTACTCACTGCCATCGCTGTGTGCAACACCCTCGCGCAGCAGAAAGTAACGTAATCCCTCCATGGTATAGTCTTGAGCAGCGCGCACAGGATCGACGACGTTGTGTTTGCTCTTGGACATCTTTTGTCCGTCCACCGTCCAGTGGGAGTGCACGTGCAGCTGCTGCGGCGGCTCTAAGCCGGCAGCGATTAGAAAGGCGGGCCAATAGATGCCATGGAACTTGAGTATATCCTTGCCAATGATTTGCTGTGCCGGCGGCCAGTGAGCACGATACTGAAAGCAGATGAATGAACGCTGTAAGAGGTGAGAGGGAATACTCTGAGCAGAACACTCACCTGTTCGTCGGGATAGCCTAGGGAGCTGAGATAGTTGATCAGCGCGTCGAGCCAAACGTAAACTGTTTGTGAGCTATCGTTCGGCACCGGTATGGCCCAGTGAACACGGCTTGCGGGCCGAGAGACAGACACATCGGGCAACGGCTCGGACAGTGTGTCCAGCAATATCTTCTCGAATTTGGCTGGTCGAATGCGCGCATCCTGTTGAACCCAATGCCGCACATCGTCTTGGAATTGCGACAGGCGAAACATGTAATTTGTTTCCTCTGTCCATTCCACAGGATGTCCCGATTCCAGAGAATAGCGTGTTCCGCTGCTCTCGTCCAGACGCAGTTGTGAATCGGTCAGAAAGGTCTCATCCGATACACAATACCAGCCGCTGTAGGCAGCCGAATAGATGTGGCCACGCGACTGCAATGTGTTCTGCGGGAAAAGAAGGGGAATTAGATTGAACAGCCACGTTGCGTCTGGATCAACCAACCCAGAAGTGTGCCACCGAATGTTTGTGGCGCTCTTCAGTCGTTCGTATGAAATCGTCGTGTTCAATGTGCGCTCCCCGAAAAACATCACGATAACGAGCTGAAATCTCGTCGCAGTACTGGGCCACGGGCACCTTGTGGCCCGCTGCCGCCTGTTGAATCTTGGTGCCATGCTCATCCGTGCCCGTGCAGAGACGTACAACGCGTTCGGGATAACGCAGTCGCTGGTAACGGCAATGTGCATCAGCTATAACCGCCGAGTATAGGTGACCAATGTGCGGAGCTTAGTAAAGAAGTCCATTAGAAGTTGAATAACAACAAATGTTCCAAACGCACCTGCATTTACGTAGAATATAGGCGTTGTCACATAGTGCGAACTACTTAAACGCGAACCAAATGCCTTCAAATGCTTAATTTTACTACATAACATTATTAACTGATTTTGTTTTATTAATAACTTAACAAACAAATAACAATAAGCCGGTTTTTATTCGTATGCGCAGCTGTGCAATTAGTGCTGCCCAACGAACAGCTGTTTCGTGCGAATGGGTAACACTTTCCAAATATCTGTTAAGGTTTGGTTTGCTGTTACACATTCTGTTATGTAAAGCTGACTGTTAAAAACTCTCTTTGTGTCCCAGATGACAGCATTAGGTAAGCATTTCATACATTTCCCAAGACACGACCCCATTTCTATCAAGACACGCTCCCATTTGTGTGAGAAGAATTAGAGAGGAGCCCAAAAGTATATTAGACTTAATTGTCGGACGAAATGGTTATTGTTGTGCTGTTTAAATGTTTAAATTTCCTAATATATTTATAATTGACGTTATTTGTTTCTTTTCCTTAGTGTTTGTGAAACTTATTTGTGCACAATGAACAATGACAATTTGAACATCGTCAAACAAATGCAAAGTATTCCAACGGCAAACATTATTACAATCAATCTTAAACTTGAATATCAATACAATACAAGTGCGCATTCCAAATCAAGTTTTTGTTTTAGTTATATGTATAGATATTTGTACATATATGTAGATAAGACATCCAAGATGAGATTCTGAATATTCAATTCTCAAATTCGGTATGTATATACATAATCTAAATAAATACAATGTTTATACTCTTGCTAAGGGGACCCACCGAACTATAGCTGCCATTGGAACAATCGGCCTGAATGCAAGTTTTTATATGAAATCCAATATTCTTCTTTAGAAAAGCTTAACTTATCACTAGCTATTAATATTAAACAGTAAACTTTGTAGATTTTATCACAATAAACAAATACATATTAAATATCCTATAGCACTATATAGTTATAGTGTAGGTCGTGACCTAATTTTCACAAATGTGCGTGAATTCGGTGATTGGTTAGACGAGAACATGAAAATGTAAGACGTAATTAAATCAGATACTAAACTTAATTGCATTACCAAGTCAAAATATGTTAAACTGAGTACGAATCTTAATAAAGATTATTTTTGTTGTTAACAGAGTCTTTCAATTGTTTACTGTTAGGTTAACTTGACTGTCAATATTTTCCCATGTATCTAGGATAGTTGCTGCGCTAATGTACAAGCAAATCGTACAGAAAAGAGTTCTTATATATTTAAAATAAATCAAGTACGTAAAAGACAATATGCTTAACTTCAACTCAAGAACACAACAAAACATCAATGAACAAGTAAATTAAACTAAGCTTTGATATTAGTATGCCGAATTTTCCGCTTTTCCGCAGCTTTTCTAAGCGTTCGCAACTTGAGGGCGGCACGACTAGATCGACTCGCCTTCTGCTTGGCCTCGACAGCGGAGCAGGCTGCCTTGTAGGCGGCCTTCTTGGTCTTCTCGTAGTCAGATTTCGCCTCCCTGATCTGACCGCCAAGGCAATCGTAACGATTCTTGGCCGCCTCAAGCAGCTGCGTTTTCTCCGCCAGCTCCTGTTGGCAACCGTTAGCAACGTTCTCGATGCTGGCCAAGTTCGCCGCGGCCGACGACACGAGACATTTCAATTGATGGAGCTGATTTTGCGCCTCCACGGCAGCTTGCATAGCAAGATTTGCATTGTTCTGGGTGCTCTGCAGCGAGGTGGTTATTTCGTTAACCACCGACTCGGCTTCCACCATTTCCGTCTCAAGCTGTTCAACAATCTGTTGCTTTCCCGCCAGCGCTGCCTCTGCGGCCCGTGCCGACTGTGCCGCCCGTTCGGCCAGTTCGCATTTCACCTGCTGGGCAGCAGCCTCGGCTGCTGCCATCTGCGCATCGCTGGCTGCTCTCGCCTCCTGCGCGGCCTTCTGTGCAATGTTCGATGCCTTCATCTTGGCGTCCGACGAGCTGGGACCGCTATAGTTGCACGATTTGCAGTCGTTCTGGTTAGATAGAAATTCTCGCTTGCACAGTCGAGCGCTTGTCGCCTGATCCCTGGCGATCCGATCCGACTGTTGTTGTGGGTCGCAGCTGTAGCTGTTCAGTTTGTGAATAGCCTGCAGCAACACGAGGAGCAGCAGCAGCTCAATGCGATAGAGCATATTCTGTGGCTATTTAGCTCAGACAGCAGGCCAAAGCATTTTCGACAACTGACGCCGGGCACACCCGTTGCCTACGATCCTAAACACGGGTACTTGCAGCGTAGCGGAAGGAGTACGATAGCCCAGCGGAGTCCTAAGCAGGAACCGTAATCATTATCCATAAAACAAATAGAAATTACAATTAATGATTTGTCAATAATTTCTTTATATTTTTTTCAGCTTATAAATAATGTTGGAACAGAATATATAAATGATTTTTAGGGCAGTATTTTCATGTTTAAATTTAGATTACTTGTTTTTGGTGGCATTTTAGTCTTTCTGATTCTTTAATATCTTCTACGAGTATGTTAACTAAATGATAATATGATATATATATATATATATATATATCTGATATGCCTGGCTATATCTGGATTTGGCTGTGGATGATGATTAAGGGTATGACAAACGTCTACAATTATTAGTTTTTCTGATCCTGTGTTATTATTAATTATTAAATTATAATAAAATTATTATTATGGTAAAACATGAAAGAAGTTTAGATTAGCGACTTTTCTAGTAATTTCATTAAAGAAAACATGAATAACCATTAGTGCCTGTTCCTTAAACAATTTTATTAGGAGCTTGATCATGAACTTTCAGCCCTCAACCTTAAAGATGCATGTCTGGATATTTAAACTCAGGTTTTACATAAGAAATATAAATATATTTACACAGATATACAAATATACTATAATCAATGGACATTTGATGCTTTGGATCTTCGAACATTTGACCGTTGGCTCCGCCGATTTCGCTGCGCTTTCTGCTTGGCCTCGACGGCGGCACAGGCTGCCTTGTAGGCTGCCTTTTTGGTCTTCTCAAAATCGATTTTGGCCGCTTCTAATTGCCTGCAGAGGCTGGTCACTCGATTCTGTGCCGCCTCCAGCAGCTGCGTCTTCTCTGCCAGCTCCTGTTGCGCGCCAGTCGCAACATTTTCAATTTTACACAAATTCGCCGATGAGGTCTTCACAATCGCCTTGAGCCGATCGAGTTGATTTCTTGCCTCACTCGCGGCATCGTTGGCAGCCGCAGCATTCGCCTGGGTGTTCGCCAGTGAATTGGTCACATCCTGGACAACCGCAGCAGCCTCAGCATTCTCCGTCTCCAACTGCTCGACTATTTGCTGCTTACCCGCAAGCGCTGCTTCGGCGGCACGTGCCGATTGCATCGCTCGCTCGGCCAGCTCACATTTCACCTGTGAGGCAGCTGCTTCAGCTGCCGCCATTTGGGCGTCGTTTGCCGCCTTCGCCTCCTGGGCCGCTTTCTGTGCAATGTTTGAGGCCTTGGATTTCGGATCTCCAGTGCCCACCTGGGCGTTACACTTTTGATCCTGTGTGCACTCCGATCTCGAACCACCACCATCCTCGTCTATGCGAGCAAGATCGGGATAAATGTCAATATAACGTTTCTGGTAGAGCTTTTTTCGAGAGGGTATACATTATATTACAAAGTCGATCAACACAGGCAGGCAGGCAAGCAGACTGAACATAATATTATACTGACCTTTTCGCGCGGTCTTATGATGTAGCCTCGGGATAATGAGCCAACGTTCAGTAGTAGAAATAAGTAAATATATAGCATCTTTTCGACTTCCAAAATTCATTTTTTTACTATTCAATAATGTCAAACAGACTTGAGATTGTATTCTGAAGGTTAATACAAACAAAAATAAATATATTCAATACTTAGAAACTCCGCGCCCGCAAGAGCAGACATGTCAAATCAATCCCTGAAGACGGTTACCGAAGTGTAACCGAAATATATCGGAAAAATATAAATTAAAACAAATTGTTTTTATTATATTATATTTTTTGAACCTTGACCTCGAGCCAGCTATAATGAGTGTATATTCAATACTAAAATACCAGTTATTTATATATGCACTAAGTGCTCCTACTACGAGTAGAGCAAACATGCATACGATTTGGGGTTACTTTCTATATAGTTGGAGCTATGTCTGATTGAAATACGTCTAAAATCCTTTGTTTTTACAAACCCATGTTTTCTATTCTATAGAGGAACGAGGAACTTATCGATGTTGACATAAATGAATAAAGAAAGCTATAGTCGAGTTTCCTCGATCAGACGGCCATGTCTAAATCCACTCGGGTGTTGAATGTATATCAAGAATATATAATATATACTTTGTAGTCGAAGATTCCTACTTTGGCCAGTCTTTTGTTGAAACCAAAATTATACAAATTATAAAATAAAATAATTTCATAGACAATTTCACATATCTAATAAATAAATTGCACAAAAATATATTGTCGATTATAAAATAAAAAAGATGAAGAAACTGTGTATAGAAGAATACAAGTATCAAACTTGACTGTTCATGTTGTTAATGTTGCTGTTAATGTTGCATTTTCAGTTTTCTTATGCTGAAATCTTTCTTGATTGGCCCTATGGGTGGCCTCAATTGCAGCACACGCTGCTTGGTATGCGTTGTTCTTTGTCTTGATCACATCCTTCCTGGCCGCCGCCAACTGTTGGCACAGACACTCAAAACGTTCGCTGACCGTCCCTAGAAGATTGATTTTCTCGGTCACCTCTGATTGCATTCCACACGATACGCTCTGAAGTTTATATAAATTTTTCAAGGATTTCCCTACCAGTGATTTGAGTCCATCAATTTCTTGCTGCGCGAAGTCGGTGGCACTCATCGCCGACGCTGCATTGACCCGTGTGCTTTGGAGTGAACTGGCCACCTCATTGATGACAGCTTCCGCTTCGCATTGCTCTTTCTCTAGCTGCAGCACAATCTCTTGCTTGCCGGCCAGGGCTGCTTCGGCAGACCGTGCTGCCTGTATTGCCTTTTGGGCCAGGCTAATCTTGACCTCAGCTGCGGCCGCATCGGCTGCCTCGACTTGGGAATCACTCGCCATCCTCGCATCTTGCGCCGCCTTCTGTGCAATTTCCGTTGACTTAGACTTCGGATTGGCATTTTGACTTCCAGGTAGCGTGCAAGATCCTTTGCTTACGCATTCTGAATTCAATTCGCAATCCTGGCCATCGTTAAGTCGTACAATATCGGGATAGATAACAAGATTACGTGCTTGGTAGATCTACATGCAGTTGTGGGCAATGTGGAATTGAAAGATGGAATGACGATGTGAGAACAGGTGGAAACGGCAACTTGAACTGACCTGTTTGTGTGGCCTCGTAACGTAGCTCTGGGACACACAAAATACGTGAACCAGTAGAATTATGGAACTATAGAGCATTTTTTCCAACTTTTTGACTTCATTGTGACTGACAGTTGTCAGTGGAGTTTTTTGTGGTCTCAGAGTCGGAAACATTTACAACATGAATTCCTTTTGGAAAAATGAGGCTAGATTTTCAAATCATGTGGTTTATCATTATATTATCGTCAACTATAGAAATGACATTCGCTTTGAAGAGTGCATTGCGCAGGGCTGGACACGACGCTGCGGCGCAGCAGCAGTTGAGAACGAAACCTTTGTTAACCGACGAATATTATCCAAGTTTCGATGAAAGCGGAAGGTATCCAAACCGTAGGGATCGAAGAGGTGGCGTGGTGCAGCGAAAGTTGCGAACGAAACGTGTGTTATCCGAGGATCGTTATCCAAGCTACGCAGCAAGCAGTAGGCATCATAAGCCCGCAACAATGATCAAGCGTAGGGCTGGGCGCGGTGGCTTAGCGCGGCAACACATACGCAAGAAACGTTTGTTGGCCGAAGGTTGTTATCAAAGCTGCGAAGAAGGCGTTAGAGATCAACAGTCCCCAACAAAATCACCGAGTTGCAATGTTGTTGCATGTTCAAAAACACTCGGCACAGGCCTGGCGGCTCAAGCAGCCCAAGAGGCAAAACAGGCGAGCGATGAAATGGCGTCAGCGGTAAAGATAGCCTCGGATCGCATCAAGCTGGAGTACGCAGACAAAGCGGCGTCTGCAGCCAGGGCAGCTGAAGCGGTGCTGGCGTCCAAACAACAGATGCTGCAGCAACTGGAGATGGAGGTGCGCGAGGGCGAGGCTGTGGTGCAAGAGGAGGCCGCAGAGCTCTGTGCCGCAGAGACGCACAGTGCGCTGGCAATAAAAACCTATCAACAGGCTAAAGAGGCGCTCAATCTTCTGATGAACAGCATCAAGATGTCGCGTGTGAATTTGGAGAACTCTGATCTGGTTGCCGCCGCCTGCCATCAGTTTGTGGCTGATAAAAGTACACTCATGAATGCGGCTCAAAAGCGTGTCCAACTGTTGCTGCATCAACTGGCCGAGGCACGTGCCGATCATGCCAAGACGAAGAAGGCAGCCAACAAAGCGGAGTGTGCAGCCAACGAGGCCAAGCAGCGATCACAGCAGCAAACTTGTCATCAATGAGGGAATCTTTTCAATAGAAATTTCCCAAATAATCAAGCACGTTTTAATATTTCCATACCATTTGTCCATATACCATATATATCTATATATTTCTTTTACCAATTTGAAGTCAATTCAATAATAAGACATTTTATATTCTAAAATGTGATTTTTAATCGGTTGTCAGAGAGTTGATCCCCGTTGCTATGAAACTGAAATACAAGGAATAACCAACGATCGGTCTTAAAATAATTTATTCTGTAGTTTATTAAACTTTTTTCTTTAGGGAATAAAAATATAAAATTCCTTAACGTCGGGCAAAAAGTGCTCGCATCTGAATGGCTGCCAAAAATGCTGTGGAACTTTGCCTGTACATTCGTATTTCCTTTCCTATGATTCCAAACCGAACCGAACTGTGTGTGTGTGTTACATATGTATGTGTATGTGTGTAAGTATATATCTTTATAGATAATGGTTGAATTCTCTCTCTCATTTATCGCAATTTGGACAAATACAAATAATTGAATCGCACGTTAAACTAATAGAATACATGGGAGCTGCTTTTAGGGTTATTAATTTCGCGACAAATAATTCGGCAATTATAGGCTCAACTAAAAACAAACATACACGAAAATTATTGTACACTATTAAGAACTAATCGTAAATTTAGAACACAATCTTTTTTAAGAGATTTTACAAACGAATTTTAAAATTTACATGGACACATGGACATTTTTGAAAGTACAATTAGAATTTGTTTACAATTAAAATTAAAATTACATCGTACGAAACAATAATAAATATACAATATGCATTTGTTTACTCGCTTCTGTTTAACACTTAAGATTGGTGTTGTCTCTGTTCACAAAATAATTTCAAAACGTGATGCTTAGTTACTGTAGTTGTTGTTGTTGTTATCGATGTACCACACACCCATCCCATATCTCTATATAGGATGGCGACAGTACGATCATTATCTTTAGAATAATTATTATGCTTTATAATAGTTAGTTAGATCAATTGCAACAAACGTAAATACTCAATTTTTTGCATGTGTGCATAATTCTACATAAAATAGTTTCATCTTCTGGTTTTAATATATAATATAATTAGAGATTTGTTGCGTGTTATTGTTTAAACGATAACCTAAAGCTTGTTTTGATTTTTTTCGATTTTTATTTTGTTTTTCGTTTCAATTATGAAGCTTCCTAAATATTTACAATCTAACACAAGCCCCTGTAAATAATCTTTAATTGGTTACCCATCGATATTTGGCCAGCAGTGCGTGATATGCCGACCAAATAACTATCGCTATCGCTAATTGTTACACACATTAATATACAGTATATACCTATAATATATTGTTGATCTTGATCTGGGTGATTTTGCAACATACTCAATACGCCTAGGTTAATTATGTCAATATAGAATCTGTCAAGCCTTAACATACTGAATTTTATATGCCTCTATATATGCATATGTGCTTGCTAATACATACATATACATACATGTATACAATGCATAATTTAAACATACATATACAGTATGAATACTGAAATCATCGAGTTTTCTTATGTGTGGATGTGTTAGTGTCTGTGAGAGTACTTCTTTATAGTGTGAGTGTGTGTTGTTTAGAGTTACATGTTACAGGTTATATCAATCGGGTTACCAATGTGAGCACGTCTGTACTGTTCCTTCTGTTCATATACTCTATATAATATGGTATATATGCACACGTATAGGATATAATATCAACGTTCTTTTAACTCTTACACATACAACTGGTGTATCTAGCGTCTAATACTTAAACCGTATATGCTAAGTATATAATGAAAATGTATCACGATTGACCAAAATTAGATCGAATTAACCGTTAACTACACATGTTTCTGTTTCTTTGCTGATTTTGCATTTTGTTTCCTTCATTCTCATCTCTCCGGACATTGAGCCCTGCTCAACTGGAGTTTTTAATGAATTCGATTTAGTTTAAGTACTTGCGGCAACGCTTTGATCCGCACGAACAGGGTATTTTCTCGTCTTCGAATGGGAACTTGTAGTCATAGGTCAGCTCCTCACCCTGCACGATGCGACGCAGGGCAAAGATGATGATGTGCTTGTGGCCAAGTATATCGACGACCTTCGAGTAGCAATTCGGCTAAGGAAGAGGAAGTAAATAAACGTGAGTTCCAAACATGTTCTGTTAAGTATTTTGTTTTGCTCACTACATACCTCACATGAGTGATTGATAAAGCGTGCCGCATTGCCACGCATGGTGGCATCCACCACCAGATTGTCGTCGATCTTGAACATGTAGCAGCCAATGCCGCGACTATCATAATACCGCTCCCGCTTGTCAGTCAGCGTTGAGCGTATCAACTCGCCAGCGTATTCGATAACCATTTCACCTGTTTGAAAATGACGATGATTAGTTCCTTCCTTGAATTAGAGAGAACATCACACTTACCCGCTTCAATGTCCTTGGTGCAGTAGAGACCGCGTCCATGGATATGCGAACGGAAGACGCCAACATAATCCTTGTAGGTCTCCTTGAGTGTACGGTACTTCATGGCCATGGGCAGATTGCTGCCGGTTCCGCGTCTGCAAGTGATTCAAATTTGTATATGTTAATATATATATTCTGATTGAGTCTAGATTGAACCTACCTGGGCACCAGTTCGTTGTCCGATGGTTGCACAAACACTTGTATGGGCTGCTTGCGATGCCGTGACGCCAGCCAACTAAACATATCGTACTCGGAACGAGTGCTATATGGTTCGCAACGTGCGCTCTCATATGGATTCTCTTGCAGCTCCTCCTGATCCGAGCCATAGTCCATAAGGGTCTGACCATCAGCTGCAGTGCCAATTACAGCTGCATTGCTTGCACAGCCACCGTTGCCGGCAAGTCCAGACGCTCCACTAGCTGCCGTCGACACGTTGCCATTGCGTTTGTGATACTTCGGCGTATACTTGGCACATTTCTCCACGCCAGGCAGCTGCTCGATCAGATATTTCAATGCATTCGTCTTCAGACCAATCATCTGAACGCCACTCATATCGGCCAACGGCCCCTCCGGCAATGGGGTCAGACCATGTGCTCGTCTTGCCACCTGCACTGCCTCGAATACCTTCTCCCAAATCTCGGCAATGGAACTGGACTTGTAGGTGAAGCCATCCTCGCTTTGTATCTCGTACAGTAGATGAGGTCCACTGATCCGTTTCGGATCACGCATTGGCGGTGGCTGCTCGGGCGCAGCAGCTGTGGGCACAACATTGCCAACATTATCGGCAACTGTCTGCGGTAGTTGTTGTACCACATCGAGCTTGGGTTTCTTGAGATCTAGTTCGACGCCAGCCTGCAGTTGCTTCAACTGCAGCTCATGAGCCTCGGCCATTTCGTTGATGTAGCTGGCGGCTGCCTCGACTGCAGCTGTCTCCTCCGCTGTTGCTGTAAATGCTTCATCATCTGTGGCACCAACGACGCCAACACTGGCACCAGTTGTGGCCAGCACATCCTCGACCATTTGCTGATAGCCAGCGCTGGCCTCGACTGTTGTCGCGGTGGCAATGGAATCTGCGCAGTCATCGTTGGTCAGATTATCCAGAATCTTGCTGATTTTCTCCTTGACTGCAGGTTCCTCGCTGTCGGACATTTCATGATCGTTGCACGCCGATGTTGCCATTTTAAGACTGAAGCCATCGTCGTCATCCTCATCATCCTCATCGCCCTCATCCGCTGGACTCTGTGCATCATTGTCGTTCTTCATGTTGGCAAAGTGATCCTCGGTGTCCATGGGCACATCATCATGCACATGGAATCCATGCTTTTCCAGCAAACAACTCGCACTGGTTGCCAACTGATAGCCATTGCTAACCATTTCCAGTTGTTGTTGCTGCTGCTGCTGTTGTTGCTGGCACGTTGTGGTCTCGATAAGCATGAGATCGTTGTGCTTCGATTTGTCCAGTTGAAGATGTTGTACACCCTGCTCTGCTTGTTCCTTTTCGTAAATGGACTCGTTGTAGATTGCCTCATGCTGCTGCAGCTGCTGTTGTTGCTGCTGTTCTTGCCCCTGAATTGTGGCGACGATGGCATTCGTTGCCTGTCCCAGATTGTCCATTGTAATCCCATTTGCCTTTAGCTCCAGCTCGTAGCCAGGAGATTTTTGCTCCAGCTGCGCAAAGCACTTGACCAGCGGCTTCTGATTGGATGCACCCGCAGCGACTACCGGTTCAATGGGCTCTATAGGCTTGGGGGGCGTTGGTGACTGTACCACGGCATCGGTGTCCAGTGGAGCTGGCTCCTGGCGCTGCTGCATGGGCAGCACACGATTCGTTGGCCTGCTGTTGATGGTGATGGTGGTGCTGGTCTGTTGTGGTGGCACGCTGCTGCTGGCACTTGTTGCAGCCAGTGGTTGCTGCTGCAGAGGATTGACCACGTTGGTGGGCAGCGAATTGCTGGCAAAGTGCTGCAATCGTGTCGCGTTGCCGTTGAGCAGCAGCTCTGATTGTTGCTGCTGCGGCAGCGATTGTTGTTGTTGCTGTTGTAGCTGCTGCTGCTGTACGTGTTGTTGTTGCTGCAGCTGTTGCTGGTGCTGCTGTTGTTGGTGTTGCTGCTGCAACTGTTGTTCCAGCTGCAGTTGTACAGGCTGCGCTTGTGGCACTGGCGTCATCACAAACTGAGCTGTAGTCTGTGGCTCGGCTGCATTCACAATGCTTATGATGGGTTGCTGTGCTACTGGCTGCAACTGCGCCGCCGTCAACTGTTGCTGGTGCTGCAGTTGCGGCTGTGGCTGTTGTTGTGGCTGCAGCAGCAACGGTTGCTGATGCTGTTGAATCTGCAAAGAGGCCGGCAAACGCTGATGCAGCATTGTTACCTTGGGCGCCACTTGCGGCTGCTGCTGTTGCTGAAGCTGTTGTTGCTGCAGCTGTTGTTGCTGCTGCTGCTGCTGTTGCTGTTGCAGTGCCGCCACTGCCACTGGCGGGGTCAGCTTTGGCGCCGGTTTCATCACTTTAGGCTTCACCTCCACCTTGTGTATGGGACGAATCAAATTGAACTTCTTCTGCAGCGGCTTCGAGGCAATGCTGGGTGGTGCACCACATGTGGTGCCCGTCTGTTGCTGCTGCTGTTGCACATGCATTGCTCCCACGACTGACTTGTTGTTGTTCTTCAGTTCGTTTGTCTGTGGACGCTGTTGGTACTGCGTCGTCAGCTTCAGAAGATTCCCATTGACATTGGCCGCCGCCAGTGGTTTCTGCTGTGCCTGCAACTGTTGCTGCTGCTGGTGCGAGGCAATGTTGGTGGGCAACACCTTGTTGATTACCTGCTGCGCTTGCTGTGGCTGTGGCTGCACTTTGCTCAGCACCGAAATCGGCGCCTTGGGCGTATTCGTGTTCCGCTTGAGCTGTGCCACAGGCGGTATTTTTGCAGTTACCACCAATGGGGCAGCATACTCCGACATGGTTGCTTGTTGCATCGTCGTTGTAGTGGGCGTTGTCTGAAACTGAAAGCCAGCGTTCTGCAGCAGCTGCGCAGTGGCCTCATCGGTTGCCGTCGCCTGCGATTGAGTCTGCTGCTGCTGCTGCTGTTGTTGTTGCAACACACTGGTGGCAGCATTCAGAAAGCTGCCTGTGCTGGCGCCATCCACGGTATTGTTGAGCACCACATAACCCGCCGGCAGGTCGACTATCGGTTCGATTTTACTCGCCTGGAACACTTGAGTCGTGGTCGCAGAGAAACTGGCATTCTGGCTGAGCACACCCGGCATGGCTGTGGAAACGAATTGTTGCGACGACATAACCGTGTTCTGGACAATCGTTTCGAGTCCGTAGTACATTGGTTGCGTGGCCAGAATCACTTGTGGCGCTGCTGTGGCAAATTCCAGACCAGTGCCCGCCGCTCCCGCTGTGCCACCCAATATCAGTGGCTGCTGCCCCGCTCCAGTCTGTGTCCCATCGGCGCCAGTCGTTGCCAATTGCAGAGTTTGCGGTTGAATGAGCGTGCCAATGACCTGTGGCTGGGCTTGCAGAGATCCTGCCAGCATTTGCAGCCCTGTGTTGGTGGGTGCTGTGGTCAACATGAGATTCCCACTGGCATCGGTCTGCAGGAACGTCGCTCCAGCACCGGGTGCAGCTGCCGTTAGAAACGTGGGCGTGGCTGTCGTTTGCTGCGGCTTAAAGTCATTCGCAGTTGGGATGGAGATATATTGAAGCTGCTGATTCTGGCCATCGCCAGTGACAAACGAGATAATGTTCTGCGCCTGCGTCTGTGGTAGAAGCAACTGTGGCGCCTGCGCTTGCGCATTGCTCTGGAAGAGCAACTGAGGCTGCAGCAGATTCTGGCCCAGCAGCTGAGTGGCACCATTGGTGGCAACCGTAATCGGTGTCTGTTGCTGTTGTGCCTGATGATGCTGCTGCTGCTGGTGGTGGTGCTGCTGGTGATGCTGCTGCTGATGTTGCTGCTGCGGATGCAGCTTGGCCTGAATGGGCTTGACGCCATGCGCTGATTTGAACTGTTTCTGCTTGGCCGCCGCCGTTGCCTGTTGAGCTGCTTTGGTGGCCACCGTCTTCAGTGGTTTACCCGTGCCGCGCAATGGCAGCACAATCTTCTTGTCGCTATTGGTTGCCTGCAGTGTCTGGTAAGTGGTTGTTGTTGTTGTCGGCATCGCCGTTGTTGCCTGCAACTGCAACTGCGTTGCTGCTGTCGTGTGGCTCTGTGGCAACTGTATGAACTGTTGTGTTCCATCCGGATTAGTGGACAGAGCAATCAACTGCGGCTGTGCTGCTGCACTCACCGTGGGCTGCGTCAGTGCAAAGCCACCACCCAAATTGGCTGCCAAACTCTGCAACGAATTTGCGTACAGCTGCAACTCATCGCTGCCCGTTGCAGTCGTCGCTGTTGCCGCATTGGGCTGCGACAGAAAGAATCCGTTGCCCAGCGACTGTGGCTGCAGCTGCAGCGATTGCAATCCCTGCAGTCCCTGCACACCAAACTGTCCCAGTGTGGCCAGATTCTGCACCTGAGGAAACGATGTTTGCAAATAATTCAGTCCTCCTGCATTGCCCAGAGTTGCCGCTGCCAGCGCCTGCTTCTGCAGCTCGTTGAGGCTCTCGGCGCTGAGCTGATGAGCAGGCCCAGCCCCAGTGCTGTTGTTTGTCGTCTCTGATTCCGATTCGCTGGTCGAGGACATCGGTTCACATGTGCCCAGATGACGCTGGAACGAGTCGTAGTTGCGATATGTGCACTGACAGCGTTCGCATTTCACCTGCCCCGTAAACTGTGCCGTCGACAGGTTGCCATCGCCGCCAATGATCCGAAACTCAGTGATAGAATCATCAACGCCATCCATTTGAGTGATCTTCAGCTTCGTGGCCTCCTCGCGTGTGTCGTTCTTTTCGAAATATCGCTTTGCCGCACTCCAGGTGAAACTTTTGCTACGCATAGCTGCGCTGCCCTCGCCGGCAATGTCACCAACAATGCTGGCATTGCTGCTGCACACAGACTGGCGACGCGTAATGCCAGCCACGGTGGCCATCTCCTTTTTGCTGCGCTGCTGATTGAGACTCAGCAACACACCCTCGGCCAGATTCTTTGACAGTTTGCGTCGCTTGAGAGCGGCAACACTGCTGCCATCCAACTTGGTCCAGGGACGTGTCTGTGCAGCGTTGGCCGTCTTCTTCAGCGCTTCGCCGCGCTGCTTGGCCGCTTGGCTTGAGGTGCGTGCTGCCGACAACATGGCATCCTCGACAGGATTGCTGGCTGGCCAGCAATTGCTCAGCTCCATCTGCTTGCTGAGGCTATTCGAGTTGCGCGTGTCCTCATCGCAGATGCTCACCGAACTGCCTGGTCCCTGCTGGGATGTGGCCGTCGCAGATGTGCCATCCTTGGACTGTTCACTCATGGCAAACAGTTCCGTCTTATCGCCCAGATCCTCGTACATGAATATGTCCAGCATTGAGATGCCGTCGAGCAGCTCATGGGGTAAGTCTTCGAATATGGCATCCTTGATTTCCGGCGGTAAGAGATCCGCATTCTGCTGTGGCTCCTCTTCGGTATTCTCGTCCGGCGGCACATACGAATTGGGAAACTCAGCCCAGTCGTTGGTGCCGTTGGAGTCCAGCAGATCACTGCGTGCCAAACTGTTGTGCCATCGGGCAATCTGTGCTAGACCCAGCTGCACCAACGATCCATTGGAATTGGTGTGATCCACAGTGAAATTGCGACCAGCATCAAGGCTCAATGTGCTGGAATAACTGTTTTGTATGGTGGTGCGTACCGTGTACTCGACAATCTTCCATGGCTCCTTCGAGGACCAATAGAGGCGCGAGCAGAGGAAATTAATTGGCACAATGGCCTCGAAAGAGTCCGAGAAACGTGGCACAATCGATCCCAGCTGTCGCACCTCCAGCGAACCAATGTGAAACTGCACCTTGGCCGGTTCAATGAGCTTCTTTCGCTTTCGATCCAGTTCCACGTAGACAGGACGTGAGACCTCAAAGTTTGACTCATAGGTGACGCTGGGGGATCCATTGGACTTCAGTGCGTTGCGTGCGTGGGCGGGGCAATACATGGACTTGTCGGTGAGGAAGGCACAATCGATGCTGCGCGCACAGGGATAATGATAATGTTCGCCACAGGCCTTGACATTGCAGCCAACGGTGGCGCCGCGATTGCCGCACACGGTGCACTTGATCATGCGACCACGTGCCACAGCACTGTGTACATTCTGCAATGATCCATCGATCTCCTCGAAAACCTCCGCAGACCACATGGCACAATTGGTATGGACCCAACAGTCATGGCCGCAGTACAGCAGACGTGCCTCGTCGCTGGACAAACCTTCGCCACTCTTGCGGCAAAAGAGACAGACACGCGTGTCGAGACGGGTCTTCAGAGCACAGCCGCCCATCTCATCTACATCCTCTAGTGGAATGTCCAGCACACCTGGTCGCGGTGCCTGCGATGTCTGCGCCTGATGTTCGCCAAATGTGGAGGGTGAATCCTCCAGTTCCTCATAGCCACACGATTCGAACATATCCTCCTCGAGTGCATCGGTGCATGCCTTGGTCTCGTTCTGGAACCACGGAAACTGTTCACTCAGCAACTCCTTGTAGGCAATGTCCAGTTCATCACAGTTGCTCTGCTGTATCACTTGGCTCATGTCGTAGTTGAACTCGGCCAGCGAGACATAAGCATTGCCGGCGATCTTCTGCTTGATATCCACCAGACTGAAGGATTGTGGCTGAGTCAGCACTGGCTGCAGGCAGCTGCATGACAACTGCGACGACGTTGTCATCGGCTTTGGGTTGGCATTCTGCTGCTGCTGTTCCTTGAACTCGTATACATCGTCGCTGTTCTGTGACTCGCCATCGCTTCCGAGTCCATTGTAATTGAACTGCAGCGCCTTGGGCTGCAAACGACCTTGATTACTGCTGTTGTTGCTGCTCTTGCCAGTGGAGGCAGCACAAGTGCAGCGGAGTTTCTTGCGCGGACTGAGCTTGAGTAGCGCACACGCTTGCCGCGACTTGCTGAGCAGCTTGAGCACACTATACAGACTCGACTTGAACTCCTCCATGACAGCCTGCCGCCACTCGTCCGCCTTGTTGCGTGACACATCGCAGCGTCGTGCGCACTTCTTGCAGATGAACTCGATGGATTCGGGAAGCGTGCTCAGCAGATTGTATTGCTCATCGCTGAGACCTTCGCACTTTGAGTGCACCCACTGATTGCAGTCGCCGCACTCCATCATCTTCAGATCGAAGTCGTTGTCGTCATAGCACTTCTGGCAAATCGGGCAGAAGTTTCCCTTCTTGCGCAGTTTGAAGCAGGCCGTGCACATGGGCAGATTACCGACAAACTTGGACACTTTTGTGGTGCCGCAGGATTTGCACTTGAGGCAATTAACACAGATTAGCGGACGATCGGCGCCTAGCAGACGTTTGCTAGTGCCCAGACAGGTGCTGTGATAGTTCTTCTGGCACTTTTGGCACTTCACCTTTGAGCCCGAGGACATGTTGCAAGTGTAGCACACAGTGCAGCGTGGACACAGCCAATTGAGACGCTGCGTCAACTGTTGCAACACTGAATTAGTCGTTGCCGAAATGGCGCAGGCATTCGTCGATGTCTCAAGCAGACTATTCATTAGAGTATCCTCAAAGGAGCTATGCTTTAGATTGTACTCGTCCAGCACACAATACTGATGATACGGTTCGCAGCAGCAGGCACAAAAGATGAGCGGGTCCAGGCCAGTGGAGCCACAAAGAAAACATAGCGCTCGTTGTGCCACTGTCTCCGTGACAATTAAACCAAATCCCGTTTGGCAAACCTCCGCTGGATCGTAATTCTCCCAGAAGTCTATCGATATCAATGTCTTCAGGCGACTCACTTCCTTCGCGAGAGCACGACGACTTTGCGCAGCAGCAGCTGAATGCAGCTGAATCGACGACGTGTTGCTGCTGCTGCTGAGATCCGTGTTGCGCTGCTTCTTGTGTGCCACCAGTCCGCCGGCGCCTGCTGACCCACCTGCTGATACTACCGTTGCGGCAGCTGCATTTCGTGTGGTCACCTTTCCCTTGCTTGCCGCTGTCGTCTTCTTAGCCTCTGTCTGTGTTGTTGTTGCTGTTGCTGGTTTGCTTGTCTTGGACTCCGCTGTCGTTGTTGTTGTATTCGAATTCTTTGCTGCCGTTGTTGTTGTTGCTTCCGTTGGCGGCGCCTTGCATGTGGCACAGTTGTCATTCTCATCGATGATCATCTGCACGGGCACTGGAGATTTGGGTTTCTTGGCGGCCACTTCGGTTGCCGTTGCCTCAGTCGTTGGCGCTGCTTCAACAGGAGTCGCTGTTGCTGCAGTCTGTTCCATCTGCTCATTCTCATCCTCACCACCAAAGGTGGCCAATGGTTGGCCCAGCACAATGGATGCACTGCGACACACATGCTTTACACGCGGACCCTTCAGATCGATGCGTTGTCGCTTAAGGTTGTCGGGTGCCGTCGCAGTTGTTGGTGCTCCCACTGCCTCAGCTGCCTCCACTTGAGCATTATTGTTTGCAGCTCCAGCTGTCGATGATGCTGCACCTTGAGCCGCAGAAGTCGCAGACGAGGAGGACGCACTACAAACACCTGCTGATTGCTGTTCCTCCTTCTGAGCTTCCTTGATGTTTGTCTCCGCGTTGGCTTTTTTACCAACTGGACTGAGTGGCTTCTCGGCTTCCAGTTCTCGCGCCTTTTCCTTGTCCTTCTCCAGCTTATCCTGCTTAGCCTTTCGCGTGGCTTTCGCAGGTGCTGCCGCTGCTGCTGCTTCACTGGTGCTAGGCACAGGACTCAGACCCAGAGACTCCGCAGACGATGCTTTCTTCAGATCACTGGCATTGCCAATTTTCAGGAACAAAGGCTTTTCGAGTATGGCTGGACGCAAGAGGGGCGTACTGCCAAATGTGACATTGTTCTCGGCCAGAGGATTCGATTTGATAGAGTTCACAGTGGACTCGACACTGGTTTTCCATTTGATGGTCGAGTTGCTGCTCGACGCTGCTAACGATGACGACGAAGTTGCCGATGAGGGCGTTGTGGAAGCGTTTGCAGAAGCAAAGCGTAAACTTCCAGTGGGCGACAACAGCTCCAGATTTGATTTGTCACTATCCCGCAAAGCTGCATCCTCTCGCATGCTAACAGGTAAAATGCCACTCATGCGACTTCTGTGCCCCGTGGGCAGCTGCAAGACCGACAGACACTTCTTGAGCCAACACGCTGTGCAGCGTTCTTTGTAGAGCTTTTTGAAGTTCTTCAATTGGCTTTTGGGCGAGAGTATGTTGCAGTTGCCACCTGGGAGGGAGGGGAAACAAACTGTTAGAAGTAACACACAAAGAGTCACAATTGCCGCACTTACCTTCTGTGCTGCCCTTACACTGCAACTGCTGCTGACTGCTGCTCTGTGCAGTGGATAACTTTGATATTTTGGTCACCCTCGATATGAATTTGCGGCAGACTTCGCAGGCAATCACACCGTACTTACGTGCCAGCGGTGCCTCCTTGTTATTGACAGGTGTGGCACAGACGGCACAAGCCATGGGAGAAACTACAAGAGAAAGCGGAATGACTCAGTCAAGATTCTATTAGACACCCTCAGGCACTTACCTGGACTGCTTAGAGAGGAGGAGCCAAAGGTTACAGCAGAAATGGCACTTGAGGAGGTTGCGGACAAAAGCGTCGACTTGCTCGTTGCTCCAGCAAACGTTGATGATCCACTGTTGTCCGTTTGAAGTTGCAGACGCGATTTACGCAGTACAAAACTGCCATACTGCTTCGTGGTGATGGAACTGGGAAAGTGTTCTTTGCCCAGTGAAAGGCTCAAAGCAGTCGATGATGTTGTGGAGGAGGAGCTTGCGGCCGTTTCGTCCGCCAAATCACCGAGACCAAAGTAATTCTTGGGTTTTGCCTTAGCACTGATCTCGTTGCTCTTCTTGGTGCTCGTGTTTTTTGAGCTGCTGCTGTTGCTGGTGATGCAGCTACTGATGCCACCCATTTCAAGAAGTCGCTTGTTTGGCTTGATGATGCGCGACGAGCGAGTGCTGCGCTTGGGCAGAACAAAGTGTTTGTACATGATAAGCTTCGCCTGCTCGACATCCTCCTCGTGACTGACTGCCGTCTCGGCACTCTTCTCTGAGCCAGCCTCCTCATTGTCATCCATGTCGGCATCCTCATCGTTGTCCTCATCATCATCGACATCTTCACTGCTTGCAGAACTGCAAATAACAATGAATATAATACTGTAAAAATTGAACTAATCTGAATGTCACTCAGTACTCACCCATCGTCATCTTTATTCTCATCTGCTCTGCGAAATGTGACACCACCAGAGCCAATGTCGTCCTCATCATCCATTGGCGCACCAAAGGCACGAGACAGACCAGTGCCAAATGTTGTCGAGGACGACGACGACGACGAGGACGCAGCAGCAGCATCAGCATCATTGCTCGACGGCGTCGAGCGAAACTTGAGCGAGTTGAGCTTATCAATGTTGGAGGTTTTATTGAGTATCTTGGACAATATGGACGGACGCACTATAAACTCGCTGCCCCGGCAATAGGTAAGCGGTCGATTCATGCTATCCTTCTTCATGATGGACACCAGAGGCACACGATTATCGGGATTATAGAAACGCTTCACCACGCACTTATCATCGCTGGTCTCCAGTATGTTCTTAAAGGTGACAGTTTTCTTTTGCTTCGTTGCCGTTGCCGTCGTCGTCGTCGTCGTTGCTGCCGGTGTTCCCACTGTCGACGACGTTGCGGTGGCTCCATTTGGATGGGGACTTGAGCCATTGGCAACTGCCGCAGCAGCAGCAGCAGCATTTTTTGAGCTGGGCACTGTTTCCGTTGCCGCCTCATTGGTCATTTGATCGCCTGTAACCTTCAGCTGGGGGAAAAAACAACATGGTTAGTTCAACAAGGGTTCAGGTTTGATGTGTCTACTCTACGCGCGCCTTCCCACAGCCAATCAATAATTCATGCAAGTAACTACATGCAAGCTCGTAAAACTAAAGCAAAGCAGGCAAAACCAACACACAAGAAGCAGAAAGAGAAGCATGCAAAGAGGGAGAAGGAAGCAGGGGAGAAGGGGAACAGGGGAACAGGGAACAAGTGCAAGTTTTGGGGGAAAACGAGTTATGCATGTGCAGCAGCAGAAGCAGCAGCAGCAGCAGGTACAGCCTGGCGGGCAGGGCCAAGCGCGAAAACGTCATAAGAGCCAATTAAGCAGGTAAGCGAGCAGGCAATGGGCAGACAGCCAGACTAGGGGAAGACCATAACCAGTAAGAGGGAAAGAGGGTAGGGAGTGCGGAGTGCGGAGGGGCATGGGAGGTAGAGGGTGCATAATTTAGCGCCCGACTTGACGGGGTTCTTTTCTTTGCACATTTTCTTTTCTTATTTACATTCGCCAAAGCTGAAATGGGGCACAGTGTGTAAGCAAATAGCACGCAACACACACACACACAAGAAGAGGAGGAGGAGGAAAAAAGAGAGAGAGAGAGAGACCAAAATCACTGAGGAAAATCGGCTTTAACTTATGCTATATTATGTGCATAGTATAACTAACAGCAACACACACACACACACATGTTTAAATGCATGTTTGTTTGTGTGTGTGTGTGTGTAGAGCGGGGAGCGAGAAGCGTGTGTACTGTACAGAACAACTGGAGCTCATGAAATCAACTTACCATTGCAACGTCTTCGCCAGCAGCGCCTGCTGCTGTTGCTGCTGCTGCGGCTGCCTCGACAACTTTTGGCTCAATCGAGGCGAAGGGGTTCTTCGTCGTCAGCAGGCCTGCAGCTGCACCTCCTCCTCCGCCCCCTGCCCCTGCCCCGCCCACAGCCACAGCACTCAGCGTGGTCGCCAATGACAACGCTGGCGTCCCAGTCCCAGTTGCAATCCCCGCTGTTGTTGCAGTTGCTGCTGCTGTTGTTGTTGCTGCGACTGCTGCTGTCGCAGTTGGCGTCGTTGTTGTTGATGTCGCTGCTGCTGTTGCAGTTGCTGTTGCTGCTGCTGCTGTTGTTGTTGTCGTAGGAGAAGACGATGATGATGAAGGGCAATTAAGTTGCAATTGTTGTTGCTGCTGCTGCTGCTGTTTGAGTTTTGAAGTCGAGGGCAACATCACCTCCGCTCGGGCCAGATTCAAGTTTTTGAATTTTTTATTGCCTCCTTTGCGTGCACGCTGCAACGCACTGAGGCCCGCAACAAAGGCGGGAGCAGTTGCTGTTGTTGTTGTTGCTGCTGCCTTCCTCTCATTGCTGCTGTCATTGCCGCCATCATCATCGTTGCCAGCGTCCTCGGTCGCGACATCAGGGACATTGCAGTCGTTGTTGTTGCCTTGATTTTTGCATTCCTTGACCTCAGCGTTTCTCTGATGGCTGCTACTCTTGTCATTGCTACCGTTTACACTGCCACCGTTTGTGGTGCTGCCACTGCCACTGCCACCTCCTGCTGCACCTCCTCCTCCTGCAGTGCCATTGCCTGCGCTCAGACTGTTGCCACTTGTGGCCACGCCAGCTCCACCTGGCGCACTATCATCGTCATCGTTATCACAATTGTTGCTCTTGTCCCGCGACGCTGAACCGCCAGCGCTCTGTTCACTGCTCTGTTGCTGTTGCTGTTCCGTTGCAGCAGCAGCAGCGGCAGCTGTGGCCACCGCAGAATCATCCTCTAGTTGCAGCACACTTATCCGCTTGCGATTAATCGACTTGGATGGTTTCCCGGGGAACTTGGAGCGGCCCATAATATATGAAGGAGCACTTGCTGGTTTTTTATTTGCATTTGCAATTCTTTTATTATGTTTTTTTGTATATTGTTTTTTGTTGTTGTTCTTTCTCTCAACCTCTCTCTCTCTCTCGTGCTCCGTTAACCCGGCTAGGTTGCCTTGTTGTTGCTGTTGGTGGAGGTGGGGAAGGTTTATTGTAAATAACAAGCCCACAATGACAACAACAATAATAATAATAATAGCAATAACAACAACAAGAAGTTAAACACCTAAAATATCAGTAACAACGTCAGCAATGCGAGTTTGGAATGCGTCAATTTCCCCCTCTCTCTCACACACACACACACCTATACACACAGAGCCGTGGGCTGCTGCTAATGTTGTTGTTGTTGTTCCACTCCACTCTTGACGCGACTTGACTCTCGACTCCACTCGACGCAACGCGATGCGATGCGACGCGTTCACGGCGCGACTCGTTTCGTTTCGTTTCGATTCGTTTCGTTAGTGTTCGTGCTTCGTGTTTCGTGTTCGTGCTCGTTCCTGTTTTGTTAGCTCGTTTTCGCGCGCGTTCCTCGCTCCTTGCTTTGCAAATTACAACTACTAAAGCCGAACGGGAACATGACGTCGCAGCCGTCAAAGCGGCATCGTCATCGGCTTTGCTCCGTTCGCGCTCTCTCGCGCTCTCAAACACACACACACACACACACACCCTTTTGCAATGGCTCTCTCACTGTCCTCTCTGTCACGCTGTCGTCCCACTCTGTTCTCTGTGTCCTCTCTCTCTCTCTCACTCTCTGTCCCCTCTCTCTCTGTCCGCTCTCTGCCTCTGTCCGCTCTCTCTCTCTCTGTAGTCTCTCTGGCGCTCCTGACGCGCTAAAGGTGCAATTGCAGCTGCCTTTGTCTCGTTGTTGTTATTGGCTCAGTTCGGCTTCGGTCCCTGCTGGCACATCTTGCGTGACCACCGGCACACACCACCACTAACATCACCATCACCTACCACTAAATATAGTTTTTAAAAAAATCGTCACAAAGCGGACAACAACAACAACAGCAACAGCATAAAGAAAATAAGAAGAGGAAGAAGAAAAAGGAACTGGCTGCGCTCCTTTATAGCACGCGCTCGATTCGTCTTCGTTGCAGACTCCTTTTGAGCGACTGTCGTCGTCGGGCCCCGTTTGTGTTGTTGCTGTCCCCTTCCCACTCACACAAAACTCTTTCTCTCTCTCACGTTTTGTTGTTAATCGCGCACAGTTCTTGCTGTTGTTGTTGTTGCTCGGTTTCATCGACGTTTTAAGTGGTTTTTTCAACTTCAGAGTGAACTTTTTCTTTGCAGGATTTTCTTGTTCTTTATTGTTGTTATTGCTACTGTCGCGAGTGTCGCTTCTTGTTGTTGTTGTTATTTGCTGAAAATTGAAATTCTTACGATGTGTTATCGTTGTTGGTGTTGTTGTTGTTGTTGCCCACTACCCTGTTAAGTGGTGGGTTTTCCTTTATGACCGCCTATTTACGACAGAAGTTTTTTAATGCTGCTATTTTTTTTTTTTGCTTTTCTTTTCGATTTCTTGTTCTTTCTCTTTCTTTCTTTTATGGTCTTATGGTGACGCGAGAATGAAAATTCTTCTTTTTGCGCGTTTAGTTTTTCTGCGTTTTGAGTTTTTGCTCGTCGTATTTACAATTTTCCACATTGCTGTACTTTCGCGGAACGTTGCTTAACTATGGCAGCGCGCACTTTGGCTACGGACTCATCATCAGCAACATCATCATCATCAACATCTCGATCATAATCAACTTCTTCATGGCAATCATCATTGGCAGCGACTTCATCATCATCATTGTGATTATTATTGTCGTCAGATCCGCCTTAACTACATCATTACCATCGACTACACTCACTCTCGTCGTCGCACACTCAATTCCCGGACTTATACACACACACTGTCTTACACACACACACGCGCGCACACACACACGCACACACGTGAGATTTGCGCATCGGTTTTCGTTTTCTCTGTCTATCTGTATGTCTGTGTGTGTGTGTGCGAATTTTTGTCTTAGCGCGCGAGAGATTTTTCTTCAATCTGGAAAAATGATTGAAAAGGGGGGAAAGAAAACAAAGTAGAAATTTATTAGTTCGCTTCGTCGCAGTTGGCAAACAAGTTGCGATGTTGCACTGTGTGTGTGTGTGTGTGGATGAGTGGGTGTGGGTGTTGGTGATAGTGTCTGTGCTTGTGAGTGTGTGTGCTACAGGAGCTGCATGTGAGGGTTAACCAAGTTTGTGAAATACTTAATGGCTAATGGGATCGGAATGAGAATGAGGTGACGCATGTGACTGTGACTGTATGTGTGTGTGTGTGTGTGCATGTGGATTTGTATCTTGTTGATGAGTTGTTTTTGTTATTGTTGCTAGTAGTAGTACTAGATGGAGTAGGGGAAGTTGCTGTTGTTGTTTATAGTAGCTACCGTTTCATTTGCTTTTGTTTATACCCTTTGTGCTGGGTATATTTACTTTGTCAATATTGTACAAGTACTATGGCATTCGCAATGTCAACTACAATATATTAAACAATGGTCGAAGGGTATAAAAATCCCATATGATTGAAACCAGAGAGGTTTAATACCTATTGACTGCTTCGTTTATATTTTTTCTCGATTTCAAAACTTATTTATTTAAGAAATGCTCTCAAAATTACGGCAAATATCAGAAATAATGCATGCTGGGTTTAATCGCCATAGATAATACGTAAATAACATAGAGCTTAAAGTAAAATGTATAAATTTTGTTTGAATTTTCAAGAAATTTCCATTAAATTCATTGAAAAAGTTTACATTTTGAATATGTTTTCTAATTGTCGGATATGTCCAATTTTATAAGACTGTCCATATTAATATTCCCGCTTGTATTTATTATTTCATTATTCATTAGATCGATCTATAATGTAACCGGTTCCAAACGCAGCTTTTGGTATCTATAAAAAAAACTTTCAGAACTTCACCTTGTACAATACGCAACAAAGTTTGCTATAATTATCATGGGTCTCAAAATAAAAGTCTCTTCCGAAAAGACTTAAGGAGTATAAAACCCTTCGGTTAGCATGCAGAAGACAGTTTTCTTTCATATTTATACCCTTTCGAACATAAATAAAAAGGGTATACTAACTTTGTTTTGTTTTCATTGGTTTCTTGTTGATTTTCTTTTTGTTGTTTTTGTGGTTGTTATTGCTTGGTTTGAACTAGTAACTGCAATTTACACTGGCTTTGCCGCCTACCGCCTGCATGAGTCAGTTCCGTGCACAGGTTGTTGTGGCTGTGGCTCTTGTTGTTGTTGCTGTCTAAGAGGTGTTTGTATTTACCTAGAGGCACACGACAACAACGTCAAAAGCAACGGCACAATTACCACCACATTTACAGTAACTGTTCCTAGCCCAGCACTCTCAACCACTCTCGGCCAGTTTAGCTTCATAGTTGGCCAGTTAACCCGTCAGGCTGTTGGCCAGTTAGTTAGGTTGTTAGTCACTTATGTTATGTAGCTAGTCAATCTTGTCAACTGTACTGCAACTTTTATTTGCTGCACTTTTTGTTGTTTTTTCTCTTTTTCTGTTTTCAATTTTTTACTTTGTTGATTTTCTGCTTAGTCAATAATTTAGTTTGTTGCATGTGCCAACCAAGTTTGCGATTGTAATTTCATTTGCAACTTTGGCAATTCCCCTTTATCTCTCTGTGTTTCCAATCCTCAAACGGAACATGATATTGCAGTATCTACTTAACTTTGAATAAGCATGTTAATGCAGTCAATATTCAATTCGATAGTAAAGACATTAAAGACATGTCTATATCTCTCTCTCTGTACACGATAATTACTTTAATTTGTTTTCCGATATCTATCGCAATATATACTCGAGAATGTGCATTTTTAATTGCATATATTATAGTCCAGACTGAATTTATTACTGAGATCGTGTTTACCTGCAAATGTAAGGCGTGTTTTACGATTGATTTGAGTGTAGAGGGGGTGTGGAGGGTACAAGGGGAGTGTCGGGAGAATGATGATATCATGAGGAGTGAACAATGCGGCGCAGTGTTTAATGTAATGATGGGATGATCTTTTGATGTTCAATTTAACTGATGTGGTGTCAACAATTAATTCAATACTAATGCTAATATCCAATTTAAATCGTGATAAACACACTCATACATAGACATTAAGAGAGACAGACAGAGGCAGAGATGACATAACAAAGTAAAGGTTAATTCGCTCAAGCTCAAAACAATTGTCAACAATTTAATACTCGAGGCGGCACTACGAGAATTACGCTTTAAATTGCAAATTGAACACACACACACAAATGCATAGTGGCACACATAAAATGGGTAAACTAGTATTAATAACAACACTGTGTGTGTTGACATCAATTAAGTAAATCGCTATAATTATAGCTAGTGTGTGTGTGTGACTACCACAGTGAACTAATCAATAAAATCTCGCTAAAGATGAGAAAATGCGACTGGGGACGGCCATCAAAACACACAAACTATAAAAAACAAACTATAAAAAAAAACTGCGCAAAGCAAGACGAAAGAGAGAGAAGCGCAAGAATACACAAAAAGAGCAATTGATATGAATAATTTGAATGCTACAAATAAATAAGAGTCACGCGAGATGCGTAGATGCGTAGGGAAAGAGCGAGTTGAAGGTGGAAGGTGGAGAAGGCGATTGGAGGTGGCAGACAACAAATGACAACGAGGCACTACAACAACAACAACAGCAACAGCAAATGAACTGGCCAATTCACATACACAGGCAAACGAACGACAAAACGAAGCGAAGCCGAACCGAAATCGACAACAACAACAACAGCGCAGGAGAAGCAGAGCAGCAGCAGCAAGCAACGGCAGCAAGGCGCGAGGCCGCGCCACACACACCTTTAATTTAATTGCCATCAATTATGGTAAAAAGATTAAGAAATCAAAACAAGCGCAAAACGTACAAAACATGAGTGAATAAGGCGAATGAGAGAAGCAAAACGAAACGCAATATAAACGGACAGGCAGACAGAGAGGCAGATAGACAGACAGACAGACAGAGAGACTGTCACACACACGCAGCGCAATACAAACAAACACACGCAAACGCACGCACACTCACAGCCAGGTAGGCAGCGGCAGCAGAGACAGAGACAGCAACAGAGACTCAAAGAGCCGCGCAAAACTTGAAAATTGCGAGTAATTGAGCAGATTAAAGTCAAGCAGCGACAGCGACAGAGGGAGATGGAGAGAGGTAGGCTGGCAGGCAGTAAGGGGGGAAGGCAAGCAGGTAACGACGATGCCAAGATGTCGATTGAAAACCGAATCGACTGACGAACGATTAAAAACGTGAGCATAACAATCACAACAACAGCAGCAGCGACAGCGACAGCAACCACACACTCAAAGCGACTAAATAGACAGATATAAACACGACTGACAAGTTGGACACACTCACACACAGCAAATCGAAGACAACACATACTCACACATACATACTTATGCACATGTATTGCTATATAAATTTACATAAAATTATGCAAAAATGCCCAAAATGAAATGAGCGAGACAGAGATGGGTGTAAGTAATAAGAGAGCAATCGAGCCGAACAAGAGAAAGCCAACAAAAGACAAAGATAACAACAACAACAACAACAGAAGCAGCAGCAGCTGAAGAATTTGAATTAACCAAGCAGCAACAAATGTGTCTCGTAGTGAGAGAGAGAGAGATAAATCATGAAGAGAGAGCAGGAGAGCGGCAGGCATAGCAAGAGAGAGAGTGAGAGAGCGTGCGGTGAAGGTGGGGGCCAACTATTGAGCCTGAGAGCGAGCATGCGGGGGAGTGTGTGTGTGTGTGAGAGTGCATAAATATGTGTGTCTATATGTATATGAGACGAAGGTGAATGAGTTACCCAAAAGACGTTCAAATCAAAACACACGCAGCAAAAGGTGAAAGAAAATGTGCGCGCCAATATGTGGGAGCAGAGCATACAAATACATATACACTGTGTATGTGTGTGTGAATGAACATTAAAAGTTGAGCGTTAAACTCAGTTTGTGATGCCCAATTGCCACGAAAGCAGCAGCAACAGCAACAACAACGATATCAACAGTAAGAGCAGTAACAGCAGCCGCTGTTAGCTGTTGCTCTGCTACTGTTGTTGTTTGCAATTGCCTTTGTTGGCGGTGGTAAATATGCGTGTGGTGGAGGTGCTTTGTTGTTATTGTTGGTGGTGGTGGGTTCTCTCAAACAGCAGCTGTCGCACACACACACACACTGCAAAACAAGGCAAATTTTCGGTTAATACAATAGAATATTTTGCCAAACAATTGAAAATTTGGCACAGTTGCGAGGTGTGCGCGATTAGTTGCAACCACTCATGCGTGATGACAGATGATGACACAAATTAATCGTGGAATAACAGCAGATGTTAAAAAGAAATCAGACCATAACGTATTCAAATATGTAATTAACAGCTGCTTAGAACATTGATTTAACAGTTCATGCTCATTGAGATGCTAAACATAACTATCGATAACAAGTATTTAAATTCAACATTGATCTGCCGTGAACAATTTAATTATTTTATAAAAATATTATTTGTGCAGTTTATAAAATTATTTAATTAACAATTAAATTAAATTGTAATTATACTACACGATAGTCGTTAGTCACGCATTCGCAACACGGGCTCAGCTCTAAATCAAACAGCAAATTAGCGACGTGCACAATAATTCCAGACTACAATGTCTATGGCAAATTTTAAATGCATCAATACACACACGCACACACTCACACGTATTCATTTCAATAGACGTGCATGTGTGAGTCTGTGTGTGCTCATTTATGTATATGAGCAATTACTCATTTTGGTAGTTTCTCACGCTCACACACTTTTGATTTGAAATTTCTGATCGACAAAAATGCCATGGCAAATATGGCGTCAAGAGAGAGGGAGAGAGATAGAGAAGAGACGTATGAATATGCAAATGGACAAAGATACAAATGTATCTGTATCTAATACAAATACACAAAAACATTTCGTAATTATAATTATTCATCAAAATTATCATCAACGGCCTCCGACGTCGTACGTCGCCACAGCAGCCCAAAAGCCACCAATAAAAACAACAACGCGGCCGGCCACGACAGCAACAACAAGAGGTGAACAATAACAAAAACACAGCAACAACGACGACGACGACTGCGTTGCGCTGTCGTAAGCACGGCGAGTCGGGCCAATCGATTTAGCTGCTTGGCAGTTTTTCATTTTATTTCACACATATAAAAACAAATAAATGCAAATATACACATACACACACACACACATTTGTATTTGCTTGTGTGTGTTCACATAATTTATTAAAAGTTTAAAAGCAACGCAAATGATCAGCGCAATTTTAGTTATAAATACCAAAGCACTTGGCCGACTTGGTGCGTACACAAGGCGGAGGGCGAGAGAGTGGGAGGGAGGGAAAGAGAGTGGGAGGAAGGGAAAGAGAGCCACAGAGCGAGAGGCGAAGGCAATGAGAGAGTGCGGCAAATGAGAGAGCGAATATTTGATTTAAATTTTAAAATGAGCCGACAACAAAAACAATTAACTTTAGATACTCAATACACACATTAAATGTTATTTATTGCTTGTTTTGTGCTGCTCACAGCGCTGCTCTCTGCCTGTGTGTGTGTTTGTGTATGCATGTGTGTGTGCAAGTCTGCGTTGTTGTTGTTTTGCTACTGTTAATATTGTTTTCCAACTTGCTTTCTATAGTATTTAATAGTTCACACACACACACACACAGAGGGGTTTAACTCTGTTTGTGTGGGTAGGTAGACGAAACGACGTAGATAAAAACCTTATTTAGATACAACAAGTAACAGTACAAGTTGTAGAACAATCAATGTACAATTGAACAACAACTACGTCAACTACATAAATACACAACTGATCTGAATGAGGTGTTAGTACTAGTTTTTAATGTCAAAATGCATTTCTGTTAGGAACGATGACTACATTTGTTTTTATTTTTCATTTTTTTGTGTATATTGTGTGGCTAAAAGGCGTGACTGACTCATCTGCTGCCAATACGATGAGTTCGGATGTTTTCGTGTACTGTTTAATTACCTTTCGTATATCGCGTATATCCTATATCCAACAACAGTGTGTGAGGGGGGGAGTGGGAGAAGAAGGTTGACACACACTCGGGTCGATGTTAGCACATAATTTGCCAATCACAAATGTAAAACACAACACAACATACACATAAACGTTTGTTAATGTGTAAACGGCACTCAACAAACACGAATTGTTTCGAATATTTTCGGTATTTTTCGTTTTTATTTTCGTTCACTTATTTGTTGGTTTTTGCTTTGCTCTCGCATTCGCCTTCTTTGCGCGCGCTTGCTCTCTCACACGAAAGAAACATACAAAAACAGCGCGCAACGCAAAACACGCACTAACACACACAAATAAACGGGAACACACTCACACACACATTGACTCGGTTACGCTCTCTTTTGCTTCCTCTCGCTCTCTCGCGCACGCGCGTTACATATATATACACATTTACGTGTGTGTGTGTGTGCGCGTGAGAATGTCGGTATGTATTTTACGACGATGAAAAAAGCCTGCCTCTTCAGAAATCAGGTTTGCAGCTTTGTATTTTACATTTAACAGCATCTTTCAATGCATTTTCGATTATAAAACACTAAACATAACACTTATAAACACTTTTCACAATATTTTCACAATTATTTACGACATTTTTCGCGTTTTTCACGAAATTTATTCAGCAGCTTCTGAACGCTCGCTGTTGCAAGAAGTTATCGATTTGCGATATTGAAATTTCACTGCTTCAGTGCTGTAGGACTATCGATAGTATCGCTGTTAACCGCCGTGTTATTTAAAAGAACTGCGCACTGTTAAATAAAAAGTGATTAAGAAAACATATGTTGGAGATTTTTAATGCCAATCAAATAAACAAAAAACTTACTTTCACTGTATTTATTTTAAGTCAATAGCGCGGAAAACAATTCTCATAAAACATCGAATTCAAAGCTGTTAAGGAGTACTGTTAAACGCGCAGTGCATGTGCTGGCGACATCTAGCGTACTGTAATGGCAACTTTATCAGCGGTTACATTTCAATTATTTGTTTTTTGCTTCGAATCCTCCAAACGCATTTGCTCTGAAATGTAGAATTTCATCGTTTGAATTCTCCACGCTGCAATGTCTTGAACTTCCTTTTTCACGCGCTGCATCGACTGTTTGTAGTTATCCAGTCGCGTCTTGAGCAACACATTTATCGCATTCACCGCCGCAAAAAGATTCCCGTCGCGCGGAAAACATTTCAATGAATTGTTGAACATTTTCTGCACGGCTCGTGTGAACTCATCAAACCCATCAAACCTATTACTGCACAGCTTCTGTTCCAGTATCTGCCAATCCAGTGCCTCAGTGGCGGCATGGTCGTATCGAGGATTCTGACAGTAGCTGCTCCACAGCTCCGACGAGCGAAACGGCCAGTTGTCGTCAAATTGCTTGCGCTTCGTCAGACATCGCAGCAAGTGCAGGCCGTGGGTCTTCTCCACCAAATAGTTCGGCAACTTGGCCAGGCGCGCCTGCACGACAGACAACTCTGACGACCACAGACACGTCACTGCAGCTCGTTGGAGAAAGGACTTTCGGGTTATCTTTTTCATTTTCTTTTTCTTTACCTTTTCCTCATCTCTTTGGTGCTCGTTGCTTGATTGGGATTTACACATTTTCGGAACACGGAACTCTTTAGAAGGCTTTAATTCCTTGGTTTTACCAGCAGATTCGTTCGTCATCTAACCCAAAAAAATATTTATAGTAAATTGATGCATAATTATATATTACTTATTAGAAAACTCACGAACTTTTGAAAACGAGAACAATATTTTGTTATAAACGCAGCACACAATACGTTTTCTCTTGGCAGAAGAAATGTTCTTGTTTTCTCTAATCCCCAAATGTAAAAATTTCTGACTTTGACACTTGGATTTATAATGATTTGACGGCACGTTCAAAGAATGTAAAGTTTGAAACTTCTAGAAATCTCTTCTAAGTTCATTTCCGATAGACGAAGAATAAATACTATGTATGTACATACGTACAACATTATTGGAGTAGATACATAAAGCAAAAATATATCTTATAAGACTTCTAGATCTTGTTTCTGAATTCAAATCTGTTACCACAATAGATCCGAATCGGGTTCCAGCTCCTGTTTCAACTCAGGCTTATATCTCAGTTCGGTTCATACAACTTTTCCGTTTGAATTTCTCTGCGAGCTCTTCTTGATAGTTCCACTCTAGTTCAAGTTCCGATTACCTTTCTAACGATAAGTTTATTTCAGTCTTGGTATTCTTTCTCCCTAAAGTAAGCTTAATGCGAAGCTTATGCCATTGGTTCCCCTAAGTGCGTAGCCAATGGACAAACCAGATGAATTTCTCAGTCATTCCATGTATGGAGCTGGTCAGTTGAAACATTTCTCACACACACAATGCACGAGCTTGTCGTCTTCTCGCTGCTGCTGCTCGGAAAACAGTCGTGGGCAGAGCAGGCAGCCTTCTCGGCCAATGAATTTGAATTGATCCTCGAGGGCGAGGATGATCTGCTGACAGACTTGCAATTCTATGTGGAGGCAATGGAGCATAAGCTGCACATGATTCGCAGGTCAATCCGGGACAAGGCCCCTTTCTTAGGAATGTTCACCTTAACTTTATCCGTTTCATTTCAGGTTTGTGCAGGATTCAGACGAACGTTGGCAGGAGGCACTGCCTGATCTGGAGGCCTATGTGGGCAATGTGCTCAACAGTTTTCCTCTGATGCGACGCATGCACTCGGATGCGCCCAAGCTATTCAGCTATTTGAATCATGATGCGGGGCAAGGTAATGTTCGATGAATTAAACGACAGACAGAACTGATAAAGCACTTGATAGTTGATAGTTGATTGACATACCACTCGATATATTAATCGATAAATGACTCTTTTGCTATTACCTTAGAAGGTCAACAGAAGATCACAGAGTACAACCTGGATGTCCTACAGGATGAAGATCTAGACCGAGTAGCCGCGGGATTGTTGCGCGAACAGAAAATCTACAACCTGGACGAGCGTCACATGGCACAGAATCGTCTTCCAACTAAACAATTCAAGTGAATGTCTCCTCTCTTCCTCCCTTCCCGCCTTCTCCTTCAGTTTGTCATGCCTATCCTCTCTTCTGCAGCACTACCATGAGCACCCTGGACTGTCTCAGCCTGGCGCGTTACCTACGCAAGCAGAATGACTTGCAGATGGCCAGACAATGGCTGCAGGTGGCGCTGGAGCAGTACGACCAAACACCGGAGGTACTGCACAAGCTGATGCAGGTGGATCGCGTATCCATCTTGCAGGAACTCAGCGAGATTCAGCTTAATAAATAAAATTATAACGTATCCCATCTTCAGCTCTGCTCCTCTTTTTCCCTTTTAGTAGATTGGCTGGGCATGCGTACATCCTTTGAGTGTATGCTTCTCTGCGCAAGAATCGAAGCTATCTAGGGCTTATCCATAATATAAAACGTATTAAAGGGTATGATCAATTAAATAAGGTTAAACATAGGTTAGTTGGAGGGCAACTTGAGGATTAGTTTCTACTGTGAATATAACAATATAAAAGCAAAACAGAATAAGTTTGTCGGCTAGTGCATGTTAACTAAAATATTCCACTGCACAACCTTTTATAGGGTATCACCAGTGGTTCGAATCGCTTTGCCACGCTGCTGCTCTGCGTAAGTTGATAATGCACGCTCGCTTCCTTTACTTCTTCCGCTGCCACTGCTACAATGCCACGTTATGACACACACACACAGCTAACCCACAGGCAGTTGGGTGGTTGCACCTCAATTCCCGCACTGCCTGCCCTCCCCACTACATATGTTGCATGTTGCTGGGGTACGTGGGAAGTGCAACGATACTACGGTTATATGTTCATTAACTTATCTATCCATTGACTCTGCAATGAATAAACTATAAACTACTGAAATTCTAAAAGTAATTTGTAACAATTATAATCTGTAATTTGGTCAGACTGATTTGATTAAGTTACCCTTTGCATTCTTGTAGATTCCTCCCTCATTTTCAATAAAAACAATTCTTGTTTTGCGATGTAGTTTTGCGATAATTTATTCAATAATTCTTCATTAATTATATTTATGCACTATTTTATAGTATTCGTGTTCAATCATTACATACATATCAATATATATGCATGTGTCCATATATATTTATAAATAATTATGCAATTTAACATAACGCGACACAGAGTTTTATTTACGGGTTACGACTTTGGATGCTTTGCGATATTTCTTCAATTTTCTTCTTTCTTTTTTTTGGTTTCGATTTTGGTTTTTTGTTTTGCTACGTCTGCTTCTTCATCTCCTTCTTTTTCTTCTTTGGGGAACAACATTTATCGTGATACGTATGTAAATGATATATGCGTTGCGGGGGCAGGGGCGTGGCGCCCACAGCGCTTTGGCAATATGTTTATCGTTTATCGAAATCAGCAACTGAAAAAGGGCTGAGGAAGGAAGGCGGTAAGGGGGCGGCTTGGGGTTGGTGGAACTTGAGCGGGAGCATAAGCAGCAACATCGAGGGAGGGGGAGGTGTGGATCGGCTCAAGGGTAACTGGGTAACACCTGTAGGAATATTTCTTGATTGCCGGCTCTCGCTCAGTTTGGATATCACGCTGTGCTGCGCTGCGACGCCAACAGTAGCAGGAGCAGCAGCTGGGGCAGCAGAGGCAGCCATGTACCATGCCTACTGGCCTCATTGCGTGCCGCCTCCTCGAGACCTGCAAGCAAGAGAGAAGGAGGAAGAGTAGAGAGGGGGAACAGAGCAGAGGGGGCTCGACTATTTCACGCTTACCACCAATGAAATTTGAATGTTCATCGTTGCTGGACGAGGCGCCCGGATGTAGCTTGATTTCTGCAAAGAACAACACAAAAAAAGGAAATAGCAACAACAACAGCAATGGAAGCAATATGCCCACGAGAATTGAGGCTTGCAGATTACGCATACGCACCGTATAACCGCAGCGTGCCCTCGGCACGTCCCAGCGAGTTTGTGCTGACACAGTGATAGGTGCCCACATCGGAGGCTGAAAAGGAACGCACCACGAGCAGCATGACGCCGCGATAGCCATCGCGCTTCTCCGTGATGCCGTATTTGGGACTGAGAAGAGGACGGCGAGAGGGGGAGGGGGAATGAGTTGGCTTTGCTTTGCTTTGTTCAGCTTCTGTTTCTGCTTACCCATCGAGCAGCATCTCAGGACCGGGTGAACCCGTCTCCAGGCTGGCCGTGGAGATGCTAGAGAAGCCATTGGAGGTGCGTGCTCCCTTCAGCCAGTAGGAGACGGGCGAGGGGGAGGCCTCCACCTGGCACTCCAGCTGCACATCTGAGCCGAGCGGCGTGCCCAGCAGCTGACTAGGTGCACGCACCATGGGCGCAACTAAAGAGAGAGAGAGAGAGAGGTGCTTAACCAATGAGGAGGAGAAGGGGGAGGAAGGGAGGTAGCCTCATCACTTACACTGCACACTCAGCGAGACGCGCTTGCTGACCGCTGGCGGCACATCGTTGGAGGCAATGCACAGATAGGCGCCCATCTGTCGACGTTCCAAGCGCAGCAGCCGCAACGAGGAGCCATTGTAGGTTTCCACTGCATGAAGAGAACAAAAGTTGAATCAGAATCCACTTCCCCCTCGTTCCCCTTGAATCTCTCTAACCTTTAATGAGCTCACGACTGCCTGGCTTGCGTATGAGTATCATTTCGCCATCTTCACGGCGCCAGATGACACGCGGCTGCGGATTGCCAGTGGCACGGCACGTGAGCGTCGCATCCTCGCCTTCCTGCACGGCCAGATCGGCGGACGACTCCTCGTTGATGATGTCTGGCGGCACTGCACGAGAGACAAGAGTTGCACAATTAATTCCCAGCGGCAACTAGGCCTGCAGCACCTACCCTGCACATCGATGCAGCCGACCTGTTTCTTCATGGGACTCGTGTTGATCTGACACATGTAGCAACCACGATCGCTTTCGCGTAGCTTGCTGATCTTAAGTTTCCAGCTGAAAAGATGCAAGTCATGTAGAATTCATATGTTGTTGTATAAATAGCTTTCTTGATGATTTAATTACTAGCTAAGCTTAAACTTTTGTACTTGCTTTTTAAGCTTATTCTTCTATCTCTACTCTTTACACAGCTTGTCCTCTCATACTTATCTTACCTACTAACTCTTCTAATTATCTGGCTCACCTAACCATCTCTACTCTCATTACTCACTTTGTTTTCTATAATCACTCTACTTCCCCTTCTCACCTCTCTGTACTCACCTAACTCTCTCTAGTCCCTTACTCTCTATAGTCATCTTACTCTCTCTATTTATCTTATTTACATTACTAATGAAATATTGTAGATGGAAGACTCCTTGAAGGTGTTTAGCTTCTTTTCTAAGAGCCATCTCTACTTCATGCACTTCTATCTTTCCACTACTACTTTCACTCCATTCTCTATTCATTCTGCTGACCTTATCTTTTCATACTCAACTTATTCTATACTCCCTACTTGTCTTACTCACCTCACACTTTCGACTCATCTTACTCTCTCCACTCACTTACCTCCTCTTACTGTTTGTCTGTTCATTCTCAATACTGTTCCTTCTGTTCCTACTCTCCTTACCCTCTCTTCTCTTTATACTCACCTTCCCCATCTTACTTTCTCTACTTAACTTGCTCACCTTACTCTCTACTTACTTAAAATACTCACTTTGCTCTTTCTACTTAGTTTTATTCACTGTCTCCCCTTCTTCTACTCTTCCTTATCTCTACTTCTCTTCCCTCTGTCTTCCCCTTGCCGTCACTTACGTGTGCATATCCTGATGCATTACACTGATCCTGGCATTGTGCGTCACCACGCGTCCTTGCAGCGCCAGCACAGTCTGATCCGAGGCGCGCAGCCAGCCGACCTAAGAAAGCGAAGATCAAACGCGAAATTCTCTTTAGCTTTGCTCTTCTTCGCACTCAACACGCGAACTTTGACCTACTTTATTTTTACCCAGATTGCGCACCGAACAGGCCAGCACAGCCTCCCTGCCGGCCGGATACGTGACATTGTTGATGAAGCCAATAAACTCCGGATCCGGATCCAGCTGTGAGTTGGACTCTGTGTGTGTGGAGAGTGTGGAGTGTGGCACGGCACGTGGCCATTAGATTGAATTAGCATACGATGGGGTCGATGTTGTTGAATGGGGGTGGAGAAGAAGGGTGGGCAGAGGTAGAGCAGGGAGAGGGGAGGAGGGGGGGGTGGCAATTTCATGCACACTTATGTCACACTTACCGTGGTGCTGATTCTGGTGCGGATTCTGATGGTTCGACTGCGACTGCGGGAGGCCGTGGCCGGTGCCGCATTTGGTGGCCATTATCATCAGAATGATGAACAGGCAGCTCAAGCGTTTGCCCATTTTGCAGCTCTTGTTGTTCTTGTTGCAGCAGTTGCTCTGATTGTTGTTGTTGTCTCAACTCTTATTGTTGTTTTCGGCTTGTTGTTTGCGCGTGGCAGCTGACGCTTGTTATTTGCTGCAGATGTTGCCCGCTTTAGTCGGTTTTTGTCGCCTTTGTCGCTAGTGTTGCTCTCTCTCGCGTTGCTGTTGCTGCTGCTGTTGTTGTTGTTGCTTTTGTTATTGCCGCCTATTTTATTGGTATTTTTTGTGCTGCGACCGCCGCAATTTCTATTTGCATTTGAATTTTCGATTTCGATTCCGATTTGTGTTGCTGCTGCTTCAGTTTCTCTTCGTCGCTTCGTTGTATTTTGCCACTGTTTGTCGCTGCCGCGTTGTGCGTTGCGTTGTTGTTGTTGTTGTTTGTGCAAATTGTGCTCGCAGGGGCTTTGATTTCACTGCTGCAGCTGCATCAATCCCAAGTGCTGTTGACATCTGAAAGCAGAAGCGAGAACGCAAACAAAACGTCACAAATTGCTTCCAAATTTATTTCACGCAAACAGAAACACACACACACACAGCAGACACACACAACAGATACACACACACACATACAGCACACAGACACAGCAGCAGTTTAAGTGCTGCCCAACAACTGGGGGCCAGTGTGTGTGTGTGTGGGGGGGGTCGTGGCTGCCTCGGCTAAGTTGATTATGTGCGGCGCAGAGTTTTACAATTTTATGTTGCCTGCTTTTAGGCGCAGCCAATATGGCAGCCCCTTTCTCTGCTCTCTCTCTGCTTCCTCATCGGCGGCTCAAAGCAAAAGGCAAATGCAATTTTCAACACAAACACAAATTTATGGCATCCTTTTGCATCCTGCTGCTGCATGCTATAAAAACAGCACAGAAATAAAATGCACAGACCAAAAGTAGCAGAAGCGGAGCAAGGCGGGCAGGAGTGGGGGAAGGGGAAGAAGGAGCCGGGGCAGAAGCAAGCAAGGAAAAACGCTGCTCAAAGGTGCAAAATATGAATGTAAATATTAAAAAAGTTTCAAGACGCAAAAACTAACGAGGTGTTCGCTCATTTGCTGCACACCTTCCTCATCTTTTTCCGCCTCCCTTCTTCCAACCACGCCCACAAACAAGCTGTACGCTGCACGCTGCACTTTGACGCGTCTGTAATTTAATTTCTGTGTGAAATTGAGCACTCGCCTAATACTAAATTTGCAGCAAGCCAGTTAGTTAGCCTGCTCCAAGAGACTTACAGCTGTGGAAGAGGGAGGGAGAAAGATTTGGGAAGAGGGAGAGAGAGAAGGGGGAGGCAGGGACAGGGAAAACTTTTGACGAGGTGTCAATGCATTGCCGCCTCCAGGCTGAGATTGCGCGCGGGCCCGAACGCGTTGCTATGCGTCAAGTTTCGAGCCAAAAGGAAATGCGATTTGCTTATTGAATTAGCTGCAACAGTCACGAAGAAGGATGCGACGCAAGACAGATACAGAGAGGGAGGGAGAGAGGGAGGGAAAGAGAGAGGGAGAGATAGAGAGATGAAGCTGAAGCTGCTCCTTCGTCTGGCCGCACCATGATTGATTTATTATATTGTTCATTTATTCAAATGAATTGTCGCGCAGTCGGTCGACCCACTTGATAGCAACTCAAGCGCTTTCAATTGGTTTAACTGCGCTCAAGATCTTTGATTGTAGTTTTTGAAAGCTTACAAAATATAATATCTTTTGTTTACAAGTCTGTAAAATACGAATTTTTAAATTCTTACGAAATATTAAACAATAATCAGTACAGTACTGAAAAAATGTTTTCTAACTAAGATAAGGGAAATGAGTTCAAATCTCTGTGTATTTTTATTTGCAAGTTAAATATATTCAGCGTTTATTTGTTTCAGGTAATAAAACGACTATTCTCTATAACTAAATATGCAAACTATCTAGAATTTCAATAAATCTAAGTTACTGTATAAGAAATAGATACCAGCTGTCAGTTCTCAGCTTTAAAATGTAGAAAACATTCCGCCCAAAGAATTGATAAAACAAAACGAAAGTTTCCAAATATAATAGTAGCTAAAAAAAAAAATAAATATCTTAAGATCTTATTATAAGATCGTTAAAAAATGCAAGCATATATATACATACATAGAGTATGAGTGTATATACCCGTCACTGGCACATCTTTATATGAATCTACTTCCCATGAAAAGGAACCACATCAAACACTCAGTTAATAACTCAGTTAACAACTGCAGGCTCTTTCAACTCAAGGCTCATTTGTTCTACTTTAGCTTAGTAATCTGACAAACTCATGCTTAGCTCAGGTACTCGTATCACATACGAATGAACATCATCCATAACAGCAAGTTCTGTTGAAATTCCTGTATTTAAACAACTTTATCATAACCTTTTTCAGTCATTTTAATGACCGCAAAAGAGCCAGCGATAAGCGGCTTAGCGATGGTAAAAACGCGCTTCAAGCTTAGCTGTAATTACGCGCTGTGGGCTTTACCACCTCCCCCCTCCCCCTTCTTACTGTGTTGATACCTGCGCTCTTCAAAAAGCCCATAAACAGAGAAAGCAGCAAAAAATAAAGCTGAAAAAGTAAATAATGATTAAAGTTCTATCAAGTTGAAAAGTTTGAAATTGTTGTTCGGTTTTGGCAAATTAAAATCAAATCTTTTTTGACGAATTTCTTAAAGTTCAACTCATCAGGGCATGCTATCTCTCTCTCTCTCTCTCTCTCTCTCTCTCTCACTGACTGGCATTGTTTTTGGCCGTGCTGTCGAGGAAAACAAATTTGCATGCGCACTTAAGAAAGGGAATATTTAAGAAGGATCCCAAAAATGTGCCACAGCGCGAACATAAATAAATTTGCCATGTAAACAAAAAACATGGCGAAAAACTGCGCCAAACAACAAATGAAAAGAAACGGAGAAGAGAAAGACAGAGAGAGAAAGAATGAAAAACTGCAAATCAGCGCAGTTGCTGGCGATGCAAGGTAAACCAACAGCTGGACAGGTAATGTTTTTCCACCAGCAAAAAGGTGCAACGACAGAGAGAGAGAGAGAGAGAGGGGGGAGGAAGCGAGGCGCGCCTTGGCGTGAGAATGCAATGTCGCAAAGTGGCAGCTCAGGCGACGGCAGCGAAAGGAGCAAAGGCGGCGAACTAGTACAGCGACAAGTCTTTTCAAGTTGCACAGCTGCTGAAAAGCGCAACAACAAAAACAACTGGCCAGCAACATGACTGTTAGATACCCTGTACTAGTGTGGGACACTCTAAGCAGTTGAATGAAGTAGTTGGGAATGCCTGAATTTGTTAATGGGTGTGCTAATTTGACTGTTTTTAATTTAATTATCTTTCGATTTTTATGAAATTCGTTAAACTTATAAACATCTTATACATATATGGTACATAATACGAATCAATAATTTGGTGAGGTTAATATACATAGATGTTGAGTTATGTACATATCTTTCTAAATTGAAGCAAATAAAATAATGTAAACTATTCTGGCGAACTAAATAAAATCAATCAAGTAAGAAGGCTAGAGAGAAGAAGGCTGGAAAGCTGGAAGGACGAAAGAGCAAGCTTAGTTTTTATTGTGTTTGCTCTCTATATAATCTGTGGCTCGTTTAATAAGTCTCGGATTTCAATTTAATGTACATATACCAGCTTTGAAGAGATGATCTTGTATAGATCGTGAGATTTAACTTGTGTAAACGAATCAATAAATAATCATACCATATATAAAGGTTATATAATGATTTCTCTCGGCTACATCAACCCAATTTCATTTCGAGTAATAACATTATTTCCCTCTGTCTGTTATAGCCTGTTAACCCTAGAAGAACACGGGGTATATCAAACACTTGAGCAGGGCGCGTCAGCTGTCTGACAACAGTGCGAGGCAGCTGCCTGCTGCTGTTGCTGCTGCTGCAATGTTGCAAGTGCCCCTCGACTGTCGTCCGACGTCGGCGTCAATGTCTACGGCGTCGTCGTCAAGGCGACATCGCTGTCAAGGCGCATACACTTTAACGCCTCGCCGACGAGCAGGCATAGAAGGCGCAGCAAAACGGTTAACGGTAAATGGTAAATGGCGAACGGGCAACGACAAACGGGCCAACTGGCTAAAGTGACCGTCGCACGGCGCGTTGCACGGCGACAAAGCAATTTGACTTAAAAATGCTGAGCACTTGCATATTCCGGAATGATGACGTTGTTGCCATCGCAGGCGCGCGTCGTGTCAGCTAAATAACGAACGTTCCTCGCAATGCGCTGCCAGCAGCAACAATGGCGTGGCCGGGGGAGGGGGCGGAGGCAGGCAGTGGGGGCAGCGACTGCGGCAGCGGAGGCCTTAAAGGATCAAGCTTAAGCTCATTTATTTAAATTAAAACAAACACTGCAGGCAAAAAGGCAAAAGCAGAGCTGCAAGTGGACGTTGGGAGGGGGGCGGTATGGAAGGTCGCAAGCAAGTTGTTAGAGAGGGTGGGGAAAGAGCTCAACTGAGTGCATGGCAACATACAATGTGTGTGTGTGTGTGTGGAGTGTGAGTGGAGTATTTGTATGTGTGTTGTTGTAGTGTGTGTGTGTGTGTGTGTGTGGAGTGTGTGTATATGGAGTGTGAGTGTGTGTGCCTTGTGTTTGCCTGCAAGGCTTCGTGGCAGCTGCTGCTGCTGCTCCTGCTGCTGCCACTGTGTATGTGTGTGTGTGTGCTTGTTTATGTGTGTGCGAGTGTGCCATAGAACTTTGGCAACATTTCCGATTGCCAGCGCCGGCTTTAGCCGCCGTTGCCATTGCCTGCCACTCCACTGTCCTTTGTCCTGTTCGCTGTGTGCTGCTTCCTGCCTGGTTGCCTGTCATTTGTCCACTGCACAAACAGGGCAAATTGTTTGCAATAATGCGCGTGCCAAGTGAGTCGCTACGGTGCCCCTTTCACCTCCCCCTACTGCAGCCATTACTCCCTCTCCAACTTCTCTATCCCTATCCTGCACTACATACGCCCACGTCTGCCACGCCTATTATCACAGACATCTGCAATGAGATGACAACAGTTGCTGCAGGTGCACAAGTGCCTTCCCCTCCTGCTGCATCCTCCTCCTCCTCGTTTTCCTGCCTGCTCCTGCACCATTCCCTTCTAGTTCTATTGCCGCTGGCTGCCGGCGTTAATGAATTTCACTGGCAATTGCATACAAAGCAACATCAGCAGTAACAACAGCAACAGCTAAAGCAACAACAACAACAACAATAACAATAACAACAACATCACTGCCAACAACCGTGACAAGTGCAATAAATAGCAGCGCAAAGTTACTGCAGAAAATCACAAAATGAAAATGTTAATTGTTTGTCTCGCTTTTAATGCACTCTCCAAGCGGGTAGCATAGCTAATGCGAGAGAGAGAGGGAGATGGAGAAATAGGGAGACAGGGAAGACGAACGTATTATGTTCCTATTATATATTCCTTATATATATATTCTTGATCAGTATGTTGATGAAGGTTAGGCAAAGTACTGGCTTCATCTGTTTTCTCTTTTTTTACTTTCAAGCAGCTTTGAGCGAACATTATCAGATTTCGTTTCATATACAATATAAAAAGTAATGACAATATAGAAAATATAGGCACTAAAGACTGTATAATCCAAAATCCAATCATTATAAGTTAAAAAGAAGCTAAATTATATACTGCATTACTAGTTGCTTAGGAATCGAGGTTTAATGTTTGTTCAAACAGACAAGAGAACTTTATTGACTCTAATCAAATTGTCAACAACCTTTACAAACACCCTATCATTTATGCTACCCCTAGCTCAGTAAAGAGTATTTCCACCTCGACTTGTTGCCCACTTTGCTTCACTATTTTGTTTTTCAATTTCACTTTTTTATTACTGCAGAAAACTTTCCAGCAGCATTTGTCGATGGGTTTTTCTTCTTTTTATTTTATTTTTTTATATTTTTTATTGCAGTCAGCGCAAAGTTTTTATGCGGCGCCATTAGTAGCCAATTATTGGCGACTTTTTGCGCGCCAAGGATCGTCGAGATAGGGGGAGGGGAGCTAAAGACAACTTGGAGGTGTAGACTAGTCTGAGCAGATCTGAGTGCGGATTGGCAATTTATATTCGTTGTCAGCGGCTTTTCAACTGTTTGACTGAGTGCATTAAAAAGTTCAATAACGACGACGACGAGGAGTAATAACTCAATTTCGACGAGGCAGCCAAAAATCGGGCGCGAAAGAGAGAGAGGCTAATTAAAAGCGCCGCAAGGAGGCAAACGGATCGGTAAGACTCTCTCTCTCTGTCTCTTTTTCTCTCTCATTCTCTGCTCGGGTTGCATTTTAGCTTAATTAAACATTGGCGCCGCGCTTTTAATTGATTGTGAACAAACTGAAAGACAGACAAGAGAGAGAGAGAGACAGACGAGAGAGAACGAGAGAAAGAGAAGTGGCAGTGGGTTGGGGCAAATAAACAATTTAACTAAATGCGCCGCAAAGTAGGCAACGCTTTTTGCGCTGCCGTCTCGACGCCTCGTTGGTGCTGCTGATGCCACAAAGCCTTGAGCATTAGACGTGGCATAGAAATGATGCTTGCGAAGTGTAAATGTAAATGTAAATGTGTAAACACAGGCGTGGCAACAAAAGGCCACCAAAGCAGGCGTCGAGCGAGCAGCGCGTCGAGCACGAACAATGCGTCGAGCTGACTGAATGGAGGATGGAGCTGGAGATGATGGAGCTGGAAGTGGTGCACGAATGAATGAATGAATAGCGCTGGCAATGATTGTAGGCAGCACAAGGAAGCGGGGGGTAACTGTCCAGTGGCAGAGGGGAGCGCTGCTGACAGAGTGCATGGCAGGGCACAATTGTGATAATTGCCGTTGTCTCACACCTTTTCGCCGGCAGCGGGTCGTGAAATGATGACAAGCAAAAGCTCTTCCGCCGGCTGTTTGCCTGCCAGTCATAGTAGTAGGCGTAGCATAAATAGGATACGCTCCTCTGCACGCCTGCTTTGTCCCCCGCCTCCCCTTCCCCACTGTTTATTCAACAATTTCATTGTTTACATTTATGTTTCACACACACAGACACAGCTACACTTAGTATGCGTTTGACTCGTTTATGCCTGCACCATGTGTGTGCCTCATCTATGTGGCAAACTTTCTTACGTACACATGACCCTCCCGCCTCCCTCCTGCTCACTCCCTCTCTGCCCTTAGCACCTTCTCTTTATCTCTCATCCTCCAGCTGAAATTTCTTTCATTTTGGCGCTTTCTCAACTTTTTTCGCGCACAATTTGCATGCGAATTTGCCGCTGTCTGTTCGCCCAAAAACTTTGTCCCGTTCGCCTGCTGCTCAGTCCCCCTGCTGTCCCGCTGTCCCACTGTCCCTCCTGTCAGTCTCTCCTCCCGTCGTCTGTCCGCCAACCTACGGCTTCATGCGCGTGCCTTTTACTGCACGACTGCCACTTGGCAGTTGGCTGCCCGCCCTTCAACCCCGCATGACCCCCCGGGCTACGCTGCTGCTGCTGCGCCTTCGCCTTGGTCTTTTCGTGCAGTTTTTCTTTCATTTTTTATGCGCCGTTAACAACTTTTGCTCGGTTTACTTTTTCCGTGTCGGGCGGCGTCGCCGGCGATGCTTCTTTCAAACTTTAATTGTTGTTGCATGTCCTTTTGCGCAGCACTCCTCGACGGCATCCTTGCCGGCGTCGTCGTCGTCGGCGTTGTTCTCCTCATCATCATCATCATCGTTGTGTACGTAGCTGTTACTCTCCTTGTTGTTGCTGATGTTGTTGTTGTTTTTCTGGCGTAAATTGTACGCCTCACGTTTTTACGCCTGCAGGCAAAGGACACACATCTGCATATGTGTAAGTGTCACTGTGTGTGTGTGTGTCTGTGGCGACGGAAGTGTGAAACTGAAATTGAGCAACTAAAGGACTAAAAGACTCTGCCAGTTGCCTACTTGCCAGCTGCCTACTGCACATTGGACCGAAATTAATTTGACAAAAGAGTACAAAAAAATTGCGAAAAAAGGGAAATAATTATTTCGTGAGATTTAAGTCTCTTCCATGTCCTTTTGGATTGATCTCCTTGACTGTTGGAGAATCAATCGAGTTGGGTAATCGACTGCAACGTCAGTCGATTGATTTTATCAATATTTAATTGCTTGAAATATGTTTTACGAACAGTGATTGGAAAGGCAGGAAAACTTCAAGGTATATTGAGATTTTTAAAGGAGAAAATCTTTGCAAACTTATAGGAAAATGAGAGATGCTCTTCTACCTTACGTTTTCTAATTAAAGTATCAAAGTCATTTTATAAGACACACTTCTGCAGATATGTAGTGAATAGAAAATGAAGATGAAAGAACAATGAGGAGTTGATAATATGTTAATGCCAATAAAAATACATTTTGACTTATATTATATTCCGCGATGATATTATATAGTTTTGTAGATTCTGTTCAGTATTCGTTAGTTATATAAAAAGTAAATCATTTTCCTTTATTTTGCAGCATTATCTCAGCAAACATAGCACTTAAATCAGAATAATACTGGAGTAAAAAGTGTTTTAAAACCATTAGCATTATATACTTATGTCAGCTTGGTACATTATCTCAATGGGAAAATGCGATGGTTGCATATTTCGACTTTTCAGTCAGCTCAAGCTTCAACAACTTTAATCCTTGACAAATTCCCCTGCTGCTACCTCCCCTTGTGCACCCCTTGCGACCCAGCGATGCTTAATGATAATTGTTATTTTGTGCAAACTTTTGCATACAGCTCGACCACTGTGCGCACAGCAGCAGCAGCAGGTGGTGGGGGTAGGCATTGGGAGGTGGCAGGGCGGCTTCTGCATTCATGTTCATTGCCAACGTCTGTTACTGTTAAATGTGCGTGCGTGTAAGTATCTGTGTGAGTGCGACTGAGAGTGGGCGAGGGTGAATGTATGCGCATATGTGCATGTGTGTGTGTGCGTGAGTGTCGAGTGTGTATGCGTGTGTGTGTGTGTTTGTGCTCGACTTTATTTGGTTTTGCGTAGCACTTGGCATTTATTTGCCCACACCGAGACATGCCGCTGCTACACCCCCCACCCCCTCGTCAACAAACGAGAATGAGCAAAAAACTTCGTTTGCGCTTTTTCTGTTTTTTTCTTCTTTTTGTTTTTGTTCTGTGCAGAGAAAAAAGTTGGTTTCGAAATAGCTTTAGGGAGTTTGTAAAACGCATTGTGCTGAACGCTTTCAGCAATAACTCCATTGAACTGGGCACGCGTGTATTGCCCGCCTGCCCCCTTCTCTCCTGACTGTCCCCAGTTCCCTGGTCCCGCAGCCTGTTTGTATTTCTTTTTCCATGTTTTTATACAAGTGGAGAGAGCAGCGGCGATAAAGATAACCCATATGGTTTTATAGGGGGCTCTATTTGCTTGACATGTGTTATCTAATGGCCGAGATTGCTCAATCATTTCGTGAGCTTCCATCTAATTGAAAGGTGATGTCGGAGAGAACTATGCAGCATGCGGCATATGGAAGGAATTGTGTGGTATTATAATAGATGGGAGTAACTTTGAGGCAAATCCTATTAAAGTATTTTGACAAGTTTACATTTATTTCGGTGCCCAATATGTTGTTAATCTATATTATTAAGTACAGTTATAATGTCTTTTAAAAGCAGACTGATATAACCATACCATTTACAAGGGTATTAATTGTATTCTGAAGCATATCAACGGGGGGTGGGGCCTCTAGTTTTCTATATTCTTCTAAATACCTTTATATTTGTAGCCTAGGTCTTATAGAGGAGATTATGTGATACTTGAGACACTTTTGTAACTATGAAAGAATTTCTTAACCATGAAATACTTTTGTATACCTAAGACAATATTGTATTTTTAGCCTAGGTCTCGAAGGCGGTTACATATTTGTATCTTTAAGATACCAATTTGCTGCATTTGCTAATGCAGTAGAGATTTACACATTAACTGCAGAATAATTTGCTATTTTGCTAAGAGTACTTTCCCATTTTAGTATTGTATAATTGTATATAAATGTGTAGATTAGTAATAAATAAGTAAATAAGGTTTATGTATTGTAGAATTCAAGCAAAAACAATTCATACATCAACAAATGAATGCCGTATTTTCCTTTTCGACAAAGTAATTCAATTTGCTGTCAATGCAACTGGGGCCCTTAAAGTGTTTGTCCATTTTAAATGGCATTCTGGGACTCCCCCTTTCGGATGCCGTGCATGCGGTCCCCTTTATAGGCTGTGCAGTGCAGTGCAGTGCGGATTGTTTGTGGCTTCGTCTGCTTTAAGACTGGTTAACAATTGTTGGACTGTAATTGCCGCTGCTTGCTGCATTCGTTACCATAATTGCTGTTGGCTTAATTTCAACAGTCGACTTCCGCACCGGCAACTTCAACTTCTTCTTCTTCTGCTGCTGCTGCCACTGCTTGTGCAGGCTCAGGCACTGGCTCAGGCTGAAGACTGAGACTGAGGCACAGGCAGAGTCTCAGTCTCGAGCTCAGGCTTCTTCTTCGTCTCCATCTCCCTCTCTGTCTTCGTCTCCGTCTCCGTCTCTGTGTGTGCAAGGCTGAGCCGCAGACAAAACCAACGAGGACGAGAACGAGAACGACGACAACAAGAAAACCCATTTGACTTACAATCTTGCCATGTGTATGTTGCCACTGTGTGTGTGTGTGTGTGTGCAATTGTGTTGCTCATTTGGTTGGCTTTCTTCGACTGCAGCTGCAGCTGCTTTGCCGCTTGGCCAAACGGACTCGCATCGCATCGCCGGCTGCGGCTGCTTTTGTTATTTTTATTGTGCCGTCTCTGCCAGGCATCTCTCTGTCCCACTCCCCTTCTTTGTTATTCCCTCTCTCTTTCTTTTCACCCCTCTATCGCTGCCTTTCCCTCTCTGTTTGCTTGGCTCTGGAAAATGGCTTCGTGTGTGGCTCACTTGTCTTAAAACTGCGGGCCTCCCTCAGCGCTGCTGCTGCTCCTTGCAAAGCTGCCTGCCCTCTCTCTCCCCTCTCCCCACTCTTCCCCCTTTTGCACTCATGCATTCCCCTTCACCTTTTGCAACGACATTCAACGCTCATCAACGCCACATTTGCGTGCTGCTCCTGCCAAGCTGCCGCTGCTGCTGCTGCTACTGTTGCTGTCCAGCTGCAGGTCCAGCTACAGCTCCTTGTCCATTGAGCATGTCCACATGCACGTTCATATCCGTGTGCTCCCATTCCCCCTCTCTCTCTCTCTCTCTGTCTCTCTCTTCGTTCGCTTTTCAACTGTGCATTTGCCTGCTCGCTTGAGCAGCAATTCAGCTGTGCCATGGCCCGTCTCCGTCTCTGCCAATGTGCATGACTTCCCCGTCTCTCCCTATCACTCTCTCTTGCTGTCTCTTTCTCTCTCTCTACATGTGCTGTCTCTGTTTGCATAAATGACTGCGCCTGTGTATTTGGCATGACTCTTGAATTAATTTTGCAACATTTTAAATTGAGCGCAATTAATTGCGAAAATGTTTTATTTTTACCCACTTGCACTCGTTTTACCACTCGCACAACTGTAAATGGATATGTGTGTGCCATTCACCATGCATGTGTGTGTCTGTGTGTGTGTGTGTTTGGGGTTTTGAATGCGGCTGCTGTGCATTCTGCAGTCGCATTGCGTGTTGTTGTTGTTGTTGTTGTTGTCGCCTTTTTGTATGCAAGTGCGAACACGCGCATTCAAGCATATGCACGCCGGCCAAGTACATACACACACACACGCCCCTTCACACTCGTACATTGTGTATGTGTATGTGTGTGTGTGGCACTTTTTGTGTTCGCCTCGTTTGGACGTGTTGCCTTTTTGCATTTCTTTGCTCTTTTATGCATTGCTTTTATCGCGCTTTCTACGCGCTCGCTACTCACACACACACACACACACACAGAGAGACTAGCGTGCACTCTCACTCACCCATGCACAGGCATGGACACGCATAGCCTAAAAGTATGCAGCATGCATTGAAAGGCTTTTTACATGACACTCTGAACGCTTTCTCTTCTTTCATGCCCCCCCTCCCCCTCTCCAGCATTTTTTGCGCCTTTTTTTGGCCATTCTGTCGCCATTTCTGGTATTACTCTAGCTGTTGTTGTTGTTGTTGTTGTCACGGCTGCTGCCACTGTTAATTTTTGGGCGCTTCTGTTGCATTTTTGCCATTTTGTTGCCGCGCGCGTTTCGCGCCAGACGCATTTCATATTGCTCTCTCTCTCTCTCATTCGAGTCACTTTACATCTCTCGCTATGCGTGTGTGTGCGCGCTGCCATGGAACGTCGCTTATTTATATCCAATTGTTCATTTGTCTTTGGTTTATGTTACGCATACGTCATGTTTGCCCATATTTTATATTTTCATATGTATGCAGCATGCATTATGTTCGCACGCTTCGCTGCAGCTCCCCCTGTCGTTGTGAGAGTGTGTGTGTGCCTGTCGTTCTTACAATCAGAGTGGTCGACCACAAATGTAAAATATTTTTCGTAATATTTATGCGTATTTTCAGTTTTTCCTTTATAAATTAAATGTGTCAGCTCTTTGCGAAGAAATTCTGCAGCAGTAAGGTTGTGTTTGTGTGTATGTGTGTCTATGTGTGCATAAGTGCATTTCGTAAATATTTTATAATGATAAGCAAACGCATTCGAATTGTTGTTTAAGTGAATAATTTCACTTGCTATTGTCATTAAGACTGAGAAATATCATAATCCCTTTAGGAATCCTTTATTTTTATGGTACATGTGCCATATGCTTTAAGAGCTCCCTTAGCATATCTAGAGCAATTAAATTGTTCAACTCTCTGGCTGGAAATTGAATATCGCCCGGAATATCGTCTGCCTCTCTGTCTGTCTCTATGTCTCTCTGTCTGTCTGTCTGGCATTTGTCAACCAGTCTGACAGACAGACAGAGAGTACGTTGTATATCTATAGCATCTGTCAATCCATATAGCGCTGCCAGCACTACTCGTTCCCTTCCCCTTATCCAATTCTATGGGGTATATGCGATACGCTTCGTGAATCTCGCTAGCACACTCTCTCTCACTCTCTGCCTCTTTCTTTCCCTGTCGCACGTTTGCATACAATTTTGCACTTTCGCTTTAGTCAGGACGGGGCAGGGTGTCCAAAATAAATGTAATTTTTCTTTTCTACATGAAATTTTATCATTTTGTTAGTTCAATTGGTTTTATTTTCTGCCATTCAGTTTTTTTTTTTGCCTCTCTCTGCGAAGTATTTTGCATTTTTTATAGATTTCGTACTCCTGCAGTGCCAGCAGAAATAATAACAACAACAACAACAACAACAACAACAACAACAACGGCAGCTACAACGACAACAAATTTGTCTTGCAAAAAGTTTATTTTGTCTGTCACAATTTCTTATTGTAGTTGATAAACTTGCCGAGCCGAGAGAGCAGCGAGCAGTGAGCAGTGAGCACAGCCATGTCCAAGTGTCTATGACTGTTTATGGCCCGTCAGTCAGTCTGTCAGTCTGTCTGCGTGTGAGTGTGGGTGTGTGTGCCCCCTTCCTCTCTATCATTCTTGCTGCTGCCTTTCGCTGCGTGTGTGTGTCGACATGTTTTCGTTTTTTATTATTCAGTAAATCAAATCAGTTGCCTAACAACTCAATCCAAACACTTGCAGCACGCGCCATGGACATGCTCGGGACACCTCCGCCTATCTCTGGGCACTGCCTCATCTTTCAACCTCCCCCTCTCTCTGTATCTTCCTCTCTAACTCGCTCCATTGCAGTGTCTGCTGGTCGACTCTTCCTGTCCATCTGGCTGCCTCTGTGCTGTCACTGCCATGTCTCTGCTGCTGTTTCTTCTTCATCTTCTTCTTGCTGTTGTTGCTTTTATTATTGTTGTTGTGGGTGGCATGGCTGTTGTTGTTGTTGCTGTTGCTGTTGCTGCTGCTTCTGCTGTTATTTTTACAGTTAAGTCAATATGCAGCCGTCAAAAGCAACACTTGATACTTTTGTATGCCACTTGGGCAGGTCCGTTTTCTTGGCCCCATCGCAGCTCTAATTCCTTCTACCCCTTCCCTCGCTTTCTCTCTCCCTCCTACTCTCTACATTGATTACTGGTCACAGTTATTGCGACTTTGCTTTCATTTTGTTTGCAAAGTTTCTGCACACAGAGAAATAAACAACGAAAAGACGACGTAACGAATTTATGGATATATCACACACAAACACACACACACACACACAGAGAGGGAGAAAGCTAGTACGCTGGTTAAGCAAAAGGGTGACCATAATCGACTTATGTGCATAAGCTGTCGCTAGAAAAAAAAAGAGCTTGAACTATTCCAACTCGAAAAGCCGTCGGACTCATGACTCATAAGCGCTGCCAAAGATGTCGCATCATATCGTCAGTCCGTCAGTCTAACAGTCTAGCAGTCTGTCCGTCAGTTAGTTCGTCAATCTAACTGTCCGTCTGTCCGTCGCCTTTGCACTTGATGCGGCTTTGATACTTCAGCTTTTTTGCAGCACAGTTGCAGCATTTGCCACAATGTAATCATCATGAATGAAATCCTTTGAAAAGCGGATTGTTATCAATCAAACTGAAGCCCAGCGGGGAACGAAACGTAACTGTAACGAATTTATTTCTCTTACAAATTATTCCGCAATAAGCCCCTCAGCGAGAGAGAGAGAGACTAGTTCCCCAGCCTGCTTCAGTTTTTCGCTATTTCGCTTCGTTTTCTACATTTCTTGTAAATAGAATTGATTGTCAACTTTTTAATTCAATTTGTTCACTTTTATTTACTATATATATCTCTCCGTCTAAGCTCCGTCACAAACTGCCACTGCCAATAACACTTCCTTGTTGCCTGTCGTATTAATTCTTAATTACTTTGTTATCCGAAAGTCGACACAAAAAACAGCAGAGCAGACATTTGTAGAAATTTGCATGTGTGTTGCCAGCGCAAAGGTGAAGAGGCCAAAAGTTGGCAAGCGAAATGTGCCTTGTCAGCGAGTTCAATGAGGATAGTTTTGGCGGACGGAAAAGTTACAGTGGTGGTAGGTATAGTATATCGTAGTATTACCTGGTGAAGTTAGAAATGCATAAAGACGAATGAGAAATGCAGATGGAGAGTTGCATGCAGGTATAAGAATTTCTAGATATACCCTAGTATTTCTTGGTGAATTTAGAACAGTGAAATGTGGAAAGAGAATTGCATGAAGAACTAACAAAAATAATAAATAATAAGATTAGAGAGATCACATGTTCCTAAAATAAAGATTGTTATTTTGACGTAACTTGTTAGAACATTGAATTAATCCTAAATATTCCCTATATATAATTTCTCTAAGAATGAAAACTTTTCAAGCTACTTCTCCAGACTTGACATAACTGAGTGCATTTCAGTTTTTTTATATAATTTTGAAGAAGTTTCTATAACTTAAACTTCTCTCTCTCTTTCCCTCTGTTCGTAATTCTGCTACTCTCTATATTTTCTATATTTTTTTCTAGCTCTTCTCTTTCCCACCTAACTCCCTCTCCACATCTCTCTCTCTTCCACTCCCTTTTTGCCATGCAAACTATTAAGAAATATTCGAAAATATTGTGACTCTCTTCGTATAATGTCCCATGTCATAACTCAGAGTGCGATACTATCGTCGTCTGAGTGTTATTACAATGATTTAGAGATCGAGAAGAGACGTTAATGACCCTGGCCCTGGCACATGGTCAATATTCGCATCACTTTCGGCCACTGTCTAGCTCGGATGCGGAGCAGCAGGAGCAGAAGTTGGCACGTAGCCGCTGCCGTTGCTCCTTCTCCTCCTCCTCCTCCTGGTCCACATGCTCGTCTCGGGTAGCAGGGATTGGGGACTGGGAGTATTGTTCTGTTGGAAACCTTTTTTACGATTTACGTGCCGTTTCCCCGGGGAGTGACTGTGCCACTCTCTCTTTCTCTCTCTCTCTCACTCTGACTCTCGGATGTCTCTGCCCCTCTCATGCATGGCTTTTAATAATGCTCATATTTTTATGGCCCGCTCAGACGAGATGGGAACGGGATTTGGACGTGGACGAATGGATGGAGAGACCGACGAACGGACGGACGGACGGACGGACGGGGGGCATCATCACATTTTGTGTGATTTTTCTTCTCGCTTTTTTGGATTTGAGTGTGTGTTGTTCGCTTTTGGTTTGTTTGTTTGTTGTTGTTTGCAACTTTTGTTGCTTAAATTAACAAGCGGGACACACACACATGCACAGACACACACACATGCACGTGCTGATGGCAAACACTGATGTTTATTCAGTTCGACCCAAATCCAGTTTAATTGAACGCGCTGCTAACCATGAAAGCCGAGAGGCGTTTTCAGTTAATAATGCTATGAAAATTTAATTATCAAATACGAATGCACATGCGTACAAATACAATATACGCAATACCTATTTAAAATTTTAGTCGACTTTACAAAAAACAACAACACGAACAACAACAGCGCGGAAAGTGGCAGCAAACAAGCGTCGAATAAATAAAGCAAAGTGTTTGCATTGAGCCAATTCAGCCCGCAGTTGTCGCAGTTGTTGTTAGGTGTGTGTGCGTGTGTGTGTCGCGCATACCCTTGGGCTTGTTTGTTGTAATTCAATTTGATTAAACAAAATTTTGATCAGCTCGACTCGCGCTTGATTATTCGCGTCGTAGCCGCAGCCACAGCCCGTGCCAAGGCAGCCAGGCTCATTTGCCGTTATGTTGCATATTTAATGCAGCACTTTTTATTATCCTACAGGAGCGTAAGTGTGTGGCAAGACAGGGGAAGGGGGAGGTGCAAGTGCTGGTGTGTGTCATGTGTGTGCACAAAAACAAAGCGCAAGAAAGTTTAAATAAACTTTCGACTTGAGGCATCAACGCAAGTTCGGTTCGAATGTCAGGCATCAGCAGCAGCAGCAGCAGCAAGAGGAAGAGCAGCAGCAGCGGGAGCTTTAGGATCAGCAGTGGCGTCACTGGTAGCATCAGCAGAAGCATTCATCTGGGGAGTTGTCAGTGTTGTCGCCCCTTTGCCATTGCCTGCAGCTACTCTTGCACCTCCTGCTCCTGCTGCCACTTCTTCTCCCACCGCTGCTCAACTGTCAGTGTCCTGTGGCCCATTTTGCCACTTTCTGCGGCAACAGAGGCGTCATCATCGTAACCCACCCAACAGGCGACCCACCTCACACACCCTTTTCCCCTCTCCCTTCCGCCTGCCACACACCTTGAACAACCAAGCGGCAACCCAATTGTTATTGTTGCCCCCTGCTACAGCTGAGGGTTACTGAGGGGTTTGGGTTTGCAAAAATGAAGTTTTTCTTTTGCCATGAATTGATAATGTACACATGTTCGTATGTGCAGAGGGAGGGAGAGGCGGGGGGTGGGGGAAATGGGGCAAGAGCTGCTGTTGCTGCTGCTGATACGATGCTGCTATTTGCATAACCATATACAGGCTAGCATGTGCGTGCGTGTGTGTGTGTGTGTGTGCGTATTGGTGTGTATTTGCAGATTATTTAGCCAAAAGTTGAAAGGTATTCGAAATGCTGCAGCCAAACTAAAAACAAAACAAACAAAAAAACCCCAAAAACTTTTATTAAGTTGAAGATATTTTGTTGAAATTTATACACACATTTGCCATTTCTCTTGCTCTCTCCCTCTCCCCCTCTCCCCCTCTCTCTCTCGTTCTTGCACTGCTTTTCTTCTGCTACTTTCTGCTGCTGTCTTTTGGCTGTTTTTACGCTCGACCGTTAAAAACTACAAGCGAATGGGGAGCAAGGGGGCACAGCAAAAACAGCAAGAAAAGAACCGGCAAAAACATTTGGCATTTCTTCTTCTTGCTCTTCTGTTCTCTGCTCTGTGTTCTCTGTTCTCTGTTCTGTTCTCTGCCGCTACTGCTGCGTGCATTTCTTTTCTTTCGCTTCGTGGGGGATTTATATTTTTAAATGGAAAGTTAAGCTTATAATAAACTGTGAAGAAAAAGTAGCTGCTTATGTTTTTGCCTCGGCCCCTTCCTACTTTATGAGATTTCTTTGCCAGTTCTGCCTGTGTTTGTGTGTGTGTGTGTGTGCAAAGTTCAGGCCAAATTTTTATATTGGTCGCATTGTCCAGCTGCTTCTGCCACTCACATATAATGTGCCCTGTAGCGAGCATAATCAAATCGAGTGAACTCATATCGAGATGCACCTGAAATCAAATTAAATCCTCATTGCGACGCGCAATCAAAATGCGCATATATGAATGTTTTTTCGTTTGCAAATGACACAAAACAATTAAATTGTCGATTTGCATATGAATTGAATAATAATAAACAAATGCTAAGTGAATACCCTGTGCACAGTGTGGGGTAGTTGTGACTGGTTCCACAAGATGGCAGAGAACAACAACAAGATCTGCTTGCACAACGCATTAAAAGCCAACAGAAGAACACCTCAACCAATTGTCTACTCTTCTACAGGGTATCTCAGCTGTCGTTCATCTTTCCGCTACCAAGCAAGAGAGCAAATGTTACAGCTAAATCAAACGCGCAACATTCATTAGGCAGAATTTGCATGATATTTGCGCGCAAGTGAAAATCGATAATGAAAAGCAGGCAATAAATTACAAATTATTATAAAATAGAAACATACAAAATACAATGTCGCAATTTGCTTTGGGGTGGAGTAGACGGACAGAAGGAGGAGGAGGCGTAACTACGGTGTCATTTGGAAAACATATTTATAAATAATTTCCATGCTAATATGCATTTTATGTAATTAGCGGTTAAAATAATAAATACACTACATAATTATCACCCATTGCCTGACCGCACTGCGGCAGCGACGGCAGCAGCGACGGCAGCAGCGATGGCAGCAGCGACGGCAGAGACAAAAATGTACTGAACAGATAAGAGAACGGGGATGTACAGATGCAGCTGCATATAACGATATTATGTAACTTTAGTCGGGCACTTATCGTTGCATGTGCAGCGTGTGTGCGAGTGTGTGTGTGTGTGTGTGCGAGTTTAGGTGTGCCTGTGTATTGGCATTAAGGCATTAGCACCGCAAAAACATCAACTAATTGTGCATTTTAGCGATAATAAACACGGGCGACAAGAGTTTATTATTTCAGGCTTGGCCGCATTGCGTATACGCCCCGCCTGCGCTGCTACCCAGTTCGTCTCTGCGCCCTAAGTGACAAGAGTTTGACAGGGCTTACGCAGAGTAGCTAACTGCCATATAAGGAGGAGAAGGGAAGGGGGCTCAAATTAATAAGCGCCGCATTTATTAGCAGTCAAATATAGAGATAAATGTCACTCATACGCACCGTGGGATGCGCCCCAGAGCAGCTGCTGCTGCGAGTAAAATATTAAAATATTTAATTTGAATGGCAACTGTGTGGCATGCCAGACAACCAGCGATCCAGGCAGCCATGCCCCCGCCTCCTTCCCCTCACCCTTTCCTGCCATCCTTCCATCCCAACAGGCTGCCCCCTTTCACACGGCAGAGCATATGGGAAATATTTCAAGTAGTTAAGCGCATTAGCGGCACTTTCGGTTGGCTTTGTCATGACGAGCCGCACTCTGAGTGGGCGTGGTCGCAGCCCTCGCTCATCCCCCCGTTAGAGCCACTGCATATGCCAGTTATCGTATATCGCAGATGGCACATACGCAGCGTGCGCCGCAGCCAATTAAAGTTCTAAAGCTGCTACCACTGCTATCCCCTCGTCATCTCTCTCTCTTTCTGTCCCCCACACTTGCCGAGCTTGTGGCAACTTGTGCATTATCCATTGGAATTGTTTAATGAACTTTTGCACGCTCTAATGACTTCATTAACAGGAATCACGAGAGAGAGAGAGAAAGAGAAAGAAAAAAATGACAAAACTTTGCGCCGTCTCATTGTAATTTCGTTTGCATGTTGCAAAATGTTTTCCATGCATTTTTCATATGCCTGGACCGACTGTAAAACGAGCATCAGCGGATTAAAGTCATATCACACATATACGAGGGAGGGAGAATTTCCCCATTTGACTATTTAAATAAATCATGCTGTGAATTTAGTAATGAGCGAACGAGCTAGCTCTCTGTCTGTCCGTCTCGCTCTCCGAATGCGGCTCTAATATTAATGTCATGTCAAACAGCAATTACATCGTGTAACAACAACAACAACAACAACAACAGCAACAGCAGACAGAGCAAATGTAGCGTTTATACTTTGGCCTACACTTGAGCAATTTGACAAATAACATATATACGATATGCATATATCATTATTATTTCATCAAATTTGTCATTGATAATGTTGCAATGTAAACGGAGACAGTGACACAGATAGAGATGGAGCAAGTTGTAAAGAGATGTGAAGGGAAAAATATTTAAAAATTTGCATATTTAATGCATTTCATAATCCTTCGTTCGCATCCTTATCAGGGCACTGTCCACAGTCCAATGGTCAAAGCAGATGGCAAAGCATGTTAACAAAATTGCTGACAATTATCAGTGCACACACACACACACACATGCACACACAAATATATGTTACTGTAAGAGAAAGGGAACTACAAATTGCGTTTTAATGGCCAATGTTTTCGAGCCTGTTTCGTGCTTATTTTTGGCCTATTTCGTGTCAGTTCTCGTGACTATTTCGTGTCTGTTTCAGCCCCAATTGAATTAGCCAGCAACAGACTGGCTCTGGCAAAATTGCCATTAAATTTACATGCATTCAACTTTACGGGACCGACTTTCATTAGTTGATTTAATTTTGGTTAATGCCCACAGAGCGAATAGTTGCGAAATGAATACTCATTGCAATATTCATTACTCAAAATGTCAACTCGATTGTTGCATATGACAGCCAGGCTTAAAATATGCCATTGCACACATAATCACACACACTCACACACACGAATGCATACGTATGTGCTAAGTCTCTCGTTTGTGAACATATTTGAGATAATTTCAAGCAACTTGCTTGTGCACTAAATTAAATTAATTTATCAAATTGCGTAGAGCACACGTTAAATTTAATAATAAAGTGCCCATTACGTTCGCTTACTTTACGGTGATGCCGACGATGCCGGAATGCATTTAACAAATTCCCAAACGCATTTACAAATATGCCGCAAATAAATAAATAAATAATAATAATAATCAAAGCAAGTGAAACTAGCTAAATGAGTTTTGTGTTCTTGGGCGAAATTGTTATGATGATGGACACGTTGTTGCCCTGCTTCTCTCGACATGTTGCTATGAGAGTCTTTCATTGTTCTGGTTTTTTGATTGTACTTATATAACACATAAAACATTGGAATCCTTTTAATTAGTATTATTATTTGTATGCGATGAATTGATGTTTTAAAGCATTACATATGTTTAGGTTTGCAATGCAATGCACGGTAGGAAACGTCTGTTAGCCTATTAAGCATATATGATGTATGAATAGGTATACGTATATATAGCAAATTAAATTTCTATCAACTACAACTTTAACAGTCGGAACTGAATGGTATATATGCATATATAGCATATTCAAAAGAAAGAAAAATGTGCTATGATCTGCAAGGTTTTATTATGTTCATAAGGCTTACCTAATGGTTTCTCTCTTGCTCATTTAAAGCAGTCAGCAAACTAGCAAGAGATCTACTCTTACTATCTTCATCACTCTGATTCCCAATTTCACTTTCAACATGCCTTTCAAGTCTATATCTCGTATTTTAGTTGTTAATATCTATTCTTCTATATTTGGTCTATTGTTAGGTATTTTTTTCTTTTATCTTTTTTTGGCTCTTTTTTTTTTCCATCTTTAACTGCTTCTTAATATTTCTAGCTTAAATCATCTTCCACATATTTCTCATACATTTTTTTCTATTGAACCTCATCCGCTCTCTCTTCTTCCTTTTTTTCTTTGATTAGCATTCTAAATAACACTGATTATCTCAGCAACACTCCTTTCACAGTATCATTGTCTCGCCTAAATCGCTTGCTAACTTACGAAATTTGTTTGATTTCAGAAATTGTATTTCAATTATAACGAATTTTGAAACAAATTTTAAATCTTTAACTTTAGCTAAGCCGAAAGAGAATAAGTTTTCCTGCCATGTTGCATTTCATATTTACTTTGGCTCGGCTCGGCTCAGCACGAGTGAAAAGTTTATTCTGGCAAAGAAATAACTTTTTGCTCTGCTCGCAGAAACAACTGGAAGGCAAAAAAGTAGTCCAAGCGGATTAGGCAAATAAACTTGTAGCAGAAAATGCACAAATTTTGATTTTTGGAATGCAAACAGAGGCAGAGATAGAGAGTGAAAGGGGGACAAAGGGAGAGAGTGCTGGAGAGAGGGGAGGGGGAGTGATAGAGATGGGCAACATAAGGCAGCAGTTGACTAATTATCGAAACAAGATGAGATGAGACAATGTTGCCACAAAGGAAGCTGGCGGCAATAAATTATTAGTTTTTGAAGTGCTTATCGGGGAATTTATGATCTATCGATTCGTGCAAAGAGATTGCTTGATTGTTATTGTTGCAAGTGAGGGTACGAGCGAGACAGGTGCACACGTATTGCATGCGAGTTGCAAAATAATTATGAACACACGCACACAGGGACAAACACACACACACACACGGGCACAAGTTATTTGCATAATTCATGTGCTCCATTAATGGGTTTCTGTTGGTTATGGCACGAAAAGTATTCCGGCAGCCCCGAAGCCGTAGCCCGTCGCTGCAAAACAAATCCTTTTCACTTACTCGCACTCCTCGGGGGGCGGTGGCAGAGGCGTCGCCAGCAGCAGCAGCAGCAGAAGCAGCAGCAGAGGCAGCACAAGCGGATTTCCGTCAATGCCAGGCACTTGAGAATTAATATCAATTTGTATTCATTTGTGAATATTACAAAAGGATTATACAAAATTAATTAAAATTTGCACAATTTACGTTCGAAGGCAGCGTCGCCGTTGACGTTGGCGCTGGCGTTGGCGACGGTGATGGTGGCAGCAACAACATTGGCTGCGGCAACGACTGATGGGACGTTAGGTTCGTCAAGTGTCGTCTGCCGGGAGCTGGGTGCCTTGCCTTGTCGCAGGGATCTGTGGCAAAAGTTTCGGACAGCTGGCTAACGAGAGAGAGAGAACGAGAGAGAGGGGGAGAGAGAGAGCGGACAAGGCGCGAGTGTTGCCGCTTAATGGAGTTTAATCGCATTGATGAGCATCAATTAATCATGCCGCAAACGCAAATGACATCGCATACAGCACTCCCCCCACGAGCGCGACTGATTGCGTGCTCACTCATTGCCGCAACCTAATCCTAATCGACGCCCACTAAGCCCGCACATTACGCATACGACACGTACGGCAAGAGAAAAATCGAATTGCCAATTAAAAACTGAGCCAGAGCATCGAACGTCGAGCGACGAACAATTACAACATAATCGAAAGCAACCCGCGCAAGTCAACCACTTATAACCCCCAACCCTACTTCCCTACACCAACCCCCTACCCCTTCTCGTGGCACAACCCCAAAGGGAACCGCATACTTAAAGCACTCAATAAACGGCATCATTTGTGCTGGCTGTCAAGCGACTGCGAACTGAACACTGTGCGCCATAAGAACTTAAAGCCTCGCACACCTGTCGCCAGCACCGTGACGGGTTCCGGGTAGGGGTCGCGGGGGGCCAAGGCAATTGCCTGCGATTGCGACTATATACAAACAAACAAGCCATTATCATAATGCGCTGCCAAGATGCCGAAGGACGATGCTGCCAGCACAAAGTCGACATCGATGACGCGACTCACTTGCTCTGTCGCCTACTCGTTCTGCAGAAGACATTCGCACAAATACACACGCATCCACACACACACACACATAAACACCCTCGCCTCACCTATGGCCATTCTGGCTGAGTGAAGCACGCGATATGATGGCATCGGGAACGGCAGCAACAGTTCGTGTTCGCATAACTGAGCATAATCGACGCCTTTCGGTTATAATTAACTCATTAAAGTGAAACGTCAGCCGCAGGATGTGGCATTGCTGACAGAAGGCAAGCCATCAAAGCGTACACGTAATCCGAAACGCAGAGGGAGGGAGCGAGGTGTGACGACGGGAGATGTCTGAGATGGCAACAGAAACAGAAACAGCAACAGCTGCTCAGATAGCTGCGCAAAGCTGGCAGCTAACCAAGCGTAACCCACACATACTCGTAAATAAGAAATGAAATCAAAGTTAACATTTTGTAAATCTGGTTTTTATAACTTTGCCACACACCATTCGCCTCCCAGACTCTCCCTGGCACACACTTCCCACTCCCCTTCCCCGCAGAGTTCTAAGCACACGAGATGTGAAATTGCAATTAAATTAATGTCACGCATAGCGCGCGCTGCTGCTGGCTGCGCCATGTGAAATGGAACAGGAAAAGCGGAAAAGCGGGCTACATAGCTCAGGTTTTATTGCTGTGCCACAAACAACGGCGCCAGCAACAGCAACAACAGAAGCAACAGCAACAATTAGTGCGTGTTGGCAACCAGCAGCAGCTGCTACTCGCGCTTGTTATATGTAACAGGAATTTGGCTGGCACAGCAAGAGAGTGAGAAGGGAAGTGTGCTCACAGCTTTATGTAGTGGGAGGCGACAGCCCGTGTGTGTGTTTGTGTGTGTGTGTGTGTGAGCTGCATATAAATCGATGCTGATGTTGTGAAAATTTGCCAAAATAACTACAGACATCCACTTGGCAAAAGCAATTAAACTGCTAAAACCACATTTTGTGCGAGAAATAATTGCAAAAATGCCAAAACATAAAGCCAAAGCCAAAAAACAAGCATGCCAATGGGCACAAAAACCAGCCCAAAATACACACAACAGCAACAACAATAACAGCAGCAGCAACACACGCACAAAAACAGTCGCAATGCCAATTACAATAACGTTCTGCGCGAGGCGTGGCTGATCGAAATGCGACCCGCTGCTGCCCTTCTCCTTCCCATCTAAGCCGTATAAATAGGCAGCAAAAAGAAAACCACACACACACGCACATGCACATATACAGATAAAGATATATATGTTTATCGGGCTGCATAGAAAAAACGACGAATTCCAACAACAAATCAAATATATTATAACGCAAAAACAAACCAAAGTCAACGCCGCTTGCCAATAACAATAACACGCTCCACTAGGAAGAGGGGGGGGGGTGGTAAGGTGGAGAAGAAGGCAGCTAACACTGTCAGAATGCCTGGCACATTTCGGTTGCGGTGGCTTTGTTGTGCACTGCACACTTTGCAGTGTGTGTGGCAATTTTTGTATACAAATTCCACTGTGCAAAAATCATGAGTGCATTTTGTCAACTAATTAAATGGCACGCACACACACGCATACACACACACACCCGAAAGCATTGCTAAATTAATTACATGACAAAGTTGAGCTTAGATGAGTGTGTGTGTGTGTGGGTGTGAATGTGCCCCGAATGTGAAGCTATCTATGACGGCATTGGCAGCCCCAAAAAGTAGGCAACGATTTGTCAGGCTGCACCAGCTGACTGACAAATTCCAATCGCCGCGCTTCGTAGCGCACAAGAGAAATCACAACGGCAACAGCAGCGACAGCGACAACGTCAGCAACAACATAGACAGAGGAAGGGAAGGAAAGGAGCCTGAGACGACGGTGAAAATGAAAATGAAAACGACAAAACAAAATGAATGGCAATCGCGGTTCAGTCGTCGCCAGTCGCGCGAGTGAAAGACAAATTAAGATTATAAAAAAAATAATAAAAATACAAGAGATAAAAAAAAAATGCGAATTGATTGATTGATCTATCAAAAATACACACACACACACATACGCACACACGGACGGAGGGGAAGATGTATTGGTGGAAGGTGCGTGCTGGGGCATCACTTCTGGCATCCCTCGGCGCGTATCTGTGTCTGTGAGGCAGCGGCGTCTTTGTGATTTGACAGACAAACTGACAGCAAGACGAACGCGCAGACCAAAGGCAAACGCCGCGGGCAGCAATGGCAGGGAGGGTAGGGGGCGTGGCACGAGGTAGGCAGACAGACAGTGGCAGACAAGAAGAAGCGACCTGTGACTGCCTGTCGCCCCGTTTATGTATGCGCGTAATTCGCTTTGCCGCCTCCTCCTCCCCTCCCCTCCCTGACTAGCTGTACACCTCACTCCCCCTTTGCTTCCTGTCGCCTTCACATACCTTACCCTTAGCTTCCGTTTCAGTCCGCCTACGCAGTGCGTTCGGGGCCAGTGCGAAGGTACTCGTATTTGCGACTGTATGTGCCTATGAATTGCTTTGGTGTGGTGTGTGCGTGTGTGTTTGTGTTTGTGTGCGACACGTAGCACATTTTATTTTCCAAGTAATAAATCAATTTTCCGCACCACTAAAAATGAAAACGAAAAACGAATTGAAGCTGAAGCTGACGCTTCTATCGACTGAAGTGTGTGCGGAGGCGGAGGCGAAGGCGAAGGTGGAGGCGTGCGATGGTTGAGTTGGGTACAGAGCGGGGGCAGGCTCGGTCACAGCTGCTTGGCGGCAGTGAAGGTAGATGGGGGGCAACAGTTGGTGCACCTGAGAAGAGCGTAAATTAAAGTCACTAAATCAAAAAAATTTCCCAAAAACACAACACGAAACGAAACCAAACGCAACGAAACGAGACGAGGCAAGGCGAAGGCAGAGAAAGTTAACATTTGTTTACGTGGTTGCCGGACGGTCGCACCGTGCAACTAAGACGAAGGTGATGAGGAGGGGTAGGAAAAGAGGGGGAGGGCGGGAGAAGGGGACTGCTCTAGCGCAAGTAGAAGTTGGCACGGCTTGAGTCATTTATTGGCCAAAGTTGGCCAAGACGCACATAAAGCAACGCGGCGGGGGCGGCGGCGGGCAAGGGGTGGCAAATGAGCAACAAAAAGTAAGCAAAACAATTTGCTGTTTGTTTTTTTCTTCCGCTCTCTCTTTTCCTCTACCACTTGCTCTCTTTCTCTTTCCACTCATGCCTCAGTGCGGCAATTTGTTTTGAGTGGGGTCGACTGGGCGCGAAGATGGCTGAGGGTCAGTCGAGCCGAAATTGCGGGACGCTGCGGCGTCAAAGGCAGCAAAACAAATCAAGTCAACAATCAACAGCACACACACACATACAGTAGGACACACACGCACACATAGACATTGGGGCAGACACTCTGTAAAAGTTAATGTAACGGCGCATTTAATTGCACGCACGGCACGAATCCGACGCTCGTCGCTCGTTGCTTCTTGCTGCTTCCGCATGCCCAACTCACGACTCCCGACACCCACTCCCCCTTCCCCTTTGCCGGAGTGGACAAGCGTAACTTTTTGCACAGACACTTACTTGGCTTTTTGGCCTCGCCAAGGTTCAGGTAAGTTCTGCGCGCCCTGCTCGCTCAAGTAAGTAAAAATGGCTATTAGCCAAAGCATTTTATGTGGCTCCTTTTACTTGGCCACGCCCACTACTACTACTACGACAGGGCAGCCAGACACGGCTCGCCTCGACTGGCGCTGAAGTTGGCAGCTTTTGTTGCCTAATGCGCTTTGCTATTTTTTAATTATAACGAAAGTTACCTGCGAATGAAAAGTAAAAGGGCTGCCAAGACAGCAACAACAAAAAGGGCGAGCGCACAAGCCGCGCAGCCGGCGTTGTCGACAAGGCCGCATCCGCCTGGGCTGGGCTGGGCTGAGCTGGCTGGCCAAGACATGAACGCCGTTGTAACAGACACACTTAAATGCCTTTTAGCTGCAGCAACAAACAGCAAAAAAATCGCTGGCAACAATTTTAATTGCGTAAAATGTGCACTTTCCTTCGTGCTCTCATTCGCTATACCTCTCTCCCTCTCTATCTCTCATTCTCTCTCTAACACACTCTCTCTCTCTCTGCCTCCTCTCCTCAGCCTTCCCCACTCAGCGTCTTACTAGTTTCGCTGTCTGCGCTTTGTCTGCGACACCAAAGGCCAAGCTGCAGCAAAATTAAATTACTCATTCGCCCAGTTGGTTCGGCGGGAGGGAAGATGCTGGCACAGCGTCGCCTTCACTTGAGACTGCAACGGATTTATTGTTAATTGGAAATGAGGCATGCTCGGACTATTTGATGCGCAAAAGATTTCCGCCACTTAACAAGCGACCAAAACGGCTTCTCATTGCTTCCACTTTGTTCTTCTCCTCATTTTTTCATTCTCCTCCTCGACCTGCGCCACAAGTTCAGAAAAAACGCTGACAAATAGCACGCGTAATTAGAAATTAAGTTCTCATTGCTTTGGCCATGTTTCAGATGATTAAGTGCAATGACAATCGCATTGGAGGAGTGCAAATTAAGCGATTTGCAGCAACCCAATTTAATCCGAACTCGATACTTAATCCATTAGTCGGAATTCTTATACCTCATCAATCTTTTGGGAATGAGGAATATGAGCTGTACATTTATGTAGGACTTTTTATACTACTTATGACTAGCTTTATCAATTAAAGTCAAAATATCTCAATTCTAAATTTTGAAAATTTCTAAAAATGTTGTAAGGGGGGACCCTTTGGTCAAAATAAACACCTAAATTAAGGGTATTTCTTCGATATTTTCCACAATTTTCATCGCAAACACTTTTGGCGGGACTTTTTATACTACTTATGACTAGCTTTATCAATTCAAGTCAAAATATCACAATTCTAAATTTCGAAAAATTCTAAAAATGTTGTAAGGGGGGACCCTTTGGTCAAAACAAACACCTAAATTAAGGGTATTTCTTCGATATTTTCCTCAATTTTCATCGCAAACACTTTTGGCGGGACTTTTTACACTACTTATGACTAGCTTTATCAATTAAAGTCAAAATATCTCAATTCTAAATTTTGAAAAATTCTAAAAATGTTGTAAGGGGGGACCCTTTGGTCAAAATGAACACCTAAATTAAGGGTATTTCTTCTATATTTTCCACAATTTTCATCGCAAACACTTTTGGCGGGACTTTTTATACTACTTATGACTAGCTTTATCAATTAAAGTCAAAATATCTCAATTCTAAATTTTGAAAAATTCTAAAAATGTTGTAAGGGGGGACCCTTTGGTCAAAATAAACACCTAAATTAAGGGTATTTCTTCGATATTTTCCACAATTTTCATCGCAAACACTTTTGGCGGGACTTTTTATACTACTTATGACTAGCTTTATCAATTAAAGTCGAAATATCTCAATTCTAAATTTTGAAAAGTTCCAAAAATGTTGTAAGGGGGGACCCTTTGGTCAAAATAAACACCTAAATTAAGGGTATTTCTTCGATATTTTCCACAATTTTCATCGCAAACACTTTTGGCGGGACTTTTTATACTACTTATGACTAGCTTTATCAATTCAAGTCAAAATATCACAATTCTAAATTTTGAAAAATTCTAAAAATGTTGTAAGGGGGGACCCTTTGGTCAAAACAAACACCTAAATTAAGGGTATTTCTTCGATATTTTCCTCAATTTTCATCGCAAACACTTTTGGCGGGACTTTTTATACTACTTATGACTAGCTTTATCAATTAAAGTCAAAATATCTCAATTCTAAATTTTGAAAAATTCTAAAAATGTTGTAAGGGGGGACCCTTTGGTCAAAATGAACACCTAAATTAAGGGTATTTCTTCTATATTTTCCACAATTTTCATCGCAAACACTTTTGGCGGGACTTTTTATACTACTTATGACTAGCTTTATCAATTAAAGTCAAAATATCTCAATTCTAAATTTTGAAAAATTCTAAAAATGTTGTAAGGGGGGACCCTTTGGTCAAAATAAACACCTAAATATAGGGTATTTCTTCGATATTTTCCACAATTTTAATCGCAAACACTTTTGGCGGAACTTTTTATACTACTTATGACTAGCTTTATCAATTAAAGTCAAAATATCACAATTCTAAATTTTGAAAAATTCCAAAAATGTTGTAAGGGGGGACCCTTTGGTCAAAATAAACACCTAAATTAAGGGTATTTCTTCGATATTTTCCACAATTTTCATCGCAAACACTTTTGCCGGGACATTTTATACTACTTATGACTAGCTTTATCAATTAAAGTCAAAATACCACAATTCTAAATTTTGAAAAATTCTAAAAATGTTGTAAGGGGGGACCCTTTGGTCAAAATAAACACCTAAATTAAGGGTATTTCTTCGATATTTTCCACAATTTTCATCGCAAACACTTTTGCCGGGACATTTTATACTACTTATGACTAGCTTTATCAATTAAAGTCAAAATATCTCAATTCTAAATTTTGAAAAATTCTAAAAATGTTGTAAGGGGGGACCCTTTGGTCAAAATAAACACCTAAATATAGGGTATTTCTTCGATATTTTCCACAATTTTAATCGCAAACACTTTTGGCGGAACTTTTTATACTACTTATGACTAGCTTTATCAATTAAAGTCAAAATATCACAATTCTAAATTTTGAAAAATTCCAAAAATGTTGTAAGGGGGGACCCTTTGGTCAAAATAAACACCTAAATTAAGGGTATTTCTTCGATATTTTCCACAATTTTCATCGCAAACACTTTTGCCGGGACATTTTATACTACTTATGACTAGCTTTATCAATTAAAGTCAAAATACCACAATTCTAAATTTTGAAAAATTCTAAAAATGTTGTAAGGGGGGACCCTTTGGTCAAAATAAACACCTAAATTAAGGGTATTTCTTCGATATTTTCCACAATTTTCATCGCAAACACTTTTGCCGGGACATTTTATACTACTTATGACTAGCTTTATCAATTAAAGTCAAAATATCTCAATTCTAAATTTTGAAAAATTCTAAAAATGTTGTAAGGGGGGACCCTTTGGTCAAAATAAACACCTAAATTAAGGGTATTTCTTCGATATTTGAAAATATAAAATGTAATCTATAAGGAGAAATATAATAATATATAATAAATATATATTCTTTACTTAGCCACCTTTTATTTCTTGCTTTGAGATATTGTATATATAACAAACAAGTAAAAATGCAATACAATTTATCATTTAAAACATTGAAAACTTGCGCAAGTTATTTTAAATAAAGTGTAAGCAAACATTTTCCAACTTTTCTACACTTATTTTCTACTTTCCCTTTCTCTAGTCCAATAAACACCTGTTGCTCATAGGCAAAATTCAGGCTTCGATCGTGCAGCAAACAGAGCTTAATCAGACAGTTTCTCGAGCATAAAGAAAAATGCTTCAAGTCCCTTTTGAGATGTTGTCAAGGCCAGCAGAAACTAAGGAACTAAACGACATGGAACTAACTTTGAATAACTCATGAAGTGTGCAACACAAGGGAAAAGTCAAGTCGAGAGACAAGTAAGAGTACTTGCACTTGCACAGACATTAAGTGCGAGTATGTACACATACATACATATGTACGGACGTGCAGACACCCTATAAACAAGACAAGAGCAAGGCAAGCATAACATTTTCCTTTAGCAGTAATCTGCTTTGGCATTTCTGCCCAATTGCCAATACCTTGGAATGGCTAATTGCTGTCTGCTCATATTTCGCAAAGTGAAGAGACAGAAAGACACAGAGAAAAAGAGAGAGGGAGGGAGGAAAGGCGAGTGAAAAGAAAAGCGGGAAAAACTCTTGCCTGCGGCAAGTGAAACTTTCGCAGCATCGACTCGAGTGGCGAGCAGTTAAATTACTTCTCGTTTATTTTAAATTGTGAAAAATATGTGCGAATTTTCTGGCCAACAAAAAAGACATTACAATGGGCAAGCGAACTCAAACGAATGAGATTGCGAATGTGAGTGCAAGTCGCGCAAAAGACAAACGCTGCCGGCTGCAATGAGAATGAGGGAATGAGGGGAAAGCCAATGCACAAACACGATGAAAATGTTCTACAATTTGCTGTGAAATTTGCGCGCTGTGTGTATTTTCAAATAATGCGAAAACTTTTCGCCTATGCGCCGAACAAGGGCGCAGGAAGGGGCATGTCGTGGGGGCGGGGTGGTCTGCTGGGGAGACCCGCCTGTTGTCTAGGCGAATGGGAACTAGCTGGCAGAAGCCAGCAGCGTAGCAGCTTTCAATATACTTTTGTTTCTTTGCCTCCATTGTCCTGCGTATTCGCGTAAAATGCAATTTCTCATATTTGCATAACTGCAGACAGAGCGCAGATAGCGCAGATAGCTCAAAATAAAGTTGAAATTTGCAGTGTGCTCTGCTATGCTGTGCTGTGGTTGCACCACTAACAACAACAACAACAACAGCAGCAGTTGCAACAAGAGCAGCAACAACGGCAATCCAAACAACAACAACTTTAATATCGCCAGACTGCGCGTACGTAATTGCCCGCGACCTAACCCCGCAGCAGCACGGCCAGCCGCGCAATCCTTCCGCTTAGCGCTCGATGTACTACGCAGCGGGTAGCGCTAGCGTTCGGCGCTCGGCGCGGCGGCGGTTTTCCGGCCGACAGTGCCAACAATACGGCCAGTGCAGCCCAACTGCAGCAGCAGCTACCAAATTCAAATCAACGGAGTTACGCGCACACACAATGCGAGTGCACGCACACACACACACACACTCAGTCATTCACTCGCACACCCACACTCGTGCATAAGACAAAGCATACTTTGGGGCGCAAATAACAGGCGAAACAACGGAACAAGCGAGCAAGCTAACAACCGTAACCGCCCTCCTCTTACGCCCCGCCCAGCCGGACATCTAGCTCGGAACTGCGGCTATTCTATTAGGGCACACAAATCCACAGGCGCGCACACACACACACCCATACAAATTATAGCAGCAGCTAGTAACATTCCCAAATTATACGCACAAAACGCAAACAAGTGGGCCAAGGGATGTCGTCCTGCCACGGCTGCCACTGCCACGGCCGTTGCTGCTGTGCGTCGTGGCGCGCTGCGTCCGGGGCGTCCAGAGCGTCCAGTGAGCCAACATCATCGATGGCCAAAGCAAACATAATTGATATCGTAATCAATTCAAAAATCCAGCACAAAACTAAAAACAACCAACACCACGACAGCAACAGCAAAATTCTCCATGGTCGCAGCGCGTTTGGCCACAGGCAGCTCGCCCTCGACAAGCTCATATATATATAAATATATATATATGTGTGTGTAAGTATGTGCTTGTGTGTGTGTGTGGGTGAGTGTGATGTGTGGCAGTGCGTGCCACTCAATCAACTCTGAAAAAGTCTACAAATATTAGCCCCTAATGCCATTGAGACCAGTGCCAAGACGCAGGCAGGGCACGCACAGGGGGAGTGGTAAGAGAGGAAGGGCAGAAAGAGGCAGCGCGCTGCTGCTGCATACAGCCCAACGCCCAAGCCCATAAAAAAGTGGAATTGTGTATAAAAATGAAGCAGCAAAAAAAGTGGCAGCTTCAAATAAAATTGTTGCGACAAAGGCAGCAACAACAGCAGCAACAACGAAGAGAACAACAACAACTTAAGCAACAACAACAGCAGCAGCAGCCCTCGCAGCAGAAGAAGCTGAGGCAGTTGAAGGAGCTGCCCGAAAGGAGCTGCATCGGGCACGACGATAACATTAAGAAGAAGTATCGAAAAAATGTGTAGTGCCACACAAAAAGAGAAGCTGAGCCAACGACGGCGACGTCGCCAGCGAGGACGACAAGGACACAAAAGCAGAATAACAACACAATCAAGCGAGGCGCGCGCGAGCAACGACGACGACGACGTGCAGGCACGGGCAGGCAGAGCAGGAGCAGGAGGGGAAGCGTGGCAAGCGTGTCTGGGCATAGGCGGCACTGCATAACTTGGCAGCGCCAGCTTCGCAAGCAGCGCAAGCGGCACGTAATAACATTTTTCTAAAGAAAGCAAAAAACGAGCGTACACAGGCGACACAGATGAAAACGAAGACGTCAAGCCGAAGACCCAAACGGAGCAAGGGAGGGCAGAAGGGTGTGGGGAGCAAACCATGGAACGTGCGTGGTGTGTGTGTGTGTTTGTCTGTGTCCTGACGCTTGTGGAATGCGGCGTCTGGAGACAAGTTATTGTTTTTGATTTCATTTTTCTTGCGTTTTTTGCGGCTCCTGCCCACTTTACGGGCGAGTCAACAATGGGGGAGGGGATGTGTGGCTGAAGATGAGCGCATGTGAATGCGTATGTGTATGTTGATGTTGATGTTGATGTGCGCATATGAAGCTGCTTATTTCCATACCATAGGAATGTTTCCTTCTCGTTCCTCGCCCGAAATTGGTTAGTTTCGGCTAATCGAGGTATTTGCCGGCGGCATAAGTTGGATTTCCTCTTGGATTTCCTTGCTTTTTATGGCTGCCTACGAAATTGCCTCGACTTTATTATTATTATTAGCATTATTATTCCCACTATTATTATTATTATAATTTTTATTAAAAGTGCGTCCAATAATTTGAAAGTCAACAGATTGGAAATTATTGCAAATGGGGCCAGGTGCGTCGTGACGATAATAAGGTACTCGGCCCAGGGGCAACAGTCTGGACGCATCTCGGATTCGGTTCAGACATTTTCGGAAATTTCACTCGAAGCCATCTTCTCTGCGTGTGATGAGCGGAGCGAAGAGGGCAGAAGGGAAGGTTCACAGCACACACACGTAACCGTGGCAAATCTCTGAGCTCTTTCGGTGCACTTTTAGCATGCTAACCAAATGTTTTGGTATGATTTGTTTGCTTTGCAAAGTGCTCGGTAAAAAATATATATGAAAAATAAAAAAGGTGGTGCGCAGCTTGTGTTGCCACCTGGAACACTACATCGCAACCTGTTGTAACGCGTCCATGATTGAAAATTTAAAGAATTCAATGGAATTCTTTGCAATCTTAAATCGTCGATCGTCGTCGCCATGTTTCGCATTGATTGCGTTTATAATTGGAATGATTGTGGAGTATCCTGAATTTCGAATTTTCCAATGGAAATTTGTGTATTTTATTGACATCGACATGGTTGATATTTTGCTGGCGAACAAGCAAAAATATGTACGTTGAATTATTATTTGGTTTTTATTTTTTAATTTTTAATGAGTGTGAATAGTCTGCATGGAGGTGAAGCAGGAATGTTTGACGTGGAATTTGAAGCTATATCAAAGGGATTACCATAATGAAGTAGCCAAATGACGAGTGAACATTTTTGCAAATTAACGAAAATATCAAGGGAATGAAATTAGAAAAAATGAATAATTGGAAATGTACAAATATTAAAGATATATAACTAGTAAATCTGCATGACAATAATAAGAATATATTAAAGACTTTTAATAAATGTTTGTAGATAAGACAGGAAATCAAATCAAAGTGTAATTTTTTGTTCTTGAAGTTCTTTCTTTCTCTCTACCATTCTGGTAGTCGGTAAATCAGTTGTCAGATTGTTAAATACATCACAAATAAAGCTTTTTGAATATTTTGTTTACTCTGCAACACAGGAAAAGATTCTAAACACAACTTAAAATTTTTTAGTAACTTAGAATAATTTCAAACAATAATTCTAACATGTAAATAATTATAATAATAAATGTAAACTTTTGCATTTTCTCTTTCTATGTGGTCTATATTCCCCACACAGATCTCTATCGATAAGTTCGCACTTCGCACAAAGCTTATCAAAACTACAACGACAGCACAGCATATCGTGGCACAATGGGTAGTATGTTTTATCTGGATAAAACACACTCATCCATATCAATCAATCATTCTGCCGGCAATATAACTTGCACAGCTTCCGTTGTCAGCCACAGGACACACAGAACATACAGTGGCATCATTAGGCTTGCAGCAGTAACAGTGGCAGCAGCAGCAGCAGTAGCAGCATCAGTGTTTTAGCAGCATTTGGGTATTTTAGTATTTCAGCATCTGAGTACTTTCTGCCAACTCGGCCGCAACTCTGGTTGCCTCGCAGTAGCAAACTAACTTTGAAACTTTCTAATAAAATAGCCAGAGTCGTCGTGGGCGCTGTATGAGGTGAGAGGAAGAGGGAACGAGCAGAACGACGACTCAGTTCGACGCAACGATGGCCACTGCAGCTAATGACGTTGCTGCCGGCAGAAGGAACGACCAAAACCGCAACAGCAAGAAAAACAACAGCAACAACATCGACAAGAACACTTCTTAGAGCGCAACAGACAATGATGCCGCATTACAGCTAACCCAAAGCCCAAGCCCGAAGCCGTGCTCATCTATCTATCTACTTTGCTCTCCCTCTGCCATTTCCACTCGCCATTGCACTCCCTCTTCCCCACTCCTACTCCCACTCCCTCTCGCTCTCCCTCTTCGCTTACATACGCAACAGACACAATGCAGTTTCAACTTACAAGAGAGCAAAAGCTTTTTTTCACTCTCTTTTTTTGTCTCTTACGTGCTGAACGCGCTCAGCAGTTGCCGCTCAGTTGTTCGTTTCCACTTGTTTCATTTCGCTCTTGTATTACTTGTATGTGTGTGTGTGTGTCTCTGTATGCATGTGTGTGTGAGTACAGCACACATGCATGGCCGCAACATCCGTTACAATTTTTTACGACTACAACTCCGTCTGGCGCTGGTGCTGACGTTGATGTTGATGCTTTTGGCGGCAGCAGCAGCGGCGGCAACGGCAGCAGCAGCAGCCACTGAGATGCTTTGTGGTTGCGCTATAGTCGCTCTAAGTATGCGTGCATGTGTGTCTGGCTGTGTGTGTGTGTGTGAGCATGCGAGTGCGGGCATGTCGCATTCAAGGATTGAGTAAATTTTTGCGGGCTGCTTCAGTAATGATATGGAATGTGTTGGAATTTCAAGAAGTTACTCCAGATTTCTTTATTTATTTAAATGAGCAGCGCAGCTCAGCCCACTGTCAAGGGTGAGGGGAAGTGTGGGTAGCGTGGGTAGCGCACTCAATGTCTGTGTTTGACTTCATATCTATGTTTGTGTCTCGTTGTCTCTTTCCCACTCCCACTCTCTATGTCTCACTGTCTCTGTTTTGGGTCCTGCGGTGGGCAGTCAGCCAGCATCTTCAATTGACTCGACTGTGACTGACTAAGTGACTGACTGACTGGCGAACTGCCCGACTGTCTGACTGAGCAGCGTGTGCAACTAAATGAGCGTTGTTATCAGTCTCTGCCGCTCCCCGTGCGGCCTCTGAGTGTGCTGGTGTGTGTGTGTGTGGCTGTGCGTGTAATTGTAACGGCAAGGAGCGCTGAGCCAGCATCCACAGCAGCATCTACAGCAACCGTCATTGAAATTTATGCACGCTGTACACTCGTGTAGTGATATTTGTATTGGGAATTAAAACTATACCCTCGGGATTATAACCTAATTTTGGGCACTGTGCCGCGCCTGTTCTTCGCTTCTCGCTCTTCGCTTTCTGCTTTCCACTCTCTATCTCTCTCCCTCTCTTCGTCTTCTCTGCATGTTATTTTTACTTTTCATTGCTGCTGTTTCCGTGTAATTAAAATAAAGGCGTGGAGTAATTGCTGAGGTCAGTGAGCAGCCGTCGTCGAGTACTTTGTGTACGCCGGACGAGTACCGGGAGAGTACCTCCTCCTCCTCCCCCTCCCCCTCGACTGGGGGTAATGTTAACTAAGCGCACAGCGCAACTCCACAAAATTAACACTTTTTTTTCTGCCAGTCGCTCGGTTTTTCTGCTGGCCACTCGCATTTTTTCGCCTTCTTCTTCTGGCTCCTTCTCGGTTTTTTTTGGCTTCATTTTGCAGCGTATTCCTTGGAGCGCACCCCTGAATTACCGAATTGCAGATAAAATTCTCAGTTTAACACTTTGTTAAAATGCTGCCCATACGCCATGTGGTCCATGTGCTGCTGCTGCGCCCCTTTTGCCCATAAAGTGCGCCAGCAGTTGCCCATTTTGCTAGGACCCAACTAGTCTCAGTGAGTCCGAGTCCGAGACTCGGACAAGAACTCGACTCGGACAGGGGAACCCGAATCTCTAACTGCGATTTCGACTTGAAGTTGGACTTGGGTTACGACTGTTATTGCTTTTGCTGTTGTTGTTGTTGCTGCTGCTGCTGTGAGCTTGTTGAGCTTGCGGTAAATTCCGTTAACAGGCCATCAATGGAGGGAAAACCTTTAGACCTACATTCCCATGCTAATTGGTTTCCCAGTCGGTCCATCTGTGTATGTGTGTGTGTGTGTGTACTTGGCAATTGTAAAGGCTGCGCTTAACAGACATTAATTGGGCAACAGGACCTCGGAGCGAGAGTAATCTGCACCTTACAACGTCAATCGCTTGTTGACAATAGTATATGAAAATCGGCAAATTGGATTTGGAAATGGGACCCGGAAATGGAAATGAAATGAAAATGCAACGACAGCAGCAGCAGGAAAGAAGATTTATCGTCCCAATTGTTGCCTCAATTAGCTGTGGCAAGCAACTGCAGCTGAAGGTGTTCAATTATGCCACAATCGATGGAGATTCAGAGCGAAGATCTTGATGGAAAACAGACACAGTAAAATAGCACATGAATTGGAATTGAAAGATATACAAGATTAACTTAATGTGTTTCCCCTATCATATATCTGAAATGTGAATGCCCACAACTTGCAACATACTGTTGCGTACAGGGTATAATCCCACCTTGCATGAGCACTTCTTGTTAGCACGCTATGATTGAAAATCTGTTTTCCGTTTTTTCTGGTATTCTGATACTTTTTCATTCCCTGTTCACATCGAGTCGCATTTCACTCACGGATGTTCAGTTCTGCTTTCATTATTTCTGCATATCCTTCACAAATCATTCACTTTTGTTCCTTCTCTCCCTTTACAGAATGGGTTTTTTGAAAGGCTTTGTCTAAGCTGCTGTTCCCTAATTATGTGCTAGGCTGGAGGCAACGACTGTACAATTTTTCATTATCGTTAAAATTTTGCAATATTCAGGTGAAGTTTGATACTTTTAAGTTCCGCAGTTGACCTAAATGGATTCGATTTAAATAATCTTTGTAGAGCGGCGAATACATTAAAGTGTATTTAGAGTAAACGCCAATAGCTTTTCAGCATTTAGTTTGCGCATAAACTAAAACACAAACAATTCAGCACTTGGGTAAACAATTTACGCAAACTTTTGTGCGACGAACTCACATTTAATTATTCATTCATAACACCAAACTAAATTAGCAACTTTGCGGTGCAAACTTTGCTCCTCCTTCTCTGTCTGCAGTTAACGAATGCGAAATACAATCGCAAATCGGTTGTGAGTACTCGACACGACTCGAGGCGCCAATCAAATGATGTTTAATTCGAATGGAAGTGAATAAAATCGAAATTGAAGCTGTCAAAGCTTTCAGACAGCAGTCAGACAGAACTCAACAAGTTCACTAATTATCCATCTACTTTGTATAAAACTATCGCGTAAATGATATGGCGAAAGTCCGAATTCGATGGTTTAAACTTGACTGGAGTTGGATTTGAAATATATTTGGAAGGTCAGTATAACTTATGAGAAATTTGAAGTAATCAAATTTGATATCAAGATAGTTTCTTCTTTTGTTTCATGATAAACATTATTTTATTTTGGCTAAGTTTATGTTTTTCAAATACAGTTTACTTTTCTGTTTCAAAAACAACATGTACTTGGGTTCTGTAAAATATTTTTATGGATACTTTTAGTTTTATTTAAGGTGTTACAGACAATTCATTATATATGAGGGAATATACAATAATAAATAATATATATAAAAATTAATTCAAATGTATAATTATTCTCACTCTCCTTAGTGTTCAAGAATTTCCGTGACTTAAGGAACGATTCAAGATTTGCTCAAGACCTACTTAGACAAAATTAATCGGTCCATCTTATTGATATATGAGGATTTCAATCAAGTCATTAAGCATTACTTCAAATCTAATAGCACTCAATTTAAATTTCAATCTTCTTGATAGCCAGAAATTACGCTCATCCATTGGCTTAAAACTTTGTTAAACTACACTGATCTTTAAGCTGGCACCTTGCTTTTGACACCGGAGATACTTAGCTCAATTATATTAATACTTGTGTTTTACTCTCTCTCTCTCTCTCTCTCTCTCTCATATCTTTTCAACTAAAAGCTATATATAATTATGCGTCCTTTAATTTGGGACAAGCTGCAAAGCTCTCATGGTCGAGCGTCGGGCTATTAAATATGGCATAATTAAACATGCTTGTGAAGCAAAAAGACGGCAATTAATCAGCAGCATCATCAGTTATAGCTGGGCAGTCGGCCAGCCCGAAGGGGAGAGAGCGGAGAGGAGGGGGGGGAGAGGGAGCAAAGCCGAGTCCTAGCAAGCAACTTGAATTGGAATGATAGTTCCAAACAAGTCCCCGGGCGGCGAAGCAGCAGCAGCAGCAGCAAGAGGAGTCTGCAGCAGACAACAGACACCCGACTGCAGGCGACTAAAGTCTGCAGTTGCTATTGAAGCAAGCCACAGCCAGGAGGAGGCAAGCAGGAGGTGGGGCAAGCAAGAGAAGCAGCAGCAGCAGCGGCACACTTAGTTAGTTGAAGCTGCCTCACCGAGTGAGAGGAAAATTCTACGCTCAAGTGCCATAAAGCCATAAAGTAATCAAAGTTGATATCAAAGTACCACACTGCTAACTTATGCTCTCATGTATTCAATTAGGACAGATTTCGAATGGTCCCCATCTACCAAGGTACGCCCCTCTCCAGCCCCCTCCTGGTCCTGTGCTTCTATTTCTAACCTTGTCGTCGTTCATTCTGAAAGAATTAAGCACTTTTGTGGAGCGCAGCTGTTAAGAAATTACCGCAGCTCCGGCTCCGGCTCCAGCTGCAGCGCCAACTCCTGCTCCTGCTCCAGCTCCGTAGCTCGAAGTTCTGCTTCTGCTGCTGGTCCGTAGTCCTGCAGCTCCTTCAGGAACTTTCAACAACTTCCTATGCCCAAAGTTTCCACAAATTAGTTATGCAAATTATGTGAGTCGCCTCTACCTCAACGGCAGCAGTCAACCGCCAAACTACAACAACAACAAGAAGACGAACAGCTCACAGGCACAACAACAAGAGGAGGAGCAGCAGCAGCAGCAACAACAACATCAGCTACCAAATCCGCATTTAAAACAATGGACGACGACGACTCAGTTCATCTGGCTGCCAAAGCAAATGTGAAGCGAGCAAGAGAAGGAGAGGGAGAGAAAGAGACAGTGATGGGAGAGGGGATAAGTCTCAATCCACAGCCCGATTAGGGCGCATAACAAAGCAGAATTTGTGTAAGTTCCTATTTAACATGCTTTATGCATTCCTCAATTATAAATAGATTAAAGTCCGAAATAGACTAAAGTTAAATGTTAACTTTCCGGCCGAGGCCGACGTCGAGGCGAGGACGCCATTCACAAAGCAATTAACGCGCCCCAAGCCAGCCAGCGGCGAGGACGTCTGCCAGGATGAGCAAGGATTTGGAAGGGGAACAGGGAGGGGAGATGGGGCACTGGGTGATGAGTCGAAGGTTGTGAGCCGGGAGCGTTGCCCGAGCTGGAGCAGAACTCAATTTAACTGACTGCCAACTTTCACAATCACTGCCCATCATCAATTTCAGATTTTGCTGTATGTTTTATGTAGCCAGGACGAGCCACGGGACCGCCCGCCCGGCCGTCAACCGGGTCCATCCTGGTCGTAATAGTACTACAGACAGTCAGTCAGAGAGAGAGTGAGAGAGAGAGAGGGAGAGAGAGAGAAAAAAGTGAAAACAATGCCGAAGCGGGCAACTCGCAAATGGTTGGCAATGGTTGCCCAGGGATGCGACCCAACGTTGTAGTGTGCGGGCGAGCGGGGTAAGTGTGTGTGTGTGTGAGTGTGTGTCTTGGTGTGTGTTTACTTAAGCGTAAGCCGTCTCAGTTCCTGCCCCTGCCCTGCCGGGCAACGCCCCCCTCGCAATGCGCTTTAACCACACACAACAATGGCGAGCAGATAAAGCAGCCTCGGAAGGGTTCGAAGCTCCTGCCGCTGGCCCGTCTGGCTGCGTCTTAAAGGATTGCTCAAGTTTTCGGTAACCAATATGTAAATGTGCGTGCTGTGATTAAGCACAAAGGAAGAGCAGACCACACCAGACCAGACCAGGCAGACAAACGGCAGGCCTGACAGGCCAAACAGACAGACAGACGGACAGACGGACGGATCAGGCTTTGCTTAACCTAAACCTAAACCTAAACCTAAACCGAAATCTAACCACAATTTGAAGCGCAGAAAATGTGAAACCAAAACAAACGGAGAAACCAAAAAACGCAGCCAAGTCAATGGATGGACAAGGCTAACTTTACACACCTCAAGTGTTTGTTTAGGTTGCTGAAAGTCGGCTCGCTTGAACGGGCTGGAACAGGGCAGTAAATCGGGGACAAGGGAAGGGCATAAGATGGGCTGATAGGTAGGCTGGGCGGGGCTGGCAGGCAGGCAGGCAGGCGTCAGTAGCATCGCGCAGCATCCATGGCCATTTGCTGTGCGACTTGTTGTTGCTGTTTCTGGCCAGCGGCTACATAAATCTTGTCTTGCCAAACAAAGAGTCAGCCCGCAGCAGCAGCAGCGCTAGGCGGGAAAGTTTCACCCCTAGATGGCGCCAAAGACAATGCCCGAAACTATTAGCGAAGAAGGCTTTGCCAACGTCTTGTGCGGTGTGCGGTGTGTGTGAATTTTTAAGGGGCACGCACATAAATTGCAACCGCCAGGTGAGCAATGGTGGCTCAAGCAACATCTCCACCTGCCCTTCTCTGCCGCCCGCCCGCAGCTCGCCTTGATGTATCACACAAACAGACACAAATGTATTTACGCTGTGCTGCTGCTCGGGCTGAAGCTGGGTCTGAGTCTGGGTCTGGTTCTTCTTCTCCTTCTCCGGCTGGGGCTTCTTGAAGACACACGCTTCTTATGGGCATCAGCCGCGTTGCGGCCGTAATAAAAACTAAAATCCGCACAACAATATGTGCGAGGATAATGCCATTTCCGTTTTATGTGAAATCCTCTCAGTAGTCCGTGTCCGCATATCCGTCTAACAACCCGCTCACCCCTCTCCCCCTCTTCTTCCCACCAACCCCCTGTCGAGCTCATATGTGCGGCTTCGGCAAGGTGCTTCACGTTGCTGGGATGCTTCTGTTGGATACACCGAGCCGAAAAAAGAGTGCGGTCGAAAAGTTTTTCCGTTATGGCACTTTTGGAATGTGGATCAGCTAATGTACGGACAGGCGAGGGTGATATGCGGCACCTTTTTTTATGGATTGGCCTGTTTTGGGTTAGGCATATGGAATACCTTTGCTGCAGGTTGCGAATGAAGCGAGGCAACATTCGCTTTTTGAACGCTGTCCATCGATAAGGCAAGAGGAAGCAGGCATAAAAACTGTATTTGCCTACATGATATCATTAATATCTAGCTAAATCCTTTTTATCACCATCAGCTGTCAGTGCTCAGAAGGGTCTCGAAATAAATCAATCCTGTTAAATTCTGCATTAATATTCGCAAAGTATTTACTGGACTAGTAAATATTCTTAGATATAATAAAATATTAAGGTGACCAACTGCAATTTAGAATTTACTTCAATATATGTGCTATGTTTATTTATACCTATATTACTATTATAACAAATCAAATTAGGGTTACCAAACAGCAACTTAACAATTTTTTAAAAATTTATATATCAATATATTTTTTAAATCTATAAAATTTGGTAAAAATAAAAATAAGACTAAGAATGTTTCTATAGAATTGGGGTTACCATAACTTCCATTTAGAAAAATATAAGACAAAAATATACATAAAAATATATAGCCGAGTAATAAAAGTAAAACGAACGATTTATAAATATATAAGGGTGACCATAAGATCAGTTTAATGAAATGTTATTTAAAATATTTTATAACATTTTATAATTTTATTAGGGTGACCATAACTTTAGTTTGGCAGAATAAACATCACTCCAAAAGTGGAGTATAATATAAATGGAATGTAATCAAGCTGAATAATACATTTAAAATGAGCTTTCCCTACGCTCTAATCTCAAGTACATAAATCAGATAATAGTCCGTGTTCAAAGCGCCCGCTCTGATCACATGGACTAGGTTTGAAATGTGCCTCAGCAGCGAGGGGGAGTAAGAAATTTCTAAAGTCTTTCGCCTTACCTTTTTCAAGATTATGTGACAGCTTTTAGCTCGGATTATGAGGGCCATTCATTAGCAGCATTTGCAGCTTATGGGGCCATCAACAAAGTGCTTGTCTTGTGGCCAAGCTCAAGCTCAAGTTTTTGGGGCAACGCCGGCTACACTTGCCCGGCCGAATGTTGTATGTAAATGTGGCATAGTTTTTGCGCTCAGTGTGTGCGTCATAGTAGTAGTAATAGGAGAAACAAAGTGTACAACTCTGGGGGAGAAAGAGAGCTGCCCATGGCACAAGGTGTGGGTGGCAAAAAGCGCAGCCAAAGCGAAGGGGAAGGCAAAAAACGTGGCTAACAAGAGAAACGGAAGAGAAACCATAACTAAATCCATTGCCATAGCCAAATCCAAAGCAAAGTCTGCGATGCAAATAGTAGAGATTATGGGACTGGCGCTGCCGCTGCCGCTGCCTGAGCCGAGGCTGAAGCCGTGACTGGAGCTAGAGCTGGAGCTGGAGCTGAAGCTGGAACTGGAGCTGCAGATGTATAAGGAGAAGGTGGATGAGCTTCAGCTTCAAGGCGAATTGCAGTAGGTGTGTATGACGGGGTGTATGTGTGTGTGTGTGGAGGTGTATGTGCCACAATAAATCTTGCAAGGGTGCCGAATGCTCGAGCTTGGCAGTGTCGAAATCCCGTCGATGGGAGTTGATGTGGGTGGTCCGTGGGTCGGGTGGCTCGGGTGGCTCGGTTGGCGTCGCCAGTGAAAACCAAAACCAAATAAAACTGACATTATGCGAAAAGCGAAAGCCATAACTAAAAGTTGGGCTAACGTGGCATGATGGAGCGGCAGTAAAGTTGATACTGGCGCAAAAGGAAAAATAGCAAAATAGAAATGATAGCCGGCAAGATAGCGAACGGAAGAGAGAGACGGAGGAGAGAGAGAGAGGGAGGCAGAGAAAGTTCCTAGGCATCCGGTGTGAAGAGCAGGGCGCAAAGCGCGAGCGATTGGACGAAGGACGAGCGCCTGGAGGAGGAGAAGGAAATAGAGGTAGAGCAGCAGGAGGAGCAGAAGTGGCAGAAGAGGCTGCAGCAGCAGGAAAAACAGTGGGAGCAGGAGAGGCAAGTGGAGAAGCTGGAGTAGTAGCACCTAGAGCTGCTGAAGGTGGGAGGCGGCCTGAAACGGAAATCGACTTTGGCAAGGCTTTTACCTGTGTGTGCACACGATGAACTTGCTGCACAAGTTATGCAAATGTCCTCAGAGTCGTCGCTTGCCTCCAATCCTGATCCAGTTGATGCTGCCCTCCGTTGTTGTTGTTGTTGTTGTTCGTCGCCACTGCTATCAATCGAAGGCAGCAACGTTGTCAGTCTCGTTGTGGCTGTGGCGCGCGTGCTAATGACATTTGCTTTGATTGCGACCAGAGAACTCGAAACTGTCATTCAATTTTTTTGCCATTTTCTATTATTATTGTACTTTTTATTTGTCGCGCCGGGTTGAGCTTGCTCTCCTTGTAGCTGCTGCTATTGCGGCTGTCTATTTATTTAATTTGCATGCAATTTTCAATTTTTATGCGAAATACTTTGAATTGACAGCAAACGATGCGCACACACAGGCAGAGGCACAGTCACAGTCAGTGGCAGTGGCAGAGGTAGTGGCAGAGGCAGAGGCAGTGTCAGGCGGCACACACACACTGGGACGACGCACTGGCGCACACACACACGTCGCCTCGTGCCCGTTCACAATAGAAATTGAATTGCAAAATTTGTTTGCCAGTCAATCGTTGCAGACGAAGAAGCTGGAGAAGGAGCGTCACATTCACAGTCAGCAGCCAAGTGCGCCACGTTCATGCCAATGTCACAGACAGGAGTCGCAGCTAGGAGATGGTGCTGGAGCTGAAGCTGGAGCCGTAGAAGGAATCGCACAATTTGGCGGCGAAAATGTCAAGTATTCTGAATGCCACGACCGCGTCGTTGGCGGCGGCTGCGACGACTGTCACTACAATGGGCGGCAGTGACAACAACAAACACAACAACAATGATGATGCTGCTGATGATGATGCCGGCAAATATGCACGCACACACACACAGACACGCAGACAGAGCGTTGCAAACAGTCTCACAGAAGTTAACTCACACACAGACAAGCATCGCGAGTTGCTGCAGGGTTGCCGCACAAATTGCACAAAATGTCAGTGTCAAAGAGATGGCGCGAAATCGCGCAACACACAAAACTCGCCACGTTGTCGCTGAGTCAGTGCGAAAATGAACTGTAGATCGGCTTGCTTAGTCCGTTAATGCGACCGACTGCAACGACGAACGCTCTGAAACTGAAACTGAAGCTGAGGCTGAAGCTCAACTCAAAGGATGCTGCGATGCCGACGTTGCCGACGCCGCGCCAATGCCGAAGAGGCTGTGCCGAGGCCGAAGTGCGAATGCCGATGCCAGAGCCGAAGCCGAAGCTGTTGACGATGCCGACATGATGCCGATGCTGATGCTGCAGGCGGCAGCTGTAAGAGAGTGCACAGAGTGAGAGAGAGAGAGCGCGTTATAAGAGCACAAAAGCTGATGCTGTTCGGAGAGAGAGTGAGTGGCTGCAACAACAATGTTGGCTGCGTTGACTGCGACAGCGACGGCAACAGCGGCAGCGACTAACGTGTGACTTCGTTAAATTTCTGCGGCGACAGCACACAAAACGGATTCGGAAGCGGAAGTAGCAAGTAAGCGAGCGAACAGGCGAGCGAATGAGCGTCGTACGAACAGCAGGGGGAGAGAGGAGGGAGGGCAACTGTGGGCAGTGGAAAGAGGAGAGCGAAGAGGGGAGTCTGGCATGACTGCAAGTAGGCGAAGTAACGCGAAGTGGATGCCTGTAGTCGAGTGGCAATCGCTGACGACGCACGCGGAGCATGTTCCTGCTCAGTGTGTGCGTTTCCAACTAACTCGCACATGCTTCTGGCTTAGGAGGGAAGGGGGGTAAGGGGATAAACAGAGGAGTGCAAAGAGAGAGCGGACAGGTGGGGAAGGGACAGTGGGCAGGGGGAAGGGGGGCAGGGAGCTTCGGTTTAGCGGGCAGCATCAATATTCACATTCGCACTTGTGCGAGTATTTTCTGATTTGCTGCAATCGCATTGCCAACAATCTTTACAACAACAACAACAACAAACAGAAGTGGGAAGACAAGGGGGAAGAAGACGAGGAATATACAGGGCAAATTTTCTAACGGATGTTTAGCAAATCTTTTTTGCGCCGGATGCTAACGGTGTCTTCGCCAGGGTGATACAACCAAGTGTGTATATGTGTGTGTGTGCCTGCGTATGTGTGCGTGTGTGTGTGTGTCTGTATATATAGACAACTAATAACGGCATTACATTTATGTTGTCCCAACCTGTGTGTGCTGTTTGCACGTGTGTGTGTGTGACTCGTTAGTCGCCCTCTGTCAACGTGCAATATTTCAGTTTCCATTTCTCTGTCCCTCTCAGTAATTTTATTTTGTTTTCGTTTACTTCTTTTACTCGTTTTGATAGTTTCTGCAATTGCAGTTATACCTCACTACAGCTGCCCGTCTCTCTCCCACACCCTCTTCACCTGCCACAGACATTGGCAACTAATTAGAAACACTTGCCATACCCAGCTCTCCTGGTTGTCAGTTTTTTTCTCTCCCTCTCTCTTGCGCTGTGTGTGCACTGCATGCGATGCGATGTACGGCACTGTGTGTGAGTGTGTGTGTGTATGTGTATGTGTGTGTGGGAGCAGCATTACGGAGGAATTGGCAATTGCTTAGTTGATTTTCATTGACTGCCCTTTGGCAATGGGGACAGATATTGCAGTTGCTCGCTGTCATTAATTGGCTGTTGCCTGTTCATGTTGCTGTTGTTGTTGTTGCTGTTGCTGATGTCCCCTCCAGTTGTTGTTTACTGTTGTCTCCTTGTGATGACAGCTCGAAACGATCTTACTATGGATAACTAATTGCAATAGCAGCAAAGAGTGAGAGAGAGGCAGCGCGTGCTGCTTTAGGCTAATGGAAAATCTGAACTGGATCAAATCGCACTGTGCGTCAACTAGCATATATGCACATAATTAATTAGAGTGTGGTATAGAGGCTTCAATCATTGCATCATCATTACCGGATATTGCGATTCTTTTGTGAAATTAATTCCCGTAGACTACGCTCCACCTGCTGATGGCAGCAAAGCTTATCAGCTTCGTTTGCTTCACTTTTTTCTTAAGCATTTTACTTGCACATATTTTGAATTCTCCTTCCCCCATCCCGTCGTCTCATATTGCTACGCTTGAGGCAGGTACACATAATGTTGGTACTTCATTTCCTTGCTTCATAATCAGCTTCCGACTTGGCAATTTGAAAAGACTTAAAGATTCAAAGGTCCGGTTGCTGCTGGTCTTGTCAGGGTGGGCTGTCATGGTTTTTTGCTTCTACCCTTGTATTATTCACAAGTATTCAATCGAGAGAACTTCCGGTTTTTCAACCGCATATTGCAGTTTTCGCCCATCGTGCACTATCGGATGTCTTGTTGCATACAAGCCGAGTCGGAGCCGGAGTCAGCTGCAGCCAGCATCTCTGCCCGCGTCTCAGCCTGCCTCAACCACAGGCGGAGGCAAACACACACACACACACACACATAGAGAGAGAGAGAGAGACGAAGGCACAAACAGGACATTGAATTTGTTTTGGGTCTTGATTTTTCGATTTAAAATTGTCCGTTTCAATGGTCGCCCAGGCAGAGCGATCGAATCGAGTCAGGCTTGGTCAAATAGGCGAACGACTGGTCAAACGGTCAGTTGGCCAGTTGGCCTCCCGTCTGCCCCCTTCCCCCCTCACAGATGTTGCCACAAGTCGAGGTGTTGCATGCACATTTATTTAGAAACTGCACACACATTTCGCAATTGGCATCTTTCGAGAGAGAAAGCTTTTTGCTTTTCCCCAAAATAATATGGGCTACTCAATAAAGTAATTAAGTGTTATGGGCACACACACACAGACACACAGTTGCATTATATTCCAATCTACGTCGAGTGTACTGCCAATATTTACTATGACAAATTTCAAGAAATAAGACTTCTCCAGCGAGATTTGCGCACTTCGGTTAGTAATTTGCAAATTAAATGTTTTCCCAATAAATGCAATGCAACTTTCACATTTTGGTTTTGCATATTTATCACCTTCAACAATTTAACTCATCCGGGCCAATTCAATTAGCCACCTCCCTGTCAATCTCCCAGTCTCTTTCACTCATTCTGCCTTCGAATTGAGCTAAACAACAATATTGTTATTTGGTAATTGGCCAAAAATGCAATACAAAATAAATTTAACAATGCGGAATTAATTGAATTCTTTTGCGGCTCCCTTTAAGCCAACTGGATTTGGCTATAAAGCCAAGTGTTTTGCCTGCCTGGCTGACCCTGGACCAGACCCAGCAGCAGCATCAAATTTCAATTGAATTAAATTGACAGGTTTTTTTCCATCACCCTCGACAAACTTGTACAAATTTCGCATAGTTGGATCACATATCTGTTTTAAATTTGTTATAATTCTCTGCATTGCGCAAATATATTTTGTTTGTTGAGTTTAAATAGATTTCCAGCTTGTTATGTGTGGATTATGAGAGATTCAGCGAATTAGCATGATATTTTGATGTTTTTTAAATCAAATTCTTTGTATCAGTTGCAGATTGGCTGAAATTCAAATATTGATATTCATTTTGTGTAGAATTAGTTGTGTTATTCCTTTGATGTTTAAAGTATTTCAGTGATAAATAATTCTGACAAAAAAGAGTTGAAAATAATAGTTTATTCAATTCACAATCTTCAATCAAGCTGAGAAGTTGGGCCAATATCTTTATCTAAGATTTCTTATTCTCTGTGTAATGTCATAAAAAATAAGAAAGGACTTGAAACACAAGATGGACAGGATAGTAATTGTAATACAGCGAACTGCTCTTCAAGTACGAGTATATCCCATATAAATCAAGTTATGTCGACCTTAGCCACGATATGAAACTGTTTTAAGATAGTCTGATTACATCTGAGTGGCATACGAGTATCTTAAGCTTAATTATATTTTGCTAGTAAACTTCTAAGGGGAATTGTACAAAATCATTTCAACATATTTACGCATCAATCAGTTATATCAGTTCAATTCCTCTTTATTTGCTAACTTATTGACACCTTTTCCCGTCTTCCCCCATGAGGTTACTTAATTAGTCCGGGATATTGAAATCAAAGCGAATATTTGAGTGAAAATTAAAAAACTAATAACGCATCAATAGAACTTTGCGAAAGCGAATGAAATGACAAATAGATTAATATAGCTGTGCATCAGTGGCATGTCAAAGGTCGCTGGCAAAGCAGAAGAATTAATTAATTAGCTGGCAAATGAAACCAAGAAAACCAGAAAAACAAAGAAAATAGAAAACGATTTTTCATTCGATTATGAACACAGATTACAAGATTGAATTGCATATGGATTTTTATTTACTCATATTGCACTGACAAACTTGTTCTAATTGGAATGCTGCACAGTGGGGCAACACAGGCCATGGTGGGTTGAAGACTGTCCCATTGGCACAAGACGTGTAATTGGCAGCGAAATGTTGCCAGTTGCCAGTTGCAAGTAGCCAGTTGTTGTTGCAGTTGTTTACGCTGCTTGCACTCGTCATTGCTCTGACCGTGTCGGCATCCTTTGAGCCGCGGCGCTTTGACTGCCAGCTAACAAATGCGGCATTGTGCAAGTTCCTCTTGTTGTTGCACTCACTGTTGCACTTGTTGTTGTTGTTATTGTTGTTGTTGCTGCTATTGTACATGTTGTTGGTCGCGGCTGCTGTATATAAAAAACAAAGATGAAAACTTGTTTACCAGTTTCCATTGCTCTGGTCGCCGCTGGCTTTGCTTTTGCTTTTGCTTTGGCCTTAGTCGCAGTCGCAGTTGCTGTTATTGTTTTGTTTGTTGTTGCATATCCGAGACCATTTTCAGCATTATGGGTATAATGCACACACACACAAACACACACATACCCTCACACACGCATAGTGCGAGTGTAATACATTTAAAGTTCTTAGGGCTCACTCAGCCCTCGGGCAGCAGCAACGGCAGCCGCATCCCTGGCAAAGTTTCACTTGCGAGCTTAGCAGTTGAGCTTAGTTGGGGACCAAGCGCTGCTGCTCTCAGCATCAGCATCAGCATCAGCAGCAGCAACAGCCTCAGCTTCAGCCACATCCTCAGTCGGAGGAGCCGCAGAGCCACAGAGCCGAACGCCAATGGACGAGTGAGCCAGTGAGCGGCTTTGGCGCGGAGACTTGGAGGAGGCAAAGGATAAATACGGATTGTGCTGAGCTGCATCGACTTCTGCTGCCGCTGCTCGAGTTGCTCGTGCTGCCGTTGCTGCTGCTGCCACGACAACTTTTGTTGGCTCTGCTTTCGCCTGCTGCTGTTGTTTACCAAGTTTTTGCTTTGCCTTTGCCACTTTACTGCTCTCTACCGGACTAGAGATGACGACGACGACTAAGGCGACGCCTCAGTTCGCCCGGCTTGGATTCGGGTTCGAGTTCGGGCTTGTTTGTTTGTTTGTTTCCCCATCGCTTGATGTGGGGGAGTAGGCGGGCAAGGGGACGCATAACGGGTGCCTCTGCCGGCCTGTACAATCTGCGTTATCGAGTTGATTGATATTTTTAAATTATGTGCCGCAGTCGGCATAAATTTAAATTTTTGGCTGCTGATGCTGCTAATCCAGCGCGGCTCAAGGCGCCAAGGCGCTGGCGGCACTGGCCAGGCTGCCGTGTCAAAATGCCAATCGAGCGTCGACGCCTTCGATGGGAACCAGGAGTGGACAGAGGTGGAGGGATAAGGCTGATGCCGATGATGATGGCGATGATGATGCTGCTCCTGCTGCTGCCGCATCTACGGCTGATGTTGATTGGTATTGGGTGTCGGTGTTGCGAGGCGCTGCGGTCGCCATTTCTTGGTTACATTTTCCCGTTGTCGATTTTAGCATAAAATTAACATTAATTTACTTGCGGTCTTTGAAGTTATTGTCGATGGCAGCGACGGCGTCTGCGGTGCCGCCTGCTGCTGGTGACCTGCTTCGCCTGCCTGCTTTGTTCTTGTTTTTGAATTATGGAGCGTTTTTGATATTGGCCCCAAGATTCGGCTTCAGGGAGAGGAGCGAGGAAGGAGGCAGCCCAAACAATGCGCCGTGAAGGCAGTGCCAGCCATTACGCCTCATGCATTTGGATTTCCACGGAGACGGCGTCGGCGAACGCTTATCGAAGCGTGGCACAAACGTTATCGGCCATTTCCATTAAGCGGCGGCCGTTTAATGAATTCTAAAGTGATGCCAGCGTCGACGACGCAACAACCAGCGGCGGCAGCGGCAGCGGCTGCGAGGCAGCGACGCCGTTGAAGGATGTGCGTCCGGCTTTGAAAAGATTCGATTTTGGCTTTTCAATTGTTCGCACGGTAAGCAACGCGTTCCCGCCTTGCCCGAGCCCCGCACACGCCGCCCAAAACTAATTTGCGGGTAACGTTTTTGGGAGCCGGAAATGGCTGAAGCCATTAGGCTCGGTCTCTCTCACTTTTCAGCTGCCAAGGGGACGGAGGGTATCCCGAAAAGGGCATCCCGAGCGTCTCGTTCTACGCACACAGACCCCGCTCTAAAGTGCTCACCGAATGGCTTATGTGAATGAGCCGATGTGCCGATGTGGCAATGTGCCGTGCCACATGACGATTCTGGCATTTTGATAAGCCGGCGGAACAAATTTAGCCGACGGACGGACAGACTGCCTGCCGGTTGCCGGCATTGATTAACTATTTTACTTTACCCCGAAATGTAGGCAATGCTTTTTTGTGACTTGATTACGTGATGGATTCAAGTCATTATGCCTGCGACTTGATTTGCATTGTTTCTCGGGCAGGTCTACGAAGTGCACTGCGAGAAGGATTGCGTGCAGTAAAATGGGGCCATATCACGCGTTTTATTGAATTACAATTAACTTTTATTTCCATTCTCTTTGTTAACAGAAAATAAAATAAGTTTATATTATATATTGTATTAAATAATAATTATACAATTATTTATTTGATATGAAGATAATTAAAAAAAAAAAAAAAATTATTAATTGGAGTTTTATAGTAATATTGAATTTTGTAAAGATGTATTTTCACTTATTTAAGGAAAGTCAAAGACTCGCCTTAAAAATATTTTATTCATTTTAAAGAGTCTATATTTTGAATCCTAAGTGTGAAGTGTATTCATAAAAATGTATATAATTTTGTTCAAGCAGTTTTAAAAATGTAAACAACATATATGTATTCAAAAACAAATATTTCAATTATCGCTTAAATTTTATTGCATTTTTAACAAATCAAATCAAATTTTTTACAGCTTCATAAATTTCAATTTAATTGTAACTTTAAATTTAATAGAAAATTGTATTTCAATCCCCTTAAATATTTGTTTCTTTCAGTGTACTTGTAGAGTGCTCGAGTAATACTCAGCGTATACGTAATGTGGCGACGTGAAGAAGCTGTAAAACTAAGCAGCGGTAACTTGAAGTAGCACAAGCGTCAGCAGGAAGGGAAAAGGATGTGGATGGGGGCGCAGGTGGCGCAGGGGGGAGAGGGCGTGGCATAGACGGCTAGGCAACAGGAAGCCGCATGTGCGAACGTCTATTTGGCATGAGCCTCACTTTAAAATGCCACACGCAACGCAACGCAACGGAACGCAAGCTCCTGCTGACTGCACGTCAAGCACAGGGCGTATGCGTAATATTTGCACAACACAATTTGATGGCGATATACCTCGAATGCGACATGCAACAAGGCACACACAGAGAACATATAATAACGCCACATGCAACCACATAATGCATGCAAATGTGCAAATCAAATTTGTTTCATATAAACCGATACAGCCACACACACACGCACTCGAACATACACACACAGTCAGACACACGCAAACACGCACAAGCAGAGGCACAGCTGAGCTGCCACTTACTTATTCAGATCAACATAACGAGCCAGCGAGAGCAGAACAATTAAATCAAGTGTCTCACACGAGCTGCGATTAAAATGTGCTTCAAATTGAGAGGAACACAGAGAGAGAAAGAGAGAAAGAAAGGGAGACAGAGGCACAGAGGAAGAGTAATTGAGCTGGCTGGCTTAAGTTGAACTATGACAAAACTATGTGCATTTTTGAGTTGACTATAATTACGGGGAATTATTATGAACCGATTGAGTTCAAGCAAACTATTGCGAAAGTATGCAGCATACAAATAGCTTGCTTATCGATGACTGGGAGCAGGGGAGCAGCGAGAGGGGAGGGAGAGATGAACAAATTAGACATAGCACAATGCCAAATGAGCAGTTCAAGGTTCAAATGGGGGGCAATAAGAAGCCAAGGTGAATGGCAGTTCAAAAGCGATTTGAAAATAATGCCAAAGACAAATAACATTACCTGTTACACACGCACAACACACACCCACACACACCCGCACACATACAGCTGCTCGCCTGCAGGCCTTACGGCTTATTTATTTAATCAACACTCCACAGTTGGCTTAGCCAGGTTTTTCGGTATGCCTTTAAGCCAAATAAAGTGCGGCGCTTAATCTTTGCCACATTTTATCAATTTAATTATTTCAATTTGAGCGTAAGCAGCAGCAGCAGCAAAGACAACAACAACAACAATAACAAGAATGGCGACAGCGACAGCCACCGACAATTTCAGTTCCAGATGCGACCCACACACACACACACAGCCAGCCACATATAGTCGACAAGGAGGCCGCTTCCACTAGCATCCTGTTGTCTGTATTGCCATGCCCTATGGCCCCACCCCCTGCCCTCCCTCAATCGCTCCCTGCTATATTCCTGCTGGCTAAAATGCGCGCAATCTGCGCATCAATAAACGCTTTAATCTCTGCTTGCCTGCCATGTTCTTGCCCGTGTTGTTGTTGTTGTTGCTGTGGCTGTTGCTGACTTGTTTGTGTTGTTGTTGTTGCTGCTGCTACTGGCTGGTTGGTTGGCTGTGCTCGTCTGTCTGTCTGTCTGTTTGTCTGCTGTTGAGCTTTGACCTAAAGCGATTCAATAATCAACTGCCAACAATTTTACCGTACTTTACTTTATTTTCACGCTAAACTATCTCAAAGATGCGAGCTCAAAGATACGCTACAGCGATTTTTTCGTGCGGATTGTGCACACACACACACACACACTGGCACACCCCAACAGACTGAGACCACCCACAGCAAAGTGGGGGACAAAACCAAGCACTGCCTGCGTCTGTTGTGTGTGTGTGAGAAGGTGTTTGGATGTACGGGTGTGCGGGTGTGTTGCTGTGTGTGTGCGCAGCGCAGCCTTAGGCCAAAAGTTACCATACTAACTTGTTTTTAGTTTCGAGTTCGTACGACATCATTTTACTTTAAGCACTTAAATATACTTTGTGCCCACACCCCAAATCCCGCCACGGGCCACGAACTAAGTCGGTAATGCCCTCCCTCCCCCCATCCTCATTCTGCCAGCACCTAGCTATTCTATTCTATTCAGCACTCTTCCCTCTCTCTCTCCTCTCCCTTCTCTTGTCTCTGCTGCCTGCTCTTCTATTTTATGCGCCTCTGTATGCGGCCACTCGAGCAGTCCACACTTTTTATATCGGCAAACTTTTGTTGCTCGCCGAGTTGTTTGTGTTTTTCTTTTGCAGTTTTCAGTTTGTTTTCCACCACCCTCTCCCCCTCCCCCACTGCTCCCTTCTATATATAGTATATATAAATATATCTGGCTCGTCGTCTCTCTCGCTGGCTGATCTAGAGATTTGCCTTGCATCCACCTAGCCAAGCGAATGTGGCTCGTTCCAAACTGTTTATGGCAAAGCGGGACAGTTCGCAGTCTCCATTAGGTGTCCCGTCCCCTGCATCCCTCCGCCCTCTCTCTACTCATCCAACAACAACAAAGAAGGCGTATTGAAAATGGCATAAAAATCGCATTTGAATGTAGCCGCATCGCTCGCACTCACAGAGACGGAGAGAAGGAGTGGCTCGGGGGTGAGGGAAGGCGAATGGGTTTGGGTGGTGGTTCCAGCCGAACGCGCCACTTTGGGGCAGCGGCACGTTAAGTCAACGACGCGGCCGGTCGACCCTTTTAGGAATCTGCAGCGCATATAAATTTCTGCTGGCGGGCAGCCCACACGATGTTGACGTTATTTCTCTTCCTCGTTGTTGTTGTTGTTGCTGATGCCGGCGACAACCGGGACAGCCATCGCAGCCATCGCCATCGCCAGCATCGTTTTCGGCCTTGTGGGGGCATTAAGGCAAATCGGGTTTAATTGAAAATAAAAATTCTTAATGGTCTTTAACCCAAGATTATGGCGCCCCGTATTGCTTGCGCCTTTTAGTGGCTGCTTTTATTAAATGTATGTGCGAGCGAGACCAAGAGAGTGTGAGAGAGCAAGAGAGAGCACGCAAAAGTGTTTGGGCAACCCTTTGCGCCTCATCGGTCAGGATGTTGCCTCAGCCTCTGGCATCGCCTCTGCCTGGTCAGCGCGCTGCATGCGCCATTTTTATGTCGCCGGAAGTGGCATGTAATCGTTTTTATTTTGTAATTGTTTTAGTGGCACTTCCCTTCGTGTTTTTTATGTGTCGCCTGCTTCCTTCCTTCCTTTCGCTTGCTCGCTCGCTCGGGGTCCCTTTTTTATTTCTTCTCCAACGTGTTGTTGTTGCTGCTGCTGCCGTTGCGCACTTTTGGGGCAAATAGGTGGCCTCATAAATCAAATATGTCACAGCAATTTAGGTGTCAGAATTTTTTTCTTCGTTTTCGTTTTTATTTTTTGTATTTTTACAACATCCGAAGACGGCCCCAAGTCGAAAGGGGCCAAGCCGAAAGGGCAATGAAATGCGTAAAAGCCGCAGAAAAAATATTTAAAGGCGGTCCGCACAGTCCCTGCCCCTCCTCAATCCTCCTACTTCGATGCGACAAGCCTGCACTGGGTTATAGGGTGATCCCAGCAACGAATGGGGCAGAGGCAGCAGGCAGGCTGAAGCGGACTATTTCCAAGGGTTCGAAGTTGTGCGGAAGAAAAAACGCTAAATTTAATGAAAAAAGTTTCATAAATATGGCAATGAATTTAATTAAAACACAGCAGGAGCAAAATATAAAAACACAGCACAAGAAAAAGGAAAAATGCGAAAAGCAACGGCGACGAGTTGGAAAAAATAAAAAATTGAAAAGCACACAGCATGGAAAACAAGCCGAAAAATGTCGGCGCACTAATTACGCGAATTAAACGTCAATTTGCAAAAACAATTCGTTTACCGAGCTAAAGCCGTGGGGAGTGAAGCACGCTGGTTCCCACGCGGTTGCCACGACTTGTGGATACTCTGTAAGAACTTATAGAAAGGGACATCAAAGATTTTTGATCACAGCAATCAACATTTTAACTATAAATATGATAAATGATAGTAATTAATGATAACTATAATTTGATCTGCTTAACTAAATGAATACCCTAGTCGAAAGCATAAAAGAGACTTCCCAATTCAGTAGCATCTTTTAGTTTCCAGTTATTTTGTTATTTTATTTGCACAGATTTTATTAAGTGTATCAACATATATCACTCTCAACGCCTGGCAAAGTTAAGTGTAAGCCAACAATTTATTGCCAAACGGAATTTATTATTTTTGATTTATTCACAGAAATTCCTCCCGGAAACAAACTAAAAACTTTGAAAATTGTGGAAAATATCGAAGAAATACCCTTAATTTAGGTGTTTATTTTGACCAAAGGGTCCCCCTTACAACATTTTTAGAATTTTTCAAAATTTAGAATTGTGATATTTTGACTTTAATTGATAAAGCTAGTCATAAATAGTATTAAAAGTCCCGCCAAAAGTGTTTGCGATGAAAATTGTGGAAAATATCGAAGAAATACCCTTAATTTAGGTGTTTATTTTTACCAAAGGGTCCCCCCTTACAACATTTTTGGAATTTTTCAAAATTTAGAATTGTGATATTTTGACTTTAATTGATAAAGCTAGTCATAAGTAGTATAAAAAGTCCCGCCAATAGTATTTGCGATGAAAATTGTGGAAAATATCGAAGAAATACCCTTAATTTAGGTGTTTATTTTGACCAAAGGGTCCCCCCTTACAACATTTTTAGAATTTTTCAAAATTTAGAATTGTGATATTTTGACTTTAATTGATAAAGCTAGTCATAAGTAGTATAAAAAGTCCCGCCAATAGTATTTGCGATGAAAATTGTGGAAAATATCGAAGAAATACCCTTAATTTAGGTGTTTATTTTGAATTTTTCAAAATTTAGAATTGTGATATTTTGAGTTGAATTGATAAAGCTAGTCATAAGTAGTATAAAAAGTCCCGCCAAAAGTGTTTGCGATGAAAATTGTGGAAAATATCGAAGAAATATCCTTAATTTAGGTGTTTATTTTGACCAAAGGGTCCCCCCTTACAACATTTTTAGAATTTTTCAAAATTTAGAATTGTGATATTTTGACTTGAATTGATAAAGCTAGTCATAAGTAGTATAAAAAGTCCCGCCAAAAGTGTTTGCGATGAAAATTGTGGAAAATATCGAAGAAATACCCTTAATTTAGGTGTTTATTTTGACCAAAGGGTCCCCCCTTACAACATTTTTAGAATTTTTCAAAAATTAGAATTGTGATATTTTGACTTGAATTGATAAAGCTAGCCATAAGTATTATAAAAAGTCCCGGCAAAAGTGTTTGCGATGAAAATTGTGGAAAATATCGAAGAAATACCCTTAATTTAGGTGTTTATTTTGACCAAAGGGTCCCCCCTTACAACATTTTCAGAATTTTTCAAAATTTAGAATTGTGATATTTTGACTTGAATTGATAAAGCTAGCCATAAGTAGTATAAAAAGTCCCGCCAAAAGTGTTTGCGATGAAAATTGTGGAAAATATCGAAGAAATACCCTTAATTTATGTGTTTATTTTGACCAAAGGGTCCCCCCTTACAACATTTTTAGAATTTTTCAAAATTTAGAATTGTGATATTTTGAATTTAATTGATAAAGCTAGTCATAAGTAGTATAAAAAGTCCCGCCAAAAGTGTTTGCGATGAAAATTGTGGAAAATATCGAAGAAATACCCTTAATTTAGGTGTTTATTTTGACCAAAGGGTCCCCCCTTACAACATTTTTAGAATTTTTCAAAATTTAGAATTGAGATATTTTGACTTTAATTGATAAAGCTAGTCATAAGTAGTATAAAAAGTCCCGCCAAAAGTGTTTGCGATGAAAATTGTGGAAAATATCGAAGAAATACCCTTAATTTAGGTGTTTATTTTGACCAAAGGGTCCCCCCTTACAACATTTTTGGAATTTTTCAAAATTTAGAATTGTGATATTTTGACTTTAATTGATAAAGCTAGTCATAAGTAGTATAAAAAGTCCCGCCAAAAGTGTTTGCGATGAAAACTGTGGAAAATATCGAAGAAATACCCTTAATTTAGGTGTTTATTTTGACCAAAGGGTCCCCCCTTACAACATTTTTAGAAATTTTCAAAATTTAGAATTGAGATATTTTGACTTTAATTGATAAAGCTAGTCATAAGTAGTATAAAAAGTCCCGCCAAAAGTGTTTGCGATGAAAATTGTGGAAAATATCGAAGAAATACCCTTAATTTAGGTGTTTATTTTGACCAAAGGGTCCCCCCTTACAACATTTTTGGAATTTTTCAAAATTTAGAATTGTGGTGTTTTGACTTTAATTGATAAAGCTAGTCATAAGTAGTATAAAAAGTCCCGCCAAAAGTGTTTGCGATGAAAATTGTGCAAAATATCGAAGAAATACCCTTAATTTAGGTGTTTATTTTGACCAAAGGGTCCCCCCTTACAACATTTTTAGAATTTTTCAAAATTTAGAATTATGATATTTTGACTTATATTTATAAAGCTAGTCATAAGTAGTACAAAAGTCCCGTCAAAAGTGTTTGCGATGAAAATTGTGGAAAATATCGAAGAAATACCCTTAATTTAGGTGTTTATTTTGACCAAAGGGTCCCCCCTTACAACATTTTTAGAATTTTTCAAAATTTAGAATTGTGATATTTTGACTTGAATTGATAAAGCTAGCCATAAGTAGTATAAAAAGTCCCGCCAAAAGTGTTTGCGATGAAAATTGTGGAAAATATCGAAGAAATACCCTTAATTTATGTGTTTATTTTGACCAAAGGGTCCCCCCTTACAACATTTTTAGAATTTTTCAAAATTTAGAATTGTGATATTTTGACTTGAATTGATAAAGCTAGTCATAAGTAGTATAAAAAGTCCCGCCAAAAGTGTTTCCGATGAAAATTGTGAAAAAGATCGAAGAAATACCCTTAATTTACAACATTTTTAGAATTTTTCAAAATTTAGAATTGTGATATTTTGACTTATATTTATAAAGCTAGTCATAAGTAGTTTAAAAAGTCCCGCCAAAAGTGTTTGCGATGAAAATTGTGGAAAATATCGAAGAAATACCCTTAATTTAGGTGTTTATTTTGACCAAAGGGTCCCCCCTTACAACATTTTTAGAATTTTTCAAAATTTAGAATTGTGATATTTTGACTTGAATTGATAAAGCTAAAAAGAAAAGCTTATAGATTCTTGATCAGTTTCATTCAAGATGTATTCATCTATTTGTCACTCTTTTTGAAGCTCTGCCAAGTTGTCAATGATAGTTATTATTCCCAGCTAGATTGAATTGATTGATTGATTATTATTTTTCCTTTTTTTCACTCTTTTAGGCTTACAATTTCAGTTAATAATTTCAAAAAACACTCGAGATCTATAGATATAATTAAGAACAATACAATCCAATAACAAAATAACTTTGTTATCTGTAGACTATTTTAGAATTTTATCGTGCTCGACATGTTTATGTGACCAATTTCGTAATATTTATTTGACAATCACAAAAATGATTACAATTGTCGGATGTGAGAATAAAATTCGGTTAGCTGTGTATATGTGTTAGTGTGTGTATGTGACACAAATACTACTGCCGACAACTGTCCAGAGAAATTCTTAGCCAACTTTGTGCCAACTAACTGGGCCAACTGGACGAACTGTACTGAATCACGGAGTATTCTCCCCAAGGGGGGCCAGAATGTTGCTGTAAATTGAAATTCTATGGAGCAGCTTACAACACACTTGAAAGTTCAGGCTACAACAGTCTACGTTGTTGTTGTTATTACTGTTGTTGTTCTCGAAGTTGTTGTTGTTGCTGTCGAAGTTGTTGCTTCTGTTGCTTTTGCTGCTGTTGTTTTGGTCGTGACTGGATCAAATGTCAGTGAATTAAGTCAAATTATCTTGGAATAAGTTGGCGTAAATATTTTGGCATACGCCGCAAACACACCCACACACAGACAGAGAAAGAAAGAGAGAGAGAGAGAGGGAGATGGGAACGTGAACAAGTTGGAGCGCAGAGAACAAGACTCTGCCGCTTGGATAGAGATTCATTAACTGAATGCCAACACCGTCGACAGCACCGCGTGCCCAGAGTGCCTCGTCTCGTTCAGGGCCTGGCAAAATGTTAATGAACAGGCCGAGGCAGACAGACCGGCACACATTCACACACACATACAGAGACGGACATGGTCAGTTGCAGTCCGAATGTCCGTCCAGGCAGTACATCATTGTAATTGAGTGTTCATTAGCGGGCGAGTCGAATGAATTTTGGCATATTGACTGCGGCTCTGTGGCACAATGTGATTAACTTACAGGCGAGTCATGTAAAGCACGCAGCCAGCCCCTGTGCCCTCCCCCTGCCTCCTGCCTCCTGCCGCTTCCCCTCCCGCGCACAGCCTCATTATCGTCATCAAGTCATCATCTTTATACGCTAATATTTGTGATGTACGCGCCAACTTTGGCCAATTTTATTGTACATTAAAGCCAACCCCAGCAAAGGAGAAGGCAGCAGCAAGAGAGAGAGAGAGAGAGGGGGGGGGAAGGCAGGCGAGATGCCACCTCGTGACGGGTGCGAGAAGTTTACAAATATAATTTTGTAAATGTGCGTTATGGCAATGAAAAGGGACGCCTGCCCCAACTCTTTTCCATGGAGCAGGCCAAGTGGACGACGACGATGTCGAGTGGGTGCAAGTGGGACGGGGATCACGGGCGCGGAGTCACGAGCTGAGATTGTGTGCGCCGAGGACTGCCAAGTCTGTGTGGCAACAACAAATTTCTGTCTGTGTTATTGTTGTTGTTGTTGTCTTCTCAAGTTTTTTGGCAGCGCGCAACATCTGACTCGGATTTGATTAATTCTGAAGTCGGTTTAACGGCTAAGCACCAGGCGAGTGGGCCACTGGGGCTGCCAGACGACGCAGCTGAGGAGATGGGGAAAGGGAAAGAGTATTTGGGGTGGGGTGGCAACTCATTCATTTTGCTGCGGCTTGTGCGCTGTCTGTTGGGGTAAACTTTGATGAGCAACAAGAGGACGGACAGATAGACAGCAGCCAGCCAGGCAGGCAGGCAGACAGACGTTAAGCCAAAAGTAGCGCAAGTAACAAGTTTGATTATAAAATGCAACAACTGTAAATGCTATCACAGCGTCAATGTGCGTGCAATATGGCGGACAGAGTTGGGTAGGGGGAGTAAGGGAAGCCTCAACAAGCTGACAGTTGAATTCCCTCACTTATTCGCCGCATTGTTCCATTAGCTGCTTCGACTTCGACTGCGGCTTCAGCTTGTGCAACTGTCGAGTCAAATTAGCCGCATTGAGGTGCTTCCACAATCGCACTAAAAAGTTGAATTACATTTTCCAGTACGCACGTTATGCTTGTGCCGTTAATTCATTAGCTAACGGCAGTTGGAGAAGGAGGCAAGGAGGTCGACTGAGGCGCCAGCACAGACACATGTAGTGATTCATAACAAGAAGGCGGAGACATCTTTCTGAACTGTGGATAGAGGGGAGATGGGAAGGAGCATTGGAAAAAATGAGAAGAGAAAGAAAATACAACGAAAGGGAGGAATTTAGATAGAGCGATAGAGAGGGAGAAATAGACAAATAGAGAAGGAGTAAAAAAATCAGGAGATAAAGAAAGATTCAAGAGAAAGGAGAGACTGAGGACGACAGAGAGATTGTGAATGATCCGGAGACTGAGGAGAAATTGAAATGAAACAAAAGCAGGTAGAGCGAATAAGAAAAAGTGGAAGAGAGAGAAACAGAGAGTGGAAGAATTAAACAGATTAGTTGGGCTGGAGAAAGAGAAAAGTTGTAAGTTCATGTATAGAGCAAAAGTTGTATGTAAATGTAAACAAAAAGATAACTCTATAAAATATGAATTAACTAAGTCTTTGATCTTAAGCCAATTGTTCATAATAAAGCTAATGGCTTTTTTTATAAGTTTTATAGTACACAAATGGTAACATTGACAGCATATAAGACGCATTGAAAAAGAAAGATGTGATTCTATATCAACTATACTTTATAATGCCTCGATATGGATAGTTGTGTATTGCGATAAGAAGAATGTGTGCTAATTTTAAAAAAAAGAGAGACTAGTTTGCGTAATAACTGTTAGACGGACAGTTCGACTAGTTCTACGTTGCAATTGATCTTACTTTTTTATACAAATACTTTATGGGATCATAAATAACTAGACCATATTATATGGTCAAAAAAGGATTTACTAGTTGGCTAGGCAGAAGGAAGCGTGGCAGACCCCACAAAGTATATCTAATCTTTTCTTTAAGCTCGAATATACTTAAAAAATCTCGACCTATTCAACCTGCAAAGCTTGTTCACAACAATAATGGGAATTTGTAACAATTTAAATGCAAATTGCAGAAGTCACTTCTGACACCGACTTTGGGCCCACAAGAAGTTTTCATGATATAAATCCACTCGCAGTCGCAGTCGGGACACATCATCAAAAGCAAGTTTAAAACTTGCTAAAACCCTAATGCACTATACGAATAAAGAATGATATAGCTAAGCCCCTCACCGACGTTAGACTGCGACTCTGGTCTTGTTGTTGTTGCTGTTGTTGTGGATGCTGTTGAGGATGTTGTTGGTGAGTTGTGCATTGTGTTTTGTGTGTGTGTGTGTGTGCTGTCAATCTAAAGCAGCTTTGAGACAAGTGGGACCAGCTCGAGCTCTACCGACTCTCTTCCGTGCGGACATCACACCCAAGCTGGACCTCCGGACAGTCAGAGAGACAGAGAGATATGCTGGTGATAGTTAATTTCAGTCATTGCACATAGAGAGAACTGTTGCAAGCGTTGTTGAATTATGTGCATGTCATTGTGTAACTGCACATCGCATAAAACTCATTTGCCATTCGACTCGTTGTGTCGTGTCCACTCTCTCGAAATCAGACTACAAGTTGGACTCCACGTTGGTCATGGTCCTCGTCGTCGTCATTATCATTCAACTATCTAACTGCGACAACGATCAAAAAATACCAGAGAATTTCCCTTTTGCAAACAAAATAAATTAGAATTGAAATAATTCGTAGCAAACTTTGCGTTTTTCTCTAGTTTTTAATAAAGCAAACGCCGCTGTGCAAACTTTTGCCCAGCAGCGCGGCGGCGGCGGCGGCAACGCTGCGTATGGGCAATAAGCAAAATGCCAGTCGCCCAGTCCCGTCTCCTTCATCCCCTCTGGCTGCTGCGGGTAGATTTTGCGGTTGGACTCCTAGCTAACAAACAAACAAGCATAACAAACTAAAGGAACAGCACAAAATGGACGCAGCGGAAGGAGGAGCGGGCAGCCAGAGAGTGCGAGGAAAGCTGTGAGTGGGAAGGGGGGGAGGGACGGTGCTGCTGCCGCTGCTGCTGCTGCTGCTGCTGCTGCTGCTGGGGACGGAATGGGACAAGCGAGATATAAATAAATAAAATTTCAAGGATGCGTGCGCTTTTATCTTTGCAACTTTGCTTTGCTGCCGTTTGCCTTTGTTGTTGTTTTTGCTGCTTTCTGGTGTTTTGCTTTTGTTGTTGTTGCTGTTGCTTCTGCCTTTTGCTCTTGCCGCGTTTTTTATTACATTTAGCCATGGCTATGTGCATTTTTTCATATGTTGTAAATAGCTCGGCCAGCTCACAAAACTTTCTGTGGCATTTTTGAACTAATGATTAAAAATTTTCATTTTCATTCGCATTCTCATCCTTGTTTGCTCATTCTCTCATCCCCTCTTCATGCTTTTCGTGCTGGTTTTCACGTTGAGTTCAGTTTGGTTTGCTGCCTTTGTGCGGAGGCGCCGTGACATTCCGTCGGCGTGTCCTTTCACCAGCATGCAAAACTTCGGGTCGCATCATTCATGGTGGCCCCTTCCCCCATCCCTTTCTGCCACTCCCCACCCCCACTCGGTCAGCAACCGCAATTTGAATATATATAAATACATTTTAATGATGTCGCCGCTCATTAATCATAATCTATTCATTAATTTTTGGAACACACCACCCTCTGCCTCGCTGTAGCGCCCCTACTCAGTGACATGTCACAAAATCTTGCACAAAAAGTTGAATGTTTTGGACCTTTGTTTTACATGAAATTTAGATAGAATCACGGACAGGAGCAGGAGAAGGAGGCGAGCAACTGAGCAAAGGCCAAACAAACAGAAACACAAATAGAAATGATAATTTTTGTAATGGAAACGGAAGCGGAAATGGAACTGGAAATGGCCAAAAGACATGGCAGCTAATTAACAAACATTTTGCGCGCCAAGCAGCCGCGTCCACCTGCAACACCTGCCCAATTAGTGAAAAACGACGTCCCGCGCTGTGGCGCCATGTCCCCTTGCCTTCCCCGCACTTTCTTAATGGCAATGACCAATTTTTGTATAAATTATGTATTAGCTGGGAGATGCTAAATGGCAGAAAAGCGGGCTTAGCTCGCCAAATACTGTTAAATATTTGAGAGATAAGTGCGGCCCAAGCCAAGCCCAAGGCTGAAGGATCCGCAGCGGAGTCCGCTGGGAGTGGGCGTAGCGCGTGCGAGATAGACTAACCTAAATCTCCCTCAGTCTAACCCAGCCCCGATCTGGCACACCCCTCCTTCAGCCCTGCACAGAATGTGACCCATTAGCCGCTTTTTATTAAATTCAGTCACAGTTGCCCGCTTAGTTCTCGCCTACACCATATAGACGGTTTTTTTTCTCCTGCTCCTTCGCTCTTGATTTGATGGTTCTCGAGAAATCGAAGCGGGATAATTTGTCACCAGAGAGAAAATGGTGAAACATTAAATTTGGCAAATAAATGGACACTTGTTTGTCATAACGCTGCAAATGCGTCCAAATAAAATGAAAATGAAGAAGCAAAAAGGACGAAGCAAGCACAGGCAGCAGCAGCAACAGCAACAACAACTATGCCAACGACGACAACGACAGCTCCGATGTTATCCGAACATGAAAAAAAGAATTTATTTTTGTAAAAAAAAAAACACAAAATGAAAAACAAGAACATTTTCATTTGTGCAATAAAATAGAAAACAACGCAAGCGAATATGGTGCGGAAGTGAGGCAGAATGTATGCGACGAGGGGTTGCCCTATTTAAATGATATATGTCAGGATGAGATTTGCTAGAGAAGTGCAGCAAAATGAAAAGGTGAAACAAATGTAGAAACAGCTGAGAAGAATAAGAACATGACAATAAAGAATATAATCTACAATTGCTCAAAAAATGACAACATTTTGAATTTGAAATTGATTGATGTGGAAAATATTAGTTTACATATTGAAAGACTGTACAAGATATTTATAGAAACCTGTCAGTATTCCTAATATTATATACATACATAACATTACATATTCTATATGCAAAAGCAAATTTGACCTTACTCAACTTATATTGAATGTGAAAATATATTTGTATTTTTCAACTGTTCTATTTATAAATATCTTTCGAATTCTTTTTTGATTCATTACTGATAAATTCTTATTACAAATATCTTTACTTCTCTTTATTAAATATATTCACATATGACTTATGATCTGAAAGTATATAATATTTACAAATGTCTTCTATTCATTTAAGTTGTCCGTAATTAAGTTTTCTTTCTATCGAAATCCCTTAAAAGAATCATCGTTAAACGATCGAGGACAACTTTCCTACGCGACCTTGTCAGACACGTTCGTTTTGGGGCGATAACACCGGGAATGAAGCCATTATTTTAACTACTTTTAATGTCTATATGCCAGAATTTGTTGCTGCAGAGCATTTGCCGGGAACGCAGCGCGATGGGACATGGGAGCAGCAGCAGCAGCAGCAGCCGAACAAGCGTCCGAATGCTGCGCTGCGACGGAGATGGCGATGGCGACGTCGACGGCAAATGGCAATGGCAAAAAGTAAATAAATCGCTTCAAATTTTCGCATGGGTTGTGCACGGTGCCCGAGGGAGGGGGCAGACGGAGGGGGGAATGGATGTAGGAAAACTGCTGAGCACAACGCTGAAGCGAGAGCCGACGCTGAAGCTGGAGCTGAGGCAGGAATTGGAAAAGAATAGCGGGAAGGAGAGAGTGGCAAAAGAAGAGAAAGCGAGAGGAGAGTGCAGGGAGGGGAGCGAGGTACGGAGACTTGGAAGCGTGGAACCGTAAGCAGCCGAAGAAAAAGCCGGCGTTGCTGCAGCGTAACCAACACGGCAGCAAGGCGAGGCAACTAACACCAGAGCAGAGCAGAGCAGGCCAGAGCAGACCAAAGCGTACCAAGGCGAACCAAAGCGTACCGTTGCTCCTTACCCCTCCTCCTCATTCCTTCAGCCGCTTTGCGCTTTTGCTTGTTTTTATTGTTTTTGTTGAATGTTGTTTGTCCTGTTGTTGTTGTGTGTTGCTGTTGTTGTTGGTCTTGTTGCTGGTGTCGTAGGTTGTCGAGGTTCTCGTACTCCGTCTCGGTCTCGGTCTCGGTCTCGTTCTCTTCCTTCTCTCTTTGCCGCTGCTGCTGCCCGGTATGGGACATTTCTACGTAGTATGTACCAGGTGCAATCTATCGATTCGCTTTGCCCCCCGCTTGTGCCCCCGCATCCATTCACATTCTTCAGCAGCTCCCAGCTCCGGCGTGCTCCTGATGCTCGTTATTGCTGCTGCTGCTGCTCCCGTTCCTGCTGCTGCTGTCCGTGTTGCGTTATGTTGTTGTTTTTGTTCCCTAGTTGTTGCAGTTGAAATATTTACGACGTACGTTGGGCTATTTCACTATTTGTAGCACCCCCAGCCAAGCCACAGTTGGAGTCGGACTTGGACTTGGAGTCGGAACGGAGACGGAGATGGAGACACACGCACAAGTGTTGCCATTACTTGTTTGTCGTTGTTGTTGTTGTTGGCGGTGCGTCACCTATTTTATTGTTTTCTGGCTTGTAACAACGAAAACGAAAACAGTTGCACCAAAATGTATGAAATTATCAAATAAAAACAAGGCATAAAAAACAAGAAACAAGCAGAGCAAGCGAGTCTACTCGACCGTGCTATATGCTGTAAATACAATTTCTATATTTTCTCATTTTTACTTTAAATAAAAAGTAATTCAAAGTAAATAAAACAACAAAGAAGTTCCTCAAAAAATCCTCTGTAGATAATTTTAAAATATTTGTAATAAATGAATATACAAATTAATTTGGTTTTCTTTTAAGATAAAAATAGAAGAGCACTTTGTTTGACTCTACGACATCCTGTACGCAGTTATGCAAGTTCAGAATTTGTGCAATTAATTAAGCAAATGTAACGAATACCCGCGTGAGCAAAAGAAAAGAAAAGGAGTTTAATTAACCGCTAGAATCAAGAAAAAATCAAGCGAAAAAGAGTAAGAAATTAAATACCCTGGGGAAACAAAGTTATTAGCGCTAACAAGTGTGCGGTAAAATGCAATAAAAGATGCAAAAGAGCGTAAACCTAAAAAATGCGGCAAAAAAGCAATTAAGAAGCACTTGTGGAATACACTCAACGTATAGATACCCTGTAGTATGCATGCAAAATGATACCAGATAATCCCCGTTTCAGCAACCACAAAAATTTTTCAATTAAATAATTCAAACAAAACGATAAAGTAAACGAGTTTTGTCATTGCGCAAAATATATATACATATTTCCATCAAGCAACAAAAAAACTTAAAAACACTTGATTTTAAGCGCAATCATTCTTTTTCTGGAGAAGAAAAAACTGTAAAAAACTGTGCCACAATAAAAGCATTGTGATTGTTCATTTTCGGTGTTGGATAACGAGGTGCAAATGTCACATAGCTTTTTAAAGCCATGCGGGAATAAAAAACAGTGTACCCGGGTGAGTTAATGGCAAACAATGATGAAGGAATGCAGTCCAGTGTGGAAATAAAACTTGTATATAAAAATAGCTAATAGGATGAGAATTAAAAGTATTGTATTCGATAGGTAAAGCATGTATTGCAGCTTGTGCTACGGTGTAAAAGAATAAAAATCTCTTTTAATCTATAAAACGTAGGTTTTTAAACCCCCGATAAAGTTATTGGAAGGGTATTCCTTGCTTATAGCAGAAACAGTGACAGATTCGACAACCAAATGCAGCAGTAAAGTTTCTCTAAGCCACACATATTTCAAGATTATTTTCAATTGTCGATGCCAATCACACATCTCAAGTAAATCGTTTCTTTTCAAATACTATGCGAAGTTATTATTGTATTTATTCAAAGAGCGAGAAGTAGGCTCAGTAATGTATGTGTACTTAACATATATAGGTATGTACATATATAGTTAGCATATACATTGTTAGTGTGCCCAACATTTATTGGCATCCAATTAATTCGATAACACAAAGCTTTGGACAGCAGGTAGCTCACAGTCGAGCACACTCGTCTGTAGCGTTCGCACTTATTAAAAATATATTACAAATTGTTTATGACTAACTTTAAGCTGTACATGTACATGTAAATAATATTTAAACTTATTCTTTTATTAACTACTTAAGCTAGTTCTTTCCTTTACTAAGCCGTCTTCACTTTCCATCCGCCTAGTATACCCACTGCACACAGCGGGTCTGCAGGATATCACGCTGCGCTGCACGCGTTGCTTTCATTTATAATTTTATTTATTTTCTCAATGCATTTTGTGCAAATAAAGAAATAAAATGCGCGAAAAAGAATACAAATACATACAAACATGTACACATATTACGTATACGTATATAATAATTTGTGCAAATTTTATTTGCCGGCACTTTTCATTATTTTTATTTGCCGAGTCAAGCGACAGCAAGGCAGGCAAGAAGAAAGCCAGAGAATGGGGCGAAGAGTGAGGGAGGGAGAAGGAGACAAGAAGCAGAAGAAGCGATGGCAGACGAGTGTGGGGAGTATTTTAATAAAACCACAAGCTGGAGATATGCTTGCAACATACGCACAAACACACGCACACACACAGACACATACCCGGCGCGCACACACACTTTGTTGAAGGCAAAGAAAGCAATTGAGTTGCGTTGAAGTGGCATAAAGTAGTGGCAAGTGGCACGACTGCTGGCCTGGGCTGTAGTAGTTGTTGTTGCTGCTGTTGTTGTTGTTGGGCTGGTTTGCTTTTTAACCATTTTGTTTGGTCTTTGCGTTTTCCCTTTAGGCGCGCGCGTAGCGCCGAGCGCAGGTGAAAACGCAGCCAACTCGACAGTGGGAGGTGGCAATGAATGCGCCGCGCGGCATATCCCAGCAGGAAAACTGTAGAGGGACCTGCAGAGGGGCCTGCTGAGGACCAGGGGGCGGGGCGGAGGAGTCCTGGGCAAATGTAATGGGAAATGAAATGAATGAATGAGCATAAGCACTTTTTTGTTTGTGTGTTTGTCTCCCCGGTTTCGTTTGTTTGTCTGTCTGTTTGTTCGCTCGTTCTCTCGTTCGCTCGCTCGTTCGTGCATTTGTTTGTGGCCGCAGACGGAGGCGCAACGGGCTGGGGAGAGGGCGGGGCAGGGCAGACGAGGGCGGCAACTGAGATGCTGCACTTCAAATTAAAATGCGAATGCAAGCGAAAACTTCAAAAGAAGCACTAGAACAGAAAACAGAAGCGCAAACGAGATACTAATAGACAATGGCAAAGCCAAGTGCGGGGAGTGCGCTCAAAGGGGCTGCAGCAGAGCAGATGGGGTAGAGGGGAGAGGGGAGGGACGTGCGATGCCTGCTTGCAACGTATGCAGTGCAATTGAAAGGCACATAAACACACTAACACACTGAGCCAGCGAAAGTGTCTCAATGTGTTGGTTAGTGCATGTGTGTGTGTGAGCCCAGCCAAGGATAAAGTTAGCGACGACGACGACGACAGCAGCGCAGGACATACAAATGCACTTTGGACGTGGACGATGCGCGCTAAATTCGCTTTAATTCACTTTTCATACAAAACAGCAGAAGAGGCGGCAGCGCCAGCGAAGGCGGCAACGAAGGCGACGGCGACGGCGACGGCGGTGACAGTGGCTGCAGCCAGAAACGGCGACAGCGGCAGCACAAAAGCACGCGCCTCACACAGTCGCCAGCCGACACTAACACACACACACACACATAAAGACAGACGCACACGAACTCATGTTTGTTGTAATTAATTTAAAATATTATTACAAGCGCTCGCGCGAACGCTAAACTAAGACAGAAAGGAGTGCGCGAGAGCGTGAAAGCGAAAGAGAAAGAAGAGCGAGAGAGAGAGAGAGAGCACGAGCATGCAGCAAGCACAGCAGAGGAGTGCAGAGAGGCCAGAGCAGGCAAGGGATGGGGAGGGGACAGTGACAAGGCTGGGCTAAATAATTATAACCCACGCGAACTGCGAACGAAGCGAGCCAGACAAAACAGCCAAGACAGCAACAACAACAACAACAGCAACAGCAAGAAGGGAAGCAAACAAACAAGTCGAGTATGGAATTACAAGAAGATAGACAGCAAAAGCAGTTGCGAATGTGTGCATGTGTTTGTGTGTCTGTGTCTGTGTGTGCACACATATCTAACTCACATTTATACGTACTTAGCCACACTCACACACACACGCGCAGCATGTGCCAGTCAAGTTTTTTAATTGACGTGCAAAACGCGACCAAATTTCACGTCGACATGCAGCGCAAAACAAGCAACAACAATAGCAACAACAAGCAACAACAAATCAACAAGCATAGAGCACAAACAAACTGCGACAACACACATACGCACAGTTAGCCAGCACATACTCCTAGACGCGCACACACACACACACACACATGCATGCGCTACCAGCTGGGGTAAGCAGAATGCCAGACATAGCGGCAAATGCCAAAAATACCGAAGACGACAACGAAATTGAAAAAAGTAATAAACGTAAAGCTATTACAAAATCTGATAATGGTCCACCGCTGGCAATGGAGCGCAAATGCCGGCACACACACACACACACGGGCAGACACACAAATGCTACGAGACGAAAACAAACAACAACAAAGCAAAACACAAGCAGCACTTTGAAGAGAAGCCAAAAGCCAAAAGAGAGTCCAGCAAGAGAGAGAGAGAGAGAGAGAGAAACGGAATGGAAATGAAACACAACAATGAGGCGACAAGGCGTCGCAAGGCTGCATGCAGCAGGGGCAGGCAGCAGCACTGGGGCACATAAAAAACCCTTACAATATGCAGCTGCAGCTATGCCAGCGTCAGCGTCAAACATAAACATTGTGGCGCGCGCGTGCTGCTGCTGCGCTGCCAGCTCTGCCGCTGCCTCGCCCGCCTCGTGGCTGGCGCAATATTAATTTCACGAATGAACAACCCTTGAATAACCATGCACTTCATGTGCCGTTATTATTGCTTTGCTACGTGAGCGCGAGCGTAATTGCAAGAGCACCAGCACCAGCACCGGCAGCAGCAACAAGCATCGCGTCGCGGCAGCGAATGCACTGAGAGCGGCGGCATCCACGAAACCCAGCGAGCCTTGCTCCGAAATGCTCCGAAAGCTTTCTGAATATGCCGAAAAAGCACGACAAACAAAACAACAACAAAGTGGCAAGTCGGCTTCATCGGCGCTTCGTTTCTAATGTGTGAGTGTGTGTGTGAGTGAGTGTGACTGTTTGTAAGTGAGTGTGCGAGTGATGTGTGTGTGTGTGTGAGTAAGTAAGCCAGTCTTTGTGCCTCTGTGTCTGTGAGTGCGTCTGTGTCTGTAACTACGTCTGTGTCTGTATGTGAGTGCGTATGTGTGTGTGTGTGTGTGCGTTCACTTGTGTGTGCAGTGCTTTTTCATTGTGCATTTCCCAGAGGTGCATTTTTCTGAAAATCTAATTTGAGAGATTGAGATTGTTTGGTCTTTCAATGTTCTGCTCGCTCGTTCGTGTTGCGACGCTTGCAATTTTAGCTCAGCCACAGCAGCAGCAGCAACAACAGCAACCACAGCAGAGGCAACGGCAGCAACCATTCTTATATTTATGTACACACACGCACACATGCAAGGAAACATATTGGGGAGTTATTACTCAGCTGCCTGACAGTCTGTCTGTCTGTCTGTCTCTCTCTCTCTCTCTCTCTTTCGCTCCCGCTCACCGCTTACTTTAATTGGACGCGCGGGCGTTACGCTGTCGTAATTTTTTGAGAAATCTACATACTTTACCCGCTGCTGCTGCTGCTGCTGCTTCTCAGCATCCGCATCCGCATCCGTATCCCACATCAACATCCGCATTCTCATCCGCATCTCCGACGATAACGATGCGACGCGTCGCAATGGCTTCAATCATTGCGCGCAGCGCTCACTGCGGTTTGACAAACATTTTTCACTGGCTGTGCAAAGGCAGCGCCACAGTCAGCTACTGCTGCGTCCATGGAGACACACACACACACACACACTCACAGCAGCAGCAGGCAGCGTGAGCAGCAGCAGCAGCGATGCCGTGTATGTTTGATGAGTGTGCGAGAGTTTTATGGCTGTATTGGGACGAAGTAAGCTAACAGCTTCAAGCAGCAGCACAATGAGAGAGAAAGAGAGACAGGGAGAGAGATGGAGAGAGACCCCGCACAGCAGGGTTCATCTATTGGGCGGGGGGGGCGCGGGTGGTGTGATTGGGTTATGCTCTGATTTTAATTTTGAAATCATACAAGTGCAGCGCAGTGCAAAGTGATACATGCGGATTTATTTATTTATGTACGTGTGAATGTCTGTCTGACTGTCTGTCTGGCTGTCTTGTGGGGCAGGAGGGATGAGGGGACTATATCCCTGTGTGTATGACTGTGCATGTGTGTGCGCGTTATGCGATAAAGCGCCTTACAGGATTTGGATGATGGCTCTGGAAGGCAGGGCCGCTTCTGTTTGCAATTTGATAAGCTCTCTGGCATTATTTTTACGACATTTCTTTTTGACATGCCCGTAGACGGCCGAAGCGAGAGAGAGACAGAGAGAGGAGGGAGCGGAAGGGAGAGTATGCAATAAAAATATCAATGCTAAGCCAATGTGTAAATCAGTGAATCTTATTGTTTTACATTCGATGAAGAAGAAGATGAAGTATCTCAGGGCCTATACTTTTAGATCCTACTTCTACTCCTGCTCTTTCTTATTCTCCACCTCCTTCTTCTTCTCATTCTCTGCCATTGCCCATTGCCTGCACATCTCGCATTCAGTTTATCAATTGATTATTTTGCATTTCCCCAGAGCAAAGAAAATCAATCGGCGAAATGTTTTGAACATGCAATGTAATATTTAATGGACCGCATAAATGTATCAATAAAAGGGACTAAAACTAAGGAGGAAGACATAAAAGCGAATATTCCATAATAATATTAAAGGCCAAAAAAAAAGATATCTACTTTCGAATGTGCTCAATCTGATTTGCTTAGCCTTAGCCTCACTTAAAATAGATGGATGGACGAATATGTTCATAACGGCTCGCTGATCATGAATCCATATTCGTTGTTCGCTCTTCCTAGGTATATATAAATAGAGAGTTATCCAAGCACACACAATATCATAAAAGTGATACATAAACTCATAAACCAATCTGCAAGAATAGTTAGTCTGCCCTAACATCATCCGATTGCAAAGACTTAGTTAACATGTCCCAAAACTATGAAGCGATTTTTATTAAGTTTCGATTAGCTTCATACATCCATATAAAATATTTTTATAGATATGCTATACATATGTACACAGCATGTGTTGCACGATCATGATTAGCATGGTACATTGCTCGTTTTACAAACTAAACTATACATATTTTGATTTCGAATAGAGAGTGCTGTAACCGTAAGACTGTATACATATAAAGTTAATACGCAGAACTAAGGATCTATTGTAGAACTAAATGCTATGTATTACGAAACTCAGATGCTCCAGACGATGCTAGATGACAGAAATGGAATTGAAAGTTGTTGTTGGAAATACCTCGAGATGTTGTCATATGATTAACAAATACATTATACATTTATAACGATTAATTAAGGTTTATGCATTAATTTAAGAGAAGAATATAAATTTCGCCAGTCCGTAGAGTGCCCAGAGTGTTAAAGAGTACACGACTCCCAGGAAGGTATAATGCAGATACATCATGCTGAAGAATTGAGAAGAAAACGATAACAATTAAAATATTGCGGCATACTTTTAGGAGGTAGGGAGGCAGCTCACCGTTTGACTCGAACTATCGATTCGGGTAGATTATTGGGATCCTCCTTGCACACATACAAACGCAGCCCATACAAACTGACACGGAAAAGATGTGTCCAGTCCAGATCACGCATATCGAAGGCAAACAGACGTTTATCCCGCGCGTCCAACTTATCGAACAGACGCCGCACGTTATCGTTATCGAACCGGAACTCGTTCGAGCTGAAGAACTGCAGCACGCTGCTGAACTTGTGTATCTTACGATAGATCTTGATCATTCTAGAGAGGCGAACAAAAGTGAACAGGATTAGAGCAAAGGTTTTCTTTCTTCTGTAGCCTTCGTCCCTACCTGGGTTTCTTGCCCATCAGCACCATCACCAGATCCATAAATATGGCAGGCAGTGTGTGGTACAAAAAGGAGAGCACGTGGTACTGCCACATGTAGGGCACAATGGTAAAGCACGGATACCAGAGGGACTTGCGCATGGGTACATCGTTGGCATACTTGAAGCCCGTCTCCATGTAATCCCGCCAGGTCACCGAGTTATCCGCATCGGGCACATAGTTATAGATGGGCGGCGTCTCGTATCTGTGTGTGTATGTTGATTAAATCAAGCGTGTCGCCCTTCAAATTTGCCACTACCAATTTTACTTACTTATTCCGTGCCACATCCCAGGCGCTGGCCAGGAGTGCATTCACGCACATATCAACCGGGACAATGTGCGCCTTGTTGTCCATGTTGCCGGCAAAGACACGCATCACACCCGACCCGATGCCCACAATGACGCCGCAAGGGCCATACATGTTGTCTATCCAGCCAGTCACCGGTTCCCGATAGCTGGTGATCACTGCGAGTGAGGGGAGAGGTGAGTTAGGGAAGCGCGAGGGGGACCTGTTGCAACTTACCAATACCCGGCCGAAAGATGGTCACGGGCAATTTCTGTGCGTGCTGCTGCACCACATCCTCGGCCAGCACTTTGGTGTAGGTATAGGTGTTCGGATAACCCTTGATTATCGTCGGCGTCAGCGTGTTCAATGTGTGCTCGTCCAGGCACTCGGTCAGCTTGAACGCATTGTCGCCAGTCATCATGCCGCTGTAGAACTGCTCCTTGATGTATCGCAAGTTGGAGTGCGCGAATGCCGTCGACACATGCACCAATGCCTAAACAAAAAGCGAAAGGGTAAACAGGTGAACAAAGGAATGAAGGTTTGACTACTCGTTGCACGAGATACCCTACACAAATACATATATAATCAGCAATATAGAGACTAATGCTAAAGCACTTTTAGTTAGCTCACCTTCAGGTTAACAATCTCTTTGGCCAGCTTGATGATCTCCTGTGTGCCATGGACATTGATGGCCACAGCCATTTTAAGTTTCTCATCGAAACGCACTGTCGCTGCACTGTGCAGCACAATGTTGACGTTCTCCTTGATGGTCTCGCGCTCATCTGCAGAGATGCCCAGCCCGGGCAGGGAGCAGTCGCCACTGATGATTGTGATCTGGCAGCGATACTTTGGATTAATCTGTTTCATTTTGGCAAACACCTGCAGAGCCAGAAAGGGAGAGGGAGATGAGCAATTAGTCGCGCAGGAAGCTAGAAGTTGACCTGCTGGCTTACCGGATCGTTGAACAAATCCTCGATGCGAGCGTGGGCATCCTTGCCCTTCTTGGTGCGTATCAGGAGATATATCTGTGCCACCTCAGTGACGCGCAACAGTTTCTCGATGATGACTGCGGGAACAAATCAATTGTGAGTGAGGATGAGTGGATGAATTTATTCAAGTATGCGCAGCACGTACGCTCACACACACACACAGACTCACACAGACAGAGTGTACGCTACTTACTCTTGCCAAAGAATCCGGTGCCGCCAGTGAGAAAGATGCCCTTATCCTTGTAGAACATTTGCATGGGCGACTCATCTGCAAAGATCAATGCAAACAGCCATTAAACAATTAGCCAATTTGATGCGCATCATTGTGTTCTCTCAGCCAGCTACCCCGAGACAGTAGTGCCTGCCTCGTGTGGCACTTGGCAGGCTGCGGCATCATGCTCGACGCTTGTTTGCCACCCACTTGAAGCGCGTCACGAATTTAAATGCGCTACCCAAAAGCCACTTCAATTGCGCATAATTCACGCCGCCATAGACACACGAACACACACACACACGTAGACATAGGCCAACTCACACACACTGTGGCACGTGCTCACATACAAACACACACACGTACACATGGCGACTGTGTGTGTCACACTTGGGGGGAGTCACACGTAAAGAGCGTTTGGCATGTGGCTGCATTTTGGCCATATGTCAAAATGGCAACAACAACATGCAAAGTTAACGCCGCTGCTGACATTGTTGTTGCTCTTGTGAGGTTGTTGTTGTTGTTGTTTCCTCTGTTGCGACTGTTGTTGCTGCTACTGCTGCTGCTGCTGCTGTCGGTTGTCGCTTGCCGGTTGCCACTTGTGGCCCACTCATAAATATTTGCAAGTTAGCAGCTCGTCGAGCTATTCATCTATCGTACAATAGCTCACACACACACACACATTCGCATGCACACTGGCACACGCACACACACAGAGACAGGCGCAGCTGTGAACACATTCCTGCATCTTGAAGGTGCCGCTTGGTCTGTTCATCTGCTCTGGCCTAATTGCCAATCGACGACGTAAATCACTGTCACTGAATAGCTTATACAGGCACTTACACACACATGCACACACACACACACTCAGCCGCACACTTGGCCACTCGATAATTGCATAATAAATGCAACATTGTTAAGGACTTACCCGCTCTCTGCCCATTGCCATGCGGCATCCAACGGCGTCAAACAAAACAAGCCTTGCAAACACACACACACACACACACACACTGGTATTCATATTCATACAAATACACGCTGACACCTCGAGCCGACACTCGTACATCTTATGTATGCAGCCCTTGCTGCCCTGCCCCCAACTTCCTCCTGCTCCTGGCAGCGGGACAGCACCCTGGGGTCGCACTCAACCCAAAAGGCACTTGACGCGCTCACTCAAATGTTTTGTTTACCTATGCTAATTGGCTTAAATGCAACTCAAGCGCACTTCTCATCGCGCCAAGCCGAAACTGAGCCGACTGACTGCCCCCCACCCCCCAAGCACCACCAGGACACACTCCCTGCACACTACTCTCCCCACACATACACACCACCTCTGCCTGTGCCTGTGCCATTGTTTATGAGCGCTTCGGAATTGAGCTACAGTGCCACAGCGCCCTCTTCCTTCTCCACGTGGCAGATGGCAGACGGCATGCGGCAAGCGGCATGCGGCGCATTTAAAGCTTTTGAGCGCTTTGGGGCATTTGTTCAGCGCCAACGCCAACGCCAGCACCAACAACAACAACAACAACAACAATAACAAAAGCAACAGCGCCAACAGCAGCGGGAGCAGCGCCAGCGACACTTTGAGTGAATTGTCAACAATTGTGTTGGCTCTTTGGATTTGCGCCTCTCGCCGCTGCTGCTGCCTGCCACGTTGTCTCTTGCCTCGCAGACAAAAGTCTGTCACATAATTTGTCAATTTCAACAATTTTCTTTGCCGCGAAGACAATCCCTGCCCCCTTTCCGACGTCCTACCCCACCTGACATTTGTAATACTTCGTGAATGCTTATTGTTTTTTGTCTTGCGCTTTTTCGCGTCTTTTTGTTATTTCTTCTCCATCTGAACCTGACCCTGGCCCTGGTCGCTGACTAACTCCGTCAACTTCAGCTGGTCACTCACCCTGTGTTCCGGTAATCAGCTGGCAATGATCGTCCAGTGTTTTTGCATATCCATTGCGTATGTTGTTCATCAGCTTTGTATCCTCCATGTTGGACACAATATTATTTTGCCGAACTGCAAAATAAGTAAAACACATCAACCCCATCAATATTATATCATCATAATTGTTTTATAAATATTTGAATTCTATTGGAATTAATTATCTGGTGATTTATGATTTGATGCTGCATAATTGGTTAATTGTTGTGTAGATGCTGTTTTTTTCGAGAAAAAACTGACTTGATTTGCTTATTTTTCTAAAATAATTAAATAAATTTACATTTGATTAACAAAAAAGGTTTAACTTCATATTGTTTAAAATAGAATTTTCATGGTACACAATCCACGAAAGAGACTCATATCAAATGATATGATAGATAATAACAGAAGAACAAACAAACTCAAACATGGGAAACAGACTAATAATAAGTATTGCATCATTATTTAATTCGAACTGATTGTAAATAAATTAAATATTCATAAGGATTTCTCCTACGCAATATATCCTTCTATTAATATATCCATTCGTTACCCACATTGTTTAATCGAAATAAACTCCGAGCTGCCATAATTGTTGGCTTGAACGACTTCGCTTTGAGACATATTTCCGTTTTAAGGCTCGCCGAAGTTGTCAGGTATCCAACTAATTAGGATATTCTGCTGTTTAGGGCACTGTCAGTATCGGCAATCAAAGGACGACGGTGGTTTCCATGCGACTGTTTCGCGGCGACTAAAAATCCAAATTAAGTGAATTTCTTTACAAAATTTAATTAAAACTTCCGTATTGCTTTGTGCTTAACAGAACCCACTGGGTAACTAAAACAGAAATCGACATAAAAGAAGAGGAAGAAGGGACGAGAATAGAAAAAGCACGACAACTAAAAATGCAAAATTAAGTGCCAGACGCACCTGTTGTCAAAAGCGAAGTGAAAATTAGACTTGAATAAAATTAATAAAAAATGTATATTGTTAAAACACAGCATGGAAGCTAAGCAATGGTACTCTATACCCCTCTCGTGGCTTATATTAGCTCAGGCCGTAGCTAGACACTTTTAATTCATGCTATGCTACGCGATGAAAGCTATTGCCCGCTCTAGTTATTCAAGCAAGTTCATTAAAGCTTACCATGTAAATTGTATGTACATAGATAAATTCAGTAGAAATTCGAATTAAGATATCGATGAAAAGAAGCTCGAAAAAGTTCAAAATCACCTGAGAGTTATTAGAAACTGATCTTTATTTTTTGTATGTCTCTCCCAAGTATAATTTTCATTATATAAAAACTTTTATAATTTCACATACTACTTTGCAAACTTAATAGAGTTAAGAATAAACCCACAAAATTATTGCATTTGTATTAATAAATATTATCCTTCATGAACATTTTTTGTGACCTTTTTCAATTAAGTTTTTCATAAATTCTGTTAAAGTTTTTGACCGGTCAGGGAAAGGGTATAGGTTAAAACATAGTATACTCTGTACTTCACGCAACCACTTGCACTGACAACTCTATTAAATCAATTTTCGAAACACGAAAAGAGAAGAGCGAGAACGCATCAGCAATATCGAACTCAATTTAAAATCTCGCATAACGTTTTACATCCCATCACCGTCCACGCCCCACCTTGCCCCGCTGCTATATGCAATGAAAATCGAATTGAATCGGGGAATAAAAATATTTTTAAATGCTCATAAGTAAATTATCCACAAGGGGCATTTTACAGACTTAAAATGATTAAATCAAATAAGAGATATTATGTAAGTGAAGCACGCGGGCTTACTCGTATGATGTTCGATTTCTGTGAATTTCGAGGAGAGAGTGTAAAAGGCACAGCATGAATAAGTCAAGTAATTAAATGTAGAGCAGGGCTATTACCTCAAAATCAACTAAAGATACCCTACAAGTGGTAATGCAAGTTAAAACAGAAAACCTTGATTAATCAAAAATATACATTATAACATAAATCTATGAACATAATGGAAAAATTGGAAAAGTATATGCATAGATAGGTTAATATGGTCGAAATGCCTTGATTGATCAAGAATATATATATCACAAAAATTAAATAAATAAGCAATTGCCCACAACATGGCATACCTCAAATACAGACAGACAGAGTGTAGCTTGGTTGATCATGAATATATAACATATATATGTAACTCGCTCTTCTCACTATTCAATCAGGTGTTTCCAAATGTGTTTACAAATTAATTACTTAATCGAATTGTGAAATCAGTACGAGTAGCAGAACCTAGAACAACTACAGCATTAACTACAACAACAGCAACAACAATTCCAAACAGCTGAGGCCAATAGTTTCGAATCTAATTGAATGAAGTACGCGCAGCGATGACACTGTGGAATTTTAATTGCGCACAAATTAAAAGCCAAAAGTCAAATGCAAACAGAGTAATAGGCGAGAGAGAGAGAGACAGAGAGGGAGAGAGAGAGTGTGAGAGCAACAGCAAGTGACAACAACATCACAAAATAAAAGAATAAGAAGCAGAAGCAGCAAAACTAGCTAAAGCAATTACTAATAATGATAATTAGAAATGCGACGACAACTAAATGAATTAATTACGCAATTATTGTCGTCGAGAACTGCAAAAGTCGTGCCAGAAGCAGGGGAGGCGCCGAGGAGGTGAACAGAGGCAGGAGCTGAGGGCGGTGCAATAATGGAAATGGGCGTAGTCGAAGCGAAAGTTCAATGGGAAATCTCTTGCTTATGTAAATGGCAATCGCAGCGCGCCAGACACATTTCAATAATTGTTTAACGAAATGCATGCAGCGAATTCATGCTGAAAACAACAACAACTAACAATGGGGCCAGAGAGCAGAGCAGAATGAGAAACGAATACGACGAAAACCAAAATGAAAACGAACATTAAATAATTCGAGTGTCGAAGTCTCGCACAATTAACCCATATTTGCCGAATTGCAATGGAAGCCGAATGGCCCGGAGACGGGGGCAGACAGTGGGGCAGACGGTGAGGCAGCAGCCAGTCGGGCATTTAGTTCGTCAGTTAGTCAGCCATACAGTCAGTCTGTTAGTCCGTCTGTTAGTCAGTCAGCTGGGCAACTAGCATGTTGCATTTCACACCAATTGCGGGGACTTAGCCTGCCCCTTTCATGCTCTCCACCCCTGCGCACTCAATCGTATGAATGACGAAAGCACCAGGAGCGGATTGCGGGCAGCGGGTAGCGGGAAGCCATGAGCCAGCAGGTGGATGTTGTATGCGCTCGGCTGGGCCGGGCAGCTTGCCAAGCTGACTATTTGACTGACTGGACTAACAGACTGCCTGCCTGCCTGGCTGACTGGCTGACTGAGTGACTAACCGACTGGCAATGCCGACCAAAAGCAACCACAGCAACTGATTGCACCACACCGGGCGACCGCAGTCCAGGCCGCAGCGCCACCAACGACGACGACGACAACGACATCAAAACTGCAGAACGCACTACACAAATTCCGAGCATGATACCCGGAGAGATGCACACAAACGCCACCCCTCCTTCTCCCTCTATCATACTCTTTTTATCCATCCCTCTCTCTTTATCGCCCTCTTCTCCAGCATTGCGGGTGTAGCCAGGGATTGATTTTGTAGGCGAATTTATACATTGTTTAAGTATAGGCCATAGCTTCAGGCGCTGCTCTGTCCCGCAGCTCTCCTCCCCCGCTCTCCCTTCTTCAACTACCCAGCTAACTGTTCATCGGCAATGCACATCGAAGCGCAGCTAATTGAAACATTTTGCACAGTGTGCCAAGCACATCATAAGGAAGCAATATTCACTGTCAGCAAATTCCCCATGAATGTCACAGAATGTCATTTTGAATATTTGAAAATACTTTAAGTACCCCCTCATTACCTAAGAACAATATAAGCTTAAGCATATAATTAACACAGTGTCGTAACAATTTTCGGTTCCGGTTTCAACAGACCATCTAATTACACTTAACGTTTTGACTAAAATTTTAATTATTAAATAAGAAACTTGCTGAAATTTATGTTATTGTTTTTTCTACTCATTAAATGTTTGCATTCTAATGGGTATTTTCATAGCTAATCAGTTGAAGCTTCTAAGGTCAATAGAAGTTCTGACTACAAATATTTCCTGAGAATTTTCGTCATCTTTACGAATTTTTTTTTGTAATTATTCTTTACATATTGTAAGTTGCAAGCTAAAATGAATATTCCCACATTAATCATTTAATGCAACCCGTTACAGTAGTTCACTGTTTTTTGTTACGATTGCTATTCCATTACAATGCAATATTCCAATTAGAGGCCAGAGAACAATCAGCAAATTCATTAAAGCAAATACCACTCACAATTGCGTTAGTGGTTCGTAATTGATAATCATAATGAGTATAATTAGCATTATGGAGAAAAAGCAATATAAATATATTTTGCAGAGTAATATGCAAATACTCGTATATAGTGCGATAAACAAATAACTTTTAAATAGATCTTTGTAATGAAAACTTTAATGATATTCGATACAGAGAAATTAAATAATTACAGAGTAAAAAGCCAATTAATTTAGGAATACCCTGTGCTAATAATAGAATGCCAACATTATATAGAGTAATCGAAGTTTCCCTAAGTTCCCCTGCATATGCGAATTTCTTTTGATTAAGCAAACACATTTTCATCTTATTTCCACTGTAACTTGCCCCACGGTTTGTGGCTTCTCATCTCAATATCTCGTGCTGCTTTCGGCACTTTTGATACTTGCCGCTTCTTTTGCTTTAGCGCTTGTTTGCTGCCGATGCTGGCGATGCTGCTTCAGCTGCAGCAACTCGAAACAATGCCCCGCCCGAAACACAAAGGTATGAACCGCAACAATAACAACAATCGCCGAGAAGCTGAATGCAATGCAACAGCAACAGCTACAGTAGCAACAGCGGCAACAGCAACAACAGCGACTGCGGCTCGCATATTTCAATGCAGCCAAATGCGAATCGAAGCGCCAACGTCAGCGCCAAACGACAGTGCCTTGTGGCTTACTCCCCCTTTCTACATACCCCCGCCCCTTCTGGCTACAGCTGCTGCTCGACTGGCTTCAGTTGCCCGCATTTGCGAGGCTCGTTCGCTTTGAATTTTATTTAATGCTTTTGTAATAAAGTGTAAAATGGTGAAAAAGTGCAAACAACAACAGCTTTGGGAGGCAGCCAGAGACGGGGGAGGGACACAGAGCGGGAGCAGTCGCACACAGAAGGAAGCCTCATTGCATAATATCAACAACATCATCATCAACGGCAGCGGCGAGGCGAGGCGAGACGGAACAGTAAGAACTACGGGCAACAGCAGTGTGGCCACATTAAAAGAAGAAGAAATAATTAACAGCAACAGTTTGAAAGTCCATAAAGCGAAAATGCTCGTTGTTGTTGTCGCTCCCGTTGTTGTTGCTGCTGTTACTGTTGCCGTCAACCGACAGCGCAAAGTCCTGTGCGTCCCCCACTCCTCCGCCTCGACCCCCGCAACGTTCACCGCATGTGCCATGGCCGTACAACTTCCGACTTCCGACTGGCTGACCGAGCTCTCTGGCCTGCCCGGACTACGTAGATTGTTTGCCGCTGCCATCGTTCCTGCCTCTGTTGCTGCTGCTGTCAGTGTCTGTGCTGGCATAGGGATTGCTGCCATTGGCATTGGTATTGGCAATGGAAATGGGTAAGCAATGGCATTGGTATTGGTGGCGCTGTCGCTGGAGAAGCAGCAGCAGCAGCAACAGCAAGTCAGCGAGGCGAATTCAGTGCGAAAAATGTTCGTTAAATCTATTAAAAGATAATTACGTGAAGACAAATGAATAGCGGTGGGGGGCTAGTGTGGGTGTGGGTGTGGCACCACTTCAGCTGTTGTCTCTGCGGTGGCACACACACACACACACACACCAATACATATGTACTCAGTTATTATGCGAGTTCAATGAGACGATAACGCTAATGGATATGGATATTGATTATAGTTTTTATGCTCTTCTCTCAATGTACCAACTGCCCCTCCCCCACCACGCTCTCTCCTTGCTCGGTTAATGATAATTTTGATTATATTGATGCGTCATTTTATGAGCCGCAATGGTATTGAAATTGAGTGGTTTGCGACAGCGGCGGCATCTTGTTTATGGAGCAACGATAATGGTTCACACTGGAATAAGATATTCATGATGTGCTGTGCGCAAAGGAAGCTACAGTTATTAGCTGCATAATTGTCTCGGTTGCTTTCACTCCCTCTTTTCCTTCCACTCTCTCCCTCTCTTTCCCTCTGTCTGACTCGCTGTCTGTACTTACGCTTAATTAATACGATTCCACAGACAACGCGTCGTATGCACAATTATTGAAAGCGACTCAACGCGTCATTCGTAGTTGGCGACTTAATATACATACATACATACAAGGTATATACTCGATATATAATCACTATTGCAATCGAAAGTGCTGCATCAGCAGCTAGAACAAGTAGCACGGCAAGGTGCTAGGTCAGTTTTTCTGTTAATTGCAGTGAGAATTAGTAAAAGTATTAATTGTTGTTTGCTTGGGAAAATTGAAAAATAAAATTAAGTAGCAAATGCAAAATAGCTTGGAGTAGACTTTGTGTCAGAAAACCCTTCCTTTTCCCTAGCAAATATCTCTCGCTATCTATCCCCCTCCTCTACCACTATCGCTGCTACACTGTGTGGCACGTGTGAGACTCTTCTATTGTCTAATTAGGAGCTTCATGCGAAACGACAAACATTTGCAATTACACACTGTGCTACGTGCGTTAGATAAGGTATACTGCGGGCTTTTCCCAATGCTTGCCTTGAATCTGCCTTATCAGTTTTGCATCTCTTCGTTTTTGAGGGGCCCGCAAAGTGTTGCGCATGCGTAGCGATTGGTGAGGGGGGAGGAGGTGAAGGGAAAGGGGGAATTATGGAATGTAGGTGGTGTAGCGAGGCCAGCTAATGAGCATTGGCTGCGACATCAACGTCACATTGTTGATATGGCTCATTGATGCCATTGCGGTTTCGCTGCCACGCCCCGCTGTCTGCCAACAGACACACATGCCAGGTACGAGCATGTCTGCACATCTATTGTGCGCACCTGAGTATGACCGAAATGTTGCTGTTGCTGTTGCCGTTGTCGTCCGCTGATAATGGGCCTGGCCACAACGTTTACGTATGAGTTGGGCAAATATTAATAAGCATCCCCCTCGTTCCCTCTGCGTCATAATGTGGCATTGGCACACGGCCAATAACAATCACATCAAATCAAATAAGCCAAAATGCTGTTGCTGTTGATGTTGCTGCCTGCCTCACATTGTTGGCCAGTTTAGAGCGTCGAAACCGTTTACCCATTTCAGACGAGTGAAATTTGACACGTATTCGTTGTAATTATGAAACAATTGCTGGAAATCAGTGCGGCAATTGAAACAAGACATTAAGCATACGCAGGGTTGTGCAAGCCACAACAGCATCGGCAAGAGCAGCAGCACGTTTGCCTAAGTTTGTGCGATTTTAACACTTTGCATACGATATTTGTACATAAATAGGTATTATTCACACTGTAACTGCATTTCTTGCGCTCTATGAACTGCACGTGTTGCAAGTGTGACGCCATATAAAGCTGCAAATGCCATATATGAAGCTCATTTGTACTTACACATATCAATTCTTCAGCCTTTGGCACATTTCGCATAAGTAACGTTATGCAAGAATCTAAATTGATATGACCACATTTTGCAGCCACTGTTTAAAATGTTCGCTTGCTTCTTGGATTCTTACACATATCGACAATAACTTAATTAATTATAATTACCTGGCATTTGCTAATTTTTTATCAATTACGCTTGAACATTAAATTGATTCACATATCATTTCATTTCATTTGGCTGAGTTTCACTTGCGCGAATTAAAGCTGATTAAATTTGTATTTATTATTATTGCACCTATTTATTTGCGGCTAATATTTCAAAATTGAATATAGCCCACACACATATACACTCACACCCGCCGCACAACTCGCATACCGTGCTCGTAATTACACAATTCGCGCATTATCAATGACAGCGCTTGAAAAAAAAACTCCAAAAAAACCCGGCACAAGACCTTACAAAATCGAACATTACAACAGCAACGACAACAGCAACAACAAACAGACAAAAACATTAACAATAACAAAACACAAACAAGCCACGTTACACTCGTAATTTATATTAATTAATCGCTTTTTTAGCGCGCGCAAATCGCATGGATTGCTGCAAGCCTAAAATCAAAGCTCCAACAATTGATGGCACCAATTGGCCGGCAAAAAAGTATAACAGTGTCAAAGAGAGCTAGCACGAAAGTCAACACTAATGGATACCATTTAGAACCCCAAAAAATGGTCTTTGAAAACTTGCAATTAATTATTTAAGTACTAATTTAATTCATTTATTATATTCATTTTTTTAAAATATTAATTTATCAAAAACTTCTACTCATATAGGTTCTTTAATATTCATTCCTTTGCAGGGTACAAAATATTTAAATAAATTCATATGCAATAAATAAATAAATTTCGCGGCTTTAACAGCTTGAAGCGCTTTCAATTGCAAATTTTTTGCTACTGTTTAAACATCCCTCTCTGCCCCCTCTACACATCTCTCTCTCTCTCATAATGCCTCTTTTTCACGTTTGTTTTGTTAATATTTATGTGAACATAATTTAATAACATTGCTAAGTACAGTGGGAAGGGGAAAATAAGGTGGTTTTGTTGGTCTTTTTGTGCATTTGACCATTTTATTTACGCCAAAGCGATGTGCGCTGATTTGTATAGCCGCAGCAAGTGTTTTTCCGGAGTTAACTATACTGTTTCCATTTTTAAACAAATAGAATTTATTGCCACAATGGGACAGGGATGACAAAACCTGCTCAATAATCCACTCAAAATCAACATTCATTGAACTATGAATTGCACTCTATATACGAATGCGATAAATTTGTTGTTTATTTTCAACAACAATCAATTCGAAAATATATCAATATTTATAAAGAGTATATATATTACCCTATACCCGACGCATATCCATAACGATATATTCCGAACACATTCCGAACTGTCTGCTTTCGTATGGAATGTATAATCAGTTTGCCGGCTCAATTTCTTTCTTTCTATATGCAATTTATACATTCACATTTTAATATTCATATATTTTTATTAGTCATATGAGTTCTTTATTTTTGTGCACTCACATATTGATATTCACTTAAATTCCTTTCTTAATGCAAAAAAGTTCCATCCCATTTTACACCCCTTGCATTAAATATGCCTGCAAGGGCATTAAATCATCGACGCGGTTTGTTTGTTTGTGTTTTTATGCTGTTGTTGTTGTTTCCATTACTGTAAAATATTTGAAACTTTAATCATTTATTTGTACTCTGCATAATCATCAATGGATTTAAATACTTAAAGCGGGAAATCGCTTAATGCCAACGGATTGATCAGCAACGAATAAATTCCTGGTGAAAGATATAAAGGCATGTGGTGCTTAAGCAGATGATACATATATCTACAATCGTTTCAGTGGAACTAGGGGCAGGATTATGTATTAAATTAAAAGCTAAAAAGCTTTCTACGGATTTAAGAAACCAATACTTTCTTTATATGTACATATACATATGCAACAATAATAAATTTTACCCAGTTCTGTGAACAAGTTTAAAAGAGATATACAATAATATACTCAGAGATCTGTGCTACTGTACAAGTAATTATTGTCAGTAAGATTATCAACAGAAATTGAATACTATTGAATTTGATGCAATTCAATTTAAATACGACAAACTTAAGGAACTAAGTCCCATCATCTGGTTTCAGGAATCTTAGTTGCTCTACAATCCGAAACTGCAGCATAACGAAATATTTCTTATTTTCTCAGCTTAATCAAATAAAAGTGTTGGCCATTTTTTGCAAAAATACACCCTAACAAGTGCGTAAATAAGCCGAGTAAATAATTTTCTCAATTTCGAAGCAATTTGGAAAATCGCGTAAATATCAACTCAACGTTTATTTACATGCGAGCAGAGTCGAGTTCGACAGTGAGTCGAGTCGCAGCCGCACTTAGGCAGTATAACAAACGTTATTAGCATTTGCCTGACATTTTCCTGGCATTTTCCAAATCCCTGTCATCAGCATAAACTAAGTAGGTACGCACATACATATTAATACTATATACAGACACATTAAGACATACATACATACATATGTATGTGTGGGGTACTCAGGTTTCCAGTTCTTTTGCAATGTGAAATGCGAGACGAGAGCGACAGTTACAAAGGCATGAGGAAGGTGTAGTGGGAGCAGGCCGAGGGGGGCCGAAGCATAGAAGAGGAGGTTGGGCAAAGGTGGCTCAAGTGGCTGAAGAAATCACGTCATAAACGCGACGGGCACGAATTATTTACAAAGCAGGCGAAAGCCCAAAAGAGGTCCCAATAAAATAACAATAAACTATGTCACACTTTGCCGGGCAGGCAGGCAGGCAGTCAGCCAGCCAGGCATACTGTAGATGTGTATGTGTGTGTGTGTGTTTGTGTTGGTGTGTGCGGCAAACCATAAAAACAAAACAACAACAAGCCACAGCAACAAGAGCCACAAAAGCATAAACAATTGTATTACAAATACGACTACAAATGCAGCGCAGCGCGCCTACAACAACGACGAATGCCGCCTCCTCTATAGACGATTATTTATTGTTAACGATTTATATTTCTTGACTACCCCTACTCAACTCGCCCCTTCCCCTCTATTCTCCTCTCTGCAGCTGTTGTTACTGCTGCTGCCGCTGCTCAAAACGCTCAGCTCAGATTTCAAAGCTGCGAGCTATGAGTACGACACACCACACACCATTGTGTGTGTGTGTGTGCGAGTGTGTCTGCGTGCGTGTTTGTACGTGCGAATGCTTGAGTGCGAGTGCCAGATTGCACGCTCTAGCCTGACCTGGGAGGGGGAAGGTGGAAGTGAGAGGTGGCTGCCAATGGGAGTTGCCTTCACTTCGATTGAGCCTGATTGCCGGCTCAAGTGTCGGTCGCCTCGCACACGGATGAAAAGTCAACTGGGCGTGGTCGCTGGGCGTGAGCATGGCGTGCCAGCGAGGAAGAGGGGGAGGGAGCGGAAGAGGCAGCAGCCTGGCATTAGGCGAGCTAACACAGCTGAGGCACCTTCGGCAGCGCAGCAGCGACCAGCTTTGACTTTGCAGCTTCCTCGTTGCTTGTTCTGGCCGCCATCATCATCATCATCATGATCTGGAGAGGGGGAGGGGGTGGCAGAATGTTACAGTTTGTTTTCCCACACGTTGCCGTCGCAACACGCTTTTCGTCATCGTCAACTGCGTGCGGCGTGTTTGACAGCAATGAGTGTGCGACACGTAAAAAGCCTTTTGTTTGGGCCCAAGTGTTGGTGTTGCCTCTTCTTCTCGGTGCTGTTGTAGTTGTTGCTCATGCGACAGTTTATCTTGGCATTGTGCATGTTATTTAGTGCTCGCTGTTGCTTCTTTTGCTATCAATGAGCGCTTTTTCTTTTCTTTTTTGTGACACACACTCATGTGTGTGTGTGTGTTTGTGTGTGCCTTACAGATTTCATAGAAATTCATTTGAGATGCTCGCTTGAACGACAATTTGTTGCTCGGCCGCAGTTATTGTTGTTCTTACGCCCAATTCATTGACTGTCCCACCCAGCACACTGGCTGGCAAGCTGCCATTGCCTGCCTCCCCCCATTCCCCTTCACCACCCTCCCTCTCTCCTTTTGCCTGCAGCAACTCGTCAACAACAAACCAATCTGGCTAGAACCCCATCGAGCGAACGACCAAAGAAACGACCGACTGACCCAGACAAAGTAGCACAAAGATGTTTTACTACCCAAAGTTGTTGCTACAATTTGCTCATTACTTTTTATCACTTGTACGTCTCTGCAAGACTCTTCCTACAGTCCTTGCTCATCTTCCCTCCGCTCTATGCCCCCTACCCGCCTCTGCCCTCGGCAGACATTGGCCTTTGGCCCCAAAGTAAATTGTTGCCCCTTTTTTCGGGCCATTGTGTGTGTGTGTGTGTGTGGGTGTGTGTGAGAGTGTGCTTTTATAGCTGTTTCGCTGATTTTGCCATTGTTAATTCCTTTGATTGCGCTACTGCAGAACTTGCACAGCTACCGCTGCCTTTGCCTTTGCCCGTTCCCCACCCCCCGCTCTGCCGTAACGAACTGCAAATAGACCGTGGCTAAGTCCGAGCAGCAACAATTCTAAGGGCACCAACATGTTTATGCATGTCTGTGACCACAAGCGCATTCTGACCTCCCCCCACTCCACACATCCCTCAACCAGTGACCCTTCAAAAACATATATAATTATGCAATTGTATATTCGGATACTTGATACGAAATACGAGCGGACTCTGGCCGAGAGTGGTGTGCTACAGTGGGACAACGGTACAGTGGGGTAGTGGGAGAGGGGGGCACGCTGCACTCTGTGGCACGCTTGGTAAACGGATTTTTACTCATTTTTATGCGGCCCACAAATTGCATACAATTTATTTCGCTTGTTGCAAATCAAAAATTTCCATAAAATCAAATGTTTGCCACAATGTTTTATGCAATAACAAGAGCAACAACAACAACAGCAACAAGGAGTTATACCTATATTTAATGCAGCATAAAAGTTATTACTTCATTTGCTTTAAAATGCAAATAAATTTGTTTTTGTGGTCTTTTGATTCCCGCGATTTCATTACACGCTCTCGACTTTCCATTTGTTTTCGGAGTTTAAAGTGCGCTTCGGGAGCATTAAATAAATAAATAAATTAGAATGTATTCGGGACAGAAAGGAAGACAATGAGAGGGGGAGAGCAGACATATGTTTATGTACTATATATAGAATTATGCGTATGCCAGCGATATCAGATGTCTCCTTATGTCATGCGGCAATTAAACTCAATAAAGATTGATTGCCAAGCATATAATACATAAATGATATGAGCTTTAAGTTGTAAAAGGGCAAAGGAGACCTAAACCAGCAGAAGTACATATAGAAGGCTATACAGTTGTAGTTATATATACATATCTGTTATATATGTAGGTACTTTATATCCCATATAAATTCGTTAAAAACTCGAAAAATGAAAAAGACTTTTTACTTTCCAATTTGATTGTAATCGAATATCAATTAAGCAAAGCAAGCTGCCAAACAACAATAACAAAAACAAAAGCTAACACAAAGCGCAAACTGCTAAACTTGTAGTTACCCTGTCGAAAGTGAATTGTCAGCTGCTTAAGCAAATAATCTGATGTATTTATTGGTAGCTTAATTCAATCTTTGGTACTATTTCAATTGCACAAACTCCTTTTGTCTAGCACTCTTTAAGCTCAGGGTATCTGCACTGCAATCTGAAGCTTAGAATTACATAACCAGCTGCCTTTTTTCCAAGCTCTCTTGTTATTGTTCGTTCCTTATTTTAATAAATGCTTAAGTAAAATTCAAATATTCTCATATTCTCGAGTCAATGGCTTTAACTCAAATAAAACTCGCACACACTTGCACTCTCGCACACACACACAGGCACACACACTTGCACTCTCGCACACACACACACTTGCACACTTTCTCGCACACTCGGGAGATGGTAAAAATGGAAAATTCCTTGCGTATTTGCATAAGAAAACTAAGTTGAACCGAAATCAATGATTGCTCGAGCATTACTTGAAAGAACTACAAATGCCACGCCCTCGCCCTAGCATGCCACTACCCCCTACGTTGCCTCTAGCCAGACATATATTGAAACATTGGCAGGGCAAGGGATTGCAGGGATGGGGAATGGGGTGTGACTGGATTGACTTGGGAGCGGGTGTGGGTGATGGTGTGGGTTACGGGAAGGGGGGGCTTGGCTTCTGCTGCTGCTGCTGCTGCTGCTTTGGTGCGCTCGTATTATTACTTTATGGTTGCCTCCAGTTATGCATACTATAACCATAAATATGCTCCAGCATCGGGGCAGCCCACCGAACCACCGCCGGTCCGAGCAGCACCAACAACAAAGCAAAGCATGTGAATAATATTTTGTGCTTGTTTTAATGCATCCTCATATTTATACTATAGCTCAAAACAATAAATAGTAAAAGCTGGATTATGATTAAATCGATTTCATGGAGCGTATTTGCAGGATGGCCCAAGCGCTCGTCTTGCTTGTAATCCTGTACTATATATGCGCGACTACGATGTGTGAGTATGTGTGTGTGTGTGTGTAGCTATTGGTTGGCTGCCTTTGAGTGCAATACGCCCAAAGATAGGCAACGCCCACGCACATTTATCGATTGCACTTGTTCGCTTTTTACTAGCAAAGTAAACAAAATAACAAGCATGAACAATAAGCAATGAATTGACGACTTTCAGATACCCTGGGCCTTGGAAGGGAACAGAAAACAAGCCCAGAAACATTTGCCTAAGATCTTCACTTTTATTTACCTTAGAAGATAGTCCCATTTTGATTACTTCTTGTAATTGTTATTATTTAGAAACGTTACTCAAACAATATCAATAGATTATAAGTTTTGCATCATTAATTAATACTTTAACTTAAACAGAGCTTTAATTAGTTGTTTAAACTCTAAAGAATTCTTTCAATCAGACATGCTGAAAAAGAACATATATTATATACCATATACGCAACTGTAGCGCTAGTTATGACCAATAACACCATCATACCCTTTAACCAAATTTTATGAATGCGTAGCACACAAAGGCGCAAGAAACCATTAAAGTAACAGAGCTCACTGTGAGGGCGATGGTGGGGAAGGATGCGTGTTGTGCTTCTGGGGGAGGCACATTGCATGGATACGCATATTTATGAGTGCAAACATAAATGTATGTACTCATATTACTTACACACCAAACACTTTGTGCGCAAAATAAATACGAATACGACTGTGAAACGTGAATGCGAATGCGAATGCGGATACGCAACATTTCGGGCTTCATAACTGAATCGCTGTTCCGCTGGTCGCAGCGCAGTCCCCAATTGCAATTGAATAAGAGTCGCGGGCAAATTGAATGAATGAATGAATCCAATCGCATGCAAATGCGATTGAAGTGCATCGCTGAGTTTCTCGCACGCTGTCAAGGGAGATCTCTCTCTCTCTCTCTCTCTCATTTTCCATCTCTTCCCTCCCTCTCCTTCTCTCTTATTCTCTACCTTCTCTTTGTCCCTTTTGCTCTACTCAGAAAATGTACAGTTTGCGCGACAGATTTTTCATGTAAATATTCATGTTGCAAGACCTTCTACGCTTCTTTTCCTTTTCCTCTTCTTCCATATGCCCTTCCCCATTCTGTCTCGTTTACTCCTTTTGATGACTTTAATGATGTTATGCACATTGGCTTTTCGCACCACACAACCAACTTCCGCTTGGAATCGTCGGAAACTTTCGTTGATTAAGCATCAACGTGGCGCGAAGACTCGAGAACATCAATTAGCATTAATCTTGTTGACATGATTGTTTGCTCAAATCATCCGAAAATCAAGTGCCATTGAATGCTATGCGGTATGCGGCATTCATTTTCGCACATGAGTATACTCCTATTCATATTCGTTTTCGTATTTGTTGTTGTGTTTCTATTTATGTTTCGTGTTTGTACAACTCTTCAGGCTGGTCAACATTGAAGTTTATTCACACACACCCACCCATACTCGCAGTACTCACACACACCCGCCTCCCCTTAACCAGCTATCGTTGGAATCTCACGTGGCCACCGACCGTACTCCATGTGGTTGTCCTGACGCCAAGTTTCTGAAATTTACCGATTCACCCTCCTCTCCATTCCTTGAAATCAAGTTAAACCACAACTTGATGCTCTCGTTTAAATATTCTACGGATTCTATTTGACTTTATGATTCGTCTTTGGAGTAAAGTGAATAATAAAATAATAATAAATACTAAATATATACTAAATAGAAATACCTATTATCGAATAACTTAAAACCAACGATATTTCCTATAATTATTAAATATGCGTTGTTATCCTACACATTCGAATTTACGTCAGAGATGCTATTTGTTTTCATTTTTTCAACAGGTTTGTCTTACAAAGTAATTGGCCGTAATTGCCATAGACATTTTCTATTGTAAAGTAACTGCATAATTAGGCATATACACAGGTAGTACAGTAGTTAATAATGGGTTACTAATAGTGGACCCACACATTGCAAGTGGAAGGTAGTTTAAAGTGTTCACACCCAACCAGTAACTTATCTCATCATACCCAATGCATATTATTGACGCCTGTTAACTTTAATAGATGTCGAGTTGAAGAGCAACTCAAGGAGTTGCGCACTTTACTTCATCGTTGAAAATACCATTTGGTGATCAATTAATTATTATTCTAGGAGAATCACATTATAAATTTACTTTTCTGATCGAACTTCGAAAGTTTCTACTGAAAATGTTATCACGTCTGATGACGAAAAAAACATTTTTGAATAAGATATTTCGAAATTGGGACTGGGTCGCGATTGGTAACCAAAGCACAGGAAGAAAAGTCGCGCACACGTCGCTGTCACTTCGCATCGAAATGCTACGCAGCGCATAACAATACGATAACCGAAAAAACGCGTATCAATCTAAGGAAAGCCCGATCAGGGCACGTTTGCGGAACCGTTAAGAACGCTGAGGGGGAGGGGAGTTTACCTCATTCACTTGAAGTTTGGAAAGTACCCGAAAAATGTGTGTTGGTTCAAAGAAGGGCTTCAGATTTAGTGGGAAGTTAGCTATGTGATATGTTTGTTAGTTTTTAGTTTTATGAGAACCTCGTTTAAGCAGCACTCGCCCTCGCACTCACAGTCGCTCTCGCTCGCACTCACAGTGGCACCGCAATGCAAACAACTTTTATTTTCACATGTATCTGTTAGATACCACGTACGTACTGTGTACGTGTGTTGTCGTGCGTTTTGATATTTTAAACAAATATTTAAAACAAATTACCAAAGCGCAAAAGAAGCACGCAAATGTAGAAAAAGCCAAAGGAAGTTAACTGACAACCAATGTACAGTGGGTTGGGTGTCGCCCCATGCAGCAGTGAATGCTATGTGACTGTGCGTAGAGGTCAGCGCGAAAGCCAGCTAGATGGGTGGAGGGAGAAAAGAAAGAAGAGTTATGCATAAAGAAATTCGAATTGGTAATGAAAGTTTCTGGGAAAATTCTCGGCCTTAAGTGTCATTTCAGATTTCAAGATTAATTTCAGAGTTTTTAAGAAAATGTCTAACGAATTGGCATTTCTTATCTAAGAAAAGAAAATAATATTCCACTAACAAGTTCAATTTCTTTTAAAACTTGTCATTTTAATTACATCTTAGCTAATTTAATGGCTGATAAGCTAAGAAGATATAATATTCTGCGCTTTATAACTTATTTGTAAATACATATTCTATCTAATATATCTCACTAAATATTCGTTTTATTTTATTAATATAATAATATTCTTCACGTATTAATTTCTCGCTTATAAGAAACCATGTTAAATGTAATAAACAGGTGATTATTCCAATTTAAGATAATATTCATACAATTTGTCAACCATCAATAATCTGTTACTGATAGCAAAATTCGACCCTAACATAGCAATATAAAAAGGTATCTTTTGGTTGTCAATACTCCTCATAAAACTCGACGGCTGTCGCTAACTCTTTTTAATTAAGATTTTAAAGCTGTCAATTAGCTAGATATTTTAGTGATTTATTCCCACTGTGCCTGGCATTGCTTTGATTTATTTACGAGCTGAAAGTTGGTAGCTACCATGGGGTTGGCTTTTAGCTAGTATCATTGCAAGTGTAGCTGTGAGTGTGTGTGTGTGACTGTGAGTGTGCGTACGTATGCAGATATGTGTGAGTATAGACATATGGATACATGGACATAGTTTTGGTTGTGGCCACTGTGGCTAATATGCGCACAAACACCGACAGCGACACAGACACAAGCACGCACGCTTTTTGGCTTAGAAATTCGAAAAGATACAAAGTTTTTTGGCTAGCCAGCGGACAGAATGGACAGCAAGTGGACTGGGTGCTCGTTCGTACTCTCTTTTCCCCTCTCTCTCTCTCTTTCTCGCTCTCTCTGTGGACTGTTGCGCATAAATTGTGCAAACAAACCGAAAAACCGAAATGGTTGTGGGCCAAAGATGTAGCGACGCACACACACAATACAAACAGCCCGCAAGGGGAAGTGTGGATAGGAGTAGGGGGAGGGACAACGTGTATCCATGAGATACAAATAAGCAGCAGCATTTGACGGCAGCGGCAGCAGCAGTCGAGCTAACCACAAGTACTTACTTAATACCAATGCGTGACCACTGTGCAATGTCGTCCCACAGTGCGTATGCTGTGTGTGTGTGTGTGCACTGCGCGGTCCGTTTGTCATTTGCGCGGAACCTGTCGACCGCCTGCCAGTCAACCAGACAGACAGCCTGGCTGCCAGACTGGGAGACGAACAACCGGAAAGCTGGAAAGCTGGACAGCCGTCAGTTTTGGCCACTTTTCGCGGCTGTAAAATTATGTCAAACCAGTTTCAAGTCGGGAGAGGCTGCAAAAACAGCAACAACAACAATAAAAATGCAACCAAACGAAAATTTGTCGGCGAAAAATAGTTTTGGCCAGGGTATTTATTGTGGTGCAACCGGGTGATCTAACGTAACCACCAGTCACAGCAGCAGCCAGCGGCAACACACACACACACACACATACACTCGCACACTCACACATGCAATCATTCAAACAGCATTCGCAGCTAATCGGCAAATCGGGAAAACTTTTGTTTGCGGAAGCCCAAAACCGGCTCGACGAGGGGGAAATGTATCGACACGCAGAATGCTTTTGTTTTACATTTTAAACTCTTTGCGCACTTTTATTATTAAATTGCCATTATTTAAAAGATTTCGCCAATCAATTGAATCTCTCGTGCAACATAATGAAAGAAGCAGCGGAGCAGCAGCAAATGAAAAACAAAAAAAACAAAAAAAAAGAAAGAAAACAAATGAGATAAAAAGAGTTTCGCATATGCAAAGTGCATAAATGCTTCCTGAATCGAATTTAATTGCGTTTGTATCTGAAATTGTTGCACGTATCTGACTCTGTGACGAGGCAAACTACAACAAGCGTATCTGTAACTGTATCGGCCAAGTTGTCCATCCATCTGTCAGTTTGGCCGGCGCTGCGGCTTGCAGCTTTAATTGGCTGCGGAAATATTCAGTGTGATTACTTAATGAGAAGCAGCTCGTGTTTATTACGTTGCAATTCGCTATCTCCCTCTCTCTCATTGTCTCTCACTCTGTTCTGCTCTGCTCTGTTAAAGTGCAGCGAAGTTAAAAGGTTAACAAATTAAACACGCAGCAACAACAACACTTGCAATAATTGTGGTTCTCCAACTACAACAATTTGCAACAAAAAAAAGTAAAATAACAAGTGAGCAGTAGGTGAGGGGGCGTGTGAGGTATGCATATATGTATGCATATGTATAAGTATGTAGTTTATTATTCAATTATGCGTTCATTAAGGTACATAATTATTAATTTAATTAAAGGCAGCATCAGCAGCAGCCTCGGCTGCATTATCCGATTCGCTTTTGCTATTACTCATACTCGAACTCGACTCCTCAAGCGACTTTAATTGCGAACTTAAGCACTCGCTTGCCGCACTTAATGCTTGACTAGTTGTCAGCCAGTTAGTGCCTAACATGATAGTTAATAATCGTATCACATTGAGAGTTTCATATATCATCATCAATGTATCATATCATAATATTTACACGGCAGTCAAGTGCCTCAATGTGCAATGTTGCATGACGAATTCGCGGATTGCAAAGAACGTGTAAAATCTTGTTAGTTAACCTTGAAATCGCAACTCAGTGTAGTAAAGTTTGGATTTCTAAAAAAAAACGTGACTGAAATTAAGAAACGTGGCAACGTATCAAACTGAAACTAGTTTTATTTAATTCTACATCTACTTGAACATTAAAAACGCACTTTCTAACTCAGTAAGGCACTGAGTTTTAAATAATTGTTAAGAGACTTAAAAAATATAATTATTATTATAGAGAGAGAATTGAAAGCTTCGTTCAGAAGAGTCCTCTTCTTTATTTAGGTGTATTAGATTTAATTGTTGTGTTTTCATGCAAAATGTATTTTAAATTATTCAAAAAGTATCACGCTGCTTGAAAAACAAATAATTGCAATAGTAATTAAAACATTAATATTTGTAGCAAATTCTAAATGATTGCTTATTTTATTTCTAATCATAATAATTATTATTATAGTCAAAAAATAATACAAAAATTTCTGAATATTCTTCGAATTTTTTCTTTCATTTAATAAAAAACCAGATAAAACGGAAGTGTTGCAGAAAACTGAACCAACATTTTGGATGCCTGAACTTTGACTTGTAGTATGTAGTATTGCGCTACGCGATAAACGTAGCTTACGATTTCAAAGTACCGAGAAATATCACTTGATCGACCTTGAAACGTGCTCGTGAGGCTAGTGCGACTTCTTAACGGCGCATCTAACACCTCGTAATATCATAATCTCTGGTCTACTCTATGAGACACTTGATGACCTGTAAAAGCGGCGTTTTATATGTTATACGTTCGGTCAAGGTTTCCTACGGCTGGCAAAATATGCTCTACGCTTGGCAATGGTAATGACCCAATTCAACTTGGGCTTTGGCTGAGTAAGTGTTGTCGGCGCGTCGCTGGCGCTGGCCAAAATGTTAATGGGCAAGTGCATAATTAAGAAGCCGTTACAAACGCAGTTGCTCGTAATTAAATGCCAGGTAAACACCGAACTGAACACGCCACAGTACTCTCACTCGCACACACTGTGTCTCTCTCTCTCTCTCTCTGGCTTGTACTCTCTCCCGCAGAGTTGACAAAGACTGTGGAGAACTTGGTGTGGCAAATGCATGAATAAATTGAACGCATTTAACCTTTCATGAGCGACAGCAGCAGCAGCAGTAGAGGCAGAGGCAGAGGCAGAGACAGCAGCAGAAGGCATAAATAATTTAATTGCGAGTCTGCTTCTTGGCCAACAAGTGGCCACAAAGATAGCTGGCAAATTGTGACTGCCTGCCTGCCTCAACTCCCCTACCTGTCATTGCCAGCCAGCACTTCTGTTTTGTTTCTCTCTGCTCTATTCAGCTCTGCTCTGCTCTTATCTTATCTCTCTCGACTCTCTTGGCTTTTATGCAGCACGCAGAGTGCTCAGTGCCAAATTGGCCGGCTGAAGCTCATGCTCAGCTCAGGCACAAGCACACAGTCAAGGTATTCCGGTGCATTTATTGCAATTAAACACTTGTTAATGCCACAACTGAATAACAACGCCACATCTAACAAGAAGCCAGCGAGAAAAGTATCTACAGCTAGACAACAACAGCTACGTAGCGCAGTGTATCTCTGCCCAAGCAAAGTCAGGCTGCAGCAGCGGGCGAATCGACATTTCGCTTAGCATTCAATGGCGACCACCAGAGGCCCCAAATAAACGCCACTGCGCTGACCTTGCAACTGGCGCTGCTGCTGCCGCTGCTGCGACGACGACGACGACGACGGCAACTGCAACTGTTGCGGTTCAAGTGGTTTTCCTTGTATTTGATTTTTCAATTTTTCAATTTCAAAGCACAAAGCTGGTCCACACGTTCGTACATGTACACACACACACACACGCATATCTATATATACTTGGATATTTGTATATATCCATTCGTATATAATTAAAGTGCCAAGAATTGGCGGAGCAAAGTTTTCGTGCACTCGCCAGATACAATTGTATCTTTTGCCCAAGTCTCACTCTCTGCATGTGCGTGTGTGTGTGTGTGTGTGTGCATGCAAAGCGAGCCAAAGCGCCAAATGCTTTGGCTGTTGATTTAAACGTTAGCGCAATATTCGTACATTTATCGATTACAAATCAATTTCATACAATTGCGCATCTCACGTACAGCGCAGCGTCGGCGGTGGCGACCTCGACTTGGACTCAGTTGCCCAAGTACTTTTGGTGGGGGCAGGGACGGGGACGCGGACGGGGGCGGGGGCGGGGCCTGACCAACTGTGTGCAACGCAGCGCTGCCGGATTACACGATTAACGCCACTTGCATACAAATTGGCGCATTTCAGCTCCCAAGCGCATGTTTGCGTGTGTTTTTGCATGTGTGTGTGTGTGTATGTGTGTGTGCTACCTCAGTTATCCATAAGATACAGATACATTTACGCCTGCACTCGTTAGCAATGTGGAACTGTCTGCTGGAACGGCAGCTGACTGCGAGGATTCTGCGAGGAGCAAACTCTCCCTAGCCCTCTCCCTTCCTCCCCTGCCCTTCTTCCTCTCTTTCTTCCCTTGCACATTGTGCGCACTTTGCTTTCCTTGGGCGTTCGCCTCGCTTCGCAAATTGCATAAACAACGAAAGGAAATGAAAACGGCGGCGAGCAGCAAAGATGCGCAAGGTGCGAAATATAAATTACACCTCGATAAAAACTATATGCAAATTCGTTTCGTTTTTGATTTTTAGCCTGCAAATGCGACAATGCCAATGCCAGCACAGATACACACACACATTAATATACACTAGACAGACTGGTACACATACATGTATGTAGCCTACACCACATGCATTTGCCTAGCTTTGCACTGTCAGCTGCAGCTTCCTGGTATCCTCATCACTATGACCGACGCCCAAACCAAACCGAGCGCCGACCAGGCGCGAATCTTGACGTGACGACAGCATAAGTAAGCGCACATTCGCGGGATTTGTCAAATATTTGCGCTACGCTGCGCTCATTCATAAAACCCCTGGCCAAAAGCAAAGCTAAAGCCTTGGCGCCAAACTTCACTTGCCACACGAACAACTCCCCACTGCCCCCCAACTCTCCCCTCCCCTGCTCACCTTTCACTATTTCACCCTCCTGCTGTGCAACCGCAACCTTAGCCTGTCAATGTCTCTGCAGCTTTTCCCATCTTTTTGCCTTGCACTCCATATCTGCCCCTCACGCCTGCCAGCCCCCTTTCCCCGCCCCAGCTCTCGTTGCGATGCAACTTGTGCAGTTTTTACGCCTTTTTTGCAAGGAAAAACAAACTTTTTCAGACACTGTGTAAAGTTCGGCAAGTTTAATGCTGTTTGACTTTGATTCAATATTTGCATCGATTAAGTTTCTCAAGGTTTTTACTTAGCTCAAAATCTATTGGTCGGCTACTTAAAGCGAGATCGTGCACACACACACACACACACTACATGTATAGAATATGTGTATACAGATATTTATAAGTATTTACATCATATCGAGTGAGCGTCAATGGGATTTTCGAATGCAGTTTTTCAGTAGCGTTGACATTAGTCATGTTCAACTTTCTTATAATTAATTAAAATTTATGAAAGCCAGTTAAATTATAATTTATAATGTATCACAACTTCTCATGAGGTAACTGAATGTTATCAGATCTCGCTTTGTTTTAATAATTACTCGGAGTGCAGATGGTTTTAATTGAGGCACTCAAAATAATTGCTGACCTGTTTTCGAGACCGTTTTATGATTGACGTAACAATGAATTATATTCAATTTGAGTTAGAAACTCCAGTTAGTGAACAAAGTTTAATATAGTCATTGATAAACTGATTAAAAAATGGAGTTGGAAAGTATAAATATGAATCATATTGCATCATATCAAATATGAAATGTACCAAAACCATATTGTAATAGAATTGTAAATGAAAAATAAACCTTTTTAACAAACTTTTTGTATTCGCAACATCAATAAAAATGAGTTTTATTAATCACTATTTTTCTTTAATTAAAAACAATGTTTAATTTTCAACAATTTAATTTCGCTATTTAAGATAGCCAATATACAAATTTCACTGCATATGAAACCTCTGAGAGAAGCTTTAGAATTTAGAAAATATTTCTAGAATTCTATACTTTCTTTTAGTGTACCCCTGTCTCAGTATGTTACCTTTCTGTAGATAAAGGAAATTAACGTTTATTCAATTTAAAAATAATAACCATTTTTACTTTTTTTGCGCATATTTCTCTTAGTCCCCCATCACATTTCACACACAAATACTAATAATAATTTCAATTTTTATTATAATCAACTTTGATTATCTTCGCACTTTTATGTGTCTAGTTAAAAAACACACTTGGAACTCCAGTAAAACTTCTCTGGACGTTAACTCGTTTTGGGCTGTTTGAGTTTTTCATTGTTTTCGAATTTTGGGTAAATTTTCAAATGTGAATGAAAGATGAGTCATTTGGGTAATGCAAATTTTGAAAAAATTAAAAATAACTTGGCTTACTCAGGTTAGGTGAATCAATCAATCGCCCCGGAAATTCGAAAGTTCGAAATTGATGTTGGTCCAGTAATGTTGGAAAGGAAAACAAATTTGTTGCCGATCGAAAAATTCCTGTTATCTGACGTGTCTCGTATCCAAAATTGTTGTACGCTTCACTTTCGCAAAAACAGATTTCACGCAGTGCTCGCGATGTTGCACAACGATTAACGATTTTTTTAATTTTCCGATTCAAGCTTACTTCGAAAACGAATTCGAAAATGTTTTGGAAAAGCGACAACAGTTTTTAATTCGTATTTTTTTTGGAGTTTTCTTTGGTTATTCGTTGCTTTTCTTTGCTGCAAGCAGCAAAACAGCGAGCCACACTGAACCACGAGTTAACTATGCGGCGAATTGTACGCGTTCCAGAACCGCGCTGCCAGGCAGACGAAAACAGACTCAGCTCGAGTGCGGCTTGCAAAAACGACAACACCTGAGCCAGTCAGCCAAGCAGCCAGCGAGCGGCCAAAGCGGCGGTCAGGCGACCGTCGCTGCTGCCGTCACTGTCGCCGTCGCTGTCGCCGCCACCGTCGCAGTCGCTGCCACGATCACCGCTGTGCCAGCCTATGAAGTCGACTGCAGCGGTAGCAGCGACGACATCGTAGGAGGCTCAGTTCAGGCAAGCTAAGCCAGACTTTCGGTCCGTCGCAGTCAAAGTCAGCGTCACTGTCGACGTCAGCGTCACTGTTACCTGTAGAAATAGAGTCCAATTGAGTGGCCGAAGCTATCGATAGGCTGCGTCGTAACGAGTAACGTCGTAAACGAAACTGTTAATTAATTACCAGAGCAAACGACGCAATGGCGACGACGACGGCGCAGGCCTTAAGCCAACCTCAAGCCGGAGTTAAGCTCATTTCAGCGATTACCTTAAGTTTCAACTGGGAGCCTACAAAGAGAAATTGAATCATCCCGCCGAATGACAAGCCAGTCCGGTAAAGTACAGAGTAGTCCAGTCCAGTCCCGTCCAGACATCCGTCAGATGATCCTACTTTGTATGCCTGCATCGTGCGACCGCGACGTCGTTTGGCGTTGTTCGCTCATAAATTTTGCAGCTTTGTAATTTTCCTTTATTTTCTTGCGAATCTCCACACGGACAGAACGGACAGCTTGCCAGACGGACAGACCGGCAGAGAGAACAAGTGTGCTTTCGATCTATAGTGCACTCAACTCACCTAACTCACTCTTTGGGCCTTAATCGCGCGCAGGCAATCAATCACGTAATTTGCCAGGCAGCGTGTTTGTTACGCCGTTTGCATCTGTATCTATATCTGTGACTGTATACGTATGTATTTCTTTTGTTCTGTTCGCACAACAAAAGCCAGACAAATCTATTAAGTGAACTAAACATGTGTACGCTGCTGTACGAGTCTGTACTGTATCTGGACAAAAACAAAAGACGCATTAATTACGTAGCTTTTACGAACTTGTCATTGTCTTTTAATGATGGCTTTTATATCGAAATATTTGCGTACATTAATTCCAGACACACATGCACACAACATATGCTACTACTGTGTGTTCGGTAATCTGAAAAGAAAATCAGATATTCGGATATTTCACAACTGGCGGCAATTTAGAATGTCTATTTAAAAAAATCACTCATACGTCATGAGAGCACATTGGGCGATTTCCTACTGCGTTGTAGGGAGTTGGACTGAGCTAAGTCATTAGTTGAGGAAGAACTTATAACAAAACAATTAAAAGTGGACTATGAGAATATATAGAGAATCAAAAAATGGTACAAAAATCAAAAACAAAAGACCTAAATGATCTTAGTCAGCTCATTGATCTTTTAGACTTCCAATAAATATTATTTGAAAGGATAATGGAGCCAACGCCCTTAGAATATGGTCATTTATTATTTTTGTTTTGAAAAACAGTTTCGCAAACAATTTCTGGCATACCTGAAGCACCTTTGCTGCTGCGCATTTAACTAGGTTCATTTAATTTTTCTCACTTTTTGCCGCCCACGTTGCAGGCATGAAAACTAGATAGACGGCCATTATCAGCAATTATGATGAATAACACTATTTGATTCGGCAAGTCATGGTGCCTTTGGAATATCAAGTTCGGCTACAAGCCATGCCGCAAGTAAACAAAAAGGCAAACAAACAAACAGAGAGCGCAAATGCGAACCAGCAAGCGGGAAAGAGAGAGACAGAAACAGAGAGAAGCATAAACCAAAAGTCAAAGTCAGAATTAGCAACATTTTCGGATATCGAGAGGTAATTGCGATTGCGGATTTGCGCGCAATGTGTGTGTGTGTATGTGTGTGTAGAGTCTGCTTGTCACTGGATAATTATTACCACCTCTCCAAATGTTCGAGGCAGAAGGAGGTGGGGCTCCCTCTCGATGTGCGATTGGCGTGATTTAACATCGACGCTTGTGTCAAGCTGCCTGATTTATTTTATGACTCAACACATCAGCCGCACAACTGATACGACTTTAATTCCCCGACATACAAAAAATACCTGTCATGATGGTACGCGTAGTAGTAGAACGCAAAAATTACCAACCAACACTCCAACAATCAGAACCCATTGAAATTCAGAGCGACGCTACACGCTGCTCTCAGCTCTGCCCTGGCCACAGCTACAAATCGCGCAAACAGCAAACAACGATTCGAGTGCATTTCATACGGAAAAGCTTTGCCATCTTTCAACCGGGGAGCCCAGATCCGAGTTAAGCCCCACCTCCCGCCGTCGCTGCCCTCGTATGCGCAATGCGGGATGAGAGAACCAATAAAGTCCCAAATGCGATTTTTCTAAATGCATTCGAGAGTTTTATTTATTGAACGGATGTGTGTGGGTGTAGGTGGAGCTATATGTGCGCACATGTGTGTATACACACATGCAGACATCTTTAGGTATTGCCGCACACGGCTTCGGGGTAGGTGTAAATATCGCGATAACTATTCATTTTAGCGAGTAAACATGTGTATTTCAAGTGCAATTAAGCGGTCACAAGTTGATTATCCAACAGAACTTTGAATCGAACTAGAGTGCAGGCAATTCAGTAATTACGGACCAATTAACCACAGCATTTATATTCCAAGCGGCCGTTCCCTTTTCCTGTTATGGGAATTTGCATTCCAATAATGCAAATCAATCAAGGTCAGGTCTATTGAGAATATGGAAAAATTTCTTCATGGGAAATTATGAAATCGTCTGTTTGCCCATTAAAAACGATTGTAAAAAGGTTCTGTTTGCATGTCTGTTTGAATCTTTAACCTATGGATAAACAGTGGAAATAGTAGAAGTGTTTTCTTTTTTCTGTGAACACTTGAGTTGCTCAAATGAAACGTAACGCAGGGAATAATGCACTTCATTTTGTCTACCTCCACGTCTAGCTTATTTATATTTGACTTTCTATTAAGAATTCGCGTGCATGCTAATTACCTTAATATATAAGTGTGTTTGCCTGCCTCTCTATGGCAAAACGAATTCGATTTCCGACAGCAAACAGAAATTTTTCAGAAATAAAAATTGAAAGATTCAAATTGCAGTTTACATCCGGTTTGCAATACTAAAAAAATAATATTTATATATTGTCGTAGTGAAAAAAATCCGGTATAATAGACAATTTTATGCTTGCCAAAACTAAAAACGTATAAAAATTATAACTATACTCTAGTTTTTATGCACGAATGAAAAGGTCATTCAGTAGTTTAGAGAATATTTTAAGAGTATAAAATAGCATTGAGCAGGGAATTAAAAACTCAAGCTTGAGTTAATATCAAATATAACTTTAGCTACAAAATTTTATTATATCGTAACGCTAGGAAACTAAAGAAGATATAATCTGCAGACCAGTGTTAGCAACTCAATATTTTCCCGTCAACTCTAGCTTTTCTTAAGGTGCCATTTAAACAATGCTGGCAATTTAGCTGTTTCCCCACTATCTATAATGGTGAAATTGGCAAATGCGGTATAAATTGTATTTTTTAATAACATCTGGTAACTTAATGTGTTTTTATCCTTTACGAAGCCACACTAGAGTGTTGTGGGAAAAACATCGATAAGACAAACGAGAGCAACAGTCGCGCAAAACGCGACAGTGGGATACCCTTCGACCTATGTTCCCGTGTAGTTTAATTTGTTAAATTCATACACATATGCATATGCACATGCTTTGAAATTAATCCCGACAGATGGCGCTCTCGCCCGCCTCCCTTGTTAGCTGACAGAAGCACTTGGTTTTATGCTCATACTTTCTTAAATAACTTCTGTGATTATTATCCGATCGGATTGTAATTTGGAGACTACGTAGATATTTCATTCAGCTTACTATATGTTAAAGTCAGAAAGTTGTAGCTTTTATACAGCGCTTACAAATTGAGTTCTAAAATTAAATTTTTTATTAACGGGGGCGGTGGGCGTGGCACCTAACATTTGAAATAAACTTTATCAGCTTATAGTACACAGGAATCTTCATGTCAAACTTGGTAACTCTAGCATTTATAATAGCTGAGATCTGTGCGTTCACACAGACAGACGGACAGACAGACAGACGGACAGACAGACGTACAGACAGACGGACAGACAGACAGACATAGCTCAATCGACTCGGTTTGTGATCCAGAGCAAGAATATATATACTTTATGGGGTCTCCCACGCCTCCTTCTGCCTGTTACATACATTTGCACAAAGTTAGTCTACCCTTTTTGACGATTTTCAATAGTCGAAGAGTATAAAAATTCTAAAAATGTTATAAGGGGGGACCCTTTTGTCAAAATACACACTTAAATTAAGGGTATTTCTTCGATATTTTCCACAATTTTCACATCGCAAACACTTTTGGCGGGACTTTTTATACTACTTATGACTAGCTTTATCAATTAAAGTCAAAATATCACAATTCTAAATTTTGAAAAATTCCAAAAATGTTGTAAGGGGGGACCCTTTGGTCAAAATAAACACCTAAATTAAGGGTATTTCTTCGATATTTTCCACAATTTTCATCGCAAACACTTTTGGCGGGACTTTTTATACTGCTTATGACTAGCTTTATCAATTAAAGTCAAAATATCACAATTCTAAATTTTGAAAAATTCCAAAAATGTTGTAAGGGGGGACCCTTTGGTCAAAATAAACACCTAAATTAAGGGTATTTCTTCGATATTTTCCACAATTTTCACATCGCAAACACTTTTGGCGGGACTTTTTATACTACTTATGACTAGCTTTATCAATTAAAGTCAAAATATCACAATTCTAAATTTTGAAAAATTCCAAAAATGTTGTAAGGGGGGACCCTTTGGTCAAAATAAACACCTAAATTAAGGGTATTTCTTCGATATTTTCCACAATTTTCATCGCAAACACTTTTGGCGGGACTTTTTATACTGCTTATGACTAGCTTTATCAATTAAAGTCAAAATATCACAATTCTAAATTTTGAAAAATTCCAAAAATGTTGTAAGGGGGGACCCTTTGGTCAAAATAAACACCTAAATTAATGGTATTTCTTCGATATTTTCCACAATTTTCATCGCAAACACTTTTAGCGGGACTTTTTATAATACTTATGACTAGCTTTATCAATTAAAGTCAAAATATCACAATTCTAAATTCGCCGACGAAAAAAAAACGCGAGTGATCCGAGACACACCCGGGACACAAATGGAAGCGTGTCTTGACTGATATGGGTTCGTGTCTTGGGATGGTAATGCAGTCATGGCCAAGCAGTTTCCTGCTTAGCGAATGCTGTCGTCCGGAACACAAATGGGATCGTGTCTTGGAAAATCGTTCGTAGCATTTCACAGCACTGCACAGTGGTTCCCCCCATAGGCCAAAAATAAAAAAATCAAAGTCCAAATTTTGACTTTAAATGTATCATTACTTTCTCATAATTGGTATAGCTATTCAAATTTATTCATGTTTTTGTTTTGCTCTAACTGTCCGCTTCAAGAATAGCATCGAAAGAGACAGCATGATATCAATCGATTATTGCAGCGTGAGCAACTTGCAAGTGAAGCTGTCCGTAAAGTCAATAAAAAACATTATAAATCGACATAACTCTGCAATGGAAGGCATTCGTATAATAAATAATGGTATTTAATATATTTTTAAAACAAAAATTATATGTACGACGTTCTGTGTTTTGCGTAAATTAGTGTTGTATTTAGTATATAGTTGCTGATGTTCTTTGTTTATGTTTGCTATCTTTCGTTGGAGTTTTCGTTATGTTCATTTCCACTTAACTTAATAATTCTTTTTGTGCATTGTTTATTAACATTTTAAGATTAAGAAAACGTTTAATTCAAGTGCCGACAGGTGCCGAGGCTTTTGCAATGTACAAAAAAGTAACCTTACCTCAATTTTTAAAAAGCACGTGTTATTATATATTTTTTTGAATTTTGAATAATTAAAATATAAGTATATCAATGTATATAACCTAAAAAATTATTTTGTGGTTGTTTTTATTAAATGAATGAAAAATTTTCATACAATATTGTTTGCAACAAAATGATTTATCAAACAAAATCACGATTTTCGACTGATTGTTCCTATAGCAGCTATAAGCTCGCCCTGGATATATATACTAATTTCTTATATAGAATTCCAAATTTTCGTTGCAAAATAATTGAAAACAAAAAAGTTTTCCATACTAACACTTAATTTCAAACTGATCGTTCATATGACAGCTATATGATATAGTGGTCCGATCCGGCTGAATTTTTCATATAATTTTGCTACAAAAATAAGAAAATTTTGTGCTAAGTTTCAAGTGTCTACCTCAACTAGAAGTATTTTTGGCCGCTTTCCCCATACAATGGGAACCAGTGTGCACTGTTAACTCACTGTACATTTTTTTTCACTTTTTAAACTGTAACATACTTTTGTGTTCAATTAAAACTGTTAACAGTGAAAGGTTAAAGTAAAAAAAAAAGCGCTGCACGGTATGCAATACAATATGGCAAACATACACCAGGTTATCCAGAATAGGGCAGCGAGAGGGCAGGTTGCGAGTGGTTTGTGCGAAACACCACCCTGCACAGGGATCTGAAACTGACCACGGTCCTCGAGGATATCAACCAGCACTCGAGTCGTTACTATAAAAGGCTGAGGCGTCATACGAAACGGTTGGCAAGCGTTCACTAAGGAGGCTCAACAGACGACAACCGAGGGATCTTATTCTCCGATCTGCTTTGAGGAAGGTTAGCAGACGCTGACGTACTCAATGTTATGTTTTAATTGTAGATAGCGCTAACTATAGTTAGTTGGCGCGCCTAAATGGGCTGAATTAATAGATGACAAGCACACAAAGGGGTAAATGGATTTCCCCGTATGACTTAATAAAAAAATATCTAAATAAATATAGGAATTAAAACACATACATACATACATAGCCAAATAAAATTCCGCTACTATAATAGACAACAATTTGTACCCAGTAAAGCTGAAAACCGCCGCAAAACGATTTGATTCATGTGTCTATCAAGATTTTACATATGACAACTGCTAATGACTGTCGGAAAATTTAATTGCACTTGATTGAAAATAAATTGCGAAAAAACAGTGCAGGAGCTAATTTAATATTCAGAGCTAATTCGAATTCAATAGTGAGAGAACCGCCTCGAAATGAACAGACGCCTTGCATTGATATTAATACTACTTCAATTACATGGATTCTTCTATTGTGTATAAATAAGATGTGGAAAAATTTGAAATCTGAAACGTTCTTGAAGTTTATAATTCCTTACAGAATGCAATCATATTTAAAATGACCAACGCCGTCTGCGAATCGTACAACAAATCGTGGGTGGACTTCGGATATTGCCGTCTACGAGCCGTTAGCCGAACGAAGGTCTTCCTAAATGTAAACGCTACAATTCTGCATCCGGTTAATGATGTTTTCGTAAAGGGGCAACTAATGAAGAAGGCCAACGGCTACAAGCCCTGGCTCTACAGCGCTACCTTCGATGGGTGTCAGTTTATACGTCGTCGAAATAATCCGCTCATTCGTTTGGTATGGGAACTCTTCAAGGAATATTCAACAATTAACCACACGTGCCCCTATGAGGTAAGGTGAGTCGATTCCTAAAAGTACTATGCTTTCATAATATATATCCCACAGGGCTTGCAAATGGTGAAGGATTTCTACTTGCAGTATGAAAAACTTCCCACTGCCATCCCAACTGGAGAATATGCCTTATTTTTGACGTGGATATTCGACAAAAAGCCGCAAGCTGAAACAAATATTTATTTTGCCTTTGTGGAGGATTTATAGAATGCTGAAATTTTGTGAAATTCTGTCAATCACATACCACAATATTTATCATTGTAGTAGTGCTCTTGGTTCTTTTTTTATTAAGCAATTGAATAAAAATTTTAAACTAATTGAATACTCGAAATGTAAACACATTTATTAGTATGTATACATATATGTTATTACAGTTATTTTCAACTTTTCTCATTATCGAACTATTCTAACATAAAAACTGAAATATATAAAATCATAAATGATTATTCAATAGAACGGAATTCACGTGTATATTAATTTTAATTTTTCTTATTCTAAAGCAATTAATTTTCAATTATTATTCAATTATTTGTGGAAAAGGCATTAAAAAACAATTATTAAAATTTCCGACTTGACACACCAAAAGCTATTCAGTGTATTCTATTTAAGCTTAATATAAAAACGACGCAATGGCGACCAGATTGACGATTTTTGTGTGCTTGTTGCTTCCTTTGCTTAAATTCAATATCAACGTACGATTCAGTGAATATGGTATACATAAAGTCTATGTATGTATATAAATACGTAAAATAATTTCAGAATGGACTTGTGGTAAAAATGACGAATATGGTCTGCGAATCACGCAACCAATCATGGGTTACATTTGAAACCTGCCGACTGCGTGCTTTACAAAGGAACAAAACCACCGCATATATTTTCGCAACATTTCTGCACTCAACTAACTCGATTTCCCTACGAATTCAAATTCAGAAAAAGTTCAATGGCTATAAACCATGGTTAATAGACGTAACTATAGATGCCTGCAAATTTATGAAGTCTCCAAAAAGTAATAAGGTTGCCAAAATGATCTGGGATCTCTTTAAGGATTTCTCAACCGTCAACCATCCGTGTCCTTATACCGTGAGTTATGAAAAAAATTAATTAAAACTGTACTACGTATTTATTTCGATTTTCAGGGCAAACAATATGTTAATGGTTTTTATCCAGATACCGGAAGTTTTCCAATAATATTACCAACTGGAGACTATGTATTGCTTTTGACATGGAGCTTTTATGAAAGAATACAATTTGTAACTAATGTCTACTTTACCTTCCTCGAGGATATTCTAAAAATGTAACCAGAAATTTTTCATGAAGAGAATCTATGATTCAAAATTCATAACTGCTTTTATTATCGTATGTAAAACTAAAAAATTGTAAATCTTTTGAAAGCCTGGCATGCAGCTTTTTTGAATTCTCAGTGCTAAGAAATAATAATACATCCGATTCTTTTGGTTTTTATTATACTACAATATTATACTATTTCCAATAGTTTAATAATCATTATATACCTTTTTTATCATCGGCGCAAGGTATGAAGAAGGCCATCAATGCTTGATAATCGAACTATAATACCAATTTTATCAGCCACACGTGATCTTAATGACCTCTTAATACATAGATTATTACAAAACGTTGAAAAAGTACTGCATAATAAAAACCGTATCCATACAAAACGATGTACGTCTAAATTTCGGATTGTTCGGAAATAAAAGAGCAGAAGCTATGCATTAATTTTGCAAAGTTTGCAGCCGTTGAGGTTCTGAGAAAAGCAAATGAACAAACTTAGGTGGTTAAAGTTCATTAGATTAATCAACCTAGTTCTCATAATTATTTTTTAAAACACAGTAAAACGAAATTGAATAACATAAAAGTTCTAATTTATTTGTGAATTAATTGCCCCAAAAATCGACCACCCTTTATTAATTTTTCATTGGGGAATAGGCACAAATGCAATTTCGGCAGACTGCCATTAATTATTTATCTTCTTGTAAAGCAATTAATTGTCGATTTTCATGCGGATAAGGTATTTAAAAGCAATTATTAAAATTTCCAATTTCAAAACTACCAAAAATATTTTAGTTTATTCGCGACGCGATGGACAACAGGTTGGCGATTTTTGTTTGCATTGTGCTTCTTCAGCTAAAATTTAATATGAATGTACGATCCAAGATACATGGTTTATATAAAGTATTTATGTGTATATGTTTTAAATTTCAGAATGGACTAGGGATTAAAATGACGAATATAGTCTGCGAATCGCGCAACAAATCATGGGTTACATTTGAAACCTGCCGACTGCGCGCATTACAAAGGAACAAAACCATCGCAAATATTTTTGCAACATTTCTGCACTCAACCAACTCGATTTCCCTACGAATTCAAATTCAGAAAAAGTTCAATGGTTATAAACCATGGTTAATAGACGTAACTATAGATGCCTGCAAATTTATGAAGTCTCCAAAAAGTAATAAAATCGCAAAAATGATCTGGGATCTTATCAAGTGTTACTCAACCGTTAATCACCAGTGTCCTTATGCGGTGAGTTTCGGGAAAATTCACCTCAATCTCAATGGGAATCTTAAATACCATTCACGCAATTGACTTACCAACATAATCTATAATAAAAATTGCACATTACCTACTAACTTTACTAATTATTGATTTCAGGGCAAACAATATTTAAAAGGATTTTATCCAGACGCCGGAATGCTTCCAATAATACTACCCACTGGAGACTATGTATTGCTTTTGACATGGAGCTTTTATGAAAGAAAACAATTTATAACGAATGTTTACTTTACATTTGTCGAAGATATTCTAAATATTTAACTCTTATTTACATGAATAAAATGTACTATGTAAGACTATAACATGTACACATTTCGAAGCATAAGGCTTTTTTGTAAATTCTCAGTTTCAGTGCTTACAAATAATAATAGCCACGCTTGTTTTGGTTCATAGAGTACTAATACACTATTTCCGATAGTTAACCAACCTAATATGCCATTTAAAAATCCAATCAGATCAGAAGAGTTAGTGTTTGTAACAACACAAATAAAAATCGTAAATAAGTAGAATACGTGAGCATGCAGTTACTATAGATGAGAAGTAGTGCTACTAAAAAAAATCAGAGGGAATATAATTAATTTCTTGATACGAGGATTAGGATTCAGAATTTTAATTTAAGTGTTAGCCACAATGGAATATAATTAATTATAGTCCGATCACTGTCCTCTGAATGGCTCATGCACCTTGATATTTGGTAATTAGAAATAAATGAGCGGAACTTATTAAGCTAAGATTAAAATCATAATGGTAAAACACAAAATCGAAATAGCAAAACCGTAAACTCACAATCAATATAAAATCATCAGTCGATTAACAGCAAAATGCGAACTGGACCTTCTGTTTTTGTGAGCGCTCTGACTTTACTGTGCATATTTCATATAAACGTATGATAATGAGAAACTACTTATCTTACGAATGTTACTTACAATTTATCAAATTACAGACGGGACTTGTTTTTAAAATGACGAATGCTATTTGTGAATCGTATAATCAGTCATGGGTTACCATCGCAACTTGCCGTCTGCGCGCTGTGGAACGGAACAAAACAGTTTTAAATGTCGATCTGACTTTGCTGCAGCCAGTCAAATCTATAACAATGCGGCTGCAAGTCCTTAGAAAGGCAAATGGGTATAAGCCCTGGATTATGGACACCACCTTCGATGCCTGCCATTTTTTGCGTAGCAAAAATAAAAACAATTTGATCGCCAAATTGATATTAGGATTTTTTCAAGACTTTTCAACTTTCAACCATTCATGTCCTTATATGGTAAGTTTTGTAATCTGTTATTTTACTACTAGTTTTAAAAAAAAACAATTTTTGTACAGGGACAACAAGTCTTAAAAGATTTTTATCCGATGGTCGATAGACTACATATCCCATTACCTACTGGAGACTATTTGCTTCTTATCACATGGAGCTTACATCATAAAATTACTTTCGCGACAAATGTATACTTTACGTTTGTGGAGAATTTATAAATTTACATGCCAACTGAATTCTTTAAAGTAAAATAATCTTGACAAACCCTGAAATGAATACTTGGTTGAGGTTATAATTGGAAATAAAATCGTTTTTAATGGGCATTTAATATACCAAATGTTTAAAAAGAGTTGATATAATATTGCGCAATTTAATATCGAGAAACAATTCTTCGACAAAAAAATACAAAACTTGTCAAGGGTGCAATTGCAGTTCGTCATGTATGGCAGTTAGTCAAATAAATTATAAAAATTTATAATATATGATTACCATTCAAATATTATTAATTTATGATTTAAAACGATGCACTTTAATCATAATTATAATTAATTCTCCTCCTACAATACCTTACAAAATAGATTTATTTGTATGCCTAAATATTCTAAATTAGTGAGTAATCATCCCAGCTGCAATATTTGTCTGATACTTTCATGGGCGATTCAACCGCAAGCCACAAACAGCTGACAGCAACAGCAACTGCAACTGCAACAGTAAGAGTAGCCTGCGTTTTGTTGCAGCTTAATTGGAGACTTTGCTGTATTAATTGACAGCAAACAAAACACCTTGATTGACACCTTACAGCAACATATTGAATACCCTTGCCCAGGGCATTATTAACTTGCCATCCCATTTGACCGAGATCTGCAATGAATACTTACTGAAATAGAACCAGTTGCCTGCATAGTTTACTTTAAGGCTTTACTTACCTTGGCTAAGCTCGTGATACAGTTTCACATCAAGTGTATCTCTCATTCGGCGCCTCGGGGATATTTGTTCTTTTTTGTTGTCCGTTTCTTTTCTTCTTTTAATCTTTCCACAGAAGCTGCTTCAGCTTTGAGCGAGTGGATAATAGAAAACGCTCATCAATGGCTGCCGAATGAAGACTTATTTATAAAGGTTTAATCATACAACGGGCGCCACAATGGAGCACACCTCAAGACGCCCCGAGACTCGGCAATCATATGTGGGTTAAGTTATTTTTGTTGCTGCCGTTGCTGATCAATATTAAATGCTTGCCATAGGCAAACAAGACACGATCATCATTATGCCAAGTACACAATGCGTACATCATACATAGCATATGCACAAGTACACAAATCCAATGTATAGGTAAAGCTCTTTGTGGCAGACCAATTAATCATTTACTCTAATTTCTGTATGCCATACATCATTGAACCGAATTGTTGTGGAATCGGCATTAGCATTGAAAACACTCGCACAGTTTGATGGCTTCATTGTTGAAGTGGAGCCACTTGCCATGGGTAGCGATGCCTTCTGGGCCTAGCAGAGAAGCAACGGCACTTGCTCCTCCTGCCTCATTGCCATTTGAAGGTCATTTCATTTGAAACATAGTTGTTACCCCTTCCCCACCCTCCTGCAGCACACCTCTCTTAAACAATGAATGTTTTGTCATTTCAGAACTTGTGCCGAACCCCGCCGAAAATTGATTAACAATAAGAGCGAGAAAACGGCAAACAGATAACGGATCTAACTGCTTATATAACACACTACATTGTTTTAATTACAGACAAAACATTAAAGATTCGACATGGGGAATAAAACGATAATAAAAATTTCAGACTGCATCATAAAAAACAATAGTACAACAATAATAATGCGAGTTATTGTTGTTTATTTTCGTCTGTTGTTGTTGTTCCTCTTCTTACTATTTTCACTGTCGGTTCAAGAGGGTGTCCAATTTTATGTAGCGTTGCCAACTCGTCGACAAAAGCAACAATATCATCCTCGAGGGTAGACAAATATTGCCTTTTCCGAACATATTGTTCAGTTTATGCTGCCGCCGCTGCTGCTGTGGGCATTGTCTCGCTAGTTCGTGTCTTAAGTCTCTCGGTTGTGGAGCATTCTCTGGCAGCGCAGCAAATAGACAACAATTAACGGAGTGTGCGGCGCCGTTTGTTTATTTGTTTACTCATTTGATTTACTTAACGTACACACACACACACTCACCAACCACACACACACACTTATATATATATATTTCTTTGCGGGTTTTCGCTTTTCATTGAGTGACCTTTAATAGTCGTGTTATACATTGCGCCAGGGGCTGAAGATGCTGAAGATGCCGCTGATGCTGAAGATGCTGCACAATTGAACTTCAGCTAATGGTCGTTGTAAGTGCAATAAAACGTTTCCAAAGGTGATAATCTTGGCTTATTCAGTGCTCTCGATATGGCTCCGCTCTTGTCGCCTAACTGGAGTATCGTCACTTAAGGTCAATGATATGCCGGACCGAGCTCCGGATGACGATCGTCATGATCATTGTGACCGCTGACCTTGCAGCACTGTTGGCTTTGACAAATTTGTGGCATCGCATTGCGGCTAGAAAAATTGCCACTTAATGTCGCTCGCTTGCTGGTTCGATGGTGGGACCGGATGCGCGCGGCTTAGTGATGATCAAGCTGCGAACTTGGACTTGCAACTGGAGCTGGCAGCTGGCAAGGGCAAAGGCGAAGCTGTTTGCACAGTTAGCTCACTCGGAGCGTTTGTTTGACTTTTGACTTGTTGAGTTGCCAGTACAGTCGGACGCACCACAAAGCGTACATTCGTTATTCACAATTGGCCATTCACATGTGGCGTATACGCAATAATTGACACTTTGCCAACAACTGTTTGACTGTCTGACTGTTCGGCTCTTATCAGCGATGTTTCGTTATGGCAAACACAGATAATGCCGCCATATCTTCGCCTCCACATGTACTTTCATTTTTCATGCTTTGCACCTTTGCCTGCGGCTTTGTGTCGCCTCAAATGGGTTTTAATCAACGTGTGAATCTTTGTGTATTGTTGTTGCTTCAATAAGACCTTGCGAAATACGAGCTGAGCTGAGCTGAACTGAACTGAGCTGCGCCGTGCGGCGACTTGTCGGGCTATCAACATGAATTATGCCGAATTGCACCAATTTGGCAATTAAACATATGTTGCCCCATTGCGACAGAGCGAGAAAGAGGCAGAACAAATGAGCTAACATAAATGGCAACAATTGCTGCTGCTGCTGTTGCTGCTGTTGTTATTGTTCTTGTTGTTGCTGCTGCTGCTGCTTCTTTTGCTTTTATTGCTGTGACCTTCAATAGAATCACACGCCTTCGCCTCCCCCGTGAGAGCAACAAGAACAGAGAGATGTCGATGACACACCTCGCCGGTAAACGAATCACTGGGAGAAGCATTCTACTGCCACTCATTCACACTAACACTCACACAGACAGCCATCATACACACAGTGTGCCCACACCTACTGTGGGCCATCATTGAACCCGTTGACATCGCACGCTAATTGCCAAAAAGATGCGCAAGCAACAAGTTCAGTTCAAAACAGACACTCGTGATGTGTTAGAACCAAAGCTTGGCATTCACTAGACTCCACTCGACGCGGCTCGAGCACCTTCAACTTCGAGCTGCAACACGTATAGCCAAGAATGTCAGACATGTGAAGAATTAGCCGCAAGAATATTGAATACTAAAGACTCTGTCCGCCGACAGACAGACATACAGATCGACAAACAGACACACAGACAGATAGCGAGACAGACAGCATAAGAGGCAGACAGCGAGAGAGAGAGTGAGAGAGAGATATATATTGAGAGACTAAGCTCTTTAAGAGCATTCATGAATATTCGTTTAATCGTTTGTGGCTCAGCCACATTAGCCAGTAAATGAATAGACGTAGCTGCAGGTCGAGAGATGCAGATGTATCTGTAAGATAGTTAGTGTTCACTGATGAATCTAAAAACATTATCGAAGTGACAAACTTTATAAATGTTGAAAACCAATGTAGGAAACTTAGATATCATCTCCAAGGTACAACACTTATTTATTGCTCATGTATTTAGTATATCTATAAACATATTTTGAGCATTTAGCGTTTACACCTGATTATGGGACAGCCATGACGGGGTGCTTATGTAGAGCCTTATTAAGAGCTACTCTGCTTGTTTGTTCATTTGAGATAATCTGTCCAGATGAATGCATCGCTTTCAGTTAGTAAATATAAGAACTTGATCAATCAGTTTGAGAACTCTACAACGCATAAGAAATGTAAACTGATTGTAGAAGATAAATTAGAGATATTTACCTAAGGTTCTTCAGCTAGCTGCAAAACTTATGCGTGCTTAGACTTTAGCATTGTGAACTTCATATATGGTTTTAGTTAATACTCTTGACAAGTTAGTAATAAGATTTTCCCATAAAGTATTCTTGTATTGTGTATTCTTGATCAATATCAATGAGGCAGAGTATTATTATTATTTCACCATAATCAGATAACTGCATCTTATAGTTGTTTCGTGGAAATAATGGATTGAAAATTAAACGACATCATAATTTATTTCAAATATTTCTCCTTCTTTTTATTAAATCTTGAAGAGTATAAGACCTTGTGCAAGCCGTAAGTAACCTTTCTTTTCTGTCGTAAAAACACAAGCAAAATTAGATTGCGAGCGCTTTTTGCAATGAAGTTGCCACATGTCACCAGCAATTAGGCGACCTTAAACGCGGCTTTTCGGGATCGTTTGCCAAATGGAACTAACCGAAATGCCGTTGTTGTTGTTGTTGTTGCTGCTGCTGACGATGATGATGATCAGGTTAGTGCGCTGGTGGGCCTGATGGGGGTCGTTGTTGTGGTGAGCTCGTGTAGCCGCTGCAAGTCATCGCTCACCCAGTTTCAAAACATATTAACCCACACTCACACACAAACACACACACACATACAGAGGACGAGGGGCAGGCTACGCCTTTCCATTGCCAGCCAAATCCACGCTAAGACAATTCAAAAAGTCTTCTTGTGGCATTCAGTTTACGTTTCAAATTTCACTAATAACCACCAAAAAAACGTCGAGGCGCTTCGATTCCGATTTCGATTTCAGCTTCAGTTTCGATTTCGATTTGGGTTTCGTTTTTGAGTAGAGTTTAATATTGAAGGTCATCGGCTGTAGCTGTAAATTCAATTCAAATATGAATTGCATTTACATTTGTTGGGCCAAGTAATTACCAGCGTATTGGAAGATTGAAGATGGGACTCCCGAGTCTCCACAGTACCCACATACCATACACATTACAATTACAATTACAAGAGGCAGTCTCTCGGTCCTCTCGAGGTTACTCTCCTCTTTTGTTGGTTATGCATGTAAACTGTTGCTTCCGAATGATAAATGGGTCTATTTGAACTTGGCCGAGAGACAAATATGTAATGATTGATCAGTTATTCTTCCATTTTTAATGATTTTTTCCAAGAGTTCTCGGTACATATGTATTTCTCGATTTTAGAGACATAGCAAGCATTGCTAAGCATTCTACAGCTCTCAAAAATACATTACTCAATTTATTGATCATTACTGTGCATAGCATTTACTTTAGAAAGCAGATTTGTTCCTGATTTTTTTTGGTTTTCACATTTCAAGAAAAACACAAATAGTTTAACTGCATTAGAGTTAGATAGAGCTAGATAGTTACACGATTCAAATTCCAATATGAACAGCAAGGAGAACAATTCGGGCACAAATCTGACAAACCACAGTTTTGAGGAGGACAATTGCAGTAACTATTCGGGAGAATCGCAGGTGAGCGCAAGGCCGGATGCGGTTTCTCAGGAGCAGCCGATACGAGTTCGTGACATGATAAAACTGTACAATTATGCGACTCAGAAGAATCAGGAACTAGAATTTGCAAAGTCGGCGTACTTTGGAAATAATCTGAAGGATTTGAAGGCGTCAAATCAACAACAGGCAGGAGAGGAATTCTCCAACATACAGAACAATCAAGCCGAAGGCGGAAGCAGGTAAAGTGCTTGACTCCTCAACTGTTCATTTTGATTCCGATCAGCCTATAACAAAACAATATAGTAATATGGCGAGTACCTTTCGTTTGACCACCATGGATGATAAGACCTCTCTGCAACAGTCGAGGCATTCCGACTGTGCAGATGGCGACGCCGATGAGGGTGAACCGATCGAAAAGTCATATCAAAGCAAAACCACCATCAGACGCACCGAGCAAGGTATGTAGCGAGTGTCGATACTCGAACTATATTCACATACATAACCTTCGACCCATGAAAATTCTCAAAAAAGGTTAAACAAACATTCTGTAAAGGCGTGGCATTCTTGATCAAGATCGATCTGTCATTAGAGTTAGTCCGTGTGAGCACTCGGATGACAGCTATTAAAAAGGCTAGAGACACCAAATTTGGCATGAAAAGTCTTTTCTGCACATAATACAAGATTAAGTTATCGATCATTTGGAACTATTAGGCAAACTATTTTTCTTCACAACTGCTAACATATGTATTAATATTTAATATTCACACAAAAGTTAATCACGTTATACGGAGGGGTGAAGGGTTTTTGACTGTCGGGGATGCTCGACTGTATCTTTTGTTAGTTGTTTTTAAATTGGTGTCCCTCTACTGCAGGTGTGCGCATCATAATCGACATCTTCTTTGACAAGCAGGAAGGCGACCTGGACATAATCGGCAGCCGCGTGGAGACAGACATTCCGGAGAGCCGCATCCTGGCCGATTTCCAACAGCATTCATTGGGCATGCGCTCACAGGATGCGAAGGAAACCTACCATGTTTAGTGTTAAAAAGTTTAAGTTTTCTTACATTTCGGTTTTGCTATTTGCATTTTTGGTTTTCCCCATTTTCCTATACGAAGAACTCCAAACAAAATTTCATGTTTCACTTTTCTTTTTTGTTATATATACTGCCGAAAAAATATCGTTTCCTATCGAAATATTCCCTACCTCGTTTCATCTCTCTTCTCTTGTAGCTCGTGTTGTCTCTTTTCGGCTTTATATTATTGTTTTCCCCGCAGCAGTTTTCCAACTTCCTGGACGGTCTAGTGCAGCAGCAACGTCACGACCCAAGCAAAATAATCATAAACGCTCTCGAGTTGCTGCATATGAATATGAACCTAGAAATGCAATGAGGCAACAACTAACGGTTGATCCATGCCACTAACCTACAACCCCTCTCCCCCTGTCCACACTCTCTCTCTCTGTACTTGGTCTACCTACTCCCTGGCAAGATGTGGCGATTCTCGGTTGTGCCGCACGACAAAAGGGCTTCGGCTTCGTCTTGGAAAGGCGGCAAGGCGAGTAAATAAAGCGGCATGAATCGAAAATGGAAATCGCGTCTCATCTTACAAAACTTACTGAAATCTGAAGACGTTGCCGACTGCAATGCCAACGCCAACACTCCAAGTACTCCAAGTAGCTGAAGAAGTACCAGTTTAGCTTTCGTAATCCGTGCGCCTAATCTGACTTAGATCTCCGCCTGCTTGACTGCCTGCCACTCTTCTCGATCGCTCTATTTAGCCAACTATGTGGCGGGTGATCCAATAAATTAGGCAAATAAACACACAACACACAGCACACAGTGCGGTAAAGGGTTCACCCTAAACGGTGGCAGGCCCCACGCTAATAGCCTCCAATCTTGCTGCGCGAATGGAAATCGAAATGGAAATTGTAGCTGCAATGTTAACGCTTTGCCCTCACACCGCCCTTCGCCCGCTTCCTCTCCAGCTCAGCTCGGACACGGGCTCTAGCTCGGGCTCAGACTCGGCCTCCGACTGTGAATGTGGCTCTTGCTGTGCTGCCCACTCGGCTACGTCAAGACGAACTTTGCAGCAGCTTCGCCTTCGGCTATTAACGAAGATGTTTGTCGCACAGTGGTTGCAAACAGTGCAGGAGTGTTCAAAATTATATTTAACCTGTAAATTGAAAAACAAAGAATACTTGCGTTGATATACACAATAATACTTGATTCATTCCACAGAAATATAATTTAAGTATAAATAAATTGAAAATAATTTTATCTTTTTTAACTTTTAAAATCTTTAATTCCTTTTTAAAATTGTATCTTAACTTTAATTTAAACTTAATTATATGTTCATTAATTTTGGCTGGCTTTAGTTACCAACAAATAAATAAATAAGTATAAATAAGGCTAGAATAATTTAAAACAAATAAAGGATTAAATCTTTGTTCAATTGTCAATTACGTTAATTCTTATATACATTAAAAAAAAAACTATTTTAGCGATTGCTAAGAAATGTAATATGTAAAAATATTTCTTATGTAAATCTCTATTTAAACCCACATAAGATATACATAGTTATTAAACATTCAATAACATCAAATTCAAGTTTCATCAAAATTTTATTAGCACTCGACCCACTGTGCACACAGCTACGACAATGACGATGACGCGACTATCGCTTGGCGCTTCTTTTGTGCTTTCGTGCTGCGTCTAGCGGGCGGACTTTGCCAGCGGCCTAATGTGAATTTTAAGCCAAGTCGGATGCATTCGCAGGCATCAGTTCTGTGCGAGACTTCGTTCGACGCGGTTGCCGTAGCGGCTACAAACATTCGAAAAAAACTTTAAATACAGATACGTTCGAGATAGAAGCAGACGCAAAGTGAGAATATAGTTGAAAATGCATTGCGATAGGCATTAAGTGTTAATGGCAAACTGTAATCATAAATATATAATTTATGCCACTTGGATCTGCCGCGGATCTTTAACAGCATCGACGTGATCGAAACGAATTCGTATTCGAATTTGGCGCGTGTGATCTTGACTTTGTTTCTGTTACTGTTTCTCAAATCGAATCTCTAGCTTAATTTCTGATTGTGATTCGGATTCAGATTCGGTTTGTGCTTTTAATTCTGTTTCTCGATTCGGTTCTGCTCTCGGCTACAAGTGACATTTGATCTTTGAACAAGATCGAGTCTGCTGCGAGTCTGTTGAGTCGAAACTATTCGATGTGTGACAGAACTAACAAGACCATATGGAATATAATCATCGCTGGCAGCCCCACCTACTCGTTCCACTGAAGGTAAGGCCACAAGCTGAGCTCCAAGAGCAACTTAATAACTTCCTCTCGACAATTGCAAGAATGCCAACTATGGATTGGGCTCGGGCCCAAGTCGTAATCGTAATCAACCTGTAATGCCAGCTAATTGGTACAGTAATTGTTGTTCTTCTTGTTGTTGTTTTTGTTGTTGCTCCTCCAGTCAAGCATCGTCGGGTTAAGTTCGCACTGCTCTTTCTGTGGAAATTGTTGGCAAAAATGTCAAATAGGCTTCTCCATCGGGTTAGTTTTTCTTGTTGTTGTTATTGTTGTTTTTGGCTGGCAGGCACAAAACGGCAATAAAAAACGAAACCAGCATCACGAGCTGAGGATAAAGTTGCAAATATTTGCAACCCGCTGCAGTTGCCGTTGCTGGTCGTCGTTGTCAAAAAGGTCAACAAAAGGAGAAACCAAAGCGAAGCAGCTGGAACTAGGGGGGTATCTCAATTATTCAAGCCTGGGTTCGCTGGGGGATCTAGCAAAGCAGTTCGTCACGCACAAATGATCTTGTTAACTGATTAATCGAAGACTGCGCAGCGAATTCGGAAATCAAAGATCGGAATTCGAATTGTAAATTTAAATTCAAAACAACAGCTAAAATATTCCACTAATTTTATGAATTTTGACAGCATTAAATCGATAGTAAAAAATAAAAATTAGATATTAAGTTTGTCAACCTGCCCTTGCCAGTCGAATTGAGTGTGCATGATTTGCATATACCCTGTAATCTGACACTTTTCATTTTTCTCTCGTTATTTTCTTTCTTTGATTGGCATACCCCACTCACGCATTTGCACGCACAGGGTATGCCAATATAGTTCAAAGTTCAGAGCGACTTATTTGGAAAGCGCAGAAAGCAGCAACAATTGCAGCAACCGATCGTATGTATTTGTGTGTATGTGTGAGTGTGTCTGTTGCAAGGTTGTAAAATTGAATTGTAGGTGGAGGTCGTGGCAGCAGCAGCAGCAGCAATGGCGGCAGCGACGTCATTTGAAATGCGTTGCAAATTCCGCGAGCCATAAACAAGCAACAATTTACTACTTACCCCCTCCTCCTCCCCCTTAGGAGACGATTGTAAATGTTTTTTTAAGTCTCTAAATTACAATTAATTACGAACTTCACGAATCGAAAATTGTTTTCACCATGGTGCTCATCAGGGCGTTGGGGGCGTGTTAGCCATTGTTAGGGTTTCGTTTCGTATTTTTTTTTTATTTTAGTGGAAAGTTGTGTGTCTAAAGTAAATCGCATTACGCAAAGTTCGACCACAATGGTCAGCTATATATAAAGTCCATAGGTCTATATGGTCTATAGGGCAATTAGCAGGCGCTTTCCAACAATTGTACTTACATCGAGTTTACTTAACACTTTCAGTTATAAAACGCAGCGAAGACGACACCGACAATTGATTCGGAAACTGGAGAGAGAAGGCGAATCAAAGAGCATAAAAATAAGAAAGACAACAACAACAACCACTTAATCGGAAGAAAACAAAAGACACCACAACGAAATGACGAAAATGCCAGCGAATTCGAGCTCGAATTCGAGAGATTTTCGACTCTTTACCATCGCATTATTCTGTTCGACGCTATTTCTGGCCTGTGAGGTAAGTTCCGCTGACTCCGACTAGCATCTCCAGCTCCCTGACAGCCCATCGCCCTGTCACCCCCTAACTCGTATCTGCCATATCTATCTTAATCTTGAGAATGTGTTAGCAGTGCCAAAGGCGAAGATGATGATGTGCTACTGGCACGTGAGCATTGAAATGCAAATTGAATTTTATCTAAACACAATACTCATTTTGCGCAGTGTATGTGCCGATGAGCGTGCCAATTATGGCAATAATTAATTGTTTAAATAATATACAAAATACTTGTCTAGCGCAATTCAATTACAACTATGTAAAACGCCTGCTCAATTGATTTATCCAATGAGTATTCAGATCTGAAGAATTATAGTACATACTGTAGTAGAAATTAAAGACCTTCTACCATCGATTAGCACCCAACTTACACCCTCTACCGTCTAGAAATGTCACGCTCATTTCTCAAATGTCACACAACAACTGAGTTTCATTAATTACTACTATATTACAATCGATTAATAAAATTTCTTTAGAAGATGATCACTAATTGTAGATATGTTTAAGTCAATAAGATTTTCGATTATATTATAATCAAAATGATGCTAATTATAGACAAATATACTATTTCATCTTATATTTAGTAACAAATAACTCTAACAATATATAGTATTACATTATCAAGCTTTGACTTCCTCACCAGCAATAGTTGCAGTCCGATTTCATCTGGTTTTTACAAGCATACAAATTACATATGCACATATAGGAAAAGTTTCATGCCTGACCAGTTCCACTAAGATCTGATAAGTTAGCAATTTTACAACATATAATTATATTTAGCATACGAGTATTTCATGACAAATTAATTTCTAATAATACGCAATTTATTAATCAAAATATTTCCTATCTTTCTTTCTATTTAAATTTGCTCAAACTATGTTTTTTTTTATAACATTTGCATTTATGTTTTGTTATTATTGAAACGTCTGTATGGCATTGTTAACAGATCTACCATATAAATATAATATACGACTTTAATAATATGTAGAAAATTTTATATATAAAATGCGATTAGTTTAAATAACTATTATACCCTTGCTTATGCTATATTTAGTTTGGCCAGAAGTTTTCATTTCGATTTCCAATCGGATAAAGTATATATGTACAAATATGTCGAACTCGCCATGTCCGTCTGTCCATCACGTTCAGTGATTGGAGTTATTATAGCTGTTTAGTATAGGAATGATCTGAGGAGATTAGAGCCTTCGGACGAATCTAGCCTTTCTTTCTTTTAATATACACTTTTATAAAGTTCCGTTTAATGATGCAAGGAAAAATACTTGATAGACATATATTACATACTTTCACAATACTTTACGAAATGCATAAAGTTTATTTTCAACTACACATCACTATCACACACACTAATTGTATATGAGCAAAAACTTAAAAATTATTGTCTTGCAATTAACATTGAAATTCTTTTCGTTTTTGCTCATTACAAAATTGAAATTAAACAAAGTTGTAAAGAATACAATTATTTAACTATTTGTTGCAGAATTCTTATAGATACCTTTTAACAACTTGAGCTTATTATACGACTAAATTATGATGCAAAAAAGCTAGTTTTACAAACATGAACCCACTGTGCTCCATGAAGTTGCATGGGATGTCATTGAATTAGTCGAAAACAATTTGCCTGGCAATTACTGGCACTGATATAGTACTATAGTCTTTGGTCTTTAGAGAATCAATTGCTTTAGACGCCCATTGGCATCATCATTTGTTTCAATTAGGACCGACTTTACGAAAATTGTCTGATTGAAGAACGGCATAAAAAGCTGTTTATGATTTTGAAAACTTGCCAAATCTGCCGCATCTGTGGCATGTGGCATGCAAAGTGTGTGTGTGGCAATGCGCCGCCCTCAACTTTGACAGCTTCTACGTCGCTGTCTTCTTCTTCCACCTCTTCTTAGATTGTTTTTTGCCGTTTTTGAGCAACACAGCGGAAAATGTTGTAATTTTGCGCTCTTTACGCTTTGTTTCATTTTTAATTTATTCTATGGCTTGCTCGATGTGAGTGCACCCACTCTTCGTGTGTGAGTGCCACTCGTTCGCACACATGCCACAGTGCACAGCAACAACAACAACAACAACATTGGCAAAGGTCTTGGGGCATATTAAAACAAAGACAAAAGCTGAAGCTGAAGCTGAAACTGACCAAGTGACCTTTTTACTGACACTTTTGCAGCTACAACGAAAGGTAGAAAACAAAAAAAAATGGAACAAAAAAGTTTCTTGGCCAGAAAAATTAAACAACAAAAAATAAAAAAAAGCAAAAAGAAACCGAAAACAAAATGAGGCAAAGTTGAAGCTGCTGCTAAACTGAAGTTTATGAAGTTGGGTAATAGACAATTCGACTCGGCCCAAACGCAAGAAGCGCTGCAGAGTCCCGGCCAAATTTTCACAAACTCTTTGGCAACAAGCAGCAACAACAACCCCAACAACAACTTAAAACCTATTAACTATGATATAAGGTACGTTAAAAACGTACTCACAGCTTGAGATCGAATTACATTAGCCGCAAATTACTGGCAATATGTCACGTCAAAGTTGGTAACAACATTTCGGAATGTCAATTCGCCTCGATCTGAAGTGATCTCGAGTCAGCAGCTTCCCGAGTTTCGGCTCGTTAGACAATGTTTCTCTTGTAGTTGTTGTTGTCTTTTAAGCCCCTTTAAAGGCGCATGCAAAATCATTTAAGCAGCCCACAGAGTCTCCCATGAATGCTAATCATCTTACCTTATAAGTCAACCGGGGAAGCCATCCCAAATATGTAGGTTAGTTGACGTGTAAAAGTGCTGACAGAACTGTTGAAAAGACAAATCGTAGTGCTCTAGTTAGGTGGGGGTAAAGTGTTACATGCCCTGTACTATGTTATGAAGACTATTTAACATTTCCTATGCTCTTTATAAGCGTTATTATATTATTATACTTTATACTATCTAACTATTATCATATTATAATACTTATATTGTCATATTATAAAAATAATACAAGAAATAAAGGTTAGCATACCGAGGGTATTGCAGTTTGACAATTTATAACATAAATTTATCCCCCTATTTCCATTATATTGTATATTATATTATTATTATATGTATATTATGTAAAAATATCAGAGATATAAAAATTTGCGGGAATGTTTATGTTGTTGCACATAGAAATTTCATGCGTAAATCTTATATTATAAGGGATAGTTTCTTTGAAAGCTTATGATATAGTGCAGCTATTCTTATTACATTTCCACAGTACAAATTAATGCGAAAGCTTTCAATTTCGAGGGATTGTTTTCTTTTTAAGCTTGACTTATAGTCCTTTGCTTTTATGAAATTTCTACAGTTCTACATATTATAGTACAGCATTAAACGTTGAGGTGATATACTTGTATGAATACACCTCAAGTTATAACAAATTTCATCTATTAAACACGAAGATACCAAACTGAATCTCACAAATATCACAAATACAAACTAGTTCGTCCAAATGCGGGGTATAAGTAGAACAAGCGCAACATCGATAGATACTTTAAATGCTAATGTCTGTAATCCGTCCGGCCCATAGTAAATTGCAAAATGTGAGATGTCATCATTTGAAAATTCCAACAAAATGTTGCCTTGTCTTGTCTCTTTCGACTTATTTGTGAATGTGTTTTGGGCCATCCAAAGATTCCATTCGCAGCAAATTGCAAATGGCTGAGGAATTCGAAGGGTCTCTGCACAAAAACGGGTGTCCAGCGAAAAAATAAACAAGTAAATGTATTTGTCTATACATATATACTTATACTTATATATTTATAATAGTTTTTATCGAAATTTATTATATAAGCTTGGGCAAGCCATAGGGCTAGCAGTTGGGCGGGTCTTAAAGAGATGAAGACGGAGTTCATATGTGGTTTTTTGCTATTGTTGTTGTTGGTATGTCATATTGTTTTCGACTACTGGGAAAATATTTTTCACGGACTCGGCGACACGGCACGGAAGCTTCACACGTGTCGCAACCCAGTGGCAGATTTCGATAAGTCATTGGGCTACAATTTGCCACTGCCAGCGAGAAACACATGTACATTGTGCATATATCTGAACACTTTTTCTATATAATTAAACTGAAAAACTAAAGAGAAGACAGTGAAGACAGAGAAGACAGTATATACGTTTATAAAGTATGTTTGTCTGTTCATATACGAAATTGACATTTCTCACAGCAACATCAGCGGCAGCAGGTCGCGGGCTGAGGTCTGTCGGTCCCTCGGCACCTCGTCTGTTGCAATTCAACATCTTGGGGCAGCATGTGCCAAGTTATGACATCACGTCAATTCATCAGAGCACAGCACAGCACCTGCAGCTGCCGTTCGAGTGCCCGTTCGAGTACCCGCTTGAGTACCCGTACTCATATGCAGATATCGATCTCGCATGGGGTATCATTTGTTAGGATGCCACTAATAGCTTTTCGCATGGGAAACCTTAAGAGATGTCACCTTCTCTCTACGAATAATACCTAACAATACCTTCAGACACCTGCCTTACTTGGTATTATCCATCACTCTCTCTCCTTCTGCTCTTCCTAGTGCCAAAATGCCAGCTTGGTAAAGCCGATGCCAAAGACCTCCTTCTCTTGCGCAGGACGACCCGCGGGCTACTATGCAGACGTGGAGACAGGCTGCCAGGTAAGTGCCGAACCAAGCTTGCCCACAACCAACTAGGGTGTTGTGCTCTGAACTCTCTTGCAGGTCTACCACATGTGCGATGGCCTGGGTCGCCAGTTCAGCTACACTTGCCCCAACACGACACTCTTCCAACAGCGCATGCTCATCTGTGATCATTGGTATATGGTCAACTGTTCCAAGGCGGAGAGCAACTATGCAGCCAATCTGCTGATAGGTATGTTACAATATATCATATACATTTATCAATAGAACTCTTTATGTATGTGTATATACTGCTCCTCAGGTCAGCGCGACAAGCCCTTTGTCAACGACGAGGAGAACAATCTGCGCACGCCACGTCCAGATCTCTTGGACCGTCCTTATGCACCTGACTATGCGGGTGAATCATTTAGAAGTCAGTACAAGGTGAGTGCCAAGTTGTGACAATCTGTGCTGCCTGCTCCTATCCAACATCCTCTTTCTATTGCTTCCGTTGTAGCAACTTACGCCCAGCCAGAATCAAATACGCGACGAAAGCTCAAAGGGATCGGGCAAACTGGACCCGCAACTGGCGGCACAAAGTGGGCAAACACGTTGGCGAATTCCTCCGCCGCCCAGTCGCACCATACTGCCACCTGCCTATGAGCCGCAGATCGAGCTGTCCAGCAGTACGGCCAGACCGCGACCCATTGTCATCTCGAGCAGCACGAGCAGCCGTGGCACCACCCGCATCAGCAGCAGTAGCACCACCACCACTACACGTCGTCCTGTACCCACTGTGCCGCCAGTGACGAAGCGCACGGAGGCACTGCACCAACGCAAATCAACGAATTTCGTCTCCGAACTGGACTCGGATGATCTGGGCACCAGCCACAGCACGCGCTACAACACCTCGGCAGACTTCAACTCCGTGGAACATGCGACGTTGGGAGATGCCAAGAGGAACAGCACGAAACTAGTGCAGTTTATCAAGACGCCTTCGAAAATCTACGAACCTCCCTTTGTGTATCCCATCTACAATCAGGACGAAGTGCAGCTGGCAACGGAAACGCTGCGCACCTCGTCGGCGGCTCCTTTCAGCACTGCCTCCAGTACAGTACGCTTCACAGGACTTGGAGCAGGAGCTAGCCAGACAGCTGGAGCAGTGGCCAATGCATCACCAGCCAGCACCACCGCTCGTCCCGTTAATCGACCCACAACCTTTGCCGGCTTGCCCTTCTCCTTCACAACTCAGGCACCAGCGGTGAGCAGCACTTCCAGTTATCGCCCTGCTGCCGCTGCCTCCCTTAATCGTGTGGAGAATCGCACTCCAACGCCTGCGCAAAGCTTCCGCCTGGCCACGCCCACGTCTACAACAGCCGCGCCTAGGCTGCAGCCAAAATCGGAGTTGCCCTTCAACGATCTGCTGCCACCTTTTGTGGACTTTGTGCCACATGACATTGCCACCACACAGGGTCCACCTATTTACTACGAATGGAAAGTGCCCGCCAATGGCCTAGAACCACCCAAGTTAGATCCTCCAATTGGCGTGGATGGACGTGAGTACCCAGAGACAACAGGCGACTATAGGCAGGACTCGAAACTAAACGACATCACCAGTCATGGCGCCACTAGCAAGCGCCTACCCATCTCACGTTCCATCAAGACTAACGAGTTGCCTGTCGCGCCGCCGGCCGCCACAGAGAAAGCGCAACGTCGCTCGGATTTGGTCACAGCCAGTTCCACGTCGACATCGACAGACATTACACAACTGCGAAAGCAGCTGCTGATACCGGAATACGCCTTCCCACTGGAAACAATCGGACGCACTGGCTATGCACCTGGAGGAGATCTATACAATTCGTTTCAGCTAAAGATTCCTGAACGTCGCAGCAGCACCAGCAACAGCGGAAGCTCAGCGACGGCAACAGCGAAAGGCAAATGGTTTGGCGAGAATCCCAAGTGCCCCGAGTGCCATCCATCGTTTGTGCTCCCTGGCACCTGCGAGCCGTGTCTTCGTAGATAGTTTAGCTCTAAGTTTTATATATGTTCCGTGTAGCAGCTACTCCTAGTATTAATCGACATTCAATCTAGCCCAACCTGTAACCTGCACATGCTCCTCCTTCCCCCCATACCCTATTCCCCTGCTTCCCGAGAGAGAGAGTGGAGAGCGTGGTGCATCTTTCATGCATTTAAATGTTAACTTTATTGTATATTCACAGTAAAAATAATGCGCATTAAATAGTGTCTAAAAACTATGTAATTTCTAAGCGAATCGTGCACAGTCGTCACAATCGTCTACGTTCCAGGTGGTAAGTAGTAAGATTTCTACAAAATATCCTTGCCAGATCTAGATGATATCCTCAACTGGTTTAACAATAGCTACAACTCATCTTCATCTTTTGCTCTTTCTTGCCTAAAACGGCAGACTTAATATATGTAACTTCTTAATTCTTATAGAGATGGGCGTTCAGAGGCTCTCAAATAGATCATTTTGATTTGAATATTCGCATTAATGGATCTATACACACAATCATATTTATTTATTTGTATTTCGTAATGAGATTTGTTCTCAAGATTTGGCGATACAGATTTGCTGCGATTTGCGTAATAGATCGCAACTCTTTCCTTTGCATAAATATTGCCTTAACTGTGGATGTTACTCAAAACGCTCGTAAATGCAATTGAGACTTTTCAGCACTAACTGTTTGTGTTCTTTTGCAACACTACTAGTGCTCTTAATCAGACTGGGATACAAAATGGTCTGTTACATCAATAAAAATATTCAGGTATATTTATTTATTTTAGATCATTTTTGTTTTCCGAAAATCGATCAATTCCATAATTTCGCCCATCTCTAATCTCAAAATTAATTTTCTCGTTTAACAGATATCAAATATATATAGCTTTATATCTATCTATATAATTCTGTATAGGGTATGTTTATAACATGTGCAACATCAAATTGAGTGCATCTTAAGGCACAATTTTGTGGTCTGCACGCAGCGTGCTAACCTTCAATTCCATATATTATTGTACATTTACATATGTATTTCGATATTATCGTTAAACAATTTTCCATTCCATTTGTCGACACTGGCTACAACTCCAAACAGATGCAACACAAATTCCGATTAACATTATTGAGGGACTTGAGGGGAATTTGACGGGTAGAAACGCGACAATTCGGTTGACTAGCATGGTGCATATATTCACGGCTCATACATATAGACACTGGGCTTCCAGGGCTCCGTTGCGCCTACCAGCAATTCCGGATGGGCGTTGACCACAGCTTTGGAGCAGCCAGAGTCATTTTCATCGGGAAATTCTTGACCCACCGCCTGAGTCCGCAGTATAATCTGATGTGGTTTTGTGACATCAACATTGCTTATGACGACAGCCTCGTGACGGTAATTATAAAAACGGTTAGTCAGGTGTCCATCCACATAAATCTGGCAAAAGAAAAGCGAATAAATATGTTGGCAAAGAGAAGTTGGATAAACAATTTAGTCGGCTGATGAGCCGGTTTAACTCCCCTCTCCATTAATATTTATATATTATTATCTGCGTGAGCTATTATATCTATTGTACTCTTGCTGAGCCTAGAGCTTCATTTCCAGTTAAGTTTTACTTAGAACTTATTGAGATTTTTTGGTAAACATAATACAATACTTACAATACCAGACAAACTATAATGTGGGTATGTGCTCTGGTGTGTCGTCCTCTACTTCACGGAATCTGCATATCGTAATGCGGATTGCAACTTGACTTTATTAGCTGCTTTGGGATTACAGAAGCATATATGGGACTGTACGTCTATTGTAAGATTTAATACGTTTTCGCTAATCATTAGTCTAATCTTTAATTTCTAGTCTTTTAAGCGCTTACGAATTGTTTGTTCATGTCTACGCCACAGAAAGGCTCCTTTTCTATTACTTAATCGTGTTCTACCACTTGCAACAGAAAATCTACACATTTACTCCACACCACACTTATAGGACTCACCTCGTAACCACCGACGCCGGCGCAGTCGAGCAGATCCCAGCGTAAGTAGAGTGCTCTACAGCCCAAACTTGAGACATCGGTAATGACCACTGGAAAGCTATCTCCCGGCGCAGAGGGCATACATTTCGAAGGTTTGGTCTGCAAGGCAACTAAAAGTTAGTTCAATACTACAAAAGATTATACGCAGTCTTACCTTGGGATAAAGTTTATTTTTGTTGACCACATGATCCACTGCCTGCAGATCGGTTATCATTGAGTCGACGAAATATTGCTGCGGACATAACGTTAACGATTGCATACGATAAATAAGCAACACGAACTACTTACCATTTCCGCGACGGGATCGCAGACTATCGGGTCGAGGACCTTCTTCACGGTATTGCATTGATTATCGCACTGCATGGCACAACAGTGACAACAGAGGCAACTCTGCTGAGCCTCTGCCTTCTCAGCATCGGTGTTGTTGCTGGTGCCTGGGCATTCGTCCTGGTCCGCCTGCCCCTGGCAAATTTGACACATACGACATATTAAATAATCGCACAGTTGACGCTCTCGATCAGTCAGCGGCCCGCACACGTCTTGGAAATCCTTTTCACAGCTTTCAGCAGCTGGCAGACAGACTTGGTTATCGGGTTCTTCAGCACATGGGGGACAGCAGGCTTGGGTATTGGATTCTTTACCTTCAACACATGCTTTATTGGCATGGCTATCGGGTTCTTCATGACACTCACAGTCTAGATAGACTGTAGATTCAGATTTAATGGCCTCAACCCCACATTGACAGTTCCCAGGAGTAGGAGGAGGACTTGGCTCCATTCGCTCAACTTCGCCGCATTCACAAGAAGTAGCTTGAGCGGCAGCTAGAGCGGCAGCTTCAGCTTCACAAGCAGCTATACCAGCAGCTTTAGCAGCAGCTTCAGCAGCAGTTCGTTCAGCCAACAACTTCGGATCGAATTCAAAGGCGACAATTTCGAAACCCTGTGCAGATTTCTTGGAAGGGAAACACTCATTCTGACATTTTTCCATGCGGTCCAGATATTCCTTGGTTAATCCTAGATTCGACGATTCCTTTCTGGCTTTGGCCTCCTTGGCAGGGCTTTTTCCAGCTCGAACAGCCTCCATGCAGTCCTGAACAGAAAGGCAGGGGCAGTCCAGACTTTTCTCTGCATCACGCAACATATCTGTTAGTTCCTTTATTATTTGCTGGAAGACCACAGTACGATCGGTCGTAGTATCGCGATTATCAGAGATAATATCCAACATGCTTACTATGCGCTCCTTAGCGCAATTACAATCTTTATTATTATTGGAACCCTTCTGTGCTTCAGTTCTTAATTCAGCTTGTGATTTGCATGTACATTCATCTATTGATTCTCTTTTACATGTAAGTTGTGGTTCACTTTTACATTCACATACTAACTTTGCATCACACACTGTACATTCAACTTGTGGTTTACCATCACTATCTAATTGTGGTTGCCTTGGACACGCAACTTTTGATTGGTATGGACATACCACTTGTTTATTGTCGGATGCGTCAATTCGCAAAGAGTAAATTTTGCGATCCAGTGGGCCGCTTCGACATGATACTGCAGATTTGACGTTGTTGATACAACTCTTAAACTCATCTATCATGACGCTACGCCGAGTAGCGGATTTTGAGGTGTCAGCAGCCTTGCAAGAATTACTTCGGTCCAAAATACAACTCTTGTATACATCCTTCCCGGTTTGTGAAACCGAAGCTATGCAAGGACAACTGCCGTCGGGCTTATTGGATTCGGCGACACAACTCGGCTCGACGCTACGTGAAGCCGAAGTTTTACAAGTACATTCCCGTTCGCTTTCTACAGTGGGACATTCACATTCACCATGTGATGCAGCTTTAATGCAATCACTTTGTTCACATTGACATCCATCTTGTGGTTCACATGAGCAACTATCATCAGTTTCGTCGTTTTGGGAGCAGCAATCGCACGTCATTTCAGCCATCGCCACACTTGTGGTGTAGCAGGATTCATTTATCTTGGGAGGTTTCAAACTTTTTAACATCTGCTTAACTGAAACCTTTCCATCGTCTGGCTCCTTCGCCAAATCAGCCACAAACGATACATCATTTTTGCAACTAACTACCGTGGGTTTTGGCACAGAGCTGAATATCTTCTTAATCAAAGACACCTTAGATTTCTGTGCTTGGGTTCCCCCTACACTTCTGCACGAGGTCCGCGAAGTTCTTTTTACTTTAACATTACTTTTTAGGTCGAGCTCTGTATCGGAATCAGTAGAGGCTGAATGGCAATCGCAAAAATTATCGCCCTTCCAGATTACACTGGCTGGCGGATTGCGTTCGTCGGCCAAAGAGAGCAAACAAGGACTCATTGGTGTGATAGAGAGGCCCTTTTTCAGTACTCTCGCGAAGGGCGGACCCTTTCGATTCGTTGCACCCAGCATAGCGCGATCTCTGGACGTGCACAGACAGGTGACCTCAGCCATAACCGACCGGGATCTTGACGAGGTTCGTGTGGAACATGGCATCGACTTGCGAGTTTTGCTTTTACGCGGGTTAAACGACGAGCCATTTTGTTTCCTTTTCTTGGTGCTACGGACATCATCATTGCAAGAGGATTTCTTTTTGATGCAAATAGGGGGCTGCTTTCGCGCCCCATTTTCTTTGCAGATGTGAAAGCTAATGACTTCTGGATGCAACGATGTACACACATCGGAGGTTGTCAATGCAGTTGGCTTCTTCTCAACGCAACAGTCTGTACTTGAATTTTCAGCACTTTCATATACCGAGGTACTTTTGTCCTCCTTAAATGAAGCCTCGACGCCCCGGCAGTTTTTGAATATATCCGAGACATCACAACATATTGATGACCTTTGAATTTGCGCACCACAAGAAGCACTCCGATTTGCAATGCTGGGTGCCCGTGAATTACACGACGTCTTCTCGAAGCATACACTGTTCCAGATTACTTTAGATGAAGGTCCACAAGTACCAGATTTTATGTCGGTTATGCTCTTCAAGATTACTTTAGATACAGTTCCACAAGGACAAGAGTCGTCCTTGTTGGAGTGCTTGCTTTTATGTTTAGTTTTAGATGCAGTTCCACAAGTATGCAATTTATCTTCATCCTTGTCGGAGCATACTCTACTCAAGACTACCTTAGATGCATGTCCACAAGTATCAGATTTTTTGTCGGTCACGCTCTTCAAGATTACACATGGACAAGAGTCGTCCTTGTTGGAGTACGTGCTCTTATATTTAGTTTTGGATACAGTTCCACAAGTACACGATTTATCTTCGTCCTTGACGGAATACGATTTCGGTAAGGTTCCACAAGTACACGATTTATCATCGTCCTTATCGGTGTAAAGACTTTCATAGTTTGATTTAGATGGAACTCCACAAGTACACGATTGATCCTCATCCCTCGTGTTTATACTTTTAGTTTTTGTTTTAGATGGAACTCCACAAGTACACGATTTATCCTCATCCCTCGTGATTATACTTTTAGTTTTTGTTTTAGATGGAACTCCACAAATACACGATTTCCCGTCATTCACGATTGGTTTAGACATAGCTCCACAAGAACTGTATTTTATTTCGGAGTATACCCGGCTCATGATTGCTTTGGATGCAGCTCTAGAAGTACACGATTTCTCTTTGTCTTTGTTGAGATTAGCGCTTTTATAATTTGATTTGAATACACCTCCACAAGTACAGCATATCTCGTCGTCTTCGGACAGTAAGCTGTGATAGTTAGATTGAGCTCCACAAGTACACGATTTATCGTCTACTGTGTCGGATATTAAACTGTTATAGTCTGATACACAGGTACACGGTTTCTCGTCGGAGCATACAGCACAAAGACACGATTTATTCTCGTTCTTTTTAAAGGTTGATTTAGATGCAATTCCACAGGTACGCGCCAACTCCGGAACCGTTTGTTTGCAGCACGGGCATGTTTTGAGTGCAAATGGAAACGGAGGCATGGGAGGCTTGGCAAGCCTAAGAGGCGTAGGAGGACTAAGTTTGGGTGCACAGCACTCGGGCTTGGGGCTATCCATCGATGGCTGGTCACAGGGAGTATTCTCTTCGGGTTTATCAGTGGAACTAAACTCGACTTTGGGAGCGCACGGTTCCGCAACCGAATGCGAAGAAAAAAAATCTGTTGTGGCGCTGCACTCACACGATTCGGATACGTTAGGCAAAGACATCGAGCGAGCTAAGTTGACGGCAGATTCAGGTGTTGGTGGAGGTGCATCGCACATGCACGCCAGTTGCTCGTACGACAGAAGACTTGCCACTTCGGGGCATTTCGGTGCAGAGACACAGATATAGGACTTACGAAACGGTGGATTATTCCGATCGATTCTAGGAAGAGCCGTAGAAAAGGCGGCTTTCATCGGAGGATTGAAATGTCGTATCCGAGTGCGGGTCTCACCGCCGTCAACTGCACCAAATTGTGTGGGATAACGAATGCCGTCCCATCTTTGGGGTATTTGGTATTCACATTCAAAGCATTCCATATCCTGGTTAATTTGGCATGAGGATTCTTCTACTTGGCGTGAGGATTCTTTTACTTGGCATGGGACTTCTTCTTGGCGTGGGAACTTTTTTTCTTGGCTTTTTGATTGTTTTGCTTCATCTATTTGGGCGCAAAGTGTACACTCGTTCTCAATTGTGAACACTTGTTTATCTTGGACGGGTGGCAAGGGGTCTTGCAAATAGGATTTTTCGGTTTGAATATTCTGCTCTCCTTGGACCGGTGGCATGTGGTCTTGCATGTAGGACTTGTCGGTCTGCATATCCTGGCTGCGGGTTACTAGCTGTGCGTCTGAGGTATTTTGAAAATGTCGCTCGTCCTGCATGAACATCAGAGCTGGGAAGCCTACACAAAAAATGAAAGACAGAAAGAGAAGAGACCATTAGAACGTTGTTTGGTTGGTTCGCACATTTTATTCTAAAAAGAAAAAGAAAAATAAAGTCAAAGTCAAAGTCATTGTTTTTGCAGGCAAAAACGATGATAAATACATTAGAATCAAATATGCGAAAACGTGAAAGCCAAAAGAAGGAAACCAAATGGGTAAGCCAAAACTGAACTGAACTGAACTGAACTGAACTGAATACTATGTGACAAAGGCAGTTGATTTGTTTGATGAATTGGTAAATTGTGATGGTAACTATTCTGCGTCCGAATCAATATCCGATAACTCATCGATCTCGTGAAGCGAGATTTCCCGACCGCGTGTTGCTTCTGGCTTGGACCACATCTCACAGTTGTAGAGCTGCAGGAACTTAGCCTCGGCCTTCTCGCGGCATGGACAGAAGTCAAAGTAGGATGTTTGGCTGCAATTCTCGCGTGCCTCAAAACTGGTAAAGACAGTGCCGCGCTGCACGCAACGGCACACTTTGACATTGACGTGACTATCGTTCTTTTTGAAGGTGCGACCCTTCCAGGGGCACTGGCAGCATCCGCAATTGCCGGGACAGAACACGTTACCATCCTCGTCCATAATGGGGCTGGGTGTGAAGCGACAGGGTGCACAGTTCGAGAAGTCCCTGTGCTGCGGCAATGCCAGAAAGTATCGTCTCCCTGGGGGGCCGATCTGTTTCGGTATGGGTTCTGGATCGGGTTTGCTTTCGACCTTTTTTGGCATCATTTCTTGAGATTCCAGTTGCTTCGGTTTCGATTCAATTTTACTTTCAATTTCAGGCAGGATCTCAGATGGCACGATTTTTGGCTTGATCTCAGGCATGACCTCAGGCATGACCTCAGGCTTTGTCTCAGGCATGACCTCAAGCTTTGTCTCAGGCATGACCTCAGGCTTTGGCTCAGGCTTGATCTCAGGCTTGATCTCAGGCTTGATGTCAGGCTTGATCTCTGACTTGATCTCCGGTTTGATCTCCGGTTTGATCTCCGGTTTGATCTCCGGCTTGATCTCCGGCTTGATCTCCGGCTTGATCTCTGGCTTTTCAGCCGGAGGTTCCTTTACCAGTGGTGGTATCACCACGTGTCCAGGCTTCTGCTGCTGCTGATGATAGGGACATTGATAAACTTTATCCATACCTGTTGGAATTGGCAGCCCGCTAGCCGTACATGCATGCTGGCATATTGATCGAGTTGTAGCCAGGTGCCCCGTCTTCGGATCAAACTCCAATGGCATTTGCACCGTTATCGGACGACCCTGCAGGCGACAATTGGGATTGCTATTTTTTTCATCCGGAATAAGGCGTGCGGTTATCTCCAGAGTGGCAGTGCACGGCTTACGATTACCGCCCGAAGACTGCTCGAAGTTTTGCATCAGCATGTGAGTGGCCTGTGCGGCACGAGCCAATGTGACGCGCACTGTGGCCACATCATCGAACCTGGAACCGCAGCTGCTTTTTGCATCAATAACTGGCTTTTTTTTACATTCGTCATCGTGCTTGTGGCAAACTTTCGAGGCGACCATTGGCGTTTTGTCCCCTACGCTGTCGTCCTTTTGGCTAGCTTTCGAGGCGACCGTCGGCATTTTATCGCATTTGTGGCTATCCTTCGAGGCGACCATCGGCATTTTTTCTGGTATGCCTTCATTCTTCTGACAATCTTTCGAGGCGACCATCGGCATTTTTTCTTGTATGCCTTCGTTCTTCTGGCAATCTTTCGAGGCGACCGTCGGCATTTTCTCTTGTATGCCTTCGTTCTTGTGGCAATCTTTCGAGCCGTCTGACTTCTTATTTTCATCTCTGCCATGTTTCAAGGGACAGCTTTCCGCGCCGCCCACCATATTTTGATTCGACGTTTGTCTATCCGACGATGGTTTAGCCGTTTCTTTCTTATCGGTGCCAATGTTTATGTGGCAAGTTTTTGTGCCGACCGCCTGCGTACTTTCACCATCGCCAATGCTATGGCAATCATAAAATATATCGTCATCGCTGCGCTGTGCTTGGAAGTTAGCTCCGCGGTACAGAACCTGAGCGGACTTCTCACTCACGCCATTCGAATTAGTGGGATTATTGGCAGAATTACAGACTTGCTTTTGACGCATGCTGCGGAGATGTATGTAGTTCTCTGGACGCATCCGTTTATAAAGCAACCTATAAACGGATTGTGGCACGAAAATGTGTGTATTCAGCTAAGCTTTCAGAATTTACATGAAATTTTAAATTTTATGTGTTCAACTAAATTTATTAGTACGAAGTGAGCATATCCCTGCACAACCAAAGCAGGTCAACTACAAATACAGTGCCTACTGCAAGTACTTATAGATCATGTTTGTTGTGAGGTAGTTCACATATTATATATTATCATGTTCCAAATTACCACACACCACTGTACGCCTTGTAACAGGTCGATATACATTATTTACGATCTATCGAAAAATCAACACACTTTATTGAAATTAAGGGCAGATGATTATTCTTTTGTTGCCAAATCGCCACCCTAAACTATTTAGAATTGGGTTATCCATAATCTTTCGAAATCTGATCCCTCGAAACTCGCCTTATAGTTTGCAGAGATAGTGAGAAAGTGTAAATTTTATTACGAGGTGTGTTAAAAAAAAATCGCGAATTTTGAATTTTCGCGGGTTACTTATAATCGGATTTCGAAAAACACTTATAACCTTTACGCCTCTCACAACCAAACAAAAAAATGCTATACTTGGTGCAGATGTTGGGGAAGAGGGTACCAACGTAACAAAAAAAAATCAAAATTCGATTATACGTAACCCGTGAAAATTCGAAATTCGCGATACTTTTTGAACACACCTCGTATAGTTTGCAGAGATAGTGAGAAAGTGTAAATTCTAATAAATAAAGACAACTAATTGTGTTAACTAATCAAATTTACAAGGCGCGCTGCGTAAAATTAACTACTAACTATCCATATTACGACATTAAAGTAATTTCGTAAACCATTTTGAGAAATGCACAATTTAATTAATATGAAACTCAAATTTAAAATTCGTTTAAAAACATATATACAAATTGAAATTTAATTGAATGTGAAGTCTCCCAATTGTCCACGCGCATTCTTAACATCCGGCCAGCACACTCTCCGCACACACTTTGGCATCTTCTCGACTTGCCTCTTCGATCGACGCTGTATCATTGCCTTAGCAACAGCAGCAGCTCCCCTAAGCGAATTTCCCGCCACGCTTCCGACTGCGGGTGCAGGACCTACGCCTCGCCTGTCGCCTGCACCTGTGCACGGCTGGAAAACATTCACTTGAACCTGCCCGCTATAAGGACTCAATTCTATTGGCAGTTTAAGCGTCACGGGTTCGCCGTGCAGCGACCATTGGTGATTTTTCGGGACACTGCGCACCCTATCCTTATCCGTGTATAGGCGAGTAGAAATCTCCAAAGTGGCCGGATAGCAGAACGTGCTTGATGCACCGGAATCTTGCTTAATCCCGCCACAAATATTGCACTTGCCACCCACATTTCGCAACCACTGGTGAGCATTAATTGCTACCCGCTCCAGGGTCTGGCGTATTTCCCACGCATCCTTTACGCCTGGTTGCAGTTCGTCGACATCGCTACTGGATGCGTTACTATAAAGAGCTGAAAGTGGTTCTGCAGGAAAGGTAGGCTCGATGTCCCTTGATAGGGTAGGAGACTCAACGTCCTCGTGTAAGGGCGAAGATTCAATGCCTTTGGGAAAGCTAAGAGTTTCAATGTCCCTTGATAAGGTGACACTTCTAATATCCTTAGATAATGTGTAACTTTTAATGTCCTTAGATAAGTTGGCAGTTTCAATGTCCCTGTCAAAGGTACAAGCTTCAATGTCCTTGGGAAACGTAGCAAATTCAATGTCCCTAGGTAAGGAGTAAGTTTTAATGTCCGTGGATAAAGTAGCAGATGTAATGTCCATAGATCGGGTTGTAGCTTTAATATCCCTGGGCAAGGTAGCAGCTTCAATGTCCCTGGGCAAGGTACCACCTTCAATGTCCCTGGGCAAGGTACCAGTTTCAATGTCCATCGGCAAGGTGCCAGTTTTAATGTCCCTGGATAAGACACCAGCTTCAATGTCCGTGAATGAAGTGACAGTTTCAATATCCCTCGATAAGGTTGCAGTTTTAATACCCCTGGATAAAGCCTCAATGTCCCTCTGCAAGGTACCAGTTTCAATGTCCCTGGATAAAGTGGCAGCTTTGTCCTTAGATAAGATTGCATTTAAAATATCCCTGGAGAAGATTCCAGTTTCAATATCCCTGGACAAGGTGTCACTTTTAATGTTGCTGGGTAAGGTACCAGCTTCAACGGCCCTGGATAAATTTGCAGTCTTAATATCCCTGGATAAGGTGGTAGCTTTAATGTCCCTCGACAAGGTTGCAGTTTCAATATCCCTGGACAAGGGTACAGCTTCAATGTCCCTAGTTAATGAGATAGATTTCATGCTCCTGTGTAAGGTATGAGCTTCAATGCTGCTGGTTATGCTAGGAGCTGCAATGTTACTGGGTAAGGCTTCAAAGTCTGTGGGCAATGGGACAGCTTGCCGCAGATGCCTACTGCGGGACCTTGTCGTGAGGAACCGTACAGCCTTAGAAAGCGAAGGGGAAGCTACTGAGAGGCGTGAAGCAGACCCTGTCTCTATATACGTAGGGTATACGGCTTCAATGTCAATAGGGTGGGCCGCTTCGACATCGGCCTCGCCGTCGCTGCGACAATCGTAGAACACATCATCGAACTTACTCTCCATTCTACCGTTGATGTTGAACAATTATTTTCTTTATTTACACACAATTTGGAATGTATTATGATGGAATAGGAAAGTGTAATCCAACTGAAATGACTCTAATGTAAAGGCAACTGAAAACATGATTAGGTTCATCAGAAACGCGTCGCCTGTTACGCCCCTTGCTCCTTTCCGTCAGCCAGCTTAAGTGAGTTTCGACGCTCGACAGGCAAGTAGATGGTACAATAGAATTCCGACTCGACTTTGCGGTGATGAAAGTTAATTAGCCGCTCATTGATCCGCTCCTCGAGCAGCAGCAGCAAGCTCGAGGAGCAGGGCTTCAACGCCAACTTCAAGGCGCGCACACAGCCGAGCACCGCAACAAATATATCATAGCTGACTGTCATATTGGAAGCGGTAGTGGCATTGAGATCCTGCAGCAGTTCGATATGTTCGCGAAACTCTTCGCTGCCCTCCCACAGCTGCAGCACGCGAGACCGAAAGACGTCCACATTGAAGCTACCATCGTCGACAATCTTTTCCTGCAGCAACACAACGAAGCTTCGTGTACGCGTCGGCAACAACCGAAGACGCTGCTCGACACCCACGTTATCGGCCTGAATGGCACAGTCCTGTGTGCACCACAGCACATCTGTCTGCAGTTGTTGGTCATGCGTTAAGACAGACGCCTGCACCAACTGGTTATGCCACTGGCTCATATCCTTGAGGTGCGCCTGATCCCATAGCACATCGACAACACTTGCATATTGCGTTTGCGTTGACGCCGACGAACGATCCGTGTGTATCGTGTGCAAGGACAACATCGAATGGAAGCTAGCAGCGCCTTTCTTCCGACGTTTCAAAGGCATCAACTCAATGGGCCGATTGGTGGCGCCACTACGCCGCACCCGAGTACGATAGATGCGACGAGCGATGAAACGCTTGCACTGGTGACGACGTCGATGCAACTGGGGCACCTGCAGCTTTGGGGCACTGCAGCAGGGAGCCATAGTTACATCGCTTGCTTCCTCGTGCAAGCTGCGCATCGTTGAGCTTCGCTCCGAGCTTTGCTTTGCACTAGTTTTCAAGGACGTCCTCGCAGTCAATCTTCGCCTCGGAATACGCCGCTTGCTGATGCACTTAATTGTGAGACTCGACTTCGAGGAAACCCTGGGACTTGACTTCGGAATTAGCCTTGAACTCTGCTTGGCCAGCAGCTGTTTAGACTCGCCCAATTTAGCCTCCACCGATTGCTCCCGACAGACCAAACGTGTGAGTATCTTGAGCTGTTTGCGTAGTTTTTGTCCCAGCATGGACATGCCCTCCACCAGTGACACGTTCGGGGCGACAGTGCCGCCTTTGAAGCGGTCCTCAGCCGCATCCCCGCTGACAGTTAAATCCTCCTCCACATTATCTGTTGCCTCAGACTGACCAGCAGATTTTCTACAGGAACATGGTTCACTCCCCTCCACTTTATCTGTTGCCTCGGTCTGATCACCAGGTGCACTACATTCACACGGTGTACCCTTCTTCGATTTCCCACATTCACACGGTGTACTTTTCTTCGATTTCCCACAATCATAACTTGATCCACGACTCACCTCTGGCTTCTGTGCCGATAGTATCGCGTCCGCCAATTGCTTCACGCTACACGCGATCGTCTGGAAGTCCTTGTGCGTTGGCAGCTCTCGGTCGCGTTTCTGGAGAGGAGGAGAAGCAAAAGTAATGTTAATAAAACATTATATAATATATGAGATTTCTTCCTGCCCGTAAAGGGAATGACCTAATAGGATATGCGGCTTTGACTTATGTAACTGATTCTCCTTACTCCGCACCAAGGCTGGAAACTGCCCGATAATCTGCTTGGAGGTCTCTTCATTTTCATTAGAGTCTCTCCCCTGAGTTAATAAACAGATCACAATACCTTTCCCCAGAAACTCACCTCCATATCCCGCAGGGCACAGCCAAGACCCTGACTGGCAGACTCCAAATCGGCAATCTCTTCAAGTTTGGCACGTTTCTCCGGACTGTCAAAGAGCTCGTCGGCCAGACTGTTTCCTTCGGGGCAGACGCCCAGCTTGCGCTCCATTATCTCAATCTGTTCGTCCTTGGTGCGCAGCTCATCCTCCAGACAGCAGGCACGATCCAAGCTCTCCTTGAGCTTGCCCTCTAGTTCACATATTTTGGCTTCCAGTGTGCACACTTCCTCGCGGAGCTCACCATTGGTCACCTCGATGTGCATCAGTTCCTTTTTGAGGTCATAAATCTGTTGGCGCAGGCAATCGGTTTCCGCCTGCAATTGTTCCTCCATGCTCTGCTGCAGCTTCTTGGTAAATGCGAGATCATCAATTAGAGCCTGACTGCGTCGCTTCTCCGTCTCCAGCTCCTCAGAGAGAGGACCCAATCGGTCGTGCGCCTGCTTCTCCTGCGCCGATCGTGCCTCCGATTCCCTTTCCATACACCGATTCCTGTCGACGAGGTCGCGATGCTCCTTTGTGATTCGCACCAGACAACATTTAAGGCCTTGCTCAGTCTCCTCCAACTGCTGAATCTTCTCGGCCGCAGCACGCGAGTCCTCGCGCAAGCATTCCTGCAACTTGCAGATCTTCTGCTTGAGGCTCACCTCCTTGGCGCGATATGCCTCCTCACGTGCCTTGTACTCGCGCTCCAGTTCCACCCAGTGTGAGTCAGCGGTTTCCATGGCCTCATAATGCCGCGTGTTTAGATCCTGCAGCGAGCAGCGCAAGCTCTTTACCTCCTCCTTGAGATAGGCAACCTCTCGCGGACTGGGAGATCCCTGGCCAAGCTCTTTGTTCCTTTGCTCTTTGCTAGCGCAACATGGCCCTCCTTGGGCGGGCTCTTTCTTTCTTTGCTCTTTTTTGGCGCAACATGAAGCAGCCCCTTGGGCAGGTTCTTTGTTTACGCAACATGGACATCGCGCTCCCGCGGGAAGCCGAGAGCCATCGACTACGCGACTCTCATCCACATAAGTGGACTGCTCATTACCCATGATCGTTTGGCCAGATCTCGTTTTGGCCAATGCCAGCAGGCGACAGATGAGTAGAAGAGGCAGGGAACGACGCAAGCTCTCCAACTGTTGCTTGGCGCGTTGTCGCTCCGAATGCAGATGCTCCAATTGTGTCTCGGCAGCGCCTAGATCCTCGCGCAAAATGAGACACTCTGCCCGACAATCTCGATATTTCGCGCCCAACGCGTCCTTGCTGAACTCCAATTCAACGTTCCGCTGTCGCAGTATCTCAAGATCCTCCTGGTTTTGCTGCAGATGGAGGCGTGTATCGTTTTCGGCCTCCTCAAACTCGCATTTGGCTTCATCCAGCAGCGCGTTCTGCTCGACCAGAAGCTCGACACGTTCGATCAGCTCCTTAACCTGTTTGTTCAGTTGCAGCTCGCGCTGCAGTCGCTCTGCCAGATGCTTTGCTTGTGTCTCGCCGCTGCTCTCGTACACGAGCAGCTTCCCCTCCAGCTGCACTAGACGTTCCTGATAGTATTGTAGGTGGGGATGCGAATGCGGATGAGAAGGCGAGGATGGCAACGACTGGGGTAATCTTTCCGTTTCAGTTTCGGTGTCCGTGTGCGTCGATAGCAGATCGCACTCGACGAAGACACCGCTCTCGCTGAGACTTGTGTTCTGCCACGAGCTGTGGCACGCTCGCTTGCTGGGTGTTGTGGGCACACTGGGAGTGGTACTGTTAGTGTACGGCTGCACAGTGGCTACGATGCGACTGTGACTGCTCTGTCTCACTCGTGGCTCCGACTTCGTCTATAAAAAGCAAGGCAATAAAAAAATAGAATAAACTTTAATTGATTTTGAGGCTTTCCCTATGCTTTCCTTTCCTCTCAAGGAATCAAAATGCCTTTTTTCTAACGCAATTAAAATTGGAATTAAAATCGTATAGTTACAATTTTAGCTAGCTGACTGAATGATTGACAGGATTCCAGCTGAGCTACATATGTATGTATATATAGATCAAACGGAACCTTTGACCGAATCACGTTAGGAATTAGATACATCTGTATTAATCACTATTAATAGTTGCAAAAGCCTCTCTTGAAAAGTAAATCTTATAATACAATAATTTGAAAATACATATTATAAATCCAGGTTCTAACACTATTCTGCATTGCTTGCTAGTCAACAATTGAATAGTCACATGATTATATACACATGTTTGTATGGGTTTCTTAAACAATTGGAGCAATATCTAAGGAAAGAATCTAATGAAGAACAATTCTTAAATCTTTCTATAAACACAATACATTAATACAATATACATTAGCCCGTATGTCTAACTAGTTATTTAGTTCTAATACTACTTCAGCGGGACTATAATAAACCCTGTGCATGCAGTTCATACGCACCGTTGACTGCCAACTGTCATAGTCGGCCATGGCGTCCAAATCAAGCTGTTGCACGCACTGCAATAGTTGTTGCAGGCACCGTTTATCTTTATCCTCCAATTGTCCTCCGATTGTGCTTTTTCTTAGTAGATTTTCCAAGCGCTGACAATGATCCTCGCATGTGCTGTCCATCTGTGCGAATTTGAATAGGTTACATTTGTTATAAGACGAATTCACAAAGAAGATATAGTAATAGTTATGATAGCTATCTGACATTCCAATACAGTTTATGTTTATGTGTTCTACAATTTTATAAATAAAATATAAAGTGCCCTTTATCGCATTCTAACTCTTACATACATCAAATACACTTAAGATCGCCGCGTTCTTAGAGGCGAAGTAAGAAGAAGGCTAAATCGATGTGTCTATTTATGTGGATGTAGAATATATATGTACATATTTCGTCTTTCATATATTTTTCTGCCAATTACATTCAGTTCAACACAGTTAGGAAACCCTGCAAGTATTTCTCTTTTATATAAGCATATTAAAACATGAAGCCACATGTCGTTCAATAATAAAGAACAAAAAGAAATCCAGATCTTGATTTCCAGCCTTGATATGTTACCTATAGAAAAACACTCCTAAGCAGATGCAACACATGTCTACAATCGCAACTTAACCATTTGTTTATAAATTACAGTTATTGTTGCTGCGCGATATTGTGTTAAAATTAACACAAGCCGCCGCTTTGATTAGCATTCGCTTAATGCACCGCTGGCTAACGATGCTTCTTGGGCTCCATTTTCACTTTACCTCACTCAGCTTACATACCACACACCCCCCTCGTCACATAGTCCATAGAGCATAGAGTATGCTCAGGCATACATTGAACATTGTATCTACTCGTACTCGTGCATAGATTGTAATTACTTTGGGCCATTGCAATTAAGCGAACGAATTGGATTTTCAAGCTGAACGACTTCGCCAGGCTCGTTCGGCTCTGAAAATCAAGCAAACACAACCACAACAACAACAGCAACAACACCAGCAACAACAAATGCCACACACGAAAAAGGTGTGGGGAGTCAACAGATAGACGTATGAGTAATATTTTCTGTCAATATGATTCGAGTTGGAAGTGGATCTAAAAGAGGCAAAGGCCCTTATAAGTTGTGAACAAAACATATTCTACGAATTTGGTTAAAACAACTTTGAACTCTTGGAAATAGATTCGCCTTGAGAGCGCTGTGATCGATTTTCTGTAGGTCTGATCAAGTGATCAATTGGAATTGATGTCGAAATAGTCGGCCAACTTGGTCAACATATTATAATTGCCAGCCAGCATATAATTACTTGCACTTTATACGGCTATACGGAGGGGGTAATCACAATCATAATCACACAAATAATACAAATAATTTGTTGCTGCTGCTCCAGTAAAACAGATCCAGTTGGAAATTGATATGGAAATTGAAATTACCGTTTGCCGTTCAACAATCAAAACAATTTCCGCACTGTCGAAGACGCCAAACAAAACTGAAGCATTGTCTTGGCAAAGACTCGAGCAGCTGAGGCAGCTGTGTGCCACAGACACACACATACACATTCAGATTTTTCACTCACACCAACCCACACACACACACACCTACTCTACTCAACACTCGATTCATTCATAAACTCACGGCGAGCGCGCGCTTTGTTTGAGTGGCTTTTTGAGTGCACTGCAAACTGGCTTTGAGTCAGTTTTAGTGTGTGTGTACCTGTCTATCTGAGTGTGAGTGAGTGAATTTACCTTATCATCCTCCAGTTCGAGTATGCGAAACTCGAGCAGTTCATTCTGCTCGCGCAGCTCATCGGCCTCGCCGCTCAGCTGCAGCTGCTGTTCCTCTAGCTCTTTGATGCGTTGCAGAAGCTCATTGATATGTGACTTGCTGCTGCCGCTTGCCGACAGCGCTGCCTTCTCTGTGCTGAGCAGTTCCTGTTTTATCAGCTGCAGCTCGTTCTGCAGCCGTTCGTTCTCCTTGTGGTAGATTTCTACTTCCTTCTGCAACTTGTCTAGATCCTGCAGCTGCAAGAGAGAGAGAGAGAGATAATGAAATAGAGTCGAATTCAAATAATGTTGTTGTTGTTGTTGCACTGCAGCTGCAGCACTTACCGCTTGCCACATGACACCGCTGTCGGCGCCACTCGATGGCGGCTGCGGACTGATCGAGGGCGGGGCCGAGGATAGCGCTGAGTCCGTGTCTGAATGGTTGTCCTGTAACGTAAAGTAGAATTTATATATTGTATATTGATAACTAACGTATGTACATATATATTGATGGATCGATAGATTGATAATTTGATAGATTGATGTATTGATAGATTGATAAATTTATAGATAAATAGATTGATAGATTGATTGATTGAATTAAATTGATAGATTGACAGATAGATAGATTGATAGATTGATAGATTAATAAATCAATAGTTTAAAAAATTGATAGAGTATGTACATATATGTATATTGGTGGATTGATAGATTGATAAATTGATAGATTGATGTATTGATAGATGGATAGATTGATAAATTGATAGATTGATTGATTGATAAATTGATAGATTAACAGATGGATAGATTGATAGATTGATAGATTAATAAATCAATAGTTTGAAAAATTGATAGAGTATGTACATATATGTACATATATTGATGGATTGATAAATTGATAAATTATTGATAGATTGATAAATTTATAGATAAGTAGATTGATAGATTGATTGATTGATAAATTGATAGATTGGCAGATTGATAGATTGCCAGATTGATAGATTAATAAATCAATAGTTAGATTTATAGAGTATACACTCCTTATTAGTCTCTTGCGAAATATTTTAGTTCCACATTTAAACGAGTTAGTTCTTTCAATACTAAACCTAAATTAAATAAATCTTAAACCGTGAGAAAGCCTTATTACAGAACCAAACTATATTTTAGCGTGAGAAAACCCTATTAAAAATGTCAAGCGTTTTGAAAACGCAAACTCTCGATTGACACTTTTCAAAGTTGCATAAGTTATTGCAAAACTGAAACTGGAAAACAAACAAGTTTTCAGATTGTTTGGCTTAAGAGATTATAGTTAAGGCAGCTGCCAAAGCATTAAAATTGCAGTTTTATTGACAGTGGAAACATTTCGAAGATATACATATGTGTGTGCACCATATGCTACTTAACACTTGAGAGACTCGAATAGATACTAGAAACGTTTCAATTGGACTGCATACGATATTCGATTCATTGTCCACTCACCTTTGTTCTGTATTCCACTGTGGTTGGCTTTGCTGTTGTTGTACTGCTTGCGAGCAGTGTTTCCATCCATGCTGTTGTTGTTGCTACAGTTCCCTCTTCTCTCCTTATGATTTCTTCAGGTTCATCGTTCTTCTCCTCGTGTTGCTTTGCTTTTGTTGTTGTACGCATTTCAAGCGTTGATTTATGCACATTCTTCGTATTGTTGATTAGCTCAATATTCTTGAGTTGGGTTATCTAAGAGAGATGGATGAGAAAATTGCGGTTATGGTCAGTTTGGCTACACAACAAAAGACTCTCTCTCCCCATCGAGATTGATGCCGATCTAGAAGCGTGCAACAAGTGCGGCAGCGAACACACGTTCCGCTGTCGGCAATGCACAGTTATGACTTGATTTCTTGCCCCAAAATGCCCCAAAGAGCCATAGAAAATTGCCAATTCATTGTTAAAGACTGGCTGGTTAACTGGCCGGTTGATATGTGAACAGGTTATTGACCCGCTCGAGATGGTTCTATACATAGACTGAACTTATTGTTATGAACAGCATTGTTCTGTGGCGAATAATGTAACAAACGATCTTTGGAGGGTATGACAAACATTTCTTGAAATTATTTCGCTTTTTTTTCAAACTATGTCAACATGGAACCAATTTCCATTATAGATCAGTCTTTTTTACCAAATTGCAGTCATTTTCCAAATTGGATTCTTTGATATTCTTAGAAATTAGTTTTGTTGCGTCTTAAAAAACTTCCAGATTTAAACAAAATGTTTGTTTAATAGAAGCTTAGTTTTATTTTATAGTAGCAAATTATAGTCACTTAGCAAATTTGAAGCATGACTAAGTTCTTTGGAATTTATTTTCGGCAATGAAAAGTCTTTTAATGGAACACACAAAGCTTTTAACTATCCACTTTAGACCCAACTTAATCGCTTTACAAGTATTCATAACAAATTAACTAGTCATGAAAACTGTGAACATAAAGAAACCCATAAATGTTATAATGTGATCTGCTTCACTTTATAATGCATTTAGACCACTGTTGCTTGACTAGAGACTAGAGAGATATCATGTTTTACAGTTGTACCACGAACAGTGTACATACATATGTGCATATCATATATCGTATATCGTGATTCCTTTAAATCACCAGCTACACGCAAGTTTAGCTACACATAAATACTCAAACATTTCGGTACATTCACGCCATTCCCCCATTCGCTGTTTATCTTTGGGAGCATGTCACGAATTTCACGGTCACGAGCGTGTCTCTCTGTTGTCCATGCCACACTCTCCCCACCTCTTTGTCCGGTTCATTTCATTCTCCTCTTTCCCGCATAAATATCATAGTTAGAGCTGGCTATCGGGCCTAATTGACCCGTGCAGCGCAGACAAATCAAAACTCAAATCACTTTCCAATCAAGCACGCCCATTTCTATAAGTCTCCAAGTAGATATCGCTCTGTCTCTCATTCCTTCACTTTCATGTCAATTTCAATTTCCTTCAATTTTCCCCACCCCTTGTCGGTTTTTATATAACACCCATAATAGTCATGTTATACGCATATTGAAGGCATTATGCTAATTTGCGACGTTTGACGTTCCAACATAATGAAAATGGGAATGCGCCAGTGAAATCATTAATCAATTGTGAAATGAGGTGGGGTACACCCAAAAAAAAAAATAAAAAAAGAAAAAAGAAATATTACATTCGGCATACCGAAAGTGTAATACTCTTGCAGCTTCTGGCTTTCATTTTTTTCAATTGTATCTGGGGAGCTTGTGCTATATACGATCGATTCATAGCTTCAATACGATATATAGTAGTTATAAGAAAGATGGTAGAAAATTCTTTATGTGGTCAGATATTTTGCCTTTTGTGCGCTACAAACTGCTAAGCAAAATCAATTTACCTTCTGCAAGGGTATGCCCAATACGCCCAGTGCAATGACCAATCGACTCTTATATAGCTTCGTTCGGTTTGGCTGCGTTTCGTATCGTTTCACAATAGAGCTATGAATACCTAAGCAGGCCGGGTGGCCCTAGCCCCTACCCGGGTTCCAAATCCAGCAATTCACCCAAGTACCAAACCTCAAATGGAGTTGGTGTCGTGCTTGAATGCCTGCACGTCGTATCGTATCGTCGTATAGTCATATCGGCGTCGACTCGCGTACTCGTCTCCGATTTGTGGCGATCGGCGTCGGGTAACCGTTATGGTAATTTCTTCAATAAATTCAAAGAGAACATTTTGCGTAACGGCGCAGCAAGTTAACGAACCCCACAATCCCCAGCAGATCAACGTGCCTGGCAAATTAAGCAAGTGCCCACTTGGACTCGGTCGCGAGTTCTGTTCGGAGGTATTTTCAAGATTTGATGACTTTATCTCCCCACGAGTGATGCACCAAAACGGCTTCGATGGCATCATGCAAATTGTACCTAATGCCACAAGGCACAGTGGAGCAAATGCTGTGGGTAACATATTCAAAATTTCAGAGCAAGGAATACTATTGTCAAAGTGATCTAAGGAGACCCCACTCGCTTTTGTTTTTAGATTTCCATTTTAATTACTTGATGAACCTAGAAAATTTGTATTTTTTTAAAACATAAAATCCGACAATCTCAATTAGAATAAATTTTCAAATTGTATTCCCTGATTTCCCTGGCATAAATATGATATGAGGTTTTCTGCCGAATACAACGTAGTGTGCGTCGCATCGTTGGCTTGCAATGCCGCGAGATAGGTTTCAGGCGATTGTGTGTAAATCTGTCGACAACTTCCAACTTCGCAGTGCTATAGACGGACACGGGGACAGACAGACAGAGAGACAAGAGACAGACAGACATACGAGCAGACTACAGTCAAAGTCTGGCAGGCAGGTCTATCCATATCGCATAGACGGACAAGTGTTTGGTTTTGTGTGTAGTGTTTGTGTTAGTGTGTGTGTGTTTGTGTGTATTTATGTTGTCTCAACATCGGTTTGTTTGCACAAGCCACAGGCCGCAGTGATTGTTTGTGTGAAATGATTTTCCTTTCTGCCACACAGCGGACAGGTTTCACTCGATCGACTCGGCCCAGTCGGCTGCAGTTTTTGGGCTCTGCAACGGCAACGGCAACGTGCCACGTTCCGGGTTCGACTCCCTCCCGTTGCACGATTACGTGTCGCGATCTGCAGCAGCAGCAGCAGCAGCAGCCAGCGATGCTTTACGGCCAAACATGTACAGTAAACTCTATATATAATATACATATCTATCTTTCTGTCTGTCTATATATGTATTTATACCATAACTGTATGTATTTGCATTTGGCATTGTAATACTGGTTTGCTCTTTGGCCAGACAGAGTCTGTGCTCTTGTGCTCTGGTGCTCTTGTGCATTGCCGATTCGATTTGATCTTGCGAAAGCGAAAGTTTTATTTTTCATGTATGTGCGCTAATGAATTATATTGTTTATCGGTCGGAACCCAACCCAATCGGTGGATCGGCTGACAGCCGAAGCCATCAGCCATCGCGGCTTAAACAGGCTAATTGAACTAATGAATGGACAAGGTATATTGTTGACACGATGGTCATTAATTCGCATTGATATCGGGTATCTCTTTGCCGGCGATGTGCGTGTGTGTGGTTGTGTAAGTGAGTGTGTGTGGTTAATGCAGTGGTCTGTCTGTGGTCTGTCTGCCAGTTTGTCTGCCTTTCCTTTCCAAAAAACAACAGCGTTAATTTCTCCTCATCTCCCTCTAACCTCATCTGCCGCTCTCTCTCTCTTTCTTTCACCTGTCAACTGCGCGCCAAAATGTTATTAATCACATAATCATACGTCAACCCTGGTTGGGGGTATACGAAAAAGCAGAAGCTTATTACCCAAGTTTTTGTTCGCAGTTTTGTTCAAATAAAAACTAAACAAACACTCTATATTATATACCATTTATACTGCAGTATAATAGAGATATTGAGATAGTGCTTTTTGCCTCGCAGCAGAGCAGGAAAGTTCATTGAGCAAAGTCAACATTAGTTTGCCGATTACAAGGCAAAAAATGTTTACGACCAAGTCCAATCCAACGTGGCTTCCCAGGGGGGGATGGCGGGAACTTGATTTGTGCACACACAATAAAGTGGCCATGGAGAAGGAAGCAATGGTAGTTTATGTGAAAGTAAACATAATTGGAACAATAGTTGAATTAAAGCTAGAAGAATAGGTAGCGAATGGAAATAATCTCTTTAATGAAGGAAGAATTTTAAAACACAAACAATATTCTAAAGAAATCAGTATACAATAGTAGTCTAACATAATGCAAAAATCTTCAAAAGCAATGAAACATAAGAACAAATTGTGCACTTCATTAAAGTATATAATAGAAATCTTCAATGATTCTTCCTATGCTGTTTTATATATTGTAATATATGACATATGTATAATGTATAGTTTCTAGTTTTTATAAATCTTATCAAGAACACCATCGAATTCTTATTGCAGTAGATCATCAATTAAGATACAAGTAACATATAAGCATTCATGAGCACAAGATCCTTTATTTTGGCCAATATTTATGAAACAAGACAAACATACTTAACACATTGTAAAAGAGAGATACGGTAACTAGATAACATTCTCTAACAAATTGTATTTACCTAATTTACCAAATAAGACACACGACATTAGAGTCAACTAATTAAAATCTATTATCTTATGCGTCAGAAATAAATACCCAAATCGAAATACATAGAATCTATGATAAGTACTACGAGCTTAATCTGCTACATCGCCTCTTGTACAGTCTGTGTGAATTGGACTCGACAAGTTATTCGGATGTAAAGCTATAGCTATTGTAATAGAGTGCCATGTGTAATGCGTGCCGTGAGTAATGAGAGTCAACAATAGAATGAGTGTGAAGGATTGTTCTCGGCATAAGGCGGGAACAACAATCATATTTAAATCAGAATGTAATTACTTAATTGATGTGTTATTTTACCTTAACATCTCCCAGCTCGTAATAGTAATCCATTGTTAATCCTCTGTAGTTCCTCTTTTTCGATTCGAAAACTATTTCACTATTCATTTATTCGTTCATTCATCAAGAAATTTGATGTGTGTTTTACACAAGTTTTTTCTACTTTCTTGCATAGGTTTCACCGTAATATTTTCACTATATGATCGTAATAAAACATTGAAATTTATGGACACACACACACACATTTTTGGCGCAAAAATGAAAAGAAGTTAAGAGTGAAAAACGCGATTCCCAGCAAATTTGCATTTGGTTCACATTTCACACACCCCGTTTAGTTTTTTTTGTTGTGCCTAGAGTGTGTTGTGGTTACTTTGCATATTGGAAACTTGGACCATCTTGTTTTTAGCAACATCATCCCAGCATCATCATCAGCATCGTCATTACGATGAGCCATGCGATGAACGTCTTCGGCTAAAGCTTCGTTTTGGGGGGCTTCGCTTTTACTGTCGTTTGACGATGACGATGAAGATGGCCACAAATTTTGCAGTATGTGGCTAGTCAGTGCGTGTGTGAGTGCGTGTGTGTGTGTGTATGTTGGTGTGTAACAACAACAAATCGTATTTAAAATAGCGTTAACATTTAAAAACGCTTTTCACTGACCCCAATTGGAGGTGCACACACTCCCCACACACACACACACTTATTTATTGATGCCATTGCTTGTTGTGTTTGTTGTTAGATGACATGGTTCCGCAGTTGTTGTTGTTGTTGTTGTTGTTGATGCTGCACTCGAGCTATGCAAACGATGCCGCGCACTAAACTTCTCGTCGATAAGTCGGGCTTGACTACTTGAGCAGAACTGTGTGAAACAGTTAAGCTGCTGCAATCTAATGTCATGCTTCGATAACAATCGGATTACTCTGTATATCGATAAGCAACAAAAACAATTCCGAGCGGGTGCGATTAATGAACTGTAAAATTGAATTCAATCAGTGGAACGTAACGGAACGAAATGATCCACAGACAATTAATTTGCTATGTTTATATGCTTTGAGTATACCCTAGACGAAATAGATATAGAGATCCTATTGAAGTTAGACTTGTAAGAACCGTATTTACTATATATTAATATTGCAAATTCTAAAACTGTAATATTCACAGGGTGTTCCTCCCAGTATACTAAAAAACAGATCTCTAATTAAAGTTAGACTTGTCGTATTTACTGCAAATCTTTTTACAGCGTGTTTCCCTCCCGTGTATACTAAATTCTTAATCAAGCTATATTACAGGGTAAGCCCTTAGTCGATCTGGCCCCTAAACAAATGTCTCTAAGCCCGCTTTGCTAATCTGTACTGCAAATTTGGTGAAATTATGAGTACCTTTTCCGCCCCTTTCGGCCCCGCCCCAGCCCATTGTGGCCCAATGTTGTATTGTAGATTTCTGCCCACGGTGCGTTAAACTTAACAGTTTTGCAAAACAATAGGAAAAGTGAAAGACAAACTGTAAATATGTATGTTTGTATCTATGGCTGCTGTCTTTGAATCAAAGGCAGCAACAACAACTCGAGCGATTGTTGTATGTATCCATTGATGTGCATTATACAAAGGCAACTCTATTTTATTGTTGTTTTGTTTGTGGTCGATTTCGGCATGCACTTGTCTATAGAGCTTGGTTTACTTTTCACAGCAACAACAACAACAATTTTCACCTAATTATGACACATTGTTGAACCCATTTGACATTTGGCATGCGACACTTTTGATTGCATTTTCGCATTTGCTTTGCATGTGAGAGTTTTTTCAATTATATATTTAGACAGAACAGAAATAAAACTCTCGTATACACTTGACACTTGGCTGCTGCGCGGCGGCAGACGACGACGACAGCGACGACGACGCACTCAAAACGAACGGGGGCCATGCGCACCTGCGATGCCCGCGAACTGAAACCAAACTAAAACTCAACTCAACCAACGTCGCCGACGGCTGCGGCTGCGACGCGTCGCTTAGGCCTCATTCATGCGCACGGTGTGAGCTGCGACTCCAGCTGCGACGGCGACAGCGACAGCAACAGCGGCGTCTGCGCTCTTCACTCTCATCGCAGGTAAGAGAAAGTGAGTGTGAGTGAGTGAGTGTATTGTGTTGTTGTTGGTGGTGGTTTATGCTTGCATGCGTGCAAGTGCTTGTCTGCCTCTGCGTGTGCAAAACCGGCTTTAGCAGGCGAACGCTCTCTCTCTACCTGCACGCTCTTTCTCACTCTCTCTCTCCCTCTCTCTCGTTCGATCGCTCGTTGCAACACTTGCGCTGCAGTTCGCTTGCAGTGTGGTGTGTTTTATACCCTTCAAACATAGAAAATACTCAAAAAGAGTATACAAACTCTGTGCAAAGGTATGGAACAGGCAGAAGGAAGCGTAACAAACTTCACAAAGTATATGTATATGTATATTATTAAAAAGTATCACTAGCCTAGTCAATGGAGCCTTATCCGTCTGTCTGTTTATTTGATGGTCAATATCTATTTTATTATATAAGATAGAGACACCAAATTTAGTAAAATGAAATGTCCTGTACACCACACGTAGATCAAGTTTATTTAAATTTTTAAATTAAATTTGTCAGCGACGTGTAAAACATCGACTAACATTTAGTTAGCTAACTATATGTACATTAATATGTACATACATATATCTATGTATCTCTTTTCCAAACTTTAATTCGATCGGACTCTGAACACAGAAGTTATTCAAGTCGCGTTAGCAATTAAGACTTTGTCTATAGGGTTTATATTGGTTTTTCAAAACTGGGCGAAGGATATCTTACTGTTGGGCGCGCTCGAATTTAGCTTTCGTCTGGTTTTTGTTGCTTTTTCTGCTTTTGTTCATTCGTTATCTGTCTCACGTTTCGCATCAGGTTTTTATCGCGCGATGTCGATGTCGATGGCGATTGTTGTCTTCGCCGTTCTCATAACTAACGCAAAATTATATCATAGATCATGCCAATAGTGCATAACCGCAGCAGCAGCGATACAATGGTACAATTTTAGTTACATATAGAGCTTTACAAAGACAAGACAAATGTATGTATGGGTCTACAGTAGATGTGATCTTTATGAGCGGTTAACCTGTGATTTAACCTGTCTGCCTTTTAAACCGCTTTGTACATTGGACAAGTTCAAGTCCCTGGCCTGGCCAAAATGACACGAGCTTAAAACGGAAATTGGAAAGGGGAATGGAATGGGTTTCTTCAAGTCGTAGGCTCAACGGGAAGTGGAAATGAAGTAGAAAAAGCATCAGTAATGTGAGATCTTCCAACTAATTGTAATGAAGTAAATTGAGATAAAACCAACTACTCCTCAGTCATTCATTATATATCTAGTTTTGCTAATGTACCTTCGGCATGTTTGTACATGCTTAAGACAATGTTTGTTGATACTTAGTATAGTAGTTCTTTTCACTGTTTCTTACACACGCTAATCAAAGATAAACATTGCTACATCTTGAGACATGAGAGTCAACTACTTCGTCGATGAGTTGGATTAGTCATCACTTTGAGTGAGTAACATTTATTAGCAGAACGTATTATTTAAGGTTATACAGTTGACATATTTGTTTAAGGCTGTGCATCACTTAACATGATCTCAGAAATCATACCATACCAAACACCCTATCACTTGCTCAAGGATTCTAATCCAATCCATCCCAAATACCCTTTTCTTAGTTCGTGAATTATGCATTTAATAATCATATTCCCTTTATTTTAAATACTTAGATAATGGTTTGAAATGGTTTCAGATTGAAGAGTCAAAAAAAGTACATTTAAGGATTAATCCAATTTAATTAAGATTGTATATTCAAATTATGGATTGAATTGTTCAATAAAAAATTATCAATCAATCATATCTCCGAGTTCCACGACAAATTTATAGATTAATGCATCCCAACCAAGCTATCACATTATCTATCTAGCAAAGTTAACGGATTAATGCAATTTATTTAAGATGTTATTTTATAGACTGAAGTGTTCAATAATTTAATCCTATCACTTAATCCAACTCCAAAATCATGGATTAATCTAACCGCACCCTTTAAGCTTGTGTACTTAGACCATAGTTCGAGGTAATGGGTGGAGAAATTACTGTTTACAACTCACCTCACTTGTAACTTGAGCCTGGTGTAGGGGATTTGGTGGTATATCTTCTTCAGTTTTGTCTGTTTCGTTTTTAGCTTTTGTTGCTATTGTTATTGTTGGTATTGTTGTTGTAGTTTGTGTTGTAGTATCTTTCGTATTGGGCTTCTTTGCAAGCTTTTGGCTTGATTCGTTCGTTTTGGGTTTCGTTTTGGCTTCACTTGTTCTCCTGCCATTTTGCAATGTCTGCAAATCCTTCTTGAGTTGTCCTATATTACGTTCTTTGGTTTTAATTTCCTCTAGCTGCAAAAAACAAATACAACAAATTAGTTTCAGCTCTGCAAAGTTTTGTCATCTCTCAAGACCCAGTTAAATATACTTGTTATATCGTATCTCTCTGTATATAAGCAAAATCTTGTGTGTACGTCTTGTATGATAAAAAGTTGCCCGTCCGCTTCTACGACAACGCGTACAGGTTGTGGGGTTCCTCACTGAACCGAATTGTGCGTAACTTACCAAACGTGTTATTTCAATTTTGGCTGACTTTTGTATCTGAGTCAATCGGTTTTCATATGCAGTTTTCAATTGGCGCATATCAGCTGCCTTCTGTCTGTCAGCCTGCCCAATGATCTGCAAGAAATCACACATCACGCATTCAGCATACTTTATATAAGATACATATGGATATGTTCAGGTATCCAACTAAATGACAATCGTCATCAGCGGGGAATAGGGCAAAAGCATGGTGGCATTAGTGTTGCACTTAGCTGCATTTCCATTAGGCAAACGAGACACATAACAAAACAATCGCAAAAACAATATTTACTCCCTGTCAGATGTCAGAGATGGGCCAACATTAATGGAATTAGTATGTTATTACCAACTGGTATAAAAACAAAGCTTTGCGCCGTATTGCGCTATAGTTGACGAAAGTCCTTCGAACAACATGTCGAGTTGTATTTTCATCTCTTGGTTCTCTTTGGCTTTTCTGCTGCTAGCCATTCTACCATGTTCTGAAAATGGTGTCCCAGTTCCAGTGGAGAATAGTCGCGATTCCGATCTAATGCTCGAGGTTAGCAAGATCTTGTGTCGTGCTCGCATCAAGGTGCTTTTCGTGTACTGGGAGAATCGTCCAACACACGATCATTCGGGCGAAATACTTCGACTTGTCACCAAGTGCGATATATCTTATATATCCCTCAGGTCAGTTAAACAAAGGTATAACCATCGTTATCCTCATTATATATTTATATATATACGGATCAGTTTCTTTAGCCTTAAGCTTTCTTACGAGTTTGGATTTGTATGTACAGATGTATTTCTATAACTTTGGATTTACTTTTATTTAATTTATAATATGTTCTAATATTTAATTTTCTTAAAGAAATCTTAAAGAACATTCAAAGATTTACTGCAGCTATTTTCAACATTTCATTAAATATTGTACTCAAAATTCTTTAGCGATTCTGTAGTTCAATTCTTATTCGCAAAGTTCCACTGTAGTTTGCACTTTCGCTTTGGTAGTAGAATTCTTAGTTTAGTTCTTTATCGTAAGGTGTCACTTTTATTTCCACTTTCCCTTTAATTCTCTTTTCTAGAAAAAAAGCTCGTCCACTGGAATCGGTTCGAGATGACGGCATTCTAATGTACATGGTGATGATAATACGAGACATTTCGGAACCTCTGAAGTTGTCGCTGATCAACAAGAAGTCCGCTGCGAAGCATTTGTCGCACGTAATTCTTCTCGTGCGTGATGCAAAGAATATTTCCCTAGACTGGCTGCGCGCCAGCTTCAGGCAATTCTGGACCATTTGGCTACTGAATATTGTCATAATTTTTTGGCGCGACAATCGCTTGAATGTGTATCGGTATAATCCCTTTACGAACGACTTCCTGCTACCCTTGCCCCTGCCACCGGAGCCGGATGAGTTGCCAACATTGGCGCAACTTTTTCCAAAGGCCATTCCGAACATGCAGCGAAAGCCTCTGCGAATGTGCCTCTATATGGACGATGTGCGCGCCTTCTATGGCTCAAATGGTGAGATCATGGGCACAGACGGTTTGCTCTCCGGTTATGTAGCGCAACGTTTGAATGCCACACGGGTAATCACGCAGCCGCTATCCTATAACATGCACAATCAGTCCACAGACATATGCGCCCAGGAGATCGCCAATGAGTTCGATGACATGGCCATGAACATCCGATTTCTGTCGCCGGAAACCTTTGGAAAACGTGTCGAGCCAACCATATCACATAAGCGCGATGATCTCTGTGTGATTGTGCCCAAGTCCGAATCGGAGACCCTATTCTGGAACCTATTCCGTTCGTTTGGCCAATGGGTCTGGTACCTCATCTTGCTGAGTCTGTTGCTGGCCAATCTCTTTAGCCAGCTGCTGTTGCACGGCCAGCGTGACGGGGTGACTCTTAATCTGATCGCGGGCAGCTTCTCGCAACCCTTGTGGCACATACCGCGGCGCAGCTCGTTCCGCATGTTCCTTGTGTTCTGGTTGTACTTTGGCATGCTCATTGGCAACGCCTTCAAGTGCAATCTGACCAGCATGTTGGTCTACCGTAAATCACTACCGGACATCAACGATCTACGTGAATTGGCCAGTTCCCCATATAAGATACTCATACGGCCTCGTCACATCCGATACATACAGCACTTTTTAACTATTGGGCATCAACACGAGGCACGCATACGACAACTCATGAAGGTGGTGCCCGATGTAGTGCTTGCCGACTATTTGGAGAGAAACGATCGCTCGTTCTCATATCTGGAGAAGTATCACATTGCCTCGTTCCAGGTGAACGCACGCCAGCACATGTGCCGGGGACGACCACTGTTCCACCTGATGAAAAGCTGCCTGGTACCTTTTCATGCTGTCTACACGGTTCCCTATGGTTCGCCCTATTTGGGTTTCCTCAATCGGCTGATACGGGACGCCTACGAATACGGCTTCGAGCGCTATTGGGATCGCATTATGAACGTGGCGTTCATCAAGTGCGGCACCAAGATGCATCACAATCGGCGCAGCAATAACGACGACCCGGTCGTGCTCAAACTGGAGCACTTTCACGCCGTCTTCGTTCTGTGGGCCATTGGAGTTGCCCTGGCTGCCGTGACGTTCTGCTGCGAGCTGCTGGCACATAACTGGCACATAACAAAGCGCAAGCGCTAGGCAAGCGGGCGAGCATGCAAACTAAACCAGGTACAGGGAAACTTCGCTAAAGACACCTACGATAATCTAGGTGTATAGTTAAGACCTGCATGCAGTGAATGATGTAATGAATAAGGTGGGCTTGTCGGCACCTGACGCTCCCTCGTTTGATTCCTTATAGATAGTGCTCAATCACTCACTCACTATACTAAAAAAGGGGCACACTTCTACTGTCGAGGCTACCTTATTCATGCATGCAGGTCTCTAGTTTAAACCATTATCCTTAGCGACCTTTCTCTGTACACATTACACCCACATTATATACACACATAAATTAACGCACATGCATAGTAATCAGCCTCCCTTTGATGTATCTTCTACTAATTACCTGGGTTTTCTCTTCTTTGGTTCTGTTTGCTTCCTTCAGCACGGCAATTTCATTTGTCAGTCTTTGGATTTCATGGTGGACTAGGCCATCGACGGCCACGTGACTATTACTGGCCTCCACGGCCAGCTCGTTGGGTTTCTTTACATTCGCGTTCGATTTCTTTGTCGTCTCCAGAGTCTGCTGCAGTTTTTTCACGTCGTTGCGCCATTTTCGGCTATCGGCATCGTTTTGTGCCCTGCAAGGATATCAAAACAAAGTTCCTTGGCACCATTAAGACTATCGATAACAAAAATAATAACAATGCAAATTGCAATGGCACCTTGTGCAGGGCGCACGCACACTGTTGTTCTTGTTCAAGTTCATTTTTAAGTTTTCATAAATTTTTTTTTTAAGTTTTTATATATTCGAAAAAAATCAAAACAAGACCTTTAATTATAACAAACCAAATCAATAAACACGTTGCTTACCTTAAAGCTCGCACTGCACTGCGTTCAGTTATTAAGCTGGACTTGAGCTGTTAATGGATTTGAATAAATATATAAAATATACTAAATACATTTAAAATCAAATTGTAAATTCATCTTTACCTCATTAACTTCTAAGCGCAGCTGTTCGGCGAGTGCGTTAAGCTTCTGTATGGTGTCCACATTCTCCTGGAGCTTTCGCTTAAAGCGCTGAGGTGCCGTTGAAAGTACATTAACGCCTCCAATTATAACGGGGCGTTCGACTTTGTTGGGCGTCTGTTGTTGATGTAATTGTTGTTGCTGCGATTGCGTTTGCTGCTGATGCTTGGAAGCAGCTTTTGTGATTACAATCTCATTAGTACCGTTATTGTCCTTGCTGCGTGACTTTATATTGAGGTGAATACCCTCGATGCGTGTGCGCTTCTCCTGATTAACGGTATCCCCAACCGATGTGAGCGATGCGCTCAGTTTCTTTTTACGTTTCAATTGATTTTTACTCTGGACCAGCGTCTGCCAGTCTTCTCGCTCTGTCTGGAAGCTTTGTTTCGTCTTGGACACCGAATCGTGTTCCATAGTTTTACGCACTGCTGCCCCATTGTGTGGGGTCAAAATATGTGTGTGTGCGATTTTCTCATTGAATCCTTTGCTAGAGGTCGTTTTTATTTTTTCAGCCATTTTTATATGATTTTCATATATGTTTTATATAAAAATATAGCCGTCGTTATTTTTATTTTTTGTTTAATTTTTTTTCTTAATAAAGCTGCATATACGGTGTGGTCCGACCTAATTGAAAGTCTCGCTATATCTCACATTATTCATTGTAAATATCAATCTCGCAGCCACTGAGTTCATTCAGGGTTTATCTGAAAGAATGGGGAAAATATGAAATATATGTAGATCAAATGTTCATGAAGCTTTAACAATAAGTTGTGCATTCGAATTTATTTTTAAATGGTTAATTTTGTTTATCTTTCGTTTTGGCATTTGACTGGCTTCTGCTACTTCTCGTTGCATTCTATCAACAAGTTCTTCCCCCTTTTATTGATTTGTACAGAAAGTGCGAGCTTTTCTTTGCTACAAATATGTATCACATACGCACGCATACAAACATACATATGGTGCAATACATCATCTACATATTTAGTTAGTGTTACTTTGTAAGTTTTATTTCAACATGACGTCAAGCGGCGCGCCTTCGCAATAATATGATTATACTCACACTCATACCCATCCATAGCACTCCCCATTGGGGTGTACCATGTACCATGTATATCATATACCATATACCATTTAGCGTGGATTGTGGTGTGCACGCATGAGAACCGTATTTTATGATGGGCTACCCAAGCACTAACAAAAATTCTTTACATTGTTCGGGCATCCGCTTATAATAATAACAAAGAGATTTTAATATACAAAGCTATAGTGAATATCGGATGAAATGTATTCAATTGGCTATGTTACAGCTATTCAGTCATATCAATTGCTAGTATCAATTCATTTATGCTTTAAAATAAGTTATTCTAGTAGGGAATAATGTGATACCATGCAAGTTTATCATGAAATAATATTGTAAGATTGTATTCGAATTTCTGATAAGCGAAAATCTTAGAAATGATATCTGATATATTTTTATTACATACTTTACAACTTTTGTTGATAAATCTCATTAATTTTAATAATAATCAAATTTTACTTCATCTCTAATTATGTTTCAAATTTTACATCTCATTTATGGAGCATACACTGTACAACATTTTGAGAGAGCACAGTGCAGACAGCAACAGCTCATCGAGGGCCTCGCGAGTTCATATAAATCGGTCGCTCTCTCGAATTTCCGCAAGATCATCTTTATCAAGGCCGCCGATCTCTATATATACATGATCATATTTATATACATGAGATAGGCATGCACTTTAAATAGCGGCTACGATTGGAATTTGATTTGTAGGACTTAATAAAATATATTACTGCGGACAAGCAGATAACACGTATACGTAAATTTATAGAGCTCGTGTTGCACATTTAATTAAATTAAACAAAGTGTTTTGAAGCCCCCGACCGAGTTGACTTTTATTAAAGTGTTGTAGTAGCACGACATGGTGACATCACGAGGCTTGCCTTTCGCTACTTCCCGCCCACAACATCTCTGGCACAACCACAACCAAAAAAAATAAATAATGAGAAATTTGCCACATTTCTCGCAACATTTGAAACAGTTTTCTGTTTTCAACAAGAAAAATGATGTGAAAACGATGAGTCGTTAAATTTTGTCTATAATGTGCTGGTACGCAGTGATTCATGGTGCAAGATCTTCTCCTAAATACTATGTATACGCACCATTAACATTAAAAACCTTGGATATACTTTGCTAGAAGTAGAACAAAGTTTGGCATGCGTCGTAATTTACATGAGAAATTTGTTTTTCTTCTTTTTATATCTTCTTCTCTCACTCCACACTCGATTTCGTAATGTAAACAGTTTACTTAGTTTCGGTTTGCTTGTTTGTTTTAACTATTTCATTTCTTGCAGTGTACTCTCTGCAGTGACGTCAATTTGTGTGTACTATGTTCATTTTTTGTAGTATCACTTAAGAACTGTTTCCAATTCTATATACATACAGTAATTGTTTCCACAAATATTTTAGAATATATCTCTTCGATTTCAACACGTTTTTTTCGCAATCGTAACACGTAGTTTTTCAATATTTGGTCGGCAAATATTTCGGCTACTGCTAAAGTTCGACGAATAATATGTGAATATCGTTAGCGAAGTTAATTAATAATTATTATATCAATTTAATAAAAATTAAACTATTTACTACTACTATGCGGTTTCGTTTAGCGGAGAGGAGATCTTTCGTTTCGGTCGGACACCGATTGACTAACCCAACGTCGCGAGCTTTCTTGTGCTTTTCCCCGATTCGCTTGCTCCACTTAATTGAAGAAAGCTTTGGCATTTTATTGATGCATTCTCGCTCGGGTTGGGGTCAATTGCCGACCGCACCGAGGAGGGTGGAAAGCTGTGCGTGCTCGAAAGAAATTTCTGACCGGGAAAAGACGCTACTGTTGCCGTTGCCGGAAGCGGCGGCGGCAAATTGAATGAATCTTGAGCATTTGTTTTGACTGCATTCATAACAAAAACAAACCGTCTCCCTCACTCCCTTACCCTTAAGACGGAAGACTAAATGAGTGGGGGACCAGGAGGAGCAAGTTGCCGACAGCTGAAGCTTTACAAATGATACACAAATTTATGACAACGACTTAACGACACGATGAATGATGGACACAATTAGGACGGCCTAAGATTTCACATCAATATTTCTAAACATAGACGAGCCCAATTATATTCACATAATACTCCCATTTTCAATATACTTACTCCTTTTACGTATAGTATGAATATTTATTCATATCGTTATCCAAATCGTGCACAGTTCGTAGTTTCGTAATCACTTTACTCTTGCCTCTCGAAACTCATTTGACATCTTTTCTTTTGCCAGAGTTCCGAATCCACATTACCGAATTAGATTCAGATGAAACTATTTGTGCATGTTGTGATAATTAGTTTTAAATTGGCTATATTAGCTATATAGCCCTGCTGCTCGAACAAAACAACTCACTCAAGTTGAGCGATCGGAACAAACTGAAACAACACGCAAGAAATTCGAAAATGGAATTTACATACAGCCTATGTGTGTGCAGCGAGTGGAACATCGCCAAATTTATATAAATAGATAGAATAATATATCTATATTTGAAGTTTCAAATAAAAGGGGACAAATGTATGTAGATCTACTTTCAATACTAATTTCTATAAATGGATGAAAAGAGCGGCGACTTAATTAGGAGTTTTTAAACTACATAATGCAAATTTTCTGCGAATCACAATTCACTTTCACTATTATGCAGTTTTTGTAACGGACTTTCTTATACGTTTTTGCGTGGGGCTTTATTTCAAATGATGATATCGATAATTAAACTGCAATAATAAAAATATGTAATAAGCACATAACACGCAGAGTAATTCAAAAGGTAAGTTAAAGGAATAATTCAAATAATAATTCAAGCAAAGTAAAACTTTTACAAATGTGCGGCAAGTTAGTTACAGCTGATAGTGCATTGATTGCTGCTATCAAGCAAATTGTATTGTCCCCATCGATATTTAAAAACTAAACTTCACGCGGCGATTATTTGAACATCGCAATTAATATGGTATTTGCGTGACAGGCTATCGCACTGGAGAATACGATATTTGAGCTTATATCGATATCAGAGCAACCCTGCGATATTAACGATAGCGTCATCGATAAGTTACAGCCTGCCGCTTACTCATTGCGGAAAACGTGAAAGAAAATCATATTGCCGCCTGTCTGCTACCAAAATTGATTGTTTTAGCTAATATTAACGTCTAACGGCAAATACCATCACTTAAATATGGTTAGTACATGTGTAAATTAAATATTAAACACTAAATCAAATGATAATACCTAGTAATTCAAGTAAATGCGATATTGGTGTTATTTTTTACACCATGTGCACCTCGTGATCAAATCATGTATTTAAATAATTAAGAAAATATATCCAGTGAATAGCAATTTGAAGGCAAATACAACAAATTATCCCATAATGCACTGCACTGCATTGCAATTGTGCATCGTGCGGCATCCAAACATAACCTTCAAAGAAGCTTCTCGCAAAACCACGACATATTGAGGCTGTCAAACCGCTATATGGCTGACTAATTTGTTGGGTATCCCATACCCATTTCGTACCATTGCAGCAGCCACAAATAGTGCTCCTCAAGGAAGGCACCGATACGTCGCAGGGCAAGCCTCAGCTAGTGTCGAACATCAATGCCTGCCAATCGATTGTTGATGCAGTGCGCACCACTCTGGGACCGCGCGGCATGGACAAACTGATTGTAGATTCTCAGGGCAAGGCGACCATATCCAATGATGGTGCTACAATCATGAAACTGCTGGAGATTATACATCCTGCAGCTAAAACCTTGGTAGACATAGCCAAGTCACAGGACGCCGAGGTAAGTCCCGATGCGTAATGCCTACCTCTCTGTTTTTAATTCACCCAATTTTTAAAATAGGTGGGCGATGGCACCACTTCAGTCGTACTACTGGCTGGTGAATTCCTCAAGCAGGTTAAACCCTTCGTCGAGGAAGGCGTGCATCCGCGTATTGTGATTAAGGCCATACGTAAGGCCCTGCAGCTTTGCATGGATAAGATCAACGAGATGGCCGTGCGCATTGAGAAGCAATCAAAGGAAGAGCAGCGTTCTCTGCTCGAGAAATGCGCCGCCACAGCCATGTCCTCCAAGCTGATACATCAGCAGCGCGATTTCTTCTCAAAGATTGTGGTCGAAGCTGTGCTTTCGCTGGATGAGCTGCTGCCGTTGAACATGATTGGTATTAAGAAGGTTGCCGGCGGTTCGTTAGAGGAATCCCAATTGATCTCTGGCGTCGCATTCAAAAAGACCTTCTCCTATGCCGGCTTTGAGATGGCACCCAAATCCTATGAGAACTGCAAAATTGCCTTGTTGAACATTGAACTGGAACTGAAGGCCGAACGCGACAATGCCGAGATTCGTGTGGACAATGTGAAAGAGTATCAAAAGATCGTGGATGCCGAATGGCAAATTCTGTACAACAAATTGGCCAAAATTCACGAATCCGGCGCCAATGTGGTGCTATCCAAACTGCCCATTGGCGATGTGGCCACACAGTATTTCGCCGATCGTGACATTTTCTGCGCTGGCCGTGTTCCCGAGGAGGATCTCAAGCGCACAATGAAGGCCTGCGGTGGCGCTGTCATGACCACAGCGAATGACATCAATGTCAGTGTACTGGGCAAGTGCGAACGCTTCGAAGAGACCCAAGTAGGCGGCGATCGCTTCAACCTATTCCAAGGTGCGTTTGTACATATCTTTACTATATCATCATTATACTTAAACCATTCCAACCTACAGGGTGTCCGAATGCCAAGACCAGCACACTGATTCTGCGCGGCGGTGCAGAGCAGTTCTTGGAGGAGACGGAGCGATCACTGCACGATGCTATTATGATTGTGCGTCGCACGATCAAACATGATTCTGTGGTTGCCGGCGGCGGTGCCATTGAAATGGAACTGTCCAAGGTGTTGCGTGATTATTCGCGCACAATTGCCGGCAAGGAGCAGCTGCTGATTGCTTCGATTGCCAAGGGACTGGAGATCATACCGCGTCAGCTGTGTGACAATGCCGGTTTTGATGCAACAAACATTCTTAATAAGCTGCGCCAGAAGCATGCCCAAGGTAAGTCTTTTGCCATACGCTTTATATAGATCCCTATATGAGGAATCTCTAGGGTATATCACTGGGATATGATCATATAAACTATACGTTGTTCAACTCCATACCCGTGCAAAGGGTATATTAATATTGGCTACACAGAAGAGACATCTCTTAAGTATATGTATGCTCTTGATAAGCATTAACAGGCGATTCTAACTTGAAATGTCCGTCTGTCTGTGGCACTGTTGATAAAACTAGCTACACATGCTTTTAATTGTGGAATGCTCTGAATAAGTCACAACGAACAAGATCTTTTACAAATTCATGGTCAATATTAGAAACATCTGCACCGTTACATAGTACTTAAACTAGTATAGAAACAATCGGTCAAATGGTTTAGGTCCCGGTATAGGTATAGATCTCTCGAAGATAGTTTTTCTCATTTGTTTTTGAAATAAGTTTATTGGTTTTATTCACGTATAGTTGGATATTCATGTCATATTCTCATCCTTGAGGCGTTCGTGCCACAATTTGAAGCATGGATCCTGGCAGAGTCCCGGATTATTGGGGCACAGGTTGCACATGTATTTGGTGAACTGCAACATGCCAACCTTGTTACAATGCTGGCAATTCTTACGCAATGGCTTCGCTGTCTTGTCCTGCTGAATGGTAATCAGCTCGTGCATGGGTTCCTTGAGCTTCGACTCGGGGATGGGTCGGATGACTCCGGCTGCAGTAGATACCCTAGATTTCGTATCCTGCCGCTTGCTACTGACAGTGGCTGTAGGTGACACAGCCTCCGCTTGCTGTGTGGGTGCTACAACAGCCACTGCCGCCGGCACAACATCTTCCTTGAGCAGCGACTTGATGATAGCCACACGAAACTCCGCATAGGTCTTCAGCTTGACATCAGTGTTGGGGAAGCCGCGTGTGGGCTGCGCATTGGCCAGATAAAGCAGATGAGCGTTGAATACCAGCATGTTGAGCAAATAGACAATCAACTGCTGCTGCCGTTGCATGCCAGCACAGCTGGGCTGATAGCTAATAAGCTGCTGTCGTGTGGATTGTGTGGAGCGCAAATGGAAATCCAATTGTTGTATCAACTTGGGCCTGGCATTGATCTTCTGCATGGACATTTCCTTCGCGTAGATGGCCAAGCAATCGGAGCTGTAAAAATAGACACACTTCTCGCGGCGCCGCCACTTGGCCATCATCAGGGGCGTGGCATAACGGGTGGCAATGCTGTTCGGTGTCATCTGCTGATGCACTAAGGCCTTGCTGTTCCCATAGCGGTTCCTGTCCAACAATCCACTGCAGTAGGTGCGACGCTGGGCGAGCACATTGGCCAGGCCATAGCTACCATAGTATTTGCATGCATAGACGCTGTGTCCCCGATGCTGATGCTCCTGCAACAACTGCAGTGCCAGCTCGGTTCGCTGCACTACCAATTGTCGGGAATTCCGCGCCAGCTGCTGTTGATCCACAATCTCCGGCAGTATGCGTACTATCAGGCCGCTCTGTTCGCTAAGCAAGTGCAGCATGACCGCATTGCATCGATGTCTCTGGGGCAACTCGTTTTGAAAACTAAACTTGCCTTTCCACTGTATGATTGGATCGTTCAGCACCAGCGGCTGTCCACAGACATATAGCTCAGCCATGCGTAGATTGAAGAAGTTGACCAGTTTTCCAGCATCCCCGCCAGCATTGTGTGCACTGCCTGCATTCGGATCGAGCTCATCGAAGCTCAGCCACTGCAGCAGCTGGAGGAACCTTTCCAGTGGCATTTTCTGTGCGAATCCCACAAATCCATGAAACATATTGTCGCTCCAATAGTCACTCAGCTCCGCTAGCTTCACATCGCTCAACAGCAGGCAGAGCCCCAGAAAGGTTTCCAACTCCTCCGGGCTTGCACGCAACGTCAAATTGCGTTGATTGCAACCGCGTGCCAATTGGGCGAAGAAATCGGAGCGTGCCCCAAGCAGTGTGTTGAAGTAATACAAGGGACAGACGAACTTGCGGACTGTCTTCAGGCCCATCTGCTGTGTGGGTGTGTTGAATTTGAAGATGAGGCGTGGCGATGCCTGATGCACAGTCCACTCGGCATCGTAGTCATCCTCATCATCTGCAGAAGGGGGAGGGAAGAAGAAGGCAATGAGTTGGGGTATTTATATTAGAGAGACCTAACTCACCCTCGCAGAAGAGCTCACGTGGTGTTAGGTTAATCTCAGAGTAGCCATCCTCATCCGAGTCACTTTGCTGCAACTCCAGCTCCAGTTCACATTTGATGTTGTCCTCCTGACTTGTTGTTGCACTCCCTTCTTTCTGCTTGTTCACCGCCAGTTGAAGCTGCAGCTCAGTTAGATCTGGTTTAATGTCCATACAGTCGTAGTCGGCCAGCGGGTAACTGTTTAGAAGCAGAGGCTCCGTTTTGGTATCGAGACTCTGCCGCTTCACCGGCGACCTGTGCACATCCTGACGCGGTCGCAGTTGTTGCTTTCGTTTGCGTCCCGATGAGGACATTGTCAGTTGCAGTTGAATTTTAAAATTTGTACGAATTTATATTCTTTTTCTTTATTTTTATTGGTATTTTCTTTAAGCAAGTGCAAAGAAAAACTGCTGTTCTGTACTAACTCCTCTCTTCTTCGGCACTAGCGCGTGTTTGTCTTGGCAGCTCTTTCGTTCGCCAACGGCTGTGCCATAGTGTGTGCTCTTTCGCACCCATTGTGCGGTACGAGCATATTTGTTGCTTTGTCTTATGCGCGGGCACTTTTTCATGGAGTTGCCATCACGCTCGAAGTTGCTTGCGTTTGCTAGAGATGTGCGTGCTTGGCGCGCACACAATGCGACACGAAATTTTGAAAAAAAAATACTGAATACTGATTATTAAAATTGCGAATTTCTAATCTAAAGATTTATGTACTTTTTTAATCAAGTATTTTTTGTATTATTAAATTATGTCATTCTAAATAATATAAAAGAAACAATTATGCGGGGGAATATTATTATTATAATTACACAAATAATTAAATTTATAAAAATTTCTAAATTTTGAAATTATTTTTTCTTCTCTTTTTTCTAGGTGGTCAATGGTATGGCGTTGATATTACCAAGGAGGACATTTCCGATAACTTTGAGCAGTGCGTCTGGGAGCCTTCGATTATCAAGATCAATGCCCTGACTGCCGCCGCTGAGGCTGCTTGCATGATTCTGTCTGTGGACGAGACAATAAAGAGCCCAAAGGCTGGCGAGGCGCCAATGGCAGGTGGTATGGGAATGGGTCGCGGTATGGGCAGGCCCATGTAAAAAATACTTATACTACATTTACTACAAGTGTAAATTTACTACAAGTATCACCCACAACAACAACACTAAACATCAACAAAATACACAAAAATACCCACACACTCATTGCGTTTCGTGAACATTTCACTTGCATTTCTTTCTTTTTAAATTAACACACACACACACAAGTTCTCACATGTATTAGTGGTCATAAAACGCAGGCTTTCTTCTTCAACTTATACAATAACTGACCTATGCCTATGTCTAATAATAATAAAAGAAAACATTTTCATAACACAAGCAAGCGTGTTTTAATTTCAGCTATCTGGTAACCTTAGCTGTTCTTTCTATCTCTTTCAGCTGCAGTAAGAGCCAAAAGCCGGCAAAGATCTATTAAATTAATAATTTAAAGAGCAAACTCAATAATAGAATGCAAATGAAAATCCTAAAGGGACTTTCATTAGAAAACAATCCTAAGACACATTTGCCAAAGCTCAGCCATTAATTATTATGAAATGTAATTTAATAATTAACTACGCTAATAATAAAGCATTAACCACTTTCAAACATTTAAATATGCCGAACATCTCCCCACCTGTTGAAATGCTGCATATATTTTAGTGTACAGTAAGCAATTCCTTGTTGCATCGATCTGGCAACCTTGTGAGCGATTGCAGTGCGCTTTGCTAGCGTTTTTCACACGCGGCACGCGTCAGTTGATAGCTGTTTTAGTAGTCAGCACGTTGTTTCTGCGCGCGTTTTTCCCACGCACACGCACACACAAACAAAACAGCGTGAGAAACAACAACAATATAAGAAACGCGGCAAAATGGGCAACCACAAAGTGCTGAAAACAGCCGGAATAAACCTGCGCTATTCCATGTACGATTTTATAGATGCCGTCAAAAAGCATCACATTATCTGGGATCGGGAGCACAAGAACTTCCACAACCGTGAGTTGCGCGATCAGGCCTGGCAGCAAATTGGGCAACAGCTGTGCAAGAATTTCAAGCTGGCAAACAACGCAGAAAAGCAGGAGATAAGTAAGTACGGAAATCTTTGACGAGCGTTTCCTTTATATATTTCTCTATCCCCCGCCTACAGCAAAGACATTGCTGAAACGCTGGAAAAATACTCGCGATAGTTATTTGCGGGTAAATAGGCTGCGCCAGAGCGGCGATGAGATCGCACGTGCCTCGTATATATACGAAAAGGAACTTGGTTTCCTCTTGGAAGTCAAAGCAGAGGATGTGGAGGAACAGGCGGAGGAGTCAAAGGAAGCACCCGGAAAGAGTCCAGCAAAACGCAAGCAATTTCGCACACTACGATCGCCAGCTAAGCGGCAGTGCAGGGAATTGGACACAGTGCCTGATCCCGAGTTAGATCAGCAACAGGATGACGGTCTGCACACGATGCTGGACACACTGAATTGCAGCAGCAGCACAACTACAAATGCCTCCACATTGCACAACCCGAAGAACGAATGCAACTCAACCAGTTTCACGCCAGACCTCAACGCAGGCGCAGCAGTCCCTGCAGCCTCGTCGCCCTCCCTGGCCAACGGCGGTGGCAGCTCAGATCCTCCAGATCCTGATCAGGCATTCTTCGACAGCATTAAGCCCGATATGCAGCGCATGAGCAGCGATCAAAAGCTCGAGTTCAAAATCGATGTCTTGAAAATACTTCGCAATTTCAAGTGAATTAGCAATTGTCATAAGTGAAACAGCTTTAAATTTAGTGCATAAGAGAAATTTGATTATATTTCATTTTATGTAATGTGACTGAATTTATGGAAATACAAAACGACAACACAAACGGCAGCATGTAGCCCTGGTTGCAAATGGGGCGATTGCTGCGCATGGGAAACAATAAACAAAATGTATATTTTAGCGACAATCAAATAAGATATACAATGAATAAAATTTAAATTATAATAATTTACTGTAAACTGATATTTTCGAACACAATTTACACGCCTATGAACAGAAATTACAGTTGCAATCGAAACAAAACATCGATACTATCGAAATAGTATCGACTTGCGATAAAAATGAACATTTACGTGTATCGATTTATGTGGCCCTGAAATCGTAAAAGAAACTAAATTGATGCCATTTATTTCAGCTAGTTAAATTTAAATAAAAATTTAAATTTGTTTATTTTTAATAACCATATTTTGGCATATGCTCTCCACATTCGGTTAAAATATAAATATTACTATCGAAAGAGCATATAATGAATGTTCATGTACGAGTATAATGACTAAAGTGGTATTTAATCATAATTTGTAATAATAAAAACTAAATTAATTAAATTAACATAAATTCAAATTTTCTTTTATTTTCTGTTGTTAAAAACTTATAAATAAAATACCCATTTTGTTCAGTGTTCTTAATTTTCAACCCCATTTTCAACATTTCCGTTGCCCTTATATTTTGTTATACGTTGATCATATACTCGTATGTATAGTTATTGCTTTTTCCACCCCTATAGTTTCAGTCCCACGATCACTGTTTATAAAAATCAATATATGCAGTACTTAAGTGCTTGAATTAATATAATCAGTGAGTATATTGTTTTCCTTATTGCTTTTGAAAGGCTTCTTGTGTTTTGTGCAACCTGTAAGATCGGTTCCGCATCGATTTTCACCAAAAAGGGATAGTACATTGTTCTTACATTCATGTGTGTGTGTGTGAATGAATATGTATTGTTTGTGTGTGTATATATATGTACATACTTATATGTAAGTGTTTCTTATTGACAGCATAATTGAAGGTAAGAGGCAACCGTGAACAGGCTCACGAACCAAGTGCCCGTGCTGGCACATATTTCATATATGAGAGCGATCCTATATACAGAATATATACATATGTATGTATGTACCCGCATAACACACACACACGCACATACAATACATATTCATGGCCTTATAAGTATTTATATTGTATGCACGTTTTTGTGGTAGTTTCGAGTTTCAGGAATTTCAGGACCATCAAAGTGGTTGGGGGAACAGACTGGGACCCTGTCGGGTTGCACATTAGCGACGGCTGTGGCAGCTGCTGCTCTGCTCGATCGTTCTCTTGTTCGTTTCTCGGTTCGTTCGATCGGTTCACGCGTCGCTTGCTTTGTCTGGCGGCTACCTGAATCCACTCGTAACGTATTCACAGCGTGCGTAACGTATTTTCCCAACAACAACCACCGACCCTAGGGAGATTTGGGTCAGAAGAAGGCCTCGGCTTGCCTAGAACCCCGCCTGTATACCTGTATCGATGCCGAGCCTGGCGGTGCAATGCCAGTACAGGAAATCCTTTTCTCTATTCCAAATTCTTCTTATTGTTTTCACTTTGGCAGGACTTAGTATCTATACGTAGTTCTTAGTTCTTAATCTAAATCTGCACATCTATTGGTTCAGCTCTCGGCGAGTACAACCTGTGTGTTCTGGTATCGCGTCCATGCCTCGTCCGCCTGCTGCAGCCAAGCAGAGACCTCCTGCTGTGTGGAGAGCAATCGATGTTTTTCCATCGCCAGCTTGAGCAGCACAAACTCCAATGTACGCGAGCCTCCTTGAAGGGATGATGGTGTGCTCAGATCTTGCACCAGTTTTATATATTTGCGCAACTGTTCGATCAGTTCAGCGAACTCCAGTGAACTCCTCTCGAGCTGTGCGTCCACCTCGTTCGTGTAGCGCAGTGTGCGTTTCAGCAGCTTAGCTAAGTCATTGCTGCGTCCCGCCAGCGGTGTCAGCTCCTGATTGAGTTGTTGAACTGCACGCCTGGTGGCCATCAGATGCTCCAATGCCGTCTCGCTGTACTGCGCCCGCTCTGGCCAGTTGGTCAAGTTTGACAAGTTGTTGTTCTCCTCCACATACACCCGATTATTGGCTATAGTAATGGTCTGATTCATCACCTCGCTGGAGTCGCTTGAGTTTGACGGTTGCTTCACATTGAAATCCAGCGAAAAGTGGAAGATAACGTTGGCCTGCAAGGGAAATGAAATTGTAGGAAAGTTTCCCTAAAGATACTACTCTCTATAGCTTACCTGGCTCAGGGAGCTCAGCATTATCCCGACAATGAGTATTACTATCAAAGCTAAAGACATCTTGCAGGGAAGCTGGAAAAAGTTGAACTGATCTCTCTCGAGCTCTAGGCCCGTGGCAGGCAGATCGATCACACCATACTCAGCATCTTTGGGCTTATCAGGAAAATTGATAAGTGATTTCTACTACTCAATGAATGACAGGCGGCAGGCGGCTGCTCGTTCGGGGTTGTGAACTCTCCCAGACAATCGGCAAGTCACGTGGGTCGTCTCGGCATAGTATGCCATATGGTATATAGTAAATATAAGTATATGTGTGGTTCTAAGTAGTAAATGCAGTTCTCGCAATCATCATCAGTAGATTTTTGTATTTCCCCTTCAGTTTGTCAATTTACAAATCTGTACTCAATATAAATATATCTACTTATCCCTCAACTGTTCTAAATTAATAATTTAAACCGGTATTTTACTTAAAGCCTAAGGCTGAAAAATGGTCTTGAGCTTAACCGGTTTTTTATCGGTGTTCCAGATATTTAACATAATAAACAACGCTTTAAAACATGTATTTGTATGATATGTAGTTGCTATTTCGAATATCTTAAAAACTGAAGTTAATTTTCGTTATTAATTTATACAATAAATTTAAACAATACAAGAATTTCATAAGTTCATCACAATGTGATCGGTATAACATATAGCTGGCATAGGAATAATCGGCCAAAACGAATACTTTTCAATGACTTATTAAGCTCTACCAATATATATTGTATCAGTAGCTTTTAATTATTTTATTATAAACATTAGTTGAAAATTTAGATATTTTTTAGGCTTTCAATATAGCTGAAAATATAAATGGTGATCCTTAAGATACATATATATTAGGATTTCAATGTAACTCATCTAATGAATAAAGATCCTCAGTCAACCTATTCGAGTGACTCTTATAGTACGCATTTGTTTGTGAGTAAACATGTGCACAGGCGTCACATCATACTCACTCACACTAACAAACGTAATTACACTTGTCTCTTTATATTATTTAAAAATAATAAGAGATTACGCCAAAGTGTTATCAAATACAATAAAAATACTCTAGAACGTTTTACGTACGTATTGAACTTGTGTACATACATACTTATGTACATCGTATATACATATGTACATACATACTTATCTAACTATCTTTATTTATCTGTGTATTTGTTTGTATACAGTCTGTGAAGAAAGTGTTTTGACAAATTGTTTATTGACTTCCGTTTAACTTACGTTATTTTTATTCTGAACTAACAGCGTATAGTAAGTACACATGTACAATTTTTAATTTAAGAGTTTTATACAAGAGTATGTACATATGTATGTATGTATACAAATATATTTGTGACACTTTATATTTGCAAAAGAGTTGGGCTGCCTGACCTAAAAAGTGATCTATTTATCCTCGTGTCTATGTTTATGTACAGTTTTTTTTATAAAATAATAATGTTTATTATTCTTAATATAACAATGTAGACAATCTACGTATATTAAGTAGACTTGAATGTACATAATTGGGTTCATATTTGGTAATTTACTCCTTGTCGATTGACTCCTTGCTAATGAACTTCCTTGCTGTAATATGTACATACATATGTAAAACTTTTGATTAAGTTTCGATAGTTTTAAGCAAGAGTGCCTGCACTATCAACTATTTCAGCGTACCAGAAAGTACATTTGCAAATGTGTATAAATGCAAAACAATATACATGTATGTATATACAAGTGGATTTATATTCATATTCTTGTATATGTGTGTGGGTCTATATATAAATAAAAGAACAAGTAAAAGTGCAAGTACATACATACATACATATGTACATACATATGCATTTCGATAGCAATTATGAAGCTTTGTTTAAGCTGTGGACAGTCACGTAGGCCACAAGAAGTGTTCGTGCTCATGGATTTGAATATTTACATAAATACATATGTATGTACATGCATACATATGTTAAGACAAATACACAAATGCCGACCTGATACACACATACATATGTATATATGCATGTACATACATACATACATGCATGTATATACATATGTATGTATATATGTATGTGTGTGTATTCATCAATATGAACCCGCATAAATCAATGTTTTCAAGATCACTTCTCGTTACCCCGTCTAAATTGATTTGTCAATTTCAATTTCTCACAGTGTGTTCCCATCTGCTCGTGTCTATTATACTCGTTTCGATTAGTCTGCTGTTTCGAGTACGTGTGCTGATTACAACAGAAACGAGAAGGTGTGCAATAAAAGCGTTTCAAATAAAAGTAAACACACATGTATGTATACATGTATGTATGTATATAGTACATATGTATGTATGTACATGCACAGATGTACTCCATAGATGCACGTGAAACTCGATCAAAACTTTCTATGCCATGCACACACATAGAGCCTAGCTGTTCCATAAACAACTTCTGTTATGCACATATGCATGTATACACTCATATAGCCGAGTTTATTTGTAGCTGTGTATCAAACCCAAGCAGCATCGTCGACTGCGACGCTTGCAGCGCTGTCGCAACGAAAAGTATAATAAAACAACAAGACGCAAAAATAACAGCAACTGGGAATCAATAGTAGAAATTGCGCAGTAAAAATAAATTATTCCATAGCTTGAAAAGCCGCTGGCACCAACACATACACTCACACATGTACACGCACGAGATACGCGTGTGTGTGTGTTTATGTGTATTTCCATTTTGTATTAAAAATTATTTTTATATTTTTCAGCTTTTGCGTATGTCGCACAAGCCTACGTAGATACAACTGTGAGTATGTATGAGTAGAATGTAAATACGTTCGCATGTGTGTGTGCATACAATGATAATACACTTCGTGTCAGGTCAAAATCAACGGCAGTATGTGTATGTATGTGTGTGCGCGTGTGAGGTACTACATACATACATACAAACTTACGCACAAGCTTACGCACTTACAGAAATAAACGTTAGTGCGTGAGTTTGTATACACACATGTGTATATGTGTATGAACATACATACACGCATAAGCTCTCATCGCGTGTGTTGTTTTCTGCTGTTGTGTTGTTGTTTTTTTGCCTCTTTTTCTTTCTCAACAATAACAACGCGAAGTCGTATTCGCTATCGCAACGCCTTTCCTGGGTCGGGGAGGGGAGGAGGGAGACCGCATTAGTTGGAAAGAGCTCGAGCGATACGCAAACATTTGCCGAGTCAACGTCAACGACGAGTTGTCTATGCTTTGAACATGTACAAACACACATACATACACATGTACATATATGTATTCATGTACACACATACATACGGCAGTGTTTTCTTGCGTCGCCTACACACCCCACTCCCCCTCACAGTCTACACGTTTGCTTGTTGATTGCAATTATCGCAAGCACAGCACCATAAAAGAAGAATGGCAGAAAAACAAAACAGAAATGAAATTGTTTACGCGTTTTCTTTGAAATAGCCTACATACTGTTGCGAGAGTGTGTGTCTTGGATGTGCAAATCTACATACATATGTATGTATATACATACATACACACTTAAATATGTACATACATGTATATGTATGTGAGTAATTTAGCTTTGTTAAACGAGAGGGTGGTCGTCCATTTGCGTATTTACAAGCAGCTTTACATATTAATATGTATGTATGTATGTACATGAGTACATATGTAATGCTTGCACTAGGCAACAAAAGTATAAATAATAGTCCATACAATACCTGGCAATAGCACAGGTACATTTTTAAAAATACTAACAATGAAGTTTTATTACTATTATTATCATATTTTGTAAAGATATTATTGATTTTCATAAAAACAAGTTACTTTAAAATGTCCAATTATTATGATATAAAAATTACAATATAAAAATACTATAACATTAAGCAGACTATGGCCGAACGCACAAGAAAATGATTATTTGAAAGTTCAAGACTTCTAATCGCGTTGGCGGAGGTACCTCTTTCAATATATTAATTTTACATTGTACTGAAAAAGCCCAATTCATCCCACGAAAAATTCCATGGAAATACCATTACTAACACACACCAAAGGTAATCATCTGATAATGATATTGTAGTTCATTGAGTAGATGTTTGACAGCTCGAACGCAGATATACATACATATATCTTATGTACAAATGTATTAAAGGAAGTTAAGAAAAATTCTTAAGTTTTTGCCATCAAAATAGCAGAAGACATAGTATAAGAAAGATCACATAAATACCCATCCACGAATTGAAGAAGACACATAGAACGAGAACGGGATTTAACATACAACTCCGAATAAGAATCTGCAAGTAACTGTAAGAAAACAAAAGAATCGCCTTGATGTTGATATCAGTAAAAAAGTGTAGTGTTTTATAAATTTATCCTTATTTATGTTGTTACACTTTCAGGTAAACAAATTAAAATCAATTGAATTTAGTTAAGCTTTTCAGTGTAACACTTTGCATACCTATTGTTTTGTCCGTGACTGTACAATACATTTGTTTTGGTTTTTTTTTGCCAAAAATATCTCAACACGGACATAGGCCAGAAAACAATAGTGCGTACAAACATATTTATATATAATATATAGGTTTATGTATGTATACATGTAATATGTACATAAGTATGTGGCTCCAACATGTACATAGGTATGCGTGACTATACGCGTTATCATGAATACAATAGTACAAAGCACATGTACATATGTATGAATAAATACATATGTAATATGTACATAAGTATGTACAATTATACGTTCGTTTGCAAATGTATGTTTGTATGTATGGACGTTTCCAAAAGGCATGAAATTCGCTTGTTGCTCAGCGTCACTTTTTGTTTAGCTGGAATGATTCAGCAACTTAAAATAAATAAATTTGACACATGGATCTGTTCACATATGTACATACATATCTATGTATGTATGTATATACTATGTGTATGTATTGTGGGCCTTTTAGTACGTAAACGAACACAGATTAGCCACAGCCAAATTTCGTAAAGCCAAAAAATGTATATGTACATATGTATGTATACATACATACACATTTATTTTACAAATTGGCAAATATCTGCTTTATTTCTACATAGTATGTATGTTTGTATGCAAGTGTATATCAGTTTACGTTAGAGAAGTTTAACTGGAAATACATGCAACCAAACACGTGTTTGTGTGTGTGTGTTGCAAAACTTCGCTTTGTTCGTGTCTCGTCTGCGTAAATCCAGTTTTATTTCGCGACAGCATTTAATAAACAACTCTAAACCGATCACTTCTCTTTCTTCTTCTATACGGTGGTCTCTTTCCAGCTTGACGACGACGACGGCGGAACAGTGGGGCGAGGATGGCAAAGGTGATGCGAGGCACGTTTACAGTTTTTTTCTTTACCTTCTGTGATTTTTGGTGCGACAACAACGAGAAATCACCACAAGCGTTTACCAGTTTCCAGTCATGTGTGTGCATACATTTAAGCCCAACTGTGCCAGATAATACTAGTTTCGTAGAAACCGTGTGAAGTGACTCATTCCTAATAAATATTTATGTACCACTGTATGTATTTCTATCGAATGTGTTTTTATATCTTTGGTAACGAGGTGTTTCTCTTTGTATTGAATGACACTGAGCTGCTCCGGGGGTATTACCCACTGTGCCCATTGTACCCCGTTCAAGACGAAACACTCAATGATGTTTGCATAACCTCCGTTTCATACCGTATCCGCGTTTAGGCACACACTGAAATCGGTCTCTTTGTTCATATAATTTTTGGGGGTTGGGGTGTTTGAATTTAGAGCGGATGTAGGAAACCTAGAGTGTGTGTGTGTCACTTGGAAAATGCTTCGATTATTTTAGCTTCTTCTTACAATTTTCTGCTTATCATGACAATTGTGCGATTTTTCAGCCGCAAATAAAGATAACTTTAATTTAACAATGCAATTGGCAATTGATAAAAAGAGAGTACAATATTGTGTACATTGCTATGTAGGTACATACATACATTTGTCTCTGTGTGTGGGCAAGCACATGGAAGCCACGCGTTGTTCATCTCTGCAAGGGTATTTTCTGTTCGCCGTAAATAAATGTTTCTTGCTGCATTTACACCCACAGACAAGTTGATCTACAATAAATGCGCCTATACACATGCATGCTTGCACATGCCCTGTGGCTTTCGTTTATTGCGTATCCATGTGCTCTTGGAAACGGCGTTCCAAACCGATGGATGGAACGTGCGCGACGACTATGTGTGGAACACATGTGGATGCCATGCGGTCGCTCTCGCAAGCTGTGTATGTACATATGCCGATAAGCTGTGTGTATGTATGTGGAAGACCGAGCGACGGTGGCAGGGTGGGGGTCAAAGGGGGCTAAGAATGTTAACAGAAATAAAAACGCAAACGTCAGTTGTTTTTTTTTGGTTAATTATACAAAGCTTCAATAAATTTCTTTACGAAAGCCATGTACAATTGTTTATTTTTTTCTATTGTTTTGATGGTTGTTGTTGTTGGGATTCTCGTTTTCCTCTTTTTGTATTATCTTTTCTTTTTTTTCAAATTGTTACAAGTTGACTTGATTCTAACACAATTTCAATATTGCTTTTACAAATTTTCATATACCGATTCGTATTCACGAACTCCAATTCGGTTTTTACAATGTTCAAATTGCATGTTGTTGTGGTCCATTAACAGTAAATTGTGTTGGTTGGATGGGGTTTATCTTTAGTTAGGTTAGGCTTTCAATTTGTAAAATACATGTATAAACCGGATTTAAAATTATATAGCAAAGTATCACAAAAGATTGCAAATTAAATTGTAAATTAGATCAATGGAGGAAATTAAAAAATTACAAATATACATACACATATATATATTTATATATATACATATATAGTAAGACCGATTAATCTCTGCTTAAAAGTTGTAAAAATAATATTCGAACTCCAATAAAATATTATCATTTCTGCTATACAATTGAAATCGTCATTAAATGAGAAACAATAAAGAAAATAAACTAATAAAGAATATCTGAATTAAAGCGCTCTGTTTCTTCTTCTGTTTTAATTTTTGAATTGTTTTTCTTCTTCGTTTGTTTGCTTTTTCATTTATCTTCGAATCATGGGGGCTGCGCCGACTTTGTGCTGGGGCACTGTTTCGATCTCTCGATTGGCCCCGAGACTATAAACTTTAAAATGGAAATTAATTTGTACTGATTGGTGTATTTTTTGTTGTTGTTAAAAAGTTACCAAAGCCAAAACGCGTAGCTTGATCGACTCGAAGGTAAGCGAAAAAGGAGTAGAATGATCATCATTATTATAATTGTTCTTATTATGTGCGCTATTTTGGTTCGGGGGTACAGTATTATATTATTTGTATTTGTATCATTTTTATAAGATTTTGCTTTTGGTTTTCTCGATTCGATTCAGATCGATCGTATTTCTCTCTCCATTTTACTTAAATTGACGTCCAGTAACAAATGTTTTGTTTATTATTTTTAGCTTACACTCTTAAAAAAATGCAAAATTCTGCGCGACAAGTACTCTCGAGTTCTTCTGTGTGTACGGGATAAGCTTCTTCTCCCCATTCTCTCACTCCCTTCTTCCTCTCTGTATCTTTTGTTGGCTAGTGTCGAGCACTGCTCGAACTGTATCATCGTAAAATACTCTTAGTAGTATAGTGTACAAATGTATGTGTGTGTGTGTATGTTACATGGGGTATGTGTGTGTGTAGTAACTTGAAGGATACAAGCTTTAAAGCTACCAATATATGACAACTTGCTCTCAAGTAAACCTAAACAGTAGTGCATGACTTTTTTGGCTTTTCAACATTAAAAACTAACATCATCATCATCATCTTAATTTTCATCATGATCGTGATCGTGATCTGTATCAATTGTATGTTTGTATAATTTAGCTGTAGCAGGAAGTTAAACAATATCAACTCAAATTGTGCTTGGGTTTCCTTTCTCTTTACATCTTCTCTATATATCTTTTTATCTTTTATCATTTTTGGCTTATCACGCGAGGCCAATTCACATGGCTAAAAAGAAATAATAGACAACAAATAACAACAAAACTCACGCTGCGCATATGATTGTTGTTGTTCTTACGCAAAATACAATAACTTTGGATAGGGTAAGGATATAAGGTAGGATAGGTTGGGATCGGGTAACTTGCTTAAATAATTTACATACATATTAATCATTAACAATTAATATTAAATGCTAATAATGAAAATAAGGTACTGGGTTCAAGTGTTTTTTTTTTAGTTTGTTTTTGTGTTTTTTTTTAGTTTGTTATTATTTTTAATATATGAGCATCAACGAATAGTTTCACATAAAAAGTAGTAGTAGGTTTTCCCCTCCTCTTCGTTTTCATTTACTTTAACCCTCCTCATCTCTCTCAATCTCTTTCTTTTTCTTTAACTCTATCCTTATTATCATCACCATCATCTCGTACCGTTAGCGTACACATATTAAAGCGTTTTCATTTGGGTTTTTGGATTCGGTTGGGGGAAAAAATTGCAACAAAGTTTCACAATTGTGTTTTTTACAAATAGTTTTAGAATTTACTTTTCAGTTTTAGATTCTCCGCTAGGAGGGCGCAAAAACTTCATGTTTATTTGTAATTATTAAATAAAATGTTTGCGCCCATCTTTGCTGGAGGAACCGTAACAAAGAATTGTTGTTCTGTTCTTCGTATAATTTTTTGAAATATTTTATTTTTGTTTGTCTACTTTTATAGTATTTACAATTCAAGAATGTATTTTCTTTTAGTTCGAATTTAAAGCCATTTTTGTTGTAATTTGTAATTTAACTCATTTTTACAAAAAGTTTTAAAAACTAAAAATAATGGAAGTTATGCTATGTATTAAATTTCGTATGTATGATGCATGTATTTATGTTCTCTATGGGTGTGTGTGTGTCTCTGGTATTTATGGTATTATATGTGATATCTTAAGGTAGAGAGGCCGTTGAGTTTTAGTTAAATATTTTAAGGTTTTTCTCATTCTTTTTAGGCAAGTTGAATGCATTTTGCGCTGCTTTCTCTCTCTCTTTCTCTCTTTTCTCTTGTTATTCTTCTTTTTTCGCAGCGTTGAGTTTGTCGTTGAGTTCTCTTTCTTTCTTTTTGTTAGTTGAATTAGTCTTTTGTGATTTGGTGGGTGGTATTATTATTGTTATTATTATTATTCTCTTTTATTATTTCAAGTTTTTGTTTTAAATTAAATTCTCCTCTCTCCCATCCTTCATTTCTGTGCTTTCTTTTTGTATCATCTTAACAGTTTTTTTTTGTTTTTTAGTTTTTAAGTTTTATATTTTTGTTTTGTGTTTTAAGGTACGTTGCACATTTTGTCCGCTTGGGGAATATATAAGTAAACATAAGCTGTACTTATGTAGCGCTTCTAGCGTCTTGTTTTACTTTTGTAATTACTCATAAATACATCATACATATTTATATAATTTATAATTTTACTTATTAATTACATTTTCAAGTCTATTTGCGTATCACGTTTATAAAACAATGTTCAGTTGTGAAGTATCCGTTATACATACATATAGAGCGTTTTCTGTTCTCAATTCTTTCTAGCCAAGCGTCCGTCTCTGCCTCCTCCTTCTTCTTCTCTACTCAGTTGTTTAGCTTAAGATTTTCTGATTTGTTTCTTCTTTTCTCAGTGTTGATTAGTCGATTGGCCTTTCAAAGTTTGCATATTGAAGTTAACAGCAGAATACTCTCTTTTCATCTTCTTCTTGTTCTGGGAATTTTGCATCTTTTTGGTTGTGCATTTGTGTCGTTGTTGTTGTAGGACTGTGGTGTTTTTTGATGTTGTTGTTTCCATTTGTTTACTTTTCTTTAGAGTTTTGCATTTTTTTCGTTTCGTTTTTTGTTTTTTAGCTTCTCAATTTCGTCGCTGTTTTATGATACATTTGAGATCACAAACATTTACTCATTTTTTTTTTGTTTAAATTGTTTTTCTTTTTTTTGTTTAAAAAAGTTCAAATTTCCAGTTTAAATGATTTGTTGTTTTAAAGTTTTTTTTCTTTTTTTTTTTGTTTGTAGTTTTTACAATTTTTATATTTTTGATTTTTTGTATACTTGTTTTTTGTTTTTCCTTTTTGCAAGTCATTGACAGGGTCATCATTTATTTTTGTTGGGTCCTTCATTCGTTCAGTTTCGGCTACTGTTGCTGTCGTTTGTTTATTCATCGCCTGCGTTACGAGTGCACATTGAGCAACAACTTGAGATTGTGCGTATCGAAGTCATCGAGGAGATTCCGCTTGGATGACTTGACCACATAGCCGGCGCCAGGTCCGCCATGATGATACAATTTGGATGCACTGCATCGATCAACGCCGCCTCGCAATAGACTCTGCAGTGCAGGGCCAGCGCTGCTGGCCACAAGCTTCTCCTCGGACTTGGTCAGCGATGTCCAATGCTGTGGCGGCTTGGGCAGTGCCGTCGGTGCCGGTGCGTCAAAGCACTTGCTTCCCGCAAAATGCGTCAATGCGGTGGGTATGAGTGGGTGCTGTGGCGATATCTTGCCACCCACACCAAAACTGGTCACACTTGCCGCAGCCACAGCTGCCGCTGCTGCTCCTGTTCCGGCTGCCACAGCAGTTCCGACAATTGTTGGACTTCTACGGTGCTTGCGAGCCGAACCTCCACCTCCAACTACTCCTGATGCTGCCACTGCCACTGGTGAGAAGCCACCGCCCAAAATTGTTGCCGGTGATTGGCGAATCGCTGCTCCTCCTCCTCCTGATGCTGCCGTTGCCTGCGGCGAGCGACCACCACCGCCGCCGCCATTTCGCCGCGAATTGTTGGCAAAAAAGAAACCGCCGCCGCCCATCTGCTGGGGCGACTGTCGCTGCTGGCGACTGCGCTGCTGTTGATTGGCGCCAGCCGATTGGGATTGCTGCAGTCGCTGAATGCGATTGTTGGGGGTGCTGGGGGTGGCACAGTGCGTGGGCGAGGTGCTTAAAGCTTGGAAGTGCTGATTGTTGTTGGTGTTGTTGAAGTTTGTACTGCTGGCAATACTGTTGGAATGTGCAGTTACCAAGGGTGGTGGCGTTGTTGCTATTGTTGTTGTAGGTTCTATTGATGATGTTGGTGTTGTTGGAGCCGACGCTGATGCTGTTGCGGGGCCTGCTGGGGGTGGGGTAGTTGCGCCCTTTTTTAACCGTATGGACTTTGTTGCTGATGCTGTTGTCATTTTAATGTTGTTTCTAACGCTATTGTGCGAGTATGTCATAGTAATTTCTTTGCTTTCGTCGCTTTCTCTACAGAGCTTTACCCAATGCGCGTTATCTCTCAAATTTTCTCTCTTCTTTGCTCTTCTCTCTTTCAATCTCGAGATCTCGACCTCGATCTCTCCTTTAAACTCTGATTTGTTAAAATTTCTGCTTTTTGCCTTTTTTGTTTTTGGTTATTCGCTAAATTAATGCTTAACGTTAAATATCACACGCACTTAAAATCAAATTGTTTATATTGTTTTGTTTATTATCGATAACAAACCGAACTTGCTACTGCGCGCGTCGCTGCTTGCTGCTCTTCTCTTCGTCTCGGCTCCTCTTTCCTTCTCTCAATCGACGACGACGATCGGGCTGCTGCTCACGTAGTGCGATCTTTGCTCTCTCTCTTCTTCTGCTTCTGTTGGTGTTGTTGTCGTGTAGCTGGTTCGGTTTGTATTTCGTTTTTATGTACAGATTTAGTTATATATTTATATGTACGTTTATATAGTTTAACTTTATGTATTGTTTATCAGTCTGTTGATTTATCTCTTCTTCTTTTTGTTAGGCTATTCTCTTCCTTCTTCCTTAGCTCTAAATTCCAAAGTTTTCTTCTTACTTTTTGTTCCTTTTCTCTTGCCTTATTTTTTGTGGTAGCTGTCATCCAAGCCGGGCCCGGGTCCTATTTGTTGTTGTTCATTGGTGTAGGTGAATATAGAAAGAAAGAAAACAAACAAAAATCGCTTAGCAAATGGGGGCAAACAAGTGTCAAACGTAGAGTGCATATAACGTAACTGTATGTTTATTTCTAGTGTGCAAGAAGAAAAAAACAAAACCAACCCACATGCATTTATATTTATGTATGTATGAGTAAACACGAATGTTTATTTTTTATACAGTGTACTCTGCAATTGCATGAACAATAGGAATTTTCTTATGCACCAATCAGACTATTCCATATGCCCATATCGCTTTTAGTTTAGCTATAAATTCATTGTATATAGTCTGTAAATAAGCTTCACATGTAGAATTACTTATACTATGTAGAATTATTTATACTTCATTACAAATAATTTTATAAAATAAATGTAAACACAATTACTGTGAATGTTCAATTGGAAAAGTTGAAAATATTGGCACAATGTTGCCACATCTTAAAAAGTTCGGTACTTTAGCTTTCCTATACGCCATATATACAGAAACACACACACACACATATTCGCAGCATGTGTGTTGATAGATACCATATTGCCGTTTATCTCTAACAACGTTACTGAGACGCGCCTGTAACGACGTCAAAACGTGTATACCTGAATTAATGAATCAACACACATACACACACACACACACATTAAAATACATCACACACACATGCAAACATGTACAAACACGCACAGTACTAATACAATTGCGACTTACTTTGAGTTGTAAACCTTTTCACACCAATGTTGTGTTGGTGTTGCTGCTGCTTTTTCTGCAGTCTTACTCGCTCGCACACACGCTGGTTTTTTAGTACTGCGCGGTATGGGAGTAAAGAAGACGACTGTATATATGTCGCAGTTATTGATTGCTCTGCAGCTGCGGGGGGTTTTTCTTTGCCACTTTGATATACTGATTTTTACAATTTATTTGCATTTATATTTAAGAGTTGCCTTGTTTTCACTGTTGCCAGTACAATTAAATTTTTTGCAATTGTGTGTTGTTATACTATAGGGATTGTTTGTTGTTGATTTTCTCTGATGTGGTTATGTATGTGTACGTATATTTGTATTTGTATGTATGTAAAATCACTTTCAAAATGGCGACGGGATGTTTGCTTAAAGGGATTCCGCTTAAAGCTTTCTCCTCTCACTTACAGACAAAGGCTCAAAAAAATCACACTATTAACTGATTCTGATTCTTTTTTGTTTAACGTTGTTTTGTTTTACAATTTTTTTTGTTTTCTCGCAAAGTACACGACGACGACCATGGGCACAATCTGCTCTCGATGTGCCACACACAAGAAAAGTTTTGCTTTGCGTTTTTTATTTTTTTTTGTATTGTAGTTGTTGGTGCTTTTGCTTCTTGTTTTTCTCTGTGTGCGATTTGCTTCACTCGTTGTACTTTGACGTGTATTAAAATATTAAACGTTACACAAATATTTGATTTATATCACTTAAATTAAAGACATTTACAATATATAATTACATATATATATTTTTTGCAGAAATTTTAATCAATATTCAACTTTCTTCTTCCTTGCTTATTCTTGCGCATAGGTACGCTCTACTCGAATTTTCCACCATGACTAACGAACCGTCAAACAGTGTGGCCGCATTAAGCTAGGAATAAAATACGTAAATTAGAGATGGTCGCGTGCAAAGCACGATACCAATTCAGTCACGCTGTTAGTTCACAGTGAATATTTTTTAGTTCTGTTAACATACTGTTATCGCTGTGAGCTCTGTTGTTTGTTAACATTTTTAGAATTCAACAGATTTCCCACATTTAACAGTCGAGGTTGTTTGTTTTGGTATTTTATTGTGATTATGGTATTCAATTGCTAATTGGCGGCTAATTGTAAAAATAAAATGCATATATATCAAAAATATAATATTTTACTTCAAATAGTCACAGACTAAACAAACCAATTTGGTTAATCACACGACATGTTTGCGAAAAATGGCTTTTAATTCATAAGAAAATATATGTGTAGCTTAGAAATACGAAATTACATCAATAGCAATCGGAAATGACATTATCGGAATCACGTTTGATAGCATTAAGAATGTCATCCAGAAGGCAGACCAGGTTATCCTTGCAATCGAACCACTCTTCCTGTTGCACCACCAATTTCTCCAAATCGAACTTAGCGACCTCCTCTCGCCATTGTCGAACGGGAACAGCGAATTGTTTGTAATAAAATTCATCTATATGTCGTTTCTGTGTGTCATCTTCATTGATATGCATCTGCGACTCGAATGTCTTTTCCAACAACTGCAGATCCTGTGAGTCCAAAATTGACTCAATGACAACCTCGGCCTGACTTTGGTTTATATCTGGAGTCGCCACATCATCATCATCCGCATCCACCACAATTGGTTCCGTTAGGGATGAATGGGAAAAGTTAGGATGATCATTATTGATCGAAGGCGATAGGGTCTCAATATCACTGAGTATAATCTCGAAATCATATTCGTTTAGTTTCTTATTCATCGTTTTGATACCCATGACAATCAGTTTGAGAACCTCAATGGCGTATTCATCTCTCAGACACCTCAGGACAACTCCATAGTAACCGTATTGCTGAACCTCCGCAAAAACTTTGGCTAGACGCAGCTTAATTTCTCGTTCCGTTAGGGTGACAATCTTTTTATGCTCTTTGGAGAATGTGACGCTGGGAAAGACTCCATCGATCATGCCCTGATTTTTTAATTGACGCTGAAATTCCATTTTCCAAAAGCACAACGCATTCACTTTAACCTCCCAGTGATGGTCGCCAACGACGCAATAGTTGAGGGTTGAGAAAAGGGTGTTCTTATATTTAACTGGTATCTTGCGGTGGTCGTAGACCTTGCTCAGCGTCAGTATCGCCTCAGAACGTACAATATCTTCATTCTCACGATACAACACGTAGAGCAGATGATCCTTTAAGAAATAAGATAATAAAAGTTATAAGCTATTCTTCGATTACATTTGTAATTTCGCGTTATTTACCACCAAATCCAGTTGACTTAGGCTATTCTCCCACAACGTATTAATAGACACCATTTTAGTGAGGCATTTGTAGGCAGAGGCACGAACATATGGCTCGCCATCATGCTTGGCCATTTCATAGACAATCGGCGGGATTTTCATATCAATAAGAAAACGTTGGAATGCAGGAAATTCTGAAGAGAAATATAAGCATTTTTAATTATGTAAGGGAACTTTCTATAGATACTCACTTATTCTCGAGATGCTGGCAATGGATGTGGCCAATTCCAGTGCGGAGTCACGCACCTCCCATGCAGTATCGTGCATGCGTGACACAATGATGGGACCAAGACAAACCAAAGCCGAACCCTGCAGATTGTCTACAAGCAAAGCCATATTGGGGGACAGAAAGTGCTCCACAGCAAGCTGTACAAGCTTCAGCGCCTGCACTGTGCACTAGAAGTACAAATATAATAATATTTCATAATAATTATTTACTAGATCAACCTACAGTCGCATCCATGTTGCAGTTCTCTAGCACATAGGCCAAACAGTTGACCAGACCAATAGTCTCCACAGACTCCTTCCATGTGATCTTAAAACGTTCGATGAACGTACGCAAGCCCACAATAACCGAATGCAGCACACGAGGATCATTGACAATGGCCTCTGCGCCCCGTGGATAGATATCGAAGTAGTTATTGCTCGATGTGCTAGCCCCATGGCAATCCTCTGGGTCCATTGTCTTGTTGGCGCCACTAAGAGCGACTACTTCACGCAGAGCATAGAGCAGCGCTTGGCAAACTGTGATTGCCTGTTCGCGATCCATGACGTGCACCAATGAGAGAATGCTGTGTACACATTTCCGGGCCAATTCTGGGGTAAACAAATTGCCGTTGGCGGTTCCCTCTGGTGTAATGAAGGCATCTCGTAAGCTATAGCACAATCGCAGTGTTTGTTCACAGGACATGACCAATAGCTTCATTATATACGTATCGAAGAGTTCACTCTTGCTCTCATCGGCCATTTTCATGGCAAACTTCATGGAGAAAAGCAGCGGCAGTAGATGAAAGCAAATTAATTGATTCTCGAAAGCGACACGCTCATCCTGTATGATAATTTCTTTAGGGGCACGCGTACCCAGCTTCTTCCAGAGTATATGATGCAATTCGGCCATTTTGACAAAGTTAATACCATCTACACGCTGTATACAGAACTTCATGAGGTTAAAGAACGAGAGACCGAATTCGGTGAACTGCTCTGGGGGCTCTGAACAGGCGGGATTGAGGATTTTCTCATGAACCAGCAGTGCAAAGTGATAACTGCACAGCGTGTTTAGCATTTTCTCCGTGAAGTAAGTGTTGTGTGTCATCTCAACCAGTTTCCAAAGGTTTAACTCTATATTATGATGATCTCTCAATAGAGCAATAATGCGCGTTCGCCCCTCGAGCACCAGTGTCTGTTGTAGTATATAACATAGTAGATCCACTGTGGATGATATCTTATGCAGTAGTTCATTGTCATCCACGCTAACATGTATGTGCTCCTCTCCTTCTCCTCCTCCTCCTTCTCCGCCATTCATATTATCGTCGTCGTTTCTATGTTCCGTTATATAGACATTGTCGTGTATTGGTTTCATAATCTCAGCCAGAATCTCAAGAGTAACTGCCTCATCCTGCATCTTGTCACAGAACTTGTAGAGCATTTCGTACAGCAATTGACGGGCCTCACGCACCACGTACAAAGTGTGTTCATTGTTGCTGTACTGGATGAGCAGTGTCCAGGTGCGTTTCATGCGCTGAAAGAATAGACCCATGCTATAAATGGTTGTAGCCTTCATCACACGTATCCCACTCAGCTTAATCGATGGACTCAGTTGACTCTCATGAGCCTGTAGAAAGTAGACAACTCTGTAAGTATTTAGGGGAATATTTAACAAGATTTTGAATATTACAAAATAAACTGACGCTCACCTGTGCATGATGTCCATCTCACGCAGTCGTATGATCATCCACTCATTAGAGGTCATATAACTTATCAGATTTAACATGAATGATATCACCTTTGGATGCACCTTGTTGATGTCCTCGCTGACCAGTGTGAGACTCTTGTCCACCCATTCAATAACAAACGGTGCTTGCAGCACAAAGTCATTTTCTATGTATGGAGAGTTTAACAAAAACAGTTAGAAAAATGCCGCCTGTTGCACACAGACATGCACACTAACACTAACACTTACCCTTAGCCTGCAGGTGTGATAGGAGCTTTTCAAAGTAAACATTGTCGGTCGTTCTAAAGTTGTCGCGCAGAAATATGTCGAAGATCGTCTTCAGGCGCGTTGTGATCTCCTCTTGCTTTTGCATCTTTTTATTGCTGGCACTATTCCTTATGCAGATTCGTTAGGCGCATAGTTTAATGCGCAATTTAACAAAAAATAATGAAATTTACCTTCTTATCAAAATCAGAATAACACTGTGTTCATGTGTGCAGTGTGACCAATGTGTAGCAAAAGTGTCGAAATGTATTAACTTTGTTTATCACAGGCTGCTGATCACAATCATCGCAATGAGTCGACAAAATCATAATAACTATTTACCAGAATAATTTAAAACATTACAGTACATCTAGAGAAGTATGTTATTTTTTATCTTATAAATATTTAATTTACTTTAGTGCAATTAATTAATTGCTATTCCAAGAAACACAATATTTAAGAGAAACCGACAGTCACTGCTTCCCGAAAGTTTAACAGCTGTATGTAAGTGCTGCTTAACATTAACAGATTGCATTGCTTGTGAGCAGTGTGACCACCGCACAATATTGTAAAATGGGGATGAAATTGACAAACTGAGGTAACTTTGGTTATTTACCAATGACAGTGATCGGTCACACTGTCGCAGATGCAATGACGCTGACACTGACATCGGACTTCGATATTTATTATGGACAATAATGTAGGACAAACCGAAGAAAAAACCAAAATAGCTGCAATAACCACAAGCCCTACCGAATTAATTGCGGCAGAACATTGTGCAGCTACCGGAGCAAAATCACCATCGAGCATAATAACGAATTCAACGTCATTTTGGAAGAACAGCGGCCGCGCAGTGCCCGGACGGCCGAGTCCGAAACGCGATTTTCTCGACCCAAAGTTAACGAGTGGAGTAGCAGATCCGCAGCGCGATCGTGGCAACGGTAGCGGCGGCATGGTATCCACCTTTCGTGATTATCAGCAGTCGGTGAGCGATGCCTGGGATACGGGCGATGATGAATTCTGCATTATAAGCAGCACAGAAGCTGCAGCGGCGGCGGCAGTTGGTGGTAAACAGAGAAAACAAAACAAATTAAAAATTATCTAGTTCACATACATATATCCGCATCTATTGATCCATAACTTTCAGATGCTGCACGCATTTCACGCCAGGTGTCACAAACGGTGGCCCTAAATGTCATCGAAACCCATTCACGTAGCAATCAGAACCACGTCACAACTTGCGAGGGTCAATCAGAGCCACAGAACCACAGCCAGAATGCGGATCTACTTACGGAAGATATCAAGGAAGAGCGCAGGTCTTCGCACGACAGCAATGAAAACAGGTGCGAGCCTCGATTGCATACCTGGCCTGCCTTCGCAGTTGTGTAAACATTGCGAGCATTTCAAGCATACTTAAGACTTCTTGCTTGTGTTTAAGTTTAACTTTTATCTGGCCCTTTATACAAGAGATTTCCCTCTTCGAAGGCCATTGCACTCTGCAAAAACCATGCACTGATTCCCTCTGTTTCTTTTTCCTATTAGATCTCGACTGCGTAACTATCCGGGACGACCGCAGCTACAGAAGATCAGTTCAAACTCACAGGACGGGGAATATGAGACGAAAATAGAGAAATTTCAACTGTTGCTCAACTCAGCGCAGCTCGATTTGGTGGCACTTAAGAAACTCAGTTGGTCGGGTGTGCCGCGAAAGGTGAGCGATTGTAGACACGCCCTACACAAATACACGTTGTAATCACAACCTTTTACTACCTCTTCCTATAGATGCGTGCTGTCAGCTGGCGTTTGCTATCAAAATATTTGCCGCCATCGGGTGAGCGACGTAGTGCGGTGCTAGAGAGTAAACGACAGGGTTATCAGGATCTGCGACAAAACTATTTCCGCGTGGACAGTCAGGATGAAACGCAGCAGGACACTTATCGTCAGATACATATCGATGTGCCGCGCATGAATCCACAGATACCCCTCTTCCAGCAAAAGCTCGTGCAGGAGATGTTTGAACGTGTGCTCTTCATCTGGGCTATACGTCATCCCGCCTCTGGTTATGTGCAGGGCATCAATGATCTGGTTACGCCCTTTTTCATTGTCTTTCTGCAGGAGGTCCTCGCCCCGGAGACCGATCTGGAGAAATATGAGATGTCACAGCTGCCGGAGGAAACGCGCAACGTTATCGAAGCTGATTCGTTTTGGTGTCTGTCTAAATTTCTTGACTGCATACAGGATAATTACATATTTGCACAGCTGGGCATACAGGAGAAGGTGAACCAACTTAAGGATCTTATACAACGCATAGACGGTAGGCATTGTTACAAATATACCTACACTTGTCATAGAAGTAGAGAGTATATACATTTTGGCCAGAAGATTGCAACATACAGAAGGATAAGTCTATATTCTTGATCAGCGTGAACAAATAATTCGAACTAGACCATTAGTCTCTTGGTTTTAGAACTACTTTAATGAAACTTGTCAAAGAATCTTCTTGTTGCACGCTATAATAACTAAATAACTTAGCTCAGCAGTAACAATTGAAGTTATACTGTAACCAATTTTGTTTCTTCTCTGTCAACACTAATATAATTTTCAGAACTTGCAATTATCATGTCAAGCTTGTGCAGCTCATCTGAATTGATTCAATTGATCCCATTTTCTCGTGTATATAATTTATAAAAAAATCGCTTTCGTTTTTTTTCAGTCAATCTGCATCGTCATTTACAGGCGCATGGGGTCGACTATTTGCAATTCTCATTTCGTTGGATGAACAATCTGCTAACACGCGAACTGCCCCTTCATTGCACAATTCGACTGTGGGACACATATCTAGCCGAATCCGATGGCTTTGCGCTCTTTCATCTGTATGTGTGTGCAGCATTTCTGTTGCACTGGAAAGAGCAGTTGATGCAACAGACTGATTTTCAGGTACCTTTCATATAGCCTCAACTCAAGAATACTATAAATGATGTCCATATAATGTTCTTATATCATTTCTAATACTCTTTTTTTCTATTTCTCTAGGGTCTCATGTTGTTGCTACAAAATCTGCCAACCCATAATTGGTCCGATCGCCAAATAAATGTGCTGCTCGCTGAGGCGTTTCGCTTGAAGTTCACATATGCGGACGCTCCCAAACATCTGGAGACGAAAAGTTGACACAAAACGCAAACCGAAATGATGCATATACGATACGTAACATAGAAATTAGTTTACTACCTTGCGGAATCTAATTACACACACACAAACACCACAAACACGTAATGAAACATACATATACATATATATATTATATATACAATTTGTTATTAGCTCTTTTTCCGTTCTTTTATGTTAGTGTGTTTGTTTTTTTTCATTTGTTTTGAAGCTGGTCGTTAAAAATATTACGCTTTTTATGTACATATAGATGCAATTCAAAATTCCAAATACGATTACGATTTTACATGCATTCAAACCGGAAATAACAGATTATAATTAAAGCTACAATTACTTCCAAAGGGACTGCATAATGCAGAGTTCGATTGAAGCAATAAAAAAAATAACTATTGAACACACACAATGAATTCTAAACGAGTGCAATAGAGATATTAAAATATAGAAATGATAGTCTGTTGTTCGATAATGCAATAAAATAAAATACAATCTCTAAGGAAAGTTTACATTTCAAATGATACAAGATATTCAATAAATTGATACTTGACAGCTATATATAATAAACGAAGCATTAATTTAATATAAAACCATACAAAAACTACAGTCAAGCGCCCCTGCCAGCAAGATCAATTTGAAAGACTGTTACAAATACATTATTACATTTGCAACATTGTGACTTAAATATCCAATTACCAAATTCCCTGAACGTTGGTCGTAGTTTTTAAAATTTTAAATAAAAGTAGTCTGCGTATAAGAAGAACCTTTTTGCCAAATTTAGTGACCCTAGCTTTTTTAACGTTTAAACAGATGGACATGACTTCGACTCGGCTAGTTTTCCTGATCAAGAAAATACAACTTTATAAAGTCTACTACGCCTCGATGTGAGTGCTACATGCAGTTTCACAAAGTTATTATAACCTTTTGGGGTATGAATATTTCAATAATTTAGTTCAATTGGTTGGGGTGTTATTTGATTTATTTTATTTCATAAATACTTTCACAATACTCTAAAATTAATCAGTAATGAATAAAATGTACTGCTATTAAGCAGTCTTCTTTAAGTCTTACAAAATAATGCTGTTATATGTATATGCTAAAGTAGTGTGTCCTATCATATCATATAACATTCTAATCCTAACTCTGACGCTCGGCAATATGCTTTAGCTGCTTGAGAACCGTTTCCAGCAGCTTCTTCTTATCGTTTTTACGAACAAGTGAGAAAATGGGTTTCTTATCTGCCTCGCGTATCTTCTCTAGAATGACAATTATAGACTGCGGCTGCACAAGATGGTAGCGATTCTCCTGCTTGCCATAATCATGAAAATAGGTGCTCCACTCCTCAAGTATCAGCAGATCGAGCAATTGGCGATTTCGTTGAAAGTATTTGCTTAGTTCACCTTCACGCAGACCCGGCACTGGCTCTGAGGCGGCAAAGAACTCGCACTGCATTAGATCCAAATTGATTTGGGTGAGGGCGCCGGTTGAGATCTGCTTGACCTCCTCATCGTACAATATGGAATAGATCTTATCGGCAATATGCTCGCAGGTGCGACGGCAGGCAGCCTGTGCAATTTGGGGCAGTTTGTACGAGAAGTTATCGAAAGTGCTCTTCAAGTAGGAGATCATGTCCGTAATAAAGGCGGACGCAATGCCCGGCGGCTCCACCAGCAACCAATCATAGGCGCTCAACTCGAAGAATTCATCGATTTTAAAGCATATTCGCACTGCCACCTGCTTCTCTGCATCCTGTCGTGCCACATGGAACATGGCCGAAGGTGTCTGTGAAATGCTACGCTCCGTATTGGTCATGTGGCATACGAACTCATCAAGGAATGGTCCCGCCTTGTCCAGATACTGTGTATCAATGATGATCTGTATGAGCTGAACCAACGTTATGCTGGGCTGACGAAAGACCACCGAGAGACAGCCGCTAAAGCTGCGTGTAAGCAGTAAGTTGGCTGCCTTGCGCACCATTGCCGCCACCTCGTTGGGGGAGAGAGTCAGTTCCTCAGCAAACTTCATGCACGCGTACATAAACTCCTTGGCCTGGTGATATACCTCGGGCACCATGCGAGAGAATGGAAAATGCTTGGGAAACGGTGCATTTTCCAGCTGCTCCGAGTGGAAGGGAAAACGCTCGATGATGCATTCATATTCCTCCGCGTTCTCCACAACCATTGGCACAAATTGTTCCTTATCCAGAATCTCGCGGAACACATGCACCCATCGTTGAAGTAGCACCTGTAAAAACCATTGCTCAGTAAAAGTGAGAGAATCAAAAGGCAAGGAGGACTCCACTTACCTCGTTGTAGTGATCTCTCATGTCGTGCAGAAGTTCCCACAGTATCTGCACCGTGTAACCATAGCATTTGAATGTGTTGATCGATAGCATAATGAGGTTCTTGATGCGCAACAAAATATTGGGATCGGTGCAGGAGGAGGAGCTCATGCTGATTTCATTGACAAACTTAGATAGCGAACTGGACCAGAGCTCTTCCAGATAACTGCTGGTGACCACATCGCCTGCCGTGTTCTTAACATGATCCTCAACCACAAAAAATCCAACAATTGCGCATATATATGTCTTATAGGCTTCCAGATTATCATGCATATTTGGGGGTGGCTGTAGCACCAGCTTGGACTGATCCCTGCGCTGCTGGCGATAGTCCTTCTCAAAGTATTCTCGCTGACCCAGCACCATGTAGATGTGCAAGCAGCGATAAATGGGAGAAAAATCAAGCAAATCCTGGGCGCTGACATTGCTGCCATCGTCATCGCCTGCTCCGTTGTTTCCTTGCTGCTGCTTGTGTTCCTGTATGATGGCATTGATGTCACGCTTTTGCAGTTCTTTGGTGTGCGTTATGGCCAGTTCACCAATGCGTGGCGAGAACTTCCGTATGTTCTCGAGAAACTCACGGAAATCAGCGGCAGCTGAATGACGAATATTTTCCTTTATGATCGGAATCTGAGTCTGCATTTGCGTGGCGAAGCGGTAATTATGACGCTGTAGCCGCAACAAATGCTCTGTCTCCAGAGTCTCCAGCGTTCGCAATGCCTGATAGTACTGCTTATTCTTGGCTTGCTGCGTAAATTTCATATAGCATTCCAATGCGGGCAAACAGGATTTCAGCGCCTCAATGGCTTTCGCCAGATTAGATTCAATTTGACGCGCACGAACCAGTTCATTGCCTTGCTGTATGAGGGAGGCACTAATGGTGCGCAGCGATGTGTCCAGTGAATGCACCTCATCGTGCAGTTGCTTCGCTTGCGTCCGCACCTGCAGCAGCTCCTGTATGGAATCAATGAAACCCTGATAATACAAATTGCATATACGCTCAATCTCCTTGTCGTGGCTGCGTATGCGTTGATCCAACTGCTCACTGATCGACTTTGTATTGTTTCCTATATTGTTTTTATTTGTGGGAGGTCGTTAGTCGTTGTTCGGGTTGATGACGAAGCAAGGGCGGTGCTTACCTTCGAGTATCGAGCGGAATGTTGGCCCCCAATAATCATCCACGGCCTCAATGTCTTGTACCGTCACTTTGGACATTTTAATATTTGCCTTGGGCTTTATTTATTGCACTTTATTCTAAAAAAAATACCGTAACTGAAGACGAAGCTATTTGCGGTGGTTTTGCAAAGTGTTGCAAACAGAGTGCAGCCAGCTGTTCGTAATAAGAATCTTACAACACTTAAACGATAGCCGGTCAGCTGTTGGTAATTTTGCATTGGAAGTCCACACACGACACAAATCTTCCACAACCTGTTGAATTAGGATTTTAGTTAAATTTTAACCATTTTTTTATTCTAAATCGAGGTTAACTATAAAGGTAGAACTATAAGGTAATATTTTAAGCAAATTTTGCATTATTTTGTGAAAATATACCATGTAGTTTGGATAGACAACTGTGCTATGCATCTCTATCATGCAAATCCATCGTTGTTGACTACATTCGACTTTCACTTCTGTTGCTTGGGAAGCGGTTACTTGGCGCACCGACTGCTTTTTGTTTTGGGCCAAGTGGTTGGGCGGGCGTATAAGCAGTAATGTGCTCACCGTCGCATCGTCAGCTCCAGATCCAATAAGAAATAAGAAGCAACAATTTATGTACACGCACGCAATTCAGCGACTTACCAACAGAAACGTTTATCAATATGGACACTATACGGAGTCGCCAAAACACAACAACAAGCACACCGGAAGGAAAACTGCGGAGCGGAAGCAAAATCAACAATGGCAATGGGAAAGCTGTTGTGGAAAAAGAGAAAAGTGACCCAATGATCTATATAATATTTCTATCGCTTCTCTTCGATCTGCTGGCATTTACCATTATCTTGCCACTATTGCCATCGCTTTTGGAATATTATCGAGTTAACGATAGTTCTGGTCTGTATGCATCGCTTACGTCGCGCGTACGCTGGTTTCAGCAGCTGCTGGGAGCACCGGATCGCTATCTATCAGTGCTCTTCGGTGGTTTCCTGGGATCCATGTTCAGTTTTCTGCAATTCCTAGCAAGTCCCATAGTTGGCAGTCTCTCGGATTACTATGGACGCAAGCCCGTCTTGTTGTTGTGCACAGTAAGTAGGAGTTATATACATCTACATTCTCTTGATTCCCCCTTTCAACTTGTCCTGCTTTTAGTCGGGAATTGCGCTTTCATATCTGATCTGGGCGTGTTCTAGTAACTTTGCCTTGTTTGTGCTTGCTCGCGTGGTAGGGGGTATCAGTAAGGGAAACATATCGCTCTGCATGAGCGTCATCACGGATGTGTCCAGTGTGCGGAACCGTGGACGCGGCATGGCCCTGGTGGGCGTTGCCTTCTCACTGGGCTTCATAGTGGGTCCCATGATTGGCGCCATGTTTGCCATATTCTCGAATAAAAGCGCCAGCGGTGGTGCTTGGTTTGTGCTACCTTCCCTGCTGGCTCTAGGACTGGCGCTGAGCGATGTCCTGCTGCTCACCTTCTGTTTGCGCGAAACCCTGCCCAAGGTAAGTCCCCGCCCAATTTATACTTCCCTATATATCACCCTTTCATTTTTGCAGGAGAAACGGGCTCGCGAAATCTCTTCAGCGCTGTCTTACGGGCTGCAACTACTCAACGTTTCTTCCATATTTAGGTGAGTCTTGTCTTTGATTTAATTATCGTATCCGGCAAACCAGTCATGTGACTTTGTAAGTTATTGTTTACGCTCAAGCTCTCAACAGGTTTGAAAGTAATGTTGTTGTTGCTGTTATTCTTTTAGTATTATTGTTGTATCTGTAGTTGCTTTTTACGCTATCTTGCCGGCATGTTGGCACGTTCCTGTTGTGGATTCATTTGATTTGGTGTTATCAATGAGCGTGATCGTTCGTTTTGCTCAATTGGAAATGCATAGTAATATGCTGCCATGACTAATGGTTACTCAAGAGCGTTAACATAATCTAACTAGCTTTAATCAGAGCGACCTTCATTGAAACAAAATACATGTGTTCCCAATTTGCTATACCCTTATATAGGGTATATTAAAGGTTATATTAAGGGGTATACAAAAAAGAGTTACCACGCATAGAAGAATACAAATTGTGCTGATATATCGTACATCTGTCATTATATATTTCGTCCAAGCTCAAAACAATATATTAAAATTTGATTTACAATATCTGGTTTTAAAATGTAATTATAACTAATCCCATTTAAAGCTATCTTTAACTTTGGATTTATATTTATATTTTACAGATTTGTTGCCATCAAAAATGTGGCGAAAAAAGATATCCAAGCTCTGCGGACTATTGGGAGTATATACTTTCTCTATTTATTCCTTTACTCGGGGTTGGAATTCACCGTAACTTTCCTCATGTATCATAAATTTGGCTACACTTCAATGGACCAGGCCAAAATGTTTTTGACAACGGGTCTGGTGATGACAGTACTGCAGGGTTCGGTGGTTCGTCGTCTTCCCGAAGCCAAGATCAAAAGCTACGCTATCTTTAGTCTATATTTAATAGTACCAGCATTTATACTCGTTGGCCTAGCAGAGAGTAGTGCGATGCTCTATGCAGGCATGATATTATTCGCAATATCCACCGCGTTTGCCGTCACCTGTCTAACGACTTTGGTCTCCAAGTATGGCAACGATGATCAAAAGGGTTCAGTATTAGGCATCTTCCGTTCATTGGGTGCTTTAGCACGTGCTCTAGGACCCGTTGTGGGATCTATAGGTATGTAAACAAAAATTACTTCAAGTTCCATTGTACATTTTGTTTGTTTTAGCCTTTTGGTGTGTGGGCTCAAAAATCACATATATCACTGGAGGACTATTACTTATCTATCCAGCGATAGCATTGCAGCGTGCGCAAGTTTAAAACGTATTTCAATGTGCTTTGAGTATATTAAGATCAAAAGTTTTATATTGTTTAGCTACCGTTAGTATTAATTGCACTAATATACTTAAACTATTGTTTTTATACATTTGTTTTATATTAAAATAAAAAGAAATCACTTTTATACTCATTTATCAATAACATTTTTTTGATTAGCTTGGTTTTATGTTTAAGCTCTTTGGATTTTGAATTATAACGGCGATGGTCAAAGTTGACGTCATCAACATGGCGTTCATGAGTGTATGCCGAGGTATCGATACTTTTTAGTGCTGTCACTCGAATTGCCTTACACGCCGCAGCCAACTTCGTTTCGTTGAATATATTGGGAGTGACTAAGTCTAAGTGAGTGTGTGTCGCGAGAAAGAAAATTATAAATAAATGCAATAAAAAGCTACAGAAAGTGGCAAATTTTTTTGACACTAATTGTCGCTGCAAGCTTACTTCGTGTGAAGCATGTTAAAGTGTTGAATTAACGCCTTTTTGCCATTAAATTGATAAAATTCTTTCTTTTCTTTATATTGTCCCCCGATTACAACTACAAATAAAAGTGTACAAAGTGTGAGAGCAAAATACACGAAAAAAAAGAAAACGCATAAAAAAACGGCGGCGCGCAAGGATTATTGGATTTTACATTACACGGACACACACACAGGAAACCCAATCGGTTGAAGAAGCAGCAGGAGGAGCACAACATTAAAAAAAAAACACAACAAAAATGGGTGCAAGGGAAGACGAATACGATTATCTTTTCAAAGGTAAATTATGAACATGACTTTTAGAATTGGTGTGTGTGTGTAGCAATTAATAATGGGCTAGCCGCCACCGGTGACGACGGAGTAACGGTAACTTGGGCTTGTGCAACATGGGAACTTTGGTGTAGCAGGAGCAGCGTTGACTGGCGATTTCAATTTCACTTCTGATGATGATAATGACGCAGTGGTTCAATGCCACTAATTGAAACTAATTGGAATAACAAATGCAGACTTAGTCGTGACACATACACAGTAATAAACATTTGTAATTATGCACATATGTTTTCACGAAAAACCCCATATGATTTTTAAGTATTTAAAATATCACCAAATACGCCCCCTGGCGCTGTATTGCTGCATTTGCCTTGTTGTTGTTGTTTGCCCTTTTCACTCTGGCTCTCGCTCTTTCTCTTCTACTCTCTCTCTCTGGTTTGGTATACTCCCCCCGCCTTTTACCACCCCTCCCTGTTCCACATCACACGCGTAACTACTTTGCCGTTAACTGCCTTCAGTTTTGTCATTGCGTTCCCATTGCTGTTCTTTCTTTTGCCAGCAACAGCAGCCAGCGTGACACGTTGCATAAATCGTAATAATAATTCATGATATAAGCAAACGGTTATTGTTGTTGTGGTTGCTTGATTAGATTTACAGTCATTAATATTATTATTGTTATAGGCAAGATTTACTTTACTTTAGTCGTCATTTGTACACTCATTTATTTCTGTCTTTATATCAACGTATAAATTGAAGTTTTTCAATTTCTTTTGCATATGTTTATTTCGTTGAGTTGTTGTTGCTCTCTGCCCACACTCATTTACTCTCACTGTCGACCGCTCTCCCGCTCACTCTCTCTCTCAATGAACACTACAGCTTGTTGTTGTGATTACAGCAACTTCAGCCCTGCTAAGCGGACGTTTCAACAGTGCATCAAGATCAATTTAATTTATTTTTTTGAAATGATCAGAAGATAAAATATTTATTTCCAACCCCAAATTGATTTGTGCTGTATGCGGGCACAGTAACTTCCCATTTCACATTTCACAGCCCCACTTTGAGGTCTTTACATAGTTTCTTTGTTTGCCAGTCCCTCGAGTACTTTGCATTTGTATTTGTAGTTGAGTTTAGGTATTTTGGGGTCACCAATTCTCAATTTTCTCTTTGTTCTCTTGTTTGCATGCCGTATAAATTATTGCGCTTTAAGATTTCCACCCAAGCTCAGCTCCGTCGATTCATTGTACTCGGTATGTGTGTAAGTGGAATGAATCTCAGACGGGTTATCGGCGGAAGTTTTATTATTTCTGTCATAGAATTTCGACATAATTGAACTAAAAATATGCATGTATATTTACTGAAAAGTGTGACTCAAGTAGCAGCACGATAAGCGCTTAATCACTAAGTGTTTAAGTGATAAAGATTAAAGTCCGTATGCTGCTCTTCTCAACAGTTAATGTGCCTGTATATACATATGTAAATGCAAGACTTAAATACAAATTACTTCCGCTAGTATTAGTTGTAATTTGTTATTAGAACATCAAAAAGATCGTTAATGAACTCGAAAAAAGAGAGTTAGGGAGAGAACTACGTAATGAATCATGGATAATACGTTATACGCGAGCTGATGTCAAGCAATCAAACGAAAAGCTGATAACTGACAGAGAGAGAGAGAGCGCAAAGAGGGAGAGCTATCGTAATATTGTCGCATAGCTGATAAACAAACCCGAAAAGGTGTCAAAAAGTAAAACTAACAGAGGTGATAATATAACAGCCAGCTGATATTGCATGAATGTATTGGATTTTGCATTGTATTCAGAATGATTAAAGTAAAAGTGGCACAATTAACATAATTAATGCATTTACTTTAAAACATAATCCTTCAAACATTGCATGCACATTAAATTATTAAAATTGTTCTTCAATTTAATATGTGGGTGCTTCCCAGACGAGTTCCATAAAACGCTTGTTTTTATGGCCGTCATCGCACTAAATTTCCCCCAAAAGAGCATAGAGTAATTTATTGCGCCTGTTGACCTTCAGGCACTGCTCCGCTCATTTTGCCAATAACTGGGTGAGAGAACATTCGACCCAAGCCAGAAAGCCTTCGCCATTCAGTCTTAGGCTTTGCTCAATTATGCAACTATTAGACAGGAGTCAACCCCACACACACACACACAAATATATACATATACATATTTATGCAGATATAGTTACTAATGCTTTCTTGAAATGTTTTCTTTGCAGTTGTGCTTATCGGTGACTCTGGCGTAGGCAAAAGTAATCTGCTGTCACGTTTCACGCGCAATGAATTCAATTTGGAGTCCAAGTCGACAATTGGCGTTGAGTTCGCAACGCGCAGCATAGAGGTGAGTCTGGGGTCCCACCCTTTGGGGATTGGTTGTGATAATGTGAATGAGTAAATCGAACAAGAATTTTACTTTATCTTGAAACTCTTAAAAGAGTACAGCTTGACAAATTGTTAAGATGAAATATTGTTAAAATGTAGTGCTATCTTGTAGACCTACCCAGTTCAGTTATTCCACAGAAATATATCAGCCATCAGCTTCATTATCTGCTTAAACCTCTTAAGGGTGTAGTAGCCTAAAAGGGACAACGATTCGGATCTTTGTCTCTTTTTGATCTTGGTGATAGTGTTTCTGCTTATATCGCAAAACGACTCTAACCATATCATGTAGATGTAACAAAGCTGTTTCTGGAATTTGTGAATATGAATCATTATGGATCTGAAATTAATAATATTCTTTCTCCTCCCTCCCTAGGTCGATGGTAAAACAATTAAGGCGCAAATATGGGATACGGCCGGACAGGAGCGTTATCGGGCCATTACCTCTGCATATTATCGTGGTGCTGTCGGCGCACTGCTCGTCTACGATATTGCCAAGCATTTGACGTACGAGAATGTGGAGCGATGGTTGCGAGAGCTGCGCGATCATGCCGATCAGAACATTGTCATTATGTTGGTGGGCAATAAGTCCGATTTGAGGCACTTGCGTTCGGTGCCGACGGATGAGGCGAAATTGTTTGCGGAGCGCAACGGTTTGAGTTTCATAGAAACATCGGCCCTCGACTCGACGAACGTTGAAACCGCATTCCAAAATATACTCACAGGTAAGACTGATTAGTCCCATACATATATTAATATATAATATAATATTTAAAATGGAATGCGTACTTTGCAGAGATCTATCGCATTGTGTCGCAGAAACAAATCAGAGACCCGCCCGAAGGTGATGTGATTCGTCCCTCGAATGTGGAGCCCATCGACGTGAAGCCGACTGTTACAGCCGATGTACGCAAACAGTGCTGTCAGTGACCGCCCCAAGCAGCCCCCCGCAAGAACAGCCAGAACTGCAGTAAGATCAGCAGCAACAACAACAGTTACAACAACAAGTACATGAAGGGCATAAGATGTTATTTTTTAAACCACAGCCACAAGCAATTCGTCATATACGCATGAAATCAACAACAACAACAATAATAATAAAAATAATAAAGAAACTTCTAGAAAACAACACCAACAAGAAGAAGAGGGAGTAGAACACCAACACCACTACAAACACCAAGAACAACAACCGCAACATCAACATCCGGCTGTAGTTAACTGCAGTTTAAACTGAAGTTTTATATATACATACATATAAATAATATATCGTATCTCGCATTATGGTATGAATGTGATGAAGATGATGAATGAAATGCAAATAACACTAAAACACTCCAAATTCAGTTTAAGCTGTAGCTGTAACTATAATTTATATAAATATACATAAATGCTAATATTAAAAATATTAATATTATTAATTTTCACAACATAAATACATAGTTGTAATTTTCAAAGAAAAAACAAACGTTCTATCAGCCGCCGTCGCCGCATTGTTTTCCAGCATATTAGGCATATTTTACATAATTACAAATATAAATTGAAGAGGAACGACTTAACGGCCAGGCCCTTTTAAAATTGCCTATCATTTATTTTCTTTAATTTCACCACCACCACCCCCTTTGTTTTGTGAGCGTCGTTGCGAAATCTTTCAGTTAATTTAATCAATTTTTTACTTATGAAATAAAAGTGAAACTTTAACTTTAAAATTGCAATAGTTATAGCGTTAAATTAAATATCCTCTATAGAAAATTTTTATTTGATTTAATTCTCAATATTGGCTATCAAACGATTTCTTAAAACTAGCTGATAAAAAATTATGAAAAAAAGAAATAGTTGTAAAACTTTAAATGCAGAATCAGAAACAACAACAATAATGGTATATCATCAGAAGGAAAAATAACTAAATACAGCATCATTTTCGTTTGCTATGTTGAGTGTGATTGAATAAATATAATTTAAATAAATCAAGCTTATACTTTTCTGAAACTGAATTGTTTTGGTTATCAAACGTAATTTATTGGAATTTTGATTAAAACGGATGTTTTGAAATTGCTTGGCACTTATTAGTGTTGACCAACGTAAAATATTATTATGCAAGTTAAGTTAACAGCTGTTAACTTAGCAGGATTATTGCACATTTTGTAAACAAACTATCGACCTATCGTGTCGGCGAATGATGTGAATGGTGTCACAACACCGTACAAACACGTGCGGTTGCGGGCTTTGAATTGAATATTTTAATAATATAAGTTATTAATAAAACATGGGAAAGATAAAAAAGAAAGTGCACCCTAAAACGCGTACAGCAGCGTTCAAGGCCAGCGAGCCCAGCGAATTGGTTGAGGCGCCACATTCGTTTATAATACACCGCGGTCTTTCCTGTCCGTACATAAACGATTTGACGCTCGACTTTCGTCGCATAATGGAGCCCTTCACGGCGACACAGTTGCGTGAGAAGAAAATGAACCGCATTAAGGATTTCGTCAGCCTCAGCAGCTTCTTTCATGTTTCTCACATGGGCATCTTCAACAAAGCCTCCACTCAGCTGTCCTTTAAAGTAGTACGCCTGCCTCGTGGGCCCTCGCTAACATTCAAGGTTTGTCTTGACTGAATGTCGTATATAGTTCTTCTAACTTCTTATTTCTTCTTATATGTGAAGGTGCATCAGTTTACCCTGGCACGTGATGTCATCTCGTGCAGCAAACGACAAATGGTGGATGTGGATGATTTCAAGCAACCACCGCTGGTGATCATGAACAACTTTAGCGGCGACGGGAAACACTTGAAATTGATGGCCACAACGTTCCAGAACATGTTCCCATCGATCAATTTGGCTCAGGTGCACATTGATACCATTCGCCGCTGTGTGCTCTTCTCATACAATCCTGAAACGAAGCTGGTGGAGATGCGACACTATTCTGTGCAGGTGGTACCGGTGGGACTAAAGAAAGCGGTTCAAAAGATTGTCAGCGGCACTGTGCCGAATCTAAACAAATGCAACGAGGTTGTGGACTTTGTGACTAGGTAACATTCCCCTGTGACTATAAAAGGTTCTCAACTAACTGCTTGGCCATTTCAGAGATGGTTATGCATCGGAATCAGAAGCTGAGGACGATGAACAATCACATGTGGTATTGGCGCAGACACTGAAGAGCAAAGGGAACCTGGAAGATTGCAAGAGTTCGGTAAAGTTGCATGAGATCGGACCTCGTTTGACTATGCAACTGATTAAAATTGAGGAAGGTTTGCTAACCGGCGAAGTACTCTACCACGATCACGTTGTGAAGACGGAGGACGAGAAAGAGACGTTACGCAAACTGATCGAGAAGAAACGTAAACTTAAGGAGCAACGTAAGAAGCAACAGACAGAGAACCGGGCACGTAATTTGAAACTGAAAAAGGAAGAAAACAAAAATGCGAAACGGGAAAATGCCGATGGAGATGAGGACAACGTTAGTGATGCGGACGATGATGCACAATATTACAAGGAGGAAGTGGGCGAGGAACCTGACGAAGGTGAGCATTGATATTACTATATGTATATTAGAAGATTCTTATAAGTTTAACCCACTTTCAGAACTGTTCAAACACGACAATACAACGACGCGTAAGAGACACAAATTGCCAGGCGGCATGAAGTACAAGAATAAGAAACCCAAACTGGACACAAAAGCAGCAAAGAACTCCAAGTCGAACTACAAGGCGAACCCCAAGTCGAGTTCTAAATTTAACCCCAAATCGAAGTCAAAGTCGAAATAGAACTGTTAATTATACATACATATATTTGTATTAAATGCCTAGGAATATACTGTTGTAACATCTATCTGTCTAGCTAAACATGCGCTGCACCACCTGTTTGTAACTGGCATTGCTATCCTTCCAGCTGGACGCAATCATATCACGTAATTTGGTAAACTCGCGCTTTTCCTCGTAGTTTGGTACACGCTCGATCATCTGTTGCGCCTTCTCGAATTCCTTGAGATTATAGAATGCCAGGGCACGCCGGTAAATGCTCTTCTCACTGGGGTTTTCCATAGTCTCAACGAACTCGGTGTGATAGATAACATGCTCGTAGCGCTTCTCCTGCAGCAGACAAGCGGCTAGATTGGTTTGGATCTGTACAAACAGCGTCTCCAGTTCACTGCCCTCGATCCCATGCGTCTTCTTGTCCAGTTGTTCGAAGGGTTTATATGTTATTAACAATTTCGCTGCACGTGCAAAGTAATCGAAGGCAAACTTGGGATATGCCTTGAACATTGACACGCCATTCTCCTTGTGACGCAATGCCAACTTGTAAAGATCCGCGACATTTAGCTTGTCCACCTGCGTGTTGCTAGTGATGTGTTCTAGCCTTATTTGAAAATCAAGTTGTTCGCCAGATTTGATCTTTATGCTGCACGCGGATGTTTCGCCCGGCAGAAACTGTTGCAACAATATCTCCAAGTAGCAATCAATTGGAGTTACTGCCGTTCCTATTTGCATGGTATGTTCAATCTCCGGTTCATTATCCAAATATTTGGTAGGCCTTCCTCCCAAGTCTTTACAGGATTTCGTTATAGTGAAGACCACGGTACTTTCCGCAAACGGTTTCTCTACAGTCTGAAACTGTAGGCTCAGCACTTTTTTGTACAAGCCACGAGTGACATCGCTCCATTCATTACCAATGTACCAATCCATAGCTAAGTAATAAAAAGTTCGCGAAAACTATTAGAATTTGATGTTGATAATTGTCAGTCTAAATCGAATTCCGCAAGCATCACTGTTAATGTGTGCTCAAATGGCAGTGTTGAACAACAGTTGGGCTTGCTGTTAGCTGTCGGCAAACAGCAATGTGGCCACTTCAACTAATTTCATGCTTCAAATTTAAACAAATTGACAAATACATATGTGTATTTGTGAAAATATATAATATGCGAGGAAGAAGAGAACAGTATATACCTGCATAGTAATAATTAAAAGTTGGCGACAAAAAGTTGTTAATTTAACATATTTAACATGCGACAAAAACTAGTTTTCTTAAAAACACACTACTATTTTTATTGTTATATTATTATTATATAGTGCTAGGAATTTATATCAATAAATAATTTGAATAAAAATGATAATACATTATTAATCCACTAACCTTTTATGTTGTTTCCTAGTTAATAAAAAAAATATCAAACAGGGTATGCTATTGTAGCTATGCTATTCTTATGACCCGGAGTGTACTCATATAACAGCATGTATAAAATACAAGCTCAGTTTATCCAGCATGTCAAAAGACTTCCACAGCTGGTAAAAGCAGCAACAATGAGCACCTCCAAGCCATTTGTCTATGTAACCAGGCCAGATGTTGATGCCAGTGGATTAAAATTACTAAGCGAAAGGTTCTTGTTATTTATTTGTTTGTTGATCTTGCAGCATAATAATTATTCCATCCTACCTTAGCTGCGAAGTAAGCACCTGGTCAAAGCCTTTGCCGGTGCCAAGAGAGGAACTGCTGCGTGAAATCAAAGGCAAGGATGCCCTTTACTGTGCACTGACGGATAAAATAGATGCCGAGGTGCTGAACGCTGCTGGGCCTCAACTAAAGTGTGTGTCCACAATATCTGTGGGCTTCGAACACATTGATGTGCAAGAGTGCAAGAAACGTGGCATTCGCGTCGGATACACGCCAGACGTGCTGACCGATGCCACGGCTGAGCTCACGGTGGCCTTGTTGTTGGCCACCAATCGGCGGCTCTTCGAGGCCAATAAAGATGTGTACAATGGCGGCTGGAAGTCGTGGTCCCCCATGTGGATGTGCGGGCAGGGTCTGAAGAACTCACGTGTTGGATTCTTTGGCTTTGGTCGCATCGGGCAGGAGATTGCTGCACGCATTTTGCCCTTTAAGCCTTCGCTGATAACGTATACAACCCGTTCGGCGAGGCCAGAGGAGGCTGCTAAGGTCAATGCGAAGCATGTTGACTTCTCTGAAATGATAACTTTATCAGATTTCATTATTGTCTGCTGCGCCTTAACTCCCGCGACTAAGGAGATCTTTAATGCGGAAGCCTTCAACAAAATGAAGTCCAACTGCATTTTCATAAACACAGCGCGTGGTGGAGTTGTCGATCAAAAGGCACTCTATGATGCACTCAAGTCGAAAAAGATCCTCGCTGCAGGGCTTGATGTGACCACACCGGAACCACTGCCGCTAGATGATCCTCTGCTGAAACTGGATAATATTGTTGTGCTGCCACATATAGGGAGTGCAGATATTGAGACCCGCAAAGAGATGTCCCGCATCACGGCCAGAAATATTCTGGCAGCACTTAAAGGTTGCGAAATGGAATCGGAGGTCATTATTTAAAATACATTTATAAACGCAACAGTTCTTAGAACCCCCAAGTTATGTATGGATGACAGCAAATCAATTCAGGTGTGCAAGCCTGTTTAGAAATCAACCTACATACATAAGTATGCAGTTATTTCAAAATAAAATGGTTATTTCAAAATAAAATGGTTGTATGTATTTAAAAAACAAACAAATACGCAGATTCAGAAAATCTAATTGTATTTTTGTAAATACAATCGAAAAATTTCAAAATCGATTGCATAAAATACTTATAAAAGATACAATCGATTATAATTTAAATTAATTCCTGCGGACTTTAATTCAGTGAATAATGTCTGACAGTATTATATGTTTACATATTTCTACAGTTTGGGGAGATTGCTGTTTCCAGGGCGGCAAGATCTGACAATTAATCCTTGTAGAGCTCCATGAGATAAGACGAAAATATAAAGTAAAAATATGGATGATTTTATTTTTCGTAATTTGGTCACACTGATTATTTCAGCTGACAAATTGTATGGAAAATCTGGAGTTATCGACGGCTATATCTGCTAAGCTAAGCCGGAAATGGAAAAATTTTATTTCACATTTTCGTTCAATTTCGTGGAGCTATATTCGGATCAATTGTTAAATCATTGCGCCCTGCAAACAGAAAATGTGCCATTAACTCCACAAATGGGATAACATTGAAAATCAATAGTTTGACAATCAGTTTTCGATGCATCTATGATAACATCCTATCGCATTTATTCGATTTTTTGTAAGTTCGATAACATAATGTTCGCTATGGAAACATAGCAATTGTAGAAAATTAAAATTTGATTTGTGCAACAAATAAAAACAACTTTAGGCAGGTCTGCCAGTGACCAGCGACCAAAAAGCTTTAGTGATGGCGGCGCAGGATAATGCCGAGCTCAAAGACTTGCAAATTTTTGAGCTACGTCCGCTTGTAACAAATTTCAGCTGCAAGCTATCCGCCGTGACAGTTACACCTTTCGATGAAAAACAATTCCTGTGTCTGGTCAGCGAGGAAAATGAGATTGTGCTGCGTTATATCAGCGCTGATGGGGCCCAGGAAGTGCTCAAGATGATCTCCTGGTTTCGCCGTACGAACCGTGTCATACATGACGTATGTTTCGATCCTGCGGGCATTTGGCTTTTGGTTCTGTGTAAGTATTAGTGCGTGTGTACGTTCATGTATGTGCGAGCCTTTGCCAGGAGGGGTGTGAGAATGGACGCTACATAGTAAAGCCTAAAATTACTCTCCTCTTGTGGGTGGAAGTGTGTGGGTATAAGTGTGTGTGCATGCGATTTACATTATTGATTTTCTTTAGTTCGCATTTTGTTTTGATTTGCTGCTTCTTCAGCTGCCAGTTGCCAAGGAATGGGAAAATTCTATTAAAGTGTTACTGAACTCAGTTTTTTTATACTTATTATATTAAAAAACATGTACCTTCATAAATCAACAGGTTTCGACAATACACTTCATATTGTGCCGGCTCTGGCTCTGGTGGACAAATCGCACAATCTGGCCGCTTGTTCTTTATACAGCACCACTCAAGTGACATCCTATATAATACCGTTCGTAGGCCCACACGAATGCCCCAATTCGAAGAAATGTCCGAACCATTCCACGGCACAGAATGAGGCGTTTGAGCAACAACAACAGCAAGTCGACCAATTGGTGGATAACCTAGAAAATATAAAGCTAGATAAGGAGGCTGACAATGAGGATGAAGAGCCATTAGGACATGAATTACCTGAGCATATGCTAGCCAATGGTCCATCGATCGAACCATCTACGGATCAATCCGTCCAACAGCAAGCGCCTACGTATGATGCCACAGGCAACAGCCAAATGATGGCTACTTCATTCATGGCTTCTAAGACCTGTCCTTATCCATTGTCAGTGGTTTGGTGGAAAACATACTATGGATTGAATCGTGCCATAATTGGTTACTCAGATGGTTCCATTTGTTTTGTGGGCCTCAGTCCAAACTGTCCAATGATAGCTAGTACATCCATTGAGAATGGTTCTGTCGTCCGTTTGACAATTTGCAAGGACAACACTTTTGATGGGGTCATGTTGTTGGTAAGTTAATGATAAGGTAATGTAGATAACCCTAATTACGGATTTATCTACGATGTGCAGGTGACTTCGTCGCTTAAGGAACAATACAAGCTCTTGCTCGAGCAGAAGGCTATCATGTATGTCTATCCAGGAGATAGTTCACCTACAACTCGCGAGGGTGCTTGGCAAATCGTCATGAATGTGCATTCAAGGCATAAAGCTGCAAGCGGAAATGACGCACGGCAAAGCAACAGTTCCGATCCTGCTTCTGATAACAGCCAACTGGAGGAGGATGTGTTTGCACCGCCTGATAGTGAGGAAATTGCTCCTAGCACTCAAACAGTTCCAGTTGCCAAGTCCGTGCCGGTATCCAGTGATAATATCACTCCCACACCACCGTCACCGCCTCCGGCTCCAGGTCCGCCATCGTACAACGAATGCGCAACACGTTACCAACAACAACAATTGCCTATCAATAGCTTTGATGGTATTCTACCTGCCACACGCGCACGTCTTGCTTCACTTAAAAGTCTTGGCTCCAAGAAACTACAGGCTATCAAAATGAGATTATCCGATCAGCGGCAAAAAAATGATGAATGTACGTAAATACACCTCAAAGTATTTATCCAATTATTTCGATACTAATAATTTATTGTTAACCCTTAGTTATGCCTGAAGCGAATTCAGGCACATTTGCAATTATGGACTCACCATCCGTTACACCAGAGCCGCTGGGAAACACGCAAGGATCCTTCTACAACTTACAAAATCTGCGTAGCACTTACCTGCTTAGTGCTCTACATAGCAACAGCTGCAGTCTCACGGTGCACAGCATTAACATCAATTTGAAGCCATTGTTCTTGTACAAAATACCCAAGCACTGTGTGGATATACTCATTAGTTCTAACATTCTGTATGGTGTACAATATGTGGACCTGAATAGCAACAGTGATGGAGTTAGTTTGACAGCAGCATCCTCTTTGGATGAGCCACTGGTGACAAATACCGAAAAAGAGAGTCTAGATGCGGATTCCGAAAAATTGGAACAAATGGAGCCGGGCAACACAACGACGAGCAAAAGCGATGATACAAGTGCAACCACCACAAGCGCGTCAAGTCTCGATCAAAGTGAAATGCCAACCAATGCCATCAATGCGGTGAGCGTCATTAGCAGCGCAATGGCCTCGCTGCACACCACCGATAATGATGTATGTTTGTTTATATTGAGTGTCATTCTTTTATTAGAAATTACTTACTATATATATTTTGCAGCGCTTTAATCAACAGGCACAGCTTGCATTGTTTCGCTTTGAACATGAAACTGTGCTGCATCTCTACCAAATGGCGCAATTTCGCAATAGCAACAACCAATCCGAAACTTTAACGAAAGAGGAAAAGGCAAAGGCGTTCGAGATTAAGGATATACAAACACCAATGGACTATGTACAGTTTTATGAAACAGCCGATGTTAGCAGTGAATTTTCATTACGCCAAATGGAGATTATGCAAGGAGAATTTCCAAAAATCAACTATGATCCATGCTATGTCATAACCAACAAGAATGTATACACAATACAGCTCAAGTATGTTTTCAATTAACATTTACTGCTACACAGTAATACATTTATTTGTATTTTCTGTTTTTTAGGAAGGAACCATTTGAAATATTTTTAGACGCGGCTCTGGTTAGCAATTGGAATCAGTGCCGTGAATTCTGCAATACCTTTGATCTTTCATTTGAACATTGTATTGAGTTTGCTGGAGATTATCTGTTGCGCCGCAAAAAAATAACACAGGCATTAATCACATATAATGTGGCACGAGTGAAACCTATACGAACAGCCCTGAAGTTGGCCATGTATGGACATACCTATGCGTTAATGCAGTTATCCGCTATGGCACTGAAGTCATCTTATCTGTTACGGTCCAGGCACTTGTGCCATCAGCTGCTCAAGAGCATTGTATCAGATGTTACCTATCGTCATTCAGAGGATGTGCGTGACATCTTGCCATTGAATAAGAAGGATCCAAATGTGGAGGTCAACTGTGGTGTCTCTTGCAGCGACTATCACTATGGTGTTGATGAATCAATCAGTGCACTTCAAATGTCGCCCTCTTCGCAATTTCATTTGGCTAATTTGCTTTTGATAACGTTGGCCGAGAAGGCGGTAAACGATAAAAATTATTTGCCTTTGTGGTAAGTTTATTTTGTTTAGCATCATTAACAAGCTGTTTTGATTAATGAAAATGGGGCTTACCAATTTAAGGAACTTTTTGGTTACGAATACCAAATATCACACCAATATGACCAGCATTGTCCTGTGCCAGAGTGGACTTTTTTCTGCCGCAATTATTTTAGCGAAAGTTCGTGGTGTTTGTCTGGACACCTTCAATGCACTAGTTAGCGTTGTTGCACAGGAATTCGGATGGTACAACGAACTCAACGTCTGTTTGTATAATCTAAGCCAAAATATCTTCATGGAGACAATCACATATTTACCAATGGTGTCAATGGATTACTTTAACTTCATACAGGACAAACTGGAATATCTAAGACCTTGTGTGCTGCAGGTATGGAATCCTATATATATTTATGTTCAATTCCACTTTAATGTATCCCTTTTATTTAGCGTCTATCTGAACAATTGAATCCTTTTGCACCTTCAATGCGTCCTATTGTGTCGCACAGCTACAGCAACGATTCGAACGGAAACGACAATAATGCACATCTATTTGAGTTCAGTAAGTGCCTAATTGAAACTTATTTGGGTGTGCTTATCCATATGGAATCTCAGCGTGTCAAGCATGATTCCATTGTGAATGCTCTGTCGAATTTTCGCATTAACTACGAGGACAATCAGGCAAGTGCAAATATAACTGAGCAAGCGAAGTAGCAATTATAATTTACGTTATTGACTTGCAGTTCGCTATTGAATCATCACGTTTTAAGCCAATCTCTGCGGGGTGCGCCTACTGCGCTTGCGTTGTAGATGGTGTCGCTTATTTCTGGGGCTCAAGCGGAGTTCCTTGCTGCTTCAGTGCCCAAAAGTCAACAGGTGAGTTTCAGTTTGGCTTGATTAATTAATAATTTTAATCATTAATGTTCTTTGCTTAATATTTAGAACCTCCGGAACCTGCGCATGCTGTAAAAACGTTGGAGCTACTGTCACAACTTAACTTGGAAGTGCATGCACTGAAATGTGGACGTCAACATACACTTATTTTAACCAATAATGGCGTAGGTTTATTAGAGAAATAATAGATTTCTATGTTTTACAAAATGCACTTGCTTCTCGCAGCTGTACGCTATGGGTAACAACAGCCTCTGTCAACTGGGCATCGGAACACATATGCAAATGGCCCTGCAGCCGATGCTGGTTACGGCTTTGGATGGAATGAACATTACATTGCTGGAGGCAGGTCAATATCATAATGCAGCCGTTGCCGATGGAAAGCTTTATATGTGGGGGTAAGTAAAATGTTCAATATATGTTGAGGTGCACATATATAAATACGGTTTTTTTCATGCAATTAAGCTGGGGAATCTACGGGCAGCTGGGCAATGGCAACTGCGAAAATATCGCAACACCAACACTAGTCAGTTTCTTTAAGTACAAGGTGAGCTACATGATTTGTATAAACATTTTAAAGAAAAAACCAGTTAATCTAATTTGTTTATTGTATGACAGAATGTTTTACAAATTTCGCTGGGACATGCACATACTTTGGTACTGTGTAGGAAGTTCCACAACAATTATCTAGAGGCTAATGAATTCGAGAATGAACTCTTTGTGTTTGGATCTAATCATTTTGGCCAACTTGGCATTGGCGGTGGTGAACAGCCGGAGACAAAGACGAGTCTGCCAATACGTCTGAATTTGGGGGACTGCAGCATAAGACTGATACACACAAAATTTTTTACAAATGTATGTTGAAAGCATCACCCCTTATACAATTATAATTATTTACTTATCAATTTCCTTCTATAGTTAGCTGTAGATACGCAGGAACGAATGTACACATGGGGCAGTTCACCCCAAGCGTTACGTTTGGCCAATCAAATCAAGCGGCGTGCTAATGCCAAGCAAAAGCAAGAGGAAAATCAGCAGCGTGAAATGTTGAGCAAGCGACTTGAGGAAACGTTATTGTCGGCATCTAATACACGTAGCGCACTAGTGGAACCAACCACGTCTTATGCAGCGGTAGTTGGGGGCACCGTGCCCAAACAGAGAGTAGAAACCAATGAGTCTAAAGAAGATGAGGCTTTGGCATCGAATGCAAGTGAAAATATTAGCTCAACACTGACTGCCAGCACGGAACCGTCAACAGCTTCAACTTCAACTTCACAAGCTTCAATCGAACCGGATCCAACGGAGCATTTGACGCCTCACTTTGTAGATACCAGTGAAGTCGCTGGAAAAATACTACAGATCTCCAGTGGATTGTTTCACTTTGCGTTGATATCGTCAACATGCACGCTATATACATGGGGAAAGAACCTAGAGCATCAGCTGGGCACTGAGGAGAAGGATCGTCGTGCCGTGCTCAAGCCAATGCCCATAGAAAGTATCGAAAAACCCATGTATGTGGACTGTGGAGCTGATTTCACACTTGTCATGACCACCGATCACATTGTTAAGGCTTTTGGTGGCAACTCGAATGGTCAGTGTGGGCGTGATTTAGGTGCAAGCTTGGATCGAATGCGACAGAGAGTGGTGTGCTTGCCAACCACAAAGCGACTGATGCGATTCGAGAGTCAATGCGTTGAGGCACCTGTTGAAATCAATTTGCCTCGTCCACGTATACGTCTTGATCAGGAACCAGTGCGTTATTTAAAGGTGATACCCCCGTATCAGCCCCACTTTCTGCAACAAGCTAACATAAGCTTTGAGCATCGTAATTCGGAGGGTACGAATAACTATAAGTCCAGCACTGAACAAGCGGGTACCGGACAGGACTCTGACGATATGCTGAGCAGCTTAGAAAATTTAAGCCATAATGATGCTAGCTGTTCGTTTAATGCAGCTCAAATGCCAGATGGCAATAGCTCGTTGGATATGGATTATTCGCCGGAAGAGCAAAGCTATTTGCCATTGCCAAATCAGGCAGCGACGGGATTGACATGCAGTGCTACCGGTCTTCTTCGGGATGGGGAAGATGTTAGCACATGTACACCCACCTCAGAGGATGTAGATGTGGTTGCGTTACAGCCACTGCGCCATTATATACACTACTGCCTGTATGCCTTTCATGGGCTATACAATCCGGATAAAATAGGGGAATGTGCACGACCACATCGTAATGAGTATCGCATTAGAATTTGCATGCTCAATTTCAGATTTGTGGAGGCTTTTCGGCTCAGTCTTCACAGCTGCGACAGCGCTCAGCGAACACTTAAGCTATTTGAATACTTCAGCAAGGACACGGGTTATGTACCACTACATCGCTCGGATCTCAAACATCTTATCTATCATATGTGTATACACTTCATGGAGCGCAAGTTCGATATGCTAGAATGTGAGCGCTACTTCATGGGCGATCTAGATTATTATTTGCTGGAACTGGCATATGTATTTTACTTTAACAATAATAATTCAGCACTTGAACAGAATCTCAATCAGAAATTCAAGTTGCTGATTGCAGCGGCAGATAGTAATCAATCGTCGGCAAATGTTCTCCAGGATACTGATGCCATTTTTGATAGCTTTACGGTCAAGTTCAAGACGATTCTATGCCAGCGCCTGCTCAGCTATTGTGATTCTGATGCCAATAATTCTGGCAATTAACATTGGAAATAATATTGTGGCCGGCTGGCGTTGGTATTGGAAAGGACTTTCGTTTTGAATTTTCGTGGTTAATCCTCAACTAACATTTCTAAGTTAAAAGTTTGTATGTTTGTTGTTTGCTTTTGGTTGTCTTCAGAAGTGTTTGCAGTTTCTTGTCAGTTCGAGCAGGAAACCAAAGATCAATAATGGTGTCATTTGCCTCAGTCCTTTTTGTCACCATGCATAAGTAAATATTACATACATACATATTATTATATATTGTCTATTTACCCGCCCACACATGTTTATACTTAATTACATAATTGTTGTTTGCGGTTTTCTGCGCATATTTATGCAAGTAGCTTTTATAGCGATGTTATTTAAGAAAAATATTTAAGGCAAACAAACGATTTGTTTAAAGAATTTAATTTTTGTTGTGCTTTGTTTGCTATTGGCTTTAAACGCTTTTTGTTCACTCAATAAAAAGATACACATATAATAATGTTTATACACACATCTACACACACACTTAAAGGGATACAGAATGGTCACAGATCGGAAGATATCTGAACAGATTATCCTTAACCGCAGCCATAGAAACATAAACATTTTTAATTGATATTCAGCTTGTGATTTGCAGTTATTTAATATACAATTTTTAATTTTATTTATCATATGTCTACAAATACATATGATTATCAAGAATAATACAAATAAATATTCATTTATACAAAATTTGTGCTGCTTTCTACAGTTTCAGTTTTATATTGTCTGTAGTCCAGCGCTTACTCTGTAGCGCTTTTAGAGCATTCTCACAGTAGAAGTGTTCCTCGGATCTGTCTGGTAGCGTTTCTTTGAGTTTCTGCAGCTCTTGCTGTTGTTTGAGGCTTACCATAGCATCAATTACAGCCTTGATGCACTTGACCCTCTGAGCTAGTGCTAGCTTTTCGCTGCTATTGCTCATTTTGGAGAGGAACAGCTGCAGCACCGTCGACGGAGCCTTCAGTTCGAAAAGACGTTGCACTGCCAACGCTAGATCAAAGCTTATGTGGAATTGCCTTGACTTAAGAGGATGCCATGTGGAGACACGCTCGAATATGCATTCTAAGTCCGCATAGGCTTGGGCCTGTGCACGTTCATTAAGCGCTGTCCATTCGTATTGTGCGGATGAGATTTCTTGATCAGCTACAAATCGTTGAGGTGAAGTAGGTTTAAGCATGTCCTGTTCCTTCCAATTTTTGTTCTGTGTACAAAACAAATAGAGCAACTCGATGGGGCTCGGATGCTCACCAATTCGATGACTCAAAGCTGTTGTGGTTTCCTTTTCCAGTACAAACTGCAGCTTATGCGCCGCATGGAAAACTTGTTCGTAGAGTGGAATTATTCCCACGCCGGCATTTGCATAGGCATCGACAAGACGCTGCAGCTGCTGCTTACGCACAGGTATTTCACTGCAGGCCATAGCGGCCTGAAACTGCCGAAGAGCGGCTTCCTGGTGACGTCCAAAACGTTGAAGCGCGTCAATGTAATTGCTTACGTCGCCGCTTTGACGCAAATAGCTGAGATAATGCTCCAATGCTTTGGGTCGTTGCTGTAATATTCCATGAAACTGAGAAGTGTTTAGGGTACGTTTTAAAAAAAGCAACACTCCAATGACTCCATCGCCACCGTGGCTTAGTAGCATGTCCAAGAGCTGTTGCTTCTCTTGCATAGACTTAAACATTTCCAGTGGAGCCACTTTACCATGTAGTAACTTTTGTACCGTCAACTCCAGATTGGGACTGTAGAGAGTACTCTGAATTTGGCGCCGGAGTAGCTTTAATTCTTCCTCAGGTGTAACGCCCTTCGGTAGAACATGATCGTCTAGTGTTTGTTCCTGTAGCACTAGTTTCAGTTGCTCATCGCTGAGTATTGCCTTGATGGATATATGATTTAGTGCTCCCAGGGCGGAACTATTGTCAAAACTGGCTTCAGAGATGGTGTCATCGTTGAATATTGCATTGTTGTCCCATTTGTTACCCAGACTAGCTTGACCTCCGGCACCTCTCAAGTCGCCATCTCCAGCATGTATCTCGTCCTCGTCATCGAAGCTGAATGCAGCTCTGGAGGAGCGTGTCCAATAGTTTTCGCTATAAATAAAATTAATTCAAACATAGTGAATTTGTTTTTTTTTCAATGCACTCACTCAGCATTATCAAATTGTGATTCCATTTGTTTTATAAATGAAAACAGCTGAGCTGCCAGTGTGACCGTCCAGAACTAATTAATAACAACCAGGGATGTAGCATAGCGCAAACATCAATGAGCGCCCTTTTTAAAGGGCTTTATACATAATAATAATTTTCAAATAAGTGAAACTTTATAGTTTAATAATCATAATGACAGAGATTAATAATTTAATAATGTCATTTAGATGAAATTATAGAATTCCAAGATTACATAAATAATTAAAGCCGTTATCTTTAAATTGAGCGCACACTAATAATTATGATAATCTACAACACAAAAATTAAACCTATTTAGCTTATAATTATTCAAATATTGAAATATATAAAGAACATATAAAGAAAAATATATAAGAACTTGGAATATATAGATTAATTCAACAACAATTAATGTCTTCTATTTTCTTCATTATCAGTGTTCTCTTCTTCTTTGTTTCAGACCGATGTACATGTGAATGTATGTACAATACATATGTGTGTACATATACATATTTATTGTCGCGCAGTGAAAGGTTGCCGCTGATAATCCGAAAATAAAGTGTTCCGGTCTGCCATACTGTGAAGATGTTCTTCCACTGGCTACTTCTGTCCCTTGTGGTGACTATATCACAAGGCGCCAACTTCTGCACAAATTCGGACAAATGTGCCTTAGGGACTGAGCCTGACTCAGCAACAGCTGCTCCTGTGCTGGCACGTTATGACTACACGAGGATTTACAATGTGGACTTGGCCACAACCTTACAAGTGCAAATCTTCCAAACACTAGAAGCGGCGAGCGATTCGTGCATCTTCATGGGACATGCGCGTGAGCCAGGACAGAAGATAACAATTCTAGTTGGTGCTCAGAAGGTTGCCGACTTTGAAGATCTGCTACAAAGCTACAACGTCACACATCGCCTTTTGCACAGCAACTTCCAGTCTCTGATCGATGTCAGTTATCAGGAGGTGGCGCCGGAGAATACTCCTGCGGATCAATACAATTGGACACGATTCTTTCGTCTAGAGAATATCTATGCATGGCTGGAGAAATTGGCACAAGATCACCCAGGAGTGGTAACACCTTTGGACCTTGGTGCAAGCACACAGGGAGTGCCTATTAAGGGAGTGCGCATTGCCTTTGGCGGTGAGAATCTTACCAGCGTATTCGTGGAGAGTGGCATACATGCACGTGAATGGATTGCGCCAGCCACGGCCACCTATTTCATAGACCAGTTGCTACACTCTAATGACACGTCAGTGCAGGCCTTGGCTCGTGCCCACAACTGGATAATTTTTCCCGTTGTCAACCCGGACGGATATCGTTATACCTTCACTGGAGATCGTATGTGGCGCAAGAATCGACAGCTCTTTGGCATTTGTCGCGGCGTCGATCTGAATCGTAACTTTCCACTTCATTGGAATACCACAGGTGCCAGTGGTAATCCCTGTCATTATGATTTCTCTGGACCATTGCCTGCCAGCGAGGTGGAAACACAGCGTATAATACAATTTCTAGAAGCTCACGTTCTACCGGATCGCATTCGCACATTCCTAGCCCTGCACAGCTATTCCCAGCTGATTATGTTTCCCTATGGTCATTCGGCTGAGCGCGTTGATAACTACGATGACCTCAAGGAGATTGGCCAACTGGCTGCGGCTCGAATCAAAGAAATCAGCGGGCGGGACTATAAAAGTGGTAGCATCTATGAGACTATATATCCCTCAAGTGGTGGCTCCAAGGACTATGCCCATGGAAAGCTCAATGTTCCGATTACTTTCTCCTTTGAGCTCCGTGGACCACCAGATGCCAGAGAAATGTTCATTCTGCCAGCCAAGGAAATCGAGCCGACGGCTCGTGAGGCTTTCGCAGCAGTGCAAACCATTATAGAGGAATCTCGCAAGCGTGGATATTATAAGTGAAGAAATAACATTCATAATTGTTTCAAAAGTAAAGTTTTATAATGTTTCATGCAGATTAAATAAGTATATGGCTTTGACAATCTTCAACCGACTTAGTATATATGTTTGTATAAGATTTGTATTCCAGGCAAGCAGTATCTTAACCCTCATAAGAGGAAATAAGCGGTGTTGTGGTGTCTACCATAACGAGTACGCTATGATCCAGTGGAAAAATACCGGACACTTGCACATAGTAGCCACGCTCACACTGCTCCTTGGATGAGTACAAGCTGTGTGTGAAACTCGACTAAAGCTCACCCATTGAAAACATGCATAGTTCTTACTCACGCTAGTATATCCACAGGTTCTGTTATCAATTCGGATTTATAAACAGAAGCTAAAAAATTAGTAAATGCTGCCGTGTTGTTTCCCTGTTCTAGATCCCCATTGGGAGTACAAACCTCTAGCCCCAAACCACTGTTACTGGAGCCTATTTCGGGCAGTCCATTCCGTGTACCCCACACAGAGATGATGTTATCTTCCGACGCTACTATGGTGTACTGATCATTGCAGTTGGCATTCTAGAAATAAAGAAATAAACTTTATGGGTATGTTGACTTTTTGTTTAGAAGCATGTCCACTAACCACAATGTAACGTGCCCGTATTGTCTCGACTAGAGTAGGGTGATCCACGGGATTGCAGTGCCGTATGCCGCGCTGTCCCTCCTTGTTGCGTCCCATGGTGTAGACATAGCCGCCCTCAATAAGAAATACAGAATGGGTGAAGGAGAAGCAAGCCTTCAGTACCTTGTGGGGCAGTTGGATTTTTTTCTAAAAAATATTCAGTCATATATAGTAAATGTCTCTTAATCCTGTGAAGTCCGTGCAACTTACAAAAGCTGTAATCTTTCCCGGACGATTGAAACCCAGCTTGTTGTAGTTGTTGCTGCCACAAACATGCATTTCCCCGTTCATAAATAGCACAGCAGTGGTGTCTGGACCGCAATATATCCGCGAAGGTTTGCTCTTAACATGTGACAACAGAATCTTTTGTGGATACTTCCTAGCAAAACACAGAGACAGAGTTCTAATAGAAAAGAGTTCAAGCTATGCAATTCACTTACTGTTGCTGTTGATGGTTGCCCAGTCCCAAGGCACCAGCTGTGCTCGTGCCCCATACGTAAACAGCGCGTTCGCGACTCAGCGCCACGACATGATGTACACCAGCTGCAATCTGATCGATGCGTACATCTGCGAGCTTAGCTATAAGTTTGGGATTGTAGTAGGTCTTCTGCTCGTCGTGACCGAGTGATAGTTTGCTATTGTTGCCGCAGCTAAGCAAATTGCCGGACTGAGTGAGAAATATGGTAAAGCCTTCGCCGGCACAAGCACTGACCAAGTGATAATTGCGCACACTTTGCACCAGACCCGGATAGTGTTTCCATGTCTCCAGTGAAGTCAGGCCCAGCTGCCCATTTGTACCCTCGCCCCACGAATAAGCAGAGCCATCATCATTGATAACCACAAAGTGGGATTCGCTCATAGCAACGCAGACAATGATAGCCTTGGGGGGCAGCTGTATGGGACTCATACTGAAGCTGTTGCCAAAGGACTTTAGTTGGTACAGAACAGATCTATTGAGAATATCAGGTGAATTGCGAACTAAACTGTAGCAAGGATAAACGAACCGTTTCTCTATAACCTCATTGGGCGCCACAGTTTCGGCGCTCATTAATTTCCTTGTTTCCGTCTGTGCTGTGGGCAGCTCCATGGCCAAATTGCTGCAGCTGGCGAAGAGCGAAGTGGGAGCAACAATCGCACTGCCATTGCTGGTCAAGCTGTTCTCATAGGTGTACCTAGAAAGTATCAGCTCAAAGATTTTCTTAAATTTAACACATTTCCAATGCACCGCCAGCTCACCCCTTGTTCTTGCCCAGACTGCGAAATATCAATGGTATCCAATAAACTAAAACTTCAGATGCAGTGGGACGAAGTGCTGGGTCTACTTGCAGTAAATTCGCCATAAGACTACGCAGCCCGGAAGTGTAGCCAACCGGGACTGGAGTATATGCACCAGCCATGATCTTCGTTACTAGCTCAGACAAGTTGGAGGCGGCAAAGGTCTTCTTTAGGCAGCAAAGCTCACCCAGAATGCAGCCCAAGGCCCAAATGTCGCTTTTGTTGTCGTACTCCTTGCCTTCGCACTGAATGGGAATGGGGAATAATTATTGTATATATAAAATTTCAAAACACAATACTGTTGCTACCATCTCAGGACTGAAGTAGTAGGGTGTTCCCAGCACAGTCTGTGCATGAATTTTGGCATTCATTATCTTGGATATGCCAAAGTCGCCGATTTTAACGATGCCTCGTTTGTTAAGAAACACATTGGCTGTCTTCAGATCGCTGTATAATGTAGAAGTACTTTAGATAAAGTATAGCAATATATGGAATAATCCTATGCTACCGATGTAAGATGTTCTCCAAATGCATGTAGTTAATTGCACTGGATATTTGCTCAAATACAGCAATTATATAGCGCTCCGGAAAGTGTTGTTTACCATGACGTTCGGCTATGATTTGTGCCAGGGTGCCGCCATCGGCGTACTCCATTTCAATCATCAACGTGTTGTCCTTGATAAAGCTACCCAGATAACTAACTATGTTAGGATGATGCAGCTTCGAGAATACCTCAACCTCGTTCATGGCCAAGTCACGACCTGGCGGCGTTAGCTCAGTCAAATTGATTTGCTTGAAAACGATGTGATGACCATCGAATTTACGTCTATAGAGAATGGCAATGCCAAAGGATCCCTGACCCACAACGCGTATCTTTTCATAATTGGCCAACTCGGTGCCAGCTATGTTGAGTGTCTCCTTTGGCACTGCTAACTGTTGCAGTGGCTGCGGGTGAGGTTGCTCTGGGGACTGTGATGGTATGTGGCTCGTGGACATCGCCTCAGCCAGTGAGGTGCTTGGTGCCCCTGTATTGCCGTCGGTTATTGTGAAAACTGTGGGCTTTATACGTGAACAGAGTTTACGATTATTGCTCTGCCTATGTGCCACGACTAGTGGCAGTTGCAACGATGTTGTGGTCAATGTGGTGGCATCTGTAATGCGTCCATTGAAGATTGGCAACGAGCTCGCTTTATTACGAAATTGTTTCATGTCATCGACGCGAGTACAAAAATCGAACTAGCCATATATGTTGTCTATAATCTTGTTACGGACTCCTCATCGTTGTGGTCAATCTGGTTGCTAAGCACCGCTAAGGTAAGTACCGATTAGGCAATACTGTTTATAATACGTATTGTCCTAATCGAGACTTTCATCTGTGAAGCCGTAAATGACAGTGCAATTGGTATCGATTGGCTTTCCGCTTCATTTTCAAATAAAGATTTCTACAATGAAAATTGGACAGTCAAAGTGGATTTACGTATTGTATGTATAATTGATCAGATCTAAGTAAACCAGTCGATGTAGACATTATTGACTTTGCTTTACTTTAAAAGTTTGTAATCAATTAGATTTCGCATTAAACATTATAGCTATTTTACAATATATTTATATATTTATATTTATATTTAATTTTATAGACTTATTTAGCTTATCGAGTACATGTGTTAGTTATTTTAAGAAATCAGGAGCCGACTATTATGGATTTATATATCTGCAGGAGTATGCTAAAATATTATGCTATTCTTGGACTATTTTTAAAAATGCACAATCTGTACGTTTCGGCTTGACATTCGACTACGCGTATTATGCATTTCCAAATTGGTTCTCATTCGATTCACTTCGTTTTCTTTCATTTCATTTCATATTGTTATTGTTATTGTTGGTATTAACATGCACAAACTTGGCTACATGAAATTACTGGTGCAATAAGCTGTACAATGCCTCCATCGAAAACGCATCCATGATGATGAGACTAGTTTAGCAGGTGCAGCGATTATCACCGGAGAAACTACCCAAGCTGAAGGTGCCCAAGCCATTGGAACCAGGCGATTTCTTGTCTTGCTTGTCGTCGTTATCAAAGTTGTCACCCTGTAAAAGAATATTAAAGTTAAATTTAAGTTATATATGTATGTATAAAGGTAATTCGTTTTCATTCACTTACGCGTCGTTCGCGCTGTTCGCGTATTTTACGAGCAAGCGATAAAAATGCGTCCTCTATGTTAATGTTCGACTTGCACGAGACTTCGAAGAATGGCATATCAAAGTTTTCAGCAATCTGCAAAGCAATAAAGTGTTTTTTAATGGATAAAATACAATAGTTTATAGTTATAAAAAAGATGCTGAATAATTAAGTATTAGCTACTTATATTTGATATAAAGATTTAGTATAACTACATATATTTGAATTTCTATCGAACCTTTTCTCCTCTATCCTTGTCTACCATACGCTGCGTCGCTGAGCATTCGCATTTGTTGCCAGCAAGCACCTTTACCACATCGGGTGATGCGTTCTCCTGTATGTTGCGCAACCAGTAGGATAAATTGTTGTAGCTTTCCAGATTGGTCACATCGTACATCAATAGAATACCCATTGCGCCGCGATAATAAGCTGTGGTTAGTGTGCGAAAACGTTCCTGGCCAGCCGTGTCCCAGATTTGCAACTTTATGGGCACACCATCCAAATTGATTAGTTTCTGTTTGAAATCGATGCCTATGTGTGAGTAGAGGAAGATGCTGTCGTCAATTAAAGCCAGACAAAGGATGCTAATGTATGCGAATATGTGTGGATGTGTCACTTACCGATGGTGGAGATGTATGTGTCGTAGTATTTTTCATCGCAATATCTATGTACAATGCAGGTTTTGCCCACATTGGAGTCACCCAGCACCAGCACTTTGTATGTTGCCACAAAATCCAAAGCCATATTGCGAATTGCAGCTAGCGGGTTTTGTGTTACAGATGGACTTTAGTGTTGTTTTTGGTGGTGTCAGTAGAGCAGAGTAGAAGTCAAGAAGTTGGTGGCAAACGTTGGTGGTGGTGGTGGTATGAAGGTTTGGCCGTGGGGGTTGAAACAAGTATCTGTGCTGTTTATGTATCTGTTTGTTGTTGTTGTTGTTTCACGCAGCTGTTTTCGAGCTTAAGCAAAGGCTGATGCTGCACTTATTGTTGCAGCACACGATGCGCGTCAGCGAAATAATAATTTTCACAGTTTCCGTCGCATTTTACCCGCTGAATTTCATAAACAGCATGAGGAGCATGATAAAATAGATCACACGGCACACAGAACAAATGCAAGTTGAGTGGAAAACTTCTTGTGTTTGCTTATTTATATGATTTCTCTTTATTTATTATTGATATATTGAATAGTTTTCACTTATGATGAATTAAATAACGTCGCCCGCTTATCACTCAACGTTGAATCAACATCGACATACTGTCGCTGTCGCTCGCTTTTGCTACTGCTGACTGGGCTGCACGAAAAATCAATAGAATTGCGACGGCGCAGCGTCGACAATCAAATAGAAACCCAATGTAAATATGAAGAACCAATCGTAATCGAAATTCAAATGCGCAGTTACACAGAGACGTTACATAGATTGTTCACAATATGGGATAGGTAATATGTGTATATATGATAGAAATAGAGTTATATAAAATAAAGTCGATTTTCGCTTAACATAATAATATGAGGGTTAATTCAACAAAACGTCGGGTCCCGGCCTGATCTGGTCGTTGGTTGGTTTACATGATAAACACTTTGTCGATTTTGGGCTGCGTAAACTTTACATGTGTCACCGGACATGTCATGGTGCCGTCTTCTTTGGTTATTTTCGGCAGAGCCAGCCGACCATAGATCTGTCCGTTTGGCAACATCATGGGCTGATTGTGCTCGTTCAGGGGCAGGCCAGTCACACGGCAGATGAGGCGACTCTGGACACAATGAGAGTATGGCAACTTGAGCGCAATCCGATTGAGATCTTCCTGACAGACAGGACAATTGAGATTGCGGCAGGTCTGTGAGTAGCATTGCGGCGTCTTCAACGCTGATAGACCGGCCTGGACGGCCGCTGAAAATACTGATGTATTTGAGAGCTGGAACAGGCGATAGTTCTCATGACGAAAGTCCAAAACTAGTTGATCCCAGCGCTTTGGATCCATGTACTTTTTCCAATTCTCATTATCCGCATCGGCTGAGTAGCCCAGTAGCCCCATGACGTGGCATATCTCGCCCAATTGAGTTTCCTTATATGCCGGAAAATAACGTCGAGAATGCTTGACAGCTTCAAAGCGTTGATTTTGACGTACTAGCTCGATAAACTCCTGCACACGTAGACTAAATTCAATGGTTGAATTGATTTTCCGCAATTTAGATTTGTTGTCAATGCACCAATGTACGCATTTAGTGGTGCTATGATTAGCCAAGTCGTCCTCCACTTCACGAGACGTTTGGAAAATCTCAAGATTGGTCAGATGACGTACATCAGAACGAGCTGCCAGCTCCTCGGCTGTTTCATAGTAGCCCATGCGTAGTAAGTGTTCAATGACCAACCGGTCCAAACGAATGCGCTTCCATTGGTCAACTGAACCCTGACCAACTTCGACAGTGTTACGACCCTGGGGCATAATTCCCTTCAGATGGTCCAACTTACGTTTGCAGATCTGTGTGACGCTCAGCTCATCAGTGATGCTCTCATCAGCCTTGCGCTTGAGCACCTGCAGTTTCTGGGCCACATTGCCCATTAGTTTGGTCACATCAGAGAGGATTGGTGCCTGGTCAGCGTCCAAGGCCTTTTCCACTTGTCGCGAAACATTCATTACTTGATCAACTTCACGGTCGATTATCTTTTGAGCAGATCTAAAACGTTTGTTTAGTATCTCGTAGGGCACCTTTAATGTGGCATGCTCCAATGCCTTTATTTCAGACATTTTTCTAATGATTTCTTTTCGTTTTGTTATTTATTTTCGTTTTTTATTATTGTGAGACGCAATTGCTAGCTGCTTTGTCCTACAGCTGTAAAAGTATCGATAGCAGTATTAAAACCACCTACTTGCCTTATCTTAATAGTTCGATTGTTTGTGGAGGCTCGCGATATCTTTTGAGGGGTGTGCGGTTGTTTTAAACAACTAGAGCTATACCACTAGAATATAGAATATACCGTAGAATATAGTTCCTACGAGATTTTCTTTCATTTTTGAAAAATGTGACCAATAACTGATATTTCAGTTTTAAGGTTCGTCATTCATATTTTATTACTTTATAAATCACTCTTTCAACACACCTGAAGAATTGTTTACAAACAGCTGTGCTGTTAGTAGTTCTATTTTGGACAAATTTAGCGCATTTTGGAAATGAATATAATTTTCAGGGTTGATTTTTGTTGTCGGCTATCGTTTTATAGTACAAAAATAAGAACATCTTAAAAATATATAAAAAACAGTAGAATATGTGGGGTAAAATTATTAATAAAATACAAAGATAATTAAAATCAATTTAAGATTATAATGTCAACAATAAAACCAAATAGATTAAAGTAAAGGCACAATTATAACTAGAAATTTTCGGACCTATCGATATTTCTTATAGCAACCGTGTTGATGATAAGGCAGTGCGCGCGACGGCCATGTTATCGATAATGCAGGTTGCTGTCTTTCTTTCTTTTTGACCACGTTCCGTGCGAGTCGTATGAAATGAATATGAACCTGACGATTTCAAAGAAACGCAAGGTAAATAAACGAAAATTGCATTTAAAATGTATAAGCAAAGTGGACTTCACCAGTCTGTGGAATTTGTGACTTAAGTTGTGTGAAAAATCTGCGTTGCTGACTCGAAAAACTATGGCAATCGGAAGTTAACCTCAAATCGCGGGCGTCGACAGCGGCGTGGAGCACCCGTGTCATGCTCTCAGATTGCACACAATAAAAACAATATTGACAATTAGGAACGCGGCGGCATAGCAAGTTATATGTAGTGATCTAGTGAATTTCTGGCTAACAATTTGTATTTTTTGCATGTTTTCAGTTCGTCTCGGACGGTATCTTCAAGGCTGAGTTGAACGAGTTCCTGACTCGTGAGCTCGCTGAGGATGGTTACTCCGGTGTTGAGGTGCGTGTGACCCCATCCCGCACTGAGATCATCATCATGGCCACCAAGACCCAGCAAGTTCTGGGCGAGAAGGGCCGTCGCATCCGTGAGCTGACCGCTATGGTGCAGAAGCGTTTCAACTTCGAGACTGGCCGCATTGAGCTGTACGCCGAGAAGGTTGCCACTCGTGGTCTGTGCGCCATTGCCCAGGCTGAGTCTCTGCGTTACAAGCTGACTGGTGGACTTGCCGTCCGTCGTGCTTGCTACGGTGTGCTGCGCTTCATCATGGAGTCTGGCGCTAAGGGCTGTGAGGTCGTTGTCTCTGGCAAGCTTCGTGGTCAGCGTGCCAAGTCGATGAAGTTCGTCGATGGACTCATGATTCACTCTGGTGATCCATGCAACGACTACGTCGAGACTGCCACTCGTCACGTCCTGCTGCGCCAGGGTGTGCTTGGTATCAAGGTCAAGATCATGTTGCCCTACGATCCCAAGAACAAGATTGGCCCCAAGAAGCCACTGCCCGACAATGTGTCTGTTGTCGAGCCCAAGGAGGAGAAGATCTACGAGACCCCAGAGACGGAGTACAAGATTCCACCACCCAGCAAGCCCCTGGACGATCTGTCTGAGGCTAAGGTTTTGTAAACTTAAGTTTTACTGTTTAACTAAAAGAGCAGCAACAACAATTGCAAGAAGACCGCAAATGTCGCGTTAAATACAACAACAAACAAAAAAACAAAACAAATGCAGCAAATTGATTTACGATGTGTGGAGCTAATAAACAAATGTAATTTTTAGTAAATTGTAAACTGAAAACTAACAACACAGTCCCAGTTTTGTGCAGTGCAATATGAAAGTGTGTGCGAGGGTTGGCCCAGCAGTTGTGCGAATTCCGACGTTGCATACATACCAACGGGAGAGATTGCCACACTGATCCCTGACCGGCGGCAAACCAGTTTGGTGCGTTGCATTGCGTTGCGGCATGTCTCCGTTTTCATTTCCAATGAAGCGGAAATCAGCGATTAAAACGAGGCAAACTGATTTATGCGCTTGTCCTTCGCTTTGCGTGTAGCGCCCGGACACTGTCTGATAACCACGATCGCTTATGGACCGCATATTTATCATGTTGATATGTTTATTTGGGTTCTCCTTGGCACAGAGTGACATGGTATAAGTGCCAGAGAGCGACTGCATCAATTGCAGGCATGGAAATCAACAATCAACTAATTTATCAACATTATTATGTGAGGCCAGTGAGAGAGCAGCGAGAGATTAATGTAGAGATTTTTAGCTTTTCCCTTAGTCACATCGCATCGCATCTCACCTCGTGCAGCACACGAAAATCACAGCTGCATCCAGCCGGCACACGATCGCCTGCATGACAAATGGGCCACATGCAGCAACAGGCGATGCCCAGTTGCATCGCTGGTGGTGGCTAGTTGACTAGACACGGTGGTGGCGGAGGCGGCAGCGGTGTTGGCATCACGCATCAGGCAAGTTGCGATTTGCACCATAAATCTAAATTAGCGCGCCAAAGCGGTTCCTGGACATAATTCAAAGGCGAGACAGTGCCTGGGATCAGCTGGCGGAAGATCGTTGACGGGGGAGGGGGTGGTAGACGGTGAAGGTGAGGGCCAGTGCTGCCAGCAACCCACCACAAAAACAGGATAGATGAAGAGAAATATAACTGATTAAAACTCGATAGGCGAATCGATAAACAAAGATAACGATTAACAAATCAATTATGTGGTGGTACTTCGATTCTTAAAACTGTTAAAAAAACATTTTATTAGAGGTATGAAAAACAAGGCAAATTTCCCGATTGCAATATTATGCGATTTTTCCGGCTAGAGGTAAGACCCACTGCTGACAATTTGGTGGGAAATTCCGACCACTTTTCCGGGTTTATTTCGGTTCAGGTGAATAGAATGACTAAGTTTATTGGATATACCGAACCTCGGCCGATATATTTGTCACACTTTTGGGCACATACTTCTCAACTAGACCGAGATAAAACTGGAAAAGCGATCGGAATTTCCCGCCAAGTTGGCAGCAGTGGTCAGACCTCTCCCGAAAAAGGCTAAGCTGGCAACACTGGTGTGGGCAGACGACTCTAGATTGGCAGTTGCGTTTCTCGCTTGGACAATGCCAATCAATTAGGTTGAGTGCATCTAGTTTATCTGCAGCAGGACTGTGAGAAATTTCCTCAACACATTTTGGCATTTCAACGCGCGCATAAATCATAAAGAACCTTTTTAAACACGACTTCGAACGTATGATTTCAACACAATTTGTAAATAAATTAGATCGTGATTATGGTAACATCAATATCATCCATCGGCGACGAGCATCAGCAACATTATTAACAAGCCGACTCTGACTGGGTCTGACATGTGTTGTTGTTTGCTGCCCGCTGCCTCCTCACGCTCCCCTTGCCTATGTTGCGATCGCATATTGACAGCAATAACACTAACTATATATTTTAATGGCTTAAACAGCACAACAGCAATAACAACAGCGGACAAAACATGCATAAAGTTAGGTCTACTGAATGATCGACCATGTGATGCTCATTACTTCTGTCTTGGTGCTCGCTATATAATCGGTAAGTGTTTCAATTATTTAGATTTATTTTAAATTAAGCTTTAAATAGGTTCCTCCAATATAGATAAACCAAAGTACATACCACTTCCAAAAACTCCACAGGGTATAATAAGCCAGCCAAGACAAAAGCTGCCGTCAACAAGTCTGCGGCGGTGGCTGGCAACGTGTTGCCAGTCGTTTTTGCTGTGTCCTACGTGCCACATGCATATGCAGCGGCATTGGCGGCGGCGGTTTCGCAGGTTCATAACTTGGCAGCCTGCTTTGGTTCTGGCCATGTCAGCGGAGTAGCGCAGAAACACACTCGATTAGTTCGAACATTGTATGCCCTCTTAGTGAGCTTTTATAGTGGGTGTATTGTAGGCCACCCGGCAAAGCGAATGGATTTTTAGTTAGGGTATAACAATGCGACGTAACTGTAAGCGCACATTTCTCATAGCCCCTTCGTGTGCACCCTCTAAGTATAGAGTCAGTCGTATTTGCTTTGATTTATCCACATTATTGTGAGTCTTGTGTCATGATTTTTCCATCATTATTGAACATTAAGAAACTCTCTGGCGCGTAATGTGTTTTTCATGTGAACTGCCAGAGATCGGGCGACACATTTATCATCATCAGTTGCCGCTGCTGCTGCTGCTGCTGTTGCTGATGATGCTGCCTCTGCTTGCTGCCTGCTGCTGCCGGCAGTCATCATCATTGCTGGCACTGCGAGAGCACAAATTGTCGAGCTCCTGACTAGATCCATGTGCTCCATCTGTTCCAAATGGGCCAAAAGTTGAAGAAATCTACAGCTGAAGCTGCAGTCAAGGCACTTTCAATTAATTTAGCACAGTGATTGTCCATCTCATGTGGAGCACTTTTACCACAACAAAGTAGTAGTTGCTCTCGGGGGGTCACCAACTGATCCCTTGCGCCACCTCACGCTGGCGGGTAGTTATCAGAGAGCTATCGGCGTTCCACCAAAGTTGTGTAGTTCAGTATGCGATGGTTCACATCACAGTTCAGTGTCAGCCACCTTTGGCGCCGCGTCGGCGTAATTGTTGTAGCTTGTGGCCAGAGGCACGCGCGCACGTCACATGCAACTGCACGACGAGTCGGAGGAGGTTGCCACAGTTGCACTCGCTTGCGGCTGACTTGTGACCATATCCGCATGTGAACATAGGAGTTATTTTTTTTACCAATAAAATCATTCTGTTGAGCTTAAACAAATGAAGGTGTGGCAGTCTGGGGTCCACTATAGACAGGGAATATACATACATTGTTAAACGTTATCGTAAGAGGGGAAGGTGAGAAAAAACTGAAACCTAGACGGAATATTTAGTATAGACTGGGTATATAAATTCTTTAACTTGATCGTAAGAGGGGTAGGTCCGACGAGTTGAAACCTAGGCGGAATATTTACGCACACAACCGTAACATAATCATGCACGCAATACGAGTTGATCCAGTAGTACTAGAAACCCCAAATCGCATTTCTTGGAGCCTCCTGGCGCTGGTGTTGGTGTTGGTGTTGCAAAATGGAATGCAACGATTTATGAGCACCTTTCATAACACATCATTAGCTACATTTTTGTCAGAATTTATAGCGCAATGCAATCTGAAAACGTTTAACGAGCTTGTTCTAAGCTTTTAGTGGCACTAACTATCCAAATTCGGACTGCAGCAGCAGCCAACGTCGGACAGCGGCGGGCAAACAAGTGTGTGCAGCGATGCGATGTTGCATCGTTGCAGCGCTTGGCTTTAAATGCTGCTGCAAATGCAGAAACCAATTACAGGTGCACTTTTCATATACAAACAAGTGTGTGTGTGTGTGTGTTTGCGTGCATGTAGTTATGTGTAAATTTGTCGCATGCCCCCTGGACATTGGCCCAGTAGTTTACGATGAGCTTTTAGTGTTAATTTATTGCGCCAGCGAATTACAAATGGCGTCTTTCTTTCCAATCAGCGAGCGTAAACCTGCTTGTCAAACACACTCGTGGCAACAACAACAACAACAACAAATGGTGTTATGTAACATACAACAGTCGCGTCACCCGCTCAAGTATACAGCACACACACTGGCACACACGATTGAGTACATACTGCCAAAATGCATTTCTCGTAATAGACTTAACGTGACTTGGACTTGAGAAACCAATTACAGAGCCACATTAATATTGGCAACATGGTGCTGCAACAAAATTGGCTGGCATGCAACAGATTTTAATTAAGGACACTTTGCCAGCGCGGGGGAGTTGCCTGCAGTCAGTGCAGCCCAGCGTTTCTCTGCTGCATGCGCACAAAATAATCTTATCAGTATTTCTATATATATATTTTGGCAATTAATTTCGACTTCTCATTCTCCTGGCAAATAGTTTTGTGGTCTTTGGTTGAACAGTAGCCCGACCGGAGAGACAGATGGATCTTGCTCTAGTGCCGGCCATAAAAGCATTTTAATTTCTTTATTTATAACAACTATAAATCACGGCCTAGGTGTTTTACCATAATTAAAAACTACTCGCATTCACACTACTATTTTCCAACATTTTCACTTCGTCTTCTTCGCCACGTATTTTATTGCTAATAGAAAATGGCTTGGACTGGACCGGGACAGCAGAGAGGCCTGGCTCTCTCGGAGGACTGAGGTGTTGTAAAAATTCCAAAAATACCGCTGCACCGTGTTGGTCACGTTGTCCGATCTGCAGCTTCATTAGGTGACGCTCGTACATATTAATTTAAACGTTGCATTTATGGTCAGCCTGAGCGGCCTAGGCGGCACTAAATCATCTCAATCCTCCCAATCAGCAACGGGGGAGGACGAGTAAGGGGAAGAAGAGAAGGAGGCGTCGTTTGATCTGCGCTTGTCAGCGACCATTTTGGCCGGCATCTGCTGCACATATGGAAATCGTTGCAACATGCGGCGCTTAATTGGCAACAAACTTAGGCACCAACCACAACTCACCTCAATCACCTTACCACATATCACCACAGTTTCACCTCTTTTCCGTTTGTGCGGAATGTCGCGGCATTTGGAAATTTAAACAAGGGGGGGGGGAAACATTAAATTCATTAATAATTGCATTCATTGTCAATCGCGTGAGCTTAACGCCAAGATCGTTTAGCCGCTGAGCTTACTGAGAATTCAATTTGGGGGGAAACACTACAAATAAATCAAGGAAATGTCAGAAATTTGCCATGACTTGTCGCCGTGGCGTGTTGCCTGTCTCTGTGGCATGTGTATTTCGCTTTGGGCGCGAGCGCGCGCAAATTAATGCAATTTTGTGTAAATTACTCATTAAAAATGAAATAAATTTAAGTTGCCGGCATAAATCACAGCCTATAAACTGTAACAAGACACACTCACACACGCACACACACCATACGACACCATACCTGTGTGTGCAGAGCTGCAGACAAAACGGACAATTGGCAAAGCAAATCTCCAAACAAAAGTCTCGATTACGTTTTCGACTCCCCGCCAAACACGAGTCGCTATAATGAAATTTCATTTCTTGACTTGCCTCGGCTCCTATTATTGTTGTTGCTGTTTGCTCTTGTTGTTGTTGTTGTTGCTCAAGAGACGCCAATTAGATATTTTATTGCTAATGTGCGCTTGTCAGATGTGGTCGAGCCCCGGCCCGGCTCGAGTGTCCAGCCGTGCTGTCCAATCTGTACGGGCGCTGTCTACATCAATTAAAAGCGCATTTGACAATGATATTTGCCTTGCACGGTACCGGGTGGCAAGCCAGATCACTGATCACCGATCGCTGATCACTTGAAATGATTCCAAATTGGGCAAAGTCAAAGCGAACCTGACTGCGTTATTACTGCAATGTGAAAACAAAAGAAAAAGAGAAATGAGAAGTTGCAAAGTGGCACAGAAAGTTTTGCTAAGTCAAAATATCTGTGTGAAATATTTATGTTTTAATTCTCTTTAAGGAAAAGAACTTCAATAATGGTGAATACTATTTAAATATAAAATGTTAATTTGAAAATGTTCGACAATTTTGAGCTTGAGATTTCATTTCCACTTATTACATGTTGCTGCAACATTGATTAAGATACATATTGCTCGCATTGGCAATTTGGACAGCAACAGGCGCTCGACACAGCAGCAGCAGCAGCAGTCACGGCAACGACAACAGCAACAATGTTGCTGCTTACAAATTATCAACAGAAAAGCAAGGCCTCGGGCTGGGCAAACATGCAGCTTGTTGGACTAAAACAAATGTTAAATGTTTGAAATTGTAACAAACTCGCATGCGATATACATATGTATGTGGCAATATCCATGACAAACTCACACACATACATACACAGCCACAGAGATAGAGACAGAGACACGCATACAGCAAGACAATGACCATATTTGCTTGGCCAAAAACTAATGATGTGGCTCAAGCTTGGCCCGTGTCTTTTAATTGTGAAATTTAAATGCAGTGCAATAAATTGCAAGATGGCCAAAAATTGGCCACAATTCGAATTCGAATTTCGTATCCTGTGTGCCATTCAATTACAGCTCAATTTCGCAGTGGCCGCAACAGGCAGAGCCAGAGCAGTCCATTTAGAGCGCATGGCGACAATTTGTTTATGGAACCGCCGTGGACTTTAAATGGTTTGCCGCATAAATCATGCGGTTCCACTTGGTATAGCATTGTCAATTGCAGGTGCCTTATAATTGGACTACAGCAACATCACCCACCAACATGGCAGCACTAGCAGCAACAGCATGTAGCATGCATCATTTTGAGTGCAACATGCTTCCGCCCTTGGGCAAGTTTGGCAACCGAAACAATTTTCCCTGGTGCTGCTCCATTTGCAATTAGATCGGCGTGTTGTCCCCGGGCCAGCATCGGCAATTTGTCGACTATCAGCAGCGGCAGCAACGGCAGCAACATGTTGCGCAGCTCTAGCGCTAAATGTTGCCACTTAATTTCTTAATTTCATTGTGCGTGACTTGGCCTTACCTTTGCACTGTGGGGCCAGTCAGTCAGCACTCGCTGTAATGACATCATTTGCTGGCTTAGACTGCAAACAAGCTGCACATAATTAAACAGCAACAACTGCTGCAGCGGCAGCCATAAGTGGCACATTGCATGCGAGGTTGCTTGCAACACGCGGCCAAAGCGTAACTCATAAATGTGGCAAACGCAAAACGACTTCCTGCTCCTCGAACATGTCATGTCGGGCAACAAACATGCAGCATGCGCAGCAACAGCAACAACATAGGCTGCAGCAGCAGCAACACCATATTTCATACACGCAGGCGCCTCTTCAAAGACACACGGTTGCTGCCTCCTCCACCTGGCAGCAGCGGCCTCTTCAGTCAATAAAAACCGAAACGCTGGCAAAAATGTTGCTTACGAAAAGGCCGCAGCAACAGCAGCAGCATCAGCAGCAGCAGTGCGACCACAGCCACATGCCAACATGATTTTTCTTGCTTTTTCATTATTGTGCTATTGCGACATTTTTGTGTGCCTGCTGCTCTGCGAAATCAAAGCACGCCAGCAACAGCAACAACAGCAGCAGCAGCATCATCAATTCAACAACATGCAGGCGGCGCTGGCAACAAATCGCTGGCAAAAATGTGCGCGCTATAAATTTATGTTGGAAACATCAAATCGACGTAAATTACGCGCCGCCTGGCCTGGCCTGGCCTGGCCAGAGTTGCAGGCAGGCGGCGCTTTAGCTGTTAAATTCTTGACTTGTCTTGACTTGCAATTTAGCAACAGCAACGCGCAACAGTTGCAGCCGCAGCAGCAGCGACAACGGCAAGCGCTGCAGACGACTTTCAAGATCTACTGACTCCAGCAACACATTAATTCGCGCGTACTTAACACGACCATGGCAACAGCAGCAGCAGCAGCAGCAGCAGCAACACTAACCTGAACAGCAACAACAGTGTCATCTATCTGTAATACAAACGCATGCCTTGATTAAGGAGCAACCAACGAGAGAAGGGGAGAGAGAGGGGGAAGGGAAAACGAGCTAGCAAATTGCCGATTGTAATTGATTTAAATACGTTGATGATGCGTGGCAAATAACTTGTCCAGCAACAGGCCAAACTCCAATTGCAACTGCAACTTGGCTGGCAGCAACAGTTAATTATATTGCCACACATTTTTGTTTAATTGTTGCTCAATTCGCTGCACTTGAGAACTTTCCCAACGGGCCAATTTGTTCGCTTGGCGTGAAAGCAGCGAGGAAAGACAGAGACACAGACGGGGAGAGGGAAGGAAACAGACAAGTGGCAAGTGGCTGTGGCGGGCAACAGTTGCCAATTATCACTGTGATTTATGCACTCTGTCAAAATGCGTTTTCCTAAGCGCTTTTCACAAATTTTCCCCATCAGTTATCCATAAAATGCAAACAAACAAATTTGCAATAAACTGCGCACTCGGTGAAAAGGCAATTTTCCACAGGGTTAAAGGCAACACTCATTCTAACACCAACAACAACAACAACAACAACTGAAGGCACTACAGCGACAGCAACAACAACTTCAATTACAATCACGTCAACATTATTTTCATCGCAACGAGATATATTTCTATTAGCCGATTTAATGTCAGCGTAATTAATCACATCTTATAATGCTCATTGGACAACATCAGCAACATCAGCAACAGCGACAGCAACAGCTACAACAACAACAACAGCAACAACGACCGCATCAGCAGCAGGGTCAAAAGTTCGTCTTATGTTATTGGTTTTTGCTTAGTTTTTTGTTTACCTCTTTTCTTTGCCTACTTTAGACTCGTCTGAGAGATTGGCCAGTTCGAGACCTTCACACTTTGCTAACTGGGACTCCATGGCTAATTTATTGACCACACTGCGTAGGTTGTAGCTGGAGGCATTTTGTATTTGGATAGAGTCCTATAACGATCCGTTGGGGCAAGACAAGACGTATTTGCTTAGCGGACTTTGCTGACGGGTTCGTGCAACAGCAACAGGGGCCAATCATGAGAAGAAAATATGGGAAAGATGTTTAGGAAAGTGGCGGAATAAGCGGAAAAAAATATATAGAATATTAATAAAGTAAACCCTTGAGAAAATTCAGTACAAGCTGTTCTTTAAGATCGGGAACTACCTCGTTGACCAAAGTAAACTGAATTGGGAGTATGATGGAGACTTAGTTGAAACTGTTTCAGGAACTTAAGCGAATACTCTGTATATATATTTTAGATATTTAATGCTGAAGAGTTTAAGACCCATTTGAAATGTATGTTCACCTTTAGTCAGAGAACAGCCTTGCTGTAACAATAGTAATATTAATAAATAAAGTCACTATTTACAATAAATTTAAAAGATTTTAAACATTTTCAGTTTTTATTACTCGACGTCTAATCTTGTCTGCAGATTTCGGCAGGAAATGCAGTTATATCTGAAGTAAACAAAAAATAACTCAACTATTGATTTATTTCATAACATTTTTATTGGCGTTTTCGGCGGTGCTGATGTTAATCAATTTGCACAAATTAAAAATTAATTGCAAATTTATGGCTTTTAATTTTCTTATCGTTGATTTATGCTACCAAAAAGTAACACCACAACAACAGCAATAGCAGCAACAGCAGCAGCAGCAGCAACAACAGCATCAGCCACGCTTGGTGTTTTTTTGCGAGCAACTTTGAGCTGCGACTCCACTTAAAATATTTAAAATCTGTGCGATTTAATTGATACTTAAGCGCATTTAAAAGCAGCGCAATTTAAATAAACTAATTGTGGGTTTTTTATTTCGTTGACAAGCAACGCGACGCGACTGATAACGAAAAAGCCGTTTAACTTGAGCTCCTTTTTTTGCGAACTCGAATTCGAATTCGACATAAATCGGAAGCTGCGCGTCAATGTCATAAAAATGCATTAGGCAGATTGCAGAATTGCGCAGAACAGATTGCCAATGCATGTAGGTGGATGGTTCTAGCAGGAGTGTGACGGGTGGGGGAGGGACGTAGCCTGACATTAATAATGATATTCCAATTTATGCTTGCTTTTGGGCTGGCCAAATTATTCAAAGAGAGCCGGAAAGTCGCTTGGGTGGAATTGTTTGTTTTTGTTGGCTGGATGATCACTCGAACGACCATCGATTGCCACCACAAGCCGCAGTTGCAGTTGCAGCAATTGCAGCGCAGTCTCAGCCAAAAATTTATGCACTGCAGGCGGCCGGCGGCAGGAAAATGCAACAATAAATCTCATTTTATGCGGCGCAGACGGCGCAACAGGCCCTTTTATAGGTAACGCTAATGTAGCCCAAAATTGAACTTGACATTTGAATGGCCAATTAACCGTGACGTGTGCGCGCCGCGTCCTCATCCTTGGCTTCGACTTCGGCTTTGGCTGCTCCCCAATTGCTGCTGCTGCTGCTGCTGGACAGTCGCCGTTCGTCGGCAGTCAACGGCGTTTGAGGTCAACTTTTGGGCATTTCATTGCGTTATGTTTTATTGGAGCAATGGTTGCATTCCACCTTCTTCATCCTTCCTCTAGCATGCTGGATGCCTGTGCAGCATGGCCGGCAGCTAATTAACCCACTTTCTAAGACCGCGCGCGACCTTTTTTATCTGCGCCATTCGAATCACGGAGCCAACATTGCGCTGCTGCCATGTGGCAAAATTTGCCTGCCATAAAAAAGAAAATATGGTCAGTTCTGTGTGTGATTCTCACGCATGCCAAACGTGGTTGCCTTCTCGTTGCTGTTGTTGTTGTTGTTGCAGTTGTGTGCGTTGTGGAGCGTGCAATGCCAGTTGGTTTGGTGCCTCTGCCATGATTATAAAATCACGATAAATATTTATACTGCACTTAGATTTATGATGATTTATGATTCGCCCCAGCAGAAGTCATCGGCCAATGGGCATCGATATTCTCTATAAGTATTTTATTATTGGTAGTAATTGCAAAATCTTCCGCGTCGCAAATACGAGAACATTATGATTATTTTATAGCCTGACAAAAAGTCGATCTAGTCGATCTTATCCGCTCCGCTGGCCTTGACATGCGCTGCCATCGAGGCCACCGCGACAATCACAGACAGTCGGAAGCCCAAGGCAGCCCTAAACACGCGATTGTGCATTATAATAATAACAATAATAATAATGAAAATTAAATTAAATTCACCAGTTCTGGCAGCACATTAAATATAGCATTTAGATGAATAAAGTTATATCCAATAATTTTAGTAATAGTCCAACTAGCTGGAAACACAAACACCTCGCTCGAAAATGTTAATCTCAAGCACAAATGGGTCTACGTAGCCCCAAGCCGGGGTAATTTGACCGAATTATAATATAATTTACTTACTTTTGTTTTATTGACTGAAGGCTAACTATAGTATATACAGAGTTGGGGATTTTGATATTCAAAAGACAACAAATGTAATTTGTGGGAAAAAATAATTCATGTGAGATTCCTGGAAACAAATAATCAATTAAATTTCTATAATTGGGAAATACAGTTACACTTTAGATTTCAAAATATAATGTATGTCATATTTTATATTGTTCATACATTTTCGCTCATTTGCGCTACTGTGCAACCTTCTACGCGTTTGTGTTATAAATAAACATTCGATCAATGACATTTTGGCACTCGCAAACGACGATCATAAAATATATTTGTATATTTTGTGTAATTGGGGTTGCCGCCCCGAACCGCTTGCAGTTGCAGTTGCAATCGGAGCTGGAACTGGAGTCGGACGGAGCCTGTGGCCCTGTCAGTCGGCTAAGTGCTGCTAAGTGTTTTGTCTTGTAATTTACGAATGCAAATTGTTAAATGACCAAATTGATTTACAGCGCAATTTATAAAACGCATTGACAGTGTGCTTCCTTTTGGCCCAGTTAGTGTGCGTACGCCCGGCCAACAGACCCGGTCTGCCTAGGCATCCTCCTTCAAACGGGCAAACTAGTTTAGTTTTCCCTCACTCTCTCTCCCTCTCTCTCTCTTCCTCTCTCCATCTACCTTTGGCGCTCTACGCATGTTGCGTGTTTAACTTGCGTATTGGCCTTGATCTAGAATTTCGATTTTCCGATGTTTTCGATTTCGTTTGCAAAGAGATGAAGTAAAACGCGCGGGCTGGCTGGCCAGACGATAAACATACTGTGTACCACGCGGCGTATGTGCGATGCGGTATGTGATGTGCGGCGGCAATTGCGTAATCTCGACTTGCGAGTACTCTAGCACCGGTTTCAACTTCAGCATCGAGTCTGGACCAGTTCACAGTTTACACTCATGTGCATCTGAGTAGTAACCAACTGTGCTAAGCTAAAGGCGAAACTATGTTGCGCTGTGTAGGCTAGAGAAACGCGTGCGTTTTTGCACTTATAATTTATTGAGAAATTTAATTGAATTCGCTTGCTCAGTTAGTTAACTGGACAACTGGTCAACTAGTACAAACTGGTCGTATTATATTGCAGATTGAGCAATTGCTGACCAGTGCTTGGTAGAGTCGAGTGACAATGGATATGAATATACCTGCTCCCAATTCTTATAGATTACAGAGTTCTGATCGAAACAGTTGTCAAAACATTTAAGTAGGTTTTGCATAAATCGAAGTACATATAAAATAAGCATCGTCTTGCTTGTTTTAAGATTCGTAACATAGTCAAAGAATGTTGTGAATGAAGTTGTATTTTGTAATATTTTCTAGATTCTTTATCGCCGGCGTGGAATTGCAAGCCTTTGCCTTATCTATGGCAATGAGATGATTTTGTACGTCGGAAGTGAAAAGGTGCAATACTGATAAGCTGATAAATACGTCTAGACCGAAGAAACAGAAGCTGTAGTTTCAAAAAAAAGCATATACATGTGAATTGGATTTAATACAATAAAATAATACAACAATTTATAATAAGAATATGTACTAAATAAAAAATAAACACATAAGCTATTCAAGTGAACGGTCTCCGTATTTACGGTTCACCTCAGAACATATATTTATTAAAGAGTTTCCCTATATATTGTAAAATGAAATTATTGTTATGTATATATGTATGTACATATATTTTGGCCATTCTTATGGTGAGCATACTTCACCAAAAGGAAATTGTCCCCAAAAAGGAAATTGCACGTTGAGTAAAGAATCCTTTAATTAGCTGTTCGAGATATACTCAAAAAACATTGCATTAATGCTTGCCACAATATATTTATATAGAGTTCAGAATATATTTATTTAAAGTAATTCAATTTGTTGGCAAACTTATGCACACTGTTCTCCGTTACTGTACCATCTGTAAGTGCTACTTTGGCACGTAAAAAACGCTTCGGGAATCGCTAGCGTTTCGGGCACTCGCCAGATGCGCGTTTTATTAACGAACGGCGATTTTTTGGTACAACCCAGAGCAGGCGCACAGCAAACGAACAGCGCGAAAACTTTCGTACATTGGCTGCGACAATAAGCAATTGGCCCTAATACATTTGCACACACACATACATACATGTACACATGCTGCACACTTACTTGTACTCGCCCATCTGTTCGCTTGCACAAGGGCTGGGCAAACATTGCGCTGCTTGCTCGCATTTGGAACAGGCGAACAGCATTACCGACACACGTGTTGTTGTTCGGCGAAAGCTCTACAAAGTTTTATCTTTGTATGTCATTTGTACATGTGTTCGCATGGCTAGCAAGTGCTTGCATGTGTGTGTGTGCGTGTGTGTGCAATATACAGCTGCGCGTGCATGTGCAAGTTCGCTGTCGTTTGTTTCCTGTGAATGGCAATGACCAATGCCAATGCAAAAGCGCAAACACACAACGCGAATGGCGAAATCAAAGAATAAAGTCACGCAATTTCAATTACAAATAAACGCACAGCAATCGCAATCACCGAATGATGGCAGCTGCTTTCCTCTCCCCCTCTCTTTCTCTCTCGCACTCTGTTGCTGTCGCTATCTCTGCATACTGTGAATTTACTATGGCAATAGTAATAATAATAATAATACTTGTAATAATGAAATTGTGATAAGCTGTGCGCCACAAATTGCACGCTAGCGCGATTCGACGAGAAATAATTTAAACCGTTAAGCTTCGAGTTGCGGCAGCATCAAGAAGACCATGCCGCACTGCTGCACCAACCAGGACCACGAATCGTCGCTGTCGTTGTCGTCGTCGTCATTCTGGCTGGCATCGCATCAAAAGCAGTCCCCCTTGGTTCCCAGCATCCCATTCCCATTCCCGTAGCTGGAGCCTGCTATCGTGTTGCTTGGCAACATTTGACGCACGCCGCAACTTATTGCTGGCAACATTAGCGCTAGCACGTGTGTGTGTGTGTGTCTGGTGTGTCTGTTTCTTCTGGCCTCTGCCTGCGAGTCAGAGTTGTAGAGTTTGTAGTCAGTGTCGGGGCCCGAGAGCTGCGCTTTGGTGTTTGCCAATTAATATTCGTATGATCAAATGCTTAACGCATTTAGCCTTATAAAAACCAACAAGACGTACATATCGTACATACGTACGTACTGCAAAACCGGCTGGCGGTCAATTTGTGTAAATGATCTGCGTTCTGCAATGCTGTGCAGTCGGAGTCGGAGGCAAACGGGCGGGTGCTTGTGGATGAGGCCTGTGGGAAAGTGCGGCATAATTGACGTGAGGCGCGTTTAACCCGCGTGCAGCACATTAGGGTATAAATAACTCCAGTCGATGGTGGCTTCATGTATGTATTGTATATATTTATGTTTGTTTTTTGTTTAGTATATTGATTTGTATAGGGCTTTTCTTCTTCCATTTCTCCTGTTAGTTGTACATTCGCTCAATAGATTTCATTAGGTTATTTGGATAAACTTGTTTATGCAATTTGCCGAAGACAAATCAGGTTTACAGGTTTGCATTTAGGTTCGCTTTGTTTCTTTCTTTCGATAAACATGTTTCTTTTGCTATATATTTATTTATGCATAGATCGCTATTAAATTTCATTAGTTATGCGCTAGCTTCTTTTTGTTGAGAATAAGTATGTATGTTTTTGTATATATAAAGATGTATGTATATCTTGTATATGTAGTTTTACGAATCGTAGTGCAAATGGCATAACAAACTTTAAAACTGCGTACAGAAAATGCACAAATACATATTACATTCATTCTTATGAATAGGTACTTCTTATAAACATTGTTGTACCGTAAAGCAGGCTAACATTTAAAGCATTGCACATATTCGAGAGAGAAACTCCATTAAAAATATTAAATAGTTTTCTAAAATTCTGTAATTAACTAAAAATGCATTGTAAACAAAGGGTAACAAGAGGGCTCTGCCCCAAATTAATAGAAAAATGTAAAAAAATGTGAAATGATTTTTTACCTAGATGCCCCGATTAACAACTAAAAGACTAGTTAAAATGTTTCTCAAAATCTTAAAACAATTCACAAACATTTCACAATTATTCTTAATTCTTCTTGTTGTTATTCTTTCGTATAGTTTTTGTTTTTGTAAGCGAATTCGCTTATAACTTTGCGTTGTATTCAATTTGATTAGAGTCGATTAGCATTCGATTTAGTGTTTATTAAAATTATATAACAACACGCACACTCATGGTATTACTTGTGTATATATCTTTCAATCGCTTGTATATAGCCAATTAGTAATATATGTATGTTTGTTATTGTGGATACTACCACAACAAATTTGTTCGCGGGATATGAATTTACATTGCTTACATACGCAATTTCTCATTAAATTTATGTTTGTTTTCTTTTGTTTTTCCATTTCAACATCAATAAAATTGTTTATATGCCAATATTATAGTAATAGTTTAAACTTTCAATTTGGTTTTTGATTATAAGATATAGCTAAAATTGTCTAAAACATTATTACACACAAGTTGGATGTAATTAAATGCAATTGCGTTAATATATGTATGTATTTTTGTTGTAATTTGAAGAAATTTAAATGCAATATTTATCATACGAGAATTATTTATCTATACGCATAGATTTTGTAATGGAATTTGTGCGTTTTGTTTCAGTTTTGTTCTTGGAAGTACGAAGCTCGAAAAAAGCTGTTCTCTTATTTTGTGGGTGCATTTCGTGTAAAAAATTGTGCCATCTCATACAAGTCTTTTTGTTCAGTGTACTTATCATCTGTTTGTTGTTGTTGTTGTTGTTTTTGTTATTTGTTGTTGGCCATTAAAAAAGGAGAATCGTATAAAAAGACAAATGGGGACTAGGATCGTAGCGCAGTGTCCGTCTACAGCTTGAAGAGCGCCCCGTAGTTGGTCAAGCAAAATAGTTTTGCACACAGGCTGCGCGTGCGATTCGATCGGCTTGCCAAAGATTGTGTCTGGGCCCGGGCGGTGGCCAGCTCCTGGCTCTATTTGCTGCCACCGCCAGCACCGCAATATTCACCCTGAAGCATGGAGCCATTGTCGAGCAGCAGCGAAGGCGTCGTAGCAATTCCATCTCGCAGCGCCAGCTGATAGGCCACCTCAAAGGCCTGGCCCAGAGTAAGTATAATCTCACTGGCCAAGTCCTGTGGTGCATAGATAACCATTTCATAGATGCTTGTAGTGAAGTAATGGAGTATACTACTCACCGTGCTTGGCACTAGGAACACATGGCAATAGTGCATGTCCAGCTCCTTGGTGATGTACGCGAAATGACGCAGATCTTCAGAGTCTTGGCAGGCGCAATTGATGTTCTGTATCTCATGCTCGCAGATGATGCGCTGTGACAGATGGGTAAATATCAGCTAATAAAAGATTATGGGACTGCCTTAGTGCTTCTACTCACCTTACTGCTCGCATCAATAAACTCCACGCCGCGATGGCAAATGGCCAAAGTCAGCGCTGCGCCCTGTTTGAGCACTTGCTCATTTGCCTGACCAGCGGAGGCTTTCAGCTTCTGTATGGACTTCTTCGTGGACTCGGTGCCACGTAGTTCTTTCACAACCGTTGAGCCGAGGTACTGCAGGGATAATCAAACAAACTATATAGTGTGTTCGTACAGTTCCCCTTTGGTTCACACTCACCTGAACCTCGTATTTGATGTGTTCTTTGAGTAGGGTTTGCGCCGAGTGACGCCATTGGGTGGTGCGTAGATTGGCTGGCAGGCCCAGCAGCAGCTCGGAGGGAGCGCGTATTTGCAGTGGCGCAGCTGCTTTCTGCATTGCGGCCGTAGGTGGAGGAGGTGCGGGGCTAGAGAAATGTATTAATTGATTTGTTTTCTATTCCTCTCCCGCTACAACCTTTGCAACTCACCGATTCTTTCGATATCCCGTGATGGAGTTGCGATGCGGCAGCGATGCGTTGCTGTTTGGCTGTGCGGTGCCTGCAACTGTTGCTGATGTTGCTGTGCTCGTTGTTGTCGCCGACGACGGTGTTTCCTCCTTGTTGCCATTCGTTGTCATTTTATTGGTTTCGTTGTTCTCAGCTAGTGGCGTTTTTAGTGATTTCGATTCACGCATTTGCCTTATATACGCCAAAGATTGCAGGATGCGTCTGCGGTGTCCCAACTTATTGATCTCCAGCACAGTTTGCAGTTCCACATCCCACACACCGCAAACGCTCTCGATGGTGTTGTAAAGGTGCTTGCTGAGGTATGAATAAACTGAGAAATTGATAACCTTGATGGAAATTCACAAACTCACTTGAAGAATTCCAGATATTCGGGCAGCGCTATGCTATGCAGCCACTGTTGTAGGCTGGCCACGCCCTGCTGCTTGTTCTCCTGCTGCGTCTTGAAGGGCACTTGTGGCAGAAACTCTGCTGGCGGTAAGGTCTCCACAAAGCGCAACAGCTTTGCCGCATCCCTTTCCTGTATGTGAAGCAGCGGAATGTCGGGCTCCTCGAAGACATTGCGCTGCAAGGATGGCCGTGAAACATTCAGGTTACCCTTTACAGAGATTCCCAAAAAGTACTTACCAAAAATTTGTAGTTATCATAGCCGTTCTCGAAAAGAATCCGCTCCAGATGCAGCAAGCCTGCGTTGCGTAATCTTACAGCCAATTCGCGGCGTTCGGGCAGCACTTCAAGATCCTCAAAATCCAACTCAATGTCATGGGTGGGTGTTATGTTGGTATTGAGGATGCCACTGCCGAAGTTCTCAATGATTTCGGAGATTTTTTTGCGAGCCTCCTCCGCATTGAAGGGACTGAGTAAGTTCAGCGAGTTGCGAGCGATAGATTGGCCACTGCCTGGGGATTTTGCCGGTGACTTTGCTGGGGATTTGCCTGATGACGATTTGCCCTGTGACTTTGCTGGTGACTTGGCTGGTGACTTGTCTCCCTTTCGAGTACAGTTTTCTACCTCTCCATTTCCATTTGTTTCCAGCTTCACCTCGGCAATCTGCTGGGTGGGCGTCGTCGGTGGCTTGACAAACTTTCGCTCGGGTACCAACGGCTTCGTTGCAATCGGTGGACGAGCACGTGGTGGCTGCTGCTGAACCATCTGCTGCTCCTGCGCTTGTCCCTTTTGCTCCTTGTGGTGGGTGGAGCCCTTGAGCAGCCCGGCAAAGGGCACATCGCTAACAAACTCCTCCACATAATCGGTGGATAGTGAAAGACTATGATCCGAGCAAGAGATGCTCGAGCTCAGTGATCCCGACGACGGAGCCGGACAGCGAGGCACCACCGTGACGGTGTCGTCGTAATCATAGCCTGGCGTACCCAGCGTAGGCAGTAGCTTCGATGGCGATGAGCCCGTCTCGATCATCAGCTGTTGCGCCGCCTGCAACTGCAACAAGGCCGACCGACGTTTGTACTCCTGGCTCAGTGGCCGTATGCGTTCGTGTATGGTCCGCTCTGCTTGACTGGAGCTGGGAGGGGGATGATCCGGTGTCGGTGGTTGCTTGTAGTGTGTAGGGCTGCTTGGTATCTGCTGCTTGGGATCACAGTTCTGATCGACAGCATCTGATTTGTCGGCAACGTTAAGCGAGCTTAAGTAAAGATCATTTACAATTATTAATAATTTCAGCTTGATAATATAAAGTAAAAAATATAAATAAAAAAAATAAAGGAACAATTTTAGACGTTAAGCGAGCTTAAGTAAAGATCGTTTACAATTATTTATAATTTCAGATTGATAATATAAAGTCTAAAATATAAATAAAAAATAAAGGAACAATTTTAGATTGATAAGATGTATAAGAAATATAAATAAAAATAGTTTAGTAAAATAAAAAAAAACAGTTAAGTAATGTTAATATTCATTGTTTATTGCGCATTAAAGGAGGGGTATATTAAAGTAGTTTGTGTACAAAGTTGCATCTTCCACCTGGTACTCACCAGCTATTGCGATTGCGTTTCAGTTTGCGATTAGGATTGTATGACTTGAGTGTGGCACTCTCGCAGGACTTGAGAAGTTCCTTCGAGAGTTTGGTTGAAGCACTGCGCTGTGCTGGAATGGGTCGCTTCATCGAGTTTGTGGCATGTGTGCCACCAGGAGCGGGCGACTCGCCGCTGGAATTCGCCACACTCGTCTCACTGTTTAGCTCAGAGCTACTGCACTGGCGATCCAGCATGTCATCTGAGTTGGAATTATATATAAAAATATGGTAATATACAGTCAATAAGTATTACTCACTGCTGGAACTGAGATTCATGCCACCGCCGCCGGTCACAGCGGAGCGTGTGCTCTGCCTGTCGCTGGCGTAGAGACGATCACCGCGTTGCCGTTCCCGGAGTTGTGTCTCATCGAAGCTCATGCCGCCCACGCTGCCGTGGCTTTGATGCGAGTAGGGACTGTCTGCGGGTGGTGGACGACGCCGCCCCTGTCCGGCTCCTGGTGGCCTCTGGCCACCCTGACTTGAGGGTGAACTATAGCTAAACTGTTGCCCCGGGCCAGCGTGCGTTGGTGATACGGAAAGATTGCGACGTGGTGGCTTCTTTGGTGGCCCACTCGGTGCAAATGTGCTCATCTGCAGCGGCTGTGCGCCGCCGCCGCCTCCAGTGGAGCAGCGAGAACGTGGCGAAACGGAAGCCGGCTCAAAGCTGCTTAGCGAGGAAGAAGGACTTACGCTGAAGCCGCCACCGCCCATGTCACTGGAAGGTAATTGGAGTCTTAGCCAAGTTAAAGATTTGTCTGAGTTGCGACTCACTTTTGTATGTGCAGTGGAGAGTGTGCGTTCAGCTCTTGGTAGAATCTATCCTCGGGCTGCAGCGCGCTGTCCAGCGACTTGCCGCCGTTGTAGTGGCCTCCATTGCCGGCACTAAGGCGTTGCTTGTTGTAGCCGGACTGCTGCATGGAGTGCGAGTGGTTCAGCAAGTGATTGTTCGAGTTGAAGTGATAGTGGTTGTAGCTGTTATGCTGTTGCGCCGGTGGCTGGTTAGAGCTCTGGCCACGCTGGCGATAGATAACCTCGTCGCCCTCATCGGTGTCCATTTGGTGGCGAAAGTCTGCGAGAAGATTAAAGGTGTTAAGGCAGGAGACTACACTGTGTAGTAGTTACATCTCAGCATTAATATGCTAAGTAACATAGCTATAACTGCTGTCATATTACGTATACGTACTGTTGATCACCGCAATTATGTGTTTGGTCACATGTGGAGGAAACTCGCGAAGTATATCGAGTGCGGTGCGTCCCTCATTGTCTGTAGCCGATAGATCAATGCCGGCACGCAGCAGCGTGCGTACCACATTCTCCTTGCCACAGAGGGCTGCCTCATGCAACGCACTGCCCGATGGCGTCAGCAGATTCACACAGACACCAGCTGCGAGGAGGACATCCACGACGCTCTTGTGCCCATTGCGACTGGCCAGATGCAGGCAGGTGTGCGGAAATATTTGACGGCGTGTTGGGGAAGACGGCGACGAGGGCGACGCTGCTGCTGCTGCGTGACTCTCCACGGCTGCTGTGCTCAGATGTGAAATCAGTTCCGGATGCGCACGAATGAGCATTTGCACAGCCTGCAGGCGACCATATTGGGCGGCCAAGTCCAGTGGCGTCTCGCCGCGAGAGTTGCGCATATTGGGATCCGCATCGTGTGACAGGAGCAGCGCCAGTGCGCCCGTATGCCCATGCTGGGCAGCACAATGCAGTGGTGTCTCCTGTTCGATGGTCTGCAGATTGGCACTGGCCGGCCGATAAGGTTGTGTCAACAGCAGACGCACAATGTCCGTTTCGCCAGCCCAGGCAGCCAGATGCAATGGCGAGGAGCCTCTCGAATCGGGTAGATTGGTTGATGCCTCATGGGCCAGCAGCAGTCGCACAATATCCTCGTGTCCATTGAGACAGGCGTGGTGTAGTGCAGAATAGCCACTACTATCCTGGACATTTACGCCAGTGCGACGCAGACTCGCGAGGGGCCCAGCACGTTTTCCCTTCTGCGAGAGCACCTTCTCGATGTGGCTGATGTTGCCATTCCGCGCCGCCTCCAAAAACTCCTGATCCTTGCCCATTTCCCGTGCTGCAAGTTAAAGTTCATTAGTCAAATCTCTCTTACTTCCTACCCCATCCCTTCCCCTTGAGTGTTTTCACACATTCTCGAATCGCTTTCAGAAATCGACGCCCTAAAACGAATTATAACTGTGAAGTGTACTTCATTAAAACGCCGTTAGCTTTGGGGCTTTGTACAGACGGCTCGGGTCGCCTTTTAGCCCTAATGACTTTTCTTTTGCCTTTGAATTGCGCGTTCCTCTAACCCCTAGTCCCTAATCTCCGCCCTTCCCCAACTCCCTTGGCAAGTCTAGCAGCAGACAAGGGCTGGAGCACTCACGACTCTGAGCTGTCGCCTGCTTTGCTGCCGATGAAGTGCTCTTTGTGTGTGCTAAAATAATCTTAAAGTATCTGTCATGTTACAATGGTCGCAAAGAGAAGTATCTGTTAGCAAATGTTGTCATGGTTAGCGGTTCAGATTGTAATTAATATAATTATAATTATTTATTTATTTTTTTGGTTTGATATCTTTTTATTTATTTAAAAACTTAACTTCTTGGAATTGCATACTTTCGGGCACAATTTGAAAAAAAAAACATTGTTTTATCGCCGTGAAACATTTACAAATAATAATAAACAAAAATATTAGAGATTTGCAAGAATTTGACAATTGATTCCTTTTGTCAAATTGAATCAAATTTGATAAGTTATATTTCTTGATTTCGTTCTTTATCTTTTAAAGAAATTAATTAAAGCTTGTCTTTGAAAAAGTTTTATTTATTCATTTATTTTAATAAAAAATAACTTTTCTTGTTGTTTATTACTTTATTTCTTAATCTTTCTGTCATCTATCCATTGTACCGTTAATCTGGGGCCTGTCTGTCGTATAATATCTGCCCACAGGGGGCGCTGAAATTGAAAGCGAACTGTCTGTCACTCTGTCACTTCTGTCACTTCGGCTTCAATGAGATAAATACAAAACTGCAACAGATAATCACCTGCTTACACACGCGCTCGTACTACAGCACACACACACATAGAAGCGAACACACCCGCACATTTATTGTGCTACTACAGAATTCAACAAAAGGTAGGTTAGGCACGTCCTTTCGTCACTCGTCGAGAGTTCGAGAGTGCCGAGAGAGAGAACCATTAAGAGCGCACGACTCCAAAAGAGAAAGAGAGAGAGCGCACAACTCCTGCTCCTGCTCAGTATGCGAGTTAGCTCTTGCCGCGCCCACCAGCGACTCCAACTGACTTCAACCCCCAATCTCAATCCCAGAACGCAACTGTGACATTTTTTGCATGCAAACGTTGAGGCGTGTCCAGAGAGAGGGGCGGGGTAGGTGGGAGCTGTTTGTCTATGCAAAGAAATCCAAATACAAAAGCAGCGGAAATTGAAGCACATTATAAACGAGTTGGCGCTGTCAGAGTATCAACAACAACAACACAAGCAGCAGCAGCAGCAATAGCAGCAGCAACAACAACAAGCAATAATAATGTCAATTGGCTTCTTGTCGCTTCGCTTTTGAGTTTCTAGTCTGGCTCCCATAATTGGGTCAAAGGATATTGACCTCCCCAGGCGGATCTATGGCACTGTTGGCAAATGGCCAGTTGAAACTTGTGTACATATGGCCAGAAAATCGGCTCCATTTTCCCACAGACGACAGTTTGTCTGGCACATCAGATGCACAAACTTCCTGCTTGCTTAACCATTTGCAGGGTAATTTGAGCTGGGAGCGTAAGTAGTGAAAATTACTTGTGAAAATTGTGTGGAAAACGAAATTTCAATGCAAGTTTTGTTTTTGGCATTTTCTGCTGCTGCTGCATTCAAGAGGCGTGTACGTTCATATACACACAAACACATGCACAGGCACACTTATACATTGGGAACTCTGGGAATACCAGTACACACTCACACACACACACACTTCACAGATACATTTTCTGACTGCACTTAGCCCAAGTGAACAATTTGTTTAGCTACCTTTTGTGGCAAGTGTAACTAGACGTTTGTGTAGATATCTCTGTATCTGTATATAGATTTGTGTATATAGATTTGTAGTATCTAAATGTGCCGTGTAAATTTTCACTTCCGCTCGTTGCACGTATCGTTCACGTCTTCTTTAATTTAATAAATTTCATTTGCCTGCCGCGCGCGCCTTCTGCGTCTCGAGCACATTTCCATTTACGAAATGAGTTTGTTACGCCCGCGTTTGGCTCCGACCGCGAACTGACGACACTGACGACGACTACGACGACGACGACGACTCAGCCTGGTTGACGTCGACTCTGACTACGACTACGACTACGATGACTACGGCTACGGCAGTGAGTCTGACTCTGACTCTGACTCTGTCAGTGTCTGGGTCTGGGCTGACGCTGTCGCTGTCGCTTCCCCAAGAATTTCTGCCACATTTTTCACGCACGCACACACGCACAAAATTTGCTCTCCATGTCCCGTGCACTTTACTCTTGTTCGATGCAAGCGTAGTGCTTGTATCTGTATCTGTATCTGCTGCTGAGCAAACGAAAGTTGTAGATACTCGCACACAATACAACACAATAAGTTTCGGCTGTGCTCGACTCTGCTCTGCTCGGCGCAGCGCTTTCACTTGATTGTTTGCCATGCGGGCTGCAGAGAGAGAGTGCCAGAGAGCGAGAGAGAGAGCGCCAGAGAGATGAGTCGCGCAGAGCGCCACGCTATGAGAATAAATGTTTCGTTTGTGTTTATTTACACGATAGTACGGTTTTGTTTACGTATTTTCATGTGCAAAACTGACAGAGTTAGAGAGCAACAGAGGAATTTTAAAAGAGAGAGAGAGAGAGAGAGACGGAAAGGGAGAGAGAGCTACGCACTGTCGACTAAAGTGTTGTAACTGCGTGCAGCGCGTAAAAATAGTATCAGTTTTTATACATAGTTGTCATCATGGATTAAGAATGTGGCACAGGGAACGCCCCGATCGTCGCAGAAGTGCATCGACATGCTATAGATACATTGCCACATCTGTTATGTGATTCATGACTAACTCAAGAAGAAAGAATACAATGTGATATATTCACTTTTTCGTAAGAATGATTAAACAGAAATTAAAGCAGCACAAAGTTGTCAAGTGACAATAAATAAATATATTTGATCGCATTTATATACGTACATACCTATGAGTAAGTGTTGTAAGTTTCCATTTATAGTAAGTTTAATAGTAATGTTGTCTACGTGCTAGGTAATGAAATATCTCAATAATTAAAGTTAACTGAAAATGAGTAAACATAAAAAACTTTGCTTTAACGAGCAAATGCGAAAAACAAACCTGACAAAGTTCTATTTATTCACGAGAACTTATGAAATCATTCGTCATTATTCGTTTGACTAAAGTTGTGTAATGAAGATATTGAATACTTCCCAAAGTTAAAATATTATATAGTAACAATTTTGATTTGTATTTTACATATTTCCCAAAGTTAAAATATTATACAGTAATAACTTCTAAATAATATTTTAACTTTTGGAAATATTCAAAATAAAAAACAAAATTATTTCTAGAATTCAAATATTATTATTATCTTAGTATTTAAAATCTAGCTGAATTCTCTTGCCAAGATTACACAGTATAACATAGTCGAACCATTTTTCAATAATCTTAGTTATTATTATTTGGTTTTGTTGCGTTTCTTTACGATTCTCTGCAGTTTGTTACTGTGTTGTGGGTGCTCCGATGATGAACTTGCTCAAAGCTTATCACTGCGCTTGCGCTCTCACGCGCACACTCTCTCTCTTTCTCCGTCTCTCTCTGCGCTCACTACACATGCGCCGCGTTGAAAAGCTTTCTTATCAGTTTGTCAGTGTAGGGCTAAGCTCTTTGGGTGGAACGTGCTAAGCTTTTGAGACAACAGCTGTTTTGATAACAATCGTTTGTTAACCCTTAGTTGGCCCTTTAAATGCTGCTGTCAAAATTGTTCTGCTATTGTTGTCATTGTTGTTGTTGGCTAACGGAATTGGACATGAAATATTGCTGGGTTGACTGGCAACGTGACTCACTTGTGGCGTTGACCAACCTCACAGTGGGCGGACACATGCCGTTTTGTTGTGGCATGCCGCGCACACACACACACTGAGACAAGCTCCCAGAGGAGTTGATACAGGGGAAACATAGCGAAACAGACACACTGCTAACACCTACGACTCTGCAGTGGCACAGCGGCGACCCACCGCATTGATTTTCATATTTGAGTGCCGCAAATGCCACAAATATGTGTAATTGACTTGAAAATGCGCCAAGCAAATCAATCGGAGCCCCAAAAACAGAGCGCCACAGGCACAGCTAGAGCCCGCAGTTGGCTCTGAAAATGAATACGAGTACGAGCACGAATATACATAAATGCGAGTACGCGAATACGAAACGAATTCGACCTCTCAAGTGCAGCGCGTGAACTCATTCTCATTCCTGGCCAGCGCGCTGTGTGCTGTGCTGTGTGATTGATGAATGTTGCATATTTTGGACGCAGCGGGAAGTTGCCGTTGCCGTCGCCGTCGGCGGTTGACTCCATTGTGTGGCATTAATGAGACATTGGCCATTTGTTTGGCCTGACAATGAGCCAGCTAGCTGCACGGAGCATGGACACGGACTGGCACTGGCTGACTGAGTGACCGTTGGTCGGCCGGTTAAATTGCACGTCTTAAATTGCCAGTTGCACTCAATGACGCCCGAACATTTCAATAGACAAGCCAAAGTGCTAATGGCCAATCGCAAATTTGCATGCACCATGAATGAATGAGCGGAATCAGCACAATGTTATTTTGTAGAAATTGTTCTCTGCTGTTTTGCTGTTCTGCCGCAGAGTGCCGCAATTAGAGACGCATTATGTGGGCTCGACTTGGGGGTGCCAGATATAGTGCCAGCGATATCTATACTCGCACACATCTATACATATGCATTTGCTTAGCATCCAGTCTAATGCTAGCGATTCTATTTATTACCATAAATAATTGTCAAAGCCAGAAAAGTCAACTGATCTACAGTCGCATGGATTGGCCCAGCATGGGCTGCCCTCCCTGGCCTGGCCTGGCCTGGCCTGGCCGGGTACTCATGCTGGTACACTCTCGTATTCATTTCGGTTTACGGCACACTTAAAAGGCTGCAAGCCGCCGTCGTCGTCGGGCACACCCCTGACGTCATTTTTGGTGGGTGCAGCCACAGCAGCAGCAGAGCAAACCAGAAATAAACAACAACAATAACAGCAAGAGCAAAACATTATTGCCTTTGCCCTGCATTGCTCATAATAAAGTCATTAGAATGTGCGCAAAATATTCTGGCTCATAAGTCCGCATTATCTCACATCGGGTTCGGGGCGTTAATGCTTTAGTTCCGCAGCATTAGCCACGCAACTTGGCCTGGGCGTGTGTCTACAGTGAAAATCACTTCCGTGATAATCATGCATGTTCTTTATTTATTGAGATTAATGTAACATATAAACATAGAAGGATATTAATTAATAAATGTGTGTATTGTATAGCAGCAATATTGTATTTATATTTTCCCCTAAAATAAAAACGGTGTGTTTAAGTTAATAGATATACGAGTATGTTATGCATATCGCTACTGTACCTACATATTAACATATAAGTTGTTATAGATTTTATATTGTATAGAAATATTTTTTCACATTTATTCTAGGGTTACATACTTAATCTGCATAAATGGTTTACCTTTTTCGTTTTCAGTATTTTCCCGTTCTTCGCTATGGTTTTCTTTTGCTTCCTTTAAATTCTCCTTATATTCCTCTTCGTTTTCTTGTTCAACAGATTCATTGTCCTTCTCTTCCATTTCATCTTTATCGTATTGCATATTTTGTTGTTCGTTATAATCAAAATTTCCACTTGCATCTTCTATATTTGCTGTTGTAGTTTTCATTTCAGGATCTGGTTCGGCTGTTTCCCCTTGATTATCTCCATTTTCACTATTACCATCTCCATCTGAATCGCCTTCTCCATCTGAATCTTCATCTCCATCTCCATCTTCACCATCGCCATATGCGTTGTCTCCATTCCCGTCGTCCCCGTCGTCTGGGTTTTCAGTTTTATCTGGTTCATCCGTCTGGTCACCATAGTAATCGACAGTTGGGTCAGTTTGGGTTTCTTCAGTCTTATTTGTATCTCCCCCTTCATAAATATTTCTTGACATGATACAAGCCTTATGACATTCTGAATAGGAGGAGAATCGATTCGGATTCCCACCGCAACCACCGTAGTTAAAAAAGTTGCAGGCATTCATAAATGGATCATAGCCAAAGGCACTAATCCTTCCCCGACACGGTCCTGGGTCAGCCATAAACTGGCACATCTCTATGTTGTAAATATTCTTTAAATATATTGATATAAAAAAAATAGCTCGCAACTCACGATCTCGGACGAAAACAAATTTTTTAAATGAATGATCAAAAGCGAATACTCCCAACGAACTGGCAACCACGTACAATAGTTCGAACTGCATGGCTATCGACCTAATTGGCAACTGGACCCACTGCCCAAAGCTGGGTCCCCTTTTAACTAAAAGTTTTAGTAAAATCTGGCACTTTATTTTAGCTGCATACACCGTTTGACCCAACTTAAGCATGACTAAGGGTTGCCTGGTGCATTACTCGCTGTTCCGTGTGTGTGTATGAATTTTCAATAATTTCCAGTTGATTATTTTAGCTAATTTTGTTCTCACAGAATGTCATGCGGCTGCGATGATGTGCACTTGACGTGAGCTGCTCTTAAATCTACACAGACCCTGAAAGATTGAGTGCCCGCTCAGGCAGGCAGGGAGCTGTCGCTTGCCAACATGTTTGGCAGACAAAATGTTGCTAACGATGCACAGTGGAGTTTGCGTCTCACTTTTAGCCTAATTTTACTTGAGTATACCAAATTTATTAATATATTATTTACTTATTAAAATGTCTTAAATGAATTTAATTAATTTTTATCTTTTCTTTGTAAATATCATTTACGTAAAGTTTTCTTTGTTGTAGAGAATCTCTTATGCTTTATTTGCAAAATTCCACAGTGCAGATCGTTGTTGGTCGTCTCGTCATTGTCGCACGACTCACGACGGTGATAAATAATCAGCAGACTGACTGGCTGACTGGGCAAGCTGGAGTCTTTGGTAGGATCAGAACAAGTCTAGAGTTCTCAGTTGCCCTCTATATGTGTCTAATTAAGCCTCGGCAGCAATTGCACGTATCCGTAATTGCATAAGGAGTAACGGCACTTGTTGCTCCTGTCTCAGCTGAATGAGCCTGCAATCGCAATCTTGCAAGCCCAAGCTCAAGCCCAAGAACGAGCCCAACAATCGTTATTATCGCCATCGCTGGCGTCGTTTTTGGGCAGTTTAATAGCTGAGGCAGCGGCAGCTACAGCCGATAGCAACAGTTGGCAATGACATTTCAATGCATTTATGATGTTTATCTTGGCCAACAGGCCATGCAAAGTGCCTGCTCTCTCTCTCGCCTTCTTCTCTCTGTCCTACTCTGCACCGATTTCGATAAATTGAGCACGTTTTCTAAGGCAGGGCAGGGCCTTTATCAAAACAACTTCATCATCTGCAGCAGCTCTTGTTGATCTCCTGGCCAGGTCAGTCAGTTGGTCTGCCTCTTGGCCGCCTTAATTGGCCCATACACTGATGGCTAAGTAGTTTTTAATGAAAACCACAGCAAAAACTAAAACGAAACTGGCTGACTGTACCCTTTGTCGATCTTGGCCATAATTCATTTGAGTGCAGAGATTTATTTTGGGCACACGCGATTAACATACAATTAGAGCAGATCTGCATTTGATCGAATATAAATATGAATATGATTTAAGTTGTATTCATAGATATTGTTTTTTGCATTATGCAAATGTGCAAGGTGCCTCAGATTTGCAGCCAAGCTAAATATAGGCATCGATTATATGACCAAGTAGATTCGACTAGACTCGACGACTCTCCACAGTTTTTGGAAAGTTTTTGCTTTGAGCACAAAGTTTACTGCTACGCGGAGAGCATGTTGACCGTTAAGTGCCATTAAACAGGCGACGACGATGGCTGTGGCTGCGGCTGCAACTGTGGCAGTGGCATTGGCATTGTTGCTGCTGCCGCAATGCCGCTTTCTAAGAGAAGAAGAAAATGAAGCAGGTGCGCAATTGTCAATTTTCTTGCTAGCTGCAAGAGAAATAGAGAGAGACAGACAAATATAAAGACAGAGAGAGAACAAAAACAATGAATAACAAGGCGAAATTTTGCAAGTACTGCAAACGAAGCTGAAATACACTTAAACAGCTCTGTAATATATACGAAGGATACATTTATTCATTATATTTTTATATTTTCACTTTTTTTTGGACTCGCTACACATATTTTAATTGTTGTTTTCTTACCCTGCACCACTTTACGTATACTTAATACAACTGCAGACTCTCTCTCTCGCGCAGCTTGTCCTACCCTAGTCTGTTAGGGTATTTCCTATCTCTGATTGTTTTCTGCACAGGTTTTTATCAGTCGCATATCGGCTTGACATAGACATAGTAAGTAGCTTTTGTTGCCTGTTGTCAGTGGCTGTTGCTGTTTGTTGTTGTTGTCGTTTTTGTTGCTGCTGTTGCTGTTGCAGCAAGCGAGCAGCCGTTGTGACTGTGATTATTATGATTGTCCAGTCAAGCATGGACGATGCCAATGCCTATGCCGATGCCGATTGCTGCTGGCAAAAGTATCGTATATGATTTATGGCCTTTTCCTAGCCAGATTCAGCAGCAGCAGCATCTACAGCGGCGGCGGCGCTTGTTCTACTACTATGTAGCTGCAGTTATCTCTGTCTATCTGTGCATGTATGTGTAAGTGTGTGTTGTACATGTGTCTATGTGGTATCTTCCTTATGCTTATTCATGTGGAATGCAATAATAACTATAATTTGCCTGATTTATGATTCGATTTTGTGACATCAATTAGGCGTGTTGGGGGCCGCCAAAGAACTTTAAGTCTTCATCAGAGCCTGTTTAGGATATAGCAGCTGAACTTAATAGTGGTTTAATGTTCCAACTCTGTAATGAGAATACAGTGTCATTGCCAATGTGTCCAATTGGTAATGATGGCTCAGGATTGCCCACTTCATTCTTCATTCATACTATTACCGATATATCTATGTATATACCATGGTCACAGTAAACTCCTAATTCACATACGATATTATGAAGATTAAAGAACTGGCAGTTCTTCATTTGATTGCCACATCATATGATATAATCAAATTCCTTTTATCTATGATCTTAGTCACCATTTAAGCTTTATGTTAGTATGGTATTTATGTTAGTGGCGTATTATTTTTACAATTTCCGATTTGTATTCAACATAACATGAGCTAATATAATGTTACCTAATTCCTTTTTTTATATAGACACTTCATGTACAGTTTTCCAGTCGTTTTGCAGCAAAAAAAGTGTCATAAAAACATGGAATCGATGCTCGATAAGCTGGCGGCCCCATTCGGACAATGCTCGTTAACGCAGTGTCAGGGATAAATTCCAAAGACCATAATTTATGTGGACATGAAGCTTACGCGAATGACGCAGATCACTTGATGAGGCCGGGCGTAGCTAGAAGAATGGGAGGAGGGTAGGAAATGAGGAGGAGGCACATTGAGGAGGAGACATCTGGTGTGGCACTGCCACCGCTGGATGTCACATAAAGTCGGCTAACTAATTTCCGCCGTATGCTAATTAAACGTGCTAACGGCATGAATGCCATTGGGCAAATTGCCGAGAGTATCTGTGTAGGGAAGGGAGCCAGAGACAAGTGCCCCGGATCACAGTTCTAGGAAGTGCAGCCGGCGGCACATGCTGCGCTAGCCCGGCTAGACCGATCGACCGATCGACCAACCATGCCCAAGCCAAGCAGCCAGCGAGTCGTTTCGTTATGGTTTAAATGAGCAATTTAACAAGCAGACAGCGGCGCAACAGTTGCAGTCGCTGCAGCAACGGCTGTGGCTGCTGCTGTTGCTGTTGCTGCATTTGGAGTAAGAGATCAAAGATAGAAATCTCGGCAAGAAGCGGCAGACAGTGGCAAACAGACACACGGCGCTGGCGGCTCTGTCGGTTAGGGTTATTGCTTGTTGTTGTCGTCGACTTAATAGCGGCGCTTGGCTGCTGCTGCTGTTGCTGCTACTGCTGCTGCTGTTGCTGCTGCTGCTGCTGCACTTGAAATTGAATCTGAAGGAAAATCGTGCACATTCTGAGGCGACACCGAGATGCGGAAACGGCAGCACAACAAGCACAGAAGCCGTTAGTTAAACTGTTGCCGCTGCCGGCGGCCAGCGTCCAAGTGCAGCTGCATCCCGATCGCTGCTGCTGCTGTTGCTGTTGTTGCTGCTGCTGTTGCCTCGAACCCTGCCCTTGTCGCCTGTCATAAAGGCTGCCCGGTTTCTTTTTTGAGGCATATTAATTATTTTTTCGGCCTTTTGTCGTTGCTGCTGTTACTGCCGTTGTTGTTACCCGTTTTCCGCTTGCCGGTTGCCGCTTACCAACGTCGCGTTGAGGATGTATCCGGGGCTTGGGCTTGGTCTTGGCCTGCAGCTGTTGCTGCTGCCGCTGCTGTTGCTCCATGCGCCATGGTCAAAACGCCCGCCAGTGATTTTTCGGCTGAGATTTCAGCCAAGTGGGCCTTGTGGCCCCTTCCCGGGCCCGGGCCTGGCCTGGCGAATCGTGGCCGCAGTGCAGCGCAGAGCAGCGCCGAGCAAAAACTTTTGCCAAGCAATGAAATTTTTCGTACATGTTATTGTCCATGTCCCCAGTCCAGTGTTGCTGTTGCCGTCTCGCTCGCTGCTCGCTGCTCGCTGCTCTGGGCACTCTGGCAGCGCGAGCCACCCATGGCGGGTTCAATCGGGTTTCGTTACAGTTTTACTATGGGCAACATTGCCGAACAACCGCACTGCGATTCGGGCTGGTCGTCTAGTTGTTGTCTTTTAGCGTTTGGCATTTTCAATTTCATGTTTTGTTGCTCTTACTGTTGTTGTTGTTGTTGTTGTCGGGTTTCTGTGAAGCACGATAAGCATTTCTTTTGAATTCGTTTTGTTGAGGGCGTGTGCGCTGCAAAAAGAGAGACAAACAAAAAAAAAACAGCAAAAATCACAGTTACATCAAATTGTTAATTCGTTTCATTTTGCACCGACTCTCCAGTTATCAGAGTCAACTCTTGTAGCGCTACCGTTGCTTTAAGCACTCCAACAACAACAGCAACAACAACTACAATCGCTACATCAACTTGAGGTCAATTGAAATAGTGCATAAAATCAATTGACAACTTTTTGTGGTTTCGCCGCACAATAGAAACCGTCGAGGGCCCGGATTCGTTCTGGCCTGGTTGAAAGCAACGCCAATTGTCGCGCATTATGGATGGCCAATCTATTAGCCATGGCACGACATCAAATTGCAGTGCGAAGTACTTCATTACTCACTGTCAGCTTAGGGGCGACACTTAATGAGAAATCGATAATTTCACTTACATCACAACGTGCTGCTGGTTTTTTTTTGATGTGATGTTCCATTTTCGAGTTGTCTGTTTTAATTTGGTTTTTTTATTAGAGTGCTGTTGTGCTGCTGCCCCGCCCACTTGCCACCGTTTTGGCCTCGATAGATTCACTCAGGCAGTTGAGGCAGATGTGCCATGAAATTTCCACATAAATTTCAATTTGCCTGCCTCCACGCAGAGAAATTGGCAAAGAAAGCGAGGCATCTGTCGGCAGTCGGGACAACACACAAACTGCAGCACACACACACATACGGGTGCAGTGCAATTGCTATCACCACCCACTGTTTTAATTAAGTCGAAATGCAAATGAGTCGCAACTCTTTGGGGGCGTAGGGGGTTGGAGGCGGCTTAGATCGGACTCTTGCTATGCGATTAATTGCGCAAAATTGGCGCGGCATTTTCATGCAAATGCGCGAGGCAAGTGAAAGCGGCAGCAGCAATTGCCGGTGGCATCTTTTTTTTCCAGGGTGTAGCAGGGGGAGCAGTTGTGGCAGCTGTTGCAGCAGTGATAAGCATCGATTGCTGCTGCCGGTGCTGCTGCACTTGATGAACAGTTGCTGCCGTTGATCGATATTCAATCTGCTGGGCTGATAGCCCAGCGTACGCCAAATCACTTAACAATCAACTGTAATAACAGCAACAACAACAACAACAGCAACAAAAACAACAACAATAACTACAGCTGCGACACTTTTAAAACTCGTTTGACAGCGATGTTACGAGGTGATCGTTGCAGCTAACGCCAATGCAGAGACCCAGTCCCAGTCGCAGCCACAGTTCCAGCCCAGTCCCAGCCACAGTTCCAGCCCAGTCTCACTCCCAATCTAGGCCCGACCCCTCTCACTGCGTCGATCCCAGTGCCAAGTGCCAGTGCCGCGTTAGATTAATTTCCAAAGGCTGTCATTAAAATTCCAGCGGGCTGCAATTTATATGCCACACACATGCCACACAGTGCAGCGCGTCTAGGAGGCCTCGCTCGCGCGCTCAGTTTTTAATAAAAACAGCTTTATATTTATGATATCAGAATATGGCAACAACAACAACAATACGAAACAAAGTTGGCAGAGAGCGAAACAAAAAACAGCAAGAGAGAGAGAGAGAGAGAGAGAGAGATAAACCCCCGAGACGAAACAAAACCGACATCGCCATCGACAACGACGACAACAACAACATTTGCAACGACAACGACGACCACGCGCCGCTCGTTAGCTCGATCCGCTCGAGACCGAGACAACATCATCAGCGCAACAACGTGCAACGTGCAGCAGCAGCAGCAGGCGGCGTGCTACATAAAGCAGCCTGTTGAAATTTGCATGACAAACTCAAACTCATCCATCAATCAAAGAGCGAATTGCAGTCGCAGTCGCGGTCGCAGTTGGAGTCGCAGTCGGAGTCGGAGTTAGAAACTCGTTAGGACCCCTTGGCCAAATAATTTCACTTTTAATTACTCACTGGCGAATATTAACTTACATGCTGAGGCTGTCTATGTGTGTGTGTCTTCGCTAATCCCCCTGGCTATGCACATACATGGTTATATGTATTTGTATCGTGTTTAATACAAAGCGCAGACGTCGCCGCTTAAAGTAAATTTTCACTTGTCTTTTGCATAATGTGGACAACCGGGCGACGCAAGCTGGATGAGTTCCCCAGCGCGATCCCCAGCCAAGATTCGCGATGCCCGGAGGCTTTGGCACGGGCGGCGCCACAAAATCAATTTACAGCCACGCAGTGCGTTATCAGTGCGTGTGCGTGAGAGAGTGAGTACAAGGAGAGAGATGTACGACGACGATGAGATGTTAGCTAGACCAGGGTAGACTATGCGTAGCGCCAACTTGTTGGACCGCGTCACCTGTCGTCGCTCGTTAGCGTCATCATAAATAATTTTAGCAGTTTTATATTGCGAAATCTATGGAAATTTATGACGATTCACATCGTTTCACTCGCCCGATCGGCGTTTCCTTGTTGTTTGCTGGTGGTGTTCACCTCAGTGATAACAAAATGACCATAATGGCCATTAGGAGCAGTTGCTGTTGTTGTTGTTGGGGATGCATGTTGCCCGTTGTTGTTGTAACATACGTTGTGCATGTGCATGTTATTGCAGCTGCCCGCTGTGCCACGAAATGCATTCAACTAGACTTCTTTCCCATTCTCCCTCTCACCTTCTCCCTTCCCCTGCCCCTCTCCCTCTCTCTCTCTCTCTCTTCCTCTTACACTCTTTTGCTATATCAGAAATAAAAGCAAAAAGCATACGAAAATAATTGTAAATCGTTAGATTTATGACCGAAAACACAGCCACGAATTATGACGCCGGTCACAGGTGGAAATCGCATGCTGATTTCTACTTGATTTGCTTGCCATATAATTGCAAATTGTATTTGTTTAAACACGTTCACATACAGCACTAGCTGGCACATGCACATGCATGCACCAGCACACACACACACACAGACACACATGTATTGGTTGTGCCTTGGCCGGAGATATCTGACTGGGATCCACGAAATTGGCATCAGGCCAGCGCACGTCGCATGTGCACAATGTGCTTTTATTGTTGCTGTTGTTGTTGTTGCTGTGGCTTGTTGTTGTAATTCAGACGTTGCACGCCCACGCAAACACTCCACTCCACTCTGAGCAACGGCTTTAAGAGAAGTTTAGCGACTGTCCATTGGAAACACTTTGAATGATTGCTTGACGTGGTTTGGTTTTTGCTGCTGTTGTTGTTGTTGCTGTTGCTTTTCAAGTGCCTTTTGGCGATGTTCACAAATTATTGTTATTTATGTGTATTATTTGATTTGTTTGTATTTTGTAATGAAATAATTAAATAGACAATCAATCAGTTGGATTTAATTATTAACATATTTATTTACGTTTTCAGACAGAAGTTTGACTGATATAAAATCAATTAATGAATGAATCAGTTAAGATTTAATTGCAGTAGTTAATGTACATAAAAGGTTGCGTTTTTTTTAATAAATAAATAAATTATAAATGTCTCCAGACAATTTGTTATGATTTCGAAAGAATTTTAGAACGATTATTAAAGTTGTTTTTGCTTTCCATATTTCTTTGTCCATTTTCATTTAGAGAAGTTGGCAGCACTTCAAATTATCATTGGCCCCAGCTGAGATGACACAGGACTTGCTGTGGGCATCCAATTTCACCGTGGGTCTTCCGGGCATAGACTGCGGGCACGTGCGTGCTCCATTTCCTTGTGGCCAAAAGGTGGCAATGTGGCAAATGTGGTGCGCTTAACATTTTTATGACTGCCATAAGTCGCCTTAGAATGTGGTAAATGTGGCATGCCGCATCTGCTAACGGCCACTGAACCAGGAGCTGCGGAACAACGATCTGGCAACCGGCAACTGCCCACTGGCAACTTGCAACTAGCAACTGGCAACTGGTCCGGCAACTGACACTTGAGGTATCGGTTTCATTAGCGAAATGTTTCCGTAAGAATGCCAAAGGTCGCAATTGATGCCATTTACAAGACGATGGCCACAAGGAGACCACTTGCCGCAGTTGCAGTTGCAGTTGCAGTGGCAGTGGCAGTGGCATCGTACGAGCCATTATAATTTGTATTGAATTTCGTTTCTCTTATCGCAAATCTCTAGTGATTTGTTTTTGGGGCGGAAAGTGTGTGGCGAGAAACACGATAAATTTATCAAATTGAAAAATGTGCAATCGAAATCAAAGCGTGTCTCCAACAACAACTCCAACTGTTGCAGCAGCAGCAACACATATGTGAGTAAACAAATAAATACGTAGACAAGAGCCTGTGTTGATTTTCATGGAATTGTAAAAACAATTCGAAGAGCGCTTTGCATTCAGCGGCAGGCAGGCCTCACCTAACCTTGCGGTGCGGTTAGGGTATCTGCACGCGGCACAAACTTTACAAACTGCATAAACTTGCGACAAAATGTCGAAATTTATGCCTCAGTTTTGTTGCAGCAAAGTGCAACCGCTTGTTGTTGTCTTGTGGCAGCAATAGGGGCGTGCCACAGAGACACAGCGGGAGCGGGCGACGGGCCACGGGCCACGGGGCACGATGCTGTCAGCAACAAATGCAAAGCGCCAAAAACTGCGACACTTTGTATAAATTGTGTCGAAAACGGCAGCGGCCAATCGCATCGGGAGTCGAGCGTCGAGCGGCGCGTCCAAGTTGAACCAAATCGAACAACGCCAACGCTGGCAGGGACAGCTAAGAGCCAACTGTCTGCCAAGACAATTTGTTGGTCTATCGCACCGACTGACTGGCTGGTTGACTGGCTGGCTGGCTGGCTGGCCACACCCCCCTGGGCAAATGCAACAAATTATTGTCATCAATTTTTAGATGCAAAGCTCGAGGAGTGACATTTATTGAAGCGTGGCCAAGACGCTGAGCCCGGCGGGCCGACGACGGCCTGGCCAGGATGCAGCCCCGGACGTGATTGCTCACATAACGCTCCACATTGCAGGCTGGTGCAGACTAGGTGCTGGGTACTTTAGCTAGCCGCTTGACTGGCTGGTAATGCTGATGTTGATTATAGACTGCCATCGTCGGTCTGCTCTGCTCCGGCTTGGCGACTGCCGACTGCGAATGACACGTTTGTCGCTGATTGCTAGGAAACGATGGCAACAAGTGGCCATCGGGCGGTCAGTTAAATTAGCACCGGGCTCAAGGGTTTCGTATTTACCAGCATTTTCGGTTTCAGCGACAGCGTTGGCTGCTTCATTAGCGTAGCCGAACGGACTGTTGGACTGCTGTCGCTTTACTGGTGGCCTGCTGGAAAAAGTAAAAGCCGAAAATTATGACCATATTTGTGGTAAATTATCAGACCCTTTCATAAATATGCACTGGGGGCAGCTGCAGCCTCGCCGACAACCTCCGTCTCGTATACCTCGTACTGCAAGTTGCAGTCTTTCTTCTCCGACTTTGTTTTCGGTCAAAACAGAAGGACTACTTCTTATAGTATAGGCCAAAAGACACCAAACACAGTCCAAAATGGTCCATTGAAATTTACATTGTGCCGCCGCAGTGGACAATCGCCAGCGCTTGACTTGCTGCAAACTATGCCATTTATCATACACATATCGACCGATATACACATTTTGTCAGCTTTGTCCGCGTTTGGCCTTTTGCTATTTTCACCATTTCTTTCGCTTTTCAATGTGCAACAATTCCATTGTTGTAAGGCGTACGACGACTGACTACTCTGGTCCGATAAATGGGCTACTGTTTGCTCGCGTTGTCGCTGCGCCACTTACTACGCCACGTATCCAGTGACCGAGCTGCGTGGCGACTCCCAGTGGGGACGAGGGGCTTAATTCAGCCAAACTCAGTCTATGTCTTGTGGTCTCTAACAATACCAGCGACAATGACTCGAGGAAGCCGCGTCGTTTACACTTATTTATAAGTCGCGCGAATCAGAGCACTCACAAGTTCGGATGACACTGGGAAATGGGAGCACAGCCTCTCACATGTCCCGGATATATTTGAATAGCTCTTTCTAAAAAAAGTGATTCATTCTCTCTCTTACCACACCCCATCGTTTATATTTAAAAATCATTTCTACAGTACTCAACGAATTTCTCTTGAACTCAACAAATTCATTCGAGACTGCACTTGTGAACTTTGAAGCATGCAACAAATTGTCATCGCTGCATACGCAACCATGCCAATTAAAGACTCCAGATGACCCCAGGCCCAAGATGGTCTGTCATGCGGACGGTTGGCTTTCCATTCCGCCAGTTGTATGTGGTTGTTGTGGTTGTAATACGCGCAGCTAATTGACCGACAACAGAGGCCTCAGTTTGCTGCACTTCATCAAAAGAGTGAGACCATGTCGAGTGGCGCAGCATTACGTCAACGTCAACTTAATTTGGCGGCTAACAAGCCTGGGACACAGTCAAAGATGGACGCCGCGACCAAGTCCGAGCCCAAGACGCTAAGCCCAAAAGTCCCAGACCGAGCGCGGGTCAAGTGCTGACGCATCTGCCAAATCGAGTGAAGTGCATCCAAACTTGTAGTAACCAAAATAAAAAAAAATGCTTGAAATACTTATAATGAGAGTTGTTTCAGTACTTGTTGTTGTTAATCTTGTTGTTGTAGCTCGCAGCATCATTAAGAGTGATCATCTGACTGGCGGCATGGAACATGAGCGAGATCTTCGCTCCATTTGAGTTTTTTCTTTTTGGGTTTGTGGCGATGTCGCTTTTGGACAGCTCATTATGAGTTTCTATTTCCATTTCATAAAATTATGCTTGTGAAATTTTCGATTAACGATACGATTATGGTATTATTATGTATAAATTCTTATATATAGAACTTATTATTATGGTAAAATTTTATATACATAGTTAATACACCATTATACAAACCGCTGAGACCGCAAGCGGGTGCGCGAAACGGGACGGATGAAAAATCAAAATACAATCACCTATATTATCATGACGAGCTACTGGAGAACTTTAACATTTACAGCAAGTCTTACTTAATTAATATGTGTTTTTTTTAACTTCTATTCCCTGTGGATTTTCTAATGTTCGATGTGCGTGTGACCGCTTGGAGCATATATGGTATATATAGGGTATAAATAGACTTGATGTTATTCGGTCGTTATTAGTTTCCCTCAAAATGAGGACGTGGCTTATTTGGTTAGGTTTTATTTTGGTGACATCCAAAGCTATCCACAGTTTCTCCATTTCACAGCTTATTCAGCAGTTGCAAAGAGAAAACAGTTTTGAATATATCCTGATTATGGGTGAAACGAAAGGAATTTTGCCGCGTTTGTTTTCAGAACTATCCACACCTGTCATCCTTGAGAAAAATTCCAATATCAGTTACAACCTAAATAAACATTATTCAAGAAATTTGCTTTGTATTGCCTATGTTGATAAATCGATAAAAGGATTACTTGAATTTTATAATCTAAATTTACAATTATGGAATACCGAACCACTATTTCTAATCATGAAAAAACACACAAACGTTGGAATATTGGAAAGCTTCTGGCGAAGCAACCAGCTGATAAACGTATTGGCGATTTTCGAAGATTTTGAGGTAAGAATTAAGCAGAACTTATACTTTTAAGTCACACAGTTGGGATTGTTGTCTCCAAGATGTCTTCAATTGATTCTTCTTCAAGAGTGTTTGACGCATTACATGCGACACGACATTCCATAAATGACTTAAAGCGATTTGGGTTTCCTCCACATCCACTATAAAAAAATGTCTTACATTGATTTTCGTATAGATCGTAAGCGTACATCTTGATTAGTTGTCGGCATGGACCCGGGTTTACAATAAATATGCATCTGTCTGTAATTATTTTGTCGCAATATTTATTCTTTAAATCAAATATAAATCTTACCATCTCGAGTTGGTGGTTCAGCCAGGGCTCCGATTTGTAGACACAACAGACAAAAAAGAAAAGATTTCATTTTAAATTTTTAAATCGTACATATAAAGTGCTAAATTATAACAATATTTATGTTTAGAAATTGTAAAGTATGGTGATTAGACACAAACGGTTAACACGATTTAATTTAATTTTATTTTTAGGATACTGGTCTCATTTATGATTACTCACCCTTTCCGGACTTCCGCATAGAGGAGCGACGCATTAGTGAGAGCTCGAGTCCGATTATTAAATTACGGCTTGGAAATTTGAACGGATACAAACTTCCTATCATGGTAGGCGGATCTACGCCACGTCTCATAATTTATCGTCGTCCAGCTGGAGATTTGTTCTACGCTGGATTTGTGGGTCATTTAAAACACTGTTTTGAGGTTAAGTACAATTGTCAGTTGGTTGAGCCCCTTCCCATAAATGAGTCTTCTCTTGTGCCGGCCGTGCAACTGTTGGGTGCAGTTCACAATGGTAGTGTTCAGTTTGCTTTCGCAGCCACCTTTACAGAACCTCCAATAGATGGATACATCTACCCCTTTGAGTTGATGAATTGGTGTTTCATGATGCCTGTGCCGGAGCAGGTGCCACATAGCCAGCTTTACAGTCGCGTACTTGACCTGAACACTTTATTGATCGTACTCGGAGCTTTGATAATGATTTCTATTCTTCTTTCGCTTACTTTGCGTTTTCATGGATATGACGTTCATCCGTATGATTTCCTGTTGCATGATAATTGTCTGCGCGGAGTTCTGGGACAATGCTTTAATGAAGTTCTTCAAGCGCCTACTCTAGTCCGTGGAATGTACTTAGAGATTTGTATACTGGGATTTCTTTTTACCGCCTGGTACAACTCGTATTTCTCTGCCTATATCACCAGTGGACCTTATCAAAAACCATTTACTAGCTTCGAGACTATTCTGAAGGCAAATTTTAAAATATATTTTTGGTTACCGGAGTATCAAAAATTCGTTTCATACTCCGACGATATGAAGCCGTATGAAGCTATTTTTAAGTTAGAACCGAGTTATAGTAAATTTCTACAAGTACGCGACTCCTTCGACACTCGTTACGGCTATATGATGCCTCTGGAGAAATGGAATCTTGTCAATCAGCAGCAGAAATTCTTCAGTTCACCTTTGTTTACATTTCGAGATGATTTATGCGTTTTTCGAACTGTTCCTGTTGCGTTTCCGATTGTAAATAACTCGGTATTTAGGGAGCCACTAGAGCGGCTGATTGGAGAGGTAACTGCCACGGGGTTAATGGATCACTGGCGCGATAATGCCTTCATTGAAATGATAAAAGCCGGAAAACTGAAAATATTAGACCTCGGTAAACCCAAAAAATTCCGGGCAATGAAACTTGAGGATTTGAAAAATATTGTACTGGGTGGAGCATTGATGATTGCTCTGGCATCTATTGTATTTGTGTTGGAGCATATTTGGTTTCGATTGAATATGTTAAGGAATTTATGTTTTTTCTATTAAAATGGTTATAATTCAGAAATCACTTTAAATAAACATACTATTGTATTTAAACCAATAAGCTTACTCATTTACTTATGTACGATAATATTGCTTTCAAGTCCCTGAGCTTTCTTAACTCTTCTGAATTAGCCCACTGGGTATAATTATCAATATTTTCATGTAATCTCGTGGGTCGTGTTGTTGTCCAACACGTTGTACAGACAACATTAATTCGAGCTGAACTCATAAGCAACCCTTTAAAAGGAGACCACATAACGAACAATCTAATAGTCGCGACTCACTTGCCAGGATGAGATATTCTTGGTTGAACGTTTGCTATTTACTTTGGATTGTTAGCCCTACATTTGAGGAGAATAATTCGGCATTGATTGAGCTGCTAAGGACGATAAAAAAAGAAAACAATTTTAGATATTTATTGCTTATGAAACACCATAATGAAAGTAGCCCAGAACAAGAGGGCTGTGAATTGGGAAGAAGTATTATGGAAGAGTTGCAAGTTCCTCTGATGCAGCTCGATGAACAAGTTTCGTATTTTATTTTCGAAAAACAATCAAACCTCATAATGTCTGTAGTGTATTTAAATGGAACTCAGTTGGAAAATAATATGGAGTTACTTCAACGTTTGGTTGCCAATTTACACCTTATGACAACATCGCGTATTGTGTTTTTGGAGCAATCTTCTGAAGCTAACCAATTATTTTTATTTGATTTGTTTGTCTATTGCTGGAAAAATAATCTCTTAAATGTAGTGGTGTTGTTTGGGAACTTTGAGGTAAGCTAATATAATAAAACGACTTATATTTTATATTGTACTCTTTACATGTTGGTTATACATTTTCTACGCCAGACAACAAAGATGTTTTATAGCTACACTCACTTTCCGAGTTTTATGTTGGAGGTACGCACTTACGACCATAGTACAACAATATTTCCCAATCGCCTCAGGAACCTTAAGGGGTATCGCCTACCGATTGCTATTGGTGGATCAGCACCACGTATCATTGGCTACTATGATAAACAGGGCAATCCTATATACAAAGGCACGGTGGGCCACTTCATGGAGGTCTTTCAGCAAAAATATAATTGTACATTTTTTGAGCCTTTCCCAGCGAATCCAATTGCGTTCGAACCATCTACTCATATCATAAAATATGTAAGAAATGGAAGTGTGGATATATCGATGGGACTTACATTCCCCAGCATACCGCTGCGGGGCTATTCCTATCCGATTGAGCAAATGAATTGGTGCCTGATGCTGCCTATTGAACCGGATATACCTCAATCGGAGTATTATGTTAAAGTATTTGAGCTACAGGCTTTTCTGTTAACTCTGGCAGTATTGATGACCATTTCATTAACCTTGGCAATAGCTTTAAAGCACTTTGACTATAGTGTGCAGTGGCACGAGTATCTGATCCATGAGAGCTGCCTAAGAGGTGCTTTGGGACAATCGTTTTACGAAGTATTTCGGGCACCTCTTTTGGTTCGTGGAATTTATTTGCAGATCTGTGTGTTAGGATTTCTTCTTACCGCCTGGTATAATTCGTATTTTTCTGCCTATGTCACCAGTGCCCCCAAAGAGCTACCATATCGCAATTATGACGAGCTGATGGCATCCAAAATGAAAGTGGTAGCATGGGAGCCGGAGCATGAGGAGTTAGTTGGACGCATAAAGGGTTTCCAAAAATATAAGCCCATGTTTTATTTAGAGCCCAATTTTACTAAATACATCGTCATGAGAGACTCATTTAACACCGAATACGGATACATGATGACGAGCATCAAATGGATTGTTATAAATGCCCAGCAAAAAGTATTCTCAAAGCCATTATTCCGCTTACGCAATGATCTATGTTTCTTTAATACGGTTCCCTTTGTTTTTCCCGTGCATGAAAACTCTATTTATATGGAACCAATTAATTCACTGATTTTGGATATTACTGATATGGGTCTCATCGCATACTGGACTTCGAAATGCTTTTCCGAGTTAGTTGAGGCAGGGGAATTAAATTTTGTTGATCCAAGCCCACGCAGAGAGTTCCGTGCAATGCACTTGCAGGATCTGCAGTATATTTGGTATGGATTTGCATTTATGGCATCGCTGTCTACAGCTGTTTGGCTCTTAGAACTTATTTGTTATTGGCAAGACAAGAGACGTAGACATAATGTATCTGCTCAAGTTTCTACCTCATAGATTAAGCAAACTTTTATTTGGAAAAAGCAGGCTTTAAATAAAACTTTGATATCTAAACAAATGTATGTTCATACTGTAGTCACTCAGAAAAAAGTTTTTGTGTAAGAAATGATTTGGAGTAAAAATTTTAAAGTATATTTAGTTTTTAGTATTTTGTGTCTTAGTAAGTACTTTAAGCAATGAAAGGAGACCAGTATAATCATTTAAGGCAGGAAAAAGTGCCAACGCCCTACAGAGTTATGAGAGTGCAGAACTGCAAGACATTCCCATATCAATCCAAAGAAGGGTACCCTAGCATCAGACCTCCTATAAGTAGGTGTCGCCCCGGAAAGACGACAGAGTGGATGTCTGAAGCAATGGAGCAAGTTGGTTGTCATAAGGTTGATCAAGATTGGATAGAAGAATCTTTGGAAAATCCATATTCTAAACCATTAACTACGTCTTTGTATAAAGTTACTAATCCAAATGATAGCTACTGTAAAAATCGTAAGTTGTACAGAAAACAGCCACAGAGGAGAAATAAGCCGGCACACGACTGGAACAAGCTAACACCCTACGATTTGGTACGGTTGCAAAACTGCAAACTGTATGATTTCAACGAGTGTGAATCATACCCAAGCGTAAGACCGCCCCATTCTAAGTGCAGTCCGGAGATGACAGCCAATTGGCTCTATGATGCAGCTGAAGATGTCGGTTGTGAATTCATTGATATGGAAAAAGCTGATGTCCTCGAGATATGGAAGCGAAGTCCCAGGAAGAAAACGTTGAGCTTTTATGGCGTTGGTTCTAAGAAAAGGCCGGAGGTGATTGAATTCAATCGATTGATTACCAAATGTTTAAAAATAGCCAACAAACCTAAACCTAAGCAACCATCAAATATCGACTCGTACCCCGCAAAACCTGTCAGACAAATGCAACCCACGCTTACGCCAATTCGTTTAGAACTTCCTACAAGACCCAGGAAAGCTGCTTATGCTCGATACGTACTAAATCAGGAATGCTTAGCAAAAAAAGTGCAAAATATGCCCACTGTACAAAAGTACACTAATGCAAAGAGTGCCATTGGTTGGAGGTACTGTAGGAAATGTAGGAATAAACCACCTTTCGTTGATCCCCCTTCAAAAGTTATAGAAAAACAAGATACAGAGGTGGAACCCACCAAAGACAAACACATGTACTGTGAGCTGCAGTGCGGCATACCAGAGAATGCGTGCACGGATTACGAATGGAAGAAATACGTAAACGATCCCGCGGTATATAATGAAGCTTTTAGAGAGGAAATGAAACAAGAGCTGAAGGCTAAGTCAGAGCCAAAGAACTATGAAGAGCTTTATGACGAGCTAATATCCTGCTTTGAAAGAAAGACTAGCGATCCACTATTGAACACCCTTATTGAATGTTGCCCTGACTATGCTCGCGATATTACCGATGGAGGTTGGCCTGGTGGGCAGAGTGGGGATGACGATGGTAAAGGCGGAAAAGGAGACGGGAGTGATGACGGTGGAAAAGACGGTAAAGACGGTAAAGACGGTAAAGATGGTAAGGATGGCGGGCAGGGTGATGAAGACGGCGATAAAGATGGTAAAGGAGATGATGGTGGTGAAGGTGGTAAAGGCGACGGGCTGGATGGTGATGGTGGTAAAGGCGGAAAAGGTGGTAAAGGAGATGATGGTGGTAAAGGCGGTAAAGGTGGTAAAGGAGACGGAGGTGGTAAAGGAGACGGAGATGGTAAAGGAGACGGAGGTGGAAAAGGCAATAAAGGAGGAAAAGGCGACGGGTCGGATAAAAAAGGTGGTAAAGACGGTGATGGTGGTAGAGGTGGTAAAGGAGACGGTCTGGATAATGGAGGTGGTGAAGGCGGTGAAGGTGGTAAAGGTGGTGAAGGTGGTGATGCTGATGGGGATGGTAAAGACGGTAAAGGTGGCAAAGGTGGCAAAGGTGGTAAAGGTGGTAAAGGTGGTAAAGGAAAGGGAAAGAGAAAAAGAAAAGATAAGGGGGATAAAGGAAAAACCAAAGGAGATACCAAAGTGCCTGATTGTCCTTGTGATTTCTGCAAATTCAAGAAGAAAGGTGGGTTGGAGCCGGACACACCGCTTATAACCAAGTTAAAAAACGAAGAGAAGCGTCGGAAACTCAAGGAATATCTTAAAATAATGTGCTATCGCGAGTATATCAAGACTTGTGAGCCGGGGTACCGTGCTCCACTTCGAAAGTGTGAAAATATTGACTGTAGCACATGCTTCTGTTGTAATCCAAAATTGGGCGAATACTGTGAATGTCTCAATGCCTTACAGGATCTGATGAAACTTGTGGCTCCTAATAACTATCCAGCATTACAGAACTTAAAAGATCGCATCTGCACTCGCCTATGCGAATGTCTGTAGATACAATTTTAGCATTTTGTATTTTTTTTGTATGTAGTGTTTTAGAATTGTTAGTCATGTTTCTTACAACACAACAGATCAGAGGTAAACAGTTATTAAGATGTAAAAATTATTTGTATTTTGTATTATTTAATAGGAAGTGATTTATTTGAATTGTGAAGTGTTTAAAATACATTATTGTTTTGATAGCTTAAATAAGTATTTAATTTCATTAACTGTGCATTTTCAAAAACGATGGCTACTTAACAAAAATTAGTTAAAAAACAAATGATGCAGTCAATAACAGTGACAGCCCCCTTTCATGCTAACCCCCTGCCCACGATACTGTTGTGCAAATATTCATTTGGCAGAAGGCTAGGCTCAAAGTTCATCAAATGCAATTAAGATGCTTGCTCGTTGTATTCGCTCCCCCAAGGTGGCACGACGACGCGGATGAGGATGATGTGTGCCACCTGCGCCAGTAACTGGCGCCTCTTAAAATTCCCTAATCGACATGTTTCGATCTCAAATGACTTTGCCGCTCACTGCGCCACTCGGCGCCGGAGCTGTTGCGTCTGCTGCGGCAGCCGTTGCCATTGGTTGATCTTGCCAAGTGGCAGCGAGTAAAACATTTTCTCTAATCTGCACTGATGTCTGCCGGCAGTTGGCGCATGCGTGCCGCATTTGCTACCACCAACCCCGCCAATCCCGCTGCTCCACAACTAGTCCGTTGATGATGCTGTTAATGCAGAGGTAACTCCGCACTTTGATTTTGACTGACAAGTGCCGCCTGTGTAATGTTGCAGCCGTTGCAGTTGTTGCTATTGCTGCTCCCGGCGCGTTGCTGCCACTGATGTTGTTGTTGTCGTGTTGCTGTTGCAGTTGTTGTTGACATGCGCAGCTGCATGCGCTTTCTTGCGCTTCCTTTATTGGAGAAAATTATTTATATGCCCCTGATGATCTCGGCCAAGCTGCTCACCCCAACAAGACCCGTCCCGTAGCGGGCGGTCGCCGTTAAAACTAATTAACGCAACTGCTCGACTAGTGAAAATGGACCCCTTGGGTTGCGGCCTTGAATATCATAGATACTTTGCACTTTGTCGATTAAATTGGCAATAAAACTTTTTAATCTTCTTTATTTTGAATGTTTGCAATACTAAAGTATTTAATTTACGAGAACTCGCAAGAGCCAACTGCTAGTGGGTAGTTGTATTCAGTTAACATAAATAAACTAAATAACTAACAAACATTTAACTAAACATAGGTCTACAAGAAGATGTATTTATATGTATATGTATGTATGTATGCACGTATAAACAAGGGGCTTAGGCATATCAATTAGAGTATCTTCGTGTTTTGTCATTATCATTATCATTATTATGTACATAAAGTAAATTTAATAAATTAGAGAATATTGCAGAGTTCACAGTAATATATTTACTTACTACAAGTACACATACATAGGTACACGTAAATAACAACATTTAACATATAGCCCAAACACCGGAAAGTCGAAATTTGTATTAAAACTATCACATAATAATTGGCAGTTTAATCGATCGTTAATTGTTAACTGTAAATAATTAACTATTTTTTAGTTGTGATTCAATTGAAATTTGTTTTACTTAGCATACACTTAGCGTAGTTCTACATACATTTTGCGGCGAGTTAAAAAATATGTGCGTACTATGAAATCCGAATTGAAATATTTATAAGGTACTACATATGGTATTTATTTTGATATGATTTCTCCCCCTCTTCCTACATTCGCTTTCTCTTTGTAACGCAAATACAAAATAATGGCAAGTGCAATGCGTTGTATAAGAAAAAATATAATGAACAACTGCATTTTGTGATCTTTAGGTATCTTGAACACTTTTCGGAAAGCTGAAAGCGTGAGTATTTTTCTTGTGGAGTGTACATCACGAACTGGCTTTGACATAACTGAGCTTTCGAGCTGATGCTATAAATTCGATGAATCTTATTTGTAGTGTTCCAGTTTGTAAGTTTAATAAAACTGAGGACTTTGTGTTTTTTTGAACAAAGCAACTAAAACTCAACACTTTTAATTTACAGGAAACAGTGATCAGAATATAATCTATAAATACGCTGCATAAAACTCATTAGAGAAACAAATGTTCATGGTTTATTTTATTTTGTTAGATGTGTTTCGGAAGCGTTTGGCCTCATTTTAATATCACCTCTCGTAAATTTGCTTGTTAGCTTCATTATAACCTTTACTTGGTAAGTATTCCATACACTTAGTTATTAGTTAAGATTGCGTTTTGTTCTATATTCTTTTCGATTTGGCACATTTAAAATTAATTTGTGTGTATGTGTATGAGTTTGCTTACTTTAGCATTAGGTGTAGAATAAAATCGAGTATTTCATTTGGAAGTGCTTCTAGTGAGTTTAGTCTGTGTTCGTGTGTGTATGTGTGAGTGTATATGTTTGTGTGCATGTTTATTTCGATGTGTTTGTGATATAGTATAGGAATTGCACAGAAAGCTGAGATAGGAATTCATCAATGACGTTGATTAAAAAGGGAAACACTTCCTCAGCGCTGGGGGCGAGTACTTCCCTAAGAGTATTCGAGTAGTTTCTAGTTTTGTTTTACATTTTGCAAGTAAGGAACAAGAAATAGTTTGCTGTTGGGTTTCTATCCGGCACCGTGCACTACCGGTTCGCGAGGAGGCCATTAGCGGGCGGTAGCACGCTAGGCGATGTATTTGACCCACTTAGCACAACGCCAGCGCTCATCAAACTGGGACTCCCCACGGCGGAGGCGACAGCGCTGCTGAGCTGTCGCTGTTGCTGGGCAAGACTTGCAGCAGAGTTGCTCGAGCCGCCGCCGCCGCGCTGATGCTTAGCCGAGCTGCCTTTGATCAAGCTGCCGTTGTTTTTCTGCGTCATGTGCGTCTGATAATGCTTGGCCAGATGCGCCTTCTGACGGAAACTTTTACCGCATAATGAGCATGCGAACGGCTTCTCACCCGTATGCGTGCGTATGTGCACATTTACCGAGTATTTGTCCTTGAAGCCCTTCGAGCAGATGGAACAGTAGTGCAGCGAACGCTCCTTCCTCTGGCTGCCGCCGCCCGAGCTGGCCGAACTGCCGCTTGCACTGCAATTGGCCGGGGGACTGTTGCTGCTGCTGCTGGCACTGCCGCTGGAGGAGGAACTGCCGCCGTTGCCGATGACCACGCCGAGGACACCACTGCCATTGCCCCCGCCGCCGCTGCTGTTGTTGTTGTTGGCCACATTGGGATTGTTGTTGTTGTTGTTGTTGGCACTGCTGTTGCTGCGCTTGTACTGCTTTTTGGGCTTGCTGACGCCTCCAAGTCGACCACTTGTCCCTGAATTCCCCACCGTGGTTGTTGCTGTCGATGTAGATACCTCCGGTTTGAGTGGTTGCGGCGGAGGTGGCGGCTGCTGCTGTTGCTGCTGGGATTGCTGTGCATTGGCTAAGGGTTGCAGTTGCGGTGTTGTTGTCGTTGCAGTGGCTGTAGCGCTGGGTGAAATTTGCATGAGCACATCGCTGCCACCGTAATCGCCCGGGGTAGGCGTGCCTGAGCTGCAGAACTGCTGCACCTCGTTTGCCAGCCGCTTAATCTTTTCAAAGTCATCACTGAAGGCATTCTCCAGCGACAGGAACATATCATCAACTATGATGCTGGCATTGCCGCCATGCTGGCCGTGATTACCGGACGACATGTGTGCACCGCCTCCACCACCGGCTGCATGATTCATCGCCTGCCCATCGTCGAACATTTGAGCTGCATTCAGCGTGGAGTCCGCAAATCCCAAGGCATCGGCAGCATCATCTGGCGTAAAGAGCAATCGTCGCATCTCATCGTCCTTCACCACCGGCAGCGATAGCCCGTTCTGCATGTGCAGTCCCTTTGCGTAGCCCTTGCCCTGCAGTGCACTGCGCAACAGCGACTCGGCCGAGTTCTGTTCGGCCTCTGCATTGTGATCCGCCATGTGCCAGTCGTTGTTGTTGTTCTGAAATTGGGCCAACTGCTGTCCCAGCTCATTAATGCCACCCCCACCTCCGGCGCCGCCTGCTATGGAAATGGCTGTCACCAGGGACGGTAGCGTCTGTCCATGAGGCTGCGATTGTGACGAAATACTACTGAGACCATTGGCATCGGCACCGCTCACAATGACATCCTTGCCATCCGTGCTGAAACCACTGTCGTCGTAGGGATATTCCGATTTGATGTAGCCCGGAAAACTGCCCAGCAAACTGTCCAGATCCAGCGTGCTGGGCAATTGCTCCGTCTCGCGTTTCAGCCACGGTTCGCCTCCATTTAATACTGTCAGTGTGTAGATCTGGCCGTCGGTTGTGTCCAGGCTGCTGATGGTGTCGCTGCTGCTTCCCGCAGCGCTTGACGAGCTGCTGGGATTGGGCTGTTGCTGCTGGTGCTGGTGTTGGTGTTGCTGGTGTTGATGCTGCTGTTGCTGTTGCTGATGGACATGCGACTGCGGCGATGTAGGACTGGGCTGATTGCTACATCTCACGTTGTTATTGTTGGTATTGACGCTAGTCGTGGCGCTGGCGGTGACCGTCTGCTGTTGCCAGCAATAGCGATCGAGGTCTTCAAAGATAGAACTAGAGTCAAGGCGGCTGTTGTCCTTATCCTGGTGCCAGAACTGCAAAACAGACAAAAAGCAGAGAGAGAACAGTTTAAACTGATGACTGCAAATCATTTTGGTCTAAAGCTGAAAAAGAGGACAACAATCGCTGAAACTCACCTCGTAGCCCTGTAACGTGGGATCACCGCCATTGCTGGTGTTGGTGCCATTGCGATTGCTCACGGGGACAATTCCACTACCAGCAACGGCTGCACTGCCACTGTGTGTCATGCTGCCGCCGCTGTTGCCGCTGCTGGTTCTCGCACCGCCGCCACAGACTGCCTGCTGTGGCGTTTGTGACGTTGTCGGTTGATGGTTGTGGCTGTGCGTGTGTTGCGTGTGCGTGTGCGTGTGCTGAGAGTGTTGTTGTGTGTGCTGCTGATGGTGTTGCTGCTGTTGTTGCTGTTGCTGCTGCAGGCTGATGCCAACACCGACGCCCACATCGACACCAACGCCAATGCCAATGCCCATGTCGGGCGCTGTGACAAAGTCGAAGAAGTCCGTCTTCGAGAGATCCTCGGCACGAAAGGATTCACTTATATCCATGCCAGCCGCTGTGGACATATCCTCGGTGCCAATCATTGGTTGTGTGTGGATTTCCAGTGCGAATAAGTGTGCTCAATGCTGGGCAAAGTGTTCAGTTGTGTATTCCTCGTCGATAAACTGCAAGAGATAAATGAGAGAAAAAATGTATTTAGAGTAAGTAATGAAGGTGGCAGTAAACACGATCGTAAAAATGGTAGTAAAGTGAGCAGTACTAGTATTAATTATTTTTATAGTAAACTTTTATAGTTGTAGAACTGTTTTAGTAGCCACTAATGCCCCCAGGAAACCAGATTTGAGTGCACCATCCAACGACTCAGATTGTCGGTCTGATTGGCACATTCACATTAATTTATTTAAGCCACTTGTCAGCTGGCTGCATAAGTCAATCACTCATTCATTCGCCCATTTCTTGCACTTGCTGCAGTTCAGTTTCAGTTCGCTTCAGTTCTCTCCCCTCCCACCTTGCCGCGCCCCACGGCGATTCGCCATGGACTTTGCGCATTCCAGCAATACTTGCATTTTAATTTGGCCAGCTACTTTAGCCTTCTCGGCTTGTTTGCTTTTTGCTGGCTATCTGCAAATAAATAAATCAAACTGACAGAAGGGTGACAAAGTGTAAACACATTTGGCGTGCTCGGCTCGTAAATCTCTTGACGCCGCAATTGGACTTTGGCTAAAGTCAGTGCTCTGACACTGTGACATGTTGTTTTTGTTTCATTTGCATAGATTTTGTCCAGTCCAACGCAACAAGCCGGGCATTTAGAACAGCCGGACAGTCATACGGTCCCCGTACTCTCTTCCCTTCCCCCTAGCACCTTAGCCAAAAAATATCGTCACAAGACTGAGAACGTTTGGTGTGCTGGTGCTGGTGCTGGCTCTGGCCTTTTTGGCCGTCTTGATTAGACCAAGACCCAAGCGGTCAGTGCAAGTTAAGGTAATCGAAATCGAAATCGAACTGACAGCTTGCGTGCAGTTGCAGCGATTGCGATTTCGATTGCGAATAAGATTTTGATCTGTTGTTCATGTGCTTCGTTTGTTTACTTTTGTTTTGTCTGCATGTCTGTCCCACTCAAATCGTGCAGCAAGTACTAAATGTTCAAATTGTCAATTGATTTTTATTTCGGGGTCTGCGTATAAGTTTTGGGAAAAATGGACAGCATTCGGCGGTCTCTGGTGTGGCAGCGTGAGAACCACAAATAAAAATGACTTAACAAATTTGCATACAACACCGCAGAGAGAGCAGCACAGCGCAGTCTCGAGCAGCGGCAAAGTCGAGACAAGCAGAGCGCACTGCGCATAGCGCATACTTTAGATAAGGGCAAAGCGAAGAGAAAATGCCTCGGTATAAATATTTCAGATGCTGTGTTGCCTAGGAACATTTAAGTGCAATCTACGCAGAAATCAACTGCAATGTGCACAGTCCAAGCCGCGGACCAACTCAATGTGATACATGGTACGAGTACGAGTGGAGACCGCAGCAGAGGCAGCAGCATCAACACCTGATCTCCAAATACATTAAAATGCGGCAGTGGCAGCCAAAGACACGACCCATTAGAGCCTGCATAGAGCGTCAGCAACAACAACAACAACAACAACAGATGCAACTACAACAAGTGCAGGCCGAGGTCCACTGGCCTGGCCAGTTCGCATCTTAAGCACTTGAACTGAGCTCGTTTCCAGTGCTGTTTTCCATGGCTTATCGCTCATCCATCTGGCCCGGGCTGGCCATAGAAGGCAAAGGCTGCCTCGCAAATTTCACCAAAAAACTTTTTTGCGGCTTTGGTCAAATGCGTAATCATTTGTAGTCATTTGCCCGGTTGACTCTGACTCTGACTGCCGCTCGGTAGTTTAGTTAATCATGATGTTTAAGTCCAAAAATTACTTTATACATATTTTACAGACAGCGCGGTGTAGAGGGAAAGAGACAGAGAAAGAGAAAGAGAGAGAGAGTGAGACGGCATCTAACTAGTAAAAAATATCATAATTTTTTTTTTTACAGTAACAGCAAATATAAAACATAAAATGCATAAAAAAGTATTAAACGAAAATAATAAGCTTTTGTTTGAACGTTTTGGGGCGCAAATATTGACTAATTTGGCCACGATTATTGTGATTTGGTTGCGGCCCCAAAAAGCCCCCACCAAAAGAAAGTTGCCGCATGGCCGACGACGACGACGTGCAAGAAACATGCAAGACAAACATAGACAGATATTTTTACAGATGTATCGCATAGTATCGCATCGTACATAACGGGCGGATCAGCAGCTGCCTGGCGGCCAATCATGGATGTGCATGTGCCCAGCACATGCATCATGAGTCCAAAATGAAGATGCATGTGGCCAAGAGAGACGCCGACGCCGATGCCGATGTCGATGCCGACTGCAGCTTTATTCCTTTATTGCAATTGTAATCGTAGAAATTGTTAGCGCATTTTGGCCAATGCAAACAGCCGGCGGCGGCATCATTTAGAAAACATGATAGCATGCTAGATGTTAACTACTTTTCTAGGGGTATGTTTACTACGGTGCTACTTATCGAATTACCTCAAATTGCATTTTATTATATAGCTAAAAAGAAAATAGATATATTTGAAATGCAAAGGAAAATATTTAGTTAGTAACTTTTGCACCTTAGGGTATTCAATATTCGGTGCGTCGATGTTAGTTGTTTGCCCCTCCGAGTAACTTGTTTTCGCTGCTTTCGATTTTGTTAGTTGGCAAGGCGTGGGGAATGGGGATATCTATCGATTATGGGCCATAAATAAAAATGTGCCAATAATTTTTTTAATTAAACGAAATTTTGGCATATTTATTTGCACATTGGAAGCCACATAGCCCGGCTAGCTAGCCTGCTAGTCAGTCGTGTGCTATTTGACATGTAGTCAAGTTTTCGCTCGCAGCTCTCTCGAGGAAACATATTTATTGTTGTATTGTTGTGGTCTGTGTGGACTGTGCGCGCTGTGTTTGGCATGCAAATTGCAGACGAAAATTGCCAGGAAAATTTATTGAAGTATGCAGCGAGTACGTAAGAAAGAAAAGACAAGGAGAGAGATAGAGAAAGCGGGAAAGAGTGAGAGAGGGAGAACAATATTATGAAATTTTCGGCACAATTTCTTTGGTGTGCATGGTCGGGCATGATTAGCATCCCTCATCTGCCATACTTCATTCTCCTTCCCGCATCTCCTCCCTCGCCTTGTGACCCGTCGAAGCGGGCGTCAAATACAAAGGAGAAGAAAATAAAACGCGGTAGTCAAAAGCCATCGCCGTTGCCGAGATTAGTTTATGTGCAGGAATTTTTATATTGCGGTTACACAATTTTCTTTAACATCGACCGACTACCCTGACAACTTCCCCCCAGCCTTCCCCACGCCCCTAACTTTAGTTGGTTTGCTTTAAAAATCACACGCTTTAGCTCTTCTGCTTAGGCCTGGTTGTTGCTTCTGTCTTTGCTTTGGCCGCATTTTCTTGTCAAATGTTTCTTTTTTTCATTCAATTTTCTGTCTTGTATCTCTGTTTTTTTCTATGTTTGTTGCGTTGATTTTTTCACGATTTTCCACGCATTTTTAACCTAAATTCCGTGCTAAACGATTTTTTAATGTCTTCACTAACAAGTTTCAATTACCAATAGGCCGGTACGATGGGGCAAAATGCGTGCAGATGCCGTTTGCAGGCATGATCCAATGAAAACCAGTCCCCATCCCCAGCGCAATCAATTAAAATAATTCAACAATTGCAGCGAAACTGCCAAGCATACAAAGATAAAAGGAAAACAGAAAGAAGAGCGAGCGAAAAGGAAGAGCGAGAAAGATAACGAAGACAATGCGCGAAGAGAGCTGCAGGCAGGCAAAGCATGAGAACAGGTTGACTCACGTACTGCAATCGATTGGCAATTCGCATTGGCCAAAATGGAGTCGTCAGTGAAAACGCTTATCGCTAATATCGATAATACAAAATTTATTGACATATTAAACGTAGATCGAGATAAGCCAAATAAATAACTCTCTTAAAAGTAGTTCATTTGCGCCGTATAAGGATAATATATCGGAGGAGATAACTTTTTCAGAGAAACCTGAACCGAAACTTCCGGGAAAAATATAGAAATTGATTGAGAATCAAATCACAATTGAATAACAATATAAATTATTACTTAACATACTGTTACACACTGTGACATTAACGCATCGTAAGTCAAATCAGCTGCAGCTGCGCGATTTAGCCAGTTTTATTGATTTATTTAAGTTTTAGCTTGTTTTTTTGCTGCTGCTGCTGCTACTGCTGCCAACCATACGCAAATGTGCATCGTTAGCGAAGTGAGACCGCGCCGCAGCATGCCATAAGCCAGTCGATCATTTTTCAAGCAGATAATTATCGCCCACCAACCGAACGAAAGGCAACTAGTACTACTACTGCCCCGAAAACCGGCCGAATGCGCGTAACGGCCGAACAAGTCAGTCGCTCCGCCGTTGACCAATTGACCAATTGAGCCGCCTGGCATGGTAGCCTGATAAGCAGCGGATGGCACTCGGATTGCAGCTGTGTTTGGAAGCGGACTTATGTTTCAATTGCATGCAAATGTATAATTGAATCAAATGGACTTCTACGTTTGCCTCCAAGCAGCAGCAGCAGCAGCAAGCAACTGTGCAACGGCAACTGCAGCGGCAACTTTCGAAGAGCAACGCAGACCTAATGAAGTAATCAACGGACATCATCTACGACGTTTGCCTGGCATTGTCAATCAAAAGCAACGTTTTTATTGGTCTGCGTTACAAAGCAAATCGCATCAAGATGTATTAATCATTTCGACCACTGTGCGGCGTTGGCGGTGGCAGTGGCGAAGAAGAAGACGGCTTCGTTGCTTTATCAGTCTGCACAGATCTTTGGCATAACGAAACGTAAAAACGTAAAAAGCCAAATAACTTCAGGCGAGACAAGCATGATTAAAATGCGCAAAAATGGCAAACTCCAAATGGGCGCTACATGTTGGTAGCGCCAAACACAGGCAACAACAAGAGCAACAACATCAGCAACAGCATAAGCGGCAACAACGACAACAACAACAGCAACATCGTGTGATGTACACGCGGCGCATTTCAATTCCATTTGATTAATGACAAAGCCTTAAAAGCAACTCCAACAAAACGAAGCAAGCGAAGATGTTGCTGATTGGCCCGTTGTCTGTTGCTGTTGTCAACTGCCAATTGCAGTGGCTGCTGCTGCCTGTGTTGCTGCTGCCAGCTACTGTCGTAGGTGCAACATCTTAGTTAGCTGCACTTGTGCCCGTTTACGATGCACTATAAAAACTATTTGCTCAGCTAACCAGGCTCTCCGATCGCTCTTCGGGCCATCATAAAAAGCGCTTTATGATTTTCCTTTTGACTTGATTAAATGCAAAGTAGAAAGTGTCGTTTTTGCCACCCACACGAAATGCCACAAAATCTGCATAAAGACTGGCCGCCAAATAAGGCCAGGCCAGGCCTAGCATGGAGAGCAATGTTGGCCTTGTTTGTGGGTGCTGCTGCTGCTGCTGCGCTGTCTCTGAGTGATGCAGCAACAACATGGCAACAACTGTAATAAATTTCGAATTTGCTCTGAAACTTGTATCAGAACATGTCCATCTTGGTAGCCCCCACAGTCGCACAGGAGGACATCATGTTGGTATCCAGGTAAAAATTCAGGCAGCTCACTTTCACAGCAGCAACAACAACACGGACAACAACACACAGTAACGAGCAGCAGCAGCAGGAGCAAATTCTCCACGCTGTGATTAATGTATTAATTAAAGCCAGTTAGCGGGAACTTTTCAATACCCAGCCCCAAATTCGTGGCTATAGAAATCGGCGGACATTAATCAAAATCAATAAAGGCTGTTGCTGCTGCTGCTGCTGTTGCTTGTCTCAATGCCAAACGGAAAGGCGAGCAAAGGCCCCCAAGTCAAAAAATTTGCATTTTAACAAGTTAATTTGTTGTTGTTGTCGTTGTTGCTGTCGATGCTGTTATTGTTGTCTTTGTTGTCCTTCTTGTTACTGTTCTAAAGAATTGCAAAACGGTAGCGCACGAATTTTGGGCAAGATCTGCTGTGGTTGCTGCTGCTGCTGTTAATGTTGCTTGTGTATTTGTTGTTGTTGCTGTTGCTGTTTTTACTTTCAATTGCTTTTGACTGGCGACATAATAATGAGAAACGAAAACTGCATTCATTGCCCAAACGTGACATGTTAATTGAGTTTTTTCGGGTGGGCGTTAACCCAGCGAGTCACAGTTTTGACAGCTGTCTAGGCACACTAACTTAATTTGCTGCTTTCAAATGCCAGTGCAATGCACATGCGAGTATATATAATTTATATATTGTAGTATAATAAGCAGGGCGATGAGCCATGATAACTCTATTGATTTTTGGCAAGCGAGCCGAGCCGACATTGAAACCGAATCGTGAGTCCGGGCAAGACAATCAAAAGCAAATAGTAACAATGAGTTGTGCCTTGTATACGATCGTATTGCTGTCTGTGACGTGATCGCTGCAGGCGCCACTTGGCAGGCAAACAAAAGAGCAGGTCAGAGCAGAGCACAGCCACAGCATAGCACAGCACGCCAGGAATTCTGGCTAATCAGCGCTGACTGCAAACCTGAAGCCAGACAAAAGGGTGGGCGCCTAACGACGACGACGATCCCATGCAGTATTCGACAATAGTTTTGAAGGCTGCCAGTCATTAAAGCCATTTAACCGCTCGTATTGTAGGTGTGTGCACATTGTGATTCTGGCGTGTGTGTGTGATTTTCTGCCTGGCAATTTGTTTGCTGTCATGTCAAAGTGCAATGAAAATATTTTCACTTGCTCTGCAGACAAGCAAGACACACTCACACACACACACACACACACACCATACTTGACATGAGACAGCAACGTCAAACATTCCGCAATGCCACCCAAAAGGCATCTTCATAAATTTGATGCTGATGCCGTTGCAGCCAACTGCAGCAACAACAGCAACTGCAACGGCAATACCTACAGCAGCAGCAGCAGCGGTTACACTCCCACATCTCCCCATAGTCTTCATGGCAATATCGTGTGTTGTGTGTTGTGTGTTGTGTCTGTGGGCTCCTTGAGGCAGCCTCGTCTTGTGGGTCGATCAAAATTTTTGTGGCGTCGTTTTCATCATCATCATTAAATTCGTCAAGATGCAAATTTCTTGCCGTTTTTTGTTTCTCTACGCGACAGGCTGTTTGTTTTGTTGTTGTCGTTGTTGTTGTTGCAGATCGTGCGCATCTTCCAGGAAGGGGGACAGATTGCTTCCAGTCGTCGTTGCAGTTCGTGCCTAAACCTGTCTCAGCTTGTGCCTAAGCCGTTAAGCCTCTAAGGGCCATTTGTGGGCGTACTCCCCTTGCAGTATGGCCAATCGTTTGACTATATATAGTATGCATATAGTATCGTTGGGGATATATAACTCATGCTTAGACAAACTACATAAATTGCTCGTGACTGCAATTAGACAATTGTCGGCTGTCGTCAAGCCCAGCCATGGCTCAGAAGCTAATGAATTTTTATTTGTGCTCGCATATGTTGTACAAGACAACAGCAGCAGCAACAGTCTTCAATGTGTTGGTGTTGTCTGTTGTGGGCATTAGCGGCTGCTGCTGCTGCTGCTTGTATAAATTACCATAATAACAAATTACGGATCATTAAGATTGTCAGCTACTTCGTTTCAATTAATTAACCATTAATTACAAAGCGCCTGAATGGCAGAATGTGGCAACAACAGTGCCTACTACCTGTGCCTGCCTGCCTAACGACAAATGCTGTTCATGAGCCTACAGCATGAGCCCAAAGCCCAACCGGTGACAGCGGGAAACGGCTGCCGAGAGCGGCCATATAAGCCACGACGACAGCGGCGACAAGAAGCCAAAATTAATGCAATAGAAGACAACAGCAACAACAACAGCAACAACAACAACAGGAACAACAACAACAATCGCAGCAGCAAGTGAAGAAAAGCACAAAAAGCAGCTGTGCACAAATATGCAAATTTTACAAAGTTAAACAACAGCAACAACAACAACAACGACATCAACAAATATGCTAAGAGACTTCACTTTCAATGTATAGCAAAGGATGCTATTTGTTGTTGTTGTTGTTGTTGGTGCTGCTGTTTGTCGCGTTTGTAAGTTGCACAAATTGCATTTTGCCATATAAAACACAATTTCAACTGAAGACAAAAGAAAAGAAAACAAAACCGAAAACCAAGAAAACAACAACAAAAAGAAACTGCCTACTGCCGATGCATAAGGCACACGGGGGCCATAGACAAAAGCAGCATCGCCAAAAGCCCAAAAACGTAAATTGAAAGTGAAACTCAAGAGAACCGAAATGGAAACTAGAAATTTGCATAGAAATGAATTTGCAAGAGTTGTCGCACCACACGATTCGTAGTACTTGTTTTAAACGAATCTGCATCCGCAGACTGCATTAGCGCAGTCATAATGATCTATTGCATTTTGTCGGGGCCTGGGAACGTTTCATGTGAACAAATCGAGCACATGATAATCGCAGAGATCTGCTTTAATAAATATATAATTTCGGGTTTTTATCATGGGTTAAGTGATTCTTATTGCATTGTAATTGCATGTGCTGATGCCATAAAGAATTCCAACATGCTAATATACAACTGGGCCCTAATAATAATCCGTTGTCCGCTGTCCGTTGTCCGATGTTGCTGCCCTGAGGCAAAGCTTTATGACAGGCCGATGACTGAGCGAGTTCGTTGCCTAAGTCTTTCGTATACACACGTGCATTTGTATATGTATCTGTATCTGGTTCTGCTCATGCAAATATTTGCATATATTGAGCACTTGAGTGCCAGCCCGGCTCTACACACCCACTGCAACCGCAGACAGGCCTTAGTAACAGTTGTGCGGCAAACGAGCCTCTTTTGAGATACGACTGCGATATACCAAGCCAGAGCCAAAGCCAGAGCCAGAGCCAGAGCAAACGAAGCCAAACTCTAAATATATTACACTCTAATGTCTTTTAAACCGAAACTATAAATTTCTTATCGCACATCGAAAATCAAGCTTGCCCCTACAAGTCAAAACCGAACGTGGCCGGCGGCAGTTGCAGTCGTCGTCTCGAACCTGGACACGGACACGGACACGGGCACACACCCTAGTTGGACATGCAGCGCACTCGTGCGTCATATTCAAATGTGGAGTTGATGTCAGGAGTCTGGCCAAGAGTCTGTAGATTGCGTTCGGTAGATAAGCCAGCGCCACTGTTTCTGTGCTGGCTAAAGCGTCTGTGGCATTCTTTCAAAGGCCGTTCGTTTGTCCGGCCACAGGCAGCCGGCAGCAGGCGAACAGGCTAACGGATTCAACCAGGAACCAAGGCGAAGCCAACACAAACACACACACAGAGACACAGACATACAAACGCACACCGTAAATGGACGTTGCCTTAAAAAGTCAAATGTGTGGATAATAATTTTGATTTATTGCTAAAGCGACCCGGCCACGACGACGACGACGGCGACGGGTGTAAGCTCAATGCTTAGTTACCAACTAAGTTAGCAACAACAATCTGAGCTAGATAACTCAATTCAGCCAACACCGGCTGATGGCTATGGCTATTATCAGCTAAAACTTGGACGGAATCAGGCTCAGCCTATTGGGGCGTGCGCTGTGCGGAGGGGCGTGTGCCAAACATGCTAATGAGCCAACATTCGGTGGACCAATCGCTGCGCGGCTTGACTAATATTCAAAACAACATCAGCTACGGCAACAGCAGCAACAACCACGACAGCAACAAAGCCCACGTTCGCTAGGCAATATGAGTATTTGGCTATTTCTTTTGTATTATTGTTTTGTTTTGCATCTCCAACTTCAGCCCCAGCTCCAGGTCCCTTCGATTTCTGCCTTCTTGCATAATCTTTGCGGTAGCTCGAACGGACCGCAACATTTCCCGCTTAGCCGTGCATTTTAATTATGAAACATGAAGCTCGTGCCAAATGGAAATCGATAGGCTTATTTGCATAAACACTGGCCAAAAGGTTTACCATAGCCATAGAGTTAATGTCTTAGTTATTATATGCATATTTAATGATTATACTCGATTTATTCCTCTCTCTGTCGCTTGCAGAACAGCCCGAGAAATGACTTTAAAACTCATTGAAGAACTTTGATGCCTCTTTATGTTTCATTTGCAATATGCTAAAGGAACGTTTGGATGGCAAAGTTTTCGTTTTTTAAGAGACTGTTGACTCGTTGCAAAAAGAAAGTCATTCGGATTACTTTTTACCTGTGTCTGTGTTTGTTATTTTTTTTTTTTATCACAATTCACCTATCGCCCCAGGCTGCAACTGCAGAGAGTCATTCATCTTGTCGCGTCGAGGCAGTAAAACAGATTAAGCTGTAAATAAAGCTGCTGCTCTGTCAATCTGTCAGCCATAGTCCTCGTCCTCGTCGTCGTCCATATCCTCATCCCCATCTTCATCCCCATCCTCGTTGCTTCGATGCTTCGATGCTCTTTTAATTGCACACTCCAAATCGGATCTGACATTTATGCGCGCGCTCCATTTTACGGATTTGTAAGGCTGCCAATTGAATTGGCTGCCCGGCTAATTGCTCAGAATGCGAGATGCTCTCTGGCTCTGGCTCTAGCTCTCTAACTGTATATTCGTAGACGTCTCTTTCTCTACTTCTTCTTCACCCAACACTATGTCATCCTCTCTAGCTGTTGGCATGCAAATTGAGATGTTGCAGTTGCAGATGTACGCACAATTAATGCTTGGCAGCGCTTAGCCCGGGACAACACTCAAAGGCAATTAGGGTCGTGTCGCTCTTCGGTTCTGTTGTGTGTGTGTGTGAGTGCGTGTGTGCGACAAGTGTGCTCGTTGTTGGACATGCTACAACCGTGCAAATTGTAATTTATGTGACAAATTTTTATGTACCACTCGCGGAAATTTATTGAACACTTGCGACGCGTCGCACCAACGACGAACCCCATTGGGGCATCGGGGTTCAAGCTAACAGGTGTTTCAAGCTTCTTATTTCCACGGTAAATCAACAAGCTTAAGCTTAAGCCAACTCAAGTGAAACTCGCACTCACACACAGTCATATGGAGATGGGTTCACACTACCGACTACCAATGTGTATTCATTTCGTTTATCTTACGCGTTTCATTCATTGGTTTTTTTTCAGTTTGTCAAACTTTTTCATTGAGTATCTCATGACGGAAGCAGCTCACACACATCAAGCAAGATGTGTTGACTCTTAACAGATGTACGCACAGCATAATCCACGTCATATTCAAAAGCCATTTATCATTTGAGGGACTTAAGCTTAAAACACAGCAAATGCCTTTTGTCTAGCAATTTGTCAATAATGCACGGATATAATCGTAAGTTAAGCATCTGTACTACCTACAATACAGTATCCCAAGTCATCGATTAATACCCGTCGTATGGGAACTTGTTTCAAGCACAGCGGTGCACCGCGTCACCAAAAAATAGAAATCAATAAAACCAAACTTGAAACTAGAAGAGTCAAATGTAAAATGCGAGCCACACACACGCATTAGGCTAATTAAAATATACGAGCAAATTCGATTTGCATTTAAAATCGATTCAAAAATTTCAAAGTGGCCAACTAGAAATCAAATAAAACACATTAAATATATTAGACACCCCCACACACAGGTCAACCAGTTTGTCCACCAGACTCATCAGTCATTTTGATAGCGCGAAGCGAAGCCGGAATTAGAATCGGATTTGCCAACGGATTTAATATGGTTTGTCGTTAATTGATAATGAATTGGACTAAGACTAAGACAAGGTTTACTGTCGGCTGAACTTACATTTTTAAGCTGTGCTTTGCTCTTGCCGGATCCAGCTTAAGGTGCTGACTTTGAGTCTGACATATTGCTGCATATAGGATGCGCACTGAAACAGAACACACATATCAGAGATTAGACAGACGGCTGGCAAAAAATATACAAAATTTTCAGCACAAAAATAAATAAATAATTAAAAAGATTAAGAACAACAAACCAAAGGGAAGGAACAATGATAATAAACAAAAGGTCAAATCACAAATAAAAAACCGGTTTCACAATTTAGCAAAAACACAGAAATCAACTCTTTTTTCGACGTCAGTAGCGGCAAACGAACAAGAAGAGATGCGAACAAGAAATATTTTAATAAAATTAAATTTATTTGCAATTTCTATCCTTCCATAAAAGAACACACACAGAAGAAAAAAACCCACCAAGTTGTGACCCAATTTGATGTACTAATTATTAAAATAAATTTGTAAAAAATAAATAACAGGACCAATGAAAGAAATTCTCTTCGAAATGGCCCTTGCCTTGTGCCGTTGTAATTTATTGCATGTTTTGCTCATTAAATTGATTTTTCCTGCGATTTTGAGTGCGAGTGTCAATGCCGGCAACTGTGCAGAGCAGAGTGGAGAAACCAACACAATCCGGGAACCCAGAAGCACGAATGTCTCTCAATCTTGTTGCTGTCTCTGTTGTTGTTTTTCTCTTCGTTTTCGTTTTCGGCACGCTCGGGTTTCATAAAAAATGCCAATTAAGCGTGAATATAAGTGCCAGATAATTTTTCAGACAGCAGCCAATGTAACCCAAATTGCCAAAAAAAAAACAACCCGAAAAAAAGAAACAAAAAATAAAGCAAATAAAAGTTACAGCAATAAAAGCAATCCCAACTGTGGACCCAAGATTGCATGGAAAAAAGTGAAAAAGAAGAAACAACATTTTTGGCGGAATATGCTCTTTATTGAAAAAAGCAAAATCTCCTTTTCTAGCAGGACTTGTAACACATAATATAAACTTTTCAAATTAAAATGAAATCGAGTTAAAAATTTCAAAAGAATTGGATATCCAATGCTTCATAAAAAGTTTTATAATGATTTCTCGGACCACCCTGACAACCGCTTGAGATCACGTGATATCTTCAAAGCGACCGTCAACTATTAATAAGCTTTGCTTATAATTCACCTGGCACATAAACCATGCCCATCTCTGCACACGTCAGAGCATTTGAGATTCGTTTCAACTATAGCGCCTGACACAATAAGGCAGCTTTAAAAAATATTTACAACACTCAAGTACAGTTCAAGTGCTGGGCCAAGTCAACGATATGCCCGAGACGATGTCCAGTGTCCGAATCTGACTGAGACTGCGACTGCGGCGGCTGCGACTCCATCTCACAGGCCGTCAGGCAGTCAGGCAATAAGGCAGGCAAAAACGAAGGCCCCACATAACGAAGAACGATACAGAGTGTTTCTTCTTTATTTCGTATTTCGAGCATTTTTCATTTAAAAGCGACAGCCAACTGATGTCGATGTCCACTTCCATTGCCAGCCAAAAGTCGAATTGTAGTCTCGGGTGACCGAAATCTGTATGTGTTGTAGTATGTGGGGTATGTGAGTAATTTTTGGTTCAGTTCACCTTTTCAAGCTTTATGCGGGAGACTCATCTCAAATTAAATTTCAACCAACAAAGTAACTAATGCAAAAAAGACGCGACAATGTCAAGAGAAAAACGAAAACAAAAATCGTAGCTAATACAGAGATCTGACCAAAACAATGACTAGCAAAATAAGTATATTTCAATGTTGAAATGTCAACAGTGCGCCAGATCTCAGGCATCTTTTTCTGGGATTTTGTTTTATTTTTCGTTATTCGTTTTGGTTGTTTTTTCGGGGAGATGCTCGTTTGTTGCCTTGCGATGCGGCTTTGATTTTGATAAATGTTTAATTAATTTTGTTCCTCAGTCAAACATTAAACTTGGCCATTTTCTGACTTAATGAACAAAAATTAACAACACACTGAGTGAGAGAGTGAGAGGGTGAGAGAGAAACCAACAGCTGTGCCCAGCCAGCCAGCAGCCTCGCCGGCCACGCGGAAGATCTTCAAAGTGAGTTTTCGAATTTCTGTTTCTTAGTTTCTCGTCGTTTACATTATGCTGGCTTGCTGTGGATTGTGTGGTTTAATATTATGAATGAATGTTTACATATGTGAAAAATGTTGTAATTAGTTTTTTCTTCTCTCCTACTCTTCTGTTCCCTTCTCTGCTGCCCTACTCTGGCCGACACCGACCGCGTCGCCCTCTCTCAGTGATTTTCAACAACGGGGGCTTTGAAACAACTGCAAATTACAAGTTATTATTAATGTTAACAAGCGAAATCGCCGTGTACTTATGTGAAAACTCATTTGGCAGGGGTCTTCATGATTTATTTTTTATACTTTGAACATATGTGTTTCTGTACATCTGAATATATAATATATTCATCTTTATATGTATGTGTTGTTGTACATTATGTCTGTTCTTGATTTATTACATCAAGAATAAGCACAGCACAGCAGAGCGAGGCGAGGTGAGGCGAAGCGCAGAGCAGCGCAGCGGAGCACATCGCTAAGGTGTCAGCAAGTGGGTCACCTGTCCCCTGGGTCAGGTATTGACGAAAACTGGCAACTTAACGCGCACATAAAACAATCTTCAGCTTGCAGTAGCTGCCAGCAGAGTACATAGAATTCAATTCAAAACGTTCCACAGTAATTATGCAAAAGATTTTCAAAACAACAACAACAAAAAGTTCCATTGCACAAGCCCAGACATGACTTTGGGTAACGGCTACAGTTTAGGCCCATCCACTGTCAGCAACAACAGCAACAACAACATTAGCAGCAACAGCAATGGCAACGGCAGCGATGACAACGACAACAACACGAACTCGTAAAATATGCAAAATGTGTGCCAGGCCGTGCAGCCAGCCGGCAGTGAGCAGTCCGCTAACGACTTGTGTCAATAAAAATCAAGCGCAGCACAGAAATGCATTGCTTTCGTGGATGTACTCGTAAGTATGTATGTACATATTCTCCAGCTTAGAGCTGCCTCCGATGCACTTGTTCTACTCATCTGTTGCCGCTGTGGTGGTGTTGATGTTGTTGCAGCTGGCAGGAAAAATCGAAGAATGTCTAGACAGCAGACAGCCAAAGTCACTTCAGATTGCACATTGCTTCCTGACTGGCTCTAACGGACGAGCGTTGACGCTGGATGTGTGCCTATGGATGTGAATATGGACAGATCGAATATAGTGCCATGCCAGGTCTATAAATAGTGGCAGATATGTACAGGAGTAGGAACTACAGATTTGATAGGACTTCAGTTTATATTTAACTATCATACATATTAAGTTTTTTAAAATGAAAGACTTAGACAACGAACTTTGCTAAATGAAAAGAGTAAAACAATAAACATCGGCAAGAGTAATATGCCACTGTGCATGTAGCATTTCATAATACTATTTGTCATCTGCTAACAACTGCACTTAAGATACCAAGAAATCGATAAAATAAAGCACATCATAGTGAGTGTTGCAGTTCATACATAAGACTGTGTTTATTTATGGTAGTCTGAGGTAAATAAATAAATGAAACAACGAAAATCAAACAGGCAAAAGTTGCTCCGACAAAAGTTCTCAGCCAGGCAGCAAGAGCAAGAGCAACAAATAATTTATGACACATGAAGTTGTAGTATACGCCGGCAACAACAGCAACATCGGCAGCTACTCCACCAGCAACAACAAGCAAAGAGACGACAACGGCGACGATGATGACTGAAGTGTAACTTCCCACTGACCCAATTTACAAGCACTTAATGCCAAAAAGGAGAAGTTGTAGAAGAAATAAACAAAGACGAAAGCCAAGCTGGTAATGCATATCAAATAAAATTAAAGCAGCAACAACAACAGCAACACTTACAACAACGACAACAACAGCAATGCGAGCAACAGCAATGGAGCAGCAACAATGCGTGCCAAAGAGACGACAAAAATTATGACCAAAATAGACAAAATAAAAAGAAATAGAAAAAATTTAAATTAAAAGCCAAAAACTCCCACACATAAAAGTCGAGAAAGAAACTTGAAAAAAGGTCTGTCAAAATTAAATCATTTCGGTGGCACACAACATAAACCGATGGTTAAAAGTTGATAATGATGATGCTTGGATAACGCTCGTTATTACTTTGCCTGAGACTCGGGACGATGTTGTTTTTGTTGTTGTTGCTGCTGCTGCTGTTTCTGTTGCTGTTACTGCTGTTGTTGTTGTTGTCCGGTGCGTTGGTGGCTGGCACTGGCAGCGTAACAAATGCTATTTTGACAAAGTGTCTGACATGAGGAGCGTGGAAAAAAGGCAACACAAACAAGCAGAGAGCACCGAGCAGCGGACACACACACATGCACACACTCATGGGATATGAAAACGCGAAAGTGAGAAAACTGAGTGCAAAATGTTTGTGTGCTTCTTGCGTTGTGTATTAATATTAAAATTTCTTTTGCTACTGTTGCTGCTTCTACTGCTGATAAACTAAACACACACTTCCCCGTCGGCCAGGCCAGGCCAGTCGACCTACAGAGCAACAGTTTGAGTCCATGCCACTTGACGAGCGCGCTTCCGGTTTCATTTGAGTGAAATTTTGCGCCTGCGGCAAATTTATGTGAGAAAACAACCGACATTCCAGCAACACCAACACCAACAACAACGACGCCGAAACTAACAGCGGCCACATTTTTCATAGAAAATTATGAACGAAACCGAACAAACACACATAATTTGCATATGACGCCTTTGGCGCTTTAACACATATTAAGTTTTTTTGTGGTTGTTGTCGTTGGACAGCCGTCGCGTATTAATTATTAATATTAAAAATTTGGAAAAATCCATAAAAGCTAAACAAATTAATCGGTTTGATTTTCTAAGCTTCAACGCGCAGCTTAACAGCTTTTAATTTAGGCATTATCTTTGATTGTTCTCGACGAATATTAGCTATGGATTGAGAAAGATCATTCTGTTTCGTCATGTCCAATGGATAATTGAGATTATCATGAATTCGATGAGATTAGTCAAAAACCGCAACAGCGAAAAGAAATCGCCAATGAAGAAAGCTGTTGCTTTTGACAGACCGTCTACAAGGGCAATAGATTAACTGATTGTTTCATATCAATATGGTTTTAATGAACTTGGCAGCTATTGTCAAACATTTATCAAAAATTGCATTGCTTGAGTGTATCTTGATGTCACACGACACAATTTCTAATCTAATGTTACTCTAAATTTCAAAATATTTTCCACGTTCTTTTATTGCGCATCATAATACAAAATACAATTTCCTGCTTATTATCACATGTCGATGGGTTTCTTTTTGCTGTCTGTTTCCACTATTCAACATTAATTTAATTTAAATAATTGAATCTGCTTAGTATTCATTGATTACTTGTTTATTAGTTTCTCATTAAGTATTGCTGCAGTTATACTTCATCTCTATCGCTAGATTTACTTGTCATATAAATAATGTTTAAGTTATGAACAGACTTATTTACTGCGATCAATTCTTTTTATTCCATTAGCTACTTGGATAAAAAGAAATATTTTGTTGCAATTAAAAAAGAATTATATATTTTATTGTCTATATCTCAATGACGATTGCACTACCTTATTTATTATATCTTATAATTTTCCCACATTTTATGAGTAGGATAGGATTATGACTACCACTACAAAAATATCTAAAGAATTTTGAACATGTTCCATGGCAAAACGAAATTTTCAATTATGAAGCCATTAATATTTACAGAGACCCCTAACACAAGCGAAAAAATTTGATTAATAGCTTTTTCAGCTTGTCAAAGGTTTAGTCATGCAAGCTCGCTCTTTTCTATTTTCGCAAACATTTTTGCACAGAAGGTGTAGCCGGAAGATTTTGAAGCTTTTTGGGTTTTCAGATTTTCGTTTTTGTGGTGGTTTTGCTGCGCAGTTCTAATTAGCTAATTATACGCCAAATTAGTGTATAATTATTGTGAGCTAGGCGCGTGATCACAGCGAGTGACTAATTTCTGACACGATCAGTGGCATTTTTCAAACGATTTGAATGCGCCAAAGTGTTTGCATATTTTGGATTTTCTCAAAGCCACTTTTGCGAAGAGCTTATGCAGTTCCCACTGTGCTGAATCATGTTTTCTCTTTATTTGTCTACCCTCTTATGATATCCAGTGATTTCTACGCTCTTTGCATCTGCTTTTATAAATTTATTTATTTCTAACTAGTTTTCGTTGACAACAGGAACATAAGCATTCAAGAGTAAGCCAAAAACTGAAACAAAGAAGAGCATTTAAAATTAATGAAACTAGCTGAACACAGGTGAATAGTTTCAGTCGACTCCACGCGATGTTCGTGGTGTTTGCCCCATGCAAACGATAAAGATAAACAACAAATTTATGCTCACGATAAGACGTTAGTTTCCGATGCTGCTTTGTGTATTGAAATCAATTTTTTTCTATATACTTATAAAATATTTTTATTTTCGACCTATAGAAATTTTATAGATTTGGTTTTGCTTAAGATTGGCATGATCAACAAAAAAGTCATGCTTGCGTCAAACAAAAGACTTGGGCAACGAACTTCTCTCAAGAAACTTGCACTCACCAGTTTCAAGACGTAGGAAATTTTATCCAATTTGAATATCTTAATAAATCCATATAAAGGTGATCGCGACTTTTTTCATGAGTATATATAAATATAGATGTTGAAATTGATAACGCAGACAATTCTGTTGTTGTTGTTTCTCTTTTTGTGCTTCACACTTTGCCTTAGTTTCTCACATGGATTCTCAACGAATTTCAACCCATTATGGGCATTATTTATGACTCTCAATTGTTGGCAACACTCAATTCACACACAAATCACTATAAGTATTATCAACTTATCATACAATACATATTTTTTGCACTTTTCATTTCCATTCCTTGTTGTGCGCTTGGCTCATTAAAAATTCTGGAAAACTAATTTTACTCCAACGAGGCTCGTTAATTAAAAATACTGCAATAATCGTCGGTCGTTATCGCTGGCCCCAACTTCCGTTCGCGGTTTTGGTTCGGTTTTTTTTTTGTTTGGTTTCCGTTGCGTTTTAGGCTTGCGTTTGCGCGGTAAGTTGGCGACAGGAGTCGCGACGCCCACGAAGACGACGACGACGACGATCGTGATTGAAATTTTTGGCGGTGGTCGGTGGCCGACGGCAACAAAACTCTACGGAAGTCGATTCGACGAAGCCGAAAGAAACGACAGCCACAACGACGACAACGAAACGCTACAAAGTCTCCGCTCTCTGCTTCGTGGCGCACGCAACGCACAAACACTTGAAACTGAACTAAATCTCGCCGGGCTCGGACCCGGGCCAGCAAGTCCAAGAAGTTGCTGGTCCGCAGCAGCGCAGCGCTGCTTGCTTCGCAGTCTAAGTCGGTGCTGGGGCTGGTGCTGGTGTTGTTTCTGTCGTTGTTGCTATTGCTATTGGTGTTGCTGTTGGCGTTGGTGCTGCTGCTGAGAGCATGACGGCAACACTGGAAGAGCGAGACATGAAAGATTTTTGTGTGCTTTTTCTGTTGTTGTTTTGTATGGTGGACAAGCGGTAAATGATAATAAAAGCTGCCTAGGTTTTATTTTTGGTAGACGCCAACGTCGCAGTCAACGTCGCAGTCAGCGAAAAATCAATGAAAACGTTTCGATCTTTCTTGTCGAAGTTGTTGTTGCCGCTGCTGCTGCGCAGTCACCGCTGCCGCCTTCGTTGTTGTTATTGTGTGCGGGGATTTTGAGCTAAGAGTAAACTGTGCGCTCTTCGCGCTCTATTAGCTATTCTGATTTATATATGTATAATATATTTGTCAATTATTTTTATGTTTGTTCGTTTCTCAAGTCTTTTGTTTGGGGCCAAAATCATTTTCGGTTGTAGCAGTTTTCATTGTGAGCATTTATTTCTTTGATTTGTAGTGCTTATTGTTATTATTGTTATATGGTTTATTTTTAGAGAAGCTTTTGAAACTATTTTTGTATGGAGGATTTGCATAGATTGGTGGCATACCCCGCATTTAACATATATATCAACCACACGTTGCTGAATTTATAAAACTGTCAGCATTTGTAACGTTGCGCCTCATAAACTGAACATTTTATGATTGCCTTTGGATTTGTCTATCAATGAATGAACCAATAGAGGCCTGTGCAAATCTCGAAGTTCGCCAAAAATAACTAAAAATAGTTTTTGTACCTTTTGACCTCTAGAATTTCGAAAGGCCCCAAATAATGGACACGCCCAGCTCTCCAAACTTTCCAATATGCACGATATTTTCTCACACAATTATGCTGCCCCATTGATAGTTTTTACCATACAATTTAGCGTTCATTGATGTAGTAGTAGCTTGCCCTCTCTTTCACTCCTGCAGTCTTTCACCACAACTCGCCTTAGCCAACTGTCTTTTTCGTATAATTTATCAAAAGCTTTTAGTCAATGATTTCGAATTTACGATTTCGACTGGGGCTCGTTGTGTGACGAGTTGCTTCAATGGCCCATTGATCTGGAACTGGCACCGGGGGCCTCTCTCGGGGTCTCTTGGGTCGTCGCTTAAAAGCCTTTGAGTCGCTCCGGTAAACAGTTCTTTGAGTGCCGCGACGTCGCGACCCCCATAAGCGTTCACTAATTCATTTCACTTCCACTTATTAGCTACAACATCTACAACAGCAACAACAACAGTAACATCAGCAGCAGCAACGACAACAACAACAACAACAGTGAAAACGCAAACCACTTGCACCTGGCTCTTAGTGTTTTGCTCCATTTAAAACATTTCAACGTCAATCAATATGCATTTTGAGCTCAATCTTCGGTTTTGGATTTTGATTTCAAGCAGAGGTTTTCGTTCGTTTTGCCCATATCTAGTTTTATGGCTTAATGCCGTTTTCTGGGCTTTGATCACTTAACGCTACATTTGACAGGGGGCCCCATTGTGTTGCCCTAGCTCCAGTCCCAGCATTGCTATAACCCGGCTTATTAGTTGTCATATCTATGGCTATCTGTGGTCATCTCTCTCTCTCTCCCCTAACCACTTCTCATTTGCATTTTACAGCGCATTTATGCGTCCATTTCTCGCATGCTGCGTTTTTCTCACATTTCTCAGAGAGTGTTTTTCAATTTTGAGCACTTTTTATGGATTCCTAATAATATCTTTTATGTTTGATTTGACACCTAGCGACGAGCGTTTCCAATATTAACGGTGTTTTAATTACCTATGCGCCCCATTGGTTCTGCTTCTCGACTTTGTTGGCGACGAGAGTCTTTTGTCTCGCCAGGTCCAGCTAGCATGACAAGCTGTCTTGATCATACGCATTCATATACATATACATATGCTTGGCTATATGTAGAAAAGTGAAATTGAAAACTCGAGTAATAATAATAAGAATAACAATGGAGGCAGCTCATTAACTTGCCGCTTTCGTCAACTGTGCGACTGCCGAAATGCCAAATAGCGCCACGTCATGGACACTGCCCTGCAACCTCATGTCTGTCTTTGGGCTCTTCAAGCTAGCTTGCTACCTGGAAAACACTTGCCCCTTGCAAGTCCATCTGTGGCATGCAGCGCCCACTCAACCGCCGATCTCGAACTACTTTTTTTCTGGGCTGGTCCGCCGCCCCGCTTGACCCATTTCGTTTGGCTGTTGGGTTGCTTGGGCTGCTCTGCCACTTTCCTGGTCTCCAATCTTCTGGGGCTCATTGTTAAGTGTAACTATTAGTTCGAGCGCTGTGTACTGCGTTTCCAGGTCAACGGGGCAATCAATCATATTACAGTGTAAGAAATTTGTATACCGCTGCCGCCACACGACGCACATAAAAACATATCAATAAACGGACGAGAATTCTCTACTAGGAAGTACTCGACTTGAAAATACCCTGTGCCTCTCAACAATTATTACAGTTATTGACAATTCACTTCTGCAATTACTTTATTATCTTCTTTTGAATATATAGTACTAATTCCAATACGAATCAGTAAATGGAAAATTATGAAACACATTAACAGCACGCGCCTCTTTTGCCCAATTGTTTTGTATCATAATTCTTCGGGAATTTTTTTAAAGATTATGCAAATATTTCAATATAATTTGTCAAAATTTTATGCAAAATGTCAGCGAGTTCGAGGAATGCTGTTATTGTGTTGCTTTAGCATATGCATATTCAGATCACAGCTAAATTATTCGTGTGCATTACTCAGCTGCTCAATAAATCGGAATTACGATCTGTAATCATGTTGTTATGACGATAATTTGTAAATAATTTCAAACACATGTAGCAAGTATTCGAGATCGCAACATCGTATTACATTTGTATTTGTGGGCTTCCGATTCCTGTGCCCGATCTCTGAGGTCAGTTCCGTTAACTCAAATATTTTCGCCCTGAGTATGGAAATATTTCATGATGAACGTTGGTTTGTTATTTTCTCAGCATATTTCTTAGTACTTGGACAAGTACGAGTAGTATATAGAAATCAGAAATCAGCGCAGGAAGCGCATACCACGAAAAAACTTGCACATTCATTACTGACCGACCGGCGGTGAGTATGAAAATGAGTTTATTTTTGTTTGTTTACTTTGAAAATGAACTTTTCCCCATGCTCCGATCTTGCTCTCGTTGTCGTTGCTGTTTGCTGTTTACTGTTGGTGTTGCTGCTGTTGTTGTTTCGGTTGCTGCTGCTGCTGTCGTTTCTATTGCTGTTACCGTTGCTGTTGTTGGCTGCTGGCGCTGTTACTGTTGCTGCTGGGCGGATGTCGAGTGTTTAGCGGAAAGTGAAAAGTACTGCTTAAAATGGCTTAGTTTGCAGGTTTCGCCTTGCGGAAGTGGCCGCTAACAACGCTAACAAGTTGTCTATCATAGAAAAGCAATTTCCATGCCAATGATTTATGAGCCGCTTAACCGGCCCATTACTATCTTATCTCTAGGCTATTATGTACACCATTTGAGCTGACAAAATATATTGTGCTCGAATCTAAAGCTGGCCTGGCTTTGCCCCATAGCCAGGCTGCCGCAGCTGACGCTGACATGTCGCGCTTATCGCCGCAAAACTATCAACAGGCAAACACATAAGAGACAAACACACAACAAACAAAGCAGAAAACAAAGCCAAAGTCTGACAAAAGGCAGCAGCAATGCGGCTATACTCAGTCAGTGTACAGTGTTTCCCAATTGTTAGCCGCCACCACGCACGCGCGCATTTGCTTAAAACCAAATCCGAGCTCGAGTTTCAAACGGAGTCTAAACATGTGCCCACTGCACTGTTACCACTGCCATGCCGAGTCTGCAGACTGCTGACTGCAACTGGAGCTGGAGCCGAAGCTGGCAGTGGAGCTGTGAAGTGTGCGTGTGTGGGGGTCTATGCAAATGCAGCTCAACTCATTGAATGACCCTCGTTAGGCCTACTGCGTGAGTTCGCCCGTTTAGCTGTCTGTCCGTCGTCTGGCTGTCTGTCTGTTCCCGCCGTCTACTCGCCGCACGTCAGTCACGCTTTGTTTGGCCTGTCAAGATGACAAGTGTTTGCTTTGGACGGCTCGGCGTCTGCGGCATGCAGTACATGCAACTTGCAGCTTGCAGCCTGCCACCTCCCTCCTGCCGATTGCAGCTGGCGCTCCAGCGGGTTAAACTTGACATTTGATTGTATTTTAATTAAAAAGTAATCGAACATTCGCATAAAGAGCAGATTAAATTTATTGCGCTGCGCGAAAATTGTCAGTGCGTGGTCAAATGCTAAGAAAGAAAAAAAATTGCCTCGCTTTGACTTGTGTCCATATCTCAAAAATTATTTCACGCAGCGTTATTATACGCCAGCGGGGGGTGAGCGTGGGCGGGGAGTGGCGAAACGGGGGGCCAGTGGCATATGAACGCCGTCCGTGACCGTGTGGCGGACCAAGCAACAATGACGACGACGACGACGACGACGCCTAGCGAAATGAGGTCGAAATTATTTGCAATTTATTGAAGGCAATCATAATGCTTACGAGTTGCCAGAGTTGCCTGCCTGCCTCGTGGTCGGTTGTTGTGGTCTCTGATCGGTGGTCGCCGGTTTCTAAGCTGTTCATGGCGTCGAAGTTTATTAGTTCTTCGCTCAGCCATGAAATGCCGTTTCTAAACTAAACTTGTGTTGGTTACCCTACCGAAGAAGACTGTGAATTGTATCTTGTCATAGCAATACTGCAATATCTCTAACTAGTTTCATAACTCATCTAAATATATCTTCAAGTTAGAGTATTTATAGGTCGCTTTCAAAATATTCGCAGTTCTCTATTCTGACAGATCGTTTTTTTTTTTGGTCGTTTTCCGTTTTGCCACTCCGCGAGATTAAGTTATTTTTGCTGCTAGCGGGTGCTTGATTATAACGGAAATGCTATGCATTTGGCTTAATAATGTTTCACGACTTGTTTTCTGACAGCCCCCAAAATGTTAAAGCTCGGCTCGAGAAGTGGCAAAACTATTTGCATGCTTTAACAAATACAACTCACATTTTTGAAGGTACCCAAAAATGTCATTAGGCAACTGGCAGCAACTTTGGCAACTTGGCAACTTTGGTAACTTTGGCAACTGCTGTCTGGCAGGAAGGCTGAAAAAAGGCTTAAGTCAATGTCGGAACGCGACTCGTTGCTCATTAATTACATCATATTTATTTTGGCAATGCTTTGAACTGTTTTTTTTATGCTGACTGCTAGTCGTAAATATCGATGCAACTGTTGTAATGTGACGGAGGCATTGAAGGCATCTTCAGCTGGAGCCTGAGACTGTCAGCCTCTCGGTTTGTCTACCTGTCTGTCTGCCTGTCTATCAGTTTCTCAGGCCTGCAGGCCACAGCTGGGCTGACGATGTCAATTCTGGCAGGAGATTTGAATATGCTTGGAGAGGTCTAGAAGACGACGCGACGTCGTCGTTGACTTCTTTCATGCTTTTCATGTTCAGCGTGATCATTCAATGGCAACATAGCCTCATCTCACCCAGAGACGTAAATCTGTTTGCTCTGTGTGCATCTCCATCTCCATCTCCATCTGCAACTGCAACTTCAACTTCATTTAAAGCGCAGGTGTTGGATAAATATCAAAATAGTGCAAAATCGTGCATACGAAATTTGTACGTGATGCCATGTTGTAGGTGTCGGTTTTGGGTTTCAGTTTCGGCATCGACTCAAGCGACTTCAGAGCGTCCAATTTGAAGCTTTGGCCGTCGAAAAAGAACTGTGTGGAAACAAAGGCAGAGCAGAGGCTTGCGGCAATGGGGCATGTAACTAAGCCAGAGATTTTGGTCGTCGTCATTCGGGGGTACATGAAATGCGTGGCTCATTCAAATTGCTCAAGTCACACACACTTACACACTGATACACACATACACACATGTGCACCCATACCTAGCGATGTCATTAAAAAACGTTTAAAATAAATTTTTGCGCTTTTATTAACTCTGACATTTGAACAAAGGCTTTTGTCAGCTTTGCTGCCAGTTGTCTATTATTATGATTAAAATATCTAAGAAAAGTTTATTTTTTTTTATCTTAACCCCCGATGCCGCTATATTTTTCATTATGTGCGCCATGGCTGTTTGTTTAAGTAGCCAGTGCCAGCAGCAGCAGCCACCTCAGAAATTTATTGTTGGTTTTTTGGGCCGCGCTTGTTGTTTCATTGTTGTTTTCTTTACTGGGCTTTTCAAATCAAACTGCTCCACATTCAATATTGGAACGCATTCAATGCTACACATGGCTTGATTTTGTGTGTCGGTGTGTGTGTTTTTTCCCCACGACTTTTTTGTGTTTATTTTCATAATGTCTACCCGAATCGGGCCTGGGACACACCTCAAAGAGCAACAAAACAACAACGACTGCCACTGATAGCCACCGACTCCAACTTCGACACCGACACCAACTCCCGACTTCCCCAATCTAAAATCCAAAACAGATACCAATACAAAGATAGATCGCAACGCCGACGCGTCGGCTTCTTTTGGGGGCCCCGCAACTATGCGGCATTTAAACATTTACGATTTGTTTTAAATAAAAGCAATCGCATACCGCCAAAAAGTATTAGCTGTATTGCAGCAGCAGCAGCACATAATCACAAAGGTGCAGCAATGTCTCTCTCGCCAAGCGATATTTCAATATATACCGATTCCGAATATTGGCTTGACATTAAAATCTGTAAATAATTCGCGCCATTAAGCGAGCGATCACCGTTCGATCGACAGCAGCTCCATTAGCCGCCTTTATAAATGCGCCCAAAATATGCGATCTCAAGTTGTTTGATTATTTATTTATTTATTTAGTGTTGTTGTCCGATCTCTTGTTAATAATTTACAACAATTTTCGGCCAGCTTATTTATGGCGCAATTTGACCGATAATTTGCTGCTCAAAATGTGAACAATGCCGACGACATTTGAATACAACATGCATAAAGATATATGGATTAAATATTTGTGAATAATTAAACTACTGTGAAAATGTATCTACATATTTGGGCATGAATTTTTCTACTCGTCACAAGTTTTTGTGTGGGAAATAGGAATGCTTCACTTGATCTATGGGGTATTTCTGGTCACTTCACATCACTTTTAATTTATCGTTTTCACTCTCGATTATCTTATCATCGATTTTGATGGAAGACTAATTGGAAATCATAGAAGGTTACGTTTTCGGCGGCTTTTCAACAAATGGACAAGTTATCAAAGAAGTTACAGTCAATTAGTTGTTAAATTTGGACCGCTGCCGAGTGCAAAACATTTATCAAACTTTACACGATAAAGAATGTGGAGGGGGGAATATTTAAATGTTCCCATTAACATAAATCGACAGAAACCGAAAAAAACATATACGAAGAAGAAAAAAGTAAAAAATAAATTATATAAAATCTTTAAGGCTCGTTAATTTAATTAACATTAGCATTTTTAGCATGCATATTCATGCTCAATCAAAATGATGGCGACCCTAACAGAATTTCGGTCTTATTTGGTATGCGCCGCCATTAAGGAAAAAAATATAATATATAGTGTATTTCTTGTTTCAGTATTCGGTTTATATGCCGACGCTGCCCGATGACGATGCTTTGTCGGAAATTGGGCTGCAAGCTATTAAAAATGCTCAAATTTAAAATCAATTAAGCCAAATTTATGCTGACATGAGACAAATCTGAGGCAACAACGCACAGTTTGCGTAGGCGGCCATAAAAATGCGAACGAGAAATGAAACGAACTACAAGATGCGGCACAGCCCCGGCGACGAGTTGGTAGCCCATTACCAGGGCATAAACAAATCATTAGTCGCTGTTTCGGACCAAAACATTCTTGTTTGCCATACGACTTTAGTTTGATTTGATTTGATTTCGATTTAAAGCTGATTAATGTGACGGCTGCATGCGATATCTCGAGCTGAGTTACTGCGCAGCGAAGGACTTGACGCAGGGACAGGTGCGATATCTACGCGGACCACAACTGGTGATGGCAGGGCCACCTACGGCGTGATGAATAACAATTAGTGGCATAAATCAATGACAATCGGCAATCGAGCATCGACGAGTGTCTCAAAAGGCAAATAAGCGCATAAATAACTAACGCAGCCAATGTCTACATATCTCTCTAAGAGATTTGACTTTGGCTCCAGCTTCAGTTCCATTGGGTCTGCTCACTTGTCGCCGTCGTCTGCTTGGCTCTAATTGCTGCGCGTCAATGTTTACCAAGCTGTGGGTGTTCCGCACGCTTGTTGACCGCTATTGGAATATATGAAATTTTTTGGTATGTTTGCTTATTCTAATGAGCCAACGCAGAGGCAGCCCACACGGCGCATGCGCAACTTCTCACACTGGCTCTCGCCATCTCTCTCGCTCTGTGTGTGTGTTTACTTTTGCGCAATGCGGCAAATGATCTCATGTAACTCAATTCACATGATTCACGTATGTGCCAGAGCTTTGGCTGTGAGAAAAATGATTGAATTAAAAGATACAACGCGAGTGAGAGAGGAAGGGGCAAGCCTGGCGAAATGTGTAACTGTGCAGGCGTTCGATTTTAATCGCTTCATTTAAAATGCCGCTCGATACGCATCAGGTAGCCACCATCACAGCCGGCAGCCGGCGGCGTCAGCGGACGCAGAAGCAGCTGCAACTGCAATGTGCAACTGAGGCAAAGCATTGCGTGCCACTTGCTGCGATCTTGTTTTGACCGAAAAGAGCGCTGCTGGCCAAAAACCAATTGGCTACAGCAGCAGCAGCAGCAGCGGCTGCCTCAGCTGGCGTTACAGATTGCCAACACATTTTGATTATATATTTAGGCCATGGATTTTAAAAAAATTCATGGACTATTGTGTTTGTCGGAACGGAAATGTGCGTAACAGGCAGAAGGAGGCATCTCCGACCCCATAAACTATATATATTATGAATCAGTATCAGTAGCCGAGTCGATTGAGCCATGTCTGTCTGTCCGTCTGTCCGTCTGTCCGTCTGTCCGTCTGTCTGTCTGTCCGTCTGTCCGTCCGAATGAACACCTGGATCTCGGAAACTATAAGAGCTAGAGTCATGAAATTTTGTGACAACATACGTATATATTGCAGTGTCTCAAAGTTTTTTTGAAATTTGGACACGCCCCTTCCCGCCTTAGAAAATCAGTAATAACTATAACAACTATATATACTATGATAACACAACCCCACAAACAACAAAGTTTGTCATGATCTGGGTATGCGGCATATGCAGTTATATGTATTTTGGGTCGCTGAATCCGAATCCGGGGTCAGAAATTCTCCATCACGTCTAGATTTCGACCTAACCTCAAAAAACTGAAAAACCTTTGGATATCCCCCAAAAGATATAGAATCGTGATCTGGGCATGCGATATATATTTTAACATGTATTTTGTCCTTCTTAGTCCGAATCCGAAGTCCAAATTTGCATAGCACGTCTGAGTTTCGACTTAACCTCAAAAAACTCGAAAAATTTTTGAAGGCCCAAAAAATAATGGGGGGTCATGATCGGGTCATGCGATATATGTTTCTATATGTTTTTGGACCTTCCGAATCCGAATCCGAATCCGAATCATGCCCAGATCACGATTCTATATCTGTTGGGGGATATCCAAAGGTTTTTCGGTTTTTTTGAGGTTAGGTCGAAATCCAGACGTGATGGAGAATTTCTGACCCCGGATTCGGATTCAGCGACCCAAAATACATATAACTGCATATGCCGCATACCCAGATCATGACAACCTTTTTTTTTTGTGGGGTTGTGTAATCCATGGCCTTATACAGTCAGCTCCTGACTGTAACGTTTGTATTTTTTTTTAATGGCAATGGCGAAATTGTTTAATTAAATTGTTTGGCTTGCCGACCGCAAATGCTGTGAATTAATTTGCGCAAGTTATCAATAACGAGTGCAAATTGAATATGAATATTGTGCATGCATTGCTCACAGTCGACTACGTAATCGTAATCGCATTCATATTCATATTCATATTCATATCTCTAGTGCATGCACTAACCGTACATTTAGAGTCACATCCCGGCGATAGGAACACGTGTGTTTTGCATCGGTTTCGACTTCGGCTTTGGCTGTGGTTGTAAATCAAATTGCCTAATGATGCATTTAGCGCTTGAAATATGCCAATGCAGCCACGCCGGGTCACTAACTGCGGATAATTTACAGCACCGCTGTGCCGGCTGCGTCGATGCTGGCCGTGCAGGCGGCAATGGTCATTGCCGGGTCCGGTGGCGGAGCCTTCAACTGTGGTGCGGTGCAGATTGCGGTGTGTGCATGTGGCGGCATTATGGCATTATGGCCTATCAAAGTCAAGGTGGATATTAAATGTTGAAAAATATGTGAGCTCAGCTGCTAATACACATACAAATACACACATACACACATGCACCGAGTCATACACATTTGTAATTCTCACAGCCGGCGCACAGAAATCAACACCAAGACAGGCACACATATCATACTAATGATGCAAAATAACTTTAACGGCATTTTTTTCTTTTTTTTTTTGCATTGCATTGCATTGGTAACAGCGACAACAGCAACAGCAACAGCAACAACAACAACAACAGCAACGTGGTCGGCTGGGAGCTCAGACGGGGCCAACTGGTTCTTGCTCTCTCCCGCATTTGCAGTTGGCTAAATGCAGACATCGCCAAGCTCAGCGTCGGCGATGTCTTCGATGACTTAAAGGTCGCAAGCCGCAAAAAAAAAGAAATATAACATAGACAGATTTAGTTTTCAATTTTCGAGAATTAACAAGTGTTTTTCCAACTGGGTCTATCTATTTGGATGATTCGCACTGCAATTAAGCGACATAAACGATGAAGATTTATGGTTTGAGGCTTCTGGGTCGACATCTGTGCAGCCACTTTTGGCCTTACGTTTTCTATGGTATTCTTTTTATGACGAACATAAAATTAATTAAGCAATATGGATGCGCAGTTGCTCTAGTTCTCGTTTTATATACATTAAAGAAGGGTATATGGGGTCGGTTTAAATATATAAAAAAGTAGAGTGCAGTCTCAGTAAATATTGGTTTGTTTGAACTCCAGATCTCATAGCCTTAGCAACAATTTTAATTTGGTTTGGTTGAAATATAAATTGATTATTGTTTGATATCTATAGAACATTAATTTGTATGTTTAAGTAGGATATATAACAGTCCTCCATACCCCACTGTGACTTTCTTTAGTTGTCTTCTAAAGTTTACGCTTATCTATGCTCAATAATGCTTATTGACTGAGATTCTTTTATTTTCCCTTGCTATTCAGTTTTAATTATGTCTTTTTAAAGATTTATTTATGCAGATCGAAAGCCAATGAACTACTTAAATCCAAAGATATACATTTTATTGATTGGCATACTTAATACTTAAGATCTGATGCCAGTTGGCGCCGTAAATAATCGAAGAAGCCGAAAGAAAGCTGACCCAACACGTCTCTTTATTTATTTCCGCCTTCTCAAGATCGGGCAACACATGCCATTGCTCCAATTTGTTATGCCTGCGTTTCGCTCACAATAAACGATAAGAAAGCGCTCTTAAATCAAATCGCTTAACAACGGAAGCTTTGGGTTACCACCACCACCACCACCATCATCATGAGCGGGTCCCACAAATGTTTGCTGCTTCACGGCAACGCAGAAAAAAAAACCAACAAAATAAATAAATCGAGGGGGAAAAACAACAAAAAATTAATCAAAATAAGCAACAAAGAAATCTTAAAGCAAATAAAAAGTTTGCCATGCCACGATAGACAGCATGAAATTGGGTCTAGATGTGCTGCACAGCGCGTCTGTGTTGCCCCCGGCTAATTTGCAAATTCGAAGAGTGACCGAAGAGTGGGCCAGCAGCAGACCCGTCTGCACTCTCTCCTCCCCTCTGTCGCCCTTTATGCTGTGCTGCGTAAGGGCGTCAACTATTTTGCTGCGTAATCTTATGGCAATTTTAGATGCGGACGGCGATCGACACGATTCAGAGGCGGATCGAGTCTGGAAAGTAGAACAATCCACATTGAACCCCCACAGCAACAATTGACCAAGAGGCCACAGAGATATTGAGCTATGAAAAGGCCAATTAATATGAATAACTCGTTTCGATGTTGGAATGTTGCGGCTTATTACAGTTTTGCAGCTTCGTTGAGCCCCAAACATTACTCATACGCACCGTGAGCGCCAGGCTAAAGATTTAACGCGGCTCTGTCAAGTCCGCCACTGCCTGTGCGAGTGTGCCTCTGTCTATATGGCTTTGGCTTTGGCTCTGGTTAATATTTATGTTGACTTTTGTGGCTTTGGGGCAGGTAGCAGCGATGCCTCCGTTGCGACACGTTACGCATACGCCGCATTGGTCCGCTCGCTGAAATGATCGCACAAGGCACGCGGTGCTGCTGCTCACAGTTTGTCGTGGTCATGATTGATATGCGCTCGCTTAATATGATCGATCTCTTTTTTCATCATCAATTACACTTTGAATGGCTTATGGCCAGCCGCGGCAGCTTATTGTATGTATAGTACGCGCGTACAGGGTAGAGGCAACGCTACGTTACGCCGAATTGCCGTTAGCTTTGATAGTTTTTCGAAACGAAAAAAATGTTAATAATAGCACACGTTGTTTTGCACTGGCATTTGTGGGTTAACTGCATATTAGTTACTGTTTGCTTTGCCCGCACGGGCCACACACACGCCAAGAGCCAAGACCAAAACCAAGAGCCGGAGTTGTAATGAGAGTTTAAGGCAACGCGTTGGACGTGGACGTGTGTGTTATTAGCCTAAGACCCATTGAGAGCCATTAACAGTTTCAACTTTAGCATATGAAAAGCCGAGACCCCCACACTAGTTATAGTTCGTCTGCCCGCGTTACCGTTTAGTCCAGTTAACGCCTGCATTTTAACCCACTTAAGTCACTCTTTGTAACAACCTCGCGATCTGGCGATCACTCTCAGCTGATTATGCAAATGCCATGCATGAAATATTTGTGTATCGCATCGAAATGAAGTGCTTTAATCAAAATGAGCTGACGTCTTTTAGCTCCGATTTACTGCTGCTGCTGCCAGTTCTGCTGACGACCGCCACTCAAGTTTTGAGACACTGTCGAGAGAATTTGCATAAATGATTTCTTTATCGAAATAGCCCAATCGTCTAGAGTTGCGTACGAGCAGGGGGCGTGGTGTGTCTGTATGACTAGCGAACGTGCGTGTCGTATCGTATCTCGTATCGTGTTTTTCGATTTTATTTAGCTTGTTTTCACATGTTGTCTCACTCTTTACACACAGTCTGTGGGCTTGTAAAATTGACATGTCAGTCACTCGATGCTGGTGACTATGCCGAAATGGATCGATCGATCGCTCTTACGTTGTGTGCTTTGGCTGTGCTGTGCTGTGCTGGGGCGTGGCGTAAAAATGAAATACTCAAGGCGGGCTAACATCGCGCATAACTGGAATTTCAGCCCGAAGCATTAAATAATCTTAACAATTATAAAATCAATATAATTTATAATCGCTTGCTGAGTTCCTGAGCTAATTACAAATTGATTTACTTCAGCTCATATGGGAAACGCCCCCGTTTATGTTGATTAAGGTATAAGGTATAGAGTTATAACACTCCATCATTATTCCATTATTGTTTCTTATCTTTCTCGAGATTAAAGCGGATTCGGAATTAATTTGTTTAGTTTCTTAGGAACGCTGTTAAAGTTAAGTATTTTTATAAGCTGATTTCCTTTTGGCTATATCGATTTCAATCACTCAATATAAAAACGCACAACAGCAGCAACTATTGCAATTGCACTAACAACAACAATCAACTTATATGAAGTGCCAAATGTTGTTGGTATGTACGAGTATATAACCATTAGATACGATGGTTGTTTCTTGCAATGCTTAACACACACTGCTCCCCTCCACTCCTCTTTAGTCACTCCAGCTCGCTCTCTCTTTCTGTCAACCTCTTGCGGACCACCGTCCAACGTTCCTTATCTGCTGACTGGCCACGCCATTTGCATGCGCTGCTGACAGCGCAACATTTTGTTGCCCGGCTACCAATTCCGCAGTTGAAGTCGTCGATGTTGCCGTCGCGTTGCATGGGCAGCAGCAGCAGGCAACAAGGTGCTGCTGTTGCACTGTGTGTGCTGCACTTAGTTAGGTTGTAGTTGCAGCAGCAGCCTGGCATTAGTTGTAGCTCGTTTGGCTGCAGGTTGTTCTTGTTGCAGTCGCTTGTTGGTTGTCATGTACGAAAATTGTAGCGCGCATTGCTGCAGGAAATAGTTCAAACATATCAATTTTATTTTTATTTATGCTAATAAACCGTTAGGCCGCCTGAGTGAATTATTGTCCATACACACACACACACACCTTAATCTGGATATATGTGTATGTGTGCGCGAACACATAAGTCAGCGCCTGGGCACGACCCGTCGGCGCATGCTGCTGTCATAGCCAAAGACAGAGATAGAGCGAGTGTAAGGCGAACTGATATCGATACCGATATCGATACACTGAGCCTGCGATCGGGGTGAAATCTGTGCATGCAGCTTGATTAATCAAATCAAATTAACGCCACATTCCCACACAAATCAATGCAATTTGCGGTGCTGCCTGCGCCTACCTGTCTATAACCCAATTGCCGCACTGCATCAGCATCGGCGGCAGCGGCGGCGGCGTTGGCGAAAGTGTTGAATCCGACACCCACCCAAATGTAGCGACAAGCCAAAATGGCAGCCGTGCCCCTTTGTAACGGCCGCACGGACTGCAACTGCAACTCGAAATGGGACTGAAGCTGGAACTGGGCTGGGACTGGAACTGTAATAGTGACTGGGCGCGGGCGTCAAGTAAATGCAAAGCAAGTGCAGGCAACAAAACAAAACAAACAAACAACAAGCGAAACAAGCGCACAACACACACGAAATCAATCCCAGTCAGGCACATGCGGATTGAGATTCAGATGCGGATTCAGATTCAGATTCAGTTTCGGTTCAAGTCTGTTAAAGGCAACACTGACAAACGACAAGCGGCTGGCGGCAAGCGCGACATGCTGACTGTGCCTGCCGCACAACACAACATACAACACACAACAGACAACAAAAACTGGCCCGAGCTAGCACCATGTTTGGGCAACCCCTGACGTCGTCATTATTTTTTGGACACATAATTAAAATTGACTGCCGCATTGTCGCGCCCAGTTGCGGTCGTCCTGGCTCCGTCCGTCCCGTCGTAGAGTGTTCTCGATTGCCATTTCGACTGTGACTGCATAAATTTCCAGCGCCAATTGTCAGCAGCAGCAGCAGCAACGGCAGCGGCAGCTGTTGTTTTTGCTGTAGTTGTCAGTTGTTGATGTCTTGTTGTTGTTATAGTTGTTAATGTTAGTACAACAAATCACTGTCAAATAGTAAAATAAATGTTTATTGTTTTGTAAGTGCCGCCAGGCCATGAAAAAAGTCACATTTAATGTACGCCCGACTTTGGGCCAATTTACGGCCGCCATTTTCGGCCCAGTTCCGACCGAAAGTCCCGCAATGGGCGTTAACTGATTGTCAAAACGTATCACTCTGTATGTGTTTGTGTATTTCGAAAACATCACGTATTTTCACCTACAAATTTACAGCATGCCAGAAACTGAGCAAATAACTCGCGGTGGCCAAAATTGGCAGTGTCGCCAAAAAAAAGCAACGTTGACTGTTTGTATTTACTTCGCCAATTGTTTTTTTCCTCATTTCTACTTCTATTTTTTCGTAAAAGTGAAAATCTCATAAGTGCTTGTATATAGCAAAAAAAAAGTATTTTTAAACATTAATTTACATTGCTCCACGAAAAGGTGCTGCCGCTGTTCACTGTTTGCTTTCTGCGCAATTAGCAATGGACACGAGTCTCTAACGTTGTTCAAGTACTAAATCTCCCACTAGCCTACCCTCTGTCTATGTGTGTGTGTGGGGTCCGTACAGTGGCCGTATTTGTAGTAGGCATTAAACCGTTTGCATTTACACATGGTGTGGAAGGGCATCAAATGACCTTGTCGGCCGCGCGGTCCCTACTTGGATAAAGCTAGTCATAAGTAGTATAAAAAGTCCCGCCAAAAGTGTTTGCGATGAAAATTGTGGAAAATATCGAAGAAATACCCTTAATTTAGGTGTTTATTTTGACCAAAGGGTCCCCCCTTACAACATTTTTAGAATTTTTCAAAATTTAGAATTGTGATATTTTGACTTTAATTGATAAAGCTAGTCATAAGTAGTATAAAAAGTCCCGCCAAAAGTGTTTGCGATGAAAATTGTGGAAAATATCGAAGAAATACCTTTAATTTAGGTGTTTTTTTTGACCAAAGGGTCCCCCCTTACAACATTTTTAGAATTTTTCAAAATTTAGAATTGTGATATTTTGACTTTAATTGATAAAGCTAGTCATAAGTAGTATAAAAAGTCCCGCCAAAAGTGTTTGCGATGAAAATTAAGGAAAATATCGAAGAAATACCTTTAATTTAGATGTTTTTTTTTGACCAAAGGGTCCCCCCTTACAACATTTTTAGAATTTTTCAAAATTTAGAATTGTGATATTTTGACTTTAATTGATAAAGCTAGTCATAAGTAGTATAAAAAGTCCCGCCAAAAGTGTTTGCGATGAAAATTGTGGAAAATATCGAAGAAATACCCTTAATTTAGGTGTTTATTTTGACCAAAGGGTCCCCCCCTTACAACATTTTTAGAATTTTTCAAAATTTAGAATTGTGATATTTTGACTTTAATTGATAAAGCTAGTCATAAGTAGTATAAAAAGTCCCGCCAAAAGTGTTTGCGACGAAAATTGTGGAAAATATCGAAGAAATACCCTCAATTTAGGTGTTTATTTTGACCAAAGGGTCCCCCCTTACAACATTTTTGGAATTTTTCAAAATTTAGAATTGCGATATTTTGACTTTAATTGTTAAAGCTAGTCATAAGTAGTATAAAAAGTCCCGCCAAAAGTGTTTGCGATGAAAATTGTGGAAAATATCGAAGAAATACTCTTAATTTAGGTGTTTATTTTAACCAAAGGGTCCCCCCTTACAACATTTTTAGAATTTTTCAAAATTTAGAATTGTGGTATTTTGACTTTAATTGATAAAGCTAGTCATAAGTAGTATAAAAAGTCCCGCCAAAAGTGTTTGCGATGAAAATTGTGGAAAATATCGAAGAAATACCCTTAATTTAGGTGTTTATTTTGACCAAAGGGTCCCCCCTTACAACATTTTTGGAATTTTTCAAAATTTAGAATTGCGATATTTTGACTTTAATTGTTAAAGCTAGTCATAAGTAGTATAAAAAGTCCCGCCAAAAGTGTTTGCGATGAAAATTGTGGAAAATATCGAAGAAATACTCTTAATTTAGGTGTTTATTTTAACCAAAGGGTCCCCCCTTACAACATTTTTAGAATTTTTCAAAATTTAGAATTGTGGTATTTTGACTTTAATTGATAAAGCTAGTCATAAGTAGTATAAAAAGTCCCGCCAAAAGTGTTTGCGATGAAAATTGTGGAAAATATCGAATAAATACTCTTAATTTAGGTGTTTATTTTGACCAAAGGGTCCCCCCTTACAACATTTTTAGAATTTTTCAAAATTTAGAATTGTGATATTTTGACTTTAATTGATAAAGCTAGTCATAAGTAGTATAAAAAGTCCCGCCAAAAGTGTTTGCGATGAAAATTAAGGAAAATATCGAAGAAATACCTTTAATTTAGGTGTTTTTTTTTACCAAAGGGTCCCCCCCTTACAACATTTTTAAAATTTTTCAAAATTTAGAATTGTGATATTTTGACTTTAATTGATAAAGCTAGTCATAAGTAGTATAAAAAGTCCCGCCAAAAGTGTTTGCGACGAAAATTGTGGAAAATATCGAAGAAATACTCTTAATTTAGGTGTTTATTTTGACCAAAGGGTCCCCCCTTACAACATTTTTAGAATTTTTCAAAATTTAGAATTGTGGTATTTTGACTTTAATTGATAAAGCTAGTCATAAGTAGTATAAAAAGTCCCGCCAAAAGTGTTTGCGACGAAAATTGTGGAAAATATCGAAGAAATACCCTTAATTTAGGTGTTTATTTTGACCAAAGGGTCCCCCCTTACAACATTTTTAGAATTTTTCAAAATTTAGAATTGTGATATTTTAACTTATATTTATAAAGCTAGTCATAAGTAGTATAAAAAGTCCCGCCAAAAGTGTTTGCGATGAAAATTGTGGAAAATATCGAAGAAATACCCTTAATTTAGGTGTTTATTTTGACCAAAGGGTCCCCCCTTACAACATTTTTAAAATTTTTCAAAATTTAGAATTGTGATATTTTGACTTTAATTGATAAAGCTAGTCATAAGTAGTATAAAAAGTCCCGCCAAAAGTGTTTGCGATGAAAATTGTGGAAAATATCGAAGAAATACCCTTCATTTAGGTGTTTATTTTGACCAAAGGGTCCCCCCCTTACAACATTTTTAGAATTTTTCAAAATTTAGAATTGTGATATTTTGACTTTAATTGATAAAGCTAGTCATAAGTAGTATAAAAAGTCCCGCCAAAAGTGTTTGCGATGAAAATTGTGGAAAATATTGAAGAAATACCCTTAATGTAGGTGTTTATTTTGACCAAAGGGTCCCCCCTTACAACATTTTTAGAATTTTTCAAAATTTAGAATTGTGATATTTTCACTTATATATATAAAGCTAGTCATAAGTAGTATAAAAAGTCCCGCCAAAAGTGTTTGCGATGAAAATTGTGGAAAATATCGAAGAAATACCCTTAATTTAGGTGTTTATTTTGACCAAAGGGTCCCCCCCTTACAACATTTTTAGAATTTTTCAAAATTTAGAATTGTGATATTTTCACTTATATATATAAAGCTAGTCATAAGTAGTATAAAAAGTCCCGCCAAAAGTGTTTGCGATGAAAATTGTGGAAAATATCGAAGAAATACCCTTAATTTAGGTGTTTATTTTGACCAAAGGGTCCCCCCTTACAACATTTTTAGAATTTTTCAAAATTTAGAATTGTGATATTTTGACTTTAATTGATAAAGCTAGTCATAAGTAGTATAAAAAGTCCCGCCAAAAGTGTTTGCGATGAAAATTGTGGAAAATATCGAAGAAATACCCTTAATTTAGGTGTTTTTTTTGACCAAAGGGTCCCCCCTTACAACATTTTTAGAATTTTTCAAAATGTAGAATTGTGATATTTTGACTTTAATTGATAAAGCTAGTCATAAGTAGTATAAAAAGTCCCGCCAAAAGTGTTTGCGATGAAAATTGTGGAAAATATCGAAGAAATACCCTTAATTTAGGTGTTTATTTTGACCACACGCTTTTTATCACTCTCTCGATCTCTCTCCCTGGTAGTGTATCAAAGCATTCGACGTGTCTTATTGATTTATTGTCCAAAAGTGTTTGTTTTTGTTTCAGCTTTGGCTTAGAGTTCAAAGTGTTTGCCCAATGCTAATGTGGCATTTAAAACTAATACGAACGACAGCAGCAGCGTTTACTCTGAGTCTGGTTGGTTACAGCTACTTGGCCAGCAGTTGTGTCTGGCTGTGCCACCAATATGGTATTGAAAACAGTCAATAGTAAACATTGGACAGACTCCAGACTGCTTGGCGGCTCACACATACAGTAAGCTAGTCGCAGTTGGTTGTTTACATTGGGCAAATACAATTGACTCGGAAGCAAACGAGCCGAAGACAACCGAAAATTCTCCACGTGTCCGGGAGCCCTGAGTAGTGCTAAGTGAGTTTGTATGTGTGATGTGTGTAACTTTGTAGTGTAGAGGCAAAATGATAGCTAGCGTTGCATGTTCATATTTCTCTACCTCCACCGACAGCCACCCGCACCACACCGGGGCAGTTGATACTCCTACCCGCAGCAGACACGGACAGGCACTTGATACGAAATTGCGGATGCAATGACTACAACAACAACAGCAGCAACAACAACTCGGTCATCTCGGTCCACATGTGATCCACTTGTCATGCAGTCGGGCAGGAGGGACGGACAGTCAGACAGGCAGGCTGAGGCAAGTAACTGGGCACATTCCTATGGCTTTTCTAACTGTTTTTCTGCATGAGCGCCCCGACTATGCTCCCTGATGAGTTTTCCATGCCATGCACCTGTTGGCTCCTCTCCTCCTTCTGCTCTGCGGCGGTTTTGTGTTGCAAATTAATTTTGCTTTCATTAGTTTTCGACTCTGCTCGCATTTGCATACAAAGTGAAAATCTGTGAATCTCTCTTGGGCAACACCGATTGTCTCTCTCGATGTGCCCGCATAGGGGTATCATGTAATATGACATTTTTATTTCTCAGTCAGCCCCCATTTGGCTCACAAATGGGATCTCTAATGAAGCCTGACGTCGGCTAAATTTAAAGTTGTCAAGCACCAAGCAGAGGGAGAGAGAGAGAGATCCAAACTGGTTTTCGGGCAAGAACTTCATTCGACTACGTTGCGGTTGTCGTAAGGCGATAAGTTCTTTGATATGAATATGTGATATAACTGCCGGGATATGTTGACAGCGGGCCGAACACAGGTAGTCAGTTTGCCGCCTGTCAACAGAACGCTTAGCGCGGTTTTACCTGGGTTATCTTTCCCCGTCTCTCTCTTGTGAAATGATCTTTTTGAACAACTCATCAGAATTGTGAAGAAATTGATCGAAAACATGAAAAATCAAATGTCAATTACACAAACAGGTTTTCCCCCAAGCCATCAAGAGATCCCACGGATCTTTTTGAGCATACTCAGCATTAATTGGTCTTAAATTTTGTATTGATAACCTTGCTGACTTCTTTATGGGCCAGGCAAGTGCAGCACACAAGCAATTATAACTATTTTATAGTTCAGTACCAGCGAATTTCTCTATCCTAAGTGAAAGCCTCGCTCGGATAGGAACCACATTTAAAGCCTGCTTTAATTTACTACATGCAAAATGCGGCCCAGGCACAAATAGAAAATAGAACCGACTCTCTCAAGCACCTCCTCGTCGTTGCAGCAGCATCACAGCGGAGCATTCTCAGCTCAGGACGCATGCTGTGCACAGGCAATTTATTGTGTGTTTGTTTTGGGCGCACATATGAGCACATGTGCTCCCATGTATCTCCCAGATACCAGATACCAGCACCAGGCACCAGCTCCAGCAATAACTATAGAAACGGTGCCTGACTGCAAATGTGAGAAAAACACAATTAGCTTTTGGCGGCGGTGCAACAGGGGACCACCTGCTGCTCGTTCGCCTGCCTGGCTATGAAATCAAAATATAAAAACTTTCAACACACGACGCGAAACCTACAAAAAACAAAAAAAAAAAACAAAAACAGAATACAGTTGGAAATAGAAAAACACATACACAAACACTCACACACACACTGGACTTATATAGTAAAAACTAATTGCACATAGAAGCTGAAGCTGACCGCTGCATAGTTTATTTGAATTTGTTATTTGCCATAACAAAAGCCCCGGCACGGCAAGTTTAAGGTCAGTTTGTCGTGTGATATGCGACCGAGACTCAGTTTGAAATTTCATGTAATTGCGGCATTGCTGAGGTTGCTGATGTTGACGCGGCGTTGCGGCTGCGGATCTGTGGCTGACGGCGGCGACTGCGACAGCTGCTGCTGCGGTTCGATCAGACAGCATGGAAATATAAACTATACATACTACTCGAATAAATATGCAAAAGCCAGACAATAAAAGACAAACAACCATATAATACAATACCACATTCGCACCAACACCAGCCACAGCAACAGGAACAGCAACAACAATAACAATAACAGCAAATTGAAACTAATCGAGTTTTGGCCAGCAGGCAGCTATAAAACAGAACAAACCAACGGTGCATAGATTGTAATAAAAATCACTTTGAGTATCGCATAGGTGTGGTCCTAATTACCGATATTAAAGCGGATCTATTTCATCTAGCTGGTCGGGTTTGGGTTACCTCGATATCGAGAGACTCTCTTGCCTCTGAATTCGCTTCGATCTGCTGCCACGCGCGCTCCCCGACTCTCAAAAGAAAAACAATCTTTATGGGCGCCAAGCTGACGGTTGCCAGAGATGCTCTTACCCCGAACCGAACCTGTAGCCGAAGTAGAGGAGAAGGCTGTCTAGGGAGCCCACTGTAAACGGCCACTGTTACGACAATAAGCGACACCCGCAAGTCGCTGGCATCAAAGCAACCTTGTGCAGTGCAGCATTGCAGATTTGTGTTAATAGCATCAAATATCAGTAATTTCACTTGGCAATTCAATACAACAAATGCGCTCCACTTCGGTCTCAGATTGCCCAACGGCCACGGCGAAAAAGGAGCGACCGACAACGTTGACTGTGTAAAAGCCTTTGCGGCCGTTTGCCTATCAGGTTCTTATCAAGGCCAGCAGAGGCACAGGCAACTTAGGCTGAACAGGGCAGGGCAGTTAGTTAGTCAGGCAGGCCGCTGTGTGTTTTAATTAGATAGCGGCACATAAAATACAATACACTTAAGCCGGCGACTTACCCGGCCAAGCAGGAAGTGGTCACCCCCAACTTTCGTTGGTATCAATTTCACTTGGCCAATGCGCTGGCGTAGCCCATCAGTGTCAGTCTATCAGTCAGATAGGCAGCTAGCCAGCCAGTCAGGCAGGCCTAGCCAAGCCAGGCCAGCAAGCAAGCAGTCATTCAGTCAGTCAGTCAATCTACGATCTCCGATCTCCTATCTTGGTCTCTTGGTCCCGGCTTTGGGGCTGTCTGTCAAAACGCACGCCCATTCATAAGTTGAGTTTTACATTTAACGCTCAATTATTGTGTACACTTAATGAACTCATCACATGACAGCGCATCAAACAATAACTGCAAACTGTCAAAACATTTTTGGTCAGCTTCAGCTTGAGGCTTGACTGAGGCACGAACAAATCAAATTGGAGCATTCGCAACGACTGATTGAAGCAGCTGCTGGCAGCTTGCGTGGGAGAGAGAGTCGCAGTCCGTTTCAATATAAAAGAAAGCAATTAGGAATTACAATTACAGTTCGATCGGATCGGAGACTAGGCACGCCATTAGCTAAGACGACACTAATCCAGCAATTGAGATTGCGAAAATGCTCAGAAATGAGTAATACAACAAATATCTATTTGAAATATGAAACGGAAACTAATTGAATGGCAGTTCCTTCTTCGTTGTTAACCGTTAAGAGGCTGACAGTTATTATTTTGCTACCCTGACAACCACTTCCCGCCCAAATTCAGTGTTACACTGAACATAAAAACCGTTTTCGATACACTGACTGGCGCACGCCTTTCTCTTCGATCCTGAGTCATGTGAAACCTCTAATAGTATGTTAGTACTTATTACCGTTTCAGGGGTCTAATTGATTGTTGTAGTTGCTGGCCGCCACCTACTGACCTTCACATTGAGCGACCGCAGTAGCCGCCACCGCGCCGCGCCGTATGGACAGCAGCAGTATCCGCAAACCGATCGATCCGGTAGACAAAAGTCGCGTCGCGTCTGGCTCGTGCATACACTCGTTCATACCATATGAACATGGAACCGAACCAAGCCGGGGCTGGGGTTGTGAGTCCGACCACACAATGGGCGCGTTAGATTGCTAATCGATTTGCTGCTCATTCGATTTTTATTACGTATTCAAATTGGAGCAATTACCACTTGAAACTTGTATGGCATAAAAGTGGGTGTGCCGTCCCAGCGACAGCAACAACAACAACAACAACCACATCAGCAGCAGGCACGTAATCATAGCAACTACGATAGATACGAGATACTAGCAACATTTTTGCGAATTGTGTTGTGATAATTATAAATGTTGCTACAAGTGGACCCGACCACATTTAGCCAGCAATGTGCACTGAAATTTCTCTAGTGCTTAAATTACCTGCCATTTGCCGGATTTGAGGTACACAAGACAATGGTCGCTGCTGGTGCTCTGCTGCTGGGGTTGCACATGGAGTCGCAGCCGTAGTACTGGTAACTGGATACCTTCTTTCACAAGAGGAGGCGCAGCAAAAAAAATGATTTTCATTCAGTTATTGCCATGCCTTGTGCTTGGTATGCAGATATTTGTAACCACAACCAGCAGCAGCAGCAGCAGAGAGCCACCACCAGCAGTCGAGCAATATAGCAACCACATCGGTGGGCAACACTTGCTGCCTGGTTGGCTACCACGTCTGCCGGCTCAGCTCAACTCGACTCGGCTTGGCTCTCTTGACTTGTTGCCAATCACTCAATCAAAACGTCACTTGGCGTGGCAGTTTTGCGTGGCGTTTGTTGGAAAATTGAAATAGAAACGTCAGAATTTCTGCTCTAATTATAAGGCGGTATGTTTTACGTACTAGCTGAGTTTCTTGACTTCTCTATCCGCTTGTCCGTCCCCCCGACTGTGTCTGCTAGTCAGTCAGTCACTCAGTCAGTCAGTCAGTCAGTCGCAGTGGCTCTGTCTGTGCTTTTTTCTTCAATGAATTGTTACCGTCTGTCTGCGCCGCGGCGGAGCTGGTGAGCTGCGCTGCTGCCCGTCTCTGTTGCAAGAAAATTATGCTTTGATGCACTCACGTTAAGCTCACTTTACAGTTACAATTATTGTTTAATATCTTGACTCGACTCTTAACAAATGCAACCGAGTACACTAGCAGAAAATAGAAAAACTGAAAACAAAACCGCACTCGGCTTGCATTTGCAACACTCTCGTCGCAGCAGTTTTTGTGTGCTCGGCTTTTGCAATTTGAGTCGCGCAGGTTTTTCCAGCGGTTTTAATTTGCAATTATTATACGTTAATTGTGGGTGGGATGTCTCGGATGTCGCCCGGCTTTGAATCTGCGCGTCTGGCACAGTGCGACTTACCAATTGCAACACCAATATATAACAGCGTTAGCGACAGCGCCAGTGCAAGCAGCGCCTCAACTTTGGACAATTTTTGTTGCCGAAAAAACCGAAACGCAAATTGTTTTAGATTGCCCCAAGCCGGCGGGCAGCAGGGGGCAGACGGCAGGCGGCGGCGGTGGTATGTGGTGGCTGGGGCAATGGCAAATTACATGTAGTATGTTGCCACGTTTTGTGTCGCCGCTGATTATATAAATCGGTGCAGAAATTGCCAGCAAAATCAGCCGCCGCCATCCGAGAGAGCAGTTGCAGCACGACGACCAACCACGACACGACGCGACGCGTCGGGAGCAGCCCCTGGTCAATTGTGTGGTGTGTGGTGCAGACTTAATGCCAAGTGCCTGCCTGGACTCGACTGGGTGCAAAATGCGGCAGCACGTGATTATTGTCAGGTGCGAGCGGAGATTTATGTGTGCAGTCTGTAAATGCGCGACAGAGTTAACTCGAAATCAAACTACAGAACAAATTCCCAAGACAATTCGAAAACGCCTTCGTGCTTCTTCTTTACTCTTCATTACTATTCGACACTGCAGTATCGATATATTGTCGAATCGATAACAGCTAGCTGTCATTCACAATGCGAGCATATGCGATCGTAGTTTGTGACGTCACAACTGCTCTGTGAGAAGAAAGTGTATTCGAAGTTCGTCAAGTTTCCGCCTGCATAAATTCCCTGCTCGTTGCATTTAATTCAGTGTTTGAATTTCTGATTAAGCATGCATCAACTGGCAATGCGCAAAACAACGTTCATGTTAAACGCCGCCGCCGCTGTCGCTGCTCGCCGCTGGCGTTGACGTCAGCAGCAGCGGCGCTATTTGCCGCTGGTTAAAAAATTTTGCGCGCTTTGCGAGCGTGTCAAAAAATTGGTCATTGTTCGTAATTATGAAAATTGCTTAATTGTTGCTTAACAGTGGTGGCAGCAGCAGCAACAGCAGCAGGCACCGGTAACAACAGCACAATGTTTTTTTTATTTTATTACTCTTTTCGGTTTTTTGTTTTTGCAGCAAAGTGCATTTGTGTTGCCGCAGCGGGGCGAATGCGCGCAGGATTGTGAGCCTATTTGGCTCTTGGGGCTTGCGGACAATTTCTGTTTTGGCATCTGCTTAAGTGCGCTGCACTGCACCTAATTGTTAATAATAAATGCTCTTATTGTGATTTCGTACATACACAATTTTATTGCCAAATTATTAATCGCAATAATATTTTCTGGTGCATTTTTGTGGCACTTTGCCGTGGCAGCCGTGGGCCAAATTGCTGCGCCCATTTTACGGCGCGTTTATTGCCGCTTGACTAAGCAAATTTGTGAACTAACTAAGCGCGCACACACACATGCATACGTGCATACAAACATATGTACGATGTGTAGCTGTGTCTGTGTTAATGTGTGATTATAGCCCAGTTTGCTGTTGCTGTTGTTTTATTGTGCAGCCACTTGGCTCGAAAAATTGGTTTTTAATTATTATTATTGTTATTATTATGGCCACCATTTTTGGTATGCTGTTATAGTTATCGCTGTTGTTGCCGTCGTGTTGTACTTCTGCGTAATGACCACGTAATGAGCAATTTCAACTGAAATTCTTTCAAGTGTTGCCCCTTGTTAAGCTCTGCGCCGTATGCTACTGCAATTAAATGTTACTCATACGACCCTGTGGCCGCCCGCAAATTAAAGCAAATTGAGGCGGCTTATTAAGAAAACAAAAACAAAAATAAAAAAACACACACACCAACCATAACAATAACAATAACAATAAGCATAGAGTGCGAGTAACGGCAGCCAGAAATAGTTCAAGCCGTAATTAAACGCCCAGCGGACAGTTTGTCATACGATTTTTAATCGGTTTTGCATAGATTTATTGACTTTCAGGTACTATGGCCCCGAGCAGGAAGAATGAGTGTGCGCACCAAGCGAGAGAGGGAGCGGGCGCGCAGGAAATGCCGGCTGAACTGTGCAACGTTTAAGGCAAAAGCATTAAAACGTTATAATTAACACAAAGCACATACTTAACATATGCGCGCACACACACACGCACACACATGGAGACTTAGTACAATCCCCGATGGGGGCCAGTTACTGGTATGGTCGGCATGCAGCGCTATTTTAATTAGACATAAATACGCATAACAACAACAACAACAACAACAAGAGCAACGATGCCAATGCCGATGCCGAGATGATGATGACGACGACGACGACGATCGGGCTGAAAGTGTTTAGTTGGCAATTACATAAAATAAGGAGCAGCAGCAACCTGGCTGCCATGTAACGGCCATGCTCGATCGGGGGCCGCTTGTTTTGCTCTTTATGCAACGCGACGCACGGAGAATTAACATGTTCAACAGCAGCAAAAAGCAGCGCGCACAACTCGCTGCCCAAGATGCTGTCATCGGACTTGGCCACAAGACACACGCACGCTGCACGCACACACGCACGCAAGCACACTGCGAGCCTTGCCTTGCTCTGATTTCAGCAGCCACTGCAACAGGTGCCTGCCAACGCCCATTGCGTGCCGCGGCGGCTAGAAAAAGTTGACGATAAGTTGCAAGCCGCGACGGAGGCAGCAGTAGCCACAGAGGCGTCGCTGGCAGGGTACACAACTGGCAGCCCACTCTAGCTTATTCCTCTTGCTACGTCACTGGAGTCGAGCTATTGAAACTACTTTACAACTAGCTGCTTCGTCTCCACGTCTGCCTGCCTGCCTGCCCGCATCAACATCAACTCCAATGCCGACTGCGACGCAGGCGAAGATGCGTTGCTCCAATGCTGGCGCTAAACGGTTTTGCCATATAAATGTCTTCATTGCGTATGAGTGATGAGGCAGCTCCGCATACGCGCATGCGTGGAGAGGAAGAAAGCCGCCGTCGCCGTCGCCGTCGCGTCTCTCCGTCATTCCCACTTGGGTGTTAATTTTTAATTTATGCGCTTTTAATGTGCCGGCAAACATGCATTTAAAGTGCGTTTATTATGAATGAAAATCGAATGTTAATTAAGCGTGCGACAAAGACAAAAGGTGCGCCCAAACGGGCGTCGGTACCGTTGATAGCCAATCAAGGAGGGACCAGAAGTGGGGGTCAATTATGAAGCCGATTGGCAGGCACAGAATGAGGCAGCATGTGCTGAAATTTGTCGCACAGGGAATTGCTCAACATGTCGCACACAGTCTCTGCCTCTGCCCACATCCTGCGCCGCCGCGTCGCTGCCTGGGCACGGCAAGACTGCGGCACGCATGCGTGCGGCATTTTAATGTGCAAAGTGCAGCACCAACATCAACATCAACAACATCAAGAGCAGAGCACGCCCACTTTTTGCCCAGACTCAACGGCTCAAAGACTCTTTTTTGAGATTTATTATATTGTATAATGGCCCGTACGCTGTTTTATTTATTGCGACGCACGCCAAGCACTGCACACCAGCGATCTGCTGCGCCGTGCTCCGAAATCAATTGAAAAGCTATAAAAACACTCGTTTATTTATTGTTGCGTTTCTTTTCGCGTATTTGCTGCATGTATTTTGTAAAGTATTTCAACATTTTCTGTTGCTCGCCGCATTGCACCAAATTACCAAAATGGCAAAAGCGTTTTTGCTCTGCTCAGCCAAACGGATTCGGATTCGAATTCGGGTGGGGGATTGGTCTCTCGGCCAGGCAATGCTGAGTTTTAGTGCGATTTTTAATTTGTTGGCCAACGGAATGGTCTCCGAGCATACGTATGTATGCTATATATCGTATACTATAGGGTAGTGCGTTTTGGGTGGGGGTTGTATACGGGCGGAATTTTAATGCCTTCTTTGCGCGGTTGCAAAGTGCGATAAGTTATTGTAGATTTGAAAGTGAATAAATCATAAATGGAGCAACTTCAGTTGAAATAAATAATCTATTAATATTAAATAAATTGAAATAGATTTTTTAAATATCTAAATGTAGTTTTATCTGTATAAATTGCTTGAGTTTTTATTGCCCAAAAGTTCATGGACGATTTCACTTTGGCAACAGCAACAGACTATTCAGTTTATTGCGAATCGTTGCTTGGAGAATCCCCTCGACTACTTAAGCCCCCTAACAATAGCTTCGGCACTTTGTCGCCGTGCTCCTTTGTGTGTGGCTTATGGATCGTTTTATGGTTCTTCACACATTAACAAGTCGCTGCCTGACAGCAGCAAGCAAGCGGAAATGACACACCCATTTGCAAAGGGTTCTTCGAGTTTTACGATCGTTTATTGATCCGAAAAAGTGTCAACACTTTTCTACACTATAGCTGCCATTATAGTACGATAAATGCGTGTAGGCTATAAAACTATGTGCATAAGAGATTAGAGAGAGTGAGAGAGAGGCACAGAAGGGAGTGAAAGAGAAAGAGTGAGTGGAAGAGGAATATAAACTTATAAGCCCCCCATAATTTGTGTGCCTTTTAAACCCATAAGCAACAACGGAACCAGCTTGTTAGTATATTGACGGATTATGTCTATAAGTACAGCATAAAACCCATTCACTTTTTGTTGTGATGATTTCACTCAAAGGCCATAAACTGTGTGTGTGTGTATGCTGTGTGTGTGTGTTAGCTAATAAGTTTAACGCATCTTTAACGTTGCCATTGTCCGACGCATTCAGCGTAATGCAAAGTCAATAACAACAACAAATACGCAGGCTGCTGCTGGCGGCTGTTGTTGTTGTTGTTGCTAGTGTTATTGCCGTTGTTTGGTCATAAATATTGGCCAGCTGTCCAAGCCGAGTTTGACGAATGGCTGAAAACGCTGCCCAAGCGCCTGATTGGTTCGCAAACAAGTGGCTTAATATATGCAAATGCCACTTGAGCAGATCGTTGCAGATCGTCGTCGCTCTGCACTCCGCCACTCGTGGAGTGAAGTGGCTGCATTTGAGTGCGCACAAAGTGAGCCAAATGCTGAATTTGTGTGTACTCTGCATAACAATAAGATCGCTGCCTCTGGCTCTGGCTGTGGCTGTGGCTCTTTTGCCTTTTGCATTTGAATGGCCCCATAAGAATCTCACGGGCCGACGCGGGCAATTAGACGTATGAATATGAACGCCCTCTGCCCGCTGCCTCTCAGTGACTGAGCCGACTAACTGACTGAGTGCCTGACTGACTTCCCAGCTGACTGACAGACGGACTGACTGACTGACATGTTGGGCGTACTTGGCTTTTGTGTTTCGCATTGCATATTTGCATAAACGATCCAAGCAGCGACACCTCTGAATGGGCCGCTGTGACCACGCATGAATGGCACCGCTATAAACACACACACACCAACATACACACAGACACACGTCGCAGCACAGAGTGTGGGGTCTCTCTCTTTCTGGCGTTGTGATTTATGCCTGGGAGCCTGCGCTGCTGCGTCGCCGTTGTTGCATATCAAATTTATTAAAGTGGGAAACACTTTTTCAGATATCTTTGCAGGAGGAGGAGAAGGAGGAGGAGAACGCATAATTTAATTAGACACAATCGAATATGCTAAACGAAGCGAAGCGATGGGAAACTCTAGATTGAAAGGTAAGAAGAAAAAGTCACATGACTTAAATCCGAATAGATTTCCATACGAAATTTGAGTTGAATTTTCCTAAATGTTTTCAATTTTGTAAATGTATCTTTTCCATAATAAAAAAGATAGTTCTACGCCGAGTTAATGATTCAATTATGATGAAAACTTAGTCATCACACTGCGGTGGTATTTGTCTCACATCTTGTGGCGGCCTCATGCGGAAGCCTTTGCTTGCAACACTGCGCAGCAGCAGCAGCAACTCGCCCAAGGACGCTGGCCAAATTAACGCTTAATAAAGCAATCAATGCGACCGGGGCCTGCAAATCAAATTGGTAGCAGTCGCCGCAGCACCAAAATTAAACAAAATGCGCTAAATTAACTAAGTTTTAAGCAACGACAGCCGCAGCAGCCGCGGCAGCAAAAACAAAGCCGCGCCATGAGTGGGAAAATAAGTGAGCTGCTCTGACAATGGCACAAAGTAGAAAACTTGGCTGGGACGCGGACTCCGAGTTGGACTCGCAGTTGCACTTGGCTGTCTTAGTCGAAGTCGAAGCAGAGCTGAGCTGAGGTGAGCTCAAACTGAAGCAGGGCATGGCCCGCGATCTGCAATACGCTTGCACTGGTGGCAGTGGCAACTTTGTGGGCGCAGTCGCTGTCCGTGTATGCCATAACTATTTATGAACAGTTAGTTAACTCAAATGCTAGGTGGCAATTAAATGGGCGTGGCTGACTGGCCACAGAGACACACACACACACACAGAGATAGACTGACTACAGCTGGAGCGCAACAGCTTCTTGTATTCTTGCTCCAAAACATAACCTTGCCCTGGCCCCAGCTCTAGCGAGAGAATCAATAAGAGCTTCGTTCGAAGCCAGTACCCGAGTACGAGTACCCAAGACGTACCCGGTAAGCATATAATTAGCATTTGTTTTGCGCAGTCCGGCGCGCGGGACTCGCCCAGCTCGGCGGCACACACCCCGAAAAGAGTCAGAGTCAATTTGTGGTGTTCTTTTGTTTCGGCATCTCTATAATGGCCACCTTAGAGGGGGCCACTAATTTGGCCAGCCAGCGCCACATGCCGCAATTAAGAGCCGCAGTTCTCTAATTGATAAGTTAAACATAAAACACAATTAAATACGCGGCCGCGTCGCATAGGTGTAAAGTTGTTAACACAAGCATTGAACTTCAAGTCGCCTGGGCAACATTGCCAGCATTGGATTGAGTTAGGTTCGATGAATCCATTAATTTACGCCTGCGCCCCCAAACAGTAATAATAACAACAACTACAGACAACAACAACAGCTAAGGCAACTGCAATTGAAGTGCAAAGTTGAACAACAACTGCTCCGACTTGGGTTGCTGCCACTGCCACAGCTGCTGCTGCTGCTGCGACTTGGATGCGGAATAAGTCGCGAACCTCGCCTTGTCTGGTGTGCAGCAGTTTGTAGTCCTAGCCAATCTTGATCGCATTTTTTACGGCACATAAATATATGCCAAAACACTACAATGAAAATATTGTGCTATACGAAAATGTGGCAACAACAACAATAACAACAGCGACAGCAACCGCATCCACTGCAGCAGCGGCAGCAGCAGCAACTATGGCGAAAATATGAAAACGTTTTCAATGAAAATTAATGGGCAACGCCGAAAATTTTGGGGTGCTCGCTACGCATGCGCAAAAATGTTAAAATCGTGACCACAGCAGAGCCAAAGCTGAAGCTGGAGCTGGAGCTGGAGCAAGAGCTCCCAGCAACAACTATAACAGCAGCAGCAACTGCAGCCACAAATGCAACAACAACTACGCGGACGGCACTGTATTGTCTGAGTCTGCACAGCGCGTGTGATTTAGCAAATATTTAGACCGTATATGGAGCACCCGCTGCCGCTGTGTCCACTGGTCAAGCAATGGCAACAATTTCCTGCGTTGCGGCAACAAACCGTCGCATTCTGGTCGCACTGCAAACGGCAACGGGGACGATGTCACCAGGGGCGGCGGCTCCATATTGATAATTCATAACGCGACCATTTTTGGTGAGCCATTTGAAATCTGAAATTCGCTGAAATTAACGCGCCAACGACGCCGGCAATCGTCGGCAGTCCACGTAGCCTGTTGAAATGTCAGCTTCAATTTGTTGCGCTGCGAGCTCTTTGATAAAAAAAGCACAAAAAATCTGTCGAAAATCTGTTGCCAATCTTCGCTGCAATCGTTGTCGTTGTGGGCAATTAAAAATGCGCATACGCCGCGTTGTCAGCCGCCGCGTCGGCACGGTTTTTTTTTACGGCGGCGTAGTTTAAAGTGAGCGCTTGACAACGCGGAAACTCACGGCAGAAACGGCAGGCATCATCTGGCAATAAAAACTCATTTCCATTTTGATATCTAGAAATATGTGACTGCAGCGGGGGAGGCAACTCAAAATGCAGCCAAACATTTGCCAAGGTGTCGCCAGAGCTGACAACATACATGTTGCAAGACTATTAGATTACAGTATTTATATGTTTACTATCTTGTATCAATTAAATTGTAACTATTTATATTTATATTTAGTACTTATATCCCCCCTTAATTATAAATGATTTATAGAATTTGAAAATATGTTTTGCATCGACCCTCGGACGAATTCAAATGCAAAACAAATGAATTTAATTTTACTCCATGCGAGTCACGCGAATCTACCGCTGCACTCATTAGACTAATAAATCGTATTCGCGCATACGTAATTCGTAATGAATGGAGCGCTCTATGGATTTCATTATATTCAGTTCACGTTTCGCTTGAAGCTCACGCACTTTATTAAGCCATTATATAAAAGTATATTTTATTAGCTTCACTTCGTTTTGCTTTGCTTTGCTTTGCTTTGCGCTTAATTAGCTTATGACTGGACTGGATCCATTGACAAAATTTAGCTGCGCCTGCCCGCCCGCATTGCGCTGCGTCGTTTTGCGTGCGAAATGCGACTAGAGCTGAGTATATTTTGTTAATTAGAGTGCAGTTAATTTGAATGTTCATTAATGTGTTGGCCAGGTGTGAACAGCACCAGCAACACAACAAACTGGCTTCACAATTCGTTTTGTTGCTGTTGTTGTTGCTGTTGCCTTTGCTTGTGAGCATAATCAATCAGCGTCATTTGTTGTGCCAAAATTGCTATTGCAATCGCAGCATTCCCACACACGCCCAAAACTTCGCAAGCGAAGTTAGGAAAGCGAAATATACTAAATGGCCACAGCCTATGGCGTTAATAATGCCAATTGCAAGTTTTATGTGCCACAACGACGCCAATAACAATAATAAACTGCATATTATTAAGCGCTTTAAAGTATTTCCAACGTGCGACGGTTTGGTTGTAACTCAAAGGCCTCCGACCGAGCGACTGAGAGACCGAACGTGCGACAGAGCGAGAGATCGACCGACAGAGCGCCCGATCGACGAAACGACGAACGACTCAGCGACAAAGCGAACTGAACGTACATACGTCCGACCGATCGACCGACACGTCCGGTCGTCCGATCGAGTGCCAGAGCGACAGAACGACCGCCAAGCCGGATCTGACGACGGCTGGACGACCTCTCGCGGGGGCACACACGCTGCCCCGACCAGACCAGACCAGACACGGCGACGTGGTCAGTACACAGTCTGTTGTTGTTGTTGCTGCTGCAGTTGTCGTCGTGTTGTTGCTCTCTTTCCGTACGTTTTGTGTTTCCCCTGTACACTGCAATTTCTGTAGCATTTCTGTTGCTGCTGCTGTTGCTGCTGCAACGATTGCTAAATAATTGCAATGCTTTTGGGGACTGAGTTGCGTCGGTCGCCTCAGTTTTGCTGAACTAATTGATTGATGGAACTGTTGGCACCTTCATGCTTAGCCCGCTAATGCTAATCAATGCGAGCCTATCTGTAAGCACACACACACAGAAATAGTCATATCGAGCGTCTGCAACAAATTAATTAGTCGCTTAATAGTGACACTAAGCCCAAGCTGGCACAGACCCGAAACGTACAAATTACCTCGGGCATTAGCATAATAAAACGATGCACCCAAACGATGCTCATAAATTATGCATCGTTTTTGGACAAAACGAAACCGTTGCGGCCGTTCGACTGCGATGCTAGCAGCGGCAGCAGCAGAAGCAGCAGCAGCGTCAGCGGGAGCAACAGCAAAATTACAATAATAAAAGAAGGCGAGACGATGAAACCGAAGCCGTTTGCTGATAGCGCGCAGCATCGTCTGGTGGCTTTCGCATATATTTCATTAGTGGCGCATATGCGATTGGTGAAAACTGCACGCTAGATGGCGCTGCTGCAAACTGGTTCACATTCAGCTTTTAACGTTGCCAGGATGATGCGGATGATGATGATGAAAATCGTTATTGACAACGGAAGACAACGACGGAGCAAGAGACCGAGCCGGAGCCCGAATCAGCTGAGCGATTTCCATGCAAATGGCCATGAAATGGAATCTCCTCGTTTGCCTCTGGACCGGTCGCAGGCGCAGGCGCGCAGGCGATGTCGACTTATCTGCGACAAACGTACTTGAACCAGAAAACGAACGACACTTTAATGCGAGCCGACATTGAAACGTTGTCATTGTGGTTGTTGTGGCGTTGCTTGTTGCCGTTGTTGCCCCATGTTGCCTGTTGCCCCGCTTGCCTGTTGCCTGTTGCCCGTTGCTCGTAGTTGCTTGTCATGGCCAGAAAGTGGCACACACTGGCGAACAATGCGTAAAGGAAAGCGAAAAAGTGCCGGCCAAGTAGTAAAATTAATTGAAATGTTTCGAGGAATGCGGCATGCAGCAAAAGGATTTTCAATTTTGCAGTATTTCAATTTTTGATTTTTCAATTTTTGGACAATGGCATGCGGCGATTGGCCGCTTTTCAATTAAGCTTGCAGCTAATTGCATTTGACAGCGACACACGCAGGCGAATTTGTGGCAAGTTTGTTGCCTAAGTCTTTTGTCAACACACAAGGCACACCATGTGTGTGTTGCGCGTTATAACTGTGACTGTGACAGGGTGGCCGGGGTAATTTTCAAAAAATATAATAATCATAAAATAAAAAGCTGGCAACAATCAAACGGCTTCAGCAGCAGCAGCAGCAACAATAACAGCAGCAGCGACAGCAACAACTACGGCAGTTGCGCGATAAAAAAGAAATCTTTGTGATTTCGCAAGCTCAAAAAGCGTTGGGAAAAAGCAACACGGCACAGAAATCAAAGCAGGCAACAGTTAAACCGACTGCAAACTCCCCAGAGATTTTTATGACATTTTCACAGGCAGCCCGAGAGAGCTGCGCTAGCTGCGCGGGGGAGCAACGCCGGCGGAGGGATGCGACGGCCTGTGGCTCTGGCTCTGGCTCTGGCTCTGACTACATGGCAGCCGTCTGACAGACGCGTCACTACGTGAGCGACGTGTTTAAAAGTTTAATGAGCCGCAAAATAATTGCAAATGCGGCGCATGTCGCCAAAACGTATCACGGAGGCAGTCAGGAAGGCAGCCCAAAGAAAGAAAGAGCAAGCGCGATCGGGCGAGCAGCAACTTGCAACTCGCAACGGATGGCCAACACCCCCAGTACCCAGTACCAGTAGTGCCCGGAAAGGAGACTGCCACTGTAACTGCAACTGAGGTTGAGGCTGTGTGCTCGAGCCAGAGCCACCTGTCGAGGGCGGCCACAGGCCACAGTCGATGAGGTTTGGCTGCCGCTGCCACTGCTGCTGCTGCTGCTGCTGCTGCTGCTCTGGCTGTCTTTGGTGTCGTTGTTGGTGTCGGTGTCGGTGTTGGGGGCACTTAATTGCCAAAAGCGTGACTTACATTTAAAAAATCATAAAAGCCACGAGACCAGCGCAGCGATAGCCACCAGATAAGGCTAGACGGATGCTAAGCGGTTTGTCAGTTTCGCAAATTAATGAAAAAAACTGCGCTTTAGGACTGGGTTAGGTGGCCAATTAGGAGCACTTAGGAGCAAGCACAGCACAACTGCCGACAACGAGAGGCGTTGCGAATCTTGTTTTGTCGTCCGTCTGTCGCTGATGAGTTGCCCCAACTCGTTTGGCGTTGCCTTTGCTTTATTGATTTTTAATTAGCAGCGTATTAAAAGCTTTGGCACATTTCGGTTTCGTGTGCTTTTGAGTCAGAGCCCAAAAAAAAATGTGAAATTCCACTCGCCACAATGACAAATCCCTCATATTACAAATATCGCACTTTGCGTGTGTTGCTGTGTGTGTGTATGTGTGTGTGCAAGTGTAAGTACAATCTGTACTCGGCATTAGCGTCAGCGAGTGGGCGTAATTGCCTCAACACGTTGTTACTGCTGGGGCGACTCCACGCACACACACACACTACGTCGTGCAGCGCCGAGTGGCTGCCAAGAAACGCTCAACACACATAAATCATGGGCCCAAAGTGTCACTAGGCTGACAGCGGAGTTACAATATCGGCTGCCAGATGCCGATGCCGATGCCGATGCCGATGCCGATCCGATCTGATGCGATACGATGCCGATACACCGATTTCAATTCTGTTTCGGTTTCGGCTGCAGATCTGGAGCATTAGATAAATGAAAAATGTGCGAGTATGACTCGTATTTAATAAACAATGTGGGAGAACCTTGAGGGGGAAGGGGCACGGTAACTGTAACTGAGGTTGACCAGCGCGCGACTTATTGTTGTGTTTCTTTTTCTCCCGCACTTTACCAAAGTTGTTATTGTTGTTTTTTGGCCGTTTTTCGTTTGTCACTCTTTCTCTTTCGCTCTTCCCTGCCCCGTCGATTTATCAACGTTTACAATTTCTAAACGCTTTAGCGCGTGCCTCACGCCGTCAGCTTAGCCATCCATATTGCTTATGTATCCCTCGCTAAGCACTAATCCCTTGGGCAACGTATTCATTTTGCATAGTATCCGATGGCAGAGATAGACAGAGACATACAGAAACAGATACATTTGTAGCGCAGGGATTAACGCACCTTTGACATTTTTGTCTCTAGCGGACGCACAGCAGGTGATGTGTTGTTGTAGTTGCTGTCTAACGAAGCGGGCGGATTTGTAAGCTTGGCCGAATCAGCCTATAATCAAGTGTAGCTGTTCATGCGATCGGGAGAGTCGCGTTTGATTTATTTGCCTGGCCATTTAATGGCTGGGCAAGGGGGACGAGCGTTGCTTCGCTGTTTCATTAAACAATCGTTGACTTCTAGCCGCGACGGGCCTGGGGAACGGTCAGCTTTTATGACCACCATATAAACATGCATAAAAATTCATCAGCAGTTGTGAGTTGATTTTAGTTATGTGCCCGTTTTCCGTTTTGCTTGGCTTTTATAGTCTTACAATTCTTGGTGTCGCTGGTTGTGCGAGTGTGTGTGTGTGTGTGTGTGTGTGTCTACCACAGTCTCATGGTGTTCATTTTATTGGCCCAATTTGTAAATATAGCGCAAAAGTGTCGAGCATAACAATGAGCTGCTGCCTGCTGTCTGGAACTTCTTGATCATGCCCCATCAAGTTCGTTCCTTAGTCTTTCGTTCGTGTCGTCATTCGTTTCAATTCGAATCGATTCGATTTCAATTCAACTTGGTTTTCCATCCATCCATCTATTTCGTGTTGCATGATTTGTTGTTTATTTGTCGTTTCTAATCAAAGACAAATCAAACACGCACCTACAGTCCCAATGTGTAGAAGTGCATATAAATTACAATTCTTAGAAGTGGCCTCTCGCAGCCCAACCTGGCCTAGCCTGGCCTGGCCTGGCCTATGCATCAATTGGTATTTTTCGTATATCGTTTTCTTCTACATTTTTGTTGCGTTTTCATAAACAAACAGCGCAAAATTTACGCATTATTTATGATTGCAAGGCATGTAATTCGTATGCTAATTGATAAGTATCTCGAAATTTATTAACCAGCTAGACGAAAATGCAACTGCAACACAACAACAACGACAACAACAACGACAACAACAACAAAGGCAACTACAATAAATGCGTGCGTGCCGTGCGGCGTCAATTTTCAAGTACACAAATGCAAAATTGAAATCTTGATATATATAAGGCAGCAGCAGTTGTTGTTGTTGTTAATGGCAGGCTGGTTCTCACGCACAGCCGTTGAGCGCGCAGCTGCATTCGGACAGCGTCAGGTTTAACGTTGACCCCGGCTGCCGACCCAGCCCGCACGCCGTACTCCGCCCCCTCCCCATTGTCCGACCCCTTCTCCAGGCGTAAGCCCGTGACTTTTGTTATACCGCCACCAAAATCAAGTTCAAAATAAAATAAGTCGCCTTAGTTGCGACTCGATTTGCAAGGCAAATTTATTTCAAGCTAAGTTTTTAGCTGCCTTAGCCGTGTTTGTCAATAGCGCAAATATTTGTGTAACATAAAACCGCCAACAACAGCACAGCAACAACAACAACTGCAACAAGCAGAACAAGTGCAGCCAACACAAACGGAAACTTTGTAACACGAAAAATCAAAGCAAATGCGCCTCAAACACCGAAGCAAAGGCGAATTTCGTATCAGCAACATTAATTATAATAGCCATGCAAGCTAGCCAACACCAGCAACAGCACCAACACCAACACCAATACCAGTAACACCACTCACATCAACAACAACAAAATAAAAAGCGGCAACAACGTCAAAAACACGAGCCAACTAAAAAGTGCGTTTTTGTTCGCAAATTGAAAATAAATAATCAATTACACTGTGAGAAATTTGTGGTGATATTTTTTATTTTATTATCACATTTGACTTATGTTTTTTATGAGGATTAATAAACTTTAAATATTCATTTATGATGATTACATGTAATTACGATTGTAATATTTCTATATGTGAGCATTAAAATATTGCAGAAATGAATTATGATGATATTAAATTATCTATTAAAAGTTGTAATATGCAATTTAAATTTAAGTGTAGGTTGAAAACTTATCAAATACTCATTTTTCTTTATAAAATCCCTCTTAAATCCTGAGTGTTTATCTACACTTGTATTGTTATGATAATCTTATGTCTTAACTTGGTATGAATATAAAAATTTTATTTCAGTGATTTTTAATTAATTATTTTTTTAAAAAAGCTTTTGTGTATTTATTTTTGCAGCTTCGCAAGATTTGCTGCCCATTTATGCGTCTGATGTAATTCCTATGCTGATGTCAGGTCAATAGTAAATAAAATGTGCAAAATGTGCTCAGGCTTAGTGGAAACTATATAAAAATGTGCCTTGCTTAAAAGGGGTCAGACATGCGAAACGTATGCGTCGACTTCAACTGCGTGTCGATCAATAACAGCAACAAAAACAACAACAGCAATAGCAACAACGCACGCTTGTCCCATGTGTGCGACATTTTTGTACATTTTCGCCTTGATCTAGAATTTTTTCCTATTAATTGATCTCATAATGACAGACACTTCAAAAGCGACATCACGACATTTATTAATTAATGCACGCAGCGCACAACTCAACGCAATGGGACGCAACGCAGTGCAACGCAGAGACGGAGCTGCAACTCGAACTCGAAGTCGAATACAAAATCGAGCTAATCGAGCGACTGCGGTTGCGGTGCGTATACGTAACATGAGTTTTGCATGCGTTAATAACAACAAGAACAGCGAGAACAACAACAGGCAGCGAAAACAGCAACAGCAACAGAAACAACAACTGCAAATATTGCCGGCAGCTTAATTAGCATTCTAGATTACTCGGTCGCGTAGTGCGTAGAAAGAACCGATCCGAGAGATACTTGGTTTATGAGGTTACACCGAAGGTTGCAACTAAAGTGCATTTAAATCAGTTTAATAAGCGACTAGCTCCGCCTGAACTATGCTAATTATGGACTGCAATCGATGTATTTCCCGTTTGTCAATATCTCTATCCCCCATTGAGTGGAAATTCCCCTCCACCCCATCAAGTACTCAACACATGGGCAGGGAATGCCAGAGAGCTAAGCTATGCTGGAAGTTGGCTTGCAGCAGCTTCTCAAATACATTAATTAAAGAGGCGTTATCAATTAGCCAACCCGTCTGCCCAGGCTACGCAGCCGGCCCAGCCAGCCAAGGCTCTCCTGGCCATACAGCCTAACCATTGCCAGTCCCATCCGCAAGACGATGTGCTTCCCATGGTTTTTGCTATCGGCAAATCATTGCGCAAATGCACGCAGCTCATGTTGAAACTCAATTGCAATTAAAAGTCAAAGAAAAGCGAGTCAATTGACTTGGCTCGTTAGCAACTTTAAATGCTTTAATAGAAATTGCCAACTGCAGCAGCCGCCGCAGTCGATGTCGAAATTGGCATTATCAAAAAGCTATTCGCAAAAATGTTCAGCTGTTTTTTTTGCTGTATTTTCATGACTCTATAAACTTAATTGCAGCTTCAATTTGGAATGAAAATAACAGTATACTACGGACATAAATCAAACAAATTGTATGCCATTTTAATAGGATGCTACTCTTTATTGTAGTATATCGATCAAGACTGCTATCAGCTCGTAGCATAATTGCTTTCTGTATCAACTGATTGGGCCCGCTTTTGTTTGTCTCGCGAGTCTATGCAAATTTTTGCAAATTTGTCAAATTACGTGTAGGCGAATGGAGCCGAGAGAGCTGGAAGTGTCGCTGTCACTGTCACGCCGTCGCCATCAAACGACGCCCCCACCACATCCACACTGCGAGACTGCTCGCTCCACTGTGGAGCAACAAGTTCATTGAACCACCTACGAGAAATATGCAAATCGCGAGTTGCAAAAAAAAAACAAATAAATAAAAAATAAAAACAATGAGCGAAACGAAAAGAAAACTAATTTTTGATTTAATTTTCATAGCCTTTGTCTATCGTTGCTAAAATTTGTATGCATGAATTTTGCGAGCGATTTCATACCCTAAAACATTTGATGATGAAAGTATGCACTTATTAGGGAAATATCTAAAATAAGCAGGGAACTACAACTTATTTTATATTAAAATAAGATCATTGATTCACCTTTAAAGTACATTAGAACTAATTTAAATTTTATATATATAATTCTCCCATAAAGGGTATCTCTCAGTTAGGTATTGCAGTTGTTTGTCTTTGGGGTTTTGCTACTGTTGCACATCAAGCTAAATTAATTGATGTCACCAAAAAATATGCAGAGGAATTTCTGGTGTTGTTGACGTGAAGATTTATGTGCCAGACTCTACCGAAGAGTCAGGCAGTTTATTAAAGTATTTGCTTAATATTCAGTCTATCGATTTTTGTATACATAAGCACGTGTATATGGTAGGTGTATAAATTATTTATAACTAAATTAAAAACATCTTTCGGCCTGCCTTCAAAACTTTGTCTAAATTATGAATGCAAAGTAAATGTGTTTTAAATTGAGTAAATTCGGCGATGTATTCAATCGAATGACAAACAACATAAAATGAATCTTGCCGCCGTCGGGTTCAAGCCAAAAACGGCTAATGAACATAAAGAAGCCGATTTGCGAGTATTTTTCACGGCTGACAATTAAGAGCTGTCGAAGTCATTGACACAAACACATCCGTAAATGCAGCGATTTAGTGTGTGTGCTGACATGTTCAGCAGTTTTCGATTAATCATGTGCGCCTTATCAGTATACTTATCGATAATTATGGGAGCCATATGTTTAATGTTTAATTCATTAATCTAGGTTACCATATTCTCTGCGCGTATTTCCCAACTGCCTGCGACCTCCTTTCAAATCTCATGCGGTGGCATCATCATTACGCGATTCCTATTATAAGCTAATACAAGCATTTTGGGATTCGATTATGATTTTGATTTGGATGTGGATTTCGAATTGGAGTTTTTAATACAAAAAAATATTACTACGCCCATTTTCTGGTCGTTGGTTAAATTAAAAGTACGGCTCTTAAATGGCTAGAAAAATTCATTAGGCGGCCTGAAAACGCACAAATTTCTCACTTGATTATAGACCAAGGTTCGGTTTGCCCTTTTTCGATTCGAATCTGTTTCCAAGGGTCGCTGCGCTACATGCCACATGTGGCGTAATTAAATTTTCTTTGTTGCTTGGGAATTCGCTACGATTTTAATTGTCGATCAATGGTGAAGAGGCCTACGGCATCGTAGCGGTTTGATCTGAGGCCTATTGGCATGGGCTGGGCCCTTCCGCTAATGCTACAATTAGCAATTTCATGCGTAGTTATTTTTTTTCTTTCGACTATTTTTTCGGTTTTGTTATGTGTGAAATTGATTATGATTGGCAATGGGACTTATAAACAGACAGCGAGACAGTATTTTCTCACTCCTCTAGTGCATGCAACTCACGCATTTTTCTCTCTAGATGATGGGAAACTATTTTAATTATTTCCTAAGGCTGCATTACAAAGTGATAAAGTGCAGGGTATGTGTGTGTGTGTGGAGCATGCAGCTTTGTGTAGACTGACTTTTCTGATTTGCAATTTGCACATCTGTAAAGCAAAATCGAGAGACTCTTGGCCTGGCGTTCTCTTTGAAGTGGGTTTTATCAAAAGCTGCCTCGACAAAGCCGGCGCCTGGGACTTGCATCTGGACACCTCGTAGGTATTACGGCTCCATGTACTATACTATAAACAACAACAACAACGGCAACAAAAACAACAGGCACATTCAAATGACACTAACGGTTCTGTCACTTTGCCCGTTTGTCTGACTGTCTGTCCGTCGGTCAGGTCCGTCTGCCTGTCTGTGCGAGCGCCAGTAATCATGTTTTAACGACACTCACTCACACAGTCGCACACACACATAGCAACGCACATAAACACTCAGTTGCAGACACACAGGCGCGTCATCTGCGAGTTCATATAGAAATCTTGTAATCTGATAGGCATGACAAGAAATATTTTGCTTGTCATTAAATTTACTTTTATTTATGCAGCCGTGCTGATTGTTTGCCGCTGTTGTTGCCCACGTTGCCATTGCTATTGTTGTTGTTGCTGTGCTGTTGTTGTTGTCGCTGGAGTTTATGTTGTTTCATTCGCGTGTTTTGTTTCGCAGCGACTCGAAATTAGTGAAAACTCTTCACATTTGTGGCATGAAGTTGGCTTAGAGGAGCGACGAGCAGCCAAAGCGTATATGCATATTGTGTTGGCGCCTCAACCAAGCTCATCGATTTTGGCCGTAGTTGCTGTTGCTGTTGTTGTTGTCGGTTTGGGCTTGAGTTTGCTCGTTGCGTTGCGTAATAGACGAAATATTTGCGCATGGCTCATTACAGTTGGTTTGGGTTGCTGTAATCGACGCCGAGACGCTGCTGTGTAAGCGAAATATTCGGGGAATTCCGAGTTGCAAGTGGCGAAACAAAAGACTTAGGCAACAGACCTGGTCGCCTGCGCGCGCAGCTGCTTAGAATATGCAGCTAGCTGTGCAGTGCTCATTGCTCACTACTCAGAAGTGCGTGACATTTGAAGTGCGGGCCAGGCTGGCTGACTGGCTGACATTGCTGACGGGGCTGTTGACGACAGCGGAGATGACATCAGAGCAATCAGTAAATGTCAGCCAAGTGCGTCATTGATTGAACTCATAAAACAAAGGGCAAAATCGTTTAGCTGGAAAATCAAAGCGTTCACAGCTAAAAAGCAGCAGCCAAATGGGCAGACAGCCAGATTGACGTACCGACTGACGGAATGACGGACGTGCAAGCGATCAGCAAATGACGATAGACAGAAAGACAGACAGACAGTCTGACTGCTGCCCAGACAACATGTGTAATGACGCGCGCCAATGCAAAAAACTGCATCAGAACAGCAGCAGCAACAGCAACAACAATGGCAGGCATAATGAGCACAATTACAGACAAAGCAAATCAAACGCAACGCGTTACTTGCGCGCAGCACTTTGAATCAGTCACAATAATTGCGCTGGCAAACAAAAAAGTTAATAAATTATGGCAGCAGTAGAAAAAAGTTTCAATTAAAAAATCACAGCGAGAAAAACTTGCAACGGTAACAACAGCAGAACAGCAGCAGAAAAAATGCAAGCAGACGGCTATTAAGAAAATTTTTTGTTGACTCATCCATCCAAGCTGTGCCAGCCCACAATTAACAACCCAGACGAGCGAGACAAGCGAGAGAGCAGCCAAACCAGGGGCAGCTCCACCAGGCTACCAAGAAAACTGCCAGGCAACATTTCTTGAACTCATTTGCCGCGTTTTGTATCAACAGCGGCTCAGCGGCAATTTCTTTGTCAGCGTTGCAATTAAACAATTGCCGACTTTTCATGTTGATGTTGCTGTTGTTGTTGTTGCTGTTATTTTTATTAATGTTGCGTCTGCTGTTGTTGCTGCTGCTGCTGCTGCTGCTGCTTACTGCTACAGATGCTGCTGCTGCTGTCTCTCTGCCTGTTGTCACTGCTGTTGTTTCTGGCAATAAATTTAATTGAATTCGCCTTTTGCACACGCCCAATTGCAACTGGAATCTCGTGACTTGGCGCATTTCGCAATTGTGAGAATTAAATAATTCTTTGCATATTTATTTGCAAGTTTGCCTTTTTATGTAATTTCCTTACTGTTCATTTATTTTTTTCCACTTTTTTGTTCGACTTTGTTTTAATTAGTGCATTTTAATTGCTTTGAAAGCGACAAAAAAATCAAATACGGTTTTATATATGGCATACGGACCAGCACAGAGGGAGACGCGTTGCGATCGATCGCGTTCCAGGAAAATAATTTCTAATCAAATATTATAATAAATCATCGCTGTGCTAACTGTGTGAACTAGACAAGATTTTATGCAAACTTTGATTTCACATTAATCTCAGTTCCTCTATATTAACATAAAGAAGTCAAGCTGTGCGTGTGGCTACATTTAAATTGTATTTGCAGTTAAAACGTTTTTCCGATAAATTGCATCACCAGACTTTAACAATTACACTAAGACTGACAATTAGACGGACAGACAATTTGCTGCTGCTACTACTGGCGAAGTTGATTCGTCTATTGTTAAAGTGTTGAAGTGTTTTTATTTAAATTGCTCAACTGAACTTGTAATTATGGCGCGCGCACTCTTTAAAGCTACTGTTGCTGCTGCTCTCGTTGTTATTGGCTCCACTTCGGCTGCTCTTTGGTGTTTTTTACATAAAGCTAGGAAATAGATGGAAGCTGTAGCTGAAACTGTAGTCAGTAAAAGCCAAGTGGACCGTTTCTCTCTCTAAAATCACTGCAATTAATTGTTGTGGCAAACTTTTAACTAACGGTTTTATGGCCGAACGCACTAACCCGAACACTATCAGCAGCAGCAGCAGACACAGCGGCAACACCAGCAGCAAATGCGGCAGCTGTTTTTCTTTGTCTGTTAATTGTAATTGAAATCGTTGTTTCTGTTAATTGATGAATCTGTCGCTCTGCCGCAAAAGTCTTCTTAATGAGAGTCTTTGCATTCGATGCTGCACATAAAGTGCAATTAAAGGCGCGTAAAACCAAAACATACCCTAACTAAATAATAACAAAACTAGTCAAATCCAATTGAAGACAATTTCGAATTACACTTACCGCCGTCAAAGTCCCTCGTGATTTTGTTGTTTTTGTTCTCTTTTTTAGGTATTATCTTTTATATTGATCTGGCACTGATATTTAACAGTTTAGAGGATTTATTGAGCGATGGACCAGGAAAGTGTGGAAGGGGAGGAGGTATAGGATTTACACAGAATATACACAGTCAAGCACTGTGGCCACACTGGCCAATCTCAATCTTTGAAACGCGGATGTGACCGTTGTCGATGCAACAAACCAGGCAAACATTCAGGCAGCACGTGAAATATTTATGTTAATTTATTTGGCTTTTTTTGTGGCAGTTAAAATGCATTGGAAAACATTAAGAGACACACTTTGCAATTGTCGTTGGGGCTGCGATTTGATTTTGAGTTTGAAGCCACCAGCAGCACCTGCCCGGCAGTCGACGACCTGTTGTTTCTTTTCGCTTTTTTTATTGTTAGCTGTTTTCTGTTTGGCTGCTGCTGGTTGGTTGGTTGATTGTCGTTGCCAGCTGTTTGTTCACTGTGGCAGGCAGGATTTGACTTGTCAATTAGTTTGTTGCTTGTTGCATTTCGTATTTGTTGTTACTGCAGTTGCTGTTGTTGTTGTTGTTGCGGTTTTGCTGCTATCAACCGAATCACCGTTATCTGGCGCACTCAACACTCGAAAGAGTCGCACATAATACGAGCGCGAGCAAATGAAAACGGCAGCAGCAGCGGCAGCAAGTTCGTTGCCTAAGTCTTTTGTTTAGCGCGCCTGTTTTGTTTTGTTATCGCGCTTCTGTGTCGTTGGATATCTTGAGTTTATTTCTACAATATATTACCATATAAATACATTTGTTTTTGTGTGTGTGTGTTATTTTATTTTTAAATCGTAAACTTTTTATCGCATGATGTTTTTCTATATACAATATAATTAATTTGCTGATATTTTTCTTTTTACTGCACGCTTTTTATGTGATCTTTTGGCGGCAATTAAAATTAATTTAATTTAATTTGTTTTATATTTGCTGTTGCCGCGCGCGCTCGATGCCGTTGATGGAAACAAGTTTGTCTCTTTGATTATACTACACAAGTATATATACTACATATATAAATATATATATTATACTAGGTATATAGTATATGTGTGTTTGTTATGTGGCAGCTTTACGAAGGGCATATCCATGTACATATTTAATTACATACAAATCTGTTCATGTATCTGTGTGTGTGTTTGTTTGTTTATGTGTGCATGAATGTGTATTAATTTGATTTTATGGCAGCACTGAATTGCTTTTTACTGTTTGGCTTGTTTGGCTGCTTTTATGAGTGATTTAGTTTGGAGCAACCACAGGTGGCTAAACATAAAAACATTTGAAGCTCTCGTTGCAACGGACGCATGCAACGCACGCACACACTCACTTGAGTGTGCTCAGTTCAGCCCAAAATAAATATAAGTCTTGCATACGCGCGACGCGCAAAAAAGACGCACACAAATCGCATGTAAAACACGCGCACGCGACTGCGAGAAACGCGTGAACAAATCGAAAAGAAACGAGATTCGATTTTCGCTTTTTTGCTTTTGCAACTTGCGCGCAACCGCAAAAAGTTTAAACAGTCCCGCAAGAAAGTCGCACAGAAACTGCAAGAGGATGAAAATTGCAGGCAGCTCTCGACGCTCGTGCTTGAGCTCCACAGTGCAGCGCAGCGCAGCAGTCGCCGCGGCAGCAGTTCGGTGCAATTGCCGTTGCTGTTGCCGGTGCAGCAACGAGCAACAGCGAGCGACGGCAGCAGCAGCAGCAACAACAGAAACAACAACAACAAGTTGCAAAACACCAACGAAGCGCAGCGAGCACAAATCGCTAAGCAAAAAAGTGGCAAAATAGCAACAACCTCTCAAAGACCGACTGACCGAGTAATACAGTCCAGCAACAACTACAACTACAACAGTAACAGCAACGGCAGCAACAACAGCAACAACAACAACAATAACAAAATCCAAACAGGCAACAGGCTGCGCGCAGCAGCAGCAGCACTGACGGCTCGGCGACTGCGCGACTTACGATACGATTGAGGAGCCGAGCTCCCCATACGAACCTGGGAGCAACGGCAAAAAAGCCGCTAAAACGCAGAAAACCTGTTGAGCTGGCTACGTCTCGGTCTCTCTGCCAGCGTCGTTCGTTGCTTCGTTTATCGCCGATCGACGCTCTGCTCGAAAACAGCTGCAGTTGAGCGTGCTCTCCAACTCGTTTGCTCTCTCCATCTCTCGCTCTCGCTCTCTCTCTATCACACAGTTGGCGTTGTTGAGTGTTGTTGGTGATTTTCCAGTCTGGCTGCTGCCTGGCTGGCTGACCTAGCGGTTCATTTCCAACACAGCTGCGCTATCAGTTGCCGATCAGCTTTTGACCAATAAAAAGAGGTTTCGTCGACGTCGCGCCTGGAAAGCTACGTAGCGACTGCGACGCCTGAAGAGACCGAGAGAGCGTGCCAGCTTTGGCTTTAGCTAAGAGCTAAGAGAAACACAACAGATTACTACGTTAAGAGAGTTGGCTGTGGTGGCTCAAGCTCGTTTAGCCTCGTGGCAATTTGGCTGATAAGAAATTGAATAAAATTATATGAATTTTATTAGCCAGAACGCGTCAAGTCTTTTCTGCTTTTTTATGGCATAATTTCGCCGTGGTAACGCCACAACGCCTCCCGACAAGTCGCAAGTTTGAATCATATCAAGGCTCATTTATCAGCAAAGCGCGGCGCGCACACAAAAAATTGGCAATTTTCTTGTGAGAAATTTAGTCGCTGACCAAGCCAAGCTACATGCGCACAAAAAAAGGTAATAAAAGAACTAAGAAAGCAACCACAACAACAAAAACAACAGCAACAATAAAATGAAGCTGTTGCTGTTGGCGGACTCGTGTGATTAAAATCATAATTGAAAAGTTCCCCTTCCGCTAGCTGCCTGAAAGGTGCCTTGCAGCGCTGCTGGCAACGAAACAACAACAGGAACACAAGCAAAACAACCACAACAAGAACAGCAACAGCAACAACAACAACGGCAACACGTTTGACACTTGCCACGCGTCAATGTCAAAGGCAGCGCTTGACAATTTAATTGTCACACGCCCGCCGCATTTGGTCAGCAGTCGCAGCAGCCACAGACGCAGTCGGAGCTGCGGCACACGAACTCGGCGCGCTCGAACTCTATTAACGATGCCAATTGACGGACACTTGAATGCAGCGACGCTGTCAGCGTTGGAGTGCGAGGAGACAGAGAAAGAGAGAGAGAGAGAGAGAGAGAGAGAGAGTAAGAGGGAGAACGTCTCGAACTTAGCATTAACATAAACCGCGCTGGGCAGCAGCAGCAACAGCATCAGGAGACGCCACAAGGGAAGCTGCAACAGGAACAGCAACAGCAGAAACATCTTGAACATTGTCATAAATAACGCGCCAATGACAACTTGTTTGGTCGCTGGATGGGATTGGGATCGCTGCTCGAATTGGGACTGGGAATGGGCTTGGGATTGGGACTGCGAGTCAGTCTTGGCGACGTCGACTGGCACTGGGAGTGAGACTGCAACAGCGACTACTGCCGTCTAATGCAGCAATTGACGTGCGGCGTTTGCACCTTCCCAAGTTTTTGATGCGTCCGCTGTAGCTGCAGCAGCAGCTCCCCAGGCGAGGAGGCCACATAAAAGTGGCGCGGCAATTGCCAACTTTGGTCAATGCCGGCGACAAGTGTAAAACGACTATCGATGGCGGCGGCGACAACTGCCTCAGCAACAGCATCAGTAACAGCAGCAGCATCAGCCACCGTATCAGCAACTGTTGGCTCCAAGTGGAGCCTGGCCTGGTCTACTCCTTTCAGCGGCTTCGTCGACACGTTGACGGCGTGTTTGTGTGTTTATGGCAGCTGCCGTTTGATACTCATTCAAGTGCCGCCTAACATGATTTCGGTGTCATCTGCTTTTCAGCTTTAATATCGCCTGTTTAATGTGACATTTCGTAGCTGCATGTTGCTGCTGCATTATTTATGAGATTGCTGCAGCAACAACGTTCCCTTCTTGCCCCCCTTCCATGCCCCATGCAGGAATCTTAAATGTTTTTTAATTTAGTGATGATTGATGTCTTGTCCGCGTTGCCTTGACAACGACACACTTGACACAGCAACACACGCACACACACAGCGGTTCCACTGTTAGCTGCGGTTGCAGGTTGCAAGTTACAGGTTGCGCGTTGCCTGTGGGGATACGCAGCCGCAACGAAAAAGTCAATTAAAGCGCGATTTAAATGCAAGCAGGGTCAATGTCATGCCGCGACTGCACCGCGACTAGAAAGGAGTCGCTCAAGTGGCTGACTAGATTTGGCCTAATGCTCTCTCGCTGCGGCTACGTGCTGCCCATTGTGCCCCATTTGACCTGATTTTATTTGCAGTATTTTACTTTTATTACTCACTGTGCACGGTGCTGGCTGCTGACTGCCGACTGCCGACTGGGTGCTGACTGGGCTGCTGCTGCTGCTGGTTGCCCTGGCAATGATGCGGAACTGAATTCGAAATGAAATTGCGACCACAAATTGCCATCGTCGCGCGGCCCATCGACAATTTCATTTTTCTCAGTGCTAGGCAAGTTCAAAAGGTTTTCCAAATTATAAATTAAAAGTAAATCGAATCGAATGCGCGCCCATTTGTCTTTGAACTTGAAAGTGCTCAATCCGCTTGGTAGCTTGTGAAAGTCAGCTTTGGGGTCAGCCTAGGCAGTCCCAGTCAGAGCAGCAGCCGGAGCAGCAATCGTGGCAGGTGCATGCCAAATCCGTTTGTCAGCGCTGTCAGGCCCCGCGTGTGTTTTTCCAGCTTGTTCTAATTTGCATGCAAACGGAACTGAAGCCGGACCGGCTTCGATTCTGCCTGCTCTGCCACATGCCATGACGAATTACTTGACACTGGCATCGTGTGGGCGTTCGCAGCAATGTCGATGGCGACTCCGATTGCCGCAATCTCAATTCATAATGATTATGTCCGTCATTAGCAGCCGCATTGCTGTTTCGTTGCTGCTAATTACAATTGCCTGACGACTTTAACGAGGACATTGGCATTGCCGGCAACGATTCGCCTGATTGATGCCCACGCATCATTGCCAATGTGTGCTGTGATTCTGCTGGCCATCGTCTTCGTCTTCGCCGTTGGCCATTTGACTGTCAGCTTTTAGTGCGTGCATCACTCATTGTTACAGTTAGAGAGTTGGCGGCTCTAATTTAATTTAAATGCAACCGCATGTGGCCACAAACACCCGCGCACCCATGTCCGCATGCTGCACATTTATCTGCCAGCGGCGACTAGGACGGAGACTTGGAACTGGCACTGGGCAACAAGCGGATCTTACTCCACATCCACTTGGCTGTCCAAGCAGCTTTACAAGAGTGTTTGTCTGTGTGTGTGTGTGCTGCCTCTCAACTAGGTGAAATTTTGAAGCAGACGTAGGCGTTGCAATATTTTCGTTTTTATGGCCCCCGTTTCAATGCACTTCAATTTCTGTCGCTCAGCGCGGGCGCAGACGCAGACACAGGCAAATATTGCCAAACTGCACAAACTGGCATCGCCATTAACCCATTAAGTTGTACCTGCAGCAGCAGCTCAAGCTGCGACTCAAATGTGAATCATTTCGTTGCTCTAAATTCCTCAAGTTGAGCGCAGGGAAATTGCCGAAAGTAAAAGATTACGAGCCAAGAACTTTCTTTAAGTGAAACGTTGGCAAGGTTTTAATAAATCGCTTGGAGTGCATCTCGTATCTATCAGAGGAAGCACACTATGCATCGTTATCTACCAGTGACAGTTTTATTAATCCGAAAATAATTAGATAAATAAATACCGAAGGCGGCGCTTGTCGCCAGCCTCATCAGCAGCAGCAATTTAGCATCAGTAATTGTCATCGTCGTCGTCAGCCTCCTTGATGTTGTTGCTGCTGTTGTCTCAGTTGCATTTGCTGTTAATTCATTTTGCCTGCGCTTATCAGCAGCGCCATCAGCGCAAAAGCGAACATTTGTTAAACACTAAATGCACTTATTTGTTTTGTGGCAGTGGCAGTGGCATCCACATCCGCAGCAGCAGCAGCAGCAGCAGCTGGTGCCGTCGCCGAAGAATGCAATCAACAGCGCGGTGGCCACACAGCAACGACGACTAACTGACTGACAGTAGTTAGGAGTTGCGACTTGGCCGCGCAGTGGGGAAGCTACTAAAATGAGGCAGCCAAGTCAGCCTGAGCCCCATGGCGGCGGCAACAGCTCTGCCACTGACTGCGACTCCAACTCCGACACCGACTCCAACTCGGATTCGGTCTGCGACTCGACGCTGACTCCCACGTTTGAGCTCAGGCGCATTGCACAAATTGCATTATTTGCACGCCGCGCAGTTGTCTGCCAGTTTGAGTTGTTGTTGTTGTTGTTGTTACTATTATCATCAGCATTGTTCTTGTTTGGGCTTTGGCCGCTGGTGCGCAAATTTCTAACGTTTTGCTGCAGCAGCAGCAGCAGAGGCAGCAGCGGCAGCAGCACTTGACGCCACGAGAACATAAACATAAAAATGCTTTTCAGCACTCGCGCAAACGTACTCGAAACGATGACGACGCTGCCGCCTTGTTCAACTAAACTACTCCAGTCAAAATAGCATTTTAATAGACGCAGCAGCAACAGGAACAGTAACAACAGCAACAACAACAAGTTGCACAGCAACAACAGTCGACACGACGACCTGGCTCGGTTTTATGACGCTGCAACATGTGAAAATACTTGAGCCAAAGAAATTACAAGCACACGCTTTTCTAATCTTAGAACCTTTAGCTGCATGTCCAGAAATTTGACAGTGGGTTGCAGGAGAGGCGGGACCGTGCAAACGGGGTTGGACACAAATCTCTATTTTGTGTTTTATGTTAGCGCTGCGCGTCCGCGGGAATAAAACCCAGTTAGCTTCCTCTGGGCTTCCAAAGCAAATAGCACTTGCAACAACGCCCTGCAACGGCGGCGGCTCTGACTCTGATGACGAGAGTGTTGCTGCTGTAGGTTGTCGGTTGTAGTTGTTGTTATTGTTGTTGCTGTTGTCAGTTGTTGTACATGTTTGCACTGCTGCTGAGGTGCTGAGCTGATGCTCATTTAGCCTACCCTTACCCCATTTATTTGGGTGGGTGTTTGTGTAATGAGCAACTGTTTATGGCTGTCTCAAGTTGGCCAGCTGAAGTGCTCATCATGACAGCCGCAAATTTGCCAAGGCGAAGATGATTTATAATTGTCATAGACTTCCTGGTTTTGTTATTTAAACTGGTGGAGTGAAAAGCAATGCAAACTGCATCAACTCAGATACTCATACTCGCACTGGCACTCGCCCTCGTGTACTCACAATCATAATCACATTCGCATTTGCATTCATTGTGCATGTAATCGCACATGGCAGATACATTTCAACCGCTTGGCAGCCGCCTGGCATCATGACCTGGCCTAAAGCAAATACACATGATGTGTGTGTGCTTAAATTTTGGAGTAGCTCGACTTGCGCATTGGCTGTTTAGCTCTTTAATTGTAAATTTGTACAAGTAATCGTTAAACCTAGCCTGAAGCCTAATTGCGAATTAGACTGACTCGTTGCAACATTTTAAAGAGACAGCAAAGAAAAGTTGCCAATTGTCATTTTACTGTGCGATTTTAGTAATAATATAATGAGGAGAATAAAAAAGATGTACACGTTGTAGAAGGTATTCAATATCTAGATATACACTAAGGTAATTCTAATTTCAGTTTATTTCCCATGGCAGCTTAAAGTTACAGTCCTTACTAGGATATAAATTATTATTGCTAATTTTGTTGTTGCAAGATCAGAGTACTGAACAATATGTTGTAAATTGTTCATTTTTACACAAAACACACATACAAACACAGTTCTACCGTCTCTCTTCATGCTTTTTACCTTAATTCTAAAGTCAGTGATTAGACAAAGTCTGTCTTCATTTAAGGCGGTCGACTGCTAACTGAATTATGCAACTCCAGCCTGCCCCATTGGCAGTCAGTGCAATTAATAAAATTACGACTGCATGAAATCCCACCACGCCCGGTGGTATATTAATTAGTTTAAAATAGGCTTCATTGCAGGCACACACAACTATCGCGACGTAAGACCAGTCACGGCGATGCAGTGAAGCGTTGCTGCCAACCCCCCTTGCCGCATCTCCTTCTGCTGCTCCCCTCGGTCCAAGCGAACTTAACAAAATGCGAAAATAGTTCAATTTAACGAGGGTTATTTATAATTTTATAGACTACTTGTCGACAATCTATTGATGACGGATTCTGGGGGTGCAGTTTTGAAATCCGGCGCAGCAGAATCGCCATTGGCGCTGACATGTGCGATTGGGTCTCGACTCGACTCGAGAGTCAGTTTGGTACGGTTTTTGGAAAAGCCAACGTGGAGCTGCATTTTTCGACATTAGTTTGCAATTTGATGGCCCACAGCTGTCACGCCGCAACGGCAAAGAGAGAAAGACAGAGAGGGGAGAGCGAGAGAGGCAGCTAGAGAAAAATGTAAAGCAGCAACACATTTGCAACATTTTGACTTCTCGTCAAAAGTGACTTTCCGCGGCCCAGACAATGTTTGCTAAACAGGCACACGTCGAGCCACCGAGCTCAGTTGTTGAGCTCTCAGTGCAGTTCAGTCGCAGTCGCAGTCTCCGTCTTCGTCTTCGTCTCCATCTCCATCTGAGCCGCAGCCTCAGCCTCTGACATATTCCTTGTTGACGGCGCACGACTTGGTTAAGGACGGCCGCCGTCTCTGCGTCTCCGACTGCCAACGGATTGAGGGCATCATTATGATGTGACTGTGACTGCAGCAGCGATGGCGGTGCGGGGCGGTGCGGAGACGGCAACCTTTCGGGAGGGGCTGCTACATAAACATTTTCATTTTCGTTTGGCATAGAAACGTCGCCGCTTGGCACATTTATCAAAAAATGCCATACTGACATTTGCAAGCCACTTGAACTGGGTTAGCGGTGCAGCAGTGACGGTTCTTTTTCATTCCCCTCTCCTTCACGTCCAGCTCTAAGCTCATTAATTTTATTTGTTGCCAAGAAAGGTTGCTATTGCTGTAGTTGTTGCAATTCTGCATGTTGCCGCCGGCAGGCATCGCGATATGGTGATTTCTCAATACGCAATTTTAAGGTCCATTTATCGAATTGGGAATGAGTCAGAGAACCCTTCAATATAACATCAAAGGGCGGTTCTCTAATGATGTCAGGCCCCGCCCCCGTTGACCGGAAAATCACAGGAGTATTAATAAAGTTTCTAACGATTTGTTTGGTACAGGCAGCAGCAGCCACCCTAAATCAATTAACGCCTGCAGGCGAACAGGCCGAGATAACAAGCCGAAGCCAAAAGCAAATTATTTTGACATTTGCAACCGCAATACGCCCGATTCAGTGCAAGTTGACTGCAATGATGTAATCGCAGCCTGGCATCGCTTGGTTGGTTGCTTAGCCTGCTCGCTTGCCCGCTTAGTGCTGGTGCTGGCCAGAAATATGTTTTATCGCATTTATTATCAGCTACACAAAATCGTCTATAATTGAAAAACTGTTAACTAGATTAGCGGCCATTAGAGACGAACGCGATTTCGAGGCCCGCGTGGCAGTTAAACTAAACGGCGGGCGTTGCTTTTTTGCAGCCAGTTTATTGGCTGGCTGACCAGATACGTCACTCGACGGCGCAGTTCGTTACCAAAATGGCGCTGTTTGGTAAACGCCAGTCAAATAAATCATCCGTAGCCTGCCCGAAGGGACTTGCACTCCATTTTTGATTTTCCGATTTTCCGTTTTGTTTATTTAAGTGCATTCGAATCAGCCTTTTTACTGTATTTTCAAGCTAATTAAGTTGTTTAAGTGGAATTTGCAGCCATAAAATTATGCAAATGTTGCCGCACTGCTGAGACTCACACACGCACACACACATTTGCATTAGTAATTTGCGCGTTGTTGCCCTGGGGGGGAAACGGGAATCGTAAATCACGAAATGGGTAAGTTGCGTCTATAAGCGAGTGGGGGAGGTAACAATACTTGCCATAAAACATTAAAAATGCTTTCGACAGATGTTAAACATTTTTACTTAGTATTTTCTACCATTATTTTACATATAATCTAGTGGAAAATTGAATGACAAGATATAAATACTAGAAGTTCTTGTAGCATATCAAATTTCCCATTTGCCATGATAAGTATTTAATCTTCTGGACCTTAATAACATTTTCCATTAAATCTACAATGTCTGAACACACAAAAGTGTGGTCTGCGCATTTTGGATGCCTCGTTATATTTACTGCTCATTAGCGAAGGCGCTGCATAAAAAGTTCTCATGATCATAAAAAGCGCATCATGAATTTTTAATTGTCATCAACGCTCGACGCGAGCCGCAGCCACAAATTGTACACGCATTTGTTTATTTGGTTTTTATGATGGCTCCTTTGTGGTCCGTGGTCAGCTCCGTTGACTGACAGCCGGGCAGGCAACTGCCGATGCTGCTGCTGACGATGATGATGATGATGACGCTGGGTTTGTTTGCTTGTTTAGTGCCCACACACGCACATAAAGATGTCAACGCTTAACTTATCAAGCAAGTGAAGCAACCGACAGACGACTGACGACGGACGACATAATGCAGAAGGCAGAAAGAAGGCAGACGATGGACGCGGTGGACGGTGGCAGATGGCGACGCCAACGATGCTGACGTTAATACAATAAAACTACAATAATTTCTTGTTTGAGTTTTATTTGCGTGTCGTGGCGGGACACACAAAATACAAAATACAAGTAGCGCCCACCGTTGGCCGTTTATCAAACAACAATAAACTGTAATTTATGAAAAATGCTTGTAAAATGACGATAAAACAAGTGCCAGCCAGCCAAGTGGACAGACGGGCGGACAGACGAACCCGATGCAGCCATTGAGACTACAAACACGACAACGACAACGACAACGATGATGATGACATGGACATGGACATTGCTGCCCGTCTTGTGCAGAGGCAAAGCTTTAGCCAGAGAAGCCACAGCCGCAGTCAGACCCATGTGGGTGTCTCTTTATCTCTGTGTGTGTGGCAGTGAGCAAGCGAGTGTTTGTGGGAGCACAAAGCGAAGACAAACAATTCATTATATGCAAGTGTCTCGTGGTCGTGGCCAGGGGTCTGCGATCTGCGATCCCAGCTGCATCTTCACTTTGGCCTGCACATTTGACCATTGTCAACACGCCTGCTTTGTGCGCCCCGTCAAGTGGGCAGCAGCCAACAGTCAGTAAGCTCCGGCAACAAGAGGCTAGTGTTCGGGGCAGTCCACTGGTGACAGGTCAAGCCAAGAAGCCAACAGCAATTGCCCCTAGGCGAAACTCTTACTTACGTATCCTGTCCACGATGAGCTCTTTGCCTAATTGTGTGCAGATTATGAACACGATGAAGTTGCAAGTCAGCCCTTAAAAACGCTGATGCCACAATTTAAGCAGCCCCATAAAATACGCTGACAGCTAAGCTGACCGAAGTCAATTGTTGAGCAACATCGGGTTGGGTCCACTTTAGGGTGGGTGCACCCATGTCGCATACGCAATATTTCGTGTAAAATGTAAGGGTACAAATTGTTGCCAACTCATGATTGCTATGTCTGTTTGCATTGATAAGCGTATCAGAAAATAATTGACGTGGGTCTTGCGGGACTTTTGTTTTGCAGCAACACGCGATAGTGCTCGATAAAACCGCAATTAGGTGTTGCGTATACAAAGTAGTAGTTCCGGCAACTCTTCAACGGTTTATCATATGCTGACGAAATTAGTCGCGAATCAGAACCGACATCCGCTCTTTGCGTTTCTTTGGTAAGTGAATATTTTTCAATGAATTCATGAATACTTCTCTGAGTTTTCAACTTTGTTTGGCAAATATGCAAATTAGCTGCCAAGAAGTCAACGCGGAGGCACGACTCATTTGAGCCTCAGAAATGAGGAATGGAAATCACAAAGGAAAACAACCGAATTATGTAAAACCGCAACGAAGAGGCCTTCAAGTAGCTGCAAACAAAGTGTGGCCTAGTCACCTTTGGGAGACTTGAGGAGACTTCGAGAAGCTGCCTTAGCTTGGACTTGACTCTATTAACATAAAACGAGGAAATGTACACCTCAAAAACAGGCAGTTAACCACTTGGCACGATTTTAGCCTAAGTAAGTATTATACTAGGTAGAAGCTATCAGAATATTTTCTCTATCTAAAGAACCAATATCACAGACAATTAATATCAACTGAAAATTGCATGCCATAATAACTTGGTAATACCACAAAGAAGCCATCACCTTTGCCACAATAAAGTATTATAAAGACACATAGGGGGAAAACCATTGTCTCGTGAGATGATTATATATCGCATTGTGGTCTCTAAACTTCATAGAATATTGAGAGAAGACATATTTCTAAATCATCGACTGCTATTAGACAATTGGCATACAAGCAAGCTGGGGAAATATAGAGAAGAAAAACAATTTATGGCGCCACGATTTGTTGACAAATTTCTCACAACACGATCCATAAATTATGTGACCGTGACCATGAGGATTGCCAGTGAAAAAGTTAACCCAGAGACCGCACGACATGTGAGACAATTTGGAATCGCAATCGTGCTCTTGGTGTCACTCCGAGCCGACTGACACTATTTCTCTGGGCCAGCTTCGCTTATCATTTTGCCGCAAATTATTTAAAAACTCTTCTCGCTGTCGCGGGAGGTCGAAGAAGAAATTTCAGTAAGATTTGCCTGCTGACCTCAAAATTAAATTGTGTGCCGTGAGGGAGGAGCGTTGCCAGCGAACGCATGCATAACTTTCTCTCTCACTCCCTGGTTGCTGGTTGACCCAGCGGGGCAAGCGCGGGTGTCGGCACGCTGTCATTAAGGAGCAGCAGCGCTACGGCGCGAATTTAACTTTATGGCACACATAAAAAATGCCATATGATCTCTGACATGTGGTAAGCAAAGCGTAAATAACACACGTATTAAAAGTATCAGCTGAATGTAAAATGTTAAATATTTTCCGCTTTACTTGGTCACAAACTATCAGGGACTGCTGAGTTGTGTATTCAATATCCTTACGTAATTACAATGGGTTTCCCAAGGCAATTACGCTCGATATGCGATGGTGACAGATAAAAGTGTTGAGTAAACAATAGAAAACTGAACATTACTTTTCCGTTTGCTTTGGCATTCCTGATACTTACAGCAGTTCTTGTCAGCAGTCTGCTCCTGTCATGTGGCATAAAAATAATGGGAATTTCTCCACAGAAATTTACCACCTGTACTCGGCGCTGGTACTGCAGCTTATTGCAAAGGGAACAGACATTTTATATTATAGTCCCGGCAAGGTGGAATGCAACTTGCATACTCTGCAAAGTAATTTTATAAACCAACCACAGTTCGTGTGGAACACCGAAGTGGCTTATGCTCTACTGAGAAGGCAAAGCAACAGTGAGATTTATGTGCTGACGTGTCTAGAAGACCCCAACATGGAAGAACTTAACGGGTTAACGAAAAGTTTAGATGGCTTAAAGCAGGCTTGCATAATGATTGAGCTGATAAGTTGTGAGAATTCAACAAGAGACTTTCTGGCGAAAGAAATTCTTATGTATTTTCATCAAAAAAATATGCTTAATGTGGCGCTATATTTTTATCCCACTTTGGAGTCTCTTAATCTCTACAGTTTTGAGGCATTTCCCCGCTTTAAGTTACTCAAACGAAGTATTACAAGAGATTTACAGTTATTTCCCAATCAGATAAATAATCTCAGCGGATATACTTTAAATGTTATGCATGACTTTTCGGAACCAAATACGATTCTTTACAATGATTCGAGTGGCCACGAACGCCTCACAGGATTCATGTGGCGTTTCATTGAGACATTCGCTTGGAAACATAATTCAAAGATTAATGCAATGCATCCCACTTGGCTGCCAGGACGCCTATTGTCAGAACCGCACATGCTGGACCTTACAAGAAATGGAACCATCGACTTTGGGCTAATTACAGTGCAGATGACTGACAAGTACTCCAAAAGGTAAGGCATATAGTCCTCCACATATAGACTTCCCATTGAACGATCATTATTGTTACAGCTATCTTCAGTACTCGTATCCAATACTATTTGGAGGTTGGTGCACCTTGCTGCCCTTGGAGCGTCCCATTGCAAGAAAAGAGTTATTTGCCCACGTTTGGGAAGTGAGTTTACTCACTCTGCTTTTAATGGTTCTTATCTGTTCTTTCATATCTGGCGGATTAAGTATTTTCCGTATACCAAATTGGATAAGCAGTTGCTGGCACTGCCTTCGTTTGACTCCCAGATTATTGACTCAATTCACAATATGCCTGTCCCTCGCTCAGTTGTTTCATCTGACAGTGAAGCGACCCCAGCTCGCTCCAATCGAGAGCTTTGATGATTTAATTGCATCCAATATTCACATATTTGGACTGCGTGCCGAGTTCGATATACTTGAGAATAATTTCCGAGCACGATATGCAGACGCCTTCAGGCTGACAAGTAATCTGAGCGAGTTTTACAGGATGCGCAACAGTTTCAACACTAGCTGGGCCTACAGCGTTGCAACAAATAAGTGGGTCATACTCCAAGAACAGCAGCGTCACTTCCAGCGACCGCTGTTTCGCTACTCAGATCTCTGCTTCTCCGAGAGTCGTCCCCAGAGCATCCTCTTGGGTGAGAATTCAATTTATTACAATGCGTTGCAAGTGTTTACTATGCGGATGCAACAATCTGGTATACTACGTCATTGGATGCAACACAGCCTGTACGACATGGTCAAAACGGGTCGCATTGAGTTAAAGGATTACAGCACACCCCACCCAATGATGCCGCTTAGCATGGAGGACTTTCAGCTAGCCTGGCGATGCTATGTTGCGGGCTTAGTTCTCGCACTCTCCGCATTTATAGTGGAGTTGTTGCGGTTTTATGTGAATGTCTGCTTGGACTTGCTTTAGAGCTGCGAAAGTCTCTTTGCGGAATATAAAACTACATGCAAATTGGCTGTCAGGAAGCCACCACAACATCACGACGGACTGCACGAAGGCTCATTCCAGTTCGGTGGGGGAATTGAGAATTGAGGCGCAACCACAAGAAAAACAACCAAATTATGCCGAATCGAGGCCCAAGTAGTGCCGAAGAGTCTTTGGCACTTCCTAACTTAAAACTATCGGGAATTTTCAATTTTATTTATTTGTAATCTGAACTTCATGATAAAAATGTTGCACGAGTTAAAAGTGCGTACAAAATATTTGCATAGTACAGCCGAGTGCTACATTTAATTTTATGGAGGAATGTGGTAAAGCTCTTAAATAACTGAAATACTGAAATGCAAAAGGTTCGCCTTTACCTTGGAGCCAATCGACGATGACTCACTGTCAGACTCATTGGGTGACCGCCCAACTGGTGACCGGTGGCCTGGTCACCGTCGCGTCGTCATTGTGGTTCGCGACGCCTGGCTCGCGTCCAGGTGTTCAATTAAACACTGACGTTGACCTTAATACTCGAGAGCTGCTGCAAAAGACTGCCAGAATTTTTGACAAATTGTCGCTGACTGCGCGCAGAAAAATCAAGTTTATGGTCAATTTGGTTGAGCAACTTTTAAAAAACACTCACAAACATTCACGCACGCACACACATATACAAATACACACACACGCATACACACACCAAGTATATAGCCCATAATCTGCAGAGTTGGAAGCCAACTTTTTGATTTTAACGCTATCGCAGCTATCGTTGGCTCATGTATAGAAAGTTGCACTAAGCTGGCATTAAAATACCAAAAATAGTCAACGGCAACGATGCAACTGCCAATTCGAAGGTGTTAAAATACTAACGTATGCATTAAAATTGCTGATGAAGCGTCTTGTAGTCTGGCCGACTTGCTGACTGACTGAATGACTGACTGACTGGATGCTGGATGGCGGGATTACCAAATATTTACGATAGCTGCCAAAAGTCAAAAGAAATCAATCAAAATGCCACAATCAACAACAATAGCAACACCAACAGCAAGAGCAGCAACAGCAACAGCAACAGCAACTTGCAACAAAGGCAGCAAATAGCAGCAAATGCGGCAACTGCAACTGCAGCAACACACGCCACCGACAGAAGCGACAGTCTGACGTGTGCCTAAGACGCTTAGTGGCTGCCTGCCTGCCTGCCAGCCTGCCAGACAGACTGCTGGCTGCTGGCTGGTACTGGGCAGACAGCGAGACAGACAGCCCCTCGTCTCTAAGTGGACAACAAAACGCCTCCAACACTTTTGGGCGCGAAAAATGTGTTGCCATTGCCGGCAATGCTGTTGCTGTGTTGCAGATGTTGCTGTTGTTGCTGATGTTGCAGCAAGTTGGCCTGGCCAAGTGTTTGCCAAGTGCTTTGGCTACATGCGGCAGTTCGCAGTTGCAGGGGCGTAACGGCTTTTGTACTTTAACTTGCAGCCGAAACTTAGACTCATGTGATGCATATAAAATAAATAAGCCAACGTTGATCTTCATTTGTTGTTGTCAAGAAGTTGACATGACTCTGCCATTGCCATCGGGGCTTGACACATATTTGCATAGTTGCTACGGAGAACAGCAACAAAATGGCAGCGCCAAAATGTTGACAAGTGTCAGTCAGGCAAACGATTCGTGGCTGGTCTTCGCTGGCATCTCTCTTAGGTCTATCTCTGCCTCGTGTCGTGTTCAAAATTTGCATGTGGTCGCATCTCACGCTTCGGCACCAAAGATTTCGAATACATTTTGCGGTTGCGCCAGTGAAATTTTCTTCTATTTTGCTGTTTTTCGATTTCTTGGTTGTTTTTTGAGCGCACCTTTATGGTCTATTATACTAACGGGAATGCCCCAAGAGCGCAACCTGGTCGGTCGTCGACGTCGGCAATAATAAGTAAATTGATTGAAATGTGCGATATCATGTTAGCCGCAATTGAACGGAAATGGCCAACCTCCGACGCCCGTCTGCCCGCCTCCCGCACAACGCATCCACGAGCCATCCACAATTTTGTGGTAGCGCATTCAATGTCGATTTCATTTTGCACCCAAGGCGCAGATACGCAGCTATCGATAGACGTCTGCGAGTGGGGTTGGGTCTGGGTCTGGCTGTGGCTATAGCTTTGGCTTTGGCTGGGTCGTTGCCAATGCCACGCAGTGGCGGGGTGCGGCCAGTCCGGTTCATGACGCCCACCCAGCTTGCCCAGCGGGCAATCAGTTAAGGTCGGGGTCGGGGGCTGCTCTGCTGCTGCCCTGGCCGTATGCTTTAAATAAATCATTAGCGCAATATTTATGCCACAAAACGGTTGCCAGAACCGCCGATGAATATTTACCACGAGAGATGAATAATAATTGAATACTAAAGATTACCAAATTATTTTGAATGCATTCCAGAAAAAAGTGCACTATTCAATTAATTGCAATTGAATACCTCAGAATCATTAATTAGGTAAATGGATTTTCAGTTCATTAAGGTTGTGCAACTCTTGATCGGAGATTGAAGTTGCCTATGCATTTTCCTTTTCCGTTACAGTCTTGGGTAAGTTCGTTGCCTAAGTCTCTCAATATGCGTGTTCGCCAAAAATGCGCTCTGAACCAATTTGCAACGTTGGCAGCAGGCAGCCAGCAGCTGGCAGCAGTGGCTATTTGGCGACATGTTGCTGGCGTGTAATTAGCATGCTAACTGGCCAGGTTACTCAGCGTCTGGTGCACCTGCAGCTGGTGCCGCTTCCTTCTCAGCGCGCTGCCCGTTCGCTCGTTCGACGTCACCGTCATCTCAAATGATCTCATAAAATGCTACTTAACACGTCGTTGTTGTCGTTGTCGTCGTTGCTCGGTCGGCACCTCAGTCGAATGGTAATGATAACTCTTTGGCTCGTGTGCATGCGACTGATCGTGTGAACGTCTGGCCGGCGATTTTTATTGACTTTTCATTGATTGCGTCCGCGAAGCAGAAAGAAAAAAAACCGCCAAAAGCCGAAATTCTTTTTAAAATTGCCGGCTTTTTGGCACATGCGTAATTAAAAGACCGCAAAAAACGTCGCGAATTATATTAACCAGTCGCAGTGATTTTTGTAATTTTTTGCGTGTACTGACAAGTCGATCTCCTATATACACCCAATGCAGCCTGATGTAATGCATTTTAATGTATGAATATTTATGCTTTATACTTCTTTTTCTTTTTCCTAAACATTTAATGGGCTGTTTTTATGCTCATGCAAATGTATGGTTTCCTGTCGGCTATAACCGAATCAATTGCAATAACAACAACAACAGCAACAACAACAACAACAACAGCTATAGCCCATAAATAGGCAATTTTTGCTTGGCCGTTTAACGCCAACACCGAAATTGGCGCTGGCTCAGCCCCAAACTTTGCGAGCAGGTTTGCAACGAATCGAATCGAATCGATTATCGTGCACTTAACACCAAGCAGCTCTTTAACCTGTGTGCTCCGTTTTCGGGCCAAGCTGTGGCAGTGTTACCCTTTAAGGTTTTTCTGTAACAATTTTCAAAATATTTTCAATCAAAAACTAGGCGGTAACTGCAGCGTGTACGGAGCGTTGATTGCTCCCCGTCGCTGCACTCGAACATGATTGAAACCCCTCAAAAAACAAAAAAAAAACAACAACAACAACCACGGTCAGAGCCGCAATCAAGGCCAGCGCGCTGGCATCATTATCAGCTTCAGTTGCAACTTCCAGTTCGGCTTCAGGTTCAGCTTCAGCTTCGGCATTGGCATCGACATCGCTATCGTCATCGGCATTGACTTCGTGCTGATTATCAGCATGTGCACTGGCTGCGGACTGACTACGACGTCGACGACGACGCTGACGACGGCGGTGACGACGACGACGACGACGTCGCCGCATGTGCTTTTGCCCTCGATCCATAGATCAAGATCATAAATAGCAATAAGCCCGGCCAGACAATGTCTGCTAACTGTTTCAGGCAATCAATCAATCCATCTAGCCGATGCTGCGCCGGCTGCGCAGCTGCTCAGTTGACGCCGACAGCATTTCGCGAGCTGCTGGTGCAACGCGCGAGCTGCCCATTTGGAAAGTTCATTCAGTTGCGCTTCAGTTTTTCTGGCTCTTTTTTGCTCAGCGTTTGCCTCTGCTTCTTCTTAGCCGAGCAAGTCGGCTGCAGCACTATAAAACGTGATCGATTGATTTGTGTGATCGCAGCGGAGTCAGCGACGGCAGAGGCAGCTCATACGGCCACAGCCAGAGCAACAACTGCACAGCTACAGCTGGAGCGCCGGTTGCAAGTTCAACGAGCCGATTGACTGACTGACTGCTGACTAGATAATTGTGGCGTTCTGCTGCCGCTGACGCTGACGCTACTTTTTTGCGCTAAACAGCTGCAGCAGGCAGCAAAAGCTGAAGCTGAAGCTGAGACTGAGGCATGCAGCGCATTCCACACGGCCTGACCAGGCCGGGTAGCAGCTCCATCTCCTTCTCCGGTTTCCTGCTCGCTGCTTGCTGCTCTCTCGCTGAAAGCGGCCAATCTGTCAGGCTGACAGTTGGCCCAGTCACAGAATTCTGTCGGCCGCTGTCGGCATGATGCATTTGATGATTGATGATTGTTGAAACGCGAACAAAATTATGATTAAATAAGTAATTGTAGTTAAACAAAACGGCGTTAGCAACGGTGACGACGACGAGCACGCTGCAGCAAAAAATAGCTGAAATAAAAGCCAAACTGCAAACGGCAAGCGGCGATTGCCACAAACCGATTTTGACTGCGATAAGTGCAGCGGTTGTTGTTCGAGATGCCAAGCACAGTGACAATGTTGTGAATGGTCTTGACTTTTGAAAATCAATTATCTAGCATTGGAAAACAGTTAAGTTTGTTTTTGGCAAAGCCAATCGAAATCGGCAGCTTGGTCGGCCGAGGTCTAGGTCAATGCAGGCAGCATTGTTGCCCCGTTGGTAGCAAGCGAAGCTGCTTGGGTGGTCTACTGCCGCTCATGTTAAGGTCAAAAACTGTTATAAAACAGTCCACACACGCTCACACATTAATGGATACGCTCACGATTGCATACATGCATATGTAGATATCCACACTCACAATGCAACGAACGACACGAAATATGAAAATAATGAAATAACTTAGCACTTATAATAAATTCAAACGCTCGGCAATTAAATCGTAAATTTTTACAACTACAAATTTACAGTTATTAAAAACATAATTTGTTGTTGCTGGCTGCTATTATTAATTACTACAACAGTTTGGTGTCACGCTGCAAAAACAACAACAACAGCAACAAGTGGCAGGCAGCAGCAGGCAGCGACGCGACGTGGGGAAGTCTCGCGTCGTTTGTGTTGCATTTGCTAAATAAGTAGTCGAACGAAAGACTTAGGCAACGAACTTGAGTTCAATCAACATTTTCAATTTAAAAGCTGTTGTTGTAACTGTTGTTGCTGTGCTCCGCAAGTCATTGGAGCACTAGCACGTTTTTGTTATGTGTGCTTCGACAGTTTCGAGGGCTGCTTGGACAGTTTCAGAAAATCTTGTTCAGGAAACAAATGCATAAATGATTTCTACAGTAAATTGATGTAAAGATGGGAACAAATTGAGACCATTGAGACATAAGATCTTGAATTGTATGAAGAGTGCTTAACTTCCTCTATGCTGTAGTTCTCACTTTGAGGCAAGTATTGTGGCGAACTGTGGAGCACGTGTTCCTACAATAGACCTCATTGCTAATCGCCCATATTTACCAATGTCGTTTGTTCACTTGGCTCTACCCGATCGATGCTTATCGCCAAATGTGTTGAACGCCAGCCGAGTGCGCAGCCGTTGCAAAAAATTAATTAGAACAAAATACAAAACGCGAAAATATTTACAATAATGGGCGTGCCCAGGCTGAAAGATTTTGTGTATTTGTTTAGCCAAACAATTGGCAACAATTTGTGGCAACAACTGCCAGCCTGGCTGGGGAGTTGGAGCTGGAGTCAGAGTCGGAGTCGAAGTCAGCGTCGCAGTCAAAGTCACAATGCTCAGACAGGCATGACGATGTGGCAGCCGTGGCGCTATCGCGATTTATGTTTCTATGAATTATTTGTTAAATTGGCTGCCCGCGCACATGTGCGCGACTATTGACGAAAGGTTCGGCAGGCCAATCAAAAGACAGCCCCAGTTGCTGCATGGCCGGGACTTCATCCATGAATCCAAACCGGTTGCCATAGTGGGATTTTCAACTAATTAGGCGTGGTGGCTTTTAATCAAAACGATTAAAATGCTTTCCGACAATATTTTTCCACGCCTAATCAAAGACTTTATGCCATTTTTTGCATTGCGTTCATGACAGCTGCAATAACCTGAAGCAGCAGCGGCAGCAGCAGACGCAGAAACTGAAGCTGCAGTTGTGGCCGGAGGCCAGGCGTGGCGTTGCCATATCAAATTGTGCTACAATTTATTAAAAACGAAATATGTGCGAGCCGTGCGAGTTGGGTGAGTCGGGTGAGCCGGGCGACGAGTAGCGACGGGCACACACACGAACGATAACAAGTTGTCGAACCAGATGTCAAAGCGATTTGCAAATATTTGACAAGCGCAAAACACCGACACCGAAAAATGGACGGAGGCAGGACCAGAACAACAACAACAACAAGTTGGCAGAATACTCACACGATCGCGAATGATTAAATTATGAAAATACTTCTAGAATAGGGTAATTTATTGTTGTTAACTTTAAAGTACTCGCAAGGGAATCGCACTGTATGACTTAAAACAGTTCTTTAAACTTAATTGAATTGTAATAATTTATATTTCGTTCACGTATTTTTGTTGTATTTCAGTTTTACTGCTCCTATCGCTATATCTTTCTTGGGGCATGCGCTCATGCGGCGTCAACATAATAATAACATAAATTTTTATTTTATTTTTATTTTCAATTTAAATTTATTGAAAATCATCAAAAACGATCATGTTGAAAAAAGAAGTATACAAAAATAAAATATAAAGGCGCGTGGCGAGCGGCGGGCAAGAGTTGAGGGAATCTTTTGGGTTTTTTGCAAAAAAAGGGAAAACAAAATGTAATACAACACGAGGAGGCAGCGGCAGCGGCAGCGGCGCACGCATTAAAACCGCAACAGAGTCGGCGTGGTTGTACCCCTGCTCCTGCTCCTCTTGCGATAACCTTCGCGAGCGTTGCCACCGGCCTGGGCCGGGCACTTTTCGGCCATTGTCAGCTTGGCAAAAATCTGATAAGTCGCATTATAAGAACATAAAAACACCCAAGCCAGAAAACGTAAGCGAAACATACACGAGGGAGAGAAAATAATTTCAGCCTGTCGGACGCAGGCCAGCCCCGAGATCCCGAGAGTCCAACAGGCCTGGGCCCGATGCGGTCTGCGATCTGCAGGCAACAAGGCCGAAACCAAAATATGCAAGATGCATGTTGTTGTTGTTGTTGTTGTTACTTATGTTGTGGTCGCCAAAGCAAACCGAAGCGAAGTGAAAATATTTGGGGCCATGCCACGAAATGAAGTTGCAACAAGATACTGTACTTTACTTAAGGGCACTGAGATGCCCAACTGATACATGGACATGGGACTTGATTTCGCCTTTATGGGTATTTCTTCAGCTGTTCGCATCGTTGGACTTTAATTTCTTGTGCAAACTTCGGACCCCTTTTGATGGGGCGTGTTAAGCCCTGTGCGTTGCATGCAGCGTTGCAACTGCTGCCCTCATTAAGTTCGACAAGGATGCCATGAGGACACGGCGAACATGGGCCAGGACTGCCATTGTCTTGTTGCTGCTGTTGTTGTTGCTTTTGCTGCTGTTGCTGCCGGCTCATTGCCATTGTAAATCTGCATTACGTGCGCATCATTTTGAGGTGTTCAATTAAAGTTCGATGCAACCGGAGTTGGGGCCTCAGCTCCACAGTCTGGAGACTGGGGCACACTTAATGCTCGTGTGGCATTTAATTACATTCGCCACAGCCTTAACCCAGTCGAAAACTGAGATCATTCCAAGTCTTAAGAACGAAGAGTTCCATTCAATTACGAATACTGCGCACTCTGCTCACAGTTCGTCTGGGTGAGTGTATTCTATGATGATCCATTGTGGAGCAAATCTCGTTTTCAGCTAGTTTCTATAATTGACTTCAATTTTGGACGCCAGCTGTTTTTTGTAGCTTTTTCACTTGACTGTTTGTTTATTTTTAGCCGACTACATATGGTGAAACTGTAAAGCGCCTTTGGCCCAGCTCCATCTCGATCTCCTGCTCTATCACCATCTCCATCTACAAATCTGATTGATGGCGTCGACATCAACAACAACGATAACCGACCATTTGGCTTGATTTATTTTTAGCCCAACTTATGTGTTTGTTATTTACTTTGATTCGCTTTGATGAAGCGGCAGCCGCGGCTGGGGAAGATGATGAAGCATGTTCAAGTGCATTTTGAAAATCGTTTAACATTTCCGAGACGAACCTCGGCTGATCCGGGGCTGAGCTTAGCCCCCAAACATTTTGAATGTTAATCAATTAAGTCGATTTGTTTGGCTCATGTTAGCCATTTAGGCCTAATAAGCAGCAATGCGGAACTGCAAGCGTGCCCAAATTTTTTCGCCAGTAGACTAATTACTTTGGCACTCAGTCACCAACAGCACCGGAGAGCACTTACTTCTAAGTAACTCGGCGTGCTTTCATCTCGCTGGCATCCAACGCCGACCAACTGCAGCCGAATGTGCTTGTAGTTGTTGTAGTTGTTGTTCGTCGTGGTGGTTGATGTGGCTGTGGGTCAGCGGCAACAAGCCAAGCAGCCACCGGGACGGCTGGTCAGTTCACTGCGCTGTGCTGCCGCCTGGTCAACCTACTTTGGCAGCACGCCAGCACCAGTGAGCAAGCCAGAGTGAAGCCACAAAAGGTGATGATGAGGTTGATTACTTGCATTGCGAACTGGCATTGGCGACTTTCCTTCTAATTTGAGTTGTACAAATAATCAAAAAATTTTTAGCGCTCGCTTTGTAGCATTTAATTTGATTTTCAGCACGTTTCGGCTTTAATTGAAAACGATTTTCGGACGCCATTTGTAGCGCAGCCCGAGTGCGGATCAACTACGTATTGGCGAGTGGCAACTCCGACTACGGCAACTGCGAGTGCGAGTGCACTTTGCTTTCGGGTGTCAAAATGAGCGCACGTTTTTGGACCAACTTTCACCCATTTCGTAGGCGTTGGCTAGGGCAACAGATTGTGCCGGTTGCTGCAGCTCATTAAATTAGCTCATTTTGCCAGGGCATTTCGCATTGTTTGGGGAAAACTCAATTTTGGGCCGAGTGAAATCACAAATTGAAGATTGTTTCAGAATGCTCTAATTTAAATCAATAGTTTTTTCTCTATTTCAAAGCAGTTTTTACAATAGAAATGATTTCATTCCTGAATTATATTTAATATTCTAAATTTATTGGATTTCTTAGATTTTTAAGAACTCCAAATGAATAATTTACATATAGCGCATAGATCACTTGGACCCACCCGAATGAGCAATAGAAAATAACGTTAAATCATCAAAAGTTGCACGAGCCACGCGCCATCCTCATAGATATTGTTGCTGTTGGGGCTGTCAGCACTTGACCCAATGCGCCAGACAATGGCTTTAATTTCTGGCTGTCCATTTGTAGTTTCATTTTGATCTGCGTCGCGGGTGTGGCGCATCTTTTTCTTACCTTGCGTCCCCCCTTCAATCTTTTCGGCTTTTTGTTGTTATTTATTGTAAATTTTTGTTGCTGTAATTTTTTTTTGTTTTTTTCGTTTTTATTTTTGTTTTGATCTTTGCGCGTCGGAAAACAATAAAACCCGTACAAGCAAATTGTCTGCCAGCCCCACCATGCCACGAATCAAGCCATGAACCATGCCATGGACCTCGGACTGTTGATGGCCTGGTCAAAATGCTTGATGCCCTTACAAATGGCGCTTTTTGATTTCGTTTTCGTTTTCATTTTGGCGGCGACGGCGGTGGCGGCATCGGTTCGGTCACCTTTCTGGGCGGCATGACCTGGCTTAAATGAAAAACCATATTTCTCTTGATGCTGGCCCCAGTTTTTGACGTGCGATCGATTGCGCTTGTCCGGGTGCTGCAGCAGCGCAAATTTGTTGCTGTCTCTCTGGGCGGCGTCTCTGCCGCGTGGCGTGGCCTGATTTCGTTTTTAGGTTGGGCAGCAAAAGTCATGCACTTGCTGGGTCCGAAAAACAAAACCGAAATCAAAACCGAAACCCCAAATGCAAAGACAAAACCAAAAACAAATCAAATCCAAGTCCGACTCCAATTCCAAATACGATTTAAAATGCGAAAAACAGTCGGGGATGTCTGTGGGTAATGCCATTGGAAATTGCCTTCTAATTAAGTGCATTTCATTTAATTAATTTAAACTAACTGTAAATTGGGCGCGGTGGCGTCGTCCATACCTGTAGACCAATAGCCGTTCGCCAGACCAGTGGCAGCAGCAGTATCCAGGCAACAAGCTCGTTAAGACGACCAAATCGAGGGCCAAAGCCGTCGACGACGACGACGACCAAGTTTATTAGTTCGTGCCTTCATTTCGTAATTACTTCAATTGATTTTGCGCTGCTGATGGCTTTGCCACGGCCGTAGCCCAGAAGGTGGGGGAGGGGGACCAGTGCCAAGGGAATAGAAGCCAACGGGATCTTACAAACGAATTGAACGGAACTAAACCGAGCTCGACTCGAGACTTCATTGCGACTCTTTGCGCGCTTCGTTGCCTTTGATTGTAAATCAGTTTACTTTGCCATTTAGAAGCATTTGTGTTGTTGTTGTTGTTGTTGTTGTTGTTGCTGTTATAGTTGGTGGTAGTTGCCAGTTTGCAGTTGTCGGCTTGCCGTTTGCCTGCCTGCTCGGTTCCACCTTGTACAAAAGGTGAAATCACGATTTTCAAGTGCATCGCCATCGATATACAATGAGTACCAGGCCAGCCCCGAGTTCCTCCTGTGGCCGTTGCAAATTGTAACTCTAACTGTACAACAGGTTCAAAGTATCTCTTAACAGGTACGCCTGACAATGCTGTTGCCCCAAAAGGGGGCACTGTCCGTCTGTCCGTCTCCGACTGCCCCAGCACACTGTGGCACTGTGGTGGTACTCGTTCTCGAAGTTGGCTTTAATTATCGCCAGGCATTTCAACGATTTCCACCAAACTAAGCAAATAAATTTAAAATACTTGTGCCAAACAGAAAAGTTAATTAGTTTTAGATTTTTTTTAGTTTTTTGGGGGTCTGCACAGCCCCAAAGTCCAAAGTCGAATCAAGAAATCACTCAATTAGATCAACTCGGGCGAAAGGCTGCCAGCAAAATGTGGCAATAACTTGCAGGCTTAAATTGCTCGTTGGGCTCGCTGACGTGCATACGAACAGAAACACAATGGCTAAAATGTGGCCAGAAACTGGCCATAAGCATGAACTACACAGCGTGTGAGGTCAACGAGCGACTCACGTGATAATCATGTGAAAATACTTTGATTTAATAAAGTAGCCATTGCCAACATTGGCAGCAGCCCTGGCAGGCAACTATAACAATAATTTTGCAGCCTTAATCGCATCTAAACGCTTTGCCGCAGCTGCGAACTGCGAATGGGTTCCCCCTCTTCCCACTCTCCTGGTCGGGTCAGAGCGCAGCCGGCAAAGTTCGCCGGCATCAACACCTCTGCTAAGGTTGAAGATGGAGCCGAGTGCCGAGAGCCGGTAGACCATCATAGACCGTAGTCCACCAGAGCCTGGCTGACCCATGGCTGGCTAATTGACAGTATCGTGACTAAAATCAATTTGTTGTCTACAGGCGCAGCAACAAATTTCACGTTGTTGCTGCTGCTGCGGCAGCCGATGCAACTACGGTGCGGTGCATTGCCGGCTGATCCCTCTATGAATGATTTACGATGCGTCGTACCCGGCTATGACCCCAAAGTTCGACGTTGTTGAAACATCAAAAAGTTAACATCAAGCCGAGGCGCAATCGCAGCAGCAGTAGGAGTAGTAGGAGTCCCTGTCCCCGTCCTTCTACAGTTGCAGTCGAGGCAGCCGCCGATTATGTGTTTGTCAGTGACGCCCGCTCATAATCAGCAGCACATAAACAACAACATTGCCGACCGCCGCATCGATCAGGCGGGCCAGATCGCTTGTTGATGGCCGAAGATGGTCGAATATTGCCGATCGTTGATTTTCACTATCCCAGCTGTACAGAGACGTCTGTGGAGGAGCACTACACAGGTCTACAAATTTTAACTTTGCAACGATTTTTATTGAAGTCTTCTTTATTTTGCAAGTTGAAAATACAGCTGTCATATTTTAATTGGACTTCCTTCATTCTCATTATCTCAACAAGTACAAACAACTTTAATATCTTAAGACATATTCTTACTTTAATAAATAAATATTTGAAAACTTCTATTTAAAATATTTTGTTACTTAATATTAAAAAGTACAAAATTTGCGGATGGTATATGAACAACATGACATGGATACCAGTTTGTTAAAATTATCCAAAGCGTTGTTGATTGGTGATCTGTGTGATTAATACGCCACCGTCAGTACAGAGACATTGCCCGCGACGAAAATAATCAGCAAGTGGGTGTCCAGCAGGAAATCATCTTGTGCATACATATCATCATATTCGTCCTATATAAATAATATAGCCATGAGAACAGCTGCAGCACCTAAAGCAAAGAAAAATATTTGACAACAACAACACATTACGTTCGTTTATTGGTGAAAATTTTGAAAATTATTACTCATTTACGACTGAAAACTCAAAACAATTCGTAGCACTTGGCATTTTGACAGGTAAATCGCCACGCCTCTTGCGAACTGCCTCTTCAGTCCTCCCTTCAATTCGATTGTGCATTAAGCAGACATTATCGGCAATCAGCGGGCGACTGTCTGCACAACATTATAGCAAATTAGTGGGATATATCTGTGAATATGAATGAAAAACTGTAGATGCGTTGGATTCGTTAAAGAGTTGATTACTCTGTTGGGCTGCTATCGTTGCTTTTATGTTAATTACAATTCGAGGCACACTTTTTTCTTGCTATTTATAAACTAAACTGATTAATGTGTCTGACCTTAATAGACCACTAATAGGAAGAGGTTAACCAAAGGTTAAGGAACATAATGGGAATTGATTTCTCAAGTTGTAGACGGCTAAGAGAAAAACTTAACAAAACCTTGGAAGTCAAAATATTTTCTACTCCAACTTTCCTCCACCAACTTCAGCAAGGCTACTTTGTTTAATGGTCCCCCAATCCAGTTCTTGCAACGGATTCGGTCCGCCTGTCATATTGTGCCTGAGCCACTGTGAAATGACGTAATAAAGTCGCGTAATTAAAATATGAACAGCGTTCATCTGTTGGCCCAGCAATTGTCTATGGCTCTGGTGCTCCATTGCCTGAGGGGATAAAAAACGTTGCTCTATTTTAAATAAATGTTTTGTGGCAGGAGAAAAAACTTGGCTCGTATTAGCTCAAGGATAGAAACCAGCAGCGGCTCCAACACGATGTGCGACTCTCACGGATGCGACTGCCGCATCTGTCGGCTATCAGTATCCGTAGCCATAGCTATATGACGGTGGTGGGGCCAACACATGGCAGGCAGGCAGGCAGGCCCGTTCCTTGAGCCTCTGCCAGAGCAGCTCGAGCTGCGGGAGCTAATAAATTTTTAGCCGACTGTTGTCTGTTTGCCTGCCGCTATTGATCGTTAAGTAAATTGTCTGCAATTATGCCAAAAGGGAAAATAATAGAAATTATAACGAAAATGCTGTTGACTTTGTGTGCCGATCGGTCGTCGGAATTGTGGGAAGGTATTGCCGCAGCCTCCACAGCTCGTTGGACTTCCTCCAGCACACTTCAGTTCACTCCACTTCAGCTGAGATTCACTCGGTTTAGTTCGCTTTAGTGCGGTTCAGTTGCCATTTGTGCATACGTGAAATGACGCGTTGTCTCTCGTTGATGTCGTTGTTGTTGTTGTTTTTATTGTCTAACCCATGTGTCGAGCAAATGCTGGTGCTCATAATTTTCTCTTAGGTGGCAAATTGCCGGCAGTTGCAGTTCCATGTGGGTCACAAGGCACACGAACCTCCGACTCGGAGTCGGAGTCGGATCTCAGGCAAGGCATCTTGACATTCATATTTATAACTCGTGCATATTTATTTAATTGTTTGCTGATAAGTGAAACTCGCAATGGCCCCAAGACTGGTGGCCAAAATGCTTGGTAAGCTGTTGTTGCGGCTGCAGTCTACCAAATCTCTTGCAATTCAACAGACTAACTAACTAACTCAGTTGGTACTGACTGACTGACTGACTGACTGACTATTGAACTGACTGACTGACTGGCTGCATGACTGACAACTGAGTGGACAACTGGCTCGAGTCTGGAGTTCGACTTGTTTCAGGCGACTATCGACATGTTACATCCGCGGCACTGCAACTCGCTGCGTTCAATTAACGTGGCCAGCAACGAAATCAATTAAGCAATTGCCAAGCGATGCTAATAATAACTGTGCCACGCCCCAAAGTCATCGTCCGTCGAATGAGAACCTGCAGTAGCTGTCATTCAGCTGCAATTCCGAATGGGTCAGGCTCGTGCGAGGGCAGCTCAAGAGTTCTTATTATGTATACTTAGATCTTGATGTTTTCGGCACTAAGAAACATACTTGTGACGTGTCTAACTAGCATATTTCATCTGCCAGATGGACTTTGTGTTCTATAGATATATTTTGTCAAGTCACCCTCGCTGAATGTGAAGTCTGACTGCCTGACCAACTGACTGAGTGTGCCAGTTGTGTGTTTATCCTGCAGACATTTGATTGATGCATGTTCGCTGCGCATACAGACAAACTGCTTAATTGGCGCATATTCATGACAAGCCCCGGAGCGCAGTCCAAAAAATGCAGATTACATAAATGTCGAGAGGTTGACAAATGTTTAGGCAGGACTTTGATCCTGTTTTCACACATTGTGCAACACGCCCAAGTCTGGACACACTGGACACGGCACATAACACTTGTATTGGTGTACAGCTGACGTTTCTATGACATGCACATATGTTTGTATGTCTGTGTGTGTGAGTGCTGCCCCGCCCGCGCATTGTCACTCTTTGCGAATTCCCAATTGGAAACCGCGACGTGTAAAAATATTTGTGTAACTCAGTTCGATTTTCTTTATTTTTTGCATTTTCATTTTGATTTTGTTTTTAGTTTGTTTCTATTTCTGATTGCTGCAGTTGATGCATTTCAAATGAGTTGATTTATGGCAACATTTTGGCTTTGCAGTGACTGACTGACTGCCTGAATGACTGACTGACTGACTGAGTTTGCTAACTGGCTGCTCGCCTGCCTGTCTGTCTGTCTGTCTGTCTGTCTGTCTGACCGACTGTCGCAGTGCATGAATGAAGGCTTGTTGATGTTGTGACAGCTTCAAAAACTGGCCAGTTCGGGCCCAGCTTCCAGCCAAGTTCCAGCGACATGTTAAACTGCTTTAATTACTCAGCCTGAGCTCGAAGAGTACAACTGTGTACAACTATACAACTGTACATTTGTACGATTGTACGATTTTACGATCGTATATATGCAACAGTATTTGCAGCATTTTGAGGCCAAAGATTTATGAGAATTTATGCCGCGCCCAGTTGCGCTCGCAGTCGCCATAGCTCGATGCAGCCTCAGCCCCAGTTCAGCTGCTGGAGCGGCCCTTTAGCCAAAAGGAAAGTTGTTGGACATGCGACGACTTATCTTAACTGACCTGCAGATAGTTTTGTTTGCATACAACAACAACAACAAAAAAGAGCAACATTTGACTCCCACGCGACAGAGCAACAGCTAAAGCGACACGAATTGAAACCAAATGGCACACATGCTGCTGCCCCCAGTGGGTGCCTCCGCAATTGGCCTCGTCTCCAAGTGGTGATGCTTGCGGTGGTGCAGTCTGCGCGAGCGACTTTGATAAATTCCGCACAGACACACACGAGCATTTGAATAATGAAGCGGGGGCCTCGGCCTCCGACTTGGAAGTGGACGTGGACGTGGACTTGGACTCTCTCATACTCTCGCAACCGATGGCTGAAGGCGCAACAAGGCAAAGGCTGTAGTTGGTCGAGGTTGCCTGGCAACGCGGGCGGCAGTTGGGGGCATCAATCTGTCAACGCCGTCGCGTTTGTTGCATGCGCGTGCGCACAGTTTGAGTTCGATGGGTTTTGTGCCACTGGCGGCTGCCTGGAAAAAGGCAAAGCCAACAGCAACAACGCCAACAACAGCAACAGAAACAGCAACCATAACAACAGCAACAACAACCGCAAGAGCAATATGCAACAGTTAAATCGCGTGCCGCATGGCTGGCGCAGCGTTGTCGCCGGCGTGGGTCGTCTATCAATTAAACAAAGCGGCTGATGCAATATCAAATGCAAGGCCGGCATGACGGCCACCCAAAACGCCGAACGCTGCAAGCTGCAAGCTGCGGGTTGCTGTGCGCTGCAAGCGCTGCTCCAGTTGCCTTTTGTGGCATCAGCGGCAGGCAACGTTGTCGCTTCCGCAGCTCCAACCAGTTTGCAGCTCGCCCTGTGCCCGTTGCGAGCACCTTCTCCTACAGCTCCTACTCCTCCCCTTCCTTCTGCTACTTCACTCCAGGATTTGCCGACATGGCGCATTATTTAACGACACAATTCGTGCAACTCCCACGCATGCAAAGCGAACTGAAAGCGAAAAATGCGCAGAGAGCTTGCCGCTGCTGCAGTGCTGCTTAACTGATGCCCCAGCGACCGAAATTGGCGCAAAAATGTCACCAGGTTGCACTCCCTGGATATGCATCGATCATCGCTCAGCGAAATGTCAAATTGGCGGCGCGTTTATCGACCCACCAAAAAAACTGCTTTAATGTCAGTTTAGCAATTTGACAAATGACTGCAGATAGCAACAGCAACTTCAACAACAACAACACACTGTATTGGACAAAACGAAGTTGAAAGCTGCGTTCAGCTGGAACACGATGAGAACTCAACTCAACTCAACTCAGCTGCAGCAGGTAGGCAAGCCTTCAACTGCAGCTACCTGTGCGTCGATTGGGGTTATCGACTGCGCCTAATCGGCGATAAAAATGTTTGCCAGCATGTTAAATCAGATGTCGTCGATGCGGCCGAACCGATCAGAGACATTCATAAATGCAGCGATTAGGAGTGTTTTCAAAAATTCGAATATATCGCATTTCAGCAACAGCAGCAGCAACTGCCACAAATTACACGCAACACGGCGACAACAGGCATTAATAATTGGCAAACTAAACGCAATATCAAAGCTGGCTGGCAAGCGTTATCAATAAAAACTGTTCAACGGCCACGCCCTCGCACGCACTGGGATCAACCAACCTGGTGGCGAGTTCGGCCGCCAAGGCAGCAGGATGGATGACAAATTGCGCAAATCCATGAGATAGTTCAGCCAGTTGGCCAGTCGGCAGCATTGCATAATGCGCAGCTTAGATTTGTATCTTTTGCATGCGGCAAGCAGCAAGCAGCCAACCAGCCAGCAAGTCAGCAAGCCAGCGAGCCATGTTGTTGACTCAAAACTCTGTCAAAATGGCAAAGCAAAAATGATTCGTGCGATAAAGACCTGGGTGAACACACAAAAAGCCAAACGAAACCAATGAGAGTCGCAAACAAATGAACACTCGTTGCTCTCTGTGTGCTGGCCCAGAGCTGGGCTAGGCCACTGGCCGCTGGTCAGCCATGAGCCATGAGCCAAGCGCATTTAATAAACAATTTTGCACCATTTTTAAGGCAGGCGGCAACTGCAAATGTTGCTGCTGCTGCTGTAGCTGCTGCTGCTGCCGTTGTTAATTGCCATCGTTAGCTGGTCATCTGCAGCGGAGGCTTATCAATTATCTGCAGTGGCCAGATCGATGGCAATTAGCCAGGCTAAGCGTCTAATTAAGTTGCCCCATCAGTTGGCAATTTGCGCACATACACGTCGAGTTCTGATCGATGATGGTGTTGCTGCTGCTGTGTTTGGTGGCCGCTAATTTGACTATGTATGTAGATGAGAATGCTGGCAGATTGCTGTATTTAATTTAACAAATAAAATAAACTAAGAAACCAACAGTCGAGTACTATTAACTATTAAATACCCCGTAGTTAACTGTTTAAGATCAACATGAGTTGAAAGGAAAATAACTTAATAATTTAAATATATAAAATAATATAAAATATTAATCTTACTATTCTACTGCCTTGAAGACAAATTTGCACAAATCGTAAATACTTCTTTTCAACAAATACAGGGAATAATAACATACATATATACTTTAAGTTGGTGTTATATATAATGTTAATTTGTTTATTTAATGTCTTGTAATTATTTAATAATTATTTACTTTCATGTTTCTTCAAGTTCGTAAAAAAGACTTTATAAAACCAATTATTTAATATTAAATTAACATTGTTAGCTCACCTTATAGCAAATATTATGAATCAGATGTGTATATTGAACAATGCAGAGTGTAGTGCCTGAAGAATTGAATATAGTTTTACAGATAATTGGAATGTGAATGCTACACTTATATTCCAATTATGTTTCTAAAACTGCGCGCATTATGTGCGCATCTTGTGCAGGTGTCGGTCGCTGATTCTCGCGCAGTACTTCATCGTACAGATCGGTAAAGAGCCTGACCTCCTCCTCCGTGAGGGTCAGCAGCAAAGTATCGTTCAACATATCGATATCGATATCAATATCAAAGCGATTGGCTGAAATGGACGACTGAGGAAACGTTGATGGTGCCGTGGCCGTTGTGCTTCCCGGCTGCATGACTGCTGAGACAACATACGAATCTGGATCTGTGTTGCTGACATTGGATGCTTCACATAAATCGACCGCGCTCACCTGAAACACGCGACGACACAACGGACACCGCCGATCGTCCCTCACCTGCAAATAGTTTACTAAGCACAGCGTACAGAAAGTATGGCCACACGCTAAGCAACAAGGTCGCCGCTGCTCATCTAAACAGAATACACATGGGTTAGCAATATGCTTCATCATACTGAATGGTTCACACGAACTTAATTATCGTACACAGTTCAACAGTCGAATTACACTTGCTCCCTAGGCTTCGAAATATGAAAAGTCAAAATTTTGTCATATACAGACTGGAAGAGCCAACTTAGATCAAAAAACATTTTTGCTGTCAATTGCTGCTTGTTATTATAATATAATTGCAAGATTTCGTAAACATTATTAAATATTTACCCCTTTAATGGGGAACACACGTATTTTGGTTTAGACTGCGAATAATCTATGCTGTTCTGTACTGAACAATTTTGTTTAATCTTGGCCAAAGCCTTTGGCAATTTTCAATCTATTGACGCTGACGCTACTGCACCCGTTGCGGCTGTTTGTATTTTGGCTTTGTTGTCGTTGTTCTTGCAGTGGTTGCTCCACTCATTCAAATTGTATTCAAATCAATTACATTCGAACTAAACATAATTCATGTGGTACGGGTTAATACAACAAATTACAACTGACATTTAAACAGAAACATGAAACGGACAATTTAACATGAGGCACAGCCGAAACGGCAAAAATACAAAATAAAAAGCACACAAACAAAGGCTACAACGACCGCGGCCGCTGCCAGGCATCATATGAGGCAAACGGGCAACGGGCAAAGGAAAAAATCGCAAAAATCGCAAAGGCGAACAAAAAAAATCCGAAAAGCCAAAAAGTCAAAATGATACGAAAACAAAATTCAAAAATAAAGGCGCACATAAAATCGGAGCCACTCAGGCGAGCCCGCACCGCACCGCATTGAGGTACTGCGGCTCAGAGCGATCAAGGCAAAGTGACCTTCAGTGGCCACAAAACACTGCTGCAGCCCCACACACACACACACACACACAGGCAACAACACAAGCGAGGAGTAAAAAAAACAATAAAATTCTTTTCTCACGATTGTTGACTTTAACACTTACAGCGTCGAAAAGTTACGAGCCATATTCACTGTCATTGCCTGCAGTGCCCCGCCAGAAATTAAGCTTGACAGCGTGGCCGCATAAAATGCCCTCGTATATACAAAGTTTGCCCCAAGTTCCCAAAAAAATTACGAGAGAGAAACAACAACAATATAAACAAGCTCAAGTGGAAATACTCCAGCTACCGTTTACGAGACAAATTTCCAGCCAGGAAGACTCGTGGCAAGTACATTTCAATGGAATCACGAGGAAGAGAGAGCCCTCAAGAGAGAGAGAGAGAGAGATAGAGAGAGAGTAAAAGATAAATGTTCTTGGATCTGGCCAGGTCGTTGCAATTTTTGCTTAATTTTATGTGCTTTGCATATTTGCGCTGTGATTGCATTAAAATTTTGCCAGCGTGTTGAACTCGTTTATTTCTGCTGCTGGCTTATTTCTCTTTTTATACCCTTCGACCATTGAAAATGGTCAAAAAAGGGTATACTAACTTTGTGCAAATGTATATAACAGGCAGAAGGAGGCGTGGGAGACCCCATAAAGTGTATATATTCTTGCTCAGGATCACAAGCCGAGTCGATTGAGCCATGTCTGTCTGTCTGTCTGTCCGTCTGTCTGTGTGAACGCACAGATCTCAGTTATTATACAAGCTAGAGTTACCAAATTTGGCAGGAAGACTCCTGTGTACTATAAGCAGCTCAAGTTTATTTCAAATGTTAGGTGCCACGCCCACCGCCCCCACAAATCAATAATTTAAATTTTGAACTCAATTTGTAAGCGCTGTATAAAAGCTACAACTTTCTGACCGTAACATAAACTAAGCTGAATGAATTATCTACGTATTCTCCAAATTGCAATCCGATCGGACAATAATCACAGAAGTTATTTAAGAAAGTATGAGCATAAAACCAAATACTTCTGTCAGCTAACAAGAACGGCACCTTTCGATAATTTATAAAGCTAGTCATAAGTAGTATAAAAAGTCCCGCCAAAAGTGTTTGCGATGAAAATTGTGGAAAATATCGAAGAAATACCCTTAATTTAGGTGTTTATTTTGACCAAAGGGTCCCCCCTTACAACATTTTTAGAATTTTTCAAAATTTAGAATTGTGATATTTTGACTTATATTTATAAAGCTAGTCATAAGTAGTATAAAAAGTCCCTCCAAAAGTGTTTGCGATGAAAATTGTGGAAAATATCGAAGAAATACCCTTAATTTAGGTGCCTATTTTGACCAAAGGGTCCCCCCTTACAACATTTTTGGAATTTTTCAAAATTTAGAATTGTGATATTTTGACTTATACTTATAAAGCTAGTCATAAGTAGTATAAAAAGTCTCGCCAAAAGTGTTTGCGATGAAAATTGTGGAAAATATCGAAGAAATACCCTTAATTTAGGAGTTTATTTTGACCAAAGGGTCCCCCCTTACAACATTTTTAAAATTTTTCAAAATTTAGAATTGTGATATTTTGACTTATATTTATAAAGCTAGTCATAAGTAGTATAAAAAGTCCCGCCAAAAGTGTTTGCGATGAAAATTGTGGAAAATATCGAAGAAATACCCTTAATTTAGGTGTCTATTTTGACCAAAGGGTCCCCCCTTACAACATTTTTAGAATTTTTCAAAATTTAGAATTGTGATATTTTGACTTTAATTTATAAAGCTAGTCATAAGTAGTATAAAAAGTCCCGCCAAAAGTGTTTGCGATGAAAATTGTGGAAAATATCGAAGAAATACCCTTAATTTAGATGTTTATTTTGACGAAAGGGTCCCCCCTTACAACATTTTTAAAATTTTTCAAAATTTAGAATTGTGATATTTTGACTTTAATTTATAAAGCTAGTCATAAGTAGTATAAAAAGTCCCGCCAAAAGTGTTTGCGATGAAAATTGTGGAAAATATCGAAGAAATACCCTTAATTTAGGTGTTTATTTTGACCAAAGGGTCCCCCCCTTACAACATTTTTAGAATTTTTCAAAATTTAGAATTGTGATATTTTGACTTATATTTATAAGGCTAGTCATAAGTAGTATAAAAAGTCCCGCCAAAAGTGTTTGCGATGAAAATTGTGGAAAATATCGAAGAAATACCCTTAATTTAGGTGTTTATTTTGACCAAAGGGTCCCCCCTTACAACATTTTTAGAATTTTTCAAAATTTAGAATTGTGATATTTTGACTTATATTTATAAAGCTAGTCATAAGTAGTATAAAAAGTCCCGCCAAAAGTGTTTGCGATGAAAATTGTGGAAAATATCGAAGAAATACCCTTAATTTAGGTGTTTATTTTGACCAAAGGGTCCCCCCCTTACAACATTTTTAGAATTTTTCAAAATTTAGAATTCTGATATTTTGACTTATATTTATAAAGCTAGTCATAAGTACTCGTAGTATAAAAAGTCCCGCCAAAAGTGTTTGCGATGAAAATTGTGGAAAATATCGAAGAAATACCCTTAATTTAGGTGTCTATTTTGACCAAAGGGTCCCCCCTTACAACATTTTTAGAATTTTTCAAAATTTAGAATTGTGATATTTTGACTTTAATTTATAAAGCTAGTCATAAGTAGTATAAAAAGTCCCGCCAAAAGTGTTTGCGATGAAAATTGTGGAAAATATCGAAGAAATACCCTTAATTTAGATGTTTATTTTGACGAAAGGGTCCCCCCTTACAACATTTTTAAAATTTTTCAAAATTTAGAATTGTGATATTTTGACTTTAATTTATAAAGCTAGTCATAAGTAGTATAAAAAGTCCCGCCAAAAGTGTTTGCGATGAAAATTGTGGAAAATATCGAAGAAATACCCTTAATTTAGGTGTTTATTTTGACCAAAGGGTCCCCCCCTTACAACATTTTTAGAATTTTTCAAAATTTAGAATTGTGATATTTTGACTTTAATTTATAAAGCTAGTCATAAGTAGTATAAAAAGTCCCGCCAAAAGTGTTTGCGATGAAAATTGTGGAAAATATCGAAGAAATACCCTTAATTTAGATGTTTATTTTGACGAAAGGGTCCCCCCTTACAACATTTTTAAAATTTTTCAAAATTTAGAATTGTGATATTTTGACTTTAATTTATAAAGCTAGTCATAAGTAGTATAAAAAGTCCCGCCAAAAGTGTTTGCGATGAAAATTGTGGAAAATATCGAAGAAATACCCTTAATTTAGGTGTTTATTTTGACCAAAGGGTCCCCCCTTACAACATTTTTAGAATTTTTCAAAATTTAGAATTGTGATATTTTGACTTATATTTATAAAGCTAGTCATAAGTAGTATAAAAAGTCCCGCCAAAAGTGTTTGCGATGAAAATTGTGGAAAATATCGAAGAAATACCCTTAATTTAGGTGTTTATTTTGACCAAAGGGTCGCCCCTTACAACATTTTTAGAATTTTTCAAAATTTAGAATTGTGATATTTTGACTTATATTTATAAAGCTAGTCATAAGTAGTATAAAAAGTCCCGCCAAAAGTGTTTGCGATGAAAATTGTGGAAAATATCGAAGAAATACCCTTAATTTAGGTGTCTATTTTGACCAAAGGGTCCCCCCTTACAACATTTTTAGAATTTTTCAAAATTTAGAATTGTGATATTTTGATTTATATTGGTAAAGCTAGTCATAAGTAGTATAAAAAGTCCCTCCAAAAGTGTTTGCGATGAAAATTGTGGAAAATATCGAAGAAATACCCTTAATTTAGATGTTTATTTTGACCAAAGGGTCCCCCCTTACAACATTTTTAAAATTTTTCAATATTTAGAATTGTGATATTTTGACTTTAATTTATAAAGCTAGTCATATGTAGTATAAAAAGTCCCGCCAAAAGTGTTTGCGATGAAAATTGTGGAAAATATCGAACAAATACCCTTAATTTAGATGTTTATTTTGACCAAAGGGTCCCCCCTTACAACATTTTTAGAATTTTTCAAAATTTAGAATTGTGATATTTTGACTTATATTTATAAAGCTAGTCATAAGTAGTATAAAAAGTCCCGCCAAAAGTGTTTGCGATGAAAATTGTGGAAAATATCGAAGAAATACCCTTAATTTAGGTGTTTATTTTGACCAAAGGGTCCCCCCTTACAACAATTTTAGAATTTTCCAAAATTTAGAATTGTGATATTTTGACTTATATTTATAAAGCTAGTCATAAGTAGTATAAAAAGTCCCGCCAAAAGTGTTTGCGATGAAAATTGTGGAAAATATCAAAGAAATACCCTTAATTTAGTTGTTTATTTTAACCAAAGGGTCCCCCCTTACAACATTTTTAGAATTTTTCAAAATTTAGAATTGTGATATTTTCACTTATATTTATAAAGCTAGTCATAAGTAGTATAAAAAGTCCCGCCAAAAGTGTTTGCGATGAAAATTGTGGAAAATATCGAAGAAATACCCTTAATTTAGGTGTTTATTTTGACCAAAGGGTCCCCCCTTACAACAATTTTAGAATTTTCCAAAATTTAGAATTGTGATATTTTGACTTATATTTGTAAAGCTAGTCATAAGTAGTATAAAAAGTCCCGCCAAAAGTGTTTGCGATGAAAATTGTGGAAAATATCAAAGAAATACCCTTAATTTAGTTGTTTATTTTAACCAAAGGGTCCCCCCTTACAACATTTTTAGAATTTTTCAAAATTTAGAATTGTGATATTTTCACTTATATTTATAAAGCTAGTCATAAGTAGTATAAAAAGTCCCGCCAAAAGTGTTTGCGATGAAAATTGTGGAAAATATCGAAGAAATACCCTTAATTTAGGTGTTTATTTCTGTCATCTGTCGGGATTAATTTCAAAGCATGTGCATATGCATATGTGTATGAATTTGACAAATTAAACTACACGGGAACATTGGTCGAAGGGTATCCCACTGTCGCGTTTTGCGCGACTGTTGCTCTCGTTTGTTATCGATTTAATGCATTTTGTAGTTGTCTGGTTGCCTGCTTTAAATCTGCTCGCTTGCTTTGTTTTTGCAATTAAGTGAAATTTATGTTACTGCAAGTTTGTCGCTTAAGCCTTTTGTTTGCGCGTCTTGCGTCGTGGCACGTAAATTGCCGAAAAAGATATTTCCTACTTAGTCTTGTCCCGCTGCGTGGGCCGCCGCTACTCACAGCACTGCCCCAGCACCATCCCCCAGCCTCCCTCAACTCTACAGTGTCTGTGCATGTCTCTGTTTCTGTGTGTGTGTGTGTCTCTTCGGCTTACTTGTGTCAAGCTGAGCTTGAGCTTGAGTTGTCCTGGCAGCGGCTTCTCTCTTTCAGCAGTAGCTTATTTTAATCCACCGCGTTGGTGGCGTGCATACATAATACATAATTACCGGTTTCACTTTTGCCTGCCTGTGATTATCGTGGCATTTCTTGACGTTTTTTCTTTACCTTTTTTCCATCCAATGCGGTTTTTACTGCCCTCCTTCGTAGCCGTTGTCTTATTGTTGTTGTTGTTTGCGTATCGTATGGTTTCTTAATTTTTAATTTTTATGATGTGTTAATGGATATTTTCCTGACATGACCTCCTGGCGTGCTGTTGTTATGGCCGTAGTCAATCCGCCTACTTGATGAGTTCTGCAGCGCCTGCCTGTCCGTCCCATGTCCAATGCAGCTGAGTCATTGCCCCCTAAGCGATGCATAGAGAGGAAGTCTCATCTCCAGCGTTATGCAATGTGCAATGCATGTCAAGCCTGAAGTGCGCTTTAATTGAAGCTATTTAAAGCTCGTTAAACAGCAAGGACAAGCCGGGCGTGCACAAGGCTGACTCCTTCTCTACCGACTGCCAATCAAAGTGATGGCTATGAAAATATGCAATAACCTCTTGTGGTATGCGGATTATATCTTTAAAGTGTTTGGCGGCGCTAGATGGCGCCAATGTGCGAGTGGAGGCTGCCCTAACAGATTCGCCAGCTCATCAGAGTTAAGTGAATTTTTGCATCATATCGTGACCCAGTTTCCTATCAAGATGCAACAAGCAGTTTCCAGTTCAGGGCACAGGCATCTGGAATTCTGCGAAGTGCCCGCAGTGCCCACGGCTGATATAGAGAACAAACCGGGGGCAGCGACAACAGAGTTGCAGCTGAAGTTAAACTGGGAGTCGAAACTGGAGTTGGAGTTGGGGCGAGTTGTCGCTCAAATTACACGCACACTCGGCTCGGATGAAAGCTGATTACAGGCCTCAAGGCATGCAATTTGCATCAATAAAACTTGAAGCCTGTCCCGCGTCCTGGCTTCGTCTCTTCCGGATGCTGCCGCTGCTGTTGCTGCTGCTGTAGGTCAGTTTGTGATTCCTGTCCCTGGACTGGGCTGCCCTTAAATGCCGTTCATCTTGTTCAGCCTGGCGTTGATTTGTTGACTGCTTCTGCATTTGCCTCTGCCGCCGCTCACTACTGACTTCAATCAAGTGACGATGGGTGCAAACGAGGATGGATTCCAGGGGCCCAGAGACCCTGCCTAACGCACGCCCCATTTACTTTCATCTGAGCCGATGCCGACGTGTTATCCGCCGCGACTCTCTTATCCGATAAGAGTCCGCCTTGCCTGATGGCTCTGATGGCCACTTGACCGGCCAATAATTACTTTCTCCATTTTGAGTGGGGCAACGACTGTTATTGATTTCTGATTGCGGGCATCATTTTATTATGCATCATTAGGCCGATAAAGTCGATGCCCCATACACCAAATAACAACGCACTTTTTCGGTCATTTGCAAATTGCTTATGGCCTTTGAAGAACTTGAAGAAAAATGATAAAATGTCGAAAAATCCCATGGATTCAGAGATCATTTTCATGATCGTAAAACTTTCCAAAAAAATGATGTGTAAATGTGAAAGGCTCAAGTGGCTTTTATAGGGCGCAGGGAGGGGTCAACTCATTTGCATATGAAAAGGCGGCTGCTTTTTGTTTTATTACTATATTATTATCGATTAACACAAATACAACTAAAACAATGACTAATTGAGATATTAAACTGAGTTATCTTGTTCAAACTGAGAGCACATTTATGTTGCACAAGTTCTTTCAAAATGTAACCGTTAAGTCGATCCCAGCTCGATCTGATTGATATCTGTGCAAAGCCTTACAAAGCCAGACAAGCTGCTACACCATCCCCACCCCCTTTCCACATTTTGCTTGTTGTGTTTATCTGTATCTCATTGTGCAATTTCTTTTGTGCCGGTTGGAGTTCGCTAAATTAACTTCACTTCAGGTCAAAAAACAACATGTGAAAATCTGCAGAGCCCAAAAAATAAACTCGCGGCTTCTCCACACTGCTCAAGTGTGATTTCTGACAGCTCCGACATGCACTCCAATGTGAGATCTGTCATAAAGGCGACCTGTGCCGCTCTTGATTGTGATTGCGATTGTGATTTTGACGGGTTTGGATGACGGGCAAGCAGCCAGGCCGAGACTGTAGTGCCTGGGCCGCCATTTCAGAAATGCAACTGCCCAAAAATGTATGCAGATTTTAAATTAAAGCGCGTTATCAACAACGAAAAATACATAACCGGTTCGCCGATAGCCAATTTGGTCTGTCTCTCAGTCGAAGTCGCCGTCGCAGTTGATGAGCTTAATGTTTTCTGTTTTGCTCTTTTGGAGTGGCACTTCCTTAATTGGAGCAGGCATTGCAACAAGTGCAGCGCTAATTTATTATGTTATTTAATAAATATAATTAATGAATAACGAGCAAAACAAAATGAAGCAAACTTCCAGCCACGCAGCCACATAAAAATTACTTAATAATTTCCATCAAAAGTAATTAATTTCAATATTATTCAGGCTGGCATGCAAAAGCAGCCGCTGGGCAACTTAAAACGCACGACGACACTGAAAACTGCAAAGGGGGAACTTTTAAGGGAAACACGAAAGGGAGCTGAAACTTCAACGGCACCAGCGTGTTAAGCATATTGTTTTGCACTTAACCCTTTCAGACCGACATTGCGCTTTGAAGATTGTTTTCGCTGGTTGGCAACCCAAAAATGCTTATTACTCTGCAGCGGGCCCAACGGCGATTTACATACATATGTGAATACCTATTCGTTCTGTCTCTTTCGCTCCTGCTCTGCTCATTTAGTTGGTTTTTGGGGGTAACTTAAATCAATTGCGGCGCATAGCGGCAAAACCGTCAAGCGTCTTGCAGCCATGTCCAATGATGAAGCTGCAGCTGAAGCTGATGCGGATGCTGATGCTGCGACCCGTTGTAGTCTCTCTTTCTTCTCCCCCCTCTTTCTTTGTCTACCTGTGGCGCGTTCGCTACGCTTGAGTAATTTCATTTTTGGCGGCTTTGTCCTTACTGGCAAATGACTCGCATCTTTGGACTCGGCTTCCTTGCAAGCTTTTATGGCATTTATGCTACTTATGCAGCGTCGCCAACTGCTGCTGCTACCTCTGCTGCTGCGGCAGTGGCTGCGGCTGCTTCTGCTGCGTTCCGAAATGACCGTAATTAATCAATTTAAGTAAAGTGGCAGCAGCGCGGGACCTGGAGTAGGGCGTTCGGTCAACGGCAACGTCCGTGTAATAACAATGAAAACAGCGTGTGTTGGGCCATGGAACACGGCTGCCAGACGCGCCGCATATACTTGGCCAGCCAAGTGGTACTTGGTACTCGGCACTGGGCACTCGGAGGCACTCGGGTGCTCGGGTACTCATGTATATCTGCACACCATAAATTATGTTCGCACAGGGTTAAGCGCATTATTTAAGCATTCATCACGAGCTGCGTCCCAGTCGCAGTTGCCGTCGCCGTCGCCGTCGCCGTCGTCTGGGAGCCTCAGCTTGGGCCTGGCTGCTGCGGCTGCTGCTGCTGACTCTCATCTGTTGCCGTGTAATAATTTTTGAAATTTATGTAAACAGTGTTGATTATGGATGAGTTATGTAGCGTGTTCTACCCTTTTGTTGCCGTTTCCATTTTGCGCGAGCTGCGAGCGCAGGTGATTTTAAGCTTGTTTTTCAGGAACTTGGTCAGAGTCGCCGGCCCCTGAGCCAGAGCCAGAGCCAGAGCCTGAGACAGGGCTTGAGCTTGAGTCATCGGCCAGGCCAATTGATGTCTTTATTAGGCTACCCGCCAGCCGAGGCTGCTAAATATCAAGCGTGCTCAATATTTCTGCCTGCAACAATAAAATGCCAGCTAGTAAACGACTTTGACTCCGACTCCCAGACTCCGACTGAGACCGGGATGGAGACTCTGAATATGCCGACAGCTGAGATTTAAGGCGTGTTCGGGCACTTAGCAAGCCATGGGAAGCCAAATGTCGATCACGGAGTATACGAGTGCTTACGAGCATCGAAGACTCGTATTTTCAATTGCCGAATTTGTATGTGGCACATTAAAATGACACAAACAATTACATGCCACACACACACATGCAGATTTTTCGTAGAATTATGAGCTGTGCGGAGGCTGGAGTCAGAGTCAGTGACTATTTGGGTGGCGCCTTTGTCTTTGTCGCTGCTGAAACGTGCCCGTGCAGCAGCGTGCCACATGCAGCGTGCATGCTGCCAGCAACGTTGCAAGCGCCAATAATATTTTAATTTTTCTATGCAGCATGTCATGCTCGGCGGCGGGCCACGTAGCCGGACCAGACCAGGCACGTTTAACTTGGCTACAATCACTCGATCCCACCGACGGCACATGTCCCCCTCCCCAGCCCACTGAAACGCATGTCACCTGAAGCCGAAGCAGAAGCAGAAGCTGAGCTGCCCGCCTCGACAGGCAGCTTGCACTGGCCATGCCTAATGGCCCACGGCTGAAGCTTTTAACCATTCGCGCTGATAAGCACGACAAACATTTAACAAGTAATTAAACATATTTGCGCAGAGCCAGCGACAGTTTCGGTTTCAGCCGCAGTTCCAGCCTGGACAGAGGCGGTGGTTCTGTTGCCAAAAGTGGGTTAAGGACGCACTCAGCACTCAGCAGTGGTCGCCCCGCCCCTTTCCGTTTTGCCATTTGCCGTTTGCCGTTGGCAGGCAGCGTTCATTTTGTTTTCGTTTCGTTTCTTTTTCGGGGTATGTGGTGCAGTTCCAAATAGAGTTGCTGAAATTCGGCATTGTATTTACGACCACGGTGGGGCAGCACACAGAGCACACACAGCACACAGATGTCTGACCCACACCCACATTTCATTAGCAGCAATTGGCAGTCTGCAGTCTACAGTCTGCGCCTTCGCTGGGCGCTGTGATAAATGTGATAATAAATATTCGAGTTGTTTGTGAGTGTTATAATTTAGTGTTGATTAGTTTGCGCAAATAAGAGTTATTGATTCAATTTCAATTAAAAGGATATGAATGTTTTGCGTTAGCACCGCTCCCCAGCCCCATCAATCCGCTCTCCTACATCAAAAGACTAAGAAAACAAACTCGCTCGTTATGGCGTTGCCTGCTGGTCAAGTCATGTCGGTTTTTGTTTTTTGGCACCTTCGCATTGATAAGTCCGAAATCAGATTCCGAATGCAGATTATTAATGATGCCTAATGAGTGGGCTAGGCCGCGTCGCGTCGCTGCTGCAGTTGCAACTGCATACAGAGTGGCAATTATGTGTCATTTATATGGTTCGCCGACTGTGTAATTTGTGTGTAAACTAAAAGCTCAAACATTTATTAACTTAATTTCGTAAGAGGGAGCAAGTGAGCATGTGCTGGTAAGCTTTGTTTCGGGTCGATAGAACAGTCTGTGCGCAAGGGCACCGACAGCTTCCAGCGCTGGCGACTGCCACTGCAGGTGCAGGAATTGTAGCCGGAGCTGTTGGAGTGCGTTGACGTCGTTGAGGGATTCGGCGAACAGCACAAATGAACAACTGTAAAGACAGCTTAATGCTTTAGATAAAATATCCATTTGATATAAAGGCTGGACTTAGCTACTTACTTGGACAAACGGAGAACTACAAACTATAGTGGTAAAGCAACAAATAGGAGGACAAAACATGGACGAGAGACAGAAGCTTATGAAGCCTGATCTGAATGATTGGTGGACAGCTGACGCATTGTAAAGGTTGTCTCTGCAGTAACAGTGGACAAGAAGCATTAAAAATGTAACATCAATTACAGCTAACTTATTTCTTACCCGGAGTGCGGAAACCTTCTTGAATCTTGTAGATCTCGTTCAGCTCGCGTGCACTGCATAGCGGCGTGTCCACTTGCGTTGTTTCGTTGAAGCGAGAGTAGTCGATCTCGTATGCCTGTAGATCCTTGTTGTATAGCACCACGGGGTCGAAGCGATGACCCCAAAGAATCTCTGTATTGATATAGCTCGACCGGGCCTGCGTTGATTGGCCTGTGGACTCCACTGTGCCTTCGAGTAGAACCACAATCTCGAACTTATCTTGCAACATGTCGGTTGCGTTCATATTATACAATGGTGAATTCTCGTCGATTCTGTGCTCAATGACCATGGGCCAAATAAAGAACAAATCGGAACCAGAATCGTCTGTGCCTATTTGCAGTTCAGTGAAATACTGTGTCATGACCTCTCCCTCCTTAGTGCTGCGCGTCCTAATCAGTTGTGCTCGCACTCCGGCGCCAATAATGTGCGATTTGCGCATATCACCCACACGGAACATCAACGAGAGGTTGCCATCCCGCTGGCAGATTACCGCATGCTTGGAGAAGAGCAGCGTCTGTGCACGCTGTTTGGCGCGTGTCATTTTGGCAAACACAATGCCGGCCATGAATGCCGAGGACATAACGCCAAAAATGGACTGGAAGCACATCATGAAGATGGCTTCGGGGCACTCGGGCGAAGTGGTGCGCACTCCATAGCCGATGGTGTGCTGTGTCTCGATGGAGAACAGAAAGCAGGAGGTGAAACCATCGATTGCCGACACACATGGCGCCCAACCAGATTCCTCTAGAAGATTAACAGACTATCAGTTTATCAGTGATAATAATTGCGCTCTTTAACCCACCCTGATTGTGTGGCAAATGTAACTCCTCCAGATCACCGTGAGTGTACATGATGAGCCACCAGATCAGCGCAAAGAACAGCCAAGATAATATGAAACTTAGCGCAAAAGCAAGCAGTGTCCAGCGCCATTGCCAGTCCACCATGGTTGTGTACATGTCCTGCAAAAAACGCACGCGCCTGCGCTGCAGATGTTTCTGCACCACATTGCAGTCGCCATTCTTGAATACCGCACGTCGACGCACGCGTCGCATGCTACCGGGCCGAAAATTGCGAGATCTGAATAAACAAGAAATAAAATATATTTACATTAGTTTAAGTAAATTTCCAGTAAATTAGCTGATTTTTCATTAATTTCTTTTTACCGCCCAAAAGTATGCTACAGTTTTTGTACAAAATAAAAACAAACAAGTTGGAAAATGCAACAAGGTAAAAAGCAACAGGTAAAAAATTAATAAGATTCTATCACAGAAACGTTCTAAAAATCTATAAATGAATAGCATAAATGCAACCTATTTTTTTCTTTAGTATTCTATTACTCATTCAACGCAATTGCGGGCAGAAGAATGTTATGTTCTTGCTAAATCATATGTTTAATTTGCGCTCTGACATTGCACTCATATGCATATGCATATATGTATGCTGTCTGTGCACTTGACTGCCGTTTGGTCTGTTTACTCTTGAATTGCCTGTCCAGACACAGACTTACGCCACTTATTCGCGTGTCTCGGTAAGCGGCTAATTGCCTAAATTAGTTGTTCACATTTCTTGACACCGCTATGAAGTGCATCAGTTAAGCCAATGTCAATAACGCTTAACTGCCTATGGCTAAATGCAGTGCAAACACACGCGTTAGGCACACCCGCGATACTCTTAATTGAATTCATCGAATTGATTCACACTCTCAGCTGATAATTGCAGCAAATTGTCACCACAAGATTTCCGTTTTGTGCACATCCCCCACATGTGCCGGGAATGACTCAATTTGTACCCCATGTGGCACTCACAGCGCTTGCACTAGGGCGATTAATTGACACTGTGCTGGTTCCATAAATAACGGTTAATCGAATTTAACGCACAACTCTACGTAAATGTAGTAGACATCGTATGGGGGGACAAATGAGAGCGGGGCCATCAGATGATTCACGTGTCTTTGTACTATAGCCGCAGCTTCTTAATTGTTAATTGCTTTTATTCTATTTTCGCCGCCAACGCAGACCACACTAGGCCCAACATCAACCCCAAATACGACTTAGAATCTGTTGAGGAGCGGAAATGATTTCATACGGCTTCACGTGTGGGAAAATTCGTGCGACAGCTGATTGATAAAACGTGGAAGTGATAAAGATTAGCTAAACACAGCAAACAAATCGTTTAACTAGAATGAGATATGTGACGACGCGTGTAAATTATTTGACAGTCGAACAATGTGTCTGTCCCTTTTGAGAGGCGTCCAATTCAATGGACCGGCTAATGAGTCTGCAATAGTGTGCGACGCAGCGGAGGCAGGAAAACTTTTGAACGACTTCTCGTTTAGATAATGCTCGTAACTCATGCAAAAATGCAGCAAGCCGCAGCTCAGCGTGGGCGACAGACAGTACAGTATAAATTACGACCGCAAACAGCGCACGGAGCACTTAAAACCAAATGAGCGGCGCACTGCTAATCAGCAAAACAAATCGTACTCGAAGACTTTTGTATATGTCTCTGAGATATACACAAGAGTGCGGGATTGTCAAGCAAGTTCAAGTTGAATGTCGTTATGCAGTCGAGGGATTTATATAAGATGTAGTAACATTTGTAGCGCACCCTTTGGCCAGTGAATGACTGGATCCTTTAAGCGCTTCATAGTAGACTCCCGCTTGTGAGGGGGTGTGCGAAATGCCTCTCATGTATTGCCGTTTCCATTCTTTCATGTGTGCAAAGGTTTCATCCTTTTCCCCAGCTACGGTCTCCACTTCAGCAGGATCCTGCAGCACCTGCACATCGGTCAAAGGCACCTGCATATTGACGCGTATAAGTTCTAAGCCCGAGCGCGAACAAAACTCAACTGAAGTAGCGCTATCATATCTAATCGCAGGCCAACATTCAAGCGTCCCAAGCCCGACAATATTTGAATTGCGAATTAGAGCAGTCGTAACAAATAATCATCTATTGATCTAATAACTTAGACAGCTGCCAAAATATGAACAAACAGTTTCCTAATGGCCTCCAGCCCTCTCCCGCCTTATCCATCGAGCTGATACCCTGCCACAAACTTACCTGCAACTTGGCTGTCGCTGAAACGCTTTTCCATTTGTAGACAGCCCATAGAAGCTGGTCGGGCGATTTGGTACTATAGTTATTGGATACGACTCTGGATTGCTTATCACACTGTCCAGGGTATCAGGATCCTCTTCGATGGTGGCTGGCCTCTTCGGCGGCTTGGCTGACTTCTCCTTCAGGCCCGCCGTCGTCGTGGTAGAGGAGCCATTTGTTGTCTCTGCTGCATTCGAGTGGCTCGTAAAATTGAAGCGCATCTGTAAAGCCACATGTATCACATTTACATATCGTATTTATAGCAAGTATATAGTCGCATGTTGATAGTGTTGTCAGCCGACTGCACTTTTTGCAATCGGGGTGCAAATAGAAACTTGTGAGGCGAGCAGGCAAGGTGCGAAAAATTAGCTTATAGAAGAATACACGTAAGAGATTCATGTTTGCAAACTTTACAGATGAATGTGTGCAAAACAACAGCAAAACTGTTATCAGTCAAAAAAATAATATTTGCTGCACAATATCATTTATGACAAGTTACATGTGTGTTGAATTTGTCACTCTTGTATCACTTTGTTGACTCTCGGCTGATGCAAGAGAAAAGCTGTAAAATTAAGTCTATCATCAACAAGCCTGGGAATAAGGCAGAAAGAATTTTTGGATAACACACTTAACACAATACGTATATGTATGTATGTTTGCATTAATGTTCACAGCTTCCGACTTTATTTTCACAACAACCACTGTTTGTCTAATCCTATTTGGGCACTTAAAAATGTTCGACCAGTTAAAAATACATAAAATTTGTGAATACGGACACACCTTTTCGAGTCGACAGAAATTATTTTCTTTCTTGCTCGCTGCTGGGGGGATTAGATATTTTTTAGCACCTTTTTACGAGCATACAATTTTCAATTAATTGGCACCTTTAAAACGAGCATTTGGCGTTTTTTGTTATGCAAAAGACTTTAACACATCTTTAACAATTTAGTCACTTTTTTTTGTTGAAAACCGCTAAAATTTTACTTTGTATTGTATCCGCGCGCGCGTCGAACCAGAAATGAACTGAGTGAGAGAGATCACAGGGCAACTGCAAGCAGAATAAACAGAAACCACAGCCGAAGCTCGAGCTAAGCAGACTGCTACACACGATGCCACAGAAGTAGAAGCTGAAGCTAGTAAGGCAACGCACTGGATTAAATGAGGACCGACCGATGGCAGCGGCGACAAGCGACACCGCCAGCGACAGAAAGAAAATATCAAACTAAACAAAAGTTGTGAACAAAAGGCGGCTTGCTGTAAATGAGCTCGGTTACGCACACATGCACAATAACAGTTCGCACTCATATAGCACAGCAGATTGATGCTCTCTTTCTCTCTATCTCTCTCTGATACTGATACATTTACAGATACGGATACACAGACAGACGAGATGGCATACGCAGAGACAGAAGATAAAACCGCCACTTTGATACGAGAAAAGTTCAATTGAAATGATTTTTAAATTGAAAATGAGGCGGAAGATAAGCGCGATAAATACAGCTTATCTATATACGATGCTTACATGGACAAGTGAAATTATAAAGTAGCCACGTACGACCTTGACTCTCAATGTCTGCCTTTTCAAGGGATTCGCATACGCAATATTTATCAGGCACCTTCAAAAAAGATTCTTGAGCCCGGTTGATTATTTACAATAGATAACAATATGAACAATCTATTTACAGTACTACGCGCTACCGTTTCGGCTGTGCACCTGTAATATTTACGCACCGCTGACTGCAGTTGATTCACCTGTCTGTTTCTTGCAGTCTGCAAATAAATATTTCCCTATCATGCAGCTATCCATAAATCTCCCAGATAGTCACAATTCGTTGTCGGAAGCTGGGGAATAATAGGAATTAACGCATCATAAATTCCTTAAGTTTGAATATGGTTTATTGAATAAGAATTTATGCTCATGGTATAAAGTTAGTTCAAAAACGGATGTCTTCGTATCTCTACAGCGGATAACCTTTTATATTTTGATTTACACAGAAGCGATGTCAAGAGATGTTGAGCATCTGGACTGATCATTTTAGCTGTTTCAACAGACATATCAAAATTTTTCGATGTTATGCTCTTCCAAATATCTGCCCTATTATGGTCTTCATGACCAAAGGGAAATCGACGAAACAGCATATGGTATAAGGTAATGCCGAAAGACCAACAATCAACGCGAAATTCATAGCCCGAATAAGTGATAATCTCGGGTGCCATATAATGAGGAGTGCCGCACCATTGCAATAGTTCTCGCCCATGGTAATAAATGGCCAATCCGAAATCGGCGATCTTCACAGTTTGGATATCGATGCTATTTTTGTTTGGATTTTGTTGTAAACCAACAAGTAAATTTTCCAACTTAATATCCCGATGAATTATGCCTTTCGAATGAATATAATGCATTCCTTTGGCTACATTTTTCATGATAAATTGCACTAAAGCTTCGGGAAAAATTGCACGATCAGTCATTAGTTCAAACAGGTCACAATTCATGCGCTCGACCACAATGAAAATATGTTTGGGTTGCTCAACCGAATAAATGAGTTCGATAATATTGGGATGACTTTGAAGAGTGCGCAAGATCTTAATTTCGTTATGTAGTTCAGAACTGAACTGTGATATGCAATCTTTATCGACCATTTTAACTACATACAGCTTACTTCTATCAGCTTTTCCAATGCCCTCGAATATTACCGACGATTTATTCCGAAAAATGTAATTCGGCACGTCAATATATAAACTAATTGACTGTGGTAGATCAAGGATATCAAAGTCTACCAAACTTTTCTCATTTCTTCGTTTAGGGGCAGTATAATATTTTCCTCGCAGATGTATCATATTTCCCAGCAACTGGGTATAGTTTCTATTGACCTTATAGCCCACATCCATGAAAGCTTCGTATTGGCAACAGCAGACAATTATGTCTCCATCAAGGATGTCATCTACCTTCAAAATAGAAGACCCATCGATGCGGTAAATTCTTCTAATTGCAGACTTTAGAGCAACATGCCGTCGTAATGCCACGGTAAGTGTCTCTAAAAGGATTTCCAATGACTTATAGTGTTTTTTCAAAACCGGTATCGAAACTCCTTCAAAGTGTGGATCTTTGTTGCGTAAAAACAAGGTACGTAGCGCTTTATTGGGATTTCGTTTTCGTACTCTACTATTTGTTAATGTTTCTTCAGTATGTTGACGTTGGAATACATGCCTCCTCGCTTTTTTCTGTGGTCCGTGGAAGGTCGAGCTTCGTTTCATTATAAAAATACTGTGTTGGACGTGTTTTTCTTTAGGGTAGTTTGTGACTTATGTCAGATAAGCATGATTTGACAAGGCTACTGGAAAATAGATTTAGATAGATAACGCAATGTTTGTGTACATTTATTCGTACTGAAACTGTTGGTATGCAGTTTCCAGGCGGCAGTCAATTTGTAATATGGTTCCGCGTCACATAAGGTATGGACTCGAGGGGAGGAAGGTTCAAAATATAATAACTACATAAATTATGTCACGTTCAATTGTGAATGTGACTGACGACTGGTGACTGGCAAGCAACGCTGATGTAGAGCGCCCAAGCAGCTGTGAAAATTGAATAATCAGCTTAGTTGCGCAGCTTGATAATACGCGACCCCAAGATGTGCACTGCCACAGTGTGCTGAAACACATACATAGACATGTATGTATATGTAAGTAGTAAGTATATAAGCACACATACATACTTTCCTCCTCATAGCGATCCAAGTGCAAATTTGTAGGCAATCATTGGCCATTTTATTGTTAATTCGCATTAAACGCATAGTACGGTGACTGCTGGAGATTATTTTTAACTTGCAGCCAGGCTTGCTTTTAGCTTGTCTTTGCAATTATCATATTTTTGAGACTTTTGCAGGTGAAATATTTTCGAATGCAATATTTGCATTGATAACGAATTCGTTTTTAGTTAAAATAAATTAAGTCACAAAGTAGCTCAAATGAAAAATGCAAGCAGTCCAAGCAGCTTCCAGCTTACTTCACAAAACTCTGCCACCAATTTTTTAAGCAAGCAGTAATTAATTTGGAATATCATCATTTTTTTTAAACCATCTCAAAAGTAATCCACAAAATATTTCACTTTTCTTCATTGTAAAAATATTGTAGCATACTTATTTATTTAACTATGTTAACATACCCTGTTGGCGCTCTGTTACCAAAAATCAGAGAATGTTATTATATATAATATTTATGGTTTTCTGGCAAAACTAAATTGATTGAAGTACAGCTAAAAAAGGCAAAATAACCTAGATGATAGTGTATCTAAAATTTAGTTTATTTAAATAATAAATATATATAAAAAATGTACAATTTTAAAAGAATCAATTAAGAATCACAATTTTCATACGTGATCTAACTGTAGAGTGAGAAGGTTAAATGTGGGACGACGAACATAAGAAAATTCAAATAAAAAAGATTGGAACAGTTCCAGCTCTTTAATCTAGTAGACCTGTAACAAAAAAAAAATGATTATAATCCCAGTTTTCTTGATGGTGAATCAGAGTACACTAACCTCGCAAGGACGTTCTTCTCATATTCACCCTCAACATTACCTGTGGGTGTGTACCTGCAGACCACGAAGTTTATTCCCTTTGCACTGAAATATCGAATTAAAGCTTATGCAATACTTTGTTCTACAATATGAATAGTTTTCGGTACTCACCTTTTTGCCCTTCCAGCTCCCAAGGTATCTGTAGCGCTCCAGACCAGTTGGGTGAAGTGGCCGGCCATAGAAAATCCAGGTTTTCTAAAATTGTATAATTTAATTTCGTGGTACCAATCCACAACGCACTGAATTGGATTTGAAGTTGTATAACAAAGGTTCTCACCGAATGGTCCTGAAGCATGCGTGAGTTCTCCTTTTGCAGCTAGTTCCTGAATTGCAAATAATATTGCATTTGTTATGTTTTTTTTAGGAAGTTGTTATCTAACCTTACCACTGCATACTTTTGACATTCAACGCTCAACGCATCGTTCAACTGGAGATCTCCTGTGCAATTTGCGGAAATGGTTATGACTTTCCAAACATTCATGTGCAAAGTCTGCTAAAGCTTCACGAAACTGAGTAAAAAGTATGTGAACAATAAGAGAAAGTAAAGTCGTTATTCGACACAACTTACTATACATGTTGATAATGAAATCCATAGTAAAATTAATTTTAATAAAAACATTTTTTTGTTTAACTGAAATTTTGGATGTTATTTTGATTATTTTTTGTAAAAAGTATAATTCAAACTGAGCTGAAACTCATTACAATTAGATATCCCGACGTCGGCTTTCTGGAATTCAGTTATCATTAAAAAAAGGCAATATTTCATAATTATATTCCAGGCTTTATTGTAATTCAAATTTTCTGCAAATCTGAGTTTTTTGGGTATCTCCAATTGTAAAAGTGATATTGCGAGAGCCCAAACAAAGGATAATGTGATGCGTTCGTAGACTAGGATAATTCTATTAGTACGTTCTGTTTGATACAACGCCTCGTCCACCCGCATACACGCATATTATTAAATACTTATTTGTAACCGATAGAAGGGTATTATAACTTTGTACCAACCAGAATTAGAAGGCATGGCAAACCCATGAACCCAAGTTGATCCAAATAATTAGGAAATTAGGTTACAAACTTGCTGTGGAATTAAACTTGTAACGGGAATAGCTTGCCTTGACGGGTTTTCAAGTTGGGCAAAGATAAACTCAAAGTATATTTAATAAATTAAAATTATTATAAAATGATAAAAATTAAATAAAAACTGCGATATATATTACAATACAAAACGTGCGTGTGAGACTGCTCTAGCAAACACGTAAACAACTTTATTATGGGCTTTCAATGGCCCCGGGAGGGTTTTTTGGATGAATATGGGAAACTTTATAACACTTGACTATTTACACCTGATATTGCATACGAAGTAAGGAAAAGTTTGTTGGCTTTGGGTATAGACTATATAAGTACAAGGCTTAGACTACGTAATTGTGTGGCTATGTAGTGGTAAATGTGGGTTTGCCTGTGAGTAAATGTGTATAAATGCTGCAACACTTATCGTATGTACAATGTAATGCTAAGTAATTCTTGTATGTACCTACTAACTACTACTAAAATCTACCATAATTTTATAATGAAATTTGCATTAAATATTCTTCTGCTCACAATGTCACAAAATGGCGAAATCTGGACGAATCATGTGGGGCTCTTTGAGTGAGAGTGTGTGTGTGGAGGTGAGCAATGTGCATGATGCCTATACATATCTATGTCTCGATGTAACTATCCTGCCTTACATAGCTGCACCATTGTAATGTTGATACATCTCATCCCAGAACCGCTGACGCTCTGGCTCCGGATTTGTCTTCATGTTTAACTCGTTGGAAATGTCCAAATAATTAAGACTGTTCATTACATTTGTGGAATCAATGGGCGTCCATTTTGTGGTCAGCACAGGATCCTCAACGTTCGGCGTAGGCGTACTAAAAAGGGTTACAAGTTGATACATTTTCAAACTAAACGTGAGGGGTCAGCACTTACCCGTATTTAGCAAAGTTTGTCCACATGCGAACCATGCGATTCTTGACCTGCACTTCCATAGACTTCGGGTCTAGACTCAAATTGAAGAAGCCAAACTTGAATAGGTAGCCCATCTCATCGCCATGACAGACACCTGGCCTGGGAATACCCAACATCCGCTTGTACAGTCCCAGAGCCCCATCGAAGGAGAATCTATACAAATAAACTGGAGCATTGCCGTATCTCGCGTGGTTGCGTGCCGTGCGGCGGATCCCTTGCAAAAACATGAGATCGGTGAGGAGCTACGAAACGTGTATGATGGCTAAGTTAAGTTGTGCTTTAATCAGTGACATCACTTTAGCTTACCGCTATCATCTCGTCCACAGACTCGAGCCCAACGTGCTTGTTACCCAGATAGAATGAGCGTATATCTCGAGTCACCCTATCATGGGCGTCTGTCACGTTCAGATCGTGTGGCACTAGACGCCCAAAGTCATTCTCAATAATTTGCAAAAGCTGTGGGTTTTTCCGAAGCCCTGCGAATAAAAGATAATGAAATATTTGAATTTGAACAATAAATAAGGATTACCCACGTCTTATGAACAGCATAGCTTCGTGAGTGTTGTAGCCCGTCATGTAGGGAACATCGCTGTTGAAGTTGTGCGCATCGTACATCTCACTGGGATGTTCCGTGAGGAAGGGCTCTTCGAGATATTCCACTTCTCGCGAGTTTTTGTTCCAGTAGCCTTCCACAACGGGAACGAAAGGCAGGCCAATGTTGTTTCGCTGATCCTCGGCCGTTAGAGTTGTAGGTGCTGCTTCGACCAACTTCATGGCGGGTACACGGCGCAAGAAGTCCAAGATTTCCTCGGTATTATTAGCACCTACATAACCAAGATTTGCTGCAAGTCGAGCTGCTCTCTGGCTCGAACTGGCTGCCATGGACCAAGGATTCAGTGCTGAGCCGCTCTGTGAGATGGCGCGATGGAAAAGACCCTTTGCCATGGGAGAGAGCAGGAGAAGTTGCACTGATGATGCACCAGCGGATTCCCCAAAAATTGTCACCTGCCCTGGATCACCGCCAAAGGCTGCAATATTATCCTGAACCCACTTAAGGGCAAGTAACTGATCCTTAAGTCCTTGATTGCCCGGTGCATCTGGTCCAGCAGTGAGGAAACCAAGCGGACCAAGTCGATAATTAAAAGTGACCAAAACGATGTCCTCAGCTACCAGATAGTCAGGTCCATAAAGGAAGGAGTTTCCCGAGCCAAAGGAGAAGCCACCTCCATGTAGCCACACCATGACAGGCAGCTTCGGCTGTGAACTGGATAAGAACAGAAGATGCACTAAGAATATTTCTTTTTCATTTCCATTATCTGCTTACTCGTCCTCCTTGGGCATGCGGGTGGTAAATACATTCAGAAAGAGACAATCTTCGTCGCCCTTAAATGTATCCAATATCATGTTCTTGTGTGGACAACTCTGACCCTCCCTCGAGGCATCTCTGACTCCGGACCAAGGTTTCTCTGGCTCCGCAGCACGGAATCTGAGGAATATATATATATTTTAGAAATGTATATCAGGAATTTTCCCCACACTTACCTTCTTGCACCAATTGGTGGCGCGCCATAGCGCATGCCCTTGAAGCTGTAGTAGCCGCCTCGTTCCCCGGATCGATATTTTTGGTAGCGACCTCGCACCTTACCCAACGTGGTACTGGCCACTATTTCACGTTCCTTCTGCAAACAACATTGAGGTAAATAACCGTAAGTAAATCTCGCGCTAAGAATTCGAGCGTGTGAACTTGCAAAGCATTTCGGAGTATCAAAAGTGGCTGCTCTCGAATGTTTCTAATTTTTGCACCATGCCAAGTACCTGCGATATTGCATTTACTTGTGTGTTTGCTTGCGCAATCGCTGCAAGAATTTGCAAAAATTAATCTTGGTCAGCGTTGGAGTACACAAAAGCAGGTCATGGTAAAAAAGTTTCGCAACTACAGTCTCGGCCAACTGCCAATGGCCAATGGAGCCGGTTCTTATCCAAATTAGGTAATTGATTTCGTTTATTGAGGCGTGCAACTCTTTCTTTGTTCTTGAAGCCAGGCGAACGTACGTATGCCCAGATCTGTCGACTTAGACTTGACCTCGTCCACAGTAAACACGGCAAACATGGCCAGCTGCCACTGGCGTTGTCAGTGAGCTCGATTGATTCATACAAAGAATCTTGCATATTTGACATTTGGCGATAGCCAAGGTTTGTTTTGCTTACCCGCAATGATCTCACCACCTCCTGCACCACTCGCATGGCCCGCGAGGGCAGCAATTGCACCAACGAATTGGGATGCGAGGTCAGCGTTTTCCATGCCGTCGTCTCCTGCAATTACAAAGGTCGTGTGTGCTTTTAATTGAATTAACTGCAATTTGCAAACATGCCCAGTATGCGCGCCTTGTGCAAACGCAGCGCTCAAGTTCACTCACTTACTCACTGACTAACTGATTCGCTGTAGGTATTTACCAGCTACACTCACACACATATAATGTTGCATTAATGTTGACAATTTAGTTATTGTCTCTGTCTGTGTCTCGGGCTGGACTTGCCCGCTTTTAATGATGTTAACGGGCAACCTTGCTGCCAGGCAAATTTCGTTTAATTGAAATGCCATTTGCATCATACGAAAGAGGCAAAGCAAGCGCAAAGACAACAACAACAATGGCAGCAGCACGTGCAGCCAACGCTTTACAGTTAGATGAAGCCACAAACAAACACACATGAGTACAATATATACTTAAAGCTGGTATATGGCAGACAAACGTCTGTCAGCTGTCACATTAGCCGGCGTGTGCCCCAGGCCGAAATGTATCTGTATCTGTATCTCGCTCACTTGTAACTTGAAGTGAATCATGACACAGTTGGACAATGTCTTGGCGCACCAAAATCAACATCGTTGAATGGTTTCAAGTTCACATTTTATAACACTCGATGCTAATTTCTTTCTGTCTCACTTGACCCGCTAGCTCCGTGGGTCGGCTTCAACTTCTCCAACTCGGCATAATGCGATGTTATGCTAATGTGGGTGTAGCCGGTTATATAAAACAGTTTTGCTTGAGCTTAATTCAAATTGATTTGCTTAATTTGGCGCTGTGTGACCATAAAACACATATTTATAACTGTTGTTCGCATTGTTTACTTTGTTGGCGGCTTTTGCGATAATTGCTTGGGGGAATTGAAGTGCCCCACAGCTTGTTTGAACTGGGTCAGTCTGCTATATTTGCTATGGGCCATATACAGATACTATTCCTAACAGTCTCTTCTCTGGAAAATCGTATACTTTATTTACGTAGTACTCTCCCAAGTTTAAACTGGCCATCGTCAGGGGCTTTCGCACAAAAACGATGCCACTTATAATGTATACATTATGTAAGCAGTGAGACAACAACAGCAACAATAACAGAGAGCGCTTTCACGCTACGCTCGAATTATAAAAATAAATACAACAAAACAAATGCAGTCCGGCAGATCGCCAACTACGTTGCAGCGCTGCCACTGCCCGATGCAACAAAGTAGAAAGTTGCAGCAGCAAAATGAAAAGCCAACATCAAAAAAATTAGCAACAAATACAAACAAAACGCAGATTGCGTAAGTCCGCTGAGTGAATTGGCAAATTATGTTGTTCAAAAACGAACCTCAGTTATGCTCGCAGAATGTTCCATATCCATATCGAGTGACGATCCGGAAGAAGAAACTCTCTCTGTGCTGGTTGTCACTCTGTCAGGTGTTGTTGTTGTGGTGCCCACTAGGAACATCGCTTTGCCTAGTAAATCTTGCAAATCACCAGCAACGGAACCCGCTACATCGCCATCCACGGGCAGCACAGCCTCTGCCTCTAGCGACTGCGACTGCGACTCATCGCTATGGGAATCCAGCAGCGCATTGTCATATCGATCAAATTTCATGATGTTGTTCGGCTCGCGTGGACGCTCCACACAAATGGCAAAGACAATGAGTGCAATTGCTAGAAGAAGGGCCAGGGCAGCAAATGCAGCTGAGGTACCTGGGCGGCACGCCATGACGGGATGGGCGTCGCTGTTGGGGTCTCTATTTATGCAACACTAGCGTTGACAATTGCCAACAATTGCATACGGCGCAGCACACTGTGCAAATGTTTTACGGTCTTTGTTGCGGTTGCCTTTGCCTTTGCAGTTTCAGTTGCAGCAACGGCACGCGTCGCAATGCGAAACTGTAAACTGTGATTTATTGAACAGTCTCAGCTGTGTGGGGCAACTGACACACTACCCTAGCGCACTGTGAGTAGCGTCGCACACTTCAGGACCGAGCTTAGCCTTGCGTTGCCTGTTGCCTGCTGGCTACATCCGTTGCTGCTGCTACTGTTGCACTCGCGGCCACAGTCGACGGACTTTTGAGCCGTGGCACAACTAACACGGCGCATATAATTCGCGCTTGCTTTGCTCTGACTATATACTCTCTTTTTCTTCGGGGGTTATATAATCTGTAGTACACTACGAATTAGAAGACTAAGATTATATGAAAAAATTTTTGGTATTTTCCAACTGACCTTTACTTGTTATTTATCAACAGTGTTAACAATGTTTTCTCACACACTAAACATATTTGAGTTGACCATGTTCATCATGCCAAACTCTTTTAAAGTGTATCTCAAAGTTCGGCTCGCCAGTGTAAGCTCAATCTATTGTTTTAATTGCACTTGTAGTTAGTTATCGCTTGAACTGTTGGGATTTTAGCTACATATTTCGAGTGTTTGTTACAGTTTTAGTTACCCTGTAAAATGTATCTCAAGGGGATGGCCAATGGCTTTCCAGAGAATATAATAGATAAATGTGTGCAGAATATCTCCTAGTCGAGCACTCTATTGAGCATTCAACACTCCAAAGCTCATAACTGCCTGCAGACGCCGTCATTGTTGTAGCTGTTGTTAAAGTTGGTTCACTTGTTAGCTTGTTATTGCCTGCAGTTAATATATATATATCTCTCAATGTTATCGGAGAGCCAACGGAAATGTATTTCGATAGTAATTAAGTCATTTACTTTAATTACAATTGCAGTCGAATTAGATACCAAATGTTGCTTTGCATCGGAGGTGTTAGCAGGTTTATTATACAAGTTATGTTAGATTTTACATGACACAAAGTGATTAGGTTACAAGGTCAACACGCAAAAAGGTTCCTATTTTACATATACACAAAGTTGAATAGAAAGAGGGAGAGACAGAGAGAGGGGAAGAGAGAGACACACATTATGATATTATGAACCGGGGCTCACCTGACTCAAATCTTCAATTATCATATACAAAATGTGCTGCAGAGTCGAATAACTATACTGTCCTCTCATGGAGTGAGATACCTACAATCAGCAAGAGTTTAGATAAGGCACACATGCGATTTCCATAAGAATTTTCAATGTGAATATCATTGTAACCTCTGCCCGACCCACCAATTTAATTCTAATTAAGTGAAGACTTCCATTCATTATCCGCCTTAGTGCGGTAATTTATTCATTTTGCTTTGGCTCGAAGCTGAATATCATTGGCTTTGGCAATGTAATGTTTAATGCTGACACAAGATTCAAGATCAGATACCAAATACGCGCACTCAGTTGTCATTCACGCGCATTGGGCACAGAATCTGACTGAGAAAAGCCATGGCCATGCAAGCAATCGAATCGAACAACAAGTGAATAAGTGAACAACAAGTGAATAGCTCAGAAAATATTTGTGTTTTCTGCGGATCATAAACCGCAGCAGCAATGGCGCAGAGAATGGGTCTGGGTGAATCTTTAAGTTGCTGCTGTAACGTGCCTTGCCAGTCCATAAAATCCATTAACAGCCGCCTGTAAATGCACTCTCGAGGCGGCAGTGGGCAATAACTCACAGACTCTGACCAGCGACAATGGCTCAATGTTCATTTCAGGCAGCTGCGAGTGCTGGAACTAAATTTGCGACATGTTGTCAAAAGAGCACACGCTGCAGACAGTCGGACAGACAGACAGACAGACAGATAGACAGACAGACAGTCTGACAGAAGTTGTGGCTTTAATTTAATGCCAAAAGCGTTGTAAGCAAATTTCAGCTCTGGCACGCTTCGTGTGCTGTTAATTGCGACGGTTTCTTTGTTTAAACACACACACACACACACTCACTCACACACACACCTAGTGTAGTATTTTCTTTGCACTTACCTTTAACGTATTGGAAATCTTTCCAGCGCGCGCTATGGCCGTGCCAAAAGTTGAGGGCGCTATGGCAATGGACGCGCTCTCATTGCACAGCAGCAGAGGAAGCAGCAGAAAGGCGAGCAGTATCACCGGACTGGAGAGTCTCTTGCGTATCATCATGTGTTTGGGACCCTTGGACTGCGACTAGGCAAACGAAAAGCGAATAATGCATTAGTCGAATTCGACTCGACAGCCGATAATGTGTTTGCCAACGCACAACAACACACAAGAAAACACAAAACACCGCACCGCACCGAACCAAACTAAACTGAACTGAGCCCACTGCGACGCGTTGCTTCTCAGACTACTTCTTGGTCAGGGCCAAGCTGCGAATGTCAACAGCTCGCGCCATCAGCAGCGGCGGCGGTGGCGGCGGCAGCAGCTGCACAACTGAGCTGAACAGCACTGCGCCGAGCTGAGCTTGAACCACTGCGAACCACCACGAGCCGAGTCAGTTTTCCGGCGACTATAGCTGCGGTGTCTTACATTTAATTGGCTGATATTAATTTCGCATTTGTTGACTATAGCCGGTCGTCAGTTGTCACTGTTGTTGTTGTATATAGTTGTTGCTATTGTTGTTTGTGCTGGTCAGTTTTAGTACGAAACTAATACAGACATTATTCAATTTTGCTTTTGCCGCTAGTTTGAGGTCATTGAGCGCACTTGGTGGCTCTGACTAAATATTTGCATGCTCACTGGGCGTATGATTAATAAGTTATGCATACGGTGTCGTTTTCGGCCACTGGTTTCGCCTATTGTGCCTTTTGTGGTGCTATTGTCAGCTATGGAATTTGCCATTAACATTAGTCGACCCAATGGCAGACGAGGTTAATTAACTGCGCAACGGAAAAGTCTATGGCAAAGCCGGAAAACATTGCAGAAGGTTACGATAACAGCTTCAATTCGCATCATCATCTCTAATTTAGTGAAGTTCTAATTAGTCCACAGTAAGTCGTGCTAATTGTTAGCCAACTAATTAGCCCGACTAGCGGAACTGCGTCAAACTTGTCAAGAATTACTTTGCCATTGAGTTTATTCTGGGACTAACATAGGAAAGATTACCCAAAGACTTGAGCAACAAACTTGTTTAAGCCAATCAAATTACATACATATATCACATAATATTCGAATTAACAACTCGTAGTGCGCTGAGGCGCCGCTTTACAGCGAATAAATTTGCCGTCGCATCATTGAGCATCAACAACAAAAACGCGCGACGCTGCCGACACGCCCCCTCTTTAATGCCAAGCAACAACTGCAACTTGAAGCGCACAATGCATAACAGGCATGTGTGAGTGTAGGGGAGCTGAGGTGAGGCAGGTGGGCATCGCTTAAGCCAGTAACCCACTTCCTACTTGAGGCAAACGCTCGACGATCGGCACTTGGATAGCTCGGCCTCAAGTGCGACGACATTGCCGTTGTTGTGGTCTGTTGTGGTTTTCATGTGTTTGTTGTGTTCATGGTGGCCAAAGCTAACAATGCTAAGGAAACACTTGCACTTTCGTGGAAAGTTGTTTGGCGAGTTGCAAACACAAGAGAGAGAGAGAGAAACAGAGAAATATGAAGAGCGATAGATAAAAATCAGCAGGGGAGAGAGAGACTAAACAAGAGCGATAAAGAGAACCAGCATTGAAGTTAAGTAAGCTGTATCTGTGAGCATGCTTATGACCCATCAATGAATACACTTGCATGCATTCAAAAGCAATATTCACACGAATTCACATTCATATCAAAACACTCATAAATACTTATAATCGTATGCAAATTAGCTTGGGCAACATTGCATTTAAATTGGTAACACGACGATCGAATGGCCAGCAGAATGCGCTGATTTTGCAATGAGCAGTTGTAAGAGGAAAGAAAGAAAGAGCGAGAAAGAGTGAGAAGGAGGGGGGAAGAGTGGGAGAGAATGCGAAGGAGGGGGAGAGCCATGAGCCAACCAACTGAGCGGCAAATTAGCTGCAATCAAACGAGATATTAACAACCGAAGGCAGGTGGCAACCAGCGCGAGAGAGTGCAGCCGGAGCAACCGTAGCAAGGAGCACTGTAGGCTGAAGACAGACACAGATGCAGTATGGACAAACCGGGACTCTAGCTGGAGCGGGCGGTGGCAGATAAAACTCGGTCAGGCAGCGGCATCGACTACTGCGACTGCGACGATGAGAGTTGACTCCGTCTGAATACCGCTATGCAATGCGGAATTACGTAAGCAACGATCAAAACAAAAAAGGTAAATATTGAAGAAAAAATAAATAAATAAGTCAAACACGTTGAAGACCCGAAGGCGGCCCAAAAACGAGCCGAGCAACGACAGCAACGCTAGCGACAACGGCAGCAAAAATGATCTGCGAAAAAGCTGCAATGAGTGAGAGTGTTACTTTTGTAGACCCAAAGAGACTGACAGAGATGGATAGAAAGAGAGTTAGAGAGAGAAAGAGATAGAGAGAGTGGAGGCCATAACAATAAAACAGCTGCTTGGATGATAACGTGACCAAGAGAGTTTTGGCCAGCTTGCGAGCCATTTAAATTATTCAGTCGTACAAATTGAAACTAAACGTCAAATTTCGCTTGACCTCTTATATAAAACCGGCAGGCTGAAAACGGAACTAATATACGCGATCTGGCCGATTAGGCACGTAAAAGAGTCGAAGTCGGTTGTTGTTATTTATGCTTGCCGTACGAACAGCTAACTGGTCAAACATTACAGTGCGCCAGTTGGCGGACAAATAAAATCGAATTTGACACACATGTGTAGATTTTATAGTTTACTATACAAATAGGTATATATTATTTCTGGAATTGGGATTATGACTCAACGGTCACGGCAAGTGTGAACAAACATTTTCCGCAACTGTTTTCAATGACAACGACAAACCGATTACCGTTTAGCGCCTACCGATTACCGTTAACCGTTAGCCGATTGCTGAATATTGTTTAGAGCACGCGATGTGGTCAATGCATACAAGTATAGTATAACACAAACAAAATGCACTGCACAAGTTCAAGTTTGTCGCCTAAGTCTTTCGTTCGTATCGCGCTAGGCGCATTACTCCTCTGATGTCGCGTACCGAAAATGGACTCGTGTGTGTCTCGTCTGACTGTCGCCGTCGAACTGAGTCTGTGGCTGGCCGGCGGAGCGCTTAAGCGTCAAATTGCTCTTTCCATACGCGCTGTGGCGCTTCGTCTCGCCGATGATGAGAAACGTCGAGCAGAGCGAGAGGGCGAGCGGTAAAGTTGGCAGCATTGAGCGGCATCCTAAATGCCTAACAGCCTAACAGTTCGTTGGCGGTTCGGTTTCTGTTTCTGGTGGCAAAACAAATCTCAAACTAAACGACAACGAGCCACGAATAAATTATGCAAAAACTTATTTTGTTTTTTGGTTTTCTTTTTCTATTTGGTAATTTGCATGTAAAGTAAATGGGCAAATGGCAACTGGCAGCAGCTAGCGACAACTTTGTATTCTTGACCAAGATCGGACGCTTTCGAGCACTTCTTCAGCTCGTTAATCTATGGACACGTGCAATGAGTTGGGAAGGGGCTGGAAAAGCGGTTGGCCGTGAACCGAGATGTGGCTGCCTGCGACTGTCAGACGCTCTTCGTTTTAGATCAAGGATACAGTATTATAGCCCAACATGACTTTATTACATTATAGTCAGGTACATCTGCGAAATCCCCCAAGTTGACATTGCCAGAATGTACAAATGACTATTGAGTGACAGCTGTAAATGGCATTAGGAGGCGGAGGCAGCGGCCCGTGAGGTGTGGTAATAATTTATTAATGGTCCATTGTGGTGATTAAGTTTTCACTAATCGTTGCGTGTTGTGCAAGCAATTCATCTCACCTGACCTGTCAATTAATGGTAATCAGCTCCACATTCACATGCAGCGCCTCATGTGACCTTATTGGATCCGCAGCATCTGCACTTGACTAGGCAAACAGCTTGCTCGTTCGAAGGGGTTCGCTAAGTCTTCGCAGCGCCAGAATGCAAACAAGCCTCGAAAATTATATTCGAAACTCAAATTACTGTCAGATATATGAATACATTTTGTGCATTCAACGCGAAGCTGTTTGTTCTGCTGGCTGGAAAGCGGGTCACCATATTGTTCTATACAAATATTTGGACGGGCGTAAATTACAAAAAATATGCGCACAAAATAAAATGTGCTGTCTCCCACCTGAATGGGGGAAAGGGTCCCCTCTGACTCTGCATCGGTTGGGCAAACAAGAATTTCGAAAGCGACCCGGTAGTTAAAAAGCTATAAGCAAACTGACGCATTCTGTACATATAAAAAAAGGGCAACGAGATTGATGAGAGCGCCATCAACGAGGGAGAAAGGCAACTAGGCACTGGAGCTATGAAGTCCCGTTGAAGCCGCGGTTCAGGGTCAACTGCAAAGCACTGCAAGTAACATACTGCACTAAGCTGTCGTCATAAGATTCTCGACGACACGTTAATTCCCGTTTTACCTTATAAAGTAAAAACTTCATTAAAAATATCAATTCCAATTAACTGTACCTACCTACAACATATTTTACTTGTTAACCAAGTCGGGCCCTCTCCCTACTGAATTAATTTAAAAATAAAAAAAATAATAACAACAAAGCTACAAATGAAATAAAATTGTATTGTGTCTTGGCTGAAATGGGATCGTGTCTTAGGATTGTACTGAAGTGCAAGCAGTGAACTGTTTACTTTATGCTGTCATCCGGGACACATATGGGATCGTGTCTTCGAAAACAAAATCTGTTTGTGAAAAAAAACATCTGGTTTTTTTTTCCATTTTCAATTCGAAATTGCAGCAAAACCAAATGAGATGATACCGACATATTTTTCAATCTATCTTATTATTTTACACAAGCTTGCTAGTTCGTAGACTGAACAGCTCACCTTGGAAAGGGCTGCAGTTTCTTTTTCGTTTTTAAGACGCCCTTCTTTTAAAAACGTAAAGGTATCGAAAAGTGGGGCAGCGAAAAATTGTTTCTAATATTTCACTATAAACAAAAAATTTTTATTAAGTTTCATTTATTTAAAACGCAATAGATGGCGCCTTCAAACATGAATGGTAGGTGTGTGTCTTGGCTAAATAATTCTTAAAAAATAACTTACAATAGGGGGCGCAAGATTCCAAATCGCAGCCAACTTCAACTTATACAGTGTTGCGTTTACAGTTTTATGTAAAATGTTAAATGTTTACAGAGCGAGTTTCCCAAAATTCCATACAATTTTGTATCCCAGGTGATAGCATAAGTAGCATAATAACAGTACACTGCTTGCCTTTCAGTCAAGACATGATCCTATTTGTGTCCCGGAAGTGTGTATCGGATCACTTGTAATAAATATTAAATTTGTGTTTTATTACTATCTTATTTGAAGTAAACAGCTGAGTGAAAAATAAAAGTGTTTCTAAAATTTTAATCACGTTTAATTACATAAAGAGATTTCATTGCTTACCCCACATGTATAATCATTGATAATGAGAGTATAAGTATAACAATTCGTTTAATTACAACAAATGGATTCTTCTCGTTTATCTTACTACTACATATTTATAATGAGTTCCTAACGATGACACATGCTCCTGAGCAGCTCAGAGTATACAAAATTCACAAGCACAAACCCGAAAATTAATAAAATTAGTAAGGTAAGTCCAATACGTCCACATAGTAAAGAGATAAAACTAAGGTTATAGTATGACATAATGGGTAAATCTTGATCGGACAATCGCATGTGATCTGCGCCCTTATGTCGCAATACGTACTCCGTCCACCAGACAGCCTTTTCTAAGGGCTTAACAGGCTGATCTCGAAAACGATCAGATAAGGCCTTGGCCCTAAACGTGTAAATCGGATTTTGCACCAGGTCCCTGATGCTGCGCATAAACCGTTCGGCGGTCATTGTGTTAATATTCAGATTTATAGCAATGCCTGCTTGTTGCATTCGTTGCATGTTGTCGAATTGATCGTAATACATAGGCAGACCAAGCATAGGAATCCCTGAGTTCACCGCCTCAATTATACTAAGCAATCCGCCATGTGTTATGAATAGTTTCAAGTTGTGGTGCTCCAATATCTTGCGTTGCGGCACTATTGGACTTACATAAATATTTTTCGATTTATTGGCAAACGTTTCCATTTCGTTCTTCCATATAACACGCTGATCCATCTGGGAGAAAGTTTCCAGTAGTATTTTTAGCATATCTTTGGGTATCAGTCTGTTGGCAATCTCTAAACCCAAGGAGAAATAAATGACGCCATTCTCAGCTTCATCCATAAAACTTTGAAGTTCCGAATCAAGAGGTTGACTGGGTGACTCCAAATGGATTCCGGCCACTTCTATCACATTGGGAGCATTGGATCTGACGCGACCCAAACTAAAGTGCTGGTTAATAAGTATTAACGAAAAACTTGTACGTCTATAATATAGTTTGGAGGCTGGATAAGGAAAATATTCGGTAAACAACTTTAGTTGACCAGGAAGGAAAACCATTTTATCCATTAGCAATTCCTCTGCAATGTATATCCAATTGTTCCACTTATCAATAAGGCTAGTTCCTTCTGAATATCCCATTGGCCAGATAGGCCTATAAGCACTGGGCGCCAAATTGCCAGCCATGTAGTCAACCATCCACGAGGAACCATATGCTGTTATACCAACTTGAGCGGCATCAAAGTGTTCAGCTATGCCAAAAAGGGCATCACATTGCACTGGCTCCATAAGAAGAACGTCAAAGTTCTCATTTGTATCATGAATCAAAGACTTTACTTCTGGATCGCTGAGAATAATCCGAGACATATTGTAAAGCAAATCGGCCAGCATTGATGCTTCTTTCCATTTGTTTGTAAGTAACTCGGGCTCATTATTGTTTATAAGATCTAAAAGAATTTAAATTATAATTTTAATTGATTTTCTTTTATTTTCAATAGATTGCTTATATAGCTTTTAAAGCTCTTATCAATAGTAAAAAAAATGTATTTATTTCAATGAACGATTATACCGATAAGATTATAATCATACTGATATACGTAACAGTTTCAATTACCGTCCTTAAGTTGTTAACAAGAGTAACACGAAAAGAATAATACAAACATTTTATAAATATTACTTACTATATATTATTTACTAAATGCATACAATAATGTTTTGCTCACCGTCGACCAGGTGATCCAAAGCTAAAATACGAATATGCCGAACGCCTTCAATGTCTGGCAAGTGTCCAACCGTTGAAATCCAAGTTATATTATGTCCATTACTGATAAGGGCTTTTATGTATGGTACAACCACCAAGTAAGAAGTGCTGAAGGAGTATGCGAATATGGCCAATATATTGGCAGATGCTGCTAAGCGTGTACACACAATTAAAGTCAAGAATGCAATCACATTTCTTGCCACCTTCATGTTTCTCTACGCCCGCTCATTGCGACATTCGATGACAAACTAACCATGCGAACCCTGCGCACTACACTTACTTGAAGAGCCGTAATCTTATCACATTGCGAGATAATGGAAAATATCAAACTCTCTCTCAGTTGTTTTTTTGCATATCTATAATTCAATGTTTTCGATGGCGACTGACCTTAGTCGACTATAAACTAATTAAATAAATAAATAAATGTATTAAGACCTCTACAAATACTTAGGGAAGTCGTTTGTTAGTTTTTCGAGGGAAGAACAAAGGTTTCTGATTCCCTCTCAAAGTATCAAATTTATTTAAAAACTTGTGGTTTAGATAATAATATTGCTTGCGAGAAATGATTACATTATTGTGTTGTGCATATCACATTGTAGTTTTTATTGACTTCTAAACGACAATGCAATTGAATATGACATTATAATGATTTTATTTGCTCAAATATTGATAACAACATGTACTGTATAGTCTTTTTCTTCTCTCTCACTCTTGCTTATTCCAAATACAGTTGTTTTCTTAACGATGGCCAAAGCTTCTTTGCAATTCCGAATACAGAAAAGTCAAAAGCGCAAAACCGAAAAATAATAGAATAATTAAGGTAAGTCCAATACGTACGAAAAGCAAAGAAATAATTTCAAGGTTATAGTATGAAGCGATGGGTACATCTTGATCAGATAGCCTCATGTGATCTGCGCCTTGATGCCGCAACACGTACTCCGTCCACCAGACAGCCTTTTCTAGAGGCTTAATTGGCTGGTCTCCAAAGCGTTCAGATAATTCCTTGGCCCGAAGAGTGTAGCACGGATTTTGAAGTAAATCTGTGATGCCGTCTGTAAGCTGCTTGACGGTCATCGTATTGATATCCAGAGTTTGTGCAAGGCCTGCTTGTTTCATCCGTTTCATGTTATCGAACTGATCGTAATATATAGGCAGACCGAGCATAGGAATCCCCGAGTTCACCGCCTCAATTATACTAAGCAATCCGCCATGTGTTATGAATAGTTTCAAGTTGTGGTGCTCCAATATCTTGCGTTGCGGAACTATTGGACTTACATAAATATTTTTCGATTTATTGGCAAACGTTCCCATTTCGTGTTTCCAAATAATACGTTGGTCCAGCTTAGAAAAAGTTTCCAGTAGTATTGTCTGCAAGTTTTTTGGAAGTAATATATTTAAAATTTCCACACCCAAGGAGAAATAAATGACGCCATTTTCAGCTTCATCCATAAAACGTTGTAGTTTGTGATCAAGATGTGAGCTGGGTGCCTCCAAATGGATGCCAGCCACTTCGATTACATTGGGTACATTGGATCTGACGCTACCCAAACTAAAGTGGTGGTTAATTATCATCAATGAAAAGCTCCTACGCCTGTGATATAGCATGGAGGCTGGATATGGAAAGTATTCGGTGAACAGCTTTAATTGACCAGGCAGGAAAATTAATTGGTCCGTTAGCCATTCCTCTGCAATGTATACCCAATTGTTCCACTTATCAATGAGGCTGCTACCTTGTGAGTATCCCATTGGAGAAATGGGTCTATAACTGCTAGGTGCCGAGTTTCCAGCCATAAAGTCGATCATCCAAGAGAAACCAAAGGCTGATATTCCTACTAGAGAGGCGCCAAAATGTTCGGCTATGCCAAAAAGAGCGTCAGAGCCTATAGGTTCCATGAGAACCATTTCAAAGCTTTCATTTTTATCCAGAATCAAAGACCTTACGCTCGTATCGTTGAGAATAACCCGAGAGATGTTGTAGTGAAAAAGTGCCGCTAAAGAAGCTTCTTTCCATTTGTTTGTGAGATACTCGGGGTCTACCCAGTTCATTATAGCTGAAAGAATAGAGCGATATAATTGTTATTCATTCCTTTACAATGTTTTGTTAAATAGCTTGCTGGAATAGTATCAAGAGTAACTAAAAGTACTCGTGTCTGCGATAATAGGATCGATAAGAATTTTAATAGACCGATAAACTTAACGAGCTTCAATCATTTTATACACTTGAATTGCTTTTGTCACAAAACGCACGAAAACACACAGAATTTAAAATTATTTTGAATGAATTCAATCCTTTGCATACCATATATCAGTCTATCCATTGCCGGAACACGGATGTGTCGAACATCCTTGATGTCTGGCAAATTTTCAACGGGAGAAATTATAGTTAAATTATGTCCATTATCGACGAGGGCTTGTACGTATGGTATTACTACCAAGTATGGGGTACTGAAGGTGTACGAAAATATGGCCAATATGTTTGCGGATTCAACTAAGCGCACACACGAGACCAACGTCGACAATGCAATGACAATTCGTGCCACTCTCATGTTGCTCTATGCCCGTTCATTGCGATATCCGATGGCCAACTAACCATTCGAATTCACCTTGCGCTTTAGGCCTGCTAAAAATTTCAGTTATCTTATCAATTGTGCGAGATTAGGGCAAATAGCAAACTCTCTTTTCGTGTACAATCGCATATCTTTAACAAGGTTTATGAATCAGAGCTGATAATTATTAAAACAATAACATCAATATTGGTCGATTGAATTAGGTTGGTCAACGAGCCATAAAAATAGCATTTTTGTACAAAATAATTTTGAATTTGGCGCGCGTTTGATACACTGTTTGTGTTACTCGGACGTATATTAGCTGTCCTGCTTGCACATAACTAATTGATACGATTACGTTGATATATTTGTTTCACCTTTCTGTCCCGCTCTAAGCACGGCGCATGGTTTATTAGCGCCACCTTTGGTGATTTAGAGTTGTGTAGACTTTAGACTGCACCCTCTATCCTGCTTACAAAGAAACAGGACATCATGTTACGTTAACAGAGGGTTGTTTTCAATTCGAGAATCCTGCTATAGAGGGTAATTTAAACAGGGGGCAAATTAAAAACTCAGGCATACGTTAGGGAAATTCGTTACTTTTCAGCATTCACTTTGTTTACATGGGGTAATTTGTAACAGTTTTTTAACAATGAGTATTTTATATTCTTACAATTGCTAAATGATATAACCAATGATGATGCAATCATTCCATTCAAGGGGTTTTTTATTTTTTTGTAGAAGACCCGAAAACATGTACAACTAATGAACTTTGAAATCGCCTCGTATATGTCATTCTTCTCTAGTATTTTATATCCTTACAATTGCTAAATGATATAACCAATGATGATGCAATCATTCCATTCAAGGGGTTTTTTATTTTTTTGTATAAGACCCGAAAACATGTACAACTAATGAACTTTAAAATCGCCTCGTATATGTCATTCTTCTCTAGTATACATGCCCCATTAAGGCAGAATCAATGTATCCTAAGGCAAAAAGCCAAGATTTGTTTGGAAAAAGCATCAGGGGATACAAAGGTGTAATTACCTTTATAGCCTACAGAAAAGTTTGTTTCTGAAAAGAGCTATCTGTTTTCATTCAGCCTCACACGCATGCAGTATAAATGAAAGTGTGCGTTTTATATTTTGACTATAACTCAAAGTGCAGCGGGCCGGAGGTTGCCGAAAGGGTGCCCGAATAACTCGCTGTTGTTAGTGTGCCTGTGTATGTATGAGTGTATGCGGCGGGGTTACTCTTAAACTTGCATGAGCCGCATGAACAGAGGCAACACAGGCAGAGGAAAAAGTGAAGCGGTCGCTGCAGTGGGAGATGGAGATGGCTGTTGCAGCCGCGCGCTTGCAGCTCAAATTAACTTAACACCCATAAATCAGCGTTAAGGGTGACCGCAAAAGCGGTGCATAAAAAATAGTTATGACGCTTATTTTTTGCTTTAGTATTTGTACTGGAAAACGAGCCCGTAATCGAGACCGAAACTGAAACTGAAACAGAAACTGGGTTGCATTTCGACACAGTCTGTACGCCGTGCCGTATGCCAAATAAACGATATTCATAAAACGCGTGAGTTCGCATTGCCAATTTGATGGACCCCACATTTTCTGATATGCGTCCCGTCTGCAGAGCCGGTGCTGTCTACCCGCCTGGTGCCTGCTGCCTGCCGGCTGACGCCTCTCGTCAGCTGTCAGTAAAACGGCTCGGCAATTTCGTTAGCCAGCAAAATGACGGCTGCCAGACGGAGTAATCAAATTGTAGTGCGCAATTTGGTTATTTCCTTTTTCTGCATTTTTTTGTTTTGTTACCCAACGTGTCCAGTTGCATAGATGAAATACAGTCATCATTTTTTATTCACAATTTACGCTAACCGTGAGAGTAGCTGGCAAAATTGTACGAATCGCGTAATCGCTTACTAAGTGCGAACAGTTTACCGGGTGTTTAAAATGTCAAAATTAAAGCATTATTCAAAAGTAGAAATAATTAATTGCTGCAAATGACGAATCGACCAATATGCGGTCTCCTGAATTGGCATTATTGATGTGCTTTTAATGGATTGATGAAAAGTTGCGCATGTACTTTTTAATCTCTCGGCTAACCAAAATCAATTCGAGTGAAACAAGCAAAGTTTGCTTGGCGACACTCATTGTGTGTGAAAAACAGAAACTACACACATTGCTATGTAGCAACAACAGGTGGTCTAATTTCAAAGATATCCAGAAAGGCTATGCCAATTATAAGGATTTTTGGGAGTGCCCGACTCCACATAGCAGGCTTATACATATATACATGTATGGCAGTGTATTGCCTAACTCTGAGTGCTATTGGAGTTGGTGCCTCTCGTCGAGAGCGCTTTTAATTATCCTAATGCGGCAAACTAAGCGTGTGTGCCACATTGACTTTGAACAGAGTGTAAATGTGCGAATCTGACTTATTCACCAGTGCCTCTGAGTGGCAACGGGGAGTTGAGGGCGTTGGAGTGTTAAGGTCTGCGGGTCTGGGGGTTTGTGGTGTAGTAAGTAGGGTGTTGCCGCATTGCATTAAAAACGCGAACCATTAGAATGCTTGCCAACTTGCGCCGGCAGGTGTCGCCAGCGTGATAATGTCAACAGAGGAAACAATAAAAGCCGCAGTTGTCTTTTACTTTTGCTGCGGGGGATACGTGCAAAGTCAGAAGGATGCGAGCGAAGCTGCCATTTCATGAAGACAACAGCTGGGAGAGTGGAGGAAACAAAAAGCAAAAGGATGCCTCGGAATGAGAAACGTTCTATTACCCTTCTCATACTTAATGTGTCTGGGTATATAATCGAGTAAAAGCAATATATGCTGAACAGTTTCTTGATTTGTATTGCTTGATTGCTGGGAATGTTCTTTGCGTGGTGATTGTATATAAAAATATATGCTGTATCTAATGGGTGTTAGAAAATGTTAATAATATTCTGTATTTTTGCCGGGTAAACAGCAAATTTATATTCACATTAAACAGTTCTTCCAAAAATGATAAATCTGCTACACTTTTTTTGCACTCTATAATCAATTCCAACACGATTTGTGTTGTCTGCAAAGCCCTGGCAGATGTCAGACCTAATTAATTAAAGTAAAATTTGGCGTCTGCTTTTCTTTAGCTATATAAATTAGACATGTCCGTCGTGACCTTTAACTGAATCCGTGTAGGCAAAGGAAAATGGCGAACGAGTGAATTGTGAAGCTGAAATTACAATTTATGTATAAAGTGGAAAGCTGTGGTAAGTAAAGCAGCTAACTTTATGCCACATTGAGAGCAATAATGCATGTTGCAATAGCAGTATTACCCAACAGCAGAAACCGAACCAACAACAATAGCCATAACAATAGAAAAAGAGAGAGACTGCCTAGAGCTGCATGGAGTCTGTGCTCAACTGGCGCAAGACTAATGCAAACTAATGCAAAATTCACCACAGGAAAGCTGAGCACTGCCAGATGGCTTAGAGACAGAGTGAGAGACTGAATCTGAATCGGAATCAGAATTAGAATCAAAATCTAAAATCCGAAACGGGAATGGGAAACGGGAACAGCCACTTTGGTGGTTGTGGCAACTGCTCCCAGCGGTGCACTTGTTGTTGTTGTTATACTACAGTTATACGGCAATACTCCGCTCTGCAAATGCAAATTTGATCTCCGGTGGCTTGAATGTGTCAGTTGCGGTGCATCGCAGTGTGTCTATTTCGGTTAGCAAGTTTTTAATTGTCAGAAACAAGTTCAAATTGGCTGCATAAAATGATCAAAATTGCATGCAAAGACAGCTAATGTCCATAGAAAATCAGACCCGGCTAGACCAGACCAGAGAAAATGTGTAGCAAAGTTTTTCATCTATTTTGGTTTTCATCAATTTAACGTTCAATTTCATGCGATTATCGTAGTTTGCTTCGTTAAGTAGCCGACGGCATTGCAGTTCCTAAAACCAAAAGAGCAACAACGGTACTGCTGCACCTCTACTCCAGCTCCAGGTGCTGCTCGGACCCTGGCAATGATCCCTTACAGCTTTTAAGCGTTCAAATATTTATAAAGCGGAAAATGTTATGTTTACACGCTGCTGCTCCTGGTCGCTCCTAGTCGCTTCGAGGTGCCACGAAAGTGGAATCTGAAAACTGTAAACTGGAGTTAAGTGCTACCAATAAGAGAGAGAGAGTGAATGCAAAGTAAAAGTGGCTGAGTGGCTGAAATGTGTTAGGTCGTGCAACCTTTTGCAGTGTTGCACAGCACTTACCACTCCAGAGGCGATAATTGTTTTAAGTAGCAAAGGAATTAGTTATGATTATTAGATATGTGATGAATTACTTCAACTTGATACAATTTAATTGAGAGTGTATATAATAATAACTACTATTGAGCTGTTCACTTGTTACACACTTGTGTTCCTTCACAGGCTAGTTTGAGCCAGCATATATTGCGCATACGCCGCGTTGGCATGACTCACACACACAGCTTCACAGACGTAAGCGCGTTGCAATATTTGCATGCATAACTAACTGCTTACGACTATAGACTGTGGCAGCGTTGTGGTATTAAGACCTCAGCTGAAATGATTACATGCCTGTTTAGATTTGTCAGTCGACGGCAGCGGCTTCTGCTTTGATTTACTACCGTGGCCGAGAGACTGCTGTACGGTTCTGTTCCCTGCCGACACGACGACGACGTTGACGTAGACCGACGCGTCGGTCGTCGCTTGGCGTTGCCAGCTCATGCATTTTACACTTGATAAATGATCAAATTAGGCAGGGAAAGCGGCGACTTGCATATGTACACCACATTTTATATATTATATATAAGTATATTCATGTACACATTGTACGCCGCGTCGACTGGCTGCAGCTGCTTGCTTCATGCTATAGCTTCAGGCGGCATCTTCTGCATGCTGCCAGCTTCTGCTGCACGGTATTGTCTTGCCGCGCTGTCGTTGCACTGGGCCGGCTTCCAAGTAAGGCTCTCCTGCTTTATATGCGTTGCATGTCTTGCACTTTTGCCGCTGCCGCTGTTTGCTGCAGCTGCGAGCTGCCTTACTTTTGCGGCGACTTGCTTGAGCTTGCGCTCCATGGTCGGTCGTGTGGCTGATGCAGTGAAACAGCATCTTATGTATGAGTATGTGTGTGTGTGTGTGTGTGTCTACGAAATAAAGCGCATCTTGTTGCATGACTCCAAACTGTTTGGAAGCATCATGCACGTTTTCATTTAGCTGAGTGCATGCAACTGCCTGAACCAGCTCAATTGAACATTCAACTTGTGGCAGATGCCTTAATTCAACCCAACTCAGCTGAGTTGAACAGGGCTCAGCTTACATCGGTCCTGCTGAAACTGCTGAATCTCATTGAAGTGAATGTAAATGCAAGTTTCAGCCCAGTATTGTAAAGATATCATCGAAATAATTTATGCTTTAATTTCCGAGGCATAAATAACTATTTCACTTATGTAGCTAGCACAGCAGACCGCACACTTGGGACTTTGGAAACAGGCTCCTCATCAACTGCCAATTACTCTGGAGTGTGTGGTGAAGATTTAAACATTTTGGAAATGTTTCGAGTGGAATTTACTTCAATATTTCATATTTAATTGCCTTGCGGCAAGGAAATTGGGCAAGCTGTCTGCTCTGGCTTTGTTCTGGGTCAGTAATTTCCTTTTGTACCGCAAAATTAATTGCAATAATAATGCCAAAATTATTTGAGTAAGTCCGGTAAACTGACCTTGCGCATGCTATAATAATCAGCAAAGCACTCTGGGCACAGACAAATCCGCTGTCAATGTTTACATACATACATTAAGTTAATTGCAATCAGGGGATTGTTAGGTTAGTTGATGATGATTTACCAAAGCCAGCAACTATTTAATAATTGATCGGAAATATTTGCGAAAAAATGTGTGAAAAGTCTGTTTCCAATATCAATTGTGGCTAACCCACATACACAGCACTCAGCTTCCCAGTAAGGTTTTTGTTCTATTGTTTTTAACAAAGCAGTAGCTGTGCTTCTGTTGCCGCAATTGAAATTTATTTCGCCTAGCAAAATAAAAAGCGAATTTAATTTAGAGCAGAAAATGATGTTTCCTCGCTCTATTAGTCAGTGTGCGCAGAGGCAACCGAAAAGTTGCACATTATAAAAACAATTTTGGCAAGTTTTTGCCAAGTTTTGAAATGATTCAATTTGGCAGGCGAAACTTTGCCAGGTACCAGCTGCTTCTCAACGGGGTTATCCTGGCGCAAGCGCATCCTTAATAGCTTGCGGCAGGCCACAAACAGACTCCGGCTGGCAATTAGTTGCTGCTGCTGCTGCTGCCGCTGAACCGGAAGCCGTGGATCCTGCGTTGCTTTAATATTTAATGTTTGGCATTCCGAAAAAGGTAAATAACGTATAAATATCAAATAACAGTCATTATAATATTATCCGGAATGCAAATATTTCCCGAATAAAAATGCAATAAAATAATAAAATATTATGTACACTCGCAAAAAAAGAAGCAGTTTACATACTTGAGCGCATTTGCACGTGCATAAATAACACAATGCATGAGGGCGCGTGTGTGAGTGCAGCGAACATCATAAACACGCTTAACCGCAGGTTGACATATGCAAACAATTTAACTGCACACGACTTCTACCACCCCACCCCCCCTCACACACACACGCACACTCACACAGGTGTCCTAGGCGACATTATATTCAGGTGGCAAATATTTGGAGCGCGCCCCAAGTTATGCAAGTCAATAGCATTAACTGTTGTGGGCGCAGCCACGCCCAAATTTAGCACGATGTCATGTGGTTCAGGAATTCCATTGTAAATTTCTCGTGGTTTTGTTTTCCCAGGGCATTAAGCAGTTGTTGGTTTCCACAAATATTTTCTACAATTAAAGAATGATGAACACTGTCGTTTATTTCCAGTACATGAGGCACAAAGAAGGCAACACATGAACATAAAATTATGTCTAGTTTGTAGTATATTACCCGCTTAGTAATGGTCACTATAGGGTATTGTGTGCCATACGCACACTGCAACGAACACGCACACACAAACACATGCATGTATGTAGAATAAGCCATGCAGTAGCTCTCCACTTAGTCGTAACTCGAAAGAGACGTAGAATGCGAGTGCGTGTTCATGTTAATGTGTGTGTGTAAGTGTCTCTACTATACATTGCATTCTTGTGTGTGTGTGTGTCTCAGTTGAGTTGAGCAATGTCACTCACTCAGTGCGGCTGGCAGTGCTGCTCCATCGCTCATCCGTGACAGAGAGTTCCTGCTTAAGCGTGGTAAATGACAGACAGCAGGGCGGCACGTCCCTTCTAAAACATTAAATATAATTTGTGTAATGCAATAGAAATTGACACTGATTATGTGCCAGCAAATAGGGCAACAGTAGAAGCAAGAGAAGAAGCTTTCGCTCAATTCCAAGCGAAGTAATCTTACTATGATATTGACCCTAACTCCACTTATAGTGTATTCAAAAGTATGTGCTTTAGCTCCGACAAAGCTAAACATATTGTATCTTTTGTTTAAACTTGTCAAACCAATGTCCCTTGGCAGAAATGATACTAGAAGAAAGCTTATATTACCACGACAAATATTATACTTTTCACAATTTCACAATTCTGAATTCCCATTTAAAATGACACTTGAAAAGGAACAAAAAAAAACGATGGTAAAGTTGGACACAAAATCAATAAAAGCAATTGGTACTTTACCCAGGGGTACGCCCCTTGAAGAGAGAAGCTCACAAATTGAATGACTGACAAATGCACTTATATGTTGGTTTCCACGTTGCATAAGGATATGCTGGGGTAAATCTCCTGGGGATTTGCATACGCAACGAGAACTCAAGGCACAACAAAAGCTGAAGCTGAACCAGAAACAGAAAACGAAGCAGTTCTGAAAGATATCAAAATACACACACAGATACGTGTGTAGTAGTTAAAGTCAATCTATATTAATATCTAAAACGTCTAACATCCGAATTCACAGCATAAATTTGTAAGGAGGAATTCTACTTAAACCACAAAATAGTTACGAGGCCACAATTTTCGGTAATATCAAGTAATTACTCACTGATTAGGAATATATGCGCTTTGTCCCATCTGGCTTTGGGCGAACTAAACAATGTGAATTGCACAAATACCTCCAAGCCACAAAGTGCAGTATTTATTGTATAACGGGTATATTAAGCGGGTAAATGTATTTGTGTATTTGTGTGCGTATAATATGTGGGAAAGATAATAATAAACCAGTAAGAAAAGCAACAGTCGCGCAAAATGCGACAGTGGGATACCCTTCGACCTATGTTCCCGTGTAGTTTAATTTGTTAAATTCATACACATATGCATATGCACATGCTTTAAAATTAATCCCGACAGATGGCGCTCGCGCTTCGCGCTCGCCCGCCTCTCTTGTTAGCTGACAGAAGAACTTGGTGTTATGCTCATACTTTCTTAAATAACTTCTGTGATTATTGTCCGATCGGATTGTAATTTGGAGACTACGTAGATATTTCATTCAGCTTAGTATATGTTAAAGTCAGAAAGTTGTATCTTTTATACAGCGCTTACAAATTGAGTTCAAAAATTAAATTATTGATTTGTGGGGGCGGTGGGCGTGGCACCTAACATTTGAAATAAACTTGATCTGCGCCGAGTACATAGGAACCTTCATTCCAAATTTGGTGTCTCTAGCATTTATAATAGCTGAGATCTGTGTGTTCATCTGGTCATCCGGACATCCGGACATCCGGACATCCAGACAGACAGACATGGCTCAATCAACTCGGCTAGTGATCCTGAGCAAGAATATATATACTTTGTGGGGTCTGCCACGCCTCCTTCTGCCTGTTACATACATTTGCACAAAGTTAGTATACCCTTTTTTGACCATTTTCAATGGTCGAAGGGTATAAAAATTACTTGAAAAGAACTTTTGCACATAATAAATAAGCAGAGAATGCAATGCTGCATCTTAAGGACCCTGCAAAAAGTCGAAGAATGCGTGGTAGAGGAAGAGAGCAGAGGCAGCTCGTATTTTTAATAAAAGCAAATAAACAGCAAAATGACCATAAAAGCTTTGAGGACGCCAGAGCTCTGCTCTGCACAGTGTTTGCAATATTAAAGCAGGGCCCAGAAATCAAGCTGAGAGAGACCCAAGCAAGTAAACTGTACCACTGAGTTGCCACGGAGTGCCCGCCTGTGGGCGCAGGCCAAGAAAAATGAGAAAAATACAATAAAAATTACTGAACCGAATGCATCATAATGTTTACGTCGAAACTGAACAACACAAGAAAGCTGAGCCAGCTGCCCCACTCTATCCCTCCCTCTTCCACAGACAGGCCCAGCTGGCCAGTTCGACAGGCGAGCCAAGCAACCAAGCAGGCGGCTATGATTTAGACCCCAGGCAGCTTGGCCTGGCCTGCTCTGCTCTTTGTTCCAAGAAAGTGCAGCGACTCAGACTGCGCCTGTGTGATATTTCAGGGCAAACACAGGAAGGAAAATGTGCATCGTACACATACTTCACATGATTCTAAAGGCTGCTGTTGCGGGTATTGCGCCCAGGAATCATCTAAATTGATTATGAGCAGCGCAGCAAAGGTCCTTACCTTGTGCTGGCGCTACTATTGAGCGAGCCATAAAATTTAATATGTGTTAGGGCAATACGACTAGGGTCTATTTACGCAGGGGCTATTTGCTATTGAACCGAGAAGAGCTTCAAGTGTGTTTGCTCGTTTTCAATGGGTAAATAAGTTATTAAATTAAATTAAATTGATTGTTGAACAGTTTTTTTACGGTTCCATATCCTTTAGTGCCCGTGCAGGGCAGGGCAGGTGTTCACGTGTAAACCTTTTGGAATTTGTTTTTTTAGGAGCAGTGCAACTGGCGGACAAAGAAGTTATCCGACACTGGTGTTTATAGATGCCACACCAGTGGGTAGACCCATAGAATTTGATCCGAGCGAATTGGTTGCACAGGCAAACACAAAAGTTGTAGAAGACGAGGAATATAGAAAATCCGGGCAAAGGCTTTTAATGTCACCGTTCTATAAGTGGCTTTCAGCAAAAGGCCATAAGAACCTCCGACTTGACGGTGAGCAAAGTTTTAAATGCGCTAAAGCCTAAGCATTTCTGAAGCACTGCAACAACAGCCTCTTCAAGTTTGCAGCTGCGGCGTTAGTGCGCTTGCCTTGAAAAGTTGTTGCATGCAACTGCACTTGACTGCAACAGTAACAGCAGCAACAACAACATCAACATCGGAGTCGCCATTTAGCTGCTGAAAATGGCATAACATAATTACGGGTTGCCATTTGGCAACGTTAAGGGCAACGCCAACAGTAACAGCAACAGCAGCTTCCTCTCTCTCTCTCTGTCTCTGTCTCTCTCTCTCTGTCACACACTTCTCGCAAACCTTTACGGCACCTGGTCCTGAAACCGGCATAACCAGACGACCATCACATGGTCGCCACAAAGTGTCACAGTGAAATGTAAAAACATTTCGAGTGACATTCGTGTTTCTCTGTTTTTTTGTGCTGCTTTTGCCTTTTGCGTCAACTCCAAAATGCCGCAAAACGCCCAAGTGCACACTTCATTCACACTCTATGTGTTTTCACGGGCGGACGTCGAGGGGATTTGTGCCAGCGATGGGAGGATGACAGTTTTGCCTTCCTGGCAAACAGTTAAAACCGACTGTTGTTTTATGGCAAAATATTTACGATTCGGTATGTAAAGTGGCATTTCTTGTGCGCTTTTCCGTTCCGCCTTCTCATGCGGCGTTTAGTTGTACGTTTTAAAAGCCTCTTGGGCTTTTGTTTGCACTCACACACACCCACACATACACACGCACACACCTATACATACATTCATCTAGAGACGACGTTGTCAGATGCACCCACACCCTACCACGACATAAGCTTTGCAAGAGCATTTGAGTCGGCAAGCCTTTTTCCGTGTCCTGTCAAGTGGCAGCCCGAGCTGCATTGAGTGTAATGCCCGCCCGATGATTCGTTACCTATAAGTCGGTTAAAATTTCTATGCTCTCATTCCGCTCGTTGCGCTCTCGCTCTTGCCATTTATTTGATTGAACAGTTTCATTGTTTGCCCAGCAATCCTATTTATTTCTATGCAAATTCCACCCAGCCCCCTTCCCACATCTCAGCTTTGCGCCGAGATAAAGCTGTGAAGTTTGTCATTTGCGAGCTTGTTAGTCGTAGCCTATGCTGCGCCTGTGTCGTCCTTGGTAGCGCTTTTCCGTTCCGTTGTGATTTGATGCTGGCGCTCAGCTGTCAATTTGTCTATTCTATTTTTTCCTCCCCACTTATTTCCTGTCTCTGGCGCAGAATGCATTTTTAATTGGCTTCAAATTTCCGGCCGTGCCGGGAAAACCGAAGCATCGGCAAAGGAATGAAATTGAATTCTATTATTATAGAGCACGGCACTGCACTGAAGTATATAACAGCATTTTCTTTATTGTCTAACATACTTGAGTGAAGCAGTGAAGCATCTGCTGCAAGGATCAGGTTGCTTAGCTGCAGTTTATTTATTCTAAGTAATATCAAATAAAACCATTGACATTTATTATATTACAAATATGCTAGTTATATATTAAAAGTTATTCAATAACAAGAAAACAAGGTGAATATCTTGCTTATTTCCCTCGCACTTCCCCTTCACCGAATTCTGTTCGATAATTCATGGTAGTGTAAATGCCGAAGTTTCAGAATCTATTTATTTAACACATGTGCTAGGCAGCAGTGTCAGGCTAAGAATGCCGGGTTCGCTTACATTCGCTGTTAATGTTAACCCGTGTCCGCATTATATGCGAATGGCAAAAGTGCAACCCTGGCACAATCGTAAACCACTACAGTAGATAATGTCTAATTCGCCGATGATAACGTTATAATATAAAAAACACGCTAAAATAAATGTATGTAATTTTATGGCTTGTTCTCTCCAGAATTAAATTAAGATCAAATGATGTCAGAGTATGCATGTATGTACATATGTGCATACATACATATGTATGTATGAATAGTATACTACTACTATATGCTCCCTTGCAAATCGCATTTAATCCATCTGCAGCTTGGTGCTGCACTTTGGGCCAATAAATTCACAACCAACTGTGTTCACTCTTCAAACAAACTACTCCTAACTAACGTTGCCACACACACACATGAGCAAATACTACACAGAGTGACACACTCGGTACCGCACTGAGTACCGCCTGCAGCTGATCATCCGCTGCTGCTGCTACTGCAGCTGCGCCCTGCACTGCTCGCCCCTGCCCTGCTCGGCTTTCTGGCTGCGCTCCACATTTTTGTTACGAAGATTTTAACTGTCAGCAAGTTGGGCGACTTAATTTGAATTTACGGCGCCATGAGGAGCGGCTCGTTCTGCTTCTGGGTCCTGCTGCAGCTGCCACGGGTCCTGCTCGGCTATTATTTCGCACAAACACCATTAAATACTGAGTGCCGCTTCTAATGTGTTTATTGTTGTTGCTGTCTTTAGGTCGGGGCATGTCCAGAACGTAAGCTCCGCAGTTCGCGTGTGAGTGTACGCGCGACAATAATATTCAAATGCTCCGGCATAGCTTGACTCTGTTGCAGCAGCAGCATGTGTGTGTCTATTTGTGTGTACTTGTGTGTGTAAATGTGTAAATGTGGGCGGGGCATGACGCTTTTTCACTCAGCAGCAGTCAGCGCCTAGGTGTTCACTTTTCGCCAGTCCATGCATGCTTATACGAGCACTCACGCTTGCACTCCTGTGCTCACTGTGCGCTCTCGAGTCCCGCCTGCATTTTCATATTTATGTGTCTCCAGATAGCGCCGCACTAGTCAAAAGTTCTACGTTCACACTTGCAACACATGCAAACAGTACCTTTATATGTGTGTGCATGTGCGCGTGTGTGTGTGTATGTTTATATGCTAATATTTTAGCGCACATGCCGAGCGCTATTATCGTGGCTGCCACTTGGGCGTCGAACTTCCGTTCGCCTGCAGTTCACAGCTCAGAGCTCGCAGCTCACAGTCGGAGTCGGATCTCAAGGCAATCCTGCAGCATTGCAATTTGGGTTTGAGTTCGCAGTGTGTTGTAAAATGAATTTTACTTCATTTTGATATGTTTTCCCAGCTGGTTTTAGTACCGGGCACATAAATATATCTCCAATGTACTTAGATGTGTGAGGGGCGCTTTGTTTGTTTGTTTTGCTTGTCGGTTGCTCTATCGCAATAATAATAAATTTTATTAATCGTACTGTCACACACACACACACAGTTTCAGCCCACTTGCCTCTTGGATTGCACTCGCTGATCAAGTGCTCAACCAGGAGTGCTCAAACATGTAAACGTGGCCCTGTGCCCAGATACCCCATTAGCGTTGGCCACGAAGGAAGCCCAAACAACCTGCAATTTATTTTCATCTCACAAAGCTAAATAGAGATGCACCCTAAGTTCACTTATCCATTGAGCCAGAATTAACTGCCTAATTTTCATGAGGCAGTCCCTAATTGCGTGACCATCTTTTAATTAGCAAAGCGTCTGGGATGAAAATAGTGAAATAGAATATGCATGCAATAGAAATGCGGCTGACAGTCAACGATCACTTTTTGGCATTCCAGCCAGGCACTCAGCTGGTGCTCAGCCCAGTCTGAATTTCCAAGTGGACGCCGCCGCCGCAATATGGCCTCAGAAACATATACAAAATGAGCTAATCAAAAATTTATTTAATCTGTGGAGCACTCAAAGGCGTGCGGAGTGAAAGTGCATGCCCCGGTCCAGTGCGGGTCAAACAGAATTCCCCAGATGTGGTTGCAATTAAACCTGCAGGCTAACGGATTTTCTGTCGTTTGGTTAGCTTCTGCTGTGCGGCGTGTGGTCTGCTCACTGCGTCGTTCCGCGTCACGCGCCCCTCGACCCTGGACCCTCGACCTCGCGTCCTTCAGCCATGTTAAGCAGCAAATTTGATGATGCCGACAGTAGCAGCTCTTGTGCATAAGCCGCTGTCTGCTGCTGCCTTAGCTGCCGTCTGCTGCAACTGTTATTGCCGCAGGAAATGCAGCCCAAAACCAACAAACGTCGCAAATGCGCCGCTGTTGTCGTCGCTGCGATTAAACTTTCTGCATTAAAAATTTGGGCCAGCGAAGCAGGCAGGCACCAGGATATGGCTGGCCAAATGCTGTGGCTGCTTTTTACTAAATCTAATTGCAAATTTTATGTAACGCCCACTCGCCAAGTGGATACACATTGCTGTGCTGGCAGCGGGCACGCGGATATTTCTGTTGTATGGTTTATGCTCAGCTTTGCTTTGTGTTGTTGCCGAAATGTGCCCGGAGAGCGCAACTATTTCTATTCTGCCACTGAAAATCATGGAATTTATTTGGCCAAAAAAAGTTAAATAATTTGCAAATGTTGAAGACCTTTGGGAGTGAGCGTGGACATTCATTTAGATGTTGTTTTTAATTTGGTTTTGTTGGCTAAACTCATTGACAAAGCCTCAAAGAACACAGAAGCCACAAAGAAATTTTGTGTTTGTGATTTCATTAAAACTAATTGAAACTTTTGTCTTGCCGTCGCGTTGTTGGGCTGTCAGCACTGCCGCTCTGCCGCCGGCAACTGAAGCAGTCGAGCAGCAGTCAATCTTGCAATTTAAGCGACAACGAGAAGGGCCAGAAATGATTTTTGCCCAGTGGCGGAGAACAGTGGCTTCTGTCCCAAGAGGCTTGCTTCACTCCCAACGAGACAACAGAAACAGAGATGCCAAGCACTACTAGGCTGACATTTTGGCAAATCTGACAAAAGTTGATAGCACTCTCCGGAAGTGTGAGAAGCTGCAATGCCGTTCGCTGCCCAGCTATGTGAAGTTGCTTGACACTGGGATGACTCTTTAAGATCGGGCTTACGCCAAACTAAGAGTTGGCAAAAGTTTAAAGCACTTTTGCCACAATTACGCAAACGCCGCCATGTTCCACGCCCTACTCTTTCGGAAATGAGCACTGAAAGTGCGACAATTGCGTGGCAGGTGGAGCGCAAGCCGCAATTAGCTACCCCAATTACTCAACCCACTAAGAAACTCGGTTGAGGTTTCTCTTGCTCCTGCTCACAATTCGACAACCGACCAACGTGTACTATTAAAGGGAATATCCTAAAAATTAGATAAGGCTTGATTTCGGAATGGGTTGGTGTGATTCGCAACTTAAAAGAGATAAAGAGCTAAAAGATCTATTTGAAAATAAAATTTTAATCAGAAAATATAATGGAAAAACTGAACTTTTTGATTTTCTTCACTTCCTTGCTTTTGTCGACAGTCTCGATTGTATTTCTAGAAATCTTCTATCACGTCGAGGTTGCTGGTCAGCAGCTAAAGAAGTGGTCAGATGTTTATCGATAGTCACTGGATTATTGCACAGCGATTGGGACTTATTTTGATCATGATGCAGAGTACTATGGAAGAATGCATTGGTATCAGTATTTGATGGTACTGGAGTAAATATTGTAATGACATGATTTCTTTGCAGGGACAAAGAACCCTCTGAGTATGATAAGCGCTGAGGAGCACTGGGTCCATTCTTGGGAATTGTAACTTGAGAATTATTTTTACTATCTGTCTGTGACTTTACAGACTCCACGCTAACGTTTGCGGTGGGTGAAATGGTCACCAGGTATGATAAAGGTCCTTTCTTGGGCTCCACTTTCTTTATTTCCTGTTGCTGATTAGGAAGCTGCAATAGCAAATCGCCGATTTGGTTAATAATCTTGGGTAATTCAGTTGTTTGTTTTTTGCTCGTCTTATTGTTCTTGGTCTCCAACTCATTGTAAGACTTGTTTTTGAATAAGTAAGTCGTACTGCTTTTTTTGATCGGATACTCATTTGGACATTCAACGGAAGAATGAATCGTTGCTGACCGCATTAGCTTTTGTGGAGAAGAAAGTTCTACTTTTACATTGCTGGACCATGGACACAGAGGACTGCTTGCTGAGTTCTTTACCAAGTGTCTTGAATTAGTTAACTGCTCCTCCGGCGGAACCTCAAATGTGCCCTGTCTTGTGAGTTTTGGTTCCGATACCGTCTGGTAGGCTAAAGCGGCATTGTTACCTGACTGTTTTGCTGTTTCAGATTGCTGCAAGCGTCGTAACTTGTCCAACTTTTGGCGAATCTCATCCAATCTTTTCTCATTTTTATGCAGATTCTCAGCACTGGTAGCGTATGGAATTGGTGTAGTACTTCCTGCGCAATAGAGGTTGTCTTCCCTTTCATCCCCTGACAGTATGTCTAAGGACAACATTTTAAGATCAGCCTCAAATTCCAATTCATCCTGAATTGTCTTTTCGGATTCACTGACCGTCTTGATACTTTTAGGCTCTCGAGTGTATGTTAATAAAGGAAGATGACTACATTCTTTCTCAATTGTTTCCATGCGTTTTCTTTCAATCTTTGCCAACGCGAACTGCAGCTGATGTCGATTTTTCATGTTTACAGCGTCTACCAATATAAATGGCATTCCATCATTGTCCCCCAGAATATCTTTAATGTCAGTGGTTCGACCAGGACTTTCTGTTTTACCAGAGCAACCAACTTTGCTCATTAGGTTAGTTCCGGTTGGTAACATAGTTTGATTTTTTACCTTTGGAGTTACCCGATTCTTTTTATTGCTCATTCTGGGCTGGGAGAAGGGATGAGTCAAGTGACTTGTCGAACCAATGTAAATCAAATTAAAAATCAAATGATTTTTCAAACCATATATGATAAATTGTGTATTTGGTATGTGATTTCAATTTAATTGGTGCGGAAATAGATTGAAAGCTGTCTAGACGGCCTCATCCGCCACGTTTAGACTCTTACCTGGACGGAGTGTAGTTGCTTTGGCCGCTTTAATCCTTAGAAAGTCCTGGGTTCAACAAATATTGAAGTTGTTCAAGTGAAAAAAAGAAACAAGTTGAGCTTTAAGTCCTTCGGTGACCTGTGGGCACAGCGCGCACTTGTGGCTTCAGTTTTGGTGTTTGCCGTTATTTTTTTCTGTTGCTCAATCTATACTCGAAAAAACTTTATTTTGTTGATAAAAACTTAAATGCAGCAGCTGCCTCCGGGCGGGTCGCTGGTAGAAGGTGCCTGCACGGAAATCGTAAATGTTTGATATTCCCAAAAGGTTAACAATTTCAGCTGCTGTTCCCGCTTTGCTTTAGTTTAGTTTCGAGTTCGGTTTTTTTGTTCAGAATTTGTTCGCATTACCAAATGACACCACAACGTTAGAAGTACCAATGAAAACACACGCAAAGTCGCATTGCCGCACAGACAAATCGTATTTGTACACGGGTGTTTAGTGCCTGTCTTTCTGTTTGTGTTTTATTTTCCACTTATCTGCTGGCTGCTACATTAGAAAAAGCGTGCTCAGTTGAATTTAGGTTAGGTAAAAAATTGAAAATGAACGCGTATCTAGTCTATATCTATATAATTTATATACATTGGTTCTGTAAAAATAATCAAAAATCTGACAAGATTCGCAAAGCAAAGAAAGAAAGGTACTCAGTGTTATGCAGATAGGGATCTAGACATACATATACGCATCTTGATTATCACAGACTCCCCTCACCTCTTCATCTCGTACCATTTCCTTTATCGTATTTCGCTGTGCTCTCTTAAATTACTTACGTTAAGATAGCTTAAGAGAGCTACCCCATATCGCTCAATGTACTAAAAAAGCTCACGAAGCGACAGACTCCTGGCACCCGAACTAGCCCTCGACAAAGCACCCGAACACGAAGCGTTGTTTTTGAATTTGCCGATGTGGCTGTGCTTACTAGGACTCCATTTCAAACCAGTGAACTGTGCCCATGCCAAGGACTGTTTAGTCGAATTCGGTTGGGTCTGCGGCACAGACGTGATAGCGGCTGACTAGAAAGAAGAACAGCAACAGTGTTCGCAAGGGTCGCTCAACGCTTACCATAGACGCGTGTGCATATTATTATAATCTAAAATTAGTTCTGCCCCAGCAAGTACGTGGCATGCCGTATAGCCGACTTGGTCACTTGACTGGCATGTGCTGAGGCAGGCAAGTGCAGCGCAGCACAGGTGCGGTACAAAATTGTTTTCAAAGTGCGCGGGCAATTAAATTTTCAGACACCACCCCGACGAGGCAAGTCTGATGGATGGCTGACTGGGGCCTAGTTGATTGGCCGCATGAGTTGCAAGTCGAGGCGTAAATTGCATGTCGCGGTATTGTTACATGACACGAAACGCGCGCGAAAGTGACGGTTAAAGCATGAGCCCAAATGTGTTACAAAGTGTTAAATACCAAACCAAAGGCAGCATTAAATAACACAAATATGCAGCTAGTCGATAGTGAACTTAATGAACAACATTGGGCTACGTAAGAAAGAGCAACGGCAACAGTAACAGCAACTACAACAATCAAAGAAATATCAAAAGCTGGCAAGTATATTTAAATACGTATACTGGCTATGGTATCCTGAGGAATTACAAAAATTTATTACAGATACTCGCCTTTTATATGTATTATATATTTTTGGACATCTGTTTGATGTAGAATTCATGGAAAATGTAATTTTACAAAAAAAAGGGGCATAAACTCTTTTAAAAGTCAACTTGTACTACTTGGAATTTTAAAATATCACCACGCTCTTTAAGGCGGAAACTGTTCAACCATAGTTGAAGTTAAAATGCAGAACACACAAGGGAACTGGGTACCGTCACCCACTGCCCCCTTAGGCAATTAACAAACATTGTTACAGCAAACCCCTGTGAGTTGGGCAGGCGAGCTTATATAGTAGGTATAAAAGTATTGGGCAAACAATGCATATTTTAGCAGGCTTCTTCTTGTAGCCGCCCTGATGCCCTTTTTTCCCCCATGGGCTACAAATAATGGACGCTAGTCAGCACTACAAAGCCAAACAGTTTAGCGCCTCGTCATAAATTCAATTAAAATTCAATCGAAAATCTATGTAAATGAAACAATGGCATAAATCGTGGGGTGCGCCATAAAATATGTGCTCAATATGTAAAGTAAACAATGGCGCAATGTCAGTCATAAAATCGAATTCGGTATGTATGTTTGTATGGAGTAACCTGGGCACACAATCATTCCAACGTTTGTACTCGTATTCATGTACACGCAAACAAAAGCTAGGCACGGAAAACGATTACATGGGTTTCTTTTTTCTCTGATTTTCATGATGATTATCATTAAAGAAGGAGACCGGGGGCACATAAATAATGTTCGGAGAGTTTCATAAATATTTTGAGGTCCTGCGCGGCAGCACTAGTTCACATTGAGTTCGTCGCATTCGATAAAGTTGACGTCACTTGAACGAAACTTAAATAGTATTTTTTCACACTTTCCTTTGTAGAAACTTTTCAAATTATGTGTCACTTTTCCCAACGCTTCATTTTTCAAAAAATTTACTTGAACGTTCATATTTTTTCTATATGTATTATATTTTTGGTTCGACTTTTTACTGAGGGAAAAGTTTTTATCGTTCGAAATTATGCGGACATGAGCGTTTCATATGATGAAACCCTAATTTAAAAGTTATTTCAAAAATTAAGAATGAAAAGAAAATGGAACCACTGGGATTTTAATGGCTTTGCTTTTCTTTAACTTCTTTCACAATTTGTTATAAATTTTACTTTAATTTTATTAACCTCATTGATTTTTTGCCTTCGCACTTAACCAGGTCTATTGCCACTCTGTTTTGTGTGTTTTCTGCACTAAGTTTATTCATAAATATTTATGTATTCATCTCTAGCAATTTTCATCGTCGCACTTAGAGTTACTGCGGTATATACTCCCACTACACGTTATTTCACTTAAGGATATTAGGGCGAACTTCCTTTTGATTGTGGGCTTAATTTCCGGCTCAGACAATTTGTAGATGAGTGAAGCGACAAGCGCTCGTATTCATCTTATTTTCTTAGATGCTTTGGTATACACCAAATATTCAGTTGAAGGGAATATTGTGTTGCGTAAAACCAAAATGGATTCATTTTATTTTGTAAATACAACAAAGGCCAGTTGGGGTGATGAAGAACCCCAAGTTAAAAGCTTATGAGTTTATTTGAAATATTCTCTGAAAATAACACTAAAAGAAAATAATCGCATACATAACTCATACGCTATGCAGACCAAGGATGTGAACTGCTATATCTCATGGTACTCCACTCGAGGTGTCGCTATGTTCTTCTTTTTACAACTTTGTTCATAACACACAGATCTGTATAGCAGTTAATTTTTTGACTACACGTGACACCCACGCGCTGCGTTTACCTTGGCTTTGGCTTTGGCTTTGGCTTTGGGTTTGCTTTGACGTTGTGCTAAAATCTACCTCCGGTTGCTAAGGAGCAGCTTATGCCGCGACCACAAAATCTGCTGGCATTGCAATGTTGGAAAATATGTGTGCTTGGGTTTGTATATGTATGTATCTTTGTGTGAGTGTGGGTGTATGTGTTATGGTGGATGAACTATTTATGGACAGCAGTATTATGCTTATTTTAAGATATGCTCTCACTGCCTAAATGCCCCTAAAGCTTGTGTGTCCGTAGAGGAAATTCTGTTGTCTTTAAAAAATATTTCATAAGAATTTCGGATTCATTTTAGCTACAGGTGATGACGTAAATTAAACTGAAGTTATATTTTTGTTTTGATGTTTCTGGTTAAATGCATTTAATTTTCAATATTCTTTCTAGTATTCCTATATTAATTCGTTCCGATTATTATCTCAAATTTCTAAAACAATACTTTAAATTTGACCTATTAAACTGACTTGTCTCGTTATCTTGCATAACAAATAACTTAACTAAATTGAATTTCCGCGGGCGCGTAACTGAAGTCTTAAGATTGTAGCGGTTGTTCCCAGATCACAGGCCACACAATTGTGGTAGGATATTCAACGAGCCACAGCCGCTGTGTCGACTTCTACGCAACTTTGTCACGGCGCTGTTCACGCGGGTGACTTCGCCCTGTTTGGGCGGTGTGAGCTCATTTATTTTTTATGTGTCTTGCACCTGGCTAACACCAGGCCAAAACACAATGAAAGGAAAACTCATATGACGACGTTGGCATTAAAAATTAAAGTTGTTTTCCCTTTGTCAATGAATATTGTTATATTCAATTGCCTACTCTCTTTTCGTTGTGGAGGGAAATTTAAATTTTAAATCATTTATTTTATTTTCTCATTGATTAAATTTTTGTTTATCTCTCTATGATATTATCGTGGAAAAATTAACATTTTTAGTGTTTATGTCACCAAAAACCATAACATTTTGAATAGACAAACAACGCTAATCGAGGCTTCCTTTGTGCGTGCCTAAATGCCGACTCATTAGGTCCCATGCAGGTGCATGCATATTATGATAATTTATTTATAACGGTTAGTTTAGGCCAGCTAATTCTTCGCGTTGGCGCACCATGAAAAAGCAATAAACACTATGTGCACCCATGTCATGTGCTATAAGTAGTCTCTACACAGTGAATGAGAAATTGTTTATGTTCTCATAAACTGGTTTTATTTACCAAGCGTGATATTCAACGCCAATGCAAAAATATGTACATACACAGTCCACATTTACAGTTATTTTAGGCCCTGCTGCCGTGATACTTATGTACACTGACACACACATAAATATACTTACAGTGTCATCTGAGTGTTTGTTCGTTTTATAAGTTTGTTACTCTATTCAAATACCGTTAAGGTTCGCAGTTGCAGAGTCCTCCACGCTTGAGTACCAACTATAAAATGAAAAATCTGCCATATTTATATAGAAATGGAGATACACATTTGTATGGGGCCAACAAATCTCGATTTTATTTGCACTGTCGAGCATATTTCAATGGTCCATCAAAACTTTTATAGGCTGCGGATTGCAACAGCTGCTTTATATCTTTATATCTAAAAGAGCCAATGAATTATTTATGTGCAAAATACATAAAATATGGTAATAATTTTAAAAATAACTTACATAGTAGGTTTGGTCTTTTTCTATTGGTAAAATATCTTTGACCTTTCCGCATATCATACAATTTGTAGAAAATTTGCTCTGTTTTTTACTATCAACTTAAAGCTTTGAAATTACCTGGTATCATGTTCTATAATCTGTTTTGTTACATAGAAATAATCTGTTTAATTTATGCGTTTTTCCTCTTCAATTCATTTAGCTGACAGCTGACAGTACAATATTTCGGTAATCTCTTTAATTTACCTTTGAGTGCTAATATAAAATTTATTTTTTAATTGGATTATGCGTCAAACATTTTGACTTGTGCCAACACCAATTTGTACCGTTGAATTTTAATGTGATTTTCGGCAATGCAGCCTGGTAATTTTGCTTGCAGAGCCGCTTGCAGGTTCAGCGGCCACAACAAGTACAAACACGCACGACCCATTGCTCCACTTGTATGAGCGTTCTGCATGCGTGTGTGTGTGTGTATTTGTATGTCAATTTGTTAATTTCGGTGCGGATCCCCAGTCGTGTGTCAAACCGAAAATCAATATTTTACGCAAATAGGCAGCAGCTTGACATGTGGTCAGAGAGGGCAAATGGGATTGCGTGGGTCATGGTATAATTTTAAATTGTCAACTCACGCACACACACGAGACTCACACATACGAATGTTTGTGCAGCAAATTATCAATAATTTCCGTGAAATGTCCAGAGCATTTGAGTGTGCCTGCATTAATGACTATTTTTGACTCGAAAAATAGTTTAAATGGCTGATGCGATAAGAAAATCAGCTTAACTCAAACACATGACCCCAAAAAAGTTGCATCAACAAACTGAAAGATAAACAACTGCAAACTCAACGTTAGTTTGGCCTAGGGACAAGTTGATCGAGTTGTTGTTGCTGCCTTTGCTGCTTGTTTCACAATAATAAAGTGCGGCTGCAGCTTTAATAACTTCTGCAGCAGCAAACAGCCACAACAAAGTTGTATATGGCGACAAAGACTGAGAGGGTATGCGAGAGAGAGAAAAAGAGAAGGAAACTAACTGAAAATAAACCCAGTCGCAGTAGAGATGCATTCTAATATCGTCGTCGGGGCCAAACGACAGATAAAACTAGAAAAGTTGGCGAAGCCCTCCAAAAACATGTGGCATGGGAATCGGTGCTCAAGTGCTGCGCTGCACGGAATCCAACTGCAACCCTCAGCAGAATGCCAAAGACGAATTACATTTGTCGCTCGATGTTTGCACATATTTAAGCAACTTAAAAATTAGCCAACTTTGTGGGAAAATGCAGCGGAAAAATGTTGCCAGCTGCATTAGTTTACAGTTGGAGTGCGAAAATTTAACTCTCATACTCCCGCTTTCGCTTCGTCTCCCTTTCAACCCATGAGTCAGTCTCCCTCATGGGTCTTTCTTGTCGCCTTGGCCCCTGCTGCATTCAGTCATGCCGTCAATTCACAAACTATCCTTGTGTCGCCAGTCGAGCAACCCAATTTGAGTTGCCCGCGCTTTGCAATGCAAAATGGCGGCGCTGGCAAAGTTTTTGCTGCATAATCGCAGGCGCAGCGCTTTTGGTTCGTGGATAGCAACAAAAGCAATCGAAATACAGTGAGGAGAAGGAAAAAATAAATTCTACAAGACTCTACAAACTTTGGCAGAGCTGCGCGTAATGTCGAGTTAGGGCAAGGAAGACGAGGAAGAGACGAATTCATCTGCGTCTGTGGACAAAAAGTATCAAAAAGTTTCAGTTGCAAAATGCGAAAAGAATGAGACGAAGCAAGGCTAAGGCAGCATGGGAGGAAACTGCGTTGACGACGACATCGTCACAGTTTACGTGGCGTTTACATTCACCCTGCTGTGCCACGTTTTTTATGATTGCTCGTGATTCGTATTTCATTAAAAGCAAAGCCGCACCAAATGTTTCCTGTCGTGGATTTATGCACATTTCATGAGCCCCTGGGACAGGAGCCACACAAGGCTACCGGGAGAGAGTTTGTGTATAAGCTGTGTTTGTTTGTGTGTGGGGACTTCTTCATGTTATTTCTGTTTTAAGGCGATTTTCGGTTTTTGTTGTGCTTTGATTTTTCTGCCCATTTCGTTGGAAAATCCCAAAAGTTTAATGATTTTTTAATGCATTATGAAATATGTATGTCACACTCAAAGTTCACATGAGCAAGCGCAAAGCGTATTTGATACACACATATGTACATACTTAATCTAAGCTTTGCCACAAGCGGTCGCCCACCAGGGTCATTTCAACAATAGTCAATACAACAGCCACGCACAATCGGCTTTGTACTTAACTTTGATATTCACTAGTTTATTTTTAGATAAGCCACTTTCAATCAACTTTATTTCGATTGAATAATTGACAAACAGTGAAGAAAAGAACACCAAGGCAAGCATAACGATAGAACCACACACTTAATACATAAATACTTACATTTTACGTTGTTATTAAATCGTATGTAACCTCACACATACTACAGACAGATATGTAAGCGTACTTGAGTTATAACGAGTTACGCTCGCAGTTCAGAGTGTCATACAGAGAATACTTGTCGGCAAGGAAGTAATTTCTGAAACTCTTTTAAGGGCTTATAAAATTTCTCGGCACGTGAGGAAAAATCGATTTAATTATACAGCTGTCAACCCTTTGATGTTATATGTTTAGGTGCTATGTATTAAGTTCATTTTGCTATTGAGGAAAAAGAAAACATTCGGTGAGGATTAAATAAAAATAATTTACAGCTTAAGAAATAGTTAAATCACATGTATTTCACTAAAATCCATTTGGTTTTCTTTTACAGACTCAAACTCGCATTTAATGAGGCAGCTGCAGTGCCTACACATGGGACTTGGTATCCTACTACTATATCAGACATTTTACTGAGCGGACGAGGCAACAGGCCGAAATTTATGCGAAAAGTTGTACAAGTAATAAGAAAACAACAAACAGAACGCAACAAAACAAAACAAAACAAAACGAAACCAAAGTAAAGAGCAATGCCAACAAAAGCAATAAACAAAAGACGCAACTAAACCAAGAAACTACCAAAAAGGAAAACAGAAAACAGAAAATCACTTAAATCGGCTCAGAAGCAGGAAGAAAAAGCAACACTACTGCGCACACCACAGAGTGGCGCACAAAGAATCACAAGGACGCACAAAACTTGAACTGAACAACGCAACAATCCAATTTCTGCTGCACACAATACACTGCCACGCCCACAGCAAGGGGTCATATCATTAGCACGGCGTATGGGATTATTATGCAACAAATATGAAACACATAAGCGATATATACATCATAGTACTTATTTGCTGTTTGCTACAAGGTGAGTGCAAAATTTTCAGATTATGAGAGCACATGAGTGAGGGGGGAAAATGTGAGGGAGGGGAGGGAATCGGGTGTCGGCACCTTTCAAGTCAATAAAAAGCAAATTGTAACTGCCGAACAAAGTCACTTGTGGCGTTTTAACACCTTAATACACACAAACACACTCACACACACGCAGGCAAACTGTCTCTATGGCATGTGAAACTTTTCTCTGCGTGCGTGCAACCCATTTGCTCCCCGCTTATTCACCTCCCCTGGAATTGTTCGCTCGTTTCGCTTATTTCGGATATTTTTACTGTATGTGGCACACAGGACGCATACAAATAAGCCAGGATTCCACCTCCAACTCACCTCACCTGTCTGACGTTTTTCGGTTTCGGATTTAAATAAAACATGATAAATTTTAATAGAATTTCGTTACTGCATCTGCTCCCTCCTCTGGCCGCCTGTTGAGCGGGCTGTCAGTTTGTGTTAAAAATCGGCTCAATTGAGAGCCGATTCCTCTAAATATAGCCAACTACGTCTGTTGTAGACACACTTACATACATACATGTATACATATAGTATGTATGTACAGACCACGTACTGCGCTCGACATTTCTGCAGTTGACATTCGTTGCATTTCTGGCCTCCTCTCCCCCGGGGGAAATCAGTCATACGAATGCACATATGTAGTCTGTGTATTCTGCGGCAGTGACAGACCGAGCTCAGCTGGGAGTTGCAGCTGCCACTGGCACCCGATTGGTGGCATTGGCATAAATTCCATTTCATTTTGCAAATATGTAATCGTACTTAAATTGTGCACAACGCACACACACACACAAGCCCATGCACACACAGCTCACAGGCGCAATACAAATCCGTCAAATCAAGGTGCAGATGGGGTAGGTGCAGCAGCTGCCGGGCAGTTAGTCCCCAGGCCGCCGCACTAGTAACAAGCGCGTTAGCTTTTTTCTGCTGTGTCAGCAAATTGTTTGTCGAACGTGGCCATCGTGCACGTCCGTGTCCAGAGCTCACTTCGAAACTCGTGTATTTCATTTACAGTTTTCAAGTAGCATGCAGCACATTATTGTGCAGCGTATTTAGTTGGGCTTCAAATGACTCGTCATAGCACAAAATTACACATACGCTCCGTGGTACTCGCACTACGCTCAGTGTCAGAGCTCGTCACAGTGCTGTGTTGCTGCAGCATTTATTGTTATTATTTTTTCAATTACGAGTCAGCTTAAGCACAATGGAAATTCCTCCCCTTGCGCGTCCCGTTGCGTTGCGTAAATATTATTTTAGTTATTTCGCTTTTAATTTCGTCGCTCGACGACGTCGCTTGTTGCAGCTCGTTTCTGTTGCTGTCGCCGTTGCTATTTTATTCATAAATGTTTCGCTAGAAGTCATGAGTTCTTCTGCTCTGTGTTACAGCGTATGCGAACACTCAAACACTCCCGGCCACACTCATACTAACTCACACCCACAAACACACTCTCGCACATACTGACACTCACACATACGCACACATTTGCATCGTGCGCGTCATGTCAGACTCGTTTAAAGTTGTATTGTCGCTGTCGTTTTTTGTTTGTGTGCGGATTTGCGCCAGATTTGTGTCAACTTGAATACATCAGAAGCGCTTGCACAGATTTGCTTGTTTGTTGTTTTTGCTCTTCTTCACGCTCTTGCTGTAGTTTTTGCTGTTATTGTTGTTGTTGTTCTTGCTACTGTAGCTTGTGGTGGTTCTAAACAAAAATGCACACGCAATCGCGTTGCAACGGGGCGTATGAGTATCGTATATGTGCGACTACATTGTGCTGCTGCCTGTAAACCATCCGCGCGTCTCCAAACTGTTGAATACCCTTTTGTTTTTGTTGCTGTTGTTGTTGTTATTGTTATTCTTGTTTCTCCCCACTGGTCCACCGCACACCGCCCTTGTGGCATTTGCTCGGTCTCTCGGATAGCCTTTGTTGCTCTCCTCTTACAGAGCAAACTAACCTAAAGGCTTTTTCATTACAATCTCGCTCAGCTTTCCAGTTCGTTCCGCTTGCCTCCTACTCAAACCTTGTTTTGCTAGTATATTTTTAATAAAATTGTTTGCTTATTTAGCACAAGGCCAAAGAAGCGCGTAATGAAGTTCACTTTTTGTTGGCGCTTGTCACAGAAAGTTTGTACTCATTTAAATACCTTGACCAAGAGGGTGAAAATAACCGTAATTGTTTCTTAAACACATTAAATGTACCAAGCGAACCGAAATGAGAAATGTCAATATCCCACAATTATGGAGAGCAGCCAAGTCACTGCGGATTGTAGTATATTTTAATGAAGTCTAGACCGAAGAACAGAGCACAACAAAAGACTCTAATGAGCTGCTGCTGCTGCTTCGCCCTTCCAAATATTTTGACAGTTTCGGAAACTTTTTTGCCGATACGCAACGGGCCTGCCTCTCATTGTCTCTGGCAGGTTGGCCTAGGTCTGGGCGCAGAAACAGAATTAAATGCTAAACGTTTTCACAGATAACAAAGTTTCCCCAGCCCCAGTCTGGGGCGGCATAATTGCTGCAAAGGCGCAGAACTCATTAGTGGTGTAAAGTTGAGTGCGCCCTCTCTCTTGTCTATATCGGATACTGGTGTTGGCCAGCGAACAACGAAAAACGTCCAACACAAAGGTTTTTCGATAGATATTCGGCCTGTTTTATCTTCTAATAGCGGCCTTCATTATGCGCTGTTTGATATCATACTGCAGGATGCCTCCCATCTCTCTGTATATATATCGTGGGAAGTGATGCTCTCTCTCTCCCTTCCCCTTTGTGCACCTATCCTTTTCTGTCGTGGTCTAACTGCCGTCCACCGATTTAACCTATTTCACGGTACTCGTAATCTGCTTCCCTTTCGCTGCTTTTGTGTTTGCTTTCCTAATTCCACCGCCCTCACTCGGCTCGCACGCTTCGTTCACTTTGTTTGCCAATTTTATCGAATTATGCAAAACGTCCAATTTAAAGAGTTTTCAAGAGCTGAGCCACAGCAAGGTAGCCGTAGCCAGTCAAAGCCATAGCCACAGCACAGGAAGTCCTTTGGGAATAGCTTGTTTAAATATGCGTTAATGAAAGAAATTATCATGCATACTTGATGATGTTACTTCACAGACCAGTCTCATCCCCGTGTTCAGGTGCTGCTGCTGCCTATGCATATTCAATTCGCGTAAAGTGCGCCGCATAGGGCGGAATTTCCATAAATTTAAGAGTGAAAAAAAAAATCAATTGTATCTTAGCTGCTCTGCCTAACAACATGTATGAAAGCTGCATGGAGTTCTTTTAATATCCTAACGTTAGCATAGTGTACAATTGAATTGATAACACTTGAAATTTGTCAAGTGTGTGTATTAGTTTCATTCCTACACGAGCTTTAGCAGGGCTACATTTTAATCAACCATTCTCGGATTTTACCCATTGTACGTCTCATGCTTATTGTGCTTGATGTTTTTGCAGACATTTTCTTGTGTCCTTAGCGTCGACTTTGTTGCTGTTGCTTTTGTTTATGTTTTTACTGGTTTTGTTGCTGTTGCTTTTGCTGTTGACGTTGCCGTTGCGTGCAAGCTTTGCTGCTTTTGCAGCTTTTAATTAATATTAAGACACATTGTAATGTAGCCAAAATGACATGTGTTTGCAATGTCAGCGTTGCTGCTTTGTGTAACTGTATAACTGTATGTGTATGTACTGAACACACATACACACAGTTACGCACACATATCTGTAAGTCTCTGTTTTCAAGGCAGCTGCTGCTGTTGCTTGCCACATTCTCTGTGCTTCATTCTCGCACGGACTAGCTATATAATTTGATTAAAATTACGCAACCGACTTTGAAGTCGTTGCTCATAAAAAGACAATTCTAGCTGCTTTCTTCCTTCGAGCGCAATTCAAATTATCAATTTAATTAGCTATTTCGGGCAATAAAAGTCTTTCCCACGCAAATATTGTAAATTGTTGTCGTAAAATATGCACGTTGCTTATTAATGCCCAATCTAATTAGAAGGAAATGAGTTTTAGCTGCTTTTAAAACACACACAACCCCTGCTCACTTTCGCGGAATTTACACAAATTTTCGAAAATGCAAAACTTTTGCCCAGCATGATAGAAATTGCTTCGGCTTATGCCAATGAATGAAGTTAACCGGAACTTAATGTGCCTTTTAATAGTCCAGTCCAAATTTGATGGTCATTAAAATATTTATAATAAAATGGCAAAAAAGCCGTTCTTTTCTAATTTAACGCTGTATGAGCAGAGGGCCTCGTTTAAGCCGCGCTGCTGAAGCGATGGTAAGAGAAGGGGTGGGGGGTCTCTGTGGTGCGATGCGGGGCGCCAATATCCTGTTCCTGGCTCTGTTCGTAATTTGTGGCCAGGATGTGCGACGTGGCAACCGGCGTCATAATTTTACAAAGGATTAAACCCGATTATGCACTCATTTATGAATATTTACGAGCTACGCGCTGCTATTGGATAATAAAACAAGGGAAGTCCGTTGGCCGATTTAAAAGAGAGTATCTGCCATGCGTCTCATTTAAGACCAGTAATTTTTTTTTAATTTTCCCTCATAAATTATCCCTTTAAATGCAGTATGTAAACACTTGAATAACATATTATATATCCGGTCTAGACAGTGCCCAGACTTTTATATCTGTATCTGATCTGATTTGGGGTGCATGGTGTTTTAAAAACATTCTAATTGATTACACTCTGTTGTTCTTCTTCTACCTGAATCCATAGGTATTGCACTAGGAGTGCGTATGATCAAAGTGTCCATTCCCGCATACAAGATGCGCGGTGAATCGGCGTTTCTGGAATGCCAATACGAACTTAATCGAACGCATGGACCACAGATGATCAGCGAGGGTCACCGTGATAGGGATCGACATTCGCATGGCGGGGGTGGCGATGCTCATTATGTAGATGTAGACTCCGAACGTCAGCCATATCGGCGCATGTATCAGAATCAGCGGCAACACTCGCAGCATCGCAAACAGCACCAGCCAATGGCAATGAGACAATATCAGAGTCAGACTGACAGCCAGAGTCCGCAGCTGCCGCAGAAGTCCCCGTACGGTCACAGCGTCTATCGGGGCAGTGCGGCATCGGGTTATCTGGGCGGTCGTGTAGGCGCTAGTATACACAATGGCGGCTCAAGTGGTGGTAGTATGACAGGCAGCTCGTCCAGCGGTTCCGTTGCCTATATACCCGATTTCGATCATGAGGATCGATATGAGGAGAGCGAAGAGGAGGAGCGACCGCAAGAGGAGGGCGAAGCGCTGTACGCCATCAAATGGTACAAGGACAACGAGGAGTTCTATCGCTACGTGCCAAAGTCGCGACCACCCAAGACCAGCTACCGCGTGGATGGCGTTCGCGTGATTGTAAGTAGTTGCTTGGCTGACCAGTGCTAGTCAAAGATATTGAGGGCATTCCCTACTCCCTCCTGTTTTGCAGGAGGAACTATCCGATGCGAGTCGCGTGCTGCTTCGGGGTCTGACCCTCAACTCAACTGGTCTCTATCGCTGTGAAATCTCCGCTGAGGCGCCAAACTTCTCATCTGTACAGGGCGAGGGTCGCATGGACATCGTTTGTAAGTATTGCTCACTATGGACCATCATGAAACAGTTAATATGAACAACCTATGGTGTACTTACTGCCAGCTTAAGTGCAAATATTACCAGTGCAGTTACAGGCAAATATTGATTTAATTACAAGTAAATAAACGTAATATTTCCGTTGTGACTACAACATGCTATGCAATGAAGAATTAAATATTATTATTTTATTGTACCAGAAGTAAATTATTTGCACTGTTTTTTTTACTTGAATAAATTGTGCATTTTTTTTTATTGAAAAAAAAAAAAAATATGAACTAATTATAACATTTTGGTACCTTTTACTCTTACAAAATTGGTTGACAAGAGCTCGGATTACTCAAGGTGCCGTGTATGAAGTTCATATACGTACGACCTTTTTATACAGTACACACACAGAGAAGGTTCTGCAGTTTCTGTTTTTGTCGTTTACTTAATGCGGCTTTCCGAGCTGTTTGTGTTACGTTTGGAACACTTTTGAAAAGCTCTGTGTATTTTTTATCATTTGTATGTATATAAAATATTTTATCATTTATCGCACCCCGATTTTTATGACAAACATATGCACATATGTATGGATGAATGTGCGTTATTTTTTTAAATTCCAAATGGACATCTGCAAACTGGCAAATGGAATACGGAAATTTGCAGTCAGCTTTTGCTCGGGGGCGTCGTCAGAGTTACACGGGGAATTTCTCTGGCAATATTTGCACTACTGTGGCACGGGTAGTCAAAAGCTCCATGACCATTGGTCCAAGCCAACGATTTATAAGTTGAAACGCCATTTTAATGGATATTTCCGCAGCCTGACCGTGCGCAACATTCGATTTTGTAAAGTGTTAGGGTTTTATTTTTATTTTTATGCACTTCCAATGCACTCTGTGTTTTTTGTCGAATTTGTGAGATTTTTCAGTTTTATTTTGCAAGAAGTATTGAAAACGCTGAATGGATTGACCGTATTTATTTAATCGATTTTTTTTGAATACACTCAGAGTCTTGTTGGCAGCACCAATAAAGCCAGAATTAATTATTTGACCCACATATTTTTTGGCAATGTCAAGATACGTTTGACATGCAAAGGAATACGTAATTCGTGTACATTAATTCGTTTCGGAATTGCAACAAAATCACAAACCAAACTATCTCTTGAAACTGAACATCAAGTACCTTAAATTGAAGTAGATAAATGTACTGATTTATTTGTTCTTTCATTTGCAGTTTTGCCACGTGACGGCCCTCATATAAGGGGTCAACAGTATCAGTATCAGATCGGTGAATATTTAAACTTAAACTGCACGTCGGGCAAGTCACACCCAGCCTCGCATCTGCAGTGGTTCGTCAATGAACAACCGGTAAGTCTGTTAGCCAACACCATCAACCAGAAGTGAAATTCACTTTTTTGCTGGCCACCTTTTTTGTGCTACCTTTTTTTTGCCCCACCATTTTATGCCTTTTTGCGCTCAAACGCGTCGACACTAATCAGACCAGGCCCAGCCCAGGCCTTCTGACAATGTTGGGCCGACCAAAAAATGTTAAAATTATGCATACAGTAAATATTTAAGCTGCTAACAACGCAGCAAACAATGGACCGCGGACTGTGTAGGAAGGCTGGTGGGGGAGAGGAAGTGAATGGGGATAGGATGCAGGAGCGTATTGCCCTACCGAAACATTGGCACAGCTGCCGATGTGAAGGTGGCAGAAATTATTTCATGAGCAAAAATCATGTAACCGAGCAGACTTTAGGCTTCGCCCTTGGTCCCTCTACTGCAATAGGGCTATGGGCAAAGCCATGGCATGGTTTATGGCACGTTGTTAGTTGTCTGTAGGTGTAGCTGGGCCATCCATCTGGCTGAAAGCTCGTTACACACGTCTGCTGTAGCCGGAACACAAAACGGTTGTCGATGCGCAGCAGGACCTGGAGCAGGCACAGGAACTAGTACCTAACCCGGGGCCACAGCAGTGGAATGAGAGAGAGCGAGAAAAGTGAACTTAGGCTGTGTGCCTGAGCCTGGTCCCGGTCCCTTACTGCATTTTATAGTCAACGACTACATGCTACTCAAATTGTGTGAATCGAGGCGTTAAGGTACGAGTTAGTTCGTTCTACCATGTTGCTGCCGAGCCCATTCCCTCCCCTCGTTCTGTGTAGGCCGCTATGCTCTGACCACTTTGAATAAATACGAGAAAAATCAATAAGTGCGATTAGGCACGTTTCCCGGTTTATTTGCCCTACGACGGTGGTTACGATACTTTTTGCCCGGCACAAACCAACATTTGTCGTGGAAGTTTAATACTATCGAAAACTGATAAAACATTCATTTTGTTTTCTCTTTTCCTAGCATTGCATTTTGTTCTCTTCCGCAACAAAAACCCCATTAGGGTAAATGAATACTTTGCATTTGAGAAAAATTTGTGTATATTTTTATTGTGCTGCTTTGGCCACAAAATGCTTGAAATGCTTTTTATTTAACATTCGTTCTCGGTGCTAGTGCTGGTCTTTGCCTTGGAATGCGATAGGCATTTTAAATGCTTTCGATTTGCAGGGCATGCCCTGCTCCGCTTTGTTTATCCTTGGCCAGTACAGTGCCCTGTGACAGGCCAGTCAGGACAGCCATAGGACATGGGACAGCTGCTGGCGTTTGCAGGCATGTTTGCTTTGTCAGTCCAGCCAAGACGGACAGAAGACGGGGCACAATTGCATACCGAAGTGCTGGCAGAGCAGCTCGTTTAATTTATGCCTTTAAACTCGCTCTCGCAACTTTGGAATTCAAGAGCTTTGTAATTTTTATGGACGCCATAAAGAATGGCAAAGCAATCGCATAACAAATGGCAACAATTTCGCCTCGCAAAGTGGAAAACTGCTGCTCAATCCGAACTCAATTCAAATCCAATATAGCTGCAAAAAAAAGTTTCAGCTATTTATTTGAACATTTCACATTTTGTATCTGCGCGCACCGTATTTTTCTTATTTATTGCTACGGGGGCTGCACAAATGACTCCATTTCTCTCCAGGCATACGGCATACGCTTCATAATGCCACGAGTGTGAACAGAATGTGCAAAGTGTGTGTATATGTGGGGCTGTCATCTCAGTCCCTCACTTGCCGACGATTCGCTGACAGCAGCAACATTAAAAGGGAGGAATTATAAAGCGGCTGCCTGAACTGGTAATTGTAACCTTCAGTTCAGACTGCACCCCCTTCGCCATGCCCCCTTTCTTGGGTCAGGGCCCTGGCGGACAAAAGAACCATTTGCTTTCCAGCTCAGCCCTTGAGCGTTTGCCAGACGTGTCTGACACACCCCAGCGCATCTTTACTGTCATTTCTCATACGCCTCGTGTGCCATCCGTGTGTTTTAATAATAAAATGCAATGCGGGTATGGCACGGCACATCGTTTAGCTCGCTCTCAATCGAGTTTATGAAGAAGGTAGGAAAAAGAGAAGGAATCAGGGGAAGGCAAAGCCTGGAGAACGGGTCAGACATTTTACTTTACTAAACAACACACATGTCTGGACATACCTTGCAGATACTGGATGAGCACTTCCTGCACAAATACAACGACATTGTTCACAAGCACGGGCTAATCACGTCGACACTGGGTCTACTGCTGGAACTGGAGCCGCGGCACTTTCACGATGGCGATATGCGCGTCAAGTGCTTGGCCAGCATTTCGCCTGTGCTGTGGAAGGGCGGCAAGGAAAGTGTGCTACAGCGTCGTCCCGGCATCATAGACAATCGCGAGACCATGCTGCTGGGTAGGTGAAAGTGTGGCATGTAGCTTGGGGATAACCAGAATTTCAGCTGTTTTATATTTTATTTGCCCACAGTACGCAGCACGGCTAACCAGGCTCAAGGTAATCTACTGCGCTTGCTGACCATCACCATCATCCTGGCGAGCATCGGACAGTGGCTGCTCAGCCCGGAGCTGACCTAAAGCGGACCTCACAGCGGGCAGCGTACGATTCAATTCAATTCAATTGCAATTGCAGAGCATAAATGGTGATTTTGTATACTTTAAGTGTAATATCTTTAGTTTCTAAGGGATAATGGAATAACGAAAAATAGGAAATCTCCCGGCATCAACACGATGACCCAATCATAAAACATATACGTGTTTGTGTATTTGTGTGAGTTTCTAGTATTAACTACATAGCATAAGCATTGCAAATACAGTTGCAAGCGAACACACACACACACACACATGACACGAGTACATACATTATAGTCCCAAACAATACTCTCGAGAGCAACCGTGTTGTTTCTAACTTTAGATAATGTGGTAAATCTAGTGCAAATAACGCGTCTCCCTCACATGCAAACAAAAAGTTATGAATTGTGTGGGCAACTTCATATCTATTATTAACTGTTAACATTTAGAAAAATTGACAGACAACTGACAAAAGGAGAAAGTTAAATGTTGGTGCAGAATCCAGTTAGAAATAATTTGAGTGACGATAACGACATTCCACATAAAATCAACCAAGTCTCCTCATAACACACTGAGTGTAGTTTATGTGTAAATAATTGAATGAAATGAATATCATAGTAAAATAAATTTTAGAGCACGAAATACCGTCAGATATGGAAAGTCTATTATGGTCATGAAATGTTATATACGTCAATTTTAATTAGGAAAGCCTCTGATAGATTTATTTTACTTTCCGCAAATTTGTTTTCCCTAAATTATCATACTTCTAAGAAATTCAATGTAATTAAATATAATAATGTAAAAATCGGTTTTGGCACCCAGGCATTGTGGCAGCGTTTAGGTCAGGCATATGCAAGTATGCTGTGGTATATGAGAAAATTAGATTGTAAGTGTTTTTATTTGTAGTCGTGTGAGTTCCGTACAATTCATTCTGATATAAAATCAAATAATTTATTTCTAGTACATAAATTAAGCTATGATATGCCAAACGGGGCAGATATAATATTTATGATGTGACGACACGCACATAGAACAAACAAACATACACATATACACACATACACACACACACAGATACACAGACTCATACCCCTCTCTTTCTTGAGTGTTTATAATATATATAAATGTGAAACGAAATTTGAGTTGTGTTATATTTTTGGGGTGGTGTTTCTCGTACGTGGCATTTAATTCATATTTACTTTATCTACAGCAGACACGCAGTCTGGCTAAATAACAAACATTAACACCTGTAAAACCGCAGAAAACTTTTTGCCCAGGTGTTGAGCTTGGCTTGTCTGCTGCAGCCTTCCTTTTTCCTTGCTTGCAACACAGAATAAAATATACAAAACTTATATGGAGCACACACAAAAGGTGGGCGCAACGTGAAAATACCACGTACAAATGTTGAATGCAAACAAACCGCAGCCCGCGGCACACGCATACAGCAAATATATATACAGCGGCACGTACAAAATGGCGGCGACTATGCTACAAATGAAAAAATTGCGTGCATCCTTTTAGGCGCGCGCGTAAAAAAATAACAAAGAGCAACAGAAGAGGAAACAAACTCAACTTGTGTTTATTTGCCGCACAGTCGGTCCCATTGCGGGTTACCCATTTTGATGGCGCACTAAACTTTATGGCATGCACATAAATAGAAATGCACGCAAAAGTTTCACAAAGCAGGCAGCGCAAAAGGGAAGGAGCAGCAGCAAAGTGAAGAGTGCGAATAGCACGCAAGCGCGTCGCAACACACGCCCACGGCCGGAGTTCGTGCGTGGTCTATGTTAGTCGCTGCCGTTCGCTGTAGGGCACCTTTTCCGGTGAAGGAGGATGGAATTTGGCAAGGAGGGTCGACCACTCTAATCTGTGTATGTTCCTTGCACCTCAGCAGGTCGGTTAAGATTTATGTTTGCCATGCATTGCATAAGCGGCGCCATTTAAATGCCTCCGACCGGACTCGAGCAGCCTGCAGCAAGAGACTCAATCGGCCTTTTGGCTTCTTGTGCCAGGAAGAAGGCGCAAATTTATTACCAATGATTGCATAGCTGATAAATTTACTATAGTTTGCCCACAGCTCGCCAGAACTGACCCAGCCCAGTCAGTTGATGTTGCCTCTTGGTAATTATGACTCTCCAGCTATTACGCGCGTAGTTGTAAAAGTATGTATTGGCAATGTCTGTATAATTGTGCATATGCCACGAAAGTGCCCTACTACTGTACGGAAATAAGGTAAACTTATAATAAATTTGGCTTGGTTTGCGAAAATGGGACTAGAAAATATTATAACTTTTTAGGAGTCTTAACTCTTTAACTGACAAACTCTTTAGCAACTCCTTTCTTTCTTAAGGGAGCAAAATGAGCTGGAATATTCCACTTATTCCTGCATTTTCTTTACCAACTTGACCATGCGTTCACATATATAATTCATGAGCTTGAATTGCTTCATGCTGCACTTGACGTCGATCCACTGACTTGCGCCATGTGCATTTTAACTATTAGTGGAAAATCAGAATGCAATTTTATTTTATAACGAAGCGAGAAGCAACACAATAAACCGATAATGACAATTGCGAAGAGAGAGGGAGAGAGAGAGAGACAGTGCCTTGTTGCCTTGATGGCATACGGATGCGGGTCGCGTTTACCTACCTTTTGTATTTGCATAATATTGATTCACAACTTCCTTTGGCCAATTCTGAGCACGTAATGTCCTTACAAAGGCGATTCATCGTTATTGGCCTGACAGGAATTCTATAAATCAATCTCGGGCATTGTGCTACACGAATAGACTTTATGGCATGCACAACTGGGAATAGTCAAGCTTTTCCTGTTTCAGTTAGGGAATTGAAACTACCCTGAAACCACTTTAAAAGCAATTAATCTGTCAAAAACCTTCCATTGTATGAGCATCTTTTATAGCTTTGTAATTAAAAGGAGTATAGAATACAGCTATGAAATAAATGCAAAAATGCGAAGCGACGATCGAACTGCATTTCAATGAAGTTGTTCGGCTGTCCACATCTGTGGCTGCATAATTTCGTTGCCGGGTGGCTGCCCAGCATTGTGGCTTGTTCGGAATACATTTACATGCCTATCTGATGATGGTCACTGTCTGGCAGTCCAAAGTGGAGAGCGCCTGGTCGACATCGCTTAGCTGTTGTGTCATTGGCATAATGAAATCGGCATAGCTGTAACTGCCCAGGGCGGTATTTACTTGAAATTTGCATGCAAAACTTGCTCGTTACGTTATGAATACCCTGGCGATAACCATAGCTCGGCTTGGAGCCACAAATAGAGCTGCTGCCCAAATCGGTAGGCAGATGATGGCGATTTTGTAAATGCCATTTTGGTCGTCTGGCATTTTCATTTGCGGCGCGTGCACTTCGCGGATATTAAGTGGTCCTGTGTTGTTGCCCCTTCCTCCCACTTCAATCACTAATGTCCGCAACTCAGCAGTTGAAAATAAACTAAGGTTATCCAATTTGTGAAAAAGACTTAGGAACATTTGCCTTTGAAGTAGTAGAACAGAAGTTCATAAAGTTCTGTGGCCAGTATACTGCAATTAGCGTTTCAAAAGAGTCAAAAGAGCAAGGCAACAGGAATGCAGCTAGCTTTAAAATCCTTTTACTGTCAATGTGCAGGACCGACTATACAAGCAAAAAACATTGAAAAGCAAAAACGAGAACAACAAAATGCATGCAGGAAACTCTTTTTTTCCTCTGTGTCGAAGCTAACAATTTGAAATGGAATTCTTGTACCTTCAGGAAAAAGCAGGCTTACATCATAAGTGCACAAACACACACACATATATATATGTACACAGATTTTTTCAGATAGTATTGAGGTATGTTAACCTACAAAAAGATTGGGCACTGATACTGTCTGCCGGCTTTAAATACTTTTGTGTATAGTATTTTATCTGTAAACACACAGCCAAAAAGATCAGACACAAATGTCTTTTGAGAATAGCACAGAAATATTCACCTTAAATATCTATCTTAAATATGGCAAAGTTTTGCACACATTTTGCCCATTAACCTTTTAAAAGTTCTGTGCTGAGCTCTTTTCTATTGCTCGAAATGTGGCACTAAACCGATAAGTTTGTTCAGCGCAACTTTCGCATTTCTTTGCAGCTTCGTGGCATTGTTTTTACCGTCGAATAACTTTGAGCATATTCCCTGCCATGCCGCAGTTCATTAGCATGCCCCCTTTCGATGCACCTCCCTATACAAATCCAACGCAGGCATCTTTGCAAGCGCTGGTGCTGGCATTGGCATCGACAATAGCCAAGTCTTCGTTTTATCTGGCAGACCTTATCTAGAATACATAAATTCCTGCCTAGACGCGCGTCGGGAAAGTTTCCTGTGGTTTGATGAGCGGGAAAGAAGGAGGGTAGCGGGGTGGGGGTGGTGGCGCTAATTAAGACACGCAAAAAGCGGCAGCAAGACAAATGTTTCTGCGGCACGTAAGCGGCGCGTCAATCTTTCGATCGGGGTGAGTGGGCACGAGTGGGCGTGAAAACGCCCACGCTAGGCCAGACATTCTTTGCGCTGCGCCCAGACATATTTTATTTTCTTGTAGTTGTTGCTGTGGTAGAGCTTTTTTTTTTTTGAAAAACTTTGAGAAACCACAATTCACCGCCTCATAAAAAATGTCAATGAAGTGATTTATAAAAACTTCTGGAATAGGAAAATATGCTAATGTACTGCGGTTAATCAGGGTGCCGCATGAGCACAACTGGGCTGGTCGGCTTATTAGCCAGTCTGTTATTTGCCTCAGCAACCAGTCGACAGCAATTTGTATTCGGCATTTCAATAATGTCTTCATACACTGCCCTTCACTTGGTTATTCTACAATTTAGTTTTCCCCTGCCGTGTCTTAGGTATGCCTTTTTTTGCGTGCACAGAACCGCACATTAAGTTTTAATGCCATATTTTATGCCAGCAAAATATACATAAATTTACTCACTGACCAGTCGAGTCGAGCAGCTCTCGTTGTGGGCTAATCAAATCAGAAGAGAGACGACCCACGCCAGCCAGCGTAAGGCAAGGCAAGAATAGCAATCCATGAATTAGTAAGCAGACATGCAAAGTTTTTCGACCGCCTTAGAAGGTGAGTCCAAACTGAAGCTACACGTTCGCACATATACAGGTCATATGTATGACTGTTTGTATACAGTGGTATGTGCAGGGTATATAAATGGTAGCAGGGTATATTGCGCATACGACGTGTTGCCTTTGGCACAACTGCAGACGCTGGCAGTGAGCCAGCTGCTAAAACCCAAATACAACAATGTATGCTAGCTACACACACTCGCATTGAATTGCAACAACAACAACAATAACTAAAACTCCAATAGTTTTCATTGTTGTCGTTGTTGTTGTTGCTGTTGTTTTTGCTAGTGCAGCTCCCGTAGGAAGTCGCTTCTAGGAAGGCGCATGTATAATTAGAGCTATGAAGCATGTCCGGTGAAGTTCGCCATTGAAATGCAACAACAATGCAACAACTGCAGCACACACTTGCCAACAAACACACACAGTACACAAACACAGACGCACACGCGTACACACCTATGCAAACATTCGCAGCTCACGTTGAAGTTTGAATTGGGTAAAAAAGTTGCGCATGGCTGCGATATTATTGCTATAACATTTGTTTCTGTTGTTGTTGTTCTTGTTGCTACTGCCCTTGTTTGCGTCCCCACTAGATATATTTTATAATGCCACATACATGCATCACAGGCAGTTTTACATATGACTTTATGTGGCGTCTGCATGTGCTCTTAGTTTAGGTACTGCGCCTTTATTTCTAAGGTCTCAGAAACAACAACAGCAACATCGAATGAATTCAGGTCACCCGTACCAGTTTTTGCTATAAGTTTATCCCTTGATTTACACAATAATAAACATAAATGTGCATACAATTTTGCTATATAAGCTGCCTATGGATAAACCAAAAACGGGAAAGGTGAAATCGCTGACCTTTGGCTACTTTTGCGAAAGTTTTACGAATTTCAACATATTTGTAATGAATATATACAAATTCGGAATATACTTAGCAAAGGGGTTGAAGTGAAGCAGAGCTTTAACATAAGTAAAGTCATCTTTTATCCTTTGCCAGAAATAGGCAAGCAGCTTTAATTTTCTACTCGATTCGAACAAATCGGCTAAGCTGCCATGAATCGTAGGCGGCTTCCATGAAATGCTGAACTTTGCTTCGCGTCTGCTCCAAAAATGGCCCTCAACTACCCCCAACTGCCTCTTCACAGTGCGCTTCTCCGAAAGAAATGCAATGAAACACGCAAACTTCTTTCCCAGCAAAGTCACAAATGTTGCCAGCATTTATTTTTATTGGAGCCCGCGTCGGGCTAGTCCATGTGCTGCTGCTGCTCATGGGCAGCCTTTTTGGGTGCGGCACAGCAAATGGCGTCAATGTTGTGCACATTACGGTTAACGCCGTTTAAACGAAAAGCCGCGAGCGGCGTCCAAAGTGAACTTTAAAGCGCAAGTTTATCGTTGCATGCGCTGGAGAATCGTGTAATATATTCGACCGGTCGCATTTGCACCGCGTCGCGTAATAATGTTAAATGTCAGGTGCAATGCAGTTGCCGTTGCAGTCGCAGTCGCACAGTTGCAGTGGCAGTGGCAATCGAAGTCGTTGCCAGCAGCTAATTAAGTTGCCTCTACCGGTGTCTCGGTGTTCCGTTGCCCCAACGCGAGTTTTCGCTGGAGGTTGCCGTAAAATATGCGCAGAGTCGTCGCTTTACCATCGCATTTATAGTGAGGATGATGAAGGGGGCCGTGGGGGGATATGCTTTGCCAGCGTTTGTTCTAAAGACCGACGTTTATTGCCAAGCGCTTGCACCACGTGCCACGTGTACTTAATGGCAACTGGAACCGGCCAAGTAAGTTGAAAGTCGATCCGAAAGAAGCATGCATGAGTTTTCATTTGTTTTGCGCTTCAAATTTACACACAACACGCAAACGCAGGCGGTGCAGCGGGCGGAGATGGATGATAAATGTGAGGGGCGGCGTAGGTCAGGTTATTCTCTGCGCAGGCAAGGCGGAAGCAGAGCCTACTATATAAATGTCTTACTTACGATCCAAGTGGCAGCTTTAAGCAACTGCCAGCTCATTCAAACGTGAAGCACTCGTACTACATATGCAAGTGCTCTGAAGCTCAAGATACTCCGCCCATTAGACATTTGCTAAATATGCTTGCATTTCCGCCAACAATTAAACTGACACGAGAAACAGAGATAGAACACTCTCTTGTTTAAAGCTACAAAATGTAAGTGCTGAATTAAAGAAATTACAGCATAATTGGAATAGCAAGTTTAAGGGATCATCTTTTAGAATTATAAACCAAAAAACTTAAAACTTATTGATCGTCGAATCGTCGAATATATCTCATATCATAATTATATATTGTACACTGCCTTTTTCTACCATTACGTGATGGACATTAGCTCACCTTTAATTTGTTGATCTATGAAATTGGCGGCAATCACGTTATGTTCATTCAGACACACCCACACTCGTGCTAACTGTTACATATACACACACACCAACACACAAAGTCACATCCGCATGCTTGTGCTTGCTTCAAAGTGAATTCACTCGTTTGACCCATGTTGGTTTGTGTGTGAATGTATACAATCCCGGTCCTGTCTGGTTTCCTTTAGTCGCACTCCTTTTGCTGTTGGTCTCCGTCTCTACCCCATCTCTTCTCTGACTCATTCATTTCCTTTCTCGTTGATTAAATACCAAAATTGTTTGACTTTATTTACGCGCATGCAATTAATTAAATTACAGCAGACCAGTGTCCCATTAGTCAAGGAGTAAATTTTACTACAAATAACAGAACTATGTCCTGGCAAAAGGACATACACAACTGGCAGAACTTACTGACTGACTGACATAAAGCTCGCCTTTGATTTTGCGCATATTGAATTATCATTTGAATATTGAATTATCATTTGACGCGCCACTAAATGCAAATTTCAATTTATGCTGCGGCAAATTGTCTTTCTGTTTTTTGGCTAAACCAAGAGACACTCCGGATCCTTGGCAGGATATCTACTTTCGTTTAGTTCAAATTTTATGGCTTTATTACATGACTGTTTGTCGTTTATGTCAAACACGCCAGTGTTGCCATAATGACGAAATTGCGTTTTTAGTTCATTTCACCATAAAAGAAAACACAGAATTCTCCTCGCTGTGTGCATACATCATGTATTTTCAATAATATAAAACACATTAAGTCTATCAGTTTGGGGCACGTGCTACCAAACGGCGTATTGCCAATAAAGTTAAAGCCTCCCATTTAAATATAGCACGCGACTACGTTGGCTAACGGAACCTTAAAATGGGGAAAATTTGCATTTGAAATGGCCACGAAGACTCATGATAATTTTATTATATGCATTTCGTTATGTCAGGCGTGTAAATTAATAATTAAATAACTTGAAGTTTAATTACATCGAATGGAAACGTACTTAAATAATTGATTAAAACAAATTAATTTTACTAAATAGCTGGCGTAAGAGTGTGGCATAATTAAATAACCTGTAGCACTGCTTATGTATGTTTGTAATTGTGTTAATTAGCTTCAATTGCTTTTAACACGCAATTATGTCACGAGTCTTGAAAAATGGTCATTGCAAATGCAATATAACTTTTTGAAAAAATAAAAATAAATAGCAAACAAAAAAAAACGTTGTTCTCTACGAAAAAAAAGTATTTGTCAGAAGTGGGATTCGAACCCACGCCCTCAGAGAGGACCAGAACGCTCATACAACCTCTCTATGAGAGGCAAGACTATTACTATCTTGAGTCTGGCGCCTTAGACCGCTCGGCCATCCTGACATGTTGACGCTCGCTTGCTAAATTGCGCTCATTAACTCTGCTCAGAACAAACTGCATAAAGTTTGAGTTATAATTAGAACGAAAACACTTCACTGCCCCATAATCTCAAACCAAATACAGCAACAACGACACACGTTTTCACACCCCAACTTCAACGTTAGCGCGTCAGTGTTATGTCGCATGTCTGCGGGCTATTTTTAGACGCGTCGTGCTCGCATTCTCATTCGCTCAACTTTTCTCTCTCTCTCTCCACCTATTCTGAGAGCTTGCGTGTGCTTTTGGGGGAGAGTTGAGTTGAGAGAACTCTAATTTTTGCATTGTTAAGCAATAATTGCTGCATACTTTTCAGCATTCAATTTGTGAAACTTTGGAATTTAAAGAATACTCTTAGGCTGCCTTTCATATGTAGAATTGCACTAAACAACATGGTACAAATACTATGGCTTTTATATTATTCGATGTTATTTTTTTTCTTATAAGATGTGTTAAATTAAAGACAAAAAGCCGTGTTGATCAGTGTTATTTTTTCTTTAACAGCATTTTAAAAATCATTTCTGTTCATGGTCTTCTCAATTTGCAATGAATGCGCTGTATTCGAAAGTTTCAGCCAAATAAAATTGGCTCAAAAAGTTTGCCAAATTACGTCCATTCTGTGATTTTACTATTATTGACTGTACACTTTGCGATGATGGCACACAAATCGCTCGCACACAAATGGACAAATGAATTTTTGAAGCGACCTTCATGTAGTCAATTCAATTTCAATTTATCAAATGCTTCAGCAACTTCTCTAATTGAATTCCATCCCGGCATAATTCACAAAATATAACATTTCAATGCAATGAGGAGAGAAGGAGGAGAACGAACACAAAAGGCATTTTACACAAGAAGAATCCATCCGCTTTGATACAATTCATTCAGGCAAAATACTCAAATCTTTTATACGCTGCTCGATTTGCTCCACAGTTGTGGATGCCGATGCTGCTCCTGCTCATGCTGCTGTCGCAATCACATTGAGCAGATTCGCTGCCACATCAACGCGATAAGTTTCACTTATAAATCACAATCGCCCGCCGGCAACCAGGACCAAAACCAAGGATGTGATGTTAGCTTGAGTCGGCTCTGTAGCGGCGCATGCTTTTAAATCGATGAGCATCGCAAAATTGACAATGATTTTTTAAAAATAATTTTATTACTTCATTCAGTGGGGCATTCATGTGTACCGACGCTGGGGCAGCGTCAGAAACAGCGTCAACAACAGTCAGTCCATCAGGATAGCCTGAGCCAGAACGTCGGGCTAGTCCTGTGATTGGGTGCACTCATGCGCGAATGTAAACGGTCCCTCGACCAACTCAAGAAGCACTAACACAAATTTTGGCAGTTTCCGCTATGGTTTTTAATTAAATGTCCAAAACAAAATTTAATTATTGAAATTTGTTTTCATTCGTTACTTTATATACGCGAATTTAGTATTATTACTAGTTCAGGGCCAGCGTGAATCATACTGTTTAATGACATAGGTCAGTTTCTTAATGGTGAGCTCCACCTGTTCGTCGTCCACCTGTTCGTAAAGCACCAGACGCATAAATTCCCAGTCACGAGCACACGCCTTGATAACAATTCCCTTTCCATTTTTATCGGCAACGCCAGCGGCAATCTCCTCGGGCTCCACTACAGCCAGCCGATCAGCTAATTCTTTAGCTAACAGCTTGGGTTGTTTGCTCTGAATCAAAAGAATATTAGTCTGCACAGTGGGCAAATCCACGGTAATGTTGGGACTGCGCAGCTGATCAATGGCTGTTGAAAAGCAAATTAGAAATTTAAGGCGTGCAAATCTTCATCATTACCAACTTACCTTCTGCAATACGCTTAGTGCGCTCATGGTCCTTGGGCAGCAATGGTACCACCTTATCCAGTCCCACTAAGCCAGCGGCCGCCAGAATACCCACCTGACGCATGCCACCTCCCAGAGCCTTGCGTAGGCGGTGCGCTCTATAGAGAACACATTAGATCATTCTGACAGTGCGAACATTGGCTCCTCCATACTCACTGTGCAATAAACTTCTTGGAGCCGACGAGGACGGACCCCACGGGGGCCGACAAACTCTTGCTCAGACAGATGGACACAGAGTCAAAATCACGTGCGATGCGCTCAACACTGACGCCCAAAGCGGCAGCCGCATTAAATACCCTAGCACCATCCATGTGCAAAGCAATGCGTACTGTGCCCACTCCTGGCTCACGGACCAAAGCCGCCAGTTCGTCCATAAAGGAGAGTGGAATCACCTTACCACCACAGATGTTATGTGTATTTTCCACAACGACCAGCGTGGTAACTGGCTCATGGCAGTCCACATATTGTCGTATCTTGTGTCGCAATTCCGCTAGACTGAAAGTGCCGTCTGGCTGATTTTTAATCGTCACTAATTGGACACCAGCCAAGTGTGCCGCCCCAGCTAAACGGGATAAAGATACGTATTCGGTGCATTAACTTAAATATGTACAGGATTATTTATTACGCTATGTGGACTCACCTTGCTCGTAGAGAAAGATATGCGATAAATCTCCCACAATTGCCTCTGAGCCACGTTGGCTGCAGTGAACCATAACTGCAAGCAGGCAAGAATTCAAGGAGCAGATTAGGTACTTAGTGAATAAAGTTGAATCGGAGTTAGCAAGAATCGTGAGATTCGCATTTAATAAAATCCGATTACATTAAAAAGCCTAAATCACAATATAATACCTTTTTTATTGTATTTTCTATTCAGTATTCACTTTCATTGAGCTTTGAGTTTCACTTTAAACTAATAAACATCAGCGAAGGAGCCAAGCGTACATTAAACTTTTATAAACAAATGTATCACCATATTAAAGTCCAGAGCTTAATCTGCGGAGCATTATTTTTATTTATGTGCACGTCGGGCAACTTACTAGCCAGTAGATTTCCCATGGTGCCACTGGGCACAAAGAGGCCCGCCTCCTTGCCGAAAGTGGCTGCCATTTTGGACTCCAGTTCAATAACAGTGGGATCCTCGCCATAGACATCGTCGCCCACCACAGCCTCAGCCATGCGGGCCCGCATCTCAGGCGTCGGCTTGCTCACGGTGTCCGATCGAAGGTCAACAACAGTGTGGGGCATCTTGTAAAGCCGCTATGGAATATGGATTGCGGAAGTTAGCTTTATATGTACTGTGCATGTCTGAGGGTGTCGGATTGATAAGCTAACAACCAGTTTGCCATAACTAGATTACGTCAAGTACTATTGAGTTGGGTATTACCATATGTGCTCTTCAGAAAACGTACGATTTATTATAAATGCTAATAATTGTGAAATTTATTGTTGCTAGCTCTGGCCAGAGATTCTGTTAAATGATAACAAGGGTTCTCTGACTATATAACAAGCGAAAGGTAAATACTCCAGTTGAATTGATAACAATTGGAAAAATACTGCACACTTAGCAATTTTCTAATTATGTATATTATAAGTATTCCGGGATTCCACGTGCTTGTGATAGCTTTATATAAATAGCACAGATCATTTAATTGATAACAACAGAAAACAAGACACTTAAATGAAGGTATTAAATAAAAGCGAAATACTCTCTATGCAAACTAAAATAATAACTCACTCACTTAAAAGTGCTGTAACAATTGATCGAAAGAAGAAACGCGCAACTTGCTATGCTGAGCACAGAAAAAAAACTGAACATATTGACTGGCGGAATGCCACCAGCTGAGTTTCCAGCTGAGAAAATGTCCCAAGAGCGCATGAGAAGAGGCGTTCTCAGCTGGTTGAGCGGCTATCCAAGTCGTGCACTGTGGGACGAAAAATCTGTACACATGATGAAATTTCTCAAGAGGTGGTAAGACAAAGAACTTAAAGTTTATATTTTATATAGTTATGAAAATGACCAGTTAAGATTATAAACTTATTTAAAAGAAAATATTAAATTTAATTTGTATATTGTACAATGTACATGTGTATGTACATATGTATTTAAATAAATTAATTTTGAGCAGACGCATATTTGTCCCCAATAAAGCAGTAATAGGTATTTATGTATGTTGTGTATGCCGTCATTATTTTATCAAAGTTGTACATGGCTGCCATAAAAAGGGCACGAATGGGTTTGCGTGTAAGGCCTTAATTGTTTTTCAAAATATCGGAATTCTATAACATATTCGGTAAGGCAATCTTACTTTCTTGTTATCAGCTACACCGCCTGAAGCTCTGTATCAGCAGACTATTAATTTGGATAGTGGGATTGGACCGTTAATTTATATTGATCGGAAAGAGTATTTCTCGATTTATTTATAAGAGCTATTGAGCAGTTTTCCTTCTCTAGTCCAAAATGCACACACTTTCTAGTTGCGTAGGTATTATACTCCATCTTTGCCATCTTCGTCAGACACAGTACCGTCTAGCTAATTTGTAATTGTGACTACAATAATTGAATGATTGACGGGTACCAAAAAACGCAACGCTTGGGGACTTAAACTTAAATAAAAGTGCTCCATGATCTTACCTTTTTCTTTTAGAAAGATGTACACTTATGATAAATCTCCCACAACGACTACCGAGGTACGACGGCTACAATGCACCATAACTGAAGCCAGGCAAGATTTCAGGAACCAGTTAAAGTGCTTTGCGAGCACATATGTGAGTCGACTGTTGACTCAAAAGTACTCAGCGCATTCGCTTTTAATAAAATGCGAATTCCATTAGAAATATTAATTCGAGTAGATGCATAAATTGTCACGAAACCAACTTCACAATGAACCTGCCGGCCCGGCGGGCACCCGTCCAATATCGGAGTACATCAAAATTAATGTTATGTATATGGTCGCCCTTAACCTTTACGATTATGAGCTTGAATCACGATATGAGCGCTGTTTTCTTTGTAATTTTCTCCTTGCTTCGGGCTCTGGGTTTAACTCAAAGCCAATAAACATCAGCGAGATGGAGCCAAACTCACTTTAAACTAATATATACATTGGCCAGTTCCAAGACGGTAGCTTGGTTTATTAAAGATTCAGAGCTCAAACAGCGAGGCAATGTTATTTATGTGCACGTCGGGCAACTTACTAGCCAGTAGATTTCCCAAGGTACCGCTGGGCACAAATAGGCCCGCCTCCTTGCCGAAAGTGGCTGCCATTCTGGTCTCCAGTTCAATGACAGTAGGATTCTAGCCGTAGACATCGTCGCCCACCACAGCTACAGACGTGCGTGGTCTGTGTGCATGACAGCTAAGGATTAGGTCATTTAAAAAGTTACTACGGATGTATGTTGTCTTACATGACTGACTGGGTAGTAAGTGTTTATTCAGTATTATTACCATTTCAATGAAAGCATTGAATGATATTAAAACTGTATATGGGAGGAACATTTTACTCAGATGTATCGGTTTAACTTTCATTATTAATCTCCAAATTGTGAAATTCCGAGTAAAGGTGAGAGAAAAAATGTAAATAAATTTCTTTGGTATTTTTTATTCAATATTTCTGAAATTTTCACTAAAATTTTTACTACATCTAACATTCTTTATTGTGTGTTTTTTCATAGTACAATTATTTTACTCATCTGAATTGGCCAACAAACAAGGTGCAATGCATTGCATTGTGTCACTTTCATCTAGATTAGGTACGATTTAGAAATGTACAATATAAACAAACGAAATGAACTACATGTAGTATTTATATTCAATAACCAAAATTAATTGTTAACAATAGTAGTTTAATAACTCGTGAAGTACATTTGTTTACGCCGGAACGAATTCAACTAACTAATAAGACAAAAAACACGACAGTTGTCTGCCGATACTAGTAAGTGGGCTACAGTAGTAGGCATTATATGGTAAAGCTACGTTCGATGCCGATCGTATAGTTCATGTCATCTTATTGGCTAAATATGCAACAAATTTGCTATTTGTTTTGTTTTTCTTTGTTTGGGCTGGCAATTCACTTCCCATTCACATAAATTTACATATGTAGATAAATATACATGTATACTTGTTTTGTTGTTGTTGTAAAATTTATGAAACAATTATAAATAAATATTTAGCAAATAGTTGTTGGTTATAGTCTTTTCAAGAAGTTTCACTCGCTGCAATGTATAATTTAGTTTACACTTAGTTTCAATTCAAGTTCGCATTCTTCCCACGCAATGTACATAAGTTTGTGTATTTTTTATTTTGGCACCCACTGTTGTGTGTATGCCATAACTAGCGGCTTACACAAATTTAGCTGCTTAGCTGTATGTGAAGGTACTTCATTCTGAGTTACACTACACAGGCGACATATTCGATCCGATCTACTCGGCTAACTTGGTTAGATGCTTAACAAAATGAACCAAAAAATGCACACAACGATATACCACAATTTGTTTGGTTGCTCTTAGTTGTTTGATTTCCTTTGTTTTCTCTCATTTTTTGGTATGTGCAGCGGGAACTGCAAGGATATCGCTGTGCAAGGCGACCTTTTTCAAAGATGCCTGCGATTGCAATTAGAACACTTACATCTAGACAGTACACAAGACACTCAATTAATATCTAAGTTTAGACTCTAGTTTTGCTTTGGACCTAGCGCTATGATGATAAATCCGTTTCAGACGCATCCAGCTCACCGGGCGGGTTTCGCTTAATGCAGTCCCGTATGCTTTGTAGAATGATGCCGACTCGTCTATCGAGCGCCTCCATGTGTGGTTGCCAGAGCACCGGACTGACGGGATCGACACTCAACGATTCGCGCATGACTTGCGAAAGCGGCTTGGCTCCATTGTGGAATCTTAGAAAATTATATGCACAAAACGATGTAAGTAATTGCTCAGTCGAACTTTCGCATTGTGGTTACTCACTCAAGTAATTTGGTAAGCGTCGTCTTGCGTATTAGGCAGCACTGCAATACTGGAGCCAGTATGGAAAGCTCATCGTGAAACGGTCGCCCGAAGCCACGCCCATGGTCCAAGTGTAGGGGAAATGTCTCGTTGCCATAGATTCTGTAATGGCAGAGCAAGTGTTGCTGTCAATTCGCGCAAAAGGTTTGTGCACATGGCTCGGCATAAGCATAATTGTCTGTGAATGTGATTAGAGACAACTCGAAGGATTGACTTTAGCCTAGGATTTGGCTCAAACTGTAAAGGGAATCAAGCGTGAGCCAACTATGACAACGCTCAAGCGCCCAGCTAACGCTTTTGCATAGCCAACAATGTGGCAGCCAAGGCATCTGGCTAAGTTCGGAATGCATTTTGATGCAAGTTTGCTGCTGCTGCCGTCTGGCTTCTTGAGCTGCAGACAATTTCTGTTACCTTTCCCTGTCTGCATGAACATACATACATATCTTTCCATGGCATTGGCTTCTGCTGCTTAGCATGCCTGATGCTTGGGTGCATCCTTGCCAAGTGCTCGTACTAACGTTGCAGACAGTTGCAGTGAAGCTCACATGGGGCGTAAACGTAACGTGCAGGCACACGGCACGTTGGTAGGCATGCAGCCAACATGGCTATTTATGCGGAAATAAGCCAATCGCATTATGTCTTCTGCCAAGATTGCAAGATTTTGGCATTGGCCTCTTACCCATTACCTTAGCATTTGGCAATCTGGGTCAATACTCACTTGAAAGTCTCGTAATGATGACGATCCATGTTGCCGGTAAGAAAATCAAACACAGCCATATCCATAAGGTCAAGCAATCGTCGGCCCTCATCGTAGGGTGGAATATCGCGAACCTGCAGATAGAATCAAATGCAAAATTAAATTGCAGCCCGAAAGAAACTGAGCGTAGGGAAGCAATGCTCTGGAAGGAGAATATCTTAATTAAGTCGGGGGAGACGGGAGATTGCTTGCACAGTGACATCAGGAGCAGCTCGAGCAGAAGTAACAAATAAAAACATTTGCATTCCATTCGAGCTAAAATGTAAATTAAGTAAAAGTAAACCGCAGCAGGAAGCGCCGCAGACAAAGCAAGGCGAGGACAACCGGAAGTGGAAATGAAAACGGCACACAAAATTGGGGTAAGCAAAGATTCGGACCCCTCCACCACGGAAACAAAAAAAGCAAAAAAAACTCACAAAAATATATAAATGAATTCGAATAAGTAGCCAGCAAACTGAGCTACTCGTTTACTTACCAGAGCACAATAATTGGCATCTGTCTCCCATTGAGCCTTCTTGCGCTTATGATACGAGCGTCGCCAAGGATGCCGCCAGAGCTGTTGGAAAGAGAAAGCGGGAGAGAAGAACCAAAATCAATATCAATTTGAGCTGCTGAATGTTAAAATCCAAAGCTGCTGAGTAGCATTAATATGCCACACAAGTGTGCTTCGGTTCAGCAGTAGCAACATTTATTTCTCATCCCGCAATACAACAATATTATTTTTTATTTCACTCGTTTCGGTTGAAAGCTACGCGCGCGCTCTCTACAAGTGAAATTAATTTTGTTTAAAAGAAATTATTTTGCGAGGCCGCCAAGGGAAGCAATAAAAGTTTCTCTTGGTAGTTTACCTCGCCGGCGCTGTCATTTACTTTGGGTCCCGACCGACCGCAACTTACTTACCTTTCGTCCCTATGCAATTGGCAATAGCAAAGCGCACATTTTGGTTGAGAGGAAGCATTTTGGGATCGTAGGACAACAACAACGATAACAGTAACAGTAAGAGGGACAACGCAAAAATATGTGAAGAAATTAAAATATAAAAAAGTTGAGAAAAAATCATAATAAAAATGCGCTGTGTAATGATCCAAAGCACGCGCTGGGGTCAGAAATGCAGCAGGAGGCGCAAAGCAAATAGAAAGCGGCATGCGAAAGAATTGCAAGCTGCCACACCAGAAGCGGCGGCAAAGCCAAAACGCCAACACAAAGCCATTCCACAATAGAAAGGTAAGTTAACGGGAACATGGCATGGAAAGAAGAAGAGTTGTTTGCATAAAAAGTGGACCGTGGACCACCCCACGCAAACTGCATAAATCAAGCAAAATTAAATTCCCGCTGAAAGACAGGAGAGCATGCAGCAAAGAACTGAATAACCAGAAAGTGGCATATATTGTAAGTATGAGGCGGCAAGCACTAAAGCATTTTAGTGAGTTGCACTTTAATTCCAGCTTAAAGCAGAACACAGCAATACTTCCAATTTACTTAAAAGATATGGGATGACCATGGAGCGTAAGCTTAAATGTTTCAGTGTATTATAAAATTAAAATGAGATGCGGAGGTGTTTTAAAATGAAAATGTACGGACTGCAGAAATACACAAACAAACATACACCGTCCATTGTTTTTTATTCTCTATCTTCTTTCTTCTCCTAGAGGAATTAACAAGCGTGCAAATCAAATTTGCAACTTAATTAAAATTCTGCACAGTTAGAAAATTGTTTGTAATTCTCCTAACACGGCTGCCCCAAAGCAACACAGAAAGATAGTAACAGACCAAGGAAAACAATAACAGAAACAACACCTCTGGATTTGGCTCGTTTCTCACAAAAAACGGTACTAAAGAAAAATGATCTCCTGTGCATAATTTACAGTTTTGCCTTACGCTAAATCTCAAGTATACACTTAACCATTTTCTACTTGTTAACTGTTGGGGCTGTGCCGAGAGCATGCTAAAACAAAGCAAAGAAAACCGCTTAAGTAAGGTATACAAAACTGAAGAATACCCTGTGCGAGCATAACTACTTATATTATATAAAAATATGTCATGTGACTCTTCGCAAGACAAAATGGACGGACACTTTGGTGACTTGCTAATCCTAAAATAACTTTATATGTCGTCGAGTCAAACTACGTATAGTATACCCTCGCTTTGCTACAGGGTAGCGCAAAAAAAAGAAAGAGAATTATTCCTTTGAGGCACAAGCCCAAAAAAAAAATTACAAAAAAGAAAAATGTTTTAGCTCTGGCAAATCTGTCTGCAAAATGCTGGGGGACCCTGGTCAAAGGGATAAACCCTTTTCTATGCGACCAAGGAGGCTGAGTCGGGATGTTGCAAAACTGATGGAGTTGGGTATTTTTTGGTTTCGGTATTGGTTTAAATTTTCAGTTATTTGCATTTAAAAGCCGTTGCCTCTGTCCCCCTACATTTGATGGAGTGGACTCTAGAATTTATTAACGTCCCTTCGTGTGTCCGTCCGGTCCCGTCCGGGGCGTTGCTGCATTTATATTTCATTTTACGCTTTACGAGCTGCACAAGAACTGATACAATATTTTTGTTTTTAATTCAAGCGGCAGGCGGCAAAATGAATGAATGAATGAAATTGCCGAGTGCGGAGGCAAACAAAGGATGTGGAAGCAAAAAAAAATTATGCAAATTAAAAGCGAGCTTTTTGGAGCGCAGCAATGAATCAATGAAGTGCCGTCCAAGTGACTAGTTGAAATTCTCTCATTCTCCCGACATTCTGTTCTGAACTCCCTCAATGAACTGAGGTAATTGGCTAAAAGCGGACTTATTTCAGTTACCACAGACAGGCAAACGAACTGCCTTCCTGCTTACCTGTTGCCAGTGAATGAGATACAATACATTCTCACCAAGACACACACTAACTTACACATATGCCAAGTAAATAATGTGATTTGTTATTTAGTTATAGCGAGCGCACGAAATTAGTAATGAAGGCGGGAGACTTAAGCGGGCGTCGAATATAAATTGTAATCTGACACAACGTTGAGAGTTGCCGTGCATTAATCAAATACCACTTAGCTGCTGGACCCACCAATGGACCGACTACATGCGACCTCAGTCTCTAGACTGACCACCATGAGCTCCGTTAACGTATGTGTGTGTTTGGCGGGTGTGAAGTGTCGAGTGCTGAGAGTTGTGCGTCGAGAGGTGCTGTTATTTGTGTATGTATACACACACATACATACCTTGCGATTGGAAGAGTCCAGACTGGGCAGAAAGGCGGCAAAGGAACCCTCGAGCATATCCGGATTGCCGCAAATGGCATGCGAGGTGTCACAATAGTACGAGCACTTGCCATGGAAGCATAAATTAAGCGATGGCGAAACAAAGAATGTCTTCAATAAATTTTCGTCGGCCTTTTGATATATTTCGGTCGTAATGTTCAGTGTGCGCCCTGCCACAGGCATTGCTCGCCGAAATCCCAGGACTCTGCAAACAGAAAGTAAAGAATGGGAATGATGAGAGTTGAGTGAGAAATAAGCGGTAAATTAAATGCTGCAGTAAACATGGATATACATAAGTACATGGTGAACTGATTATATACGACTTGAAGATACCCTATCAGACATGTTTTTATTATCATTAAGAAATTGTGTATGAGAAAAAAATGCAGATATAGAATACTTAACTAGTTGAGTATAAGGTAAGCTGAATAAATTACTAGACAAATTTGTTCAGTCTCGGTACACATGTAAGTTTTTCAAAAACAGAAAAACGTACTAACAACTGAACTGGCCATACAACATGATAAATATCTTGAAAGTTGTCGCCTGAGGATACCAGGAAAAAGACATAACTTTCTGTTCGACCCTCTTTTGTAGTATTTTATAATTGTGATGCCAACAAGTGGCTGACCCAACCAAGCTGTATGTTTTTTTGCGTGTTACCACAGCAAACTGTACAAGATAAGATACATCAGAGCTCTCTTATTTCTGGATGTTTAATTCTGACAGCTGCCAACTGGTATGTGAGCAATTTGAGTCTAAATTACTGTAAAACATGGTGCACTGATTGGTGAAGTGTCTGTACAACTTAATTAGCCATAAAACGTCCATCAAACTCTGGTTAGGACTTCTGTGGGATATTTCAACTGAGTGAACTTATTACAATTTACATCATACAGCGACTATTTACTTTGGTGCAAGTCTTCTTATTACATAAGCTTCAGTATTTATGTTCATATGTAGAAAGAAGACGTAAATCATTTTATTGCCGCATAAATAATGAATTGACGTCCTTTCAACCTTCTCTTTCGGTCTCTTGCGGCTTACTCATAAGCTTCTAATCGAATACAACCAGACTGCTCTCATAAAGTAAAAAAACTTACCCAATAGTTACGATTATGAAATGGTGAGTGGGTTGACCCAGTATAAGCCAATTTGATTACCTTAAGTCGTGAATCGTAAACCGTACACCATTTTAAACATCTTCTGATTTGCTGCCGTTCTATTTCATTCGTTTCCCCAATTGTGGAGTAGCTCATTTAATATGTTGAAATATTTGCATAAATAATTCAATAAATACTTCAAATTTAATTAAATCTACCACAGAGCCGCATGCTACTCTTCGAGATACCCTGTTTTCCATTGTAAAAGGGTGTATTTAAGTCATACATTTTTATCATATTCAATTGTTTACTTTTTATTTGTTCCCAATTTTGTTTCTGTGATGAAAAATGAATTCACCTTTTTATTCGTTTCATTTGTAAGCACGCTTCATTTTTCAATGGGTATGATAAAGTTCAATAAGTGGTATGATAAAGTTTAAAACAAATATGCAGTAATTTTCCTAGATAAGTTCAATGGGTACTTTTATTGGAAAATTGCTACTGCATTTTTCTATACGGTTCACTGAATTTTCCCAATGCACTTTGAAAAGGACAGCTTCATCATCATCGTGATGGGCAGGAGGGGGTAACTCACCTGTCTAAATGAAACGCAGCAATCTCGGCATTGTGGCGCTCGTAGTCCGTGAAGTAGAAATGATTGGGCAACGTTTGCTGGTCTCTTGGAAAACTGCAAAGCAGATGCAAAAATACAGAAAAGAGCGTAAAATAATGAATTGAATTTAAAGTGCGGGTGGCCAATTGAATGCATTTGCATTCACAACAACAAAAACAGGGACGCGATCCGATGCGATACCCTGCGTTGCGAGCCAAGGTATGTGCAGCAGGCAAGCAGGCTTCTTCGCAGGCGGCAGCAATGGTGGGCGTGGGCGTGGCTGGCAGCGCGATTGCTACGTGCCAGCTTAATTACTTACACGGCAACACCGCACGGTAATTCAAAAAACGTTTCATTTAAATTGCAAATGAAGAACATTAAAAGGACACTTTACACTTTGGCAGCTGCTGCGGTTGCTCAGCTGTGTGGGCTGTGTGGGCCCCACTGACTGAGACTGGCCAAGCAGAGCGCGTTTTAAATCTCATTAAAAAGCGTATAAATGTTTTAAATTACGAGCTGCCTCAAGTACCACCGCAGCGGGCTGCATCAAAAGCATTGCATTTTTACGCGAAAAATGCAGTATATAACCAGTCGAACGCTACAGTCAGGTGCTGACTGTACAAGGCCATGGATTATCATATTATACCGTAATAAAAATTTTAACGGTATGGAATCGCCGCTCGAATTTGCTACCGATTATCAAATATAATCAGAACCCAGGGAACACCACGGGGAGGCCATTATAAATGAAATTTAATTAAATAATTTAATTTGTTTGACAGTAACTTTTCTTTTAGTTTATTAGAATAAAATAAAAAAAAAAAACAAATTAAAATAAAATAAACAAAACAATTAATAATAAAAAAGAAAAAATTCCCACCCGCCTCAACCGGGAGTTGAACTCACGCACTCTCGCGCAGCCGTCCGCCACTCTAACCACTCGGCTATTGCCTCACTCCTTGGCCCATCGGCAAAGTTGCATTGTGAACCAATTCTGTTACCATACAATGCAAACAAAAAGTTTAATAATAAAATGCTGTGTGTCTGACGCTAGATTTGTAAGTGAGTTTAATTCGTATCATATCTCACTTATTTATAGTCCGATTTAAATGAAATTTTCACATAACGTCCGTGGCAGGGTATTTGTCATGTAAGATATACAACTTTGGTTGTTGAGCTAATATTGTAGTTTTTAAATAGTTATTACTGATTTTCTAAGGCGGGAAGGGGCGTGTCCAAATTTCAAAAAAAACTTTGAGACACTGCAATATATACGTATGTTGTCACAAAATTTCATGACTCTAGCTCTTATAGTTTCCGAGATCCAGGTGTTCATTCGGACGGACAGACGGACAGACGGACAGACGGACAGACGGACAGACAGACATGGCTCAATCGACTCGGCTTGTGATCCTGAGCAAGAATATATATAGTTTATGGGGTCGGAGATGCCTCCTTCTGCCTGTTACGCACATTTCCGTTCCGACAAACACAATAGTCCATGAATTTTTTTAAAATCCATGGCCTAAAAATTCACTGAATTGTCCATTCTCTGACCACACACAGAAGTCAGCAGGGGGAAAAATATATTTACTCTGTCCAAAAATGCTGACAACAATTGCAGTGGCCGTTGACCGCTTGAACAGTTACTTTTATACAAATTTTTAATTACTTTCGTCTTTTTACTCACCGCATGGGTTTCATTAGGGCTTTAATATCGTTTGGATACTCAATAATCAGTTTCAATTGCGTTCCGCCCTCCTTTTGAACTACGAATGGAGGAAAAAAACAAGCAGAGAAATTAAATTAAGTAAAATAAGTTTCTTGCATATTGCACACACTTGAATTTAATTGAAGCAAAAACACGGCCCAAAAATTTGCACATCGTTGCACAAATATTTTGGGCCACAAGGAGCAGAGGAAGCAGCAGCAGCAGCAGAAGCAGCGGTTTCCTCAGATATTGCAATCATTGAAATTGCATTAAGTGAAAGTGCATGCGCAAATTACACTTGACTAAATTGCAATTAAAATGAATAAAGCTTACAAAAATATTGCGTATACGCAAAGTGCCCACAAAGGAACGAAAATGCTGACGTTTTTGTCTGTCGGCCTGAGCATTCATCCGAGAATTGGCCACTGCAATAATAGACACTTCAAAAGCATATTTCTGCTGGCTGTAAATGTAATTAAAAGCATGTTTCTTCACTGCACAAACCGTATCGACAGCTAAGACTAATACCATCCTGTACAAACATTATAAGATTAAACTATTGGCTCTGCTGCACTTTATCCTCAAATATATAATGTAAACTTAATAAATTTATTTTGAGATACAATTATTACGCTGTGCACGCTAACGAGGCTTATAAGGGATGATAAATATTCATAGCAAACAAATTTGTACAAAAGTCAGGGCTTTAAGATTAACACGATATACTATAAGTGCCATTTTTGTTGTTGTTTAACAGTTGGTCCTGCAAATTTGCAAGTTGTTGCTTGCGCTTTTGTGCGTTGGATGCAAAACTTTATTTTTAATAAATTACGCTCATAGTAAACTTTCAAATGAAAATAGTTCTGCTTGCCACCTTGGCGCGTCTCAATAATTTGGCCAACTTTCTTGCAGCTCCTTTGCATAATTAAGTTAAATGTGCAGCCAGCCAGAGGGCTTGTAACTTTCGTCCCGAAAGCAGCGACAGCAGCACCAGCAACTTGATGCGACTAAATTCAGGCACGGCACAGCACGGCGTTCAAGTATTTATTGCTTTACAATATGTTCAATCGGTACAAGCTATTTCGGTGTGTGTGTGCTTATGTGTGTGTGTATGCAGGAGGTAACACTTACCCACATGCTCTATTGGCAGCTTGATCATGTCACGTAGCACCGCATCGACCAGTGTATCCTGCTCGCCGTAGAGTTCCTTCTTCGTAATGCGCAATTGGAAGCGCTCCAAATTGCTGGCATTTGCTCTGCAAAAGAAGCGAGAAATACGGAAAAGAAGAAAGAACTTTTAGTCAGTTGTCGTATGTGAGTCGAAGAGTCGTCGAACATAACGACAGACAATCAGCCAGCCAACTGGGGTAAAAACACGCTGCGCTTAAAAGTATGCTATGATAATGCTTTGGGCCACATTGCGAGAAGTTTCGAGTTGCCGTAATGATTGTCACATTGATTTATCAAAGCAGCCGCCAGCTGGCACAGGAAATCTCAGAGTTTCCTTCATCCCTCCACTTCTCAATCGTATTTTTGCATTGGCAATTTCGTTCTGGAATGCGTTCTTATGTTTCTCTCTCATCAATTCACATTTGGAGAAAGACTGTGTACGCATTTTTCACTGTAACCCTTATGGCCTTCAGACAAGAAACCACTGCCTTTCCCCTATTTTTTTCCAGCAAAAAGCGGCACCAAACTTTGCTATCTTACTCCACGTTGCAGTTGTTTTGCTCCATCTCTCCCTGTGTCTCTATTCTTTGATTTTGCTTTACTTTTTCGTAGTATTGACTTTTTCAGCTTGTATTTAAAGCGGTTAACTTAGCTTTTTTTGCCGCTCCGTTTTAGTCTTGCTGTATTAGTATTTAAACCGATTGAAAATTGCTGTTTAAATGTGCTGCAAGCTGTTTAAATTTAGCTCAACAGTTGAGAGTTCGTTTTCGCAGCTGTTAAAACAAGTGCGGGCTGCAGTAAATTCGCGTAGAAACTCAACCAAAATATTCAAATACAAAGCAGAATGTGCGACTGACAAATTGAATTGTTGCAATTTGAAGTGAGAATTGCAGCTGTTGCTGCTGCTGCTGGTCAGCTTCTGGTTACAAAGCGAAAATCTTTGCAAGGGGTTGACAGATCACAGCATGAGCAATGGCCACTGTCTGCGGCATTATGCAGCATGTTTATCACGATAATGTAGTCAGCAGCTCGCCTAGCTCCAGCTTCGGCTCCATCTGCGATTGCACACTAACACAACGCCTGGGTGAACTCACGTAACTCCCAATGGCCATATTCCTCGTTGTCGTCGCTCTTTCTCATCGCTCTTCTCGTTGTCACTGCCATTACTGCCACTACAATGATTGCTGTTGCTGTCTGCCCGTCTGTCCCATAGTCCTGCCCTGGTCTTGCAAGCTGGCGAGCAGGGAGTTGTTGTTGTTGGACGGCCTAAAGTCAACTCACTGAAATCCTTTTCATAATTTGCCTGATGACGTCTGGTGTTACTTGACGCAGGCAATGCTTTAATGCTGTCCTCTTCCGCTGGTTGCTGTTTGCAAACCTTTTGTCGCCTCTCTTACTCTTCGTGTGGCAGGAAGGAAACAAATGTCTGAGACCCGTGCCAAGCCTCTTGTGCAGCGACCGGCGCAAAATGACTTTCAATATTTAAACTTCTTTTTTTATGGAAATAGCGACAATATCCTGCCTGTTACCTGGTCTGCCTTGCAATGAGCGTGCTGCAAATTTGTAAAGAAACTCAAAAAACCCCAAATAGGCAAGGCCCTGCAAGCTGCAAGTTCCTGCCTCTTTCAGTTTTAAATCGCTTCTACGGCCTGCAATTAACAACATAGCAAAGTGGCCGTTTTTTGGTAGTAGGCGGCAATTGTCATAAGCTAGGCAAAAAATTGACATGGGTCTACAGAGCGAAAGGTGCGTCGAGGTTGCAGACGCAGCTGCTTAGTGTGGTCGACACTCTTAACCACAGCAGCAGGCTCTAGCATCATACTTCATTTGAACCGGTGACTGTAAATTGTGAAATTGCTACATCCGCTACAATGGCGAGTCCGAATCCAATTTCTGCGCATGTTTCATTTGTCAAATGCCACAGGGGGCAGCCTGGGGTAGCCTGGGCGCTTAGAGCAGAGCCAAGCACTGAGTAATTGATGAAGCAGCTCGTTTAGACATTGACTAAGCACTGGACGCTGTCCAACTGGCAATATGTTGAGGTTGGCGGCGTGTTTAAATATTTCGCCATTGGTTTACGGCTTATATGAAGTCCCACAGATGTTGTCTGCCATGCTTAATCAAATCCCTTTTGCAATTGATTCATGCGAATCATTCGCAACATGCAAAGCCCCATTCTGTGGGTCTGCAAACAATACCTTGGGTCAAGCAGTATATTCCTGCGATGTTTAATACATTTGTACATACACTCACTTCCTTTATTATATTTAAAACTCTATTAATTTAATTTTCCGATAATTGATTTAGAGAACAATAAAATTTTACATAAATCGGAGCACAAAGTATTTCAGTGTTAAATGAAAATACCAAAACGTACCTTGCTCTTAGGTGCTATGAACAATAATTGAATTAAATTACTTTACCAACAATGAAATAATTTCGAAATCTATCCCATAGTACACTTTAATCCTTTAACTTTAAAGCAAACATTTCGGTCAACTTTCACTTTAAGTTCTTGCTCTTACTGTGCTTTCTTCTTTTTTGTCATTGCAAATGTTTTCGCTCAGTCCCAAGTAGATATAATAACAGCTGTCAGTCGGCATGTCCGAGGTCTGTCCTAAGCCAGGCCAAAACTCCATGCTCCGCCCCATAATTGTTTCAACATAAGAAAATGTCAGGAAACTTTGCCATCGTCGATTTCCTTTTTGCAGCTGCGACACAGAGCACAGTCCTGGCCAGAGAGAAAGTCCTGGCCACAAGCTCTTCCTGTACTCTCGCCGTGTGCTTAGAAAGCGAAAAACTTTGTGCGTGTAAAATTGTGGCGAGCTGGCAACCAAAGAATGGCCCAACAACGCAACCGCGGCCAAGAATCCAGCGACGACAGGCGCTGCCGTCGTCGTCTCGTCGACCGACCGTCGACGGGCGGACACTTTGAAGTGAGTTACAAAACCAACCAACGCACAAGAATGAAATTAAACTTATATTGTTGCGTTTGCCGGTCTACAAGGATAAACTTCAGCAGTAGCAAAAGCGCGCACATTAAAACCACTGACAGCGGAGCTACAGCTCCAGAGCCGCAGAGCCACAGCCACAGCCAGAGCCACAGCTGCAGCTGGGCCGGCAATAGATGGGAGAGTCAGTAGCGATAGAGCGGTGGTAAGAAGGGTGCATCTCCGTGTTTCGCGTAGCTGGCAAAATGTCAGCGCACTTTAGTTTTACACACTCGCCGACATTGAGCATAGTCTTTTATTACGACGCGTCTGCCTTCCGCAGTCAGATCCGGGCCGGGACGGAACGAACTGGAGTGGCAGCAGCTGCTTAACTTGCAGTTGGGTTTTAACTTCGTTTTTGTTTCTCTCATTTTTTGTTACTCTGCTGTAATTCTCTCGCAATAAGATTGCTGTCCCAGCTCAACGCGGTCGCAATTGCAGGCTAATTAAAAATTTGTCATACTAATTAAACGCACGCCACAAGGCGACGTGATGCGAGAGAGCGACAGCTAACCAGAAGGACACTGCGGCTTATGGTAAATCAGTAGCAGGGACACAACCTCAAAACACTGGTGTAACAAGCACAAATTTTCGTAATTATATTTAGCTAATTCAGAACATGTCTTTCACCCAAATATCCCCTACCAGTTTCTCCCCTGCTCCAGTCCAATTTTCTCTTTCATATTTCACATTGTAATTTTAGGTGAATTTGCATTTTTTGTGTGCTGCATTTTTTTTCAACAGAAAGAGTGAGAGAGTCACCTGAATGTCGCTGCATTCTGTGGGCAAAGGCAGCCGAAAAGTGCTGACACAACTCTACACACCCACCCCTCCGCTAGTTGCATCCCCAAACTGAAGAGCCAAGACAAAAGACAGCCTAAGCCACACACGACATGGGCTTGGCACGCGTCTGCCGCGACAGCCAACAATGGCAACCAGCGAGACGACAGAATTTTAATGAGATATCTCTGATGGTGGCAGTTACTGAGAAGCTAGTAGCTAACCATGGTTCCAATTTTGGTCTATATGGGCACCCACTCTAAGCCCTCGTGGTATTTTGATATGGTTTGGCGGTCGCTTAAAAAGGTAGATTCATAAATAATCTTTATCCTTAACTATTATATTACATGATTTATTTTTAATGAAACGACTTGTTTATGTTGAAAGTATGATCCAAATAAATGCAGCTTTTGTTTTTAAACTCCCGCTAAGCTCTTCCAAACTCTGGTGAGTGTATTTTTTCTTCCACATGCCACGTATGTGCTCTATCTCCCTCTTGCAACGTACAGCAGGCAATTTAGCTTGTTAATGAAATTTGCATTTGTGCTACGTGCAGCGCAAAAACATTTGCCTTCGTTTCGGTGATGTGCGATAAATTAGAAAATCAAGCATTTTATGCTAATGCCAACGCCCACAGACCGCCCCAAGGCGATGCCTACATCAACATCTACAGAAACAGCAACAACGTACTTTCAGTTTGACAAGTTTTTACCACTTTACATTTTCCCCCGTTTGGCTTTTATGATTATTATTTTTTTCTTTTTCGTTCTTCTTGCTGCACATGGTGTTCGCCAACTATTCGAGCAAATGAAATTACTCATACGCTACGTTTTCAATTTTGATAAAGACAGCCAAACAATTTTGCAGCAGCAGCAACAGCAGCTTCGACATTTTTGTGTGTCTTCGAGAATGTCGAAGAGAAAACCTAAGCTGATTACTGTGCAAGGAAATCAAATGTATTCTCAGCGAAATAAATTTCATTGCAGCATTAAGTGAGAGGGAAAATAAAGAAGGGAGGGAGGGAAAGGGAAGCACCGCAGAAGACTACAAGGCTAGAGTACGGTCTGGAATCCGCATTGATTTCTTTATTGCAATTTTATTTGATTGCGCTCATACGAAATTACGTATACGCAATGTTGAGACAAGCACTGAAACATTCGCGCTAAACTCTCATCAGCGTTATCAGCGAGTGGCATCAGACCTGCAAAACGCCGTTGACGGGAGCATCGACAATGATACCAACAACAACGACGTCTGCAGAAATAGAAACAAGCCGAATGCCTGGTAACAGCGCCAAAGTCGCGTCGGCATCAGCGTCAACCACAGCAACAACAATCAGGCAACACTTACAGAGATAGAAACGGTAAAGACGTAAACGTTAACGTTAGAGCAAATATCTAAAACGTAAATGTGTCACGTAAATGGAGCGTAAATTTCAATAAAAATCATTTCAATTTCAGCAAAGCCAAAAGAACCCGTAACTGCTTCACTCGAACACCGCACACAGGCTGAGAATTTAGCTGCTGCTGTTTGGGTAGGGGTTTTCCACTTTCCCTCCACCACCCACTTCACCAACTATTACAGCAGGCGATGCGCGTGCCTGACAAATGTAAGTGAAACTCTGCAGGAAGGCAAATCACTAAGCATTATACCTTCCGCTTAGGGGAAATTGAATTTTTCGTCCAGCTTCCGTTCCGTTCACAGTTCTCGCTTCTATTAACAATCGCACTTAACTACTGAACATCACTCACCCGATTTGGCGATGCAACACCTCAGCTAGCGTAGGATTATCCACCGTCACATCGGGATCATTGTCAACTATTACATGGAGGTATTCATCACTGATTAACAGCTTCTGCAGATCCGTATACCGATCGTGCGGCGTTGGTTTTCGCGTCGAGAGCGTAGAGCCAGCAACAACCGCCTCCTGTCCACTTGTTGTCCCTCCACTTTGACCAGCTGAAGCCTGGGCTTGTGTGGATGCCTCCTTGGAGCCAGAAGAGTTACTGTAAAGAAAACACATGAAAAAGACTTTAATTAATTTTTTTCTCTCAAGCGCAATTGACAATGAATGAGTCACCTCCTGATTATTGAAACTTACAAGGGCCTGGTTTCATTTAGTATGCGTATTTATATCTGTAGCCAAATAGCCTTCACCTTAAATAAATTCTATACAAGACTCTACTTTTACTTCGTTATTTGGGACCAAATGGATTGCAGCACAATAAAAGACATGCAAAATTACATAATATACCAAACTAACAAACAAGAATGAGTTCTGTTTGACAAGCATGTTTTACGTGAAATTAAACTTCCTAGCGCAATCGCCTTACATAAATACATTTTAGCATTACAGTCATTCACAATACAAAGAAGTAACATTTTAAACATTTGAAATATCTTTAGTCACGACAGGTGAACAAACATCAGATAAGCTGTGCATAATTTAGATTTTTGACTTGTGCACTCTTTACATGCCTCAGATTCTACTTAACAGCTTTCATTGACTATTATAACTTAGCTCTAGGCTTTGATGTAGCTCTTGTGGATTGTAACTTTGCATGTCTCATTGCAGTTTCTGTCTGGCCTACCTTAACCTTGGCCAGGCTGTGTTTGTCAGTAAATTGCAGTCTCTCGTTAGCACAAATCTCGGAAGCTTTTTCAGTGCTATCGTAATTTGAGTGCAGTTCTCTATCTCTCTGTTAGTCTGTCTGTCTGTCTCCTTCCCACTTTTAGGCCATTAAAATGAATTTGAATGTGTGTGCTTACGACAAGTTGGCCACATGCAAAGGGCGAGTGCTCCATCATTAAACGAAGGGCCTACACTATGAGTTGAGCTCAGATGAGATAAGATGAGTTAAGTTAAGATGAGAGTTGCCTCAAATCAAAGTGAGGCAAATTGTTTTGCCACAGATGCAGAACTTTCTACATTGTCGTTTTAATTTTTAATTGTTGCTTCAAGTGTGCAACAAATTCCCCTCTCTCTCTCTCTCTCTCTTTTGCCCTATAGGGTAGATCAGGTAGAATGTATACGTTGTATGCGCTTGTCCCTGGGTGTCACTCAAAAGATGCGCAGTGCGCACATGTGCAGTGCCAGGCAAAGTGCGAAACTTTTTCAATTAACAGTTGCCAGCAAGCTTTAAACTTTACAGCCGCAACAGGGCGTCAGATTCTCTTCAGCTCTCTGCGCCTCTGTTATCTTTGCCGCAAGGCTTATTACGAATATCTCATAACGAGCTTCAGCAGATTTAATGCTTTTAATGTCATCATACTCACACACACTCCCTGCGTAATACCAGTTTGTGTGGCGAAAAGAATTAAGAGCTTACTTCTGCAATACGCATGGCAAACTGGCAAATCAGCCCACTGACAACCTTGGAGCTGCGTTTAGCTTATTGTGCAATATACTTAATTGATTCTATGCTACGGCCATTGCAGATTATATGTTGGCTAACAACCCACGTGGCAGCTTAGTCCTTAACATTGTTTAGTGATGCAACAAGACAACAAGTTTGTTTGTGGCATTGTTCACTTGCTCCTCATATACAACCACACATTGTCTATCTACAGTGTTGCAGCACCACGGATCGATGTGCGTTGTGGCGTGCACTTAATTAAACCGAAAGTAAACTTTGCTCATTAAACTGTCAAGTGACATGCGTAAAACAGGTGACACTGCCAGGTGCTTCTCCCAGACTGGACAACCTAGTCTAGCTAGCACAGCTAATTAAGCAATTTTTCAATCGAGTCCCACTAAGTGTCAATTGCAGCCGCTTTCTATCCCAGATTGATACCTATAAAGAGTGGTGTCTCGGCAAAAAGATAATCAAAACTAGTCGAAATGTCGTCGCGACCAACTGAAGATTTCGAGTCAATAATGCGATTTGTTCGCTTTATAACTACCATTGTCGGTGCCAATGCATATGATGCTAATTATCGAATCAATCGCATCACTATCGCAACGGTGCTGCTTATTATAACTTATATTGTGTTTACCACCTTAACAGTAATTAAGGAGTCCAATTGGATGTACACGTTGGAAGCAATTTCGATGGCTGGCAGTGTCGTCCAAGGGTGCAACAAAATGGTCATTGGCGTATTCTCGCATCTTAAAGTGTACGAGCTGAACCAGCTTATAATACGAATCTATGCCGAATACGAGCCACACGATGATTCGAGGTTTTCCCAAGCTCTGCTGAAGAGTTGCCGTAGGCTACGGCGAATCATTCAATTGGTTGGCATGTGTTATCTACTCGCAATTTTTGGCATGATTATCACTCCAATGATTGCTTGGAAAAAATTCGGAACAGTCTACCTAATAATGCACTATCATATCCCGGGCATTGATGTGGAAACCCAATTGGGCGCATGGATTACTCAGGCAGTACACGCCGCCAGTTGCATTATTGGAGGCATTGGAATGTACGCTGGTGACATGGTTATCATAGTGCATCTGCTTCAGGCCTATGTGTTTGCGGATGTATTACGTCTTAAGGTGGATATACTTAATAAGTGCTCAGATACAGAAGAGGCAGAAGACGAATCAGCTCAAAATGAGAATTCCAAAATTCTCATAGATATTTCACGTTGGCACCAGACTTATCTGATGTGAGTGAACTGATTCATATCTTATTTTATTGCTTATTGCTACATTTATATCTTTATCACAGTTTTATCGCGCAGTGCAACGATCTGTTTTACTCAATAGTCTCCACACAAGTTGCCACTTCCATCGTGTGCATTCTATTGACAACGTTTGTCTTAATAAGAGGTAACTGGCCAGGAGGCTATTGCTATATGTTTATGCTCTATCCGAATATGTATGTATATTGTATCCTCGGTACAATGCTAGAGAACTGTGTAAGTAAGCTTTAAGTGCTTATGATTTGCCTACGTTTTGCTCACATTTCGCATTAACTCCCAGAACGATGACATCATGTACGAGATTTACAATATATATTTTTACAATATGAATATTAGCCAGCAGCGCATCGTGCTATTTATGTTGGCCAAGAGCCAGAGACCCTATATGATTCGGCTGCTCGGAGTAATGCCCTTGGCCGTGAACACTGCTCTTCTAGTAAGCTATTGGTGTGGCTTTATGGTTCAATTAAAACTAAATAATATATTTTTAACAGATTACTAAAAACATTTATAGCATCACTATGATGATGATGAAGTTCCTATAAAGGAACCTATAAATTATAAAGGAACACAAATTCAATTTATTACCCATCTGTAGCCTAGCTTTCTGCACATCTACATGAACTCAGCAAGAGTATCATAATTGTGCTTTAAACACCAAGACGTGGCCCTATATAGGGGTTCCTCGACAGAGAGAACATGTTGCATAGGCAACACTAAGTACCTATGAATTAATTAATTATTCGCCAGCAAAATATTGGCAAGAAAACTTAAGATTTTGCCGAACAAACCACGCTGCACCTGATGGTTCGTGGTCTGACAGCCTCTTGGGTTCGTGGCAAACGAAATTGCTAGAGGAGAAGGCATGTCTGACGTCTTGTTGTTTGTTTTTTTGTATAACGTAGCTTGCGCAAGTTTCGAGGTGCATCTTAAAAGTGGCGCCTCTCACATATTCACACGCTTACTCACATAGGGAGACAGTATGCGTTTAAAAGAAGAAGGATGATCGAGTCGACATCATTGATAAGATACAGAAAATTTAAGACCTTGGGCCTCGCTAGAAGGTAATAATATCTCTGCAATGAGCAAGTGATAAAGAGCTTGACTGTACGTTTACTATATAAGTTTCTAATTGGAATAGTTTAATCTAAAAAGTTGCTTTAAATTACGTTTTAAAGCAACTTTTACTGTAACTTCTGTTGCATTTACTAAATTAAATTACATACATTGTCAAGCAGGAGAGAAAAGAAAAGGAAATAGTTCGTGATACAGAAGTCAGAGCACAATCAAAGTTAAATGCAATCAAATAATGGATTCCTTAAATTCATTTTCACCGAATAAAGTATTTCTTCTTGTTGAAATTAAAAGTAGGCCATCTAACTGTTTTTTGTATATATCTCCGATATCTGTTCAACTCATGAATCATTCTATGTTAAAAGCTTTTTCTATTATCACCTGGCAGTGCTACTTACCTCTTTTGCAGGAACTTTCGTTTGAACTCATGCAGTAGTCCCCCGCCGCCGCCGGCTGGGCCCCCTTCGTTATAATCATTATTGTTGCCATAGCGCAGCTTGTGATGCTGCTGCTGTTGCTGCTGCTGCTGCAGCAGATGCCGATTCGCCACACCAAAGTCCATTTGCACATCGACAATTAGCAGCAGCGTGAGCAGCACCAGCGTCGCACCTAGGCTAATGGCCAGGCGCTCTTTAAGTTTCATAGTACGCAGGACGGCCATAATGGGATTGATTTCGGGATCGGGTGAGGATGGTGGGTTGGGATTGGCTTGTCTGTTGAGACTTTGCTTGCTGGTGGAGTGGATGTTTTGCTCCTTGCTGGCACTGCCGGTGCAATATTGCCGCAGTCGCGATAGCCAGTCGAGGTGAGAACTCTGTGACGGCTCTGACCTGCAAGCAGAGTTTGACGGTGTTGTTCGTCGTTCACCAACGTTGCGGGAGCGCGATGAGCGCACGATGCGGCGCTTTATGAGTACGCGTCGCCGTGGCGTTGCCTCCTCCGCGTTACCAGCGTCACTTTGCTGTGCTGCTGCTTGGGGCTCGTCTAACGCGTCAGTTGAGCAACGTGTGACGGCATCAACTGCAGCCCCGTGATGCGCTCCGCCACTCGGTTCGCGTTGATTGTTCTGGCTACGCCTATGCAAATTCGCAAAGGTTATTTGTTCAGCTGATAAATCGCTTTCGTCGATTTCAGCGCTATTGTAACGCTGCTGTCGCTGCCGGAATCGCTGCAGTCGCTCGGCCAACGGCGCAGGCTGCGCACAGCTGTAAAAATCAGAGAAGAGAGGAGAATTTCATTAGCCAGGCATAACTGAGTATGGCATGTAACTACTACAAGACGAGATTGCTGTGTGAAGGGCAATCAAACCGGGCAATAAAACAAACTATGAAGAATCTGCGCGCAAATGTGAAACATTTTTATTTCAGACACCATAAAAAACACAGATTTTTACGGTGATGGAAGGAATAGAACAGGTTAGTCACTCGGATACCCCGGACTTTTATAATACTACCAACATAGATATTGAAAAATCAATTTGATTGTATGTAATAAACAATGTTGGCCTACTTGCAACCCTTCTATGGGTGTACCAAGTAAATCGACTCTTTGCACAGGTGAGATAACAACACGAAAGAGTGGCAAAAATATGAACAGTCCATAAGTCGGTTATTCTTTTTCTGGAGTTGGAGTTTTGCATAAAACGGCGCCGCTAACATTCGCCATGTTGACTGCTGCCGGAAATGCGACAGAGTTCATTTTTTTTCAACGCTGCTGCCAACTTTGCAATTGCCGCTGCCGTCTATTGTCTGTTTTGGTTTTTTGTTACAGCACGAAGCATATTTTTTGCACTGCGCTCTCTTTTGTGTGTGCTCCCTTGCAGCCACATCGCCGGGATTTGCGAACAACAACAACAGACTCGTCCAAGGGCTTACAAAGTACTCGTTTTGGTTGCGCCGTCGCTGTTGTCGTTGCCGTTGCCGTTGATGTTGATAGGCAGGTCAGAGTTAACGAAGCTTGTTGCTCACCCACATAAAGAGCCAAACATTTGTTGTTTAATCCGCCCTGATAAAAATACTCTTGTGACATTTGTATCTCCGCTTTAGTCCTCACAAAACTGTAAAACAAACGATGGCAGCCCAGTAGTATGTGCAAATTGCAGGCAACATTTATTAGCAGCTCCAAATTGTTGTTCAACTCGTGTGTATGTGTGTGCATGTGTGAGTGTGTAATACCCGCATGCACAGTCTGTACTGTGCTGACATGACATAACTAAGCTAGCAGACATTGCAGACAGGCAGACATGTTCCAGCACGTAGCTGCGATCGTAATACCAATTTGACGGGGAGCTCATTGCCGATTAGAGCGATGTCTGACAGATAACACGACAAAGGCGCCTTCTGATTGCCAAAGGAATCAACTGAACTTTGCGACGGGCTGCAGCTGCTCATGAACGAAGCGAGTCATGTCAAACAAATCAAACAACGTGCCAATTGCCAGTGCAGCCTATCAAAGTTGCATATCATGAGTCGACGATCTGACAGCCAGATGCAGATGGAGCAAACAGCTCTGCCAAGCCATGACAATGCGGACGCGGTAAGTTGTGGTGCTGGTGCCCGGCAGGGCGGAGCTATCTGAGATATGCGCTATGTCTGCAACAATCAAATCAATTGCAGACATCGACGTTGGCTTCGGCTTCAACGTCGGCTTCGACGTCGGCGTCGCCAGTTAAAATGGATCCCCCCGAGCGGGAAAAACATGACCTGTACAAATGATATCGACTCTGTTCATAGAAGGCAACACATTGACGACGACGACGTCGACAGCTGATAAGCGACAGCTCCAACAACAACGACAATAATATCAAAACAGCAATGCGCTTGCATGAGAAGATGAAAGGGGTCTGAGGCGTGTTAAAAGCAGTTGTTGTTGTCAACGTGTCTGCATTATTGTTGTTGTTACTGTAGTGGGGTTGGTGGTGCCGTTTGATAAAATTGCTGCGTTGCATTAAATTAAACCGATGTGGTGTATTAATGATGGAACTGGGTGAGCACCTAACGCTGCCGTCCCCGTCGCGACGCAACATCGTTGTCGTCAGTGTCGTTTAACGCAATTGCTGACAGTGCAACAACTATAACAGCAGCAGTGAGTGACAGCAATTTCCCTTCCAATTTGTGCCCTGTTTATATTAATCTGCTGCTCTCTCTTAACTTTCCTCTCTCAAAATAGGAAAAGACTTAAATGTATGTGGAGCGTGCAAAGAGAGTCGATAATCAAACTGATAAGAGTGGAAAGTAACAACAATAGACACAATTAAAGCGCAGTTAGTTTGTTATCGCCAATTGAAATGAAATGGAATCTTTCGATTTGTGTCACTATCTTTGATACTTTAATTGCTTAATAAGCAGCGCATTTCAATGGGATTACAATTTCGTATAGCGAATAGAGAACACAACAACAAGCAAAACTGCCCTCATTATCAACCTCGTAGTACTACATATAAATCAAACTCACTTTCAATCAATTGACAAATTGCTTTCCGCTACCTTTCTCCTGCTCAATTAGCCGCAGTCAGTGAACTCACACCAGCAGTTCCCTTAGTTCACCCGCCCGTCGACAACAAGATTATGCATTTCCCCCCCAACTCGAGTGAACGCAGTTGCCTCGCCACGCATGATTGAATTTCGGAAACTATCCAAGCCACGCTCTCCCCCTTTCACTCTTTCTCTTATACACACTCTCTCTCTCTCTCTCTCTCTTTCCCTTTATATTCCTATCCCTCTCTTTTGGCCACTTTCATGCGAGTGCGAATAACTAAGCAGCGCGTAGCCCGCACAATCTTGAATCACAAATTGGCAGAGAAGTCAAATCCCAAACAGTTGGCGATTTTGCAACAGCAACAACAGCAACTGCTAAAAATGACACGCTTAATGCATTCGCTAACACGCCCTTCGCCCTTCCTGATTGCCCTCCCCTTTCGTCTTCGCAGCTATTCGTTGCTTGCCATGCATCAGTGCGACTGAAGAATTTTCTCCATTGTGTCGTGGCAAACAAATCGAGAGTGGCTGACAAAAGACTTATCGATTTTATCGTGTTTGTTGTTAGCGGTTGCACTTGAGCTGCATGCGAGTAGTGCAACAACAACAAAAATAGAAAGAACAACAGCGACGCTCCAATAAACCACAGCAACAATAAAAACAACAACAACAACTTACACTATCGTCCAATCGAGCGGGCAAATCAAACCGATTGCAATTCGATATGCAAATGTCTGACACACTGACAAACTGACAAAGTGCTGCGATTACAGTTCCGATTCGGTTGTCAACGGATGGTCAAGGTTATTTGCGCTTTCATTTGGACTTAGTTCATAGAGGTTCACCAACCTATTTTAATCTAATGTAAAGTGAACCAATTTCGCAAAATTCCAACTTCTTTTCATTTGCCTTTCTCGCGTTGATTTGACTTTATAAGGCACGCCTTAACTTAATTTCATTTAATATCTTATTGCCTTAAAATGATTTTTCTGATATTATAACAGTTCAATGCGACTATTGCAAAAGCTGAGACACCCTCTTTACGCCTTGTCAATTTACCTTTCTCTTTGCATACTTTGAGGCTGCCTCCGCAATTTTTCAGCCTCACCTACATCGCAGTCGAAAGCCTCAGCAACAGAAACATCGGTACCAGCACCTACTGAATACAGCTCGTTGCCGTTGTCCAACGTCGTGGGATCGTGAAGCAATTCCAGGTGACTCAAAGGTAGCGATTTCTCTCTGGCATTGCCCCAGGTTGTTTCATTACCAAAGTCAACATTGCTGTTTTTCCAGATTCCAGGCAACTTAAGCTCCAGCGATTCCTGCGGCAATTGCTCCAGCTGCGGCTGTTGCTGCTGCTGTGGCTGCTGCTGTTGCTGGTTTTGCATGCTTCTGTTAATAAGATTTTCCGACTGCTTCTTTGATGACCAGTTTCTTCGCTCGTGCCACGTTAAAGAAGGGCGTCGAGGTGAGTCGTCAACTGACTGTTCATGCCGGTGCTGCTGCTGTTGGTGCATCTGCCCAGCGGCCAATTGAAATGTGCTCTGCTGATTCCATCCATTGTTTTCCCTACTGGCGAAGTCACCCGAAGCATAGAGCGAGTCTTTGTCGGAAGCGTAGACAACGTCGTCATCGTCCTGCCGGTATTCGCGCCCCATTGAATTACCGTTAACGGCTACAGCATTGTATTGTATTATTGCTGATTGATTCGCAATCATTGGCAATTGATTTATGTCTGACGAAACGCTCCCTTGACGTATGCCGTGCTGCTGATAATCAGCATTGTTCTTCTTATTATTTCCATTGTAGGCACTAATATGCCCCATGGAGCGCCGCAGCTGCTGGTTGCCCAGCGAGAGGGCACGTCCATATTCGCTAGCATCCTCGCTCTCTCGTGCCCCCTGCCCCGCACTCGCTTCTTGCTCGGACTTGCCCCGCTCCAGGCAAACGGTACTTTGGCTACGTTGTCTGGCCGCCTTCCGTTTGGCAACCGTAGCCGGCGAGGGAGCAAACAGATTTCGTATGTTCGCATTGCGTTGCGTGACGCTAATTTCACTGCTGCCGCTGCTGCCCGCGACGCTGCTCTGCTTAACCTACATACATGATTGTAAAATGTTGCAATTTCATTTTCATTGCAGTTTTTTCGTTTTCGTTTCAAGCAGGAGGCGGCTTTGTTTTTTGGCCGTTTAACATTGTTAATTGGGTTGGTTCTGGGAAGAAACCCGCTTAGGGCAAACCATGCGCAAGGAAAAACGCTAACAATTTCTGAGTTAGTAAGAAAAAACACAACTGTGGAACGAAGAAGCAATAATGATAACGACAACGATAACCATAACGATATTCACAAAGTAGGCCAACAATGCAGGGGCACACAAAGTGAAGCAAAGGCAACTCTGGTCAACTCAATGCGCAAGCAGAACCGGATAAGTTAGTTGTGCAGCGGAAACTCATGTACTTACACTGCTTGCCAGTGAAATCCTTGACGAGAGTGACATTGAAAATACTCAACGTAACACAGAGGGTCATCAAGTTGATCCTAGATGGGATGTTTTGGAAATTTTCTTTTGCCCTTCGAACGATTTCAAAGCCAGCTCAGACTGTTCAGCCGTAAAACACGAGGATGCAGCAAAAGTGAAACAGAAACACTTGGAAAGAACCACAGTCCGAATGAGGAAAAGAGAGAGAGAGAGAGAGAGAGAGAAAAGTTGAAACGTAAGACAGATTAGCGGATAATTTCCCCAACAGGAAAATGACAACAAAGTGCAAAGGAATTCGGATGTCCAAATCTGAAGCTGAAATGGACAACATGTGTGAAATGGCTAAGTGCTGATGCTAAGTAATTCCACAATGCATAGAGAAGAGCTACAGAGCAGAAAAAAAACCAAGAACGAGAAGACAAAACCATTCAAATAGAAATGGATTGACGATCCTGCGAATGCTGCTGCTGCTTCCTTTAAATAAATAACTTTGAATGACTTAAGAAAGTAGAATAAGTACAGCACAATAAGAATAGCAATAGCCAAAGCAATTCCATTTTTTATGGACTTAAGATTTTTAAATTTCATCATCCAAGTGGTATTTTTCGATATTAACAAGTTCAACAAGTTTAAGAAGTTTCATAAAGCAATTCAATAAATATATGTAATAGTGTGGGATATTTCAAGAAAAGAGAATAAAAAATAATAATAATAAATACAATTTCTTTTCTGAGGTGTCATGGGAAAGTCTTTATAAGCTTAACCACCCAAGTGATTGTAGTATGTTTATTTATCTGAGCATTATCCGAGTCATGTTCGCATCTATCCATGATTTCGGCACTTCTCCTTGTTTGTGCAGTGAAATACGAGTGCTTTCGGTTTTAGTGGATTCGCTGGCAAAATAATCAAAGTTGGGGGAACGCAGCCACAGAGCGTAGGGTTCTATCTGATGCTGAGTTTACATCTGTTTGTTTGTCACAGAGTGCGGGAGCAGGCACCCAAAGTGGGGCAGACAAAAAAAATTGCATGTCAAGTGAAATGACTCGTTTGGCTGTGGCAACAAATGGCTAAAGGAAGGCGCCATCACGGAGGGAGTACTAAGATGCAGTCGCAATGGTAACGCACATAGACACGCAAACGGTTGTGCTGTATCTGTGTGTGCGTAACTGTGATATATACAGGCGACACCTCGATCTGTAAGGATGTGCAACTAGGGGCGATAAATTGAGATGAATGTCCCACACACTACAAGCACAGGCACTGTGCTCTGTAGATGTGTGCACTACTACGTCTGGCAGTTTCTGAGGCATTCATATCTCACATATATTTGGCATTGACTCGATAACATCTGCCTTGGGTTTGTCTCTCTTTCTGCTCGTCCATTTACTGAGCGCCATAAAAGCATTTTTTGACACCCCGATCGAATGAACGAACGGCTCGAATGAATCGAATGTGAATGCGCTTTAAGATGCCCTGCAATTGAACTGTGCGAGGTCTATAAATATTTTATTGTGCACTTCATTGCGTGCGCCATAAAAAACACCAAGTGGGCGCTGCGACAGCGAACGACCATTAAAATGCAACACGCATGCGACGCGTTGCAATTGCGTTGCATAATTTAAGGCGTTCGCGCACGCAGTCAACTGAAACAATCAGGAACATGCCGCCAACTCTGCTGCCAACTGTGCCAACCCTATTTTCAACGCCGCTGCAGATGCCGACCATAAAATATTCATTTAAAATGCAACATGCAACACTTTGCATGATGCATTCAACATATTCAACACGGACTTCTCTCCAGCACCTACACATCATTGCGGGTGTCACACATGCAAATGTCAACCCTGTAAATGTTGCATGCCGATGACAGCCTCACACACCGGACAAATGAACAGTCCCCAAATGAAGCGCCAGTTAACCCTGTTTAACTTGGCCCCGCAATTTCTAATCTCTGGCACCAGAGGGTGATGTGTGGAGGGAGCTTGGCATTTCAAACAGATTGCAATAACAAGCGAACTAAAAACAATGCAAAGAAAAACAAAAACAAAAACTAACAACAACCACTTACCAAAACAACGTGCACCAGTTGACAATTGAATGACGATGATACTCGCTTCTATGCAAATAGGCCCAAAAATATCAACTGTAAATAGAATAAATATTCGTTTGATTAGCATTTGCATTTACAGAACTCAATCAACGACAATCATACTGTACTATTACTTTAAATACTTTACTGACCGATTAAAGTGAAATCTTAATTGAACAATGACTTACATTTCTATTAGCCGATAATAGATTTTGAGTTATCTTACCCGCATACATGTTCAATAGCAATTTCCTAGGTAATTGAATATCACTGCCAATAGTTACTTAAGTCAAACCTCACAGTGAGTTAGTTGTAGTTAGCAATACAATAAGTCAGCAAATTGTGCTTAATGGGATTGTCAGCTGTCATGCCCACATTTCATTTAAACTCATTTCCAATTATCTCTATCCCTTAAGCGATTGAGTATTGCTATGGAAATCATTTTGTTTTGTTGTTGTGCCATGTACGAGAGTGCATTGCTGATACTGCAGCTTTTGCAGCTCAAAATGACAGGTTCCACCACCCCCCCACCAGCAACTCCCACACACAGCGTTCCCTCATATGTAATGCAGAGCAGATATTTGGCAAGATACTATACGACTACACAATAATAATAATACTCGGTAAGCATATCGATAAGTTCCATTGTCTGATTATTATGGCCCACACACATTAAGGCAGACTTTAAATACAGTATCTTGTATGGTATCAGATGGTAGTACATACGATGATGATTCAACATCGCAAGACAATGAAGCACTTACAGGAAACTGTAGCCTATGGCAGTCCAGACCATTTAAAGTATACTCAATTATCCAATTCAGTCAAACGTAGCATCCAAGTTGTTATTGTTGTTGTTGTTCCTCTTGCTGTTGCTGTTGTCGTCAACAACGGTGAACAGTCCTCGGTATTTTCCTATAAACGCAAATTTATGGCTAAAGTGCCCACTGGCTTTGCCTAATTATGCTTTGGTAATAGATCGAGAGAGTCTCCCTGGACAGAGATTCAAGCATTGATACACGATGCTCACGTTTCTGTGCGCCGTGATCAGAGCCTCAGATTATGAGCCCAACTGACTCTCGGGAATTGCACGTTTTGCACAGCAACAATACAACAACAACAATAGCGACAGCACAGAAAAAAGCGAAAACTAAAAGGGAAATTTTCACAGTGCTCACGTAATTGAATTGCAGGCAGCTAAATTGGCATTTATTATAATAAAAGCAAATATGCAATTTCACTTTTCTAAAAAGCATAAAAAAAGACCAACAGCAACAGCAACGAGGAAGCAGACAGCAGACTGCAAACTCAGCAGACCTGCAGAAACTTGTTTGAACTAGGAGCATAGATGCAAGCTACCAAAGGTGAAGCGGATAAGCAAAGCGAAGCCAGGCAAAACGACGTGTCAAATAAGCGTTTGATTACAGTGATAATGTGATGGATACCAATGGTAGTGAATTGAATAAACTCAACACACCATTAATAGTGAAACTCAGTAGTCGCCTCTCTTAATCAGCTTATGGAAAAGTAAAATTGTCATGCCGTACTTTATCACAGACAACGAACTGCATTTTCAATGCGTTTCTGATAATCTTCTTAAACGGCCAGCATACTTTTAATGAATCTTTCGTCAATCAGATTTCTTGAACAACATGGTTCAAAGAGTATTCTTAAATACTGTTTTAATAGGTTGCACAGAGTTTCATTATTCTTTTCAGTTGTGTTGAGTGAATTTTTATCTGTAGGATTTATTTTAAATCTGATTAAGCATGGACTATTTTTGGCCATTTAAATGGTTTAATTGTATTTATATTTTTAGAGCACATAAGTCGAAATCTAATCGAATATTATCTTTTTTTCGCACAGGCTGTCATTTTACAAATTGCAACTTGCTCTAATTCAACCGCAGATGAATTTTAATTTAAATAAATAAATTATCTCGCTGCCACAAATATATTAATCTTACAACACAAATCTGCCCGAGTAATTCACATAAATATTTTATATGACACAATGACAGCAACACGATATAATTAAATCGAGTATAAACATACCTTTTAGCGGCAAGTAGAATTATAATTGAATCAATTTATGCATATATTAATACTATTCGAACGTATTCATGCAAATTTTACCGTTTTTCCGTTGAAAATTTAATTAGATTACGAGGTGAATCGTTTTACTAACAGGATTTGCATTAAGGTTTCTCAAATGCCACCAAAATAGTCATTTTTGTAATCTCATCTCGTAGTAGCGTTCTATGGTATACTATGTATGTATTATATTCTACACTTAAACTCTAATGGAAATTGTACTTTTCACATGCTAACGGGACTGTTGCACATCAATTTGCAAAATGCATTTATTTTCTCATTTTCAAATTAGGCATGCGGTTGCCTAATTTCGGGTGTATTGAAAGCAATAATGCCGAATAATTGCGAAATTTATTATGAAAACGAAGTACAGAAGAGTGTGTCTGTAAACACGGTTACCACAGGCAATGGGGAACTGCTCATACTCTTTCAGTGAATTGGTTAAGAACTTAAAAATATTCTGCTGGAGTTTCGAAATTTCAATTATTTTTAGTTTTGTTCTATGAGTTGAAAAATACATTTTATGTTTAAAGTTTATATCAAGGAAGAGTATATGTAAGTCCATATGACTCATCCCTTCGTGATAAATTTGGGAAATGGGGTTTGCACTGCGCCTAACAATTTCCGCATTTAATTACTTTAATTATCATAGACCATTTAGATTCTTCTTCGCACTATCATTTTTTTACGGCTTTCAAAGCTCCTGGAAATTTGCCTCTTATGCAGTGTTGAACTTGAAACTACGGCAAATTGCAACAATTAGTTGCGGTGGCTTGAGGGGTGGCAACAACAGCCAAACACTTTCATGCTCTGCCAATTGCACAACAACATCAACAAGTTGTGAGCTGCGGGAGGGTGCTTGTAGGCAGCACGTGCATTGTTGACGCTGTTGACAACAAAGTTAACGATTTTGCAAATTGTTTTAATTGGCATGCAAGCAGCAGACGGTAGACAGCAGACAGCAGGCCAGTCAGCCAGGCCGGCCGGCAATTGTGTTCCAGAATTAAACAAAATCCATTAACTCATAATTTTCTGCTATGCTGCACTCGCCATCCGCTCTCGGCAATGCAAACAACAACGTGGACAATTGAGCGCTCAGTTTGTTAAGCCAAAAGGCAAAATTGTGCGCAATTTAACGGCAGAGCGCGCTTTGCCACACCAACAAAAGCGATGCGCACGTATCCGTGAAATATTGTGAAAATACTCACAGTAGCTACCATACAGCAGTAGCAACTGCAACGAGAACCACGTACTCCTCCACTCTGCCAAGCTCAGCACGCTGTACTCTCTGTGTGTTAAGTGCAGCGCGATTGAGGCAGTGAAAAATCATCAGAAAAAGTTGAGGCAGCTTGTTTCGAAAAATTCACACGATGTCGCCGTTGTTGATTATGGGAACCACTCAAAACAGGTTTCATTGCTGCAGTTGTTGTTATTATTTTTATTGTTTTCTTTTCGTTGTTGCCATAATTTGACTGTTGCAAGTGAGGTACATCGTGTGGAATATTCGTTTGCATCGTCTAGGTAAACACAATATTACAAATTTATATTTACATATACGTATGTATGCTCGATTGAGTGTAACATGGTTGCTCTGCTAAATCACCTTTGGTATTTCTTGTTTCTCAGCACATGCTAATTTTTAATTCACAGCTCAATGTAAATAAAACAATAACAATAAATATCCGATTTATTGAAAACAAATAAAGCGTGTCTACATGGACATAGTTTAAGGAATGATTAGTTATGCAAACTTTTAACCTTGACATTCAAACAAAGTGTACAGGGTAGCTTGCAGTTGCGATTGCATATAGTTCTTTATTTCAAGGTTTATGTTTTTGCGCAGGAACCTAATTGAATTTGCCTACAGTGCGTTCAGTTTGTCTCGCATTGCTTGGTTTATTCGTGTTTGTTTTTATTAACTGTAAATTGCTAAATTAAAGGCAATTATATAATTTCATAACCAGACAATTTCACACGCCAGCCACAGCGTATTTTGTCAGACAATTCCATTAGTAACAATTGCCTCATGGGTAACAAACGCACACGCACACACACACACACATACACACACAACTCAATACGCGATCCCATGACCAAACAATTTGATTAAAAAGTTCTGTGATTCGCCCCAGAACATGTATTATAATAATTTGTATACTACGCGAGCAGAATATAACCAAAATGGATAGCATGCTCAAGTTTGAGTTTCATGGCCCATACAACAGAAAAAAGCGAAACTTTTTACGGACAGAGAAATTGAGTATACGCAATATTGTCAGCGTCGGGGACGGATATGGAGATGGAAACGATGACAACGGCGATGCTGACGTCGACCGGAAACTAGCGGAAATCATTAGACCCAGCACAAATGACTCGAAGTGCTTTTGCTATTACTACTGTAGCTTCAAGCAGTTATGTGTACACTGTAAGAAATTGTGAAATCAAATAGTAAGAAGTAGAAAGTTGTTAAAGTTCTTTTAACTTAGTAATAGTCTTAGTTGAATTTAATATTGCTTTATTGATTTTGAACTATTAATATTAATTATGTATTCAGTATTACTCAGTTTTATTGTAATTAGTCTTTAAAAAATATTTAATATTTTTTGGACCGTGTATTGATGCTGTCCTTTCAAACAGTATTTGTTCTGGCTCGATATTTTCGCTTGCTTTCCACACACAAAAGGCAAAGAACTGCCCTACGAAGCATTATTGTTATTGTTGTTAGTTGTTGTTGGTTGTTGCTTGTTGGTTGCCGGCAGCTTATGCTCGAAACTACTTAAATATCCGGAACCATTATTAAAAGAACGTACTTGGGAGCGGATGCACTGGGTCAGGAAGTAATTACAGCGTTGCATATAATTGGTAAATTATCTGCAAGGCCCTAAAATGGTTTCGTAATGGCTTAGATAACGAGTTAGCGGCCCTGTAACGAAGCCCAGGCAGGCAGAGCTAATAAAATGAAAACAGCAGGTGGTGGCGCTGTGCGATTAGTTACGAGTAACAGAAAGAGCTCGTAACACATAAACTTCTGGAAAGGGACTATTTTTTAAATTCCCTAATAAAATCAGCAGTTGCGACGTCATCGGGTCGTATACGCGACGTGCTAAAGAGATGTATACGCCCGGCTGCCAACTGGCAACGGTGAAAAAATAAAAAGAAGATAAAAATCAAATTAACAAACGAAGTGAGCACACGGAAAAAGTTCGCACAAGTAAATAAAACTGACCCAAACTGAGCGAGTCATCTGATAAAAAACCCGAAGGTCCAACCCCCATAGATACTGCGCGCTGCACCGACAACTAAAGAAGTAGGAGGGGTGGCAAGAGACGGGACAGCGACGCGAATGCAGGATGCTACAAGTCTCTAGCTTGTCGCATGGACAGAACCAATTTATATTTATGTATATGCAAACATTTGTTGTTGCTGTTGGTTCTGCTTGCTGTTGCTGCTCCTGATTGCGAGTAAAATGAATTCCGTTGCTGAGAAATAGCTACGGCCAAACGGCCGAAATGTTGAATTTGCTGACTGGTCCGACTGAGTGAGTGAGTGAGTGAGCGCGCATGTGTCGCGTTCGCAATATAAAAACCCAATTTAACAATGACCAAAAGGACATTTACAAAGGCAAAATTTAATGACGTTTCGCGCAGAAGAAGGACCCTGGAAATGGTCCATAGATAAGAGAACAGGTGAATTAAATGAATGAGCGAAAAGACAAGGCTGGCGAAAACTGTCCTTAATCTGTTTTAAAGCACAACTCCGCCGCGGACACCGTTGCCTCGCAGGGCATCAAAATTAACGACGAGGAATTTAAAATGTAATTGACAGGCCAACTGACGGTAGCTCCGGCGGCAGTTATTAAAACACACACTGCGTATACGCAACGCGGATACGGAAATGCAGCATTAACTGAAAATAAAGCAGGCCAGCCATTGGACCAACGGGCAACCAGGCCTCAAAAAGGACACACACACACACACATTGACTTCCAGTCCGTCCCAGCGACTGTTGGCCGTTAATGTCGCTGTGCGCTCAGCGTAATTGCTCTCAGTGGAGGGCTTAGCGTGTTCGCCCGTTCGTCCTTGTACTTATGTGCATGTGTGTGTGTATGTCTGTATCTGTATACCGATGTGCTGTGTGTTGTTGACATTCTTTATTTTCGTTTATCGCGATCATTTCTTTGGTCGCTTTCGTCCTGTTAATATGCCAATTTACGTTTACATTATTTTTATTACACAAGCGACGAAAGCGAATCCCCTTACAAAATTTGTCATATTCAGCGTATCCGCTTGTCAGCCGTTTTCCATCTTCATTTTCCGCGTTGGCCTTTTTTTCGCGCGCTCCTCTCGCTGCTTATCGCATAATTGCATTGCACTTAAGTTCTGCGCAAAGTTAAATTCAAAATGCTGCTATGAAATGGCAGTTGGGTCGAGAAGCCTCGAAGCCATAACAATTAGAAGCAATTGCTACTCTCTGCGCTACTCAGCTGCGCTGCCAGCAATTTCACTTTTCACGTGCAACTTGTCAGCAACGAGTGGCGACGAGTCGCGACGGGCGACGCGCGGTGACAAGTGGTGGCTAAAAGACGCGGCGTAGACTCGAGTAGACTGACGACTGCCGTTTGCTGACTGCGGACTGACAGTCGCCGCCTGGTGGCATTGTGGCATCGTGGCTTCATTGCAAAGGTAAACATTAAACGTAAATCTCATGGCTGCAGCAGCTGAGCATTGTGAGCCGGAAGCACTAACGCATGCGAAAATTTCACTTTCAAGTCTCAACTTTATGTACATCTTAGTGAAGTACATACATACATACATACATACCGTACATGCAAACATACTTATGTACATTCATATGCATTAATACATATTTACTTGGATACCTTCATGACACAACAGCCACAACAATGAGTGTTGTCCCAACAATGCGTCGGCGAAAGGCAACGCTGGGGCAACTAAGGCAACAAATCTCGTGTTACCTGCAACACAGCACGTACTACATACATATGTACATATGTACATTCCTACATATACCAACGACAAGGATGCTGTAATATATCTGGTTGCAGTGAAAACCCCAACAAATCTCAAAAAAAATAAACTGCATGCGACACTGTGTCCACTTAAAGCAAGCAAGAAACTCTGACAAAACTTGTCACAATGGCAACTGCGGCAATTGTGACGCCAACGCTGAAGACAGTTATGTGAGGCGTATATAAGAAGAGGAGCATTACAAGTCTTAATTACCACATGAGGAGTGTCAACAGAAAAATATAAAGAATAAGCAAGAAAAAAAGGATATCACAAAAAAGGTAAAATAAATTAAGATAAATTAAATTCACTCATATCTGTTAAGCTGTCATCTCCCCCATAATATAATACTATTTATTAAGTAAATAAATCATAAGCTTTTTCAGTTTTTTTCATATTCATTGCCAGTGGGTGGCAGTTGCCCAACCCATCTCTGAGTTTATTAATGCATCACCCTACGTTGCTGTCATAACGTAAAACACCTGCAGTGACAAACAACAACAACTGCAATCAATTGCTTCTTCTGCATGACTAAATGGGAGCACATGGCAAGTTCTCATCTGTACGCACAAGTGTAAGAGAATGAGGTAGAGAGCCACACTGTACCATCTCCTCTTCTCTCTGGTATGCGGTAATAAATAGCTGCAAAAAGTTTGATTCTACTGCCACAGCTCAAGTACTATGCTCATCTGAGTGAAAGGTTATTTTGAATGAATGCTTTAGACGCCTTAGATGTTCACATGTCCGGCTTAGAACTCGTACCTTATGCCACTGACTGAATCTAAAAGCAAAACAAAGAAAAAACGAAACTACAACTAAACATGCAGTAACCACAGCAACTACTGTAAGTACAATCTCAAATAGCTGTCAGGCTGACACGTTCAATGGACGACAAAAGCAAATCGCAGGGCGCTCCACGCGCAGCAGAGCTTAATCACAATCCGAACTTTTACTTTGCGCCAGCCCTGGGCCATGGCGATGATATTGATTTGCTGTCATTATTGTTAGTTTTTGTGGCACGGCGAGAGCCTTTTACGAGCGCCACGAGTCGGCGAGCCTAGAGGCGACTACAGCAGCAGCAGAGCACACAACTCTCAACGAATGCGGCACGTGTGAAAATAGTATCGTCCTTTCAGGTCGCGCCTTTGGGGGATCCAGCTACAAAATTTGAATTTACGCGACGCTCGATTCGCGAAATTGAAATTGTTATTTGCTGAGCAAGGCAAAAAGCTTTAAAAAAGTAAACGCGCTCCCGTGGCCCAAGGGCAGCTAAAATTTCAATACCTCTTCCAAAATATTATCCCGAATTTGCCTTTCAATACACATTTTGAGGGCGCTTTCTATTTTGTTGTCTATCGCCCTGGCAGTAATTGACTTAAGCCCATGCGATTTACATGCTGATAGCATTTCCAGCAGCTGCATTTTAATTGTGTTTATTGTACTTGGAGTACTGTACAGCAAGCTGTGCCCTTTACAAGTCGTTCAGTCGGTGGTCCACAGCCCGATGTTGTCGCTTAACTGCCAAGCTAGCATTTTGGCCAAAAGTAAAAGCAAACGAAATCAATTGTCAGGTCATCTGTCAATTTGTTTGTTGTCTCGCTGCAGCACGACAGCTGTCGAGGGAAGCTGATGGGATAGGAAACTAGAGATAGGTAGGGCGATAGGGATGGGGATCGGGATTGGACTGGTGCAAAGGTAAACATGCCAAAACACAAAATGCTTTTAATGTGACGCGCAAGTTGCAATGAAAATGTAGGCCCCCAACCCAGAAATTGAGACAGGCAACAAGGTGGCAGTAGCCCAACTGGAGGACTGATAGACCGTCCGTCTGTCTGTCTGACTGGGCAACAGACAGAGTAACTGAAAGACACTCGCCGACTTAAGTCGCGGAAAAGTTCAAAAGTTCGTTGTCGCTTGTGTAAACAAATTATTTGTTTAAGCTGCTTTTCCTGCCAAGTAATTGGCCACGCGAGTTGCCCAGCGCAAAGTCAACACGTTCAGTGACTAAAACGTTGGCAAATACCCTGTAAATGTATATAAGAGAATACTAGACTTCTACCTACAGGAGTGAAAAATTTAAATAAATCATAAATAAGTTCAAGATACATATTGTGTACATAAACGATAGCGCAATGAATAAAAATCAATGTCTATGCAATTTTCTCCAGGAAATCTAAACTTTCAGCACTCTGTTAAGGTTTTAAGTTCTTCCCTCTTTCTTGACGTTTGCCATTTATTTACCTTTGTGCGACCAAGCAAATTATCGACTTGTCGTGCGACTATTGTTATGCAAGGACCGGCTTGCAGTCCCCGCTTTGATCGAATCCAAATACAAGCAGACAGCAAAAATCGCCCTACAAACTCAGAGCGCTTTCTATAATCTAGTTGGCTTGCGACAATTAGTTAACAAAGTAAATCTATGGTCGCTGCTATTGACATCTGCCAACCAAGTTAACTGGCGAAATAACACGAACACAATGACAACAATTAATAAAACACTCGAAAACCAGCCCACAGGCGCAAGACAACTCCCCAGTAAGTGAATATCTTGCCCAGTCGTGCTCACACTTTCCCATTAATCAAACTAATTAAAATTGATGATATACCTTTCGAAAATCGTCTCAGTGGCATTGTTTACTTGCCCCGGTTTTAACTGCTTTCACGTAATTGCAAGTACTTAAATAAAATATTTGTAGCTTCAGGATTACGGCTTATACAGACATTGTGGGGTGGAAAAAAATGACAATATCAAATGAAATCCCCTGTGGCAACTTCCCTTTTGACCCCCTAATTATTTTGGATTACTCGAATGATACCCATTTTGAGGCCTAAAAAGGGCGTAGTCTTTGTGAATGATATCCTGTAATGTTACCGGGTCTCAGGCTACATAATTTACTCCTTAGTCCCCCATTTCAATGAGTTTGCACTACACTTGGGATAAACATCATTTCATATCCTCTCCCCCCTCACGACACTCATAATACTTTTCACTTATTGTCTTTACGTAATTAATTAAAATTGAGGATTACGTGTGTATGCATAAGCCAACCGTTTTGTCCACCAAGTCTGCGATACTTTGTCAGGATATTTGGCCAGACGAGTGTCACACACAGACGCTGTTGAAAAATGAATGCAATCCGTCCGTCCGGTGTCCCGTGTATGTCGGTCCATTTGCATAGCAGTGTGGTTTTGTGGCAATCGCCAGGGGCTTTGAGTCGTCAAATATTTGACTCATTAAAATGATTGAAAGGGCAAGCTGAGCTGTAATAAATGGCGCAAACGCTTTGGTTTTGTTGTGTAAAGAGTAAATCGACTGTCTGATAGTATGAAACTGTTGCCTGGCAACAGACCAGAACTTAACGTGGCCATTGCTTTGATGCCAACCATGAATAATGTATAAATCCGGCAAACAGATTTTAGCGTGCCGAAATACTTTGCGTACATTTACACGGAATTAAAATGTATGCAAAATGAAAATCACATTCAAATTCATATTGCTTGTTCCTTTATAAAGGGCATATTGAATGCGTAACTAACGCACAGTTAGTTAGGCTTCGAGCCTAACGAATCCATGATGGAACATCAATGTATGTGGGTGTACGTGGGCGAGTGGAAGCATTTTCCAATCAATTGAACTCCAATTTGCATAATTTTTGAAATGCCAACGTAATGTGCATATATGAAACTCGATTATTTTCTATTGAATTGAACTGGAGACATTGAAAGTGGACTTGAAGTGGACAAAGGACCCAAAGGTCCATCCAGTCCGATCGCCCAATGAATTTGCAAAACGCACAAATACACAGATGTTATGGAGAGAACAAACATTTTTTCACATTTATATGTAGATGTGTATGTACTATATGAATGTATTTGTATGGGTTACTGTTGGCCAGACAGACGGAAACGGGCAGTGCAATGCGACCCCAAACTAACCTAAAACTCAAAAGCATATAAAATGCGAAATAAATGCGAATATGCGGCAGGGTAGGGCGGGAAGAGGGAGGACTCTAACATAGCTAACAGGGAAATGTTGAAGCATCGCAGAAAAGCAATAAAAAGCTTGGCAATGAAATTCTCGCTTCGGTTCGCTTCGCCTTAGTTCTGAAAAACTAACACAAACAGCAGAGTAAACGAAAAGAAATATCACAATCATCATCGAATCTCGCATACCCTAAAACTAATAACATAATGCACATTACGTAGAGAATTAAATCGAACAATTTGTCTCAGTACAAGCTTTTATCGACGTTCTGAGAATATACATAAATTTATTGCTAGTGATTTGCGTTGGGCTTGAAAATCAATTTTGTTCCTAAAACAACAATCGAGCTTAAATATAGTCTCAATTTGTGTATACCCAAATAGTATCATACATAGCTTCTTGTCACACGAAAGAGAACAATGTGCGTGTCCTTTTTGTACAGTTCACACACCCACGTGCCATTTCTTCTTTTCTTTTTTGGAAAAAAGGGTAAAATGTATTTACTTTTCTTTTTTGTTGTTCTTTTTGATCATTTCTTGCTTGAGAAATGTACAAAACACGCAAACCAGTCCGCAGACAGTGGCAATGCGACAATGTCCTTGTCCTGCGGCCCTGCCAATTCAGATGAAACTTTGCTGTGGCCACAAAAAGGCAAGTCACTTTTGGCTATCGTCCATTGAGTATTTCAGCTTTGAGGGCGCGCGTGTTATAAAAATTTAATTAAAAAAAAACAAAATTATTTCGCTAACAATAAAAATCAACACTTCGCGAACCTTGAATGGCGAGCCAGCGGCAAAAGACATAATGATTAGGCATACGCTCTACGTTCTACTGACAGGAGACAAGACAACAGAAGCTTCGAAAAGCTCTCTAGCTGCCGCGCCCATTAGACGTGGCAAAATGTGCGAATAATGTTTGTGGACAACGGGCATTTATGGCCCATTACTCCCGCCGCCCAGACGCTTATGTGTCAAGCCAACAAAATTATGATGACGACTTTTATTGGACGGACAGCCATTGTCTGCCATTGTCCTTGCCATCCTTGGGGGTTGACGCCAAAGTGGACCACCAGCCGTTTCGGCAACTGTCTGGCAAGCCTGTATGCATTTGTTTAGCTGCCCACTTGGGCAAGTCAATAAAAATTCAGTAAACCTCTGTCGACATAGGCTCAAGGATTATTATTGCAACTTTATGACGGTTTATGTTTGTGTGCCAACACAGATTTAAAAGGATAAATACTCGACCACGCACACACTCACACACAATCTATGGCAGAAGTGGCTGAGTGAAGAGAGTTGTCAGATCCAGCACAAGGATACTCGATGCAAATTGGCTCCTTGGGAAAGGCAAATCCATGGTTCATAGATAAGGTAAGCTTTTATTTCCAAAAATAATTTCCACCCACAATGACACATCGAACAAGTCTCTCTATTGTATCAAGATTATAAAGCTGAACAAATTTAGCGTAATTTTGGGAAAATAGCCACGGACGAAACCTTGAAACAACTTTATTTCCATTACAGTTAACAATCTCAAAGCACAGGAAAACATCTTGCTGCCCAGTCAATTCCAGTGTTAATAAAAAGAAACTCGACACAAATTAACAATTTCTAAATTAACAACGTACGCAAACAAAAAAAAACAAAACAACAAATGCAACCAAATTCTCACGCTAATTACGCTCCGACTTTGGCAAAGGAACAAGAACCAAATGACGTCCACAGTCCCAAAGCTAATGAAGACGACGCTGGGCTTTGGCTTCGAGCCGAAACCTCAAGCTTAAGCTCTTGGCTCAATTATGGCCCCGTTTCAATGCCAGCCTCGAAAAATTAGCATATTTTTCCACACTTCTTGTAGGTTTTTATGTTTCGAAAACTTCGACTTGGTAAAATACGTTGACACCTTTTTGAGCGACCACTACACAAGCACACTCGACTTTAAGATACTCAGTACCTTGATGTGAGATTTTTTAAATCTTGAGTTTTATTTTTTATATAAGTTTAAAAGAAGGTTGACTTAGCTGGCAACCCTTAGCGGTAAATTCCTAATATCTATTTGTAGTAACAAACAACATCCTACGAAAGCCAAGATACTAGGTATACGAATACTCACTTCTAATTGCAAGTGGGCGGCTCTACAGCGGATTAATTACGTTGCTGTTTACTTGACCTTTTGGCTTGACATGGCCAACTTTCATTTGCATAATTTGCATTAGCTTAATTTTCTTAATTTCAGTACCAATTTTGAACATGCATTTCAACAAGAAATTTTACCGGCAGTGTGATCTACAAATAAAAAAATATATTGAGTCAAAGTTCACAAAATAAGTGAAACTTTAGCCAACATTAAAACAAATATTAGTTGTAATACTACAAAAAAAAAACGACAACACTGAGAAAGCACAAAAAAAATGCCACCAACAAAGTTTTCACAGCGATATTTGCACATCAAATTAGTTTTCTCGTACACGTTTTCAATTTTCGACACTGCAAAAGTTTGTTACTCCAACCGGGAAAAAGAGAAGTGAAAGAGCCGCATTGGGTGAGGGAGCATGCCTCTGTTATAACTGGGTCAATTACTGGAAAAGGTAAACAAATTCAAGTTCTCATAGATAAAACCCAAAGTTATAGTAAACAAATTTAAATAGTATTGGAATTTCTATCAATTTTTCGCTATCAAAAACAAGCTTCAGTGAGCAATCGATAAGAAAATCTTGTTTCAATATTCTATAAACGTTTGTCGTTCCAAAAACCGAATTTGCCTCACCCACAGTTCACAGTTAATTCCCAAATATCCGATTACTTTGGCTTTTGTATACATACGTAACGTATGTGTGTATTTGTGTGAAAATTTGTTGCGATAGTGCACATACTAGTATAAACAAATATTTACCTATTTACCTAAGCTGCTGCCAACGACAAACTGACGAGCGTTGTGTAAAGCGACTTGCCTTTGTTTACCATTGATTTCTATTAGTTTGCCATTTGAATGACGAAATTAATTGTTTTGAGCTTAGATCAAATTTAAATAGATTTCGTTTGACAAAAATAAACGTTAGCTTATTGATTGTATTTTAAATGTCATTTATGTTAATTGGCGAATAGGATTCAAAAATCTAATTATTTATAAACTGTCATTAAATGGCTAATTCGGCTTTATAGTCAGTTTAATAAACATTCTCTGCAATGAAATTCTATCTTTAAGGAAAGTTTAGCTATATATTTTTAGAATTTTCAATGTCATATTATTGTTAAATATTTGTACACTTCAAATATTATTCTGTTATTACGTTTTATTTGAAAATGTTACAATGTCGCAGTTTCCTGTACAGAGAGAGAGGCCCCAATTCGCCAGCTGAAATCAGACAAATTTAAGACAGGCAAATATTGAACTAAGGTATTTGTTTGGTACACACAGATATAACGACATGTGGAAATACATCAGAGTATATGTATGTATGTATATGTGTGCTTCCTTTCTACTGTCTTTCCATACACACTGTGTCCATGCGCATATTTTTATCTGCCCCTGACATGCTAATGCCTGAGTTGATATGCAAAGACCTAGCGATTATATGCGACCTATACCCATGTCGGTCCCAGAGCAAGCGAATCGCAAATATATGTTCATATTTGTATATATGTGTATGTGTATTACGAGTATATATTTACTAGCTCAGAGGCTTTTTAGCAAGCATGCAAATCAAAAGTAGCACATGACTAACATAACACAATGCAATTCTATTTTGATATTGTTGCTGCTGCTATCTAATTATCAGCTGGTTGCTTATTTAATAAAGAGTGTGAATCAAGGGGCAAATAGTAGAAGAGTGACAACAAAAGCTAGCGTAAGTTAGATAAGTCCACAATTAAGGGAACTTCAGCACTTGCCACATGTGATATCGCAGAATCAGATTCCGGCTTATAGATAACAAAACAAATGTGGGAACTATCCGAACTGTGACTTGAGCTTGATAGGTCCGACAAAAATGCCTGACGTCAATTCTCTGAGAGACTATTCGTAGTAGTACCCGTGGCTGATAAGTCTTGCAAAACTGTCTGTCCATAGACTTTTCACAGCATTGTTGGGGGGCTTTTACTCACCCACTTCGCTGCACCACTGTCGACGGCGCTTGCCTGGAAAAAGAGCAAAAAGCAAACTTGATTAATATGCAAATGCTCGGCAATTTGATTAACTATTCAACTCATTTTTTCTGTAGCCAGTACACTTCCGCTAACAAAAGCAAACTAAACCGCAAAACGAGCTTAATGCACTTGACGTGACTCAGTCTCAGTCCCAGGCTCTGAGTCAGTTTCGTAGATGGAAGTCAGTTTCCGACTGTCGCATAAAAAAGTGCATAACAATTTGGCTGAAGTTGTCAAGAAGTCGGAGACAAGTGACATGTCAAGAGTGCGCTGCCTAAGCCCCGCAGCTTTTATCAACTCTGGACAAATTTCGCAATCGGTTTAATGGTCGTTTCTCAATCATGCGACATGTGCAAATGTTTAAAGAGCAATGTGCCTTGAAATCTGGTATATGCTCCCAACTAATTAATATGTTGCTTTTGCTTTAGCTGTTGTATTTGTCAGTAAAGTGCCGAGTTATGGGTCAACCTTTTGAGTTAGAGCTTCTCAAAGGCGTACACACACACACCTTGGTATCGAAGCCACGACACACACACATACATATGTGCGCATGTATTCGCACAACCACTGTGGGTACTTAATGTTAAGCTGCTTAGTTGTTAATTGAATTAGTTTACGAGTGAGGCAAGGCATTCGCCTCTGGGTCTGTGGGTTGTTTATTGGCGCGTACAAATGCATTCGCTTGCATACAACCGCTGGCACACACACGCACACCCATACTTCCTCTTGCACCCATACCCGTACACGCGCCATGGTGCAATTGTATACCCACACCCACAATTACACTTGCACTTGATATACAATTAGATTCTTTGTTGTTGCTACCATAGCAATGACTGCCCACAAAGCCAAAGAGTTTTTACTCTTTGTGCAGCTGCTTCTCCTCTTAATCTTCTACTGCAATTCTTTTTTTCCCAGTTTTAATGAACATTTAATTGCGGGCGTTTCGGCTTTGACTCAAACATCCTCATCTACCCCGCCCACTCCGCAGCAAATTTCCGATTGGGCGCAGCCTGCAGCTGGTTGCATAATTGAACTATCGCGCAGCTCTAAGTAAATTGTTTAATTAAGTCATTAAAATGCCATAAAAATAATTAGCAGGCCTAGACGGAAGTTTGAGGAGGCTGCAGGGAGGCGGATTGGCGGTCAAGTGGGCGACAGTTCAAATGGCTTTTGACATGCGACTTTAGCTTAATGAGCTCAACTATCATGGGTAAGCTGAATAGCAGAGCAAGGTTGGGGGCCAATATTTTACAAGCTGTTGAGTAACACGAGTAACACATTGTATGACAGATTACCTAACTAAGCCAAAAAGCCTATTACACTTTAATTTTAAATGTTTAGATTTGAATTGTGAAATATATAAAGCTTACCAACATGTGTGATTCTAACACCTTTTGTGAAGGTGTGATCAACTAACGTAGTGACTGGGTTAGCCAATCAATATATGAGTAATGGACAAAGTGTCGTAACAACATCCCTGACAATGTATTCCCAACAATGTGTCATTAATAATGACAGAAACATCAACAAAACACAACTACAACAAACACCACACGCTGTCACCATAACAATAAATGATTATAATATCATTAAATCAAATGAGCAACAACAATCAAGTATCGAACAGACAAAGAATACAAAGGGCGTTAAGTGTGTTGTTCTGACGAAATTCACCTAATAAAATATAGTTTCATAAAAACTGTAACTTATACAATAATATTCAATATCACATTAAAGTTCAATTAGCTACATGCAGGAAAACTAAAAAAAGGAGTAGCTTCAACCATTTCATCCTGTACTCTATTTATTAGTTCCCACGGTCCTTGTTAAGTTGAGATTTATTGAAAAAATCACTGTTTAATTAAAAATAATTAATTGTTTTCTCTTTGTACTTAAAGTTAATATTATTTGTAAATAAAAATGTCACTCACAAAAGGCAAACTTTTTATGCATATGCTTGCTTGTAAATGTTTTTAATATCTTCATGCGTTCACATTTTTTCATTTTAATTAAATTTTAATAACGTCAGTAATTTATATCGTTTTTGTCGCAACAACAAAAGAGAAACTTGTGCAAAACAATCCGATTCCATTAGAGAAAAAGTGAAACCCACCCAATGGTTCACAGAATCACATCTCCATTTTATTTAACAGCACATTGTCAGCGGCGTACATTTATACATACATACAGGTCTACAGATATGTACATACATATGTATGTATATTACATATACTCGTAAACATACAAACGTATGTTATATATTTTGCACAATGCTACTCATAATAAAAGTGTTGCACAAAAAACTCTATAGCTTGGCAAGGGTATAAATTGCAAGTAGCAATATTTCGATTCGAAACTGTCATTTGATTGCAATAAATAAAATCTAGATTTTTTCGCCAAATAGTGGCTTCGTTGAAAATCCAACAAAATCAGAATTTAATGTATACGTTTCTTTAAATAATTTCATTTTGTTATGTTGGGTGCTGACTACACATGTAGCTTAATAGACTGAATGCACTTAAACAGGCTTTATAATTCCACAGCAATTAAAATCGCATCCACCGATATGTATACATAACAAACAATACATATACACAATATTAATTTGTTCATGCCATGCTCTGGAAACAAAACAACAGAGACTCTAAAATATAATTGAAAAGAAAAATCTGTGCACATATAAAACGATAAAACGGCGCAAAAATAAAAAAAAATTCAACCAATTTTAAAAATACACCAACAATTCCCTAAGAAAAACGGGCTTTTCTACCTACCTAGTCCGGAATACATTTTAATTGTTTTTTTGGAGTAAAATTGCAACGTCAATCATAAACCCTCATCTGCCGAGTTCGATACAAAAAATAAAGTTCACATATCCCATGTTATTTTCATTATTTACAAAGTGTTCGTGCAACTCGTTTAATCGACTAAAAAAAAATTCTGATTAAACTTGTCGTGGGTTTACTGTTGACCATATTGTCATACTGATTGTGTTTATAAATAAGATCAGCCAAATGAGTCTTCATATCTCGTCGGATATCGATATTTAAATGTACATTATTACGAGTACTTAATTGTCTTTTTTAACAGTAAGTAAACAAAGCCTTTTTAATTTGTTTGTGTCGCCAAGTTTAATTCAAGTCGATTGTCTACTATTATCTATTTCATTTATAAGCATACAAGAAACTATCTTTTTGACTCTCTCCCATTTTCTCAGCTACTATTGCGTCAACTTTCGCTCTGTGCACACGCTAATTGAACTTTCAATGAAACTCGAGTCTCATTAGAAAGTAAGAGCAGAACGGAGAAACGATGTAGTTGTAGAAATCTCAGCAGCTTGAAATCGAAATTGAAGAACAACAGAAGCAGCGAATCCGAAGATAAAGTGATTAGTTCAGAGCGTTTCGTTTTTCACTCAACTTCTTCTTGCTGTGGCAAAGCAATTGAAATCAAATTAAAGAAAAATGCAATTATTTTATCATCGTTTGGCCAACTACCTAATTGGGTTAAGTGCGCTTCCGCTTATCAATTGGCCCGACTCAGTGCGACGGTGACTAATCAATGAATAACGGCATTGTTTATGCCTTGCACTTCAAATTAATTAAGTCAGGCACAGATCGTCTCGCAATTGTCGGTCTAATTCAATTAACATGGAGAGCGAATCTTTTTCTCTTTTCAGCGATAATTTTTCAAAGAGCGTGGAAATTGTGTGCTTGTGGTTGACCAAGAGAAGGGGGCTAGACGGACGATAAGAGAAGAAGACAGTGGCAACAGAAATTCGCCCGAAAAAACTTTACACAAATATTTGTGGCTCTTCGGTTCTCTCTTGCGCAACTGTCGCGTCGCAGTTGTCGCCAGGTATCCAGCAACAACCACAAAAATAACAACAAGAACAACAACGCGCGTTGTCTCCCAAAGGCACAAGGTGTGAAGACAGAGACAAAAACAAACACTGGACAAATTCCCAACGTTCATGGAATACACGTACATATGTATGTATGTGCATAGTATGTATGTATATTTAATGCGGCTTAACTAAAAAAGTAAACAAAAAGACGAACAAGGTGGGAAAGGTGGAAAACTCAAAGGTCAATATTGAAAATTGATAAACAGGCAGCGCAGCAGCGTCGAAAATTTACAAACAACAGCAGCAACAGAAACGTTTGCCAACATTACCGAAAGTAATACAGTCTATCAGTCCACAGTTCGTGTCGGACTCTGCTGCGGTTTTATAATTAAAAGTAAACAATTGCAAAACTCAAAATTCAATTTCGCAAAAATTCGTTGCCGCTTTAAATTTTGAACTAGAAATAAATTCATCAGTATCATCAACATCAACTGAGCAGCACGCAAACCAAATTAGAGCATTATAAATAGAGGCGTCTATTTTTATAAAGCTCTCAGCTCGAACATCTAAGCAGACTAGCGGCCAGTGTGAGAGTATTTTAATTTGGTTTTTAACAATTACAACGGACTGCCCACTTCGTATAAACAAGGGCACAGCGAGGCACTAAAAACTAATTACTACAGATGTACCTAGATATCGAGCAATGCGAAGGCTAAATGACCAAAGCACTGCATAAGAGGACAGCAATATGGGGCGGATTCTATTTATAGTATAAATAGTGTATGCTCTTTGTAGAATATATTGAAGGAAATATTTTAATAATAGAGACTTAAAGTATAAGCGGCAGGTTTGCTTGATTTGAAGTGATGCGTAAATTTTAATTATAAATATGTTACACTGCACATATTCGCATCTTCAATCCATCTTACTGGTAATGACTTTTTCCTTTTGAGCACTCCGTAATTGGAATATCAAGTGCTCGTCATACAGATAAATGAACAAGCGTTTTATTTAATTTGTACATTTATTTTGCACACTTATGCAGAAACATTTAATTTGGAAATTATTTTAATAACTTTAATTTAAGACGGAAGTTTACAATTTATAACGATAATAATACTATCAAAGATGATTTTATTTTCTTGCATTTTTCTACACGAGTTCGTCCTGTCATTTAACTACCATTTCACTTCTGAGGACTTAAGTTATGTGTGTGCGTTTATGAATATTTCAATATCTATAAAGATAACTCAACAAACCTTTTAAGACAAATTTAGCAAAAGATACTATAAATAAAATAAAATTAATTCTCCTTACTTAGTTTAGCAAATATGTTGTTAAAATAACTTGCTGCGTGCGCAGAAAAACCCAGAGATTGGTCTGCTGACGTCGTCATGACGTCCATCACAGTTTCGTTGGGCCTGTCTTTTTATCCCACTTCATTTCGTAGTTAACAATGTGCGTCATCAGTGCGCAATTAAATGTAAGCCCTGGATAAATACGAATACCAAACCATTTGAATTTCGACAAGTGCAGCTAGAGAAAAGAACAAACGCAGCATGTTCTTCTCTTTGTCTACGACTCGAAACGAAAATCATCAAAAATAAAAGACTAGAATAACAGAACAGCAAAAACAAGTCTTAAATCGATCAGACACAGTAAAAAACCGAGCCCCAAAACCGACATGGTGTTAGTTAGAATTTAAATTATTATAGAGCAAACTGCTGCTTAGGTTTAACCCAGAGCCATAGGCCAAGCTTGCCCAGGCTTGCGACATTTTTAGATGTAAACGAGAAACTCAGATTGCGGAGGTTATGCCACGCCCTTCTCAGTTACAGCTGTCACTTATGGACGATTTAAGTGCTTTAAGGTTGGGCTCGGGCCTTAGCGTGTTCGGTTGCGGTTCGTCTGCTACCTTTTCAAGTATGTTTCTACGAGTATTTCGTATTTCACATCCGAAATACTTAGCCCAAAAAAAAAGAACCGTAAGCGCAAAGCTTTGGCTGCCAACTCAAGCATGACCAATGTTTTAGTTGTTGCATTTGTTGTTGCTACTGTTGCTGTTGCAAGACACAACATAGCAATTTAGTTACTTTATTTTCTTATCCAGTATTCTATAAGATTTAATTACGGCTCCCTCTTTCACCTGTACAAGAAGTTACCCCAAAAAAGAAGGAAGAAAAAGAAAACAGTTACACTTTTTATTTCCAGCTTTAGCTGTCTAAATGCTGCCCCGTTTGTTGGCCCCCATTTTGGTATTGTTCTGTTCCATGAGCTTTGCACTTTTGTAAAATGTTTGACACAGTTTCTGGGTCGTTTCGCAGCGGCTGCCACTGAGATTGAGACTCTTCGCTCTGCTCTTTGAATAAATGCTATTATAGTTCTGCTTTGTGATGTCTTTATATGCTGCCCCAAAAAGCTGGCGTGAAATTCTAAGAGGCTCTTTTCCCCAAAAATGAAAGCCATGCCGAAAATAAGCAAGTCATGTTCTGGAAAGCGTAACAAAGCCGAAAGAAAATTGTATCCATATCTGTACCTGCATCTGTCTTTGTGCTTCTATCCGTATTTGTATCAAGCCGGCTACCGAGTCTACTGAAACTAAATTATCTCCAACATATGAAAATTGCAGGCAGACAGTTATACGCATAAAAGAGATTTTAATAATGCGTATCGTTTACACCACACAACGAGTGCCACAACTTTTATAACTCATTAACCTTTCCCAACAGACCCGAAAACACTGCCAGAAAATTCTGTCAGCGTCTGCTGTGCGTTTCCACGTGGTTCATGCGTCTGTCGAAGTTCGTATCTGTTTCTTGCTTTTGATGTTATGTTTGTTTGTGTTCGTTTGTATTTGCGTTTGTATTTGTGTATTTGTGCTGGTATATTGCTTCTGTGTCACTGGCACAGTGCCTCGTAAGCATCTATAAGATGCTCAACACATTTGAGCTTCATTTAATGCGCTTCATTAGCTTGAGTCGGCCGAAGGGGCTAAGTCAACACTTGAGCAAACTTGTGAGTCTCGCAATGATATTCACATTTAGCTAACGACAATTAAAATTATATTTCTGATTAATCATGCAGTTCAATAGTCTTATTCATAACAGTAAGTATGCTCAACGACAATCAGATTTCTTTAGTTTTCCATTATAAAATGAGACTTCTATTCTGCTGATGATACTCCGATTGCAATACAGAATGATATTCAACGGGACTACGGTGCTGTTTAACGGTTTATGCAGCTGTGAACATACTGTGAGGGCTTACAGAGTGCAACGACCGATTAAAATTGTATCGTTAATGCAACGGAAACGTTTTCAACTTCGAAGCTTAAAAATCATAATCAACATAGGGTCTGGGATTGTGCATGGAGAAAGCCAACCTCTAGTATGAGCAAACAAAACAAAACAAACCTCGAGTGCGCTATGATACAACAAATGTAATAGGCCCACACCCAAAGCATACAAAACAGCATGACTTAAGATCCAACCCGCCTTGGCTTGTGCTGTGCTTCCTGGTCTCTCTAGACTTCAATGCGTTGCTTCGCATACTAATGGAAGATAAAATATTTTAGGTATTTAACGCCGTTCGCTCATCGTATATGGGCGAAGAACGGATGACAGACTCGATTGGACTGAGCAACGCTCAATCAAAACGTTGGTTTGACAACTAGTCTGACTAGTTTTGAGCTAAATTGGTGTAGTATTTGAGCATTATTCGTAAGGTACACTAACTCAAAATGATACAAGCTAATTGTTTAAATAATCGTAGATATTCGTTCAGCGCAAGCCCATTGAAGCCTCGACACGGCAATGGGAGGTTGGCAAATTTACAGCCAATGAAAATAAACAAGTTTGTGAATCACACGAAAGAGAGATGAAGTGCTTTAAGTTGAATCGCTTATGCTCTTGTTAGACTTGGAGTGGACTATAGTTAGCTGCTTTAGTACTTGTATTAATGAAACTTAATTCATTTAATTATTCAACTGAGACATTTTAAATGACAGAAATTTAATAAATATCAATAATAATTAAATTGATTATTTGGTTACCTTTAAATGGAAGGGTATTGAATCAGTCGTCTAGTGCACAGTATGACATCACAGGCAGCCGTCTGGTATTTTCTGTGCAACTATTGCAATTTAATGCACGAAAATTTCATTGACACAGTTTTTTGGGGTTTTTTGTCGGTTGGTTTTTCCTTTTTTATGTCAGCTGCAAACTCGTCTGCAACAGTGAAATACTAAAAGCTTGCCCGACCAATGCTATGTTTCTTGGTCGTTGAGTTTCTTTAAACATATGCAAATTTATGTATAATGCTACAGTCGATGGTTTTAAACAAACTTACTTACTAACTGAGGTCTGTAAGAGCTGCTCAGAACCAAACCGGTTGTATAAGAAGAAGCAACTTTATTCTTCTAACGATCAATGACTTCACTTGATAAGACACAGTAAATGTTTAATTGGTTCAAACTAATAAAAGAAAATGTGTCACTGACATCTCAAGAACTTTCCCAATCGTCTAACTCGTGGAATTTTTACAACCAGACAATTTATCAGATTGGTATTAGAGGTAGTTAAGCAGATTGTCTTCGAAAAATATAGTAAATAGTATGTGTGTAGTCGAACATCTCTACAAGCCATCTATCTATGTGTATACACATATATTTAAACACATTTTAAATCAACACGTCTGTCTCTGTCTCTTTTTCTCTGCCCTCATTAAGATTCTGTGCAAAATCGCGACTCGCACGTTTCTGTGTAGTTTACATTTTGCAGTTACTCTTTATTTTTTTTATTTTATTTTGATGTCACGTCATTTATTTTGGATTCGCTTAGGGTGCTGACTTTTATAGCGCTTGCACTATTTTTTTAAATTTCCTGTAGAACAACAAACGAAGTTTGTGCGCTGTTTTTCGAGATCGGGAATAGACGATTGTCATTTTATATATCTGTTACTTTAACATATATATTTGTATACTAGACCATTTCTGTTGTCTAAACGAATCCTTGGCAACAGCGGCTATCTGGAAGTAACGCAAACGTGACAGATGATACATTTAATAACCAAGCGAAGAGGGAGTTTTTTATTTTTGTATATTTCGGCTGCTTATCAAACACTACTATTGCCTTTTTTAAGTTTTACTTTTAAACAAATTGTGTATAAACATGTGTACACTCATGGGTTTAATGCATTTTGTTGTAAAACAAATGCAATACGCTACTGCAGCTCTGTTTCTTTCTCTTATCAGGTAATCACCTGCTGTTTATCGGGAATTTCGTCCGTCATTTGCTGATAACGAATTACAGGCGATTTTAAAAAAGCTGCTGCGTCAACCAAATGTTGATTTCGAAAAGCAACAGGTGCTGCTGACTAAGCTTTCAAGCGAACAAAACTCTAAGCGCTTCCCTTCAAAGCTCAACGACGCCATCTATGTGCAATCCTGATAACGAAAATCAAACTAAGCGTTGAGCTTTTATAAAGTTCATGTGCGCTATAAAATACGCATTAAGCTTCCTTGGGGGAGAAATATCTTAAATATTCGAAATATTATAATAAATTGCAAAGTAATGACAAAAATTGCATTTAAATGTAATTTGAGCCGCTGACAAAAATGTACAAAGACAAAAAATACAAAAATGGAAAGACATTTGTATGCTGTAAGCATTTTATGTGCTTTATTGTATATTTATTCTGCGTACTTGCATTTTGTATTTTTTCCTTTAAGTTAAAAAACAGTTAGTCAATGTGAAGGTAGACAAGAAAAAAAAAAAAGAGAAATGTAAAGTAAGTAAAACCAAATATCTTCTTTTTGATGCGCACGCAATGCGCGGGTCACAGTATCAATCTGGTAACGGTAAAATGCCCCCTCAGTCAACAACAGTGACAACAAAGGCAACTGCACCATGACAGGTATTAAACGTCAATGTCAAAAAACATTTCATAACTTAATCGTATGATGCATGATGCTTTTGAATAAATTTTAACTGTTGGGTATATACTTAGTATATAAAGCAACAATATACATGCAGCGTATTTTTTTTATTTATCGCGTGTCGCTTCTGCTGTTTCCAGTTTGTATTAAATACAAAATTTTCCAGCTAGTATATCAAAAGTAGCGGACAGCTCGTCAACTTTTGAAGTAATTAAATAACGTTAAATAATATTATAATAAAATTGATTACACGAAAATCGACAGTAATTACAGTTACTTGGGACTTGTATATAATGATAATTAGTATTGAATGTACCACAAACAAAATGGACAAACTTTCCATTAACTTGAAGAGTTAAAGGTAAATACAAATGAATATATACACATGTATTAAGTATGGTACTTTAATAATCCAGTAAATCACCCAATTTTATCATAAAAACCAAACCGAGCTCAGTAAAACATTTGAAATTCTGTTGCGACGCTATTGTTGTTATTGCCGGCGTTTGGGTCTCGCTAAAGATATTAAAAGTTTTATGCTTGCTGCTACAGATCGGTCATGTGTGTATGTTTGTCGAGTCTCTTTTTATGAGTATAAACAAAGGCCAGTACATAACATATACAAATACAATGGGCTCCAAATGTGCTGATTAATGTTGTCGAGAGCACTGCAAATGCCATAGGTCAGTTACACTAATTGAAATAGAATGTTGCCATTTGCCAGTTTTTGTCGGTATATCGTCTGAGCACGATGTGGGTGCTTCACACTCATGCATGCGGTCTACGATCAATTTTCAATTGGCCATAGTGTATCTGCGTGTGTGTGTTGAGTTTTGTGAATGGCACTCCAATACCAACTACGTTTTCGTTAGCATTGGGTAAATGGCCATCGTTTAGAAAGCACCAAAAGCGACCATCAACTTATACCTATGCATACATACAAACAAACCATATAAGTAGCTTTGCTCCTTTCACTTTAGAATGCGAACGAGGCGAGTGAAAGTGCAGCAGGCTGCCGTGTGGAAAAGAGACCAAAAAACGTGAATACCTCGAGGAAGGAACGGACCAATCGAATATGTCTATGAAAATGATAACCTTATTGTACAGAATGATATACATCATTCTGGTCCTTAATTGTACAGAATGATATACACAATTCTGATCCAATACAGTACCAAGCTTTCTAAACTCACAGAATACACAGATCATACACCAAGAAGTTCGCTTACACAGCCTAAAATGTGTTATGTTTTTAATTCTCTTCACCAATAAATGTGTGAAAATTGGCATCAACAAGTGCGCAATTACGAGTTACACAAAGTACGCCAGAATTGCCCCATGGCATAAAACTTATAGAAAAGCTTTCTAGGATGCATTTGGCGGTGACTTAGCAACAGTCGTAAAAGCTTCAAGCTTTTAACGCCCTGGAGCTTAGTAACGAAAGTCAAAGTGCAGCTGGAAATCACGTGGTAGAAGATGAGAGATTACAAGCGCGAGAGAGAACGCCAAAGAGAGAGCAAAGAGACACGCAAGGACACGTTGTTCGCATGCGTTGCTACTGTCAAAACAAGCAAAGCGCTTATTATTGTTGTTATTGCTGCTGCCGCCTCTGCCGCTGCCGCCGCCGTTCCGTGATATGATGTTTTGGTCCGGTGTGAGTTTGTTGTTAAAAGTTGGCCTGATTAGACGAGGGCACTGTGGCACACACACAAGACTGAACTGACTGCGACGTTGATTGACATGATGAAGTAGCAAATGCAGCACTTAAGCGCCGAGCGCGCTTTCCACTCGAGAAAAACCAGGGAAAATGGGAATGGAAATGGGAGTGGGAGTGGATACAATTAAGGGTCTGTAAATACTTAAAAATGTATTCACACAAGAAAATCAGGCAAAACAAGCTGTAGCAGCAAACAGTGGATACAACACTCCCTCAGCGGCGCCCGCGACACTCCTCCAGTGCCAAGGCGTGCCAAGGTTAGGCAATTAACGGCTAGGATATTTGGGGGTTGGGGTGCGGGGTTGCACAGTGGGGTTGGAGGTCACTTTGTCAGCAACTTGTGCAATCAGCTGTTACTAATGAAAAGCCCCAGCAAGCTCAAAGAGGAGCGCGATATATGCATGTGTATGTGTGTGGGTGTGTGTGTGTGTGTAATGTTAAGCAGCGTTAAAAGTCGACTTTATTGATTTTCTAGCTGTTTTTTTACGAGCAGGAGTGTGAGCTTAAGGAAGGAAGCAACACTGGGTCTTATTATTATTTAATACGATAAGTGATTAATTAGCTAATTACTGATTAAACTTACCACTCGACTCGATGATTGATGCAACTGTAATAATAGCGTTTAGCTTTTTATTTGATGTTTTTTCCCATCTGCTGTTTCGCTTTATTGCATATGGTATTTTACTGCAATCGTTATTTATTTTTTTGTATTTGTAACAATCTTTATTTTTGTGTACTGTATTTGTATACTTGTGTGTGTACTTCCGCTTTGAATTGAATGCAATTTAAAATACAATACAGTAATGAATTATTTTTATTTATGCACTCGCGCGTTTGTTTTTTGCGTCGTTTTACATTTCATTATGACTTTTTCTTATGCACACGAGCGTCGTCTCACAAAGACATTTTGCAAAAATGATTTGCCAAACGACGACAATGAAAAACTCGCGACTATAGTCGCACACACACGCGAATGATCCACTATAATTTAATAATATACACAGTCCGGTTCGGTTCGTATATTATTCAAATCAACGGTGCTAGGCTCAGTTCAGGGATCAGCGCGATAAGGTTGTAGGCAATTAGACGACTACGAGCTGTGACCGAGAGAGAGGCTTACTAACCTAACCGGGTACGGGTACGGGTAACTGCGTTATCAATGTCGTCGTCAAGCGCTGACGATAGAGATAAAGACAGAGATAGAAATAGAGATATGGTATAAATTGAACAACAATGCAATCAACACAACAACAACAACAGCAACGAAAGCATCGTGTTATACACGGTTGACATCTACTAACACACAAGTACATCTGTATGTAAATACATTATTGAGGTACATTCATTCAAACAAGGTGTGCACGACATGGCACAACAGGAGATTGTGATAACAGACTATCAGACAGAACCAAAAAAACAAACTGAGCGCCCGGCAGACTAAAATTTTCATGTGGGTATGGAAATAATATTGTATTGTACATATTAATATATATGGACACATATTAGATATGTGGGCCGTACATAGCGAAAACTAGATTGATTATTGTTATAAACAATTTCACCGACTCAAATAATTTCACTTTAAGCAAACACACACACACACAAAAATGTTGTTTTGACAACCAAACAACAACAGCAGCAATCACATCCGTGAACTTGAGGTGCACAGCGTAAAAAATTTGGTTTCTCTGAATTGATTATTATATGTATGTGCATACATACACATACACATATAAGTTCACGTATGTACATGTGTGTAGTTAGTTAAATTTGCATTTACTAGACAACTAAAAGATAGTCAAGAAGGTATTTATATAAAATATATAAAGTGGCTATAAGCACTGCACACAATTATTAGCTGACTTTTTATTTATTATTCATTTAAACATTTTTGGTTTCAGCCACTAACAAAATAAGCAACTATAAAATGTATTATTTTTATGATGTCAAGAGAGCGCGCGTGGGAGATGTAAAACGACAGAGAGAGCGAGAGAGTCAGACAGAGAGAGAGTGACAAACCGCGCCGCGCGACCGAATAGCGAACGGAGAGCAGAGGAAACGTAAGGTAAGGCAATCTATGACCAGACCAGACCCGACCAGACCCAAACACACACAGTCAGTCAGTTGAAAACCCACCAGTAAAACGAACCGTGCGCGTCTACGTCTCGGACATGACAGCGGCAGCGCGCTCCGATAACAACTGACTGCGGCACAGCGTCGGGCCTCTGAGTTTTGTTTGCTGGCTTTGCTGCTTGCTGCGCTGTGCGATGTTTCTACTACGAACACTTCGATTTGTGAATGTAGTTGTAGTTCGTGTAAGTGCCTTTGTATTGGTGTTGTTGTTGTTGATGTCGGTGCTGGGGCTGCCGCCGCTCAATCAATTGACAAAACTTTTGCTGGGGCTTTGCTTTTCATTTACAGCGCGCGCTCTCACGTGCGCTGCTCTCTGACACATTCGCTCTCGCGCTCTATGGGCACTCTCTCTCTCAGCAAAACAGCTGTTCAGCTTATACAAAATGTAAACAGACTGTGAAAAAGCTCTCGGCTTTGCTGTGCTGCTCTCACATTTTAATTGAAAATAATTGTAATCAACATCAACAAAAACAAAGCCAAGGTAGACAGCGGACAGAAACAAGTTTCCAAGGGGCGCAAAGGGGGCGTTTAAATGACCCAGCGAGACAGTGCCTGCGGCGTCTCTAAATTGTTATCCCATGGTATGTTTCTGTTGCTGCTGTCTCCAATCACACTCTATTTTGGCTGCCACATTCGTAAACTCGTCGTCGCTTGGCGCATATTGTAATTTTCTTTTCGCCAGCCCAGAAGAGACCCCAACAACATTTGTGTCGCACACCGAAACCGAAACCGAAAAGGGGGCCGCTGATATAGACGCCAAAGAATTTCTCAGCTGGCTGCACATCGAATCTAGCCCCGCAGGCAACATCAACCTCAACCGACAACGACCTAGACCCACATTTGCGTTCGACGTATGTTTGTATGTCTCATTTGTATATATGCACATCTGGCTTAAAGCAATTGCTGTCGGATTCTAACGGAAGCCTCAAGCATTACGTATTTCGTACAATTGCAGATCGGCCCCAGCCAGAGGCGTTATAAATCTTGCGCAATGGCTCATTGGCGTGGGCTGTGGTCTGTGAACACCTCGAAGCCACCGGGCCAAGTCAACAGACAATGGATTTGCCGGCTTTAAGTTATGTATTTGCACAGCAGCGCATAATTACCGGACCAGGCCGGGTCGTGAACGTTCATTCTTCTAATGGTCTATTGTTGGTCAGTGTGTTAAAGTGATTAGAACCCCCAACGTTGACTTGACCACTTGTTGCTGCTGAAACGCTTCAACGCCGCTCCAAGCCTTCAAGCCAATGCTCGTAAATTTCTGGCTGGCGTTTCCGCTTTTTTGCTTTTTTATTTGAATTCATTCTATTCCCAGCTAACATTCCGTCGATAGAATTTGCTTGCCAACTTTCTCAGCCAATTTTCTATTATCTTTTGTGATAAACCCCAAAGTGATATATAACTTTCAAGGCAAATATTCATCAAAACAAAGAATATCTGCTGGTCAAATATTTCTTTATCAATTTTTGAAAAAGATTGAGGTCTTATATCTCTCTAATAGGTCGATAAATGTATAAATAGAAGCTGCTGTTGTGTAAATACAAACAGCAACTGGTAAAAGTATCTATTTGCTCTGGGTCTTTCATTTGTATATAAATTAGATATGTACATACTATATACATACATACATACATACATATATGGGCGTGTATATGCAAACACATTCGCAAATTCTTTTGTCTATCTTTCTTTCATCTTGTTTCTTGTACTACGTTGTCTGCTTTGTGCGCTCAAAATCCAATTAAAAACAACAGGTAAAGTCCAACAACTGTGCCCTACTAAAGTCTGTTTCAGTCAGTCATCGTTGTCACCCGATTAGGCCGCCATGCTCTCAATTTGACTCAGCTGTTATTTTCAAACAGAATCGTTACCATTATGCGACAATTATAAATAAATGTTCTATGTTATATCTACGAACAACTGTGACTTACAGCCTTAGGCGTTTTGCCTTGCGTCAGTTGGTCCCGCTTGGTCGCTTAGCTCATGTCTCTCATCAAATAACACACGGTAGTAGGTGTTGCTCACTATCGCTATCTAGACAGGAACATATAATTTATGGTCCGAGTACGGTCTTAGGCAGCACAGACAAAAATAAAACATGGCACGTACTTTGTCTATGCAATCGAACCAACTGCACGTCGGCCGACTGTATCCAGGTTGTTGGCATCGGAACTAACTGTAACAAGTGGCATGAAAAAAACGACTGATGCTTCTTCGCATAACGTGGCCAAGATGTAAATAGCACTTAACCGCAAAACCGAAAGACAACTAAGAGAACCAGTTTGCTTGGCAATCTGTTTTGGCTGACACTTGCTCTGGCTATGCGAAACAGATTCAAGTTGATGGTTCTGTCGATTATGATGCCAAAGTGGAGCGCGCATATTTTTATGAAATTCCTTAATAGTACCAAGAAATTCGAAAGCTGTCGAAGTACCCTACCGACAGCTGGACATATGTTCATATGAAGAATGTCAAAGTTGAAGCCAAACCCAGCTCCAAAACCTCAGCCCCCATTCAATAAATTGTTTGGGAGCCGTAGCCGGCGTCGGCGGTTGATGCATATGGTAAATGCATTTCGGTTGGGCTGTGGCATCATTTTTGGCTGGCTCATGTTGCGGCTTTTGTCTTCTCAAGTGTTGCCAATTTATTTTTTTTCTTAAAACTGAATTTTCATAATAACTGAGAGAGATGAACATTTTACGATTCTCAATTTTGTTTTTAGGTTAGCCAATACTGAAAGTTTTTTAATTTCTTCAATTTCCAATGATCAATAATTTGAAATCCGTTATTAGATATTATTAAAATTTAAATTTAAAATTTACAATGATTTAATATTACTTAAACCAAACAACCAACTTGCGAAAAAACCATGGAAAAATAAAAAAGAAATTGGTTTTGAGTTCAGTTTAAATAATTTTCAAAGCTAATTGGCATCCCCAAAAAGATTGATTTTTACCCGAAGATCATCGATATACCGATATCATATTTTACAATGTCGCAGTAAATAATAACAAATAAACGCTGTTTTCTCTGATCATACATTTAAATTAAACATACTTATTATTTTACTCTTCATATCATACTTTTTATTGCCAGTTTAAGAAAATAACAGCGTATCCGCGAGTCAACCACAGTGGCAATAAAGTGCATTCTCTCGGATTTTATAAGAGCTTTGCACGCAAACCGAAAGACAGCTCACAAAGCCGGGCCTGGCCGGGGCAGGGGCAGCTGCAAGTCATCATGTAACACCCAAGAAATGTAGCGATGAGGCAAGCCCCGTCTGAGTTATGCCAGAGTGTCTCTAATAAGTCTCGACACTCGCGGTTGTTTGCCACGGAGAATCAAAAATTGACAATGCCGCTGAATCAGCGGAAATTAGGCATTTAAAAAGACGCTACGGTGGTACGGCAATACGACGGTACTTTGGACAGACGATCAACGTTTGTGAGGCCTTGCAGCGCCGCGAGTATTATTTGCATAAGACGCATATTACTGGGTATTGTGCCTGGGCACGTCTTCGGACGTGTATTGGCTGCATCGAATGGAGCTTAGAGAGAAGATCGTGTGTGCAATATGCCGCTAACCCTCTCTGAGAGCGAATAACGAATAGCGGTTATCACTTTTGAGTGAGTCTTGTGAAATTCTCCAGCCGAAAATCAGTCACTGCATCGCAAGATAATGACAGATATGCATGTGAATGTACCATGCCATATACATACATACATTTGATGTCGATGTGTGTCATATTTAAATACTTACATATGTACATACGTGTCTGGGCATACGTAAGTTTATCTCTAAAAAGTTGTTCCAAATAATATGCGCAGCAGGAAATTTCTTCCTGCCAAACGAAAACTGGTCCACCGTGACCCACTAAAAGTCGCATGCGATGCCAAGTTAAAAGCCGTCTTTAACACTTGTGGTCAACCCAATTGTACCAGTTCTGCTTTCTTAGCATTCATTTTACAACACTAAATTATAAAATTTTAGTAAGACATCGATATAAATCTGTTTTTTATCATCGATTATTATAATAAAATAAAATACAAAGAAACATTAAAACTCATCGATGAATTTGCAATTGGAATTCGTGGCTGACAAGCCCCACTTAAGAATGTTCAATGAACTCGTCGCAATATTCAACTGCGTAGTTATTCCAACTTAAGTCTCGCTAGTTGTGTCTACTCACTACAAAACTCAAGGGTTAATGTACGCGTTTTTGGCAACAAAACAAGATCGCCAAACAACAACAAAAAGATGCTTACTAGCGGCTAAAATGTTGCAATGAGAACCGCATTGCTCGTAAAACAAAGAACCGAAAGCCAAGCAAATACACACTGGTAAAAGAAGTCGACTTCTAAATACCCTAACTCATTTAGTTTTTGACTACTAATGTGAAAATGTTGTCGAAAATCTTATCTGGTGTTTAGTTGGAGTTAAATAACTCAAAACTAATTCTCTAGACTTCTCAGCTTGCGGAAAACACAAGACTCACTTTCAGATAGTGTATATAACGGCACTTTAAGTTCATGCAGAAGACGCAGGCAGCAAAAGCAAATTAAAGCAACAACAGCCAAGCTCGAATGCAAATCGGAATCGGAATAGGCGACTACAGAAAAAGCAACAGAGCAACAGTTAGAGAAACCGGCACAGAGATAAAACGCGAGTCGTGAGTAAGCCCCGAGCTGGAACTCTGCCTGGCTGGGCGTGCAGTTTTGGTTGCCGCCCAAAATCGGTCGGCTAAGCGAAATTTGGGTTAATTGTCGATGTGACGCATTGGGGCTCCGATTGGTGTCGCCTTTGCGGCCGAACTGGAAATCAAAATCAGAGTAGGAGTTGGAACTGGAGTTGGAAATGGAGATGGAGCTGGAGGTGGTAGTGAAGCTGGGACTATAGTGGGAGCTAGACCTGCCAATTAATGCCTCATCATAAACACTGTCACTTTTTGCTGCCAAGCTGTCTCGACTGGTTTACTGTCTCTGCCGGTGGAAATGGTCAGCTGCCCGGTGCCACTTGCAATTGCCACTTGCTGCTGCTGGTTGCAACACAATTAACCTGGGCCAGCCAGGCGACATTCTTGCTCGCAAGCCTTGACCATGAAACACGCACCATAAATGCTGCTGCTGCTGCTGGCAGCCATTTGAAGAATTCAAAGGCAATTAAAGGCATTGAAAATTAGTTAGAAACTGAAATTGCTCAAGTCCAACACTACTGCTGCTGGTCAATGGCACTCGAGAGTACCAACACAGTTATTCCTCTGTCACATGTCTGCAGTGTGTGCGTGTGTGTGTGTGTGTGTGTATTTTTGTGGTCCCCCAACTGGTTTACTCTCGCAGAAAACCGTTGTGCGGGCCTTGGTTGTCCAAAATGGAGCTGTCTGTCAATTAGCGCCGGCGCGGCTCTTGTCGGTGCACTGAACTTGTTGCGCGCTTGCAATCCTCATTGTTTATGATTTGTTAATGTCAACCGGCTCCATAGACTCTATAGAGAGACACATATAATTGGACATGAATATGCAGAAGTGTGTTCCCCCTTTGCCATCACGCTGTGACGTCGTCGGCGTAACCACAGCACACACCGATTAACCCATTAGCGACCAGTGGCGAATTAAAAACAATCGACTCAAGCTTAATTGAATTGTTTGAATAACTGATGGAGTGTTAAACCCACTTTAAATTGACATATGAATCAAGCTCAAGTCGAGAATATTATTCGAAATTTAAAGTTCTCGAAAATATATCATCAGTGGGTTAATCCCAAAGTACTGTTAATATATATAAATATGAGCATATGTATTCTCATATATACGAGTACTAATTTATTTTTAGATAACAAACAGAAATGTGGACCATGCGTAGTTTGCATAGCGCGCGAGAGGCGCGAGAGCGTCAGCTGATTATAATGCAGCATTTGCTCGGACAGTTGCGTTTCATATGTGATGCTGTACAGACGATCGTCCCTGGCAATAATGGAGTATAATTTTTGTTGTATATTGTGTCCGGTAATCGGACTGCTACTGCTGCTGAGTTCCGCCTCTGCTCAGACCCCAACGCCAGATGAGATCGATGCTGCTGGGACAACCACGACGACTCAGGCCACGCCAAGTACTCCAAAACTGCTGCTGGCCATACACTACGAAGCCCTGTGCCCGGACAGCATGTACTTCATACGACGTCGTCTGTACGATGCGCTGGTCGATAACGATTGGTGGTCGCGCACAGAACTGAAACTTTATCCGTTTGGGAAAGCGAGCGTGAGTAGACATACATAGATAACAATTTGTATGATCTCATATGTTTGATTGTTTTCCTTAGTTCTACAACAACACTGAAATCGGAGAGTTGCAAGTGTTCTGTCAACATCAAGAGCCAGAGTGCGAATTGAATGCCCTACATGCCTGCGTGTTGGAGCATATGGAGCTGCGGAAGGCGTTCGAACTGATCTACTGTATGTTGCGCTCCTACAGCAACAACCTCGACGGCTGCGCCAGGCACCTCAACCTTGACGTCTCGGCGGCCAGGGAATGCAAGCGGACGCGTAAGACAGCGGAGATCCTGCTGCCCTACGGCAAGGAGACTCTTGCATTGGGTATATCCTTTGTGCCGACCATTGTCTTCGACAACGTAAGTTTACCTATGCCTTTACGTATAACTAAAATCTATAATTATTGCTTTTGGTGATTTACAGAAATTCGAACCTTACGAGCAAAGCAGCATTCGCTACAATTTTGAATCGCATTTCTGCCGCCACTACAACGAAAAGTTCAATATAAAACTGCCGACATGTAACTAAAAAATATCTATATACATAAAATATCTATATATATCGTTGTTCCCCTATCAAAGCTAATTAATAAATGTCAAATACATATATAAGAATAGGAACAGTCAAGTTTTGAATTATGGGCAGGGCCTTAGCGACAGTTCCAGTGCCCTTGTGCAATACTTCCCAGGGGTCCCTAATACAAATTAAATCATTATTGAACCATCGTGTATAAATTTATTTTACTTTATACCCCCAGGGTAGAAGGATATTATAACTTGCTAGTTGAAATATATGTAAGATACATAATGATTCGTGACTGGCAGACCCCACTTTGCCTGTCCGGCGCACTTCTTATTTTTGTCATGCAAAAATTAGAAAATACCAAAGTCGCAGTTTAGCTGATACAATAACCATGGGATCGTGTCATGGGATTGCACTCCTGCGCAACAGTCCACAGTTTACAAACAGTAAGCTGCAATCAATAATCCATTGCATACTTTTCAACCTTTGTGGTCGCTCTGTACTTTAACTTTCAGCACTAAGCATCGAACATATAAAGTACTCAAACAGCGGAATCTACTCATTTGATGCAACGCGGAGACTGGGACCCCTGAACCAGTGTTGCCAATTTAGCTATTTTCCCGTCAGTTCTGGCGTTTTTCAATTGCGAAATGCGGGAAAAAATGCAATTTAGCGGCTGGCGGGAATTCTGGCTATTTTATAAATCGAAATGGCTTTTTTTTGTTAGATTTTTTTAAACATCTGGCAGCATCAATAAATTTATTGTTAAACCGTGACTGTAATCGATATTTGCCGCAAACGATCTATAGTAGGCTGAAATACTTCAGCAAATCGATACTTTTTCAGTAGAGAAAGTATTGTGTACCAAGAAGTCTCCAATTGTTCAAATTCTTGAGCACTTTAAAATGTCCCCGTTGGAAATTGATGAAATTTTAACTCAATATAATAATATTCATTTAATAAATTGGTTAAATAATGAAGATAACGTCAGCTTTTGGGCTGAAGTTTTAAATTACAAGGATGCAGTAGGCAACGAGAGCAACAGTCGCGCAAAACGCGACAGTGGGATACCCTTCGATCTATGTTCCCGTGTAGTTTATTTTCTTAAATAAATTCTGTGATTATTGTCCGATCGGATTGTAATTTGGAGACTATGTAGATATTTCATTCAGCTTAGTATATGTTAAAATCAGAAAGTTGTATCTTTTATACAGCGCTTACAAATTGAGTTCAAAAATTAAATTATGGATTTGTGGGGGCGGTGGGCGTGGCACCTAACATTTGAAAAAAACTTGATCTGCTTATAGTACACAGGAGTCTTCCTTCCAAATTTGGTAACTCTAGCTTTTATAATAACTGAGATCTGTGCGTTCACACAGACAGACAGACAGACAGACAGACATGGCTCAATCGACTCGGCTTGTGATCCTGAGCAAGAATAAATATACTTTATGGGGTCTCCCACGCCTCCTTCTGCCTGTAACATACATTTGCACAAAGTTAGTATACCCTTTTTGATTTTCAATGGTCGAAGGGTATACAAATTCTAAAAATGTTGTAAGGGGGGACCCTTTGGTCAAAATAAACACCTAAATTAAGGGTATTTCTTCGATATTTTCCACAATTTTCATCGCAAACACTTTTGACGGGACTTTTTATACTACTTTTGACTAGCTTTATAAATATAAGTCAAAATATCACAATTCTAAATTTTGAAAAATTCCAAAAATGTTGTAAGGGGGGACCCTTTGGTCAAAATAAACACCTAAATTAAGGGTATTTCTTCGATATTTTCCACGATTTTCATCGCAAACACTTTTGGCGGGACTTTTTATACTACTTATGACTAGCTTTATCAATTAAAGTCAAAATATCACAATTCTAAATTTTGAACAATTCCAAAAATGTTATAAGGGGGGACCCTTTGGTCAAAATAAACACCTAAATTAAGGGTATTTTTTCGATATTTTCCACAATTTTCATCGCAAACACTTTTGGCGGGACTTTTTATACTACTTATGACTAGCTTTATCAATTAAAGTCAAAATATCGCAATTCTAAATTTTGAAAAATTCCAAAAATGTTGTAAGGGGGGACCCTTTGGTCAAAATAAACACCTAAATTAAGGGTATTTCTTCGATATTTTCCACAATTTTGATCGCAAACACTTTTGACGGGACTTTTTAAACTACTTATGACTAGCTTTATAAATATAAGTCAAAATATCATAATTCTAAATTTTGAAAAATTCTAAAAATGTTGTAAGGGGGGACCCTTTGGTCAAAATAAACACCTAAATTAAGAGTATTTCTTCGATATTTTCCACAATTTTCATCGCAAACACTTTTGGAGGGACTTTTTATACTACTTATGACTAGCTTTATCAATTAAAGTCAAAATATCACAATTCTAAATTTTGAAAAATTCCAAAAATGTTGTAAGGGGGGGACCCTTTGGTCAAAATAAACACCTAAATTAAGGGTATTTCTTCGATATTTTCCACAATTTTGATCGCAAACACTTTTGACGGGACTTTTTTAACCAATTACGACTAGCTTTATAAATATAAGTCAAAATATCATAATTCTAAATTTTGAAAAATTCTAAAAATGTTGTAAGGGGGGACCCTTTGGTCAAAATAAACACCTAAATTAAGAGTATTTCTTCGATATTTTCCACAATTTTCATCGCAAACACTTTTGGCGGGACTTTTTATACTACTTATGACTAGCTTTATCAATTAAAGTCAAAATATCGCAATTCTAAATTTTGAAAAATTCCAAAAATGTTGTAAGGGGGGACCCTTTGGTCAAAATAAACACCTAAATTAAGGGTATTTCTTCGATATTTTCCACAATTTTGATCGCAAACACTTTTGACGGGACTTTTTAAACTACTTATGACTAGCTTTATAAATATAAGTCAAAATATCATAATTCTAAATTTTGAAAAATTCTAAAAATGTTATAAGGGGGGACCCTTTGGTCAAAATAAACACCTAAATTAAGGGTATTTCTTCGATATTTTCCACAATTTTCATCGCAAACACTTTTGGCGGGACTTTTTATACTACTTATGACTAGCTTTATCAATTAAAATCAAAATATCACAATTCTAAATTTTGAAAAATTCCAAAAATGTTGTAAGGGGGGACCCTTTGGTCAAAAAAAACACATAAATTAAGGGTATTTCTTCGATATTTTCCACAATTTTGATCGCAAACACTTTTGACGGGACTTTTTAAACTACTTATGACTAGCTTTATAAATATAAGTCAAAATATCATAATTCTAAATTTTGAAAAATTCTAAAAATGTTGTAAGGGGGGACCCTTTGGTCAAAATAAACACCTAAATTAAGAGTATTTCTTCGATATTTTCCACAATTTTCATCGCAAACACTTTTGGAGGGACTTTTTTAACCAATTACGACTAGCTTTATAAATATAAGTCAAAATATCACAATTCTAAATTTTGAAAAATTCCAAAAATTTTGTAAGGGGGGACCCTTTGGTCAAAATAAACACCTAAATTAAGGGTATTTCTTCGATATTTTCCACAATTTTGATCGCAAACACTTTTGACGGGACTTTTTTAACCAATTACGACTAGCTTTATAAATATAAGTCAAAATATCATAATTCTAAATTTTGAAAAATTCTAAAAATGTTGTAAGGGGGGACCCTTTGGTCAAAATAAACACCTAAATTAAGAGTATTTCTTCGATATTTTCCACAATTTTGATCGCAAACACTTTTGACGGGACTTTTTTAACCAATTACGACTAGCTTTATAAATATAAGTCAAAATATCATAATTCTAAATTTTGAAAAATTCTAAAAATGTTGTAAGGGGGGACCCTTTGGTCAAAATAAACACCTAAATTAAGGGTATTTCTTCGATATTTTCCACAATTTTGATCGCAAACACTTTTGACGGGACTTTTTAAACTACTTATGACTAGCTTTATAAATATAAGTCAAAATATCACAATTCTAAATTTTGAAAAATTCTAAAAATGTTGTAAGGGGGGACCCTTTGGTCGAAATAAACACCTAAATTAAGGGTATTTCTTCGATATTTTCCACAATTTTGATCGCAAACACTTTTGACGGGACTTTTTAAACTACTTATGACTAGCTTTATAAATATAAGTCAAAATATCACAATTCTAAATTTTGAAAAATTCTAAAAATGTTGTAAGGGGGGACCCTTTGGTCGAAATAAACACCTAAATTAAGGGTATTTCTTCGATATTTTCCACAATTTTCATCGCAAACACTTTTGACAGGACTTTTTAAACTACTTATGACTAGCTTTATAAATATAAGTCAAAATATCATAATTCTAAATTTTGAAAAATTCTAAAAATGTTGTAAGGGGGGGACCCTTTGGTCAAAATAAACACCTAAATTAAGGGTATTTCTTCGATATTTTCCACAATTTTCATCGCAAACACTTTTGACGGGACTTTTTATACTACTTTTGACTAGCTTTATAAATATAAGTCAAAATATCACAATTCTAAATTTTGAAAAATTCCAAAAATGTTGTAAGGGGGGACCCTTTGGTCAAAATAAACACCTAAATTAAGGGTATTTCTTCGATATTTTCCACGATTTTCATCGCAAACACTTTTGGCGGGACTTTTTATACTACTTATGACTAGCTTTATCAATTAAAATCAAAATATCACAATTCTAAATTTTGAAAAATTCCAAAAATGTTGTAAGGGGGGACCCTTTGGTCAAAATAAACACCTAAATTAAGAGTATTTCTTCGATATTTTCCACAATTTTCATCGCAAACACTTTTGGCGGGACTTTTTATACTACTTATGACTAGCTTTATCAATTAAAGTCAAAATATCGCAATTCTAAATTTGAAAAATTCCAAAAATGTTGTAAGGGGGGACCCTTTGGTCAAAATAAACACCTAAATTAAGGGTATTTCTTCGATATTTTCCACAATTTTGATCGCAAACACTTTTGACGGGACTTTTTAAACTACTTATGACTAGCTTTATAAATATAAATCAAAATATCACAATTCTAAATTTTGAAAAATTCTAAAAATGTTGTAAGGGGGGACCCTTTGGTCGAAATAAACACCTAAATTAAGGGTATTTCTTCGATATTTTCCACAATTTTCATCGCAAACACTTTTGACAGGACTTTTTAAACTACTTATGACTAGCTTTATAAATATAAGTCAAAATATCACAATTCTAAATTTTGAAAAATTCTAAAAATGTTGTAAGGGGGGACCCTTTGGTCAAAATAAACACCTAAATTAAGGGTATTTCTTCGATATTTTCCACAATTTTGATCGCAAACACTTTTGACGGGACTTTTTTAACCAATTACGACTAGCTTTATAAATATAAGTCAAAATATCATAATTCTAAATTTTGAAAAATTCTAAAAATGTTGTAAGGGGGGACCCTTTGGTCAAAATAAACACCTAAATTAAGAGTATTTCTTCGATATTTTCCACAATTTTCATCGCAAACACTTTTGGCGGGACTTTTTATACTACTTATGACTAGCTTTATCAATTAAAGTCAAAATATCGCAATTCTAAATTTGAAAAATTCCAAAAATGTTGTAAGGGGGGACCCTTTGGTCAAAATAAACACCTAAATTAAGGGTATTTCTTCGATATTTTCCACAATTTTGATCGCAAACACTTTTGACGGGACTTTTTAAACTACTTATGACTAGCTTTATAAATATAAGTCAAAATATCACAATTCTAAATTTTGAAAAATTCTAAAAATGTTGTAAGGGGGGACCCTTTGGTCGAAATAAACACATAAATTAAGGGTATTTCTTCGATATTTTCCACAATTTTCATCGCAAACACTTTTGACAGGACTTTTTAAACTACTTATGACTAGCTTTATAAATATAAGTCAAAATATCACAATTCTAAATTTTGAAAAATTCTAAAAATGTTGTAAGGGGGGACCCTTTGGTCAAAATAAACACCTAAATTAAGGGTATTTCTTCGATATTTTCCACAATTTTCATCGCAAACACTTTTAGCGGGACTTTTTATACTACTTATGACTAGCTTTATCAATTAAAATCAAAATATCACAATTCTAAATTTTGAAAAATTCCAAAAATGTTGTAAGGGGGGACCCTTTGGTCAAAAAAAACACATAAATTAAGGGTATTTCTTCGATATTTTCCACAATTTTGATCGCAAACACTTTTGACGGGACTTTTTAAACTACTTTGACTAGCTTTATAAATATAAGTCAAAATATCATAATTCTAAATTTTGAAAAATTCCAAAAATGTTGTAAGGGGGGACCCTTTGGTCAAAATAAACACCTAAATTAAGGGTATTTCTTCGATATTTTCCACAATTTTCATCGCAAACACTTTTGGCGGGACTTTTTATACTACTTATGACTAGCTTTATCAATTAAAATCAAAATATCACAATTCTAAATTTTGAAAAATTCCAAAAATGTTGTAAGGGGGGACCCTTTGGTCAAAAAAAACACATAAATTAAGGGTATTTCTTCGATATTTTCCACAATTTTGATCGCAAACACTTTTGACGGGACTTTTTAAACTACTTATGACTAGCTTTATAAATATAAGTCAAAATATCATAATTCTAAATTTTGAAAAATTCTAAAAATGTTGTAAGGGGGGACCCTTTGGTCAAAATAAACACCTAAATTAAGAGTATTTCTTCGATATTTTCCACAATTTTCATCGCAAACACTTTTGGAGGGACTTTTTATACTACTTATGACTAGCTTTATCAATTAAAGTCAAAATATCACAATTCTAAATTTTGAAAAATTCCAAAAATGTTGTAAGGGGGGACCCTTTGGTCAAAATACACACATAAATTAAGGGTATTTCTTCGATATTTTCCACAATTTTGATCGCAAACACTTTTGACGGGACTTTTTTAACCAATTACGACTAGCTTTATAAATATAAGTCAAAATATCATAATTCTAAATTTTGAAAAATTCTAAAAATGTTGTAAGGGGGGACCCTTTGGTCAAAATAAACACCTAAATTAAGAGTATTTCTTCGATATTTTCCACAATTTTCATCGCAAACACTTTTGGCGGGACTTTTTATACTACTTATGACTAGCTTTATCAATTAAAGTCAAAATATCGCAATTCTAAATTTGAAAAATTCCAAAAATGTTGTAAGGGGGGACCCTTTGGTCAAAATAAACACCTAAATTAAGGGTATTTCTTCGATATTTTCCACAATATTGATCGCAAACACTTTTGACGGGACTTTTTAAACTACTTATGACTAGCTTTATAAATATAAGTCAAAATATCATAATTCTAAATTTTGAAAAATTCTAAAAATGTTGTAAGGGGGGACCCTTTGGTCGAAATAAACACCTAAATTAAGGGTATTTCTTCGATATTTTCCACAATTTTCATCGCAAACACTTTTGACAGGACTTTTTAAACTACTTATGACTAGCTTTATAAATATAAGTCAAAATATCACAATTCTAAATTTTGAAAAATTCTAAAAATGTTGTAAGGGGGGACCCTTTGGTCAAAATAAACACCTAAATTAAGGGTATTTCTTCGATATTTTCCACAATTTTCATCGCAAACACTTTTAGCGGGACTTTTTATACTACTTATACTACTTATGACTTTATCAATTAAAATCAAAATATCACAATTCTAAATTTTGAAAAATTCCAAAAATGTTGTAAGGGGGGACCCTTTGGTCAAAAAAAACACATAAATTAAGGGTATTTCTTCGATATTTTCCACAATTTTGATCGCAAACACTTTTGACGGGACTTTTTAAACTACTTATGACTAGCTTTATAAATATAAGTCAAAATATCATAATTCTAAATTTTGAAAAATTCTAAAAATGTTGTAAGGGGGGACCCTTTGGTCAAAATAAACACCTAAATTAAGGGTATTTCTTCGATATTTTCTACGATTTTCATCGCAAACACTTTTGGCGGGACTTTTTATACTACTTATGACTAGCTTTATCAATTAAAGTCAAAATATCACAATTCTAAATTTTGAAAAATTCCAAAAATGTTGTAAGGGGGGACCCTTTGGTCAAAATAAACACCTAAATTAAGAGTATTTCTTCGATATTTTCCACAATTTTCATCGCAAACACTTTTGGAGGGACTTTTTTAACCAATTACGACTAGCTTTATAAATATAAGTCAAAATATCACAATTCTAAATTTTGAAAAATTCCAAAAATTTTGTAAGGGGGGACCCTTTGGTCAAAATAAACACCTAAATTAAGGGTATTTCTTCGATATTTTCCACAATTTTGATCGCAAACACTTTTGACGGGACTTTTTTAACCAATTACGACTAGCTTTATAAATATAAGTCAAAATATCATAATTCTAAATTTTGAAAAATTCTAAAAATGTTGTAAGGGGGGACCCTTTGGTCAAAATAAACACCTAAATTAAGAGTATTTCTTCGATATTTTCCACAATTTTGATCGCAAACACTTTTGACGGGACTTTTTTAACCAATTACGACTAGCTTTATAAATATAAGTCAAAATATCATAATTCTAAATTTTGAAAAATTCTAAAAATGTTGTAAGGGGGGACCCTTTGGTCAAAATAAACACCTAAATTAAGGGTATTTCTTCGATATTTTCCACAATTTTGATCGCAAACACTTTTGACGGGACTTTTTAAACTACTTATGACTAGCTTTATAAATATAAGTCAAAATATCATAATTCTAAATTTTGAAAAATTCTAAAAATGTTGTAAGGGGGGACCCTTTGGTCAAAATAAACACCTAAATTAAGGGTATTTCTTCGATATTTTCTACGATTTTCATCGCAAACACTTTTGGCGGGACTTTTTATACTACTTATGACTAGCTTTATCAATTAAAGTCAAAATATCACAATTCTAAATTTTGAAAAATTCCAAAAATGTTGTAAGGGGGGACCCTTTGGTCAAAATAAACACCTAAATTAAGGGTATTTCTTCGATATTTTCCACAATTTTGATCGCAAACACTTTTGACGGGACTTTTTATACTACTTATGACTAGCTTTATAAATATAAGTCAAAATATCATAATTCTAAATTTTGAAAAATTCTAAAAATGTTGTAAGGGGGGAGGGACCCTTTGGTCAAAATAAACACCTAAATTAAGGGTATTTCTTCGATATTTTCCACAATTTTCATCGCAAACACTTTTGGAGGGACTTTTTATACTACTTATGACTAGCTTTATCAATTAAAGTCAAAATATCACAATTCTAAATTTTGAAAAATTCCAAAAATGTTGTAAGGGGGGACCCTTTGGTCAAAATAAACACATAAATTAAGGGTATTTCTTCGATATTTTCCACAATTTTGATCGCAAACACTTTTGACGGGACTTTTTTAACCAATTACGACTAGCTTTATAAATATAAGTCAAAATATCATAATTCTAAATTTTGAAAAATTCTAAAAATGTTGTAAGGGGGGACCCTTTGGTCAAAATAAACACCTAAATTAAGAGTATTTCTTCGATATTTTCCACAATTTTCATCGCAAACACTTTTGGCGGGACTTTTTATACTACTTATGACTAGCTTTATCAATTAAAGTCAAAATATCACGATTCTAAAAACAATTAAAACATTTATAAATTGATAATTATATAATATAATTTTGTAATTTTTACAGATATGGTTTGCGCAGAGAAAATAAATGCTGCCACAATTATATAGTTCCTCCAAATTACCTAAGACTTATTGGAACTAACCAAAGCTATACAAATGAAGACGCAAACTATGCAGATATAGATGAAACCACTATATTTTTGGAGTAATTTCAATAAAGACTAAAAAAAACTTTAATAAAAGTGTTTACCTATTTTTTTTAGCTATATTAAATTGTTTTTAGCGGTTTCTAGCTTTTTCTGAACCCGGATTTAACTATTTCAGGTCTTGGAAAGTTGGCAACACTGGTCCCAGTCTCTGCATTGCATCAAATGAGTAGATTCCGCTGTTTGAGTACTCTATATGTTCGATGCTTAGTGCTTTCAGTGTATAGCCACTGCTTAACAGTACGGCGGATATTCTGTTAAAGAAAAATTTTCAGATGTGTGGAGCAAATGTTATCTGAGGAGTAAACTTGAAAGTAACCTCGACAGAAAGCTAAAATATTTGAACGACACAAGCGATGTTTCTAGTCAATACACGAACCCTTCAAAATCTCCAACGTTTCCCATATTTCCCGTGAATATCGTATGTACGAAAACCCACTTTATTAGTACTTTCTCTAAAATTGCATATCTATTAACTTTACAGAGGCAACGTTCACTCAAGCAAAAGCTCGTCGCTACACAAGCGTTTTAAATTTTCCGGCAGCCTGATGTTTACTTGTACGGCAACGCCATTAGAAAGTAACGTCGGAATTATTAACGGTTTTGCTTGGGACGTTAAATAATTACATTAAAACTGCCTGCTGAGTTTTCAATAAAATACAAAATCTTATTTTGTGAAATTGTTGATCGAATAATAGTTAAAAATAACTACGAGTATGTGCATTTTTTTATAACTTCAAAATTAAGTGCATATACTCGTAGTTATTTTTACCTATTATTTGATAACAGCTGAAGTAAATAATAAGAAATGTCTATTAAATTGTCTTCTAACAAGATTCACAAGAATAATCGTGCTGCAGCAAGCGATAAAACAGTAATTTATTAAATATCAAGTTACAAACGCCCCTTGAATTCCGACACATCAATATTTTGCAATCTTTTTGAACAACACCTCGGGCAGGGGGCAACCTCAACATGCTTGCAAAAAGGGCCAATACATAATAATTTGCCAATCGATTTGTGCGCGGATTCACTTCTCGCCGATTTGTTGGACCAACCAGTTTAGGACTGGTCAGAAGGAATAGTAAGTGGGGCAGGGGAGGGGGAGGTGGTTAGAGTTCAGTCGACTTGAAAGGGGAATTAATGGGTAGGCTAGTCTGAACAGACAGCAGACTGACTGGATGGGCTATAGGCCTGTGCCATGTGTACTACGTTGGCTGTGTGGGTATTTGTCAGCGAGTTGTTGTACTAAACAATTGCGTCAAGTCGACGCTATATGACTAAAAGCAGCAGTTGCTTTAGGGCCGTCCGGACTCCGTCCGGAGTTGCGTCTGTCCACAATCCGATAGTCAATCGATTCACTGTATGCGTTCGGCACTTACGCAATTTGTTGCCTGCGGCTATGTGCGGAATGCCCAGCGGGGCTGGTTTCAGCCGCGTGTCAGCAGCAGCAGTAAATGATGTCCACGCACAGAGAGACCTCCGGTGGGCCTGGGGTCGCGGGGTCAGTGCTGGGCGTGCTCACAGCAAGTGCATGACAGAGAGTGCCTAGCCGGTCTACTATGGACAACGGACAGTGCTGGCTGCCGACTGCCTGCTGTGCTTTGATTTCGAGTTATTGCCAGTTATTTCAGCTGAAGTTGTCGTTGTGCGTTTGGCACAAAACGAGAATCGAGCCGGCGGCAGTTGCAGATGCAACAGAGGCAGCATCAGCAGCAGCCAACAACTGCAACCAACATCGGCTGCCTTTATGGCATGTAATCCGAATCTCAGTTGGCCAAAAGCGGCGAAAAAATTAAATTTGCACATAGAACAAGTTTAAGTGGTGGCAAAGTGGGTCCAGGGGCACCTGTGGGGCAACGGCTACCCAACCCGACGACGACAGCGCCAGGGACGCGCCGCGTTTTTGTTGCAGCTTGTGCTTGGGTGTTGCCCTAAACGATGGCACAACGCCGCATTTCACCCACTGCCACTCCCACTCCCAGAATATCCCTGCGTCCAGCCCAGCAGCTATTTGGACAGTGTGCGCCAAACTCGTTAACAGTGCAACAAAAACAAAAACTGTTGCATTTCTAAAAGGCTGCAGCAGCAGCACCACCAACCAAAAGCAGCAACAACTTTAAAAGCAATACACGAACAAAAACAGGAACAACAGCAACAACAACATCAATAGCAGCGCAGAAGAAAAATAGCAAACAAATTTACTGCCAATTTGCTGCTCATTTCGTTTAGAAGGTGACATGGCCATGGAACATGCGTGGCATCTGTGGCAGCGGGGAAGAGGGGGGTGGAGGCAACGGGAATAGGAACCGTGAGCCGTCTGCCAACTGGGTTGTGTTGTGCATGTCTATGCATGCCTGAGTGTGTGCCTCTGTGTGTGTGTGCGCACTTTGAGCGTATGTGTTTCGCATTTTTACACTTAATTGCTCCGCTTTGCTCCAAATTGAACTGCTGCCTGCGAAGGGGATGCGAAGGGGACGAGGCAACAAAAAGTGCAACGCCAACTGCAACTGCAACTTTTGGCTGGCGGCATTGGGCAGAGCAGCAACAATGCCCGAGAAACGCAGGGACTTATGGCATACACACACACACTCAAACAGAGAACACACCGACGCGTTCGATAGTTTTCGAGTTTGTGGTTAGTTTTCGATAACGTTTAAAATGCCAATAGACCCCGGCGAGCGAAACGTTGAACAAACAAACTAACTATTTTCGGGGCGCGATAATCGCCGTCAATTGCAATGCAGTTGCCCCTGTATCTGCCCCTGTCCATGCCCCTGTCTGCCTCGTCGGCCTGCTGCCGAATTGCGCAATTTGCGGCAAGTTGTGGGAAACATAATTTTTGCGCCAATTTATTGCGTGCCTTATGTGGGCGTATTTCGCACGATGGTTCCGAACAAATCGCTCAAAGCTCATCATCAGCTGCCCCACTCTACGGGGACCATCCCCACCACATTCAAATTTATGCGCTAAAACTTCCGTTCATTTGAAGTAGAAAAATTGCATGCAATTTGATTTGGCACCCAGGGAGACGAAGGGGAAGAAGGAGGTAAAAAACGACGGGGTTATTCATTTAAATTATAAATGCATTCGGAATGTTTAATTTTTGAATAGTGCGGCTAGCATAGCGAGCCGAGGACTTGCACTCCTTGCGACTCACACACACTCACAATTTCACACACACACACTCACTTTGACGGCCACATTTACAGAGGCAGCACATTCGATTCGCATTAATCTTCATTTGTTTCAGAATAGACTGGCGGCGTTGCTGCTGGTGCTGCTGCTGCTTCTTCTTCTGCTTCTTCTTGTTCTTCTTCTGTTTCTGCCTTTACCCGCTGCTCCAGCTACAAAAGGACAAATACAAATCTACAGCACAAATGTCTGAGCCATCGATGGCAGTGGAAAACGCAACGAACAGAAAAGCCATAGGTCATAAATTAGATTTTCCATTAAGCATATAAAAGCACCTTTTGGTTATCCTCAAATGCGTTTGGCTCGTATCACCTCCCCTCCTTCTCTCCACCCACTCTTGATAGAAAGGAAAATCCAACTGTGCTGCAAAATCGAAGAAAAGCATTGAATAACCGAATGAGCCGACGGAAGGTGCAAGCTGAAGGCGGCAAAGGGAGGCACACGGCGGAAGGAGGCAGTCGACAGAAGAGTGCAAGAATGTTGGCCAAGGTGTTTAAGCTAGCTATGCAGCAATAGCAGCAGAAGCTGCTGGAGGTAACCGGCAGTGGATGCCATATTGAATGGATTTGCACAAACGTGCAGAAAACTTTTGCTGACACAAAGGATGCAAAAAGGTGAAAGACGCAGACGCCGCGCAGCAGCAGCACAGCGGGACAGCTGCAGCCGGAACTTGCAGCCCTTCTGGCCAACTCTCGGACAAAGTATGTTTGCTTCAACATTTTTACATAGTAGTAGAAGTGTGTGTATATAAACTCGCACACACACACACACGCACGCTTACCACAAATGAATGGCAATGTATAAAGCTCCGCCCACTCTGCATCCTTCTGCCTACAGCTTTATGAACAAGAGTTATTGGTGCGAATTGCTTTAATCAGCGGTCGAATGAGGCGAAAATGGCGCATTGAAATCCCGTAAATGTAATGAGCCTTTTTGGCAGCCCATAAAAAGTCATATAAACATTTCAATTAGCGTGGTGCACACGTAGCACTCTCACCCACTCACCCACTGCCCCAATTCCAATGCCAATCACTGTTCCAGGGGCACACTCTGCTAGTAGCATACGACAGCTTTCCTGCCCCTCCTTCTCGACCATTTGCTCTTACACCTATACCTGACAGGCGGTGGCGTCGAGGACGAATGAGCCGTGGCTTTGATAAATTGAAGCAACACAGCCAAGACGACAAAACGTGGATCGACTTCAGCTCCAGCTTCGTTCGCAGCTGGTTTCGTTTCGTTTCAATTCATGCCATTGCCTGGCTAATTTAGTGAGGAAATGGACACAGCCACGAGGGCACAACAGGCCAACGGGACAGCAGGACAAGGAGCAACCGGACAACGACAACGGGACAACGACGGGACAACGTTAGCGACGACACAAATGTGTCGTATTCAAGGTCATAAAACGTGCGACACAACCGGTAATCAAAGCATGAAATTAATTTCCAATTGATTTTGGACCCTGTCGTTGCTGTGTTGCTTGCTCCCAATCGCTGCAGGAAGTTGACCAACGGAAGTGCGAAACGATAAACAGCAACGGGGCAGCAGCAAAGCCAATAGCAACAGCAACAGCAGCAACGGGAGCAGCAATGGCAGCCACGACAGCAACAGCAGCAAGCGAAACTCCAGCACATACTTTACCCGTAGCAGCTGCTGCTGCTTGAGGGAGGGAGGGACATTAAACGATCAACCGTTTAATGACACCCGGCCAGCCATTGATTTGCCAAATACATGCGAGAACTGGGAGACGAGAGCAATGGGGGCTTTCGACTATGTTGAGTCAACACAGCCGCAGGGAAAGCAGTCAATAGACGACTACGATGTTGCCGGTCAGTCAAAGGACACACAGGCAGAAGTGACGAGGGGCGTTTGCAACACTTACTCAATGAGGTTGCTACTAATGTTGGCGCAACTTATTGAGCAACTCTCGCCAGGCCGTAAAATTGCCGCAGCCGCAGTCGCAGCCGCTGCTAACGCCGCAGCGTCGCCATGACCATCAATATGAGACGACGACGAATGCCAATGCCCGGCACTCATATAGACCAGCTGGCAATGGCCAGACGAGCAGACGAGCATCAAGCACTTGGCCTCTACCACAGGCGCAAACAACTGAAGCGGCGCATTTAATGTCGCTCTGGCTGTCATCACCAAAATCGAAAAACAAAACAAACCAAAGAACCCAAAAACCAAAAACAGAAAAAAATCAACATTGTGACAACCGAAGCAAATGCGAGCGAGCAGGCCAGCAGTATACGGTCAAAAAATATTTATGTATGTCTGTGTGCGGGTGTGTGTGCGTGCAGAGCATCCTTGACGTTTGTTCGCTCGTTGACGCCCGAGCAAGTCCAAAAGAAATGCTCCATCCTGCTGCTGTCCTTGCTCGTCGTCATCCGACGAGGGGCCCCACTGCTCACCAGGGTCTGACGGACGCGGCCCACCAGCCAGGGCCGAGATGTGTTCATGTCTAATGTCGAAATGGTTAGTTTCACTTTTTGCGTCAGAAATCGTAAAATTGGATATAAAATTTTACGAGCGTGTGCCTGGGCCCGTCCTCGTCTCGAGTGTGCTCTGTTTTCTGTTCTCTCCGTTTGACGATGACATTGGTGGTAGCTACTGCTGCTGTTGTAGTTGCTGCTGCGGTGACTGCTGCTGCTGTTGCTGTTGCCACACAAATTTGTCCTGTGCCTGTATTTGGTCACGGCGCAAATTTTGATGCTTAACTAGAAATGGCAGCTGAAGTGGCAGCAGCGGCAACAACAACAAGAGCTCAGGCAGTAACGGCAGCAAAAGCGGCTTTCTGTTTGTGGCAATAAATCATTTATGCAAGTTGCTGTTGCTATTTGCGTTGAAATAAAAATTCAAGCAAAATTTGTTTAACAATTTTAGCTTGTTAAAAATTTAAGCGACGCTCGACGAGTCTCTCCGCAGTTTTGTCTCAGGAGGAGGGAAGTATAATGGAGGCAATGAGGGGAGTTGTCAGTTCGTATGTGGGCGTGAGCGTGGGAGTGTCTCTATGCCATTCGTAAAGCTGCAAAGCTTATAATATGCAATAATCTGCGATACACGCTACATACATGTGTCCATATGTATATTCATGAGCAATAGCAATATATGCTATAAGCATCATTGTGCATATTGGATAAAAATAAGCTTAAAATACAAAAATATTTCGATACTCTGTGGCAGGCGGTAAAAGCAATCAGACGCTAGGCAGCAGCAGCAGCAGCAGCAGCCAGACAAGTCGAATCCCTCCGAAGTTGCTCTGCCATTGTGCCAAATGCTTAGCAGAGCTCGAAACATCCTTTTAAAATTGTACCAGCTGGCAGCAGCAGCAGCGCAGGGTGGGAGCTTGCTTCGAGTATGCACACACGCCCACACACACACTCCCATACAGACAGACATCGACACTCATGTGTGCAATGTATTTGTAAGTCTATTGTAAGAGCTGTGCCTCCGCACGAGTGTGTGAGTGAGTGTGAGTAGTAAAAGCAACAGCAGCAACAAAATATTTACAAAATTGTAATGGAATATCAACAGATCATAAAATCATGCACATTTTATTTGTCATACTCGTAAAAAAGGAGAAAGACGAAATGAAACGATAGGAAGCTATGCTACGCAAATGGAAAGTATATTGAAAATAAAAAGAAAATACTTTATGGGCATTACAATGCCAATGCCGAGGCAATATACATGATACAAAATTGTATGGTATTTATTGAATGGCTTTGCCATCCCCTTTGTCCTCCCACAGCCTCCGGCTCCGACTCCAGCCTAAGCCAGAGCCATATCCATAGCTATGGTCATAGCCATGGCCATAGCCATAGCCATATCCATGTCCTTGCTGCCCGCGGGGACATCTTAAAGGCTTCTCGACTAAGTAGGAAACCCACAAGGAAGCGGTCAATTTGCTGATGGGCTGCTGCTACAGTGGGCAGCTACTTAAAATTTAATTTTAAAATTAGGCTGACCACAGCCAACGACAAACCAGGGAGGCACAAGCAACAGCAACAACAACAACGAGAGCAACAGTAGCAACAACAACAACTTTAGCCACAACGACAGCAATGACAGCAACTTAAACAAATGTCGCTTCTGACTTGTTTGCTGAAAGTTTTCAGCTAATTTTTGATTTTAACGAGAATTTCCCAAGCAAGGCCCGAGGTCCGTACTACGTAGCTGCCAGAGCTGCCGATGCGGACATGGACATGGAGAGTGTCCAAATAACTTGGAACCTCTCGCAGCTAACGAGAAAATGGCTGGCAAACACTTAAAACTTTTACGATGAGATGCAGTTTGAGACGAGACAAGGCTGAACTATGGAACCAAAACAGGCAAATAATTTTACATTACCTTTACGGTTTTCTCATTCAAGTTTGGCGATCAGTTTTGGAAGATAAAAGTGAATTATATTGACATTGAACTGAACATTAAGCTGCCTTTAGAAACTACGCTAGTTTTACTTTTATTGGGTTTGTACTTTTATAATTTATTCCTATGTTATCCACTGTAGCTGATTTTCATCTCTGGCCCCGTCTACCTCACAGCTATCTCTGACGCTGTCATTGACTTTGGGGCCTGGCTGACGATCCCTACGGTTTACTTACCCTCTGTCCAATAAGGTCCAATCTTAGCGCGTTTGAAAACAAAACTCTTGACAGACAACGAGGCGACACTGGAAGTGGTAGAGGGAGCCAGAAAAAAACGGTATCTGCATTACGTTTGCACTTCAAAGCATTCAAAGCTCTGCTCAGCCTGTAAGCCGAACTATAAAATTAATGCTAATTATAGGCAGAACTCAATTCAACGCTCTGCTTTCAGCCATATCTGGCCAGCTGCAGAAGTGTGTCTACTGTATGAGCAGTAACTGAACCCGGCTATTTTTGGCCAATTGTCGAGGCTGACAATTTTACTTTACTGTCTGTTTTATGTGGCCTCAACGACCGACTGTACTGGCCCCGAAAGGGGGAGAAGTAATGGAGAAAAAACAAGAGAGACATGGACAAGCACGGGAACAAACTCTATGAAATTGAACACGGCTGACAGCAGTAATAACCAGACAAGCCAGAGCTAGAGCTGAAGTAAGAGCTGGAGGTGGAGCTGGAGTCACTAGTGGAGTGGGGGGCGGTTAGAGACAGTCAGTCAAGCGGCTCATTGCTGCGACCAGGGCAGGACTAAAGAAGCGATAAAAACGAGATAAAACGCTTAAGCCAAGGGGAGACATTGCCACAGCCCCCAAAATGTGACCATGCCCGCAACGCAACTGAAGTGAATAGTCTTGTTTTATGGTTTATTTAAAAGTCAGTAGAGGGGGCTGGGAGAAAGGGGGCTAGCCCGTCATCCAGTCAGCCAGTCAGCCAGCCAACGATGAGCGATAAACAAGGCAAGCACAAGCGTTGGTCAATTGAACTACGGCAACTGCTGCAGCAACAACAACGACAACTGGCAACTAACAGTAGATAGTAAACCTGCCAAAACGATTACCAGCACGGCATGGCACGACCAACCCAACCCTTATCCCCCCTCCACCTTAACCTCAGCCCGAAATGCCAAAAATTCATTTGCCTGAAATTACAAATTACGGCACTTGCAGCTACCAGCGCCGACAGCAGTCAGGTGCCGTCAGCAGCAGCAGCAGCAGAGGCAACAGCAGCAGCAGCAACAACAACTACGCACTCACAGCGAGGTGGCAAGGCAACTATTAACTCAACAAGCATAAAATCAAGCAGGCCAAGAAGTAAGCGAGAACCAACAGCAGCTCCCAGAGAGTCCCAAAGGCAGCATCGCTGCTGCCTGGCTGCCTGTCTGCCCCGACTGGGTGCACATTCATATGGCAGGTGAGCTGGCAAATAAGCCGACAGCAGATATTGTCAACGTGTGACGCAGTGACGCACAGGGAGTCTGGGAGTGTGGGCGCGCTTCCTTCTGCCTGCTGCTGCTGATTATGTTGTTGCCAGCGTCATCGCCATCGTCAGGGTTGTTACCTTTTGCATGTGCCTCATATTTCAAAGCCGTCAACACTTTTCAGCTCAACAGAAAAAAATGTACTACAAGTCCGACGGAGCCGCAATTATGACAAAAGTATGGCTGGCATAAATTTTGCACTTGTTTGGGAGCCAGTTCAACAAGCTGTGCCCGATTCGTGATCCTGTTCTCCTGTGCCCGCTCGGGTTGAGGCTCATGTTATGACATTTGTTTGCTGCGAAATAAAGCGCCGCATTAAACTTAATGACGCCCCGGGAAGGTGGCTTAAAGTGCCAGTCACTCAAAGGCCGCCACAACCCCTGGAGGCACTAGGCAACCACACACACACACACACACACACACAGCCATAGCTGTTGCCACGCGAGCAGCCACTCTCCTCCTCAACCCAATTAAAGTTCTTCCTGATTCGTTCTCGTTACTCCGTTCTCAGGTCACAAGCTGAGGCGGAAATTAGAAATTAAGTCGCTCGCTGTTTGAATATAAATTTAATTAATGTTACACAAATGCTTAAAAGCCTGCATAGTTTGTTTGCCATAGCCCACCGCCATAACAACAACAGCAACAACAACAGCAACAATAGTTGGCCAGGACATCGGGCCAGCAGCTCTGACAGGCAACAGCACGCGCCTTCCGACCCCATTTTCCGCTCGTTCTATGTGAACTTTTGGACGCTGTTTAATAGTTTTCAAACGCTTGTCTAACTGACGCCTTCCGTCACATACAATAAAAGTGCGAGGGGTGTTCTGAGAGTATGACGAACACATTTTTGGATGATTAATCTGAAACTCAATAAAAACAAATAAACAACTTTTATTACTATCAAGTACATAACCTTTCTACATTTGAAAATGGTCAAAAAAGGGATTTTCTGACTTTGCAAAAATGTGTCTGTCTGTGTGTCTATTTGTTCGCAGAGATCTCAGGTATTAATAAAGCTGGAGACATTAAATTTGGCATGTAAATGTCTGCATATAAATTTCTCGAGTTTATTATAAATATTTGCTGAGACGCCCACCAACACCAGTAACTGTTTTACGTATTTTAGCTACAATATTTATTTATAAGTTGTCCTTTCAATATTTACTTATTCTGTATTTGGTCCTTAAAGTGTTCAACTTTCAGTTTATAAATAAAGTCCAATAAAACTTATATTAATTGATAAACCGAGCAAAACTTTGCAATAAAATAAACAGTGCCAAACCGCAGGCGTAATTATAGGAATTTAATTAAGTGGCCCTCTTTCGGAGCGACTCCCACGCTTGGCGGCAGTGTGGGCATAGAGTGGGCTCTGACTGGGCCACTCAAACTGGTCGACACCGTTGACTAATACTGGCGGAAGTGTATCCGTAGTAGTACTTGGTTGCGTCATGTTACCCCCCCCTGATGTAGTTGAAGGCGCAGTTGAGCTGCAGTTCATTAATTATTTGGCCCACAGCGGGGGTTGCCTGGTGCCGTTAACTGCTGCGTGGCATTGCGACTGTTCGCAGTTCCTTTTTTTCTTTTTTTCTCGTTTGTGCTGTTTGACAAAAGGAAGTCGCTTAATTAGTTTTGCTCACCCTCCAACAATAGAAGTTGAAGTTTATTATAAGCGCCAACTTTGACATCGATAACAACACAATGACATTTGCATTTCCCCCACCCTGTAACTCTTCCCCCCCCCCTCGTACAGTGCAGGCTACATGACAATGCTTTCAGTGACATTACTCGTCTTTTTCGCGAGCCAAATAACATTTTAGCCAGTGTGATTTGCATCTTACATTGGATGGACGCATTGGATTTGAGTGCACAGCGTAGCCCCCGCAGCAATGTCGTTAAATCATGCTAAATGTCACTGACTGTTGCCGTCAGTCGCTGCGAGCTGCACTGGAGCTGACACCACCACCTCGACTCTGCCACTTCTGCTGCGGTTACGAATGCAAATAGCCGCAGTGGTAGTGGCACTGGCAGCAACAGAGCCCCAGCAACAGCTACAACAACAACATTTCCATGGAATTAGTTAACGTTTAGCAACCAAATGCAGCAATAACAACTCGGGCAACACCAGCTCGGCGACTGTGACTGCCTGTCGCCGTAGTAAGCTGGACAACAAATTGACAGTGTTAAATTAATTTGAAAATACATGCAACTGTATCTATAGCTCTGTAACTCTCTGCTGCCATTCCCCAATCCCATTCCCATTCCCATTTCCATTTCCATTAGCGTGGCCTGGCCTAGGTAAATTCAAATGCAGCGCCAAGCCATGACTGGAGGGCAGTCCGCAAAACAGTCCCTGGCCAGTCGCAGCAGTTACACGACACCAACAGGCAACGACACCGGACCAAGCCAACGAGCCACGTTCACCAAGCGCCAAACAGCGTTGTCAGCCAGATGCGTTTCACTGATTTTAATTAATTCATCTGTCAAATAAGATTAGTTTTATGGTTTACATTGTACACACTGCCCTCAGTTGGAGCTGTTGTTGTTGCTGTTGTTCCAGTTGTTGTTGCTGGTCTCACTTGTTGTTGGTCGCTGATATTGGCACTTGCGGTTCTCTATTGGCGGTTTAGCCAGCCAACAACCAACTAACCAGACAGCCCGGCACACAGATGTACACACACACATATACATACACCTACTCTGGCTGAGTGACAATCGCGTTTTGCTGTGAAAAATATATAATTTATTGCAACTAAAGAGCAATTTGACTAACACGCTGCAAATGTCAGTGATAAAATCTAATAACAATGTACGCACATTAGTGTATGCAGGCTTTCTAGAACGAACAGATAACCAGCCCGTGGTCATGGTACACCTGGGCCTAATCACATTTCCGCAGGGTCATTAATGAGGCATAATAATTCAATAAACTGAAGGCGGTATAAATTAACCTGTTGCCTGCTTGCTCGCCGTCCGCTGTCTGCCAGCAAAACACACACAAATTTCACTTTGACATGCACTGCAACTCGCACACACACACACACAAACACACTCATTTAAATAGATAAACAGTCACCCCGCCGTCGCAGATCCTGCGCTGTGCTGCCCCATTGTGAGCAGTCACATGGCCCATTAGGCACAGATTTTGTAAATTATGTCAATAATTCAATTCAGAAATGCCTACGTTGCTGACATTTGGTACAACTCACCCACTATTAGCCACCTTAATGACAACAACAGCAGTAGCAGCAGCAGCAGCAGCAGCGAAGCCGACGCCGGCGTTAACGCTGACACCGAAGCCAGCCTCGACTGCGTGTCAAACTTGTGCGCTGTTTCATTGTTAATCGCTCGGCCATAAACCCAAAAACAATTAAGTTAATCAAATGCAATTGAGCAATGTCATTTGTGATTGTGATGCCACTTCGGGCATCCCGGGTTCAGGGACTGTCTCCTGCCGCCAGCATAACCTTTCCTCATATTGTTTATGCTCGAGACGCGAATTAGACGCTGCCTGCTCCCTTTGCTGCTACTGCTGCGGCTGATGTCGCTGCGGTTGTTATTAATAGGATTGTCAATCGCAAATTGTGCCTGTGCTTTGTGAGTCTGCTTGCCTGCTCCCCATCCCTCTCAACTCTCAATCGGCGCTGGAACGGGGCGTTGTCATCATCATCAACAACATTGTCGTCGCTGGCGTTTTTGGGGGGAAATTGCGACTGCTCGGCTTGGCATTGTAGCTGAAAATTATTATAGCGGTTATTATTCACAGTCAATTACATTGCCACAGCAACACAGCCACACACAAATACATAAACAAGCGACTGTAAGACAGCGAGCGACATTTTGACAGGCACAACTATCTATCCATGTATTGCACATAATGACAATTATAATGGCAGCCACAATTATGAATGCCTGGCGATTAATAACGCCAAGCCGGCGCTAACGACTGACGGGCGCTAAGCAACGGCATCAGCATCAGCATCGGCAACGGCAGCAGCAGCAGCCGCAGGAGCAGGAGCAGCACCAACAACACGTTGGTTACACCAACAATGCCCGAGAAATGTTTTCGAGTGTATTAAAATTGCTGGTCCGGGTTTAATGCGCTGTCAATTTAACATCGCTTAATTTCTCATTTCGCCTCAGCATCATTTTATCAGTCATAATTGAAGGATAGCGAATGGTTTCTTGGTCTTGAGGGACTTATGCGGTTGCCTGGTTGCCTGCCTGCCTGTCTGCCATATGCTCTGGCTGCCACTCTGCGAAAAGTATTACTTGTATACAATATCAAAGGGAAACACATTACGCTGCTGCCACGCGAAATTGGCAATAAACTGCTGCTGCTGTCTGAAGGTTGCCAAATATCACTGAGATTACAATAGCTTTAAAGAAAACGTTTAATCTTGTGCTTATCGACGTCATTGCATAAGCAATTAAACAAATAGATCCTAAGCGAGAATTGCATTTTATTTTCATTTCGTTTTGTATCTTGTTTATCCATTTTGCCAGCTATTTTCTTGAGCGACAATCGAGCTTAAGTGGAGTCTCGAATGCGGGCAAGTTTGCTTGGTTCTTGTTGTTTTTGTTGTTGTTGTTTGCAGTTTGCAGTATGCGCGTCAAATCGTTAGCGAATTTTAATTAAACTCTAAATTAGTCATTTTCATTGGCCTTTGCTCAAAGTGAAGAGAGTTTCATCCTCCCTCTCCCCCTTCTCTCATTTCGGGTTGTTTCTTCCATTTCTTTGCTGCCGTCACTGCGGCAATGCATTCTACGCAGTGTTTGTTTTTATCCCTGTGTGTGTGTGTGTCTGTGAATGTTTATAGATGCGCTTTTTGCTGCCGCTGCTGTGCACTTTCATTTCATTGAGACGACAGTTACGACTACAGCCTGGCTTTGCTCTGCAGAGAGAGCTCTGGCCAACTGTCAAGCCACTAGAGTTTCGCAAACTAAATTAGGGTTAAGATTGCAAATAAAATGTATTGCCCGAGTTTCCCCCTCCCCACTGTTGCCTTTGCCTCCTGCAACTCATTTGAATTGCATAAACAACGTACAAAGCAAAAAGTTCAACGACTGCCGCTGTCGCCATTTATCTCTTTTAGCTCAGCGCTGTCTAAGGCCACGCCCACCACACCAGAGCAGCGCACACGCACGCAAGCTAGATAGATGGCGAGTGAAATTCATGGGAAGACGCCAAAGTGACCGCAATTTAAGCCTAAATGCTGTGCCTTTAAACAACGTTGCGCCAACGGCCATGGATGCTGCCGACATGCAACGGATGCACAACGTCAGCGGGCGCTGCACCGACTGGGTTGCAGTCACAGTTGCAGTTGCAAATTGCATCTTGCAGTTTCAGCTGCTGCTGCTGCTTCTAATAAAGAACAAATTTCGCTTGCAGGCCAATACTTTGGACGGCCTCTGTGTGTCGGTCTGTTCGTGCGATTGTCTGCTCATGCAGCCTGTCAGCACGCCTCGAGCTGCGGGCTGTGGGCTGTGCCCGTTGCACGCGGCGTATGCGCAATGTGTGTGCGCTCCAGATACTGCAGACAAGCCCCGAGTGCAGCAGTAAATTTAACTACAGTTAAATAAATTCCCTGAAATTAGTAATATTTATGTTACATTATTACACTGACGGCAGCTACAAATAAGAGGAACGGCAGCAGCACCAAGAGAGCCGCAGTGCCAGCCACAACAATAAAAGTGGCGTGTGCCTAAGTAACCGCTCTTTATCTCTTTCAATAAGGGGTCTAACGACATAAGCAGCAGCAGCGGTTGCGGCAGCGGCAGCGGCAACAACAACAGCAATAATAACAGTTGAAGCTGCTACTAGAACTGGAACTGTGCGATTCGGTCGTCAACTTGGTTATTGTTGTTACTGTTGTTGCGCTTTTGTTGTGCTGTTGTCCACGCTGCTGGCACTGGACTCGAAAGAATGACATAATGGTGGAAGACCACAATTTCAAAAGCATACTTAACAAATATTACGAAATACTGGGAAAAGTGCATGCAACAAAAGAATAACAAGACAAGTCGACCAAGGGGCAAGGAGAGGCCAAAGGGGCCCGGCCAGTGCAGTGCGGCCACTAGAACAGCCGCCTAGACGAACCGAACAAAGGGACAAAACAATGCAAACGACGCTGCGCAAGCAGGAAAGGTCCAAGGGGGGGCAGGGGAGCTGAGTAGGTAAACTATGTACATGCAGCTGACAGATGTGTGCGTGATTTTATCGTGTCAAGTAAATAAATGACAAGTTCATGCTGTGACACATTACAGGTCTAAGGTGACTGTGTTGGATACTTGAACCCAGCATTTGAGGGCGGCAATTAGATATTCTAATTTAATTAAAATACTATTTGACTCATGAAGATGTCTCTGCTGTCGTGTCACGTGCCCAGCACTGACAGAATGTTAGAAACTGTTGCTGCTGCTGCTGCAGCTATGCACTGCTCCGTGGTGTTGGCTGTGTCGTTGTTGCATTAAATAATAATAATCATAATAAGTAATGTAGGTAAGCGATGCTTTCAAGTGTGCAGCGCGTGCTGCAGTCGAGGCACGACAAGGTGGGGCAGGCCAGTAGCACTTGGGCCGAGCTAAACGTCATGCAAAGTGCGCCGAAAGGACACTACAGGATGCTGTCGCTGATGTTAGACATCCTGAAGGCAGAGACAGGCAGGCGACCTGCGTTGTCTGTTCATTTAGCAGCCAGGCAGGCCTCTCCGTTGGCTTTGTTGCTCTAAATTCCTTAGCTCTTACTGCGTTTAGTTGTAGCGAGTCATAGTGGCTCCATCTCCACTCATCAGCCTCGCCGCTGCCGCTGTCGTTGCTGTTGTTGTTGTTGTTGTTGTTGTTGTTCTCGGCCTCGTCAGCACGTCCCTTCAAATCCTTTAACAGAGGAACATGTATTGTTATCTGCCTGCAGCTAGCTTGCCCACCTTTGTTTATTATACGTTCGTGTGTGTGGGAAGACTAGTTGCCTATCCAGACCTGGCCTGGGTTGACGTTGCCTGCGCTTTAACTTAGCTTAGCCTACTGCAGACAAATACTTTGTGGTTCACATGCTCTCAGGTAGCTTACTCAACGAGCTTAGACATCGTCAGTAGTGAAAAAGACCAAAATAAAACAAAAGGCTCCTCGGCAAGTTTACGCAGATTTTACATTTTGTCGTTGCTTTGCCTCAGCCAAATTAAGCTCAAATGATTTAATGAGCATGTTTTACCCAAAATGTAGTAATTGTCACGTATTACGTGCTCAGCCTGAAGATTTTATACGCACAGGCACAGACAAATAGCTAAATCTTTGCCTAGTTGCCAGGGGTATTCTGGGTATTGTGGGTCGACTTGAGAATATGTGTATTTGCATATGTAATTTTATGGTAATACTCGTTAAAAAATATATGAATAGCGGCATATAAACAAGCAAAGAAAAGTACGTGTGCTCGGGTAGTTAGTTGGCTTATGAAGCTTGCATGCATGTATGTGCCTGTGTGTTTGCCAAAACCAAATTAGAACGTTGAAAGAATATCTGCTGCTCAGCAGAGAAGCTGCTCAGCAGCTGAACAAGCCGAGCCGAGCAGCAGAGGCAGCAGACTTGCAGCCGAAGTGGCACGTGGTAAATGAAATTTGCGGCTGTTTCTTGTTGTTGCTGTGGCTGTTGTTGGTGTGTTGCTATTGCTGTTGTTGTGGTAAAACTCTTGGCGAACAAATTTTCGTGCTGAGTGCATAAAAGACTCTAAAAAATTCATATAAAACCAAAGAACGCACTTTACACGCTCCGTCACATATAGCCAAACAAGCGGACAGACACACACACACAAACACACAAACGAAAGAGAGAGGAAGGTCGGGAGATGTTCTGGTATGAGTGACATGTAATAAAAACGAAACAATATTGTATGATAAAGTATACGCCCAGTAGGCAAAAGGTTGCACACACTTCGATACGCGCTGGCATACGCTGCCGCATATATTTATGTTTATATGTATATGAAAACTGAATTAAACGAACTACGAATGGCACCATAATAACAACAACAACAGCAACAACTACAACGAAGGGGAGCAACAGCAGCAGAAACAAGAGCCACAACAATGGACGAGCAATGAGAGCAACAAAAGCAATAGCCAAAAGATAATAATAACAACAACAATCCAAGACAAAAAGCAGCAGCAACAACAATGGCAATGCACAGCATAAACAGGAAGCACAATAGAGTCAACTCTCGCAGAGAGGTCACCAGCAACAGCAGCAGCAAGCAACAACGACGACAACAGCACGACGATTGCAGGTCTTACGGTCGGTCACTTAATAGCGTAGCTGTTGCTGTTGGCTCTTCTGCTGATGTTGCTGTTGTTGTTGCTGCTGCTCTTCATGTTGTTGTTGGCTGCTTCACTTTTGAGCTTGAGCTTTTTGTTGTGCGGGGCCAAGCAGCATACTTTATTTGATGGTCATAACTTTTTCATTAGAACAAAAATATATATATAGTATATTCGAGCACAATATGTCCCGCAGCGCCGTAAACTATAAGTATATAAATAAGTACGGTACGAGCAACGAGGCAACGAGCAGACATAGCTGGAGCACCAGTTCATATTATGTCACATGTGTGCGTGTGTGTGTGTGTGTGAGCGTGTGCGCTGTGTGGGTTGCTCTGCGTGGCATCAGTATAACAAGAGCAATAGCCTGAGTTGTCATACTTTTCGGATGACCATAAAAGTTGCTGTGAAGTTGCACGCTTTACATTGCCATTGCAGCTACTTAAACAACGGGACCAACAATAACCAAGCTGGAGCATGAGCTGGAGCTAGACTGACTGCCAGGCGTGGCATCCCTTTTCCATTGCTCGCTGAAAGTTAAGCGTGTAGTCTCCAAGTCGCTCACTGGGGAGCAAGTTGCAACGTTAAAAGTCTGGAGTCGAGTTTAAAGATAAACATAAATGCAAAAGCTGAATCTGAAGCAGAACAACTCCACTACGGACAGTGCCAATACACAGTGGACCATAAAAAATTGGCAATACTAACTGCCGAATCATTAAGCCATTTGTACTATTTAAACATTACACGAATAGTCTAAGCTATTCTCTACTCGCAATCTCTTTCTCAGGGTCAAACAGTCTCAACTTGAACTTTCTCGATTGTGCCGACTGTAGCTGGGAAATCCACTTCAATTTGTTTTTGAACGTTCTCCATTAGAAGTGTCTACAAAGTGCTTATTGGTATTTTCTGGGGGCTTATAGATATGATTCATGGTATTTTTTGACTTAAGCTGCAAGTGAGGTGCAAGTGCAACGGATTCCTGCTTGCTTACTTCTAACGATGCTCCAACATGCAACGCTGTGGTGTCTGTCTGGCTCTTTCTCTCTATCTGTGAGTCTCCATGCTGTTACATTGTTCCAGAACTTTTGAATTCCAATATCAAAATCAACAATTTACCGCTGTTGTTAGCGTTGTCGGCGCATACTTCTGTTGTTTTCTGTTTTGTGTAAACGACGCATAAGAGAACTCAGCAGGCGGCCTGCCCTATCCTGGACTGGCCTGGTCTGGTCTGTGTATCCTGAATGTGCTTGTGTTTGCTTGTTGCCGCTGCAAAGCCAACGAAACTTTTGTCCTCAGTTGCACAAATACGACTGTATACACACTCACACAATACTATACATGTGCATACGGACTAACACACAAAGAGAAGTGTACAAACACTCGTGGTAAAAGATTGCCTTGGGAAATAAAACGTCATCTCGTGCAGTTGAATACCCCAGAGAGAGCTTACTAAACTATTATGCTCGCGCGCAGTTGCATCAACAGCAACAGCAACAGCAGCGCCTAACCGAGACAACAACAGCAACAACAACCATAACAGCACTAATAACATCAAAAACAACAACAGTCTCAAGAACAACAACGCCAGCAGAGGCAGAGGCAGCAGCAGAGGCAACAGTAACTCGCATTTCATGCGAGTATCATAGTAATTTCTGGACTAACAGCAAATTCAAAAGCCAAAAGCGGGTGCACACAGCTGCAAGCCCTGACACACAAACAGACAACATACCTCTTTCCCTCTTCCTCTCGCCCACTCCCTCTCTGTCACTCTGTCTCTGTCAGGCATAAAGGAGTTTACTGTCCACTTAAGCGCTGCTCGTCGGTAGCCCAACAGAGACAAAAGGCAGCAGCGTACTGCAAAAATCAGGCACTAAGTACACCCGAAAGATATTTGCAACATGTTTGTGTTTTTTCTCCCTTTTGTTTTGTTTTTAATTTGGCTGTTTGTCATGCTCGTTGTTTCTACTGTTGCGGCTGCTGCCGCTGCCTCTTTCCCTCATGCATTGCTGACAAATACATTCAAATGACTCTGACTCTCGCACGGATTTTCCTCAAATGGACATGAAAATGAGAAATGCGTTCAACGAACCAGCAAAGCAGCTAAGGCTCTTCTCACCCACATACACACACTGTGTCTCTGTACTTATTCCTGCTTCACTTACATATAACAAGAAAGTATCGCACATATGACAGCGGCTTTAGCTCCCCCAGACACAACTCATCAGCGTCATCAACAACAACTTACGCAATTGCAGCAGCAGCAGCGCCAACAGTGAAGGAGGAGGATGGGAAAGTCCCTGCAATGGCAATGGCATTATCATCATCAGTTGCAGATGCAGCTTCAGCTTCAGCCCGAAATTGTTGTTCTGCCGGCGACAGTCCGTGGCACGTTGCATTGTTTATATTTTTTTTTAGCTGCAGCTCGCCCACTAATGCACGACTAATGCGCCATGTTCGTATACGTTATATTATGCTACATGCAACAGTCATGGACAGATACACAACATTCACTGTCGCAGGCGACCTTTAGTAGTTTTGATATGAATATTTTAGCAATTTTGAGGACTTCTTTTAAAAAAAAACATAATCAAATTGCTGAAAATTAAAATAATAATTTAACATATTTTAAGCCATTATTGGCAAATAAAGTTTCGATCCAAATCAATCACAGATGGTTTATGACAATCTACACACTTTTGCAGTCACTGTTACACTGTACACTGCATTATGCAATCAGGATGTTGCTTTGTTGTCGAATTTTTGTTTTTGTATTTCTTGTTGCTGCTGTTGGGCATAACCAAAATAGAATCAATCCAGCTAAGAGCTAGCCGAATTTTCCTTGTTTTCTGTAGGTTTTGAGAAGAAAAATATGTAAATAGTAAAAACTTGTACTCAAAAAGTCGGCGGTAAATCTCTTTTTGTGCTTGAAAGCGCCCTTTAACTCAGTTTCATGAGTATGAGATTTTATGCTTAGTAAAAATCTGTAAATAAAGGAGCTTGCATCGTTATTTCGTAACAAATTTGGTCTATGTTCATGTGTGTTTGTGTGTGTGAGTCGGAAATATATGATATTCGAGTAAAATCAAATGCACGCACCAAATAAGGGCAAATAGGGGCAACTAAGAGCAACAGCTAAGATGTACCAGAGAAATCTCATCTAATGGGGATATGTATGATTGTGTGCACGTGTGTGTGTGTGTGTGTGCCCTTGTGCAGGCATCACGTAATCATTGCACAACTACGTAAAAGACAACCATTATTATTTGAATGAGAATGCGAATGTGAATGTGAATGTGCGTGTTGCGAACGTAACAGAAAATTACAAGCAAAAGATGTTGGCATTTACGATAAAAGCCTTGGTAATGTTCTACTTACGACACAGCAAACAGAGAGGCTGCCACCAGGGCAATGTACAGCACAGAGACGGATACAAAGACCGTTACAGAGACTAAAACAAAGCCAGCTTGTTGATTCTCTGCTGCTGCTCTGGTTGCAAGTTTTGGCCACAGTTTGCTCTTGCTCCAAATTTGTCGAATTTTCAATAAGGCGCATTCGCACGACGCATGTGAATCGCGGTCGCTCTTTCTTTGTCTGACATTGTTTGCAATTAATTTCTTTAATGAATGCATAATTGCATTTTTGTGCGCGCCTTGAAGCCATTTGGCGAAAGAATTCAAATGAAAATAAATTAACGTAAAGCAAAAACTCATTAAAATGTGGCAGGCGCAAAGGAGAAACGTGTAACGAACACACAAGCAACACTTACACACACTTACACACAAACAACCGCACTCGCACATGTGTACAACAAATGTATGTGCAATGTTATATTCCATTTGTTTGTGTTGTGTTGTTCTCTTTTTTTTGCCTTTGTTTTTCTTTTTTTTGTATTTTGCAGTCCGAATAATGAATTTAATGAACCATTAAGATGCTCGGCCAGTGATAAATTTCAATGCGCCGCATAAATTAAACGAGGCCCGGGAATCTCCGGGTCCATGAATGGCTTCAGTCGAGCTTTGATTGCATCGCCTGAGCAAGCAAATTTATTTAACAAACACGTGCAACATTTTATTTGTTTTACGCACATTGCATTTTTTGTTTGTTGTGTGTGTACGTATGTGTGCGAGTGTATTTGCAATATTATTTTTTTTGTAATTTCTTTAATTGTACTACAAATAAGCGCAATTACTTTGCTACCCGATTCGCCCCCATACGTTGCATGACTTTTTCCAACTTTCGGATGCGACTTAAGTCCCTGGGCTGCTGCGGCAGAAGTAACAAGTAACAAGAAACTGAACAAATTTTCTGACAAATTGCTGCAGCAACATTTTTTTACCGGCTCGCTCAGCTCCCCCTGGCAGCTTTGGGCGTAACAAAAGTGTTTTACATGCCAACAGATTCATGGTATTTGTACGCACGCAGCTTAATGTCGCACCCAGCAGCAGCCAATCCTCCCAGTGCCAGAGCCTAACCAGGCCCATTTAACGGCACCCAGCACGCTGTAACCCGTGCCCAGCCTCACTCTCTCTCCACCTCTACCTCTTTCTGAGACGCCACACATCAGCAGCATTTGTAAGTCGCACGTTGTCTGTTTGTCTGGCTCTGCGGTAAAAACTTTTCGCACATGCAGCAGTGGAAGAAGAATCAGAAAAGAAGCAGAAGCAGGCTTTCTTTCTTCATTTTGCATTGCATACTTCACAGGTTGCGTGTGTAGCAAGAAAAAAGTTCTTAAGCTTCTTTAATGGGTTTGTGCGTAAGCCTGTGCCCAAGTTCAAGCCGTTGAAAGTGCTTTTAAAGTCACAGACAACGTCTTGTTCGCCCCAAACTCAAACCGACACATAGCAAGCCACATTTGCACATCCCACACACAAAGAGGCACACGGATACACCAACATGCACACGCACAGAGAGAGAGAGAGAGAGGAGATGAAAAATAAATAAATAAGTAAAGTTAATAAAAATAAAAGCAAAAGTTTGCAACTCAACTTTAATTACATTCTGTTTCAGGTGTGCAGTGCGAACTGCTCTCACTCTGTATGTGTGTGTGAGTCGTGTGTGTGTGAGTGGTGTGTCTGTACGTCAATGCTTATTTAGAAGCACTTGCTTCAACGCTGGCAATAAACAGCAGCACAAAAACGGCACATGCCTCTGGGCGAGCATGAAAAAAATGCGAATTTAGTTGTTGCCGACGACTGCAGGCAGGCAGGTTGCTGCCTGCGACTCCTTCCCCGCCTCCATCACCGCCTTCATAATGACTTCATTCAAATGCCAACAAACTTGAAATGCCAAATGAAATAACTTGCGCCTGGGCACGGGCATTTGAACTGGCTGGCACAACAACAAGTTGAGTTATGAGTTGGCATATGACTTTCATTTTGAAAACCAACGCACACACACTTATACATGCACAGACGCACACGCTCGCAGCAGCAGCGGAAGAGAGAAATGTTGTTGCCATTTTCGAGCAGCAGCCTTCACACATAAAGTGTGAGCTCGGGCTGCTGCTGCTGGTGCTTCTGCCTCGATCGTCGGCTGCCTCAACTCCTGCCACGGTCATGCGCCCATTCAAAGCCCGCAAATGTTTGCATTTTTGCACATTTCTCCTGTCTCATTATGCTAAATACATTTGCATTGTTTGCCGTTGTTTTTCTAGCTCTTTTGATGCATATGTGTTGCTATCCAGTGTCGTGTTTCGTTTCCTCTCCCCAAGCTAGCCTCCCTCAGCCAAACTACTTCTCTATAATTTTCTCGTTCTGGGGGCCCATTCCGACTTTGGCCCTGACTCTCTTGACGTCGTCGTCGTCGAGTCTGGACTATATTGTGAGTGCGTGGCAGTTGCCTTGGCTTTATGGTTGCTTGCTTCCGCTTTTGGTTATTACGCATTCATGTCTTGCCAAGTGCGCTTCAAAACTTTGCATCGCTGCAGCAGCAGCAGCAGCAGCTAAAAAGCCAAAAGCAACAAATACCAGATTTTCAACATCACATAAGCATAGTTGTTGTTGCATCATCAGCCGTAGCTGCAGCATCGGGAGCAGTTGCAGTGGCACGTCATACAGACTGTGTGCAGTTTTGCATATGAAGTGCCGACTCAACAATCGAAAATTTGCGCAACAGACGCGTTAAGTGGGCGCATGCATCGGGCTAAAACTGTAGCATACTTTGCAGCTGAATTTATGCAACTCCTTAACGAGGCGTGCAAGCGACTTTAAAATTTGAATTTGTCAAACTGCAAACTGAAAGCAAATACTGCTCCCGATTCTCACCTTGCACCCTGCTTCTTGCTCCTGCTAGAACTGCTCCACGCTTTCCATAGAATTGTTTGAAATTCAAAGCCCGCTTAAGCCCGCCTCGTTATCTTCTTTAACTTCGTCAGAGCTAATTTATGCTTTACAGTTATAAATAGAGCTGACTAAAAGCGACATACATTCACACAGGTTATCGTCGACACACACAGCCACTGGAGCTATTATGCGCAGTGCCAGTGGCAGCTAGCAATAGCAACAGCTGCAGCTGGGTCGCTGTGTCGCTGGATACTGGCGGCTCCTGCCAGTCCGACGGTATTAGCAGGACAATCTACATAACAATAAGCGACGATTAAAAGCTTTACGAGTCCAGCATAGGCCAATTCACATGCCTGCCGCATATTATCTATTAAAAATTTATAGCCAGACAGCAGACACGCCGCTCTCACTGAAATGGAGCGCCTGCAGAAAAACAAAAGACAACAAGTATGCACCAATTTAAAATGCTGCCCAAAAAAAACGAAAATATATAGGAACGACAAAAACAATGACAACGCGAACGCGAACGGGAACGAGAACGACGACAGCGAGGACAGCAAAGCCAGAACGACAAGAGCCAAAAAACCAAACGAAAGAAAATTTTCAAATAAAATTCAGAAGCATGAAAGCGCTATTATATACTGGCTGAAAGACACACAGTTGTAAAGCCACTCTAGCGCGTACGCGGTGGTACATCGTGGTGTGCTTTGCCCTTCTCCCTTTGCTGGCCACATAAAACGAGCAGAGCCCACCAAACCCACGAAAAAACAAAACAGCTTCTAATCATTTTTAATGAAATTCCAAATAAACACGTAAAAGCCAATGAATGTCATTTCAAAAAGGTAAAACCTTGTGGCATGCGGTGTGCGGATGTGTGTATGTATGTGTGTGTCTGTGTGTAGGTGGCGAAGTGGAACGAGGCACGAACGTGCTGCAGAAGCAACAAGGTGAGCTGGCACCCACGATGTGGGGATACTTGCCGTATGAATAACAGGAGCAGCACCAAAATCAACAGCAACAACAACATGCAATTGCCGTTGGGCAGCAGCAACAGCGACAGCACAGCGCAAATTGAGTGGCTGACGGAGACAGAGAGAGCGTGCGGGCAAAAGGCTAGCGAAACAAGCGCCGCAACAACAGGCAACAAAATTTATTAGTCCGCACAATTTGACTACTTTTAGGCACAACAACCACAGGGCAGTACAGCACAGGACGGCACAGGCAAAGGACTATGGAACGATGGCTGCCACAGCATCGTCGGGGTTTCAGCTTCAGCCCCTCAGCTTCGGCTTTCGGCTTTGGGTTTCAGCGTGTGACATTCGCCTGGCTGCAGAGAAAAATATGTTTAGCCAAAAGCAACCTACAGTAAAAAAATTGAATACAAAAAGGGCGCCACAACAACAACAGCAACAACCTCATACAAATAAATAAATTTATGGCGCAAACTGAAGAAATATTGCTAAGGCGCGCAGGGCAGTGCAGGACAAAGGAATATGCCAAAGGACACAGAGAGAGGGAAGTACGTTGGCCAAGACAAGACAAACAAACCGAGAAACAAGCCAAACTTGAATACGCGTTAAAGTAACTTGAAATTTATTAATTTCGTGATAAGGTAAACAAGCAACTGCCGGACAAGGACGACCCTCCTGACCGACTGAGTGCCATCCGTTTCTGGGAACCCACTTTCCACTGACATTACAATGCGAAAATATAAAATGTCTAATTTAAGTTAGGCCACAGTTTCCATTAGGGGTGCCTTCAAATCTGGCATAATCAACACCGATTGCTCGGTATGCCCTACGAAAGTAAAAATGAGATCTTCATTTAAGTTACCTCTACTTATACAATTATCATGCTTTATACAGCTGTACATTTAATTTATGAACTCGCAAACACCCTTTGCAAAACTCGCCACAGAGCCAAATAAATAAACGTAACTTGCCACACAGTTACAAGTACCTGTGTTGAATTGAGGGGAGAACTTAAAGCATAACTGTAGCTTGCATTTTACTGTAATTTAAACACACTCAGCCGTTCTCATTTTTGCCTCGATGGGCAGCAGCAAAAGTTTTGCATAAGTATTTTATTTGCTGGGCCGCCCCACTGTGCACTGTTCACTGTGCGTACGCAGGCAGGCTCTTTGAAAAGGTGTTTGACCGGCAATAAGTCAATTTTGTTTGCGTTTTATTCACGCCGCGCTCAACTCGGCTTGGCTGGAAGCTTCGAGCGGGAAGCAGAACACTTCAGATCTCCTGGGAGTTGGCCTCCAAAAATTCAATGATTAATGTGCGTTGCTGGAGTTGTTGAAGTGGGTGCGCTGCGAATGGGTTGGAGCGCTGAATGGGAATGAGAATGCTGACGGGGTTATGGATGGAAGATGGTAATTGGATGGGGGGATGATGGGTTTGTCGGGGAGGGTGGATATTGAAACCGTGGATCTGTTCTGTTCTGTGTGCACACAGTCTGCGTAACGACAACAAAGAGGAAAATCGACGCGGCAGCGCTGCTCAATGACCTCAGCGTATTTCAAAAGTTTATTAATTTATTGGATTTATGAAGTCATTGGGCATTATGCGTGGGGAATCGCATTTCCGTTTAATATTTGGGCGTTGCTTTGGCTCTTTAGTTAGTTTGGGCGTTAGTTCAGAAGGGGTGTTCGTGGAATATTCATTTCGAAAAAGTATTGAATTTCGTGGCTTTTGTGCCGGCATGGCGTGGTGGGGGTCAAAAAGGTAATTTGATTTAACAGCGATTGGGCTAAACTACATGTCGGAACTCTCTTAGTATTTGCATAGTTTACATCAATTACTCGTATTTCGGTCCGAACATGCAATTTAACTGTTTTCATGCGACATCAAATCCAGTGGACTATGTTCGTGTCCTTATGTATGTGCGTGTGTATGTGTGTTTGTGTGTGTGTGGGTAAAACTGTAATTAGTTGCAATTAGAAAAGCAATGGTCATAAACGATTAAAGCTGTCAACTAAATTAAAATGACAAACCATGATACTGTTTTAGGCAGTAATTGATATTAGAGTTATCTGCAAAACTATCATATGAGTGTTAAATATAGGGTTCGCTTAGAGAAAGTGCATCACTAATGAGGATGCAATACTGAATAAATTTTGAGGATCAACAATAAAATGGAATAATAGTATATTTATTCAGAGATAGTGTTACAGAGAAATTGATAATGAAATAAAGTATTCATTTGTTTGATTTTTGTTTTTCTGATGAGTGTATTCCTTAAAATATCTTATAACATTTAAAGGTACTAAGAATTTTATATTGAACTGAATTGTATTAAATTTTGTATATTATCTGACAGTGCTTGATACGGAAATAAAGCATTTAATTGTTTCGACTAGTCAAGCAGTTTCGAATCTAGTAAAATATCGAAGATATACTTCAAGTATTATTATAAAAAATACATATTTCATGTAGTCTTATTTCGTAATAAATTCCATTACACGTGCATAAACAGGCGGAATTCAAAAATCTTCCGGTATTTGTTGGTCCAAAGAATTTTTGTCATTGCATGTTGCATGATAGTAATGCAAGTGCAACATCACTGTTTGTGTAACATATTCTCGTTGCTAGGGAAATTATTTCATTAATTAATACAACCGAATCGCAAATAAAGCAAAAACACTGACAAAATATAATTAAACAATCGCAATACCAAACCACGCCGCAAAAACAAAGTGCGAGTGAACTGTGTATAATCAATGCTGTTGTGCGTGAGTGTGTATGTACGGGGAAGTGTACCAACTAATCAATGAAGGCATAAACAAATACAAAAACAAATGTAATGTAATGTTGGTTTTGCTGGGCATATCACACACGTGCTGTGAGGCTTTAAATTGACTTAAATTGCATATAGAAAACATTTACCAATACATGCAGGCAAAAAATAGAAGGCAATTAAAATTTACGTAGTATTTTAATAGCAAAACTTTACCCTTAAATGCTTATTTGGCTTGTTTTGTTGTGTTACTCTTGGTCTTTTTTTGCCGCATTTCATTAAACAAAACTTTACCCACAACACCAGCAGCAGCCAGAGATAGACTCAGAGAAAACAGAGAAAAAGAGAGCGAGATAGAGAGTGAGAGTGAGTGAGACAGAGTTGAGAATTTAATAGCTGCACCTAAAGCTGTAATGGTAGTTAGTTACAACCTGTGGCCCGTCGGTAGACGATGGACAACATGGAGTGAACATTTCCACTGCCACCGCAAAATGCCATCAAAAGTGCCAACCTTGAGCACTTGGTTATTAAAATGCATTCAACCAAAATCTAGAAACTGCCAAACTAAAACAAAAGCAAAAAAAAAAAGTGGAAATAATAATAACGACTATGACGATGTTGCTAAAAACTAAACAACTTTTGCAGGCAGTTTGCAAAATGGTGGCACGCCGTCGAAGGAGACTACAGAGCATTTTGGCCATTGTTACCAGCAGCCCGGGGGCGTCAAGGAGGAGAGGGCGCGAGGTCAGAGGGACTCTCAGCCACCTACATTTTTGTCGTTACACTTTCTAGTTAGGGGTTCTCTTTTTTTGTAGGTGCGCTGCGGCGGTGGCTGCCTTGCGAAAAATAATTAATTTGCATAATCCTTTGTAGCACTTTACTTCATTCATGCCTGGCACGTTGGTTGCAGTTGCACCAACGACGACGACGACATCGTTGCCTTGGCCAAGCTCTGCAAATTCTGCAATGCAAATTACCTTAAGTGCGGGCCTCACAACACATCACTAAGAGCAAAAAAATCTCTGGAAAAAAACCCTGGTGAAAAGTGAAATAAAAGCGAAGAAAAAGAAGGAAAAGAAGACGAGTAGGAGAAGGAGAAGAGGGGAGAAAAGCCAACGTGAGTTTCGCAAAATGCCGCTTGGTACACGGCACTAAACAAGCTGAAATCCTCGTAGATCTTAAGTTATGTACACACGCACAGCAGCCCTGAGTGTGTGCGTGTATATGTGTGTGTTGCTGTGTATATGTACGTATGTGAGAATGTGTTCTTCTAGTTGAGCTAGCAGCCAATGCAGCTGTCTTCTTTCACGTCGTGAGACAAGCTAGGAAATGTGTAAAAAACACCTGCTGCCAGTTACTTATTTAAGCGGACCAGGTAAGAAACGCTTGCAGCTTGTTATGACGCGGGTGGTGCAGCTTCACCAGGGAGCCAGTACGGCAACCAACCAAGAAGGCAGCCAGGCCGACCCATGCCGGGCTGCACTTCATCATACACAGTCGGCAACAAGAGCAAGAGCAAGAGAAGCAAGAGAAGGAGTAGCAGAACAAGCCGGTTTGGCGACCCGACTAGGACCTCAACCTGGAGCCCTTCAGGGGCAATAGCAACACCCGAGCAGTTGGCTTCAACATTTGGTTAACACGAATTTTCTTGCCGCCACTGATTTGTGTCCGTATACTTCTTGTTCCTTTTTTACTTCGCGCTGTTGTCTCAACTCGCTTTTTGCAGCAGCAGCGCTACAGCTGCAGGCGCATCAATCTGGCTCACTTTGGCCCAGTCGCCGAGAGATCACCAGATGAGAGGATGAGCGAATGTCTTGGCAAATTAGTGCAGCGTCAAGCAGCAGTCCAAATTTGTCTGCTGTCAGTTTGTAGCTTGAGCTGCCCGCTGATTTATGCGGCACGTTGCAAACAAAAAGATGCAGCAGCAGCAGGCAGAGACCACCTGAGGAAGCAGATCTTGCAGTTCGTTTTGACCAGGTTTTGGCCAGTGTCTGTGCCAAGTTACATAACTCACTACGCGCGGCCGTCTTGCTCCCGACTCGAGGCGATTGCCAGTCGGCCGAGTTACTCAACTTGCCATATATTAAAGCGCAGCCTGCACTTCTTTTTCTTCACTCCTTTTATTTTCTCTCTGTTCAGTTCTTAACTATTTTTCAAAAATGGTACCTCCCCTTCCCCTTTCCATCACCTACCGCTGGCCTTAAGTAATGAAGCAAGCAAGCCCGTTGCAGTTTTGTGGGTGCTGCTTCATTAAGTATGCCGTGGCGTCGGTGTGTACACACACACATGCATGTTTTTAAGTATATTATGATAGTACTATCTCTCTCTCTCACACACACTATTTTCCGTCTCTAGCACGAGGTTCATAGACCTGGACGAGCTGCACTATAAAATTTATGCTGGGATACCCGTTTGTCCTTGCTGCGTCGTCGTCTGCTGCCAGAGTGAGGTAAAGTAAGTATTTTTGGGTATTTGCATAAATTTTCTTAAGTGCATCAGGCAGTAAATTGCAATCGATGTTGTTGTCCTTGTTGTTGTTCGTCTTCTTGTTATTGTTGCTGTTGTTGTTAACGCCGCTGGCGCAAGCTTGGCGTGTTGTTGCTCTTGTTTTCTTTTACACTCTTTAACCCGGTTACGCCCCCTTTTCCACGCTCTCCTTGCTATACGCTTTCTATTCTTTTTGTCGCTGCTTTTTTTGTTGTTTTTGCATCGCCTGCTAGCATGCTGCAAATTATATAGCACACTTTCCACACCTGGACAGCCGTATTTGACGTCGCCGGCCACGACAACGGCTCCAGCTACGGCCACAGCTCCTGGCTCTGGCCGTGTCCACTGCTTCGGCTTCGGCTACGGTTGGAGAACCCACATACAACTCAACCTCAGCTGGTTTCCGGCTCGCACACTTGGCCACCTTTCAACATGAGCCTTGGTGTCTGGCAAATTGTTTTCAAGGAACATGCAAAGCGCAAGTATTTAATTAATTTTTGCATATTTTATCTGTTTGAATTTGTTGAAGCATGTAAGAGTGCATTCCCCTCCGTCTCCCCTCAACCCCTCTCACTACCCCACCCACTATTCGTCTCAGTCTAGGTCTCTATCTCACTCTGTCTCGCAGTCGTATCTTGACTTCACCCCTGTGTGTTGAAATGCTTAAGCCATTGATTGCATCTAAAGTGGCGGTATTTATACGTTCGGGCTCATTTAAATAAATTCTAAATAAAGCACAAGCCAAGACCGACGACCGACGATAGACGATGGAGAAGGGACAATGGAAGAGGGACCTACGACGGCACCGTCCATTGCCATGAGAAATGCCCCATTGTACGTTCGCAACACACTTGGCCAATTAAGTTTGCGCACGACAGCATATAGATGACCTATCACAAATGACCTTTTCCAAAGAGAACTTCGTGCACTTTAAGGGGTTTCCCTCAAAGGATCTTTACATTTTCAATTTGAGCTACATTTTAAGAGTTGAACTTCAATAGATTTTCAAATTTTCCGCATTTCTGTTTTCTCTGCTCTCGTTGTTGTTGCGGTAAATTTGCATATGGATGGCTGAATATATACAGTTTTAAAATTTCAAAATCTTTCGAAAAATATTCTCTCAACCTGAGTTTGAATATAAAAAGAAGCGTCAGCTTATAAAATGTTGTTCAAAGTTTACAAAGTGCAAGGCAAACCTAAGTAGTTTTGCGTGTTGTTTTGTTGTCCGCAAACTTTGTTCGCCAACTGTTTGCACTCTTATACCTCTGTGTATACACATACATGTATATGTTTATATGTACGTATTGTGAGTGTGTGGCCAGTTCATAAATTGCTGCTTGTGTTGCTGTGGTTGTAGCTTATATTGCTTTGCCTTTTGTTCGAAAATCAATTATGCTGTCATTGTCATGCTTTTGACCTGCCTCCCACTGCTACGTTTCACCTCCCCCTCCCTTTCTCACCTCTCCCTGCCGCCTACGCCTATCTGCCCCATCGGTCAGGCGATCCAAGACCCGACCACAACTGTTATCACACCTAACGCTGTTTAAAAACACGTTGCTCAAACATTGACTGTTGGCACCCCTGACGGACACGAGAAGGGTCCGATTATTGGAACAGGGGGCTGCCAGAGGAACTGGAGGAAACATTGAGGTAAGCGTGCGCCACTCTCACTCACACTCCGGGTTTACGTGCCCATAATGGACCCTCATCAGTCTCATTATTTATGCGACGTGCGGTTTCTTTGGATTTTGTTAGATTAAAAAGTGCCTGAGGGTTTTGCCGAGTGGCTTCGACGTCACCGAGCACGGTCAGCGTGGTCAATGCGAGCGCAAAGGTAAAACAGGTCAGGCCGCCGGGCCAGGTATTGTCGTTGTCGTTGTCGTTGTCCCGTTGTCCCGTTGCCTGTGGCCCTGGCCCTGGCAGTGGTAAAGGCACTGGCCGTGGTTGTGTTGTTTATGGCTCTTGCACGCGCCCCTTTTACCCAGTGTCGACTATTTGTTAAATTTATAAAATAAAATACACTGGTAAAAGCGAGAAAAGCTGGAAAGGGAACCCCGGCACTGGTACCGAGACAAAGACCCTGCCGGGGGGACCCTGCTAAGAGATTGCAGATTGGCATTAGCAATGATTTTTTTTACGACTGTGGGCCTGGCCCTTTGCACTGTTTAAAGATTAATGTGACAGCCATTGAATATTTATTAGTTGTTACTTTGCATATAATTTGTGGGCCCCGCCAACTGCGCCTCCATTCATTGATCTGGCCAGTCTCGGCATATTTAAATGGGCCAGCAGTCAAGCAGTCAAGCTGTTGACTCTGCGGTTTTAATTTGTCAAAGTGCGCTAATACGAAATTAATTTGCCCCAGTCAGGCCAGAGCCAAGAGAGACTGCGACTGCCAAGGCGCTTGTCCAGTTTGCGGCCAAGACAAATGGCGTCTGCTGCTGAAATATTAAAAAAAAGAGCTCTCGTGCATAGTATAGAATACATACATATATAAGAAATGGTGTTGCTGCTGTTGCTGGTGTTGCTTGTGTGGCTGGTGTTGCCTCTGTCCGCCATGTGGCGCACGGTCCTCGTGCCTTGTGGCCATGTTCGTGTGTCTGTGTACAAGTGTAGAAGCAATTATGTTAAATAAAACAAAAACAACAACAAAAACAAAAACAGAGAAGCAAAACAAAACGAAATGAAAGAAAACAAAAACAAAAACAGAAACAAGAAAACAGCAAAACACAAGCAAAGGCAAAAGCAAAGTGTAAAGCACACAAATAAACACTGTGAGGCAGGCAAAGTCTACACACGCATTCCGGCAAGACAAATTGTTGCAGCAGCTGCAGCTGCATGTTGCGCCACCAAAAACAAAACACAAAGCACAAATAACATGCCCAGCGCCGGGCAAGGCTTACCCGGTCCATGCTCAAGCACTGCAGCAGAACTGCAACAATATCAAAACCAAATTATATTAAATAAAGCAAAATAATGCAAACAGTTTGAGCCAACACAAAGTAAGCCAAATAATGAGAATATTGCATTAGTTCTCTGACCAATGGCCGAGCAGTCGTGCAGTCCCAAGTGTGGTCCAAGAGAGAGTCGAGTCTCCAGTCCATGTTTGAGCATCGGCTAAGAGCATTAGCCGCAGTGACATCACAACAACCAACACTGGCCAACTGGCTGGTAACACACACGAAGCCAAACACGCAACCGGACATACCGACACGAGGCACGGGCACGGGGCACATAGTGAGTCTCACAGGCACTTGCCTGCTGGCGACACGCTTCTACAATGGCGACAACATGCTGCCAAGAGCAGCACAGGAGCAGCCTGGGATTGCTTGCCCAAAAGTAAAATGTTTTTACACTTAAAGACAAAACCAGAGATTCAGCCAGAGAACAACTTGGTGCCGCTGCATGTTGAGGTTTCTGGGGGCAAAATCTTTTGGCCCACTCACGCAACCAATGCCAGACTGCGCTCCGCTGCTGCTGTCCCGGGCACTGAAACGTTTGCGGCTGCGGTTTGCACTTTTTGGTCTTTGAAGTTGTGCAAGTGACTCTATCTCTCTTTCTCTATCTCTCTCTATTGCACAAGCTCTGCTCTCTCTGTCTTGTCTATGTGGGTGACTGCATAACAACAACAAAAGCTACAAGCTGTTGTCGCTTTCGTCCTCATGTTGCATTGACAGAAGATTAGTGTGAAGCAACAATGTGAAAACAGCGCTACAGGGGTGCACCCACAATACACACACACACACACGCACCTCCCTCCCCTCTCCATGCACATACACAGGGACTTACTGCCATTGCCACAATGCTGCATGCGGCAGCAATAGCGGAAATGGATGGCAGGGCGCCGCAGCAGACATTTTTATTGCGGCGCGCTTGCTTTTTAAGTTGTTCCGAATTGCATTTGAAATTGTCGCTGTGACTGTTGCTGCTGCTCCCGCTGCTTTTGCTGCTGCTGCTGTTGTTGCCGCAGCTTGCACTCGCACTGCGCAACTATTGCTCAAGAATTACGTAATTTAATGAAATTTAATAAACATCAAGAGCAACTGTGCAGTCGTTGTCGCTTTACCGCTTTCCCTTTGTGTTCAGCAATTTTACGTCTACCCCGCAACGAAGGAGCCAACGTTGCCAAACGGCAACTTGAGCTTTATTAAATTTCACGCATGCTACGCTGCTCCCCGGACAAACCTGAAAATGAATGCACACGCTGGCGCCGGTGCCGCTGCCCTCCTCGCCACCTCTCGCAGCTGCCCTGTCTCAACTGCTCCTACTTCCCCATTGACTGACTGTTGCTGCTGGTGGCTGCTGCTCTCTGCTGGCACTGTCGACGCGAATAGGGTGCAAAATGTTTGCACATCTGCATATAAATTCCTCTTAGTTCTGCTCGCAACCAGTCAGCCTGGCAGCTTACACACACTTTTTTTGTATTTCTCTGCTCTGCTCGATGTTGCCAATATTTGCATTTGCGTTCTATTTCGCGTTTTTTTTTTTGGTTCGTTCGTCGTCTATTGCCATTGTCGCTGTTCCTACTACTGCTGCTGCTGCCGTTGCTCCTTTTGCTGTTGCTGTTGTTGTTGTTGCTCTTGTTGCTCGCTTACACTGTTTACATAAACATTTTTTCGACACAACACATTTCGTTGCACAAATTTACATTTAAATTAAATTTTAAGTGCATTCTGAAATAAACTAAGCTACCTGCATTTTCTGTGTGCGTCTGTGTGTGTGTGTGTGCGAGGCAATCAGTACTCAATGCGTGCACTCTACGTTTATAAGCATGCGGAGTCGTAGTCGGTTGGGGTAGCAGGCCAAACTGACAATGACAGGTTAAGCGCCACCAATAACACCAACAACACCAACAACAACAGCAGCAACAACAGCAAGGCGTGCGGCGGACCTTAGTCTACAACAGTTTCACGCCGCGGCAACGGCGACACCTGCACATATCCATATTGATTGTTATCAATTTTGGTTATTACAACGCAAAGCACATGCAATTTTCGCTGCGATTTTTCACCTGTACCGCTTTAATGGCATAGTATATACGGATTGCAAGCAATATGTGTCTGTCGGTGAGTGGGGACAGACTATGTAAAATTCAATATATTGTAACAAATAATTTAAACAAATATTAATTGCTTTAGTTATTACTGCAAATCGTTATTAAAGTAAATAACAAAAACGAATTCAAAAAGCAAACATATTTCAAATTTGGCTTTTGCCTGACGAACTGAAAATGTTGGTAAATAAATATAAAACAAGTTATCGTTGTTTTTCATTATTTAAATGTGTATTTACTTTGGGGTATTCGGATGTGCATCCATCTCTTATTCACAGATTGCTTCTTTTTTTTCGTCGTAGAATTCTAAAGTGTTTATTTAATCGTTGAATTTTTATTGCAACTGATTGCATCGACATAGCAAATTGAACTAATAAAGAGATTCGGAAAAAGGTTTGCCAAACTATAAGTGCAGTCTGTTTGGTCAGTCTGAAAACCGTAAAAAGACACGCAAAATTCACATTCAATTGCACAAATTCACTTAATTTTTTCTATCTGTTGCTGATAGTTTACTGAAGCTTTTAATTTAAGCTATATGAATAAAGCTGATATATTTTTTAATTCTTTCCTTTGTTGCTCTTTCTGCTGACTTGAAGTGGAAAATATAAAGCCAACATGCGAACAACGAGTGCAATGAAATAATTTAATCAGTTTCTGAAAGGAAATTTAATGCGGAAAAAGAAAATGCCAATAAGAAAACGAACGCGAATGTCAGCTGAATCCACGCGAAATACTACGTGGGGCGGTTCGGGGGCGGGCAAACGAAAATTAATGACAAAATTTAATGGACACTTGCGGCACAATGCGCGTGTGTGTTTACACACACTCAAGTGCGCAGAGTGAGCAGAGATGCACACGCACATTAAAGCTGATGTTGCTCATGTGGGGCACTTATATGTGGTACCGTGAATGTGTTTCCAGTATAGGTATGTACTTATGTGGGAATGTACGCAATGCGAAATCACAGCAGAAGTAAAGCCAATGAGAGAGCATGGCAAAACGTTCAACGTACAAACGTTGATTAACTTCAAGTACAACTAGTTCCGGCAATAAATATTAAATAGCACTGCTTAAACTCCATTTTCAGTTATCACGGATTGTTGTTCGTTGAGCAGACTGAAATTATAATCTTTTCTTCCGGCTGCTTAAATGAATTCTAAATTTCTCTTATTTAAATTTTCTTTGCTGCACTTCACAAAAGCAAAACCCGAATTGTTCTGCAGATTTCTGAATATTAAATTTCTAAGCAGCTTCCATATTTTTCATATATAGTACACTACATACATACATGTCTTTATTATGCTCGTAATGCAAGGCAAGGGGAGCTTTAAGTTTCTGAAACTTTCACATCATTAACTTAAAAACTTAAAATGCACTTCAGCTCGATCTTAGGACGAGTTACGGGACAAGGAGTGGATGCCGAGGAGCAACACCTCAAACTGCAGACTGGCATTACTTAAGTCTGAGCTGGCTGCTTACATCTCAATGTGGCACACAACGACAGCAGCATCACCGACATCAATAGCAACAACAACAAGAGAATGCAGCATAACAAGGAGGTGCCTGCAAGGAGCATAGCAACCTGAATTTCGCTTCTCTTTTCTCGTATTTTCTCTTATTTCGTCGTGCACTTATAAAAAATACCACAGCGTTTTTAATTTACTACAGAAATAGCAAACAAGTGCTGGATGCTGTTGCATGCTGCTGTTGCAGATAGAAGGAAGAGAGAGGGAGGCAATGTGATGCCTCGCCTTGGCAGTGGCTTCGTGAGAAAATTCTTGTACGTTTTTTTATTTCTTATTCCCAGAAATGAAGAAAAACATGAAGCAGGCAGCGTGCGCAATGGAAATACATGCAAATATAAATAAATAAACCGAGGTCGAATGCGACCGTTCATGTGAGTTGCTGTCAGAGCCGACGTCGACGTCGACGTCTCTGTATCCGCACCAGTATCTATCGGTCTGCACTCCCACTCCTGCAGTCCAACTCTCACTCATCCAGTGAAGTTACTTTGTCATGCCTCGTAGGTCGGGAACAGTAGGGAACTGAAGCCGTAGAGCCAGAGCCAGAGCTGCAGCCGAAGCTGAAGCACACATTTGCATGACGTCAGAAGTCGAAAGTGCTGGCTGCTGTACGATATACGGTGTAGGTTGTATGGTATACTGGGTTTTCGGGTTGCGGGTTACGCTCTGCGCTCTGCGGGCTTCAATTTTTCCCATCCTTCTGTATTTTTTGCTGCAGGGTTGAGCCGGAGCCAACAATCTTGTTGGTTTTGTGCTGGCAGCGCGTATATTTAATTAAAACAGGATTAATCTAGCAGAAACAATACTTCACTTAATGCAGCTCTCGCAACGGCACATGCCTGGCAGCCGCAGCCGCTGACGGTGCCGGTGCCGGTGCTGATACCGAAGCCAACGCTGTAGCTGTTGTAGGATCGGGAGCTGAAGGCTGCCGGCAGCGTAGTTGTCTGCGGCTGCAGGCTGGGGCTGGGGCTGGCTAACAGACTCGTTGACTTGCCGAGGAAGAGAGCTGTGGATGCTAGCTGACCCAGACTGAACACAAACAAGGGCGTTAACTGCTGCAAGACACACAATAGCACGCACACACACATGCTGTCTCACGCACGAGCAGCCACATAAGTGGAAAGCTGAGCAGAGCTCCCAAAAAAGTATGCTACGCTATTTTATACTTTATGCATATTTCTCACGAGTCTCGCCCAGCTTAGCGCTGGCTCGCCTTCAATCATTCGTTGTATAATGCGCAATACGCTGCCAATCAAGGAAATTGCGTGTCATGCAGCACAGGATAGAAAAACAGTCGAGTAAAACGTTTTTCGGCGCATTTACCATCGAACATAATTAATATTTACCTTTTGATAGGTTTCTGCTTACCAACTATTAGCCACGGCAAACAGTTTTAACAGCTTTGAATGTTTTCGCTTTTAGTCGCAAAACCCATCAAAGTCTTGACTACTCACAAAGTCCAAGTGCTAGTCAAACGGAGGGCAAATAAACAAAATATATACGAATTTCATACGATAACAGTCGCAGCAAAGTTGCTTTATTTCTTTTTAATATTTTTACAAAAAACATAAAAAGCAAAGAGACGAAAAGGAGGAAAAGAAGGAAAACCAAGCCAAAATCCAAGAAGCAGAACAAGCGGCAAACCCAGCAAAAATCTACACCAGGAAGTGCTCTACACAGGCAATGCCAACAACAACGGCAGCGACAGAGGCAGCGGCAACTGTAACATGAGTCGAAATTGTAGTTGTACAAACACGTCAGCTTTTAAATTACTTGGCCTAAAGGTAAATTGAGCGGAAGTTAAAATGTTGGAAAAACAGCATGAAAAAAAGAGGAATCCAAGTCAAAACACAGGCAGCTCCTGCTGCTGCTGCTTGTGTTGCTGCTGCCACTGGTGAAACTTGGACTGAACGGAACACGGCACTAGCGAACGGAGCTGCCGGAGCCGTAGCTGTTGTTGCTGCTTGTGTTAGTGTCCATAGCAGCAACAATACCAACTACAACTACAACAACAACAACAGCTGGGGACGGGTAAGGCGGCACACGGCAAATTTGCCGGGAGTAAACGCAAGAATAATAACAACCGAAAGCAAGTTTTTTGGCTTAAGTTTTTGTTGTTGTAGTTGTTGTTGCCGCCGCTGTTGTTGCCGCTATGAAATTCAGTGGCACACAAAACGTAATTTCAACTAAACGAACCGACAAACAAAACTAAAAAAAGGGGAAAACTAAAAAAAAATACAACACCAAAAAAATAAAAGCAAACCAAAACAAACAAAAACACAAACAAAGCAAAACAACTGCAATTGCAGCGAAATATTATTTTAGCTTGCTCGCATCCTTCCTGTTGCCTTGCTGCCTTGCGGCGGTCAGCGGGCAGCGTGCGGCAAGCAGAGGCAGAACGGCTCACACCCAGCTCACAGCAAGATTCACATGCGCACGGGATAAGTTGGCAGAATTTCGCAATAATAAAATATTTGCAATGTACTCGAAACGGTGGGGCAATGCAACGGCAAAGGCAGCAGCAACTGCAATGGCTAAAGCTACGGCAATGGTAACGGGAACTCTTACGGCGGCAGTAGCAGCAGCGGACAGGCAACTGCATTTTCATAAAGTGCAGCTCATAAAGGAGGCGCAATAGGTGGAAGTGGAAATGGGATAGGTGATGAGGCGTTGAGGTGGGAGGGTGGGTGCTACGGGAAAAGGAAATAAAACCTCTAAATAAATACTATATAAGGCAGCAGCCAGCAGTGGCAGCAGCAGCAGCAACAATCCGAATCAAACAAACAACAATACAGCAGTGAAAATAAAAAACAGAACAATAAAAGAACCAGAAAATACAACAAAAACAAAAAAGAATTGTAATAATAAAAACCCGCGAAAATATTTGCAGCGGGCGTTGAGAAATGTTGAGCAATAAAAATTGCATTTTTATGCTGATGTTTGAATTTTGCATGCAAATGAAAAACGAAGAGCGACCGACGTGCGACGAGCGACAACCGGAGAGTCGGCAGCAAAATGGCTCGGAAACAAAAGGGCAAACCGACAGGGGCGGGCTGTCTTTGTGTGGGAGGGATCACTCTCATTGTGCCGTCCAGTCTCCCAGTCTCATTCTCGTTCCCATTCTGCCTCGCACTGCACAGGAAGCGTCGGCGTTGTTGCTGCCTTTGCCGGTGCTGTCAGTGGCAGCGCATGCTTTGCAGCTTAGCTGCGACTTTGCGCCCACGCTGCACGTGTTTATGACTTTGAATTGCAACTTCATCCGCCGGGTTGGACGCCAAACGTTGGTAGTATGTGCCTGTGTTGCTGTTGCCGCTGCCGTTGCTGTTTTCTGTCGAGTGCAATGATGGCGGCGCATAGCGCGCATTGTGACGCGAAATGGCGTCGACTTGAATAATCCAACATGGCGTTTTGCCGCCGTAACGACCGCTAAGGTTTATTTGTGTAACTATGTGTGTGTGTGTGTGTTATGCGTGAGTGTTGTGTTGTCTGCTTCCGGCAACCGGATAAAAAACTTGGCGTTAAAGTGTTAATATTTTGAGTTTTGAAAGCATTGTCGGTGCCAGGCAAAAAGGGGGCAAAGGCTTCGACTTTAACATTATTTCCCCATGACGCTGACACTTGTTCAATTCAAATAGCATGCCAGAGCGACGACATTGATGTGCCGGCACGGCATCCGCCGGACTGCAACTGCACAACAGGGACTGCAACTGCAACTGGGACCGCGACTGGGGCCAGACCTGGGAATTGGAATGGGACATTGACTGGCAGCACGGCAGTGGATTGGCGTGTGCCGTGCTCCGTGTACCAACCATATCAGCAGTGCCGCATTTATGTTATCTTTAATTTGCGTTTCGGAATTGGCCGTGGGAGTGCACTTTGAATTGGCAATTGCCAAGTAACGAGTGCATTTATTAACTGATATTTATATTTACTGTTTTTACTGCACCACTTGGGCCCAATAAGAGTTGGGTTGAAACCCCCCAAATCAAACAGAAACTTGTCGGAGCATGCAAATTTATTGTGCGTATATTTGTTGGATATTTCTAAATACCATAAACAAAATATTTTCTATAAGTTTGAATACCACAAATATTCTACAAGAAACTATTAATGTGCCAAATATATTTATATTCTTAAGACTCTTATTGAAAATTCAAACAAATACATCTTAAAGTAATAAAACGAAGCAAAGCAACAGTCGAGCGCCACGCGACAGTAGGATACCCTTCGACCTATGGTCTGGTGTAGTTTAATTTGATGCGGTATAGTTTAATTCATACACTTACCCATATGTACCTGGACTAGGCTAGTGATCCTGAGCAAGAATATATATACAATACTTTATGGTGTTTCTCACTTCTAGTTTTGGCAAAAGTTAGTATACCCTGTTTTGTCAATTTTCATAGGTATAAAAACAACGCCTGAAGGGTGAGTAAATTAATTATTCAATTTAAATAAATTGAAATATTGAATTCCATTATACATAAATGAATTTAATGCAATATTCACTTTCTCATGGCTAGTAACACGGCTTCCGCAAAGTTTAAGCAATGTTTCAAGGAAAGATAACACACGTTTTCGCAAATAAAGCAATTTCTTCCTTACTTGTCGATCTAATTTTTCTTATTATTGGAAATTTAAATCCAATCACTTTACAGTCTAATTTAGTGGGGACCCAGAGCTTCTTATTTCACTCAAATATGATTAATGCAATTAAGACAATAGAATCAAATTTAATTCCAAACATAAATGTTATATAAATCGATTCAATCGAATAATATTTAAGGTGTTTAGTGCTATTTATAATTTGTAAAGTCTCGATGAACAACAGAAATTTACATTGAATGCTTTGCGACCTCTGATTGAAGTTTCTTCATCTAATCAAACGCATGGTCTCAATATCTCTAATTGCTTGAATATTAATTATCATCGTGTGTTGCATGCTGCATGTTGCATGCTGTTGTTGGTTTTGGCTGGCAGACAGCAGACTGACAAACGATAAGGCAGACGCAAAGACACGCAGCCTTGCTGGCTGTCTGGCTGGCAGCTTGGTCATGTCACATTAACCATACGCACTGTGTGCACTGCGCATAACTACAGGCGCCAGGCAGCCTGCAGGGCACATTAACAGCCAGCCAGTCAACCCATACAGTTGGCCAACAAGCAACTTAAATTGTCAAGCTGGCACTTAAAACCCGTTCTCATCAATTTCATCGGGCATATGCTTAACTTTACTTGCGGTGATTTTTTAATTTGGCCGACAAAGTTCCAGGTAGTTGCCAGGATAGTTGACGGTTTGCCAGGTTGCCTGGTTTCCCCCCTCTTGCATCGCTATGTTGCCAGTTTACCAGTTTGTCGGGTTGGCTGCGTTGGAGTGCTTTGCACATTGACAGCGTTAATTAACTTTTAATTTAATTTCGCGTAAATGAGTTTTTACTGTCAGCGAACTCGGGCTGCATTCAAGCTGAGCTGAGTTGAGCACAGGCCGGACGGATGGTCCGATGTTCGGATGGTCGGCTTGACGGTCATGCTTTCAAGCGTGGTTTTCAAATGTGGAAGTTGCTGCGAAACCGACGCGAACGTAGACGTTGACGTCGACGCCAGCTGAGACTGCAGTGTCGAGGTACGCGCCAGTGTCAATTTATGCCACCAAAGTGAAAATCCAAACTGAAAGATTTATGTACGCAATGTGGTATATGTATGTATGTATGCACGAAGCTACACACGGCATTCACTTGTATGTACATGTATTATTTATTATATTTTTCGTTGGTAAATGTGATTTATATGAAAATCTCAGCTTCATTCAGCGACCACTGTGCGTTCGAAATATTTAGCATCATCTGAGATTTAAAAATTCAATTTTCACTAACTGGCAACAGGCAGCAGTAGAGGCCATGCCAGCACCGAAAGTAAACACATCGCAGTGGCATAAATAAGTGCTTTTGACCACTGTGCAGCTTGCCGAGTGCGGGCAAAGAAGGGGCGAAGCCAGATATGTGAGTGAGAGTGTGTATATGCGTCTCCTTCACAGAAGGTGTGTGTTTTATTAATTGCCGTTGCCGCCGTCGCTGCCTCTGCCGCTGCTACTACCGCTGCCACTGCCGCTGCCTCTGATGCTGCTGCCTCTCGCAGCCTCTGCCGTTGCCCATGCTGATGCTTATGCTGATGCCGCAGCAGCCACTGCCACCGCAGCAGCCATGCAGAGCGAAAGAGAGCAAGAGAAATATTCCGGCAACGCACGCATGCGGTTATATTTTTTTTTCCTTTTTGTTGTTTTCTTGCCTGTGCGCGAACAAGTCCAGGTCTGTCCACAAGCGCGGCATATCGTTAATGAAAACTGATTCTAGTGCCATTAACGTACGAGCTCTTCAGACCAATGGCAACACGTTCAAGTACAACGCAATCCCCTTCAGCACGCCCCAGGCTCTCGTGCTGAGTGTGCAACCGTTTGCTGCGTCCTGCTACCGCTGCCCACAGGCAACTGCCCTTGCCTCGGTACTGCTCTTGTTCTGGTTCTCGCTCTGCTGCTGATTCTCGTTTGCCGTTTCTTGCTCCATGCTGCTGCTGCTGCTGTTGCTGCTCTTGTTGTGCCCGCTGACGACTTAATGACAGGCATACAAAATACAACAACGGCGTGAAAACTGCATACCATGCGCTGTTTTCGATGATTACCTTTTAATGCAAAATATATACACGTACGCAGTGTATGAAATGAAAAACCAGCAACAGCAACACAGCAGCAGCACCAAACCATGTGGATGGGGTAGGTGAAGGCAGTCCGGGAACTGGACCAAGCTCTGTCATGGCATGGCATGTGTAAATGACGCTTAAAATTGAAAAATTAAATGAGAAATTATTATGTGTGGCGGCAGTGGCAAAAGCGACGGCGGGATGGACCGAGAGGGATCCCGCGCTACAAGTCAGCTCCCAGTGGGATATATGGTATACGTACGTGTGTGTAGCAGACATGTATGTATGTGTGCACGTATGTTGTGCATGTGAAAGTGTGTGATGCGAGGCGTCGCGTCATTAAATTAATTTGTCAAATATGTATAAAATAATAAATTACCTTTTTGTCAGTTACTCGTTTATTAATTTGTACATGGCAACAACTTTTCGGCCCCTGGTGCCGTCGCTGCTGCCCCTGGCGCTAGGGCTGCTACTGTCACTCCTGCTACTGCTGCTGCTCTTGCTGGTGTTCGCTTCAAAATGAATGACTGCACAAAAAGGTGTCGAAAAAAGGCGCCAACAAGAGCGGCCAAAAGTCAACTAGCATAAAAAATTATGATGTGTAAAAAGCGAACATATAAAACGCGCAAAAGTCTGTGTATGTATCAGTGTGTGTGCGTCCTGACTGTGCGCAGACTGGGCGTGGGCGTGGTCGTAGACCATGTGTGTCCTCTACCGAAGAATGAGTAAAAAGTTGGCGCAACCTGCGCCATCGTATCGTGCTCGTGCAGCATTGTATCATTTAATAGAAACGTGGCAATGGAAACCATCAACGTCACATGTTCTCCAGAAGGACAGCAACATCGACACTATGGGGGAGTAAGCGGGGAAGGTGGAAAGGGGGATAGTTGATATTTTTATTGTATGCCAAAAAGTTGAATGATTTATGATTTATTCAATGCAATGACGGGCAATTTGTATGAGTATCTGAGCGGCTGTTTGTCTGTTAAATTATTTTTTAATGGGTCTATTAAAATACACAACACCTGCAACGAGAGCAGCAACAAGAACAACAGCAACTACTACTTCTACTGTTGTTGATATCCAGCGGCTGCAATTGGATCAACTACATGGACCAGAACCAGTACAAGGACCAGCAACGGCGACCAGGCAGAGGCTTAACATGCCGCCTGCCGTGTTGGGGATTTTGGGGCCGGCATTAACATGAGCCAATACAAATGGCATGCCAAATTGTTGTGGATGAACAAATTCGCCATAGCATATGCGAGAGACATGCGAGGGGGGTAAGCATGAGTGCTACGTTGGGAAGGGGCGAGCAATAAAAGCTAGTGGTGCCAAAGCCGAATGCGATTTGGTGGGGCATTTGTTTTAAATTACCCTGGCGTGTAAGTGATGAACAAGTAAATAGTCCCGACATAAAAAACCAGCAACAACTACAACAACAACAATGGCATACACAACAAATTGAGTAGTCAACATAAAACAACAACAATATTTCGGCCAGAACTCACTCGCATATGTTTGTTGTGAGGTCAAGTGGGCAACTGGAACTCGAAGTAAAGTGGAGCATTCAGTTTGCTGCAGATGATTGGATTTGGTTTTCAGTGGATATGGGGATTACGACTGGGCTTTCAGTGATGAGCCATAAAACTATTGTGGTTATTGTCTCTAAGAAAATCACATATGGGACTTAAATTGGATTTAGCTGTGCTTAAGACAACAAGGCACAGACACTACTCAACAGATTAAACACCCTTTGCAGGCTGATAAAACAAATTGCTCCAACGATACTTGACGAGATTGTAAATTTGCTTTATGAAGCTATCGGGCACTTTGGATAAAAAGAATATATATTTATTTTTAAGATTACTTCCAGCTCATTGAACTGCTCATTCATTTTGAAAAATGTGGCAGTTCTTAAAACTTAATAGTTAGTTTTGGTATTTAGATTCCTACAATTTTAATGCAATCTTTAACTAGATGCCTTCTACAAACTCTATAAAAAGAAATATACATTTTGAGATGATGATAATGCCTTTAATCTAATAATAATGCTGTCAGTTCTTTGTTAGTTTTATCTATCTGTCACTTTCAGAATAATCAAAAGTGAACACAATAATTAAACTAATAAAATTTAAGCTAAATTAAACTACAATTTCACAAACTTACCGCATAAAACATATTTACAATTTTACCACAGAAAGTAGTTTATATGAAAGTAGAAATCAATTATTTATGCACACACATCTTTAGTTGTCAGAGAGTTTTCATGGTTTACTTCCATTTTCCACACCTAATTGCTGCACTTATAATGAGCTCACGCTGCTTTTCACACAAAAAGTATGAAACTCAAAGTCAAATAAGCCAACACACACGTCAATAGCAAAAGCAAACTATCCATCATCCATTTAAATGCAGCCACATCCACATTCAATACCATCCTATCCCATATCAATCCCAACCCTTTCCGTACACTCTTTGAAGTCCGCCCGCAGCATCAAGCCAGAAAAAGCTGTCAACGAGCTGACTCAAAGCAAATGGAAATTGGAAACGAAACTGTGATGTTAAAATATTTACACAAGTCAAAATGTTAACTCTAATGACCGATTCGAAAAGTCGATTATCGGAGAGTACCTGCAATGCCACATCCACATTGGTCCAATCATCCACTCTGCTGCAGTTGGTCATTAAAAATGAGCACGTGAAATGTGATCAAAACTCAGAGAATGTCACTTTCTAGTTGAATTACCTGAACAGCTCTCCTCGTAACTGAAGAGTCGTGTGGACAGTGCAGTGGGTTGGCCTGAACAGGGTTTCGGTATCGCTGTGTCTACCCAACTATCAGTAAATTAAAATATTCTCATTTACGCGCGACCAGAGCACAGCGGTTGTCAGCTATAATTAAGCACAGTGTGCAAATGCTTGGGCAGCCTTTGTTCTGACGACAATCATGTGATGTATTAATTTAAGCGAAACTGCAAATGACAATACTCAGTGGAGGAAGGAGGATAGGGGTGGTGGGTAAAACAATTTGAAACCTAAAAATGCTATTATGCGTTTATATTAACACGGACGGACACGCACACAGAGCCAGATTCTCATTGTGAAATATGCACGTGCAGGTAAAACAAGCAACGTGCAACCAGAAGGAGGGGAAGGTGGTGGCAAGGCATATCTAAGCGGGCATTAACAAGCACGTCGCATGCAAACTAACTACGCCATTCGAGCACAAATATTACTGATACGAATCATATGCGACACAAGCACCGAAAAACAAAAACGCCGAGCATGCTGGCGAGATAGTTGACCTGATACAAATGCGTAACTTTGCGAGGGTTGCCCCTGGAGTAGCGCTGCCTTATTATGCTTGCACAAAATGCGGTATATAAACAGAGAGGATTTACTTCTGATAGGATTGATTAACTTGACGTATACTCAGCGTAGAAAACAAGTTAATGCAAACGATTTAATTATAGCATCAACCCACGTCGGTGTATGGTGCCATGCGTGCAACTTTAGCGTACGTTAAATAGTTTGCGAATATTAGATACAAAAGCATCCTTTGTTGCTTTTAGATACACACACATACAAACCCACACATACACTCCCACAGACACCCCCACGCACAGGAGTCCTTTTATACCTGTATATGGTGTTCACTGGCAAAAGTTAGTTACGAGTACCAAACAATGATATTACGTAAAATATTTTGAAATTGCTGCTGCTGCTACAGCAAGGGGGTTGTCTCCTCTGTCCTTCTGTTCCCTTCTGTCCCATTGGTACCAGCCAGGAATGGGCATGTCTGCCGAGTGCTGCGGATGCTGTGGGTGCCGTCTGTGGGGGCGTGTCGGCGGCGGTCTTGGGATTGCGGCCATGTGGCATGTGACAGCAAAGCGTTGCTGACTCCGCCCCTGCACCTTTCTCGTAATTGTGTGGCACATGACCCCGTCAGAGCGTGTTCCTGCTAGCTAGCTAGCACCGTGTTCTATACTGACAGTGGCACCCTTTGGAGCAAGGCCAGCAGCACAACGAGTGGGCGGGAGAAGAGTGCAATGGCAGCACAGTTACCACAATTTCAGATGGAGCTTGGCAAAGGTGCCCAGGCGTCGCCCAAGCCGCAACTGTCCTCGTTTCAACCCATCACCCCTCACCGGCATACCCCCCTCATCTAACTGCATCCACCCAACCACCTCCTTGCCTTGCTCTAAGCGTAAGCTCATTACGTTTTGGCTTTGTTTTGGACTAATTAAATTTGAATGACTATTTTCACTTAAAAACTTTTGCCAGCCTTGTTGTTGCTGTTGATGCTGTTGCTGCTACTACTGCTCTCATAGCAAGGGCAAAGGGTAAGAGGGCGGGACAAGGGGAGTGGGATTGTCTGGCCATGGGCGGTTGGCCGTGCAAAACTCTTGAGTGAGATATAAACACAAGCAGAAACCCGACCCGACCCCAAAAACACAGGCACTCAGACCAACCAAGCAACGAGTATTGCGCACAAAATGCCAAAGTGTCGCACGGCTGTCACACAAAATATTAGAAATAATACTTAACCATAGAATTGCAGAGGTTTCTATGTCGGTGGGAGGAGTGACAGGGGTGGGATGGGAGATGTCGGTTCATTGTGCGCGCGGCAAACAACAATTTTTTTGTGCGCCCTACTCCCCAGCGAGGAGGGCTTAAATGTCAACTGTGAAATTAGCAACAGAGGCAAATGGCAACCGGAAACGTGCCCCAAACCGGATATAAGCAACGCTGGCTGCAGCATCAACAGAGACGCAGCGGCAGCAGCAGCAGCGCTGGCAACAACGATAACAATTAGTTGGGCGCATAAATGTATTGAAAGCTGTCATCAAATTCAGTTTGTGATGTTATTATGTACATATTATATACGCTCGATCGGAATTTATATAGTGACATTTCTATGATATTTAAAGGGAATTAAAACTGAATGCATTGCAGTCACATTCGAGTTTTGCCATTTCATTTGCATCGCATGTTGAATAAATTTTAAATTCATGCGCTCTTGCTCCCTCCCTATTGCTCTCCATGCCGCTGTGTAGGATAATAGATATTAATGGATTTTGCGACATGCAACAAACATTTAGCCAATAATAATACATATCGGGCAAAAAACCAAACAACACAACGGGAGTGAACAACAACAACTAGTGGTTGCATAAATAAATAACAACATGTCGATGAGTTACAACTCAGCACAAAAGGGATGTCCACAACGAACAACAGCAACATCCACAAGCCACTTGCCTGTGCCACAGACAAATTTAATTGTTTTGAAATAAAACAAGTTAAGAATTTGCATTTGTCACTGTTGAAAAATTGACAAAGTTTCCAGCCTTAAAAACCGCAATAGGCCGCTTGAAATCAATTAAACGCAGAAATTCGTAATTGAATCAAATGCTATTGCAGAAGAATGCATTTCCAAACCTACAAATTGTGTACACGTATATTCTTCAGTGTCAACTTTCGCCATGTCCACATGTCTGTCTATTCTATTAACCAAGGTGGCAATATAAATTAATATTGTCCGCGTACTAAGTCGACTTATACTTGGCCACACTCGCTTACATTCCTGTAAATCCAAAAAAAAACAAATCGAAATAGTATACTTTGAATGTTCAAATTTTGTTGGTATAATAACTATAAATGCACAAATGATTTCAGTACATTTAATTGTGATCTGATAATAAACACAGAATATATCTAAGAAGTAAAGGTCCTACTATCAGGTATGTGGTAGTCAAGCATACTTGAATATATTTCTTATTTGTTTTTGGCATCGTTCTGAGTACCTTAATGTTCGCTGCAATAGGTTTTACCAATTAACGATATCGATAAGCTAAACCGTATAAAAACAAATACGTTTCAAATTGAAATTGGAAGCCTGCGCTATAAAATTGTACGATCATTTTACTCCCTCGGGGGTTGCAGGTTGCAAAAGTTTGTTTTTGACAAACTAAAACAAATATCTATAGGCATAGTGTGTCTGTGTGTGTGTGTGTGTGTGTGTATGCGGGCGTATCTGTGAGTGTGAAAAATATCCGCACTAAATGCGTATTAACAGCGACGAGGGTGACCAATATCCGCGGGCCTGATTATAATGAAATATGAACATTAACCGCATTTGTTTAAATATACAACGAAACCACACAAACTGTGTGTAAACATGCCCCTCCACACACGCCCACGTACCCACATAGGGCAAGATCGGGGGAAGGGGTCGTGGTCTATATGCCTGCATTGCAGATGATAGACAAACTGGTAAAGTGTACAGGAAAATTTAATAATGAAATTGAATTTACAATAATTTTTGTTTTGTTTACGCACACACCGACACACATATATGTACATGCCTAAGTACATATGTACACACTCAAACAAAGGCATGTGCGCTGTGTGGGTATGTGTAGTAGAGGGAAGGGGCTTGCGTAAATATTTGATTTGCGTTAAGCGTTGAGTTAAGAGCCACATCAAAGCAACTTGTCACTGCAACAATGGAGAGTTGAATGCCAAAGCATCCTACATGGAATGGGTAAGGATACAATGATGGAAGGGGGTGGGGAAATGTGGTAGGGGAAGTGGAAGCGTTTGACGAGCGACGTCCAAATGTAATTAAAAGCTCCTTTGTTTGTTTGTATGTAGTCGGCGGCCAATTACATATCAATTAATGTTGAATTAAAGCTGCAGTTTACATAAACAATGCAATCAACATTGCCACGCCCAGTAGGAAAGCCGATAGTCTCGAAATCAAGTAATTCAATGCTCAATTAACGAGAGCAGTAAAATCTTAAGTAATTGCAATAAAACAGACTACCTGAAGTACATATTTTATAAAGTTACTCGCCAACAGCAGCAGCAGCAGCTACCGAGAGAAGGCAAGTCTCCTGTCTGCCAAGTAAATATGCCATAAAATCAGCGCCGTGGCAGCCAAAGACACAGCAAAGAAGGCCGCCAGGATAAGATGAGAGCGTTGACGACGACGAGGTAAGTCAGCTAGCAGCAGCAAGCAAGACAAGGCTCTGCCTGGCAGTGCTGGAGTGCCACCCCCCTTATCGGCGGCCCAAATGAAGAGCTTTCACATGTCTGGCACATAAAAATGGAACGCTGTTAAACGCACCATGGGGAATGGGCTGTACTGCGGTGTGCTACAGTGTGCCTCGCTGATGTTCCCTACTGCTTTGACGCCTAGGTGGCTGCCACTGCGAGTGCTGCGTCCTGCGTGGGCGGGCGGTAAAGTGGTTGAAGGAGTGAGCTAAGCTGAACTGAGCGCGGCAAGTCGCGCAAAAGTTCTTTGGTGTCGATGTCTAAAAGCGGGACTAACAGCAAAAATTGCTTATGTTTTCATAAAATGAAGCGCAAACATTTTTTGACTGAAAAGCATAATAAAAGCGAAAACAACAACAACAGCTAAAGCAGAAGGATGAGAGCAGCAACGCGAAATTCTTTTCTCCTTCTTGAACTTCCCCCACAACAAGACTGTAATCTGATTTTATTATAATTTTGATTTTGCTTTCTTTTCATAAATTTTATAACAAAACTCGCAGAATCCGACGGGGCAAAAAACAATGCTAAGCAAAAACCACCGCCAATAATAATAATAATAATAACAACAACAAAAACTGGGTAGGGGAAGGGGAAAGGGGATGGAGAAAGGCAACGTGGCCACCAACTGCGCTGAACTTCGAGGGAGCGTCTTCTACTTATTTTTGTCAGTCGGCAAGCAGGCGTAAAATAATAAACGCGAAATAAAGTGGAAGCCCGCAAACAGGAAACCACACACACGTACACAAACACGTGCACACACACACACATGCACTGGAGATACCCGTAAGCTAACTGGCACACACATGGGAGTGTGTGTGTGTGTTGGGGCACTAAGCCAGGGCTACACGTGGTGCTGCTGCTACTCGTCCTTGCTTGGCGAAGCGTTTACACTGATTTTCGCTTTCAGTCAATTTTAAAGACAACTTCAAGCCGCATAGCTAACCAGAGTGAAATAACAACAGCAGCAACAACAACAGGAGCAACAACAACAATAACAACAAGGGCAGCCCATTTCCGTACTGTTACATTTTTAATGAGATTAAAATAGGCTTACGCAACACGACAGCAGCAATAACAACAACAACTCACACATCACACACACACATACACACACACAGAAGACACATACTTAATGCGTGTAGGTGCGTACTTAATGGCAATTTGGGGACTTGTGTTTGGTTTTTAAAGAGTTGTTCATCTTCTTCTTGGGCAAAAAAAGGTTAAAGAGCTTTTGTGTTTTCGGTGCTGTCAGGCCTGATGGGCCGCCGCCTTTGGGCAACCTTCCTTGGCCACTCATTAATCTGCAAGGCATTAATTTCTCACCGCAAAATCCAATCTAAATTGCATAAATCAACAAGCCGTAACGAAGGATGTGCGCTCTCCTCTGCGCTATGCCGAGGGGCCCGGCTCGCTGCCTCCTTCAACCACCTCCACCTACACCTCCACCTCCACCCCCACCCTCAGCAGTAATTGGGTCACTTGTATGCGAAAAAGCAGCGAACTGTTGCATGTAAACTACATGGAAATGGAAGCAGCATGCGACGTGGAGAAGATGGTCGATGGCGAATAGGGCGCACGGGGGCAATCGTATGGCAAAATGCGATGCAATCTAACAGCTACTTTGTCAAGCGGCAGCTGCTACAATAACTGCCGCAGTGGCAGCGACAGCAACAACAATCAGGACTCCAGCAGTTGCAGCAGCAGCCATTCGATATGCAGCGTCGATTGTGCGCTGCGGCCTGGCAGATTTGTGCGCCCTAATTAATTAATTGAAATTCATGAATTGCACATGCGACTGAAGTATGTGCGCCAGTTTGTGGCGCTGCAAGCTGCCGCGAGATGCCGCCGCCGCCAACGATGCTGCATTTTAATTGCGAGCAAAGCTCAATGGGCAGACGCCTCCTCCATCACAGTCGCCTCCGCCGACGTTTAAAACTAAAGCGTTGCTGCATATGAAAGAAAAGCTTAGCGAAAGCCGCCGCTGCCGTCGTTCAGCCAGCGAGGCGTGTTTTAATTTATTAATGGGAATTTATCGAACAGTGACAGCGACAGTGACAGTTCCAATTTTCGTAGACCCCAGCGACCGACCGGCTGCAGTCGGGTAAACACAAATCCAGTCTTGGCATTTGACCTACTGTGCGACTGCGACTTCAGATGCGGCTTATCTGTGCGCTGCGTCGTGCGGCGCGTCGCTTAGCGTCGCGTCGTGTCGCAGCGCGTCGCGTAATTTGGATTATTAAGTGGCACTTTATTTAGTAGGCGTGTGCATTGCCTTTTCCCAAATCGACAAAATATTGAAATTGACAGCGCGCTGCTCCAGCGCATTGGCATGTGGGAGCTGAAGTTGAAATTGAAATCGAAATCGGTATCGAACAGGTTCGAAGTTTCCTAATTTCTGGTTTTCTATTAGACAGCTAGATAGGCCCCTGGTGACCATTAGGCAAATGCCAGTAGCTCAATGTCTTTCGATTAAGAAATTCATTTGATATATTCGTATCACTTAACCCCAAGCGAATGGTATCGTTTTCGGGTGACCGAAAGCGACAGAAATAAAAGCGTCGCGCCACGAAAATATCCAACTGATTGTAAAAGTGTGCTGGAAATGAAAACGATTTCTTAATTTTATTTATATTATAATTTCCCTTTTTTTGTTTTTATTTTCAGCAAATAGAAACAAATCAGGCAGTATTTAAGATATATTTTTAACAGATTTAAAGGTTTGATGCTGTTTAGAAGAACAAAATAAAAATGATTTGTTGATGTTATTTCGTTTCTATTGGTTTTATATTAATACAATTCAAGCTTTATAAATGACATAACTTTAACAATTTCTTAGAAAATGTATTGCAATAAAAAATACCTTATTTTTTAAATTTTTAAGGGACGAAGATTTTATTTGAGTATTTATTTTGAATTATGATTAAAAATTAATAATACTTTTTCAGTATAAAATATATGTTTTCCAGCAATATTTTATGCAAACCGATACTGATTAAAGTGAACGCTTAGTTCAGGAAGTGCAAACAGAAAAGCTTAGGTGACATCGCAGTTTAGAGTCTATTAATATCCTGACACTGCTCCGTGCTAGAAATTTAATACACAGTCAAGTCAAAAATACGACTAGAATACTATGGATATAAGATAAAAGCTTTAAAGGAATTCCATCTTGAGAAGTACGCAAGTTATGCCAGCTATGCGGTGCACAGTCGACTCAACAAATATTTTCCCAATTGAAGGAGCATAATTTTTTCTGAAAACTTTGCGTTGCTTCTCATCTTTCAGTCGACGCAAGGAAACACAGTCGCAACAGCGCCAACTACGTGCAACAACTAGATAAACAACAAGCGCAACAATAACAACACAAGTCGAAAAGTTCGAAACTCTCTCTCGCCTTGGCCTTCTCTCTCTCTTCTCTTTCTGCCACACATTCTGCGCTCTTCCCATGCTAACAGGGGTTAATATCGTAAGTTTCGACCTGTTACAGCAAGTTTAAGAGTTGCCAAGTTTAAGAGAGCACAGAAAGAGAGCGAGTTCGAAAATGCGCCAGAGACGGCGTGGGAGTTGTTGTTGTTGCTCTTGCTTCTTTTATTGTCGTTGCCATAATAGTCGAAAGTCACGAACGCGCTCGTACAGAAAAATGTGGATGTGGTAGTGTATTTGTGCATGTGAAAATGTGAGTGAGAGGCATGTGCAAAAATCGCAGTTGTAGATGTAGGCCAATGGGTAGTCGACAACGACTACAAGTACACACGAGCACAGGACTACAAAGGCAAAGGCAACGGCCACAACAACAGAAGCAGCAGCAGTGGCAGCGACAGCAGTAAGAGAGGCAGCCAGCGCGGCGTTGTATGCCACACAAATGTTGAATAGTTGCGGAAGGTTATGAATTTCCGTGAGAAATTACTACAAGTAATATGTGAGTACGCCGTGTGTGGCACAGTGGTGCATGTACGTATGTATGATTAGCACATATGCGATTATGTGAATATTTATACAGGCACTCACACCGAGACACTTGCATACATGCACGTACATGCACGTACGAGTATAGAGGTATGTGTATGTGAGCCTGATTGCGGATAGTGCTCCTTTTGTGGCAAGAGCAGGAGCTGGAACTGGTGCTGCTGCTGCTGGAATTTGAATTGGTATAAGGATTGGGATTGGGCTTGGGCTTGGGCTCATGCATGGCCTGTTCGCTCGTGTGTGACCACGTTAGAGAGTCGGAGGCGTTGTTTCTCTTCCACATGCCCAGCGACCGTTTTCCACAGCCCCCTCAAACTAGCACTGTGTGTGCTCATGTGTGCAAGCTGATAACAATGTTGCACTTGCTAATGCATTAATTTTAATGCATTTTCGGTTAGCAACTCACGTTGGTCTGCTTAAAGTTCCGATTACCGCCCCCACACAAGACAATAGGTTAAGCAAGAGAGAGGGGAGAGGAGAGTGCTGACTAGTTCCAGCTACAGTTCACTTAATTATGTGAAGCTACTGCTGAGCAGCTTCTGTTCTCAGAAGGGCATAAGTCACAGCAAAGACTTGGAGTTATCCATCTTAGTTTTGAGGTGCCTTGGCTACATACTTATTCGTATTCCTTATTCCTTATCTTGCGCCACATCCCTTTGGCTCTCTGTCTGTCTTTTGCTGGCTTTGCTTTTGCCTGCCTTTTGCTCTTGCGTTTGCGTTGTGATCAAAACTCTGGCAAAGTGTCGTCCTCATCATTATCGCTTTTGTTTCAAGCTACCGCTTCAGCCCCAAGCGCTGAAGCGCCATGCAAGAAGAAGAAGAATCCTTTGGTCCTTTGGCGCCGGCCTGACACTTTTCTGACATTGTGCAAATGAATAATTGTGCTTTTCTTTGGCACCAGTGCAAGGCAGCCCAGTCGGGCGGGCATGGATCGGGACGAGATGGGATGGGACGAGCCAGGACGGGCCGACAGTCATAGCCCGACCACAACAACTGCACATCCGTTCCACATCGCTCGCTCAATGTCTCATCATCATCGTCGCCGTCGTAGTTGTCGTCAGCCTCGTTGCTCATTCGCTGGGCCCGTTGTTGTCGTTGTCGTTGTCGTCGGCATCATCATCAGCAACAGCATCAGCACCAGCACCAGCATCATCATCGTTCGCATTCGCTTTGGCATTCGCTAGAGACGCGCTTCGGACTGGTCTGGCCAGGGCTGTGCTGGGCCCGTCCGACCGCAGCCAAACAAGCAGCTAAACAGTCGCTTAGACAACAACCCGACGACGACGACTACTGACCCCTTTTCAATGACCATCCGCTGACTATAGCTGGCTATGGCCACAACCGGGTGCACTGGACACAGCGCCATCGTCCTCCTCCTGCACGCTACACTGTTTGCCCATTCATTTTGTTTCTGTTTGCGCTTTGATTGACGGAGCTACGCTGAGCTGAGCTCTATGTGCCGTTGTTGTTGCTGTTGTTGCCTTCGTTGCCTCGCTTGCCTCCTCTTCTGTTGCCGCGGCCGTTGCATGTCCTTGCGCTTGTCCTTTGCCAGCCAATGCCATTGCGCTTTCTCAGCGTTATTAATGATTTCTCTCCAAAGTTTTCGCTACATTTTATGCTACATCTTCTCGTGCGGCTTGGCTCGGATACTCCTGTTGTTGATTCTTTCTCTTGTTGTTGCTTCTTCTCCTGCTCTTGTTGTCGTTGTTGTTATTTCTGGCGTATTGTTGATTGTTCTTTTATCTCGTCTCTGTCAATTCGCTGCGTTATATTGCTGCGTTCCATTTGACTTTGGGTTTTGAATTTCCGCCAGCTCCCATGGGCAGTGGCCGTTTCTACGCCTGCATCCTCCTCCTTCTGGTCCCTCTCTCTCTTTCATTTCCCTTTTTTCCTGCTCCCGGTTCCATTTATGACCAACGTTTTGCGCTTAACTACCGAGTTTTGGGTTACCATGCGTTTCCCCAACAGCTTTTTGCACTCTCCTTTTCTCCTGCTGCCTTCCGCCCCATTTCGAACTGGCTTCCTTCTCCTCGTCCTCCCACAGATAAATACTTGTCAATCAGTTATTAATTGCTTTTCAAAATTTATTGAATTTGTGGCTGCAGCTCGTTCCCAGCAGGACTCGTCCGGCTTCAGTTCGTTGCGCTAGAAACCCATTTTTGTTGGCATTTTTTTGCTTCAATAGAGTTAAGAAGAGTGCATAGCAGAAGTCAAAAGGAAACCTTGTTTTCAAAGCAATTTCCACCGTATAAAGATGCAATTTCAGTTTAAAGACTGAAGCTGATTGGTATTTTTTGAAGGCTCGTTGATGACACTTGTAGTCTTAAACTCTGTCACACTCCCAGGCATATTGATACCTCAGCTGGAACAACTTGTAGCATTCTGGAGGCTGTCGGAATTCAGTTAAACGCTGCAACGGCCTCGAAGGCAAATTTCTTTGGCATTGCGACACTTTGATGGCGCAGCTTAATTGCATTTCTCCTCCATGTGACGAAGACAAGTGCGACGATGACATTAACGCAAAGTGTGTGTGACGCGACGCGTGCTTGTGTGTGTGTGTGAATGAGAGAGGGAACAAAGAAAGATACATATGCCTGTACTGACAGAGCAACTGAGATGGCGCCTAACGGGGACCACCTTGCCACAGCACTGAGTGTGTGCTGCACAAGAGGTAACGCTGTGCATGAACGCTGTGTGACCACAAAGCACAGGCATGGATACCAACACACACCTGCACTACACACATACACATTAGTATGGGGCAGAGTTAACATAGAACAGCGAAATGCAATTAGAAAATAGATGTGGCCAGGGGATGCCGCCGCTCATGATGCTGCAGTTGGTGCTGCAAAGCAGAGATGAAACCACAACAAAGACCACACAAAGGCTGCACAGAGAGCGAGCACTCTCCATTTCATTAAATGCGCTCCGATGTTTATTAAAATGCATGAAATACTTTCAAAAACAATGCCCGCTCGGGTTAGCACTTTGTTGTTGTTGCTGCAGATGTTTATGGGACAGCTACAGCAACAACAACAACCCAACTGAGAGTAATTGACTCTGCCTCATGCCCAAGCATGCAATTGCTATAGTTAAAGCCAAGCGAGAGTGCAGTGAGGGAGAGAGAGAGAGAGAGAGAGGAAGAGTGAGAGGGATCAGCTCATGGATTGCTTGCAACATGCAACATATGCAGATGGTCGCCTTGTTGGTGCTGTTGTTGTTAATGCTGTTTGCTGTTCGCGCATCTGGCAACATCTTGTTGAGCTGTCAAAATATGCTTGTTAACAACATTTGTTGCACCACCAGCAACAGCAACAACAACAGCATCAACAACTACGACCCCGAACAACTTGAGCAGCCTGAGCAGCGCTGCCTGCATTAGGCCAAACATGTTTACAAGGCATCAGCAACTTTTTAGTAGTAGAAGCTGCTTTCCATTTAGATTTCTGACAGCAACATTTGCTTTTTCTTCTTCTTTTTGGCCCCAACCCATTTTGTGGTTGCTTTACTTAGTTAAAAGCGACAAAAATAATCATAATAAAAATTGCCGTTGTTTTCTCGTCTCTTTAGCCTGGCATGTTGTTCAACTTTATCTCATGGTAAACTTTTCATAAATAGGCAAACCCAGATATCCGTACATAGTATGTATGAGTTGTGAGTGTGAGTGTGCAGAGTGTGTGTGAGCTGCCGCCTTCGGCGTGCGTTTGTCTAATAGATCAGCATCAGCAGCGGCAGCAGCAGCGGCGGCTGTGGCGGCAGAATTAGCAGCAACTGCGAGTCAAATGTGCTTTCAGGCAATTTATCATTTGGCCGCTGTCTGCAATTTCAGCGACTGGGCGGCGTTCATGTTGCAGCAGAAGCAGAGGCAGCAGCAACAGAGGCAACAACAACAGTCTCCGTTTCGGCCTCTGCCTAAGCATGAAATTCGAGCGACGTGCGCGCACAAGGTGTCTGCATTTCAACGCCCCACAGTCTCAGTCTCAGAGAGTCCGAGCTAGTCTCGCATGAGACCCCCACAGTACTTTGGCACTGGAGTAACCGCTAATGTTGCAGGCAGCAAAACGGCAGACGCAAAATGGCAAACGGCAGGCAGCAGCAGGCGGCAGGCGGCTGTGGCTGCGGGCAACTGACCAGCTTTGGCTCTTGCTTCATTTACACTAAAATTATTCAGCATAAATCATTTTAATGTTGCGTGATTTTTAGACGGCCATTTAGCAGCCCGTGAATGTCACTTAAAATCTGACACATTAAAAAGGCCAGAGACGAGACTGCAAGACGAGGGTTGCTCCAAGAGTTCAAAAACAGAATAAGAAACAGAAGAAATTTTGTGCAAAAAAAAGAGCCAACAAAAATAGTTTTTTCCAAATTGAAACATGTTCAATTAAATTGAAACATAGCGTACAAATTGCTTGATTTTATAAAAACCAGTTTACGTAGTTTTTGCACTGTGCATTTCTATTGTTTAATAAAAACACGTAACACATAAATTTGCCAAATAAACAATTTATATTTTACAGAAAAATGTCGAACAACACGAGCAGAACTCGTAAAAGAATAGAATTTCATATTCAAATTCAGTATGATGCCTGCTGTTGCCTGTTGTTGCACGACAAGAGAAACAGAGACGAGAACACAGCGACATACTTAGTACATAATACGAGTACACACATTATAATTACAGACGATGTGGCATCAACATAAACTTTTGACCGTGCTTAAAACCATCAGACAGTTGAAATTACGCAGATCAAAGCGCGTATGCACATACCACACTCACACACACACACACTTGCACACATGCACAAAGACAGACATATATTGCTGTATATAGAAGACTTATATGTCGTATATTTCCTTCACACACATGTGCTTTGAAGTTTCTCTCGCGAGCTCACTTTAGCTTGGAGTTGGCATTCGCAGGAATTACGTCTTTCAGTTCGCAGCACAAATGATACTTTGTAGTTCGAGTTGTAGTTGATATATGGCATGGCACATAGAAGTAGTATAAAAATTTCATTAGTATTAGCATCATAGAATTGTTATTGTTGTTGTGTCAGACAGTTTAATACTCCGCCATGGTATATGACTGTCAGCGACTAATGGCTTTGCCAACTTACGCCATCAACTTTGGGTCTGCAGCGTGATCTCTGTAGGAAACGCATTATGACAGGCGGCATGTGTTCCTTGTACATCGCATACTGGCGCAGCACAAATCGGCAGGAGCTAAAGTGCACACATTGCCCATCGTTTTTGTCGGGTGTCTGGCAGCTGTGCTCTGTCTCGATACATATAAATGTATTAGTTGTATATGTGTTTGAGTGTGTGTGTACATAATCAATGAGTGACTTACGTGTGTGGCACAAAGTTGGCAACAAGATGACGAGGCAACACGAGTACCAGAAAATCAATCGGAATGTTTGCCGCATTTTGAATTTGAAATTCCTTGTGGCAGCCGCTGCCAGGCAGTTGCGCGTTGATGATGTTTTAAAGTCGCGTTAAAGTCTTATGCGCTTAAAGCGAATGGAGGCGAGAACTAAACTGAACTCAGCATCAAACTGGGCAGCAGATTGTTGCTCAAGTAAACAGCTTGCCAGAGCTTGGGCAACTTTTGATAAGCCCCAGCGAGCGAGCAAGAGCGAACGTCGCTTATCAGCGGCGTGCAAAACAAGAGGCCAAAAAAATATGTACATAATATGTAAACAAAGGGGCACACACACACAGACAGACAGACACACACACACACAACTAGAAATAACTGCGGCATAAACACATGTTTAAGGCGGCGCGTACCAGTATGAACCTATGCTTGCTTGCGTCTTGGGCATATCTGGAGACTTCTCTGGATTCTATGGGAGTGGGCGTGGGCGTTTGGCGGTGGCAGGCAAAAAGCAAATGGAAATTTATTATACATATATGTAGATATATTGCCAAGTTGAAAATGAATTCAAAGCGTGTGGAAGGCAGCAGCTGTGCTAGGAAGCCATCCCTGAGCCCTCCCTTTTAAGGGAGCGGGGTATTTGTCGATGAAATTAGCCGACCTATTGCCTATAACAACAGTAAACAGGCTTATTGTCAGCTGCAGCGGCACAATTGAAGATTTTGATTTTGATTATCGCCAATTTGAGGCGCCTCGACACGGGAAACCAAGCAAGTTGCCAAAATTGCCTGTGGTTTGTAATGAATGTTGTCTGAAATACGAGTTTGAATATGTAAATACAAGAGTGAGTACAAGCACGAGCGAGTACTCATTACATTAAATAAGTCGACGGCTAATTGGAAATTGTATTTCGGGCTCAGCTCTCGAGCATACTCGAGCACAGGTCTTATGAAAATGATATCAAAATCAGGTACAAATTCAATTTCAGCTAACACGCGCTTGCATGCGTACTGTATGTGTGTGTGCGTATGTGTGTGAGTGAGTGCGTCTGTAGTTTTGTTGGCAAATTTTAATAAAAATGCAAATTTTTGTTAGTGGCCTAAGGGGTTTCCCTGGCACATGCGAAGCCAATAAAAATATATTGCTCGTTATGAACTTGGCGGCAGTTTTCGAAACCTGAGCGTTGCCCACCCCTTACCCTAACGAAAGGTGCATACACAATAGCGAGAAGAAAAAAAAAACTGAGGAAGTTTGACAATATCGTTTCGTTTATTATTGGATAAGTTTAAAGTTTACCCGCCTCGAATGTCATATCAATTTTCAGACGAGAGAGAGACACAGAAAGAGAAAGAGAGACTAGGAAACTCAAAATGACCCCAGAGCTGGGCAATTGCTATCTAAAAGCAGATAACCATATTTGTACATGCAGACAGACATATGTGTATAAATATGAGCTGTCGACAAAAGTTTGCCAGCTTCCGTTGACTGACGCATTTTACAGAGAGAACTTTTTTGTTTCCTATATATTTTCACAAGTTTTGCAAGCTCTACTGACGTGCTCTTAAGGACTTAAGGAAGAGAGCTCTGCGTATTAAAAAATATTCACATTTCTCAATGAAGTACTATAAACGAAAATGGAAAACTATTGCTAAAACTGTTATCTATATTCTTTTAAAAATAAGCAAAAATAAATCGAATTCTTAGACTAATGTTACTACTTGTTACAATGTTACAATCTACGCAAGCATCTTTTGAAATATATTAAATATTTGCCCAAAAACAGTTTATGGCTCTATCAATTAGGATAAGAAATTTCTTATGACATAATGACAAATTTTAATCGTCTATTTTGCAATATAATTAAGTTGTTTTTAACGTTCCTATTTGACATCCTACAACTTTCTATAAACACTTGACATAACGTGCCACGATATGTGGTTGACGAAATGATGACGGATTTAATGGACATCGAACCATTATCGAGCACATTGCAAAATATGGCAGCATGTTGAAAGGCGCATTGTTTGCCCATAAAACGCGCACAACATTAAATTTTCGAAGCCCCCGAAGCGTCCCTCTCCCACTGGCCTATTAAAATAACAGCCTGGTGAGGCTAACTACGACAGATCATCTTCTCTCCCACCCCCATTCGTATGCCCATTCCCATGCCCAGCCCTCCTCCATTCCACACGCGCGCCCCTTTCCACTCACATATGTAAACGTTTAAGTACGATATTTAGATATGTGTACAAAACATGCCGGAACCGAAGCATAAAAACCGAAATGCGCATAATAAAAAGCCATCATCATAGGCATAGCCATAGACCCTAGTCTGCCCCTTCCTCCCTCGCTCCTCCTTTTCTCATTCCCTTCTTCTCCTAGTGACGTTCCAGCGTTTCGTAGCCATAGCCCTTTTACAGATGTGCGATAAAACAACGCCCGGGCAACAAAGGGCATCGAAAATATGAGAGACAAAGCATAAAATAAAACACTTCGAACTTCAAGTTGACAATTTGAAGACGTCAATAAAGTTTCCAAAGCAGCTAGATGTCAACCCTGCCAGTCTGTCTCTGTCTCTATCTCTGTCTCTGTCTCTGTCTCTCTCTCTGTTGATGTTCTTGTTGTTGCTTTTGTTGCTGCTGTCGCTTGCGTTTGCGTTTTCGCTTTCTTCTTCGTTTTTCCCAATAAAAATTCTTTGGAAATCATTTAGAAAACGCATGCATGCACATCATGTGCACGCCCACACATCTCTTGCCCATGCCCCTGCCTCGGGCAGCCCTGCGCCCGCACAAAGATAAAACGCGTGTCAGACACGACACTGCAATGGATCATGTGTCAAATTGTGACTTGCACTTGCAGCAGTAGCAGCAGCACAAGCAGCAGCATCAGCAGTAGCTGCAGCAGCAACTAGTAAACCAGCAACCAGCAAACCTGCACCTGCAACTACTCCCCTGTATACCCGCTGTAGACGAGCTGAAGTAACCAGAGTATCCCGTATCCAATGCCAATTGGAGACGACTCCGACTAAGAGCCTGAGGCGACAAGGCAAACGGCGCACGCAAATGCACTTTCTGATTGCCTTGGGCTATGCTGCTCTTATCTGTCTTTGGGTGTTTTTTCTTCTGAATACCAAAGAGAGTGTGAGCCAGCCCGCAATCGGACTTTCGAGTGTTGTTGCATTGTCGTTTTATTTGATGTTCGGGCTAAAATGCTTTTATCAAAAATCGTATTGCATGCAAATTAGATTCCTCTCCCTGATCTCTTCTACTTACGCCTCGACTGTCGCTTTGAGCTGCAATCCAAGAAAAGGAAAGGAGAAAAAAACAAACTACTATACACGTTGCCTTTCATATGATGATGGCATTGTCGTTGATGCTGCTGCTGCTGCTGTTGCTGCTACTGCTGCTGTCTCGGCGACTACTTACAAGCGCTGCTACTGCAGCTGCGGGCCCGCTGATAAAGACACCGGCGACAATGCTGCCAAACACTGATGATTCAGACATTGCATCCAAAGCTCATTCAGCTGCTGAGATGCTGCGCTGCCGAGCTGAGCTGCGCTGCTGGTGCTGCTGCTGCTTACGAGTGAATTGTTGTTGCTGCTACGCTTTGGTCTTTTGTCGCAGGTCTCAATTGACTTGATAAACTTCTTCCTACAATTTTTTTCAATTCCATCGTACGCTTTTGCTTGTTAACGTCAACTGACTACACACACACACACACAAACACGCATATGCACACAAAAGGGAAATGCAGGCGTAAAATGAGTTCGCTTTTTCTTTGGACTCTATCGAGCACGTCTTATCTGTAGTCGCATACGTATATGGTCCATGACAGCGGAGGCTGAGACGTTGACTGAGCCAGAGAGGTTTGAGGAAGAGGCTGACGCTGCGGCAGAGGCAGTGGCAGGGGCAGAGAATGAGGCTGGAGCGGAGAATAAGGCTGAGGCTGAGGCGTAACGCCGGCTTAAACACACTCGAATGCATTTCCATTTCATGGCTATGGCTTCATTGCCGCCGCCAAACGTTGCTGTCGTTGTCGCTGTCGTTGTCGTCTGCCGCTTTGTCTGGTGGCTATGCGCCAACTCGGCGTGCCGTGCATAAGCACAAAAAAACAACAAAAAAACGAACCACGCAGTGCTGCTGCAGCGCAGCCACAGCCACAGCAGCCGTAGCTGCATTCGCTGTCGCTGTCTCAGTCGACTGTTGGTGTAATAGCGTTCATCGAAGCTTAAGGTGTATAAATCACACACAATGCGGTCTTTTGTAGTTGCAGGCACACTAACACACACACACATATCCCGCACATACACACACACACTGTGCTATCTCAGCGTGCCCAACGGAGGCTGCAGTAGAGGAAAAAAGTGCGCAGCGCTTAGATTTTTCGGATCTAAATCATTGGCCCCGCCGACATCGGTTCCGTTTTAAAGCCGAGTGCGACGGCGTTTAGGGGCATCTGTTCACAGTTTCCGCTTAGCATTTAAATAATAATAGAATTATAATTTATTTTTAACAATTTGTTGCACTGTTTGTAATCATTTGTTAACTGTCAGACGCTGTTGCTGGCTTGTTAGACCTGCGCTGCAGCAAGAAGGCGTTTAATCCGCTTAACAAAACACAAACTTGAGAAAATCCATAATACCCCTAGGCACACAAAGCCGGCCAGACGGCAAAGCCACTTGAGTTTTGCAGCCCACACCAGTCCCGTGCCTAGCCTAATGCCCTCTGATGAATAGCCAAAATATTTAAGAGCTATATTTAAAATCAAATAAACACATCTGCCAACAATCAAATGCTTGCTGTACTGTAAATTGAGCTTAGTTTCACTTTATTTAAGACTCTCGAGTGCCGACGGCAGCCAAATGGAAAATGCAGGCAGAGGCGGAGACAGAGATGGCGACGGAGACGGATACGAAGCTGAAGGGAACTGCAGTGCGGATGCGGCAAGGCACCGACCCACTCAAGTGCAAGTTCAGCGCCTGCCACAGGCAAGCAGCTTAGCCTGGTTTGAATTGGAATTTGTTTATGGCCAACTGCAAATGCAACTGCAACTTCAACTTCCAGAGTGTGGCATTGCGTGAACATGCCGTTGGCGGTAGGGGCGGGGGGATCACTCTCGGGCGTTATGGCGCCATGAAAACAAATTTGTACACATGTTTCTGTCATTTTATGGAATTATGTGCAATGCAAACGACAAACGAAATAAAATCATTTTCCTGCTTCATAGACCAGACTTATTCTTTTCCGCAACATTTGCCTCAGCAATGTACTATGGAAAAGATACGACTTGCAAATAAAATTAAAAGACTCTAAAAGAAACGATTTTTCAAATATCAAAAATATATTTAAATTCAAACCACTTTGAACCATCAAATATGAATAGCATAAATTTTACAAAGAAATATCGGTACAGCAAAAATCATTCGCAAAGAAAACCATTCCAAAATAAACAAAATATGTCAAACAGTTTCACGTTTTAAATTATTGCATCGAATTTCCTTTACTGTTTCGATTTAGAGAAACTTCAATAACGTTAGAATGAATATTATAATTTTATACAAAATCCGATAAGAATATGAAAGAGAAATATAAAACGAAAAGGCTAGTTGGTTTTCTATAGATTTTTCAACAAACAAAAAGAAAAATGAATCTCTCAATATTCCAATGAGTATAAAATAACGCATTCCAAATAAAATATTTATACAGCAACAAATTGAAAATGTGCTACTAAAGTCGTGTTAAATGCGGCTGTCGATAGACAGTTTAGACAGAACGTTTCCCAATAAATACTACGCCTGGTTGCTGTCTAATAAATCAGCCCATTAAAGTATTACTTTACAATCGGGGGCATAGTTCAAGAGGTTCTTATTGTATACCGAATGAAATAAATTCACATGAATCCAACCATTGTGCCGGCACTGAAGACGACAATGCCGCGGGACCCAGCTCTGTTTATCGTTTACTTCGCCAATGACAGGTGCAGCTGCCAGTGTCGAATCGAATCGAAACGTATCTGCTATATATCTATATCTATGTAGGTTTTTGTTGCGCCAGTGCGTGCGTAGCCGTTTGTTTATGGAATTTGAACTTTTGGCTGGCCCAAATAAGCGAATGCCTCACTGACTGACTGACAGACTGCCTGAATGACAGACAGACAGTGAGACAGAGAAGCAGGCAGACGGACTGACTGCTTGGCTGTCTAAACAAGCGCCTCACTCAGTCACTTAGCAGAGCAGCTGGTTCTGCCAACGGAGGCAGAGATAAAGACGCAGATGAAGCTGGAGGTGGAATTGGGAGACGGTGCCTGTGGAGCCGCTGTGATTGTGATGCTGATGCCAGTGCCTCGTCGATGCCGACTGTTTAAGAGTATGTTGTTAAATGCAAAAATGATTTCCTATCAAAACAAGCAAACAAACAGAACGAGAGGCGCACGTAGCAAAAGGCGCCGTTGAGTTTCTTGGTTTAAAATGCAATAACCAATCAAATAAATTGCCGAACAAAATGATTCAGGCATTAGGCCAACGCGTTGTCGACATTTGTATTATGGGTCCTACTTCGTTTATTCAATTCACTTGCTGTTGTTGTTGTTGTGCATATTATTTATTTGTTTTCATGTTTTTTGTTTCTTTTTTCTTGTTGTGTTTTTGATGATTTTGTGATTTTGTCGCAAATGTGTCTCATTATTGCGTGATATTTATTTAGGTTATGACTTAAGTTGTGTCACGTTCGCGTGAATTTATATCCAATATGTGTTGGCCACCATCAGTGCCTCCACCAACACCAAAATTCACGGACAGTGTTTGGTACCCAAAAATACCAAATAGAAAACGATGCCCGCACAGTGAGAGATCTAGCACGTTGATGTCGACTGCTGCTGTTGCTGTATGCGAGGGAGTATGTATCTGTGTCTGATTGTGCTTGGTAGAAAATTTATATGCAAATATTCACTGCACGTCTTGTGCATTGCATTCCGTCGCTCTGTGGCTCCGTATCTCCGTATAGCCACAGCAGGCCACTAATTGGACCCGACGGTCCACCGTCGTGATCGCATTTAAATGTGCCGATCAAATTGGTTAAATGTTAATAGCTTCTCCCCCTCTGGGCGAGCCAACGAGCCATTTGGGCATCGAGTTCGAAGTTGAATGCGGGTCGTGCTGTTTACCTGCGCGTTTCACTTGTGCGTATCATAAAAAAGCCCGAAAAAAAAACAAATATATGACAGGCATAAACTGAAATTAGCTGCCAATTTGAGAAACGTCGTCTTTGTTTCCAGCTCCAGTTAGTTGCATGTGGAATTGTTTTATATTTATTTGGCGGCATTAAGCCATTAAAATATACAAACGACATAAAATACTAAGTTACAATAAGCCATGAAGAGGCAGAGACGGCGACTCCAACTGCGAGAGTAATCAAATCAAATTTGTTTGGCTCTGTGATTTGCCCGTTTTTTGTGAGGGGCTTTCTTTGGTATTTTTCAGTGCAGCCTAAAAGCATGCCACACATTTTTCACAACAGCTTTAGCTCTGCAGCCAAATCCGCTGCACTTTTTCATTGGCTTCAAGTTTTTTGTCTATGTCTAAACTTATTATCGTTCTAGCTATTTATTTTATGGCACACACACACACTCGCACGCTTAGTGACACACACATAGACAATCGCTGCGTGAGATGGAATGGTAGAGCTTCTACAATTGTTTTCACATGCAAATGCAAACGTGTCCCCCTCTCCACTTCCTGCCGCCACTGCTCTCTCTCACACCATCACCATCAAACATTTATATGCAAATAGATCGCTCGCTAGTCCCGCTCCCATTCTCCTGCTGCCATAGCGAGCGAGAGAGACACACTCAAAAAGAGATTTCCACTAAAAGACAAATGCTACAATATTACAGGGCACTCTCACTGAGCGCCAGCGTACCTTGAGTGGCTGCTGCAAATGCTGGAGGGTTCGCAACGGTACGCCCGACTCTCCTGCCCCATGCCATCATCCTGCCTCTGCTTCTGCCTGCCATTGCCGTTGCCGGTGCTGACTTCTTGTCTGCTCTGCTACGCGCTCAAGTGGCAAAAAAATCGCTGAAGTCGCAAAAATTATTGCAGTTGGCAACTTGAAGCTGACATTTCACACTCACAAGCAGACGCAGCAGAGTAAGAGAGGGACACACACACATGCACGCACACACACACATACACAGAGATAAAGTGCGCGTGCGATAAAAATAAAGTGACAGCAAAAACAATTGCAAACTTGTGCAATTAATTAAGTGAAAAGTGCGCATTTCTCTGATGCAGTATTAGAAATTGACTTGCCGCCACCGCTGTCGCGTCGTCGTCACCTTGGGCGATGACTTTAAGTCGCCCTGGACGCCAATTTCCAATCTCTCCAGCCCCAAACCTCAATGCGAATGTTCTCACACGTGTTGTCATTTAAATATTTAAATATGCTGCTGTGGCAGCAGCGGCAACGACAACGACGGTAGCGCCAACAGTTGCTGCTGCTTGAAGTTTTACATGTTTTGCTGTCTGTGTTAAAGCGAAAACCAAACCAAACTGTTACCCCAGCAGCTTCAGTTACTACGTTGAGTTACGAGCATGAGAAGCGGCAAAAATCATCACACACACACAGTCACACACAGACTCTTATGCACACTTGTACAACCTTAGTGCAGAGTTTTTTCCTGCTTCTTCTTCGACTTCTTGCTGGAGCTGGCAGCTTCTTCTTTTATCAGACAAACTAAGCGCAAAATTAGTTTTTGAACTTTTTAAATTGGTTTATTTCATGGAGTTTTGATTTTTAGCACATTGCGTAACGAGCCCGAGAACTGCGCGCTCCTAATTGGCTGGCCGTGCTTGAGAATGGCGCGCACTGATGATGGCGACGACGACGATTGCAACTTGCTAAGCGCGCCGCCTTCATTAGCCGCCAACTGCGTGAGTGTGTGTGTCTGCTGTGCATCTGTGTGTATGTGTGTGTGTGTGTGAGTAACTACTCAATTTGCCAGACGACTTAAGGCGAAATCATTTTTTCAACATCTTTGGCTACACAATTTTGCAATTATTGTAATATGTATGGGCGACAGTCGACAGTAAGCGCGTGGCTCGAACACGCCTCATGCCACCCCACCTGTATTGCTATATATAGCTATATATGTATGGGTACCTGAATTTTATGACATTCTTTTTTGCTGCCAACGCTACAAAATGTGCAGACACACACACGCTCACACACACAGAACATTATACACACTCTTATATAAGCAAGGGAACTGAAGGAGGAGAATAGAGGGGGTGGGGGCTACTACGTGCCCATGCCAGTAGCACTTAATACCTTATAATTTGCTGTGAGTCGTTGCTTTCATAAAATATACTTTATGAACAATAATTCATATGCGCGCGTGTGTGTTTGTGTCTTTGTGTGTGTGCGGAAAGTGCATAAAAATCAATTTTTGCACATGAAACAGCAAAGAAAAAATGGAAAACTGGCAAGGCGGCGAAATAAAACAACAGCAACAAAGTCGCGTATACGACAGCGGAGCAACAGTGAAAGGAACAACAGCAACAACAGCGGCGACCAGAGCAACAACAACAATAGCAACAGAAACAGCGACAACGACAGCGACAACGACGTTGCATACTTCTCAGATGACAAGCAATGGATGAGGGAGGCGGGAGGAGGGCGGCGGCAATGGTGGGTGGTAGTTGCTGGTGTCCAGCGAGCAGCAGTTGGAGCTGGTCGAACTTGTAGGTTCAACGAGGGGGGAGGAGCACGAAATAGCTTTCTCGTATAACCCTCTTGCTGCACATACTACTTGAAACTGATTACATGCACAATTTTACCCCGCTCTTTGTTCGGCAATGGCAGCCGCGCCACATGGAAGCGAAGAGGGAGCACGGAGCATGGGATACGGGGCCAAGGAACGACAGGACACATTGCCGCAGCAATTGTTACCCACTTTTGTATGCGTATTGGTATTTGCGCATGGACATGCAAGTATTCATGTGTGCTCCATGTATTGTTGCATATATGTATGTGTGTTTCTGTATGCATTCCTGTGGCCATCTCTGCTCTGGCTGCTGCTGCTCCGATTGCTGTTTCCTTTGCCATGCTGTGCGCCCCCTTCATAGCAATTATTTCAACAAATTTAAACCTCAGCGAAATAATAAACAATTCGTTTTCAGATTAAAATGCAATTTTCATAACTTTTTGTACAAGGCACTGTGCCATTTGTCCCTTATTCCACCCACCCCTCCCGAAAACCTCACCCACCACCACCACTAACCCCCGCCAGAGCCCTCAATTACTACTTATTTTATTTATTCGACTGCCTCGTGCGCATTAATATTTCACAAGGTTTTTCCTACCGTTCAATTGTTCCCGCGTTGGTTTTTCTCATGTATGTGTTGGCAGGCATTTATCATGCATTTCCCAATTTACTTATATGTGTAAGTTATTATATATATATGTGTGTGTGTGTGTATGGAAATGATTTTATTGTTATTAAGAGTAGAGCATTTTCCGTGATTAAGCGAACTTTTGTTTCGCACTTAAGTGGAAAGTTTTCATCAAGTATTGCAGAACACAAACCCAACAGAAGCAACAGCAGCGACTGCATAATCAGCTGGGGAAAGTAATTCCATTAAGTCGAGCGATCGAATTAATTCATTAAGAATCCGTCCGGAAAGTGCCAAACCAGGCTGTGAGGCTATGGGTAAATATGAATGCGCTCTCTGGCTATGCTCTTAAGTGAATTTCAACACGTCACACAGTAGTCCAATTCAGTTTTGGTCAATATGTAATATAGAACCTTTCATTGAAATGGAACAGGAAGGTGTTGGGGAAATTAGCCAGATGACGACGGCGGCGCACACATTATGCCGTGCATATTTTGAGGCCATGTGGCGTCCATTTAAATGACATTTTAATGGCTGTTGGTTAGCTAATTAGGCTTACAATTAGCAAGTGACTTGGAAATGAGCAGGTTCACATGCACACGTCCCATACATATAAACCCACATGTTTCATGCTTGTCTAGGCTGCACAGCTTCTGATAGATATTTCACTTACAGCACTGCGCTGCGCTGGCTTTAAAGTCCCTCAATAGGGCAGGGCACTCAACATTTATTGACATGGCTTCCTGCTATGATAATGTGATATACGTCAACGTCAATTGGATTGAATTGGATGCTCGCAAAGCCAATAAGCTGCTATTCAATGGGGGATCCACCTACCACACTCGAACATGATTTATTGCCGGAAAAACAAAGACACCCCCTTTGACTTGTGCTTGTAAATGTACTTCGTGACTGCGGAAAAACTGACTAAACCAAGTCAATGGCAGCTTTACCAACATTGTATTTTGTATTGAATGTGCTCACTTGACAAACAAAATTGGCCGTCATCGCATCATATTGCGAAGGCAAAATACCAATGGGGAAACCAGGTTGACCACTCAAGCTAGACTAATAAGATTATCGCAATGTTTACAATCAAATTTATGGGAAACGAGAGCAACAGTCGCGCAAAACGCGACAGTGGATTACCCTTCGACCTATGTTCCCGTGTAGTTTAATTTGTTAAATTCATACACATATGCATATGCACATGCTTAGAAATTAATCCCGACAGATGGCGCTCTCGCCCGCCTCCCTTGTTAGCTGACAGAAGCACTTGGTTTTATGCTCATACTTTCTTAAATAACTTCTGTGATTATTAACCGATCAGATTGTAATTCGGAGACTACGTAGATATTTCATTCAGCTTAGTAAATGTTAAAGTCAGAAAGTTGTAGCTTTTATACAGCGCTTACAAATCGAGTTCTAAAATTAAATTTTTGATTAACGGGGGCGGTGGGCGTGGCACCTAACATTTCAAATAAACTTGATCAGCTTATAGTACACAGGAGTCTTCCTGCCAAATTTGGTAACTCTAGCTTTTATAATAGCTGGGATCTGTGCGTTCACACAGACAGACAGACAGACAGACAGACAGACAGACAGACAGACGGACAGACAGACAGACATGGCTTAATCGACTCGGCTTGTGATCCTGAGCAAGAATATATATACTTTTTGGGGTCTCCCACGCCTCCTTCTGCCTGTAACATATGTACATTTGCACAAAGTTAGTATACCCATTTTGACCATTTTCAATGGTCGAAGGGTATAAAAATTCTAAAAATGTTGTAAGGGGGGACCCTTTGGTCAAAACAAACACCTAAATTAAGGGTATTTCTTCGATATTTTCCACAATTTTCATCGCAAACACTTTTGACGGGACTTTTTATACTACTTATGACTAGCTTTATCAATTAAAGTCAAAATATCGCAATTCTAAATTTTGAAAAATTTTTATACTACTTATGACTAGCTTTAGAAATATAAGTCAAAATATCACAATTCTAAATTTTGAAAAATTCCAAAAATGTTGTAAGGGGGGACCCTTTGCTCAAAATAAACACCTAAATTAAGGGTATTTCTTCGATATTTTCAACAATTTTCATCGCAGACACTTTTGGCGGGACTTTTTATACTACTTATGACTAGCTTTATCAATTAAAGTCAAAATATCGCAATTCTAAATTTTGAAAAATTCCAAAAATGTTGTAAGGGGGGACCCTTTGGTCAAAATAAACACCTAAATTAAGGGTATTTCTTCGATATTTTCCACAATTTTCATCGCAAACACTATTGACGGGACTTTTTAAACTACTTATGACTAGCTTTATAAATATAAGTCAAAATATCACAATTCTAAATTTTGAAAAATTCCAAAAATGTTGTAAGGGGGGACCCTTTGGTCAAAATAAACACCTAAATTAAGGGTATTTCTTCGATATTTTCCACAATTTTCATCGCAGACACTTTTGACGGGACTTTTTAAACTACTTATGACTAGCTCTATAAATATAAGTCAAAATATCACAATCCTAAATTTTGAAAAATTCCAAAAATGTTGTAAGGGGGGACCCTTTGGTCAAAATAAACACCTAAATTAAGGGTATTTCTTCGATATTTTCCACAATTTTCATCGCAGACACTTTTGACGGGACTTTTTAAACTACTTATGACTAGCTCTATAAATATAAGTCAAAATATCACAATCCTAAATTTTGAAAAATTCCAAAAATGTTGTAAGGGGGGACCCTTTGGTCAAAATAAACACCTAAATTAAGGGTATTTCTTCGATATTTTCCACAATTTTCATCGCAGACACTTTTGACGGGACTTTTTAAACTACTTATGACTAGCTCTATAAATATAAGTCAAAATATCACAATCCTAAATTTTGAAAAATTCCAAAAATGTTGTAAGGGGGGACCCTTTGGTCAAAATAAACACCTAAATTAAGGGTATTTCTTCGATATTTTCCACAATTTTCATCGCAAACACTTTTGGCGGGACTTTTTATACTACTAATGACTAGCTTTATCAACTAAAGTCAAAATATCGCAATTCTAAATTTTGAAAAATTCCAAAAATGTTGTAAGGGGGGACCCTTTGGTCAAAATAAACACCTAAATTAAGGGTATTTCTTCGATATTTTCCACAATTTTCATCGCAGACACTTTTGACGGGACTTTTTAAACTACTTATGACTAGCTCTATAAATATAAGTCAAAATATCACAATCCTAAATTTTGAAAAAATCCAAAAATGTTGTAAGGGGGGACCCTTTGGTCAAAATAAACACCTAAATTAAGGGTATTTCTTCGATATTTTCCACAATTTTCATCGCAAACACTTTTGGCGGGACTTTTTATACTACTAATGACTAGCTTTATCAACTAAAGTCAAAATATCACAATCCTAAATTTTGAAAAATTCCAAAAATGTTGTAAGGGGGGACCCTTTGGTCAAAATAAACACCTAAATTAAGGGTATTTCTTCGATATTTTCCACAATTTTCATCGCAGACACTTTTGACGGGACTTTTTAAACTACTTATGACTAGCTCTATAAATATAAGTCAAAATATTACAATCCTAAATTTTGAAAAATTCCAAAAATGTTGTAAGGGGGGACCCTTTGGTCAAAATAAACACCTAAATTAAGGGTATTTCTTCGATATTTTCCACAATTTTCATCGCAAACACTTTTGGCGGGACTTTTTATACTACTAATGACTAGCTTTATCAACTAAAGTCAAAATATCGCAATTCTAAATTTTGAAAAATTCCAAAAATGTTGTAAGGGGGGACCCTTTGGTCAAAATAAACACCTTAATTAAGGGTATTTCTTCGATATTTTCCACAATTTTCATCGCAGACACTTTTGACGGGACTTTTTAAACTACTTATGACTAGCTCTATAAATATAAGTCAAAATATCACAATCCTAAATTTTGAAAAAATCCAAAAATGTTGTAAGGGGGGACCCTTTGGTCAAAATAAACACCTAAATTAAGGGTATTTCTTCGATATTTTCCACAATTTTGATCGGAAACACTTTTGACGGGACTTTTTATACTACTTATGACTAGCTTTATATATATAAGTCAAAATATCACAATTCTAAATTTTGAAAAATTCCAAAAATGTTGTAAGGGGGGACCCTTTGGTCAAAATAAACACCTAAATTAAGGGTATTTCTTCGATATTTTCCACAATTTTCATCGCAGACACTTTTGACGGGACTTTTTAAACTACTTATGACTAGCCTTATAAATATAAGTCAAAATATCACAATTCTAAATTTTGAAAAATTCTAAAAATGTTGTAAGGGGGGACCCTTTGGTCAAAATAAACGCCTAAATTAAGGGTATTTCTTCGATATTTTCCACAATTTTCATCGCAAACAGTTTTGTCGGGACTTTTTATACTACTTATGACTAGCTTTATCAATTAAAGTCAAAATATCGCAATTCTAAATTTTGAAAAATTCCAAAAATGTTGTAAGGGGGGACCCTTTGGTCAAAATAATCACCTAAATTAAGGGTATTTCTTCGATATTTTCCAAAATTTTCATCGCAAACACTTTTGACTGGACTTTTTATACTACTTATGACTATCTTTATAAATATAAGTCAAAATATCACAATTCTAAATTTTGAAAAATTCCAAAAATGTTGTAAGGGGGGACCCTTTGTTCAAAATAAACACCTAAATTAAGGGTATTTCTTCGATATTTTCCAAAATTTTCATCGCAAACACTTTTGACTGGACTTTTTATACTACTTATGACTATCTTTATAAATATAAGTCAAAATATCACAATTCTAAATTTTGAAAAATTCCAAAAATGTTGTAAGGGGGGACCCTTTGGTCAAAATAAACACCTAAATTAAGGGTATTTCTTCGATATTTTCCACAATTTTGATCGCAAACACTATTGACGGGACTTTTTAAACTACTTATGACTAGCTTTATAAATATAAGTCAAAATATCACAATTTTAAATTTTGAAAAATTCCAAAAATGTTGTAAGGGGGGACCCTTTGGTCAAAATAAATACCTAAATTAAGGGTATTTCTTTGATATTTTCCACAATTTTGATCGCAAACACTTTTGACGGGACTTTTTATACTACTTATGACTAGCTTTATATATATAAGTCAAAATATCACAATTCTAAATTTTGAAAAATTCCAAAAATGTTGTAAGGGGGGACCCTTTGGTCAAAATAAACACCTAAATTAAGGGTATTTCTTCGATATTTTCCACAATTTTCATCGCAGACACTTTTGACGGGACTTTTTAAACTACTTATGACTAGCCTTATAAATATAAGTCAAAATATCACAATTCTAAATTTTGAAAAATTCTAAAAATGTTGTAAGGGGGGACCCTTTGGTCAAAATAAACGCCTAAATTAAGGGTATTTCTTCGATATTTTCCACAATTTTCATCGCAAACAGTTTTGTCGGGACTTTTTATACTACTTATGACTAGCTTTATCAATTAAAGTCAAAATATCGCAATTCTAAATTTTGAAAAATTCCAAAAATGTTGTAAGGGGGGACCCTTTGGTCAAAATAATCACCTAAATTAAGGGTATTTCTTCGATATTTTCCAAAATTTTCATCGCAAACACTTTTGACTGGACTTTTTATACTACTTATGACTATCTTTATAAATATAAGTCAAAATATCACAATTCTAAATTTTGAAAAATTCCAAAAATGTTGTAAGGGGGGACCCTTTGTTCAAAATAAACACCTAAATTAAGGGTATTTCTTCGATATTTTCCAAAATTTTCATCGCAAACACTTTTGACTGGACTTTTTATACTACTTATGACTATCTTTATAAATATAAGTCAAAATATCACAATTCTAAATTTTGAAAAATTCCAAAAATGTTGTAAGGGGGGACCCTTTGGTCAAAATAAACACCTAAATTAAGGGTATTTCTTCGATATTTTCCACAATTTTGATCGCAAACACTATTGACGGGACTTTTTAAACTACTTATGACTAGCTTTATAAATATAAGTCAAAATATCACAATTTTAAATTTTGAAAAATTCCAAAAATGTTGTAAGGGGGAACCCTTTGGTCAAAATAAATACCTAAATTAAGGGTATTTCTTTGATATTTTCCACAATTTTGATCGCAAACACTTTTGACGGGACTTTTTATACTACTTATGACTAGCTTTATAAATATAAGTCAAAATATCACAATACTAAATTTTGAAAAATTCCAAAAATGTTGTAAGGGGGGACCCTTTGGTCAAAATAAACACCTAAATTAAGGGTATTTCTTCGATATTTTCCACAATTTTCATCGCAGACACTTTTGACGGGACTTTTTAAACTACTTATGACTAGCTTTATAAATATAAGTCAAAATATCACAATTCTAAATTTTGAAAAATTCCAAAAATGTTGTAAGGGGGGACCCTTTGCTCAAAATAAACACCTAAATTAAGGGTATTTCTTCGATATTTTCAACAATTTTCATCGCAGACACTTTTGGCGGGACTTTTTATACTACTTATGACTAGCTTTATCAACTAAAGTCAAAATATCACAGTTCTAAATTTTGAAAAATTCCAAAAATGTTGTAAGGGGGGACCCTTTGGTCAAAATAAACACCTAAATTAAGGGTATTTCTTCGATATTTTCCACAATTTTGATCGCAAACACTATTGACGGGACTTTTTAAACTACTCATGACTAGCTTTATAAATATAAGTCAAAATATCACAATTCTAAATTTTGAAAAATTCTAAAAATGTTGTAAGGGGGGACCCTTTGGTCAAAATAAACACCTATATTAAGGGTATTTCTTCGATATTTTCCACAATTTTCATCGCAAACACTTTTGGCGGGACTTTTTATACTACTAATGACTAGCTTTATCAACTAAAGTCAAAATATCACAATTCTAAATTTTGAAAAATTCCAAAAATGTTGTAAGGGGGGACCCTTTGGTCAAAATAAACACCTAAATTAAGGGTATTTCTTCGATATTTTCCACAATTTTCATCGCAGACACTTTTGACGGGACTTTTTAAACTACTTATGACTAGCTTTATAAATATAAGTCAAAATATCACAATTCTAAATTTTGAAAAATTCTAAAAATGTTGTAAGGGGGGACCCTTTGGTCAAAATAATTCAAAATTTTCAATGGTCGAAGGGTATAAAAATTAACTTAAAGGAAGTAAACAAAGGGTAAACTCAAGTAAACTCGACTGTCAGATGCTCTGCATATACTTTACAGACCGATACACAGTTACTATTCGGTGTATTCAGGGGAATTGAATGCAGGACAAATAAATAATTCATTCTCCATGAATTTCAAATAAAACTTTCAAACATTTTCGATCCGTGCATCTCGTCTAGACCATTTCAAACGCCGTAAATTCAGCGATTTACTCTTATCTTGTGGAATAAAAAACCATATCATCAACTGCTCAATTTTCACCTGCCAAATAAATGGGCAAAAATCCATTGATAATAGTCCAATCAACGACGGGCCATAATAGAATTTTCGCCCGTATGCAGCCATAAAATAAACGCTTCCCCATAAGTATGTGTAAATAACCGTGTTGGTAAATACTACAGACACATGTAAGTGCACACACACACATACACTTAAACATACACATATGCATATGCACACACATAAATTATACGGCAGACGATGGTCGTCGTCGGATGCTGTAATAAGAGTGCGAAAAAGGGTTAATTTATGCACTTCCAGCGTTAATGCGATGCATCTGCGATAGCCCATACTGCGTACAGAGTGTGCAGTCTTTTATCAGATTTATATATTTTAAGTGTATTTATGCTCGGCGCGATTTTATAATTTTTCTTTAATTTCAATTTTAAACCATTTGCCACGCATTTCTGCATTTATGCGTTTTAATTCGTTATTATAATTTTGCGACGCGACGCGAGTGAATTTATATTGTTTTAATTGCATTGCATGGTAATTTCATAATGCAACAGCAACAACTAATTACGCATAGTTGGAGTGTTAATATGACCAGATTCAAAACAAATATAGCCCATTCTTTATGATACCCTTACAATGGATAATCGCGATGAGTAACTAAAATCGAATGTCAGCCTAAATGAGTATAAATTACATTTGTTAATTCTACTCAAAATATGATTTTATTTTCCTTGGCAAGCGTATTCAGCTAGCGGTGTTTGCTGGTTAATTCTTCTTACTCATTTCGTTTTATGGCTGTTTGCGCAGCATAAAAGCCCATTGCCATTTTCCCAAATATGCAAAATTATAGTCCAAAAAATAGCGTCAAACCAATTAATTAATTCGTTGCGGCCATTTAATTAGTTGTCTTTGCCATCGCTATCACTTTCTGGCCCCAGGCCGACAATGCAAATCCGAATGAGTCAGCAAATTGTCATCAATTGATAATTGCAATTGAAGGCTTCAATCAACAATGGTTATACATAAATTTCAATGGTTCTTCATGTCGCAATCTCTCTCTCTTACTTTTAGTTTGCCCTCAAGCAATGTCTGTATTTATGTTTAAATGGCACTTTTCTTAAAAGGCTTAGACACACACATACATAACTACACATACAATGGATAAAACACACATACACACATAGGAAGTGCTGCCTCTTGACTGACATTCAAATAGACAAGCTGCCAATACGTGCAGCCGTTGTGCATAAAACTAAAAGAGTCAGCACTACCCGTAGACCCAGCCAGGCCCGTACCGTAGTCCCCCGTAGACAGAGAGAAAGAACATTGAAAAACCCAAAACGAGCAAATTTTTGTTATTGCATTTGAAAATGGCAGGCGTGGCCGGGGCGGGCGTGCACATTTGGGGCGTGTTGCTGAGCCCATACATACGATTGGATACCATTGTGCCCCTATACCCTGTAGTTATAACTTTAATTCAATTGTGTATACTAATTACCAGATTCGATTCGCAGCATTGGGCAAAAAACATATATTTGAATTGTGTTTCTATTATTTTCTTGTTATCGAAGAGAGATTGGCATTCATATTATTGAACAACTAATTACAGGCTAGCTTTAAGTCGACAACTTTTTCAAAGAAGATCTCTCACCAATGTTTTGTTTTTGTTGCTTTTCTTGTTGTTTTGTTGTCTTCGTCGCTTTTCTCTGGCCTGCCCGTTTTTGCTTTGGAAATGGCAATTGAATGGCCAAATTTCGTAAAATGCAGTTTAAGCTCACGTTTGAGTAGAGAGAAGAGACAGCTACAATAACAATAACAACTTTCCTTCAAGTTGCTTCCATCGGCCGTGTTGTCTACACGTGTCTGCAACATAGAGATGGGAGATTGGAAAATAATCGAATCACCTTTTAAGAAAAAAAATTCCTATGATACTAAAGACATTTTTTTGAATTGTATGTTTTAGGAACATGGGAAAGATTGCCACAAATAACTCTCGAAATATTTAAGAGCTCAACATTTAACATTTTTAAAAAGTGTCATCTCCACTGCTTGCCCTTTCCAACGTGCATTCTTTAGTGTAGTTGTTGTTGTAGTTTGTGTTCCTTTTTTTTTGGTGTTTGCTGCTTTGGCTTTGTGGTGTGTGATTTTTTGGTCGACTTATTTGGGCGGTTTCAGACGTAGCGGGGCGTGGCGGCTGATTGCAGCTGGTGCTGGTACCGGTGCCGGTGCCAAACTAGTCGTTGGTGCCTGGGGGCAGATACCATGCAGCGAAATGAACAGCAGAAGTTGCATCTGCAGCAGCAAACGCTAGCAGGCAGCCCACACACACAAACATACACATGCTCAAACAATCGTAAACATGCTCAGACCAAGTAGTATGAACTGCGGCGCATTGCTCATACGCTGCGTTGGCCAGATTCTTGGACAGCGCACACACACAGGTAGGCAAGCAAAAGAGAGCCAGAGTGAGAGAGAGCAACAATGGAAATTCCCATGCAATACCCCCAATGTATACGGAGTACAACAAGTCAGACAAGCAAATCATACGGCACAAAGCAGCGCAGTCAACCTCGATGCTCCAAGTTGTGTTAACTATTTGTTGAATATCATCTGCAAGCATCTGCCAGACTGTTCTCAGCAGACAGGGCATGTTTTTTTTGTATTTTTGCAAATTACCGCAAATTTTTGAACGCTGTTTAATAGGCAACTCACCGAGAATTCAGAAAAACAGTTGCTAATTAAAAGAGCTTCACTTAATTTTCTCCCTTTACTCGCATACTGTCAGCCGTCTACTCCTGTTCTCTATCTCTCTCTTTCTTTCTCTGTGTGTGCTTTGGGCCACTGTCAGGCACAGACATTGGCCGCATAGCTTAACAAGTTGTTTGTGCAATCCGTTGGGCAGTCGGTTAAATGCTCGTCATTTCGTTTGTTTATTGTGCGCAATGATTGCAGAAAGTCCCCTGGAAAAAGTGCTGTGATTGCGAACAGGATTTGACTTGGCCATACCTGCACAGTGACTTGTCCTTGCCCTGCTGGCAAGAGTATCTGCATCCTCGGGCATATGTGCAAATCGTGGCAAAACAAAAATCACATATTGCGCACACGTACACGTTTGCCTGGGGGCAGACTTTCCTCTCCACCATTCGCTTCCCCTCTTTCTCTGTCAGTCTGGTTTGGCATCGCATGCCATGCAATTTTTCCCAGGTAACAAAATGAATTGCCTGACGGGCAGCAGCGTCTGCTGTGCTGCTGCTGTACAGGTACTTCGGTACTTCGGCAACTACTGGCTGCGGCTCTCCGGCTGCGGCTGACAGTGTCGCATGCTCAATGCGCACTATTTGCTATTATTCCACTGATATTTTGAGAGTGCAACTGCCGGCCGAGCCGAGCCGGGTGCAACAACCCAATCGCACATACATAGCTATAGATGAGTGCAATTTACCGCTAACAATGCCATGCTCCGGTAGTTACAACAAATGTTAGACGCAGCCAACAACCAACAACCAACAACTAGCAGCAGCAGCCGCATCGTTGCACAGTTGCACAGTTGGGAGCAGGTTGCAGTGCGGCATGGCTAACTACTTGGTAGCTATAGCTTGCTCCCTAACGGCTAGCACATACACGCATACTAACACACACACACACTCAAACAACAGGCTACATATGTTGACCATGGAAATGCATAAATAATGCGCCACAGTATGGGGCACCAACATGGCCTATGACCAGGACAAGAATAGCAGCAGCAGCAACAGCAACGGCAGCAACAGCGGCAGCGACTGATGTTGCTCATGTTGTTGGTGGTGCTGCCGTGCTGCTGTAGTTGGCAGCGGTGCCAGTAGGCATGTTGCAGGCAAAGCTCTAGGCCGCGTCCCGCTGACCGTTGGCCTGTTGTTGCTGCTCCTGCTGTTGTTGTTTGGCATATTCGAACATTCACATCAGGATTTCCCGCTATTGTACTTTTTGGCTTTTGTTTATTTACAGTCAGCGCAAAAATGTTTGTTGTGGCCCGGACGGAAGCGTTGCAAGTGTGTGTGTGTGTGTGTGTTGGTCATGTTTGTCTAGCAGGATTTAGGCTAAGTAAGCCGCATACACCTGTCCACGCACACAAACACACAAACAACAAAAGCAACACACACACACAACCCAAACAGGCGGAGGAGGCAGGAGGCGAAACAAGCGAAACGGGACCGCATGAGCGACCAATTTAATACATGACGGCATGGTTGGGCATTCAATATTTGACTGACATTGTTGTTGGTGTTCCCACTGTTGTTGTTGTTGCTGCTGCTGTGTGCATCTGCTTAAACAAATGTCACGCGCGGACTTGACTCCAATTATTCATGTGGCGAACGTTATTAATTTGAAAGCATATTTATCACAAACGAAATCTACGCCACATGCCGTAATAAATCAAGAAACGTTTTTGGCCCGGCGCACACCAATACACCGCACCATATTTAAATCGCAAACACACAGACAAGCACCCATACACACATAGAAGTGTACCTGTTAAAGTATTGGGTGCGTCTACGACCAAAACGTGTCCACAAAGCGTGCTCAGTTTGCGGTTGCGTAGGCTGGGGCAAGCGGGACGGGTGTGTCGTCTGGGAGGTAGGCAGCCCAGCCATGTCAGATTCACATTTAAGCACGCTAACAGCCTAAACAGGTAGCCAGTCAGCTCATAGCGTCGAACCATGTGACAGTCAGTCAAGTCTCAAAATACAAAACACTCAAGGTGATATGAGCCTTTTTCGCGTCCTCTCCTCAATTGCTACGCCAGCAGAGCTACAGCCAGACCGTGACAACGATAAATACATAAATTCCCAGACCCATCCAGAGCAAAACGTTGACAATGCGTCATTCCGTGTCAGACTTTTCGGCTTCGGCTACGACTTCAAAAAAGGGCGACGAGTCAAGCCAGTTTCAAAGCGAAATGTATGAAATTCCAATTGTTTTTGGGCGTCGTTTGACGTTCTGCTCGACTTTTTCCCGACCAAATCCAATTGCAATATTAAAATCATGCCTCATGCGCACATACAAACATGCACACACACAGAGAAGAAGAGACCAAATACGCCCATTGGCGATGAGAGAAAAGTTTTGAAAACCCAGCGACAGTGTGTGGCAGCCAACTTTGCGGCTTTACTGTGGGGGGAAGGACTCTAAGCTGACTGCCAGGACGCGAGATGTCAATGGCAGCAGCAAATAGCCCCGCCTCCATTTCAATACTATATAGGAAAATGTCAAAAGAACAGCGACATAATCCAAGGACGGCAACCACAGAGACGCTGTATAATGTTTGATGCTTATGCTACTTACGCGTAAAGAATTTTCCCCAAAATGTCATTTACCATACGCGCGGGACTATACTGAAATACACATATACATCGATATATTCAATATGTCTGTGTGTGTTTATTTTTGGCATTGCTTGTTGTGTACTCGACTTGTTTACTCAAATTGCCTAAACATGATATATCATATCAAGAAAACGGCGGCACAATGGAATGATAACCAACATTTACTTCCTTTCTTCTGTCACAATTCATACTATTAACTTCGATAGAGGTTTATTATAGCTGCATATTCAGTTATGTTTTGCAGAATTACAGTGATATATAGTCAGGGTTGGCCTGTTGTAATTATGTAGGCGAACATCAATTATAAATCAACAGGAAAATCAATCGAGCAAAAACTTATTGCGGGCTTGGCATTATGGAGTCACTATTAATTATTTACATGGTCAATCAAGTCCACTTGTTGTTGTGTGCTGCCAATGCTAGTTGAGTTCCGTAATGCATTAAATTTTTAAATTTTCACCAAGTGCGAAACATGAATCCAATCTGACTGTCTGCCCGACTAACTGATTGACTGACTAACTGACTGACTGACTGTCCGACTGTCAGTCTATCTGTCTGTCTGTCTGACATTGTGGCAATTGCCTTGACGACACTTGGTGACGACGACGACACTTCCGTGCAATTGTGTACAGCTTTTGGGTTCCGGTGGTGCTCGGCCCGAGCGTACGCCACATTTTTATTGGCCGTATGCGTGTTGTCAGGCAATGTGTATGAATATTTGCGGCAATTCTTATGAATTTTCAGGCACGTCGGTGTGTGTGTCAGGGTCTGGGCCTGGTGCCCGCGATACATACACCGGAACAGGACGTAAGGACGAATCGACTCCCAAGCGCCGTTATTATGGCAATTTTACCACATGATGATGCGCTCGGTTATTTGGTTATTTGGGCAAATCAAGCAATTTATTCGCAATTGTCGTCGACACCGCCATTCACTGCAATTGTGTGGAAATCGATATGCGTTGTTATTTTAACCGTTCATTTCCTTCATTGCCATTATACTCACACTCGCACACCCACCCACCCACAACCGTTGCCACACCCACACACTGCAACACACGCAGCCCCTGCAGAGCTGACTTCGCTGGCGAAATTTGATTTATGCATATTTCCATATGATTTATTTCATTAGCATCATCAAACCGAACCCCAAAAAAAAATGCAAAACGACCGTCTGCTACTGCTGCCTTTGACTATGCCCGGCATAGTCTACCCACCTTTACTCGCCAGCCAACGTCGCTTTTTTAATATTTATTTAAACATTTGTTGCAGCTTCCGTTTTCATTTCTCGTCTGTTACATTTGAGTGATTCAAACTTGACGGTTGCCTTTGTATACATTTTTTTCCGCCTCATTTGATCCAGAGAATGAAAAGTTTTCATGCACCCAACATCGCCCCGCCTCACTTACCCGGCAATCAGCAGCGGAAAGCGACAGAGTGTGTGAAAGAGAGAGAAGGAATGACAAAAAGGCAAAAGTCTCGCAGAAAACGCAAAACTTTTGTTAAGAAAATATGAATTTGAAATGAAAATATGCTAGAAATGAATTGAAACCGTAACGGTTTGAGTGGCCCCAACGAGTCTTTGCACGAGCGAGCATCGAAAAAATGCCAATCCCGCTGCCGAACTTTCCACACCCCTTTCCCCTTCTCTCAGGCAGCACACAATGTTGCAAATAAAACAGCGCATAAGAAACAATATACAATAAAAAGCAAAGAGAATTGAGCCGGCAAGAGGAGCAAGAGGAGCCTGAGCTGATGCTGTTGCGGGATTTTTGGAGCAGGAGCTCGCTGCCTCGCCTGCTGCCCGCTTTGGCAGATGGAAATGAAAGGCAAACACGATTCAGTTAACGAGTGACGAACGCTATTGCTAACTGGGGACTGCTTTGTCCTGGACGCTATGTGAGTGCGCAACCTAGCAACGTCTATTGAAAATGTTGACTGGCCCGACTGACTGCCCAGCAGCTGACTGGCTGACTGCCCAGCACCCGGCTGACTACAGATGGAACTGGACGAGCAATCGTGGAACGTGGACGAGGAGCGTGGCAGTTCTGGCACCGGCTGAATGATTGCCTTGCTTGCCGTACTGACTGACTAACCAATGAACGGCTGCGAAATGAATGACTGAATGAATGAATAAATGAACGGATGAGCGCTCCTCTACAGTTGGTTGCATTCGCAAACACACACACATAGACACACAGACAGACACAGCAGCGCACATATACACAGTTACGAACAGTAAATTCTCGTCGGGCAAGTCTTTATTGAACTTGGCCGTAACCGTCGTCGTTCGGTCAATACAATAAAGTTAGTTTTCCAAATCGGCTACTTTATTGAGCGTAAGTCTTTCTCTTCCCTTACCCCCCCCCCCTATCTCTCGCACACACATTCACTCGACCCGACTATATTATTTGATGTGGCTTGTTGGTTCATAATCACGAAGTCAAGCTACAGGCTGGAGTACATTTATATTTCTACATCAACGGCCGATAAAATTAACTATTTTGCCAGAGAGCACGTAATGGGCGCATCATTTGCTATTGGGCTTACAGGCAGACAATCGACAGACAGAAGGAAAGGCAGACACGCTGACAGTGCGACTGTCTCTGTACATTTCCTATTTGAGTGCTTTAAATTGCCATAAAAAATCGCTATCTGCTGCCATCATTTTTGTCTATTATGGCTACTGCTGCTTCTGTTTTTGTTGTTGTTGGCGTTGCTGTTGAGTTTCTGCCTGCCACATTTCTACACTCAATTTGTACAAATTTAATTGTCTGCCGCCTGTGGCAGCAATTGGCCGACAGCGTCGCTCTTTTCCATTATTTTATATATATTTTTATTTATTCTGTCTGTTTGTTTGCTTGTCTTGTTATTGTTGTTATTTTGATTATTTGTTGCTTCTGCTACTGCTACTACTCGCTTTGGTCAACGTTTGACGCCTGACGCTCGGCGGATGAACCTTTTATGGAGTTTTATTTATTTACGATGCGCCCTTTAAATCAATGAAGCATACCGTTAGGCGCTGTCGCTTAAATTTACGCACAAACATCGCAAGCCAAGTTCGTTTTCCTCGCTTTTTTTTTTCGTCTTTCTGTTGCTTTTTTTCTCGTGCTACTGTGCGCTAACAACAATCAGCTAGTAAATCGAATTTCTTGCCTAAAACAACAATAACAACAAGGACATCGCAAGTGGCAGGGCAACAAAGCGTGGCAGCAACATCAACAAAAATAAATACAAATACAAAGTCGAACTCGCCTGATGCTGCTGCTGCTATTGGACGCTGGTCAAACTAAACACTGCGTTTGTTTTAGCAGCTTCCGTTTCCTGTTGGCAGCGGCAGCATAGACAGCAGCAGCAGCAACGCATTCATCCATCTATCCACATAAGGGGCGAACTAACCTACAACTAAACATACTATACGCATGGCCATCCATCTACTATCATCCATTCATCCATCCATCTATCCAACTATTGAGGCAAACGTTCGACCAGCGCCCGCTTTGCTCCGCTTTGACAAGCGCCGAAGCTTCCTGTGCCCAATCCCGTTCCGTTCACCACCAACCGCCTACTCTCCTATAGTTCCCCTTGTTATCCTGCTCACTGCCTGCCAATGTTCCCGGGCGAAGCTAAACGCATTTGTTCGAAGCTTGTTTAGTTTAACTTTAATTGAATTTTGTGAATTTTACCTCCCTCAACATAACCCCTGTACTACTCCCGTTCCAACCCACATTGACTGTCTATGCTTTTTCTTTCATTCAATGTGTTGTTACAATTCCCCATTGTTGTTGTTGCTACAACAGTTTTCTTAGAGCTTTTTTATTTGCTGGCCCTTTGGCCACTCGTCCGACTGGCAGCTGGTGCCACTTTTATATGGCTGAATTTATTATGGACAATAACAAAAACTGTAGAAAACTCTTGCCCACGATGAGAAGGTGAGTAGGGGGGTCGTACGCCAAGTTAGGCCGCCAGTTGCTCGCTTATCCTGCAATCCTACAGGAATTGCGCTCACCTTCACCATATGGTCAATGGCACGAATTTTCCTCGTAAAATGGCTTACATAAGTCGGCCCGGTACGGTTCGTCTCGGCCTCAGCTTACCTTTTTACCAAGCAACTGTGAAATTGTCTTGTTTTGCTAGCAACCCTTTATTGTTGATTTTTAACTAAGGCCAAAGGCAAATGCGCCTAGGCCCCGGCGTGAGCGTAGACAGCGGAGGCGGGACTGTCGGACGTGGGATTCGGAATTCGACGCATACAAAATGTGAATTCAATTTTTATGTCGGACATTTTAAATAATTTGTGTGATTTAATTTTTGGGCTCCACTCTAACTGAGCCAATAAACTGCTGCAAAAAATGGCATACAAACGTGCTTATACGCTTGATTGGGGTTGAGATGAATGAGAATTCTGTTGGGCGTAGAGGCGTATACGTAATTCCAGTTGGCGCAGAAAAGCCGACACTGTTATCGAACGATGACAACATAAGCCGCCTTTGGCCTCTCCCATTCTCGAAGTCAACGATTGAATTATATACATATGTGTTTGCGCACAAGTAAACTTACCTATGAAAGTAATCGTACGCATAAAAAATAATAACAGAAACAAATTAGCAAAATATCACATAATAAATTTTTTTTCCCAGAATTGTCGTTTTAATCATAGAACCTACAAGTTTATTAAAGTCAATCAGATACCGTTCCCAGTCAAACGCCTTTCTGAGAATTATCCTTTCTGAACATTTCTAAGATTTAGTTATATTATATGAAAGGCTTATTAATACCACGGAATTGTAATAATGGCATAGAGTGCGTTTACTTTTGTGGCTCAATAATAATCACGGTCAGCGATTAGTAGCTTATACACAAACACATACACTTACACACTCTTACGAACACATATAGATTATGCTCTTTGTGCTGCTGTATAAATTATGTGTTAAGCTCCTGCCGCCTATCGATGCGGTCGGTTTACCGTCTGACTGGGAATAGAAATTTATCTAAACCGAAATAAATTTAATCAACCGCAATCGGAAGTATTCGAATAATAACACAATAAACAACAGCAATTAAAATATCAAGCATAAATCATTTACAAATTTACAACAATTGTCATGAAAGCCAAACAACGACAACGGCAACGGCGACGGCAACAGCAACGACAAAACTGCATGCAATGCACAAGGCACAATGCAAACATGTACAAGCATGTGTTTAGGTGGGTGTGCGTGTCTGCCTGTGAGTGTGTATGTGTATCTGCATGTGGATTTGTGGTCAGAAAAGTCATAAAAAGCGTGCAAATACTACATCTTTCTATGGCTCTATGTCTCTTACTGTTTGTGTGTGTGTGAATTGCAAATCAAACACACGGTACAACATGCCACGCTCACTCCGACAAGCGTTAGCGTCTGCATAAATTTGTTGTACTACGCATAAAATCAAATCAAAATTCAACGGCATGTGACAATTTTATGTCCACAAAATTATGTATTTGTTGAAAACACACACAAACAACAACAACAGAAACAACAATCGAACATGGCAAAACAACAATAACGCAAAGCAATGAAAATAACCACAACGTCAACAACAACAACAACGACAAGAACAGTAGCAACAGCAACGCCGACTGAGGGCAGCCAACGAGGACATAAGCAATAACAGCAACAGCTAAAATAGCAACATGAGCAGATTATAATGAACAACATATTCGCACGGCCGCACCCAAGCACACACAAACACACAGACACAAGAATAGCACACGCTTCCACCTTTTGGGCTGAACAGTCCCCACTTCCTTACCACACAAATACAGAAGGGAGCTACAATAAAGCGTCACGCAACAATTTACGTGTTTTGACACTAATACAATACAAATTACAATACACGCAGGTATAAACACACACGCATACATAGGTACTGGACATCCACTTGGCTATGTTGTTAAGAAACAGAAGTTTATATGCTGCCACGACGTTTACATGCTCCATATGAAATGAGTTGCCGTTTTCCCCAATTTTTAAAGGTGGCCAAGACTCGTGCAGTTCATAAAAACTCGGCCAACACGCCGGGATACCTTCTAGCTGGTGAAAGTTTTGAAAACAACCTTAAGCACATATTTAACTAGCCCTACTAACGCATGATGGGCATGGTTCAGGCGCCACTCCAGCAAAAAGAGCCACACCTCAACTTCAAGACATTTTCGGCCTCGTCTTTTATCTCTGACCAATGGACAAAGTGGCACAAGCACAAGGCAATGTCAAAGGTTGCTCTGGGGAAATGGCCTCTGCTGTTGTTGGGTATTTAATGATGAATTGTGGGGCCAGAGTCCGTGCAAACGTTTCGTTTGACATTGACATATTTTGCAGCGCATAAAAGTATGCTACATATTTTGTATATCATTTATTTCCATGTCGAGAAGAAAGTGATATATAGAAGGAATCTTTAATAAAGCGAAAAGCAATTTAAGGAAAAGCAGAATTTAAATGCATGCTCAGCAGCGGCAATGCGAGAAAATTTTACAGTTCCGGAAGGTTCGCTATGTGTAGGCAAAATTAATAATTCGATATGAATAAAATTAATACAGATAAATCGATGAAACAATTTCACCTTCTGTATAAACTTCAAACGGTAATTGCACCAAGCTCCTTCCATGCTCGTTAATCAAAGGTAAGCCGCAGAGCAGCATATGGGGCCAAAGATGGGGCAATAAAGCAGAGCCCACAATATGCGCGTTAGACTGCAAGCGAATTGATCATCCTCTGTAATAAGTGGCGCTCTCGAATTGAATTAGCTCTGGTTAACTATGGCTCTGCTTCGGCACTTTGCTGCACTTGTGCAATGAATCCAAGAGTGAAGAGGCGAGGAACAGCGAGTACTTCACAAGTGTTTAACTTTGGGGGTTCTTGCAAATGAAGTCAAATGAGGATACTTACAGATTTGAATATTTAACAAGAAGAGGCAACTTTATCAGGGCAAATATTGAGGAGCGTATGTCAAATCGTTGCAGTCTAATCTGTTTGAAGCTTACGCAGTGTGTGTCTGCCCGTCCGTATATATGTGTTTTGAAAGCATTAAACTATTTTATATCAAATTTGCTGTTCAATGCAAATATCGAACGTCGGGCCAGACACACACTAATTATAATTGTGCTCCACATCTGTGAATAAAAGCAAACACCAATGCGGGAAAGAGAACAAGAGAACGAATGGCAGCAAAACTGGCAAGGATGCAGGCAATGAAGGCGTTGGCGAGGTCACTATTAGTAGGCTATAGTTGGTATTGCCGTCGTTGCAAAATGTAAAGTCCTGAGGCAGACAACTCTGCTCCTTTGTCTCTATGGTTGAGCTAGGCGAGGCTGTTGTGTAAGTGAGTGTAATCATGTGTGCAACCATTCATATGTATATTGACAGATTGAAGGATTATCAATTGCCTTTTAGGGGAAGTTCTGAACGTTCTGGTCTTTGAGCTCATCTCTTGTTGGGCCTCACTGTCAGTGAGCTACACACACACACAAATTAAAATATATATGTACTTACAATCCTATTGTAAGGGAACGCGTATTCAAATTATAAATGATGAGAGAGCAGCCTGATTTGGCTGCTTTGTGTAAATATATTTACAGTTTATTTTGTGGATTTCCGGTTGCAGACAAATCAAAATTTCTGCTCAAATGCGCAAAATGGCAGTCAACAAATGAATAGAAATGACTACAGCAACAACAATGGCAGGAACAGCACCAACATGCATTGCGGTTGTAACGCCCAGCATGCAGCTCGCAGCCTCCGCTCATGTGACAATGTGACAAAACCGAAGCCGCAAAGGACAACACAGCATACGAAATTAGTTGTACAACTGCTCCCCATGAAATTGCAGATACAGACACTCTGTCACAAATACACACACACGCATACACCAACTAAGTAATGGTCTCTATTTCGCAAAATCCTTGACATTATCTGACCATTGTAAAATTCCTAAATAAAAGCAGTATACAACAGATGCAGAAAAATTAACTTTTCAATAAATGTCATCTTGTCGGAAACCAAAGATATGCATTGCGAGAGAATAGAATTAAAACGTGATATTTTCCTGATTTATAAAAACAGAGATGAATGTTCTGTGATTTACAGACTAATTAAATTAAACAAAAACGGGTTTAAATTCTTACTTTTAGAATGTGTCTATTGGTATATTCTTTAAATGGATACTGAGAGTAAATCAGCAATAAAAATGTGTTTTAAGCTATACCCAACTAACGCCATTCTCCCATGCTAAGTTCGTTTATACTTTAATTTTCATGCATGCGCAATAAACCTAAACTCTAAGTAAGAACACACGCTAAAAGTATACAAATTATTATTTTATTATGTATATTTTTGTAAATGCTCGGTAAATATCAGATAGAGTAAATTTTTTTTAGAATTCAGTCAAAAGCACTCGACAAACTTCTTAATTTCAAAACAAAAACGTAAACTTTTTCAAGCAGAATTCTCAATTGACTGCAACAATATGCTCTCTATGACAAAGTTCTGTTGCGTTTGCCAACACAGTTTGCACATTAGGACTCAGACTCGGACAGGACAACCACAAAAAGCTGTTTAGAAAATAAAAATGTATGATAGGAAAGTAAAGTTCAGCCCGTTGACTACCTACCTACCGCACTCACGTATCTATATTTTGGTAAAGCCATACACCTTTTACCGTCCCCGTTACCGTTCGCATGTTGCAATTTAAAATATGAATGTATAAAGCACGAGCTTCCCAAACCTGGACAAGTTAAACTTTTAGCTATGTACATTAAGCTGGTCTGAGTAAATGAACAGACAAACAACAGAGAACAAAAACGGGAAAAACTGTTGAACTGAACAGCAATATTACGGCTACATACTTCAGCACTTCAAGGCAGTCAGCTCACTTTACTCTCTCTCTCTCTCTCTCTCTCTCTCTCCTGTTCCAAGGCCCATTGTCCCTTTTCTGCTTGGAGGGGGCGAATGTCGGGCTGTGTTGGCAAGTTTATTAGCTACGCTCGATACAACATTGATGATTGGCTGCTTAGCTCCTTTGCTGCTGCTGCTTTGCTGCTGCTGCTTTGCTGCTGCTGCTTTGCTACTCTGCTGATTTGATAAGCGCATGGGCATTAAGCTGACAAAAACTGTAGCTAACGAAAATGAGAAAATGCTACGGAAAGAGCAGATAGCAAAGGCACTAAGGCAGAGAAGGCGGTGGGCAAGCAGCGAATGCGCAAATCCTTTAACACGATATTAAGACACATAATCCTTGACAAGCCGAAATGGCAATCAAATATGCTAACGCTTGCATTTTGCGACAATCCAAGTCGGATGTCGATTGACAAGTTACGATTTCAAAAACCCTGGTAGGAGTGGCATTTGTCTTCTATATAGATAGCAAAGCTTTTTCTTTGCTTAGCTTAAGCCTTTGGGCATTTGCTTATCGGGCAAGCAAAAAAGGCATAGCATACTTATGAGCGCGTTCGTTTACTCAGCTGAAAAATGTGCTTCAAAACCGGCATTAGATAAATGAAATCCCATGTAAATCCCTTCGTTAGCTAAATCTATCACTTTAATTAGAAACGCGCGCACACAATCGCAAAATGGCGACCGGTTACGGTAGCAAATGGCAAATGGCTGTCTGCAACCGTTAAATAATTACTCGTATAACCTGGGCCCATTGTGCTGGCCGCAAAAGGTTGAACGAATGGAAATGGAAAATTGTAATTACATTTTCAGCACATTGCAGATTGCTGTTTTCTATAAATTAAATTTCATTTCCCGTTTGCTCTGGCTCTCTCTCGTGCTGGGTGGGCTGGCCCACTGACTGCCTGGTTGGATAGCTGCTGTATGACGACTGAGCCCTACCGGCGTGGTGGCTTTGCATGCACAGCAGCGCCATTAAACAGCAGTTTCCGGTTTACGCGCTTTGAGTTTCCGCTTCAAACACCGCCAACAACAACAACCTCAGCAGCAGCAACAACAAGGCTTGCTGCTGATTGTTGCTGGTCCAGTGGTGCTTGCGCTGCAGCTGTTGCCGTCGCTGCTGCTGCCGTAGCCGTCGCAGTTGCTGCTGCCGTGGTTATTGTGTTCGCCTTTGTTAGAATCCCGTTATTATTTTGGCACATAACAATGCCGCGCCACTGCGGTCGTAGTCGTCGTCGTCGTCGTCGCCTTGCAACATCTTTAATATAAGATTCAATTCAGCATAAAGGCCACACTGCGCTGCCGGGACTAGACCGAAATACTTCTTTGTGCCGCTCTGCGCCTCGGCTTGGAAATCTGTGGCAAGCAGCGTACGCACTATAGCCACAACAACACAATCCAATACAACCCAATCTAGGACAACACAACAATATAACAGCCAACAACAACAATAGCAGCAGCCGCAACAATTACAGCAACACAGCGCAAAAGCAATAACCAAGTTACATTTCTATTGCATGCCAGCATCGCCAGCCACCAACACACCAGAAAGCGCGCACACACACACACAGAGACCGAACACTTTATATATATTTTTAATTAAACGCAAATCCCTTTGGCACCAAAAACACGCAACGCGCAGCACGCGCAACTGGGGCAAGTGCGCTCCGGCTGCAAATCGCAACGACAGCTTCAAGGTTAAGGAATGCGCGACTTTAACGCACGCTGAGAACGCTTTGTTAAGCCGCGCTGAAATTGCCGACTTATGAAATCCTTAGCTTTGCCACGCCTTGCATTACGATAATTAAAAAAAAACGGCTATGTGTTTTGCATTTTAACATACCTTTTTAGAAACAACCGTGAAGATTTCTTTCAAAATTGAAGCAAAGCTAAGTCAATCATAAAGGACTTATTTCACGTTTAGTTTATTCAAGCTTTGCCGTTTTTTATTGTCTTGACTCCGGAGTAGTATCCTGGAAGGTTCTTTAATGATGCCAACCCAGCTAGTTGGAGTCCACTTCCGCCGACATTGAACAGATTATAAGGCATGTCTGGCAGCACCGGCAGTGCACATAGCGCTATGAAAGCCCAATTAATATTTCATAAAGGAGCACGTATCCGTCGCATACACACACACGTCGCACATGCAGACATACAAAAATCCCTCAATCACTGCCAATTAATGTCAGACGCAGACGCAGTCATATCTGCCTGCCTGCCATCCAGGCAGCCCGCCAGGCCAGCCAAGCATGCCGGGAGGGAAGAGAGAGTGAGACAGTCAGCTAGCAGCAGTGACTGACCAGCGAAGGCAGCTACAAAACGTCATACATAAAAACAATAAATGATTTATACATGAAAACAAAAAGCGTACGCGGCGTAAAGCCACAAAAATAAAAATCACACACACAGCACTCAGTACTGAACTGTACTGACTCGTAGTAGACGTAGCACTCTGGCAGACCACAGCAGGATAACGCAGGCAAAACGTGAATGTGAATGTGAATTTTGTGTATTTCACTGACATATTTCTAGTACAATTGTATATTTTATTATTCGCCTAAAATCAAAGCAAAAGAAGCGAAAACAATAAGAGAGATGCGCAGCAAAACAATGAAAGCAGCACGGCCCACTGTCTGTCGCTCTGTCTCTGTCCGTCTGTCTGCCTGGCAGTCGCTGTGTCTGTCCGTACAATAAAAAGCGGCATGAAAGGACGCGCCAATACAGTTGCACGCAAGCACACACACTTACACACAGATGCTATATGAGAAATCAGGCAATCGAGCGTACAGAGCACTCCGGATCTAAGCCATTGATAGAGCCATAGACAACAGACAAATGGAGTCCCGTTTTGTGTGTATGACTGTGTGTATGCTTTGGGACAGCTAATTGGCAGTTTAAATTACGCTGTGTCATGTGTTGTCTGTCTGTCCTAGCCTATCCCTAGGCAATCTTTAAAAATCTATTTAAATGCCGTTGCAGAGCTTTGGCATAAACTAATTGCTGGCTTTATCAGTGGCCCCGTTTTTTATCGCCCAACAAGCAAAGCCAACAAATTAATTTGCATTTCTATTATTTTCATAAATAACAGTACTCGGCAAAGCATAGCTGTGGTCACTGTGTGTGTGCCTACTGTCCACCATGACTTCCGTCTGCCAAAATCAGTGCAACTCTGTGCAAAAACAATGATTTTTTCAACCAGAACCTAAAAATAAACAATTTAAGTCAATTTAAATTTCTGATGATTTGCAACTGTCAGTCGACAGTATGGGGGCAAGAAAAGGGGGAGTGGCTGGCACTGGTACACCGCGGTTTTGTTCCACGAAAAAAGAATCAACTAACTCACCACACTATCAGTCACACTTAGTGCACGTTGCACAGTTTCCATTTTGATGAGCACAGCTTGTTGGCAGTTGTTGCAAATAACAAAAAATTCAAAAAAAAGTGCCGCGCACACAAGGAAATTCGGGTGTGCAGCAACAAAAAAAAGCAGAATATACATACAAAAATATATATATATAAATATATGTATACATACCAAATGTATATGACGGAGCAGGAGAAGACCAAAAAAAAAATGGCAAAGCGTAGAGAAACAAATGCTCTGAGTGCAAACATTTGCACGCACGCACAAATCAAAACATCAACAGAACAAAAACAAAAAAAAATCGCCACGAAAATTGTTTGGCAAAAAACCAACGGCACGTATACCACCACTGTTCATTCCACTGTACTCCACTGTACCCCCAAACTCCTTTTGTACTTTGGCAGCGCGGCAACTGTTTGCATAAAAAAGTCTCCGCAACATTGTACGTATTTGACATTTTAAACGGGCCAGTCGCCACTTGTCAATCTTTGTTCAAGTTCGCATTTCACATATTTCCCACTTTTCTCTAGGCTTCGTTTTGATTTGCAGTGCACTCTCTCGCTCTGTGTGTGTGTATGAAATGCGTTTTTATTTTTCGCCTGCTGCTGCTGTTGCTACTCTCTCTTTTTCGTCATCCTTATGGCATTTTTGCAGGCAAATGGCTTTTCGAAGCGCACCGCGCGGTAAAGTCAGCCTAAAAGTATGCAAATAAAATACGCGCTCTTATCTGTTTGGCATTGGCTTTTGTTGACTGCATCCGATGCATTGGCCATGGCACGGTCCCGCTACGCCAGCTGGCCGTTAACAATCATCCTGTGCCCGGCTGTGCCTTCGTATGTGTATGTGTGTGTCTGTTACAAAAAGCGTCGACAAAACAATGTTTTAAAACGCATTTGGGCATACTTTTCAGTCCCGCATATGCCGTATAAGCCGTATCGAGTCGAGTTCCCGTTACTGCCGTAGCTGCCGCCGAACGTAGCTGAGCAAGCGTTGACCATCCGCCCGTTGTTCATGGCCGAAACAGTTGTAATCAACAAAATTGAAATCGCTTGCTGTTGGCAAAGCAGTTTTGCCTGACATGCTGCTAGATTGTTAGTTTTATACACAATAAACATGACAAACTTAAACAACAAATTCAGTATATCTCCCAAATGGAGGTTGTACTCTAACTGTTAATGGTTTGTCAAGAATCGTTTATTAAAATGCTACAGAGATTGTTGACCTAACTCTTGTCGTGCAGTACAGTCTACAAAAATTGAGGCAAATTTAAAATTGGATTTTCAAAATCAGTTTAATGGGTATTATCACAGTCGGCATTCAGCTGCAATTACACACGTTTATTTGTAGCTTTCTCCGCTTTGTTGTCTTGTCATGTGCACTTATTTCTAAATAATTGAAAAGATATTGCAGAACAAATGGGCCGAGCAAACTCTCCCGTCCAGTTCTAGCCGCAAAAAGAACAAGAAACGAGAGGATATGAGATGAGCAGTACAGCTGGAAAATCAAGTGTTCTCTCATATGTTAGCTTTATGGTGCCATTTCGTTAATTTATTTCACTTGCTTGACAGTTTGTTTTTCAAAAACATTTTTTTTTAATATTGTCCTTTTTTATTTAGATTGTTGATGCCAGGCGGGGGGTTAAGCTTTTGTCTTTCGAGTGAGTTTACGCGCTGGACGGGAAAAATATTTTTCCACATTCCTTTTCAGTGTGCAGCGCATTTTTCGTTTCAGTCTCCCCTCCATGTCTCTCTTGCTGTGTTATTGCCTCTGTGGTTTTGACATAAAGTGCGCTTATAAAAAACCACCAAGTTAGAAACGCGTTGAAAATTTTTTTGATGAATGTAAAGCTAGCAACGAACCATCCAAAAAATAGCGTAAAAATAGCTGATAAATTTTAGCGCCAGAAACAAATGGTTAAAGTTTGAAATTGAAATTGGGCCAAAAGGCAACGGCAACGGCAACGTCCAACAGCAACGCCAAAGAACAGCGTCGTCGTCGTCAGTGTTGTTTCTAGCATGATACAAAAACGAAACAAATCGAGCGAGGGAGAAAGAACAAAAAAAGTGTGCATAATAAATACATATCTCAATCAAAAACGACAATAGAGCAAAAGTCGAAAAAAGCTAGCTAGCTAGCTGCAGGCAAATATGACAGCGACAAATAAAAACCCCAAATGAATATGAAGCGTTGTATTCTATTTTCTCCCAATTGTTCTTATTATTTTTATTTCAAAGAAGAAAGACAAGAAAAAGCGGTGCGCAGATTAAAAACCAGAACCTAAAAACAACGAAAACAAAACAATATAATACGTAAATGGAAACATCAGCTGGTAGGTGGGTGGTACGAACATTCATAAATATTATACATATACTACGTATAGAGTATACACTGCTTTCATGCTGCCGCATCAAAGATTCTCTAGATGCTGAGATAAAGCAAGCGACTAAATAAAAACCACACACAGACACATTGGATGGAAAATCAGAAAGAGAAAGAGAGAAGGAGAGGGTCAGAAGAAAGAGAGTGAGGGAGCCAGCCACACGTACAAGTGCAGGTCCATTTATCTTCTGTCACTGTGCGAGTGTTTCCGTTTTTGTAATGAATGTCCAGCTGTGTGCATTGCCATTGCCCCAGCGGGAAAGAAGTGGGTGGATAAGAGAAGGAGGTCCACAGTCGCAACAAACTCAACTAAACTAAAGCAGAAACCCAGCGATACCCAACCGAAACCAAACCAAACCCACTCAGTACAATTGTCGTTGGCAACGCTGGACACTGGACATTCGCTGAAAGGCGTCTTTTATGTCACTTGATAAGATAAGCCATGCTTAAAATATACGTCCAATGTTCACAGTAAAAGATACTACTGTACTGCACAGTGCATCAGCTACGAAAAGTATCAGAGGCAGAGACAAAGGCGAGTGTGCAACTTGCATGCGCCGCATTCTTAATCCACAGTTTTGTCATTACGCTTTCCTCTTTTTATTTCCGTTTGCTTGCAGCTTTTCAACAACCCTCTTTCACCCTGCCCTATCCAGATTTACCACTCTTGCAACACGCTTACAGTCGCTCCGCTTGAATTAGGCAGATTTTGTTGTTTCCATTCAAGGAAAAGAATTCAAAATAGTCCGTCAAAGCAATGAAAAACTAAAGGGATGAAGAGATTAACAAAGTGATAGTGAATAGAAATGCAATGAAATAGAACTTTTGCTCCAGTATAAGCTTGCTGCTTGTTTAAATCAATACCCCCAAATATCTGATATAACGCAATTGCCAGTATAATACGGTCACCCTTAAATTTCCAAAGATTTACATGCATAAATCATTCAATTCATGACAACAAAATCAAGTGGTACAACAAGTTAAAGTTATTGGGACACGGAGAATTGGTAATTTTTTGAAAATATTTCCAAGAAAACAAAATTCACATTTCAAAGAGAATTCTTTAATTTTCTTAGTCAGAGATTTGAAGCATTTTCATATTTTCATCTATCTCTATTATTGATTTTACGTTTAGCTCGTTTATCCCATTCCCATGGGCCGACATTAATTTGATTTTCGACCATATTCCCCACAAACACTAAACTACACACAAACACACACTCCCACTGTTATATACACATAAATCTGTCCATTAAATGCGCCGCCAAGCAACAGCAAACAATTCCCTCAACTACGCAAATTGATCAATTTCAATTCCGTGCAAATATCATGGGCGTGATTTTGTTTCCTCACAATCGTAATGTCACTCTGTAATGTTGGTAATATAAACTTTTTATTTTCTCCCCCTACTACTTCCTCCCTACACGTGCGTCAGCCACGTAGTAGAGAGACTAGCAAGCGTCGTCCCAATGACACCACGACAGGTCTGAACAGGCAACAACTCAGAAAAAAGAAAAATTTGTCAAAGTTACCGTTTGAATTTGAGTCGAGCTTTGAGAATTAGTTTTTTAGTTTATTTGTCTTCGGAAATCACCTACAAGAACTAACGTGTGGCAATAACAACAACAAATAAAACGTATACTGAATCGCGTACACATGACTTATTATTGGAAATTCCTTTGGAAGCTGCTGTGCTTTCCCTTGCGCATTGCATTTTATGTCGGACATGTTTATTTGCTAAATGTGATAGCAATGCACCAAATGGTAGGCATCGCACTGAAGATGCTGCTGCAGCTGATGAATTTCCTAAGACGATGCATACGACGACATCAGTTATCCCGAGATCAGCAAATAGCTTATGGTCGACTCCTAAATATGCTCTATACCGTAATCAGCTACCTCGTGTTGGTAGTAGCCCACGTGTTACAAATTCAATGTGTACATATTTGTTTCCTGCGGCATGTTTCAACGCGGCTACGCCATTAAAGCAACAGACGCACCTGGATGCGATTAAAGAGAAGGAATGAACAAGAACCGAACCCAGTTAAAGTAATAAATATAAGCGCACAGCAAGTGCATGAAACTGAATACGATTTTCGTATATACTTTTGCTTTAGAGATGCCATTGGGATACTTTGGATGCGATGCGGCTGGCCGAGTCGCAACCAGTCGCAATTCGCAGTTCGCATTCGCTTTTAGCGTGCGCAATTACACTTGAAGAAATCCCGGGGATTTCAGGCGAAAATCCATTTGTCACAATGCTGAGTACGTGAGTAGCGCTGACTGCCGCAGTCACACGGCCAGCAGTGCGTATAAATGTGTCGCTTGGGTCCTGCAGAGTCCTGCGACTATGGCGGCTGCGACTGCAGCAATGACTATGGAGTCCATGGCTGCACTTTGCTGCATTGGCGCGGCTCTATCACAATGACACTTCATTTCTGTTGGCCTCAGCGCCAAGGACATGACGCTATGCCAAAATATAGTATATGCATACATACACGGTTGCATGTATATGTTTTCCTTTTATGTCGCTATGTCGACTGTCAGGCTCTCTTAATAAAAGAATACGCTCTGAATATACGCAATGCTATTTCCGGGTTATATCACTGCATTTCAGAAGGAATGTTCGATAGATTAGGTTTCCGAATTATAAATAGAACATATCCGATCAATAATGTCTTAAAACTGATATGTACAAATAAAGAGAGAATTTAAGAATTTATACAAAGTTTGTGACCAAACTTTGGATGTAAGCTATGTATGTATTAAATAAACAATTAAGATCAAGTCCCAGTTGCTTAAAATCTTAAAAAAAAACAACAAAATAAACTAAGATATAGTATGCAGAAGGAGGAAACATATAGATATATATAATAGTGTCTTTGTCAGCCTGGAAAATTGCTTTTCAACCACAAGTGGCTAAAAAATTTACCAACTTGCATTGGTTGTCTGGCAATCTTGCCGAGATTAAAGTGAGTTGGACAATGCCAATTAATCTGTCTGACTGTATTGCATACACTGTTTATGCTGTTGTTGTTTGTTGTTATTATGCATATTTGTGCAACGCTTTAGCCGGAGTCACATAATAGAATTACATGCATGTTGAGCGCATTAACTTTAATTGAAAACTATTTTTAATTAATAAAATGTCAACACTTAACCCTGCTTAATTGCAAGTAGGTATTAAATTGTTTTCCCCATACAATAACAACAACAACACAAACAAGTGAAATTACAATATACCATAAAATGCAGAACAAACAAATAAAGCGCCGGTCGGCAAACAAGAACCAAGGGAATGCCATGAAAAAATATAAATAAAAGTACAATGAAATATCAAACCACAAAAAAAAGGTTAATTGACCAACAAATAACTTAATTAAATCAAATGAAAATTAAATAATTTAAATTTTAATGAGCTTTGTCGGCACTGACCTTGTTCAACTAAATACGAACAACACGATTGACACCACTCTGGGCCCGATTTAAAAAGGCAGGTGTGCAGATGCAATAGGTTGTGAGTGTTGCTGGTGCCATTGGCCTGACAGCCCGATTATTAGGCCCCACTAAACTTTTACATTCACACAACAATTTCGACACTATTTTCGGGCAAAAATTTAGAGACCCTGAAAATTGGGTCAGTTACTATGTTAAAAGTCGGAAATAAACTATTTCAAACTTTTAATTAGGGCATCGAGTTGGAACAGTCAAACAATCCTATAGGTTCATAAATTCTTTATCAGCTTAAACAGTAATTTGGTTTTGGAAAAAGCTACAAATGAGATACAATTTAAAATAGGAATTGAATATAACAAAATTTACTCTAAAAACAGAAACAACTATTTAAGACTACTGAAATGCTATTATATTATAATTCATTAATGTACTGCACAAAACAACAATCAATCGTAAAGTTAAATATTTCTATAATAAACATATAAAACAATCGAACAATAAACTTCAAAGTGCCATTCAACAAAAAACAATGGCAAATTGTGGCTACTACCTGGAAAAACCTGAATGAATTGCAGTTGTTCTATTGAACTTATTGATTACCAAATCAAAAAAACCTATAAAAAATGTGTGTGTATAATTGAAAGTACTACTTAAAACAACAGCACACAAATGGAAACCATTAACAGCTTAAAAATATTTAATTACCAACCGAACGAACGATTGGTTGAATAAAGAGCCGTAAAGGGTAGAGAGGGGGACATCCAACAGAGCCATTGGGGCAGTAGAACAGCGGCAGCATGGACTGGGGTCGCGGACCTGCCACCAAATTGCAATTAATCTTCTTTTAACAGCAAACTTTTGATCCGCTTTATTTGCATTTCACTGCGGCGCAAACACAAACAAAAATGGCAACACCAACAACAACAACAACAACAATAACAGCATCAGCAACAGCAACAACTGTGGCAGAGAAAATAACGAAAATGCTTGTCATAAAAATTTATCAAGGGTTAAAAATTATGTTACGCGTTTCACTTTGGTGGCTGTGAAATGATTTATGCAAAATCTGTGCCCTAACCGAAACGAACCGCGGCCAACAACAACAACAACAAGAAAAATGAATATAAATTGTGCAATTTCATGATTTTGTTTTGTTTTGGTTTTATATTTTCTCCTTTTTTTCGCATTCCGTTGCTCAGCTCAACTTTTTATGTCCGGCAAATTAATTTAAAACTGTCTTATAATAAGAATAACAACAACAACAACCTGGGGTCGGCACATTGCACATTATTTATAATCTCACATTGAACTTGGGCGGAAAGGATGCAAACTTGTGCCGTCTCTTTGCAAACCTTTCTGCATTATCCGATGATAATTTTCTGATAACCAAACACGCCCGGATAATAGCCAGAGCCGTAGCCACTGTAGTATGGGTAGTTGTAGCCATAGCCATAGCCTGGATAGCCGTAGCCACCATATCCAGCAAAGCCATAGCCTAAGCTTCCGCCGAGCCAAGCCGGCCCAGCGCCAAGGCTGAGCAAAAAGGAACGCGCTTTGCGAGCTGCTGCTCCTTGCTCCGCTGCTGCTGCCGGATTGCCGCCAATTTCCTGCTCCAATGACAGCAAATCCGTTTTTACAACGCCAACTGGCGCTACTTCCTTGTCAACAGCTGCGTTCATGTCGACGCCAACGCTGCCTCCGTCGCCGCCGCCGTTGACAGCGGCTGCCTCAGTCAAGTGCGTGCTCAGTCGCAGCGGCAACAGCAAAGGCATCACCAGCAGCAGCAACGAATCCAGTCGCATGTACACAGCACGCATATTTAAATATTTATTCTCGTTGAAAATATGATACTTTTCAGTTTTGCGTCAGCGATATCTCTTTCGGCATCAATGCCAAACACAGAACTGTCAATACACAAACCAGACCAATATGCTATTTATACGGAGGGAAGACTCAAAATGTAACGCCAATAACTTTTGGGGGGCCCTGCTAATTTAAGGCAACGCAAATTGTTTTAATGAAAATCCAGAACAACAATTGTGTGCTAACGAATGTTTTGCATGAGGCGTCAGCAATCAGAGAACATCAACCAAAAAAGGTTAGCTTTTGGTAATAGCCTAATGACGAAGTTGCAATACTCTAACCAAAATAAATATGAGGAAATTTTGAAAATAAATAGCTTTATTTTGTATTCCAGCTAAAAGCCTCGATCTCCCAGAAAAAATCAATAACTGATTTTAATTTCAAGCATTTTTCCAGTTGATGCCCATTTAAATTATTACAAAGAACTCAATATGTTAAGCAGTCTGACCTTTGTCTACATAAAAACATAAATTGAAAAAGAAAAGTTTTCTAATTTGTATAATACATACACGGTTTCATAGTAAGAAAAACCGAATGCTACAAATTATTAAAGCATGACCGTGTTTGTGTCCATATACACACGAACGCACAGAGAGACCTTTTTACAAATTACGCATACGCTGTGTGGTTTGTCTGGCTGACTTGGCTGACTGGCTGATGCCGCTCGCTCTCGTTGCTTGCCAATTGACACATTTCATGTTCAAATATGCGTAAATAACAATTATTGTAATTTTTTGTAACTGGGGCAGGCAGGCAGAGGACAAAGCACAGACTTGTGACGATATATCAACAAATGCCAGACCACATATAGCCTTAACGAAGCCCGAACCTTGAACTTGAGTGACAGTGCCAAGTGGCATGTGGCTTGTTTGTGCTGTGCCATGCGAGCCATGTGGCAGCTGCGGCACACAGCGGCAATTTTGTGTGCCGATGTGTCAACGGTTTAGATTGCGTTGCATGATTTGCAAGAAAAATGAAGACAATAGTTGATTTTTACACTCGCCACTCGACGCCATGTGATGTCTGCCGGCATAGCGAAAAAGCAAAACCAAGAGAGAAAGTGAGAGAGAGGGAGGACACAACAACAAGTTGCCTTGTCAGCGTGTCACGCGATTTGCCGGTTTGAACAAGCATGAAATGAATATATTTGTCATATACGTAAAGGCAAGTTATGACGAAGACATCGTCAAGTTCTTTCCCCCATTAGCAACTGCATGAGAAGTCATAAATGGGAAACAAAAAAGTCCCCTCAATCGAAAATTGGGTTAATACATTGCGTTTTAATTCTATTTACAAATTCAAGTGAAACGCGCGACTTCATTTGTTTCCTCTCCCAAAGCGATAACCGATGGCAGAAGAAATTGCGCCGTGCTTCAGCAACCAACTCAAAGTTTCGCGACTTGCGAATTTGGCTGTATGTCGGCCCTGTCTGTGTCTGTGTGAATGTCTGTTCTAAATGTGTGTGTGCGTGTTTCAGTGAGTCTGTGTGTCAACAAATGGCTTGAATGAAATTTATAAGCAAAGTTACAAAAGTGCAGTGGCGCAAGTTGATAAGGGTTCTTCGCCCCACTGGCTCGGCCTAGATTGGGAGTAACTCTCCGATGGCCGCAACCAGATATGCCATGCCTATCTATGCGGCATAGTTGTGGTCTCTCAACTTCCAAAATAGGCCAATAAGCCAAAGTAAACAAGACAAATGTATTAATTTGCAAAAGAGAATACCAAATTTCGAGTCGATTTAATTAAATGTTATGCCAAAGGGCATAATTCAAATACCAACTTGGCTTTAATAAGAAATCGAAAAAATTAGGCAAGCAACAAATAAAATTCAGGAATTCATTTATGTCTTTAGAGCTCGATTAGAGTTATTCAATTAGTAACAGTTTCGTACAAAAAAACAAAACTCTTAGCTAGCAAAATGATCAATGGCTTAGAGACTATTGGATTGACACGCTAATTAGTCAAGCTTCTTTGCGGGTGCGGCTTGAAAAGTTACATCGCCAACAATGAACAGCGTGCAACATTTAAATATTAAATTCTTTTTTAGAGAGAAGTACTTTAATCTGTCAACCTAAAGTACGTTTAATTCCAATAACAGCTGTGCAATTGTTTTCATTAATGGGCTGCTGCAGGAATGTAATTAATAACCAGGTTATTATAAGCACATAAATGCAATGTCAAACAGTCATTCAAAAAGTCACATTTGTGCGCTTTATTAAAATGCCATTATTTCTGGAAATTTTTGCGCCCGACAATGACCGAAAAAGGCAAAAAAGGCAGAGAGAAAAATTAAAGAAAATCAAGCAAAGAAACGGAACATTCCGTTTTCGCATGTCAATGGCAAGGGCGAAAAAAGTTTGTGTAGCCAACTTTGACATTTCATGGGGAAAATAGTAGTTGTTTTATTGCTTTAATAAAAGCAATTTTATGAGAACTGTCAGTTGAGTTCATGACGCAGTTATTTATGCAGAGACTGACAAGCCCCCTGCTCCTCACTTTATACGGTATGCCCATTTCAAGCCAGGGCAATTTTTATTTAATTATCGTTGATTTTGTGCATTTGCTCAGCTCAGTGCGAAGACGCTTGTTTGGATACAGAATCAGAGACAAATGTATGTAGTGCGATATATATCGACATGTATAGGCAACCTATCTATAATCTATAATGTCATAGAAGGCATTTCGTTAAGTCATCGTTAGTGTCGTGTAGCCTCTCCTCACCATGCTGTCGCCGTCTCCCCTTGCGCCAATCCGGCAGGTTGTACGAGTAAAAGTAACTTTTTCAATTTGATATCGCTTAATTATTATTGCCGTCGTTGTTGTTGTTGCTGCTGTTGTTGTGACAAGGCAGTCAACGGTGTCATTGTCACACTGTCTCACTGTCATTGCCAAGGACTTGCTGTGCTAATGTGTCGATGTTGTCTGCGGCTGCGACTGTGGCTGCCCCGGCTTCAGATGTAGCTGCTGTTATTACAGGGGGTTTCCCCAATAATGATACTTTTTATGATTTTTATGACATCGCAGCCGGGGCAATAAATAAACCCAAAAAGTCCTATTGCCAAACAATTTCTTGGCAAAGCGGCTTGCATTGATTTTCCGACTTAGTCTCATCTCACACCCCCTATCAAATCGTGGCCTAAACAAATACCAAAGTAATCAGTTTGCAGTGCAAAAAGTCGAAAACCGACTTTTGGCACCGTGTGGCAGCTTTAAATTCCTGCAGTCACTACATATAGTACACACAGAAACACACACACTCACTCTTTACTTTATTTTATTCTAGCGCCAAGCAACGTATTGCAAGCGTAAGAGCTGCCCCGTTCTCTCTTCCCTCCTGGCGCATACACTTGAAACAACTTAACTCTTGAACACATGCCGCCAGCAGGCACATGGAGGAGAAACTTTTGTGACGACTACGTAGGATACCAACAATGAAGACGACGACAGAAACTTGCACTTCGCACACACACACACACACACAAACACATACAAAGTATAGGGGAGTGCGGGGGAACAACAAGAACGCCCCAAAAGTCCAGACAAACTTAAAACAATGGGCACGAGAGCACCCTTGTGAAAGCCATTAGCTCGAAACAGGTATAACGGTTGGAGAATTAGGATAACAAATGCCAAATAAATTTATATTTAATACGAAATATGACTATATATCTTAGCTAGGCTCATGAAGAAAAGGCAACAATATTTATTATGCAATTCAAGTGCGGAGTAACTTTTGCTGTCTTGATATTTTTAAATGAACTCACCCAGGCACCCTTGTCTTATATATATTTATATGAAGTACGTTAATTGAATTTTAATGCCCTTCACTTGACTGTTTGTTAAATGTCAACAGTGCGTAAACTCTTGAATTTACGCTTTAAAAATCGATAAATATCAATCAAAATATGCACTCAAATTCAATCCATCAATTAGTGCCGCCGCCACATTAAATTCCATGTACATTTTCCACAACGCAAAACCTTTGCAGGTGGCGGCAATCAATATTTGTCAGCAATTTATTGGATACTCAACCACGGTACAATGACCGGAACGAACGTGAACGTACACGCTCGATGCTGGGTCTGTGTAATTAGCCGTATTGAATTTTTGGCATAGAAATACACAAAAGAATATATATCGAACACAAGTTTGTTTGGGTGCGCTCTGTGGCTGTCAGAGAATTTCCCAAGTTGTCAAATTTTACGTTGTTGCACCCACGTTTCCCTAAGCCCTCCCCCTTCCCGCTTTGGATAAGCCACAAGCTGCCACACAGCGGGGTTTGTCGGTCTGTCCAGTTTGTCCCTTTGTCGGTCCTGGTGTTAGTCTGGTGTTAGCTGGTTACTAGTTTACTGCCCATTTACAGCCCACTCGATACATTTGTGCTACGTGACTGGTCACACTGTGTTGGGGACTTAGGTAAATATCTGTATCGCTCTGGGGTTATGCGTGACGCGGTGCCCACTAACAAACCGAATCGCAACGAAATGTACAATTTGTACGGCCCGAAATTGATTTGGCTTAATTTGTGCAAATTTTAAATTGACTAAACATACGTACAGTCATATAACCCAGACACACTCACACACACAAAGGTATGTGTATGCATATTATAAAGGCAAATAGTTCTCATCGTTTGGCCACATCCCTGGGGGCGTATTTAGGGCTAAAGTGGCGTTTAAAATATTTACACAGCACACGCAAAAAGTATGCGCCCCGAATATCGCTCATTATGGATGGTAAATACTTAAGCGGGTAGGCAAACACACACACACACGCACACAACCGTATGCTCGCGTATGTGTTTATAAGCAAATAGATGCACTAATATGCCAAGTTAAGTTTGTTATTTGTATTAACAACGGTGAAATGCGCAAAAACTAATATAAAACTTCTTTAATATGAAATATCAAAACTACTTAAAAAGTTTGACATGCTCAAACGTGAATGAGGTGAGCTGCGGTGAGCAGCAACCGTTGCTGCTGTTACCTAAGCACGCCAAAAAGCAAATAGCAGAAAAGACCATGGGAACGGAAAGATTGGACTGGCTGAAAGAGGAAGGAAGTGGGCAAGGGACATAGCAGATGGAGGGAGCGCGAATGAAGGCTAAAGCAAATACCTAACAGCAAATCCCTTGATGAGTTATTAAATCATTTTAAGCCACTTACAACTAAAAACAAATTGAAATATCACGCAATACCTTTGAGAGCAGCAGCAGCGGCGGCAGCCCACGCGATGTAGTTGTAGTTAGCGTTGTTGCTCTTGCGGTTCCCTATTGCTGTTGTTGTAGTTGTTGTTGTTACTTGTAGCAGGCCAAACGTAACAACTTAATAACGTACTAAGCCTCAAACACAAATATGAATAGCAAGCAAGTTGCTGGGAATTCCTCGCCTCGGTAGCGTTGGCATTTTTGGTCTCACCTCAGCCAGAGGCAGCTAGACGGGAGGCATGCTTACCATAAAGGGTGCAAAAGAGATGGCAAGAAAGCGAGAGTGAGCGGAAGTGAGTAAGGAGAATGGGGTGAGGGAAGCGTGCTACGTTGCTGATGCCCCCAAAACGCTAATAACTTTTAAGCTGCGCCCCGAAAAAGTTTTTTTGCTGCTTGCTGCTTGCTGCCGACTGCTCCATCTCCATCTGCCTACCTTGTGGAGCATTTGACGCTGCTGCTGCTTCTTCGTGCCTGACGACGCAACTTCCGCTTTTACCCCATTCAGCTTAATTTCGCTGCGTTCGGGGAGTTGTGCTTGGCCAACGATGCCTGTTGAAAACATGCTCAATAGTTTCCCATACAGACGCCCATTGCCTACATGTGTACACACAGTGCGTCTCTCGTTGTTTGCGCTGTGTGCGTGCATGTGTGTGTACGTTTGTGTTTGTGTGTGTGCAAGGCAACTTGACTCGAAGCCTAAAAGTCAGTCAGCAAAATCAGCGACGCATGGCAAAAGCGGCAGACGACAGGAAGCGACGTGTTTGCAGCGCAAGCAAAACTTTTCATTTAACTTCTATTGGGTGGCTGGCCCCAGGGAAGATAAAACCTAGGAGCCACCCATCCACCCACAGCACCACACGCACACCAACGCCACCCATTGGTGTGGCTGCGGGTGGTGTGGGCGAGTCGGCAAACTACCAGCATTAATATTGTTTTGTGTGCGAAAAAGCAGCCAAAATTACGACACTTGAGTGTGTTAAAAGTTGAGCGCGTTTGCTCGCTCATTCGCTTATTCGTTCGTTCGCTCCACAAATCGAAAAGTGAGAGAAAAGAAAAAGTGAAAAGTGGCAGAAACTTGTAGTAGGGTCGGAGGGGAGGAAGCACGCAAAACAGCAAAAGACAGCAGAAAACTTGCCAAGGCTGGCGACGGTGTCGAAAGACGTTCCATGCTTGCTAGTCTAGGACAAGGACACCAACACCAGCGGGCGCAGCAGCAGCAGGAGCAGCGACTCCAGCATCGCCTCTCATATGCCAAGCCAGGAGCAGTCTGTTTGATGGCACTGCCAAGCAGTTCCCCCTGGCGTCACTTCACTTCACTATGCTCAGTTTGTTGCTTTTGCTACTTTTGCCAGTTTACACGCACCGCTGGGATTGCACAGTGGAAAAAGGCGAAAAAGTTACCATGATCCATTAACGTTAATTGTTTGGCGGCGGCGGCGGCGGCGACGACGACGACGGTGGTGGAGGCGGGGTGAAACAACTTGCTTGGGATTTGCACGACACGCAGCCTGCAGCAACAGCGGAAGAAACAACAAAAACAATGGCAGGAGCAGCATGGGGGGCAGAAGCGGGCGGGAGTCGAACAATGAACCACCAATGAAGGCGGGCAACCAGTCTGATAAGGTGTGTATTACAATGACAGCGTGAAAGTTTTCGGCAACGCGCCCAACACGCCGTCAGTCGAAAGTTGATATAGAGATAGAGAGATAGACAGAGACAGAGAGAGATACACACAGAGTCTCGTATATAGTTTACTAAATTCAATTAGAGCTGCTCAAATTGGCATGCGCACACCTGTCATTGGGCTTGATAATGATGCATGTGGTGCGCAGACCACGCCACCAAAAACTTTGTGGCAGCAACTTTGTCCTGCTGCATTGTCGCAAGCTTTTAAAGCGAGTTCGAGGGTCGAGCGGGCAAACTTTCGCTAATTTTTAAGTCAAACTCCTCGACACTTTGGCATGCCATTTTTAAGTAATTGAATGCTCACACATACACACACACACACATGCATGCAAACACATACAGCTGAGCACAATCTGAAACTAAATCAATTAAAGTTATTCAAGCTGAATAAAACTTCCGCACGAAAACTCAGAACAAGACTGAATATAATAAAATTAAGCAAAATAAAAATAAGACTCCAGAGCGCGGGCAAGAGCCAAACAGCTTTTCACACTTGTTAATCACATTTTCGCGTCTTAAGTAAATAGCAGCTGTACGTCCCACCGCCCATTTAGGCCCAACTCTGCTCATTGTAATTAAGCGGCTTAGACGTTGGCAGGCCTCTCTCTGGCACAAAAGCGTTGCCTTCTTTTAGGCGCTGTCTTGGCACAAGGTCGACTCCATTGTCGCCTGCCGCGTTGGCGTCAGAGTCTTTAGAGGGCAGTTTATCGAATTAAAAAAAAAACGGCAGAAGAGGAGCCACTCACTCCAAGTTGAGCCTCCCCAGCTCACACTTCATTGTGCTTTGGGAGGCGCACAATAAAACTGAAGTGGCTGTGGGGGAAGCTGCCCGCCCCCTCAGGACTTATATAGTAAGTATATATGTGCGTGTATATGTATATATGCGTTGGAGCGATTCGTTGATGGTGCGAATGGGCGGTCATGTGCACTGCCACAGTGCCAGCAAAAGTTGGCATAATTATTTCATTAACACTTAACAAGTGGCCCAGTCGAGAGCCGGAGAGTGAAGTGGATAACGAGAACGGGATGCAGGCAAGGGGAGTGGTGAACAAAGTCCTAGACTACAAACGGGACGCTGAAACTTTCACATTACGCATTTGTGTGCAATTTTCAAATTAACAATTGTTAATTTTTTCTTGTTGCTTTGCCGTTTTCTTTTCTTTTATGCGAAGAGAAAAAACAAAGCGCGCGAAAGCAAAAAAAAATGGCAACTTGACCGTTTGCCTTTTAAAAGAACATTTTTTCCTTTTTTTTGGTTTTTTATACACCCTGGAAACATTGCAAATGAATGACAAAGTCTATATTGAAGATGCATAATTGTGAGCCAGGTATTATTTACTCTCACTTATACCTGCTTGCTGTCTTTCAATCTCTTTTTTCTGCCTCAGTCTCTTAACTTATGTTTTTTTGCAGTTAGTCTTTTGTTTACATTTAATGTAGAGATATGACAATTGCAGATCCAGGGTATTATAGAGGCGACTCTGTTCGATTTTTTCTTCCTTATTTTTTTGCTGTTTGCGTTCATCCATTGCTTGGACTTTTTCGTTAATTTTTTCTTACCAACTTTTTATTGCGTGTTTAGCATAATTTTTTAATAATTACATTTTTGTGTGTTTGACCAAAAAGTGAAAATAATAAGCAACAAGCGGCGCGCACGGCCGACAGAGTCCTGCAGACTCCGGGACTGCGTTCTCCTTTTGTGCTTGGCTCGCGCGGACAACAAGTTAGCGCTGCGGTATGCAAAAGTTTAACAAAGTTTATTTGCATTACTGACAAACTGTTTAATTAGGGATTTTTCTAGATTTTTCAATGGCCAACTTTCTGTGTGAGCTACGTGCTTCTTTTGCCTCCTCTTTGGCCGTGTCTGACTCACGCTGAATATAATTAAATATGCAACACACTCAACAAAAATTAACAATACAATAAACACACCACAAATATTCCTGTGTGTCATTTTAATGAATCCGAATGGATAAAAGGCACTTGCAAGAATATTAAATTCTTGAATTTATTAATATTTTAGCAGAATAAGTTGACAACCTTTCGACTTGCACATACCCTTTTAATAAACGGTTCAAAAGATTTAAAGATTTCTGATCAGATTGCGTAACTGAACCGAAAAATGAAATAATTCTATTACGTAGTTTTATTAAAAACAAAAGGTATGCTGTGTAACTCCAAATTTCTTCAAACTCTAAATAATTGCATAACCAGTAAGCCCCAACTTTCGTTCAATTCGTAAATACTTAATACGATATATCAAAGTTTCATTTCCGTATTTATTCACCCATAAACATTAAAATAAATTGACGAATGTATCTTCACTTCACGAATACCGAATCATCCACAGACCGACAGGCCATGACAGACAGACGGACAGGAACTTTCTCTCTCAATCTGATAGCAACTGACGGTCAATCAAGTTCTGCGTTAACCATTCAAGCATCCTGTTCCGACCAAGCTGGGCTGGATTGGCTGGCAGCAATGCTTCGCATCATTGTAATTGTTAATTACCTACTGCGAAAACTGTGTGGCTACCTTCCCCTGCCCCTCCCCTTTGAATCTACTGACAACTGGCAACACGCACGCACAGGCAAAAATGTTGGCAGTTTGGGAAAGCTGAAGCTGATCGCAGCTGTGGGAGCAACGTTTTGGCCAGCTGCTGCCATTGCCTTGTGCATATTTATGCTTCTGCTTAAATCTTTTTCGTTTTGTTTCTCTGCCAGCCTTGTTGTTGTTGTTGCTGCTGTTGTTGCCGTTGCTGATGCTGTTTTTGGCACGCTGATTTGTTCCGTTCACGGAGAGAAACCACCGTCGACGGCAACGCCAACGCCAGCGACGGCCTGCCCGTCAACGCCAAACGACGTTGTCATGCCATTTGGCATTGGGTTTGCTCTGTAGAAGCTGTAGAAACTAGGGAGCCGAGGGAGGCGTATGGAGAGAGCTCTGGCAGCTCAACCAGAATGAGCCACGTCAAGTGAGTTCACAATTTTGCGTGCTACCATTTTTCTTTTTTCACTCGTGCATCCCGCTCCTATTCCTCCACCTCCCCTCCTTTTCCCCCTCGGGCTTCTGATAATCCTTGGCATGCAACGCCTTTATCCTGTTATACTTGTGTTCTGCTTTGCTTTGCACTGTTCTCAGTTCTTATTCTGTTTCTCACAAATTTGCCATACCCTGTGCCCATAAAACGGGTAATCTTATAAAAACAACAAGTAACCGAGAAGAAGCGAAAGAGAGAGAAAGAGAACCGGAGGAAGGGGGACTTTCTTTAAGTGCGCAATCAAATTCCAGATCAGACAAGTTAAAGCTTGTTTAGTTCGTTAATTGGAATACGACCTTTTTATGCGCTGTACTTTTTACAACAGTGATTTATCAATTTTACGATGAACTTTCTGAGATAATTACTCTATATACGTGTATAGGGTATCTACTTGTCGAATATGAGTCTGACTCTATGAGAGTCAGTTGTTTTTTTTCTGTTGCTCCCGCTGATTTCGCTACTTAATTTTTTCATTTTTTTTTTGCCTGCCATCTGCGTCTGTGTTCCGTATCTCTATCTCCGTCTGTAGCTGTATATGTGTCTGTGACTCTATCTATAGCGTTGTCAGTGTATGCGTGTGTATGTTCGTGTCTGTCTCTGTATCGCGTAGCTTCCGCTCTTGCTGCGCTGATTGGGCGTATTTTGTTATTTTCATGTTGGTGCAACATCGCCTGCTCCTGCTGTCAGTCAAGCCAGGCTAGCGCGGTATTCCCGCCTCCCTTTCTCCCTCTATGTCTTATAGTCTCTCTCCCTCTCTCTCTCTCTCTCTCTCTGTCTCTCTCTCTCTATGTTTGTTCCTCTCGCTTGTTCTTTTTTTGCCCACCACGTAATTAAAACTTGAAACGCATATGAATTAGAAGAAATACAGCTACGCGACCCGGAACAGTACCGCTATATGGCTTAGACCCATCATCCTCCGCCATTCCGTCTCACATCGTTAACATTGCTGATTAAGTTTCTTGTCCTGTGTCACTCAACGTGATTTGAAATAAAAATTTTACCAACGCCCGCAGCTCAACCCTGTACTGAATCCTTTGGCCCCGACATTAACCCGTTTTTAGCCCGCAGCTTGCTTTTATATGTTTCAATTTATTTAGCTGTCCCTATTTAAACATTTTGTGATTGCATAAGAATTCCACGCTTTCCATCATCATTTACCGCCAAAGATTCCGCCACCAATTCCGATTCCAAAACCACCTCCAGGACGGCAATCTCTATGGCGACAATCTCCTCCGTGATGATGACCACCACAGCCGCCATGACGACATCCGCCACCGTGATGACAGCCACCATGACGGCATCCACCGCCACCGTGGCGACCACCGCCTCCACCACGACCACGTTGATTGTCAATCAGAATATTTGTGTTTTGAATAGATTGACGAGGCACTCGCTCCACAGTGGTAGCATCATCCTCCTTTACAGATTGTTCTGCTGGTTCCTTGAATTTCCCCGGCAACAGCGTCTCCTGCTGAGGCGCATCCGCTGTGGATGCAACTTCGCGCACAAAGCCCACCTAAAGCACACTTAACCACGCCAAGCACAAGCAAATTGAAGTACGCATTTTCAGACTCTCCTCGCGGTTCAAGTGGCAATAATGTACATCGGAATCCGCACTGAGTTACAGGCATTTTATACGGCGCAGCTCCATTTACCTGCTTAGTGCAAACGCGTTAAGTATTTGGATAATTGCCATAGCTTCTACCCCTTGTTTTCTTTATTAAAAAGTCATCACTTTCGATCTTATCAGATGCGTTTAATTGTTATAATTTAGCCAAAAAAGCCAAAAGGTTGTGGTGGAAAGAAACCTGGACCGGGACGTCGACCGATTCCGAAACCTCCACCGTCAAAAAACTCCCTTCGTTCAACGAATTGACGTCCGCCTCCGCCACCAAATAGTCGTCTGCCACCTCCACCGAACGGGCCGCCACCAATGCCACCAAACGGTCCTCCGCCACCAAATCTGCCAAAGCGCCTCGCGGCACCCAACTGTCTGACCAACCGCACAGCCGGCATCTCCTGCTGCTTCTGCTCCTGTTGGTCTTGCTGCTCCGTTGCCTGATTTACATCCGCCAGAGTCAGTTGTTTCATTTCCGCTGCCGCGTTGGTGCCGGTTTGTGCTGCTTCAGCCACTACCACTGCCACTGCCAATATGGCAACCAAAGCACTTAGAACTATTAGGGACAAAGCAACGCGCATTGCCATTTGCTATGGAGATCCAACTCTGCAATACTGAAACGCAGCAAACACTCGACTTGACTCTTTATATACAGACCTGTACCATGGTATATACCTGCAGGGGAGCCACCGCGAAGTGCGCAGTTAATTCTTAACGAGCAACTGACCCTTTCAAGCAATTAAATTTCTTGAGCATAATCAAATGGCCAAGAAAAATCCCCACAAAGCGCCCCCGGCTTATTATTGTTCCTTCTACTGCCGCTGATGCTGTGGTTACCGTTGTTGTTGTTGCTACCAAAATCAACAAAAACTTTGCCGCATGATGAAACTAACCTGTTCTGTTCTGGGACTCAGTCGTTGCTAATTATGTCGCAGAAGCAAGCACAACAATACGAGTAACAGCTACCAGAAGAAGTAGAGTGCTGAGTACATGCAGACGCACTAATCCAATTATACGTATACGTAATTTCATTGTCAGCATTATGCCAATTCTAATGCTCATTAAGCGACTTCGTGCTGCACAGGCCACATGTGAATTGTTTACAATTTCCAAAGCCCATCTAAGTGCCCCAAATGCTTATTATACATGCTTACAAACAGAGAAAGAGGAAGGGAGAGTTTGAGAGAGAGAGAGGCGCGTACGCGTATTTATAAGTCATAAATAACGTGTAAACAAAAAGCTGCCACAACAAGCATACGCCCTGTGGGCGACACCCGCCTGTTGTCGCTGCCACCGCAACACCAACAGCAACAGCAGCGACAGCAACAACAACTGTAACAGCATCGCGGCCAAATTATAAGCCTATAAAAGGCAATAAAAAACTTTGCGATATCAAATTACAACGCCCTCATAAAGTTATAAAAGTTTCAAGCGTATCCAGCATCACGTCTCCCCATTCCCTCTACTCTTGTATTTGGTCTCAAGTTTCGTTCCCCAGTTTTCGGAACAGGCCTAATATTTTCAATAACAAATCAATCAGCCGCTGCCGCTGCCGCACAGCTCCTCGCAGGACCATTCCGGTCAACAAGGATAATCCGTTAGAACGGTTCTCTTGGCTGCTGCCGCTGCCAGCTGCCAACTGCTTGTGCGTTGTTGCCATGGCATCTCGAGCCCAGCAAGGCTGAGGTGCTGTAGATTTATTGAGACACGCGTTCGATAAGAAATAACACGACTATATAAGATGCTGGCGTATAGCTACTTTCACACTCTAACGCCCTTCGTTCACGCTTGTTTTTTATCAACTTTCGATGTCGTACGAGAAAATGTGATCTCCTACTTTTTTTGCATATTTTACTTTTATTTTTATTTTGCTTTTTTCTTTATATTTGCTTTTGTAAACTTTTAGAAATTGTTACTTGCATAACTTTTGTAAGGGTATACAAAGAAATGCCAGCCGTTACTTCGATAAAATACAATTTTTTCACTCTCTTCATCTGCTACGCAGGAAAAGTTTGCTTTAAGTAGAAGGGACGTGCGTCGTTGTGTGTGTCGTCCGTATCGTCCTTAGGTCAACGGGATAACAAAAGGCGTAAATTTAAAGCCGAGTTAATTTTTTAACAATGCAATCCGCTTGTCAAAAGAGAAATTTTATAGCAGCCGTTTAATCTTTATCGACATACGGCTACTAAAAACATTAAGTAAGGTTGCCAATTTAGCTCTCCGTTGAGATAAGCTGCAATTCATTTCATTGTTATAAATAGACGCACTTTATAAATTGTCGAACATTTGATAGGCTGCAGTGAAAAGTTAAGAAAATCTATGCCAAATGGATTTGCTTTCTATTCATACTAACACTACAATACCATGTTTGATTGTTGCAGACGACACAGTTGAGGTCATTTTATGTATTTTTGGGTCAAATACAAAATTTAATTCTCTACATTTCGATTTACGATACGTGTGTAAACCACACCACCTTCTTTACGTCCACCCACATTCAACTCCAGTAAATCGATAACGGTGTGCAACAGAGTATTGGGACGTTCTTTGGCAAGTTCTAATGGGCACAAAGTTCGAATATCTACTGAGCGTCATGGGCAACCAATTTATATGGATTTACCAACGTTCTGGCTAACCCATAAAACTAGAAGTGCTTCTCGACTAGACAAACTTTTCGGCCAGACATCAAATTTGCAATGAGCACCGAAAATGTAACGAACACCCCGAGAGCATAGAGAAGATTCTATTAACTGTCTAACTAAGCGTAAACAACAACAATGGCCTGGTCTATAATAATAAAGCAAAGTTATTAGACAGTTAGACAAGTCAGTTCGCAGGATATCACTTGGCATCCACTTGACACTCTCTCGCTCTCTCTCTCTGGAGAAAGAGAGTGGGAAACATTTTCCTTAGAATTTTTGGTAAATGAACGTAATTCCAAGTTTGTTAGTTCACAATTACTTCTCTCTCGCTCTCTGTGGTATCTGAGACCGGTTTGGGAACAAGGTTCGTCAACCCCACTAACTGCAGACAAAGCGTCTTTCAGACTTAAATTGTTCTACTAACTGTGGGAGTTTTTTTTTCTAACCAGCTTTTTGCTCTTTACTTTTAAAACCTCTTTTAGCATCTCTATCAATGGCTTCCTTTATAAAGTATAAAGTACACAAATGTAGCCCATAAATTGTGTCTAGTTGTCTAACGGTTTCAAAATGAAATTGACTATAGAAATTATATAATTCATAAAGCGACTCTAAAAGAGGTCGAATTTAATTATGTATGTATATGACGTAAAAGCAGAGCAGTTTATTAAATCTGCTCGAAACAACAGGTTCGTGTGCAAAAATACCGAACTTGATTTAAATTCCCAACATTCCATATGAATTTTATATGCTTTAACCTATTTTAATAGCAAATATCTAGCAACGTTTTTTATATAAATATTTTTAGATTTTCACATTATTTATTTATTTACATTTTGAAAATCAATTATTCCCCATTTCGCACAGTATTTTTGTTTAAACAAATTTAATTTCCAGTCGCATAACTTATGCGTCGTTCGTGTTGACAGAACCAATTTAGCTGTGAAACTAGATTGGGCGGTGTATGCGGCAGTAATTGATGTGGATGGTGACGTCGCTAATTGACCCACATTTCTAACTGGTTCAAAGCGTTTAAGTTTTTAGACTAAAATTTTCGAATGGCATAAATTAATAAATAAATATGTTGCGGTGGCTTAGGCGTTGGCTTTAGATTTGACATTGACTTTGGATTTAGAATTTTTGGGGCCTACAAAACGTAGAACACGCTGCCACGTGCCACATGCGACACGCCGCAGCGAGCGAGCATTAAGCCATCGAGAATTGTTAATGGTCAGGTCGCGCATAAAACAAACAGCTATCCAAACAAAAGCAAATAAACTGGCAAATAGGCAAACAACAACAGCAACAACAGCACGAACAAACAACAACAAACAACAACAAACAAACAACAAACAGCAATTCACACTTACGCACCCAAAGTTGAAGCTTATGACGTGTGTGCGTGAGGCGGGAAAAGCGGTGCGAATGTGCTCGGGCACATCGGCCTAGGGGTCTCTTGGCCTGGTCAAGAGCATAACTAACCTTCAAATGAAATTAGCACATTTGCACAGCTTACCTGACCGCAGGCAGACGAAGGAAAGACCTTACCTGCCCAGAGCCAGCCACCTAGCCAGGCCCGACCGCAAAGTGAAATGTTTTGCTCTTTAAACATCCAGTGGCCCATTCGATTTCATGAACGCCACTTAGCGTGCGACTTAATGGCGTCAGAGACGACGCGGTGAACTGGTAGCGATATGAATTGGCCTTTTGTTCCATTTGTGCGACCGCGGCCGCACTCGCATATTTAAATAGTTTGTTTTATGACGTTTACATTAGCGTCTCATTTCGCTAACAAGCAAAAAACGAAACAAAAGTTTCTATTTTATGCGCAAAGTTCTAAGGCTATAAATGGCCAAAACTCTGGCTGGTCAGGTCACAGTTGGCTGCACGGCCCCATCGACACCGGAGACTTCTACGACGTGGGACCACTACCGAAACCGCATACACACACACACACACTCGTGTACTGATAACGGATATAACAACTAGTTCCAGTGAAACAGCTCAAGGAGGCTTCTAACACGATGCGTAGCTGCACCTTATTTGGATTATATGCGCTGCTAATCATTGCCTGCTGCTCGGACGCAACAGTTGGGCAACCACTGAAGCAGGCTGATGCAGATGCTGATGTTACAAGCGGTCAGCGTGTAACGAGACAACTTGGTACCGGCTTTGGAGGCTTAGGCTACGGAGGCCTCGGAGTCGGGGGCTTTGGATACGGAGCAGGATATCCAGGAGTAGGATATTCCGGATATCCTACATCATTGTTTGGAGGTTATCGTCCTTACGGCTACGGTGGGCTAGGCGGTACTGGCGGCTACGGTGCTCTAGGCGGTATTGGCGGCTATGGTGGCCTAGGCGGCTACGGTGGTTTAGGCGGATACGGTGGCCTAGGCGGCTATAGTGGCCTAGGCAGCTATGGTGGCCTAGGCAGCTATGGCGGCCTAGGCGGCTATGGCGGCTACGGTGGATACGGTAGCAGCCTCTATAAACCGTATGGCACCTACATATAAGGCTGAAATGTAAATCGAAATAAATACCCTTAAAGAGAAAACTTACGTGTATTTACCTAGTGTCCAGCTGCGTGCTCCGTATGCTGTATCTTTTATCCCTTTCACCGTTATCCTGTCTCCAGGATCTTGTTCCTTTGACACGCTTAATTGCAGTGCAATTCAAAAGGATTATCGCTTTCGTTCATTAAAAGCTCGTGCGGCGCACTTCATTATTTGCTTACCTCAACTTTAACAAGTGCACTCAGTTGTGCACACAGATACGCGCGTACACTCGTCTACACCTACACTTACACTCCACTGATGTGGAACACAGCTAGCGATAACTACAGCTTAAGCAAATAGCATATACAGAGTGCCAGTGCCGGTGCGAACGACAGAATGAGCTGAATCCTTTTTAGATTTTAATTACCGATACTGGTGCTGCGGCACCACACTGTCAGCACCGTGTGGACATCATTGCCCGTGTCCAAGTCTAAGTTGTAGTGCCATTTAATTAGTGTGACGCCAAACAGGTTGCATTCCTCATACGCACCTTTGCCCTCGCCATCGCCATTACCCATGCCCAGTGTGCAGTTCAAGCAAACACAAGTTGGTCGAAGACACAGGCGACTGGAGACAGATGCTGATAAACGGCAGGATGTGCAGAGCTCAGGGCAGTTGATGCTGACGAGCGATGAGGAATCAGTGGAACTCAATTGCGAGATACTTCGCACAATCGGAATAAAATAAACAAATATAAATTCCATTAACCACTATGCGTAAAATTTGGTTCATAATTTGCTGATAATCAAGTTCTTTTTATTTTATGCATTTATGAAATGGATCTTAAATCAACAAAAGCCATAAGCACCTGCTTCTCTATCTCACTCTTATTCTCAATAGTGTAGAAAAGAAAGGAATAAATATATTAAAACGTTTCAAGTGGAGTTCTCTGAACATTCCATATTATTTAGCACCTCTAGTAATTCGAAATATTATAAACTTATCCAAAATTTCGAACTATCATCACTTTCGAAATGACAACTTGACAGGTATAAGACCACTTGCAACTTGTTGTACCTTGTACTAGTATTTGCCATTCTGCCGGCTTATTTGCCATGTCAATCGCAAATGCTTCATGCCATTTTTTCTGCCAACCTGAGCTGTGCTTAGAACCCCCATTTGAAGTCCAGTGAATAGCCCCATTCATGTGATTTAACTTTTTATGCGAACGTATTTGTTTTGCTCGGCTTTCAAATGCTCTCGCTTGCCGCTCTGTACTGTATACATGTATATATGTGTGTGTGTGTCTATGTGTGCGTGTGTTTGAGTGCGTGTGTTTAGAATAGCAATCAGATAACACCTTTTTCCCATTCATAGCCAGTGTGGAGTGGTCCTTTTTTAGTTGAGCAACGTTTCTATTGAAAATAGATTTTTTTGCTGTTGTGCCTGGGAACAGGAAGTTGAAAGCCAAGTAAAGCTAAGCTGGCATTGCGTTATTCTGAATGCCACCGTTGGAGCAAGCTGGGCAGCATAAGCTTTATGCATTTTTACGCTTTGTGGCCTCCATGTAACGCCTGTGGTCGCCCTGGACGCGGACCCAACTGTGTGTGTGTATGTGTGTTTACATGTAAATTTGCTCAAAGTAGCGTTAAATTAAAAACATTACCACTCAAAAACTAAACCTTTTGGTGTTTACAGTGTAGGCAACAAAAAGGGTTCGGCCACCACTGAAAAGAACCATCAAGCAGTCTGACAGTCGGCTAAACCCACGGCACATTGTCTGACAAATGACACATTGTATGCTATACACATTTGGAGATATTGATTCATATGATATAGAAAATTTGTCAATAAAATGTCAGACATTTTGCAGGGTATTTAAATAGATTGCACATTCGCCATGATGATGGACATGCCAGACAGTTTAAGACGAGTAGAAAAGGGAGAGCGACCGCAACCAAAAACCCAACCCCGCATCCTTTTGACCGTGCAAGTGCGCAAGCAACAGTTGTGCTTAGTTTTCAAAAGGGCTAACCAAGGAGCTGCCAGTGCTTGGTGCTCTACAAAGACACAAAGACAGCCCGCAAGCCCGCAAGCCCTAGCCAAACAGTTTAAAGCGCATTAAATTTATCTGATGGCCAAGGAGATTGTAGGAATACAGCTTGAGTTGGCTGGCCACTTGGCTTTATCAATGCATTTTAAACGAGAGCAGCTTGTAAGCTCTTGTCGTTCAATTTAATGACAAATTAATATTAACAAAGCAATCTGGAGCGAGCGAACGAGCGCCGTATCCGAAAACCAAACAAACAGCAATTTGCCCATAACAGGCCAGCGATTTGGCTTGAATGTTACTTAATTGGAACTTAATGTGCATGGAATTGTTTACACACCAAACCGACAGTGGACAGACAAATGCTTTCGGCTGATCCCGCTCCCGCATCCGCGCTATAGATAAGCCCAGGCGTCGACAGCCCTGAGTAACACTTCAAACCGGAGCAACGGCGAGTGAAAGAAAAATGCGTTTTAAAGTGACAGTTGATGTAGGTAATACGACAGCGTAACAAGCCAAACAAAGGAATACAATAAAATGGGAGGAAATAAAATAGTCAAGAGGTAGATCGCATTGTTCGGCATATCAAGCAGCGCAATGCACTACGACAGACACACAATACAAAACTTTCCTTTTAAGATATGCAAATAAATGGAAAAATATTTATGGCGCGTCTAAAAAAAAATTCGTAAATTGACCCATTTTCCGAAGTGTCTTACTGCTGTTAATATGCTTCACTTTGTAGGGTGTTAATGGCGCTGGACAAAACGCATTGTTGTGCGCCTTTTTTTTCATGTATACCCTGTACGCATGCAAATAACGCAAAGGGGAGTTTAATGTAAAGAAACAGACAAAAGTTTACTAGAAACTCCAAAATGGGAAATTAATCTTTGCATTCAATGACATTATGAAAGACGTTGAACTCTGTAAAATGATCTCAAAAATTCTTGAAATATATTGTTAAAATTCCTGAACATATTTGCAACTTTTGAAAGCAAATTTTCTGAATTTACACAAGTTCACATTACAAATAAAGTATTACGCTAGTCGCGCACAGAATATTCAGCTATCCCATCTATTTAGGTTGCCCTCCTCCTCCCGAAACAGCTCTGGAAAAGCGAGAAAAGCGGGGCTTTAATTTGCGCGAGATGCTTCCACTCATCAGACGAAGCAGACAGGGCAGGGAATGCAAGGGGATACATTATCTTAAGAGCTGCTTCTCGTTTGCTGCTACAATAAGTCCTACGTAGCTGCTCAGTCGCTGTTGACGTCGCCGCCGAGGAGACCATCGTCGCTGTCCAGCGTTGACAGCTGTTACAGCTGCAGAAATATGCAAATTGGAAGGCGTTTTAATAGATAAAGAGCAGCGTGCCGCTGGATCCCCACGCAAAACATAAGACGAAAAAAGGACGCCACTGCACAATGGTGGAAATTGTGGAAAATGTGTTGAAAATGGGCGAATGAAAAAAGCGACTTTATATACATATAAACGTTTGTATGTATGCGTATCTCTTATATAAGTAGCCGTAATAATGTCTTTGTTGCACATTGTTAAGTGAAGTGTTTAAAGCTCATAATCCCATTTGCCCGAAATGGTTGAACGAACATAGTCAGCCACGCTGAATTTAAGAATTACCGAGTTTCGTCATCAACGTCGCTGACAATTATCGATAATCTGAATCAATAAATTAAAATTGCACGACGACATTAAGATTGAAACATGCATGATATATAAATGCGATATTTACATAGTTATAAAGAAGGTGGAGTGAACTTCTTAACGTTGTTATCAAAATAACGATTGTGATTTTCCATTTATTGTATATTTCTGTATATTATTATTTATATTAATGCATTGATGAACTTAATGTGGCTTAAATAATTAATATAATATAAGTAATGTAGTTACTTTTGATAATTGAGGAAGCTAGTGCAGTTAAGTAAATCATATTCAGCAAGCCAACAAGATGCTTGCACTCCACCGTGGCCAGTCGCATTGCCATGTGTGAACGTCTGGCTGTATTTGCTCCCCTTTTGTCCTAAGCGTCTCCCTCGTCCGTCTTTCCCATTTGTTTGGGTCTGACTGAGTGCCGTTGACACTCTGCTCAGCACGCAGGCGGCAAATCAACTTAAAATGCAAAATAAAAATGCTAACTTTCGGTCGTTTGTTATTTACGCCGAGCGTCGCCAACTGTAGTTAGTTGCGTTGTCATGGCCCGAACGGTCCAGGCCGTGTTGTCCAAACTCACGCCTGGCAACCCGTGCCCCCGGTCTGTGCCACAGTATGCGTCCGTTGCCCGTGCCCGTCGCCCAATCCTGTTGCGCTCTTTACGCTCTACAGCTCCTTTTTGGAGAGCTTCTTGTTGTTGTTTTGGGGCGCTCGCTTAGATGGCGTTACTTTTTTTCGCTTTTCACATACTTTTTTCGTCGTGTTGTTGTTGCATGTTTCTGTGCCTTAACACTAAATTGACTTTTAATGCAAAATAAACCAAAATAATGTATTGCGTAATTTTCTTTAAAGAATTTTTACATTAGCATTTCAAAAGAGATTTCCCTGCGTTGCTTTTACCCGCTCCGCTCCACGCTCCGTTGTGTTGTCTTCGTTACCTTCTATTACCCGCCCTTGTCCTTGTTGGTGTCCTTCTTCCTCTCGCTTTCTCTCTCTCTCTCTCTCTGTATCGCACTCTCTGCTTGCTGCCGGCCTTTTTGCTCTTGATTTCAGTTGTCCATTTTATGCGCAACGCGAACGCGACGGAACCAAAAGGAGCAACGAAGCAAAGGCAAAGTAAAGTGAGGGCAAAGGCAACGACAAAGCAAAATGCAAAAGCGAAAGCACCTTTCCTGCTGTTGCTGGTGCTGCCACGCTAAACGCGACATTTAATGTTGCGTGAGGATAATCCAATCTGCTTGACATGAATTTTAATTTGCATTGAGTAATTAGCCGGACTCCATTTGCCCGGACACAGCCCGTCGCAAACTAGAGTTACGGACACAACAAGGGACAACAACAAAAACAAACAAAAAAGAGAATTTTAAAATAAAAGTCCAGTTAGCCAGCGTCATTGTCGTCCTGCAAAATGCTAAATAGAATTAGTCAAGCAATATAGAGATGGGGCCGTGTAGAAAAGTTAGTTGAAAAACACGAAACATTGAAAAGTTATACGACAACAAAATCTTTATAAATGCGCTCCAAAAAATACATATAAATTGTACAAGTAAAGCATTTCCATTATAGGTAAATATCTTTATTATACAAATACCTTTTCACCCTGTTCTACCTATGTTACTCCCCCCCCGCCCATTCGATTACAGACTCCACTGTCAACGTGTCACGCTTCCATCCTCCCTGCGTAATTCTCTCACCCGCTTTCGTTAGCTCTTTCTTCATTTTATTGTCTGCTATTTCTGTCTGATAGAGACAGACCTATCTACGTACATACGTACGAAGATCTGCTTGATTTCGTACAAATTGAACTAATTTCGTTTTTTTTTGGGACCCCAATCCTGAAATGTGCCCGCCGGTGTTGGCACATTTGCTGATTACGCTCAGGATAAGCTCGAGACGTCCGTGTGCCGGCCTTGGTCCTGCACTCGTCAGTCAGGCAATTGAAACAAACAATAAAACGTGCGCTTTCCTTAATTCAAAACAGCCGGAATACAAAAATAAAGGGACTTTTGAGTTGTCCAAAGAAACGAAAAAAAAGAAACCAAATACAAAACGAGAAAAAATAAAACCGGAACAATCACCAAATAAGAGATTGAATTTCTGCTTGCCTGAACTTTAATTTGCGTGCTGTTGTTGCCAATGGAAAATACTAAAAACTCACGTACAGTGAAACGAATTGAAATCACGCATACGCCGCGTTATGTTGTCGTAAAAAGAGACTAACACACACGCACACATACACAGACAGAGTAATACGGGATAGCAGGGAATCAGTAAGGGAGTCAGTGGTGATGGTAGTGGTGGCTTCAAACTGAGACTCACACATAAACAAACGCAATCAACGCGAAAATATTTCACAGAGCGGAGAGCCAGGAAAATAATAAATAAATTCATAATGGTTTGCAAATGACAAAATATTGCAGCGCCAATCGGCAAAATATTAACACACACACACTCAAATGACGCGAGCGCAGTTGCGTCAGTTGCCACATTTCATCACATGCCGGAGGCAGAGTGATTCGCAAGTCCCCAAACACATCGCGAGAACTCCCTGATGCACCCCTTGTCAGAGTCTCTCTTATCCCATTCCTAGCAGCTGCCACCAAAACTGTGACGAGTGTGTGCAACACCCAATGGCACATAAGCCATGACAAATCATTGCATTTGATGCCACAAAATTTCATAAAACGGAAACGCAATCAAGCCTTACTTATGTATGTGTGCCCGGCCGCATTGTTTGCACCGCAGTTCACCCCTCTCCACCTCCACATCAAGCCCCCCAGCTGCGACGAAAAATGCATTTAAATTGCTGCGTTAGATAAAATGAAAGCCGCAATATCATGCGTTTATGCGTTGACGATGTGCAATGAACTGTGCTGGGAAAATTAAGTCAATTTTGGTACGATTTGATGATGATTCGATTGTACAACCGGCAGGCGGCTCTGTCTGGCTTTGCTTGGCACGCAATGTTGCACGCATGTCATGGCATAAGTATCCTCTGCGAGGCGAAGAAAATGTAGCATACATTAATGCGTGACGCGACTGCATGTGTGTGTGGCTGTGCCCGTGTGAGCGTGGTGTATGCATGGACGATAGACTCATCGTGCTTGACGCCGCCTAATAGAATAGACCGGCAGCCTACTTCCTGCCGCCATGTGCTACATCTGTAACTGCAACTGCACACACACAGATGGGTTTCCCGTGGAAACAGAGCGTTACGCGAAATGGAAAATTACGTAGCAAAATGCATGCTAATGGCAAATGGTAATGAACGTTAAACAACTTGTAGTCACACAAGTGCTATACATAAATGCATAAACAGCTAAACGACGACGAGGTCGCAAATTACGAAACCTGTCACTAACAACAACTACAACAACAAGAGCAACAACAACCGTAAAGGCAGCACAGGGTAAGCTGCTTATGTCGAAGCTTAAACTGAAGTGCCCAAGCTGTGGCTGAAGCTGCTGCTAAGCCAATTATAATTTGCAAACAATTCAATCGTTCTACTATTTGCCAATTTTGGCCAAGTAATGCCTGCAGCTCTAATTGAAGTGCGGCTTGTTGTTGGTCATAAGTATTAATTGACGTAATAAACAAATCTCTGGGCTTAATTATTTTGTGTATGCCAGACAAATACTGGAGCATCAATTTGACTTATCAAATAAAAGTTGGTAAATCAATTCTCCCGCTTTTGTTTGGTCAATAATTAGCCGGTATTATGAATGCAATTAAACTTCATGTATGTACTTGATTCTAACAAAGCTTTACAAATAAAAATATGATGAATATAGATAGAAGAATATAGATAGAAGTATGACGAGCAAGCTTTGCCATTGGGCTGCAGCAGCATCTTTTTTTGTTGATTTTTGACATATTGCTGTTGTTTTTCACGTTGCTGTTGTTATTCTTGTTGTTGCTGCACTTGTCCGTGTCCAGAATGTTGTGCATTTACCTGAGTTTGCTAGCCACAAAAGGCCAAACAATTTAATTAAAAAACACATTACGTATACGCAATATGGAAAACAATTCAAAGCAAATGCAAATCAATTTAATTAAAGCGCCGCTTTAATTGTATTAACATAAAACTAGCACAACATAAAATAGCCTTAATCTAGCTGATAGCCTTTATTGATGGATTTTTCATGCCAACCAATAGTGCTAAAGTGCCCCGAAGCACAAATTTATACTGCACAAGAGAGGTTTGCATGAAAAGTGCCGCCTTGGGAAGTCATCCACTCATTTTGCTTGTCTCAATGCAATTTGGGTAATTAAATTTTAAGCAAATATCAAATGACATTTTCTACGCAAACTGCATGCGGGTTGGCGCAAATTGAACAGCGAGACAAGCTACAACAAGAATCGTTGTTGATGACACTAAATAAAAGATTTTGCACTGTTGATTTTTGCGCTTTTTTGGAACTTTGCACGTTGCATTGCACTTGATCTGTGTGCCAACGTTACAACGACACTTCAGCGCCAAGGCACTGAGGCAGCAGCCAAGGAGCAGCAGCCTGCAGAAGTGAAGAGGAGCACTATAGACTGTGTGCTCGCTATTCGCCTGGCAGCAGCTGCAGTCTTGTTTGTAGCACACAATCAGCTCGTTTCATTTTATTGCCAACGTCGTCATAGAACGACGCTACGGCACCGACTGGTACTGGTACTCCCAACGAGTCCCTTTCCCCTGCCTCCTGCCTGCCCCCGCACCTCATTTGCTGCATGGCTGTTGTCGTCCTTGTCGACTAGACACAAGACTTGACAGCAAAGCAAAATTGTATTTACATTCAATTAGTGCCAACAAAATTGTCTTTGGCTGCTTGTCGTCGGCTGCGCCTAGTTCCCTAGATCCAAGACACACTACCAGCTCCAAGCCAGTTGGTTAGTTTTTTCCCTCTCTCCACTGAGCGTAAATTACTTTTCGCTTTGGTGGGCGGAGGGGGTTGCTGCATCGCTCGAGTACGCTATATGACCCATGTTGGCGCCCTTCGAGTTGGCAGCTAAGTAATGTAAAATTTATTTTGAATAAACTCAAAAATATGTTTTGGCCTCGTTGATTCTGTGCTTTTTCTGCAAATTTTGTTTTCGTTCCGTTGCCGGGCTTATTTCTTACCGAGCATTTTATTTATGCATAACAAAACACCACTTAAATCTGCTCAGCTTTTTCGGATTGTTGTTGTTGTTCCTGGCGTCGTCGCTGTTGCTGCTGTCGCTGTCGCTGCTGCTGCCGATGCTGCTTTTGGAAACTTTGCAATCTGCATGCCAAGTTGTCGACATTTTCACACAAACCGTCGGCAAAGTGGCCTGCACATGGGGCCAGAGCCAGGGCAACCAACCTAGTCGGGAACTGGGAGATAAGCGACCGAGGGTAACGGCGGCGGCGCCGCTGCATGGAGTGCAAGTGCCTGCGCGTTTATAACTTTTCAACTGTTGTATGAAATTTTACAAATTAGATTCATTTCTATGCATTGAAATACATTTGCAAACTTTGCTGCACAAAAGTTGCTCCGATATTTGCACACATGGCGAGCAGAACTGAACTGAGAACTAAATGGCAGCAGCGACAGCGTTGTAATGTTGCAGTGCAGCCAGCCGGCAGGTTGTACGGACTAAGAGAGAGTCTGGCATAGTAGCCTATGATGCATAGCAAACCTACAGACGTCTGCTGGATCTGACAGAAGTCAGACGAGCTCCACACAGACCCGACAGAACCGACAGTAACTCGACATGCCCAAAACTCAGTCTATTAGTTTGACAGTTTATAAAGAAACATGCACGAAAGTTTTGCATGGTATTTGCAATTTCATTAATACAAAACTTATTTGAAGAACCAAATGCGACGGCATCTTTTGGCACCATTTTCTGTTAATTTTAACTTTGACGCTCCCACACACTCCTGCACAAGCAGCAAAAAAGTTGTTTGCAGGGAGTGAGGGGTGAAAAAAAGTAAACTGCGAAATACCAGAAATTGAAATGTGAAAACTCAAACATTCCAATGATAAAGAAAGAAAGAAGTGAAAAAAATCTACTCAACTCGAACATCATTTGCAGCATCAAAGAAGTCAAAAACTCAACATCAACGCCAGCAGCACTGCAAATGGATTGTGGATAGGAGGTAGTGAGGGGTTGAGCTACACTACCACATCATCATAATTAATTAAAAAAGTTTTTTAAATCAATTTTCAAATGTCCCAATGACTGGATGTTTGATGAACCATGGAGCCAAAACCAACTGAATGGAAATTCTAAAGATATAACGCGTTGCTGAATAAACCTAATGCCAAATACCCTAATAAGACGAGTTTATTTAATCGTAAATATTGTCAAAAAAAAATATTGTTAAATTTCCCTTAAGCATTTTTATGTGATAAAAGAAAGAAACAATTAGTTAATCAACATAAGTAATTTGTATTAATTAATTAATTTGAAACAGAGTATGCTCAATTTACCGAGTTTAAATTTTCTAATGTTGATTTCTTTCATCGCGTGCCAAATCCCTTTAACATTATTCACTGGCATTGCGAGTGTCAACAAAGCATTTTTAATTAGTTAAACTCAATTCCAGGGCCAAGTTAATGATGATGACTTCGTGTCAAAGCAGTAGCAGAAGTTCATGTTTTGTCATTAAGCGGCACGCAGACAGCAGAATTCAATGATAAAGCGCGCTCCGACACTGCAAATGCAAATTAAACGATGAAAATTGCACAATATTGCGAACTTCAATGGCAACAGCAGCAGCAGAAGAAGTGCTGGCAGATTCTTTCGTCGTCGGAAAATGTGCAGCCAATGTCAAAATATTTCCAAATATAATGGCAAACTGTGCAATAAACTTGAGCTGAGAATATGCTCGCCAAATGGCAGCTGCACGAGGAGCTGCTGCGATGCCATTATAAAAATTGAAAATGCATCCTTTATGCAGCCAGCAGAGCGAGCTGCTATTATAAAAGATTCATGAATACCCTATACAGGCATCTGACTGATTAAAATCGTGTACCTCGAGCGAGTGAGAGTGACAAGAACAATCAAGTTAAGTGAAAGTTTCAAGATTTTCTCGGTTCAAGCTTTGTTATTTTTAAGGCAGAACAGGGTATTTAGCTATTTAAATTCCCCATTCAAGCATAGAATATAGGGTATCTGACACTCGAGCAGTCTCTTGACTAAAGCATTCTTACTTGTTATTGTTGGAGCTGTTGTGAGTGGTTTAGGGGCAACATAAAAGTGCTTGTAGCCCAGCAGCAACTGCAAAAGCAAAAGCAACATAAACAGCAACAGCAACAACAACAAGCAGTAGCAGCTTCAGTGTGTTCGTGGTTGCATCAAATCAAAAACTCAGCCATAGGGGCAATGCATTTTAATTTAAGCCGCGCTCTGAAACAAGTTCATACGTAAACAGAAAGGTGAATTTGCGATACGTAAGAGAGAGAAGATATCACTTAGAACAACAATGTTTGTTTCGGTTTTTCAGATAAAATACTGTTTAGAAATTTATACATAGTATAATTATATTGGGCTATTAAGCATTTTTAACTTTATTCAATTTTTAATTTCAACTCGAGAGAATTTCCATAACGGTTCGCTATAATCAGAGGGAAATGTTGGTCAAATAAGTCAAATAACAACCGAATATCGAATATGCCGAGTATACCCTTTAGGATTGTCGTTTAAGATTCCTATGGCAAACACACACACGCACACACACTGAGTGCGAGTGAGTACATAAATAAATACTTGAATAAACATTTACAACTGCGGCGTGGAATTATAAGCAGGGCCCGAATCTATGCACTCCAAGAATGCAGCAGGCCTGTGTGAGAGCGAGAGAGCGAGAGCAAACGCCTTGCACCTGTTTGCTTATGTGCACGCTTGTTCCTGTCTGTCTGTGTGCGTCTATGTTCAAGTGCGCATAAAACGCGCCACAGCAGAAGCGGGCGAATAGAGCGAGCATTTTTATTTATTTTCTGCAGCGTACGTCGCTTTTCCTTTTTCATTTTGTTCTGCCTGCCGCCAAATATGTATTTCTCAAATTCCAATTCAGGAAAGGTGATGGCAATGGGAGGGGGGAGGAAAGCAACTAGCTAGCGACGACTGCAATTGCAACGAGGTGGGCGTGTCAGGACGGCAGGCAAGATAAGGTGGCAATGCCTCGTTTGTAGCGCAGCCAGTGCGAGTTTGTTTGGCAAAGCGCCTGTTTAACACTTAAGATATCGTATTTCTTTAACTCCACACACACATGCAGACACGCAGAGACGAGCACGACAAACACATGTACCCACCACACACACACTCACACAAATGTGCATGGGTATTCGTTCGAGGAGCTCATGTGTCCCGGCTGCAGTGCCGGCTTTAGTTCTAGCTGTGACTCTGACTCCGACAACGGCACCGACACCGGCTCCGACTCTGGAGTAAAGATAAATATGCATGCGGTTGCTTTTATAAGGCATGGCAAAGGTGCATTACGTATACGTATTGCATATACGTCAGCCATTTCAACAGACGCGCCTCCTTTGCGCCGCCTTTCGCACATTTGCATGCAATAAAGATGGCGGGCGATAACTAGGTTGCCTGCCATTGTTTGCCTTTTTCCCATATTTCTATATAACTGTGTGAGAGTCGCTGTCTCTGTCTCTGTGTGTGTGTGCGCGTGTGAAACTTGCCGCCCAAAAACCAGCCAGTGCCAGAGAACCAGTTTAGCAGACAAGCAGCAGGCACTAAAATAAAAGGCAATGTACGCCAAGTGGCGTCACCTGCCGCCGCCTGCTGCCATCTATTATGCAGATGTACAGCAGGTTCATGAATATATGCCACCATTTTGTCTATGCTGCTCGCTGTATGTGTGTGTGTGTGTGCGTGTGTGTGCCAGTCAGGAAAAAAGCATAAAAAAAACATCCTGCAAAGTCGGACTGACAAAACGCCATATGTTTGCGCACGATAAGCGAAAGAATAAGGTGAGCCCAATTTCTCTCCTTTACACAATACACAATTCAAGAACTGCAAACTATAATTTTAAATTAGCCACAATATCAACAAAGCCCTGCCCACCTCTCTCCCTTAAAATACCTCTGCCAGTTCAATCCCGAACAAAAGCAAATAGGAAGCTGAGTAAATCAAAAATGCGCAATAAAAGTTGCAATTTGAAATCCACTAAAGGTGATTTTGAGAAGTCAAGGGTGAAGCACGTGGAGCTCGGCTGACTGGCCGCAAAGCTCGTCTAAGCAACGATAATGATTGCAATACATTTTTATAACCACACTAAGCGGTTGGGCATTACAATTTTGAAGTGCAATTTGGCACGCATCAATGAAGGAGATTATCGTATAAGGAATATGCACTGCAGCAGCAAAGTTGGGTATATCGAAATTAAGGATAATGTAGTGGCAGTCCCAGTTGAAGTCATATCTAACCGAGTATCGCACTCTGCTCACTCAGTAAACAATAGTTCCATTACACCGTATAAACATTAGTTACCTCACTTAACTTTGCAGGTGACTGACTCTGCTGTCGTTGCCAATCAACATCAACTCTGCTCTGCTCCGGCTGCATTTGAAGCGTTTCTATGGTTAGTTGGCCAGTGATTTTTCAATAAACTGAAATTGCATTTGATGATGCCAGGATATGTTTTTTCCAATCGATCTGATATTTCTGATTTTTTTTTATTTCTTTTCTGCGTCGTTTCTTGAAAATTGAATAAAAGTTCTGCTGGCATTGCGACAAACAGAGCGATGAATGAGCGCGTGATTGCATAACGTTGAGTCAACCGACGCAGGCAACGAGCAAACAGAGTCCTGTGGCCGCACATCATGCTGGACTCTGGACTCCAGAAGAAGGAAGTGATTAGTGTCGGGACGGACGTCGTCGTGCCAGCTCTAGCTTCCCCAGCCGTCATGCTCTCGGTGAAACAAAAGCAAACAGAATGCACAGCACACAATGTCAATTTGTAACCTAACCCATTTGGGAGAATAATTTTTAGCTTTATTGTTTGCTTAAACTAGCACGCAGTTGATACACCTTGTTTATAGGGTTTAATTCATTTTTAAAAAATAAAAAAACAGTTTACAAATTCCATTGCAGAATGCATTCGACCAAGTTAAAGGAAGGCGATGAACGGGTAAGTCAATTATCGCAATATACTACAGCGGTATTCCTTCAATCTCTTATACGTCTTGTAGGAGGAGATGGCGCTGAATAGTATCTGGCGAGCGTGCCGTAAAATTCAAGGGGCCATTTTCCGTCATGATTTCGACATCTGTGCCGATATGAAGCAACATGATCCCGGTTGTACAGGCTTCCTCTCAGGTAAGTACCAATAAAATTTTGGTGAATGAACCAAGAAAGTGTTTCTATTCATCAACAGAGTCTATATTCACTGCTGTACTGGGAAAGTATCGCAAGGTATCCGGTATGTCTGAGTTCGAGCTAAGAGATATTACCGATTATTTTCAAATTCGCGATGGACGTGTCGCCTATAGGCAGTTCTGTAAAGTGGTTTGCGAAGAGAGTGAGTCCTTAAAACAGAGGATGAACTTGTTCTATACCACTCACTGACCTGCGTTGTATTCACCCACAGATATATCGAAAAGCGCCATCAAGGAACTGGCCAGTGGACTAGAGTGGAATGATCCATGGCACTTGAATGTAATACCACAACCCGAAGAGCGACGCAAATTATTCTTAATTCTATTTAAGATAGCACAGGAAACGCATCTGCCATTAATGCCTTACTTTCAGGACTACGAGCTGGTCAGTATTTTATTTTTAACCACTAACACTTTTGAAATTAAGGCTTCGATAATTTGCATAAGCGATAGTAAGGTTTTATTATATGACCCCATTGTGCCTGATAATAGTTTCGTTCTTTTTAGGTGTGAACCTATACTATCATTACCTTTTTAATCCTTCTACCTCTGAAACTTCTTTATTTCAATTCAATTACTAATTGACATAGGTCGCAAGAAATGTGGGCGTGGTAACTGTATCGCACTTCTCCCGTGTCCTTCATTTTATGAAAATACCTCTGTCCGAATCGGATTTTCTGCTGCTACTGAGGCGCTATATGAAGGATGGCTACCTGGTTAATTATGTGGCTTTCATTAAGCATCTTGATAATATCATGGACTATTTAAAGTCGCATAACCTTTTGGATAGTTCAGGGGTAAGTGTAAAGCTTCGTGTTTAAAGTTTATTAACTCATTTAGGTTTCTTCTTCAGGATTTAATTCTTGACTTTCCAGGCCGGCTAATTGACCTAGAACTGTCGGAGTTACCAGCAGTAAATGGCTGTCAAATAACACACCCCATATTTCCAGATGCCTGTAATCATCCAAAGAAGAATCGTGGAGAGTGCGACATTATTCATTGCATACAGGGATACATTTATAAGAATCGAGTGCGCACATGTGAATTCCTGGAGAAGTTCGATCCTCTGCAAGTGGGAAGCATAACAAAGAATCAGTTTGAGCGTGGCCTATGGAACATGGGCGTAGGAAAGCATCTATCACAGCGAGAGTTTGGACTAATATGTGACCGATATTTGGATCCACTCGACATCAATCGAGTACGTTGGCGTATTTTCGTCGACGAAATCGATACCGGTAATAATGATTTAGTTTAGTTTATCTTCATTTTGGCTAACAATTTCGGTTAAAAATCTTTCCTTCAATTATTAAAAATTGCAGTATTTACTATCAAAAACTTGGAGAAGGAGCCACAGTGTGTTGTTGAATCGCCACTACTCCATATCAAAGAACTACCCAGACCTGGTACACTTGATTGGCAAGCGGCGCCAATGGATTTGCGCGACTTGTGCGAAGACGCTTTAGCCAAAATTCGGTTACGCATACGAAATCGCCGTCTCTATCTACATCCCTTCTTCCGCAACTATGACAAGTGAGTATCATACACTACTGATACTAACGGGGACTACTCAATCCAATCCATATCTCAGATTATACAGCGGACATGTAAATTGTCATCAGGCCAATCAAATCTTTCGCATCAATGGGATACTGCTTTCAAATAAAGAACTCGATGCTATACTGCATCGTTATGGCAATGAGTTGGGCTTCTATTATACCAAGTTCTTGGATGATGTGGACCCGGCCGAATACGCTATGCCTACTATGGTGGGCAAGCAGGCGCTTGAAGAATGTCCGCCATTTGCACGGGAGAAGATCGAAAAGGAAATGGCAAGCGAGGAGAACATTATTCGCATTCTAACTAGCGCCAAAAAACAGGCAGTCACAAAGAGTATTCGTGTCATTGATTTTCTGTCCGACTACGATCGTCATCGTGAGGGTGAAATTCTGGAGAGCGACTTTAAACGTGCTCTAGACAATTCAATGATCATTCTCAGTGAAGAGGACGCCACGACTCTTAGCGATGTGTAAGCCGCAAAGAGACTCTTATATCCGATTATTACTTACTCATCAATTATCATTTTTGATAACAGCTTCCGTTCTCCTCATCGCCGAGCCTGTGTTAAATATCGTGATTTCTGCAAGGCATTGGACGAGATATTTATACAATATGAAACAAGAATGGGTGATAATATTGTTACAGCTGTACCGCTGCTGCATCTGCCGAATTTGGATTGCTTGGAATGCTTCTTGAACTTTGATGAGCGCACACTATGCTCACAGGCGCTAATGAAGCTGGCCACCAAGCCGGATGAAATATCCAATTTAAGCCAAATATTTAAGGACTTCGATCGGCAAAATTGTGGCTCGGTTTCACAGAATCAATTCCTGCGTGGCATCACATTACGCGATATGCACAACATGATGAGCAGGCGCGAATTGGAAGCTGTTTGTAAATGTTTCAGCGTTAAGCGCGGAATCTGTCTCGAGGTCAACTATCGTGAGTTCCTCAACATACTGGAAGTGCTTTTTACCACAGGCCAGGTGAAACGTAACTATTAAAATCAAAATTGCACAATGTTTAAATTTACCGTAAATCTGTGTCTTATTTTTTGGAACCCATTATTTGCTGATTGTCGCCCAGGCGTTTTGAATAAAAAATTTCAAAAATGTATTTTTATTTTCTTTTTCTTTTTAATTGAATCTTGTTGCTTCGTTTTTTTTTTTTTTGTTTTTTTTTCGTTTTTTGTTTAAGTTAATGTGTTTTTTATCTATAAAATGAGAAAAGAAACTTGAGGCTTACGGTTGACTGAGCTGCATCATTTTAGCAGCGAATATACAGATATAAATGGAGGAGAATGGAAAACTAATTGTATTTCTTTCATGCTTCAAAATTCCTTAACCGTTTTCATATATATCAGTTGTCGAGTCCCACTTATCATCTGGTTCCTAAAGATCGGACGTTTTTAGCATAACATTTGTTCAATTCGGTTTTTAAACAGCTATAGTTATTTGTATATAGTTCCATATGTAATTAATATTATTTGTTTATGTAGAAGCCTATTCATTTTTAACAAATATTCTCTTGCAATAGTCTCTTTAAAAACTATACATCATCATCATGTAGTTGAGTTTGGTTTTTTTTATAGAGCTTGACGTAATTGTTCTTTTATTCCTTTATTTTATCTCTTTGCTTTGTCATGCTGCATTAGATTTTTATTAAAATATAAAATTCTCTTTTTGCTTTAAATTTGTATATATATTTATATATATATATATATCTATAGATTTATATAGACTATGAATGAGCGCAAATACATACACAAAAAAAAAACATTTACCATTTATATCGGAAAAAAAATTTGTTATTTGCATTTTGGTGGATTTGTTTGTTGTAGTTTTCAGCGGACTTGGACAAATGCGAGCCGAGGTTGCCGAGAAGGAACGCCCGCTTCTAAGACAGCCCGTCCGCACCGCAGGAGCGCCAGCTGTCTCGCTTTTTATGTATAATAATAATTATGTATTACATATTACAATCATTAAATTAATTAAGTTTAAACAAATACTTAGTGACTATTGTATTTAATATATGAATTTACTGCTGCTATTAAACATTGCGGCAACTGTTCTGTTTTCATTTTAGGTATTCTTTCTTTTTTCTCTTCTTTTAAATTTGTTTCTTCTCCACATATATAAATAAATATATATGTCTGACCCTGCTTACAAGTTAAAATATTACTTCGCATAATGTATGAGACTACATTGGAAAAACAAATTATTGTTAGTGTTGCCACACAATTGTAACAGTTACAGTAAGTTGGTGTGTGTGGCATTTATGTGCTACATAATGTGGTGCAATGTGGATTTTTCTTGGTGGGGCTGCTTGCTGGATTAACGAGCGTGTGGCTAAGAAAAATTAGCCACTTGCTGAAAGATTGCATTTCTCTCTTCTCTCTTCAAGCCTAACTCTCTAGATGTGTATATGTGTCTGTGTGTGGATAGATATATATATATATATATTTGATGCGTTGATGACTTGTCACCAACGTTTCTTGTAGTTGCCTGCTTCTGCTGTTGTAGTTGTTGATATTGTAGTTGGAATGGTGCTACACAACAAGTGTGTATGGTTTATACATATGTCTGCGCGCGGTCGTTCCGCTAACCTTCGGTAATAGCATGAGAATATGAGGTCTGCCTGCAGTCGCTTGATAAAGACGTATATGATTGCGAGTGTGACTGTGAATATGTGTGTTGTATTTTGTAGTATGCTGCAGAAAGGAAATACGATGAGTTTAATACAATCATGTGATAGCAATACGACGATATTCTCTTACCATAACAAACTAAACTAAGTAAAATTCAAATAGTTTGCAGTTATAAGTAGATATCGGACTCTTTAACAGCGCCCCTTTAGTACGGCTGATGCCTGGGCTGGCGTCCAGTACCGCGCTGCTTGCCACCGTTAAAGCCGCCACCGCCTGTTTCAGATAGATTAATATTAAAAAGAATTTAGATTTTAATTAGAAATTCAATCAATTATGATGGACATGCATGCACAGCTGCTAAGGAAAAAATAATTGTATTTTATTTTGTTTGATTTTTACTACAACGCCAAACGATTCTCAAGCGACTGATGAAAATTTTGACCAAATCTAAGGATAAACAATGTCTAGTAACAAAATTTGGGCTCCCAATCGGAGGATACTCAAAATCAAAGACAAGGAAAGATTAGTTAATAACAAAATCAAATGCTCAGTTAAAAAGAGTTACAACGACTGGATAGTTATAAAATTACATAGCAGAAATAGTAATATATTGACGGGAAAGAATTAAAATTGGGCAAGTTATTCTGTAATTTTTTGTTTTTTTTTGTGTTTTGGATACGGTCGTGTGTTGTTTAAAGTGAATACCTTTGGGACCACCGCGCGGACCTCCGGCACCGCGCCCGCCAGCGCCACCACCGCCGCCGCTGCCGTAGCCATTACCGCCAAAGCCACCATCAAAGCCGCCGCCATAACCGTAGTCTTTGTTTGTTAAGAGTCGATTTTGTTTTTGTATAGAGGGTTTATAAACACAAAAATTTGTTGTAGATCATGAGCGCTTAGATTAAGAATTGATTTTTATAATATTCTACATTCTTAATATTTTTCTTTTCGTTTGGTCAAAATTTACTTGAAGTACATTGGATAGGAGTGGAAAAGTCGGCGACGAAACCGCGCCGAGGAGAGACAATTCAAATGCACACCAGAGAGCTGGAAAGGAATTCCACTAAAAACACACAAAATAATTTCGGTTTTGTTTTTTTTTCTTTTATTTGCTTATTTTTCGGTTTGTGGTTTTTGATTATAAGATTGATTGGCTGTTGTTATGGTTGCTACTGTGGGATCAATATACAATATGATTGAATTGCAGTTGTTGTTGGAGTTGTTTATGCTGCTGCTGCTTCTTCTGATGCTGCTCTTGTTGTTTGTTTGTTTTGTTTTGCACAGGCATTACAAAAATTGTTGTTTTGGTACACAATAAAAATTAAAACACATTTCTCTCTCTCGTTCTTTTTCTTCTATCTAGCTACATTTTTCTCGGTTTGAGAAAAAAAGGCGCAAAGCGGTGCGCTCACGCATACATGCGCGGTTCGGTTTTGGTGTTGTTTTTATCATATCAAGTTTGAGATATTCTTTTTGTTGTTTCTCTTAAAATTGCTGCTGTCTCTGGGTACTTGTATGTTAGTTTTTCACTTTCGACTTATAAACATGTTTCACAATGTATTGCAATTGATTTCTCATTTTTACGCACTCTTTATGCATTAAATTGTTCTAATTTTTACCTCATTTTCCACACAACAAATTCAGCATATTATTATTTTAAACTCTTTCAATTTAATTTTGAAAAAACATAATTTAATTTTTTCATTTTTAAAGGCCAAAAATATTGAAGAAATCTGCTGCTCTTGTGTGTGTGTTTTTGAATGTCTCACCTCAGCAAAAAGTATTCAAATTTCAATTTCTGTTTTTTTTTTCAATGGTGTTTTATATGGACTTGGTTCCGGGGAAGTTCATGTGGGACTTGTCGCATTTTTTTAGTGTTGTAAAAAACGTCTTGCGAAAAACAAAAACAAATGCAAACTGTAGCAAATTTGTACGACTTTATACGAGTTAATATTGGTATTATTTTAATTTACTCTTGTGTTGTTGTTGTATTTTTTGTTGTTAAAAACAAGAAAACTGTTGTCTTAAAAATCTGTTTTAGAAAACTTTTTTCCAAGTATTTTTAAAATTACTTTAAGTGTATATATATTTTTTTTTTGATTTTCCAATTCATTTTTACTAAAAACAGATATTAATTACTCTAAATTACTTGTAATATATAAGCTTTAAATTTAATAAAGAGGAGTTAAAAGAAAATAACGTTACATTTAAGCAAAAAGAAATAGTTTATGTCGGTGTAAACAGTTGGTACTTGGGTGTTTCGACTTGATTGGCCCAGTCGGTCTGTATGTCTTTCTGTGGTTTGATCTTGGATTATATTCGTAGCGCACAGACGAGACAACAATATAACCGGACACACCAGACACACCGGTACCGAACTTGCGATCGTATTGGATTAAATTTCTGGGTGGTGCTTGTCAAAGGGTTTGGAATTTCTCTACTCTCGTTTTAAATGGATTTTTTGTATTTTTTCGTTTTTGTGAGGCGAAACATCGGAAAATTCGGCATTACAATAGATAATTATATATCCATATATGGTAAATATATATAACAAATATGTTCAAAAATCATAATAATAAGAAAGTAACATTATATATAGTTAATAAAAATAGTTCACAGGTGACTCTATGAACTGGATCTGAACTGTCTGTGTGGGCCATAACATTTGGCGACCGCAACGTTAGCCATGTCTATATAATTAACAGAACTTACGTATGGTCCTGTATAGCTAACACCGCTCGCACAATGTTATGGCGCTCATATACATGAAGTTGTTGTTTTGATTGGGTTAGTTGGTTTAGAAATTTGTGGAAATTATAAGAAAATTATAAATATATAGATATTTTATGTAGTTGTAGATTTAATATAAAGTGGGCACAAAATTATTGCTTTAAAGTATACAAAAGCTGGTTGGATTTTATATAAAGAAAATTTATATGCACAATTGAACATCATAATTATTTTGGATCAGCATAATTGGTATGTATAATATAGCATAAATATATAATTTTGTTGAATAAATGTTGTATATTACTAGTAATATATATAATTTTTTTTTTTTAATTTTTAATATGATAATTTTTTTGTATACAGACAACTTTGCTAAAAACATTGAGAAACATGCAAAATTTTAAAATAATTTACTCAAGTTTATGCATATGTTTTGTGATATTTTTCTTATGTTTTTTTTATGAATTTCTTTTTGAGTATAAATATATATATATCAAAGTAAATATATATATAAATATACATTGGATAATGTGATACGTCAAATTATTTGCTTGCATTTACAAAATTGAATTGCAGCTGATTGCGTAGAACGGTTCTACATTCAAAAATTTAACGCAAGAGATATATATGTATATATGTTTGCAAGTACGCGTGCGAGTAATTGTGTGAATTTTTTGTACTTAATATTTAAATAAGAAGAACAATAAGAAAAATTATATGTATAAATGTATTATTTTAAATTACTAAAATTGACGAAGTGTGTTTTTTTTCAAGTAATATTTTAATCTTTATGTAGTTATAATTGTTGTTGTAGTAGTTGATGTCGTTCAGTTAGTTTGTTGGTATTTGTTGTAGTTGATTGAATCTATTGATATCATGTCAGCGTTGTTGTTGTTTGCAATGTCAATCAACGTACAATTGTGCAAAACACCGCATTGCGCGTGAGCGCTATTTTCATTTAAAATCAAGTAAATGTGTTTGCATTTTTGTATTACATTATTTGGTATTTTACGTTTTTTTTACGTTTAACTTCCTTTCTTCCTTTTGAACTCGTTTTCTTTGTCAGCAAAATGCACACTGTCAAGAAAGCGAAGCAGAAATGCAAATTAAGCAAATAAAAGAATCAATGGCCACATTTAAAAGGGCAGAAAGTCACAATGAGGAAGGCGGCACGAGGAGTCGGCGTGATTGTTTGAGAAGTGGCAATATCTTATGCCACACAATCACATTGCACTGAATTTAAACCTGACCTCAAAGTTATTGTTTCGTTGCTTTTGCGTTGGTGTTATCGGTGTTCTTGTCGATGTTGTTTCTACAAGGATTTGCCTTAAAATAATACTATCAAAAATAGTACCCATTTGTAAAATGTTATGTTACGCATAAATACATGTATATATATATAACATTTTTTATATATTTGATATAAATATATTTATATATAGGTATATTGACGTGCATACGAAAACATATGCATTGCAAAAACGTTTATTATCTCGTTGCCGAAATAATAATATATATCTAAAAATATATTTATATACTATATATTAGGTATATATGTATGTTTAAATAGAAGTTGAATCAAAGCTTTGATTACTTGTTTCGTTTTGTTGGTTTGCTTGTTTAGTGTTTTGTTTAACAAAACAAATGAAAGATCTATTTAAATAACTATTTTAGTGTTTGCAGTAAGAATACATTTTATTTTTTTGTATGCAATCGTATTGTTTTGCTTTATATGGGGGTATGTGTGTGGATGGGGTTGGGGTCTTTGTGTATGTGTGTGTGTGTGTGTGTGCGATTTGTATGAGTTTGTGTGTTTCAACAGCTTTTGGTTTCAGTTTGATCAAACAATAACAGTTAGTTAACAATAATAAAGGCACAAGTTGCAAATACGCAAAAGGCCAAAACGCTGGCGATTCACACAGTTTCACATAATTGGCACATGATCTTGTTGTTGTTTATGTGTATATGGTTAGCAGTTCTTGTTGTTTTTCTATTTTACTTTATTTTATGATCATCTAGTTGTTGCTGTTGCCTTTGCGTTTGAGGTATTTGTCATCTTTGGAAAGTCTGTTGTGGATTGCGAACTTCTTACGCTCGCACTTGTTATATCTGTTGTTGTTGTAGCTGTAGGTCTTGGTGGAGTGCATGAACTTGAACGTTTTTTCTACTTGTTGTTTATTTTGTTTACATGTGTTTTGATTTTATCTCTCGCTCTCGCTCGTTTTTTGATTAAACAACACAATCAATAATACACACTCTTCGTCAGTTTTATATAGTATTTCTCATATATATGCTAAACGACTAATAAATCATTAAAGATTTTGAAATTTCTTGAAAAATGTATAGGTTTTAAAATTACGCTTTAAAATTTAAAAATCAAATATGCATTTTTAAGATTTTAAAATTAATAATATATGATATAAAATTATTGATTTGATTGTAAAAGAAAAAATTATGTTTTTATCAACATACTATATATAAACAATATATATTTGTTGCTATATTAAAATGATTTTTTTAAAAATTTATGTGTGTAAACTTTAAAAATACGTTCATTATTTTATTTTCAATTAAAAAGTTTTCTTGTTTTTAGCGACGTTGTTTTGTTGTTCTTGTTGATGTTGTGTTTTCTAGAAATTGTAGCAGCAAAACGTTTTTTGTTTTGTTTTTGTTTTTCTCTCCGTTTCGATGTTCTTTTATCTCTTTTGCTAACGGCAAACAACAATTTGTTTGGTATAGTAGTAGTAGAAGGGAAAGTTGTTTTAAATTGTTTGTGTAATGGCATTTTGTCTATTGTTATATATGTAATTGTTGTTGTTTGTTGTTGTTTTGTTTTGTTGCCTGCATTTAGCTACTTTAGAACTGCTGATAGTTGTTGCTATTGTTCTTATTTTGATGGTAATTACTCGACGTTGTGTTATTATAATAATTGTTATGAGCATTATTATGTTGTTTGTTGTATTTACCATAACCGTAGTCATATCCATTATAGTAGCCACCGGTATAGTAGCCATCGAAACCACCGGAACCATAACCACCATAGCCATAACCACCACCACCATACGAGCCCTGGCCGTCCCATTGGTTATTATAACCTGTAAACAGAAATACAATTAATTCAAATGATCATATTAATGAATTACAAATTTAAATTACTAACCACCACGGGCATATCCGCCACGAACCACTCTCATACCACCTCGACCACCACCTCGCATGGCCATCATTTGATTTTCTGGTTTTGGCGTTGCACGCTTCACATCAACTTCTTTGCCGGAGATTTTCTGTTTAGGCGTTTTCAACAAATCGGTCACCACCTGCTCAGAATCGAAGGTAATGAAACAGAATCCCTTGCGGTGTGACTTTTGTTTGTCGAAAGGCATCTCCACCTCAACAATCTACAAAAATGTGAAACAAAAAGAAACCAGTTAATAAATGGGTCTCTTTGAATGTTTTTCGTATATTCACTTACATTGCCAAATTGACTAAAGTAGGTTTTAATTTCCTCATCAGTAATCTCTGTTGTCAGGCCACCCACAAAGATCTTGCCATGGCGCGCCTTTGCCTTTTTAGGATCAACCTTCTTACTGTTGATGATATGCTCCTCGGCCGCGCTTACTTGATCGATTGCCTCGGTATTGGTGAACACAATAAATGCAAATCCTCGGGACCGTCCCGTCTGAGGATCTGTCTTTACATTGATGCTCTCGATTTCACCGAATTTGCCAAAATGATCGCGGAGTTCCTCTAAAAAAATAAATAAAAAACATAGATTTTAATACTACATCTTCAAATATAACAGCTCAAAATCTACTTACTTTCAGTCGTTTCCCAACTGAGACCACCCACAAACAGTTTTCTGCGAAAGGTTTCAGAAAAGTTTATGATTAGATAACTTATAAATGTATTAAACGATGTATATAATATATACTAATAATGCTACAAAGCAAAGTCTAGTTTTCGTTAGGTTGGGAAAAAATGGCGCATCAAAAATCTGTGGATATCATGTAAATATTTTCGATTTGTTTTCTGCCCACATATTATGGCGCTTACAAAAACGTTACTTTACATTTTCTGTTCGAAATTTGAATATATTATTGCTGCAAAAAGAACGAAAAAAATCCACCAAATTCAAAGTGAATATATTGACTTATATTACTGTACTTTAAATTAATAAACTCTCAATCAAGATTCGAAATGTGCCTCGAAAAACTGAGCGAAAGAGTACGGCGAGGGAGTAGAGTCACAAACGAGCGAAAATACGTAGTAAATATCTATTAATACAGTAAATAAGATATGAAAAGAGTGAACTTTTAATTTTAGTACAAAAATCTTTTTCTTTTTTTTTTTTTACATTGTTAAATTTTTTTTTATATATTACTACTAAATATGAAAAAATGCAAATATATTTTAATGCTGCTTTTCGGAATTCGGTATTTGCTTTATTAGGACTAAATTTATAAAAAAAACTTGTAAATGACACACTTAAAATATTTATGGCGTACGTTACTCGTAAACTTTGAAAATAGCTCTGCGGGCATGCAATTTTGGAACAATCTCATCACTGGCGGTACTCGCGTGTTGGCATTTTAGGAAACGTTTTTGGACTCGTATTCGTTTGTAAATCGTTATTTTATTTTTGTGGGGTCGTGATCGTTATCGTTACGTTACATTCTCATCGGTTGCGCTTCTTTAAGTAGGCAAAAACAAACAAAAAATGCGAGTCTGTTTTTCTTTCTCTCTCTCACTCTCTTTTTTTCCTATTTAATTTTTTGTAAACAATAAAATGCGTTACACGTTAAATATATAAAACATATATTTTATAGGATCCAATTGAACTCGAGATAATTTGTTGATAATTTTGTGTGTACAAAGTTTTGTTTTTATTTATTTTGGTTAGATAAATACCATCATCAACAACGCCGGCGGCATCCATTGAGTATGCTGCATCCTTTGGGATATTTCCTTAGGTCCTCGGCTGCTTGAGAATAGCTTATATCTTGGCTTTTAACTTCTCTCAAGACCTGCCGGAGAGGAACAAGGTTAGTTCGCTCAAACACAACAGGATAAGCTATGAATTGATTTTGTTTATTGTTTTCTATTTGTTTTGGTACACGATACGCCTCCACATCTGCTTTGTTTGGGCTGCTTCCATATATAGTTTATACATACATATACAAATTACTCTCATTTACTTTTCGTTTATGTACAACTTTCCGACTGGGTCTTACAACTAGCTTAAAAATAAATAGTGCAATACGAAAGACCATACAAATTGCAGACTTTAGTTGAATCAATTAAATAAGAAGGAAAACATCTCGCGAAAATGCAATAAAATAACTCGTTGATTTCAATTTTATATGAAGTTAGTAAAATTATCATCTAACCAAAAAAGCAAATTATTAAAATAGTTATTTATTTTTTTTTTGACTGACTTGACAACACTGCCGACATATAAATCCGCCTCAGCAACAGAGAGCGACGAAGCCGGCAAACAAAACGGAATATTGAAAAAAGAAAACACACATACATTTATGCACATACATGTATAGTAAACGCTCTCGTATGTACGCACGCACTACTCAGTGAGCAGACAAACCGCCATTTTGAGTACGAAAACTGGAAGAGCGCGAAAGCGTATGAACGAAAAATATTAACGAATGGCTGCACCAAAGAATAATGCAAAAACTCGTACAAATACAATCAAAACTTTTTTACAAGTGAAAGGTAGGCAGCTGCTGCTATGAGACCACTGTGGGGGTTGAGGGCGGGGGAGAAGCACACTTTGCGCTTTTTGTATTTTTGTATGCATACTCGCACAAACGCACACATACCTTTAAATAAATGTATGTAGGTAGAGATATATGAATGCGTCCAGCGGACATAACCTCACTATTGCGGGAAATGTGCTTCAATCGTCTTTGTTGCGACTGGAATTTTGTGCTTGTGTTTCAATTGCGAATGTCATAGTGGTATGCATTCATAAAGACATTTGTATGTCAAATAGCACATACATACATACATACATATCTATATATGCATGTATTCACATCAATTACAGTGTACAGCGAGTGTAAGCGACATAATAAAGGTTTCAAATACATTTTACAGATTCCATTCAATATCTGCAAATTGAAGAGCACACAATAAAAACAATTTAACCCTAACATCTTCTAATGAATACAATAATTATGAATGTTTAGTTGGTTGCGCATTCTGTGCGAAGTACAGTCGCACACAGAGGCACGCGCGAAAATAATGAACGGGTCAGCGGCGTGCTCTGACTCCCGCCGCCGCTCCGTCAAACACCATTTTTTTTTTTACACACGACGACGAGACGACGTTAGCTTTGCATTTACGTAATAACTGAGTAGGTGGTACTCAAAAATATTGTTGTTAGGCACATGATTGCTATACTTTTCAGCTGTGTATGTATGTCTGCCGGTTGAATTCAAAGTCAAATTTTTAACTACAAATACCTGTCGTCATCACGCTGGTTACCCGCAGCGCTTGCATTTTCGGAGCTGCCATTTGCAGCGCCGGTACTGGGAGTCGTATCACCATTTTCAGAGCTCGCCACATCATTGGTGGTAACATCCTTGGTGAAATCTTCGCCTTTAATTTCGCTGTCAACTTGTTTATCTGCCATTTTGTTTAATGGTCTGTATGTGCTTCTACTGTCTTTAAGAACTTAATTAAATAGCACTTTTAAGCGATTTTTTCTATATTTTTCTTTACAAACTCGGCAGAACTCACGCGTACGCTGACGACCGGAAAATGACAAACTCAGAGACAGCGTGTGTATATGGTAAGGGAGTTGCCACTGAGTTTTAATTTAGGTAGCGAAAACTTATTTTTGATTTTGCATTGGGATATTTTAAATAATTTTGGTTCATGCTGTTTTATTTTAATTATTCAAGTTAAATTATATTTAAAGTCTAAATCTATGAATAGCGCAGCTTTTAAAATGTTAAAAAAAAACAAAATATCCAACGTCTGGCAACATTTTTGTGCACGAGATTTGTGAACGACAAAATTAAAATTTAACATCTTCCTTTCTTGTTTAACCATTCTTACAAACAAAATATATCATTCATAAACTGTAAAATTATTGGGCTAACGTTGCTTAATTTAAATTTTTGGTTACAACTTAAATAAAAAAAGTAAACATTAACGCATTAAACAAAAATAAGTTTTGAAGGACTTGCTAGTATTTTTAAAGATAATATTTTCGAGTTGCGGTTTGTGGCCACACTGGCTACACGACATCGCCGCCATCATACAAGCGCACATACACAAACGCAAATGCACCGAGAATAAAACTGGCAAAAGAGGAACGAACGTCGGTTCTCTTCTCAATTCAACACTTGTTCAATTTCATTGCGTTTGCGATTCTTTTTTACATAAATCAAACAAATACAACGCATCCAAACTTAATTAGTTAACAACTGTGATCGTCAACATCTAAAGTAACAAGCAAGTAGTACGAAAAGAATTGCCAAATTTGTAATTTTTTAACTAAAAAATTGCAACAAAGCAAACGGCAAAAATAAGAAGAAGCAGCTAAAGCGGCCGCTCGAAACCAACAAGCTTCGCGTGTGAGTGTGTGTTCATGTGCGTGCATATAAATATTAACTTATAGTTTGGACTGATTTATTTAAATCAATACATGCATATATTTCAGAAATTCAATTAATAGCCTGCAGGCAAACACCCCCAAACAACACAAAAAAAAACCTATGCGGCCAGAGCAGAGCAGCCATTAAAAACAGCAAAATTCATCAAAACGCAAATATCGTAGCGTAATAAACGACCTGATATAACACATAAGCAATATTATTGTGCATTATAAACGGCCAAACAGGCAGTTGCTTAGGTAAGTACCACCAACCAAGTACCGGCGTTGGCCACATGCTGTCGCACATTATTTGTAGTACGTTTAGGAAAAAAAAATACTAATTTCAATTGGGGTGGCAAACAAGAGGACAAACAAAAACTGTCGCGTTACAAATACAAAGACGTTCCAGTTTCTTTACTACTAACGTCAGTTCCGTTTTTTGCTTTAGCGGCATTTTATATCTATCGTTGTGTTTGGCTACTCATAACCTAAAAATGTCTGCACACATTTGTTTTTGTAATTTTGTTTAAATATTGCTCTTTTGTCGCTTTCTTTGTTTCGGCCTACACACGCGGTTCACGCACACCGAGACACGCGTATTTGGCGGTGCTTTTGTCTGTGCACCTTCTTATTTGGTTCTTCTTCGTTTCCCATCAAAATTATTGGTAAGGTACTTTTTCAGTTCTATTTTTAATTGTTAGTTTAAATGATAAAACTAATGCAACAATTCAGCTTAACGCACATGCATAGTCATGTTTTTCTGCCGCTCTTTTTTCTCTCATTTTTTTATTTATGCGGTCGGCCTTTGTTGCGAAATCGCAGCAGGCAGCGTAGGCTGCAAATTTTTGCCGTCGACTCGAAAGTTCAATGAAACACAGCAACTACCTGAGAAAGACGCTCACGTGAACTAGTTTGTGCATTCTTGTGTGTGTACTTCTATATAAGACTGCGTGTGTGTGTGTACATTATATTTGTAGCTCTTGTCCCTGTCCTCTGATGCGACACAACCTTGAATCGCAAACATAACCTAAAACTATTTTATATGGGTTTGTTCCCGCTGAAGTTGTTTTTTCTGTTGCTGTTTGTGTATGAGGTCATTTACTTCTCGAGTAAATAACGATTGGTCCTTAAGACTGATGTATACAAAAGAAATAATATGGCATGGTAGAAATTGCGAACAGGAATTAAAATAACAAAAACCATAACAGGCAAGGCAAACAGCAGGGACGGGACAGCTGCATTTTTTGTCTTGTTTTGGTTTGCACGAAATTTCCCCTTTTATGCATTTTCGTTGTGTGCATGTGTATGAGTGTGTGTGTGTGGAAGTATCTGCTCCGAATGAAAGTGGGTCAAATTGCAACTGACTGCATTGGATCTTTGTGTTGGCGCTGCGGCAAAATCTGTTCCCTATACGAATAGACATATGTCTATACATGTATATGAATATAATTTAATGAGTTTGTATTTCAATAAACAGTCAACTGAAACGCACAGTGTCTGATCTTGGGTAACATCATTTACCGATAATTTTGAGCCGTTTAATTAGAATATAATACAAAAAATAAAGTTTCTTATGAAAAGAGAGATAGACAGCTCAACTTATACTTACAAAATAAACTGAGTAATCTTCGATCCTTATATTATTTATATTATGAAACGATTCTATAGAAATGTAAATAAATAAATAAAAATTGCTTTACAGAAAGGAATTTAAAATCCAAATTGGCGAGAATTTTAATTTCTCAATTTCACTCTTACTGGGACTAACTTAAGCCGCTTGCAACACTAGCAATGGTCATGGATGCGACTCAATCGCAACAGCCTTCGCCGCAGTCGGTGGGACGCGAATTTGTGCGTCAGTATTACACGCTGCTGAATAAGGCACCTACTCATTTGCATCGCTTCTACAACAACAATTCGTCGTTCATACATGGCGAATCAACACTGGTTGTGGGTCAACGTGAGATACATAATCGCATACAACAGTTGAACTTCAACGATTGCCATGCGAAGATTAGCCAGGTAGATGCCCAGGCAACGCTAGGAAATGGTGTCGTCGTCCAGGTCACCGGAGAGCTGTCGAATGATGGACAGCCAATGCGTCGCTTCACGCAGACCTTTGTGCTGGCTGCCCAATCGCCGAAGAAGTACTATGTGCACAATGATATCTTCCGCTATCAGGATCTGTACATTGAGGATGAGCAGGATGGCGAATCACGTTCTGAAAATGACGAAGATCATGATGTGCAAGTGCAGGTGGTTGATCAAGCCGTCCAAGTGCTAGGTGATGGCGCACAGCCGCCACAGCAGCTGCCCACTCAGGTAGTGGTGCCTCAACCGGTTGTTTCCGTTGCTGCTACTGGTGCTGGTGCCGCTGCGCCGCAACAAATTTTCTATCCAATGCCAGCTGGCGCTGCAACCGGACGTCCTGTGGCCGTACTGCCAGCTGCACCTCAAGCAGCAGCTGTGCCATTGCCAGCGCAATTCTCGAACCCGCCGCCACCAATCCCGAATGGAGTTGTGTCGCACGATGAGTTGCCCCCGCAACAGCAGCAACAACAGGCTCCACCTCAAGCTCTGGTTCAAGCCAACGTCTCGCCTTTGGTGCAGCAGCAGCAAGCTGGTGGACCCGTAATGTCTAATGTTGGCATTGTTCAGCCAGTTCCAGTGCAGCCAGCAGCACCCTTCCAGCACTCACCGCTTGTGGCGCCACCACCTCAGTTGCTGCCACAGCAGCAGCATCAACAGCAGCAATCGCAGCAACCACTCCAGGCACTGCAGCAGCAACCACTTGAGCCAGAAGACCCGATTAACAACAACAACGAGGTGTCGCCAGGTCATTTGCAAAACGCACCTACTCCAGTGGATGACTTTAAGACCATTCACGAGCAACAGCAGCAAGAGAAATATGAGGCAGCTAAGCAGCAGCAAAATGAGCCCAAGACCTATGCCAATCTGTTCAAGTCGACATCGTCTTCTCCTAGCGGTTTTGTGAAAGCTGTTCTTCAGCAACAGCAGCAGCTGCAACAGCAACAACAACAGCAGACACACGGCAATGTCTACACCTCATCTTCGCCTAGCGGACAAGCCAGCTATTCGACTACCGCTTCTTCCTCCTACAATAATAGCAACAACAACAGCAGCAGCAACAACAACAACAATCCACGTCTTGACAATGGCGGTCCACTGCCGCAGCGCAACAATTCGATTAGGAACAAGGGTAAGTCATGGTCAGGTTCTGTTTAGCGATCAATTGTTTATATTATAATTGTCATTATTTTCACAGACTTTGAGCAGCGTCGCCCGAGCAATGCACAACAGTTTGGCGATAATCAGCAACTGTTTCTAGGCAACATTCCTCACCACGCCTCCGAGGATGATCTGCGCCAACAATTCTCACGTTTCGGCAATGTTATTGAGTTGCGCATTCTCTCCAAGGCTAATAGCAAAGTGTTGCCCGGCATGCGCAGTCCATTGAACTATGGCTTTATCACCTACGATGATCCCGAGGCAGTGCAAAAGTGCCTGGCCAATTGCGTATGTATTGGTTTATTTTAACAATTCAGCAATTGTTATTTTAATATCTACTTCCTTTATAGCCCCTGTACTTCCCGGAGAACTCGTCTGATGGCCAAAAACTGAATGTGGAAGAGAAAAAGCCGCGCATGCGCAGTGATCTGCCCCCGCGCCAGTCGATTGGTGGCAACAACATGAATAATATGGGCCGCAACAATATGCGCGCTGCCGGTGGCAACAATGGACCTCGTATGAGCAACAACGGTGGCACCAGCTTTGGCCAACGCAATGATAACCGCAGTGGTGGTGGTGGTGGTGGTAATCAGTCCAACGGACCGCTGCGCGGTGCCGGCAATGGACAGACCAGTGGCGGTAATTATGGACGTCGTTAAAAAAAGGAAGATCGAAGTGGAGAAGAACAGGCAGGCCTGAAAGAATTGTGGTGGAAGGCCGCGCCGGAGCAGCAATAACTACAGCAACAACCCAACGTTCAGAGCATCGATTTCTTCCATAATGCAATCAAATTATTAACCATCATCAGTGGCATGTCGCACACTCTCTCAGACAGACAACATCCCCGTACACACACACACACAGCCATACTCGTTCACACACGCACCCATTCACACACATAAACACACACACCCATACCCGTTAACACTCACACTTAATCAGCAGTAGCAGCAACAACAAACATTCAAATGAAAGCACATTTTGTCTTCAATGTATAAAAACGTTCCTTAGAGCGCGTAAACAACTAAAACCGGTGACAACTAATATTAATTGGAGGCATCGTGCTGCATCGACAAACACAACAACAACAACCAATAACAACAACAATTTATGCCTTTAGGTCATCATTTTTTAGTTAAGATCGGTTTTGTGCAGTTTGTTTTTTCTTTCTTGTTCTCCTTCTTCAGTAAGCTCGTGCCAAAAAACAAAATTCTGTGCAAAATTTTCAATGTAAATCTATTAAGAAATATTGTTCAGCACGTCCTCCAATACAAGAGCAACACCTTCATGTCTATATTATAAGTCTCAAACATGCAACCCACCATCAAACACACACAACACACATACAACACACACAATCACACAGTGTCACAGGACTTAGTGTAAATGTAAACTTAAATTTCAACTATCGTTTAAATTAATAATTTCAAAATTTTATCTATAAGTTTTCAAGAAAAAAAAACGCTATAAATAGAAATGCAAAAGCTAAAGTTTTTGTTTGTTTTATTTTATTACAAATTTACTTAAGCACTTTAATAAAATACAATTAAATGCGATTCATTAATATTAAAAAAGAGTAAATGAAATGTAGCTAAAACCTAAACAAAAGTAAATTGAAAAAATATACAAAAAAAGAAAAAAAAAACAAACAAAAAAATTCAATAAAAAAAGCAAAACAAAGACTTAAAATCGAAATCGAAAAAATTCAAAAAAAATGTAACGAGAGAAATATTGTAAAAGCAAATAAAAGAAAAACTAAAGAGAAGAGAACATGTAGCGGATCGACCTCAACAACAACAAGAAGAAATACGAAAACAAAACTTAAGTTAAATTCAGTCAAATTTAGTGCAGCAATGTCACCGTCAGCGACGTTGCATTTTCATGCCTACTCGCCTCACACACTCACATTGCACAACAAAAACACACACACATTGCCATTTCAGTTTACTTTGCCAGCACATCAGATATTTGCCTAGCTAGTCTATTATATTGAACGAATGAAATTGAATGGGAAATGTGGCGTTGCCGCAGCGTATTGAATTGGCGGCTAGCGCCATCTTTAAAGTGAGTTCAAGTTCGTAAACCAAACTAAGTCAAGCAACTTAAGCGATTTGGCGTTTCCAACACAGTTGTGAACTAAAATTTAGTACATATTTTAACAAAAAAAAATCGATAAGAAATGTAAAAATAAAAACAATCAACACCAAGCTACTACAATTTTTCTCAAGGTTAATCAGCAAAAACATGTAACAAGATATATACATATACACAACTCATAAACTGTAATGTTAACTTTTAGACCTACAACGCATTAACTGAGAGAAACCTTCAAACAACATAACACGTCTATAGTATATATCGTATTTTTTATGTATTTAATATTGTTTAATCTCAATTACTGAATTTCAATTTTGTTTAGCTTCGAACATATCATTTGTTTTTATTGTGCGGTATGGAAATGCGCTATAGCTAAATCATAAACGTTGGAGTTTAGTTTATTTTATTTAAAAGAAGATAAAACAAAAACACTAAATCAGAAAGCAATTTTAGCACTGTTATCGGGGCTTTAAGCAATTTTTAGAACATTTTAAATTAAGAAAAAATGTTAGTGTTCAAATTTTAGCTCAAAAACAGTGTTGAAAATGCTTGAAATATAAAATGGAAAGAGAAGGAAGCGAAATAAATTAATTTACATACAAAATGAATAAGCGATACACAAGTAACGGTCATGCTCATTTCTAAACAACAAAACTATGAGAGATAACAAAATACAGCCACTTTGTATACAAAAAAAAAACAAAAACATACAAGAGAAACATGACAAATTCTATTTAATTTATAGGTACATAAATAAAATTACGAATAGCTGTAAAACATAAAAACAAAAATCCACTTCAACTCCATTTGTGTGGACGCTCTAACCAGACTACTTTGATTACTCCCTATCAATATTCTCATCCGGTAGTATTTCTGGATGCTCAGTAAAATAAAATCCCTCTGGTAAGCAGCTTCCGTCATAAGTTAAACAACATTAAATTATCACTAAACCTCATCAAGAAACAACACCAACATACAAAGCAACACGTTATATGCAACAAATAAAACCAATTTATTTTTAACAAAATCAACAATAATTTTTGTATTTAGTTCTCAATATTAAACGATGTTTTTCTGTTGAAATCACAAGACTAGCATTTATACTATATGAAATTGAAGCGCACAAGCAAGCAAACAACAAGCAGTTTGCAAGTCTAAAAAGAAAATCACATTTAAGAATCTCCATCAAATCAAAAACAAAAGAAAAACAATTCAGTGGTGCGTTTTATAGCTTTTCGGGTATAAAACATTAAACACATAATAAATCGAAACAATTACATTACATTGCGTTTAATTTAAAAAGAAAACAAATGAGAAGTTAAGTTTGAAATAAATCGAGAAAACTAAACGATTTTAAAGTTTACAAAAGAGTAAACACATTTTATTTATGAATTAGATTGAATGAAAACATTCAACTACATGAAAATGAATTGCGATATTCTCATCTATAATCACAATAGTTCTATTCAGTCCAGCTATAAATGATATGATATTTTAATATGAGCGGGGGGTATTTAATTGTAGTAGGGTGTCTCAAATTACGTTTATCAATTAGATATGTAATACGTATGATAGTAACATGCATAGTCATCTGAGCAAAGCTCTTATATGCCTGAAAGGAAAACCTTCAATTAAATTAATTTATAATTTTACGCAAATACTTGAAACAATACCGTATGCAGGTGTTGAGCCCTCAATTTCCAAGGAACTTATGTGATTGACCTGCGGATTGCCAAAGTCGTACCTGCCAGATGGCTTAAACACCTTATATTCCTTAGCGAGCCATTTCTTCTCAATATCGATGACTGCTTCGGTTTCTAGTTTTCCCACAACTGGTGGCGATACCTGCTTTTTGATAGCTTCAGCCTCGGCCTGCACAGACTTGTACTCGTTCTTGGGACGATCGTTCGCTAATGGTTGAGTGGACACGGGCTTCGGGCCAGTTTTCACTGGCCACACAACCGAGTTGTAACTGTTTCCCAACCAATCGGAGCCTGTATGGGAAGAGTTTCCATAGAGCCACCCACCCCTTGTATAAGCGGGCACAGGAGGCTGATGATGGGAATAGCGCACATAAGTGGATGGAACAGTCGGTGCCACATAAGATGCCCAGCCATTAAAGAATGCCGACGGTGGCAACGATGTTTGTGCCTGATATGGATTATAGTTAGGATTGTGGATATAATTATCTATGATAGTTGGTTGGGGCGGAGCATAACCCGCAAAAGCAGCACCGCCAATGGGCACACGAAAACGTTTGCTACTGTCGGACACCTGAGTTGATTTCTTCACCTCCACAGTGGCCAAATTGATGGAGTGCTTGCCCTGAACTGTTTAACGAAAATACAAGATACAATATGTGTATTTAAGGGTTATAGGATTACCCATGCGTACCCAAGGCACGCGCAGCGCTTGCAGTATCCTCAAACTCCAAGAAACCAAAACCACGTTTGCGCCCAGTTTCCTTGTCCAGCAGCACCTTGATGCTGTTAATCTTGCCGAACTGTGCGAAATACTCCTGCAATGAGTTCACATCGTGGCAATCTTTCAGACCACCGAGGAATATCTTATTTGTCTTAATGTCAGTTATTTGGCCGGCAGCCCTGTTGAATTCATGGCGTGGAAAGGCACGCTTGGTGTCGACAGTTCTGATTTTAAAACATACATAACATATACATAAATATTTATATGTTTCTGGGATGACATTTAAAACTTACTTGGTGTCAATAATATGCGGACGAGCACGCTGCACCCTTTCAACGGACTCGGGGTCAATGTAGGTCACAAAACCAAAGCCTCGAGAGCGATTCGATATTGGATCGCGCATTACAACAGCATCAGCCAATTCACCAAATTGACAAAAAAACTGACGCATTGTCTCCGCCGTGGTATTTATTGACAAACCGCCAACAAAAATCTTGCGCAAATGTTCGCTGTTATCAGTGGCAATGACGCTACTCTGCTCAGGAGTAGACATATCCGTGCCGGCGGCAACAGTGCGGCTACCACTAGATTTGCGCTTCTAAAAAATTTGCATTTGTATTTTCAGTTTGTAAAATTAAACAGAATATTTATAGATATTATTGTTGATATAATGCTATTACCTCTTGGTAAAACGGCGCATTGACAACCGAGGTATTCACCATTTTTGGCATGAAAACTAATTTTTGCTGCTGAACGATGAAAGAAGGCACAAAAACTGACTAAAAAATTCAATGACAACGCCAGAACGCCGGAAAAGATTTAAACGTCAAATTGGTGTTGCCGTATCACTTAAGTAACTGCAGAATAGCCCATAAACTTTTTCTTCTGGCCATATCTTGTCAAGGTGACACAAGTTCAACTTGCTCGACTAACGGCAGCATCAACTGTCACATTTTGATTCCTTGGACAATTATAGTGACTTACTTACTAACACTTTTCCGTAAATATATAAAATCCATTATATTTTCAAAATATAGCTCGAAAGTGAATGCACATTCAACTTGCATTTTGAATATTTTAATGGGTAACGTCAAAATTTATCGATATACTTGAGATATACGACAAAGCAACTTTAATTGAAGATATAATTTTATCGATAACAGGTATATCCATATTTATGTATTTATTTATCGAAACCGTATTTGCAGTATTAATTATTTTTATCGAAAACAAGTACATCCTTGTTTTTAACTTTTCGTGCTGTTGTACTCAAATAGTTCTTAGTATTTATACAATATACAATTTATTTCATTAAAATCAAACACAACTAGATATTTATAAAATTGTATGTTCTCTTCGCAAAATGCACAATTAGCTCACCCAAGAGGAAAGTTTTAAATCAAACAATCAACACCACGGCCCAAAAATATAACAACTTAACATTGCGAGTTGTAGTTTCATTTATTTAAATAACTTTCCTTGTATATGATACATGATTACAAGTTGTATTATTCACCTACACTTACCTTGGGCTTGATTAAAGAGCTCCAGTTTAGTACAGAACCAAAAAGCCAAAGTGAGCTCGAGCTCCTTGTGGGAACCAACTGCATAGAATTCAGCATCCAGCACTTCAGCCAGTCTTGCAAAGAAATACGTAGTGCATTAGTAAGCTGTTTCCGAGGTGATGTCATTGTCGTTTAAAACTTGATGCGAAGTGCGGTAATGCTATCATCTACACAAGCGTTTCCCTCTTCTCTGGTTTCGAATTTACCATGTAATGTCTATAATCTTAGTAAATAACTCACTATATGTATGTACATTTTGATCAACAACTCCTTTGGCTGTCGGGTGGGCATTTTCTTTTGATTTTATCTTCTTTCTGTATGTTTTATTTCGGGTGGGTAACATTAATTTTATTTTGTTTAAGCTTTCGTTTTTACCTCGTAACGTACTAATTACAGAAATGTTGCATATTGTTTCTTTCCTTTTCCCTTGACAATGATCGCTTAATGGTAGCAGCTAAATACGTCATATGCACTTACAAAATTGATAGGTAACGGTAATGCATATACCCAATATTTTGCGTTGTACAACAAAAAACATAAAAGAACAATAATAATGTAGACAATTCACTCTTCCGTTCTTGATGGATCGTAACAGCACATATGCTGCATTATATATTCTTTTGTGGGGACTTTTCTCATATATAGATGTAAATCATACGGTATATAAAGCTTAAACATACAAATATATGTATTACAAAATAGGTTTCTATATAGTAATGTACTTAAAATTGTTTGCTGATTTGCTATAAAATTAAAGACGTGGAAAGTACGACAAATGCATTGTAAAATGAGCATCGTTGTCTATGAACTCAATTGATTTCAAGGTATACTACCTTATACAGTGGGCGAGAGTTTTTCCCCCCAACACACAATCAATTCTCAATGAGTTGATGTTGCATTCAACCGACTGATGCCTTTCAATATAGTCAATTTTATAAATAAAAATATTGTTTTAGTACATTTTTTTTCGGATTAAGGTTATGTTCTGGTTTGTTTCTATTTGATTGCGGTTGTTGTGGTAATTTCGTTAAAACTAAGCGTTCAAGGTTTTTCACATCCTAAACACGAATTAATCATACAAATTAAATATACGTTCAATTTAAACAAGACATTAGCATATAATTATGTGTTTCTTTAACCTTTTTTTTTTTTGTTTGAAGTAAGTTTTTCGGGTAATATTTAAACATAATTGTTTTTCTGTTTTGGGTTAGTTGCTTAGGCTGCTGGTCTTGAGTGGGCACAGTATGTTGATTTGCCTGATAACAGCATACTTCACACACTGGATTTTCTCTTTAGCTGCTTAAATTATTCATTTCTTCTTCTGTTCTCCTGTCTGCCTGCCTTGACCAATTTCACCCTCTCACTTTCATTGATTGCCTGCCTGCTCTCGCTGCCTGTTTGTCTAGATTGAACTGACTCTTGTAACGTTATACCTATTTGCGAGAAAGGAAAGAAATTTGCATTAGCACTTTTTTTTAAGGACAATTTTGCTTCGATGTACAAGTTTGGTTCGTAATTGATTTCGTTACGTTTGAAGCTACACATTCTTTTGTCGGAACGCGTTGGAAAACATTTAAATACATATTCACAAGCAAAATAGATTTCACACACACACACCAACGATATATTTACCTTGCTTAGTAACGTCTATTGCCCCCCATATTTCCACCTTGGCTAGTGTTGTAGTTGTTTCCTCCGCCAAAGCCTCCTTGTCCACCGCCACTGCCCTGTCCACCACCTAGAAAGAAAGACAAAGCAATGAAATGATTTAGACAAGATTCAGAAATGGTGCTTGAATAATGTGACTTACTCTTGTTAAAGCCCTGGTTATATGGGGCTGGACGGTTGTTGCCAAAGTTGCTGTTACGCTGTGGTCCTCCGCCATAGCTCTGCTGGTAATCATTGCTAAAGCTGCCTCCGTTGTTGCCGCCCCAGTTGCCGTTGCTGTTGCCACCACTACTACTATAGCCGCCACCGCCGCCATTGCTCCAGCTACCGCTTCCGCCGCTGTTACCGCCCTGGTTATTCCATGGACCGCTCTGTTGGTTCCAGCTGCCAGAGCTTTGGTTGCCACCAAAATTACTGTTATTGCCAAAACCACCACCACCACCGGATCCCCAATTTCCGCCGCCATTCTGACGATTGTTACCCCAACCGCCGCCTTGTCCGCCACGTTCTCCACCTCGACCCCCAGCGCGGGCACCGGGACCTCCACGGCCGCCGCCACCACCGCCGCCTCCTCCACCGCCTCCCTGACGATCCATATCTTGTTTGGCAATAGCCTTCTTAACATCCAGTGTCTTGTTCTTAATATTGTGGGTCTTTTGCAATATAATCTTGTCAACAGGATCGTAGTCATCGAACTCGATGAATGCAAAGCCACGTTTCTTGCCAGTATCCTTGTCTGAAACAATATTTACTCCCACGATCTGACCGAATTCCTTGAAATACTCGCGCAGGCACTCCTCGTCATGATCATCGCGCAAACCACCCACAAAAAGTTTCTTAACCGTGGCCCCAGCATTGGGTGCATCGATCTCCTGCCTCGGCACCGCACGCTTTGGCTCAACGGTGCGACCATCAATTTTATGAGGACGTGCATTTTGAGCATGATCAATCATGTATGATTGCGAGTATGTAATGAATCCGAAGCCACGCGACCGCTTTGTTTTGGGATCCTTCATTACCACAACATCCACGATGTTTCCCCATTTCTCGAAATGTGCCTTCAGTCCCTCATCAGTGGTTCGGTAATCCAAACCACCAATGAAAAGCTTACGCAGCTGCTCTGGTTCAGAAATTTGCTGAAGAAAAGTAAACAAAAACGAAGTACAGTTAGTCACAATTGAATGCGCCCGCCATTTTTTTTTTCACTGTTTTCCCTACCGCCACCACCACAATGTGTGTACGTGGTATTTTTAGGAACATTTAATCAGCTTTCTAAAGTCATAAGATCAACTAAATCAAGCATATTTTTTAACCTAATTAATATATATCCAATAAAAATGATTGCCTGTAAACGTATTCGCATAAACAAGCGTTAAATGCGTTTTAACATTTTCGGTGTCGGCATTTTTTGCATTAACTAAATATGTATGTTTTCATTGAACTCACTTCGTCGTTGTCGTCATAGTTTCCATTAGAATCGTTTAAATCAGCCATTGCACTTCGATTTTTTCAATAATGCGAACACTTAATTAATAAAAACAAAATATAGTTTTTCCGTACAGTATACGCCTAACCAAGTAGCACGTACAGTAAAAGAAAATGTATCTGAGTGTTAAAGTGGCCTGAAAAATGGCGACACGAATCTGACAGTAGAGCTGTAAAACAGGGTGACAGCGACGATAACGATAAAATATACAAACTGGCCAACAAAAAATTTTTAAAAATATACTAATTCTAGACCATCGCCGATAGTATCGATAATATCGATGGGAGGTGTATATCGGGAATCCTCGAGGGGTTCTTATCTCAGCGATAATATCGCGTGCACCATCACTATTTTGATGAAAAGAAACAAAAATGATAAAAAATAAAATTCTGGGAAAGTGAAACGAAGCAAGTATACAAAAATTATATGCAATGGATAAATTTGTTATTTTTGTTTTTAAATAAGTATTAAACAAATTGTCTCCTTATAATGATTTTTTCCGCCGATAATATCGATATAAATGTTGGACAGAACTATCAACATTGCGAAACCTTAATTTTGGCAACTATCGATAGTTTTACAGCTGTTACTATTTCAGTTTCTAAAAATACCGAAAAGTATACAAATAATGTTTTTTATATTTTAAATAAAAGTGCAATTTTAATCAACTGATTATTTGGGTTCATCGTTAATTTTTAATGTTCGTAACTTTTGTACTCTAATTTTTGATTATGATTACCTAAGGAATTATTAAAAACGTCGTAAGCGGTCACACTGTCTGTCAGAAAGAATATGCTGTTACAATGACAATTAATATTCATATATAAAAATACAGTCAGATTTTATTTTCGATTTGTTAATCTTACTAGCATAAAAAACGATGATGTTTGTTTTATAAGCATTCGTAATATTTTTCCAAGTAGTCTGTACGTTTTGCAACACTGGTTTAAATCAGGGCTGGATGAACAACTTCATGACGTTGACAACGCCACATTGAGGCGGCAAAACAGTTTCGAGTTCAGTGTCATTTCCGTAGAAATTGCGTAGAGGTTGAGTTTGCATTATTTTTTCGTGTGACTGACAGTGCGTTAAAAACTACAGAAGCGGAGTGTTGAAATCTGAAAAGAAAACATTTTTAACTAAATACAGTTAATTAAAAGGTATGTGCAGTGTCTGTTTGTACAATACACTATGTTAAATGCAATAAAATACGCATAAACTAATCCTAGAGTCGGTGAAAAGTTCTCTACCCGGTAGACGACAACGTTGATATCGGCAAAGCCGCCATCTTGGCAAATACACACACATAAACTGTGCGCATACATAGCATATATGTGCGGCTATTGTGTTTGTCTGATTCATAGAAAAGCAAAATACTAATTCTCGTTAAGTAAAATTTTACTTTTTCATTTTGAAAACAGCATAAAGCATTAACAAATATGGTTGGATCTCGCGTTTATGTGGGCGGCCTGCCCTACGGCGTACGTGAGCGCGATTTGGAACGCTTCTTCAAGGGTTATGGCCGTACGCGTGACATACTCATTAAAAATGGCTATGGCTTCGTAGTAAGTACCGTAGACAAAGACAAAACATGGCTTGATAAATCAATAATTACTTTGTGTTATTGTATTTTTTAGGAATTTGAAGATTATCGTGATGCCGACGATGCTGTTTACGAATTAAACGGCAAAGAGCTACTTGGGGAACGGTAAGCTATATAGTTACGATACGACATAAAACATTATATTTTAAATAAATTGTATTCCGCAGTGTCGTTGTTGAACCTGCCAGAGGCACAGCACGCGGCAGTAACCGCGACCGCTATGACGATCGCTATGGTGGGCGTCGCGGCGGGGGTGGACGCTATAATGATAAGTAAGTACAGCCGCGATTATAGCATTAGCATGTATGCTTTCTTAAGAATTCTCAAATGAAATGCACAGAACCCTTGAATAATATATGCCCTGCGCGTGTTTATATTTTGCAAATTTCAATTTGGTAGAGAAACATTTTACATTATTTTTGTGTGATTGTATAAAACTACTCAAGGGTTTGCAGTAATAGTTTATAATTTTAAACTCTCCACTTATTTTGCTAAAAGACACTGACATGCTGTTTATATATATAAGTATATATATATGTTAACATAACTTTCTGTTTACGTATATTTTGCACGTTCTAATAATTCTTATCCATATACTACAACCTATTTATTTATCCGCGTCCGATCTTATCGACTTCTTTTACCCCCTTCGTTCTTCGTTTTTTTAAATGCTTAACTTTATTTTTAATTACGCTCATTTGCTTTTTAAGGCAGGTGAAGTGGTATATGCAATTATTTCAATATGTACATATATATTACTTTTTGGAGCAGCAGCGCAGTGTCAATACTAATTTAAAATTCATTAAATTATTCACCAGAAACAAAAATTCCAGATCATCTTCTCGTTATGGGCCGCCATTGCGCACTGAGTATCGTTTGATTGTCGAGAATTTGTCCAGTCGCGTCAGTTGGCAGGTAAGTCATCAAATATTTCTCGTACCTAACCTACCTACCTACCTAGTCAACTTAGCTTAGTTTTTCTGTAGTTTATAACGTTCTAAAGTACTCTTGAAATTGAATAACAACTTAACCTCTTAACGTGTTATCGCAACTGGAAATGCTTAACAATCTCTATTTACACCTAGAATTATTTCGAGTTGCTCGTTCAATCCTTTGTATTTAATTTTGTATTCCATTTATTATTTGGTGTTGACGTGGAAACTATCCTTTTTTATGTATCCCTTCCAACTAGTCTGTCCCATTCTCCTTTATGATTTACAATTCACAACTACAAAGATGGAAAGCCAACGATAACGACTCAATATAATCAATCACGGGACTATAACTCTGTGCTATAGAATCGTTTGCTTTCCATCTCAATTAACTGTTTTAATATATACATTAAGTTTAAGCTGTACAGTTGAAATAGGCTTAAGCAAACCAAAAAAGCAATGTACGTTTAAACTCTGGTACTGATCGGTGAAATCCCAACAATTGTTTTTTTCACACCAACCAAAAAGAGTTTGATGGGTATCTCTTGTTACTGAACTGAACCGTCCAGAGCTTAGAAGAGAGTGACTTAAAACAGGCAGTATCTGTGTGTATTGACCAGAGCAAAGGGTCCCCCAATAAGCTGAAGCGAGCTATGCCAAGGCAGCCAGCCAAGCATCGTCTTTGACATCGCTCTCACGTGGCCGGGGGCCACCAGAACTAGTTACGATATTAAACAGAGAGAAGGAAATATGCCATCCATATGATGAGACTGAATACACACGCTCGCAACCTATAAAAAGAGATTCGACGCCTGACCGCATCCCACGCACATTATCATTGTCGGGCGTGATTTGTGAGATCTTCGCTTGTGGGTTAATATAAAACAACATTTCCCCTCTTAAACTCCCAAATATACTTGGTGTCTACTACGCGCTGTCTCGCCATTGCCGTCGCCGCCGTCGTCTTCGTTGTCGTCGTTGAAGCCTCGTCATCCCCATGCAAACAAACAAACCACCGACGAATTGTGAAAATGTGATGTGGCAGCAGCCGCCAGCCCGGTGACCAAATTGCTGATATATTTGGGCTAACAATTGGCCAGCCTACGCGCAAAGCCCGCCCGAAATGTGCCAGAAATTACCCAGAATATGTGAGCTGAGCCGTTGCGTAGGCTTGCCTCTTGTACGCTGAGGCTTAGGTATTTAAAAAAAGTTTAAATATTCACACCTTATTTACAAAAATTAAACATAAAGAATTGTAAAATTCCTTATAGCGATTAAATAAGTCGTTTGAGGTCGTGTGCATATACAAAAGACAGAGAAGTTAGAAGCTATCAGATGATGATAAAATGAGGATGAGAGCATAAGAGCTTAAGAAGATGATGATGACCATGATGACATGATGACATGATGATGATGCTGGCTGACTCTTTGACGCGTGCGATCACTTGATCTTCGGTTAGGCAATTCACTCTACATGACTGTGATTCCCCCCTTACACTGGTCCACTGGCTCACATTCACACGGCCAACAACCCAACTAGAGAGAGGTTCTTGGAACAGCTAACGCCAAGCGCCATCGTTGTCGTCGCATCAACACACAAGGTCCAGCCAGGCCTCAGAGGCGCGCTCCCCCAAAACGTATTTCTTATTTTTACAGTTCGTTTATGTGAGGCCGTGGGAAAGAGATGTCGCCGCCTGGTTTGGTTGACTTGACTGCCTGGTTGTTGCGTACTCGTGTGCTGTGCACGGCTGTGTATTGCTGCTCTACACTCTGTCTGCAACTCGCTCTCTCACCCACAAATCCCGACTGCGTGTGGCCTGTGTGTGGTCTCCTCCTCCTACCAGTGGTACTGGCTATTCCGGCAGCGCTATTCTATATACAAATGTGCGGTTTGGGTTATATGAAACACGAAAAAAAAAATATAAAACAAAACGAAGCACATCATCACACATAAAATACAATATTTCAATATACCAAAATATGTTGAAACACAAAACCAAAAACACTTCCCTGGCTATGCATTACATTTTCTGGTTGATGGCTCGACCTGGCCGGCCTGGCTTTAAACATGCTGAGATCAAATAATTTGACATGGTAGACGTGGAGTTCTCATGGTCTTGCACGGTCCAGCTGAGGGGTTGCCCTGCCTGCCCCCATTGGCCGACAAACAAACTAGGCAGACAAAACTCTCGGTGTTGTGCGATTAAAGTGATGTGTGTGTCCTCTCTCTAAATGCGCATTAAGTAAGAACTCAATTACACCTTTTGTTTGATTATCATTTTGATTAAGAAACAAACTATAAATATATCTTTATATATATATATAAATGTTATGTATAATTCTGCTTACGTTTTTGTACCGCGTGCAGCTACCAATACAAGCAGTGAATATTTCGTCCGAACTGGTTCTCTGCTGCTGTACGTGTACGTATTGACTGAACTGGCGGCGAAGGGCGCTGGCGCTGGCTGGCAATGGCACTTGTACTACTTGCACTTCTTCCCCCACTCTCCCACACACGAGGTGTTTCTATTAGGCAGGCGAGGCAAGGCTATGCGATTTGATTTGACATTCGATTCGAGAGAGCATCAGAGTCGTCGTCACATGCGCTGATCGAGACTAAAATTGATCATTGAGGCAGCAAAGAGATTTGGTTAGGAAGCCTATTGCGCGTGAAACGGTTAATGTGCAGCGGCAAACCCAGAACGGAAATATATTCAAATTGCTCGGTCTGCACGTTGTATTTGATTTGCCTAGACGAATACCCCAACATCAATAGCTGTTAACATAATACTAATTTCGCTTTTCTGTTTCGTGTATGTGCGCTATCTACAGGATTTGAAGGACTACATGCGTCAGGCTGGCGAAGTCACTTATGCCGATGCCCACAAGCAGCGTCGTAATGAGGGGTAAGTAAACTCGGTACGAACTTAATTGTGATCTTAATCTTATTCTTTTTTTTCTTTACAGTGTGGTTGAATTTGCCTCGTTGTCGGACATGAAGACCGCCATTGAGAAGCTTGATGATACGGAATTAAATGGCCGTCGCGTTCATTTGGTTGAGGATCGTCGCGGTGGACGCAGCGGTGGTGGTGGTGGAGGCGGCGGTGGCGGACGTGGACGTTCTCGCTCATCTAGCTCTCGTTCGCGATCTCGTTCCCGTAGGCGTTCACGCTCACGCCGTTCATCGCATTCGCGCTCTAAGTCGCGCAGCCGCTCTAAGTCTCGTGGCGGAAGGTCCAAGTCAAAGTCACCAGTGAAGTCGCGTTCCCGTTCACGGTCACGTTCAAAGTAAGTGAAATAATTTCTTACATATAACGTAGATTAATCGTAACGTTCATTTTTTCAACTTGCAGCAAATCTCGCGATGTGTCCAAGTCGAAGTCAAAGTCCCGCTCGCGCACTCGCTCCCGTTCGATCAAACGTGAATCACACTCCCGATCACGCTCAAACTCAAAGCATGAATCGCGCTCCCGTTCTCGCTCGAAGTCAAACCGTCGTGATTCACGTTCACGGTAAGTTAGTGGAACTGTTCCCCTACAGTTTATTTACTACCCTTTGAGCTTTATGTGACTTTTACTTTCCTCTTTGTGCTTCTTTGATTTTGTTTGGATGCACAAGAAGACCGTGCTTGGTGGCTCCAAGTATTTAATAATCGCGATAATAACATTTATTTCACATATATTCTTTATTACAGCGATCGCTCCGCTTCGCCAGACAACAAGTCACGTTCACGCTCTCGTTCTCGTTCAGCATCGCCGAAGAATGGAAACGCCTCACCGGATCGCAACAACGAAAGCATGGACGATTAGATTAGTTAGCTGTCCCATTAATTATAAAAATATTGATTTTAGTTTTCGACTAATTACTCTAGAGACCCTCAATACAGACACCTTATCTACCAAAATCACTGAGAAACAAATTGAAAACAAACGGCAAAACTTAAAATCCACTACCAGAAACATCGTAAACACTTTTTTAATATTTAAAAAATTGTGTTTAAAAATTTATTTGACATACATGGAATCGAATGTATTAGTGTTAAATATGAGAGTTAGTGGCTCACACCCGCAGACACTTTGTACTCTGTAACACAAACAATAATACAAAGATATTTGGTGAGTCCAAAGGCAAAAAAGTTTCTTGCCGATCAAATTGTTTAAACCCAATATATTTAACTGTCTACACAAAAAATATTTCAATAAAAACTGAAAATGAAAAACATTTACTATGTAATATAAAACCCACCATATGCGATTTTCACTTACCAGCTGGGGGAACTGATGTGTCATAATTCTTTCATTAAATCAACTAGGAGACGTTCGATATGAATATAAATTGTAGATTTTATTTTCGATTTTGAATATACACAAATGTCTCTGTATATTACAAAGTCTTTTTTGAATTGTTTCGCTTTATTTTCATGAATTAAAATTACAATTTGTTTTTAGTTTTATTTAGAATTGAGTAGCTTAATTTCATAGTTGTGAAACTGTTTTTGGAAACACATACATACGAAACTACTAAAAATTTGAAATAAATTACATATTAAAAAGTCGTATGTCGTTTTGATATTACGGAATGAAATACACATACATAACTATACTTGGTAACTGCGTTAATTTTGTTCTTTTTTAACAATATCGTTTAAACTATATAAGTACGTCCTCCTTTACTAAAGTATTTACAAAGCACATAAGTATTATCAATTTTTTTGGGCATTTGAAAGCGTTATCTAACGAGTGAGCAATTGCTATACTTAATACAAAGAAATACATTTTAAAATTTCTAAATCTTACCTGGAAGAATTTTATTCTCTTAAATTTGCATAATTTGTTCATTAATTATCTATCAAAATTAAAATCAAATGCAATCGATTTGCGTTGTTTCGCCTAAATGCGAGTGAGGATTCGGGAGTTGTTTGGTGACTGAGAAGATACTATTATTAGGGACTGCTAAATGGATGAATGCATATAGAGTCTTCATAGTGCTAGTCACTATTGCTCGTATCTATGCACACTATGTATATTTGGCACTCTTTGGAGACAATTTTAGCACTTGCTAAGACAAGTTTCAGTTGACAGTAGAATTAATTTGGCGTTTTCTAGATGAATCTACGAACTATATATTATGTATGTAAGTACCTAAGTGGTAACTATTAATGCAATAATCAGATAATTAAACTTATTTTCTGCTCGAATTGAAATACATAATTCATGATCATAAGAAATACATAAATTTATATTTAAATATGAATAAAATGGACTCTAGACTAATAAACTTATTAAGCAATATCTTCGGGAATTATTTACAGAATTGAATTAGTCTCGATTTGATTTGGTTGTTTGCGCATCTATGTTGTATTTTTGGATCTTTATCCATGCTAGACAATTCTTGTTATTCGTATCTCGTTAAGAATTATTTAGAGAGAGAATGAGAGTGTAAGTGAGGTTAAGACTTGTGATTTCTGGTGACCTGTGACCCGTTTCTATCGCTCGGAAATGGCAGTGGTGTAGATCAATTTGATAGTGCCCTAAGTCGGTATAATGTATACATAGGTGTAGGTAGATAGTATCTAATTGTCCAGATCTAAATATAATGCTCTTACTACATGGTACATATATTGAATATAATAAGTATGTGTATATGTATATTTATGCACTAATTTACATTGTAAATGCACATAAATATGACTTTATCGCGGACCTACTACACACGAATTGCGCATATCTCAATACGAAAATTCACTACCCTTCAGTTTCAAATTCCATTAGGTATAAGTATGTACTATGTATCAGAGACAGATTTTATCACTTTAATTTTTGTATGTATGTAAGTCGTTTGCGGAGGGAGGCAGGCTTAAAAGGATCATCGATAGTCATCGTTGATGGCATCCTCACATTCTTCTTCGTTGTTCCTGCGCTGTTGCTCTCCAAAGTTAGCTCCTAAATACGAAATGATAGAAGTGATACGTTGCGTTTTAGCAGTTTCTGTGGCTGCTGCTTCAGCGGCGATCGACTGCCCGTATCGTCCACAACATCTAGTCCGATGCCCATGTGGCTGCCACTTATAATGCCACTGCCATTCAGTGCGCCAATAGTGTGCATGCTCTGCGTATCATAGTTCAGATCCTGCATGGGAACCACCTCCGGCAGTAGGTGACGTATGTGCGTGGGCGAGCGACGCAGTTTGTATTGATGTCTATGGAACCAGAATAGAGTATACAATTTATTATGTTACCCTATAACAGGCACAACAAACATTAAAAAACACTATCTACAGCGTAAAATAAAATAATAATAAAATTATAATATTGTAATAAAATACAGCTTACTCCGAAACATTATCATTCCTATGCCTGAGCCAGCACAGATAAAAAGACATAGATATATAGGCAATCAAGAGTAAGTTCATATCCAAGGATGACATAAAACACACAGATACACATAGATAATATGAGATTAATCATTTCTGATAATACAAATTAAATATCGGCATAGACCAAGTAGATTAATATATGTATGTATAAAGTGCTTTATAACTGGGAATTTTAAAATTTTGTAATTAATTTAAGCATAATTCTTAGTTTTATACATAGTATAAATACTTGTATATGTTGTTGAATATGTATAAATACTTTAATACTTAAGAATCTAAGAAAGTAGGAAGCAAACCTCGCACAAGCGAAATCACATAATGGCACACACACACAAGCTTAATAAGTGGCTGAGCTTTTAACGACACTAATTGGCCTATACCGTTATATGCCTTATCGGATGCTTCTACGACTAGATCTAGATCAAAGTGGATGAGGAGGATTACATACTTTTTATGCCGGTTCCCATTGAGACAAATACAACGGCATGAGCACATGGACGAGGTATTCGTGCCGTTGAGCGATTGCCCATCGTGTCCTTCGTAGCCGCTCAGTATGGAACCGTTGGATGTTATCACATCGCCCTCCAGCTTGACAGCCACTTGTAGTGCCTGTAATAGCATATCATACTCAATTTATTAGTCGAACCTTTTGGATATATGTATTATATAGAATGTATGTATGTGGAACGTATAAATGTATGTGGATGTAAAAAAGGAATGTGTAAGTTGTTGTTTCTGTTGTTAATGGTAGTAGTTGTAGTAGGTTCGCTTATAGTCTGAAAGTGTTTGTGGTGTTGGCCTGCCTCGAGGGCAGTATTGTAGTTTGATAGGTTAGTCAAATATTGTTTAAGCTCAAAAAACCGCAATCACCTCATTGGTCCATAAACTGGACTTGGTCATAAACTAAACGCGCGTTTGCATTTGTTTCATTTTTCGTTTATCGTTTCATTTCATTTCGTTAAGTCAAAAGCAACCGAAAATATGCCAAAAAGATAAAAAATATATATTTGGTTTTCATTAAAGTTCTCTGGTAAATCTGACTGGTTTTAAATATAAATACAAAATGTAATTGATTAATTTAAATATTATTGTTACTTTTAATCGGAATTATTGGAATAAAACAGGATGTGCGCGAATAAGTTGATAAAGAATATGTGTGCAAAGAAGAATTGGCAAGCAAATAGTAAAGAAACAAAAGTAGATTCAAAAGCAAATGGAAATACTCTCTCCTATCTAATACTAGTAAGTACAAAATGGCAAAATGAGAAAAGCCGAATCAAAAGTATTACGAATTACATAATAGTTAACAAAAAGTATATTATGCTCTTCAGTTGTAGATGTCAGTTAAGAATTGCAAAAGGCGTAGTGAGACTAGTATTTTAGATAAAAGTTAAGGGCTTTTAGGAAAACTGTTTACTGGGTCAACTTGGATAAATGTAGTAGTAGTAGTATGTTATTATTCTTTATATGGAATGTATAGTAAGTTTAATAAAACATTCGGAACAGTCCTCAAGTCTACGGGAATAAAATTAGTAGTAGTAGTAGCACCAGTAGTAATGGCATGGACAATATCGATTGGGGAAAATATGCATCGTGACATGGACCTGAGCTCACCTGCATGGCCTGGGCCTCGTCGCGTCTCTCATCCTCGGTATTCATTGTAACAAACCTAAGTACTAACAAGTTCAGTGAGGCAGCAACAATTGCCAGTCCGAATAGTATGAATATCAGTGCGAACATAACGTATTCGGGTTTCCTATTTAGTGCATTGTCTTTTTGTAAGGCTACCATATCGCCAAAGCCTGAAATGAATTCTCATATAATAGATATTTACTCACATTTAACAACTTCTTCTTACCTATTGTGGTTAAAGTAATAAAACAGTAATATACTGAATCAAAGTAGCTCCAGCCCTCAAATCTCGAAAATGCCGCAGCACCTCCTGCTATCGTCAGTGAACTGAGCGTCGTGACAACGCATATAAGGTCCACCTCTGAGGCGATGGTTCGTTTGCAGCGCAGCGATGTGCGCACCGCTTTGATAACATAACTGAAGAATTGTTTGATTAACTAATGAGTGACGGGATGAGAGGAGAAAATAGACACTTACCTGCTCAGTCTATTCACTCTTTCTCCGATGCTCTGAAACATGACGAGACCCAGGGGTATTCCAACAATGGCATAGCACATTGTAAACAACTTTCCCCCGCGGGTGGTAGGTGTCGAGTGTCCATAGCCTGTAAGATTGGAGAAATTTCCGTTAGCTATGCAATTTAAAGTTAAGATAGTATAAATTAGGTTAATCTTCTGTTGTCGCTTTTAGCTATTCGAAATGTACATTGCATATTCACTGTTTTTATCTCTTTTTACCAATTGTTGTTAACACTGTTGTGGCATAATAGAATGCGCCAGTGAACTTCCACTGTTGGCCCGCTTTGTGTGGCTCCGATTTGAGTACCACCGTCTCCATGACTTTAAAATCTTCCTGTGATATATTATATTTGCGTATTATCATGTCCTCGACAGCTAAGGAAATTAGATATCAATTTGTAAACAAGTGTGTTCATTATTCCGCGATTTCTGTTACTGTTAGTTACCTTGCAGCGCCTCCCAACGCCGTTTCTCCGTCTCCGATTCGAGGGCGTCAAAGACGGCGGCACCCACTAGCAAATATGTAAATGTACACACGATCAGGGATATCGTGCGCACATTTTGTTTCTTCATGCTTCATTTAGGCGAGGTTATTGGTAATAAGCATGCATTCCATTCACTATTCTTCACTACGCTCCTTGTCCAATTGTGAAGTTCTGCTGACGGCGTCTTCTTTTGCGGTTATACGATTTGCTGCTCTTTTGACTAATCCAGCTGCTGCTGCTCGCTTCCATATGTGCATTGTGTGTGTTGTGTTTGTATTGGCTGTGTGTGCGAGTGTATTGGTTAGTCGCGCGTGTCGCGAAGGAAAGGACAAACTTGTTAAATCAGGTTAAGCACAGTTTACCCAACACACACTCACACAAAGGCAATCACACTAGATACACTTGACACCCGACACACGACACTTGACACTCGACACCTTGGCCACTTGCCACTTGCACTTGCACTTGCTAGCCTCCTCCCTTCGTCTCTCCCTCACGCTTTTCTTTAGTAAACCACAGACAGAGAGAGGATGCTGCCTAATGAAAGTTCTGCCTAGTGTTTGTTTTTGTTGCCTAGTTTTCGGCGCACGAGGCAATTAACTGGCCAATTCACTTAGTAGTCACTTGGTGCTCGCACTCTCGAGTGCAATTGCATTAAATATGATATCACACTACACTGAGCACCCATACACACACACACACACACACACATAGGCACATGTATTTTAATTTTAGCAACACTTGCGAATGTACTTGCTGCACTGCTACAGTTGAATCTCTGCATTTATTTCTGTCGCACACACCGCGTTGCCTTTTGCCGTTGCCTTACACCTCTGTCTCTGTCTTCTTCTGCTTCTCCGTGTTTTCTGTGTGTTTGGTGTCCTCGTTGCGTTCGTTGCGCCCGTCCCGAGTCCTTGTGTTATTTATAGCAGTCCTGCTGCATTTGCAACTGCATCATCAGCGGCATCATCATCATTATTATCATCATCGTCGTCGTGGTGGCCGTCGTTGTTGTTGTTGCTGCCCTTGTTGTTGCTGTTGTGCTCACACCGTTCTGTGCTGTGCTTCATCAGTTGCTGGCGGCAACCAGGCAAGCGTAACCTGACGCTGTGCTCCTTGTGATTGTGGCCTCAGCACTTTCAAGGCCTTTTATGCTGCTGCTGTTGCTGTCGGGCACAAAGCGCGGCATTTCGTCTTCGCCGTCGTCGCTGTCCTTCGGCTGCAGTTGCGTTCAGGCCTCACATCCTCTGGGTAGTAAAGGATGCAAAATGACATAAATTAGATTTCATTGCATACTTCGCTTAAAAATAGCACCACAACGAGTGTGTTGGGTGGCAAAATGAGCCAACGATTTCGCCACATTCTGACGGCTAATGATGCATAATGTCCCATCTGTCATCGTCAAGCAGTGTAACATGACAAGGCACCACACACCAACATGCTTACAGATACATATATGTACATATGTATGTTTCTACTGGCTGGTCATCTGTACATGCACGTGCATCTCTGTGTTTGCTGGCAAATTGGCTGCCAAATGAAATATTCATTTGTATGCGAGTGCTAAGATTTCAGCGGCAGCCAGCCCCAAAAACTGGGCCAAAGTGTAAAGTGTAAATCTGTAAGCAATTTTCAGATTTGGCGGTAACGGTACTACTTGAATTATTCAACAAACAACACGCACTTGCACGCGCTCATCTCAGCCGCATAATGAAATAAAAAAAGCAGAAATAACAACAACTAAAGTCAATGTGAATGTCCTGCAGTTCTTGTTGTTAAGCAGAGTTGTTGTTGCTGATGTGGCTCTGCTTTTCAATTTGGCTAACAAGCAAGGCAGGGCAAAGCAGAGGCAGAGGCAGCATTGCAGTACCGTTGAATTATTCATGCTTCAGCATTTGTGTATAAACTTAAGTGTGTGCGTAAATGATTGTACTGTGCCTGTTCATGCTGTGTGTATGGGTGTGTGTGTGTTGCGCTGTCTGTGCGCGCGTCTCAAGCTGTCTCCAGTACGTTAACATTGCGCGTTGAGGCGTACATATGTACATCACACACACACACACACATACACAGAGGGAAAAGAATCCACATGCTTTTTTTATAATTTATTGGAGCAAGCCACAACGTTAGCCCCAAAAATTGGGCAAGTGTGGGGAGTGGAGGGTGGTTTAACATTAAGGATGCCCCAGCACAGACAAGTATGTGTGTGTGTGTGTACGTGTGACACAGTCGAAATTTCTGCAGCAGAAGCCACTGTCATACGAAGGTGGGAGGACGCCACAGCGCCGCCCTTAGTTAACTTTTTGCTAGTTTCCCTATGCTGCTGCGGCCGTTTTTCTTTTTCTTTGCTCGCTTTCCTTTTTTTGCTTTTCACCACATTATTTGTTGCGCCACCCGCCGCCGCCACAATCGTGTAATCGCGCAGCCTCCAAGCTTTGTATTATTTGCACAGTGTGCACTGGCAATGACACTGTAACTCTGTGTGTGTGTGTGTGATTGTGTGGGCCACTATCACGACTCCTCATGTCTGTCTGTCCATCCGTCCGTCTTTTGTCTCGTTAACTCATCAGATGTATGCGCCTAATTCGTCTTTTGCCCCAACACGAAAAGAGGATGCGAGTGAAAAGAAAACGTGTTTTCATTATATAAAAAACGAACACACACATACACAATAATTAAATATCTCTAGCCTTTAAAATTGATGCTGTAATTTGCGATTTATAGGAATTCGTCGACGCTTGCGTATCCTTGTAATTTGTCATTAGCTCATTTGTCTCTGTATGTTGTCTTAATTACACAAATTTTCACTACAATAATTTCATCTCTTCGTTCATTCTCTTTGGCACTTCTTCGTTCCTTCCGTTCGCGCAGTGCACGCACATTCGATTGTATTTCTCAACTGGCACGGCAACGGCGCACAAGGGACGTCAGGCTGCTGCTGCCTCTGGCTGGCATCCTTCGGTGGCACACTTAGGGTTGAGCATCCTGCCGCCTCGCAGAGAGAGGCGCGAAGAGTGTAGGCAGGCGCACAAGGGGCTGCCAACTTGCAAAAGCTTTTGCCTTGGCGCGCATTTGAAAAAAGCTCTGACGCTAATCAAAGCGGACACAATTTGCGTCAGGACTGCTCGTCGTGAATGTAGTACATAGTACACGTACATATATATATATATAGGAAAAACTATTGATGTCATTGCTTGGCACAGTTATCCAGCAAGCTGTTGCAACCTCAAACTGTCGCTTTCAAATGATAAATTGGTTGAGCTTCATTAAATAATAAAACACATACATATCTCTCAATTTAAAATTACTTTACTAAGATGTGAAAGCAATTAACTCTTAAATATATATGTCTATATACTAATGTTCCATTTGTTCTGGAGGCAGTACAATATTGCAACCAAGTAATCCACGACCGCTCCAAGTTTTAGGGACCAGCACCAACTCAAGCAATTCATTCTCACGTTTAATCTTTAATTGAACATTTTGGTTTTGCATATTGCGCACAACATCACCAATTTGAGCCAAGCTATGCGTAAAGTTGTTGCCATTAACTGATCCGAAGCGCATTATCTTGTCACCCACACGCAGACCCTGTAAACGAAGCAAATGTAGCATTAGGGCTACATAATAAATGTTTAGAAATGATTTTTACTAACCGCTTCTTCTGCTGGCGAGTTGGGGCTAACTAGATTGACTAGCAATATAACACGTGTATCCTGAATACTGATTTCAGCACCACCACCACTTCCCCTTTCTTCCTCTTCTTTGAGGTCCAAGGCGGAGGCGCGGTTTACTAACTCCGGATCTGTGGTTGCTATTTCCGCATGATATTGATTGAGCAGGGTTTGTATTTGGTTCATCAGTTCCTTGTGATCATTTTGCAGACAAATAATGGTCTGACGTGCCTGGCGCACCTGGTAGATGTCGATGTCGTTGCGTGGGAAGCCCTCGGCATCCACAAGTGGTCCGTTCATGCCAACATTGTCGTTCTACAAGATTGACAGAGTATTATAAATAACTGCGAGCAACCATTGCCTAATAATTTAAAGTGCAAGGTGAGCGATGGACACAGCGCATTAATAACTTTCGTTGCTCAAATATAAATGCATATAAACATTTACGCTTTCTTTATGACGTCACATGCATCTTTGCAGAGGCACCTTGATGAGTGTAACCTTGTCCAAATTGGTATTTATTTACCGCAGCTAATATTTGTCCATTCTGACTGATTTGTGCCTCCAGCTTTGCCTTGGCGGCCATCAGTCTTTCCAGTCGCACTTTTGTTGTGATTTCTGTAGCCATGACTTGCAATAATATTTTTAAGGATTTTAAGTGCAGACAAACACTAAAAACAAAAGCTCGATGGGGGCTGGCCAATATATAAAGTCAGTGATGCGCCAAACCTATCGATATAAAACGAATTTAAACTTATATTCCCTCAAGTAATTTACACTTTCAAAATTCTATAATGACGCAAATTATAAAATTAAAAATCAAAACAAAGCATTCTGTCAAGAATTGCACGAAATTTGTTTACGATAACTTTTCAGATCATGCATTTCTGATAGTTCGCTGCAGTATCGAACAGCTGATTTGCTATCGATAATTCGAACAAAGTCAAACGAAATAAAAGGTGGGAATACGACTACATAAAAGGGGGAAAATATCGTGAATATCGATATTATATCAACAATTGACATACACATACACCTAAAAACATATTCACATTCTAAAGTAAACACTAAATTTACAGCATAAAACAAAAACTGGCCAAAAGTATCTACCTAGTAAGTATTGGCACAATTTCCGTGTTGCACGGACCGAAGGCTCGACCAGAATTTGTCCATAGAAATGTGAACTGAGCGCTGTGGGCAGTTCGAAGGTTTATGCAATGTTCTAGTTTGGCCCACGAGCAACAAGGAGAGCGGAGAGACGGCAACGTTAACGGCAACGGCAATAGCAGAGCGCCGTTAACGTTGATATATTAGAAGTGTACACAAATAGCGTGTGGATCTGCGCAACGGAACGGAACGCAACGCATCCAAATGACTGTTACTGTGACCAGCACACACGTAATGGAGGCACAAGTCAAAGCAACACATCTACAAGCTGGCACTGGTAGCGCCGGTGGCGGTGGTGGAGGAGGAGGAGGTGAGCAACAGCATGGATCAAATAAATCAATCGATGCGGCTTGCAAAGAGATCGAATTTTCTGATGCGCCCGATGATGAAATGACGGTTTTGATAACAAATAAAAATTTTCACTTTGACACAACATCCGATTATGAAGATGTTTTTGTCGAGGTCAATGGTGGCAAAGACCCCGGCGGAGCGGCTGCTGGTTCTACCCACTTTGCCCAACAGGACGTAGAACAACCACAAGTGACTTGGCTTAACGATGATGAGATAGACACACTGGATCGCGTCACTCTGGACATTGGTAACATGTTCTTTAATCGTGTCGATAGCCAGGACATTATCTATCAACAGAAAAAGAAGAACATTAAAATGGTAGAAAAATACGTTATGGGCGATGTCCTTGGTGAAGGTTCCTACGGCAAAGTAAAAGAGGCAATGAATTCGGAAAACCTTTGTCGGCTGGCCGTTAAGATTCTTACTAAACGCAAATTGCGTCGTATCCCCAACGGAGAACAGAATGTGACGAGAGAGATACACTTGCTTAAGCAATTGAAGCACAACAATGTTGTACAATTGGTTGACGTCCTATACAATGAGGAGAAACAAAAGATGTATCTGGTCATGGAGTATTGCATTGGAGGCTTACAGGAATTGCTAGACCATGCGCCTGAAAAGAAAATGCCCCTTTTTCAAGCGCACACATATTTCCGCCAGCTGGTGGACGGCTTGGAATACTTGCACAGTCTTCGTGTCATTCACAAGGACATTAAGCCGGGAAATTTATTGTTGACTCTGGACCAAACTCTCAAGATATCTGATTTCGGCGTGGCCGAGCAACTGGATCTGTTTGCGCCAGATGACACTTGCACAACGGGCCAGGGCACGCCAGCATTTCAGCCGCCTGAAATCGCTAATGGCCACGAAACATTTGCTGGATTCAAAGTAGATATTTGGAGCAGCGGTGTGACCCTGTAAGTCAACGAAATTTCCACTTCTTCAGGATTCAATAATAAACGTGTTCCATTTTCAGTTACAACCTTGCAACGGGATTGTATCCTTTTGAAGGCGACAACATATATCGACTGCTTGAGAATATTGGACGTAATCAGTGGGTAGCGCCTGACTGGCTTTATGATATCGATAAAGATTTTGCCAAATTAATTCTGGGAATGCTGCAAGCAGATCCCAGTGTGAGGCTTTCACTTCAGCAGATACGGAAAGACACGTAAGTTAGGATGAGTTTTAGACAAAATAGTTCATGACTTTTATAATCTTTCTGCCCAAAGATGGTTCCTATCCGCACCAGCAGTGACTGGCCCACCGATACCCATTCCTTCACTCAAAGGCGACAAAAGCGGACGAACTTCAGTACTGCCTTATCTAGAAGCGTATCATTATGGCAACGAACAAGATCAGGAAGATGTTTACTTTACTGAGCACGATGTCAATCGTAAGTCGATGTCAAAGATAATCGTGTATACCTTTTGGTAACCTATTCTCCATCTTTTCTGTAGAAGAGCTGGCGCGTCGCGCTGCATCTGCCGCAGCAGAGATTCGCGCCAATAAATCAGCTGCTGCCAATGCTGCGTGCCATCCCTATGAGCCATCCACAAGTGCTGATGCCGCCTCTGAAGTGTTAATGAATGGCTCCAGAGAAGAGACGACGGTTAAGAAAAAAGGTTCTGCCCTGAAGCGACGCGCTAAGAAACTTGTATCCTGCATCTCTGTGCGCAAGTTGAGCCATTGTCGTACATCGTAGGTGATCCCCGATACTCCTATACCCACACACCCCTAGTTACTAGAGTAATATGGAAAAGTAATAACTTTGTTAACAAATTGTGAGCAACTTTTTGGTTTTTGTTTTCGTTTTTTGTTGTCTTACGTTCGCCAAGTATTTATTAAGATAAACAGAGAAAGAGAGAGAGGAGAGAAAAAGAGTTATTAAGGTATATCCCCCAGAGTCGAGACATTTAGTTAGCTTAGAAAGCGGATGAGCAGCAGAATGCAAGTTAAATCCAAGTGACAATACCGTGTATTATACTATGAGAGAATTATTAAGGTCGTTGATATGTATTAAATGTAAAGAACAAAACACGTTGAATAATTGCAATTAGCAAAGTTGCGTTAAAGTAAACGTTGCGTTAACAAACGCGCAAGCTAAAAAAACGAAAAAGTTCAAATGCAACTATTGTTGGCTTTAATATCTTCTAAATCAATGCAATTTACAGGCGCCAACTATACACACACAAACTGCTGGACAGTATTTGCAATGGAAAATTTATGAGATTAATAAAAAACGAACCATTGAAGTATATATTTAAAAAATGAATTCGCATTTAGTTCACACACAGCATGGAAGTGGGCATTGCAGAAAACGTTACATGATACAACAATAAAAATCCGTATTTATGAATCGATGCAACCTAAATACCCTTAACAATACTATTAACTGCATCTGGTTGCAAGCTAAAATCATTCATATCTGCAGTGAAACTAGTTTGGGCTAAACGTGTAACCCAGTCGATACACATGTCAAGTGTCAATTTTGCTTTTATTGAATAATGTTTTCGCTATCGCTTTTGTGCCTTCAAAGATATGCACAAAATCTATTTTTTGGCCACGTTAATGTTGTTTACCAAATGTGCTTCATTTAACTTAACTGCTATGTCTAACTAATAGATACAGAATTGTCTATTATTCCAATTCCACGACTTCAATACCGGATGAGTTGGGTTTAGGCAAGGCCGTAATTGGCTCTGCTATTGCTGCTGGCGGTGGTTGGCTGATGACATGCAGATCGCTCATAATAAACATCTGATGATAGTGTGGACCCAGCTTATTAAGCTTTTTTTGCATCAGATGACGCAGTGTGTCCACATATTGCGGTGCAACTTTGGCCTGACTCGTATTACGCCAATGTAGACCATTGTTATCAACGTGAAAGAGAGCTGGGGACGGCACATGATCTTTCAAGTAGTTCCAAATGCATTCGCGCAGCAGCACTGCAATCTGTAAATTGAATCCGATTAGATGAAATAAGAACTCTATATAGAACACGTGCACGTCTAACTAACCTCTGGCGCTTCAAAGTGCTCAATGATCGTATGGAGATTAGCAAGCGGCGGAGGTATAAGCTGACTCATTGCCAGCAACTGTAGAAGTTTTTTAGTGCAGAGCATGAGCTCGTCGTTGGCGGCTGTAGGCTGGAATTTGTTAACTGTAAAAATTGAAACAAATTATCCACAGAACCTTAAAACTGTATTCACATTATTCTCATACCATTCTTGCCACGCCAGTGATGCAGACATGTAGCACACAAGGCTCGAAGCAAGACAGAGGAGTAGCATAATGCTGGTCTGTGGGTTGCTATCAAACCAAGCACTGCCCAAAGCACAGGTGAAGTTATAAAGGCACGTCGTATTTGCATATCTCTTTCCATGGTGACACGGCTGAACTCTTCGTCGGGGAAAGGCAGCCCATTATACATGACATCTGTTGACACCAGTTCTACAAGTGTCAGTGAGACCAATGAGTACCCTTCGACGTTGTTGGGTTTATCCTAGTAGTAGTGGGAAAGTAGATTTAGTAAATGTGTCTTATATGACTTTCTAGTTGAATATTACCAGATCTGTACAGCACGCATTTAATGCTTTCAGATACAATGCTTGCTTTTCTGCATCACAACTTTTGGTGTTTGTGGGCAGCACAGGGCGCAGTCCACGTCCAATAATACCTGAATGCAGTACAGAACGATTTGAGTTCGTTCCGGCGGTGGTATGCAAATTTTGTACTATTAACAACTCGTGCTCAGGAATTTTTAGTTCATCAAGCTCGTATTCTTCCAGCTGCCCGAGCAGATGACCATGATAGAATAGAGCACTCTCAATCAGCTCTCGCAAGCATACCGTTCGTGCAATTTTACGGGCAGAGCATTGTCGTTGCAGCAACGCAAAGGCACGATGAGAGGCTGCTGCACGACGAATAACAGCTGAAAAGATGATGAAAACGTATCAACTAGTTATCATTAGATTGCGTGCGTGAGGCGTGACACTTACTCTGTTCGGTAAGTCCTACAAAGAAATATTTGACGCTGAGTACCGCCAGTTTCAGCACCAATGGAGTTCGTAGGACATTTGTCCGTGAACCAGCCTCGATTGTGTTTAATAGTTCTACAATGAGATGTGCCAAGCGCATCCTTTCTGCGTCACGGGTTTCTTCCGTACTGTTTAGTTCTTTAAGCTCCAGTTTGGGACGTTTTATCAGGTCATTGCCGTTGCCGTTTTGCATAGGTTCAATTCGATTGTTGTTGTTGGCCTGTTGCTGTTTAAATCTCTCTGCACTCTGCTCCGCGGCAACCTTATCCATTCGGAGGATAAGTTTTTGAACAGTGCAATCGAATATTTGTATTATCTTGGGCAGGCATTCGTTCAATGATTGCGTCAAGATCTGGGTCTTTATGTGTGGAAATGGATTCTTCTTGTGCATTCTATAAAACACCAAGAAACATAATCAAAATGTATCTATCAAATACCATTTATGAACTCACTTGGACAACAGATTGAGATTGTAAAATGTGTTATACGCTTCCGTCGGAATACCCGGCTGTACTGGCAAGCGATTGTTAACCTGCTCCTGCAGTGTTATATCCTCTAGCACCATTTTGAAGCCCTGAGTAACGCTAGGAAAGTTCAGTACACCGCTCTGGCCACCCAGAAGGCGCATTAGAGCGCCAATTGAGCTGGGGTGTTGTACATACGATTTGCGTAGTAATTGTGATATGGTTTGATAATAAATATGTGGATGCTGCGAGGCTAAAAACAAAATCGGTACATTAGTTAATGAGTATCAAATAAACCACACTCAGTACTTACAAACTACGAGCAGCAACCGCACTGCGGTCTGTTGCTCTAGGATATTTGAGCTGAGGCAACTTTTCCAGAGCATGTATTTGGTCTCCTCAAAAGCCAAATCGGCAAGTAATGGAAAGTTCCGCATGTTTAGTACCCACTGTTCTAATTCCTGCATGGAAGTGTCTAGGAAATCCTGACACCATACATATTTTTCAGCCATTTTTGAAACCATTAGAAGCAATTTGGCACCATGCTGATTAAGGCGTAGCACAGCATTGTTCAAGGAAGGTTGCATGTCCGCAAACATTTTATTGGTTAACCAAAGTGGTGCCTTAAGTACAATCGCCTCACACATATCTTCGGTGTCTGCAATGAAAATAATAAGCTTAGTATCAGATATATAATAACGTACCATACTTACAAATATCTATGAAAACATTAACTAAACTCTGAAGAATAGCGTCGGAGTAGTTTGTTGTTATTAACAAAAATGGAACTATAGCCACATCTAGCGGCTTCTTGGGCGCCAGTCCATCTTTAAGCATTTCACGGAATGCTGCACACAGTTGTGGTTCATGACAGGATGTCATATAGTCCAGAATACCCGCTTCAGAGTCTAAATGGCAACGATAATCCTCCATGAATCGTTTTATTCCGCACTGCAGGATTTGCATGATAATCTTGTAGGGAAAACAGCCTCCCAGACGGGCAACAATCCAGTCAAAGGTCATGGGATACCGATGAAATGCATTCAGCATGGTCTCCACGCAGGATTCCGCCTCCGAATTATTCAGCTTACGAAAGCAACTGTTGATCAACGTGAGCAGGCCGTGCATCGCACTGCATTCCAACCAGTAGTTACACGAGGCAGGGATGGTCATTCGACGTTTAGTATACTTATCCGATAGTTTAGCAACCAGTTCTAAACTCCAATTAGCTATTAACGGCGACCAAGCTGGCGGACCTTTCCATACCAGATTCTGAAGTGAAGTCTTGACCATGTTGAAACTTTCGTACTCCTCGGCGCGCAACTGCTGCTGTCGGTTGCCACCTTGTTTCATTTGGGACACGGGCAGACCAGTTTTCTGGTCAATCATCTCAGGAGAAACATACAGTTGCACACCGATCTCCGCCAGTATGCCAAAGTAATCAAACACGATGTCGCGTGTGGCCGGCAGCTCATCGAGGAAACTCAAACTGTGTGTGCGTAAATGCATTGGGTAAAATTATCTATGCAATCGTATGTTTCGCTTTCTTCAACTTACGCTAATTTGATAACTGAGGGTTTCGTAAGTAATTTTGGATTACTGTGGCCACTGCTAACTGTTTCTATGAATTGTTTTAGTTGATCTAAAATATTTTGCTGCAACATTTTCACTGTTTGTTTGGTTTATTTTCATCTGGCTGTCGAATATCGCGAAGTACTCATTTGTTGATATCGCTTCGATAGTATCGAAACTTAGCGCAGTGCGATAACAACATAACGATATTTGAATGTGGCGATAACAAACGAAGGGAAATATCGATTAGTATTTGGCTGTAAATAACGGTTTGCCAGATAAGATACTCAAATGATTTTATTAATAATGAGGGTCTTGTTTACCATAAAAATGCAACAGAAGCAGCCAATAAAAGTTTAAGGTTATCAGCGACTTCAGTCAATAGCAAAATGATAAAAATGTAAACATATATTTAACATGTCATTGAAATAATGTGCATTTTATGCATTTTCGGAAACAATATCAATATATTGCTACCAAAATGCTAATTTTCTCTTTTTTGTCGTAACTTACACGTCTATATTTCTTTTATGCGGTCTTTACAAAGCCCAAAAGTTTCCACTGAAATCCATCAAGATGTACATAAAATACATAATTCAAAATCTTTTAAAATGCATTTTCTGCCGTTAGTTCAATAACGAGTTTTGTGTTCGTGTTCGTTCATTGATGTTGAAGCGCATATCATTTGCATTTAATAGATGATATATATACATAATATGTGTATAAAGTATGCAAGATAAAAGCGGAACTTAAATTTAGTAAATTCTCATGCAAATGCAAATATTCAATGTGAGTTGTCTAAGACGATTATGCAGACGAGAAGTATTTCTGTGTGCATTTCAGTGCTAATTGATAAAATTGTCTAACTTGATACTAATACAATGACCAATTAATATAAGTTAGCTGATTCATTAGGTTTTTTGTGTCAACCTGCTGACCTTGATATCGTTTCCAGCATTGCCGATGGTAAAAAAATCTTGCGCAATTTCTAATACCTCTGTTGATTTTATGTGTGTACTAAACCCAGTCAGTGGTCATCAACTTCATCCGAAACTGATGATCATTATCATGAGCCACTACAATATACCTCACATTCACATTCACACTTTGGGGCTGCTGCTGCTGCCGCCTCTGGGGCTGCTGCGGCTGCTGTTACTACTGCTGCTGTTGATCGATTTGCTTTGAACTTGTTTGGGATGTTGACAAATGTTTTAAAAATGGGCGCGCAGCACGTTTTTTATAGTTTTGTTGTATGGAAAGTCCAGTTACCGTGTTAATTCATTGTTTTATTGTCTTTCCGAGATTTTGGCAAGGCCTAAACAGGTTTCCCTTTTGCCCAGTAATGTACATACCATATGCATATGTACATACATATGTATGTGTATTATTCTTGCTCGTATCTCTAGAGCTGTCTGTCAGTTTTCAGTTTGAATTTTTTACCCTTTACAGACTTTCGATTGCGTTGCCTAATGCAAATGCCATATAAATGTGAGAATGATTTGCAGAATTAGAAAATGGCGCTTGACTTAACCGTTATTTAATAATCATAACAATAATGATGGCTGCAGCAAGTGCAGCGACAGCGGCAGCAGCAGCATAACGTTTGTGTTGTTGCAATGTGGCTACAGTCGACATCAACGTCGACGTCGACGCTGACACCGACGCTGACGTCTCACCGTCGCAGCTGGCTTTGTCTTTGAATTTGAGGCTTGGAGAGCTATTGAGACTCTGGCAGTTTCAAATCAACGCATCAATCATTGAGAGTTGCACAATGCCATCGGAGGGCAGTGAGGAGAGGCCAACAGTGCCAGCCAGTTACTGCAATTGTGAGTTGTAAGATTTGACTTAGTTAAAGATTTTCTCATTAGCTGCAGCACTGTGTGTAGAATATTTCTCTTGGCCTTTGCACGCGTTCCACCGCTTTTGGTCAATTCGTCAAACGCACCAAAAAGCTAAGAGTGGCGGCCTTGAACTTAAGTAGCGCCTTATGTCTGGCTAGTTTGTCCATTATTATTATTTTATAATATGATATGTTAAAATAAGGTTAATGGCAGCAACGTGTTTACAATAAACAAACAAAATACGTCAGAAAAACAGCGCCAAACAGAAATCTTCCGTGCAGGCAACACCCACAAAATGCTTACCAAAGATGGTTAACGGCCTTAGCATCCAACAATGTTAAGTTTCATCTGCCTGAGGTCCGTTCATCCATACTCGTGTCTGCTTCTGCTGCTGCTGTGTTGTGCTGTTTGTATTTTCCCGTGTGTTTTCAGTCGCTTATTTTAGCACCTGAAGGTCGCCCAATTAAGCGCGAATACAGGCACACAAAAGTCTGTGAACTTTAAAGCAAAACAAACTCATATATATTCAGTACGATCGAACAGTAGCGTTTTTGCTTCGGCCAAATGTCATTGTACCTGCGCTTGATTACAGCGCCGGAAGCTGTGAAGCACATGCGAGCTCGAAGTGGGGGAGTCAGTCGACACAGGTTAAGATCCGCCAATTAGATTGATGGCCAGAGTCAAAGAGTCTGAAAAACTGGAAATTGTAAATTAACTTGAAATGCTCCACTCTAATATATGTATATGTGACGCCGAATAGAGTACGGAAAATTCAATATGTATGATATTTCGACTTGAAAGCAATGAGCAAAATCAAGGTAATACAAAAAATAATTACTAATTAGCCGCGCTTCATTAGTTTTTATTGCATTATTATTTTCAATAATAGCCTACACTTTTAACGGCAACACAAATTATATAAATTACATATTGGAAAGTTTTAATCACTTCATTTTTAATAAACTTAAGATTCTAGATATGTGAATACGGTTTTATAGCGGAAGATATTTGAGATATCTATCATGCATTTGAATTAATGTTCTCAGCACGTGCATAAATTGCCACCTTAGGTCAACAGAGGGCTAAGTATGTGCATTTAGTAAACATGTAGGTGTCTGAAAAATTCTGAATATGCAAATAGAACTTTGACTATTGCCTCATACTAAGTGAAATTTCCAAATATACACAAATATTTTAATGTTAATGGTGAATTTGCAAGTAAGTTGTGAGCGCACATTCCAAAGGGCGTGAGCTAGTTAGCGAACAAATTCGAAAATACTTTCAAATAATAAATGGATTTCCCTGCATGGGTTTCCCTATTGTAATATGACCTAGTAGACTTAAATTCCCCACTGAAAACGTAGTTGACACTTACGACAGCTGCGAACTAACCACAAGATCGCGTAAACTCGAGTGATTATGAGAGGAAGAGAGAGAGAGAGAGAGAAAAAACTAAAAAAAAATAGTAGAACTTTATGTATTTTAATGGCAATGGCAGCTACAGCATTAAACTTGAGATTCATTTGCAGACATTCGAATTCTATAGCTCCACAATGGGCTTGGCTCAGTTCGCTGATGCTCGGCAGCAGCAGCTGGTTTATGATCGAGGAAGCCACTGTTGACCATCGCGGGCGGTTCTGATTCTGTGACACATGGCAGATCCAATAAACGAGAGCCATTGTTTTTTTTCTTCACGACTTTGCTGTGCGTTTCTTCGTGGCGATCAGCGCTAATATTTTATATAAAAAACCCATACACAAATACACGCATATCTTTATAACTATATACCAAATAAACAATAGAAAAATGCGGCCAGCGACACATGTCTAAATTTTAGTCTGGCTCTTTTATCAGAAATTTTAAATGAGCGCAAAAACTTTAAACTGGTTTCGTCTCATTATATTATTTTCATCAATATCCAAAGGGAATTGTGCACGACGACGGCGACGCTCCTTTCATTCATTGTGTTTTTTCATTATTTTTTGGCAAACATTTTCCGTATTCAGATTTGTGATTGCAAAATTACTAAATATTCGCATTAATATGCAGATAGTTTTCAAGTTGAATGCAATTTTTGTTTTTTGCTCGTTTTTTGCTTTGTTTTTTAAGAGCTTGTAGTGTCATCAAGGGTTAATTAACGGCTTTGCAGGCAGCTTTTACAGAACTTTGCACTCTGCGTTCGGCATGTAGAGAGGCAACAAAATATCCACAGTGCCAATACTTAATAACACCTTAATAGTTAATAGCCGCCACTTATGGGTGCAAAGGCAAGATCAGTAAATGTAATTGAGGCGCAAGTAGGTGTGGGAGAGTGAGAGAGAGAAAGAGAGAAATAGAGAGAGAGAGACAGAGAGAGAGATAGAGGGAGAGAGCGAGAGAGAGTGTGTGTAAATAACAAAAGGGCTGACCAAATCGCAAAGCTCAAACGCAACTCAAAGTCGAATGCGCAAGCACCCGCAAGAGCAGCAGCAGCAGCAGTAGCAATCGCAGCAGCAGCACCCGCAATAGCAGCAGCATTCTCAGTAGCAGCACCCGCAAGATCAGCAGCAACAGCATCAGCCGCAATAGCAACAGCAGTAGCAACAGCAACAACAGCAGATTAACAGCGCTAAGCATCCTTGCCCAAAACCAAAACGCAGCAGACGAAGTGAGAGCGGCGCAGCCACGCTCAAACGTACGCATACATAGATGAAAACACCTCTCACACACATCACACACACACACATAACCTGTATGTTAAAGTTGAAGCTGCGCTCAGAATTTATCAAAAGCTCCGCTTCGCTCACCGCAACGCCAACAGCGACGTCAACGTCGTCGTCGCTGCCAGCTTGGTGTGCTTCGTATAAAAGTAAAGCGACAGCGTGAAATCAAAGTTATTTCAGTGTTTTTGATTTGAATGGTAAAACGTACACGCTCACCCAGTACCGGTCGAGTCCACTACAGAGACGACTCTTGACACAGACACTGAGAGACCGAGACGTAGTCGAAAAAATAAAGACACAGTTGGCAGTAGTTGGCAGCAGTTGATCATTTTTGGCAGTTGGTCAGTTGGTCAGCGGAAGCTTTAATCCGCACTAACACACGAACACGGGAGTGTAGATATGACTGTGATTTAGTTAACAATTAAGCGTATTAAAACATTCAATTAAACAAGAAAAGTATAATTATATGAGTTGTGTGACTGGTGCGCGTGTTAATCGATCAATCTAGAGAATAACTATTTCCCAATCACAAGTATTAAAGTCCAATGCAAGTAGAAGGATAATAATAGTGTGCAAATTTAAGCAAAAAGTGAACAAGTGATATCGTTTATATTAAAAAAACTAACTAACCCTGAAGAACCGGAGATAATCAATCTTGTCAAAATGGTGAGTGAGAAGTCGAAATTGGGAATAAAATAGATGAATACTGCATAAAATTAATAATTAATAAACTCATAAAACAAATAGAAACATATATTAAGAAACTGAGCAGAAAATAGCAGAATTAAACATAAAATATTTCATAAATAAATACCTATTTAGAAAAAACAACAAAGATGAATACATGCCTTATATCTCTTGATATATTTCGTATTACATTCTGTTATGAAACTTATTTAATCGTTTGATTAATTTCCAGTAAATCATTCTCAACGCGAAAAACCTTCCATCGTAATATTGTTTTTTTGTTTTTTCTTTTCTCATTCGACTGTTTCGTGTTTTCCCCAGTGTCAAGTGCTTTCTTGTCTCTCTTCTCACTTCATTCTTACGTACGTTTCTGCAGAAATGCAAACAAGAGTAGAAAAAGTAGAAAAAGCAGAGTTTATGTTTACCAAGTACAAATTTTCAAAAGTTTTCAATGCCTTTACTTTTAAAAATTTTTGCAGCGCACAGAACTTTCGATCGTGCTTTTGCTTTTTGCTCATTTCGCTTTCTTCATTTGTCTTCAGTCTTCTTTCTTTGGCTTGTTTTCATGTTTTTGTGGAATTTCCATGTAGATTTTCACGCGACTTTGAATTATTCTGGGGTGTCTGGTTACGCCACGAAAATGTTGTAGTTTGTACTTCTGTTTTGCTAAAGCTGTTCGCACTTGAACTCTCTTGCAACATGTGCAGCAGCTGCACGAGGGTGTGTGTGTGTGCGTGTTTGTAGTAACAGTAAATCTGCAAACGCTGCAAGCGCTGCAGCTTTTTTTCGATTTCTCGCTCATGTTGCGTCTGTCGTGGTAAAGTGAAGGCCGTCATCGTTGCTGGCCAAGGAAGGGGGGCGCCAAAGGGGGAGCGGGGAGAAAGAGGGTTGCTGGCCTGACAACATTTTATACGGAAATGCATCGTTTCTGCAGTAGCAGCGAAGGCAGAGCTGACCTTGAATCTCAACTGGATAACTGGATAAGTTGCTACACACGCTTCCATTTGCGGCCGGCAGTAAAAAATACTTTTGGCTTTATTACGCGCGTTTGCAGGTGATTGGCGATTGCTGGCTGGCGATGGCGATGGGCGATGGCAAGTGAAATGGATACGAATGATGGTTTCATGGTCAGCATACGGATGCCAGCTTTAACTCCCTCTCTCGCTATCTCTCTCTGGCCTGTGATTGCCTCAATTGTTGCTGCTGCTGTTGCATTGTTTTTGCCATGCGTTTTGCTTTGCTTATTCGTCGCTTTAGGTCTTTATACATTTTTGTTCACTCATCATCGGGCATCAGTGTTGTGTAGAAATCTCCCCCGAATGATTTTTATATATTCATTCAGCAGTGAAGCTGCAAATTCGAACCGAAGACGGGAGGAAGACAACATACATTTTTGTGCTTGCTTGCACGCGTTGACCAATCTCAGATGTGGCTAATGATCTCCATCCAAGCGAACGGGGCGCCCATTGCACCATATTACAACAACAGTAGACATATGTATATACATACTGTACATACATATGTATTCAAATCTCTGACGCCCTTTGTGTCATCTTCCTTTTCATTGCACGATTGCACAATGTTTATTACAGCTATATTTCATCTTGGTTTTTTTTATACATATTTGGGATGATTTTGCATTGCGCTTTTGACACTGAAAACAAAGTAACAAATTTGTATAGACGCTGACGCTGGCAGCGCAGCCAACGCCGCTGTCTGCAGGCATTTACTAGGCCAGTTGCCCCAAAGTGTCGGTAATCATAATAAAAAATTGATTTTAATCAAGCGATTTAGTTGCAATTGCCGTCAGTTTGGCTACGTCCCGCGTCGTATTAGAGAGACGCCTTCGCTGCGGCGTTGGCGTTGACGCTGGCGTCGCTGCTAGTGTTCAGCGAGCGCGGCAGAGAGCAGAGAACACTTGAGTGTAGTAGCTCAGCTGTTTGGAAGAGAGAGTGCGATAAGTTGTTGTGCACATGTGACTTTGATTCGTGTGCGCTGCTCTGTTAGTATAACGCGGCGTATGCGCGATATTGCAATGAGCAAGCTAGCGAGCACACACACACAGTTGCAGTCGCGTTAGGAGTGCACTGCTGTCGACGCTGCAGTTCGCCGCATTTTGCAATTGGCGTGCAATTTGGCCAAAGGTTTATTGTCTAACATTGAATTTGTGCGTGCCTTTAGCCTATTTACGATACAAATACATATCACATGCATACATATGTGCGCGTCTGCTTGTGTGTGTGTGTGCCTAAAGAGTTAACTCTTTTTCGTACTTGCTGTAGTCGCAGTCGCATTGCTCCGATCTGTTTCGATCCGTTCGCTTTATAATATCGCGCATAAGTGCTAAAAATTGATAAAAGTGTTTTCGTTGTTGTTGTTGCTGTTTTTGTTTTTGTATGTTTACGCGCTCGCTATGACGTTGTCGTGGGCTTCTTATCGTCCACTCATTGAAGTAAGTGTCGCTCTTGGTAAATCAATTATTGCTCAGTCTCAGATAAGGGGATATAGACAGGGAGAGAGACAGTTATAGGCGCAGGTTTATATCGTATTTAGTTATAAAACGTGCTTGACGTGAAAAAAGTATCGCATCTTATGTCATTCATATGCAGTAAATATAATTGAATATTGTATTTTGTGTATATAAGTGAATTCTAATTAACTGCACAATGATCCTGGGCAATTTCGTATTGTTTATATCGCTTAACTTGTTCGACGTTTAACGACACACAATGTACGATCTCAGCTAAACAGAATGTATAATATCGATATTATTATTATCATTATTTACTTAGCAATTTTTTACAATATCATCAAGTTATTTATTGGCTGGCAAACAGCTAATGCCAACTCGAACTCGTCAATCGGAATAATACAAACAGAAATACAGGTTTTTTTTCATCATGAGTCTCAAAATCGCATTGACCTGAACGCCCTGACAGCCCTTCGAACTGCCGAGCTGAGAATAATTTAGAATTTCGATAAAAACCTGCGAAAATATCATTCTAAATGTGTCTCGCAATTCATAAATAACATGAGTGCAATGAATTCGGTAAATCCGAGATATAAATCGATAGCTGACAATAGCCGTGCGCGCTTGTTGCCAGACAAGATGTTATTTTGCATATATCCAGCGACTCGACTCGACAGATCACTTTTAAAACTGTCAGTCATACTTAGTTGTCAATTACGATCGGGATCGGGATGATGAGGGAGCGGGAGCTGGGCGGGCGAGAGAATCGTTTATAAGATTGGGATTTCTCACTGACTCAATAAACTGGCTTACGCAGCTCTCGAGCGTTTGCAGCTGTGCACTTGACTATTGACTAACAACACCGACAACAACAACAACTTCTCTGCAACTGGAAACGCGCCTAAAACGCGTCCTAAACGCGAATTTTTTGAAAGCAACGCCAAAAGCCCCAACATCATCATCAGAAGAACACCAACAACAAGAGGTCTTGCACCAATTACTCGGCATGTTAGGCCAAAACACAACAAGCACACACACACATACACATTCAGAGAGACTGACAGACGGGATTGCCACATTAACGCGATTTACTTGCTCTAAAAGTCGCGCGCGCGCGCGCCTTCGCTCTCAAAGTCTTCTTTAGCTCCGCAGACACAAACAAGATAGATTCAAACTGAACAAACTGATATATCATTTTATATGTATGGACACATATGTATATAGTTTTTTTTTCGCTTTTCAGTTTTTGGGTGTATTTGTTGCGGCAAGTGCAGCAAAGCGGTTTTTACTGCTCGTCGCGCTGATGAAATCGCCTGCCAGAGTCGCCTCAGTTGCGGGCGAGCGCGCGATTTTATCCGCGCACAAGTTGCTCGCTGTGTGATGGTGAATGTGAATGTGAATGTTGTTTCTGTGTGTGGATCGTGTTGCATTTTCAACTTGACCCACAATTGTGGCTGCAACAACATCAGGGTGCAACATCAGCAACATCAGAAAAAATGCTCATTTGCTTTTGAATATCGCTTTGTTTTCTCGCTCTCTTTTTTGATTTTATTAACCCGAAAACTTTGCTCAAATTAATGCTAAGCTAATTGCAGGTGCTTAAAGCGCTTTTCGAGTCAGCCAAGCGTGTGTGTGTGTGTGTGTCGGTGTGTGTCTGCTTGGGTCCATTCGCTGTTGCATAATTCGTCTTATTAGACAAGATGCCGCTTGGGTAAAAGTCTTGAGCTGAACCTGAATTTTTCGGCTTCAAAAGCGAGTTGCACACACACGCACACACGTGTTCACATGCTCATACACACACACAGGCACACACACAATCGCATGGCTGCGCTCAACTTGACCTATAAATTGATTTTTATGTTGTGCAGGTTCCACACACAATTCATTTTTCTCTCTCATTCAGCTTTAAGTTTTTGCGTCTATTCAAAGCAAAATTTTCGGTTTGCTTGATTTTTTTCCCCGTTAATTTTTTATTTCACCCAAAACTCAACACTCTTTCGATCGGGTGTAGTTTTTTTCTGGTAATTTTTAAACCCGTTCCGCGGCTGCCCTTTTGTCTTTCGGCTGTGGGGGGAGGCGCAACGGGAAAGTAAAAGTGTTGAGCTGCACAATTATACGGATTTACAAATGTGAATTCATATGGTCTCGTATACTTGTATATTGTTGTTGTTTTCTTCCGCTTTTGTTTGTTGTTCATTTACAGTTTTTTTTATAGTATGGCAAATTATTTAGTGCCGCCCCATGGGGCAGATGACACACACAGCGTGCTTTATATAAGAAGAAGTCAGCTTCCATTAAAATAAATCAAATTTAAAATGAACCAAAAATGTATATATGTATTTAGACAGCATCCCCAGTCGTAATCGCATTCACAGTCGGAGAAAGACTTGGCAAAAAAGAAACATAAAGAGGTGGAAAAAAAGAGAGAGAGGGAGAGAGAGAGATAGAGACGCAATCCAGTCCAACTGCCCGGTTGGCCTTGTAAAGCAGCAGCATATCTGTGTGCCTCTGTGAGCCTGTGTGTGTGAATAAGGTATACTTAGCTACGGTTATACTACATACCAACAAAAATTTGGACTGTGCATGTTGCCTCATCGCGCCCCATCGCCGCCTCTCAACACCTTTTTATCATGTTGCTCTCCCAGCTGCCGTTGCCCTCTTCCCAGTTTTGCATTTGAAACTTGTCTTACTGTTGTTGTTGTTACTTCTGGCTGGATTATTATTATCATTATTATGACCGGGACTTGGGTCGTGCAGCCTTTGGTGCGTCTTGGTTTAATTAATTGCCGCGGTGTTGTAAAGTGTTAATAACAACATTGTTGCCAGATTGTTACCTGTTTGTTGTTGCTGCTGCTGCTGATGCCATTGTTTTGTTTCTTTATTTGTCTCCCTTGGCCTTTTATTGATCATTTTAATTGTTGTTGTTGATCTGCTGTAAGCTCAAACAACAACAATATCGACCTTGCATTTTGTCTAAATATTATTACTTGATTTATATTCGTCGTCGTGTTGGGCAACATTTAATTTATTTAATTTAACACGCTCTTCTCTCGAGAGACAATCGAGAGACTCGTTTTGTAAGCCCTGATTTATTTTACCACATGCAAATTTATTTGCCTTATTTCTTGTCTCCAAGTATGAATAACTAATTCAGGGGCAAGGCAAAGATGCATACCAAGGGGAGTTGAAGGGACTTTATAATGGACCAGTTGACCACCAAGAAGAAGTCGCCTAAGTTCAAGTTCGACGTGATAAGAGAATGACCTATTATTTGTAATATAACAAATAAATATCTTATATATATATACATCAATTCATTGCAATATCTGCATAATATGATAAATATTATTTCTTATTATGTCTTAATATATTAACTAAACAAATGACTCAAATACACTTTCGAGAAATTATGTCAAAGCTGTATAGTATGATAAATCACTTATTATTTCTTAATATATGTACATATATTGAATCAAGTATGAATTACTCTCGATATCTTTAGATATTTTTGTAGCAAGATAAATTTTGGGGCCTAATTTCTCAAAATCCTACTTAAAATTGTACATTAACAATAGAGGAACATTTATACCGAGCTCTCGAAGTTTTTCCATTAATCTTTAGTAATTTCTCTATATAATTTCTCTAAGATATGATTAGATAATAACGACTCTAAATATGAGTAGATCAGGCTTTTATTATGCAACCCCCTGAGGTCTATATTTACCGTTCTGAACATATAAATTAATAGTTAGATCTTTCTCTTGTTCCCAGCTTTATTGCATAACTTGAGTCCTAAGTGAGCGCATTGAAATCTCGTTATTCACCGTGGGAATCACCTGGCGTGGCTATTTGCCTTATTCCCCGTAGAAAATTATAGTTATATTATTATTATGCGATTATATTGTCGAGACTGAGTGAAGTGACAATTCCAGAAGGCATCAAATTGGCATTCAGCGGCGATTAGGGCCTTTCGACAGTTAATCCGACGGACGGACAGTCCGTCTGTCTTTCACGTTTAGCAGTTAGTCGCATATTAGCGGAACAATTAGTTGTGGCCAAGGCGAGAGTGGAAATACAAAAATCCCATTGTGCCGACATTTTCAACTAGCGGGAGCGATCAGCGAAGCGAGGGGCGATTTGTTAGTCATGGCCCATGACTGCGATTGCATTTTGGGTTAGGCCCAAGTTGAGGAATTGCCGTGCTTGGCAAACAATGCCGAATGCTGATGAGAGTGGGGAGTCTGTAGTGGGGGGAAGTGGCAGCATCAGCTTCAATAATTGACATTGTAAATTTTCAGTTGTTCGCTCATTTTTGTGAGTGTCTCTGCAGCGCTTGGCGCGCTTATGGCGCATAATGAAGCGTTAAAATGTAACGCGCAACAGCAGCAGCAACAGCGGCAACAACTGCTGACCACAGCGACACCAACAACAACAATTACAAATACCTTTTTACACTTGCCGCGCCGTCGTCGCTGACGGAAGCATTTTTGTGGGCTTTTTGGGAAAGCATTTGGCGCTGCTGCCTCGCAGCGCGTGTGAACCAAAGAAAGCGAAAAAGGGTCAACCAAGAGAGACAGACGCAGAGATGCTGCGGCTGCGCTTACGCAAACAGCGCACAGTGTCCGTCTTTATGTAACACCAACAACAACAAAGAAATAAATAAAAATTACACTTGAAAAAGCAGAGACTCTTTAGTGGGGCAAAGTCCAACAAAATCCCCGCAGCAATTGGCAAAATTCTGACAGCCAATTCGACACATTAACCAACAGCATCATCATGAAATGGCAAAATCAAACTCCCTGTATACATACATAGATATGTTTATAAACTTAACGTGTGTGTGTATTTGTATTCAAGCTTAATCAATCGACAGTTTCGCGTCGAGCTTTTGCGGCTCAGAATGGGGTCCCAAAATTTCCATATGCGCTTTGGCTCAGTTTCGTCGCTCGTTTATAAATTATAATTAAATCTGCGTATTAATAGGCGATATCTATAGATACCGGTTTAGTTTTTCGTTTCTTTCTTTCTTAAACATTTTTTTTTTGTTACATTTTTTCGCCACAAGTTCAACAAACGCGCGCGGCAACGCGTCAAATATTTGACAAATTATAAATAAAGTTTGCCTGCTTTGCCTACAAATCGACAGATTTGTGATTTATACTGCAGCAGCAGTTGTTGTTGCTGTTGTTGGTGCCCACCCAGAGGGCGGCTGCATTTATTAAACTAAAGTAAACAAATTGCGCAGAACAGTTGAAAGTAGAAAAGGGGGAGAAGAAGATGAATTCGCAGTGCTCGCAGCATTCAAAGCTGCCTCATTATTTGATCTCAAACTGTAACGACACAAGTGCAAACATGTGCGATCAATTAATACGGATATTTATCGAGGGAACGCAAAGCATGCGACATACGAAAATGACTTGCGATTAGTTTTAGCTGTTTTGTTACTCGTTTTCTGGCTGTTTGTTTATTTGTTTTCGATAGTTGCAGCCCACGCCTGACAGCAGCGCAGCATGTTTGTGTCTTAAGTCTTTTGTTTTATGACGACTAAGCTGCGATAAGGCAGTGTCAATGTAAGGCAGGGTTGGGGGGATTAATTTGATTGATTAACTGCTCGCATTGCGCATTAGCCAATTGGTGATTTCCGCTTTTGCGAACAGTTCATTTTATGGCCAAAATGGCGCGTTAGGCCAAAAACACTTCACGTGAATCGCTTAACGGTTCTAGCATCTACACGGAAATGCACTGAATTCGCGAAGTGCACTTGCTAGACTGACGACAGGCTGACCGACAGATAGTAAGACAGACAGACAAACAGACAGGCAGACAAACAAACTTGACCAGTTATGGCAAACTAAAAAAAACTAAAGCAAAACAAACAATTAAATTTAATTGCTTTCAGTGCGGGGCGGTGCCGTATGCAGTTAAAGACCAGTTAAATGTATTATTCCAGCCTTAATGTGCTGCTGGGAGTGTGAAAAAATATAAAACTGGTCGTATCTAGTCGGCTAGTCAGTAGTTTTCCTTAATCAAATGACATAAATGAAATATGCGATATAAATATGCAGCTGTTACTGACCTACGTCATAAGCTGCATTACTGAATAATTGAGAGGCTTAATCAATCTGGCGTTGACGTATCAATTAAATGAGGCAATGCAAAAGATTCTTCTAGATGTTTTGCAGTTGAATAATTTATAGCTTGAATTACGATGCCGTTGAGAAAGTGTTTCCAGCGCGGAAATCTCACAGCGGAAACACTTTTATCAAATTTGGATTGCGTTATTTTTTTAAGTTTTTAATTTATTTTTTCTAAGCAGGGAATGGGTACCTTTTTGGTGTAATTTCGAATTCAATTAGTCAGCCGAGTGGGTCATATAAAAAGTGAAAATCTCGCTACGTAATTATATGTACTACAATCACCGGCAACAGTGTCGTACTTTGGTCGCACACGCAGTCGCGAGTCTTAGCATCATATGGAGGTGAATCATGAGCCATGGTGACAATCCGATATTGGGGTTGACTGAGGGCCTCTTAGCACGCTTCAGCGGTCACAGCGATTGCGTCATATTTAGACGACTTTGGATTTCTTGCCAGTCATTCAACGTACACAGTGCGTATGCGTGATATGCTCAATATATGCATTGATCCTCCCACTAGAAGTTGAGTGTATCTTAAGGTTGGTTAAGGTTGCCAAGCAAGCCACACGCAACTGGCTGACAAGTCTTGCCACACACACACACACACTCACACATAAGTACACTCTACATGACAATAAAAATCACCGAATGCATCACGAGAAATGCCAAGCGGGTTCTCCAACCAATAATTACTGCCTTCTCCCTGTGTCCCCCGTTCCCGCACAGTATCGACTGGCCACACCCGCAGCCATGGCGCAGTCGGACTCCTCGGGCTGTGCAGCACTGTGCACTGTACACCGCCTAATGGCAGGCACTGTATGTTACATTAATGAAGCAAGTAAACGCCATGACTTGGCTTTCAATGCTTCGGGTGCTAAACGCTGACGAAGCGGCACAGGCTGAGGCAGCGGCAGAGACTGAGCCAGAGGCCGGGGTTGAAGTGTAGACAAGACGACAAATAGGCATTGTTTTGCTCAACGGACAGACTGATTGACTGGCGCACAGTGGCTGTTAGGTCCGTTAGCTTGGCGCTGCATGACAAGCAGACAAATGAGCCAACGGGTGCTGAGTGTGGGGGAGGAGGGAAGGGAGTGCGCACAAATGAGGCAACGATCTGCCAAAGGGACAAAGTGCAGGATAAATAAACAACAACTGCAAGCTGCACCTATTGAAACTTGAATCGCAGTTAATTTGCAGCTATTGCAAAATTGATCGAACAAATATGTAAATGGAGTAGAAAACTGTAAATGATCGGTGCAAAACTTACAATTTACAGTCGTTTCTAATTCTCAAAAATAATGAATTCTTTTGTTAATCACTAATTTATGCACATTACGCGGTATTTATCCCTCGGTTCCAATTGTTTTTCATGCTGAAACACGTTTCCGGCGAAGTTCTATTTGAATTTACTTTGTTGCAGCTATGGAATTATCGGTGCGGGTTCCTACCCACAAGCCATGTCTGATTAAACAAATTGCTAAACCGAATTATAGATCGCTGTTCGTATTCACAATCACTTGGGAATACAAGAAAGTGAATTTGCTAGTCGAATTCCACCACACGCCTCTGCAATTTACAGCTACTTAATTAGCTTAGGCCCCCTTTTTAGGCTTTGCAAATGAATGACTAGCATTTATTAGTTATTTCCTTAATTATCTTTTGGCCGATTATTTAATAAACAATTAGCATTAGCATAGATTGTTTAATTTTTCATTTCACAACGAATTCAAAATATTATAACAATCATATGCAATTTCCCCCATGCTCTGAACGATTCGGTGTCTTTGTACCACACACATATGTACAAGATATATGGCCTGCTCTGCCCCACTGTGTCTGATTATGCTCTGCACACACTCCAAGGCTGTTGCAATAGATTAGACCAGTTTTTGCCTCTTTCTTGCGTCTCTCCGCTTTTTTCTAATTTTTTTTATTTTGGAAACTTGGCCAAATTGGCATAGGAATATTATAGAAAATCACGGGGCCACCGCCGCTTTACACAAACTACATACGGAAATTCAACGAGAATGCTGTTTTTCTTGGCGATTTTTGTGTGTTCCGCAGCCAGTTTAGTTGTTGTTGTTATTAATGGTTGTTTTTTTTCGTGGCTTGCACAAATGATCCGATCTGATCCCGAGTCGGAGTCGAAGCTCATTGGGTAGGTGGTTAGAGAACGGGTATGCTTAATTATGATCGCATAAGAGCACAAAGCGTACAATGGGCACATAATAATCTCCGCCCCCTTAGACCTTTCGATCGTGGGCAAAACAAATTGATGGATTTGTGCCGAGATTAGTTGAGGCGTCGAATCGCTTAATCACAATGTTGCAACATTACAGCGAATTTTCAACATTTATTTTCTATGGTATTTTTATTGATTTGACATTTGAACCCCGAACCTAGTTGCAGACAAGACAAGGCCGATTGCCCAAGCACTTGACTAATGATTAACCTGTCTCTCTCTCTGTTTTTCAGGAATACCTCACACAGTTTTACGATGGCTGGCGGGATCTTATGGACAATAAGTCAGATCCCCGCACCCGAGACTACCCGCTCATGAGCTCTCCCTTTCCGACGATAGCGATCAGCTTGTCATATGCGTACTTTGTGAAGGTAAGTGGCCACTCCACACACACATACACACACACAGAGAGAGGGAATCACCGTACAGAACACGCATAGTCAGCTATAAACACATCTAGTAGGCGTTCTCAATCTATAATTAACGTTCTGATTGGAGGGAAAAAACCCAAATGAATACGCAGACCAAGTGGAGGCACTTAAGTCGAGCGTGGCCGAGTCTGCTCGTTGTTTCCAGAATCTAGATACCATATAATAAACATATATCTATATATACCTCTTCCTCTACTTTATTTGATGATCTTGCTGCAGTTCGCGTTACGTTCGTCCTGCCTGCCCGCATGCAAAACTAGTTTCCGTTTTATGGCATTGCTGTGCGAAAAAAAGTTCAGGGCCAGTCTCAGCATTTAAAAGCTGATCGGACAACGTGGATGTTGAAACTGTGACCCAAGTGGGCCAAAATTACATATGCAAAAACCTACAAAAAACAGACGACAAGAGAGAGAAAAATGAGCGAGGGCAGCAGAGGGAAGAAAAAACGTAGAAAAAAAACCGATCGTTGAAAAAAACGAAAATCGATTTCTATTTAGGTTTCAGCTTTGCATTGCTTTACATTTATATACAGCTAACCAGCAAGGGGGACGGAGGGACGGACGGACATATACATATGCATGTAATCATTGAAATGGCTTTCACATGGCAACCAGCACAAAAGACTTAGGCAACGAACTTGTCCCAAAATCAACAGACAGACTCAGACATCATCCGATTGATTCGATAATTGCAGCATCGCGCCTTTGTTTAATCACGTTTAGCTTAAATGACCAACGGCAGCAATTAAAAGCAGTGCGTAGCCAAAGGCAACGGCACACTTAATGGGGCTGACGGGGTGAAGTTAAAGGATGCACTGTAACATAGCTATAGAAAATGTCTAGAAATGCGAAATAAGTAGAGCTATCCAGTTAAGAAGAGTTGTCGCAGAAGAACAACAAACTATCGTTAAAAGAACTAGCATTTAATGTTTTCTATATATGCTGATCGTAATATTTCCCCTCGAACTTATTTCCCTATCAGGTTATTTAGAGATCTCTCGTGTAATAAAATAAATAAAATGCTTAAACATAATTTCTCTTTTTTCTAGGTACTTGGTCCCAAATTGATGGAGAACAGAAAACCCTTTGAGCTGCGCAAAGTTCTGATTGTCTACAACGCAGCGCAGGTGCTCTTTAGCGCGTGGCTGTTCTACGAGGTGAGCTAAGCTCAAAAATTCCGGGATACCGAGCGAGCACAATTAAAACTTTTCATTTTACAGTCTTGCATAGGCGGATGGCTGAACGGCTATAACTTGCGATGCGAACCCGTTGATTATTCCTATTCACCTAAAGCGATACGTGTGAGTATATAACATAGAGTTATATATAGTGTATGTATGGTATATAGATTCTGCTTTATGGGATTCGCCGAAACGCGTTGAGCAAATTCCCGAATAAAACAGAAATACTATATAAATGTTTGTTCACTGTGCCAGATTTATATGTATTAAGAAGAAGGCAACCAGTTTTCGGCTAGTTTAAACATAAGAGCGGATACCATAACGGCGACTGGTTCTTATGCTAATCAAACGATGACAAATGCCCGTAGAGGCTGCTGAAGACTTCGTTCGGCCACCGAAGCCGGCCGGCACTCTTGGAAGACAGATTGAAGTCTCACGTGTCACCAAGCGCTAACTGGATAAATTCCCATTAGAAAGTGCCAAAAATCTGGCAAAATTTGCATAGGATCGCAAATATAGGCGAAGCATAATCGATAAAAAAAATGCACGTGTACCGCTAGCTATAATCTTGTCCCCTATCTATAGCATATAATTTATATGGTTTTCTCTTTCTCTCTCTTTGCAGACGGCATGGGGCTGCTGGTGGTACTATTTCTCCAAGTTCACCGAGTTCTTCGATACGTTCTTCTTTGTGATGCGCAAACGATATGATCAGGTCTCTACACTGCATGTCATTCATCATGGTATTATGCCCGTTTCGGTCTGGTGGGGCGTCAAATTCACCCCGGGTGGACATTCGACATTCTTTGGGTTCTTGAACACCTTCGTGCACATCTTCATGTACGCCTACTACATGTTGGCCGCAATGGGACCCAAAGTACAGCGTTATCTGTGGTGGAAGAAATATTTGACAGTCATGCAGATGATACAGTTTGTTCTGGTCATGGTGCACTCGTTCCAGCTGTTCTTCAAGAACGATTGCAATTATCCCATCGGTTTTGCGTACTTCATTGGCGCTCACGCGGTTATGTTCTACTTCCTCTTCTCGAACTTCTACAAACGCGCCTACGTGAAGCGCGATGGCAAGGTACGAGTTGAGATATGATAATATACATATATATAGATTGCTAATAGATTCATTCTCTGCAGGACAAATCGGCTGTCAAGGCCAATGGTCATGCCAACGGGGCTGTGAAGGAGCACCAGGATGGCGATGTGACGCCAACGCGCAATGGTCATATGAATGGACACGTTAATCGCTTCCAGAACACATTCAACAAGTTCACAACAGAGATGTGCAATCCGGCGCTCAATTCGCATGTGGCGCGGCAACGCGTGCTCCACAATGGAGCGGGGGGCAACAAATAAAGCGCCGCAGCCCAATCAGCAGCCAGCCAGCCAACCAAGAAACAAAGCATAAATTAATTATATGTAATCATTAAATTTTACCATACAGTTAATGTAACTATAAGCATAGGGAGTCCAAGTATAATTCTAAGCCAAATCGAGACATTTTTTAAATTGAAATCACAAAAACAAAGAGAGAAAACAAAAAGAAAAACATATTGTCATAGAAATCCAATTCGTAGCAATTGCACGTATATTGTATTGATCGATCTAGAAATATATATATAATGTTTTTTATATATATATGCTTCTGTATCTGTACCTTCCCCCTTCCCTCTTTGTCGCTTGCACCACAGAAAAATACTTCATTCTCACGCATAAACATTGTAATAGCTCACTAAGTTTTACATATATTGTACATATCTTACTATATTTCTTATTCTCTCAGCTGCTTCAATCTTTTTTACTTTGTGTTTTTGGTAATGCAAGCAAACATTTTGATACGTGTCAATTATTTAGTTGGATTTTTTTGATCAACAGAGATGTGTTTTTTATTTTATAAATAAAATCGAGATTGAAAGAACAATGTTGTTTATTTAGAATGTGATGGGCATTTAATTAGTAAGTTATTGTCTGTCGCAATGCGGATAATTGCAGGTGATTATTACGTGATCACGACTTCTGTGCGGTAATAGCTTATAAGCATAATGGGTTACCTAAGCTTGTCATGCTGATCGAGGCTTATCCCAAGCATAAATGACAAATTCATAGATTATTATAGGATGACGAAGCACATTTATATTATTACAATAATTATTTCGCTAGGTGGAAAATGTTGCATGGGATAAATGAGAACTTTCTAAAGTTTCAAAGATTTTTAATGGAATAACCCGTTTTTATATTCATTCGCTGTGTATTTTTATATATATATTTTTGTAATTGAAAAATTTTTTAATTTTAGTTTACTCAAATTATCGCAATTCTTTGTTCAGCGTTTTAGTTGTCCAGGAAGTTCAAAGCTCGCGCTTTTTTTCAGTATTTTTGTAGCATGGATATCAGTTTTATCAGTATGGTCACTCTATTGGCAAAGTTGCCATATCGTTCAAAACAAAAGAGCGGTTTGTTTGTGCACTCTCTTTCAGGTTGCGCTCTCTGAGAGTACGTGTGACGTCATAAGCTTATGGAATTTCTCACACAACAAAATAAAGATAAAAAAAAAACATAAATTTATAATTTAAATGAGCCCTTAAATTGCTTATCAACTGAATGTATATAAGATATTAATACTTTGGACTGGTTGCGGTAATTGAGTAAGCAGTGTTTGCTGCGTTACCTTATCACAACTTCGCGCCATGTACGCTCTGGCTTTCGTCGTTTTCCTTTTGATTTTGTTTTTGTTTCCCGCTTAGTTTCATTTTAGACTTTCTTGTGCATGGTTGTTGCCGTTGTTGCTGCCGGTTCCTTTTCGGATATAATTTCTTAGATTCGATTCCTGTGCGTGGGTGCGTGTGTGTTTGTGTTAATTTAATGTTAAAATATATCGCATTCATTTGTAGTGATCATTATCGGCAATAATATTATTCAAATAAATCAACCTCGGCAGCATCACAGCAGCGCTTCCTTGATTCTCCTCAGTTCGCGCGTCGATCAGTTTATTAACAGACAAGTGTGTGTGAGTGTGTTTTGTTTGTATGTACGCGTGTGTGCATGTGTGTACATTTGTGTGAAATTCTTTAAATTTAAGCAAAATTCCATCGCTGCACACGTTCTGCTACTCTCTCAGAGTTCGCCGGCCTAAAATCCAATTGGCGGTGAGTTAACATCGATTTTCAGTTAGCAACTTGTTGTGCACTCACAGCAGAGAACGCTTACATTGAGAATATTAGTCATCGTCGTAGTTTGCTGCGTGGTTTTAATTAAAAAGAAAGAAAAAAACTTTAGGTCTCCTGTTTCCCGCCGCGCCCAGCAACGCTAGGCAAGAGTAGTGGCAGACAGGGAAGCAACAGCCAAGCCGAAGAGAGTGAAAGAGAGTACACGTGTTAGCTCTCTCGCGTCGCGTGCGTACGTGAGTGTGTACGCGAGAGTGAGAGTGAGCGCCATAACATCATGGACGTACGTGTGCGGCTTGCCCTTTTTGAGAGGGGGTCAAAGTTTTTATTACTATTGAGAGACTGCTATGACCCAGACCCGCATGTGGGAGAATTAAGTTGTTTATTCTAGTGAGCGAGAAATATTGAAATGAGCTCATAAGCACAGCAACAACAGTTGGAGCACAGTTAACCTACATAAATTACACTAGTTAAAAAACTGTAATATTTTAACAGAAAAATGTTAATCTAATAACATTGCGACATTTTGTTGTCCTGCTTCCACTTGCGCTCTTATGCAATTGCAGTGATTGATTAAGGGTTTCCCTGCTGCACAAGTGTCTTCTCAGCGACAACTTTGTTTGCTTATGTTGACTTTCAATTGGATTTGCACACACATTTGCAGACATGTGCCCAGTTGGGACGTCAAGCTGTCACACATTTTACAGAGGTGCGTGTGCGCCTGCGCAGCACCCTACGTTGCATTTGTAGTCGATTAAAAAAATATAAAAGAAAATAAATGAGTTTCACCTGGGCAGCAATGCGGAAACGTCACCTCAGTCGTGAACATTAGGAAATGTATTTATAATCGAAGTTTACAGTGGGCTTTTACCATGCACACAAATTAGCAGGGCAAGTTACAGGTGAGAGCTAATTAAGTAATTAACTGCCAATCAATGCATTAATGCAATCTATACATACAAGTTATAGACACTGATAGTTTATGCAAATATTTTACAAAGCTGCAGGTCTCTAATTGAATTCTAAGGCTTGCAAATTTTTTGTAGTACCCTCCCTGGGGAGCGTCGTCTGGCACTTGCGTCATTTGCGAAATTGTAAAATCAATATACGGCATTTTGCAGTTAACGTACTCTCTCGCCTCGTACTTTGTTAACTTTGTAAAAAGTCAATAAATAAATAAGTTACGGATCAAAAGTCCCAAGGTTCAAGTTCGGATATTTTCGGTCGACGGCAGCGAGAGCGGTCTTCGGTATCTTAATAATGCACTGCAAATTGGGAGAGCGTTAAAAATACACTCGGCGGCGTGTGTCTGTGTGTGTTATGTGTATCGTATCATATAGAAATTTCATTTTAGCACCAATGCGATCAAAGTCCAAAGCCACTGACTACTGCCGATTGTGCTACACATACACACATAGGAATAGAGCACATACAGATGAGCACACATAGTACATATAAACTTATGTGGGTCTTGGCGTGGTCTCTGCTCTGTTGATGTTTGATGCCGCCGAGCCCGCCTATATGTGTGAGTATGTGTGAGTGTGTGTGTGCCTTTGAAATTGTATATATCTTGGATACCTATACAGATGTAGGTCTTAGCATCTCATGCTTGATAAGCACTCTTTGGCACTGTTATTAGCCGAAGTTCTTTCAACCGGTTTACCCACAGAAAGAGCAAAATTACTTTCGTTTGATCGAGATAACGAATCGGAGATACTCTGCCAATGAGCTAGGCATAAATTTATGATAATATGAACTGGAAACAAGTTGGGAATATGAATGAGTTGCCTTTTTCAATACTTTAAAGAGTATCTGAATATATATGACATACTTATTGAAATCAATCCGTCGTAGGCTGCGGCAATTCTTTACAGTTATTCAGTGTTTGACCACAAACATTTGAATAGCACCACAAAAGCGATGCTGGCAACAGAACTGACTTCTCAGTCCCGACCACCTGTTGCTCAGATGGGCATGAATACAAAAGATGCCGTTATCTGCTCTGCGGCTGCCAGCGGCACTTGAGAGTTTTCGTTGTCAACAGAAGTTCAGTGTAGCCTACCTAAAAGACCCCTTATATATTAATCCAATAAAAATATGTTCCTAAGTAGGGTAGATTTAGGCGAATGTAACAAATTTAAATATATGTATATTCAACTCGAAATAAACACGTTAAGTTATGTATTTGAAAAGAGCCCAGTAAATCGAAAGTAGAATTTTACAGATTCATTATGTTGCCGGGGCTAAAAATAAAAAAAAGCAGAAATTCCCTTGGCCTTTTTTAACTCAAGCTTTTCGGCCCCAGTTTTATAAAAAAACCCTCCAAATTATATGTATTTTAATTTGGTCAATACTTGTAATACAATTTAGTCAAACCGGTTGAACCATCAGCGAACCATCTGGAAGCAATTTTTTTGCTGCATCCACATCCAACTGGCGGATGGGATTTTGCATCGTTTTGTTTATGCTTTCATTAAACTTAATATCGTTGACTCAATTTCATCTTTTTCGCACATTAATTTGGCGGCCTTCGCTTTGCTTCGCCATAAATTATGTATGCACACACACACACAAATAACCCTTGCATGTGTGGGTATGCCTTGGAATCTTTTTGTCTTTAGGCCGCAACCTAGTCAGGTTTTTGTGTTGCCCTAAGGCATTATGCAAGTTGTCCCCCCGCAGTTGGAAAGTTTTCCCGCATCTTACATAGAATGTCATAAAGGGAAACGGCTGATTTTTAATCAGAATATGTACTACATATTTATGGTATATGTTTGTATGGTATGTTCATGAATAATATGCCGTATTATGAGTGAAACTCTCCCAACCCAAACTCAATTTGATCGAATGTGTCAACAATTATGTACATACTATGTACATACATATTATGTGCGTATGTGTGCGTGTGTGTCTGCAGTGTACAAACCAAAGGGCTGGTCAAGCTTCGAACGGGGCTGGGCCCCATATACGAAATCTTCGGGCTCGATACCGGGTTCGGGTTTGTACTCGGGCTCGGGGCTACTTGCGTTTTCGTTTACGTTACAACATCAGCAATTTACAAAAAATAAATAAATAAATAATATAAAAGTAAATAAAAGCGCTCGGCTCGGTCTCGATGGCAAATCGAACGATCGCTGCTCCACCAATCCAACGGCCGTTGCCTTTATTTAAACTTTTCAAAACGCTTGGAATGCCAAGTATTTTTTACTACATTTTGGCCGTAAGTCTTTCGGCTCCACAACTGGCCGAGTCACGCACCCGACGAGCCCGACTTTTTGGGCGTTGGGCTACTTTGGCCCGTTTAGCTGTGTCTGCGCTTTCGTATTCGTATATTTTTGTATTTTACGCTTACTTTGTGGCCTCTTTCTTTGTGCGAGGGATGAGCAAAAATCTACGAATGTGCGATATATTTTACTTATTAATAATGCTTGTTGTGAGTAGCAGCAGTCAAAAATTGCTAAAGTATACATGTTTGCCATTATAAATTTATATACATATTTGTAAATTTCCCCTATATCATATAATTTCTTGACAGTCTGAATCATTCCATCTATACTAGCCCTGAATTATTGTGATGCAACAATTTGCCAAGAAATTTGGATTAACCCCTAGCATGACTCAACATACAAATATAGAAATACTACTTATAAGGTTGTATACTCAAGTAATGTTTTCCGATTTCTCATCACTAGCTTAAGCACTGCTGAACTCGTTTTCATGCGCTAAATTCAAGCACTTTAAACATAAATTGACTTTTGTCTTATATTGTTACCATTTTACATGCATATCTCACGTGTGTGTCTGTCTGTGTGTGTGCTGGATTCGCAGGTGTTTTATCGACCTCCATATACGCAGAGCTCATTCATAAATAAACCGTCGTCAAACGTTGGCCGCCTCTTTGAACACGATCCACAGCCGCATGGCACTATCCACCACAACATTATCCACATATTCCCCCACATAGTCCACACAACAAGGCTTGTGAGTACGCCATTTTGTTTGCATTTTAAATCAACACCATCTATCGCTAATGAGCCGTGCACACACGCACACTCACATGCCATCACACACTCATAGAGAAATACCCAGCAAGTCAAAGTCAAACCAGTTGAGGGTCAACAGTTTACATCCATTGCTCATCCCAATTGAAAGATATCTTTTTTCGACATTTGCCGTAATCCGAATCTGACCATGAAATTCATTTGTTACGTGTTGTTGTTTCCGTTTTGTAAGAAAGCCAATTTATTGCCGTCGTATCGTATGGATGGATGTGTTCAGTGTTTAGTGTCTTCAGTGCGCGAGTTGTGCGCGAGTTATGCGCGATTTGTGCAATGATTTCGCACTTGCCCCCAAAAAAGGTTCAGCAAAATATTTATACGAAAAATATTTTTGACTTTGACCCGGTTCGCGTGCCAATTTTAATTGTGTGTAATTTACAGGTGGGCGTAAAAATAGAGGAAAACAAAAAGAGACACAGCAGGCAGAAATGAAGAACAAACAATAAGTATGCGACTGAAAACTACCCTAAAGTTTGAAGATGGGTAGATCACTTCTTTCTTCACTATAAAAGTTTTGATGTCGATCGTAAATCGATCGTAATAGTATTGACCGCTATTTTCATTATTAATAAATCATAAGTTTATTTTAACATGTTTCTTATTATTTTATGTTATTTTAATTGATAACATGTTTAAAAATGAATGTAGCACAGTGGTAAAAAATTGATTATAGATAGTATTGTACTGTATTATTATTATTTAATGTTTCCCAGTTCCTCTATAATTAAAGTTACAGGTGTTAATCTTAAAATACTACATCAATGTACTATTTCACTGTATACACATGTCAGCTGATAGGCTGAACTTAGGACGCCTGCTCCAACTGCTATAGAAACCCACAAACGGTTTAATTACTTGGTAAATTTAACAACTTAGCGCCATTTTCTGTATGGTGGGTATCGACAACGATTGGCAGGTGTTTAGGTCCGAAGGGAATATTGATTGATTACGTGTGTGTTCGGGATAGTCGATATAGAGAGGGTATATGTACATATATATAGTATGTGATAGTCGTTGTAGAGAGGGTATATTAAATATTGAGAGTACACAACAGAAGTTCAAGTGCTGTCAGTTAAATATTGATTGAATTAGAAATCAAATTGTCAACCACTCATTGTATCTGAATATGGTAATTAATGCGAATAATCATCGCGTCTTCCATTTGAAATCAATAATGCCAGATTTCTAAATATCGTAAATTCAGATATTCTACGCAATTTAACGCTGTGTAGGCACGTTCGCATTTTTGTATAATTATTTAGACTTCTGGGTTGTACTTGAACTTCGGATAGGTCAAATATCTGAAATGTGTGCTTAGCTATTATTGTTTGAAACACATTGCAACAACACGTGCCAGGGGTGAACAGCATTGGCTATAATGAGATTGAGTACAAAGTGGGGTTCCGACGTTTAAAGCGCTTTATAAACACACATCTTTTGGTAAACAAAAAATCAACTCTGAAGTGACAACAAGAGTGGGGAGAAGAGGAAGAAGACGACACACACTCCTCTAACTGGAAACGCCCAAGTGAATATAATCATTTTCATTTGCATTTGGATTTACACATTTGCATTTGCATTCAATAAAAGAACTGATTAACGAATGAAAAGAAAGCAGCAGCGCGACATGTCAAATGAACATGCGACGTTTCCAGTTAGACAAGTCTTTGACCGCGCGTAGAATTCAGAATAAAGAGGGAAGAAGAGATGGCGAGGGAGGGAGGCCTAGTCTCGCTGGCTAACAAATTAGGCCTACACAGTATGCAAGTAACGGTTATTGTTTTTGTTTCTGCTTCTGTTCCTTGTCTTCCAAGTCAAGTCCGCGCTCTCTCACCAACACATACACGCATAGACTACCTGTATTTGTGTTTGTATGTGTGCTTTCTTGCATTCTGGCTACTCTCTTCTCCTTTTGGACTTTGTTCGCTTTTGCGGGACTTGTTGTTGTTGCGGCTTTTTTGCACACCTGTTGCTGCTGCATGCGGCACAGTTAACGCGGTCTGCTAAACGGCTGACAGCCATATATAGTGAGAATACATATGTATGTATGTATACACATACATACATAAATACAGGTGAGTATGTCTGTATGTGTACATACACTATACGCATCGTCATAAGCCGGAAAGCGAAAGTGATTCGAAAATAGCCGCTGGCAGCGGCGGTTGGCAGTTGGCTGGCCTGGCCAAAACGAAGTGCTTAGACAAATGGCCAGCAACGTCAGGTTACATCAATAGTCAACATTGCCGCAGAAGACATAGCGCGCGACTTGCCACAAATGCCTCAATTCACAGACACACATACAAACAGACATATTATGTATACATTTGTGTGTATGCATTTTTGTTGTGTGTTTGTGTGTGTACGATTTGCCTGTGCCAGTTGAGTTCAATTTTCTTCTCTTTCTTTCTTTCTCGCTTTTGCAATGTAAGCACAACTCAGCATAAACAGCGGAGTGGTGAGGAGGGAAGGAGGAGGGGAACTGAAACTGACCACAGCTTTTGCAGCATTTACCACAGCAGCTGTGCGACTCACGAGTCAGTTGTATTTTTGGCACGCTGGCCAACGGTTCACAACAACTAGCGGTGTTGGTCCGCTTCACGCGACTCAAGACGAGGGTACGTCGATGACGCTTCGATAAGCTCTCTTAATAAACAAATCCGATAAACGGTCACTTACACTTTGATTCTTAATTTTTTTTTGTGTGTGGTCACACTTAACACTCTTTTGCGCGTGCGCGCTCTACTCTCTCTCGCTCCCATCTCACTCTCTCTCTCGTGGTCCCTTCCTGTCTCTCTCGTGTGTGGGACTAGTGAGTGCACACTCACGATAGCTCCCTCGTTAGGGCATGATTCACCGTTAAGCTCTGTAATCGGTCTGCTCGTGCGCGCACTGATCATCATCGGTTGTTCGACGACGACGACGCGTCGTCGTCACGGTGTTGTTGTTGTGTCTGCCGCTGCTCGCTGCCACGGTCGCTGTCGCCGTCGTCGCAGCTGCTGTCGCAGTTGTGTCGCGCTGCCGCCTGATAAGGTTCACAGGCGCATCAAGCGATTCGTCAGTTGGCTCAAAAACGCGCAAGGCGAAGCATCGCATTAACGTAACGACGAACGATACGAAGCGGAAAACACGTTAACACAAAAACAGTTCAGTGTTTATTATTGTTACTGTCCATGTATGTGTGTGTGTTCGCGAGCGTATGGCCAATGTTGCTATGATTATCTAATCGTCATAAACACAACAAAATATATACACACTTATATCTTACATACATAATTAAAAAAGCAGCCAAGTCAACGCCGAAAAATATAATAACAATTTTGCAGCTTTACAAGAAAAACAAAAGAAAAACGAACAACTTTCCAAAAACCAAAAAGAAAAAACCAACAACAACAAATTAATATAATAAGCAAAATAAAAAAAAGTATAACGAGCAACAACAACAAAGCACAACAAAAAGTCAGGTGCGTGGTCAAGCCAAACTAACGAGCAAACGAACTTCAACTTGCAAGCAGGCACAGCACATGTAACTCTGCTCGAGTGTTGCTATCTCAGTCTACGTCCAGTCTTCTATCTCTATCTCGAAATTCGCATTGTATAATCGCACCAAGTACTGTACGTGATGCGCCTGCAAAAAACAGCAAAGATTAGGGTGCCCGTAACCGTAGTGTAGTAAAGATACATAAAAGAAACACCTGAAACACCTTTACCTATGTATATAAATCGAGAAGAGTTTCTGTTACCTGTTGATGGCTTTTAATCAACGGCAACTCACGCGTGTTACTCGCGTTGTCCCTTATCATTTCTATAATCCAATTCGACGAACAAAAAAGAACATAAAGAAATATAAAAAGCTTGTGTGTTGATTGATAAGTGCAATTATTGTTGAGGCGCTTGCTTCAAGCAAATAAACTTCCTGGCAATCTTTACGGTTGAGTCAGTTAAAGCTAACTGGACAGCCGAGGCGAATTGCTGTTGGTGATAAGAAAATTATTGGCATATCGTTATGTTGCTCTGCTGTCGCCTCTGATGGCGTCTTGTGACTCAACCGTGATAAACCGTGAATAGTTGGAAACAGTTTTGCAATGCGTCATTCGTGTTGCGCGTCTAGCGGTGCTAGCGCGCTGCAATTGCCACTTGAACACGCCCCTCTTATATTAGCATCGATTTTGCGGTCAATTAAGTTTTCTAAACGAGCGATTATGGCAGATAAGGCACATAATACTACACAAGTGCACACAATGGCTGGCATAACCTACTGGCCATAACCATCTCTCTAACCCCTCTACCGCCACTCTGACCACCCCACCTCTCATTGGCCGCGATTAAATCAGCACAAGCTTGAAACAACACACACACATTTTCCCCATTTTCAGCTTGCGTTTTTGAGCTCAATGTTGTGGGCGTTGTGTGTGTCTGCTCTAATTAATATAGGAACAGCAACAACAACAAAAGCAGCAACAGAAACAGCAGTTCGTAATCATGTTAACATTTGCGTGCGCGCCCTACTGCTGCTGCAGTTGCAACTCCCCCCCAGCAAAACACCTCCTCCTGCTCCCGATTAGTTGTCGGTGCACACAGCCGGAAGCAACAGGCGTCTCTGACAACGGGGAGGGGCAACACAGTGAGGCGACAAACATTCCGTAGGCGCAGGGTGGAGGAGGTAGGGGTGGAGCTGTTCGCTAGTTGCATGGCTCATTGACTGTTTACTTGGACGCAGACAATGGGCTATGACGCCGCGCACAATGACACAGCAAACTGTGCAAAAATAGAAGGCATCCATTGGTTAAACCTAGCAGATACCCTGTAATCAATCAAGAGCGGTATTTTTTGGGTTCTCTTTCTCTCTCTCTCTCTGTGTGTTGTCATTCAATAATTAATTACTTTATTCATTCATTAATTACTTTAATTAACATTAACCTATCAGTACTTAAAGACATTTTGATTTGTTTTTGAGTATCAGAATGAGTTTATAAAGATTAAAACGCCTAGACCACTTTAAGTAGCATATTTTCAGACAACTTCTGGCATACCCTCTCTAGTAAGATAGCGTAAAAATAACACGAAACACTCATGTAGTACATCCACCACTCCCGGCGCGAAGCGTTACCCGCACCCGCATCCGCACCTTAAATCGGTTCGTCTGTTTGCCAATTTTTATTTGCTCCACTTTGGGTTGTAATTCTTCTCTCGCGATTATATTATGTAAGCCAAGTAGAGTTGTACACTTGTTGCTGTTGTTGTTTATTAAGTTGTACTGCGATTTACGATGCCACAGACCAATAATGACTGTGTGTGTGCAATTGTGTATGTGTGTGTTTACCTTGTCAATTTGGAGATGTCAACAGACAACAAGAAACTGAGAAAGATCGAGATCGAGAGAGTGCCACAGGCAGAGAAACACCAAACGAGACTAAACGAACTGTGACGCCACTGCTGGCCGTGCCCATCAATTCCGCGTTTCGTCAATATTTCGTAATATTCGTTGCCTTTTTTTTATGCAAAAAGCAGAAACACACAAAAAATTTATTGACTTCGTTGACGCCGCTGCACACACACAAGAAAAGCAGCTCAGCTCGCGCGCTCGGATGACGCTCGGGGTCCATAAAACTTGCCACTGACCCAGACAACAGCGCCACAAATTCCCCACAACCGTTGAAGTTGTGACTGCGATTCAACGCTGACTGAGACGCAGACTGAGACGTCGTCTGAGGCAACGGTATTAAAAATACAAAAAATAAACGACTACGGCCCACAGACTAGCGGCACATTTTTGTCAGCGCATTGAGGCGGTTGAACAAGTGGCGTTTACCACGCTGCTGCTGCCACCGCCGCCTTCGCCTTCGGCTGCGACTGAACTGCGACTGCGACTGGCGGCAGCGGCGGCGGCATTGCCAGCGATTGTTCATGACATTCAAAACAAACTTCAAGTGGTCACAGAAACTCACGAGTACATTGCCTTTCAATTGGCTTTCGGTCATGGGACTGTGGCAGAAACTGGCAGAAGGTCGTCGTCGCAACATGTGCAGAATTGACTGACTGACTGAGCTGACAATGAATTCTAATGATTCTTTATGCTCATATCACATGTGTTCTGTATATGGCGAAACAAACTAATCAAACGTAATAAATAATTATTGTTATCGAAATGGCTACAAAATTGATTACAATTCCTTTTTCACTTGGAATGCAACAAAACTTGTGCAAATGAGAATGGTCTATCATTTTATATAGCTCGAAATGGGTTTTTGTTATTTGAGTCATTCTCAAAAAGAATGTTGAAGTTTTAATAATTCAAATGTTATATAGTCCTTTCGTACCTTTGCTACGAACTCGCAAATAAACTCTTGTTGTCCGCACTTTGAAAGTGTATTAATGAACGCACAATTTCGCTATGGAATTTAACTGCGCGCCCGCCCTCTAAATGGGACTGGGACACGAACTGGGACTACTGGGGTCACAGCTTCCGCCGTGGGACGGTACAACGGTACACAGTGCAGTCTTTGTCTAGTCATTGGCGTTTTTAATGGGCGGGCAGCAGCAGCAGCAGCGGCAAGATAATAGATTCGTGTTATGCAATTTTCTTAAAGTGAGTTCCGTATTGACACTCGTCAGTCTCTCTGCCTCTCTAAAGTTTACATTACAAGTCCATAAAAAGCGTGTATTTATACTTAAAGCTTTATGCCGTGATCTTAAGTGTTGATTAGCCTAGCGGGTTGTGGCTTGCTCAATTACTGAAATTACGTTTAATTTCCATTTTGTTCCTTACTTAATGTTATATTAGCTTGTCGTGCCGTGTGTTTCTTGGGGATTTACTCAATAGTCCCAGCCACATAACCTAAGTGCTTCCCTGTTGGGTTGTTCAGTTATATTTAAGCTGCTCTAATCATTTCACTTCCTTTAAATATTTCAGTTTTCAGTTCGAGCTTAGTAACAATTGATTTTTACATATAAGCACATTGAAGCAGTTATGCAGTACACATTTAGTTAATTTATACTTTTATGTTGTATTATATTTTATAGTTAAAAACACAACCGGGATAATTTTACCTTAAACACTCCATTTAGCAGCACAACAAACATCACCACCATGGATATACTGGCCCAAGATGCGATACATTGGTACCGCGACCTCATGGACAACAAGAGCGGTAAGAACTTGAATATTTATCAAAATGCTTAACTTGAATTATGTTTCCCATTTCATTCTAACAGATCCGCGTGTTCAAAATTTCTTTTTGCTCTCATCACCTCTGCCCACGCTTCTCATGTGCATATTTTATGCGTACTTCAGCAAATCTCTGGGACCCCGACTAATGGCGAATCGCAAGCCAATGGATCTACGCAAGATTCTGGTCTACTATAATGCAATACAGACCATATTCAGCGCGTGGATATTTTATGAGGTAAACTTATTTCATACATACGTTTCGGTTTATTGAAATCATTATTTTTTTTCACTTGCAGTACTTAATGAGTGGCTGGTGGGGTCACTACAGCTTTAAATGCCAACCCGTTGACTATAGCAATAATCCCATGGCCATACGTGTAAGTGACAACCAGATATGCATATAATGTTTAAATAATAACTCTATTTCCCTTTGTAGATGGTCAATATCTGTTGGTGGTACTACATATCAAAATTCACAGAGTTCTTTGACACACTCTTCTTCATTCTTCGCAAGAAGAACGAGCACGTTTCGACGTTGCATGTCATACATCATGGCTGCATGCCGTTCTCGGTGTGGATGGGCTTGAAATTTGCACCTGGTTCGTATTGCAATTAGATCTATTTCCTGAATGACTGATTAATTAATATATGTATGGTATTCATCTACTTGATATCTACTTGACTTTTCTCAGGTGGCCACAGCACATTTTTTGCCCTGCTCAACTCGTTTGTACATATTGTAATGTATTTCTATTACATGATTGCTGCTATGGGTCCAAAGTATCAGAAGTTCATTTGGTGGAAAAAATATCTAACAACCTTCCAAATGGTAAAGAATATTTCTAAGCTTTGCTTGAGTAATTCATTGTTAACCCCTTTTCTTTCTCTTCTCGTCTAATAGGTTCAGTTTGTGGCTATATTTACACATCAGTTCCAGTTGCTGTTCCGTGACTGCGATTACCCCAATGGCTTTATGATCTGGATTGGATTACATGGCGTTATGTTCCTATTTCTCTTCTCCGATTTCTATAAAGCTAAATACCTTAATGCCCAGCGTCGCCGTCGCGAAGCGATCAAGGTCAATGGCTATAGCAATGGTGTCCATGCGAATGGAGATGTCAAGAATTTGGGTAGTGGAGATACACAACTTGACAATGGCAGCAATAAGGGAGCTTGCATGGTAAGAGAGAGAGAGACAAGGAGAAACAAATCGCAAGAGTCTCAAAAAGAGTGCGAGTGGCAATAAATCAAGTAGCCCTTGAAAGTTATTAGCCGTGGCCAAGTAAACAAATCGACGCAGCTGCTATGTGCCATGTGCGAAGTGCTCTGTGCCGAGTACCAAATACCGAGTGTATGGTATATAGTAGGCCCCACTCGACGAAAGGCAACGAATATGCATATGTATGATATAGTATAGGCTTTATGCGTATGTGTGTAACAGTGTAGTTGTAGTTTCGTTTGGTTTGTTTTGTTTATTTCATCAACTTAAAAATTCTAACTACCTTAGTTAAACAAATAGCGTAAACACACAGCTCGTACACTTGCAAACTCTCAATAGTCGCGCGGGGGACGATTCAATTAGCGTGCACATGTGAAGCCGGATGCGAAGGCCCAATCATATTGGCTGCTGGCCATTAGGAAGGCGCACTAACACAGACACGCACACAGCGCTTTGAACTTTAGTTTTGAATCGAGAGTCGCTATTGCCCTGCCCAGCAGCATGCGCAGCCCATCCCAATCTATGTATGAATCGTTTATTGAATGAACACTTGCTTCTTTTTTACAGCCCGTTTTGGAGGATGAATATGTGAAGAGCAACGGGCATGGCATCAATGACTACGGGAATGGCTACTTCAAGGAGGGCGTACTATCGAGCAACGATGCCATCTTGAACCCGGACAGCAGTAGCTCTAGTCTGCATCAGCGCAAAGTCAAATAACTACTACTAAGGCGTACTACGATGATATTCATTATGTTTAGTTTAGGTATTTAGTATGTAACGTATGGAAAAGAGAATCGTAGATGAGCATTCTATATACATATATATATATACAACAAACTCGCACAGAACGAAGCTGAGAAAACAGCAAGAACAAGAGAAAAAATCGCAAATAGAATGAATCAAAAGTAACAAAGCAAAAAAGGAAAAGGAAAACAATTATTTGTTTTTAATAATTTATGATAAATATTATAAAGGCATGCCAGATGTTAGTTGATAAGGTGAAAGAGGCCAATAGTGGCCCCACTATATAAGCAACCAGAACCAGGGAACCTTTACTCCCTCCACCATTAACCACCACCTCCAATCAACCATAAGACCATCAGAAACAACAACACCACCACTAAAGCCGAAGTCGAAGCCGTCAAGTAGTCTAAGTAAAGAAGAAACGGAACAAAATCACGAATATATTTCTATTTTGTATCGTATGCCGAAATTGCATTTCTCGATAGAGGCGTATTCTTAAATGGCAACAGGTATACATTATGATAAAAGGGAACATACCCCACACTTAATGTAACACACACATATATACCCTATATATACAATATATTAAATATCTATATGCGCGGTACACATACATTTATATAAACTAGGTGTAAACTTTTATATGGCAATTTTGGAGAGACGTAAACCTAACGATAAATGATAACAAACATGCTCTTATGCCTGCTTTAAACTTAAACGTTAAACTATTTGTAGCTTGTTTTTTGTATATTGAGAAAAGAAAGAGAAGAGAGATGTTTGTTGCAATATTTTGTAAAAGTCTAATAGTTAAAACTTAATATAGTGCGATGTTGTAGTTAGCTAGCCAATTGCAAAACAAAAAAAAAACAAATACAGAACAAACAAACTCATCTAGCACAAATGCTGCTAATGCTGCGAGAGTAACAACAAAAACAACAAAACATTATGGAGGAATAGCTTTAGACTTTAAGTGTGCAACCAGCTGAAGGAGGCGACAATCAGTTTGGAAGAGAGCAGTCCCAGAAAGGAGGAGGGGCACGAGCAAAACAATATCAATATTTACAAACTTACACAAAACTTGTGCTAACTAAATTCTGTTCACTTTATATTTTAATTTCTCAATTCTCGGTGTGGCTTGTGTGCGTATTTCTATATTTGTTACTCTTTATAATTTTCCTTTCTTTAATTCTTTTGGGTTTGTAAATGTTTAAATGTGTTTTATACTGCTAGATCGAATCAAAACGAAAAGGATTTAAGAGTTATATGTCAGTTAATATGTAATATGTGCATTGGTTTCATTGTTAAGTTGTGGTTTAAGCTGAAAAGTTCAAAAACTATGGAAAAGATGAGTAAAAAGCTTATTAATTAAATTAAAGAAAGTGAAAAAAAACAACTTGAATTTTTATATTTACGGTGGGTGGTTTACAAAATTTTAAAATAATACATTTGAGATATATTAAATTTATGGGAATTTTAAATTAAAACTTAATATTATATTTTTATATTTTAAATTTAAAAACAAAACGAATTTTTTCAGGTATCGAATGATGAGCAAGGTATCGAACTAAATTTGATGCATACTTTTAGGCGCGACATTTAATGCCATTTCCAAGACACGATCCCATTTGTGTCTCAGATGACAGAATTATTGCTAAGCAGTAGAGTGCAGTGCAATGCTAAGACACAATCCCAATTACTTTATATTTTTATTAAACGAATACGCCCCTCCAACCCCCCTTCGTATTTCACCGTTCACCACCCACACTTAATCGCTGTTTAGTTAGTTTGTTAGTAGTCTGACCAAAGGCGCAGTTTACTTGAGACTGTCTAATTTCTCCAGCATACAACGTTATTTCTGGCCCTTAATGTCATCTTTACAAAGTTCAAAGGGAGGAATTGCACAATTTTGAATATGATTATCCCTCTGTGTAATTAAATTTGGACTTAAGTGCACTTTTACTTTGCACTTTGGGCCGTTTCAGGGCGGCTGTCGGCGCGGTTGATTTGTAGTCAACAGGCAGGTGCAAACACAATGATTAGCACGACGACACCAAGAGTAAATAATTGAGGAAAATGGGTAAATCTTGTTTGAATTTAATTCAATTGTTTATAAGGTTGACGTTTTCACGGCTCGAGTTCGTGCATTGGAATGCCAACAACTACTGCAACCGGGAATGTTTTGGATCGGGAGAGCCGTAGCTCGAAGCCGTTGCAAGTATTATTTCACGAAGGTTGCCCGCTTGCCGCTTGGCTGGGCAAAAGTAAAGGAGCTTCAATTTGGTAAAAGTTGAAAAACAATAATTTATTTGTCGGCCTAGCAAAATTAGCGATTACTTCACAAACTAATTATTGGCAAACACAATAAAAATCGCAAGTGACGACGGACGTTTGACCAGCTAAGCCAGGTAAATATTTGACAACCCCCCCTCTTGACCTTGACGGCGCAGTTGCAGTGGAAGCTGCAGCCGTCGTCAGTTAGTTAAGTCATTATTTGCCCAGTTTACACAATGTAAAAGGGGTGGAATGGGGGAAGTGCAGAGGAGACTCTAATCACAGAGTGTCACTCGAAGTCTATTAGATAATCTCTGTTTGTCGGCAACTTCGTTGCAACTTCACAAGTTCGTCCGCTTGTGCCAACACTTGACAAAAGTTACGCAGGTCACACGAGCAGATGTTCACTTGAACTTCACTCGGCCCGATAGAACAGGAGCGCGTTGCATCATCCCAGTCGGGCCAATTAGTCTGTTTGCTTTGTCCACACGCGTGGTGGAAGGGGGAGGGTGTTAAAGGGGACGACGGAAAGTTTTTAGCGCTGCATTTCAACTTGCAGTGTAAGTTTCCACTGTCAGAAGCTTTTGAAGTTCGACTTAAGTTGTTCTCTGCGCCTGCTCACCCGCGCACAGCTTTGGCTGCGCTGTTCGCGCCGTTTACTGCGCCGCAGTCGCTGTCGGCGTCGCAGTTGCTTCGCAGTCGCGGCGACGCATTGCGCGTTTAACAGCCGTACAACGCTGAGTCCGCTCTCAGTTTCATTCAGAAGTTAAGCTTAAACGCGTCTCTGCCGCTCGGTCTTTAGTCTTGCCGCTACTCATTAGGCAATTGCGAAAAAATTTTTGATTTTAACAAAGTTCTTGTGTAATATGTACGTATACATATGAGCACACACACACACACAAGCATACACGCACACACGCACACATGCACACATAAACATATACATACTTGTCTAGTCTTTGGCCGTGCATTATTTTGTGTTGTGGTTTTTGCGGTTTTCAGTTCCAGTTTCAATTGATTGCAAGCAGGAGCAGAGCAGCACCAGTACCAGCACCACAGGCACCGCCACAGTTGCACTCGCTGCGCGTCAGTCGTAGCAATAAACAACACCAACAACATCAGCACCAGCCCCAGCAGTAGCAGTAGCAGCAACACAAATTGTTGGTAAGTTTTCTTCACATGCGCTTTGTGCTAATACTTCTTTTGCAACTGTTTTTGTGTTGATTTGTCCAACAGGCTGGCAACACTGCCCCAATAACGAAATACCTAAAATCATAAACAAAGCAAAACAGTAGAAAAGAATGCAGCGCAGCGTTTGTCTGCTATATTTGGAAGTGCAACTAAATATTCTTATTTATATGTTTGATTTGCATTTAAATAATGAAATTGTTAACATTCTTGCTACTTGCACTTCTAACACCTTCTAATTTGCACATGTGATTTTTTCTCACACAGCTGACTTTTGTTTACATTTTTCAACAGTCGTTCTGAGCCTCTGCCCAGGGCTGCAGTAGCTAAGAACTTTTATAAATATTCTAAGCTCGCACGCAGGCTTGAGGTGTAAAAATCGATCTATTAAACAAATCTCGATGATATTAGTTTCGATTAGTTTTTTTGTTATCAACTTTAGGATATAAGTAGTAAAACATAGAAATACGTAGTAAATACAATTAAAAGGGAACATTGAAACTTTCTTCAGCTATGTAGGCCGTGCACCTTAAATTGCGGAAACTTCAAGCTCTTCAGAGCTGTGCTTTTAATTGTTGCTTACAACTTATGTGTAGTATATTTTTCATTTGACCCTTACTGCGAAGTAAAGAAAACTGGTGCAGCTACAACATAAACTGCGATATTATCACAAGCTACTGCAAATTAGTAATTTTCGCAAATTGCTAAAAATCCGCATGCGAAATGAACCTGGCCAGGGCATAACCTTGGACTTGACTCTTGCCACTTGCCGGCGTTGCTCGTTGCTTGTTCCTCGTCCACGGTACTACACGATGTCACATTATGTATATGTCTGTCTGTCTGTCCGCTGATGAGGGGCTGGGTACACGCCTTTGTTGTAGTCGATGGTGGCCTGTGGCCCTGTGTTGCTGCCATATTAAACAACTTTTGGAACAACTTTCAAGCTATTATTATGGACGATGTGACGAAGATGGTGATAAACGGGGAAGGGAGATGAAAGAATCTTTTTTATGAGTTCGCTGTCCATTGCATGCCTGATGATGACTCGCTGCTCCCTTTGGTACGATATCAATCTGATATTGTATTTTTAGTTTTGATGCTCACTTCCGTATTGCTAATTGAAACGCGGAATTGATTGGACTTGTTAATGGCTAGTTAAGCTATGCACCGCTGTCTGGGCGACCGGTTCCTGGATTCCTGAAACTTTTACGTTTACCATATGCGTGTACGTGTTTATCTCGCTTCTAACTAATTGTCGGCTGCGAATTATTGACGGAAATTTCGCTTTCAGGCATTACAATTCTACCGAGTGTTGCCGAGTGTGTGTGTGTATCTGTGTGTGATGTGTGTACTTTTCTTGTTCTTAGAATGCCACGCACGTAGCCTACATTTCATGCGAATTTACAGGCCTTACCCTTTTACCTGCTATAACGCGTTGAGGCAACTGTCCGACAAGCCGCCAACAGATTGTCACTGGAAGATCTAAAGCTCTCTCGCTCACAGATCACAGAAGCGGGTATGGAAAAGCAAACACAACAACAGCCACACACACTCACACTGTGTTTATAACAGTCTGCGGTCAATGTGCTTCACGGCGAAAATTCCCCAAACATAAAAATTGTTTAGCACTCGATGGCGTTGGCAATGGCAATGTGGAACGGGATGAATGCGGGGGATGAGGTGTCAGGGGTGTGGGCGTGGACTCGTCTTGCACATGGCTTCACTCACACTCTCTATAAATAATTCAAACGCACGTTTGTCTAGAACAGGATCCGTGTCTGCTTGCGCCCGTCGATCAGTGCCAGAGCCAGAGAGCGGAGGGTGGTGGGTGAAGGAGGCGGCGCCCCTCTGCATGGCATGCTAATTTATAAACATAACAACAAGCTGACATTGACAACCAACTGTGATTTTGGGCATTCATAAATGATCGCAAGATACGCGAGAGACAGAGCAACGCGATAGGGAATATTTATGCGAGGTACAAGAGAAACTGCGAAACTCTTATATACTCAGAATATCCAGTTAGACAATCCCATCCAAGTGTAGGTTATGTATGGCTGGAGATTCTTGATAAGCATTAAGACAGAATCTTTTCATATCTAAGGTAAACAAAATTCGTGAATTACGCTCTGGGACTGTCGTGTCTAAGAGAGAAAACGGAATAAACATATGTATATACTCGTATAATCTAGGTGTATTTTTGCTTACCGAGATCAGACAATTAGCTCCCCATAACTATATCCGTATTTGTTTAATCACATGCTCATCCCACTTTTCTCTGGAATCAAACACGGAGGTTTAGCTGGAAAAAAGACAACAAATGTCGCCGATTTCTCGTAAAAGTTTCATAGTCTTGTCTCATGATTGTTTGGATGACGCGACCAGTCTCAGAATAACGTTCTTTCATGTCTGATTGCGCATACGCCGCTTGTTACACGTTTTGGGGAATTCGAGAATGTACCGATTTTAAATACGAACTTTGGCCATTGATCTGTTGCGAAATCGTTAAGAATACAGAGACACAGACTGTCAATGGACTTTAGCTTGAAATCAGACGAGTGAGGGCGTAAAGTACGTTTCCGTCATACGATGATATACATTCTGCATCCATTTAACCTGTACGCGATGTGTAAATATGTGCACATCTAATTTGTTCCTGCTTGTGTTTCTGTTATGACTAATGAAAACAATTAACAGAGTTTTATCTGCCTACGTGCAGCTACGTGTGCAGAATAATCAAGGTGCGCATATTATCACGACTTATCGTCGTCAGTGACAGATATTGCTGCTAAATCTAGAATTCATTGTATCCTTTCATCACATGACTGCGCAATTAGCTTTTGAGGGAGTTGTTGTTGTTCTTGCTGTTATAGCCAGCTGATCGCTTTGAAATGAACTTCAATTTGGCCAACGTTTTACAAAATCAAAACAAAACACAACACAACAAAATAGGCGAGTGAAAGATACAAACGGGGTCGTGTTTAGATATTGCCTGTTAATTGCCGCAATTAGCGCGCTTAATACAATTACAAAAACAGCAACAACAACAATAACAACACTGTAAAATGCAACAAATTGATTTCAAAATCAGACATAACTGCCCCGTATATAAATCGGTGTCTCTGTCTGGCGTGAGTGTGTGAGAATTGAGCACAACTCCACAGGCGATCACCGCCAAGTTGGTCTGTTAGTCAGTAAGTCAGTTGGTCTGGCAGTGCTTAACTTAGTTAGTTTGTCTACTCGGTCGGCTCATTAATTGGGTAACCTCTGACTTGATTAACGCTTGACGCTTTTGACCACGTTGCATGCTTGTAAACTGTTTATTGGAGTGCAAGTCAACTACAGCTCTCTTAAGATAATTAAGGAAACAAGTTGAAGGTCTTTAAAATGTCTTTCCCGCCACATGACAGTAATGTTTATATGAACGAGTACTAAAACATTTTATTAATCATAAGATACAGTCATATTTGTCATCTGCAAAGTAAACAACAAATTAAGAAGTTACAAAAAATAAATTGTTCAAGCGTAATTAAGAAATTAAATTGCAAACAAACACAGAACTGTTTTTTAAGATAACCTAAATCTGAAATACACTTTGTTTAGAAGGGAACAGGTACTTTGAAGGGAATTTTATAAAAAATTAAAATAAGATTAATATATATAGAGTGATATAAATAGAATATCAAGAATTTTCGATAATATTGAGAAGTAAACAACTTCAATGGAATTATATCACTTGTTTCAATAAAAATGAACCTCAACTGATCTCGTGTATTCATTCATTATTATATTAAGTCTTCGATTGATTGAATCGTCTTCTTTCTTATAAAGAAGTCATCAAGCTAAACGCTTTGGCATTCCAAATGTTCAAATAAATTATACTCAAATGGATTGGTTAAGAATATTATTTGATTTTATTTATTGTCTTGCCAAAGTTGATATTCTCGTTGACCACAAAGACGCGTCCTTGACTCCCGAGTTTAATGCTCTAAATTTTGTATTTTTAAAAGGTCAGCTTAGCTGCGAGCGAGTTCATTTGATCGGCGTCATTACTTATTTATTTATTAACACAAAAAACAAACGAAAAAAAAGCTAATGTAAGCTTAGATTTTTTTTCTCTCGTTTCAAAACTTGCAAGTGCATTTCAAGTGTTAATTATTTCCGTTTGTGTTTCACTCGAGACGCATGTTAACAATTTGCAATGTATTAATTAGGCAAATACGAGTACAAGTTAATGAACAAAGCTAAAAACAAAGTAAAACCGACCGCACGCGCTGATGATTTTCAAATAGTCCACATATTCAATTCTTACACTTATTTTTAGCATCTCATTCCAAATAAATATTAGTTGTGGCTTCCGTTGAAAATTCGCAATGTCATGAGGTTGTTACATTGAAGAACTTACATATCTACGACTATACCGTAATTAGCAGAGGAATGTATTCCAAATTCTAATTATGATTCTATAGTTTGTCATCAGTTCGGATTTCTGAATCTTCTTCCTAACTTTCATACTTTATTATCGACTGCAAGTAAATCTTGGAATAGCCTGTTAATCTGCGTTGTAGCAAATAGAAAGAGCGACTGAATTCCAATCCGATCATGTCGGCTGGAAGGAGTCTGAAATATTTTTAGTGTCTCAAACAATTCGTGACAATGGCATTTTAAAGTGCGCCCGGCAAGGCTATTAAAAGCCCAAAAAATGCATAAAGAAAAGGTAATTGTAATATTGTATGCAAAGAGCTGGACATTAATGTACAATTCAGTGCTCGTATTCACACTCGTAAACTGCTGCCGAAACTAAAGTTAAGGTATTTTTTTGGTTTGTTCGGGTTTTCGGCACTTTAATGAGCACTTTGCTCATTTGCGCCTACCTTAAGCGCGCTATAAATCTGTCAACCGAGAAGAAGAGACCGCATAACAAATGAAAAATTTGAAAAAAACTTCTCTTTTGAGTAGAATGACATTGAGATTCGGCAAACTGCCGAAGACCACAGTGAGACATTGATTGAGTTGTCAACAACAATGGAAGTATCCAAGTACTCGAACATTTTCTGACCTGCCATCGTCGTCGCCGTTGCCGTCGCCACACCTGACATTGTCTTTTGCCTTGTCTTTGTCTCAGTTTCTGCTTTTGCCTCCATCTCTTTTTCTGTCTGCGACTTGCGGTTTACGAGTTTTGTTTTTTCACTATTGGATGCAAAGTGAGTACTATATCATATCGTAATTTACTGCTATATGCTCCGCTGCTGTGACAGACTTTGCACAGAGATTAGTGACTTATTAGCAGTCGCCTTGGGATGCACGATGGAAGCTGGGCTAGGGGGCTTCAGGCTCGCTTAAGGTCAGTCTTCCACCATTTAACACAGTTTAATTAGCCAAAACATGGAGCAAAAACCTTCACTTTACCTCGCACATGTATTTAAAGATTGGCTCATCTTGCGATTACCCAAGATAAAGAATCATATGTGTAATTTGATTAAGGGATTTTCCCGCCTCTAATTGCACATCTTTCATAGTAGATAATTATCAGGTGTCTTATTTGATGCATTCTTTATAGTCACTTACAGTTGCGTTGTGCAACACCATAGATATTATGCCGCTAATTGTGTTACTTTATTACCGGGAATTACGACAAATAAGCTAAAATTTATCGATTATAATGCGGAAAGTATGCAGGCATACCCAGTAATTATCTCCAGCCCAAATTGCATACTCTTGTGCGCCTTGTAATTACAATCGCATTATTCAATAACTGTATAGTTAGATACAATTAGACATACATACATTTCAATCGATTCAGGACTTCCGTTGACCCCCAAGTGCATTCATTAACTCCACAAGGACACCCCCTTTGGACTCGCAATCGAACTGGAACTCAAATATGGCCAGTCCTAGTATCAGTCCATGTTTGCACTACATATATCCGGTAGGTGTTTTCTCTCAGTTCGGCAGTCGTTCAATATTTGAGTTGAAGGTCCACTTCAGCGTGCAAATATGTATCTTATGGATGTTCAGTTCGTCAGACGACGACGCACATGATACATGTTTAGCCTATAGATACAGAGATATTCAAGTGTTTTTTAGTTGGCCGAACAAGGCAAAGTACGTTTTGCGCATTTGAGATAGATTTTTGTCTTGTTTATTTGCTTGTTTAACTATGTATCTATATACTTATTTGGGTAAATAAACTAAAACTTGCACTTGCTTTTGATTCCTGAAAACAAAACAAAACAAAACAGAAAACAAATAATAAAGATTTAATTGAAATTCATATGGGAGGAAGGTGCGCCAGAGTGCTACCAAGTTATTGACTGAGGAATGTCTGGTCACGCCATTTTGACGCTTAACTTAGCGCAAGTATCTGTAAGATAGATATAGATTACAGACATACATATCTAGATAGATTAAATGGCGCAGAGAGGTCAAGTGGAAACTGTGTAGGGAACTGGAGAACTTTTTAGATCTATGCGATTCTGTTTGCTTGGCAATCGCGAAATCGCAACGCTTGAGCGCATTTTATTTCCAGTGTGTGTGCGACGCAACTTTGAGATGTTTGCAGTCGATGTCCGCCAATTGGACAAACAGCTGGCCCATTTTTGGGCGTGTCTCGAATAGCCACGCACACGTCTGTGCATATATATGTTATTATATTATGTGTACTGGATACTTAAGCCAGTTAGTACATTGAGTTCGTTGTGTTTCTCATTAACGTCGGGCGAATTTCACGCGTCCGCTGAGAAAAAACTTAGAACTCGTTTTTGACAAATATTTGATGGCTCAACTCTGATGGCCGCTACCTAATTCAACTGCTCTTACGCTCTCACCTCCCCCTACCTGTCGTGTGAAACTCATGGCCTTTAATGAGCAATGGGAAAGCGCTGCGCGTTGGCCTTTCCAGGTATGTGTGTGTTTGCCAAGTTTAATCATTATCATTACCACACATTAGTCGAGTGAGCCTTCAATTTGAAAGGTGGCTTTGTCTTTGTTGAGTTGTCATTTTGTTGGTGGTCATTGTGCAATTGCAAACGCACCACTGCCACTGCCACCACCATAGCCCTGCCCCAGATCAAAGCCCGCCTAGCAGGCTTCGACTTCAATTTAAATAGATTTCGTTTCGTTTGCTTTTAGCCGTCTTTGGCTTTGTTTACAGCTGCGCTGCATACATAATTCAATTTCAAGTCGTATGTCATTATGACGCTCTCACAATCGCAACCCAAGTCGGCCATAACAGTAAACTGCAGCCCAGTCTAATGAGTGCGCCTTCATTTCCCTCTGACAAGTGCGTTAAATTATCTGATCAGCATCCCAAGATGCTGTAGTTGATTGTTTCCGACTTTCTATATGTATAGTGTTGAGGTCAAGTTAAATCACAGTAGGAAGAGAGAGAGAGAGTAAAGTACTACCGCAATCTTTTCGCTTTTAGCTTGATCATGTAATATACAATCTATTAATGGATCATAAGTCTTCTTATCTTGCCAAGTCAGTTTCAATCAATTAACTTGCAAATTCCTTGTGCAAGTGTCTGCGTCAGCAACTTTAGTTACTAGTAACCCCGTCGTGTCCATTCTAAACCTGTCGCGCTTTACAAGGGCTCAGCTGCTGAAAGCAACTTTATAAAGATAAACGAGCTAATCAAGCGTAAACCTGTATAAAGAATATATGTTCCCGAATATGTATTAGAAATAAATCTTGTTGTCAGCCAATCGGAAAGGGCGCTAGATTTATGAGCTAGTTCAGGGTAGTTGCGCCATAACTGACCCGTTCCGTGTTGCTCGCTTGACTAAGAACAGCAACAACAGTAACAACAACAACATCAGCAATGACAATGGGACAGTGTGGGTATTACAACATTTGGCAAACATTGGAATTGGTTAAAAGCGAAGCCATTTCGACGGCATTTACATACAAATTTCATTAGTTTTTAGTTTTGACAGACGATATTATGCCTTTATATGCACCTTTGTATATGTGCGTGTGTGTGTGCATACCAAATATATCTGCGCACTTTTAGCTATTGACTTTACGCGAAAACAAAAGTCAATGGTTGACCTCGGGCACGCCCCCATTTGTCTTATTTTCTGGGTCTTTGGGTGTACGCGGCTGTTGTACCAAAACATCTACAAAATTTTGCCAGTTGCAAGTGACAACAGCAGCAACAACAACAATAAAAAACAAAGCGAGTTACGCGTACGTGTTAACGTTGTAATGTTTTATTGTCAACACGCTGCCAACGGCGCCCGCCCTTGACTCAATTACTTGGCCTGGTCTGGACTGGCCGTGGCGCATGCGCAGAATTCCGAAGGCGCATTGAGGGCTCAAAACGAACACTTTGGTAATGGCGGCAATTGCAGGTGGCGACTGCAAAGGCGTTGGTGGCGTAGGCAGAGACATTGACCTAGGCGGACTCTTATGTCTAAATGACTCATTAGGACTTTAATTGCGACTTTCAATTGCGCTCACTTTAATTAATCTACGCAACGCCCACACAGAAGGCGTGGGGGAAGGGAGGGGAAAGGGGGTCACTTTTGCAATGCAGTTGCTAATTAAATTAGAAAAACTAAGCGAGAAATATTAACAAGCTGCTTAGGCCAATTTTAATTGCAACTCAAGCTGAAGTTGCCACCGAAGTTGTTGCGCAGGCGGCAGCGGCACCGTAGTCTGCGTCGGCCTCGGCGTTGGCGTCCGCGTCGCAATTCCTACGTTTGTTTGTTTGAGTAACAGACGCGACGCTGCGCTGAAGCTGAAGTCGACAGTGGCGCCGACGCCGACGTCGACGCTAACGTTGACGTTGACGCTGATAATGGGGTTTCATTTACGAAACATATTAATCGATTTATATGCGCCGGCACAGGCAAAACCGATCGCAGCCCCGGCAACAGCAACACCAACAACAACAACAACAACAGAGTCCGGCAATTTCTTTGGCGCACAGATACAAATACAGCCAGAGATACAGATACAAATACAGCTACAGATACGCGCAGACTTGTGCATGCGGGCCCAAGGTGAGATGTAAATTGTGTTGTGTGTATGTGTGTGTGCGTGTGTGTTTGGTTAACATTAACCGTTAGCGATGGTGATGATGACACAACATGACAACGACAACAACAACAACAATGGACAACACTGAACGCTTGACACGTTTAGTTTTGACATTGTCATGCCAAAGCCAAAGAATATTGGCCACAGGCCAGCCCACATTCTCCTCTCCCCCTCTCTCTCTCGACTTACTGTCTCTCTTTCTCTTTCTCACCTTTTCTGGCTGTCTTTCTCTCGCGACCCACTCAAGCGTCGTCACCTGTCGCAACGTTTGAAAAACATTTGCGCATGCGTATCGATTTTAATTTCATTATTACACACACACTTTGCTTGTGTTTGTGTGTGTGTGCCTTGTTTGTTGTCTGTTCGAAGTGCGTAGTCCGCGCTGCGTAGTCGTATTTATTTATTGCCCCGACTGCATTGTGTAATAATGCAATATTAATTGCTTATTTCGAATAGTTTGCTCGATTTAGGCCATTGTAAAGTTGCCTTGGTTGTTGTTGTTGTTGTGCTGCTGTTGCTGCCGCTACGCCTGCTGCAGAAGTCAAACAATTTTTATTTGCACGCCAAAGTTGACAACTTTGACAACTACGGCGGGAATCAGCTAACGAGCTAATTAGCCAGACAGTTATAAGCCATATTACTATATACTCAGCCCAGGCAGCTGTTTGCACAGATTTATGACAGGGCAGCGCGCTGTCAGTCAGTTAGTGAGTTTTACACAAATGTTAATAGGCTGCAGGGTCTTTATAGGCGCCTCTAAGCGATCAAGTTTAAGATAAACATCATCAATGCATTTTCCCAGTTTAATGCAGTGAAAGCTTTCTTGAGAGATCAAGAGCTTTCACTGAGACTTGAAATACTGTTAAGAGGTTTTCCATTTCCATTAAGAAGGTCAGTTTATTAAAAACAATTTGACTGAAAGATATTTACATACATATATGTCTACAAGCGATTCTATAACCTTATTCAACTCAGTACTTTGGTGCATAATATAAATTAAAATAGAGAATTGCTTAGAAGGTTTTCCATTAACCTTACGATGGTCAATTAGCTGAAATATTGTATATTAATTTGGCTGCATCTATTTCAGGGAAGATCTCAAAAAAGAAGATTACATATGTGCATACAGTTGTAGTCAAAATAATAGCTACGAATTTCTTCAATATTTTGCTATTTATAGAAGACTCCAATTAATTTATTCACATTTGTAACTGTCATGAGAATTAAAGTATGCATTTTAATTCATAGTTATACATACATATCATATCATACATTTCTTTATATATATTTTATATTTTCCTCAAGCGTAAGATTCTCTTTTCTTATGCAGTAAACCCCAAAATAGAGCATGAGTTTACATTTTATAGTTCAGTTTATCTATCTTGCATTATTCCATACATACTTTCGTAATCTTTTAAACTTTTTCTAGCTGAATAAGAATAGTTGGATGGATAATTCGATGTAGATTCGATTGACAATTTTGTAGTTTTGGGTCATTTAATAACAAAGTTCAGTAACTAAATGGGGTAAAATCATTTCCGCTTCATTTCCGCGCACCTTGAGCGAGGTGCGGCCATAAAACTGGACAAACACACACAGGAAATATCTCCTGTGTGCCTGTGTGTGTGGCAACTGAGCCATGTCCTGGTGCTGATAAACGAGCCCAAAAAGGGGTGGCTACAACTACAAATTGAGCAAAGTAAATACAATGAAACATACACAAAAAATATGCCAAACGAAAATAACGCTTAAAACAACAATAATAACAACAACAGCAACAAGGCTCACTAAAACAGCAACTACAACAGCAACAACAACACACAAACTGAAAGCGCCAGGCCTCTCTCAACCGGGATGACATAATGCCAAGTAGAGTATGTATTCGTGTGCTCACATGTGTCCCTGTGCGTGTGTGAGTGTGTGTCTCGTAGTTGTATTTACAGCTTTTCTTATCGTTGTTGTTGTTGTTGTTGTTGTTATTTCTGTAGTTGTACACGCGCGCTTACTACGTCAGCTCTGGGGCTACTTGTATTTGTTTTGCGGCATGTGCGTTTCGAGACCAAATCACCCAAAAAGCGGCAAAAAAAAGAAACAGGCGACAACCCTCGCAGAGGCAACAACAACAGCAGCAACAACCAAAAGCACCGCGTATCCCATGGATACGCGCCGTCAAAGAGAGCGAGCGCCTTAGTTATTATCAGCAACGGGGAAAGGGAGAGTCTGAGAGCGAAAGAGTGTGTGAGAGAGCGCAAGAGAGAGAGAGGAAGAGAGAGAGAGTGACTGCGAGCGAGCTTGGCCGGTTGGCACAGCCGGCCTTTTTGCGCCACATCCACATTCGAAAATGTGCCTGAATGTATCTGACAGATACCTGAAAGAGAACGAGCTCGCGCTCTGTGTGTCTGTGTGTGCGATATATAGAGTAACTGACGTACCAGTTGTGTTGCTGCCTGCATGTGAGTGTTTGTGTGTGCGCGCGTGACGCAACGTGTAGCAAACGTGAATGTTGCCAGCGCAGCCTAAGCACTGCTGCTGTTGCTGTTGCTGCTGCTTCCTCTTCTTCTTCTTGGACTGGCAGACGCGGGCTGCTTCTTGCCAATTGCCAGCCACAAGATACAGATACACAGCACTCTTGGTGGCACACTCAGTACTCGCTATTTTGGATACTACTCGGAGTACTCGGTACTCACAACACCCGATGCACGAACACTCTCTCGGGTGTTCTCTCTCTTTCCCTCTCTCTTGTGCGCTCTCTCTCTCTCTGTCTCTCTCTTTTTCTTGCCGCATTCACATTTCTCGGGGGTTCGCATGCTCTTCGCCCAATTCGTGCGCCTCAGTTTGCATTTCGCTTTGGGTTGTGTCTCGTCTGGTTCGCTTTTGGGTCAGGCCAGACCTCAAAAAATACTACAAAAAAAAAACACAATATAGAAAATAATTTAACTACAAAAATTCGCATTCAATTCGTATTAAAATTCCCTTCTGGCCGCCTGTCCCAACTGCTGCACCGACAACGAAATCAAGTAAATTTGCCATTGATGAATAACGAAATGGGGGAAAACATAATAAGTATAAGCGAGAAATGAAGTGAAGAAAAAAACATTGAAAATTCCATCAAATACTGCACGTGACTCAACCGCATCAGAACGTACAGTGTTCTATTAGTTTATGCTCAACTCGCTCGCTCCACGCCTCCTCCTCCGCTAATCCTACCGTGCCGCGCGGCGCTACGTTGTCGTGTTCACAAGTCGCGAGATTATCTGCCAGATACAGATACACGTAATGCCAGTTAAACGCTCAAGTGTCGGTTTCCGCCTACGAAAAATATAAAGCGTCTAAGCTCCTCTGTGAATCTGCTCGATAAATAAATACAACAAAAGTTAATGCGCTCCGCCTCGCCCCTCCCTGCGAGACTTGTGTCTGTGCTTGTGTCTGCTGTTGCAGCGGCAACAAATGCATAACGAGGCAGCAGCAGCAGACGCCTCCACTTGACTGGGGGCATGATGCGCTCAATTAGCTTTGCCTCCGCCGATCGGCTAACCTCGTTGCCCTCCCCTCCCTGTTTACCCTCAACCCCGTTCGTTTAATTGAACCACAGCTGGCAATGGGCGACGATCGAACACGCTGTCACCTGCACCGAGTTATCAGTTTCGACCAGACCGATTTGGGCAGCTAATTAATCAACAACGATAACACAACAGCGACAAATAAAACTCCCTAACAAAAGCAACACGAACAACAGCAACAGCAACAACAACAGCGACAACAACAGGCAGCACCACGACAACGGCAACATCCGCAGACCGTGCACGTTTTGTTGGCATGTGTGTGGCATTGGAAGATATGACATAATTCCAAGACATTCACTTGCCTCAAAAATATATAAAATAAATTACAACAAAAAAAAGAAGAAAAAAACCGACACCCAACGAGTGTGTGTGTGTGTGTGTGTGTGTGTGTGCTTTCTCTCTCTTACGCGCTGCACACACACTCTCACTTTAACCAAAGAGCGACAGAGCTCCGCTGCCGGTGGCTGCGAAGAGCAGCGCGTCAGGTGCGCCTCGCGACGACAACGAGCAATGTTGATCCGAATACGAGCACAGTCCGAAGACAGCAGCAGGCGTAACAACAATAACAGCAGCAACAACAACTGCAATCAGAGGCAGGGAAAGAAAACATCGGCAAACGGCGACCCCCGATGAACAACAAGTCACAATCAGAGTAAAATCTTTGTTGTTGCAGCGGCAGCGCTTAATTCAATCTGTCTGCCGGAAATGTGTGACACTCCCATCAGTCCCCACCCCACATACACCCCTTCAGCACACACACACAGACACAGAAATAGCACTACCCACCCAGAGCAGCTGTAGAGCAAAAACCCTTTAGACGCCCACCAAAATCTTAATTGAAATGCATGCCGGCACTGCGTACAGAAATACATATCTATATCTAACTATATATATGTAAATATATACACACACACACACATACAAATACACACACAGACAGACCTGTCCGTTGGCACATTTGAATATTCGCGGGGGTTAGAAAACCAAAAATGTGATCGCTTATTACGAAATTGCATTCTGCGCTGGCGACCCAATAAATATATTAAATACAGACACACAGGCACACAGACACACACACACATACATAAATACTTGTGTATGCATAATAGATAAGCAACAACAAATTTTAGGTGATTGCGACAAACGGCGGCAGCGCGCGCCTCTTTGGTTCCATTTCGTCAAGTTTACCTGTTTGAGTTGCCGCTTTCGTTGCTGCTGCTGCTGTTGTTGCTGTTGTTGTTGTTGCTGTTGCTGTTGCTGCTTTGGCGACACACATTGCTGTTTTGACCATGAATTCGATTTTAATGCAAAAGTCCCAAAAACGTGAAATTTTTTTTTGGGAGAAAGAGAAAAACAAAAAAAAATAAATGAAACCTATAAAAAAACCCAAAGAGCTTTACGTGTCACTCTTGGTGTGTGTGTGCTGTGCGAGTGTGTGTGAAATGCCGTAATAATTAATTGATCGACAAGTGCGCAGCTTTGGTTCGGTTTGGTATGCGTCGCGTCGCGTCGTGTCGTGTTGCGTCGCCGAAAACAACATCGAAATCGATCTCGACAGCGGCAGCGGCAGCCACAGCAGCCTCAGCTGAAGCTGTTGACGTTTGCAAATGTTGTTGCTGTTGCTGTTGGTGTTGATGTTTTTTTTTTGGGAGCCCTTGCAACATCGCACCAAGCAGCGCCTGGCAGCGCGTTCGACAGCTTGCGACAGCAGCGCTGCACGCGTCGCTGCCAGCAAATGCACCTGTTGTGATTTGTATTCTTGTTATTGTTGTTTTCGATGCTGTTTTTATTCATAGTTTGGTGGGCGCGACAATTTACATTTGTATAGAGTTTATTTCAATAAACTAAATAAATTTTAAGCAAAACAAAAACGCCTACACACACACACGCGCACGCATACTCGCAACATTGCATTAAACAAATTATCAAAGTTTATTAATTCGAAACGAAGGCAGCAGCGCCGTCAACGTCGACGCTTGACGCTGGCAGCGTCGCAAGCTCAGCTCAACTCAGCGCTAGCTCAATTCGCGACAGCGTAGCTTTAATTGTGACTGAGGCGACGCGAGCATCGACAGCGACTGCGACCGCGAGCAGCGACTGCGAGCAGCGACAGCGGCTTCGACGGTGTCTCCAGCCTTAGTTAGTCAGCCGTTGCGGCAGCCAGTTAGTCGTGCTTTGCTAGTCGCTGCCTGCGGTTTTGCCTCTCTCGTTCGCTCGTCGCTTGTCGTTTGTCCGCTGTTTTCTCGGTCTCCTCGAGTCGTTTTCGTGTTCGCCCTCGTTGTCAACGACGCCCCTCGCCAGTCACCACTAGCAGCAGCAACAGCAGCAGCAATCCAAGCCAAGTGCCAAGTGCCAAGTGGACTTGTGCCTTGTGTCCAGCGTGGCGTCGTGTCGCGTCGTCGTCGCCGCCTTTGTGATTTGTAAAGTGCTTCGAAAGGATTCGCGACTCGACTAAGAAACAATTCAATTCAATTGAATTCAACATTTGCATTTTATAATAATATATATTTGCTATATATATACCATATATAAATGTACCTATACAAAAAGTGATAACGGAACGAGCAGCGGGTGCAAAAAGTAAATGGTGAATTTTATTACCTTCATCGATCGCTTGACGCTGCAGGCGACGCCTCAGCAACAACCTGAATAATTGATAACAGATATGCAATAACAATAACAGTCGACAACAACAACAATAACAACAGCAGGAATAGCGCGTACGAATCCTTCCTTAGTGCAATCGAATCGAATCGAATGGAATCGAATTGACGCTAATCATATGCCATACCCACTCATAATTATAATCAATCACAACAACGAATTTCGAATTTCTCGACTAAATGCAACTGGTTTCGTTCCTCAATTTCCTTAGCTACTGGCAATTTGTTGCTCACACTCTCCGGCATACACAGCGCTCCACTGCACTGGCATAAATAACAACAACAACAGCTGCAACAACAAGAAAATACCAAATTGGAATTTCCAAAATCGAGCACAATACACAAAAAACTGCAGACGCACGCAGCAACTACAACTCAAAAAATAATAAAAAATACAAAACAAAAAAAAAAATAAGCAAGGTAAATTTTAGTTAAATTCGATAAAGACTTCGATTAATAAAAATTGTGTTTATAATTGAAGAAATTTTCGTTTAACTCTTGCATATAAAAGAAAGGAAACCAAATGTGGTACAAATTTGAAAAAGATATTCCCCTAATAAAGCAATAAATTAGAGTTTTCGTTGAACCTGTTCAACTCTCACAAAGTTTAGCATTTTTAAAGTTTATGTTTTGCATATTTATCGCAGTAACCTAGTACGATGGGATAAATCGAAATTTAACTTGTCTAATTGTGAACTTTTTTAAAACCTTGTGATATCTCCTGGGTTGAACTCAGTATTAAAGTCCAATAACCTTAATAACCCGATAAAATAATGTCTCGATTGATTTCAATAAGCTGTATATGGGTTTAAAAACCTGTCTACTAGTATTAATTGAGACAATCACGTGGCGTCTTACAAATTTCGCCACATCTACTTAACTGATTCTCAGCCTGAACAACATTTGTTGTCCAAAAATCGTGCTTTATATCGTATGTACTTCATTATCCCGATTACATCATCTGTTAGCCAAAACAATTGTCCACATTGTTGTTGTCTCAAAGCTCAGTCAAGCATATAGCACACAGATATACATGCCATATACTGACTACTATCTGGTAAATCATATTTTATTACTGCTCGTTCTGTTTGCTTTGTTTTGTTTAATGGCAAATCAAATTGTTAATTTAATGTCAAACACAATCTCGACATCTCTTCGTCAATGCGTATGCAAATTAATACCTCGATTCTTGATTCATCAAAAAATGCTAAAGCGAAATGTGCCGTTAATTTGACACAATTTTCGTCAGTGATTTCGGCTTGTGATTTCGACGGTGTGCAGATTGTTGTGCTTTGCCAACTATTCGCGTCATTTGACGTACTTACTAACTATTGTATTAATAAACATACAATATTTAATTGCTGGTTCGTTTTAGCGATAAAATCAATGCAGCATTTTAATCAGTCACTCAACCAGTTCTCAATACACGTTCCTAGTAGAAATTCCTTAGTTTAATTGTTTTGATCAATGCACGAGGCAGACTCTACGCAAATAACTTTAATGTGCTTAGCTCTTTATGTTTAGTGCCTTTAAAATTTGCTCGAATTATGCTGTTTGCCACGTTTGCGATGCCCTTTAAGCAGCCGTAGATACATTATGCATCTCACGGATACACGTAACAGTTGTCAGGGCTGTTGTTGCTGTGATTATCGCACACTCAAGATCTCTGCCCATCTGCCCATTGGCCATTTAGCATCCAAAAACACTCTAGATAATTGCAGTTTGTTTTGGGCTAAATGCGCAACCTCTGACTCGTTCGCCATTCATTGACCTGACTCGTTGTCGTTGTCGTCGTCGAGCCGTGTCAACACTTGGCAACTAAGTTGTTGTCAAACAAAAATCAATATCAAATTGAAAACGCGAGCTGCTTAACCATCAGTGCCCCCTACCACCTCTTCCCCTCGATGTGTACCATCCCCAGCCTAAACGCACGTGACACCTTTCGCTGGGCGAGAATTGAGGCGAGGCACAGCCCCAAGTATCGTGCCCCGACTCAGCACTGACTGACATAATATGTGCACCACCACCAAAACGACAACAACAGCGACAAACAAAAACAACAACTGCTAACAGAAACAACAATTACGAGAAGCCACGCGTCTTTTAGGCGTCATTCATGGCGTGTTGGGTGCACATTAAACGCGTTTTCTTCAGGCGCTTTTGGTTTTGGTTTCGGTTTTCGATGCGAGGGGTTGAGGGGTTCTGAGGGTGCGTGAGAGGGAGAGCGCGAATAGTTGCCTATGTGAGTCACACGCAGCGTTGCGCGCTCTCTGTGGCCCGTTTTCATTCAAGAAATTCGCGGCGAGACTCTGCGCAAACGCGGCCCAAAAGAGCTCAAAGAGAAACCTTAGCAATAGGTTCGGGTTTCGTGAGCGGCGCTAAGAGTGGAATGGGGCAATGGGGAGGAGAGGCGTCAGGCGTTTGGGGATGGAGGTTTTGGCAGAAAGAGTCGTCATCACGTGATTGTCTTAGTGTGGCGTGTGTGCGTGTGACAACGTGGCGCCGGTTAAGCGGCATGCTGCCGCCGTCTCAATTCGAGGCCCTGGAACTGAATTCGCCACGGACTCGACTCGGATATGGGTTCGCTCGGTGGTTCGAGTGCTCGGCCCGGATTCGGGTTAGATTCGGGTTCACTTAGGTTGCTCGAGCTTGGACCTGTGTATGTGTGTGTTTGTGCTTGTGTGTGTGTTTGAGTTTGGCTTGGCGCTTTGTGTTGGTTTGCTTTGCTTATTTTTGGGGTGTCGACTTACATGCTCATGTGCATTGTTGCTTCATGCTTTGGCTTTGTGTGTGGGGGCTTACATGGGGGCCCGCAACAGCCACAACGTCGACGACAACAACTGTGAAATCAGGTCAATGAAATAGCAATATTTGGCACGGCTTTAAGTCGTCGCTGGCATCGCATTTCGTTTGCCTCTTCTTCATCGCCGTCGCCTGCCGCCACTCGAAGGTGAGCCACATCCAAGGGCCATAGCTGGCTGCACTTCTCCGCTTCGTTCTTCCATTTCCATTTTCGTTGTTGTCACCCGTTGCAAATCAGGAAAAGCCATTGCCACATTGCCCACCGTCTGGCAGTCTGTCCAGCTGTCCCTTGTTCTGTCTGTTGGTTTTAGCCAGCGTTGACAGCATTTTCCGTTTCGCCCGCACCCTCACAGAACGCTTCTTCGTGTTCTGTTGTGTTTTGTTTTGACTTTGCCGTTTACATTATCCGTTTCGGTTGCTTTTGACTTTGAATTAATTTCGGAATTGACTTCTGCTGGCAATGGCTTACTTCTTACTTACTTACTGCAGTTACCGTTGTGGCCTGTGCTGCGTCTTTAATAATGGACTTGAATGTACATTCCGTAGCTAGGAATTTTGTAATATCTTCGAGCCAGGCTGATGTCCTTTTTTTGCTTTGAGGGACTCATGATTGCATTGCATTCCCATTGCCATGACAAGAATGCGGAATACGCAACGAGTCTCATTGTGCGCTTACCGGTTGTCAGAGCAACAGTTAGAGAGACACACTGGAACAAAGTATTGGCAAAGTTCCATGGCATAAGGAAACTCAATGACGCTACCATACTTCATTTTCTGGCAAACGATTCTGCACCTAATTCAATCAAGTTTTTCGCTCAGTGCAGTCAACTTGTGCACAATTACGGCTATAAGCCACTTACGGCAACTTCAAGTCCGCCATATCCAGACCTTCTAGTTATCGCTCTATTCCATTACCTCTGCATCAGTCTCTTCCCCTCCCCTTGCGCCCCCTCTTGGGCTTTCTGCAGCTGTGATGTAAGCAATTAGACACGAGATTCCTTTGAACGCTATTATTAAATATTTACAAAAGCATGCGGCGTATGAGTAATGCACCTCAGTCTGACCAAGAGTGCGGGCATGAGTATGAGTATGAGCATGAGAGTGAGTGTGAGTCTGTGAGTGAGTACATGTGTGGGTATATGACGTCAACAATGGATATTCAGACAAGTTTGGGCGAAAAATTACTTATTTATTTATACACAGAGGCCTGGCCATTGAGCCAACATGGCTAAATAAAGTGTGGCGTTCTGTTTTTGGGCAACATTTCTAAATTGCTATGCCAAGTGCAATTCAAGAGAGAGATAGAGAAAGGTAGAAGTGAGTGAGAGCTGAAATTGTGCTGTCAGCAGTTGCGGCTATTGCACTTTTCGATTGCCAAAATTTGTTTGCTTTGCCTCGCAACAAAATTCTCTAGTCATGTGTGTGTTTGTGTTTGTCTGGCTGTGTATGTGTGCTTGTGTTTGTCTTGTCTGTCCTTGAACCGTTTGCTTGTACTTTGCACAGTGAAGAAGTCCTACACAATTTATTTACAAACGCATGCAATATTACTCATACGCCGATTGGAACATTTCCCATCTAGGGTCAACTTTAGTGCTATTTTGTTGTATATCGATTCATTGCTTATCTTTCGTTCATATCATATCAATTCTTTTGCCGGGGCTCAAAGTCTGCGCTTATCGAATAAAAGCACCGGTAGAGCGCTAAAACGAGAACATCAAATTATAAACAACATGTAAATATGCCGATGAAATGCTGACTGGCTGCTTTTTTCGAGCTTCAGTTTATTAACCCAATTTTATTGCATAGCCACACCGCTGTGCTCAGTATAAAATATACGTATTTACATAGTGTATGTACGTATATTTCATATATAATTTCGATATTTTATACGTTTATTTCGGAGTTGATAAGCGCACACACGATAAACGAATCTCATAAATGGGAATTGAAATTGAAAAGCGGGCATTATGTGCTGTGAAATAGTGGATTTAATAAATCAAATAAATATTGCACAAGTCACGTGCCTCTAGTTTGCTCTCGCCCGATGTTTAAATATAGATGCAGTAAAGACTCGCTATACCGAACTGAGCAATGCGCTAATCGTTCACTCTCTTAAATGTGCACCTGTTAAAATTACAACAGAGAACATCTGTGCTATTTATATACATCATATATTATGCTATATTATTATTATATTTATTTATTTATTTTTTATGTACTTTTCTATATATTAATAAACCATTTTTGTGCTTTATTTCTCTTTGCAGCTTGACAAGTTTTGCATTCTACTTAATGCAACTGGGCTAACGAACAGCTCGGAATATACGAACCACCAACAGAGAATCAGAAACAGAAGCAAACTAACAAATAGGAATCACACGGACATACCACATACACCTCACATACACACACTCTCACACACACAGCAACAAAATGGCCTTAATTATGAAATTCATCGAGAGCATAAACAGATATATGGACTCACATGGTGGTAAGTTTGGGAGCAAGGGGAAGCACCTACTACATACATATGCTAAAGCATAGTGTGTATTTGTATGTATGTGTGTGTAGGTTAGGCCTGCTAATTTGTGTAACCTTGATGTGATGTCGCTGATGTTGCTGTTGTTGCCTTGCTCTTTCTCACATTTCTCTGCAAAACGGCATAGGTTTAGCAAATGATTGAGTAATTTTTAACACCAGCTCACTAATTGGCTGCGAGAGCGAAAGAGAGGGAGAGCCAGTACTCATCTACGTACTCGCACACGCTCTCGGCCAAAGAGCCGCCTCTAAATGACCATTTCAATGTCAGCAGGTAAAGCAGTTCGCATCTTGACCAAACAATCTAACACAATGAACGTGTTTGGAGTTCTTTCAGTGTCTCACGTTTTGATCCTTAATCAGTCTGAATACATATGTATACACTTTACATATACATACATATGTATGTATATTATTATGTGGATATTTACCCAATCCATTATATAGGGGGCCGACAGCCCCTCTGACAAATGTTTAGCAGTTTCAAGCGCGAACGACGTGAAACGCGCTAAATTTATGTTTCAACATGACATCGATATATTTATATATACAGATATGTATATACACTCACCTACACAGAAGCATATTATATATGTACGATATTTACAACAAGTTGTGTTGCCTGTGCGTGTCTTCGCTTCTCTCCGCTCTCGTAGTGTGAATGTATGTTTGCCTTGCGGCAGGGGGAAGGAGGAGACGCACATGCAACATGACATACTGAAGCCACATCGGAAGTAAAGTGGCCATCAAATGTCTTGTGCCGGGCCAAGAGAGGCACGACCCGACGGTATCGGGTGGACTATCACTTACACTGACAGCTGGGAGAGACATGATAATTAGGATACTAAAATGAACGATAAAAGTTTGTTGTACCAAATAAGCCTACTCCTTGTTTACTTAATGGGACTGTATGGTATTTTCCCACTGAACTTTAGTTCATATAAAGTTTCCAAGTACATTTTATGATAGTCACAAATGCTGACAATGCTTTTGATAATTAAAAAATTTCCGACAAAAAAGCCAAGCAGTTTTTAATCAAAGACTCGAGATTATTATTTTTATTGCACAAGACTTTAATAAGCACTTCACGGGGGCCATCGGATTTCTAATCCACTTCAAATTTCCTTGCGCTGATTTTCGATTAGCTAATGTGATAACCGGAGACCAGAGTTGCCCTGCAGTTTTGCAATCCGAGTTTGAATTTGAGCAACAGTTTCCATTTGGCACATATTTCCAATCAATGTCGGAACCTTAATTAATATTCGTTTCTTTTTGCAGTTTTGTTTCTCCCTTCCCTCCCTCTTCTTTCTTTCTTTGATAATCCATTCATCAAACTCTGCGCCAATTGGCGAAGCTCATCAATATTTTCTTCATTTCGTTATCTATCGTTCGGTTTGTTTTAGTTTTTTTTCTCTTTTCGCTTATATTTAATAATTATTATCGATTTTCGTATTTTTTTGGAGCTCTGTCGGCTTGGGCAATACGAATTCGCGTGATTTACTCGCCTCGCTTGCATAAGTTATGCATGAGTTAAACGCCCAGCGAAACTTGCGAATTTTATGACATTTATCGCTGAACTGAATGCCGAATGAGGCAACTAATTTGCAGCTCCGGAGAGAAAGGATATATAATAATATATTTATATATTAATATAATATGTATATCGTTTATATTTATATTATTTAAATGATGTTTTTTAATGGGCTGCACAGACTGAAGTTCTCATTGTTTTCATAGTCATCGTCATTACAATTATCATTAGGCCGTTTTGCTAATGATTGTCTTGACGACATTGTCTCGGCAAACGTGCGACAGATCGGGGCCAATGTCCAATGCTAACGATGCTCAACAGTTGATAAGATCGTTTGCTTTGTTATCTAACAGATACATACGTGTGCGATGTTTGCGATATGTACTTGTAAAGGCAGTAAAGATGGGGATCTGGGGAAGCTACAGCAGCACGAACAGTAACATTGACATTGACTGCTGAATGTGTGTACATTCATATTTATATATGTATATACAAACTATAATTTTTAAACTCTATTACTATTTTCGTATAGATTCCAGGACAAAGGATTGGCCCATGATGTCATCACCCTTCCCCACAGTGCTCGTGTGCGCCACATACGTCTACCTGGTTAAGGTAAGTAAGGAACACCTGTTAGTTCCACTTAATCAACAGATTTGGGTTATTTGCTATTCAGTCTTCTACCTTATCCGTGTACTTCTGTTAATCTCAAGTGGTTCTGTCTATGCGGAAATCGGTTGACGTGCAGCTTAGAACTGATAGTGTGTTTTTTCCTTCCCTTTTTTGTGAGGTAGTTGAGCAAGTTTAATTTATGATTCACACACGACTACCCACACAAATACAGAAGCGAACGCCCTCATAATCATGAATTTCTAATCAGCCTGCCTTTTTATACCAGACGACTAACCTAATCAACGCAACGATAAAAAGTCCGAAAAGTGAGTCAAGTATTAGAGGAAATTAGTGCAAGATTAGATGGAACAGGCCACAAATATTTTAAATGGTAAACGAACCTAATTTTATGGGTTAACAAGTAGCAGCAGCTGCTTGAATATTTTACTTTTAATCACGGATAAAATTAAACAGAAATGAAGAAAGAAAATCTTGAAAAGTATAACATGGTACTGATTTCAAACCGATTTACTCAACTTGTTTGCAATATATTCACAGGTGCTTGGGCCGCGATTAATGGAGAATCGAAAGCCGTTCCATCTACAGAGCTTGCTGGTCACTTACAATGCGATACAGGTTGTATTTAGCGCGTGGCTCTTCTATGAGGTAAGTAAGACACACACATGAAAACACACACCAAACACACACACAGATTCATACAAAGACGCAGACACACATACACACACAAAGTCACACAGTCACCCAGTAACACAAAAACCCATCAACATCAACGCAATGCTGGCGTCGTCATCGTGCTCGTCATCGTCGTCACCGTCGTCGTTTTGGCTGCTTGCAACTGACACCTGGAAATCAATTGGGCGGCAACAAGCAAACAACATCTACTACTACCACAACAACAACAGCAATGTGCCGCAACAACAACTACAACAACAACAGCAACAGAAATAGCAACTACAACGCAACGCTGACAACCGGCATTAACAACATGCAACCGAGCTGCTTTTAATGTGCACTTTATTTTATGTTTTTCTTACGTTCTCTCTCTTCTCATCTCTGTCTTTATCTATCTCTCTCCCTTTCTTTCTTTTACTTTTACGTTTGGCATTAATCTGATTTCGTTTTTAGTGTTTAATGGGCGGCTGGTGGGGTTCGTACAGCTTCCGCTGTCAGCCCGTCGACTACACCGATAGTCCCACGTCCAAGAGAGTAAGTGTCTCGTATATAACTGCAATAAAGGTATAAGTCTGTCTGTAGGAATTCCCTTTGTCTTATTATGCTCTCTCGTTCTCACTTTATAAAGTGAAAGTACTGTCTAATAGTTTGTTCAGTTAGAGATCTTTAGATCGATGCTCTAACACAATCTCCCGATTCGCAGTTATGCACATACATTGAAAAAGATAAAAAAAGATATTTTAATTATATGCCGATCTAATATCATTATTATTTATATTAATATTTTTTTTTTTTGCTTATTGCTCAGCCATTATTATTGACTATTATTAACCAGCAATGCTTCAATATACCATATATATGGGGTATATATGTATATGCATAATATTTTTACGTTGTCTAGCTTAACAAAAACTACACGCGGCGAGAAATCGTGTAGCTGGTTTCGAATATTTAGAACTAGAACTAAGTGACCTCAGATATATAAATATATATATGGATATCTACTATATATACCGTTAATGTACTCATGCAATTGCGTCTATATACCAAGTGTTGTGTATATAAAAGCTAGCAAGAAATCTGGTGATTAATTTGTGCAAAGAAATCTCGCTTTGATTAATCGAATTGATGCTTTTTAGTTAATACCATTTAAACACTGTCTACTAACCTAAACAACAACAATAAATGCAACAAATCTGTATATGCACTTGTGTAAATACCACCCAGCTCGCACTGTGTGTGTGTGTACGTGTGGCTGTGTGTGTGTGTGTGTTTCAGTGTGTGCAAGTGCCTGTGTGTGTGTACGCGTGTGTATGCCATGCATAATTTTTTACAGCCTTCGTGGGAGCAGCCAAAGTTGGAAAGAACAAGTCAACCTACAAAGCGATCGATGTCCAGCCGAGCAAACCTCCAAAAAAATACCAAATAAAAAACGCCCTCACAAATTCACCATAATCGCAATCGCAACCGATACACGACGAACAAAACACGAACATGAACAATCGATCGTTCTCTAAACAAGCCACAAATTTTTACACACTCTACATTTGCAGATAGGAATTTCCGGTTGGCTAACAGGACATTATAGCTTCCGATGTCAGCCAGTCGACTATAGTAATAATCCTAGAACGTTAAGGGTATGTGTTAACCTCACGACGAGCCGTTTAATAACGATATTGATAACGCTAGTGATAACGATAACGATAACGATAACGATAATAATAACGATAGCGATAAACTCTATAAACTACTATTTGATAAGTGCGTATTTTGGTGTGTGTGCGTGTGTCTGAAAATGGGGTTTCTGGAATGGTTTAATTACACATACATTTATACATACATACATATTTATCTATCTATATTTAATGGGTAAACAGTCAATGGTTTCACATAAGCAATAACCCTCTCTATAAGTACAACTAATGCTAATCTAACTGAACCCTTAACCAGATAGTATCAAGCATGTGTATGCCCTGCATAACTGTTAAAACCAAACTGTCACTAAACGAATGAGACCCACCCACTGTTTTTCGATATCTCTTACAGATTGTAGGAATTCTTGGGCAACCGATCCATCACAAATCTCCCCAAAAAACAACAAACTACATATGTACAAATACTTTTATACAGTCCCCAACAAAGTAATGATTCTGAAACTCTCTTCTAATGGTCAGGAATCTGTAATCGTAATCGATTAATTGAATGTATCTCTCTTTCCCCACTGTCACTCCCCACTTCTACTCTTATTTGATGCATTTTGAACAATTAATACAATTACTTATAGCCCTAATTGAACTTACTTGATTTACTCTGTTTGCCCTGAAACGTATGAAGCATGAATGAGTGTATGAATTGAATTGAATTAAATTGAAAAGAATTTGATTAAATGATTAAATATTGTTCTTAACTGAGCGAACAATTGCGCGTGTATGAATGAAAGAAATGAGAGCGTCGGCAGTGCCGAATCGCAGACTGCGCACCTTACTTCAATTTCCATTGGGGTAGGGTATGCAAAAGTGAATGCACGAACTCAATTTTTCAACATTTAACTGATACACCAAGCTGATCGAAATTTTCCAATCTCTCTCTCCCCCCCTATTTCCTGCTGCTTCTGCTGTTGTCCAATCAGATGGTTCATGCGTGCTGGTGGTATTACTTCTCCAAGTTCACCGAGTTCATGGACACGGTAAGAGTGAAATCACCTGACAAGAAATACACAAAACATATGAATTAATCATTCATAAATCGTTACAGATTTTCTTCGTATTGCGCAAGAAGACTAGCCAGGTGACAACGTTGCACGTCATCCACCATGGCTGCATGCCCCTGTCGGTGTGGTTTGGCGTCAAATTCACACCAGGTGCGTAGCCCTTGTTTGATACCGATCATTGAAACTTCTCTACTAGCTATCGACTTCGGCCTTCCTCCTTTTCCAGGTGGTCACAGCACCTTTTTCGGCCTGCTCAACACCTTCGTACACATCGTGATGTACACTTACTACATGTTCTCGGCCATGGGTCCACAGTACCAGAAGTATCTGTGGTGGAAGAAGTACCTGACAACTCTGCAAATGGTAAGTGAAGGATTTGAATTTTTGGTGTTCAGGTTTACTTTAACACTTCTTTCTTCTTTTCTTTCGCCCATTGCAGGTTCAGTTTATTCTGATCATGGTTCACGCCTTCCAATTGCTCTTCATTGACTGCGATTATCCAAAAGCTTTTGTCTGGTGGATCGGCATGCACGCCGTCATGTTCTTCTTCCTGTTCAACGAGTTCTACAAGGCAGCCTACAGGAACCGCGTTGCGGTAAGTGTAAGCAGGTTGACCTTCCTTGCCACACGTGGCGGAAATGAGCTGCAAGTGCTTCTCACGTCACCTTGTGATAATTATGTATATATGAGGCCAAGTTAAGCGTTTCCCACGTTGTTGTTGTTGCAACCATTTGAAGCCACAAAATGACATTCATAAAATGCGTCTCAACAACAAAGATTCCGAAAAGCAAAGCCAACGAAGATTATGTCATCAGGCAGACGAATCGGGCTCGGATTCGGGCTACGATAGGTTACGGTTACAGTTACTATTACAGTTACAGTTACGGGTATTTATCGCTGCTCAGATTTCTGCAGAGCAACAAAGATCGCAGTGTGGTCTAAATTCATTAACGAAATTTCGACAAGTATTTCGGTGCAAAGGGAATTGGGTGCCGGATTCCGTTTGCCGCATAAAAAGTCGAAAAGAAATCAAAAGCAACGACACAAAAACGCCAAATGACGTCGTTTAACGATCGCTTCAAGCGTTTCGTCGACGGCAGCAGAGGCGTCGACATCAGTGGCGACCCACAGCATCCATTGAGAGGTCCACAAGTGAAAGTTGAATGAAAAAAAAACTAAATACAAACGAAAAAGAAAAATAATAATAAAAATAAAAATAATAAACAAACGCTGACAAAGCGTCTTGGCGTCTTGCATAATATTCGTTATTTTTGTGGGGCGCATACAACAAAATTTAAGCTGGAAATCGAAATGTAAACGTGTCGCATGCGCAATTCGCGCAGCACGTATACGCCTTGTAGGCCCATTTGGAAACTCATCTCACTGTTTCTGTCTCTTTCTCCCCTTTCATTGCAGAAGAAGAACGCGTTGCTGGCCAACGGACATGCTAAGCCCAACGGCTATTGCAAGAGCATCAATGCCCACGACGATCTATTCATGCCACAACCTGTTCCAGAGACTGCAACAAAAACGCCCACTTCCAAGGCCAATGGCCATGCCAATGGTCATGCGAACGGGCTAAAGAACGGCTACAAGCCGCTGGCCAATGGCAATGCGACGCCAAATGCGACGGCGGAAACGGCGACGGTGACAGCCAACGGAAGTGCGCACAAGTCCAATGGCATTCTGCTAACGAATGGCTATGGCAATGGCAATGGCTATGCCACCAGGCTGCTGGACGATGTCGCCCAGGAGCTGACACACCGAAAGACACAAAAATAATATCGGGGCAATGCGGGTCGGCACCAACACAGAGCTTAGGTCTAGAAGAGCAAGAAGGAGCACAACAGCAGCGCCAGCAGGAGCAAACGAAGGATAGCTCCACGAGTCATAGGCACACACACGCACACCTACCAACAACATCTTCACATACAAATAGCATTCATATATACATACACCCCACACACTCACACGCATACATTCATCAGCATAGGCAGTCATCGGAATTTGTGTTGACATTGAAATAACTTTAGTGAAATCGTCAAGGAATCACTAAGAGGCAAACATTGTTATGGATACTAATTATTATTAAACAAGAAAACAACAATAATAAGAAGCTGCAAAAACAAATATCGATACTACACATGTGTGTGCATATGCATATATACTCGACTGCACACACATGCACACGTGCATGTGGCATGTGTGAACATATGTGCATTGCTGAAGCATCCATGTATGCTGCATAAACATGAAATACATAAATACATTTTGTTGCTTTTTTCTCTTTTTAACTACTTTAGTTGTACAAAGCTTTGTATAGACAAAAACAAAAAACAAAACAAAACATAAGAAAAAAAAACAAAACAAAGAGGAAAACAAAACAATTTATTACTGAGCCTAATGCTTATTAAATTTAATTGTGTGTGAGCAAGGAATTAATCTATGTATTTAAGCATAGAGTTAAATTTATACATACTTACATATATATACAAGCATATATGTGTATATCTTTATACATGTATACCTATACATATATATTACAATAAACGGCAAACATTAGTTGGTTCAGCATAAGTCAGACAGTTTTGTAAATGTATAAAATGAAGAAACAAAATAAATTGTATGTAATTTAATATTAGTCGCAATAATTGTTGAGGAATTTAAGCCGAGTCAAGCAGAGAAAGCAAACACAAAACATAAAAGAAACAAAAAACAGTCACAACTATTTTAAGTCAAGCAACAAATACTACAAATATGTTACAAAGAAAACTATTTGTGCTGCGTTTCAATCAAAAAACGACCACGAATTAAAAAAACAAAGATAACAAAAATGAAAAAAACAAACAAAACCTACCCACATGTTTTATTAATTTATTACAAATAAATTATGCCGCTAAACTTCAAAAAAAAGAAAATACTTCTTAAATATGCAACGTTTTTCGATTCGATATTGTTGCATACAAAATATTACAACAAGAACAACAACAAGAGCAACAGCAAGAGACACCCACACAATATATTTAAGATTAACTAAAATCCGAAAACATTGATTGCAAAAGCAAAAACAAAGTAGACTTTAAGTCCCACAACAACAACAACACTAGGTTCTATAGGTATTCAATTGCAATACATTTTGTATGCGTAGTAGCCATTTTTGTGGATCTGGAGCAGTATGTAAACACTATGTATGTAATTGTAATTATTATAATTATTACTATTATACAGAGAAAAAAAATACAAAAAACAAAATAATGTGTAGAAAATTAGGCGAAAATGGAGTGGAGCATTTTTTCAATAAAACACTAAAAACGAAGTTCGCTTATGTAACTCAAATACTTCTAATAATCGAATTATTTAATGGGATTCTTTCACGGAAAATATGAATGAGCTCGTAGACCGGTACTGCTATGAAGTCTGAAAAAAAAAATTGGCAAGTTGTGTGCAAATTTAGAACAAGTTGTCGTTAGTCAAATAAAACTACAGTTTCGATAGGCTCTCTATATTGGATTTATTAACATTTATAATTCGGATGTGTTAGATTTTACATAATACTAGCTGATACGCCACATATGAACGTATTCACCCAGTTGTGGTCTATAATATTAACTTAAATCTAGGCATGTTTGCTACGAGCTAAGCGTGTTAAGCTGTTCGTAAGCGGTAGGCAGAAAGTAAATGTAGAACACAGAAGACAACTACTTAAGTGGTAGGCAATTGTAGTTTTCTATACTTATGTATGGACAAGTACAATAGAAATTCTCAAAATGTATCAGAAGAACAGCAATCATTGTAGTCATTGTACTTAAATAGAGTAATCGTGGCCACAAACAGGCCTAACATAGAACCAAATCGGTTGCCTATGAGTGTCTGTGTGTGTTTGCGTGTGTTTTTATGGGTGTGCAAAAATCAGAGATGTTTGCGCTGCTGTTGGCCGGGAGAGGTTATCTATCTATGTGAGTAAGCAGCCAACGGCACTATGCATATAAGAACTGTAGATAAGAGATTTTAAAAACACTTAAGCCTATACCTAGCAACTGCCTTAGTTACGACGGGCGCGGCGACGTGCATTACTGGCAAAGGGTGTGCTATTGGGTGCACCCGGATGCTGACCACTGTACAAGTTATCCAGGAATTCGTGCAGGGTTGCCTCGCTGTATACAAACAAGAAGATATTTATAAGCTCTATGCTTTGAATTGAATGTGTACTACTAACCTAACACCAGCGGTCGAGCCAGTGGGATGATGTGGATGTGACTGCGGTTGTTGCTGATGTGGATGCTGTTGTTGCTGCTGTTGTTGTTGTTGCTGCTGTTGCTGAGCGCCGCGGACAATACGATACTGTACCACATGCGAATTGGGTTCCAGATGCGACAATGCACCCTTTTGGCAGTTAGCCCACTCAGTTATATCATAGACTTTGCCATCCATTAGTGCCAAATACTTCCAGCGCAGGCCCAGCATACTTGTCTCCGCCCATATGTCGCCCTAAAGAAAGCAATTAGTTAGTATAGAGACTCATTTGATGGAAAGGAGTCACTTACATCCTTAGCCGAGTGACGAATCTTACAGGAAGCGCATTCCCGTGCCGCATAATGAGGACGTTCGGTTAGCTTACGGGGATGACGCTGGGCACATGTGCTACATCTATTAGCCATACAAAACAGAAACATGTTAGTGCCGTTAACAATTTGGGTTAGCGTTATGGGCGTTACCTTATAGTATTGGCCGCCTCGGTCATTTTGGTTTGCAATTGGGAGAGTAAATCGTGCAGTTCTGTCCATGCCTTCTCTGCGTGCAGCGCCTCTGCAATGCTTTGGTCATAAGCAAGACGATTTTCCTATAAATTTAAGACAATTATTATATTGTCGTATTTGTAAGAATTTGTTCGAACACGTACCGGTTCACCGATCAGCTCAAATGCACGCTGCAAAACCTTGAATGCCTCCTCAGCGCCTGCTTGCTTGTTTTTGTCTGGATGAACCAGTACAGCAATTTTCTTATAATGCTTACGAATCTGCTCCTGGGGACTATCCGGTGGCACACCCAATATGCTTAAGTAGAAGAGTGAACATTAATTAGAAATATTAAGAAAATATCACAATTGGCACGCACCTATACGCATCCTTGCCTTTACAGTTTAGCAGCGAGTACATGGCCTCTTCACCTGTCTGCGGCAGGCGACCCGTTTTGAATGCCTCAGTGCTCGCCTCAGGTGGCTTGCGCTTGTAGAAGCGACGCCAGAATGCCCAACGCGAGCTTTTCTTGAAGCGTGCATCAAAGCGACGCCAATAGTTTCGCCACCAGATGCTCGGCTTACCAGAGTTTTGCTTCAACTCCTTGTGCAGCTGACGGGCATATGCCACTCCGGCAACATACGCTGTAGTCAGACGCTCGTATGCCATGCTACAGCCAAGGACGACAATATCATAGACCAAATAAAACAGCCACGTAAGTAGCTTGAGAGTGTATATCCACCACGTATGCAGTATCCGCTTGGCAAGCTCATAGTTTCGATTCGATGTAATCGAATGGGCTGGTGAATTCGAGGAGCCATAGCCACTGCTGCGATTACGTTTCGAGGAGTACGAGTAGGAGCCAGAGTTCGAGCTTAAATTCGCATTTGAAGAAGCCGAATAACGCTTTGATGATGAGGAATTTGCATTGCTGTTGCTGCCGCCGCCGCTGTTGCTGCCGTGGTGATGGTTGCTGTTGCTGCTATTCGAGCCAGCTGTGTTATTGGAATTTCCATTCGAATAGTTTGTATTGGAGCTGTTGGAGTTACTACTGTGGCGATTGTTGTTATTATTGGATTTGCGTGTTGAGAAATTTTGGCTGCTACTGCTGCTTCCAAGTGCGGCATTGCTGCTGTTAACATTGCCGCTGTTCGAGCTGGTTGCCTTGCTATCGATGGTCTTGGTTCCGTATCCGTTTACATTGCTGTTGCTGTTACTGTTGAGTTTAAGATTGGCAGGACGTTTCTTCTCCTGAGTGGGTTTGCTAGATTTAATTGTTGCTTGCGTTTGTTGCTGCTGCTGCTGTTGCTGTTGTGTTAACGGCAGTTGTTTCTGAGATATTCCTTGATTGCCCGATTGCTGACGCTTTTTACTACGATGACTCATCCCATTACCTCCCATACCGGGTAAGTCCTTCAGCTCGTGAAGTGGCGATCGTTTGGCATTGGAGCGCACCTCACGATTACCGTTTCCGTTGCCATTACCATTGCCATCCTCCTTGCCCTGACGTCGTTGTGTGGCATGACCGTTCTCCAAGTTGTTGGTTGTGCGTGTTTCGCCACTAGTGGAGATCGATACTCCAGAACTATTGCGCAAAGAGCTGCCCTTGCTTAGGACATCCGAATAGGACATCGGCATTGGTTTGACTTCGGCCACAATGCGCTTCTTGCCTTCCGGCATTCCAGGCACAATGTTTGCCTTTTTATTAATAGCTGTGGCTGCCGCAGATGTTGCTGCTACAACTGTTGATTGTGTTTTTGTTGGTGGTGGTGATGCAGCTGCTGGCGTAGGGTTAGCGTTGACTTCTTTATTGCTGGTTTCCACAGACTTGGCTTGCAACACTTGGGCTTGATACTCGGATTGCTGCTGCTGCTGTTGTGGCACCTTCATTGGAGAAAGCGGTTGAGGTGGCACAGCAACTGGCGCTGGTGCTGGAGCTGAAGTTGTAGATGCTTTCGGTGAGCCTTCATTATGATTGCACACACTCTCCGGGGATTCTCCAGTGAATTGTACGTAACTGGCATCTGTTAAATTTGGTGACCAGTTGTTTACCAGGTTGTTAATAAACATATTGCAGCTATTGCTTGGGGCAACACCAGAAGACACCCCAGTAGCATTAGCAGCGGAGTCATCAATCTGATGAAATCGTGGTGATTGCGGCTGCTGTTGTGGTTGTGGCTGCTGTTGTTTTTGCTGCTGCTGCTGTTGTTGTTGTTGTTGCTGCTGTTGCTGTAGCGCAATATTCATCTCAGGCAGTGGAAGCTGCGGGTTAGTGGCAAACAGCTCATAAAGTTGAGTCTGCACTGGTGGCGTTTGCTGCGCTGTTGTTGCTTGCGCCTGCGCCTGAACTTGAGCCTGTACTTGGGCTTGTGCCTGGGCCTGAGCTTGCACTTGAGCCTGTGATGGATGCTGACTCAGTGATGCCATATTGATATGAGAGAAGTTGACAGCGGCAGCTGCCGCTTGCTGAGCATACACATCGTTGACTGCGTTCTCGGTGCAGTGATATACTTTAAGAAAATTTCCATGACCCACAGGCAGAACGGAGTAGGTTTCTGGTGGACCTGGCGGGCCCGAGTAAGTCAAATTGTATAGATAATCGTTATAGACATGAGCAGATTGCGTTGGCTGCGGTTGTGGCTGATGATGATGTTGTGCGTGGGGATGAGGATGGGGATGATGCTGTTGTTGAAACTGAACACCCAAATGTGCTGGTGGTGGCCACATCAAAGGACCTGCCTGGCCCTGTTGCTGCAGTAAGTGTTGTTGATGCTGCTGCTGTTGTTGTTGTTGCTGATGTGCCAAAAAGTTTGCTAACTCCGGACTATGAGGTGGCAAATTATGATAGGACGCGGCGGCAATCGATTCATCCTCGACCATGCCACCGGAGCAAATACGCTCATCCTGACGTGTCCGTGCCGACATATCCCGCAACACAACGGGAGCAGCCCCGTGCCAGTGCCAGCGCGTTTTTTTACTCGCACTACCGTTGAGCCCTATAAGAATTTCATGTGATTGTCCGTTAAGTTATTTATACCATCCATTGACAAAGTGCCGTAAGTTGTTTTAAGTTGTGGTTAAAAACAATACACACGAAAATAAATACGTATCTTAGATTCTTTTTTTTTGCAATAACTTTTAACACAAATAATATATTATGCTTGCGTGTGTGAGTGTATGTGGCAAGAAGAATGCCAATGCCATTCACAAATTGCGCTTGCAGGGATGATACAATATTTAAGTATCGACAATTTCGAAATATTCATGCTTTTTGTATATATTTAATTTAAGAAAATTAGTTTGTTACCCCAAGTAACGATTTAAGTGATATAAAACTGAAACGGTTTTCATTATGAATTTAATGGGTCAACTTTGGTTTCTATATGTTATTTAAACAATTCGGAGCAATACATTTTTCAATTTACAACACTAAACTGTTAAGTTGCATGGGTAACAGCTGTTCTCAGTTTATTTTTTGTTTCTGTAACATCCTCAGTTAAATTCAAATGTTAAAGTAGTTGTATTATTACAGTTAAAGTACTGTTAGGCAACACAGTTTACATATAGTAAAACTTAAGATTGTTATTGTTATTCGCATAAAATGCCTAGTGTCCAGCCATTGGTAACTGTTGTACGCGCTGGACGCCTAAGCTATGCAGCTGGTTTGCGACTTCAGCAGCAACTGGCAAAACAAGATGTGTCGGAAGCTGCGGAATTTCGTAATTTCCTGCTACTTTTGGAGCACGACCCTGTCTATACCATTGGCATACGAACAAAAGAATATACAAAGGAGGACGAGGACCGACTGTTAAAATTGGGGGCCGATTTCCATCGAACAGATCGTGGCGGGCTTATTACCTTTCATGGTCCTGGTCAGCTGGTTGCCTACCCGATAATTAACCTGCGACAGTTCAAACCGAGCATACGCTGGTATGTACACACACTAGAGCAAACAGTGATAGAAGCATGCCGACAAATGTGTATTGTAAATGCAACTACCACAAAGGACACAGGTATTTGGGTTGACGATAAAAAGATCTGCGCCATTGGCGTGCACGGCTCTCGTTATGTCACAACACATGGCATTGGTCTTAACTGCTCAACAGACTTAAAATGGTTTGAACACATTGTCCCCTGCGGAATTGAAGGAAAGGGTGTAACTTCACTAAGTGAACAACTGGGGCGAACTGTAACCATTACTGAGGCAACGGGGGCTTTGCTAGAGAGCTTCTCTAAGATCTTTCAGTGTCACGTAAAGGATCAGCAACAGGCGCGAGTAACAAACTAACAAATTAAATCAAATGTACCACCGCTTTTTTCATTATATAATTAATAAATATATTTATTCAAAACGAGCTTTGTTTAAGTCACATTTTTTGGCGCGGCCATCAGTTGGAAGTTTCCCTCGTTGCTCCATTTGCAGACGACCTTCCTCACGCTGTGCTGCCTTTTGCATGCGTCGTTCCTGTCGTGACTGTAGCGTTCCGTTTGTATTAAAGTACCGATCTCGAAACTCCTGTGTCGACTCAGCCGGGATTTGTGCGGAGGAGGAAGCTTCCTCATTGAACTCCAAGCACTTCTCATAGGTAAGTAAACGGCGCGCTGTGTTCCCAGCCAAAATCTGTTCGGAATTTGCAACTAACCTCAGTTGTGGATGCTGAGGTAGCATAGCTTCACTGTAGTCCTCACTGTAAAATTCAGATTATTGAATACATTATATTTTCATGTGCCAATGTTTTATACTTACCGATGGAATGGTAGCCAGCAGACAAGTCTCCCACCGAGTTTCAAATGTTTGGCGGAAAATTGCAAAAGATCCAAATATAAACTTTGCAGTGAATAATGTGATGTGGACGGATAATGTGCCATATCTGGTGTCCTGCTATCGGCCTTGGCGTTAGACTTATTTTCCACTTTCTCCGTAGCCTCACGTATACCGTAGGGAGCTAAGAATAAACATATTCTATTAGACACAAAAATTTGTTGTTGCAGTGACTTTAGCGGTACCTACGATCGGTGATGATGCTATCAAAGGAAAGGCGTTGATGCCATAGGGGATTTGAAAAATCTGCAACCAGTACATCCATGTAACGATCTGCACAATCGTATTGCTTGAGGTTTGCACGAATACTCTCATCCTTTTCACGCACCTTTTGAGTAATGCGACTTGGTCGACACCGAGCATGGATCATCATATAATCGATGTCTGCACCTAGTACATAACCTCCGAACTTAGCTGCACTTACTAGCAATGAGCCAGTGCCTACGAACGGATCAAAAACCAAGTCTCCGTCTTGAACCATTGCTTGGTTAGCCATTAGTAGACTCAATTGGGCATCCATGCTGGTGTTGCCAATGAATTTTCGTTGTTTTAAGGAAAGTTCCTTAATCAAATTCCGTTGCCCTTGGGCCATGACTCGCCCGAAAAGTAAATCTTCTGGTTCATTGGGTACAGCAGTAGGATCCAGACCCCAGAACTCCATGTACCACCATTCAACATGAGGATTTTTCAAATTAACGTTTCCTTCAATTGGTAAGTAATCCATAGTCTCGATCTTCTCAACTTTTTCACGCTGGGTAATGTGCTTATTGTAAGTTTCCACCGTTATCTTAAACGTATTTGCCTTGAAATATTCGCTAAGCGAATCTTTATTTGTAACCACGTGAGCCCGTAAGCGGTCATGAAATTCCGTACTTGTACTACCATGTGAATATAGTTTAATGATGGATCGAAGAGCGATGGAACGAGAGGCGTACTGAAGAGCAGTTTCATCATTCGGGAATTCCACAAGCCAAAACGGTTTCTGTAAAACATTTGTTTTTGTAATTTTACCTTTGAAATAAAGTAGGCTATAGCTCACCAAGCGGTTTTCAGAAACGTATTGAAACTGTAGACCAAATAACTTAACAAGTGACTCAAACTCGGCTACTCGAAAATCAACGTGCTCTTGGGCAAACCATAGTATATATTTTTTCCAAAACTTTGTCATTTTTAAAATTCTAAATAAAAACAAATAGAACCATAAAAGACAATGTGCAATAACTGCGGTTTCCCATTGAATGTTCAAAGTATCGATAAGAGTATATAAGTATCGATACAACGTCTACCCTGCAACCCTGGGAAACGTCAGCTCGGTCATTTTGCTCAATATTCAGAGGCACACACGTAGGCGAGCCGAAGATTTTTATAAATTTTCAGCAAGCAAGCCTCAGAGCTTTCCAATTATAGTAAAAAAAAGAAGTTAAAGTGTCAGTGCGTTTAATTTCAATCAAGGTAATATGGCGCGTTACACTCAACGACCGGAAAATGCTTTGAAAAGAGCCAATGGTAAGTGATGAAAATTTTCCATGCGGCAACGAAAGAGCTGTCCAAAGAGGAATGTCAAAAATGCCAATCGCACAATTGTTGTCTGCGAATCGTAGTGAATGTCAATTTGTAAATCTCCTTTTCCTTTTCCCCTTTCACTTTTTTAGAATTTATTGAGGTGGGAAAACCTTTGCGTGCCCTGGACACTTTGCAGGAGGTTTTTCGAAACAAGAGGTGGAACTATGCCTACTCCGAGACGGTTATTGAACCCCTCATGTTCAAGTACCTGTACTTGTGCGTGGAACTCAAGAAGTCGCATATCGCGAAGGAAGGTCTCTTCCAGTACCGTAACATGTTTCAGCTGGTCAATGTGAACTCTCTGGAAAATGTGATAAGAGGCTACTTGAAGATGGCCGAGGAGCATACGGAGGCAGCTCAGGCGCAATCGTCGGCCGCTGTTGCCGTTTTGGAGCTGGATGATCTGGACAACATCGCAACACCAGAGAGTATCCTGATGAGTGCTGTTTGTGGTGAAGATGCCCAGGATCGTTCTGATCGTACAATCCTCTTGCCATGGGTTAAATTCCTGTGGGAGTCGTACTGCCAATGTTTGGAGCTGTTGCGTGTGAATACCCATTGCGAGGCACTGTATCATGATATTGCCCGCATGGCCTTCCAGTTCTGCTTGAAGTACAACCGCAAGAGCGAGTTCCGTCGTCTATGCGACAAACTCCGCAAGCATCTTGAAGACATATGCAAGAGCAGCAATCAAACAACTGGCGTATCCATCAATAAGGTGGAGACCCAGCAGTTGTGCTTGGACACCAGGTTGTATCTGCTTGATTCGGCTATTCAGATGGAGCTCTGGCAAGAAGCCTATAAGGCAATTGAGGACATTCACGGGCTAATGGCCATGTCGAAGAAGACTCCTGTGCCAAAAACTATGGCCAATTACTATCAAAAGCTTGCCATGGTCTTTAGCAAGGCTGGAAATCAGCTCTTTCATGCTGCCGCCCTGCTTAAACTGTTCCAATTGACACGTGAGCTTAAGAAGAATCTTACCAAGGATGATTTGCAGCGCATGGCAGCTCATGTTCTTCTAGCTACGCTCTCTATTCCGTTGCCTTCGGCTCATCCTGAGTTCGATCGTTTTATTGAGGCGGACAAGAGTCCTTTGGAGAAGGCCCAAAAGCTGGCCGTGCTCCTGGGTCTCCCTCAACCACCAACTCGTGTGTCACTTATTCGTGAAGTTGTAAGTTTCAAAATCAATTACGTTAAAATTGATCTATTTAACTGTTAATGTATTAAATATTTCTTTAAGGTCCGCTTGAATGTCCCTAACTTGGTGTCAGATGAGTTCCGCAATTTGTACAACTGGTTGGAGGTTGATTTTAACCCCTTGAACCTGTGCAAGCGCATTCAATCAATTGTGGATACCATTGAGAGCGGTGAAACGGAGAACACTCTTCTTACTCCGTACATTCAGTCACTTAAGGACGTAACTGTCATGCGATTGATTCGCCAAATCTCTCAAGTCTACGAAAGCATTGAGTTCAAGAGACTGCTTGAACTGGCGCCATTCTGCAACATATTCGAATTGGAGAAGTTAGTAGTCGAGTCCGTGCGTCATAATGATATGCAAATCCGCATTGATCACCAGCGTAACAGCATCTACTTCGGAACTGACCTTACGGAGAGTCAGCGTGAATATCGTCCCGATGGACCCACTCTGCAGTCGATGCCTTCGGAGCAAATCCGCTCGCAGCTAGTTAATATGTCAACTGTGCTGACTCGGGCCGTGTCCATTGTCTACCCTAACCGTGAGCGTGATCAGAGAGCTAAGTTGCGCACACAAATGGTGCATCACTACCATGAAATCAAGGACCGCGAACACCAGCGCATTTTGCAGCGCCAGAAGATTATTGAGGATCGCAAGGAATTCATTGAGAAGCAGAATAATGCACGCGAAGAAGAGGAGGCCCGTCGCCACGAGGAGGAATCTCGCAAGGCCAAGCTTGCCGAACAAAAACGTTTGGAACAGGAGCAGGAGGAACGTGAGCGCAAGCGTCACGAAAATGAGATTCAGGCTATTAAGGAGAAGAGCCTGAAGGAGAAGGTGCAGCAGATATCGCAAACTGCTCATGGCAAAAAGATGTTATCTAAGTTGGACGAGGAGGGAATCAAGAAGCTCGATGCGGAACAAATCGCAATGCGCGAAAGCGAGGAGCTGCAGCGCGAGCGTAAGGAGTTGCAGTCAAAGCTTAAGTCACAGGAGAAGAAAATTGATTACTTTGAGCGTGCTAAGCGCCTTGAAGAGATTCCACTCTTCGAAAAATATCTGGCCGAGAAGAACGTTAAGGACAAGGAGTTCTGGGAGGCAACCGAACAAACACGCATTGAAAATGCCATTACCGAGCGCAAGGATGCTGTTAGCCAGCAGGATCGGTTGAAGCGAATGTACCCTGACCGTGACGAATATCTTGAAAACCTAAAGAAGGAACGCGCTTCACTGTATGTAGAAAAGTTGAAGAACTTCGAAATTGCATTGGCCGAGGAGCGCAAGAAGCGTCTTGCCGATCGCATAATTCGTCGTCGCGATGAACGCCGCCAAGCTTTCTTACGCGCCAAAGAGGAGGAACGTTTCCGCAAGGAGGAGGAGATCCGCCATGCCCGTGAAGCTGAGGAGCGTGCAGCAGCTGAGGCTCGCCGTTTGGAACGTGAGGCTGAAGATGAAAAACGCCGCCAGCAATATGAGAAACAACGTGCCAAGGAGGAAGAAGCCGAGCGCAAGATCCAGGAAGACCGTGAACGTCTTGCCCGTGAGGTTGCCGTCGAACGTGAGCGCAGTGAGAAGGAACGCGACGTCTGGCGTCCACGTGGCGACCGAGCTGAGCGACCAAGTGCAGCACCTGCTGGTGGCGCTAGCGAGTGGCGTCGTAATGCTCCAAACGAACGTAATGATCGCAATGAGCGCAGTGATCGCATTGAACGAAATGATCGCAACGATCGTAATGAACGTCCCGAGCGTATCGAGCGGGCTGAACAACGCAAGGACAACGAAGGTGGTGCCGATTCTTCATGGCGTGTGCGTCGCGAACCCGATTCCCAACGTGGCGAACGTGCTGACCGTGGAGAACGTCAGGATCGTGGTGAACGTGCTGACCGTGGAGAACGTGCTGACCGTGGAGAACGTCAGGATCGTGGTGAACGTTCCGATCGTGGCGAACGTTCAGACCGTGGCGAACGTTCCGATCGTGGCGAGCGTTCAGACCGTGGTGAACGTGCCGATCGTGGTCCCGGCGCTGCACGCGATGACAAGTGGCGACGTGGCGGAGACCGCGGCAACGATCGTCTTGGAGGCGATCGCGACCGTGATCGTGACTCCTTCCGTCGTAACGATGGCCCACGACGCGATGACGATCGTGGATTCCGTCGCGAAGAGCAGCCCCAGCGTGACACTGGTAGCAACTGGCGCGATGCACCCCGTCAAAGCGATCGCGACAATCGTCGTCCCGCTGGTGATAGACGCGATGTTCGTGGTGCTGGTGCTGGACCTAAGGAGGGTGGAGCTAGCGGCGGCGGAGGTGGAGGTAACTGGCGTACCGCTCCTCCACGTGATGAAAAACCTGCCCCCAAGCGTGAACAGCCACAAGACAAGGGTAAGTTTTAAAATGTTATGTTAGTGATGAAAATCAATACTCATATTATTATTATTTGACAGAAAACAAGTCGGGCGATGATGGAGAATGGACTAGCGTAAAGCGTCGTTAAATAATTATCATCTATCTTCTGCATTGTCGTATTCACACACAGAAAATGTAATCGTACCCTTTTTATATATATTACAAATAATGTATTGTACTTTTTGCAAAATGTACTAATTTACTCTTGCTATAATGTAATTGTTTTGGTCACATATTTAATGCATTGTGCAACTCAAGATTCCCAACATCTTATTCAAAACTATTACGGTTGCTAAATGGGTGCACAAATAAATTACACACCAATAATAAATCTGTTTTTTGATTGTTCTATAATATGCTAAGTTTTACGTTCAATTCAAATTTGTTTATACACGTAGACTTGCTAAAATTTACTTTCGTCAAGTGAATCGTTTAAATTTTTCTTATATCGGAAACAATCGATAGCTGTCATTTCAAGTCTGTATGTTTAAAATATGTGTAAATGTCTCTGTTACTGTTAAGCCCTCTGTTAATTGAACAGCTGTAAGGGAAAACCAGCGACAACGGTCACATTCTACAAATAAATTTGTTCCCCGCGGTTCGCGTCCACGTGAACACATTTCGGCAATGTGATTCATAAAATTATTAGATAAAAATCCCGTTAAAACAAATTAGTGTTCACCACAAATCTTCTTAACTAAAAATAAATAAAATAACAATAAAAACTCAGGCGTCTTAAAAAGTTCAACACCTTAAACACTGTTGGCGTTGGCAGTCGCGGCGCTCAACATGTGAGGTTAAAACGAACAAACAGACGACACCAACAACATTTTTGACCATTTAAATAAAGACTAACTTAATAAACATTTAAACCAGAGTGTTTTGTAGACTCGCATTAAGGTAAAACCATTGTTTGTTTAAGCCCTTGACTGTCTCCGGTTGACAGGTGTTCGTCCCGCCAGCAAGTGATATGCGAACTATACAATTAAAATTTGCACGAAACAGTTGGCGAGTTTAGGGTTCCCATTTCGTCGCCTCCTGCTACAAAATTACCATGAAGCAGCTTTCTAAACAAAACTTTGTGTGCGTGTACAATCTGTGCGTGTGTGTGAAATGTGATAGTAGAATTAGTAAAAAATATGAATAGAGATGTTGTTAAGCATTCACAGTTATATACATGTGCACATCACACATATTTGTACATATGTATATACAGAAATATGATTAACAAAAAAGCACATGGTGCGGCGGCGGCACTCACACACACGTGGTCGCGTGCTTGCGTGCGCCGTCTGTGTGCGCATCTTTTCATGTATTTGTATGTGTATTTATTCGGTGTTGTTATTGTTTCTGCGATTACAACGATTGTATTTTCGTACGTTATTTTTGATATATGTCATTTATCGTTGTTTTCCATGTCATGAAAAAGACATTAGTTGAGATATTAGCGGCACCTAGAATGCCGCATGCAACATATAAAGAAAACAACAGCATGTTGCTCGGCTAAAAACGTGCCACGCTGCTTTCTGCCGTTTTCTTTTGTACTACGTTTTGGTGCACTTCAAGCGTTGCCAACTCGCTATAACTCTACGCGCCAAATTTAAAAAGTATCGATTTGAAGAGAAGAATGCACGTGGTTCAAAACAAAAACCATCGGACTTTTGAACATGCGAATTAGTTGTATGAAACTTAATATTTTGTATTTAAGTTATTGTGAAATGAATGTTACAAAAATTTTTAATTCATAAAATCGACAAATGGACGATTGATTTATGAATTTAAAGTAATGTTAATCAAACAATTTATAGATTTGTTTTCAATTGTTGTTGATCTTGTTGTTGGTATGTCTAGACTTCTTAACACGCTTCTTACGTCGGGTAGCCAACATATTGTGCTTCTCGTGCATTTGGCGTAATATCCGTTCCTTATTAAGGTCCAGGTCTTCCAGTTGTTTTTCCAAATTTTCTGTCAAACCTGGCTCAAGAAGCACGCACTTCTGAACGGATACATTTTTATTCTGTAAATCGTTAAGCTGTGCAGTTAACTGAGCATCGGTTCCAGTGAGCACAAAGTATCCAGTGTTGCCGATGATCTTTATTGGCGGACTATCTGCTTGTTCAGCAGACAATTTTTGAATGGCATTCAGGTATTCGGCCTTCGTTGTAGATATGTTCTTTGGCAATTTCGTTGGTTCAGTAAGACATGAGGGTTCCGGGAAGAGAGTACGTTTAGACTTATTGACGTTTGATTTTCGTTTTAGTTTTTCATAGTTTGTCTGAAACATGTCCCCTTGCTGTAATGATGGCTGATCGGAAATTTCATTTACTAGCTTATTTATCTCTAATATATTTTTCATGACATCTTTTTCCAAACGTTTTTCTTTTTTCTCTAGTGTTTTTAAAGTTTTATAGCTTGTTTCTTCGATGGTTGTCATCGATTGATTCCCTTCATTTACTTGTTGCGATGGCACATTTTTTTTTGGGGATACAGAACGACGTGTGTTTCCTTCACGCCTAGCGGAATTTTTGTTACTTTTCTTTTCGTTTTGACGTTTTTTGTTTGTTAACAATTGACTAAGAACCACTTTGCAAAACTCACAATTGCAGGTTTTATTCGCATCGGGTTTTTTAGGTTCCTTAAGGGCATTTGTGGCTAGATTATCCAGTTCGTTGGCAGATAAACCATTTGGCTCGATAGGGGCTTTTCCAGACGATGGTTTATTGTTGAATTTTTGAATCTTGTTGAAAACTTTTGATAACTTCTGAATTTTGGCAATAGTTGCAGCTGCTCTGCGGGATAAGGCCTTGCTAAATGACCTTTTACTATCTGACGGAAGTGTGGATGGTTGTGTTAAGCTTGCAGTGGCAGTGGCAGTGGCAGTGGCAGTGGCAGTTTCGACTTTAGGTGCAATACTTTCAATGTCTTCACTTTCAAATATCTTATCTGTTTGTACCTTATTGTCACCAAGAATTATTGTTAAGGTCGTCTTACCCAGCTGTGGCATATCGGCATCGATTCCCGGGTTCTTAATAGTCGTGGTATTGCTGCAAGTTGGCTTGTCCAATCCACATGCGACAGACGAAGACTCAGTCTTAGCGCTAGTGCAAGATTGCTGAGCATCTAGGGCTTTTGGAGGAGTCGCTACCACATTTACATTTGATTGATTTTCGGGAGGGTTTTGACGCTCTCGCTCAGTTGTTAAGCGTTTCGCTTCTGCCGCTTTTCGCTGGCGTCGAGTAATAACCTTTTTTGGCATTATGATTTCTTTAATAACAATTTTTAAAATCTGATGAAAATCTTTGAAGTTGTGAAAATCTTTCGAGCAAGTCAGTATGTTCTCGAATTCTCCCGAAAGTGAAGTCCTAGCAATGGCCTAGTATGATTTAAGTATTTTTCATTTCTTCTTCTTCCATTAGGGAAGTTTTAGCAAATGCCTGCTATGATTCCTTTGTTCGTAATAATATGTTCTCGAATTCTCCAGAAAGTGAAGTCTTAGCAAGGGCTTATTATGATTTAAATGTTTTTCACTTTTTCTTTTTCCATTAGGGAAGTTTTAGCAAATGCCAAATGCAATATCATTTATTGTAATTTAATTTACAAAAATATTTAATTCAATTGCAGATTTGCACTAAAATAGCTCAATATTATGGATTCACGTATGCTGAATGTGTTTCACGAGGACCCCTTCGAGGGGAACTTTGTCAAATATGATCCGGATTCGAATTTTTGGTCCGCCGCAGATGATGAGTATGTATTGATTGATCAAATAAATGATTCAATTACTTAAAATTTGTTTTGTATTTCCCCACACAGTCTGCAACTCCCAGACACACTAAATGGCATTTTGCCCATTGCGCCCACAGATGATACACTGCTAAGCCAAAAGGAAACGGAGGAGCAGCTACAAAACAGTAAAAACTTGGTAAGTTGTAAAAAAAAACTAAAATGTAGATACATTTAAGATAATTGTTGATTGTTTTCTGTATTCAGCTTATCTACAGCGACTTTGTGGATCAGCACCTCAGCGATGATGCCCAAGCGCTCAATGGGCAAATTTATAGAGCAATTACAGATAGCGAGGTCGAGGTCTGTGAACAACAGCTTCAGTTAAGGGGATTCATTGATTCAGAAGATGAAGAGGAGGATGTAGGCGGACGATTAGAAGATGATGATGACAGACAGAGCCAGTGCAGTAATTCAACCTTTCGCACTCGCACCGATAGCTCCTCAATTGGGGATTATGAGTCGCACTCTAGCGACTACGATGATGACGTAGATGAAGATATGAATATAAACAGAGGTTCAGCTGCTGTAGATGGTCAATGCCTTCTGACTGCCGATGCGTTAACACTGCAAGAAGATCGTAAAAACCGCACGCTGAGTACAAATACCATTGGCTCAGATGCAGACGCTTTTGGATTAAATATTGATGTAAATAACTTTGATTTGGCTGACTTTATCACGAAAGATGATTTCGCTGACAATTTAAATACGTTGCGTGCAAAGGAATCGATTCTTCCTGTGCAATCCATGAAACAACCAACAATAGTTCCAATGTCGAAATCTAAAAAGATCATGCCAGCTATTAAAGATGATGGACCAGCAAAAGTCGCGTCTTTGCCTAAGCCTGTGGTTATATCATCCAAGAGTCGTGATTCTGATTATGACTCAGATTCAATTATCGATGTGGAGACTGTTGATGTGATCGATGTGGACGAATCACTGTATCAAGTAGGACTGGTTGATGAAATTGCCGCCACGGATGATTTATGCTATGTGGACAATGTAAAGGCCGATCCGTCATGGAGTCCCAAACAGACCAAGCGGATAATCGCTGCTGAGGTGAGTACGAACACAGTGAACACATTTTGAAGCTTGTTATTCATTCTTCAAAACGATGTCTTCACATAGCACAAGCAAGCGACGGGCAGCAATCCAATTGCAAGTAAGACTGCGACAGTGTCAGCTCCTCCTCCAGCTGCAGCAAAACCTGCTGAAGTCTCAGCATCGGCAGGAGCAGCAGTCAGTAGTACAGTGAAACCAAAGGCGATCAACAGCATTTGCCTGGTTCCAAACAAAAAGCAGTGCGAATTTCTCAAACGCAAAGTGGGCGCTAAGGCAGCTAATGCTGTCATAATCAACAGGTCCAAAGTGTCAGCCAAGAAAATTCAAGAGGCTATTAAATCCACAGCTGGCAAGCAACTGACAGTAGTTAAAGTGGCAGAGCCGCTACCCATTAATACAGGCCTTGGTCTGGGTGGAAAGAATCTAGCACTGTTGAAGCATGAACGCGATGCAGCTGCCGCTACGCCCAGCAGCATTGCAGTACCTACTACTTACCCTGCACCTGCACCAAAGCGCAAACTCAATTTGGAAGAGTATAAGCAGCGACGCTATGGAGCAGTTATAACCCAAAAATCGCAGACCAAAGCGACACCAACCCAATCTGGTCCTACACCCGTTAAGCAAGTTAAGCTGGAAGCTAACAAATCGGTGACACCACCAACACCTGTTGCAAAACAGCTACAACCGTCACCAAATAAGGCTGTCATTAGTAACATTGTCAATAGTCTGAAGTGCCCGACGAGCAGCCCGGCAGAACTTATTATAGATCCAATAACTGCGGCGAAAAACAAAGTTCTTCGCATGTTAGAGATGAAGCGTGCGCAGCAACTGAAGATTATTGATTCTCGGGTCACGGCCAAAGTGCCACGTGTTACAAAACTACCGCCTCTAAAGGATATTGTTAAGGATACATATTGCATGGAGACTGAGCCAGAGACGGAGTTAACGACTGCACCAGTAAATGGAAAAGCCACTGCTAATAGTAAATTGCAGGGACATTATGAAGAGATTATCATTGTTTCGACTAGCTGCAATACGGACATAACGATACCACCGCATCAGGCGAGCATTGCACTCAGAGACAACAAAACAACGCCTTCATCGCGTTCATTACTCAAGTCGTCGGTGCTGCTGTACAATATCTCAAATGGCAGCGATGCAGGAAAGGATATGACAAATTCTTTAATTGCAAGCATTCAGAGCGAGGTGGTCAGGCAAACCAATTGCGTGGCGATGAGCACGACTACAGCAACAGGGACATCAACAACAACAGTAGGAGAAAAGAATATACCGCACGGCGAAGATATGGTTATCATGCATTTGGCCAAGAATCGCATTCGCAAGCGTATGGTCAGTATGGGCACTCAAACTGATCTTCAACCCGAATTTCCCTTATTGACATTGCCCACGACACGTCAGTCGCGTGAGAGGACGCGTCGTTCATATCGTAAGCGTCGCATTGATGGGTCTGTATCGAATGAATCAAGTTGCAGTTCGAACTCATCGTCGACCTCATGCAGTAGTATTGCATCATATCGTTCGCGCTCCAATTCCAACTCTACCGAGAGACTGCGACATTCGGATGCGACAGCAGCAGGTAGCAGCAGCATCGGCTGCGGAGGTTACTCTTCGCGTAGCACTCGACGTCATCGTAGCTCGGTTAGTTCTTCGTCCTACTCTGAATCGGGTAAATATGAGCGCCAACAACGGCAACGCCAACGTCGTACGAGTTATAACAAGCGTCGCTTAAAAAATTCCAATCGGGAGAATCGTTCTACCTCGGCATCAGACTACAGTGATCGTGAGCGCAGCCGTAGTCCGCTTCGACGTTCGCGTTCACGTTCTACATCAGCAACACGATATGGCAATACCAACAAGAATAGCAACAATCGCCGCGCATTTGTAGATCGTAATGTATCGCAGCCAGCTGTGGAGGAACGACGTATCGTTTATGTCGGTAGAATTGAGCAGGAGACAACCAAGGAGATTCTGCGTCGTAAATTTTTACGCTACGGCAGTATCAAAAACATAACCATACATTATAAAGAGAATGGGTAAGTTAATTCGATATACAAGAGTTACTGAGCCGTGTGATTTAATTCTGCATTTTTCTGATTATTCGCATAGCATGAAGTATGGCTTTGTGACCTTTGAATGTGCGCAGGACGCATTTACAGCCATTGATTCGAGTCCCAGGGATGAGCAAATCAACATGTACGATATCAGCTTTGGTGGCAGACGTGCATTCTGTCGCGCATCCTACGCTGATTTGGGTTAGTTGGCATTTAAATTGTGGATTAAAGATGAAAATAAACTAATTATGTTTTCCATTCTGCAGACAATGCCGGCATTAATAACTTACAGTCGTATGTGTATCCTAAAGCAGTACAGGCTGCACCAGCGCAGGAGGACTCTTTTGAGGCGCTGTTGCTGAAAGTGAAAGCAAAACTAAATGCAGGCAAACCTGCAGCCGCTGTTCAACCAACACCAGCACCGTCCAAACAGGAAGCACCAACAACAGCAGCGCCGGCAGCTGGTGCTACTGTGGATGGTAGCATGAAGAACAACAGTCAAATTTGACATCTTTGCTGTAAATTGCAAATTGATATAGTTATCTACTTCTGATTTGCCAGCATTGTTTGAGTTCACACCAAGTATAAGAAAATATAATTTAATTTAAAAATACATAGATACATATATATGTACATATGTATTGACCATGAAGTTTCTAACCGTACAAACCGAAAGCCTGATTATCATTCATCCACATTTCTTATAATTTATTAAAAATAGTTGACAATAGCATTGAAAAAGAGAAGACAACACAACCAAATCAAACACACAAACCATAGAACGAAACTCGTATACAATTCACACTGGGATAAGTCGCAAATTTGATTTAGTGCCGGGTACAGAAGAGTTTACAATCAACAGCGAATTGAAAACAAATAAGGAAATTAACAAATGAAATTGTGATAAACGCGTAATGCATACAAAGTCATTGATTGCAAGTAAGTTAGCAAAGACCACAGAAAGCAGATAATAAATATAAATAATAATGTATAAAATATGTAACAATAGAAAGCTAATTGAAGTTTAAAGAGCCATAACGTAACAACCGAAGCAGAGACCACAGATGGACAGCGAAAAAGGGGAAATATGCATGCAACAACAGATATAGGAAATATAGAAATAGTATATGATATACATTATTCTGTATAGTACTATATATACAGAGGGCAAAGGCACGCGCATGCTGCATGCGACGGTCACAAATTAAACTGTTGATAACTAAACTTTGATATTAGTTTGTAAAATGAATATTTTGTATGTACGTAATTTTAGTTTACTGGATATAATTTTTTGTATAGCATGGAACGAACCAACCAACCAATCAATCAACCCAATCAACTATCAATATTTAAGAGAGCTTCGTTCGATTGTACAACAACAAGCAGAAAACACAGAAATAACTAAAAACAATGAAAATTTCAAGAATTTAACTTGATTTGCTTTAGGGAGAGGCACGCATTGAACATGGTAGAATTGTTAACCCCTGTAAAGCTTTTATATATTTTGCGTCTTAAAATCTTAAAATCACCACTCAAATTTTCACTTAGTTATTTGCAACTCCCTGAGCAAACACAAAATTTTGTTTAGCATAAAACGAAACAAAAAAGTTAACTCTTAAAAAGATGAAAAACTATGTAATTAGCAGAAACAAATGATTGTTTTAAGTTTTTGTACTCTTCTTTTTGAATAATTAAATAAATCGCCAATTTCAGCCAATTGAAAAAAAATCCTTCGTTAAATTATTAAATATCACTTGAGAGGGTCCACTAATTTTCTGGCAACCTTTTTGTGTACACTTTATTGTCTTTAACTTGGAGCATTCAAATAATTTGAGAATTGCTGTTGAAAAATGCTTGGCACGTTTGCAAAACAGTTAGCGTGCTCTTTACGCTCTTGTGAGCCTGTTGCATAATTTTATGCAAATATAAAGTAACGCATTGTCATTCTCGTTTTGCATACCCTGTGACCATTGAAATTGCTCGGAAATGGGTATATTGTGCTTGTGCAAATATATGCAACGGGCATAAGGAGGCATGACATGCAAAGTTTATGTATATTATAGTATATTCGTAAACATAACAACAGAGAAGTCGATTCAGTCATGTCCGTCTGTTGAAACACAGACTTTAGCTATCGTACGAGCTTGTTATACAAAATTTGGTATGAAGGAGACCGTGCGCATCTAAAGTAGTTTGCAAATGGGTGAAGGGTATGTTACTGTTGGTCGCGCTCGACTGTATTTTTCGTTCCTTGTGTTTTTTCTTGATGTAATGACACCAATGCAATGCAAGTGAGGAAGTGCTCTTTGGGATGGCGAAGTTTAAATACCCTCGTTCAGCTCTTTTCATAAAAATGGTCTGTTATAATAAAATCACACTTTTCAGAGAAATTCGATAACCACTCAAAATTTAATTGAAACGCCTTAAGAAAAGTAGTGGACAAAACATATGACAGCGGCGCAAACTTATACAGTTTGATTTACGTATCTTGGACCCTGTTCAAAAAAAATAGACCGACATAGATGAATTAAAGCGGAATTCTGTTGAAAAAATGTATCTTGAGGGTATTGTGAGTAGCGATTACGCGTAGGAATAATAATTGATTGAAATTCTGAGAACTAAATCTGATTGAACTGACGACTTCAAAGTGTAGTACATGGTTTAAGCATGTAGTTAGGTATGCTAAAGTGTATCCTCTTCTTTTTCTCCTCGACTGGTCAGTTGCTTTGGGCTATTTGACGATTTGTGTGACTGTTTTCAGGTCTTATGTGAAGGCATCGTAAAAGGGCTTTCGCATGGCAAAGCAAATCGTCGAACAAGGACGCTTATACAGTAGTACTATATGGACTGTGGTTAGCAGCGCCCGAGGCGCTCTGCTTTCCTTGTCACACTTTCACCATCTTGTGTGGGCTTTAAAGAAGAGCCCACCTCAAGCAGATAATCTTAAATAGCCGTTATGTGTACTCGACAAGCACACACATAAATATGTATTTATATGAGGATACTGCTGCCATAATACGTATTTAATACGCTTCATAATGTATCTACTACGTAATACGTATTGTACTCACTCTTTGATGTTTTCAAATTTTATGCCGCGACTTGGGAGGCCGCAAGTTCTTATTTTCTGTGTCTTCTACTTGGTTGAATTTTGAAATGATTTTTTTCGTGAGCTATAAATATTTACAACCAGGTCAAATCACTCAGTATGGGGGAATGCATTAGCTACGTCAATGGCAAATTTCCTCATTAATTTCGTTAGAAAATTTCCGTTATGAAGATGAAGATAGAAGATTGTGTTGCTAGCAATAGTAGATAGAAGATTATATTTACAGCAATAATATGCGTATATAAGTGTACTTCAGATCTTTCATTCAATTTGCTGAGACAGCAATGGTAACGCGCCCTCGATGATGCGTATTCTTACTTTGGACTTGTCTCTTCCGTTTGCATTCGCATTTACATTGAGCAAGTTGTTCTCTGTCGTTGTCAGTCACAGCTAAAATCGATAAAAAATCATATTCAGTCGACCAAAAGATACATCAACAGAAAAATGGCAACTTTTCTGTGCTTGGCGCCAGTCTCAGTCTCAGTCTCTGCTACCTACCCCGCCCACCGTAGCCACAAAGACAATTTACATATTTAATTTGAACCGCCAAAGAGCTCGCAACGCAAATTATGGAATTGTCATTCATCTTTAAGTTTAACTTGAGATTATTTTACTACAAACAATGAATTCGGGAATTTATGGCTAGTTCTGTTTGTTTGCGCAGGTTAAGTATCGGTATTTACACAGTGGCTTTCAGTTTAATTAAAATTAATTTTCCTAGCATTCTTCAGCAGCTGCTAGAGCTCCCTTGGCAGTGGCATACACAGTTTGGTATTGGCAGCCATCGAAGTGCACAGTCGGAGATAAGTTCCTGTTCATCCTCTCCCATCACGTCAGACAACAGCTCTTGTTCTTGTTGTTCTTCTTCTTATGGTCGTTGTTGTTGCCGTCGCGTCTCAACCTTATTTGTGTCGCGTGTGCATATTTACGTGTCCTTTTTGTCTTATGGCACACTCAGCGAGCGACAGCGGCACAAGACCTTGGCCATAGGGTTGACTGCTAACTGAATCATTTATCGGCTTTGATTTTTCTTTTATAACAAAGTTAAGTATATAGTGCAGCACACTGCTACGAACTTCTTTAGTGAACCACTACATCTATCAATTACTGAAAGTTCTTGTTGCTTGTTGCTTTGCCTAAACCGTGGGCAAATTAAAGGCCAAGTCGCATTCATCGCATGATAATGTCGGCTCACTCATGTAAATCTTTAACTAAACTTCAAAGGCTTCGTCGTCTCCTCTGCAGCCCTGTTGCTCTGATTACCTTCAACGTTTTCGCTGAGCTCACTCACAATAAAAGAGACACAAAGTTACACATATGTATGTACTATGTATAGTACGGTTCACAAATATGCGTCACACACAGGCTAGCATATAAGTGTTACATACATACATATGTTTCTTGCTATATGCATAGTGCGATGCGAGTGCAAATAAAGAACTCAGATGGCAGAAGACTCGAGCTTAAGGCTGGCTGCGCTTCCTTCACACTGCTGTCTTTCAACAGCGGCCAATAATATGCAGAGTTTTGCCTTTATGTCCTGGCGCAGGCTCTTTCCTCTTTTCTGTCGCTCTGACTGCAGTAAGCGTTCGTGTAGCGTGTGTTATTATCGCCAGCTTTTAAGCACGCCCAGTCAACAAATGACAAAAAAACAACATAGTAAACAAAAAGTTAGTTAGGGCAAAGGCTATTTGACCTGCGAAATACGCTGGAGTCTAGTTTCACAGGCGACGTTAATAATGCTGATTGTTGGTTTTGAAAAGAGCTTTAATTAGAACTGTCGATCAATTTCAGACTTTTCTCACCCAATTTTACCAAAGGTGAATATACCTCATATACCTATCACATTCTACTTGTACACGGTATCAAAAGGTTGCTAATGATTACGATTATAACGATGATGATAATGATGATGACAGCAGATTACACAACATAACGGGTCAGGCCAAAGGCTTCGTTCATCCTTTAGTGTTCTTTCTTTTTCGGGGTGCTATTAAACAGGGCGTGTCGACCTTTACGACATTTTCTTCGATTACAACTAATGACAGCTGCTCCAATTACCAAAACAAATAACCGGCAGTCAATCGGATATACTATGTATATGTGTCGGAGCAATCGCTGGACAGCTTGCATATTGCGACAACAACAACAGCAACACGACAGATATCGCACCCTTTGCGGGTTTGCGTGTCTTTTGATAATTGTTTACGCAAAATCGCACCGCCAGCTGCCACAACTCACATGGAATGGTGTCACATTTTAATTTACAGTTACCAGTGTGGAGCCTCTTCTCCACTTCCTCTATTGCTCAAGTTTTACCCTATCTCCGTTCGCGCTGACATTTCAATTGTGAACACGATTCACAGTCGTGTAAGAATGCGCGCATGTGTTTGTGCTCCCATTGCAAAACAAGTTAATTGCATTCGCATTGTTCTCTGCCTGAATTGTTGTCGCAACTATACCAGAAATAAACAATTGAACCGCCAATTGATTCCGGCAAATTTTTTCATATTTAATTTAGCAAAAATAAAAGAAAGGTTAATTGTTTATGAATGAAATGAAATAGATGATAGTCTTTAACAATTTAAGAATACATTAAACATTTATTCCCCTCTTCGAAATGTGCAATTATACTGTAAAATTTAGTCAGCCCGAATAATTCAAGTGTGCAATAGAATTGAACTGGGAATTTTAACTGTCCTCAGTTGTGCAAATATTTTGATATTTGAATTAGCAAAAAAAGTCTTAACGCATGAACTGGGTTAGATTAATAAAAGGTTATAAATTCGATCTTATAAAATATACATGTTTGCAAAGCTAGCTGTTTTAAGTAATTTGTGCATATCATACATAAATGTGCAGCAAGGCGTGTTTGTTCAAAAAAGTATGCTATAAAAAGCTTGGTACAATTATACTGAAAATTGGTTGAATGAAACCATACAAGTTTAATTAAACAAATGCAGCTTTAAATTGTACAAAAGAACTGGTGAACTAAACACATTAAATTTACGCTTTAATAATTCAATTTATAAGGTAGACATATTTCTCAGAATTGAATTTAAAAGCGAATTGATTGAGGAGTGATGCATTATTTATTTCATCTGAAATAACAGAATTTGATACATATAAGTGAAAATATTAATCACACAATAACAAATACCATAAAGGATATAGGGGATTTGTAATATGACCCGCAGACTTGTTTGCCTGAAAAATACATATTTAATTTCATTGGGAATTTAACCCTGGGCTATGTAATATATATGAATGCATGTTTACAAAATCATATATAATTGAATTGTGTCGGCCAATTTAATGGTTGAGTGCACAATGAGGCGTATCGCATGAACAACTGGGCGTTGGTAAGAATATTTATTCGATTACAGTACGTTGAAAAATTGTACGAGTATACACGCAATTGAGAAGCACTTTTAAGAGTAATGGAAAAAGTGCATGCATTCGGAAGACCGAATAGTCATAAAAGTAACATTCAAGTGGAAGTGGAACTTCCTTTGTGGCCTAAATGGCACGAAGGTTGAGGTAAGAGTTCTGTTCGAAACAGTTAAAGTTTATTTAAGTATAAAAAGAGAACAAATTGGCATACGACTTGGCACATGCAGCAAGCATTTCTTCACAAAAGTTAGGCCCTTAAAGTGCGAAGCCGGCGAAAGGTTACACCACCTCCCCCTCTACCAACCCCTTCACTATGCTCTCCTTTTTACTGAAGCCTGTCTAAAGCCTCTCTTTGGCCGAAGAAGGCGCCTGCGCGTGCTCGGAGCACCACTCTGTCAGTCGCGCAGCGTGTGTTTTTAAATCGCTTTTCAGTTTGCTTTTAGCCATTCATCAGTTCGGTGCTCTCGCGGGAATCGCTCCGTGCTCTGTGCCGGTCATATTCCGTATTCCAAACCTATAAAAAGACGAGTGTATTCGTTGTCTGAATCGTAAGAGCGGACGTGTGTGTCTCGGTTTGCGGGCGTATGTCAGACACTGGCGCCAGCCAGCAATGTGCAAATAAATATCACTTACTCACACACACACAAACACCAATACAAATATAAACACATAGACAGGAACACTGCTCGACAGCCGCAAGGCTTAAGACATCGGCTGGCGCCGCGGAGCGTTGCATGTGGAAGTGACTTAAGCACACACACCAATGTAAGTACCCACGTGTGTCTGTGTGTGTGTGTTTATGTGTAGTATACGGAATGGCCAAAGCAAATGCTTTTGACATAAACAATGCCAATCTGCTGCGGTCTGATAAAGAGCAAATGCAGAGTGAACTGTCGAATACCTGCGCCGTCTATTTGCACCAGAATTCGAAGAAAATTGCCCCAATGTGTGTCGAGTGGGTATTGATGTTGGGTAACGCACATCTTAAAGCGCTCTGCCATGTGCCACAATTCAATTAAAGCCGATAATAGGGCACTCGGGCAAAAGTGTTGAGAACTTAGCAGCCTCCGAATTGGTGGTACGAGGGGGCACAGGGGTGTAAAGCTTTCAGTGTGCACTAATTGAATTTGGCCATGCGGAAAAGGCGCTCACAGAAATGAAATAATGATTTATGCAGATGCTGTAGGCGTGGTTGGTTGCTTAAACAAAACCAAAAAACCAGAAAGGTGACGATGCCGAAGATCACATACCCTAGTCAAGGTAAACCCACTTTCCCTGCTTCTGAACTGATTAATCGCGTTGCGTTACCATTATGCCTAACAAAGTTATATTACCCCAAAGCACGATAAACATCGGAGATATTCTTAGTTTGCCAAACTTTGCCATACACATTCAAATACATTCTGTATGCACTTATGGATGTGGGGAAAATTGAAAGACGTGAACATTAATCAAGTTGCGCACATTAAAAGTTAGTGAGTTATCAAACTCAAGTTGAGTTGCTCAACTCGTGAATGCCCTGTCGAACTGATAAATTAGTATTTCAATATACATATCTTACATTTTCTTAACATGAAATTCTTTTTCGCAGTGCAAAATTATAAAATTTGAAATGGATGAATAGTGAAATATCAATCTACCCGTTGCGTGTCACAAGAACAGGGTATGAAAAGGTTCTCCCAAACTAAGTGTACACACGTTCTTTGATTAATGGTCGCCATTAGTTTAAGCTGGCGGCAAGTTTCCACCAAAAATAAAAGTGTTGCGTGTTTTAAGGCGACGCGCTACATGCCTCGAGCATCTTTCGCCATTTCGAACAGCAAAACGGCACAAAACTCATTTCCCGTCGTCAGAGCAGGCAAATTGAATAAGGAGCACGACCGTGTTGTCCTGCCAGCCTGCCTGCGGTTTACACGTTTGGTAAACCTTAAACAGGATATTGTTTTTGCTTGGATTGTGCATAGTTGCCTTCTCTCGTCCCCGGCTCCTCCTTTCGCTATCTCTATTTCTGTATCTGGCCTCGGTCTCTGGGGGGAAATTAGCATTTAATGTAGATTTGCATGGCGTACAATTTAAAATGGTCAAATGTTGGTGGCTTTGAAGTTCTTGGCCAGCTACAAAAGCGACCTATGTTTCTGACAGTTTAATTATCATGCAAAAAAGGACTCTCTACTGCTCCGCCTCTTGCTCTTTCGGTCTATCTCTTTTTTCTCACAATAACTCGGAGCAGGATTTTAAATATTTGAGTAGCCAAACTGCAACTCTGAAAGGTTGAATGGTTATTCAGCTAAATTCAAGAGGCAAACCAACAAAGCAAAGCAAACTGAAGCCAAAAAGAAAAGGCACCTGCTAGACTTTTCCCTGTCTCTCTCACTCTCTCTCCCTCTCTCTCTCACTCTTTCCCTCTCGCTCTCTGTCCTTCCCACCTGCAGGTTAATTTTCAACACTTGCAAAAGGCAACGGGAAGCTTGACAACGCGACTTTCAATTGTTCATAGCGCGTGGGGTCAGCAGCCACTTCAAGCAGAGTAGGGGGAGGAGGAGAAGCCAGGCACGTGACCCAACTGTTGGACGTGAGAAGTCTCCAGACGTGGCCATTAAATGAAATACGAGCCTGCCACGTGGCGATCGTCTTGTGTACCTCATCTATATATGAGTATTGAATTTGATATACTTGTAATTTAATGGTGGTTCGATTTGTTGATAACGCACGTTAAAGTGCTTTCCCCTACCTCAGCCCTCCACTTTCACCACTATTCCCCTCCCTACATATATCTCGTTAATGGTCGCGAGCATGCTTTGAAAGACAAGTCAGGCAGGCAACAAGTTGACCAACAATGTGGTCAAAGTTTGCTGAAAAGTTTTTGGCAAATCCTCAGCGAGTTCACCCTAATTGTGAACGTCTTAAGTGAAAGCAGAACTGCGCCACAGCTGAGCTCAGATTTATGCCAAACTACGTTTTATTTGGCTTTAAATTTCGACTGGAACTGGCGCATGATTTGTGTTGAGTGTTTGCCACAGCTTACGGCACCCTCAAATGGCCAATCGCATTTAGTTTCGGTACAGACAAATACGTCGAAATTGAAGGGCGTCGTTGTTGGATGTGCGCCGGAATGTCAAAGTTAACTGGATGTGTATGTGCCGCTAATCGGTTTAAGCCCCGGCATTTTGGCCATTTAATTTGCATAATATGAAACCATGTCAACGACCAACGCACGGCACTGCTCTGCTTTGCACTCTTCAATCCCGCAGCTGCCCCTTCGTTCTGCACTTTTAAGGGCCCCCTCTGACATAATAATTAACTTAGCTGTCACGTACAAGGGAACGTAATGAGAACCCGACTCTATTAAGCCTTAAAGCAGCCCGACCCGAGTTCTCCAACCCTTGTTCCCATTCCGGCTATGCTGCTCATTAATATTTACAAAATATCTTCATTACGCTTAACACACTCATACACACAGGCACACACACAAAGTCACTTACACACACGTGTGCACATATGCTGGGATTAACAAAACGGGATTTTACTTGCAAATTCGCTGTGAACATTGCACATTGGAGGCTAGGAGAAACTTTAGTAGCATTTCTTTGAGATAGTGCAACTTGCTACTTCGAAGTATCTTTCGTAAGTGGCTTCTTTAAATTTTCTAAAGACTACAAATTTTCATAACTATTCACTAAGATTTGTCAGTAATTTCACCCACACAAGAAAGTGTAAAATTTCTTCTAATTAAGCGCGCTAAATAGTTAATATCTTCTAGTTTGCTCGACTAGAGACACACACACATACACATTCGGCTACTTCACACTATGCACAGCCAGCTGGTGCTGTCAGGATATTGTTGTCATTTCCCAACACTTCCACGCCTCGTCACCTACATGAGGAAGTTGCTTACAAATTCGTGCGCAATTTGTCCTTTATCAGAATGTGAAACTTTTTCGGGGGCATGTAAACAAATACACATATATGTATATGTGCTATGTATCTATCTGACTTTATCCGGAGCATGCTTTTAAAGTTGCTTATCCTTGTTGACTTTTGTGACAGGCAAACATTTCGGGATGGTCCCTCATAAGTGCTTGGGTCGTTGCAGAGCGACGAAACGTTAATCTTGTTTCTACATAGTTTGTTTACTTTCCTGACGTTGTCGTTGCCTTTGCCACTTGACTTTTGAATGCTGTCTTCTTCAAAAGAAGAAGAAATTGCAGAACAGCACAGTGTGAAAAGCAGAGAGAGAGAGAGAGAGGAAGAGTGGACGAGGTAGTTTGCATGACATCACGTTCAAGTGTTTTGTTATTTCAGTACCAACTCGCCCCGAACAGCAGCACAGACAACAAGTTTTATTGGCAACGTCCTATCGAGTCAGAAAGTGAGTGAAGGGATGGTGGGAGAAGGTAGCGAACACTCGTTCGTCATTAGAGCAATGCACACATACATTTGGACATGGATTACAAATTGGCTTGGGGCGACAATTACACACTTCATTGCCTTTGATATGGATGTGCGCAGTGCGCACTTCATTTGATTTAGAGATGATTCGTCCTGGGACTCGCAGGCATATGCATAATATGGGGAAGAGATTCGCAACTGCAGGCCTCAGGCTGTACGGCTTTAATTAGAGTCTGCGTTTACTGTCAATTGCATTTGCACTTGTTAGCACAGTTAGATTATGATTCACTGCACCAAAGTTGGGCAAAGTTTCCCACAAACTTTTGGGTAATTCACACAAAATTTGACTGCATAACTTTATTCAACTTTAAGCTTTAAATTTTCGTAAAAGATATTGGTCCAACTTAGGATGTCAGCAACTAAATACCCTTGCGGTCAGGCTTCCCAAATTTTCATATAGTTTCCAACAATTCAAAAATGCAATTTGAGTTTTCCTTTGAAATCAACAAGTGACCCGCAGACCTTCGTATCAAAACACACCAGACTCTTTGTGATTTACAGGGTGTCATGTGATTTTTTTTGTGGCTTCCCTACATGTTCTTTTGCAGTTGATGGCTTTTTTGTTGGTGTTGATTTTGGAGAAAATTGCTTTTCCGTTGGCCACTTTTTTGCGTCACCACTGGAAGGGTACACAATGAAAAAGTGCGCACTCGCTTTTGCAATTAAGCTTTCCACCTCCTCTCCCTCTTCCCATGAAGTTACATTTACCCACTCAACCATACGCCCACTCACATCCACACACACTGCCACGCCCAGAACATGCTCTGAAATGCAACAGTTTGCCACAAAAAAGAAGGAAACTTGTGTTTAATATTTGAAATTTACTAGAGTGCATTCTCCCTCACTCTGGAAGTTGCTGCCTAAAAGGGCTTATTTATTGTAGAACCAGTTATAATCCTGAAAAAGTTTTCTATTTTCCCTTTGAAAGCTTAATCCTGGGAAAGCGACCATGAGCCATAAGCAAAAATGCAGCCGCACAATCAGGACCGTGTGCATCTCATTATCGGATTTCCCAGTTATGAATGAATAACTGAATAAATTTAGACCACTCTTACTCCCGTTTTCAGTGAAGGTCGCATGCGACGTCTACAGTAATCTTAATAATGCGTGAGATGATTAATTAGCAAAGTTTTCTTCTTGAGGTCGCAGAAAATACTCGTGAAATGTTACGCTGCTAAAATTATCTTTGCAAATGTTTTAAGGCTAATTTAGACTGCTTAATGAATAATTATATATAGAATAATACACTTCTATATCTTGTTTATATTATATACACATCTATATCTTGTTTATATTGTATATAAATGTACAACTATGTATATCAGAGAAGGATGTAAATTAAATGTTTGCATCAATCCACTTTTTTAAAGATCTTTTTCGGTTCTATCTAAATTGCTACAATTAATTTTTAAGCTGGCTTGGTTCGTCCTGCTAAACCGAATCGTTTCACAGTGGTCTGAACTGAATCCCCGTTCACAATCTCCAGCTCGTTGTTGCGTGGCAATCTATCAACTCTGTGGCCAAGTAATTGTATTACGTATTTATGGCTACAACGCAGCCAAAACCTAAACCAAACACGCTAACAACAATAACAACAGCAGTAACTACCCGCTGGGCTACCGAGTTATGAAGTTCTCGCTTGAAAGCTACCCTAATAATCCTCAAATTTTGCGGTGTTTATAAACAATTTACACTTCACTTTTCAGCATCAAGTTTACCAGTTTATTTGCTGATAGTTTTCATTATTTGAATAAGCTGCCAAGAGTTGCCTCACTCAATATTCGAATTATTTTAATGAGCTCAACTACTGTAACCACATTTACAGTCAAGTATACGTACATATCCTCCTCATTATGTGGTTACAGGGTATGGTGGCAACAACATTGTTTGGCTGCTTTTCAATTATGCATGTGGCTGTGTGTGGGCTCTGCGTGTTTGCTGAACTGGCCACAGCGACTATCCCTCTATCCCGTCCATCCACTCTAAAGAGCCTATTCTGCTGCTGCATACATCATAGTGGTAAATTTTGGCATCAGCAGCCACACAAGCGATAATTGTCTTCAATGACAAGTTAGATAATAGGAGAGCCAAACCGAAGCGTCTTTGTCTTGTTGGGTGCTTAATAAATGCATTAAGGTGGCTCAAATTGAGCAACAGCATTTACTGGACGAAGGCCTTTTTAGGGATACCTCTACTCTGCGGGCTTTTGGTTCGCATTTGCTTTTATTATCAAAGTTTTTATCGCTCTTTATGGCTGTATCTCGTTTGTCTGTCTTCGTTGTTGCCATCGGTGGATTATTACTGCATATGTTTGTGTATGTCATGACATGTGTTGGCAAGATAGATACGCGGACGTACACTTCGCAACCCTCCCCTCTGTTGCTGGTGGCACAGTGCGAGGAAGATAACATAATAACAGCATGGTCATAAAAAGGTTTGTTTGGCTCCCCTACCCCGACAAACAAACTGCCACCCACAATTTATTGTCAATGGACCTGGTTCTGACATTTATGCAGCACGGAGGCGTTCACGTGACCGTTGGCAAGTTCCCTCCTCAATCCCCATTGGCAAGCCAAAAGCCCCAAATTCGGGCTACTCAACCCCCAAGTCCCAAGTGTCGCCTTTGGCGTTTCCAACAATGCTGGCCAAATTTCAATCATTTTTCGCCTGTAGTGAAGCTGCCATTTGGGCCAAAGTGCTGCAATATGTGAAAATGCTCTCGGGACGAAGAGTTCTCACCAAACGAGTATATCCCACTGTTAAAATTCCTGTATAATAGTCAAACGCCTCAGACGAGTCAACTACAGGGGTCGGCATCTCACGGATATTAAAAAATGTATAAAAGAAATCTCCGGATCTAAGCTCAAATGAGTCTTATAAATTGTAATGTATCTTCAAGATACAAATTTATCAGAAAATTACCGGGCTTCAGTACAATAGTATGTTACAGCTACAAAAGTTTTACAAGATAAAAATGTTACAGGTAGATTTCATCATCAAAGTATCCCGTAAATAGAAGAGTATTTTATGGGCTCTAAAGTATCTCTGTAGTGCCTTTGGAACAGTTTGGAAATCATTATATGTACCTAAAGTGATATTCCACTCATTTAACTTTTGCTGCCTAAAACATTGTTTATCTTATGTGTATATAATCCTTCATTTAATAAATAATGATATTCGAACCAAGCTTTTGTAGCAGTATATAATTGTATTTTATTATCTTGCATTCTCATAACCTTGGTTTGTGCAAAAAAAATGCGGCTGTATTAAATTTTAATGTAATTAAAACCATTTAACGTGATTGGTGATTGTGAATAATTGAAGTATGTGGAAGCCGCTGTTAAGTGGAAATTGTTGCCATAAATATGTGAAAAACCGGTAAAACTTTCTCATCCTCACACGAACCACGGATAAAAGTTTCAGTAAAAATGCCAGAGAATAAGCAAAAATCGCAGAGATAGCTTCATGCAAATTGCATTGCAGCGTAGAAAAGCCGAAGAACTGAAGAATTTTCAGGGGAAATGTTCGTGTTCCGCTGAGTTGTTTGCTTAAACTGCAAGTGCACTTTGCAGCTCAGCAGTTTCCGCCATTTTAGCCGTTGCTCGACAACAAGAATCGAGCTTATGCATATATAACGAGCCTCGAACAAGAAGCAAATGAAATGTTAAGCACAATTTTGTTGAACTTGGAAGTAGGCAGACAACGTAGGTGGGGGAAGCAAGCAGAGGAGAATGAGGGGAAGGCAAGTCGGGCTGGTGTCATCATTGAAACTGACGGGCCACTTAGCATCAGGCAATTGATTGGGAGGCTCCTGTAGTTAATAAAATAATAGGATACGTATGATGCGACAGACGACACTGGGTGCCTGCTCTGAGGTTCTGATTAATGCAGTGCAATTAACTTAACGCCATCTCATTTAACACTTGAAAGCAATTACACAATCTGTCAGGAGTTGCACCGATGTCGATGTTGATGTCGCGTATCGTGTAAATTTCACTTTCCGCCCGATTTCTGAATTAATTTCGCATTTTATAGCGCGATTTTCCCTTTTCAACAAAGCAATTATTTATACAAAAGGTATACACTGTTCTCACTCGCATTATCAATGCCAGGTGAAATGAGCAGCAGAGCTCACTGACAGAGAGAGTGCACGGCTGGTAAATACCCTGCAATCAAAACGATATATTCGAGCATATTTACTTAAGGCTAATATATGCAAAAATAACAATAAAATATGTATTCATATTCCATATAGATACATATGTATACACTCATATGCTTGAAAATATGTAAATATTTCATTGGCGCCATGGCAACCTTTTTCTGCTCGAAACAAACTTTTGCATACAAATTAGCATACATACTTTTTGCCGTTTGCCTGGGTGCAGGGTATAAAAAGTATCCAACAAAATTTTATAACTTTTAATTAGTCTGATAAAAAAGGAAAAAAGTTATGTGTGGATTCGCATTTGCGAGTGTGTTCGTGTAAGTGTATATGTTTGAACAGCGTCTCACAACAGGCAATAAATGTATTTCACTGTCACGTCACGAATGTTTTATGTATTCCCACCAGCAGTTTTGGTTGTCTCGCTTGTGCTCTGCGCTGTCAGTCACGCCGCATTTCCCTCAAATCTGCTTATAACTTTACAGAAAAGACCGTTTTAAAATGCCAGCCTTTTTTGAAATTTAATAAAAAAACTAAGTTTGTTCTATATGTAAAAAAAAACGTAAGTCCCACTTGAAAATTATGTTTAAAATTAATTTTATTTCAAAGTCTAAAATTTCAAAAAATTATCAGTGAAAGAGTTTTCCAACTTTTAATCTAGCACTTGTTCGTCTGCTACTCGGCAGCACTTTGGACTTATTTGCTTACATATACGTACATTGTACATACATATACGATTGTACGTGTGATGTTTCACACATGCACACTCACCCCATACAGATCTTTTTGCTCCAATTGTCTGCTTAATTGGATTCGCATTCTGTTCCCAAAAAGAGTTTCGATAAATGTTAAGCTTTTATACGGTTCGTATACAAAACGTGTACGAAACTTTTGACGATATTGAAAAGAATCGCTTGGTAGAAACAATTCGACAATGAACACTTTGGAGCAGTTTAATTTTTTATTCAATGTTCCAGTCTGACAGCCGGGTTCGGGTTTTATTTGATTGCCTTTTTTGGAGAGAAATGTTTGTCTCAGCTGCGTTAACTGAAGTTGATTTGTGCGAAAGAACTGAAGAAGAGTTTTCTCTCTCTCTCTTTTATTCTCCTGCCTCACGTCAGCAGTTTTTGTTTTTGCATGAACCACAAACTAAAAAAAAATGATGTAGACTGAACGTAACCTGAATAACCGAACTCGCTTGAGGTAGTTGCTGCATTTGCAGCAGCTACACCTGAAAACTTTTGCCAGCCAATTTTAAATCAACATGAAACCTAATTGGGTTTGTCTGCTGCGGATGAAAATTTTCTTGCCATCCTCTTTTGCGGAAACCATTTTCACTGCGCTGAGAAGTATGCAATACTATTGAGTAAACAAACAAATTGACTGCAAGATGCTATCAACTCAGGTGGGCGTTATTGATTTCAGCTTTTATGTGCTTATGAAATTGGTTTTTACGCTTAACATAAATTTAAATAAAAAGCAGGTTATGTATTTTAAGAACATTTGGTTCCTGACTTAGCACTCCGTACTGCAGTAGGCAACAATTTGAAAGCGCATTTTAGTCAGCCACAAGATTGGCTGAAGAGGAGAATAAAAAATCTCAATTAATTCAAAATTAAAAGGCAACAGTTTTAGCTAGAAATCCAGCTGTAAGGGATTATCCTGTCAGGATTAAGACAAATTTTTAAAATAAAATTAAATGTTTCGTTCTCTTCTTTTTGGTCGTCTATTCGGGTCAGTTTTTCTTGGAAACACAGACACACACCATTGCGACTATGCCACTGACTATGTTCTGCGAGAGACGTTGAGACAAAAGAGCCAACGACAACGACCTAAATCAGCTTCACACACAGCGAATATACCAAACAGCCGACACATATTACACACTTTAAAGTAAAGATCTTGTTACAATTTTTTTAATTATTTAAAAGCAGTCAAATACTTGTCAATTTATAATTCATTAATACAAATGATATGAAGATTATGATCATGAACTCGTCTTTTCTAACCTTTGAAAGTACTCTCAGTCTAGGGTATACAAGATTACGGTAAAGAGACCAATTTACAGAAGGAAGACAAAGACGGAAGACGGCCACTTGGACGGCTAAGAGATGGCGCTTTATGGTTTTTGTTGACACATTCACACATAGGCACGCACACATTCATACGCAGACACACAGACACAGACAGGCGTACACACGTAGAGACACGCACTCGTAGACACTGGCAGAGAGGTCGTAAGCGTCTTTAACCGCATTGGATTATTGGGTTTTCTGTGCATCAGGGCACCGCTTTGACTTTCACTGAATTTAAATTGTGTTTTTAAGCAAACGAGCCCCTCTTTTTAGGGGCTGCTTTCGATTGTCTACAGCTTTTTGTCGCTCTCTTTCCTCGCAGGCATTATCAACAACATAAACAATGAAATTGTGTAAACAATGCGAGCTGCGCACAAAAGTATGCTGTAGAATAAAGGGAAACTGTGCAACAAACAAAATAAAAAGCGAAATTAAAAGCACTTTAGATTAGGATGAGAACATCAGGCTGAACGCAGGTGTCATGAGATCACATTTCGAGACATAGAAGTGTTTCAAACGTAAATAGAGCTTAACATAGCTTAACTAAGCCATGGAGGCGCCCAAATGTACAGAAAACATCGTATATCCATGATGTTCTCCTTTAAGGTATATGTGTGGACCCATGTGCTGCTCCTCATAAGCGTAATCCAGCTACAAAATGTGTCGTAAAATGTGTAAGCAATCAATTTACGTTTAAGTTTAGCCCAAGCAAACGTGTATGTTCGCCGCTAACCACGGTCATTATAATAATAATAATAATCATAATAAGATAATCATGATAATAAAGCATAGCCAGGCAGACAAACAGGCAGGCGACTTGGCTAATTGGCACTCATTCATAACGCGCGGATTTCAACTAAGTTCGCTCATCACCAGCAGTCAGAAGAGCCGCACTCTCTTTCTCACCCTCTCTTAAAAGCTATGAGTCTGCGTGCAATGCTAGAACAGGCGCTTTCCGTGGTCTGGCAACGCCGTCGGTAACAATAACAAACAACTCTCGCAGCGAACAACTGTTGTTAGTCGATTCAGTTGAGTCTCGGCTGTGCTAGCGGGCGGTTCTTACTTGAGTGTAAAGTCATACTTAACGCGTGTTCAAACAGATTTACGTGATTTTGGGTACAAAGTGAACCGTAGTTAACCGTAATAACGGTTCCTGTTGTGTATGTTTGTGCGTGCGTGTATTTCTTATCTTCCCCTAATCGCGTGACTTTTGCCGGCACATGCCAAAGCAGTTGAAGTTGAGCTCATGCCAAAATACTGAAATAGTCCGAATATTTATGAATATTCCGCAGGATTCGCCAACATGCAACAACCTCGTCAAGCTGGAGAATTATGCTTGTGTTCTACACAAAAAACGGTTGGTAATACTGGAAGAGTGCAATTTGAATAACTTAACTTCGTGCAATTTGGTTCCCCAATGTTAATATGCATATGAAAATAAACATACGTATGCACCCATATATGACCGGAAAGACTTGGAACAACGGGAGCGATGGCAATCAATAAATTCCAAAGGCAAGTCCCACAACCACAACGCACCCAAGATGAAACATTTATCCAACTTATAACGAAGCACAAGAATTTTATGAGGCGTGCGTCCCTTTCTCGTACTCCAAATATTTCAAAGTGCGATGCTGACTTAAACAAATTTTTGCGTGATTTCATACCAACAATAATACTTATACTCGTTCATATAAATGGAAATGTGCGTTTTTCTTCTTCTTTTCCTTGTTTCGTGTGTGTGTATGAGGTGTGTATTTGTGTAAGTTATTTTTGTAAACGCAGAACATGTCAATGAACCCACTGCCGTTTTTGGAGCTCTCTTTCTGCCATTGTTATCGACTCGCCTTCTCCAGGGGTTGCTTGGTTCCTTCAACCAGGGTTGCTATTCTAATCTTTGTTGTGAATGTGATATTTGCCTCAGTGACATGTGTCCAATTGAACATCCTCTTTGCCTCCCACTAATGTTGGCCCTCCGATCTATCTATGCTAATTTCGATGTGGGCACGTCAACACAATATGAAGCAACACGAGTAGGTTGTTGTTGATTCTTAGCTGATACATTTGTGATTGAAGACGAAGACGAAGACTCAAGAGTCCATTCACACATCTAAATTCAATATGCTTGTCGAAAAATGATGAGAATGCAAAGCTCCTGCGAGCACATAATTAATTTTGGCTCTTCAAGTCGAGGATGATGATGTCACAGTCAGTTGCCAGGGTCCAAGATTGAATGTCGTTGTGGGCTGGGTAAAACGGATGGAAGGTAACTCATGTATACAATTTCCAATAAATTTGTTAGCAAAGTTTGTATCTTATATGTAGTTTACCCTTTATTAAAATCGTCTAAATAGATTACTTGATTGTGATATGATGGTGATATTTATCTTGATAGCTTTAATATCGTAAGCTCATTTTGAAAGTTGGTAGTTCTTAAAGAGTAAACAGCTGCTTTATACATACTATGTATATTGTCGACTTGCACTTAAAACTTTGTCATAAACCGTCCAATTTTTTTGGAATCTGATTGGGTTCCTTTATGACTCGTTTATTGAATCTACTTTAAATTAACTGAATATTATATTATAATGTATTGATATATGTATATTTAGAATTATTAACTTCAAAGTGATCAGTATTGGATAAAACACTTTTGATGCAGAGAATTTGTTTATTTTAATATTTATCTGAGATTGAATGCTTAATAATCCTCTTAAGCTGATACGCTGATAAACCGCTTAAATATTATACTGATAGTGATAATTTCTCTTAAATATTAACTTATACTAGACAAAAAATAGCCGGAAAATCCAAAGCGCTTTCATAGGCCACTAATTTGTGGGTTGCGTTTCGCCACATTTCATTTGTTTGTCGGCATGGATTGATGTGCGTGTTGAGCGTACATTAATCCCGGCCAAGGCATTCTGCAGAAATATCCATATGCCATAATACTTGTTTTCAAATACGAGTGCTTACGTCTTTTATATGTGCGTACGTATACACATAGTATATGTATATGTTAGTGTAGGACATCTTATGGTGCATGTCAACGAGAGCATCAGGAAAACCGACAACAATAATGCGAATACCACTTATTTTTTTGGGGCCGCACCATAAACAGAAACTGTCATAAAACGTAGCCGTTTACGAGCGCATTATGGACTTTCCGCCGCGCTGTCAGAGATGGCTTAAATGTGTTGGAAAGCGTCAAAGCTTTCGTGCTTGGACAAGCAGTACATCAATAAGTTATGAATAAGAAATGGCCTTTTAGTATTGACGGTAAAAATAAATAAAAATAATATAACGAATGTGCCAAAATAATTTCTAAAACACGGTTATATATGTATGTTCCATATCAACTCTGGTTATTTCACAATGTAATTTCTTAACTGTTATCGACTTGAAGTTATTACATATTTCTGGAATTTATATTGTGTGCCATAAGATTAATTTGAAAGATAAAATATTCATTTAGGTAGCGTTGAAATAGCAAGCAATCTTTATGAGAAATCACCTCTCAGTAGCCCTCAGGATTCAACTCAAATTAACATAACATAAAATAAGATATTCATGATAATCAAGTGTACACAGCAGCTTTTACTTAAAGATTCATGACATAGTTGGCTTTAGTTTAATTTAGTTTCTCTTACCTTTGCGGTAAATGAATTCCCAGTACTGAAGAGAAGTGTATTAATGATGAATGCATTCAATATGTACGATAGTTTATTGCCTTGCTCACAATTTATGCCAGATATATTCATTAGAGGCTTCCCCAATGGAAATGTCGAACTGTCGACGCCGTCGTCGAGTCAAATGCAAATTTTCGATGGTGATTTGCTGCCTTTTGCACCCTTGTTTCCTGAAATAAAGGGTTCGGTTACGCCTCGTTGGCTTCGACTTTACTGGCAGCTGCCTCCAGTTGGCGCCCGACACCCCATTTAATTAGTTTTTCCGGTGGAGAGCAACAGATTTTTGTACCATGGCGTTAAATAAATATGGACAGAGAAAAAAAAGTTACCAAGCCGCCATTAATTAAGACCCGCTTTTAATTTGAACAGGCCGAACGATAAAAGGCCAAAGCCAGAGGGTGAAAGGAAAATAGACCGTAAGGAAGAGCGAGAAGTCGACCAAGAATTGTGCCGTCATTTTGATTGATGTGCTGTCATTTGTTGGGATACTAAATGGTCGATTCACTCTCATTTCTGGTCTTTCTTCTGTTTGTTGTTTGTATTTACAATTCATTTTATCGGGACTACGTAATCGTTGATTAATGAACCATTACTTATTGATATCGTGTGGTAACCGCAGAGTATTTGTTCCATACTGCAGAGTAAATACTAGGGGATTGATAAATCATTACTTAAGTCATATGCTCAAGAGATAAGTACTTCGCAAAATACTTCCCTGCACTAATTTCTGAGCATAACATTGTTCGGAATCCGAACCTCGGATGTTTGGTTACCATCCGCTCAGTAAGTGACCCAATTTGGGGGTCTCCAAATCAGGCAAATGTTAATTATGTAAAATCAATAGACCGACCGCAGAGATAGGCGGCGGCTTAGACAAACAAAGGCCCGAAAAGGCTTACTTATACATCGGATGGGCCATTTTCAAATTGGAGACCATTCCATCCATTGATTTTCGCAAGGCACTGTAGCGTAAAACATGTAGGCGAATGAAATGTGGGGCTTGCTTAAAGTTAGTCGCTTGAAACTTCACTTTAATCCTGTGCGAGTCAAAGTCTAGTCGTGACGGAAATACATATATTTTCACTTGAGCACGAGTAAAAATTCCACACGCTGCGCAGGTGAAACTAAAATAACAGCTTACAAGACTAAAAGATACCCTACATCATAATAATGTCACACTCGAGAAAGTACTTTGATGCAAACAGGTATAAGCAGACATGACCAACAGAGTTGTTCATTATACGCTATAGTACTTTTGTATAAATGTTATACACCCCTTTTTTTGAAAGGGTAAAGTGTATAGCAAATATAAGAAATACCTTGAATTTGGGGAATGGAGCAAAATGAAATGTGTTTCGAGCGGCTAAAAGCATCACACGGCATCATCCTCACAGAAAAGGCCAACGGGGAGCAGCTTCAGCCAGAGGTGGAGTGTAGCGCGGCCAACGGACCGACACAAGACTCGAGCTAAATTCCTTTCACTTTGCTTTTGTAGTTCATACACATGTAAGTGTGTGTCTGTATATGTATGTGTGCTTGTGCGTTTCATGCAAACGAAATCAGTTTTATGTTTCGCTGAATGCATAAATTCGCTTTATGAGTCCTGAAGGAGATTATTTCCAGGTTCACACCTGTGCGTTCAACTCAAAAATTTGAAACATGCGCGCAAAAGGATTTGCATGTCGCTCATTGCTATAGATGTGCTTTACGTACGTACGCATAAAAAACCAGATATCAGCTATAAATATAAATAGGGCAAGGTAAGATACCTTTGAGCAACTTTAAGCTTCACTATGTCCATTTGCTTTTACAGCACGCAAATGACGTCCCGACTTGGTCATCATCTTGTAGCGACTCTTTACTTTTTTATCTTAAATATCGTGAATGCGAACTACAACTTGTTACGCTGTCGCAGCTGGCAGGACATGCTCCAGTTACGATTGCGGCTACCGTGGTAACAGTCATGAAAACATCCGTCCCCCGGCGAAAAAGCCGCGGTTGCCGCAATCCACCGTGAAGTTTCATGAAAACTGCAACTCACGTAACTCAATAAAAGATGTGTAATTTAAATAATACAAGTCCGCCACAGAGCAAACACTGAGCACCACAACAAGTCACCTAGGCACCAAGCCACCAAGTCACTAAGTCAACGAGCCACCAATCAAAACGTACCCACTGACTCGTAGTCGCAGCTTCGCCAGTTAACATCTCAAGGTGACACTTGGCCCAGAAGCAGCACTGCCTGAAGCAATCACATTAGGCAGACGCTACTGTGGGTTCCTCTTGCTCCCTCTTTCCCCTTTCCTACCACTCCTCTGTTGCCTGTTGTTCCCCCTATTCTTGTTTCCTTGTTGCGTCTGCTGTCCGTCCACGGGTGTTACTTAGTTGCTTTCATAAAATATTTAAATGCAAAAAATGAACAGCAACACAGACGAAACTGTGCTCATAAGACTCGTCCAGTTGTTTTTGTGTGTGTGTTCTATCTGTGTATTTGTCTGTAGTGCCCTAATGAAACAACTGAAACTCCACAGCTGCCACTGGACATTTTACTTCCGCGCCATTTTGTCGCCTAAGTCGCCTCCCCTGAGATGCTTTTTGCTAATGTTCATTTTCTTATTTGTTGCTTGTGCATTTAAATTTAATTAAAGCTCAAATTTCGAAACTTTAAAGTAAGTTTTAGTACAAAAAATATGAAGAAAATATGAGTTACGAAACTGTCGCAGATGCGATGAGTAAATTATTTAGGGATTTAATATAATTAAATGAATTGAATACCACAATCGACTCAAAAACTGTTTATGTTTGATAAGAAGACGAACAACTCTACAAATAGGACTGTAAACTTACAAAATTGTATTCAAAAGTATAGAAAGCTTTCATGCTAAGTTTAAGGAGAATCCATTGTTTGACTTTGATGACAACTTAAATTTTTGTTGGTACTCTTCTAAAATGTTATTTATTTGACTACAAACTTTCTTCGATATTAAACTCGGTCATAAAGGAAAGTATATTCGTTCGTGTGCCACAAAATTTGTAAACAAATTTTCTCTTTATTTCTGCAATAAAATTTATAAGCAACTTAAAATCAATAAAGAGAACGCTTTATTAAAAATAATAAAATCAAGAAAGAATGGTTACTTTCGACATGCCGAAGTTCTTATACCCTTGCAGCACATATTTTCGCTATAGTTTCTGTACTATTATTTGGAATTCTAATTAAAAATTACATTTTTTGGTCGCTTCTCAGAATCTTTCATTCCGCACTTTTGTAACTTACGTGTATACGCAGATTTGTTATGCCCTCTCATTATGGAAATAAGAAAGAGCAAAAATTTAAAAAAAATAAAAAAAAATCGATGAAAAAATTAAAGCGAAATCAAAGAGCTATTACCGTAGAAAATACAACAATATTTCAGTAACTGTAATCATAAACCGTCACATATAAATATAGAGTGTGTTTGTATATACACAAATGAACGTTGTGTATACATGAAGGTATATCTGAGTGTTCGTTGTCGTGCTCGTCTGTGTAGCACGACGTCAGAAACAGATTGTCAAGGTATGACCGTAAAAATTGATATGTTTGCAATAATAAAAAAAATTGTTATTGGGGGAAGTTAGGGCGCAAGTTGCCGATGGAAACTGTTGGGTACTCACCGAGGGCCATCAATAGGTGGCAATAGCTGGTTGGAGGGGCTTTGATGGATAGCCGAAAGGGGGGTGGTTCTACCGAGTGCACCAACCTATTTAAAAAGCCGAGCCTGACAAACTTGTTTCCATCAATCATAGAAAGGAATTGCGGAAGGTTTTGTGGCTGCTTTTGACAGTGATGGAAAATACGAGACAAACTGAAAACTAACTTCAGTTTTCATTCATTCAATCAAAAATATCAAAACACTTGTTAGGGGTTTCGAGGATTGATTGAGCTTGAGTTAACAATTTTTCAATTGAGTAAATTGTTTAAACTTGGCATAAAATTGTATATTCCCAAGAGAATGTTAAGAACGCAATTATTTGGCATTTTTCATGCTGTTGCTATTGATTGTACATTTTTGATTGGCATTTTTCATGCTGTTGCTATTGATTGTACGTGTATCAGGGCTTACAATACCTTTATGAAACGGAATACAGAGCCCATGCACCAAACAAAACAAAAGAACAATAAATAAACTATATAAACTCGCGTGTCAGAGATTTCTTGTTGCTGTTGCTGTCGTTGTCGTTGAAGTTATTTTTGTTCTTGCTAGCGTTTCCATTTCTCCAACAAACTGACGGCCATTCGTATATTCCCGAAAGACATCAACAGAGCGCATATATTGCGTCGTCGATCTGTGTGGCCCATTGAGCCGAGTTCCAACAGTTCCGAGTGAAATTGCTTCTCCCAGCGACTATCGTTGGAAGACATAAAGTCCAATAGATTCAGCGAACTAGTAGTAGTAGGAAGAGTAGGAATCTTGTCGCTTTCGTACTGTGTCATACTTTTTATACCTTCATGAAGGCGAATCCTTAGCTCACGATGTGCATTGTCAGCCATCTCGTCAAGAGTTTGAACCTGCTGCAGCGCCGTATTAAGGTTTCCATTTTGCAGGAGTTGCATAATGTGATCGAATTTCTGTTTCATGTCGGTCACCATGCGATCTGCACTACGTGAAAATAAATCGGCAAAATTACGCTGACGCCAGGGATTTGGCAGTGGCAAACGATTTTCTCGACCACGCTGTGGATTCTCGGTGACCGGATAATCCGAGCCAAAGCCTTCCCGCCTCTGGAAAGTCATAGCGATATTGTCTTCGTGTACCTTGCGCAAATGATAGCTGAACCGGCCCAACACTTCATAGCTCCCCGGAACCAGCTCCATGCGCATTATGCGTATGTCACGCCTGCGACCCAATTCCTCATTTCTAGCTGGATTGAATATGGTGCCAAAGAACTCCTGTATATTAGTATCGCTGCCTAAAAAATGGCGAAATGATGCATTCTCATTGATTAGCACCTTGACAAGTGGATCTGACTGCAGCATATCGCGCAATGTGTCTGGATTTTCCAGCAGCGGCTTGAACATATCTGAATTCTTTGGAATGAATTTGTGATATTGTTGTTTGGTCAACAACAAGTTGCTAGTTCCCAGCTTCTCCGATCTCGACGACTCCGAATCATTTGCTAGCTTTGTGCTGGCTGTGCGTGGCTCGCGAAAAATCACATACACTGTGACACCGGAGGTGATGCCATGGCTATCAATGGTGCCCACATCACGGAGCACCTGCCCGCCAAAGACCAGGACAATAATATTGATTGCTTGCTCGAATCGCACAGCAACTAAGGCGCGTAAATTGCATATGAGCTCGTTCTGGCGCAGCGATACGATGGCCGAATTGACGCCGGACTTAGCCGTTATATCGATATTTTTTACACACATTGCCATTATTGGTTGAGATCCAGTTCAGCCACTTATCGATAGATTTGAATGTAATGTGTATAGCAGTAAAAATATTGGATTTATGAATCGGTGTGGCAACTTATTTTGCCAGAGGGGTGTACTGCTCACCCTCAAATAAAGAAAGGCTTGCTGGGTCGGCCTTCTTGTTAGTTTAAAACATAAACAGTCGTCGCTTTCGTATTCCAAATATATGTATGTGAGAGGTATAACTAGGTTTTACCAAAATATATTTCTTGGGATATTTATCATAAAATACATTCTCTCTCTTTATACAGTTTAATGTTTTTTTCGTTTATTTCGAAATCAAGCATTATCTTTAATTATACGACTCTTTCAGGTGCTGAGACATGCGCTATCATAACTACAACAACAACGAGCGGTGTTACAATAAACAAGAGAAAAAGCAAGAGGCTGAGCAGAGCGGGTAGAAAGCAAAACGTCAATCAAGCTTCTCAGCCTGGGTCAAAACACGACAGCAAATCAATTGAATTCAATCAAATTGCCACCAACAAGGCAAGGAAGGAACGAGGCCAGGAGACAGTCAACGACAACAAGCACTACAACAACAGCAACGACAACAACAGAGATAGCAGTAAATAGCCAATAAAGTCACCCACAAAAGTCGGCGCCTTAATGTAGCAACAAAATGGGCGCCAACTCGTCGAGCAGATCCGACACAAGTCTGCTTCAGGATGATGACGGTGAGTGTTACAAAACGACTCGGACATGAGAGTAAGACAAGTCGGTACCAGTAGGTCTTGGAATATAAATTTAAAATAGTATGTAAGCCTGCTTTAAAAAATAAAAAAACAAAAAACAACAAAACGAAAGAGTTACACATGGAGCGTCTTGATGAGCTGAGCCTGCTGGAAATACTGAGCTATCTGGAGCTAGCCGATCAGCTATCGCTGTTGCAATGTGACGAACGCTGTTACCGATTGCTTAGCAGCCTTTGGCGACGTCGTGTAACCAAGATCGATTTAAATTTGCTCCAGACACCGTTGAGTGCGGATATCTTTGAGTTTCTGCTAGTCAACACACATCGCAAGTTGGTCAGCATCCGCCTTCACTATCTGGACAGATGTCAATTCGACGTTCTCGTCAATTTTCGTTTTCCTCAGCTACAGATGCTCCATGTTGATGCTCTGCCACCATTTGTCATCTGCCGGCAGCGGCAAGAACAATTGAGGCAAGTTTTCATCACCAAAGAACAGCACGAGGATCTAGTTCCTCCGACAGGAATATATCAGCAAACACAGCTATTGGTGAAATCTGCAAATCAGAGAATTTAATTTAGAAGAATTTATTTTATACACCAAGAAAAATATAGATTTTTATTCATGCTTGCATTTTTCAGTCAACTTTGATCATTTTCAAATACTACGCGCCATTGGCAAGGGAAGCTTCGGCAAGGTAAGCGACTGTTAACGGCTTGACGCAATTGTGTTTCCATCGTGTTAGTGTATTCCCTCGTTTCCGACAGGTTTGCATTGTACAGAAGCGTGATAGCGGTACTCTCTATGCCATGAAATATGTCAGTCGCTCGGTGTGCGAATCTCGCGGCGCTTTGGGTGGTGTGATCAAGGAGGTGGAACTTCTGTCCTCGCTGGAGCATCCATTTCTTGTCAATTTATGGTTCTCATTTCAGGGTGAGTGTACGCACATACGCACTCGCGCGGACCTTCACATTCGTACGCACTTATGTGTCGCACACATACGTATGCAAATGTCGGCGGCGGAGCTACCTGTGCTTGAGGTGGGAGCCACCGCAGCTGATTGGCAATCAAAATGCAAATGAACTATGTGCATTTCTTTTGATGTCAGACCATTCACTTGTGCTTCCTCCCTATTTGGTTCGCTCTTCTACTTCTCTCATTCTTCGTCCTTTTATCTGTTTACTCTCACCTTTCGCAGATGAGGAAGATTTATTCATGGTGTGCGACCTGTTGACGGGCGGTGATTTAAGATACCATTTACAGAACCGAGTGAGTGTCTTTTTTTGTGATTCTTGTTAATATTATTTGTTATTTCTGCTGCACAAATCGGGATAAGTCTTGCATTACTCCTTACGTTCTTTCTCTATCTCTGTCTGCAGGTGGAGTTCTCAGAGAAGAGTGTGGCCTTATTAGTGTGCGAGCTGGGCAGCGCCTTGGAGTATCTGCAGACACAGCGTGTGATCCACAGAGACATTAAGCCCGATAATATTCTATTGGACGATGCCGGTAAGTAAACACCATTCACACAGAAATAAACATAAACAAACTTGAGTGCCAACTTCACGCCAAACTTGGTAAAACAGGCGTCCATAATTCATTATAATATACACCCCACACCGTTGTTAAATATGTATTGATTTCCATGGGGCCGGTAAAGAAAACTTTCGACCCAGGTGAATACCGCAGTGTAAACACAAATTATTCATACTCATATGAATGGTTCTCCTCCTCGCCTCATGATTTGCTACCTTCCAGGCACAAGTGAAACCGACTTGCTTGCGTTGTATGTACATCGACTTGTGTAGCCGAGTTGACTGGGTTATTATCACTAAAGAGGAATAACAATAACGGATAGATTTTAAGTAGACAAACAGACGATTATATAAAATTAGCAATATAAATCAACGTTAAGTGGCAATCAGTTTACTAAAAGAAACACGCAAATAAACCGCATTTATTTAAAAATTATTCTTAACACATTTTATGTAAGCATATGAATAATAATAATTTCAATAATTCGGCGTGGAGCAAATTGGATTATGGTCAACACAAACAAATAGAAATTGTAATTAAAATTAAAAACTCTACGCTTTTATGATACGCCTAAGGGGAAAACCCATTATAAATATTTTATTTCGCCATTTTAATATGGTCCAAATGCAGTTATTAAGTTTCCCAAGCAAATATGAATATCATGAAATAAAATAATTATTGGATGAAAAGTCAGTGGGCATTATTTTGGAAAAAGCAAACCCATGAGGCTGACCACATATAAATAAGAGCACACATTCATGTACACATTGACTCACTAATGAAAACAGACAGCAACTGCATGGGTGAATGGAATCCAATTAAGTGCTTTTCATTTCAGGACATGCTCATTTGACTGATTTTAACATTGCAACGAGGTTGCAGAAGGACTCGCTGGCGTGCAGCATGTCGGGAACGAAACCGTATATGGCCCCTGAAGTGTTTATGTGCGCTTTGGAAGAAGTTGGTAAGTGGAAATTATCGCAAACGGTGCAAGGGCTCCTCTTGCACCCGGCAAATCAAATTATGGCAGGAACTGCCGGAGGAAGCGGTCGAAAATAAAATGTAATTGAATGTGTCCGGTCTCTTGGAATTGGAATTTTTAGCAGGTTACAGCTATCCGGTTGACTGGTGGTCCCTTGGTGTTGTAGCCTACGAAATGAGGTCCAATAACCGCCCATTTGTGCTGCACTCCCATACGCCGCTGGTTGAAATAAAGAACGTGCTCAACACCTCTGTACATTATCCGCATTACTGGAGTCATGACTTTATTGATCTGCTACAGAAGGTGCGTGTACATTTTTCCTAATCACTGTTTTTCCTAAAATAAAATCACTTCCCCGTCCTCCTTCACAGTTGCTTTGCGTCCATCCTGGAGCACGAATAAGCACACAACAAGAGCTGCATCAGACGCCACTGCTGCGGCCTATGGACTTTCAAACGGTGCTAGAAAAGAAAATCAAGCCCATTTTTAAGCCACCCGAGGATCATCTGAACTGTGATCCCTGCCTAGAGCTGGAGGAGATGATCGTTGAAACGCGCCCATTACATAAAAAAAAGAAGCGTCTGGCCAAACAGCGTTCGGCGCAACGGGACAGTGACCCCGAGACTACGCTTATCAAAGAGTTCATTGTGTACAATCGCTTCAAAGAGCTCAAGCGCAAAGCCATGGAGAAAAAAGAGAGCGACTGGCAGCGTGAACTGGAACTGGCCATGGCCAATTCGATAGTGAATAGTCTGGCGCCTATTCAGGAGAAGCCTACTACGTCATTGGCCACAATAGACACGGCCACAGCGACCGCCCTGAACGCATGTGTCAGATGTACTACAACAAACGCACAAAAAAAACAACAGCCAAAAGATAGTGATAGTATTGAATTTATAGATCGCACACCATCTCCGCAGGCTGCTGTTGTTGTTACGCCGACACCCCGAAGATTCTGTTGCAAAGCGACGAGCACAGCGAGAGAATAAACAAAGATTTCATTTAGATAACACAGTGCACAACTATGTTTGAGAGGAAGTTTATACAAAATACCAATATTCCATAGGTTTCACAAACACTCGCACACACATTCAAAACAAAGATGACTTATTTAAATAACTATTACATAGATAGCGAAAAATTACATTAACTTTCGAGCTACTGGAACGTTCTACAAGGATGAAAATAAAATATTTTTCGAACCAAAATGTATAATTGAATGTGAAACTTTATAAACCAACCAAGAAGTACCACGCTGAATCGCACATTTACATATATGTATATATAGAGTATTATTTTATAACTACCGGGCTAAAATCGTGTCCGTTTCAAACTGTACATATACACTAAATTGTATGTATTCTTTATACATGTACCTTTTTTAGATGTTAGCAAAAAGAAATCAAAATAAATAGTAAAGTCCCCAAGTTGTTGTTTTTTATAGGAATCCGGGTAAATAATTAAAAATGCAACGTGATTCTATTTTTTTTAAGTTTTTATTTCAAGTTATATTTCATTCATGTTTCACATAAGTTTTTTTTAATGCTTTTCTTTGTATAAAAAAGAGTAAATAATTATGGTTTGTATGTATAAGTTGTTTTTGTTTTCACAAATTTGTTGATCTTGTTAAAATATATATATATATATATAATTATATGGGGTGTTGTTTTTTTTGTTGTTAATGTGGGGGGAAAACACTAACCAAATTATGTTTTATTGTTCGATTCTATATTGATTTCATTCAGCAAAAATGCAACATGTTAATAGTTTGTTAATTCAATTCAATTTCTTTTATCCACAATTTTATATTTGTTTCTTTTTTTTTTTGTATTTAATTCATTTTTTCTCTGGTTTTTCATGGTTATTAATAATTTACGAATATCAACATTTCGTAGACAAAAACCCCATGCCGCGCACACTGTGTGAGCTCCCCAGCGGTAGCAGCTCAACTGTTCCCGGGAAAGACGCATTCTCAGCATGCGGGTGAGGGTTGGCCGTGTGGCAAAGTTGGGGGAAAATGTTTAGAAAATCGTAAAATGTATATTTATTTTTGACTTGTCGAAGAGAAAGAAAGACAAGTTAGTGAAATAGAAGAATTTTTTTTCTTAGTTTGAAACGATCCATTTGCAAATGTAAGAGAACGAGTATTTCATTAATATTTCTTTTCATTATTAATTAATGAATTTTTGTCGTATTGTTTTCTTTTAAGCAAAAACAAATGCAATTGTTTAAAAAAAGCGTCAACGTTTCGTCTGAGAAAATTGAAATTTTCCTCTTGCTTGTTTTCGTGTTTTTTGAAGGGAAAGTGAATGAGAAGAAACTACAAGCTGCAAATTATAATATGTAAGTGAAGGTATGAGTTTGTTTTTTTTGTTTGTCTGTGTGTGTGCTTGTGTGTGTATGTATGTGTGTTGTGTTGGGTGTGTGTATGTGTGTTTAGAGCTCAAATCAGTTTGATTTTTCATGTTTGTTTGTGTTACTTTTCTGTTGTTTGTAAACAAAATGTTACTCTCTTTCGTTGAACTCCACACGTGGCGCTGGCAGCGGACATCCGCCGTGGCCGTTTTGTGGCAGCGTTACCAAATTGATCATACTATACTGTGGTTGTATCCACAGACTCAATGCGTGAAGCGCTAGCATCTGCGGCAGCCCCATTGTTCAGCGGGCTAGCATTAGTATTGCCATCTTCACCGGCATTAGCATTTCCGCCAGCTGCATTCTTTTTGGCGCCAAAATTGAGAAGCTCCACGTTGACATTTATGGTTTTAGTTTGCACTGGCGCATTAGTGGTTTCGGCTGGCGGCTCTTCGGCACCCGCTGCCGGCGCCGATTCGCCACCTCCAGTGGTAATCGTCAGCGAGAGATCGTTAAGCGATTTAAGCACTTTATCAACATCCTCCTGGGTGCTTGGATTGCCATTGCGATTGCCAAAGTGCAAGAAACACTTTCCAAAATGACCTGTGCATCAGAGAAACCATTAGAGAAGTTCTTTGGCATCAGAATTATTATAATGAGACTTACCCTTCCATGTAATCGACAGTGGATTACATTCGCGCTTGCGTAGCTCGGACTTAAGATCCTTAACGCGAATGTCGCGTGTCAAATTTGTCAATTTTACACAGAAATCACGAGGCGGGCGATTCTTCTTCTTCTGGCGACGTTCGCCAGTACCGGCCTCATCAAATTTACGGTCTTCACTCTTAGCACCAACCTCAACTCCAGACTGATCGCCCTCAGACTGCAAAATGAGAATCATATCAATTAGCAAATCTCATCAAGACTCCAAGGTAAATCTTGCAATTATTCTCACCTTGTTTGTGCGTCTGCGACGGTTGACAACACGTCCTTTACGGCGAGGTGCGCGCTTCTGCACGTTATCCTGCATATAAAAAGAGAAAATGTTAATTATATGCTTTATATTAGTGTACCAAAACGTACACCCTGCTGTTCGTTGTCAGTCTGTGAGGTGGTACGTCCTGGGTTTCCTCGTTGGAAGCGACGACGCAACGGTCCACGACGGCGTCTACTGTTCTGATGCTGCTCAACATCGGTATCCTCCTCCTTCAAGGTAATTGTTTTACCCGACTTCTCCAGCTGCTCCTTCAACTGTTGCAGCGCAGGCAATATCTTCAAGCGACGCTCGGATAACAGTTCCCAGAATACGCCATTGGGACGAGGCAACCGCTTGGCCACACGTATCACCTCGGTGGGCGTTACAATAATGTCCACAGGTGAATCATATTTCTGGAACAGATTGAGAGGAAGTGTGTCCACCACCTGCACATCATGTACAATTGTGACAATTGCCGTCCCCGGCGTTATGGCGCCCAATTCAATGAGCAGACCAATGTCCAAATCGGCAAACCCATTGCCACGTCCAATACGATAGCCATCCCGTGAAACAACCACCGAACCAATGACAACCAAATCAAGCTTTAATTTGCTGTCCAGACCAATTTCTGAACGGAACTTCTGTATGTCCTGGACGCGCAATGCCTCCTTTTTCTGATCATCGGTGGCATCGGCCGGCACATCTACCTTAAGGCAGAGCGCAGAAGAGTCCCGGGTACTAGGCAAATATACTGCTTTACCAGCCAACAGCGATTGCTCCTTAAAATCATGCAAGACGCGATCAATGTTAACTTTGATGTGCTCTGTGAAATGAAAGGCACAGGAAGAAAAGCCATTGAACACATAATTTTTATTTGATTTTCTTAGATTAGCTGAACTTACGTGCTTTCTTGAACTCGTCCTCCTTGATGAGCAGTGCTGCGGCCTTGTCAGCATCAACGAACGCAGGAATACGGTTAAATATGCCATTGAAGCCGATTCCAACTTTGCCTTCCTGGATTTTCTTCCAGGTTTGCACGCGAAGCGAGCGTTTTGTAGGCTCCGCAGGCTGAGCTGTTAGAGACAAATTAACTTATTAGCTTGATAATATTTTATTTGTAATTTAAATCTGAGTTTTTTTTTTTAGTTTAATAAATGTTTTGTCTATAAAACTTCGATCTTTTGTTAAGATTCCACATTAACTTTTAATTAATAACAACTAAGGGTTCCTTTTAATCGGAGAATCTTTTTAAAAATTCATTGTTTAACTAGGTGGTCAACCTCATGTTCTACTATAATATATTTCATATACATACATATTTGCTTATACATATAACTGTGGACTGCTATCGTTGCTCATGGATGGCGTATCAGGGGCTAAAAATAATCACAAACAAATGCCGCTCCCAGGGAGAGCAAGAGAGCGAGAGAGAGCAAAGTAAGGTAAGGGTAGGGGCAGGGGCAGAGAATAAGTGTGTGATTGTTACATGGAAAGCGGGAGAATGCAAGATCTCGCATTACCGGCAACAAAATCATTTTGATTTGTCAGCAGTCGCTGTTGGTCGCCCTTATCGGTGACCCATGATTAACGCATGCATGTTATCATGCTGATTTCATGTTTGACTACTAAGTATTTCTATAACTGATTAACCGGTTTATACGCCCAGCCAAATAATGCACACACACATAATAACTAAATAAACAAGAAGAAACACCGGATGACCACAGAAATTCTGCATAGAAAATATAAAACAGGGTTGCCACCTGTCCGAGCGAACTACAATATATATACACGTAACCTATATTCCTATGCATTTGAATGTATTTAAATGATGACAGTAATTATAATTGTGAACGACTGTGCAAACATCTAAGTGTGCGTGTTTAAAATTCAAATAGGCAAAACATTTAAAATATCGATATTGACGTATGACCAATAAGTTGGCAACGCTGCGGCAGCTAACACTCGCATACATACACACGCTCAGTCATCTACTCACACACAGAAACACAGACACACATACAATCATAGCATTTCTCAGCGATGAGCGCATCAAGACGCGCGAATTTTTCAATTAATATGTATGTACTTAAATGTGTTGCTATTGAAGGAGCAAGGGGGCTATACACACTAACGAATGTATACATATGAATATAAATATATATATATACACTCACACACACACAATTTTTAGAATGACAACGCGAGAGAAAATATTCAAATAGGCCAAGAGCAGCTAAAACGGTAGCCGAAATGATTCACAACATTGTATTTGGGAGTTCAACTTAGTAATTGCAGTAGTTCAGCAATTTAAGCATAAAAATTGCGCGCTCCGATGACGTAATTAATAGGAGAAACACGAAAATGTATTGTCGACCAACAAATAAAGCGCACATATCAATGTATGTATGTATGTACATATGTGTGCATGTACCTACACATTTGTAAAATGTTGTTGTTTCTGCTGTACTTGCTTAAGATTCTCTTCGTTTTGCTTTCCATTTTACAGTTAATAATTGTGAAATGACAGCCGCATAGAGTGGCGGTGCGTCAACTCATATTTACCGCAATAATCAATCAGGAAAAAATACGAAAGAAATATGGCGGCAATTTGACAACTTTAAATGTCACTCAACAAAAAAATGGCGAACTTTAAATAAAAAAAAACTGCGTTGAGCCTTTGCCCTTGATCCAATTCTAGTGTCCGAAGGGAAAAGTCTATTGCAGTATTGCATACAAATTTTTCTTACCATATCAGCCCGGCAAATAGTGCTTTAATACGTTTTTATACATTCGTATGTATTTTATATGCATGCAAATTTTTTCTGCCCGCAAACAGAAAATCCTTACCCTCACCCCTAAAACTTACTTGTCGATGATACCTCCGCGGCGGCGGCAGCGGCAACGGGAGCTTCGTTGCTTTGATTTTCCATCGTATTTCGTTTATAAGTTGTGTATTTAAACTGTTCTTTTTACTTCTCTTTTTTCAACAATTTTCTTTCTCACAAATTTACACAAGTTACAGAGCAACGTCTACCTTCTCCGGCTGCTTCCAACAAACCACGTTTCTCACCCGATGAAATTCAGTGATATCGATGTTCGCTTTTATCGATGTCTTCTTTCTCAATATCGCGCAATAGCTAAAGACAGTTTTGGGTATGTATTTTTTAAATTAATTTTTTTTTGTTCGAACACATCAATGCAAAAACATTTAAAATTAACACAAAAAAAAAAAAAAATAAAATTCTGTGAGACAACCAATCTCTAACACGTAATGTGTTATTATGAGAAATTCAACGCAATTTTGATTGAATTGAAGTTGACAAAAACAGCAAGGGTAAATAGTTTAGTTGTAAATCATATAGTTCTTGGCACATATTTCTTAAGTCAACTCTATTTTTTGACTTTTTGTCAATATAACAATACTTTTTATAAAATTATTCGTTTCCGCCAAAAATTTATGTTGAGCAGTTTGCGTTAACAGATTTCTGTACGCTCAAATTTGCGTTCAAATAATAGTATTTGTATATATCTTTCTAAAAATTGTCAAGTAGATAAAGCGGCCAGATATTACCAAATTTTGTTAAATATTTTCTTTGCATTTAGTGTTTATTACTATATTGAATATTTCATTTAATCCTGATTTATAGTATTTTTTGCCAGCGATAGGTCAGTATGCAAAACAAACCGCGAGTAGTGAACAGCGTACAGACCATTATGTCACAGCTGTTTTCTTTACAACGTGGAGCGGTAGGCCGCTCAAGAAGTTTATTATTTGAATTTCATCAATTAAAAGTCAGCCGGTACCTGCTCAATGCAAAACTCGAGGCATTATGCAATTTCAACATGCAAGCGGTTGCTCTGCGCGGTGCGCTTAAGGCTTGGTGTTGAGGTGCAATTAGATTATCGTTGCATACACCGGGCTGCAGTTGACTTATCGCGTAATAGAAAACACGAAGCAAATGTTTCAGCGCTGTTCAAGCCCGTGCAAGTGCAGGCCAATGCTGACGACGAGGATGTGGGATCCGAGCTAGTCGGCAAACTGGAGAAGTCCGAACTACTTAAGATCTTAAACAAATTCGCACAACGTCGAGAAATAAAGGCGCTTTGCTCAGAGAATGGACTGGATTGTGAGTAGCTATTATTACTGATTATCATCCAACTGTTCCAATAAAGAAATTATTTCGGCAGCCTATTTGCAGCAACAGGCCTTTGGTTCATTTCGTCGCTACTGCATTGAGGCCGAGAATCTGCCAGTGGACTTGCATATAATTTTTAGTGATATTATGCAAGGTGCGGGACATATAGATGATGTTTTTCCTTACTTTTTACGCCATGCAAAGACAGTCTTCCCACATTTAGACTGTATGGACGATTTAAAGAAAATTTCTGATCTGCGACAGCCAGCCAACTGGTATACTAATGCTCGAGCAATTACGCGAAAGATTGTGTTTCACGCAGGACCAACAAACTCTGGCAAGACTTATCATGCCATGGAAAGATATTTAGGCGCCAAGTCGGGTGTCTACTGTGGACCGCTCAAACTTCTCGCAACAGAGGTATTTAATAAGGCTAATGAACGTGGTACTCCGTGTGATCTTGTCACCGGTGAAGAACGTAAATTCGGTATAAGCGAAACGTCACCCGCCAACCACGTAGCATGCACTGTGGAGATGACTTCTGTGAACACGCCTTGTAAGTCGTACCTTATAGAAGTTTAAAACAGTTTTAATCAGTATGCAATGATAATCAAACTAGATGAGGTTGCCGTAATCGATGAAATACAACAGATTCGAGATCCTCAGCGTGGTTGGGCATGGACACGAGCATTTCTTGGACTGATTGCCGATGAAGTACACGTTTGTGGTGAGGCTGGCGCACTAGAATTACTAGAGAAGATCTGTGAAACTACAGGGGAAACGGTCGAAGTAAGGCGATATGATCGCCTGACTGAGTTAACAGTAGAAGACTCGGCGTTAGGATCATTGGATAATGTTATGCCCGGAGATTGCATAGTCTGCTTTAGCAAACATGATATTTATACAGTTTCGCGAGAGATCGAAGCAAGGTAAATTATTCCAGAATTGTTGAATGCTAAGAACCAGAATTGTTGAATGTTAAGAAGTTTTAACCATTTTATACTTTAATAGGGGTAAAGAAGTTGCTGTTATCTACGGTGGCCTGCCGCCCGGCACAAAACTTGCACAAGCTGCCAAGTTCAATGACCCAGAGAACAGCTGCAAAGTAATGGTCGCCACCGACGCCATTGGCATGGGTCTTAATCTGTGAGCTCTTACCGTTTATATTATTATGGAAGTTAATATAAAGATTTTAATTGCAGGAGTATTCGGCGTATTATTTTCTACTCTTTGGTAAAGCCGACAATGAATGAACGTGGAGAACGTGAAATCGATACAATTTCTGTATCCTCAGCTCTTCAAATAGCTGGTCGTGCTGGGCGCTATCGTACTCAATGGGAGCATGGCTATGTGACTGCCTTTAAAGCGGAAGATCTAAAAATTTTGCAGCGCCTGTTGACAGAAACACCGGAACCTCTGAAACAAGCAGGGCTTCATCCCACCGCAGATCAAATAGAACTGTATGCATACCATCTGCCAAATTCTTCACTGAGCAATCTTATGGACATTTTTGTCAATCTTTGCACTGTGGATGATTCATTGTATTTCATGTGCAATATTGAGGACTTTAAGTTTCTGGCCGAAATGATACAACATGTGCCTCTCCCTCTACGCGCTCGATACGTGTTCTGCTGCTCTCCAATCAATCGCAAAATGCCATTTGTGTGTTCAATGTTCCTCAAGATAACACGGCAATATAGCCGAAATGAACCCATCACATTTAATTTTATCGAAAAGAACTGTGGTTTACCATGCAAGCTTCCTAAGACTATTCTCGATCTGGTGCATCTGGAAGCTGTTTTCGACGTTATGGATTTATACCTTTGGCTTAGGTGAATTGATTTAAAAGTTTTAATTCATACCATTTATAATATACACATTTCTTACAGCTATCGATTTATGGATCTCTTCCCCGAGGCAGCTAAAGTGCGCGAAGCCCAGAAAGAACTGGATGAGATAATTCAGCAAGGTGTATTTCAAATAACTCGGTTGCTTAAAAACACTGAAGCTGGTCAGGAAAGTGATATTCCCAGCTACAGCATGCGTAGAGTCACGCATGTGAGGGAACCTCGCCTTCCAGCCTCATCACGCGGTCGCTTGACGGAAAGGCTGCTTGCTCAGGGTCTGCTGACGCCGGGTATGCTCAGCGAGCTACGTAAAGAGTGGGATGCTCAGCAGGTGGGACAATCACATGGTTCATCCGGCTCCAAGGATTCTCAGGATTATGCCTCAGATAGCGATGATGATGACAATAAAGCGGGAAAGAAAACTAGGCGGAAGCGAAAGAAATAGAGAATTACAAATAATATTTGTAGCATAACGTGAAGCCATAAGCTCCACGTAGCTATTGTTAATGTTACCGTTTTATTATAAGTTGCAAGTATGTAATATTAAAATTATTATTTTAATAATCAACAATGACAATTTAATTGCTTTAAATTGAAAAGTAGAAATTTGTAATCTATTCCAGGAAAATCCAATCACTTTTTTTCATATTTCACTTCATTTCATTTTAATGGAGGGAGTTTCTACAAAGAGGCTGAGGTCCATTACAAATAAACCTGAAAATTTATTTGCAAGACTCAATAAAATTGGTTAAAGTTATTTGCACACTTAGAAGCTTATAGAATAAATACGTTTTACAAAAATGACTTGACAAGTTCTTAAGTGTTCTCCTGTTTTTCTCTTTCTCCAACCTACAAGTTTCAAACCTCGCTTCTCTGCAATTTAATTCAATTCAAAGCACATTGTCGCCCAAAATTAAATTTTAGATTGCATATGCATCGAAAAGTTACAATAACAACGAACACATATCATTGGAATTAAGATTATAAAATATTGGACATCGAAAACATAGAGATTTTTAAAAGTATACAAATATATATGTAATAAAATACTTTAACTATTTTTACGATTTTGCATTTGAGCTATTTAAGTTCATAGTTTAATACTTGCTTAATAAGGGGTTTTGACAGTTATATAAGTGAAAATCAATGTAGTACCAACATTTATTAAAGCTTTCCATTTCCTTCATATATTTAGTGTTAACCTACAAATATTTTTAAGGTCAATGCGTCTGTTTCCCCATTTTTCTGTAGGGAGTTTAAACGCCAGCGTTCCGAGCTAAACACAACTCGTCAATAATACTCGTTTTCGTACAATCGTTTATCAATTTGGTTTCATTCTCTACCATCAACATTATATGTTGCTTCTGTTTAAATATAGTTTCCGAGCAACCTTCATATTATATGAAAAAATGGTGCTGGGTCTTTAAATATCCTTCCTTAACCCTTATCTCCTTGCGTTCATCAACTTTCTTCTTCCACTCAACTTTAACTCTGTTGTACATTCGGTTTTTGTGCGTATGTAATTCATTTGAGTCCTAATGTATCGATATTTATATTCATATAAAAACTGGAATAATGCGCATGATTTGCTTGATGTGAAACTTCAAGTTTCTCTCTTGCTTGTTGTATAGGTATGTTGTATGCGTTGGATACTATGTTTATTTTTTGCTATTAATTTGCGTTAAGTTGAACTGAACATTTTGAAATACAATGCGAGAGAAGAAAGAAAATATCTCTCGTCCTGATCGTATATCAAAATTCTCGGTCAACCTGGTTAACAATACGAATACTTTTACTTTGAAATTCCTATTTATGGTAATAAAATGTGCTAGTCTTGAGAGACCATCAAAACTTTTGCGGTTAAATACTTGTTGAGATGCAGAGAAATAGTAATTACAAAATTCGACATGTCCCTATCTCCTCGATCCGTATCATATTTTTTTTTATCACAAACAATTATAAAGTTCAAATTTGAGTAATAAGTTATGTAGATGCACTTTGCATTCAGTTGCGTATAAAAGTTGTATATACTAGGTAATTGGTTTTATCTTTTGTTTCTTCACATTTTATAAAAAAATGTGTTCCAAATTTTTTTCGTTTTCTTTTCAAATTACAAATTTTTTTTCGAGCTCATTTAGAGTTCGAGTCTGGTATATCATTTTCCAGATCTTCCAAATTTCAATAAATAGTTCTTGGATAAACACACAAGAATACGATCACTGATCAGAATATCTTGGTGCTTTATAAAAACCAAGCATAGAGTTTAAATAGACAAATTTTAGACAAAATCAAGTTCCAAACCCGGTTCAATGTCCACTGCCACCGCATTTTCGGCAGGGAATTGAGCACCATCCGAATCTTTCGGCGACTTCTCCTTGGACTTGTCCTTAAACGCGGCAAAGCTTAGTTTTTTAAGCGTTTTGCTGCCGCGTCCAGAGGACTGTCCCAACTGCTCGAATCAGGAATCCACCAAAACGTGCCAGCGAGCCAAAATCTCTCCCTTTGGCATTTCGCAAACATCCGCCCAATGTGCACACTCCTCGGGTCCAGACGAGTTTAGTCCCATGCTAAACCAACCGACCATCTCGTTTTTCTTCATGTGTCTCTTAGCATACACAGAGATCATAAGCGTTACATCGTTTAGCTGGAACAGTGCAACTTGAAAAGCGAAGGTCTCCTTAAATAGTGGGTTTGGTCCTCTACGAATGGACGTTTTGGCTCGAGAAATCTCCTGACCAATGCTGCTAACCATGCAGAGCTTCACATACGTATCGGGCGCCTTATTTAGTGTCAGGCTGCGAAATTGGCTACCCTTAATAATTTCCACACTTAGACGACCGGTGACTCCATTGTAGCTCAGACCCAGGAGCAGCTCCGAAACACCTCCATGTTGCATTGAAGAAGTAGAACCTGCACTGTCCGATCTGGCCAAACTCAGCAGGTCACTGGTTGATCCCAAAAGCGATGATGTGTTTCGTGGCTCCAGGGGCAGCCACAGGTTAGTCTCAAGCTCCAAATCGACTGTAGCAAAACTCACATAAGCCTCGCCAATAAGGCGTTCTTTGCGCAGGCGCTCGCATCCATACAGACGGACCCGTAGGCCCATGTTGTTTACATCCTCAGGATTAACACGATGCAGTAAAAAGCTCTCCATATATTGTGGATTCTCGCCACTTCGAATCTTGGTCTTGTGTTTCTGCTTCTTGTTGGGCAACATCAACATGCGTACCTTCAATAGATGAGTTAATTAGGTTTCTATTAGTTAAAACTGTGGTATTGAGTTTACCTGGGTATGAGTTTGTTGACCATTAGCTAAAGGCGGCAGGCTTCTTGCCTGCATCACATGTATCGTCATTTTACGCATAGGTGCATCATACAATAGGGACATCTCCAGTTCGATTGGACCACGCGGAGCAGTAATTTTCGAGTCGGTGACAACAATATCATCCGACTTAATAGACCGCAAGTCACTCGTATCAAAAAGCGGTTCCTGAAAGGATAGTCATTATATTAATAACCGTTTAAGAGGGAACGACAATTGATGCAGTTATTAAGACAGCTTACGTCATCGTTGTTATTATTGCTGTTACTGTTGCTATTGGTGTTGGCGCTATGATTATTGTTATTATTTGTAGCTGTGCTGTTGTTGTTGTTATTGTTATTAAAATTAGTAATTGGCACCACAACCACGTTATCCCTTTCTTTCTCGGTTTTCTGTTGCAACACTTCAACCTTATGCTGATATCTATGTGACTTGGCGTATGAGTTCTTCAACGTCGACACGGGGACAGCTGTGTGAATAGAGACTGGTGAATCAACTTGAAATGTGATTCAATCAATTATTCATACCTCTGCTTTCACCCGTCAAAATCCCCGTGTGACTGTCCACAGACGCTTCAATTGAATCGTTTGAGCTGCACTCACTATGCGATGATGGTATGCCGACCTTGCCCCTTTCAGCAATTGCCAACGGGTCACGTGTCACAGTGACCCTTTGCAAGTCAGCTTGATGATAATTGAAGGTGTGTCCTGTCAGGGGGTTCAGTTGATCGACGGCCATGCCATAGCCGACAAATTTTCCATTCGGTAGAAGGTTGTTGTTTTGCTGATGCCAACGCAGACGACGCAGCATGTCCTCCTCCGAGTCTGAGCTTGTGTTTTCATACCGGCGTTTTCGTGCTGTAGGATTTACCGATTAATAATAACACATTTCGATATATTAGGGGAATTCGCTACTTACTGATCTTTTGCACACATTTAGCCGCCAGGTGTCGTTCGTCACAGCAGTTGATGCCATGTCGATGATGAAAGCAGCATCTGCGACTGATGTACAGAAACAGGAGCAGCAGAAGGACTAAGACGCCGAAGAAAACACCCAAGAGAGTTGTGACCTCAACAGTTCCTGCAAAGCAATCAAAATAAATGATATACACATAAATGCGTTTTAAAAAATATTTATTTATTAAAATATTGTTGGTTACCGTAGATTGTATAGCATTAAAATCTCAAAGTCTTCATTAGTACGAGTAATGTAGATAATAAGTCATATCATATTGTTATTCCGACTAGAAATGGTACATTTACAGAAGTATATACGTGTATAAAAAATATTCTTGATTCATTGAATGTTCTGCGCCTTAGGTATACCATAATACGCTGACAGGACATATTAATCATTTACAGGAATAAACAATCTACATATCGAGGGACACGGCAAACTAAACACTAGACCTTCCCCACCATAAAACATCGTACCATAACAGGTATACCCCAACTTTGTCTCCCACTAGATAAACAAAAAACCCAAATGTGACATTGACCAACGTACATTCTATGGATGTATGTATGTACATACCTAAAGACGCAGTGTTATCCACGCCAGATGTGACAATCATTTTTGTTCATGCGTAAGTTCGTAATTAAGCGCAACGTTCTTTAGTACAATTAAATATGAATTTATGCAAATCTTATTTTCAACATTTATTCAACTAAACAGTTTAAAAAGCTCGCGATATGACAGTGCATGCACCACGGCTTAACTAATCGATTTTTCACAGGACAACGAATTCTTTGTTGACCGACAACTTATTTTCTTTTTGTTTTCTGATGCCAGAATTAGTTAGATTTTTTAATAAGAATAAAAAGTTAGATAATTTTCACGTTTGTGGTTGTTTAAATATTTATGTGTACAGTTTAATTGTCACTATTAAACTATTTTGTTAAAAATTTTATTTTTTTTTAAATGGTTATTTTTGTTGTATTTTTCACCGAGTTTTCGGGTCGTGCGGGTTGTACTAGAGTTAATTTAAAAATAATTTAGCACTATTTATTCGATCATTTGTACTGTGTTCACTTGAATATACATCTCGTGCTCGGTAGGAAATATACCTGAAAGGACTCAAAAGCTTACCCCCACAACTCATGTGTGTGTATAGTATTCGTAAAAGCTTTAGTTTGACAAGTGCAATGTCAAAACAACTGTTGCTTTTCAAGCCATTCGAAAAGTCCTTAGAGTGGAATATATTTTAAATATTCCAAAAACAATCATTTATTTATTATCTTATTATATCTTAAATTACTTATATTTTTCATGTATTTCTTTTTGTTTCAAAACAAATTTCCGTTTTACTTATCGATGTTTCGTGTTGTTCATATCGATAGCCACTTCATATTGCCATATCGATACATATTTAAGGCTGCAGCCCAAAGTCATAGCACATTGCTTAGTGGTCATAGCGTGGGGAACACAATTCTGTTTGTCCAATTGTAGACGATAAAAAAAATGAAAAAATGGCTAAGAATAAATCAACGGTGTACCTAGGATACGAAGATGAAGAAATAACAGCTAAACAGGCTGCATTTTTAAATAGCTGTACAAATAAAATAGGAGGTACTCCAGTAAGTACAAGTCCAGAGTCATGAATCAATTCCTTCGGCGGTGATTTTTACGTACCCATTGAAAATCGTATATAATATTTTCATCAATATTTGTTTCGCAACTTGTTTAATATTTTTGTTGTTCACTTGTACGGCTTCTTAATCAAAATCTATATTTAATCAATAGAGTAAAACAGATAGTGAGTATCCTTGTGAACTATCCCGGGTTTGCAAATCTCGCTCAGTTCTAATGAGAACACACACACACACAAATTCTTAGCGACTCGGTGAGACATATGAACCCTACATAATTAAAATTGATTTTTTACCGATAGAATTGGCCGAGACATGAAGTTACCGTGCCCGCCTGTCCCCTGTGCGGAATGGTACGTCCCCTAATCGTCCAGATGTATGCTCCTCTGGATCGATCGCAGTTCCATCGTAATCTCTATGTATTTGGCTGTGTGAGCCCGACCTGTTCGCAGAACCAGAAGAGTTGGGTGTGCGTGCGCACTCAACACCTGGATAATCAGTTCGATATCATCAGCGAGCAGTCACCAAAGCTGTCGCACAAGCTAAACAAAAAGAAGCAGAACAAGTCGAGTGTCAAGCAAAAAGTAAACTGGTGCAGTGGAGCCGATGATTGGGGCTGGGGTGAGCCAGAGATTGTTGATGAGGCTATGGATCTAACTGCGGATGATGAGCAAAATGAAAAGAATGGCAATGTAAGGCCAAATGCTTTGCAGTACGCCCAACCCGAGGTTGACCTAGAGGGAACCGCACACGATGCAGACAAAGTGGGTGACGACGACGATGACGATGAGAGTACCTCATTTGAAAACGATTTGGTTTGCGGCTTGAATCAAATCGATATGAATTCACCAGAAAAAGCTGTTGAGGATCCTAATGCAAACTGTGCAGCTGCTGTTGTACCCGCAGCTAGTGCAGATGGAGCTGGAGGCGGTGCCACTGCATCAATTTGTGCTGAAATTGAAGGCCCAGAGACCGATGTTGTTCTTGTAGACACCCCAAAGAAGCCTGAACGGGATTTGATTGCGCTGCTTAAGCACACCTCGTTACCGGCTACGCTTGGACCTTTGTCCCAGATTAAGGACCTCACACTTAAGTCAATTTTTATTTCTGTGGATGTGGAGGCTATTGGAAAGCAAGAAGTATATGAAAACTACGGTGGATTGCTTTCAATGGATCACATACGCGATCTTTATCAAGAGTACAAGTTGCGGGATGAGAATCCGGTACGTTCGCCTATTGACGCTGCCTCTGGAGGCGTTGGTGGTGGTAAGGACGCCTTTGATGAACAAGAGGCATATGAAAAGGCGCTTCCCGCTCATGGGGATATTGTTTTTCATAATTTTATTACAACTGTACAGGAGAATCCCGGTCAGATATTAAGGTAGGGAATTAATAATTGAATCTTTCTAGAGGTTTTCATAATTATGCCAAATCCTGTTGTAGATATTCGCGAGATGCTCATCCTCTGCTGGTGGCCCCGCTCAACGAGCCGTGGCCCAAGTGTCAAAACTGCAAAGGGGAGACTATCTGTGAAGTGCAGCTGCTGCCTACATTGATTCCGAAGCTAAGGTTTCAACAGAATTCCTGCAACGCACCAATTGAATATGGCAACGTGTTAGTTTTTACTTGTCTTAAGAGCTGCTGGGATACACCCGATCAAATGCGCTACGAGCACGTTATTGTGCAGTCCGAAACATAGTCATAGATATCCGGCAACCAGAAAATATATATGGTATCTACAACATATATTTAAAATGCAAATTAGTAAATGAAAAGCTAAGCTTTCTCACTTGTCCTAGGATGATTTTATGCTCTAGTTGTTAAGAACGTTGTACGCTTTCAGACAGCAAATGCCGATTATTGCATAGTTAAGCTAACGACTCGTTATTTCCATTCACGAAAACTAAAGTCCTTTTAATTAGAGAATCGATCCATAATTTGTTTTATTCATTATTTACATGTGTGTGGGTGGGCTTGGAGCTGAAATATATATATAGATTTTTTATGCCAATGGGGCATCAGCATCAATATGATAACTTTTCACGGCCGAAAACCAAAGTGGCGGATACTTTGCTGCGGTCAGATCGAACTCCGAGCTGGTCTCGACTTTGTTGCGCTTCTGTACCAAGGTGTAGTTGGACCACACTAGTTGTACGAAACGTCTTTTTGATGAGTTCACAATCCGAAGCTCTATTACGTATTGCGTGTTGTTAGCCTCTTCCTCGCCAGGTATAATGCTGCCTCGTCGCGCTTGTTGTCGACTTGATTTTGAGATAGCCTTTTGTAGCATAAGGGTCACGGTGCTGCCAAAGAGTCGATAACGACCACGTAGCACATCGGGACGAGTGTTGTAAATGTGCTTTAGCTTGGTAACTCCCTGCGCTGGATCATCGGCACTGGTCATCATTAGTACCTTGCCGTCGGGCAGGAAGCGCATATAACGATAATATTCCACCAGCTGCAATGGACGATAGAACTGATCCTGAAAACTGTTTTCACCCATGCGCAGATACGTCGTTTTGCTGATGTAGCATCCGTGGAAGAGCACCCTTTCTCGTCTGATGAACATGTCTCGCCAGCTCTTGTAACTCGGGTCGCCATCCTCTGCACTTAGAGTGCCCACATTGGGACCCCATACCCTGTAAGGAGTAAGTTATTATTGGTATATATATTTATTTTGAATTTTTTGGTACTTACTTCACGCAAGCCAAGCGCCACAACTCTTCGTCGCGTCCATAAATATAGAAACCTTTGCACACGGCTGAGAACTGCTCCAGTGAGCGCATATCAAGCTGCGAGGAAACCACCCACCGCAGTATATGCATTATAATCTCGGGAGGCAAATCGGATATATGCAGATTTCGCCCTGTCATTACAACGCTAGCGTCACGACTGCTTAATAAGATCTTGCCACCGTAGATTTCCTCGGAGCAGAGATCACGCTGGAACTTCTCGTAAAGACCGATCGGCTCGATAGGTTCAACTTCTTCATTGGCTTCCTTGGACTTGGACAAATCAAGTTGCTTGCTTAAATCGTTAGGAAGGTTGTGATACATTTTGTTCACATCGTAATTGAGTTTTTGCAGCTCGTAAAACCTAAACTCTATATCAGGTACAATCTGGGTGGCCTTGCGGTAGAAAGCCAATGCGTCGTAAACCTTGCCTCTTTGTTCCAGGTCAACCGCAGTGCGATAGTAGCTCTCTGCCTTGGCTTGTGCCTCAATGTCCTCTAGGCCAGGTGTTTCTGCTGGCTGCGATTCATTTTTTACTTGTAGCTCACGCTGCCAGTTTACACGAAATTCATCGAGCGCATTAATGGGCTCTTCCGGAGAGACTTCTTCGTCGGCCATGCTGCACAAGTTGTCCTGCTGCGTGAAAAAAAAAACAATTAAAAAATGGGTTATATTTAAAGCATATGGATTTCTTTTCTTATCTTATCTGATGCAATCTCTAACCTGCAATTAGGGAATAGTTTGTCTAGTAGCTCGCTTGCACTAGCTCTAGATCCAGATCCATGAAATACTCGAAACCTTCGAATGTTATAATAAATGGACGTGCGTATTGTTGATAACGGCCGCCAACTTTGCCTCCCATGGACTTCAAGGTGATTTCCCGTTGCATTAGCAATTTAATTGGGCAGCAGGAGAAATTTATTTGGCAGAAAAAAGTCCCACTGGCCGTAAAACTATGTTTGCTGCGCAATGTTTTTCTTTCCACTATAGAGTTGCGTTCAACCAATATTTGATTAATCAGTAGCAGTTTTTTTGTAAATGTTATCGATTGCAGTTATCGATGCAATATTAGTTGTAAATAATGACGCATGCTTATATTATAAACATATGTAAAAGAGGTGATAAACTAATTTGAACAGTAGTATATTAATAAAAAATTTTTTAAATGTCGAGGGAAGTGTACAACGTAAAATCACAACTTCAAATAACATATTATTGCTGAACGCACCCGACTGTCGATGTTTCCAATCAGAATACCTACTATTTGCACGCTACAAGTTGCCGCTTGCAACACTGGACAAAAAAAAACCTTGCCTATCGATATATCTTTTAATATTTACATTTGTTTTTATCGGTTTTTGTGTATTTCGAACAATAATAATATAAATAAACCGGGTGAATAGAATAAACTGGATAATTCTGCCCGACTATGTCTGCCGATTACTCTCACTTGTGTTCGGCTATCTTGGAGCAATGCTTCGGCAAGGTGGTGCAGGCAGTTGCAGACTGCCTGTTTTCGGCAACCACGCGCACATTGTCGCAGATTGTGAACAGCACCAAATTCTCGCGGAAGGAAGTTGGACTCGCTCTAGCTGTTCTTATTAAATTTAGACTGGTTTCCTTTGAGCCATCGAAGAGTAATCCATTTCTGGCTGAATATGCACTCAGACGTGAAGATGTCATTTGCCTGCTGCGCTATTCTCGGTAAGGGAGACTCCTGTATATCTATTTGCAGCTCTAATTTATTTAAATATGTGTCTCTGTATTTAGTTACATACATCTTGTACAGACCAAGTATGGAAACGTGGGTGCATCTATCGCAGAGGAACTGCTTAATTCTGGCTCGGAAACGGCAACGAAAGTGTTGGTGAAATGTTTGGCCGAAGGCGAGAACAATTCAGAAAGCGCCGAATCGTATCGAAGCACATTCATTCAAATGATATCCGATCATTATATCATAAAGGCACGGGAGTTAATTATTGGCGATGATCCGGATGAGACTGTTCCCAGGTTTTTGGCAAACGAGTGTGATTTCTTTGTACCACCCAACATCGACCTGTACTTGATAGCCAAGATTCAAAAGGGAGAAGCCACAATCGCAGATGCCGCAGACGGCGCAATGGTCTGGAATATAAATTACGATCGCTTCCATCAAGAGTTTCGCGACGATCTTATGAAGCTGGCAATTGAACGCAAGTTGGGTGAAAATGCAGCCGAGTGCTTCCGATTCATTCTCACTCTGATGTACCATACCACAGATCCGTGGCAACGGGTTAGTTTTACAGGATATATTCAAGTGTTTATACCAATAGAAGTTGTTTCTTTTCAGAAAGTGTCCAATCATATTACATTTATGGAATTGAAGCAAGCAATTGAGCGCAAATCAAATAATCTAGACCTCATGAAGCATCTGGATCAGTATTTGTGCCTGATAAGTAAGTTCTTAACTGAAATTGTTCTTTGAAAGATTCTAGGATTTAATCAAATGTTTACAGCGGACGACTCACTTGGTTTTCTGCGCAAAGTTGGCGACATGGGTGGCGGTCAGTATGTTGTAGATATGGAACACGCTTTCGAATCTCTAGCCTTTGCGTGTGTAGAATCAGTTATAACAGAGCGCTTCGGATCGAAGGCAACGCGCATATTTCGTGTGATTCGGATTAAAAAGTACATTGAGCAGGAGGATTTGCAGAAGGAAGCTATGATACCGGCAAAAGAAGCTAAATCTCTGGCCTATAATTTGTTCCAAGAACAGTTTATTCATGTTAAGATCATTAAAAAACCGGGAGGAGGAGGCAGTGGTCCCGCCAAAGCCTTCTATCTCTTCCAAATCAAAGAGAAAGATGTAAGTTCCAAGAGGAACATGAATATGTGAATGTTTGTTTGACATTTGGATTCATTCATTTTACAGACTGTTCGAATGCTGCTAGATGTTTGCTTTAAAGCTCTTTATAACACCATAAGACGATCAAACTTTGAGAAAAACGAACACAAAGGACTCATAGAAAAGTCGCAGCGCCTGGACAGCATAGTCGAAGCGATGAAAGAGCGAGGCGAATCCGACGACTATATTGCCGAGGTAGCCCGATTACTTATTATGCTTTATATTTAAGATTTTACTAATAAGATTGTTTGTTTGCAGATTGTGGAAACCTTTACCCCTCCAGAATGTGATATTCTAAACAAAGTTAAAAATCGCATTAAAACATTATCGAAAGCTGAACTGACCTTGGACGACACAATATTCCTGCTGCAGATGTACCAACATCATTGTACGTCATTGCCAACAGGCATACAGAAATTCAAATAAAATGTTTATTAGAAAATGTTTTTTGTTTATGAGCCGATAGTTGCTTTTGCAAATTGTTGAAAATCTATCATTAATGCAGGCAATTTGATTAAATCAATCAAATATCGTTATACAGAATATATTGTAGAAAGACAAACTTTAAAAAGCGATAAAGTTTAGTGGTGAACAGAATTCATGGGGCTGAACGTACTCGATCCAAAACAAAAAAAAAAAAACCCAGGACACAAAAGAAATCGTGTCTTGAAAGAAATGGGATTGCACTGAAATGCAATCAGAACCCAGCAGTATTGCCTTGTCCTGTCATCTAGGACACAAATCGGATCGTGTCTTTGGAAAACAGGTACATTAAAAGTACCTTTACTGCTTAAGGAATTTTGGTGGTATATTTAGTACATACATAGAATTACAAGTTTAAAAGGTATATTTAATGTACCTTGGAATGAATCCAGACCTTATTAGTACATTGTGGTAATACACTATTCCCCCTATTTTAGTTTCTTACGATATTCGCTTAGAACTTTTATATCACTTAGCTGGTGTCTAGGTCCATATCAATGAGCCTGTGTCTGCTTCTCTTTACAATGTTGAAACAGTCTGGCAGCACAGAAACTATGAAAAAAGGATACAGCAACACTTATGTATTTTAAATTTGAATTTGAATTAATTTTGGGTTTATTTGGGCCATGCAAAATTGTAGAAAACAATAATTATATTATTTAATATTAAATTAGAATATGTATTTATTATATAAGCTCAACAATAATAAAATATGTTCATAGTGCAGGATTCACCACACATCTTTTGAGTAACTTGATATTTGCCGGAAAAAAACTGTGAGATACTCAAAAAACTCAAGAACTGATAAAGCCAATGAAGTATATGAAAATCCATCATATGACGAGCCAAATTATTAACAAGCATTTGATTTACTCATCTTCTGTACATATATGTTGCTACACACACACACACACACACACACAGACATACATACACACATACAGCTGACCCCTGACATAATCGCGTTTTGATATGGGTACGAAAAATGCTGACTGAAAGCGGAGCATGAGGAGCAATAAATGCGTAAATTAATTAACAATATCGTATTTCGTAAGCAAAAGTCAAGACAAGTTGGCCGCAGCGGCCATGCGCCGCAGCAACACGCTTCCAGTCGCCAACCCACAATGACTTCGCTTCCCGCTTCGCAGTAACGCCCACTCACAGACCCTATGTTTATTTGCATAAGTAGCTCAGCTTTTGGGCCGACACCGCTCGTATCGCACACGAATTGGGCAATGAAACGGGTAGGTTGAGCAGGGGGGAGGTTGGGGAGGGCAGTTGGAGATGGATTGTGGGGAGGGCAAAACACATTTATACATATGTGTACAAATTAGGGGGAGAAACGCGCATAGCTGGCATGTTTGCGGGCGGCCAGACTCAACTGGTTGAATGATGTCCTTCATAATGACGGAACCGAGCAGAACCTTAAATAAACACCGCAACAGCAGCAGCAACGGCAGCGGCAGAGGCGCCAAACGGACAAAGCCAACCGTTTCCGTTGCCGTAACTTTTCCTGTTTTCCTGCTTTGCTGCTTTCCTGTTTTCCTCTTTGCCGTTTAGCGTAAGGGAGCTTCTTCTTCTTGCACACACGCAGATAGGAAGAAACATGAGTGTAAGCGGAAATATTTGTTTTCTGACGGTTTTATCTGTTGGGACGCAAGTCAAATCATATGTCATCTTCAACGTATTTATTTAGCCGGGGGAGACGTCTGCGAATTGTGCATTACTTCGCCTTCACCCGGACAGGTGGACAGATTGATGCCTGACGACGCCGGAGAAACATTATTAACAAAGTTTGCAGTGGATATTGCGGTTAGGTTTATGTTAATCGCATGCCCGTCAAACGGTAGACGGGAAAGAGGACGGGCGAAGGTGCCGAGCAAGTGGGCAGCAGAAAAATTGACAAATTGCCTGGCGTGTGATTTATGGGGGTGTGGCAGGCATTAACCTTGAGGCAATTAGGCAATGCCGATGAGCAGCCGGGAAAGGGGTCTGTACGGTGTGGGGAGGGGGGATGCAGCTCTTGAAAACTGCTTTGCCTTGCAGGCACATGCTTTGCAAATTTTTGGCACGTACAAACGTGTTGCAACCTAATTAAAATTAAAATTAAAATTACCAACTCAAAAAAAAAGGAGAAATGCAGAAAACGAAAACGTCGTCCAAGTCCTTGACACGAACCGGCGCCTTGTCGCACGGCTATTCACAGGCTTAGCGCGTCAAACAAAGTCAAACTCGTGGCAGCCCGAAGCCAAATGCCACTCAAACCCCCTAGCTTACCCCTCCTATCCCTCAGGCAGAGGCTGCGTGCAACTCAGCCGTGTGATATGGGGGCAGTCTCATCGTCATCCACACGCGCTCTGAATTGCTAGGGGTCGCAGCACGCCGCATGCAGCATGCACAATGCAGCATGAGTGGTGGTTGCTGTCTCTCTCACTCTCTCTCTCTCTCTCTCTCTCTCTATCTCTCTCTTGCTCTCTTTCTAACCGTCGGCTCTAAGCCGCGTCGCCTTAATGTGTCTTTCGCCAGGGAGTCGCCTGTCTCGCTATGCTGCGCCTGCATTTGCAACATCAATTTTGACATCCACTCACACTAAGCCAAAAGAATATACTCTATCCAAGTAAGTGCGCACTCGGCAACACCTTTGTGAGGAACTCTTTACGCCTTAGTAGCTACGCTTATCTGCATACTCCACATAGCGCGATACCTTTCAATCGATCAACTACAAATTGCTTTCTGAGTTCAGGCGCTGCTCGAGGGTCGACGAGAAGGAGGTGGAGGAGAAGCCATTGTCGTACCCATTTCCATTGCCGTTTGTCTGCTACTCGACTCGATACGCCACCTCCCCCTACCTCTACCCATACCCGTATCCTTAGTCGTACCCCTAGTTAGGTGTTTGCCCACTCCCACGATTACAATCAATATAAATCACATTTACCCAAAGCGAAAATGTTTTCTACTTCAGTGGAGAAGCCAAAAAATTCATAGGCAACGGGGGAATTTAGCTGCCTGCAATACCCTGTAAATAGAAGTATGTGAATGTGGGCAGATTGTTTGGGTTTAATTCCAATTCAATTTATTTCAATATTCAATTTAGTTGATTTTTGCCTTGTGTTTTCCAGGGTATCTTCAGGTCATTGACTACAAGCTTGGGCATTATTTTTCACTCATTTTTCCATACATACTTTCTACAACCTTTAACTGTAGATACATGCGACGACGCACAGCGGCACGGCCTGAGCTCCTGCTTTGCTTCCAGCTACAGCTCCAGCAGCGCCAGCTCCCGTCACCAGCCTCGGCCCGCGGATGGAGAAGGCAGCCAGCCGGCTGTGCTGGCCTTGTGGCGGGCACGTCTATTTTTTTCCATTTGGCCAAAAAGGGCAACCAGGCAGAGGCAGAGGCAGGGCCAGGGGCAGGGACGGAGGCAGAGGAGAATATGCAACAAATTCTTATTCAAAACACGCACGCAAATTTCTCCAATTCGCATGCATAGGAAACTCGTTGGCAAACCGAAACTGAAACCATGCCCGGAATGGGAGTGGGAGTGTGAGAAGGAGAAACGCGCCGAATGGGAACGGAAGCTGGAAACCGAAACCGAACCGAACCTAACCTAAGCGTAATAGAATGAGGATCGAAAATGTACAACAAAGGATGATATAATAATAAAAAATTTAAGATGTGTAAAAAACATAAAAAGAAAATTCATTTGCGCCAAATTTGTGGATTTCACCTTAATCCTTGCACGTTGTCCCCACTACTCTGTGGTGTTCTTCATCCCATTTCCGACAACAATGTAGGCAAAAATCGATGTACTTCAATGAGTGGATTGTGGGTCCACCCCTTCCGGCATGGCTTAACCCGAAGTCGTTGCCTTTTATAGGTTTGCGGTGAAAGCGCCACGTTTAAAACTCTTATTTGTGCATGCAGATGCCGCTGTCTCTCTCTGTTCTTGTGTGTGTGTTGGGGAAAGGGGGAGGGAGAGGTTGCTGAGTGGGTAGCTGAGGCTAGCCGTAAGAGCTATTTAAGTTGACTCGAGTCTTGCAATCGCTCTCGAACGTCTATTAAATCATGTATGCGCCGTAATAAGGAAGCCGCATCTCGTATTATGCCTCCAGAATCTGGCATCCACGTTCACACTGGCACTGACAGACTATACTCGTATAGAGTGTCTCCGGGGTCTCCAAATTAATGCCCCTTGTTCCCGTTGAGCCGTCCGTCCAATCCGGGCCAAAGTTATTTACCCGCCTGAGAGCTACTTTCAATTGAATTAATTGAAATTCTTCAGTCAACTAAGTAAAATACATTCGAGTATCTGTCATAAGTTTAGTTTGCCACGTCGCGTATATAGTAGTCTCACATATCAGAACATCTTTTATGTAAGTGTAGCACAGTAAGTGTGCAAGGTATTTATACCCTGTACACAACGAGTTTTACGTCATTTGTGGAAAGACGGATCTAATAATAGAATACATGTATTTAGACACTCAAGTGCAATTACAAACGGAAAAGCTCTGCTCTTTCATCTGTATATTTATAATGATTCATTAATATATCTTTTCCAATGCTTATCTTATCTTAATTTTCACATTTAATATAAATATAATTCCTGAGATATAGCTTTCTTTGTATTGTATAAATTTAATAAATGTGACTCTTCTTTCCTTGTATTGTATAAATTTAATAAATGTGACTCTTCAGTTCTGTCTCGTATTATTTATAGTATGTTAAGTATGCTTAAACTTACCAACAGACTTTAAACACTGCACAACTTAATGCATTCCCTTTGTGCATCATTACTTCTAAAGGAAAAGTTGCAACGCTTTAAAAAGTATACAGTGAAGTTGGCTGCGGCTTATCATATCAGAGATGCCTTCAAGTTACACTCAAGTCAAAGGGGAAATAGAATTAAAGATACTTTAATATTTTCTTTTGCGTTACTTATTTATTTTATTACAAGTTGAAAGAACTTTGCATTTGTTAAACTTAAAGTTACAAAGAAAATTCCCTAGGAATGAAATGACTTATTTTGTGTGCGGGACCGGAAGTGCTTCGTATTCTTTGAACATTTCGAATGAAATGACTTTAATTGAATTTGAATTTATATTAGTTTTATTGCTCTGGTTCCCCCGCTCAAATGAATATCCATAAATTAGACTGTTCCCCATTGACCCTCATCGTCACGAAGAGGGACGCGGTCATGTCTAATGAGACGACTCAGGCTGACCGCTGTTCACACTTAATATTGTGAGTTATAAATATATAGGGGATTTCGCACTCGACACCAGCCTAATCTCGCCAGGCCACTCGAATCGCGATCTAAATCTGAATCGCAATCAACATTTAGCATCAGAATTGGAATCTGTGTGAAAAGCCGGCAACGTTGCTGATTCCAGATTGGAAAAATTATAACGAGCTGCTCGGAGATAAAAACAATCGCAGCTGGAAAGGGGGCTGCTCTCTGCGATCTTCTCTGCCACAAAATGCGGGACATTCGCCGGGCTTAGTTAATAATCAAGCGAGTCGCACAGTCTCAGTCGCTGCCTCAGTCGCAGTCGCAGCTGCCGTTCGCTGCTGCTGCGGGGCTGGGCTGGGCTGGGCTCGAGTCGCTCGATCTTTTTGTGTGTTGTGGAATTGAAGTTGATGTACATTGCTTGTTCTATATGTACATATATGAGGGCGGCGTGTCGGACAGACACACACAGACACACACATGAACGCACACATACAGTGGCGAGTCTGCGTAATGAATTGATGGTTATTTTCAAAAATCCAATGACTGTCCGAGCGATCGCTGCACAAATCAGTTGAAGAATCGCACTCGAGCGACAAAGTTCTCTCTGGGCTGGAAGCTCTCGTTGCCGCTGCCGTTCTCGAGATCTCGTACGCGAACGCATTCTCGGCGTGAGCTATACAAGTATAACATAAGATTCCGAAATTGAATCGGATTGTGACTTAAACTCGGGAAATAAATACTTGGTACAGAATACTGACTTTGTTTTACATCAGCTGAATACAACATAGTAAGAGTCGGTCTTAAAAATAAACATAAATTCCTGTATAGTATTTTACTATATGGGTTGAGAGATATCTTCATATTGAGACGACGACACGAGCACGAGCGTTGCTCCTACGACTGGCCAGTTCTCTCCGTGCGGGGTTAAGACCCCTCTGGCAGGCGCGATAATCGCAATCGGCACAATGTTGTCGTTGTCGTTGCCGATAGCTTGGGAACCGAGCACAGTTCGCTACCCCGCGCTCTCTACACTCTCTCCGTAGTCTCTCTGATCCAGAAGATCACTGGGTTTCTTGCAAGTCGTTTTGAAATTGTGTAAAGTGAAGTGAAAGGCCAGGAAAATCCGTTCATTGTAGTCTGTATTACCGTATCGTAAGTGATTGACAAAGCTTTGCGCAGAGTGAAAGGAATCAAATTTGAGGCGACAACTTGCAATTTATTCAAATTGATTTCGGTCAATTGAGCGTGTCATGTTCTAATAGCATTTGCCCAAATTCAATTAATAATTGTATTCATTTCTGTTCTATGCAATTTCCACACCGGTTAGGCAGAGGGGAAGCGAGAGAGTGAGGGAGAGGAGAGCGAGACAGGAAGTGCTGTTAGTCATAAAGAATGCGATCAATTGATGCATTCGCTTCGGGACTTGAGTCAGTTGAGTAGTTGGACGTATTAATCTATGTATATTTTAATTTATGCGATAAATTCAACGACAAGTTGTTGCATATTTTTGGACAAGCTCGCAATCAAATGGACACACAACAGCAGCAGCAGCAGTAGCAGCAACAGCAATGGCAACGGCAACAACAAAAGCAACGACTGCTGCAGCAGCAACAATAAGATTCCTCCTGCCTGCCTGCTTGGTACACATTGTGTGTAGTTTTATTCGTTTAAATTCAATTGACTTTGAATGCTCCACAATGAAGGCAAACGAGCGACACACACAAACACACAGATAGTCGCGCACACACACATATATACTCTCACATACACACACACGCTCGCTGAACAGCAGCAGCAGAGTCGTGTCGTCGTAGTTGTCGGCGCAACGGAAAACGAATGAGGGTCAATTAAGCCAATTTAAATTTAATAAACTTATGTATTATGTGCAAGAGGTTACCAGCTACAGCTACAGCAATGTGCCACATATGACTTGCAATGATACACATACAGACACATACACACACACCCGCACACTCAAACTGACACTCGAGAGTCAACAAATACGATATACGACAAACGAACTTCGTTTTTTTAGGGGATGCGAAGTGAAATATTCAAAAAACACTTTATTATACAGAGATATATGACAGATATATTAATAACCCGAGACTTTTTGAACTATGAAGTGCATAGTTCAGTAGACATTCAGTTTCAATCTCTCACTCACTGGATGATGCTTCAAGCTGTCAGACCGAATAGCGCCAGCTGGAAAAACAAATAAATAATTTGAGTTTGTATGGCATCTGCAACTGTTTGTATGATATTCAACTAATTGCCATATCTTTGCAGCCCCACCAGAGAAGATGCCAGTCAACGGGTACGTACCTTGTCAAGAAAGTGGGCCGGGGGGAGTGTACTGCAAGCGTATTGCTTTCCTAAGTACTAGTGCCGCAGGAGTTAGGTCTGTGTCCGCAATGCCTCCTGCTGCCCAAGTGCTTATCAAAGCGACGAGTTTTACGACCGCTGAGAATACCAATTACAAAAGCTAATCGAATCACTTAAAAGACTGTTTTCAATTTAATATTTTAATTTATTCAATAGTATTTTCTGTTTCTGTTTGTTTTTCGTTTTTGTTTTTTCGTTTTCCTTGGAATAGTTATAAAAACTATTTGCGACAATTTATACTAATCTTTGCGGTTTGCTCGTTTTTGCTTTTAGCTTAAGACTAACATACATATTTCTTGGCCAGAAATCGTCTAGAACACACGCACATAGAACACACATTAACATACAAATAGTACATAAAGATAACGTAAGACTACTTAATTAGCTAGACTCGATCTTCGAACAGCGTCCCTTCGAAAACGAAGCAAATATATATACTATATAATTAGGAAGTCTGTATAGAATGCCGATCCTAATATCTCATTATCTAATACAAGTAAGCGGATCTTGAATTGTTCTATATATATCTATGCATATCTGGAAAGTGTTTCCAGCCATTTCGAAGCCAGTTCCGATCGAAGCAATATTCTATATCTTTTCCTTATTTACAAGTATTGTGATTATGGGTAATCGTTGCGATTTAAATGTGAGGCCATCCAGGAAAACATTTATGCCTTAAGCCTTCTCCTATATATAGATATATGTTTGTTTCTTTGTTATGTACAGTTATTAAACTAGGACTTACAACGTTAGATATGTCTAGTTAAACTTAGGTATTCACACATATGTGGCTAACATCTGGATAGTTGAACTTCAACAGTTAAGTTACGTAATCGAAATATAGAAATCAATAGGTAATACTTTTATAGAGATTGAGAATATGACATACATATAGTAGGGGGATATGTATGGCTGCAAGTCAGTCAGAAATGTGACTCGCGCAGTACTCTGTTGGGTCTGGAAGAGGAGGGCAGGTCCTGTTCAGATTAAATATGATATGGGGGTATTAATTAGTTTGTTCTCTCTCTCTCTTTTAGTTAAGACAGGCTTACGACATTAAGCGCAGATCAGAATGAAAGCATTATCTGTTTGTTAAAGCAGAAAGTTAGATATGACCGCAGTCGGATCCGGGATATGTCCGTGTGGGTATGTGAATATGAATTGATTTAGATCGGGTTTGGTTTAGACAACAGATATGTTATGTGTGGCTCGAGAGTATGCATGTTCTCTTTCTCAGTTTACTCTAAGAGTATTAGACTTAGTTACAGTTTACAACAAATGACAATGAGTTATACATATATCGTAAATATCGTATTTACAAAACGAACGGGTGTTTTTGGCATTGTTACCTAATTATGAATGCAACAAGTACACAGAATACTTACGCCTAGAGAAGTCTTGCCTCAAACCATGCGAATAAATATAACTATATATAGAGGTATGTACTATATATGGCAGACTATATATACTTGTACGCTAGAATATGTCTAGTTGCTGGGTTATTACTCGATACGATATTCAATTGCAGCTCACACAAGTTCGCAGTCAGTAAGTACATCGATTTGCCATAGCACATACATTGGGTTAGGTAGCTTAATGTGGCTATATGTTCATGAGGCGTCTCTTATATACAACTTTCCTGTATGCGATTCGACGTTGTCACGACCTCGGGTCGAAAACGGTATTCGCTCAACGACGATGTCACCGATGTGTTATTCGGACTGAGCAAACTGACCTCCATGGGCTGCGGTGTTAGATGATATGAGGATGAGGGCGTCGATGTGCTAACGTTGTAGGTCAAGGACCCTAGCGGAGGGCTGCACGTGGTAATGCCTTTCTTATTGAGAGTAGCATAGCTCTGTGTGCACGTGTGGGGCAATAGTAAGAAGCAGAAAGAATGCAATGATAGCATTAAAGCATACACATCCATAGTAAGTACCATATATCCTAGACAATTCCCGACAGAGATACTTACGATTTGTTTACTTGGCCGGAACGTGTAGTGGAGCACCTCGTTGCCTGAGCTACTCAGTAGGCCCATTGTGCTTGCCTCCAGGCCACTGACGCCACCTCCCCCGCCTACTCCAGCCCCCAGGGTTCCTACAGCACTCTCCAAGCTGTGCTTCAGGTGCTCGGCATCTCGACTGCTGCCGTAATCCCGTTGCATTAGCCGTGTCGACGGGCTGGCGAAGCCGGGCGATGCCACCAGCGCTTTAAGCGGTCGTTTTTCTGCAGGCAAAAGACATTCGACTGCTATCTACGTAGTTCAAAACATCACAGTTTGACTTACCATACTGATTGGGTATAACATCCGGATCGGTGTCATCTATATCCGTCTGATCGCCCAGCATTTGCGGACTGGGCCGAGTGCGCTCTGTCGAGCGCAAAGTGTCACTGCCCATGGACATGGCCAGACCGTGACCACTTGGCGAAGTTCTCGTCCCCCCGTCGCCGATGGCCACATCGCCCAAGTTGCCGCAGTCGACCGCATTTCGATTATCACAATTAATCGGCAGGAGGCTGTGGTGCGACTGCTCGAGGTGCCCCTGCCCACCGCCGTGCCCCTGGCCATTTGCATGCTGCCCCGGATGCAGCGGGTCCAGCTGGCAGTCAGCCGGTATAGCTAATTGTGTGTGCTTCACGGCTTTGAGATTATTATCGTTGCGGCTGCAATTCAAATGGGAGCGCATTAGAAGAGAGGGTGCCGGGGCCAAGTGCCCATTAAGACTTCATTAAACGTACCGATTCGAGAATCTCCGGTATATGGCCGCCAGGATGATGCAGAATATAGCGAAGAGCAGTCCGCAAAAGAGCGTCAGCCCGGCCAGAAAGGGAGACAACGGCATGGAGAGGCCGGTGGTGGTGCCTGCAAAGTTTAAACATGCATTTCAGATAGGACGTGACTTAAAGAGCTGTTTAAGTTTGTGCTTTATTTTGGGAGTTGCCTGATGGCCAGACATTGGCCACGTGGTATGGTTTACTACAGATAATTAAACTATAACGTCGCATATTAAATCTACCTACCTGTTAGCTTTGCCACGCCTTTAAAGTTAATATCATCGATTATGATGGGCTCCGAGCGACCTTTCATATTGACGGCGAAAATGATCATGCGGTAGGTGGCAGCCTGATCAAGGTTTTCAATCACAAAGTTGACCGGAGTATGCTGATAGAGGAGAAATTGCGAGTCGAAAGAGTGTATGAGTGAAATGACAGACAGCTGTCTCTTCATGCAACTGCTGGGGGCTGTTTCTACACTTACCGACACCGTAATGTTTCTGGCCAGGCGCAGGGTGTTCAACTCGACCAGTTCCAGCATAAAGCTCTGGGGTAGCCCGCCATCAAATCCCTCGATGCAGTCAACTTGCAATGAGTCTGCCGACTGATTGCTCACCGTGCAGTTTTGCAGTGGGAATGGGCGACCTGATAAGCGTAGGGGGTGTGAGGGGTGAAATAAGGGGAAATATTTGAGGCAATGCTGGGACGTACCTGCTGCCACAATTTGAAACACACAGGGACTCTTTTGCAGCCCAATCGAGTTTTTGCCCCAGCAGGAAATTGTGCCGTAGTCCAGGTCCGAGGTGGGCGTGTAATTAAGGCGTGACATGCCCGTCTGCAATGGGAGGGTTGAGGTTTAGAGTAGGTCAATATTTGCGTACTGCTCTCGGCGATAGTAGTTCAAACTAAGCTGGTGAATTGAGTGCAATTTTGCGAATCTCACCTCACTGGAGTGCAGGCGTGCCGGCAGCTCAGTTTGCTCGCCCGACGAGTTGAATGTCCAGTGGAAGGAGTCAGCCGGCGGTGAGGCGTCCACTTCACACTTCAGCGGCAGCGTCTCGTGCTTTAGGGCGCCCAGCAGCTCCTCGTGGTCGATGGCGCAGATGGGCGCGTCTGGTGGGCCAAATAAATAATTAAGGCATTTATTGAAATATTTAATGGCAATGCTAAGGTGGCTTAGACGGGGACACACACACAACTGCGAGGACTTTAAAACTTCCATGAATTAATTTCAACTTTGGCCACTGCAGTACCCCACCCTCTCTCCACCAGTCTCACTCCCTCTGTCTCTGTCTCTGTCTGTCCGGAATGCCATTCGAGTGGCGATGAAGCTGCCAAGGAAGGCAATGCATTCATTGCGCCATAATCTTGGTCATTAACGTGGGCACGTTCAGGGAGTGGGTGAGAGGGAGTTGGGAAGGGGAAGGAGCAGAAACAGTGGCCAGGGGTATTGCGCTGCTGGGGGCTTTTGCCCACTTAGCTTCGGGGTTAGAGTATTGGATGGGGGCCAACGCAGAAGCAGCAGCAGCAGCAGCAGGCAGCCCCTTAGGCAAATGCATTAAGAGCCATTCAAGCTCAAGGATTAAATTGTAAATTACACAGACGGTAGTCAATGCCAAATTGCGGTCCTTACACCCCCATCCCCTTCTCCAGTTGACCCCTGCACCAGCTGCTCTGCCTCTTTCTCCATTTCAAAGATTGTCTTAGCCATTTACTTACAGCGTATGCGCAATGTGACTGGATTACTGAGGCCTTTGCCCTCCGAATTGACAGCCAGGCAGGTGTAGTCTCCGGCCGAGGCGCGTGCGACGCTCTGCAACACCAGCGACTTATCCGATACAATGATGCCCGCCGAGATGTTGTGCTGCAGCTCCTTACCCTACAACGAGTTGGATCCCAGATAGTGAGTACAGTGAGCGATGGTCAATTAGTTATTGCTTACATTGTGAAACCAGGACAATTTGTAGGGCTTTGGATTGGACTGGACAATGCACTCGAAGTAGGCGTCATCGCCTTCCTTGATGTCATCCGGATTCAGTTTGGAGCCCATGCTCAGTAGCGTCGTTGGCGGATCTGCAAAGTGCCCAAGTTAAACATATTATATGTAACTATCTAAGCTGAAGCTCTGTGCTAATTAGAATCCTCTTCACTCAGTACACACTCTTTCTCCCTCTCTAGTTTCCTTCTCTCTCTTTCTGCCCCTTCCCTTTTCCGGTCAACTTACAGTGCACAACGAGTCGCCATTTGTCCTCGATGGAGCTGCCTTCGATGAATTGATTTTCCGCCCGACATGTTAAATATTTGCCATCGTCCTCGCGGCTGGGCGTGAACGTCAGTATGCTCAGGGATTGATTGTCCGGCTCATTAAACTAAAAAAGAGAAGCGCAAACAGAGTCCATTAGCAAATGAATAATGGAGACGAAAGTGAAAATAGCGGCAATTAGAGAGAGAGGCGCCGCCGCACTTGGCTCGCACATCCTTCTCAGACACATTCATCCTTGTGCGAGGGCGGATCAATAAATAATGAGCTTATTTACAAAACGAAACAAACGAAACATTTTTCCGCAAAATTATCAATGACAGCGCAAAGGAAATGCGTGTATTATGCGCGTAGTATTTGTTTCCAAGCTTTCCAGGCTTTTTGGGAATTGGTTCCCCTTAGCACTTGAGACTGAAACAGCTTGAGTGGTAGAGCCGTCAAACTCTTGACTTCTTATTGATGGCCTTAAATCAATTTCAAGTTGTATCGATTGAAGCTGCCACTACACATGGTATCTGTTTCAGGCTGAAGCAAGTTGGTTCAAAAAAAAAGAGACAACTCAATTTGCACTTTAAAGAACTAACTGCATAAAAAAGCTCATAATTTAAGGAAAGGTTTACGTTTATAGAAAATGTGGTTCGACTTTTGAAAACTTACATTCTTTGTCAGTTTTTTCAGCTGCTTGTTGGACTTCCACCAGCTGATGAGGGCCGGCGGCTTGGAGCCAGAGCTTTTGCACTCGATGTCATAGGTGCGGTCGGCGGAGACGAATCGATCCTTGGTGAGGATGTGCACTGCGACCGGTTTCACTGTAAGGCGATTACGAATAATCAATGAACATATACATATAAGTATGTACACATGTAAAGATTTGTAAACCTACGGTTCACATCCAGTATGACGACCTTGTTGTTGGGCGGCGTCAGATTCGTATTGCTTGCGACGCAGACCAGACGCGCATTGAGATGTTGCCTGCCAATGTTCGGGTAGGACAAATGGTTGATGGTCTTGCCGTCTGCGCGCTGGTCAAAGGACTCGTCAATGACCGCGTTGTCCAGGTACCAGGTAACATTGGGCCGCGGACGACCTGTATGGTAGACAACAACGGTTTAGTTCAATATTTGTCCAGTCTGGGACAGTCAGACTCTTTAGCTCTTACCGCCAGAAACCTCGCAGGCGAGGACAATGTCATTGCCCTCGTTAAAGGACTCAACCGTGCTGGTCTTGTCATGTCTGTTTGGCTCGTAGATAATAGGTCTGTCCGGTGGCACAATTACAGTTAGATTTATCTTCAGATTACGCGTGGGCGAATTGCGAAAGTCCACACGGCAACGGTAAACGCCCTCATCCTCGATCCGCACATTGTCGATTTTCAACTGTGCCGGATGTGAGGTGCTACTAAAGTGGGCTCGCGTCCCAAAGGCCGTCGGCGAGGACCAGAGACGCGCCTGCCCGAATTGACGGCCCCGCACATCGAAACTGCAAAATAAGTTAAGCAGAAATTCGGCTTTAGGTCAAGTCGATAGCTCCCCTTCCCGACTGGGTGAACTCACTTGTAGATGGGTTCGCCATCACCCTCGCGAAACCAGAGCACCATATAGACGGCATCGTCACGTTCCAGCGGCGTTATGTCGCACGGCAACATTGCCTGTCGTCCGAGCACTCCCTGCACCGAGGTCAGCGGCACCGGCCGATCCAGTTCGTGTATCAGCTCGTCCGGCTCCAGGTAAGAGCTTTGCGCCCGGCCAGAGCTCGTGGGCAGTAGCAGGCATAGTGCCAGGCACAGGGAATACACTTTCAAACTATATAGCGGGTGTGTGCTGTACTGTCTCGGCTTCTCTCGTTCCTTCTCCTTCTTCTCCTCCTGCTGTTCCAGCTGCGGCCCGTGCAGCAGACAATCATAATGAACTATAACCTCGGGATGCATTTTCTCTGCTGCTGCTCTCGCTCGTCGTCGTTGACTTTGTTACTTTTGTTAATGGAAGCCGTTGCTGGTGCTTAAGTTGATTCTGCTCTTCTCATATTAATTGGCATTAACTCTGTATTGTTGTTGTTGCACTTCCTGTTGTTGATTTTGTTTGGCCAGGTGCCTTGTTCGAGCTACAGGCCATCGTGGCAAGTGCAAGTGCCCGAGTCGGATGAGTTGGATAAGCTGATTGGCTGTGGGCAAAACAAATGAGCATTCATTGGCTGATCGAACTTACAGCTAACTTCGGTTAACCGATATGAAGATACCCTGGTTTATATCACATTTAAGGCATATGTAGGCACCAGTATGTTTAAATTTAAATTTAGAAAGCAGTTTAAATAAGATGAATGAGTTCAATGATGTAAGTCATTAGCTGTCAGCCGGAAGTAGCACCCTGTTTAAATAATATAATAAAGCTTGCTATTAAAGCTGAAGTTAATTAAATTAAATCTCATTCACTGTTTTTTCCTAGAAGTTAACAATTAGTTCTGATGAAAGGGCGAGTTTATTTGAATAATGTATTGCTTTAATATGCTATATATCATTCCTAAGTGCAGATCGAGTTTGATATACTGACAAAGAATACAAACTTCATTCCAAAAATATGCAGCTTTAATTTTGCCCAACATTCCAAACCAAATTTAAGTAAAATAAATAAAATAATATTTGCCAGGAAACTGAATATCATACAGAAAGAAGTAACAAATAGATAGACCACAAAATATTCTGTTTTAAATAAAAGCTTACATATCTCTACAAAGTTAATACCAATTCGACAAGGGAACATAAGTGAAACGCGAAATGCTCTTGGCGGAAGTTGTTGCTCACAAAAGTTAATACACACACAAATTACATCTATGTACAAGAATTTGGCCAACAACATTAACAACTCAGTTCTCGAACTTTCCAAATGTTTTGCAGGGTAAACACGTCATTTAATTAATTAATATTACTTCAATAGGTCGGAGAATGTCGGTATGTAGATGCGCCGTGCGGCTCGCATGTCTGTTTCCGTAGGCAAATACGATGTGAAGGTAAAGAAAACACGAGTGAATTTTAACGGGGGATTATTTTGAGCATTTAGTAATTATTTAATTGACAATTTGCCAGCTATAAATAACAATTAAAGCATATAAACAACAAAATCGACCTTCAGAAGTATTTGATCAAAAGAATTGTAGATGAAGCCACATTTCACAATTTCCAATTGGAATGTATTACGGAAAACTAATTAAATGATTTATCCAAGGGTTCTATATGAATCTCTCTCTTTATCTCTCTGTCTATCTTTCTCCCTCTTTACGAAGGTTGAGTTCTAACACAGGCGAGTTACTTGTGCAAATTTGAAAGTCAATAACAATTACGGGAACGTAACAAAATGCCCAAACCGAATTGGATTATAAATATTTCTCTTTGTGATGAATGAGTTCATGGTCGAGATGGAATTCATGACGGTATTGCGGTCAATATCTCAATAAATATTGGTGAAATTTTGTTCGCTCTATGTATGTCTATTCCAGAGTGTGTCAGCGTGTGTTTGTGTTCGTGTGAGAGAGTTTGTGCCGGAGAGCACACTCAATCTCAACTGTCAACATAATATCTTTAAAAATGTGGAGTCATTTATATGGCACATGGCTGGCATTGCCAAAAAGCGACAACAGCTCACAGAAAATAACTCTGTTACAGGTTATGAAAGTAAGCATGATTGGCTTACTTCCTCTTTCCGCTCGTTTTCCCCTGTCTTCCTGCTTGTCTCGCCATCTTCGTATCTGCTCATCTTAGTCATAAATTGTGCTGAACGGAATGTGACACACGCAAAATCATCAAAATCAAAATCGAAAATCAAATTCGAAAGCCAAAGCCCACGGCAACGGCAACGGAACGGCTATAGCAAAATGTATTCTAGAAAAACCACATCTCTTATACGATTCAAGATCGCGCCTGATAACAGAGAAAAAAGAGTTATGGGCTCCACATATTTCTGCTTGTTTCCGAGCCAATCAGGCATAGCTCATCATCAAATATCCACAAGCTCTCAAAAGTTATGGCCATAATGCCCCTTTATGGACATTTAATATTATAACTTAATTAATTATTACGATATTCAAGCCAAAAAAAAGAACTGCTGATCGTAAACAATTTGCCTATGAATGTGGTCTCGGCCCTACGATTTGTTTTGTTTGGATCTCAAGTTCCACTCGAGTTCGCGCTATCTCAAGCCATCCATCTCTGACTAAGGGCATTGACTGGTTTTTCAAACAGTTTCCAACAGTTTCCAGTCAACAAATATTTATTTTAAATGATCTCTGCCTGCCAGTCTGTCTGGTTGTCCGGCTGAGCCGGTTATGGGAATGCAAATTATACCTCAATGAACTTGAATTCTTGCCCATTGAAAATTCATTAGGTTTTATCTGTTTTTATTGCCCAACACAAATAAAACAATAGAAGCGTTGATTTATTAATTTTATGTTCAAGCATTTTTGTTATTATAACAAATTATAATCGCATAATGCTTAGTTGGACAATTTTCCATTAGCTGCACAAGCATAATATTTTGAAATCCCATTGAACTTTGCGATTTGTGGTTAGTGCGCAATCCCCACAGTGAAAAAGAGAATTTATTTCAGTACTAACACAAACAGAAAGATAGAGAGAGAGAGAGAGGGAAATAGTTGTAATTAAATTTACGAATCTTAAATAATGCTAAGCGTTTTCTAATGGCAGCAATTAAAGCGCCTCTCCACCCCTCAAAAGAATCCAATTTTTATGACCAGGTACAGGGTCGTTTACCAAGGAGAGGGGAACTGTTTGGGACACCTCTCTGTGCTTTTCTCACATTGAGGTGCGAATTTGTTTCTGCATGAGAGCAGATCAAAAGATATTTGCATTTTGAGCATAGCCTGAGGTGCCACAACACACTCCACTAAGAACATGCGCACAAAAACAACAACAGCAAGGAGAAGAACAACAGCGCGAACAACATCGCCTGGACGTGCTTCCTTTGGGAGCGCCTTCTACTACCAGGAGCGCATCCCGAATACATATTTAATAATGAAGGGGGCGCGCGGGCAGCCGGTTATGAGCAGAGGCGTGTCGGCTGCTTTGACTTCACTTCAGTTTCAGATTGTTCAAATCGATGTTGTTTATTTGTTGGCCATTTACTGAAAAAACACCTCAGCTTCAGTACAAAAATTATGATGGAAACAGGTTTGGTTGATTTTTTTCCCCTGCTTTTTCAACTTGTTGTTATTGTTGTTGTTTTCTTAAAATTGTACATAACGCTTTAAATGCTAAAAGATGTTTGGATGGCGCTCGGCCTCTGGCGAACAGTCACAAACAGTTGCCTGCCTGTCCCCAGTGGTCAGTCTTGGGTCCCCCAGTCACCTCTCTCTCCCTGCCCCTGCTTGCTAGCGGTCTCTGTGGTGTTGCTAATTAAGATTACAGACATCGATACTTTTCGCTGCGCAGTGGCACGTACAGGCACGAACGGACAAAGTGAATACAGATACTTTAGTATCTTTTACTGGTACTGTGGTTAGGGTTGCCGCAGTTGATGGCATACTAAGGTGCTACATCAGCAGCTGACAGCGTTGCTATCGATGTCGTTGTTGTTGTTGTTGTCGTTGTCGAGGTTCCTCGGCCTTATTAATTATGTAGCTTAATTTGCGATTATGCAGATATGAGCATAAATTTTCAAGAGTATCTCTCTGCGTCTCAGGTCTGATAACTCACCAGCTAATGTATGTGCATAAACCTCCAACGGATTCATTCAGTATTCCATGATGTTGTTTTTGTTGCTTTATTACCACCAGTTCTCGACTTGGCTAATGGATGAACTGTTTTGTATCGGTTGTAGATTTAGCTTTAGCTTCGGATTTAGCTTGGATTTTTTGTGGTCAGATTTTTACTACCTGCTGTTCAGTTTATAAGATCAATGCGCGACACGCCGTCTGAGCTGATCTGCATTTGAAATGTGGGCATAATTATATAGATTTATGTTGTAGATATAGCTACCAATACAGGCGTAAATACTTTCATTTATATATACAGGTATTTGGTTAGATATATGGTTGCATTAATGAGACACTTCTTAACGAGCACGCGCACTTAATTGGCCAAGATTTACGCTCACACTTCTCTGGGCCCATTCTACTAGCCCATTCAGCTCTCATCTTCTTTCGCACTATTCACAGTTGTTGTTGCTGCTGTTGTTGTCAAGTGTAATCAAGTGCCACTAAAGATCTCTCGAATCTCTCCCGTTTTGACAACTATTACCATAACAAATCAGCGCGCGCCTGCCGGTGACAGGCCAATTGAGCGAGGCGCAAAGGCGGAACAACTACAAAAACACAATGTGAACGGCGGCGACGAGGCAAAAAAATATTTACACGGCACGACCGACTATCGATGACGTTGTGAGGTTCGAGTTGGAGGCGTGGCTGTTTAGCTAAGTGAGGACAAGCACAGCCAACAAGCCGAGCAGTCGAGCTCTGTTACCGTAACCGTCACCAAACAATTCCCGCTGCGCGGAGGACGAGCACGAGCACACGACACAAGGAGTAGCACCAGCACAAGAAGAGCGCTAAGCCAGGCGGGGTGGGGGGGGGGGTAGGGCAGTCACAGGAGGGGGAGCACTGAAAGCACGGCTCCGGCCACACGTTTACGGACCCGTGCTTGGGCTTATCCTTCTGTGTCTGTATATTCTCCGCTTTTTATGCCACAGTCGTAAATTCCAATTATCGACGAAGTCGAAGCACGGCAGCCGCAGAGCCACTGGGACAAAGATGGGAAAGGGGAGGGAGAACGGGAGTCGGAGCGGGAGCCGTGGCCAGAAAAAGCCGGCTTCGAGCCGAGCTAAATGTGAAGTGGAGCGATTTTCAAAGTCAGCCGCGGCACGAGGCACACGAATACGAAATGTTGTTGTTGTTGTTGTTGCTGTTGCTGTTGTTATTGTCTTTGCTGCTGCTGTTGCTGCTGCTGCTGCTGGTGGTGCTACTGTGTCTGCTATTTTAGTCACAGTTTTGTTTCGTTTTCATTAATATATTTAAATTTCGGTAATCCTTGCCAAGGTAAGGCAATTTCCTTTGGCTTATGCCGAAGTCGCACTGAGCTCACTTTAAACTAAAACTATTGCATATTTATCATCGTGGGTCGTACCGTAAGTGGAATTTGTTGGCTTGTTAATGGATTAATTGCGTTTGTTTTACGCCTATTATCGAATTTATGGGCAAACACAGTCGGGGGGCGAAACACACAATGCAAACTGCCCAAGTGAAGTCACAAATATTTCCCCAAAATATTTCACAAATATCTTTACAGTCACTCACACTCGCACACACGCCGTCTACAATATTTATTGCACTTGTAGTTGTGTGTACCGCTCGCTTGTATTGGTGCGAATATGTGTGTTCACTGACGGTGTTTGTGTGTGTGCTCCGTGTTTTCGTGTATGTGCTCGAACGGATACCCTAAAGCGAACGCATATCGGGGGCTACATTTCAGCTCAACTCACGATTGCAGAGTCCGTTGGCAACATGTGTACCGTTATAGCTTCGCGTATCTACTGGATACACGACTTCAGCGTCGGACTCGTCGTTGCGGCAGTCTCGCGATGTCTGCTTTGATTTCTCGTTTCGAAATTCGAGTTCTGCTCTCGTCGCGTCGTGTCTGCCTCCGAGTAAGAGAAAAAGCCGAAAGCTGAAAACGGCAAGCGAAAGGCAGCGTTGAATATGGTAGCAATCTGACTTAAATTCTGCGTTAGATTTTGAAGTTGCTTTTGGCGGGATAAGATACATTTCAACAGCATAACTATAAACTTATGAATATCTTCAATAACTGTAAAGTACAAAAAAAGGAACAAAACATGTTATTATGATAAAGTTTTATTTATGAACTTACTTGTTTATACCAATTTTCTTAACTCACCTTCTCATGTTATTGCACTAACTTTGCAGTAAATTTACATGTTACTTGAGGGTAAAAAGGCATTAAATATATTTTGTATATCCTTTAATTGGAAGTTCATCTTCATAGATACGATTATAAGCCAGATCACATGCCTACAATGTGATGTTAGCCAGATTCAGTTAACAACAATCATATGAAATCGTACCACACTCTCTCACTCTCTGGCTCTCTTCGCTTGCGTGCTTCAACAGCAACAACAGTTTTGATTTTCGAACTTCGAAAAAGAGCGAACAGCAACAACAGTGCACTACGCAAGCAAAGAGAAAACGAAACTTGGCGATATTCGGCTACAGTGTTGAATATCGTACTGTTAAGCCGACACAGCAGCGCTCATTAACAGTGACTGTTAATCCGTGAAAAAGACTGTTAAGCGTGAAAGAGGTCAGAGCACAGATGAGGTCAACTCTTTTTATTCTTTTTGGGATTAGTTGCAATGCCTATAAAAAATTGGCTATGATGTACTAGGTATGTCAGCTCGTCAGTTTGTTAAATTATGAATGATAAATTGAATTCTGTTCGCATAATTTCTAAATGCATAATTTATGTTAGCATTAACAGCAAGTTAAATGTTTAATATAAAAGTGCAAAAACTTTGGCACTGTTTGTGCCTTTTTTCGATGGGATTTTTTCAGCACCGAAGTAATTAAATATATTTTAATTTCACTTTTAACTCATGTGAAACATCAAAGCTTTTATGAGCTCTTTATTCATCTAAATTGACTTTTTATAGCGCAATCTAAATTTTTTATTGCGAAACACAAAGAGTTGTAGCTTAGTTGGAGTTATTAAAGGTAAATCAAGAACACTTCTGTCGAAATAATGAATTAATTCCAACAAACTTTGTGGATATTCTGCAGAACTCTATGTACATCCGGTTGATCAACTTGGCGTTATTCGGTATCAATCAATAATGTAAGTTCTGCCTGTCGAAATACAACGAATACATGCCTCAACTTCAGAAGTAGATTTTGATATCTTATTTTCGTGTTGGCTTTTTATTTGCTATTGTTTTTTATTATTTCGCAGAAGGCAATTCACTTTTATTCCAGCAGCAGATGTTATTCATCATGCGGCTTTGTTGTGCCTTATCGAGTGATTGATGTGCCATATTCACACGGCTTGTGATACATGCAAAGGAAGTGGTAAAGATGCGCCGGCAATTTACGAGAAAAACATATTGGCCCCAATAGACTGGCTATATGAACTCGCCTCGGACGGGAGGAGCAGGGCCACCCAAATCCAAGTACAGTCGCTGGAGAGTGCAATCACCTGGGCAACTGTGCATTAAATTGTTATCGTAACATATACAAATGAATGCAAACAAATACGACGAGTGCCCCGAAGATTCTTCAATGTGCTTTACTTTCCTGGTTCCCCTTGGTTCCCCGGGATGCAATTGTTTTTTCATGGGGCCGGCTGATCTTATGAATAGTTACGACTTTCTGATGTGCCATGGAATGCTAAACAGATCAAAAGCACGAGCCAACACCACACACCCCTCACACACGCATACACACACACAGACACACACACTCCGGCACCTCTCCCCGGAATGAGGTGTAAGAATTCTCAAGTGAGCTGGCCATGCACTCACAGATCGAAGGCGGAGACAGCCCACTGCTCCCCGTTGCTTGGCTTTTATTTTGGACTTAACACTGGGGATTTGTGGTTTATTTTTGGCCGAGCTCATAAAATAGGTGTGGTCATAGAATCATCAATAAATATTCGACTTGACTGTGTTCAATAAAAAGCAGCAGCAGCAACAACAGGCAAATTAGGCTGAAAAATACGAAAATGTTTGGAATTGAAACGAAGTAATGTAAAAATAGCCCAAGTCAATGGCATAAGTATTGTAAACAAATGCAGTTCCCAGCTGCAGCTGTAGCTGAAGTTGCAGCTGTAGTCGGTGGAGGGGGGAGCAAGGGAAGAGAAACGTTTAACGCGCCGATCGCGTGCCCAGAAGAATAAGAAACCGTCGAAGAAACGAACGAGCATTTTCCTGGAAACTCAAGTCCCATTGTGACTATGATACCTCGCATCGCATCGCCTCCCATTCATTTGCATGCACTGTACGTGTGTGCATGTGTATGCGTATGTGTGTGTATCTGTGTCTATGCAAAACTGAAGCTGCTGGTTAACAGCTTCGCTTGGGGTATTTAAAAGCTCATTTCCACACGCTTTTACATGTGTTTCCATCGTCTTGAACATTTATTATGATGCTCAGTCGTCAAGGAGTGCCCGAACTAAGATTCTCTGATGACGATTCCGATTTGAATTGGAATGGGAATCGAATTTGTACAGTGAGTGTTGGCGATTTGCATACGAACCATGTTTGTGTGTGTTTTGAGTGTGTTTTTCTGTAGTTTTTGGGGCGGGGGTCTTAACGAATTGCTTGTCAAACGGCAATTAATGACAGCTGTCGGCCAAATTGGACGCAGCAGCCGCAGCCGCAGCGACGACTGATGACTTAATGACAACTTCCTAATAAAAGCTTGAGAACTTAACAAATTTATTAAATTTACAATGGCTCGCACGACGCGAGACTTGAGATATGCTCGATTATTTGGCCATAAAGATTTGCATATGAATGCCCAAAAGTCGTTTATAAATTTGTCTTCGTGTTCACATTCTTCTTCTTTGCTCTTTTGCTTTGGTTTTGTTTTTTATTTGAGCTGTAGGCCCATTAAGGTTCGTTTTATTAGAAACGGATGATAAACAATGATTTCTGGGCCTGGTCATGGGCATGTCCAGTCCAGGGGTGACTCGGAAATCCATATATCCATCGATTTATCGCTGCACACACACACATACACATACACACGCATCTTGGCCACGTGCTTAATACGTGCTTAAATGTTAACATTTCAATTTGCGATTCGGTCTGTCTGTCTGTCCGGCTGTTTGCAAGTCTCTCCCTCTCTCTGACTAGTCCTGTGTCCCTCCTCCTCTTTCTCTATCTCATTCTATATCGCATGGTCTGTCTACATGTTACGCACTCGCCACGCCCAGCGTGCTAAAATGTATTCCAAACATGCAAAGATCATTTGCCAACAGACACACACTCACACACTTAGACACACTCACACACACTTAAACACACTCAGTCACACACTCTCTCACGCACTCTCGTAGAGCGACTGACCCGAGCGAAGCGAACCCTTTGACATGTCTCCTTCTTCGGATCTATTAAGTCCCTAACCCAGACGCAGACACATGTGGAGATATTTCATACATATGTATAATCAGAATTCAAAGGCACGCATTATTGAATAGGCCCCATCCCCCGGCTAGCCCTCGAAAGAGAGAATAGCAAGGAATGTCACTCGACTATTGGATACCTTATGTTTTATGTATAGAAAGAGACAGAATAGGATCTCTTATAAATAATAAATATTAATTATAAAAAAAGTTATATGGATAATGTTGTTTTCTGTAAATTTTAATTAATTTAAATTTACATTTTTCAATTGTACTTTCTCTTTTAAAAATATTATATTCAACCAAACCTTTAAGTGCTTACAATAAATAAAAATATAATAAAATGTTTTAATGGGATAGTTCTGAGATTGAGCAAGTTAAATATAATTAAGATTACATTCAAGGTTGGTCTAGTTTACATTTATCATTATGAAGATGGTAAAATGTTAAAGATACCTTCTTAAGCTCATCAGACCCTTTGTAGCTCTTTTGCTGGGTGTATTACAAAAAGCACAAAAAAATACGTTAGTCTTTGGTGAATCGTGTTGCTGCCATATAAGAACCAGAACGGGCCTTGGGCATCGCATCGAATCGTATCACATCCGCAGCCATCGCCCGCCGAATGTGTGTTCCCCAGATAAGATACTTTATTGACATTGCGTGTCTAAACACTTTACCGCTACGCTGCTGCTTATGTTGTTGTTGTTGTTGCTATTGCTGGTTTTGATTGTGATTGTGCGCTTTAAGCTTATTTGCATAGTCATAATTCTTAATTCAGTGAGGTGTGCATGTGTATTGTTTGGCGTGAGCATCACGAATAGCCTCGAATAGTCCCCGCCGCCGCACAGAGCCCAATCGAGCGACCGCACACACGTAAATACGACTACATGTGTCTCTGTTTATCTATCAAAAACACAATTTTAATCAGCGAACACAAGTATTAAATTGCTTTATAGACATTAAGGAATATGCATTTGGATATATTGTTTCCAGTTCTTGAGGAAACAACTTAACTGGCGCTGTCCATTTTTGTCAAGTTCTACCCGCTTGCTCTTGTCATCTTGCATTTTCAATGGTATGCGATGGATTTGGTTCGGAATGGATAATGGTTTTCAAAAATTCTCCTTGTTAGAATTTTTCGTTTGGGCTTTGTATTTTGAATTCTGCATTCCAGAAACTTTTCTATGTTCTACTCTTGCTTAGGGTATCAAAATTTTGTTGGTCTCTTTGTTAAGTATAAAGCATTTCTACTCTCTACACAAAGGGTAGATCAGTGTTAACGCTGGAATCGATTAAACCAAGTCTGTCTGTATGTAAATAAGCCCAAGATTTTGGAAACTATGAAACCTACATCCTTGAACGTCCTGTTTGGTGTGTAAAGTACTTTGAACATTAGAATATCAGGTTAAATTTTATTCCGATCAGATAATTAACATAGAAGGTGTTTAAGAAATACTTTGAGTGGGCGCACAGATGGGTGGCGGGTATATAACTGTCATGCACACACAACAGTAGCTTTCTTACTTCTTTTGTTTTGATTGAGAATAGAAAAGGGCAAAAAAGTAAGTCAGTTATTGAAAGGTTCAGTCATGCAAGAAATACGAACTTATCCGCTTTAAGTTACATTGATAATTTCAAGTATTTAATATAATCGGAGTTTAGTTTTATCAAAATCAGTAAGGGTATCCCATTTTCGGCTCACCTGCTTAGGTCAAATAATATTTATTTCTCTGTAGCATTTCGTATCGTTTGGTTATTCGAATTGGAATTAGATCGTTGAACAAGTTGGACATTCCGTGGGGGAGGAACAAGTGGCTGGCGATGGCGACGATGATGATGGTGGTGAGGTGATGATGATGGGACTGTCAGCGTGTTGCGGTCGCCCCAAATCATTAATTTCACAAAACGTGACTTTTTTGCCATATTTTGAATTCTAATTCCACTCATTAGGCCCGGCCTCGGTCGTCCCGCTCATGTCGTTCTAAACATAACTTCAAAAGGTGCAGACTGCACTTGTGACACGTTTCGTAATCTCTTGGCTGCCTGGGCTAGCATTGCTGCCTTGGCTGGGCCAAAGCCTTTTTTCGCAATTGCCATAAGCAGGCAACACACACACACACAGACAGAGAGGCAAAGAGACAGACAGAGCACACGTGGCACACTCAAAGATGCGCAGCAGCAACTGCGAAGATGCCGCACAGATACGGCTACAAATAGAGCTGCTTACGCTAACCTGCATCTAAGTACACCTACAAGTGGGGGAGAGGGTTGGGGAAGCAGGAGGGAGGTCGCTGTATTACCCGCTCAAGTACAAGCTATTTCCGCAACGGAAGGCAGCAACACATTCGAGTCGAGCTTTTGTGTGGCAGAAGCGGCTCAGCTCGAGTCTAATTAAAATAAGCATGAACGCTAGAAAAGGTCGACAAAGTTGCCATTGTGTGGAAAGTGTGACTAAGTGTGTGTGTGTCAGCGTGTGCGTGTGAGTGTGTATGTGTTTGAGTTAGAGTAGTGTTAGTTGTAGTTGTAGGCGAGTCGCTGCTGCTGCTGTGTGAGCTGGCGAGGATTTGCCTGTCTGTGCACTGCAGTTGCAAACACGATGCATAATTGGCCATTTCTGTGTGCAGTTGCCGCACATCATCCTCAATCTTAATTAACAAATATACAAGAAATAAAAACTGGAGCCGGTGGGCAGAGAAAAGATGCGACATAAAATGCAATTTACGACTTGTCATAAAGGGAGACCCGCCATATAGTAAATCATTTTTTATGTAGCCGCCGCTCGGCTCTAACCGAGCGCAGGGCCAAAGAACGAGTGGCTACTCCTCGTTCTGCGCTACCAACAAGGCAAATAAGCCACGGTTAGGCCGAACATAAAATCCTTTACCACCTTTAAAACGCCAAGCCTCCTCCCGTTCCGGGCAAGTCCAATTCCAATCCCAATCGCAATCCCAGGGCCAAAGTCCGCGCTCATTCGACAGCCTGACGATGGATGCGACTGCTAAACAGCGAAATTTACACAATCAACAAATGACATAAAATTGTTGCTGAACGACACAAAAAATGGAAAAAAATAAATTGCATGACAAATTTCTGTCGAGGGTCGAAGTCGCAAGCGGATGAGGATGCCGGCGAGAAATGATGGACGATGATTATATGAGACACGCTGTGTGTCTGTCTGTGTGTGTGTGTGTGTGGAGTCAGTCCCCATCTCTATGAGTGTGTGTGTGTGTGCGAAACAACAATTTAAGTCCTCAAATTCCAGCATGTGAAGCAATAATAATAATTTTATTGTTTTAACAAAGGTAACAAACAGAAAGTTATTTCAGCCACAGCTGAGCGGCTTTTAAAAACAAATCGCAAGGCAGGCAGCAGTCAACGGCAGCAGCCAGCGGTAGCAACCTGGCCGGCATCCTCCTCCGGCCAGAAGGACACGACTCCGAGTTGAGTCGACGAGGATAAGCGGCAGGCAAGCGTAAAGATACATATAAAAGAGGTTTTTGCCTTGGCAAAGCGAGCAGAGCGGAGTGTGCGAGGCATACGCAAACAAACCAATATCCACCTTGGTCCCATCTTTCCTTCGCTACACACACACACATACAGACACACACACACTCACGCACACTGCGCGAAGAAGAAACAAATAAAAATGGCGAAATAAAGCAGAATAAGATCTGCAGCGAAAATATTTTTATTGCCTTTTTGGCAACACACAAAAGCTACGTGGGTGTGCCCCACCTGAGCGTGTGTGCCTCTGTGTGTGTATGTGTCTGTTTGTGCATCTCTCTCTCCTGTGTGTGTGTGGCAGATACAACATAAGTAGACAGGGGCCGCACGAATAACCCACCATAATTTACGCGCCCATAATTTGTCATAAAAATCTTGCAGTAATAATTTAATGTTGAAATGCAAATTTTTAATATATTTTTATACCCTGTACACATTTGAAACTGAGTAGAGCTGTACAAGAAATGGTAAACATTAGTTATTTTCTCATATTCAACTTCTATGTTTGTCCTTCAGGGAAATGTTAACACCTGAAATCCTACTTAAAACTTTCATGACCATAGAAACCCATTTTAATAACTTATGCACACAACTTTTGAGCTATTACAGGATATCTAAAGTGCATATCCACTTTGCTGGCAGTTTCCCTGCATTCTCTATAAATTTACCAAGACATATTTCACATCTGCAAAATAAATATCGCATGCGAGTGGAACTAGGGACTATCTGGGAGAATTGTGGAATTGTCTCCTACTTGCACTGATTTAAGGCGCCGCCTAAGCCGCTAGGCAATTGAGTGGAAGCAGTTAAATCCGAGACTTGTTTCATTAGTTGTGCTTGGACTTGTTGGCAATTCGTTGAATAATGCACAGGGACCCTCTGGGAACTGGGAAATTATGGGAGATTGTCTGAAATCTTTGGCTGATTTCGAGAGCTAACAAGCGAGTAAAGATTTACAGATTTGCCGTAAAACGGGGGACACTATATAATGCGAGTGCACATACCATATACTATGTATGTCTTCCCTCTGCTGTCTTCCTCGCAATTGCCACACATGATTACGTTGTAAACATTTTATGTACCCCCGGTACGCAACAAATATTTAAAGAACTTTACACATGATATGCGAGCGAGTTGCATGAGGGTTTTACGACGGATCCCGGTCCCAGTCGCGGTTGTCTGAAGACGGGGGCAAAAGCAAGTGAAAACAAAACAAGAGAAGAATGTAGGAAAACGGTTACTCCACTGCTGTTTAATCTTTATGGCGCCCCCAGTCGAACCAGCCCCGAACCCGAACCAGAACCCGAACCTGAACTAAATCATAATCATAGCCAGCAAATGCTGCGTGTCATTTGAGCGCACACATCATAAAGCCGCAATTAAGACTATGTAAAAATCGTAAGCGTCAAAAGAGCCATAGAAAACTGGAGGCACAATAAAAAAGAAAAACTGTCATAAAGGCGAAACAGAGCAGACAGCATGGCTGACAAAGGGAATACACGTCGAATGAGAAAAAGAGAGAGAAGGAGAGAGTGAGACGGAGTGAGAGTGAGCCAATTTGAGAAGAAGTCAAGCCAAAGTCTCGCAGTCATTGGCAACGCTGCTAATTGCCTGTCAAAATTCTATGCGCAGTTAAAAGATGAGATAAATGCGTAGTAACCACACACAGGCGAAGGGGCGAGGGGCGTAGCGGTGTGAGTGCACGCAAAGGTGTCTGCCGAAAATAAAAAGTTCAAAATTATCTCGTTTCAATTGTAAAGCAACACAGATAGAGAGAGAGAGGGGAAGTATGTGGGTGCTTTCTTCCCGGTAATATTATTAAGCGTGCATTCAATCTAATTGAATTTAATCCAGGCGCCAGTTCGGTTTCAATCGTAAATAATCGCACAAGTATTTGTTAAATGTGCCATGACATAATGGCAAAAGTTACCAGATATGTATTTCATTGCCAGCTTGAATTCAAGTGCTGTTACCAAAAGAGCTGTTAACTGTCGAGCTTAACAGCGTTTTAACAGAGCACTCGGCTTGAAGATTATAAAACTCTCAAGCTTTAAGGATAATAAAACTGAAAAGCGAACTCCTATATTAAATATTATATAATAGGGGGAAACATTTCTTCATTTAATTAAACCGATGTGTACTTCGTAATTCCAAACAATATATTATGAAATAGACTTATCTCTATTACACATAAGTCTGTGAATTAAATGAATTAAATGAAATGTAATATAAATAGTTTCATCTTTATTAAATACTTTAACATAGAAATATCTTCATTATATTAATACTATCTGTACTTCGTTAAACTGACAGTTAGTGGACAAAGTTTAGTTGAATTCTCGACCAAGTTGTGTAAACAATGCCGCAGTTAGTCAGTCCCGGTCGCAGTCGCAGTCGCGAGTCGCAAAAAACGTAACAAATCTCAACAATTGCCACAAAAACCGCACACATCAAACATATGAAAAACTGACGCTGTCACCTAACGGGGGCGTACTCGAACACACACACACATACTTGGCTGGGTGGCATAAGGGTGGTGGCATAAGGGAAACGGAAATGACTCTTAGCAGCAGGCCCGGCCAGGCAGTAGCCATAGCCAATAGCCGGACTTGAAGCCAAACCATTCAGTGAACTAATGCCGACCTAAGGCAAATATAATTGCGAGTGTGTGGGGAGGAGGAGGTGGATGAGGGAGGGGGGTTGTTTTCTGGACAATGTTACGAGACATTTGCATGCAGGCGTCATCTGGTCTGGGTTTGGTTTTCGGTTTTGCGGCCAGGCATGTGGCCAGAGAAAGACAACGTCAAGCGTTCGACAATTGTGCTGAGTCCGAGTGTTGGTTACGCCCATTCCAAGACTGCTCCTGCTGCTGCTGCTGCTGTTGCTTGGCCTGGCCTGCATACGTGCCCAACAAAATATTGATTTAAATGAGTTTCAGTTTCGGTTTTCATTTCCCATCGCCAAGCAAATTCCAACAATCAGCAAATTGTGCTGCTCAATGGACCACTTTTTGCTCGAGCACTTTTGGTGCCATTCGTTAGATGATTCCCCGAGCGAAATGCATGATAAGCACAACCAGAACAGAACACATCTCGTGCACATCGATGATGAGCTGCCCAACAACTTGTGAGCCTAACTATGCGGGGGCTACAATGTGATTTATGTGGGATCCACTCACACACAGAACAACAACAAAAACGCATAACGAAATGAGACCAAGATGAAAATATGCTCAGCACTTGGCCCCAACAGTTGTGCCCCAGTCTAATTATGAAAACCTCAAAAACACATCAATAATATAAACTGCAATTTAAAGTTGATAGTTTTATTGTTGTCCCTCGACCATCCCAAGGGGCTCAGCTCACAAAACTTTGGCCCGAAAAACCAATGGCAAACTAAAAGTGTTTTGCCCCAGTATCTTCTCATCGTCTCATCTTCTGCCTGGCCAAGCACATACGTGTACAAGGCCGGATGGGAAAGGAGTCCAAGTCTGAATCCGAGTTGAGTTCGACTGCGACTGTTAGTCCGAGTGCGAATCAAGTGCAAATAGCCTGAAAACGTTTCAACTTCTTCTTGGCTTGCCTGGCCAAAAGTCATTTGAAGTCGGCAGTCAGCCGAAAAAGCCGCAGACAGTCGAGCACATCCATGGACCACCGGACCTGGGTGAAACTTGGGTAACTTTTGCGTTAGTTTCTACCTACTGGTATAGAAAAAATATTTGAATATAATACGCATTTGCATATTGTTTGACTTTGCAGCAGCAGCAGCCAACAGCGCTTAAAGTTTGGTACAGGAAGGGTGACAGAAACGGGGGGAAGGGGGATGGGGGATAGCGGAGTGAGGTTGGCTACATTCTTTCGCATTTGCGCTAAGATTGCAGCTGGAAAGCTCTTAAAGTAATTAGTGGCATAAATTAAATCTCCTGGCCAAATAACAATGGCCAATTGTTTCAATGACCCTTGTGCCACTTTTAATTGTTGCAATGCTGCGAAAGTTTTCCACTCGCTGAGGTTGCTTCCCCTGGCCACGCCCTACACCCAGTTGGGATGCCCTTTCCTGCTGGCCGTTTTAAAGCTTCTCTAAGGCCAAAAGAGTTGGAAAAAGGCCGCTAGATTTTCGTTGCTCTCTTTTCATTTTGTTGACACCACAGTTCTGGGTGCAGGGGAAAGGGAAACAAGGGGGGGGGATGTTGCCCAGTGGTTGCGTGGCAGGCTGTGGCTGTGGTCACTAAGCACCGGCCCCAAATGGCGCTTGCAACAAAAGCCAAGCCGAGGGCATAAATAACTTTTTGTGTTCGTTTCATATGTTTTTATGGAAGGTCGCGGCAAAAAAGTTGACACTTTTTAAATTGTATACGAAATAAAATAAATTGTGCATAATTTCGTATATATATTTTTCACACGCATTTTGTCCCCACCCCTTACCCCACGCACAGACACACTCTCGGGGGTTTTGCCTCTGCGGGTTAAACTAATTATTTGCTGCATGGCGAGGGAAAATATTTGCAACATTGATTTGCAATTGATTTGGGGCTTTTGTCGCCTGCTGTCGGCGTCATAAAAATACTCATCGAAAATTGCACGGCGGAATGAAACAAGCTGTTGACTTGCCAAATAGCCGTGAATTATTCCCTCAGGGCGTAGGTGAGCAGGTAACGGCAATCGCTTCGTTTACCAGGCAGCGGGAAAGGGAACTGGAATGGGAATTCGCTGAGACAACAAATGTTGCTGTTGTAGCACATCCCAGGCACATCCCAGGTCCATCCCAAACCATCCCATTGGCATTCCCTGGTGCCATCTCCCTTCCAATAACGAGCTCGAGAGTCGAGAGAGGCCGAGGTCGAGCAGCGACAGGATATCGTAAAGCGACACACAATCACACATAAAATTTTACAACACGAGGATGTTTTTTATTGCAACGCCATCGCCATCGCCTTCGCCAGCGCCAGCGTCCTCACCATCTCGCCCACGTCCAGAGCAATCGAGGACTTAAGTAGCCAATTACGGGGAAAGTTCGAATTCCTTGCCGGGCAGGCGAACGTTCGTATCACTCGTTCGGTCTCTTGTCTTGGGCCAGTTTGTTAGCGTGCAGCGGGTAAACAGCAAAACATTTTTCTATTTAATTAAAATGAATTTACCTTTTCAGTTGCCAGGACGACGACAGTCACGACAGTCGAAGCGCGGGAGACAGGCGACTGATTTATGGATCGCCGCCAATAAATTCGCGCGACGCCTCAGTCGTGGAGGCGATTTAAATCACGCGCTGCGGTTTTAATTAAAAGGAATTTATTTTGCACTCAACTGCAGATAAATGCACAGCACACTCGGCATAGTTTACTTGCACACAAATATTTGCTCACCTGTTTGGCACACACACACACTTACACGAATACACACCCCACACCCGAGGCACACCCTGACACGGCGCTTGCCATTATCGTTAAAATAATACAAATAGACATAAGAAAACCCTTTGCAAACAAGTCTATTTCAGGCAAGCGCCTCACGACATCGGCCATTTGTTAATTGAGAAACTCCCCAGGCCACTTCCCCCTGGTCGAACAGGAAAGGCCTTTTCCTCTGCTGTCATAATTACAGCCTACGCATTGTTGATGCCCGTTCCAGGTCCACGGCTCCAGCTCAGGTTGCCAACTCGTCTTGGTTGCGGCCTCACCTCTCTGCTGTGATTACCAGCATTGAATGTGATGCGGCTGCCGCTGCTGCTGGTCAAGAGAGCTGGTCATGGATCGGGTTTCCTTATTAGCAGGCAATTAATCATGCATCGTGCTATAATGGACGTCGTGTAATTATGCTGTCATATCTCAAATGCATTTCATCTATGTGCAAATGCATATCGGCTCTGTAGGAGGCTGAGTGAAAATTGATAGCCAATAAGCGCAGATTAATCATGCAATTGTGCTTGAATAGTTTGGCGCTTTTAGCAAAGCCATATAAAAACCCAAAAGCCAAACCCCAAACTGGAATCCGACGAGTATCTCGAGGGCCCACTAAAAGCTCGATATAAACATGACCAAGTTGGCTAAGAAGGCAGCAGAATCCACTACAAACACAGGCGCACACACACACACACACATACAGGCGCATACGGAAATTGTCGGCGATAAATCTCCCATTTACCTTTAAACTCAAAATACTGCGACCAATGGGGGTTGTGCTGGCTGACTCCGTCGGTTACACTCGCTGTAACAGCTCCAGCTCCAGCTATGGCTACAGCTTCAGCTACGGCACGGCTACAGCCCTAAATCCACTAACAAATAAAGGAATAAATTGCCCATAAAAAGGATTTTGCAAATGCCGGTTGCAACTACAAACCCTCATGTGCTTCGTATTTACAGCTGCGGTGGGGATGTTGTTGCTGTAGCTGTAACTTAACTGATAGTTTCCTTTGGGCACAAACAAAACTTAAATAAAATACTGAGGAAGCGATAAAATGTAGTTAATATTATGTTATTCCTATACAGTTCTTTAGCTTCGTTTCGTTTCCTTTTTGTTTTCCTATTGTTCTTAGCTATTATCTACTGTCAATACGGAATTAAATTTGAACTGCCGACAAAATTTAGAAAAACATTTTCCTTTTTCCCGCAATTTTTTGAAATGATTGCGATTATCGATTAATTACAGTCAATTAACTTACGTATTGTCAGTGCTGGTAAATTCACCAATATTAGTCTAATTCGGCAACCTGAATTGATTGCTATCTGTAATAAATTTATATTTAAGTACATTTGTTGCAGTGTCTTAACTATTATCAACTATTTAACTATTTATGTATATCAATACAAAATGTCTGAATTCTAGTTTCAGCGCTTTTAAAAAAGTGGGGCCAGCGCTTTTGACTTGAGAGATGCGATGAATATCGATAACGGCGCTGCAACCAGCTGAACATTTCTTCGCTGTCGCAGTGCGGTCACACTGTCGAGTTTACCATCATCGCGTAAAAGTTTTTTTAAAGTACAGCAAATGTACCTGTTTTATGGCAGAAAATCGTATTGTTTTACACAATTACATATACAGCTAACGCCCACCAGATTTATACAATACATTGCGTAAACAATAATTAGTGTGAAGTGCATTAAAATTCGTCGTGTTTTGCGGCAGGAACGAAAGGAACGGAACGTGTTTGGGGCGGACTTGTTTTTCTGTGCTTGCGCGAAAAGGGGACGCCGCTGCAAGTAACTGTGTTTTGGGGAAATATAGCCGCGCGGCCACAGGAGCGCCCAGCCCCAGTCCCAGCTTAACCCGATTCGTTAGTGTAGGCCAAGTAAACGCGCGGCTTGTGTGTGTGTGTTTGTGTTGGTGGCAGTGTGTGTTGGACCGACTCAACTGTGCCGTACAAGAACAAGTTGCAGCGCATTTGTGTTGGTGTTGTTTTCTGTGTGCGTGTGTGTGCTGCAGGTGTGCGTGTGTGAGTGCGCTGCGCTGTGGTCTTGATGTCTGCGCTTTTTCCCAGCCGACGAAGACGTGAGCACACAGGTGAATTATTGGTGCAATACGCTGCCTTGGTGCTGCCACTACTACTGCCGTTGCTGCCGCTGCTGCTGTGGTGTTGGCAACAGAGCTCTAGCTAAAGCCAAAGCCAACAAAAGACAACCGACATCGAAGAGAATAACAACGACAACGTCAACGCCAACGATAGCAACAACAAAAACAACCACGAACGTCGACGTACTGAAAAAATGCTGCGTTTTCTAAGTCGTCGCAAGGTGCGCAACAACTATGCGGATAATGCGAGCGGCGCGCGGGGCGGACCTGGCGCTGGCAGTGGCGGTGGCGGTGGCGTCATTGCAAGCAGCAGCGGGTCACAGATTAAGCCGCAACGCATAGTGGTAAACAAAAACAAAATCGACTGCCGTGTTATTCTGCTGGACAATACTGACCTTTCCATCGAATTATCGGTGAGTATAGAATTACATACAGCTCGTACAATTCGCTTATCTCCAGGGGCAGGCAGCCTGGGAAGGGGTTCCTCCAATGGAAAAGGGGGTTTGTTTATTTAGGTAGGGGGGCGACAAACATTCCACGATTGCGTGTTTGCTTTTGTGTTTGTGCGCGTGTGTGAGGTGTGTGTGTGATAAACAGAAAATTTACCGCTGATCAGTAACAAATTTCAGTGGCAAAAGCAAAAACAAACGTGATTAGTTCAGGGCCAATTTGAGACTTTGCATGCCAACTACAGTGTACGCGCTATACTGACAATTTCCCTTGAGACTATGAGAATTTCCACTATTTTGTTAATCGTATTGTTCATTTTGTAGAAAAAAGCTCTTGGAAGCTTCCTTTACGAGCAAGTCTTCTATGCGTTGGACATTATCGAAAAGGATTACTTTGGCCTACAGTTTATGGACGCAAATCACGTCAAGCACTGGCTAGATCCCACCAAGCCAATAAAGAAACAAGTGAAAAGTGAGTAAACGAAACAAATGAAGAAAAAATATTAACTAAGTTTTACACTTGCAGTTGGACCACCGTACACATTCCGACTGAAGGTTAAATTTTACTCCTCTGAGCCAAATACACTGCGTGAGGAGTTGACACGTTATTTATTCTTCTTGCAACTAAAACAAGACTTGCTGGAAGGGCGTCTTGACTGTCCGGATGACAAATCCGCCGAACTCTGCGCGCTGGCCTTGCAATGTACGTGATTCTTACCGAACTGGCACTTGAGAAAGAACCCAATGTTGTAAACAATGCGAACTGTCGTAGATGAATGCCCAGCTCTGCTACTGTGACCTTTAACGTGGCCCGAGGTAGAGCTAGACTAGCGTCTACAATAGCAGTTATGGCATTTTTTATAGCATTGTTATTCTCTTTTTTTGTTGTACATAATTTATAAATTTGTCTCCTATTCACAGCCGAGCTGGGTGACTACGATGATCAGGTGCATTCAGCAGCTACAGTCTCTGAGTTTCGTTTTGTGCCGGAACAGACCGAGGATCTTGAGATTGCCATATTGGAGGAGTACAAGACATGTCGAGGCCTAACACCAGCTCAGGCAGAAACTGCCTTCCTCAACAAGGCCAAGTGGCTGGACATGTATGGTGTAGACATGCACACGGTGCTCGGCAAAGATAGCTGTGAATACCATTTAGGCCTGACACCAACTGGAATTCTTGTATTTGAACGTGATCAGAAGATTGGCCTCTTTTTCTGGCCAAAGATTAGCAAATTGGACTTCAAGAAGAAAAAGCTAACGTTGATAGTTATCGAAGATGATGACGAAGGACGCGAACAGGAGCATACGTTCGTTTTCCGACTATACAACGAGAAGGCCTGTAAGCATCTGTGGAAGTGTGCCGTGGAGCATCACACGTTCTTCCGTCTTCGGGCGCCTGTCAAGGGGCCTTCGGCTCGCCAGAACTTCTTCCGCATGGGATCGCGCTTCCGTTACTCGGGCCGCACTGAATTCCAGACCACACAGCAAAGTCGTGCCCGACGCACTGTTCAATTTGAACGTCGGCCTTCGCAAAGATTCGCCAGTCGGCAGTCGCATTTGTTGCGGGAGCGTCAGAAGGCGTCACAAGAATCGGCAGCCTCTGCCGTGGCCACGGTTAATGCCCGGGCTGCTGCGGCTGCTGCTGCTGCTGCAGCTAGTGCTACGGCAAATCAAGTTCCAGCAATCATACCATCTGTTTCAAACAATGATAACAATAATGAAACATTTGACTCAATCATTTCGTCGGATCAATTCATAACCGTAACTCCCTCGCCCTCCGTACTGACTGTTATACAAAATTCGGCCATTATTGAACCTGACGCCGCATGCAGCGGCTCCATTAGCTCATCATCCCAAGCAGCGGCAGCTTGTGCCTCGCTGGGTCGTAATTCACTGAAATCCAACTTCAGCAACGATGATCCGGCATATAGCAAAATAGGTTCCATTGGCAAGGCTGCGGGTCTCTCTGTGAAGTATGGAAATACCGACACAATTGAAATTGTATTCTATCTAAATATTTATTAAATTTATTAGATTGGAACCAGAGTACACGCCTCCCTACTCTCCAAATGCCACAAAGAACTTTGACGAAACGAATCCGTTCAGAAGTGCAGCCACATCGCATCATGGCAGCTTTGGCAAGGCTTCTATTAGCTCGGGTCAGCTCAGGTGAGTTTCATTATTGTATTTACTTACTTTTACCACGTCTCTTCTGTTCGTATCGCTTCTCTTCTTGACTAATACGCATTGTAATGTTTTGTGTTGTATTCTGTATTTTGTGTATATCATTGTGCAGTGTTAGGAGCGGCTTATCGGATAAAGATAGAGAGCTAGATTCATTACTTAAGTCCATTGTTAAAGATCCATCCCCATCAGTGCTTGCAAACGAAGCCATTAATGATGCTAACAGTATCAGGTAGCGTAAATAATATAAACCATTTATTGTTATCCTAAGAATATGTTATATGAGAGTAAACTATAAATGTTTTTTTTCACAGAGTGACCATAAACAAGACCTTTGACATGGACCACAATACGGAGACACTGAAGCGGCTCTCGAATACAAATGAGAAGCCCAACAATCAAGTGAAACTGGCCAATGTGGGCGCTGCTGCGCTGCCACCGGGCAACATCAAGTGCAATATACTAAAGGGTAAGGATAAATACATAAACAATTTTGCAGTTGTTTCTTATGATATTTCCTTGTGGCATATAGCTCGGGTGGAGGAAGAGTTGGGCGCCAGTGGCAATGCAAAGCTGACAAATCAAATGTTTGTGCCCGCTGCCCACTCCAGTAGTAGCAATGTGAACAACAACAATAACATGATTAGCAGCAGCAATCATACACACAGCGATGGACCGGATTCCCTGAACGCCACCTACATATCAGTGGTAAGTTTGAAGTTAAAAACCAGTTATACCCATGCCATGCACTTATTTCATGCTTTCTGTACATTTATTTTTTATTTACATTTATGTTGTGTGCACCTTGTGTTTTGTGTGCTTTATGTGCTCTTGTGGTTGTCATTGTTGTTCACGTTTTTGTTGCTGTTGTCGTCGTCCGTGTGGATGTTGATGTTTGCTTGTGTCTAAATACACATACAAACAAACTAACAGGGCGGCGATAAGCTAACGCTCAGCATACCGGAACAGAAGCCGAGCAGCGGCAGCAGCAGCTCAAGTACCTTAAATGCCCGAACCAGCAGCAGTTCACCAATGTTCAGCAATGCCACGTTCGTGTCTGGTTACAATGGTCCCCCAACGCCGCCATCTTCGTTGCCAGCGACAATAAACAATATCAATGCGAATAGCGGTGGTATGGCCACCAGTGTGACTACCATAAGCACGCCCAGCAGTCCATCTGCTAGCGTTAATGTGACTGCCAGCAGTAGTACCACTGCAACGGAGTCGGCTCCCGCACTCATTGGCAATGTCAGTGGTAACTCCACAACTCCCTTGCTGAGCAATGCTTCAGCAGCTGAAATACTCATTAATGAAATCTTCATTAACAACATTATTAACAATAACACCACTGGGAGTGGCAATAGTGGCAACACCAGCAAATCAGACGGGGCAAAAACAAAGTCCTCCTCTACAACAACGTCAACGCCCAGCGCTGGCACCTTGCTCTTCTCCACGCTCAGCGAACAGGAGCGTTTGGAGGCACAGAAGACGAATCCACAGCATCCTACGAATCACAGTGAAGTTGATGGAGCGCACAATGAAAAGGTTTGACCATCTACGAGTAACTGACTGTCTGTTTTCTAACGAGCCTAGCAAACTAACCTTTGTTTTCATTTCGATTTGCACGTTCTTAACATCTATCTCGATTAAATAGTGTCTAGTTTTGATTGATTTAATTGTCTTATATATTCAAACTTTTAACCATTCGCAGAAGAACTTCAGTAATATGCAACAGGATAACAATCGCATACCACCTAATATCAACAGCAACAGCAAGGATATGGTCTCACCGTGGCTCGTCTCGTCCGAAAGTGTTTCAGCACCCAAGGGACGCGAGCCGACAATTATACGCAAATCCGTTATTACAACACAGTTGTAATTATTATTGTTTAACTTAACCTACTGTAACTGTAACTTAAATTTCAACTTTTATTTTGTAAGACTAAATGTTCGTATTTATATATATCATATGTAGTAGGGCGATAGCTATGACAACCTTAGAGAACTCTTCCTTTTAAGCATTCCATGAAGCATTGTAACAGCAACAGAAAAGACAATGAGAGAGAGCAGGTCCAATCAAAAAGTGTTAACTGTCCGTTAAATGTGCCTTAAATATATATATTATATACATGTACTTATACTTATACAACACTCGTTCTTAAACGAGAAAAGAACTTAGAGAGAAACGGTGTACTTAAATATGATACAATATCATGTATTCCAATACGATTAAACGATAAGTGTATAGACTGGATTTTTAACAAGCAAAGTGATGTCTTTCTGCTTAATATACAACGCTCTATATTATAGCTAAGAGAAATAGAGACAAGAATATGATTTCTAAAATTGAAGTATTCAAATTAGTCGAGGAAATGAACAACGAATCGCAGAATAGACTTGAAATTGAACGCAATTGAATTTATTCGTGGCATACGATGAGAAATGATTTCAATTTTAATCTATTTAATGTGATGCTAATGCCGGCAAACTGACAGCTAACTGAATAATAACTCATACATATACAAACACATATACACAAATACATATAAATCTACTCCGATGCATATACACAGACAAGTATATCAATTGTTAAGTGCAAACGAACGCATTTCCAATGTTTTTTTTTGTATTAAAAAGCATTTCTATAATTAAATGTATAAAACTTTTATGCGAGTACAATAAAAATGCATAAATGGTAATCTAATTTTTGGGGGTAGTTTTAGTTTGGTTTGGTTGTTCAATTAGAGACGGTGCTCGGCCCGTTTCCAGGAAGCCACCAGCTGCCTGCATGTGACCTGTAATATTCAAGTACACACGCAACGACACACACCACACCACACACACACACATGTGCACATGTACTTGAAATTCCAAGATATTTTCGCAGCCCCCGACGAGGGTCGAGTTGTGGCACTGCAATTAAAAGACACCCGGCAGAGTTAGCGTCGAATGTTGACTCCAGAAGCCGACGACGACGCCGATGTCGATGTCTGCACTGCTGGCGTGGCCATGTATGAATTTTGTTTTCGAGAACGTATTTGTTGTTTTCTTAGGCGATATTTTTAGACAGCCCACAACGATGACGACGAAGACAACGATCAGGGGGTATATCCGCCGACTCTTGCTACTGCTGCTGCTGCTGCTGTCGTTCTTGTAGTTGTTGTTGTTCTTCTTGTTGATCTTGTGAGATGGATGAAAATGTACATTTTTGGAAGAGAAATGCGCGCATGTATCCAATAGATATAGATAGAAATCTAGAGAGAATTTCAGCGTGTGCACATAATCCGCACCTTCCTCTGGAAGGAGGTGGGTGGTGTGCGAAATTACCGTAATTTCCTGCGGTCTAAAAATAATAATGACAATTGCACCAGCAGCGGAAAGGAAAGGAAACAACAAATGGTATATTTAAGATTTTTTTAGTCGTTTTTAATTAAAATGGATGCTAATTGTTTGTAAGACTGTAAAATTTAGATTCTTATTTCAACAGAAGTCCTCCTTACGTCAAGTGACACTTCCAATAAATATTAATATATATAATACATTTTGTTGCTGTCTGATCTGAGCAATTGATTAGTGTTTGTTGGTTGTCCGTCTGATTTCGTGGCAGGGCAGCAAGAGGTTTAACTTAAGATTAATCATCATTAATTAAGCTCTAGGCGCCTCTAGGTAAGCGACGCCGCATGTTTTTGTTGTGTTTAGCTTTCTTTGTTGTGCTGTGTTGTGTGTGTGTAATAGTGGTGGTGGTGTTGGTGTTGGTGTTGGTGTTGTGTGTGGGCGCAACTTGCTTAGAAGCACTTGCGGTGGACAATGCCAGGGCCGGACTCATCATACTCCTGCTTGGAGATCCACATCTGCTGGAAGGTGGACAGGGAAGCGAGGATGGAGCCACCGATCCAGACGGAGTATTTACGCTCTGGGGGTGCAATGATCTTGATCTTGATGGTCGAGGGCGCCAGGGCAGTGATCTCCTTCTGCATGCGATCAGCAATACCTGGGTACATGGTGGTGCCGCCAGACATGACAATGTTGGCATACAGATCCTTACGGATATCCACATCGCACTTCATGATTGAGTTGTAGACAGTCTCGTGGATGCCGCACGATTCCATGCCCAGGAACGAGGGCTGGAACAGAGATTCTGGGCAACGGAAACGTTCGTTGCCAATGGTGATCACCTGACCGTCAGGAAGTTCGTAGGACTTCTCCAGGGAGGTGGAGGCAGCAGCTGTGGCCATTTCCTGCTCAAAGTCCAGGGCAACATAGCACAACTTCTCCTTGATGTCACGCACGATTTCACGCTCAGCGGTGGTGGTGAAAGAGTAGCCACGCTCGGTAAGGATCTTCATCAGGTAATCGGTCAAGTCACGACCGGCCAAATCCAGACGCAGGATAGCATGGGGCAGGGCATAACCTTCATAGATGGGCACAGTGTGGGAGACACCATCGCCAGAGTCGAGCACAATACCGGTGGTACGACCGGAGGCGTACAGGGAAAGCACAGCCTGGATGGCAACATACATGGCTGGGGCGTTGAATGTCTCAAACATGATCTGAGTCATCTTTTCACGGTTGGCCTTGGGGTTGAGGGGAGCTTCGGTCAGCAGCACGGGGTGCTCCTCGGGTGCGACACGCAATTCGTTGTAGAAAGTGTGATGCCAGATTTTCTCCATATCATCCCAGTTGGTAATGATGCCGTGTTCAATGGGATACTTGAGTGTGAGAATACCTCTCTTAGACTGTGCCTCATCACCAACATAGGAATCCTTCTGGCCCATGCCAACCATCACACCCTGATGGCGGGGACGACCCACAATCGAGGGGAAGACGGCGCGTGGTGCATCGTCACCGGCAAAACCAGCCTTGCACATACCGGAACCGTTGTCCACTACCAATGCAGCAACTTCATCATCACACATCTTGGCTAGTGGGGAGGTCTGTTTGACTGCAAAGGTCGAAAATTGAGTGAGGTTAGTGTTAAGTTTGTGAAGAACTAAATTTTTGTTCAATATAGTGTTTTTTAAATGTGTGTGTTCGCTCTATTCGAATATCAATTTAAAACTGACAACAATAATTTTGTGTTCTATTCAGATTGTAGAATTTTAGATTTCAAAACTAACCGTTTCAGAAATAAAGAAGAGAACTGTAAACTCAATAGCAACACTTTCGCTGTAGAACTGCGAGTGGCTGCTGGATTGTAATGGGCTAATATTTATACCATTTGGACGACCCTCAGTCGAGCAGATTTTCCTCAGCAACACACACACGCACAACTACAGATTCGTTTACAGATACACGTAAAGATACAGACACAGCCACAGATACAGATACAGCTACAGACACAACTACAGATACACACATGTGTTGCTCAGACACATCTGCAGCACATGGATGCACATTTCGCCAAAGGGGAAATTTTGAATATCTTTAAAAATAATTTCGTTTTTTTTTCATAATTTCCGAGAGCCGGAGCAGTCGTCTCCGAGCACAGGGTAAACAAAAATTGCTCACACACTCGCATACACACACACACACACACAGATGGGTGCCTACTAAACACATTTAGTCTATTTCGTATACGGTCGATCCTCCGTGGAAGCGTCGTAGGCGTCGTGTTTGTGGATGAGCATGTGTTTGTGTATACATGTGTGTGTCTATGTTTTTTTTTTGTTTTGTCTAATTTTTAATCAACATTTGCACGTTGGCCCAATCCATACATGGGGATGGATGGAAATCTCTCAGCGCAGAGCGCACTCGCAATTAGAAAAACGAAAATTTCAAAACAAAACACAAAAATTAAGTATCGAAAATACTTTTGCATTCTCCGCTATTTGCGGGTGTAGATGTGGGTGTGGGTGTGTGGTTCTGTTTCTGCTTGGAGGTGGAGGTTTCGACACAATTATCACAAGTCGAAAATTGTTAATAGATCGTGCATTGCACTTGTAGATCTCAAGAACCCACATTAATTATCGGAAATTATTCGAAAATAGGAGAAGGCATATTTCGGTAATTGTCATATGTATATGAACATTGGCGTCATCAGTAGTCGGTAATATGTTAAATTAGCTTCCGGTTAATATTTGATATTTCCAACTGAATTAAAAAACAATAACAATAACATATAAATGTTTGTTGTTTACACAAGAGTTCTTTCTGTGCTGTCTTTTTTTGGCAGTCTCTGCTTGTGTAGGAGGGGTCGGGGAAAGAGAAAGAGAAGTGCGAAGTGTGAAGAAACAACAACAGAAAAAGTATCGTGCGATCTCACGTTTTTGCATGGGATTTTTTAGCGCTGACTCGCGCCAGCGAATGGAAATCTATTTTTGAAAACCGATTTTCAAACAGATTTAATATCTCTATATACATTGTGTATGTGTGTGTGTTGAGCAGATAACTCAGGTGAAAAGACAACAGTGGCTGTTTGCGACTAACCAATACCCTATTGGCATGAGGCATTGAACAATTCGTATTATCATTGACAAACTGCTGCAATAAATAAATGTAAATGTTGTCTTTGTGTGGTATGGTGTTTATATTTCCGTTTAATTAGTTATTAATGACTTATAAAGTGTTATACGAGTATGTTACATATATTAATTAGACCAGGGGCATGTTGTGGTCAAGTGTAATCAAGTGCAAAATATTAACAACAGTGAAAAAACACGAATACTTCATTCATTTGGTTCCAAGGGTAAGAAAACTATTGTTTATACTATTGGTCAAATATATTTAAACTATTCAATGATATTTTAAGGAACAGAGAGTATAGAAAAACAATTCTCCCATAAAGAAATAAATAGAATTCCGCAGTTTTCTACGTCTTTGATGACCTTTCCTAATCGTTATTTGCTTATTCGCTTATATCTAATCAATTAAATAGTTTTAATTGCTTAGCTAACGAGTATTAAGACATTTAAGAACTTAATTAGTATCGAAATAATTTCCAAGGCTTCGCTTTGACACGATATATTACGTTCTTTGAAGTCAGCTCTTTGAATCCCAATATGGTTGTAGGTGCTACTAACATTGGTATTGGCACATTCTACTCAGTTCATTCTAAATAAAAAATGTGAATTTTCAATGAACACAAACATATGTATGTATGTGTATATATGTATGTGTATGTGTAAGTGGCCAGTGCTAACGCAAATCCCATTCAGTCAAGCACGTCGCTGCTCGGCTGCTCCGCTGCTGCTGCTGCTGCTGCTGCTGCTGCGGTCTATGCGCGGCAAGCAGCTGATTGAATTGTGTTGGCCAGCAACAACAAAAATATGCCAATTTGATGATACCACAACAAATGTGTAAATCTAAAAATATTTTTTATAAAATTTTTGAAAATATCTACAAACAGATGTAGATATACATATAGTATATATATAATTCTTGTGTGCGGGGCAGCCGGCAGCGTAGTAGGCCAGCACCTTTTAAGGATGCACCAGCAGCTGAGGTGGCCCATGTGTACAGTGGGCCGTATTCCAGCAATTATTGTGAGTTTTAAAGAAACATTGAACAACTTAAGAGATAAAAAATGTTTCAATAAATTTGGAAAAATAAAATGTTGGGTTAGATTTTAAAAGGGGTTGGTGATGTTAGTTTATTTATAATTTTACATCAAACAAACATTTTACTTAACATAATACACACAATGCACAAGTGTGTTTTTTATTCTTGACGGTATATTTTTTAAGTACCGTTTGTGGTGTTAATTGCTTTGGCACCACTGTGGCCCGTCGACAACTGCTTGGATTATGACAAGCAGCCGCAACGGCAACGCCAGCGTGCATTCCACGGCAGATTGCAATTTTGTATTTTTAAATTGAATAATGTGCCAAGAAAATATGAAATATATGTGTGTGTGCAGTTTCTATATATGTATTTAAACATAACATATTTAATATGAATAGGAATAGGAATTTTTTAGGCATTTTATTGGGCGCACCAGGCGTATACGCGATGCACTCCTATGTCCGGCCAAAGCGTCGATGCAGGCAGCGTATTAGCCTGAGCCGAGTGCGCCGTTTGGTCACCATGTAGTGCACCAGGCATTCCATGGCCATGACGCCACAGGCGAAGAGCAGGAGGATGCTGCCAAAGGCAAAGGCACCTTGAAACTCCACCAGAGTCAATGCCTTGAAGGTGTCCTCCTGTACGCGTGCAATCTTCTCCTGAATCATGCGTACCATATCCAAGTCTCGTGCCCATTTCTGCATGTGACCCGACTCTGTAACGTGCTGGATGATTGCATTGATCTGGTGCAGCAGCTGGTACTTCTTGGGCAGCAGCATTGTCACCGGGTAGACATACAGCGACTCCTTGCGATCGAAGCAGAACAGTCTGTCACGCTGAATGCGGGGGTTGTAGAAGGCGTGTTGCCTGGACACGGCCACAGCAATGCGTTCGTTACCTGCAGCCTGGTTGAGGCACTCGACAATGTTATAACAGATTTGGAACTTCTCTCGAATGTATCTGAAGATCTTGAGGGGAACGAAGTGAGTAGGGTAGGTTAAAGAAGGGATAATTTCTGCTCTACTCACCTCTCCCTCTTTGTCCAGGTGACGCACATGCTCAGAGCTAACCATAATAATCATGCGATTGCCGTAGATTTCCTCCAAGCGACTGATTTGAGCCTGTGTTGTTGGATTTGTAAGTGTGCTTATGAGAAAGCTCTGATATGTGTTGCTGAAAAAGAAGGCCATGAAGAAGGCCAGTCCAAAGAGCATTCGCAACACTATAGGCCAACTCTGTGCATTCACATTGATGGCCTGCGTGACCAGTATACCCAGCATGTTTAAGCAAATCGATAGATATCTATGCAGTCTATAGATCTTAAAGCCAGAGACACGCTGTGCCGCCAGCACAGCCAGCGAGCAGGTCAGGATGAAGAGCAGCAGTAGTAGCCACGCGGTTGCATTGAAGCCTGCCAAGAAGTTGAAGAAACTATGCTTGCGTTGCGCCTTGGCCACGCACCACGTGAGCTCATCCTGATTGTAGGATGTGGAGCTAGACACGTACTGACTGATGCTGGGATCCTCGTCGATGCCGCCCACAATCATTTCGATTTGCCTAAGGGAAGTTACAGTTATCTCATCTTTTTCAGATTGACTTTCTTCCTCGCTTACCCCTCGATCAGCTGCTGGAACAGATGGAACACATTGCTGCTTTGGGCCTTGAATTCAATATCCACATGCAGCTGCTGGGCTATGGTCTGCGTCAGTTGATACTCGATGCCAGTCAGCTTGGTCTTGGTTAGCGGCTCCTCAATTTGATTGGGATTTGTCTTCTCCACTGTATATTCCTGGACTTCCTCATAACCTTCGTCGTAAGTCTCTTCGGTATCGGTATTATTTCCCTCTTCACCTTGCACCAAATCTTCAGGTTCCAACGGAGTGCTGCTGGTAAATATGTAGGGCTCCCAGGGACCGCGATAGGCTGCGCGAATGGGGCAGCCACTTAGATCGTGAGGAAACTTATCCTCAAATCTGGCTCGCATGTACTCTTGAATAACTACTTCCGCTTGATTTGCTTTCGATTCAGTATCATTTGAATGCTCTTTTGCAGACCGTCGTTCCACAAACGAATCTCTTCTAACTTTAGTAGTATCGTTATAGACATCGGTAAAGTTATCGACGTGCTCTTCAATTTCCATCTCGCCATTACCAATATCTTTATCCTGTTTCTTAACTGTCTCCCTGCTGTCAGCATCTTCTTCATCGTATTCATACTCTTCATCAGCCTCCCCGCCTTCCTCAAAGCTGCAGGCATCTAGTACTTCTACGGCTATCACACGATTACCACAATTGTTATCCGGATGATAGGGAAACACAGTCTTGGCGTAGAAGAAATTGTTCTCGTCACTCTGCCCAATCACATTGACGTTGTAGAGCTTGCTGTTCATAAATGTGAGCATCAGTTCCACCATCAGATCTGTCATCTCTTCATCTGTCTCCTCCACCGATGCCAGGTAGACGACAAACTGCGCCAGAGGATTCCAGTTTAACATGCGCTTCCAATACTCAAATAGTTCCTCCAGATCTTCGTCATCAAGATTCTCCACCACAAGAAAGTAGCAACGGGGCTTCTCATGCAGGATCTGTGAGTGAAACTCGGCCTCGTCTTTCAACTGATGTCTGGTTGTCTGAATGGTCCACGGAGCTGACTGTTCCTGATTGATTCCACGCAGCAGCTGCTCCTGTATATCACGTACGTAGGGTGTCACACTCACACAAAGCACGGCACCGGAGAGAGCATCCCCAGAGTTGAAGTACTTTTGCAGCAGCGCTACAGTGCATGCTACCTCTGACTTGTCCTCGCTGGGCACTTGCATCAGGTTGATGCCGAAGCCACTAGCTGCGGCCAAACGCAACAAAGTGAGCTGCAACAGCGCCAGCCCGAAGACTTTGGAGCCTTGTTGTTGTGGTGTTGACATGTGAACGTGAACTAACACTGCGACACGCCCATATGAGTCGAGCCCCCATGGCCAAGTTAGTCAGTATTTAACCTGCGTCGCAGTCACCGTCGCCATCGCAGTCTCGAGGGAGCCGGCGGGCTCTGCAATTATTATCTAATTACCTATGCTAATTTTCTATTTCATGGATCGGCCCACAGCCCCACGGAACAAATAATTACGAGAGTATTATTTTTCTCTGTTTGTTCAGTTACGTAGCGAGTTATCTCGTTGTTTCGACAATTGTCAATCTAAGTGGACACTGTCTCCTGTCTTATCAGCATCGCAGCACTAAGATAACAGTCACTGTACAGTCAGCGACATAAGTAGACGACGTAACAGTCTCCATTTAATGCAAATGGGGGTCGCGGCTTGTGCCTTGTGCCGCTCCCCAAACTGTCATGGTAAAAGGAACCAGTGAATTGTACATTTGTGGCGTACATAACCAGACTGAAGCAATTTCCTTGCAAAAATTAGAAAAATAAAGCTAGAAAAATGGAAACTGCGTAAGCCAAAATCGAAAACAAGCTGAAATCTGTGAGCTATGAGAGTACGTGGGTAAGCAAAATTTTGAGTGGTTTTTCGATTTACGCGAAATATGTTACAACACATATAGTGCAATAAATTTTCATATCTCTCCGCGTTGCAGAGTATGCGTTGGCCAGATACCCTGTAAGCTTTCAAATAATTACTGAAACTAGATTTACATACCGTAAATAAATTAATTTATAATTTATTGCCTTACTAAATTCAATTTACATTAAATATGTATATCACTTTTCAAACATGTTTCTTTGGTATAGGGAATTTAAATATAACTTACAATCACATTAATTAAACCTGTCGATAATATAATATGTATTGTTTTACATTTATATAGTGCTCTATTAAGACTTTGGGCGTATCCCATGACATTTTGACAGCCAGTCAGCAGACTAAAGGTTCCAATTAAGATTCTAATTCCGATTGAAAATGAGCACAAGTTAGTTTAATAGTTAAAACTAATGACTTAATTAACTGCAACTGCGAAACAGTTGTGAACTATGACATTCCTTGTATGTACAATGAGCTTTGACATGATGTTGGTTTAGCGATTCCTTTCTCTCCTTTCAAGAACTATGTTATTTGCTATAAAAAATTGCAGCATTGATAGTGATATAAAATTTAACAGACTGCTGTAACAGGTGCTATAAAATACGAACATGTTTATGATCACGGGTGTTCGATCCACACGCACTGCCTCAAATTGGATATGCAAAAACTAATCACTTGCGACATTTCAAACAATAATTTATTGATAAATCGGTTTAGTTTTTAGTTTTTTGGCGAGGCTTTGAGCAATTATCCGCAACTTTGTTTTCGATTTCGATAGTTTTGCTTGGGTAAAAGTGCAGCCGGTTTGCAATATGATCATGAGCTACAAAATATGTTAAATATCGCTTGCACCCTGCCGGGTAGAGGGTACATTAGTTATGGTAGCTCATTTGTTGGAACTCAGCAAGCAATCTACACTAGTGGATCATTTTTCTTTCTGTCATCAGACTTTTTTTTATTATGACAAACGATCGATAAATAACGAAAATTACTTTCACTTTTCGAGTTGGGTCAGTTTGATGCCTTATGTACAGATCGTGTAAATATGATAAAGGATGTTTGCAGATAATAGTTCCCCTTTGTACGGCCGTCAAAATTCGCATAGCATCCGTAAGTGTATTTCCTCGTCTATTCTATTGTTTTCTGATCGTGTTCAATAGAAAACTGAAACTTGCATTTGCACTCCACTGCGCGCACCTCCTTCTTGTGTGGGCCAGCGGCGTCAGAGGTGCTGCCGTGTGCCGTGGCGTGGTGCTGGCTCTGGCCTTCATCCAAGAGAATAGAAATATGCATGCATATACTAATATATACATATGTATATATGTCTCGATATGTGTCTGTCTGATTTATGGTAGCTTAAGGAGTGCACACACACACAACAAAGGCCGATTGACCGCAGAGCGCTGCACACTCGCATTGTTGAGGTACTTGTGAACAGTATTTCTATATACAAACTATGTATGATAGTGTGTGTATTGTGTATGCAGAGTGGTATCGATAATCCGGCTCTGGGCTGTGGAAGTCAGCTGGAAACTGAAAGTACAATGCGAATGGAGAACCGGCTGAACGGTGCTGTCGGTTGTCGGATGGCGGCACACCTTCTGCGGAGGTGGAGCTCTTTGCGCGCACAGATCTAATTGGTAAAGTTCGGTTAAATGGCGCACTTTTATAGTGATCTTAAGGCGATCACTTTAGAGTCGCATTAGGGGCGTACAAAGGCCGTGCTTATATGTGCATATTAGTTAATTGAGTTTGCAGCCAAGCTCTGCGATTTTGGGCGCTCACTAATGCGCTACAAAAACGCTAAGAAAAACGCGCCTGAAATGCTTACCAAATTCAAGACCTTGTCAACACTTCGAGCTGTCGACGGTTCGTCAGGCAACAAAAACGCGACCACGCCAAATGGGTGGCCCAACAACGAAGGCAATTGGACTCCATTAATATCGAATTGTTGCGCACAGAATGCAGAATGAAATGTGGCAACGAGGCACGATGATGAAGCGATAACGATGACAGGGCAATGGGCAATGGGCAATCGGAGAATGTCGACCTAGAGTGCCATAGTACAAAAAAAAAACAAAAATAATAACGGTCGCATAGTTTAAGTTCATTCCATTTCGTCTCGTCTCGTCTCGTTTGGTTTCGTTTCGTTGCGATTCGTTAGGACTGCACATGAAACAAAGTATGCGGACAGAGTAAGTGAGTGTTAACGGCCATTAATCTTCAGAAGAGTGTAGAGTCGATACATCGCCAGGCCGGGCCGGGCTTGGTAGACGCGGCCCGCGGGCCGAGCATATCGGTTTGCCCAGATTTGGATTGGGTTTCATTATAAATCGCTTACTTTCGAAATACAAAACGGCTAATGAGCGACTTTTGAGGGCATGCCACTTGTTGTCGCTGTGTGTTGTGAAAGGAAAACCAATACAATGCATGTCTCATGCCCAGGGCGATGCCACCTACACCAACCTACACCTTCACCGATATCATATCGTATCTTCAGCTCCATTTCCCCAGTGAGTCGATCAGGTGTCGTAATCGCATCGAGTGAGCAAGTGCAGAAACCATGTGACATAATGCGCATTAGATTGTCACGCAGATTGACTTGCAGATAGATGATATACATATTATTCATACATACCAAGTAATATCTCTTTCCCTATTCATATCCATCACTTGTGAGTAAGTTCAACGCTGTGATCTAGCCTTGACTTTGGACAGGGCGTGTCCCTACATTGGCATCAGCTACGGTTCTTTACTCACACTTGACCAATTAACTGGCCAAAAACAAGCGCTATTAAGTCGAGCAGCTACGTAAGCATCGATATCTAATCGGTCTGCGAATCGGGGCGATAGTCCACGCGGAAAGTGAATGCCTTTTTGGTGTAGGTAGATGTATATAGCCGGAATTGAATTGAATCCCAAAAAAGGCCAATTAAAAAAGCATCGCGTGTTGAACTTTCAGAGGAATCTATTTAACTAGAGCCGCACTACGACTCCGACTAACTCTGGTAGCCGCTATTGTGATTCATGCAACTTCGTGCCACATGCCCAGTGCACACACAAGTCCTAAATTCGAACGAGCTGCTCCGACTTAGAGACTTGGCTAATTCTGGCGGCAAACCAGTTTAAATGTCGCTGGTTGTTTTCGCGTTGTTGCCTGCTTCGTCGGCGGCGGCAGCGGCGGCTGCAGTTGTCGTTTTCTTTTATTTTGTTTTGCTCTGTTTTTTGTTGCTTTTGCATAACCCCTTTTTTCGTCTGACACTTTTCGCATATTTGGGTTGGCAAATACTACTCGCGTAGTAAAGTCTCTAAACGGAATTCTTCAAAAGAACCCAATAAGAGTGGTGCGAGTAATTAAAACCGGCAGAGCGTCGGCACACGTTCACCTGGTGTGGCTGATTTTGTCTGTGTGTGGCTTTTGTCTTTTTATTTTACTTTCCATTTCGGTATCATTTTCGTCTTGTCAATTTCGAGAGTACAAACGAGTTGCTGTTGTTGTTACCCAGCTTGCTCCACTGTAAGGCTCTTGACTGGGCTTTCACTATTCTCTACATTGGCCACATGGGCCACTTAATGCATATGTCCGCAACGATTATGAAATCCAATCTAAGCAAAGCAAAGCTATGCACCTGCTTCGGCTTGGCGAGTGGGACTTATCGTAAATTAGATTAAGGGGAAACATCAACATTGTCAATAAAATGTTTAATAGTTTATTAAGGAGAATTACAGCGGATGAAGATATCAACAAGCTTTGTAGTATTTGCAACAAATCAACTTCGATTTATGTGGCCCGCCCAAAATTAAAACAAGTCAAAGATTAATTGTGTTGAATTTATTTAGCTTAGCATCATTTATATTATATATATTAATGCCATACATTGTTGTATTTTCCCAGCTGCTTTGCTTCCAATTTAGATAATTGTTATTCCCTATTCGGGTGCATAAATTACGAGGGAAACAACTGGTTAGATTGATAGATTCGATTGCAAATTAAGATATGTTCTCGCCTCGTATATGCCACAAATTAATAAATACTAATTATCACAGGCGATTTGTGAAAAAGTCAATACTCTCGTTGGATTCTAGACAGATTTGCATCAGCATTTATAACTAAAGATAAACTGGTTTAAGAGTTTATTGAAACAAGTAACGACGCGTCAAAAGGCCAAGAGGATTTAACTTCAAGATACCCAATAATCAAAGCAGCCAAGGTCGTAAGCGTGTTCCGAATGGATTTATATTAGAACTATGGCTAGAACTAACACAGAGAAGTTCACTTAAAATGTGACAAAGAAAGTGGAATCGAAATACAACTTTAATACAGAGATATCTTAGTAAGAACCCTTTTTGGAGACATTTTTGTAGGAAAATTTTCCTCTGTTACACTTTGCCTGTACAGGGTATGAATGAACAAATGAATGACTTTCGCATGAGCTTGTTTGTCTTGTTTACCAAAACATCAGAATTAAATTAATTTAACTGCGACTCTTTTTATTTTATTAGCACCAACCAAATTTGTGTACACGCTTTAGCAAAGGTTAAATTGCTCCCAAATGTCTTATAATGCTTACATTCTTAAACGATTTCGTTCACGTGTTTCGCAGCTGCTTAGAAATACGCGTTAACATACTCGAAAAATGCAGCATGCCGCAGCTCAATTACCCGATTGCGATAATGAACTTGTATGTTAAGAGTCAATTACACATGCCGCTAAACAATCAACTACAAAATGACAAACTTGTCGAACACAACGCACCCACACTCACACATTCGCACAAACACACGCAGGCAATTCAAATGCTAATACACGGAAGATGTGCCGCCAGCCAAAGCCAGCTTAAGTTCAAGTAAAAGCCGCAATGATTTTTCACGCCGGCCAACAGAGCGTATGAATAATCATCGTGTCAGCACCGTATAAGAGTGTCAAAAACGACTGCAGTTTGGGTACTGAGGCGGTTTGTGCGGCGCCAGCCGTTTTCTCGTCGTTTATTTTGCTATACCCTGTGCTGAATATAGTTGAAGGGTATAAACTGTAAGTCAATCAAAAAGAATTATAAATAATTCAAAATATACCTCGTTCCTTCTCAAATTGTTAGTATAAATAATTCTTTAGTTGACTTGTACTTGAATAATCTCAGGTAATTTACAGGTAATTTACATTACATATGCAATAATATAATATTTACCATTTACAGGGTATCTTCATGTGGGTACCTGCAGTATAGCTGCCTGCAATTCAATATTAGTTAAAGCTCTTATAAAATTCGGTGTGCTGCTGATACGAGCGCAGTCGTAAAGCGGCAACCGCAGCGCTTGGACGTGTCGCGAACAGCAACAATACAAAATACGAAAATCGATCGCAGCAGCAGCCACAAACAAATAAACCGACTGTGTCTCAAAGTAAGCTAATGCCAGATGAAAAAGAAAAACCACAGCCCGCCAAACAAATTGCCTGCACTGCGCTTAGTGGCTAAAACAAAAGACTTAGGCAACGAACGCGATGGCAGTCGTCATCGTGGCACGAGGCACGTCGCGCAGCAGCAGCCACACAGTTGTTGCTACGGTTTTAACGGTTAAAGTGCAAATTGCTATGCATTTTGTTAACAGCAATAGTTCCGCTGCAGTATCAATGTGGATTGGTGTGTGGAACGCTTCGTTTCGGTTCGGTTTGGTTCGGTTCGGCTTAGTTCCTTTTAGTTGAATTTGGCTTATCTTGTTTCGGTTCGTTCTGTGTGTGGCTTGTGTAAAAGTTCCAGTGACTCTTGCTGATTGCAACAAATACATAATTGAGTTAGCCGTAGCCATAGCCAAGGGTACACGTATCCATATGTGCGCGCCAGGCAACACCAGCTGTTGGCTAACTCTAGTCAGGCTAGCGGTTAATTGGCTAAATATCGCACAAGCTTGCCCAAATGAAGAACTGTGTTAATTACGTTCGCAACGTGTTGCAGCGTGTTTTAGCTGCTGCACTTCAAATCGATCGCATCGAATGCAACTTCGGTTCACATTGGCAATTTCAGACAGCTGTTTGACTGTGTGTGTATGTGTGCGCGATGAATGTGTGACTTTACTGTGCGTCATAAGGAAGCGTCCGCACTTGCGCATCCGCACAATGCGATCAATGGTCAGAGAGGCCAATTTGCAGTTTCTGTTTTGAAGTTTGATTTTGTTTACTTCAAAATTGGCGAACAATTTGCGACCAGGTGTTAATTGCTTTATTTGCTCTTCCATGCGACCCTTTATGAGGCGCAGTAATTACATTTCAAACTAATTAATTTGTCTACCCACACAAGCACACACACACACACTCTCTTGTACAAATACTTGCACTTAACACACTGCTCCAGTTGGGGGCAATTAAACCTTTGTTGAGTCTGTCACACTGTCTCGCTCTTCGTCCAACGCTCGAACACTCAGTCTGTCTGTCTGTCCCTCCATCCGTACCTACATTGTGCAACGCGTGAGAACACGTATGAGAAAAAAAATGTGTCAGATAAGGCTGCCAGATTTGTAATCTGTCAGTTGTCTTGTTGTTGTGAGCTCGAAAATAGTTGAGCTCGATTTGACTGCGGCTTACAAATGTCTTGTTCGCTTTGCAACGCTCTCCAGGGAGGCAATTCACCAACAGCAATAACAACAACAACAACAATAGCAACAGCCAACAATCACAACAAAAAGAGAATACCCGCGAGGCAGTTCGACTGCAGTGTGGAGTTTTGATTTATCTACTTGCCCCACAAATTGCCAGTTCCGGCAGTGTAAATTTAAATCACATTTGAATGCCTCATTTCGAGGCGCGACTTATTGTAGCATTATTTGTGACACTATCGCGGCTTATACAAGATTTTAATCCACTTACACACGACTGGCTGCCTGCCTACCTGCTGCTGTTACGAGCGCGACAACAAACGAGTTTGCGATATTGTATTAAAACGATTTAAAAATAAATATAATAGCACAATTATTGCACATTCGCTCGACAATGCATGGAAGAAATTTTGAATATAAAATGCGAACGTTCATTGTAATATCTAAAAAAGAAAAGAAAAGATTGGCACATTGTCAGCTAGTTGTAGTTCGCTTTCATTATAATTTTTGACATTTTCTTTTGAGCCCGGTTAACCCCGGCCGTTTGTTCCGCCAGCTGTCATCATGAGGCGTTGGCACATCGGCTTGACGGATTGTCGGATTGTCGGCTCATAAATTATACGACAAGAGGCCCAATTTGTAGGCCCAATGTCAGGTGGGCACTCAGAGCGCTCGTTAGGGGGCACTCGTAAAATACCCTACAAATTGTTCGAATTTCCGCTTTGCTTGGCTCAGATCTTATATAAATCGAGAGTATATTTGTGTGGAAATAGGCCTTGGCAATCATCGGTACTCGCATTTATGTAATTTATTAAATTGCCCGAAATGACGCAAAACCAAAATAAAATTCAATTAACTCGACAACTTATCACGAGATCAGTTAATGAAACAGCTAAGAAAGTCCCCACACACAAGTTGTATTGCGTGTGCTTCAATTGATAATAAATCAAGTGTAAAGCAGCCGAATCAAGTTTGTCACATGGACTAATCTTAAGCATTTATACAGCTGCCAAGTGGAAATGGTCAGTAAGCAAAATGAACTGTCAGCTTGCCGCTAAGACAGCTTCAGATTTAGATCAAGTCGGAAAACGCACTCGAGTCTCAAAACTGAATTAGAAATGAGTCGTGACTTGCTGCAAGTGTGTGAACTCGAGCCACACACACGTCTTGTAGACACACCAGTCAGTAAGGTAGATCTCTCCAACTCTCGATCTCGATCTCTCAATCTCGACCCGGGTCGAGACCAAGCTGGATCAGTTATTAACGCGACTTGGCAACAGCCTCATTTGAATACAATAGAAGTGCAGATTGCAATGGAATTCGTTCTGAAATAGTTTTCATATATTATATATATGTAAGAAGGGTTTTAAATAAGCTTATTCACCGCAAACAAATCAAGCTTCCTTTCTAATTGGTGGGAAATTCTGAACAGATTAATTTTAACTTTATAATGCAAATCGAATCGTTTTATAATTGCTTTTCATTTGTGTTTAACTGTTTGATTAGCTGGAAACGATAGGGAAATAAAGTGCAATGCTAATTTTTATTGCTTTTACAGTCGTCATCAAAGCTACCATGACCCGCATCCTCGCCAGCCTCCTCCTCTGTATACTGCTTTGGATTAGCAATTACAGTTCCGGTTATGCTGCCTCCTCGCCTGGTCTGCAGGTCGCCAAGCACTGGAAACTGCTAAGCTACAACAATCCGATACCGACACGTGCCAACGATCCGAACTTCTACAATCCTCAGAATGTGCTGATCACAGGCATTGCTGTGACGGCAGATCGCATATTCATTGCCACACCGAAACTCTTCTCTGGCGTTTCTTCTACAGTCAGTTGGGTGCCCAAGGCACAGCTGGGCGATTCGCCACTGCTGCATGCCTATCCAGACTGGTCGTTCTCCAACACAGCCCGAACGAACTTCAACTGCAGCGATCTCATACTCACCTCGGTCTATCGCCTGCGTATCGATTCCTGCAATCGCATATGGCTGCTCGATGCAGGTGTCTCGCGTTCGCTTGAGGATTATCAGATCACATGCCCGCCCAAGATACTTGTCGTCGATCTGAACACAGATCGTGTGGTGCGTCGCATCGACTTCCCGCCCGAGGTGCTGCGTGGCGAAACACTCTTCACGAACATGGTGATCGATGAGACGACGGCCAAGTCATGCGATGATGTCTTTGTTTATATTACGGACACCGTGGAGCCGGGCATCATTGTGTACGACAGCAACAAGGATGTCACCTGGCGTGTATCGCATCCAGGTGAGGTTCCTTAATGCTTTTTAGTTGTATCTTTTAATATTCCTTCGTGTGTTTCCCAGCAATGTATCCCGATCCTGACTTTGCACAGTCGGAGATTCACAACGATCGTTTTGTGCTCATGGATGGTGTTGTCGGACTTGCTTTTGATGAGCGCAAAGGCATTGTCTACTTCCAGCCACTGGCTACAGATCGGTAAGAAGATTCGCAGAGGAAACCTTTTCCACACATGTTACAATTATTTCCTCTTACTTTCAGCGTTTTCTCGGTACACAAAAACGTTCTTCGAGCAGGTCCGCTGCCCAGTGGCCAAATGCTGGATGTGAAGCTGGTGGGAAAGAAGTCCTCGCAGGGCATTGGCTTGGCCGTATCACCCTACGATAGTAGTCTGATCTTTGCTCCGCTCACCGAGACGGCAATCGCCTCGTGGAACCCGTCGAACAACCAGCAAGCCGTGTTGGCCCACGATCGTGATCGCCTTCAGTTTGTTGCGGACATAACCACAACACGAGCAGAGCCGGGCGTCATCTATGCCATTGCCTCGAAGTTCCATCGTTTCTTCTTGAAGAACCTCAATCCAAATGAGTTCAACAATCGTATTGTGCGTCTAGAGTTGCCACAAGCCCGGCAGCAGACCGCCATCAAGTCTCCCACGTTTGGTCACACTGGACTCGCACTACCGACGGCGACGGCTCACAATAGTCTGCTGCACTTTGGCATCTACAACAGTCACTCGCAGTCGCATGTGCAGGCCGCACAGAGCACCGCCAATGCTCTCCAGACCTATTTTACCAGCCCAGCGCTGACGACGCCTCTGACTACGAAAATACCCTATAAATTCGAGACTACGGGCATTGTCAACTATGGAGTGCGAAATCCCTTTACAGCACTCAATCAAGGTGAGGCTTTCCCGCCCACCAAGGCTACAAGGGATAACTACCAGCGGTCCTATCTGGACACCCTGGTAGACACTAATGTGCCTACGGCTGCAGCAGCGGCCTCCACATCGCCCTATAGAGGCCGTAACAGTGGTTATTACTATCATTAATACTTATCGATAATGTTTCAGTTGACGGTTTCCTTCTTGTTTCGATTCATTGTATATAAATAATCCTTAGTTCTCTATTTATTTAATTGTCAACTGTAATTATGCTCATTCTGTGTAAATACTCTGTCAAAACACACATTTGATTTTATTCGGAACACGAATTCTTTTACACGCACACTCACACGCATACGTAATAGAAATATACTTAAAAGCCACATTATGATTCTTATTCGATAATCATCCCGTCTTTTTTTGCATTTCTCGAATTCAAGTTGCATTCCCCAAGTGTTAATAAATTGATTAAACAAAGTTAACCATATAATTAAAAACTACCGACTCTGACAAGCTCTACTTTGCCACACTTAAATCTGACATTAATGAGGCATGAAACGACTCTGCCTAACCAGTTCTGAAATTTGTTTCGAATTTCTTGCAGTCGCTGTGTGGCTTGCGGTTTCATTCTGGGTAGCTTGGGTAGCACAGGTCTAAGGGTCTTTTTACCGTTGGCATTTGATATCATACTTTGCATCCGCACGTGCGGAAAATTAGGTTTCTTAAGGGCTATTAACAAAGTTGCAAATATAATTAGCAAGCAATTTCCTCTTAAATTGTAAAACTGTATAGAATTTGTATACACAATATATTTGCATTGCAAATTATAATATAATATTATAATTTTGTTTACTACAGCTTTGTTGTAAAATTAATTTTAATGCGTTATATAAACGATAACTATCAATTCAATTAATTCACACCCATACGGCTTGAATAACAGCCTCAAATGTTTATATCCGCACCCATTTTAATGAAAACTGTAACACGAAAAAGAGGCGTGACAAGCCATATTAAATGTAGGGTATTTTATCGGGTACACTCGACTGTAGCTTAGTTATACTGATTTACATAACTTTAAATACTTATAAAAATCACATTTTCTTTTATTTTTTACTTTTTTATTTATATTCCAAAAACTTGTTGAAAAAGTTAATTTTTATATTTTGATGTTCAAAGCAAGTCATTATTTATATACAAATTCGGTTTAGAATATCCTATAAGTTCAACATTATAAATAAGAAAAGTAATTGCAAAAATCAATAACAGGGTATATTCAATCAAGTGCTTATAACTGTAGCTACCTCTCCTTGTTATCCACTTTACAAAGTATTTAAACAACTATGACGCTTAATTGTAGATTTGCAATCTTTCAATCCATTTCATTTTAATTGCCAATTTAAAAATTGTTTTTTGAAATCTCTTCCGAATATTGTCAAAATGTGACTTATGCAAGTAATTAAGCAGCTGAACAAACAATTGCAGATCAAAGAATAATCTATTTAAATGAATTGGCTAGCTGTCGTCAGAGGTTCCCTAACAACGGAGTTGGTTTCTTATATTTAGAGCAAAGTTAACGTAGAATGTGTTCATCTTTTACGTTGTTCCCAACTTGTTGTTGTCACAGCTGAAGTAATTTTGCGTTAGGCTGTTTAATTAGCGAATTTGCAGATTGCTATAAAAAGGGGAAAGTTCCAACGGTTGTTCATCATTCAAAATGAGAATCGTACAGATATTGTTACTCTGTGCCATATTGGCAATTAGCTGGATCCAAAGCAGCGAAGGAGTGGCTTGCACTTCATACAATCCAAATTTGCCTACTGGATGCACTGATTGCACCACCTCGCCAGACGATCCAGACTGTTTAGAAGAAGATGATGAGGATACGACTGAGGCAGAAGTAACTACAACCGTTACCACAACTGCGAAACCATCGACATCAGGTACTTCCAGCTCCAGCTCGAATACCGCAGCACTTAAGGCAGCTCAGGCGGCAGCGGCAGCAGAGGCAGCTAAGACAGCGCGAATTAAGAGGCAAATGGCAGAACAGCGTCTTAAAAATGTAAGACAAAGGCAAATGGCTGCAAAGCGTCAGGTTGCAACGCGCAGAAGGGCCAGCATATTTAACAGGCGGTCGAGGAGACGATCCGGTTGAACCAAAAACAAACTCTTACTATATATGATAAATAAATAATGAGTTTGAAAAATCCATTTTCGTGTCTTGTTATTTCTTCCAACATTTTAGCAAATCATATTTTTCAGCTCCAAAACCGCAGATTACCAAATGGTTTCTCTATGATAATATTTGCTGATACCATATTCGTGTTTGATACACGCCTTCAACTTGACATTGACACTGACACCGATTTGATGCAGTGTTTGGCATTGTTAAAAAACTGTTAATATCATCGTTTCCTGCATGGTATGCATTATATGGTATAATTTATTGCACTATTATCTTTGGTTCAGCTCAATCAAGCAGTTACCTAAGATTGCATTGGCAGCGTGGTCAGACAGTATATATCCAGTAACCAAAGTCGATATGAATAGATTGAGAAATTATAAAACTTGACCTGATCGTATTGAGCGCGTTGGCATTGTCTCAAAGATAGCATACCCGTTTGAGCATCGAAAACGACAAGTGGAATTGCATTCCGGCGCCGAGACATGTCATTAAACACAAGGGGCACAACGCGTACGAATACAAACATTAAATTTCTACTAGAAAATAGCGGGGCGTGAAAAGCGAGTTTCCTATAGTAGAGGCACCAACGAATCCCAGCTGCAGCACTTGGGCTCCAAGCAGCGCGGCAACGCTCAGCATCGATGTCGCCAGCTCTTGGTCCGAACAACTTTGTCTGGTCTCCAAGCGCCTGCCGACAGCATTTTCCGGCATACTCAAGAGTGAAAGAGAGACAGAGAGAGAGAGAGAGCGATAGCAAGATCAATTATCGCGTGTAGCGTTACAACGTTTGTTGACATGGCCAGCAGCAAGAGACGATGGTCAGAAGAAGGAGTGTGCAGGTTCTTGGGCTATGTAAATAGATATGGAGTGGAGGCCTCCATAAAAAGGTGTCTGTAAATCTCTAAGTATTAAACGGCACTAAAACCTGACATATGCCCATCCCCCATTCCATTTTCGAACACGAGATAGAGCTGAAGATCGAAGCGATACCTGAGCCGCTATCCTTTGTTTATGCTCTTCAAGTCGTTGCCGTTGCCCTTTTGGTCAATTAGGGTCTGTTAGCATCGACTTGGCAACACCTTACCTGGCGATCAACTTACCTGCTTCACCACCTGTAAGTCAGTCAGTGTTCACGCGTCGCCTGAACCGTTTAGACGAGACTTTTCTATCCTCCGCCTGGTCAAAATGTTTGGCTGGCAGTTCATTGGCATCCTTCTCACTGTGTGTGTGTGTGGGACGCAGCAGCAGCAGCAATTGCAGATGAAGCAACTGCGCACGCTGCATAAGTGGAGTGATCTGAGCATAGACGTTGCTGGACCCAATCAAGCCAAGAACAATCATTTTCTTCCTGTCGATATAGACGTGGAATATGGCGACGAGGGACGACATCGTACTTTTCTAACAATCCCACGGCTTAGTACGGGAACACCCTTTACATTGGCTACAGTTGCCTCTAGCGACAATGATGTTGTTGATAATCCGCGGCTGGAACCCTATCCCAGCAGTTCTTGGCATCTCACGACGAACAACTGTTCTGGCATCATCTCCGCTATTAGAACCTATGTGAGCAAACATCCTCAGCAGGCCACAACCATCAGCTAATCATTACTTAAATTACAGATTGACGAATGCTGGCGCCTTTGGGTTGTGGATTCGGGTCAGGTGAACTCATTGCAACTGTGTGCACCACAGATTTTGATCTTCGATCTGGTTAAAGATGAATTGGTACAGCGTTCTCCCCTACCGGCGGAGTTGTATACGCCCAGTATATCGATTTTTACGGCCATGGTTGTAGATCTGACGGAAACGGCGGACAGCAGTGTATGCTTGGGTGGCAAGGCCTACATAGCCGATGCCTGGGGCTATGGCCTTATTGTATTCGATGCGCTAACGGGCAAGTCCTGGCGCATTGAACACGAGTCTATGCAACCATCCTTGGGAGTGCGTCGTTTTGGCAGTGCCCATGCGGGCATATTCACTGTCAGTTTAAGTCCAAGCACTGAGGCAGGTGAGTTCAGTGTGAACTAAAGTCAGAAATGGGGAACTAATGTCAATCTTTACAGAGCGCTTTGTTTACTTTCATACCCTCAATAGCTTCTTTGAGATAGCAGTCCCACTGAAATTGGTAAACAATGCGAGCGTTTGGCAAACACCATCGAAGGACTTGGTAGGAGGCCACTTCCGCATTCTGGGCACACGCGGCATCCAATGCGAATCGGAGGTCATGGATAATGCCGGCAATCTCTACTGCAGTCTGATCAGCCTTGGTGCCTTGATTAGTTGGAATGAACGGTCTAATTACACTGCAGATGAAATACGTGCTGTCGCATACAATCCACAACAATTGAAATTTATCACAGGCCTTAAAATCAATCGAAACTCAAAGAGTGAAAACGAATTGTGGGCTCTGAGCAGCGATCCCAAATTGTTTGTTGGTGGTACGGTTAAGGAGAACGAGGTGAAATTCCAAATAGTTGGCTGTCGTACGGCTGATCTGATAGCCAATACTCCCTGCACTGTGGGCGCAATGGTTGACAACACCGTAAAAACCTAATTTAGTTTTATAAACACATTTAGTTGTAGGGTGTGGTGAGTAACAAGAAAAAAATACTTACTTTTAAAACCAAACTGATTTTGCTTATTAGCTCAGGCTGCTTGCTATGAAACTCGCTGTACACTGAATCAGCTGTGCAAACTAAAACGAGCAGTGAAATAAAAATATTTTATTGTATGATTAAAAGAACGATTTAATGAGTATTCCTTTGTTTCAAAATTAATGTGTGTAATTGACAAATTATATTTTTTTGTTGTCATTTATTGATTATTAAATCGCCGAACAGCTGTTCATTATGTTATTGCAGCCACATAACAGCTGTTAAGTTCAAAACGAATTAAACTTTGAGGAACGACTTTATGGGGATTAGTTCGTTCATTTAAACAATTTTTGAAAAATGCAATAAACGAATCATTTTTACCGCCGTTAAATTTTATAAGTAAATATTTTTTAGTCCGTATATTAATTGTGCTGGGTTTACAATTTATTAATTATTTATAACGGTATGGGCGGGTATATTCATACTGTACATTTAAATAAAAATGTTAACTTCCTGTTCTTTGACTATTTTCATATTAAATCTTTCTTGTAGCAGCATTACTAAAGCTAGAAGCAGGCTGTCTAAACACTAGTCATGCGTGACTGCAATTAGTAGACAACTACTTACTAATAGAAAATTATGTGTAAAAATATGCACATGTCTAATGTATTTATACTCAATCAGCGTTTGGCTTCTGTGAAGTAAATCTGAAATCTATAATTGCATAGTACCCATGCCGTCGGGAATGGACCCCATCCGAGCTCAACTCGCTTGCCACGATTCTGCTGAAAGATGAGAGCACAAGGCAGAGTAAGCAAGAAAATAGGGGAAATGATGACAATTAGAAGAGTCAACGGACAGAAGCGGAAAACGCATGTGCGATAATAACGATGCCGGTGTGTGCCAGCGCCGAAGGGAAGGCAATAAAAACGTTAATACGAACATATTGCGTTTCTGGTAGCAGACTTGCAATTTTAATTCTATAAACCTATTGCAAAAATGCAATAGATGTCAGGAATGCTGAGTGCTTATTTCGGTTCCAGAGACACGCACAAGCCGCTGCTACTGCTTGGAATTTTTCCATTACGCAGAGGTTATCTTAGCGCCTTTTGCGGAATACCTATGCGAACGAACTTCATTATAATAATAAGATATACAAGCAGAAAGATAAAGCAAATTTCTTCAGTGCAAAGATCAAAGAGCATGCGACAATGCGACATGGCCAAATTTCGTTCTTTTCCGAAAAGGTAAACAGACCTACATAACATACGAAAATTCTAAAGAAAAAGCATGTAGGCACAGAACTGGTTAGCTGCTTCGTAAGAAAGTTACGGGTAGATTAGAGCAAATTTTTTAAAGAGTAATATAATAAATGTTCATAAAGAGAGAATTATATGATATAATAATAATGTTATACAATTGTGTTACAGGCGCACACAGACAACAATTGGAGTTCATCGGATGCCTTTGCAGGGCCAATAAAACGAGATTTATGTTCATGCCATTAAGACGCACTAATGAGTTGTGCACGAGATGTTTAGTATAAAATTACTTAGTGCAAAATGCTTATAATATGGGTTCAGGGTATGGAGTTGGAAATTCTCAATTCTCTCAGTTCTCAGCTCTTACCATAGTTCGGAGTTGTGAGTCGTGGCTTGTGGCTTTAGCAGCTGCAGTCAAATGCCGTAACGGTCGCTTGATGAGCAGCCCCAACTGGAAACTTGAATCAATCGGCTGGCGGAAATGCAACTCAGGAATTTTATGATTGTAGCTCGTCTGATTGTATTAGCGCTATAAACTTGTGCCGGTAACTATGGAGAGAGTAGGCAGAAAGAGCCTAATAAATTACGCGAATATACTCAAAGTCAAAGAATACTTTTATAATCTTTTATCTGATCCAATTACAAAGTTTTCTCGAGCTTTATTAAATAGTTCATCCAATTATTTTGGTAGAGGGCAAATAAAAAATGCAATAAAATGTACCGTAAGATCTGCAGTTATCATATTTTTTACAACTAGAATATTCAATATTTTCATATTTTTTTTACAGTACTAATCTTATGGTTCGGAAGTCTTAAAAGAATAGTCTCTAAGATTTTTCTATGTTCCTTAATTGACCTGCTCTATCCGAAAGTTCTCTAGCATTCACAAAATAAACATGTAGGAACACAACTAACTGCTCACATGCGGATTAGAATACCGTATCATTTGTTGACACACAGACAACAGTCTGATGAGAATAAGAATTCCAAATTAATTTGCATTCGAGTTGACCTATAAATTTGGAAATCAAACACCGTTTGCTACCTTCCCAATTTGCATATCTGACTGGCACAGTTATTTCCCGAAGATTTGTCATAATGGCGCCAGTTTGTAAGCGCCCGCACGTCTGTTCTCGATGCGAATCGCCTCCTGAAGTGAAGTTGTAATCGAATTAGTTTAATTATCACTACATCCATTTCGATCATGAGAAACTGCTTTCGACTTCCATTTGCATAAGTTGTAAAAAAGATGAATGGACAAATTCGATAGGAAAGTAAAACCATATCACTTGGGGCTAATCTACTTATACCTACTTAAAAGCCATAAACCACCCTGTTTTGATAGATAGCTGCGATCGCCGACAGTGAAACTGGGTAAATATGCTAATTTGATGGGCTGCCCACGGAGTTCAGGTTTTCTACAACAGTTAAAGAACTAAAGAAGAAACTAAATGAAGATCGCAGGCGGTCTCACGCAGTAAAATGCAGTAAAACGCCCAGTTACCATCAGTGAAAGTGAAAAGTTCGTAAAAAAAAGAAAAAAACAATAACAACGAATGTACAACGGTAATCGAGTTACACACCGAGCCGAGCCGAGCATTATCGGACGGTCTCTCTTTCAAAGGCAGCGTCAAGTATGCTTCCTAAGTCTTTTGTTACACAGTTGCCAGCGCGCTTCGTTAACATTAAGCCCGAAAAGCTGCGGACGGTAAAAGACACCTAAAACTACAATATATGTAAGTTCATGTGCTGCAGGTATAAATTACAGCAGACGTTAAAGTAAGAGAGAGCGAGAGCGGCAGCACGAGCGGGAGAGAGCACGATTACAACAGGTGTACGAGTGAATTCAGCATCGCGTACATTGACCGCTTTAGAAAATTTCTACTCTTAACTCGCAACACGAACACGTTGCAGTTGGATCGTGGAGAGAATCGGCTCGACATGCAACCAAATGGGTCCGACCCGGTCTCTGTGGCTAAATATTTACTATTCGTACAATTTCTTTTCAATTAACATTTCGTACGCAGCCGCTTCTACGCTACGGGCTGCACTCTCTGGAGTTCTCTCGTGCTCGCTCTCTATAACTCTCTCGAGTTGCCTGGCTTTCGGCCGACTCTCGTGCCACCTTGTGGTTCGTGTGTTTCTTGTGGATGTTGCCCATATGACTGATCTTTTCTTCTGCTCGCGGGCTCTGTTTTTTCCGCGGCAGCAGAGCAAGCTGCGTCTGTGTCTGCAGAACTTCTTTATCTAACTTTATAACAAGTCACTCGGCTGCCGCGAAGACTTTAGTTCTGCGTCAGCCATCGAGTGGATAAGTTCGGCTTCTTCAGTGTTTTTGTGGGCAGTGCAAAGTGTGTTGGTGCATAGGTGACAGCACCTCTAGTGCCAGTGCAATTCTGCGAAAATAAAGACATTTGTTTCAACTAAAATTGAAATATACAAAATAAGTTTTAAAGCAAAGAAAAATAGAATATTTGGTAAGTATTTTCACTGTCCTGTAAACTAACTATAATTAGTTAGTTTGTTTCACCAAAGTGCAGGATATTTTTCTTCTGCATCAACTCTGCAGAATCTGCAGCTGCCTCTGAGCAATAAATAATCTGTTTACCTTTGGTATCAATCACGTTTCCAACGAGACAGCCGAAAGCGGTGTTCAGTATGTGTTTACATGCGTATATAACTTTGTACATGCACACAAAACATATATATGCATGTTCGTAAGTTATGTTATATTGTATATGGACCGCAACACTGGCGGCTACAAAAAAAACCATTACACTAACTGAAGAATGACTAAGAAAAATCACAAAAAAATGTTAACCGGTTTGTTCGAACCACAGCGACAACGGCGTCCGACGGCTATTGGTACCACATAATGTGGCAAAGAAAGAAAGATTCTGTAAGAAACTAAACTGTAAGCCCAACTGCAGACTGCAGACTGCAGCCGATGGACGACGGGGACTGCGGACAGTAGACACAGCAGGTAGGAGGAGGAGGGCGAGGAGGGTGAACCTTAGTGGGAAAAGTAACAGCAGCATCCAGTAAGAGAGACATAAAACATACAGAACGCTATGATTTTCAAATAATAGTCAAGAACTTCCGTCAAAACGGTTGCAGTTAAACGGCATGTTAACATTGCTCTTAACTGGAGTATTGTCCTGATCAATTGCAGTCATATAGCAGTTATTGCCAAGAATTTGCCTATGGTGCCTAACACAGGTGTAATAATAACTGTAATCATAGACAATAGCAGCACCTCTAAACGATTTCAGACCGTCTCTGAATAGAAGAGTTTTGCTACTGGCGATACTTGCTAATTGGAAAGAGAACGTATAATTCGAACTTCCCGTGGGCCTTATGGTAGCTAACTATGTGAGAGCTGCGGGAAAAGCACAATAAATCAATTAGGTATACTTGGTTTGCGAAAGAAAGGCCAAGTTAGAAGTCAGAGATTGGTATATGCAGTACATAATAACTGTAAATTAGGGTGTCAATGACTTATATAATGAACCCATTTCAACCAGGCATTTCGCATAATGACTTAATTCAAGATATGGCAGAAAACAACAAAATGATTGATTTTCTTCTAATGATCTCATCAATTTCAGCATACAGACGTAAAGATATATAAGTGTGTCTACTACTTATATGTGTGTTGCTAAATTCTATGCCTACTTTTCATATCTCGCTTTTAACTGCCGCAGACTTCCGTTGTATTTTAACTTTTTCCGCATTCAAATATTCCCATAAATCTGCCTATGACTAATCACCCATATTAACTATAAGTTAGAATGCGTATCCACACACATACGCATGCATATTAAGTCAGAGAAAGAGGGAGACAGATATGGGTTTCGGCAATCGAAAGACCAAATTTGATGTATAATATTAAAGTGGGTCAACTTGCAGCGGGTTTTCGGTAACTCTTAACTCTGTGGGTTGGGCTACGCATTTTGTTTCTCCGATTCCAACTTCTTCTTCAACAATAAATTAGCTTTATAATTAACCGCTAACACCAAAGGCAAGCGGGCAACCGAGCAACTAAATGGTAAATGTGTCAAACAATGGCATGCGTTGGGTCTGGGTATCTTGTGAGAGCGATCAATGCGATCTATACTATCCGTACTATTGTATGTGTGTGTGTTGGGATGCTGCGCGTAACGGCAAATTGCCAACTATTTCGAGCTTATCGACTTTATAGGATACGTATTCTCATTAGAAAGACGCTATACGGTTTATTCGGTTGCTGTTTGTTTTCTTTTCGCTTTTGATGTGTGATAAACGCCCATAGGAAATTCCAACAACATCACGACACAAATAAACGACGTTCGGCCTCTTCGATGCTTTGGCTCGGCTCGATGAATGAACAAAATCAGTTGGCCGCGCAGCATGCAGAATGGAGAAAGTTCTTTTGTCTGTCTGTCTCTCTGTCTGCTTGTCTAGCTGTCTTCGGATTTCTGTTTATTTTTTTGGTTTATTGATTTCTGCTGTGGCGTAGATTTTGGGTATCCGAATGACATCATGCCCTAGACTTAACTACGAACAAATTAATCGCCCAATATCAATAATATTTCTATCCAAAAGCTAATTACTTATCGTCAGTGCTCACTCGGGATCCCACATGGGGATCTTTATCATTGCTAGCTGTTCTTCGAAACTCTATTTGTTATTGCAAATGCATTGTTCAGTCCCCCCGAATGTGGATCAAAGAGAAAAGCATATTTCTTCAGTCCCGTATTGTTGCCGCAGAAGAAAAGAGGCAAATAAAAGATTTTCAGCATCGATTGTAGACACCGTACACCGGACACCTTGGTCATGTGGGCAGGCATACGATACGATCGGTGGCATACTTAGTGAGGCATGGCACGGTGTCGTGCCCTCTTGCCCGGCCTGGAGACCTGTTGCCTGTTGCCGACGGCGTTGTGGCCTCCCGACGTTCTCGGGCCAATTTATGCAACCAAGTTCGCCAACATAGTTGTTCGCCTGATTGGCGACGACTTCTGCGCTTCTGTAATCATTGACCTCATTACCCGCCGCGGCTTTCTAAGCACATTTCTCGAAAAGTACTTCGAGGTGAAACTGGACAAGTGAATTTCGAATCTGCATACCAATTCATATGATATCAACTCCCTCATTTCCTCTTCCTCCCTCTCTCTTGATTCTAAAATATTTGCATACGGTTTCTGTGTTAATGGATTCACTGCGGAGTGGAGCAATCGCTGTTGATGGTCGAATTGTCTCATATGCATGTTAATTGCCCTAATATTATTTCAAATACTATAAATATTTAACACATGCGCAGAATGGGAAAGAACAGTTTGAGGACAATTAAGAAATCATCATTCTTTCATTGAGGTGCATCTCTAATTGGTAAGAGAGAAATTGAGTTTTGAATTTTTGAAAGCCTAATTAGTCTTACATTTTTGAACTTCGGAGATGCGACTCCAAGTGAGACACACATTCCAGGCAGAAGAGGAACACTTTTCAATGCATATGCAACACCTTGTGGGGCACATACAACGACGAACATGCTGGGAAATTATCATATCTCCCAGAGGTGAGTCGAGCCGAGCTTAGCTGAGCTGAGAATAAGATGCTGTTTTCAGATGAAGCCGGTTTTATTTTGGTGAAATTGTTATGGCTCAGGGGCGGTAGGTGGGCACTGCTTGTTGGCTCCAACTGTGGCTTTGGCTTGTTTGAGTCGGAGTCGGTGTCGGTGTCGGTACTGCCTGCTGCTGCTGCTGCTGCTGTAGCTGGTGTCGGTGTGTATCAAATACCGTTGCTTTGAGCTGCGTCGACATTGTTGCCAATGAAGATTAGGGTGCATGGCTTTCTGGCCACGGGGCTGGTGCTGGTGCTGGTAGCTGGGGCTCAGCTCGGCTCTGTTTTTTTGTAGCTCGCAACTTGCAACTCGCAGCTCGCATCTTGGAACGCGCAACGCGCAGTTCGCATCTTGCAGCATGCAATTTTCATGTTTAGCTCTTGCACGAAGTAGGCGCTACACATACAGAGGCAAAGTAGTAATATAGTATAGGATATCCATATACTATAGCGAGTATATACGCACGTATACTCCACAGAATTAACTGTTAGAATAACAAGTTTTTCGACCTGTGAGTTCTATTTTTAGTGAGCTAGCATGCGCGGTGCTTTTTGAGGAAAATCGTTGTCGGTTGTCGGTTGTCGGTAGTCAGTGACCAGTCGTCGCGCTTGGCGTACGCCGCTAATTGGTAGCGAGACGGGCCAAAAGAACCAAAAGAAAGAAGATCCATCTAATGCATATGTACATATAAATCAAATGCGAGCACACACACACTGACACTCGCACACACGCACACTCATCCATCTTGAGTCAGCCTCGACTTATTGCTTTCTTTTGGGAATTAGACTGACGCGCGTGTATTCCAGATCGGGTGTATCGCATTAGCTATCGGCTGCCCTGTACACCTGCCTTATCAGAGGCGACAAATCGGCTTCGAATGTTATGCTATAAAGCGACTTTGCGAGAAAGTGAAATTCGGAGACAGCTGCCACACTTTTCGTGTCTTGAGATGAAGTCGCTTTCTAAGCACCTTCAGGCAGATCGAAGAGGTGCCACTATGCTTCGATTCGGTTAACCAGATATACAATCTTAAACTCTTCTACTGAATCAGATCACACACACAGTCACACATGATTATAGTCATTATAATGATATAAACATGTACCGTATATGTAACAAGTTCATTTAACTTTGCGGCCAAAAAAGGAGAGATAGTTAACTGAATTTCATACTGATATTAAATGTGAGGAGACACGAAAGTTCATGAACTTTTTATTATCTCTACATCGTAACTATCCAACATAAATGTTGCCCATTAACTCGACAGTCGCTCCAGAATCTTACTCAGCGAACCAGAACAAACGCCAGGCCCTAAGCTGGGACTGGCTCTAGGTCTGGCGCTGGCACTGGCACCGGCTCTAGGCCTTGGTCGTCTTTGGTGCTGGGCCACTCACTACTCCCCCGAAGAGGTAATTGACTTGCCCAGTATCCGATCGGTGCATGAGGTCATCGACGTGCGGTGCCGAATCGCCTTCGGACAGCAACATATAGTTCTGGGATCACAAGCGGAACTGTCGAGAGTGGGATATCATAATGAATATGCATTTCACCTGTTCGCAAATAAAGTTGTGTGTACAGAATTAGAAAGCTCTAGCGGACTTCACGCCACACTACCATATCCCATGCCTAACGAACCTAATCTGACGGTACCGCCTCGATAATCTGTTCATTTTACAATCAACAAAAAAAACCGCCTTTCGTTCATAAAGAAAAACGCTGTAGTTATCCTCGATTGAACTTTACGATTTGTTTACAATATTTAATGGATTTATCTCTTTCTTCGTTTCAGTCGAAATGGCTTGGGGAGTATCAAAGAAACACAGGGTCATGCAACACCTCGCTATAGGTCTATTGTTGTTGAGTCTGACCCAGGCACAGGAGCTAACGCGAACCAATAAATTACCCGAGGAGACGGAGCTAGAAGCAACCACTATCAGCACCGACATCCCAGAACTGATTGAACAGACCACGGATGCTGTGATAGCTGAAACTACCACTGAGATTCCGGCACAAGCTGATGTAGTTCCAGCCGTTGCGACTGAGAACCGAAACTCTGGGTTCGATCTATCAGCTGCCTCTGAATCCGAGTCCAAGGAGGGGGCTCTCTTCGATGACGACGAGGTTCGCTTTAGCACGCAGCGCTGCGATCCCGATCTTGTCGGTTTTGAAATTGTTACTGGGTAAGACATTAGCATATTTGCATGATAAATCTTAGGTATGTTAATATGATATTCTATTTTCATTAGCTATGTGTTCTCTGCGCCTGGCAAGCTCATGGACTCACAGCCGGGCACTTTAATGTTGACTGATTGTCTGAACACCTGCCTGAAGAATGCAACCTGTCAGTCGGTGAATTACGAGACGGGACTGTGTGTGCTCTTCTCAGCCCACGCCGATCAGCTTCCAGGTATGGTGATGATAATAATGATGATGATGATGATGATGATGGTTCCATATGGGACTAGAACAGTGTAGAATTACTGGATATTATCGCTTGTTGCAGGTGCTCTGACCAAATCGCAGTTCCCCGTCTTTACCATCTACGCACAGAAGTCCTGCCTCTCGGTGAAGCCATGTGGGCGCGCCTGGTACGTCGATCGCGTGCAGAACTATAAACTGAAGTCGGAAGTTAAGCGCAGCATATCGGTGAACTCGCGTCGTGAGTGCTTCGAGCTTTGCCTGAGCGAAACCGATTTTACTTGCAGGTAATAAAAAAGAAGAACTTCAAAAACTATAAATATGGTAAAAGTACAAATTCAATTAGAAGAGACCGAAACGCCTTTCTTAAGTATCTGGTTTCTGTGAGATTTTCCTTTTAGAGCAAACAGGCGTGGTCGCCTAACATAATAACAGTCTTCATAATGTTATTTAATGATTGCACGTATTAGCCGAACACCGAATTGAAAGTCAATTATGGGAAATTGAGTAACGCGTAGGAAGCTATTAGCCCCCGAACTGTAGAGATCTCATAATCGAGACGAGCTGTACACGAATAGAATTATTGTTATTATCGGAATCTTTTTTCAGCTAAATGAACGCAAAGTTATTATTTCCAATTTGGCAGTTCAATCGATTTTTCATCATTTCCTGTTTTCTTTTATGATTCCATTTGTTTTTCATTGTTCAACAGATCGGCGAATTACCGAAGAGCAACTGGGACTTGTGAGCTCAGCGAAATGGATCGCTCCACTTTGGCCGGAACTAATGCCTTCCAGCCCAAGGAGGGAAGCGAGTATCTGGAGAATCATTGCATCGAGGAGCCCAACAAGTTGTGCGAGTTCAAGCGATTGCCTGGACGCATTCTGAAGACAGTCGACTCGGTATATCAGGAAGTTAGCAGCGTCGACGAGTGCCGCGAACTGTGTCTGAACTCCCCCTACAGGTGAGTGTGAATTATCTTCCATATCTATAATCATTATATAACTCTCTTTCTTCTGCACAGATGTCATTCGTATGACTACAACGACACCGGCGACATGGTCTGCCGTCTCTCGCATCACAGCCGTGCAACCCTCTCCGATGTGCAGGATCCCTATCTGGAGGTGCCTGAGGCAGCCACCTATGAGCTCGCATCCTGCTACAATGTGACCATTGAGTGCGGTGGCGGAGACATGCTAGCTCGCATTCGTACCTCGAAGCTGTTCAGTGGCAAGGTCTATGCCAAGGGATCGCCCAGATCGTGCGCTGTTGATGTAAGGAGTTCCCTGGACTTTGAGCTGCGCATGAACTATCATGATTTGGAGTGCAATGTGCGTCAGAGTCAGGCTGGTCGCTATGTGAATGACATCATCATCCAGCATCATGACATGATTGTAACCTCGTCCGATTTGGGTCTCGCCCTCGCGTGCCAATACGATCTGAGCAACAAGTCAGTGACGAACGGCGTCAACTTGGATGTGCGTGGAGACCTGACGCCGGCTCTGTCCGAGGAAGTCATTGTGGACTCTCCGAACGTGATAATGCGTATTACTTCACGCGATGGTTCAGATATGATGCGTTCTGCCGAGGTGGGCGATCCTCTGGCCTTGAAGTTCCAAATAATGGATGAGCAGAGCCCCTACGAGATCTTCGTGCGTGAACTGGTTGCCTTGGATGGTGTGGACAACTCAGAGATAACGTTGATCGATTCCAATGGCTGCCCCACAGATCACTTCATTATGGGCCCCATCTACAAGAGCAGTTTGTCGGGCAAGATTTTGCTTTCGAACTTCGACGCCTTTAAGTTCCCCTCCAGCGAAGTAGTGCAGTTCCGAGCCCTGGTTACCCCATGCATGCCAAGCTGCGAACCGGTTCAGTGCGATCAGGAGGATACGAGCGGCGAGTACCGTTCCCTGCTTTCTTACGGCCGCAAGCGTCGCTCGTTAAATGCAACAGGTGAGGTCACATGATGATTTGTGCGACGTGAGTGCCAGAGGTCATGCACCACAAGGCATATGGAATGCCTTTCTTTATTTGTATTTTATCTTTAAATATAAATTCATCTCTTCGTTTAGCCCCTTACGAGAGGCGTGAGAGACGTGAAACCTCAGTGAAATCGAGAGCTGAGGAAATGCTGTTGGTGCAGTCCATTCAAATAACGGATAAGTTTGGCTTCGAGGAGCAGAAGGCTCGCAAGTCTGCAGCTGGTGAGAACTACGAGGGCAACGAGACGACGTTTACAGCCACCGATGGAGCTCATGGCTTCTGTGTGAATGCAATTGGTGAGTAGAGAGATCATACGGAAGAATCGTATGCTTATTAAATTATTATAATTTTCTGTGCCCCTCTTAATTGTTAGTTACTTATGTGTTCGCATTACCCGACCCATTATTATATTCTTCTTCTAACATTATCGATTGATTTCTTTGCAGGCCTCATTACAGCCGCCACGATCTTCCTGCTGACACAACTGGCCATTATCGGCATCTGGACCTTCTGCTATCAGCGCCGGCAGAAGCTGCAATCGTATCATCATTCGTACTAGAAGGCTCATCTGACCGGGTAACGCCCCGAATCGAATCGAGTTGGAGTTGGATGATACTATTAACAGGTGCAAACAACGATTACGCAATACATACATAGCTTGGCTGCCTTCGCTATTTGTCTTGTCTAGTCAGTGCTCGGTTTCAGAGAAATGGATAAATAGAATTGCCACGGTTTGTTTGTTGGTTAATGGATATATACGATACGCATTTCAAGTCTAGCATTATTTACTGGACCCCTTACCATAGTAATTGTTTTCCACACTTATAAAGGCAGTTCGACCATTCGAGTATTGAACTGCCTTTGTGACTTCGGAAATGGGCTGGCAGTCTCTGACAGATGTGTAAATTACATTTAATTAAACTAATATCTTACTTATAATCTATGCAAAAACAGAATACTTACTTCAATTTATCGCTTAGATTAGACAAATCAATACATTCTTTATAAGTTTAAAGGCCTGAGGGCACATGCATGCGAAACATCTCAATAAGATCAATTCTTCTGCTACATATATACTAATTTAATTTATTCAAAATAAAATATACTGAAACATACAAGTTGAAGATTTTACTGAAGTGGGGAAAGATGGGTAAACTATTGATCGGAGAACTATAATTTGAGGAATGCTACATAAATAGCTCAAAGAACCTTTAATAAACCTTCATTTAAATCACCTTAATGTAAGGCTTAAATACATGTCAATTGGGAATATTTATGTTTGACATAATCCGACAATGATTGAAGATTTCCTTTGCTACTCCTTCAGGTGTGAGGCGTTAATCGAGTTGCCGGGGATGCCATAAAGTATATTCTTGATTAGGATAACTTCAATAATTCCAGTTCTGTCGCCAGGCTTGTTCTGGGCAAGCTGGTTGTCCAGGCTTTTTACAGATGGCACCTGTTGCAGATCCTGTTTTAATTGCAGGCGACTAAACCGGACAAATTGGGTCAGTGTCAAGAAGCTGAATGCGAACAAGTTCTGAAAGAAGATATCAAAATGGAGATATGTATGTGCGATAAATCGATGGTGATCGAATATCTCTCGTGCTATCTATAGATATTATGTTGTAAGATAAACCTTAAACGGTATTACATAAGCCCGAGGGGCCTCTTGTCGGACAACTCTGGTGTTATTTAATGCATTGCAGTTTCTTTATTTACTGTTCGTTTTTTACTATATTTAAAATTCACACGCGATAACAAAACAGGAAAAGTGATTCGGTTGTGGTGATGGTTTTTTCATTATGGCCGAACAATTTATCTAATAAGTCTGGCAATTTCCAACACGACGAATCGATTATTTGCTGCATGTTGACTTAGCACTTAATTATCTGGATTCTCTCTTAACTGCAAGACTCATGCTATAAACCGTTATCACTGCCATCAGGCATCGATGCGGCAATTTCTGGCCAAATTGGCGAGTCGAAGACAAAAGAAACATCATCAGCACAGCCCGAACGCGAATAAAGTTTTATCGTTTTGCATGTCGCTTTTAATTAAGACTTTCCTAATTTTCTAGTTTGGCTTAGAGACCAACGAGAGAGAGAAAGACTGACGTTGTTTCATCATTAATTGCAGGCGAGGTGCTGAGGTCCATCTGGTAACGATCCCCCTGCTTCGTCTTCGTCTTCGTCTTCGTCGTCGGCATTCTTCGGCGACAGAAGAACGTGCATTTTGTCGCTGGGGCCAACGTTGAGTAAATTAATTGAGATGAATGCACTTAACTGTGTGAGGGAGCCGACGGGTGGCCAACGACCAGCAGCAGGTAGATAGGGAAGAGGTGGCACTTGTGGGGCAGAGGCATCAGGTGGCAGCAGCAGCAGCAGCAGCAGTTACTTTCTTGCCTGTGTTCGTTCTTCTGCCAGATAAAGATACAAATCTGCACGAAGCCTGTTTCCTGTTGCACTGAGGGTGCATTTATTTGCATGATGCACACCATACACACACACACAGTCGTACACACACACATGGGCATACTCTCTCATACTCTCGCCGCACAGCCTCGGCACTTACATAGCTGTTCATGCCTCAAGCAGGTGCGCAACCAAATGCGGCACTCTCGCGCACACCGCGCATAATAGCACGATGCGGCGCGATGCGCGATGCCAGCGCTGCACCAGCAGCAGCATCAGCTCCTCCTGCCCACATCGAAAAGTGAATCGCTGCTTGCATCATCGCCTGGTGTCACCAATAATGATGCTGCAGACACTGGAAAGTTTTTTCGGGTAACTCAAGTGGGCGTTCGCGTTCCAGGAAGCTCTTCAGTTCCCCATTTACAGTTCGCTCCGGCTATGCCTCCTGCTACACCTTGTCCACGTCCACGTCCAAGTCCTCTCTCCTCTTCTCCGTCTCCAGCTTCATCTTCAGCTTCGTGTTATTTTATGAATGCAAATAGTTCTAAATTATACCGAATTCTTAGAGGCAGTGCAATTATTTGCCTATGGCTACTCGCCGCGGCCAGCACTTACAGGCATGCAGGTGCCTGTGAGTGTGTGTGTGTGTGCTATAAGGATGATCTACGCACCTCTATTTAACTTAATGAACCCTTGTGCATCTGGCGACATTCAACGCGAAGACAAGAGGCCGATAATTAAACGAAAACATGCACAATAATACGGACTCAGATGGCCTGAATGGGCACAATGGCTTCAATGGCCGAGCTGTCCTGCTGTGCTTTGTGCTCTTTGCTGAGTTGGAGGAAAAGTCGTTTTTCCTTTTAGAAAAGTTGCCGATTTCGACAAGTTTTATTTTCGACCAGTTCAGAACGTGCTTAGAATAAGTCACGAAACGAGTTATTAAATTGGCCTGAATCGGCATTGAGAGCCTGCCCCAAAGGATTACGAGTATTCACAATTTCAAGAAGAATGAGCCCGCATTCGATATGACCTTCCAGCTAATTCACTTTTCAATTCCGGCTCATGGGCAATTTAGGATCTGTTATGTGTAGACATACTGCTATTGTTCCATTTCTACAAATAGGCCGTCGATCTATTTAGCGAGCACAATTATGATCATGATAGAAGCAGATAATCGACGTGCCATAATGGATGTATAACGGTAAGATTTTTGATCAATCTCGATGCCATAATTAAAGAAATGCTAATGTTACGTTTTACAGCCAACATATACAGGTAGATAGACTGTATGTATAAAGCCTAATTGGCTGCATTCTCTCAAATTACGCCATACTTGAACATTGCTCTCACTATTCTAATTAAATATGGAACCGGCTATAATTATAATTAGTGCACAGGCACGTCGAGGCGAGGCGAGGCGATGCGACTGCTTTGCTGCGGCGACGCGACACTGCTGCCTGCGACTGATGGCAAATGATCTCATGAGATTGAGCATCGTCGCAATGACGTTGGCAATGACGTTAGCAATGCCAATGCCAATGGAAATGGCAATGGCAGCTGTCGTGCCAAGCTGCAGACATTTTTTCAATAAAAGGGCTGCACGAATGTGTCTCCGAGACCGACTAGCAAGCACCAAGTAAAGACCGGACCGGGCACCCAGCAGCCTCGGGAGCAATTAGATTTCTGCGGCTCATTATCCACACGAAAAGCGTTCGTGCTATTAAAAAATTACCTTTCTTGTACCGAAGTAAACGCTGCACACTTACTTAGTACCTTCCTGGCTGACTTCGCTCAGTTTTGAATAAGAGAGACGTGTACACAAGTTGTTGTACCTTCCAACCTTGTTACCTTCTTCCCTGGCTAATCTCTAATCTTGCCGATAAGAAGCAACACGGCATAGGGAATCCGGCAAGGTCAAGTGTGGAAATTCCGGAATTCCCCTGTACTGTAATAGCATGTCTTGGCAAATTATTTAAATAATTGCGATGCTACGCAACTGATTTCTCAAATTTCTTTCGCAAATATTTGTCATCCTTCGCAATAGTTTCTAACGTGACAAAGCTTTTTTATTGACTGGCGAATAAAACAAAAATAATTTAATGATGAAAGCAAAAATAGTTTAAATGCCTTTTCGCAACATCATCGTCGTCGTCCGACCAAGGCTCATTTATTTTGACTCAGCAATTTGGCGCTAACTCAAAAACTGAACACATCGTCTGCAGTTTTCGTTAAGTTCTTGTTAAATTGGTTCTCCCTGATCTGATTAGAAGTTAAGAGTAGGCACAAAGAAGAGAATAAGTCACACATAAGCTTGGGTACGCTAACAAGTAAGAGTATTTCCCAGACGATTAACCGACTAGCAGATGCTCTATAAAACACAAACGATTTAAATGGTTAAAAAACATTATCATTTATTATGTACGGAACTAAAGTTGTCATTATTGAAATTTTCGTATATACACAGGATAGAACGATGTGAAAAGTGTTTTACTTTTACAGTTGCATTTTCATATACACGAAGAGCTTAAAAGTATAAATTACGCCTTGCAAAATTAAATCGTAATTGCTAAATTCGTTCAAGCCTAGAAACACAAAAATTCAAAAATTAATAATATATAATATAATTTCTATCTACAAATTGGTGTGGACTTTGTTGCGATTTAAAAAAGTTCTCATACAAAATTAGTGTGTAAAAAATTAAAAAAATTATGTCACATAAAATGTTGAATTCGATGATAAACTGGTGCTTGTTATATATTGTAATTTATAGTTTTATACCATCATGTATAGTTATGTATAAAGTATAACTTATAAATTGTAATGCCAACGAGCTGCTGACCAATAACACCTGACAGGCTCCTCCAACTACAAAGAGCCCTGGGTACTTGAGTTCGTTGACGGTTTACGTTTCTTTTTATAGTATTATCATCCAATGCATGCTGGGCTTGAGGCTTGAGCGGGCTGTGCGCCATTATTATGGCTACGAATCGGAGTAGATGATACATCTTTTGCTCTTTCCCACCGACGCCAGCGAGTTGCTGTTCGGGCTCCAGCTGACTGCGTTAACGGCCGTGCTGTAAAATAGAGGCAGAGCAGAACTATTGGCATTAGGGTTGTCAACGGAAGCGATCGGTTTGGATCGGATCGGCGAAAGGCGCAACTTGTGTGCAGTGCTCGCTCGCGAGGGGTAACATATACATAAATACATATGGTAAAGCGATCGCATGATTGATGGCCATAAACAACAACATCTACACACCTGTGGCCCTTGAGCGTTGTCTCTAGAAAGCCGTTCACGTTCCATATGTATATGGTGCCATCTGCCGAGCCACAGGCGATCTTTGAGGCGCCGCAGTTGAAGGATGCACGTGCGAAATCACAACTGATCTTGAAGTGTTCATGGCTGCAGGGAATCGAAAACGGTTTAATGAGTCTCAACTACATGCAGAGCCGCCAGGGGGGCGCTCTCAACTCAACTTACGCAAAGGTGGATATAACTTGATTCTTTCGTAAGTCTAATAGTTTTATTGTATCATCTCTAACGGAACATATCAGGTAATTGCAATCTGTGTGCGAGGGGACAGAAGCAGAAGCAGGCATTAGCTTTCGGTATGCACCCAACACTTTTGGGCCAACACACTTACCCTTCGATAGATCCAGCGAGGTGATTTTGGCAGGCATGAGAACATCGTCGGCTTGCTTCTCTGTCCGTATATCCCAGAAGCGTATCTTCTTATCATAATGGCCGCTGATAATCGTCGAGCCAAGGCTGTCGGTTGTGCACAGATCGTTGCAGCTGGAGCCGGCAAACTTGGTCTCGATGCAGGCGATGCTGCGTAAGTCCCAAATCTTCAAAGTGCGGTCATGACTTCCGGTTACCACTTTAATGGGCTCTTGAACGTATTTGGCGGCCATCACCTTGCCGCTGTGACCTGTAAGCGTGTGCTTAAAAAAGAACAAGATCACGGTACAGGTAGTTTGTATAAGTGACCGTTAAAGAGCAAAGACGTGTACAAGTTTAAGATCCCCCAATACAGTGATATCTCTCCATGGTGACGATAACAATTGCGCGTAAATGCTGTGATTTTTATCATAAACGGCGGTAAAGTGGGAAATTAGTTGCTCATTGTGTTCATTATAACGAGGCAGCCCTGTACTTAGAACCCTTTTCGAGATGAGCGTAACAGCTTGGTCTGCTGCTTGACAATTTGTCTGCTATAAATTCTGGCTGCTGTAGCCCAAAGCAAACGGTTAAGCCGCTGACAAATGACAGTTTGGGGCTTAAGTTTACCCAGAACAGGCTGCAATTAAAGCCGCCGTAAAGACATTTAATTACGGCGCTTAAAGACCACACCAAACCACTCCGACTGCCAACCCAGCAGCTCAAACTGCTGGAGACAAAGAATTATTGACTTAGGTTCTGTTTGGCACTACGTGTAATACGCAAGTTTGCTGCGTCTTCACATCACAGCGGGCAGACTGGGGTCACAGGGCAAGACTTTATGGACTTTATGGACCCCAGCAAACAGGAAGTTACAGTTAGGATCAAGTCATTGACATTCACATTGCAGTTACGATGATTTCTTTGTTGGCATATGAATAATTTGTTGTCTACACAGAATAAAATGTTGCTTTAGAATACCCTAAACGTAAAAATGATGATAGAATAAGAGCAAAAGCAGTTGCAATTGTTTATAAGATCTATTGCAGGTATAATAACTTAAAGTCAAAGTACTCTAACCCTAAGGTACTATAGAACTTTTATAAACACTTTCGTTATACTCCCACATTTAATATAGAGGAAGTTTGTATCAGTTCACTTGAAACCGATAAAAAACAAAATGTATCCTCCGATCTCCACCATGCAAATTTAATTATTCAAATTGAAATTTCTTAGAAAACATCTGCAATCCTGTTTGCATGTACGATATCTACATAGAGCTCTATGAGGAATGTACAATAACATCCAGAGTGGGTATTCGCAACCAGAAGAGCCTGTTCGTGTCCCTGACCAAGTTTCACGAGTCGCATATGCTCTTAACTCTCCATTCTAAGAGCGCATATTTAAGGGGAATATGTTATCAACCCGGCAACTGAAGCCGAACGGTCAATGCACGCTCTGTAGACTCGGAGTACGCCCGAACGGGGCTGGAGTTAAAGAACAAGCAGGCAACAGGTTTATCTGAGCTCCGCTCTTGTTCGCTCTCTGAACTCAACTTGCGCTCTCCGAGTGGAGACTTGCAGCCGCTTTCGTTTGCCACAAGAATGGGGCACTTTCCTCGCTGGCCAAGCTTGACGTATTGCTAGAAATTTAGCATGACTCTCTTACGCATGCGCGCTTAAGATGCGGCTTAAGGCTGGATAGTCTGGAGACGCGGCTAGTCGTAGCTTCTTCACGATTGCATGCCTCGGTTCTGGCTGTGGCTGTGGCAGTGGAAGTGTGCGCGGCATGCAACAGTTGCCAGTCTTAGCGCTGTGATGAAAGACTTCTTAACTTATGAATATAAGAACATAGTGTTGATCAAATGACTTCAGTTCTGCGCCAACCTCACAGTAATCAAGAACGTCTTCTGACACTTCTCGCCTGCCTCAAAGAAGAAGGCGGAGACTGAGTGAGACTGAGTGTTGGAAAAACCTTGGAAAATTAATCAACGCTAAATTTAATTATAACAGTGGAAAATAATACAAATTAAAAAAAACACTGTGTCGTGCTTAAGAGTTGTTAGAATATAAAAACTAAGTCTAGTTTCGCGCGTAAACTAACTGAAACAGTAAAAGTTGAAATTATTTATTTAAGTGTGAAGAAACTGAGCTTGAGCGGTTTGTGCCCCGAAATCATAGTTTCACAAGTGGCAATAAAACGGAAACATTTTAATATTCATAAAAGAGAAATCCAAATTAAAAGTTTTCATAGTAAATTGGTACGTAGCACGATATATCATTTTTTTCAGCTTCATTAAGACTTTGTGTCGTGTAATTGGTTGTTATCGTGTGTGGAGAAGATTTTGAGTTCACATCAGATGTTGTGGCAGGTCAGGAATATCTTGACAGAGATTAGAGATCTCCCCAGCATCACGGACATACACGTAAATTTGCGAAAACTTTCTGAGAAATATTTATGATATTTCTTAGAAAGTTATAGAGACATCAAATTTGGTATTTAGGTTCGCACAGATCAGTTTTTGGTAGATGGAAGTCACATATCGATCGTAAAATGATTGGCGAAAGAAATCAGGAAATAAAACTTGTATTTGAATGTGAACTGTCTGTCATATGAACGACGAATCTAGTTGGTCTGTCATATTTCAATTTGGCTTTGTATCCTCTCTCAAGAAGAGAGCATTAGTCGGATATTAGACTCATTAGAGCTTTAATCAATTTCGCCCGAATCTGGGATAATGTTGTCACGAACAACCCATTTGATGGCCAGATAGACAGATAGGCAAAGTCGGTCGGTCGGTGGTGCATCGGTGTATTTGTTGGTTGGTTGCTGGTTTCGTCGGGGAGGCATTAACATGAATGTTGTTTATTGAGGAAATAGGTCGGGTCGGTTGCGGCAGGAAATCAATTGGGGAAAAACCTTGGGCAATTACCTCGGATCGAATAATGCTGCTGCAGCATTCGGAATGGCCAATGCGATGCTAAGAGATGCGTTGAGTGGCCAACAAATAAATTGATTCAATAACAATAATAACTCAGGCAGCAAGTGCCACTTGCGAGGGGGCGGTCGAGGAGAGGGGGGCAAATGCGGGACTTGCAGTTTGACGGCAGTTGCAAGTCAATGTGCTCATTTCAATGGCCGCGGACAGCGGCACTGTCTCAAGATGTGCGCAAAAAGAACCGTTTAAATGTCAATCCAGAAATACCAGTTAGAAAAGGCGGTGCAGCAGATACACACACACATACACACAACACAACACAGCAAACACACACAAGACACACGTAGATACAAAGATAGACTAGGAAGAAATTGTACTTATATGTTTAGTCGCATGTTCACAATGTGTAGCACCAAATGCTGATGCTGCGAATAGCTGAATAGCTACGGCAGCAGCGGCTCTTGGTGTTACCCAAGCCTAAGCTGCAGCGCTGCTATTTAGGCCAACTCAATGCGGATTCTTTGCTGGTGCTGCCGTTGCCATTGCCGCTGCCGCTGCTGCAACTGCCTCACCTCATGTCATATATTGTAATTTTCATACTTCCAGTTCTCACAGCCAGTTTTCAATAAATTAGCTGTACTTAGGTCAAGGCAAGAGCCGAGGTACACAAAGCATTCCTATTTCTTACGATTTCAATGCAAGATATGCTGGGATTACCAGTACGAGGAGCGAGAAGGAGAACGAGAGAGGGAGTTAGGAAAGGGAGGCAGGGGGGAGGCAGAAGCGATGCCGATGCTTGACACCGCGTCCAGTTCACGCCTACAGTCTTTACCGTATCGGTTGCTATTGATTTCATTCAGCGTCAGGATTTATGCAAATGCTGCCGCTGCCTTGCAACAACTTCGTTAGTTGGGCTAAACATTTTCTTCTGCCTTGCTGCTTTTTTTGAGTTTTTCTTTTTTCTTTTTGTTTTGTTACTGCTGCTGCTTTTCCTTGCTTTTGGCGGAGCATGTCTGAAAGTTTCCCATGAGCAGCAGCATCGCAAGTGCACGTGATGCTTCTACATTCCTGTGAACGCGCGCTGCTGCAACAAAGTCGTGCCTTCATGCCACTTGCATTTTGAAAGTTGGACAGGATAACTATAATCTTGTTAGATTTAAAAGTGACTTTTCGGAAGTGAGTAGAGTGAGTACGCAAGTGTAGACTGAACCGAAGACTGAAGACTCAAAGACTATTGAGCAGAGGAGACACAAACAAACAAACCGCGAAAGTGATCAAATTTGGCACTTTCATTGCTGCTTCGTTTTCAGTGAGGCATTAATGAGTTTCAGTGAAAAAGAGGCCTCCTCTTCAACGAGGATTACCATACACAAACACACGCAGACAATGTTATATCTGTTGTTGTGTTCTCTTACATTCTTGTATTCTCCTATTAGTTTTCAAAACTGTGTGTTCATACTTCAAACGCTGTTGCGGTTTTTGAGTCTCCCGTCAGCCAGAAAGTGGGTTATAATGCAAAACGTGTGTGCCACTACTCGTAGTACTCATCGTACTCGCAGTGCCTTCCTAGCTAATTTACATAGGGTCATGTGTTAGCAGGCAAATAAAAATCAAAATGCTAATCTCTCCCATGGGAAGTATGCAGCAGAGCCGAGCAGAAACCAACCAAGCAACCAACATCCTATTAACATAGTCTGCTTTCATATCGTGTTACAGTGACTTCTGTGTCAGGGGAAGCATTGCAATTGTTCAAATACAAAGCAGGTTGCGTTAGCATATAAATGAACTTATTGTAGTTATTCTTCAGAAAGACTCAACTACGCTGCGTTTTCAATTAAAGAATCGAGTTCAGACACACTCGCACAAAGTTCCGAAAGCAGCCAAAAGATTTAGTATTTTTCTTATATGATACCATTAGCGACAGCCTGGCTAGAAATACCCCGCAGATTAGCATTTCTTTTTCTTGTTTTATTTAGTACTCTCTGGCTCAGTGAACAGGCTTTGCAAATGTGAGCCAGAGGCGCCTTAGCAACAATCGGATTCCTTTTAGCAGGGGTTAATCGCATCTGGTATTAAGCGAAGACAGTGCGGTCCATTTGTGAGTGGACGCTCTGGCCAAATAAAGCCAATCAACACAGCCTGTACTGGGGCAAGAAGACATCAGGGAGACCGCTTGGTTGATGTTCTTGTCAGAGACTCCACATCCATGAAGAGGGTCGTCGTCGTCAGTCGGCGAGTCTGGCAGGCATCCTCCACTTTTGCTGTTACTTGCATCAGCAGCACACACACACACATGCACATCAATAAGTATATGTACATGTAGCCCGCTGTGTCGTTTCCTCTTTCCTGGCTGCACAAATAGTCGTGTTGTATAAGCGCAAACAGTTCGTATACCCAGTAGTAGCTGTTTTGTTCTGGGGAGTAATACACACTGAGATTTCACTGCTCAGATTCCTTTTTGACTACTCTTTTGAACAGTGTGCAGGGTATCGCTTGTTAGATAACAAAAAGAAAGATGAATTCTTCCTTGGTGCTGCCGCAAATGTGTTAACAATACTGTTTCGTACATTGTATGGCCTTTGTTTGACTGGCAATGACTGGGATTAGCATATGGCGCGAAGGCGGCGTTAGAAGTCTCCCGAAATGAAGGCGACACATTCAGTTATCTGTATATACGAGGGTCGTTTGATAAGTCCGTGACTTTTTGAATAAAATATATTTTTTTCGTCAAAGAAGCGTTTTATTTCTCAACATAATCTCCTTTTAGCTCTATACAATTAGTCCAGCGTTTTTCCAATTTTTTTATTCCTTCCAAATAATAGGTTTTCTCAAGGCCCTCAAAATAGTCGTTTGTTTCTGTGATGACCTCTTCATTTGACCCGAATCTCTTACCGCCGAGCCATTTCTTCATGTTTGGAAACAAAAAATAGTCACAGGGGGCTAAATCTGGAGAATATGCTGGATGGGGTAGCAGTTCGTAGCCCAATTTATGAAATTTTGCCATGCTGACTACACACGTGTGCACCCGTGCATTGTCCTGATGGAACAGCACTTTTTTTTTCGCCAAATGCGGTCGTTTCTGCTTCAAATCAATATCGAATCTGTCCAAAAGCTCTGAATAATATTCGCCGGTGATCGTTTTACCCTTTTCAAGGTAATCGATGTGAATGATACCTTGTGCATCCCAAAAAACTGTGGCCATGACCTTGTTGGCCGACAGACCCACCTTGGCCTTCTTTGGTGCACGTTCACCCGGAGAAACCCACTGTCTTGATTGTTCTTTGGTCTCTGGTGTGGTGTGGTGGATCCATGTTTCGTCTACGGTAACGAAACGGCGCAAAAATTCGTTTGGATTGCGGTTGAACATCGCCAAACACTCCTTTGAAATGGTCACACGGTTGCGCTTATGGTCGTGTGTGAGCAATCGCGGCACCCATCGCGCGGAAAGCTTTTTCATGTCCAAATATTCATGTAAAATGTGATGTACCCGTTCAGTTGAGATGCCTACAGCCTCAGCTACCTCACGCACTTTCATTCTCCGATCATCCAATATCATTCCATGGATTTTGTCGACGATTTCTGGCATGACGACCTCTTTTGGGCGACCTGAACGTTCGGCATCACTTGTACTGGTACGACCACAACGGAACTCAGTAAACCATTTCTTAACCATTGAAATTGATGGTGCAGAGTCCCCATAATATTTATCAAGTCTTTCCTTGGTTTCGGTGATGGATTTTTTACGCAAAAAATAATGCTTAATTAGCACACGAAATTCACTTTTTTCCATTTTCGTTAAAATTCACGAGATCGTCTGCTTTCAATGCCTATAAAACGCAAACCAAAAAACGCAGCTTTCTCAAAATTTTACAGTCAGCTGTTAATCGATAACTGCTGACAGGAGCAGTGTTGTATTTAGAGCAGGTGCGCGGCAAATACAAAAAGTCACGGACTTATCAAACGACCCTCGTATTACTGAGAAAATCGTAGCGCACGAAATTTTCAAAGCATCTGCAGCAACAAGGGTGAAGTAACGGATTCCCCTTAACATAGTTACATCATATAAAGATAAGCAAAGTCTCTACTGCTATAAATACTTTATAAATATAGCCTCTGTGGCTAATAATACCATAATATTTAGCAACAACAACAAGCATAAGGCTTGTCACAATGTCATCCAATAAACTCTGGTAATTCTCAAGTTGGCCTACGTCGAAAACTGTCAATCAGCGGATGTCACTCGTCAATGTTGCATTTAAGATGCTTGTGTCATTCCATAGATGCCCGCGACAGACAAGACCAGACCAGACCAGAGTTCAATCGCTTCGTTAGTCTTGGTTCTGTTTGTTAGTGCAAAGTCGATTTATCTTCGAAATGGGTTCGAAATAGGGGTTAATAACGAGACAGATTCAAATCAAAATGCAAGCCTACTTTTTACCAATCTTCTTTTTTCATTAAATGTTCATCGACGTCACTTCGTGGTCGTCTTATTAATGTATGAGACACTAAGTTTTCTTTAGGCTTATTATACGGGATTAAAGTAGATAAGGTTACTAAGCTTCATCAATTTCCCACTCGAAGGTTTCATTTTCGGCTTTCTCAGTACTCGCTCTATGTGATAATGACAATGAAAACAACAACGGGGGACACCTTCAGAGCAGAGTTCCTCAAAAAACAAGCTAGGCCCTGTCAAACAACGCCTTCTTACGAAGATGAAAACTAGGTAAATAATGACATAAGATAGACAGATGCAAAGGCGACACAGAGAATGTATTTACAGTTGCAGATGCATTCCAGGCAGAGAATGGAGCATGAAAGAGGGGGCGGGGTATCCTAATGATGCACTTGACTTGGATGCTCTGATACGAGTAGCAATCTTACGCATGAACTAACCTGAAGCCTCATCAACTATCCGTGTCCATAAGTATGTATCGAGTAGCTGACAAACAAGATTTTATAGGATGTAATTTACATGGCGTTGTTAATGCGCGGCAATAATATTTCTACTTGTTAACAGATACTGTTGGTCGATTCCCATTGGAACCGTTACAAGATATTATTACATAACAATCGCACACCCACAAACCGTTCGTTTTCAATAAATCAGAAACCCGTTAGCCGCCGAGACTGGCCAGCATCGAGTTAGGAGAGGGAGAGAGACCCCGTAATTCTTTTCATTTAACACAAGAACTCGAAATAAGTTCAATGCACGCTAACTTCCGATGCAAACATTTACACTTGACTGACCCGGGCGCGCTGTTTGGGTGCAGCCATACGGCAAAGCAAGCACTGGAAACTCTTGGGAAACCCAAAGAGGAAAACAATAATAAAATTTTTTCTGCATAGCAATTGCCACGGCGATATTTTCACCGGCTGATGATAATGATTGGACAGCAAGAGCAGAACAGACACTGGACAGCAAGAACAGAACGTACACCAAACAGAACCGAACTGAACACAACAGAACAGCACTGTAACAATAACCAGTCTATTGGCGTCACGCAAACGGAAGAAACATTAAATATCTCTTACTCTTTTGCACTTTCCTCCGATTATAAATAAACATAAAATATATTTAGATATTCCAATTTTTTGGTAGCATATTTCGATTAAAACCTAATGAAAATATAAATAGTTCAACAATGCGAATGCGCGGATCAAGTTGAATGAACTGGCACGAATTGTTTATAAAAAATTAAGCTTGGCTCTAAGTTTGCGCAGAGAGATTAGAAGGGGCGTGTCGCCCCACCTCCTGCCTCCTGCATGTTGCGAGGCAGAGAGGCCAATTTGCTTCCTGGCCAATGGACAACAAACATTTTAATTTATAGCCTTAAACAATATCGGTATTTATACAGCGCCCGCCCTGGTTTGACGACGGACAAGTCGAGCGCCAAGTCGGGTTAACTAAGTAGACAAAACTGAGCAAATTATCTGGCTGAGGGTTAAACTGAGTTAGCCCCTTTCCCGCCTTGTTTTCTATTCACCTTGCCACACTCTACTACGTTTTCTCAGACTGACCCCTTGACCTGAGTGCTACACATAATCACCTGGCTGCATCCAGTTAAGGCAGCCTCGGTTATCAAACTTGACAGCGCAGATTGCGTAATCATACACGTCCTCCCAATATTGGCAGTTGCTGTAGCAGATGTTTTGTTGTTGCTATAGATGTTGCTGTTCCTGTTGTTCCAGCTATGCGGAGGGTAACAATGGATGTGCGGAACAATGCCTATGCCACGTAACAATAGCATTTATCGGTGGAAAGGAGGGGTGAGGGAGGTAACATTGTTTCTTCATTGGTCACTTATCGTGCTATTGGTTCAGTGATCTTTTATTAAGCAGCTAGACGAGCTCTCGGCCATCATAATGCGAATTAACCGCTGACTATATCACATAAGATCGGACAGAGAGAATTGCAGACTGCTGGCAAAAGTGACTAAAAGGGGGCGTTATGGTCTATAGTAGAAGACTTTTGTTTGAAAATCAAAATATTTGACAGCTTTAAAGTCAAGGTTAGATTAGGTTAGGTTAGTATATTCAGTCTCTACGGAAAGTTTGCACGATGAAGTTGCTTTCAAGACTTCTTTGCGCTTTCCTCTTTGATGTATTTATGGTTAGGACGATTATTTGTACTAAATATTAATGGGAATAATATCTGAATCAGAACAAGGTGCAGCCTAAACATGTTCTATGCATATAATACAAATAAAATAATAAAGGGTTTGCTGGCATGGCCAAGACGAATGCGACTTATCCTGACGCCTACATGGGATGCAACACTCTCGTGAGAACCCAACTGCAAATGAAGACACAGAAATAATAACCTGTTGTACTATTGTTGCACTGCAGTTGTTGTTGCTGCCTTTGGCCACGCTGTCGTTGATGATGGCACACTGGTTTAATATGACAAAATGGATTTTAATGTGGATTTATTGTGTCTAAGAGAGACTCTCTGGGTCGTCCTCTAAATTATAGTAGGTAATCCCGGCCGGAGCATAATAAGCCTATTAGGCAGCATAACAACGGCCACAATTATATGGAGCTGGTAGCTAGCTGGGCTTTCCTGGGCGCCAGAGCAATTGAACTGGCTGAGTGACACCTCGAGCCATGGCACGAAGAGATAATTAAATTAATACCTTTGCCATTATTTTTCCTCACTTTTTTCCCTCTATTTCTCTTCCTGCATTCAGCACCAACAATCAAACAACAATAGCTGTGGCTCGGCCAGTTGCAGTTGCAGGCTCAGTCTTCTTTGCAGTCGCAGTTCATAAATAGACAACGTACGCAGTTCTCGCATTGCTGGTTGAGCAGCAGGGGAAGAGCACCGCGGAGAGGGAGGGATAGTGTGAGGCAAAGCGCATATTTCCAATGAAAAACAGCATAAAACGATTACGCAGCATGCGGCCAACGCACTTGCTGCTGCCTCTGCTGTTGCTTGTCTCCAGCCCCGAGCCGACAGCAGCGGCACGGCACTCGCGCATCGAGCCGACGACGGCTGCTGCAACACCAGAAGCTGCTGCTGCCGTCGCAAGTGACAATTTGGCTGAGTTGCAAGCAGTCGTCATGCAACCAACAGTAGCAGCAACAGCAGCCGCAAGTGACGAAACAAAGCGAACCGACGACGGTGCCAGCAACAAGGCCAGTGATCCGCCGAGCCTCAAGAACGATCAATCATCGTATGTGGCTAATGCCGGTGGGGCAGGACAGGCGGGCAGTTCCAAATTGGCTGACGGTAAATACAAACAGTATCTCTGCCATTGCATACCCGCTACGCAGGCGGCTAACGACGACGACTTTGTTATTCCCCCTGACAGATGCCAACAGAGGAGCAGCAGGCGTCGTCGTCGCACAGCAATTAAATAAGGAGCAGAAACAGCAACTCGATGATGAGGAGCAGGATGCGGCTAGCGGGGGCAACGTGGGTTTGATTCCTGGTGACTACGAGCGAATTTCGCCTGCAACCTTGGCCAGTCAGCAGCAGCATCATAATTCGATAGAAGAGTGTGACCCAGATCTGTTGGGATTCGAAATTATCACCGGGTAAGTTAACGCTACTATTATTAGTCGATTCTCTTTACGTGGCAATAACTCCTGAAAACCCATCAAATTAAGTAGAAATGACTAGCTAAATCAGACTCGACTTTGGCATACCCTGCAGCTATTTCTCTCTTTGTGTTACTTTTTTATATGCAACTTGTCTTTGCATCTACAAGATAGTTGCGTATCGTCAAGATACTGTTGTGCTTACAAGGTTAAAATAAGGTTACGGTTTCTTTTGATACTTTCAACTTTTTTACTGCGATAAATCTCTTCTTTCAATTAAACATAACAAGTAGCAGTTAATGCATAATCAACAAATCCCGATCTAATTCGTAAATGTCAATTACAGCTATGTGTTTTCCGCACCAGGAAGACTTCTGGATTCATTGCCCGGAACTTTGATGCTTACGGATTGCTTGGAATCCTGTCAGAACAACGAGACCTGCCAGGCTATAAATTACGAAACTGGATTATGCGTGCTCTTTTCTTCAAATGCAGACATGTTGCCAGGTAATTCTTTTTATATTTCATGGCATAAACTTGTTTCTTGTTAGCAAACAAGAAATAAGAGGAAATAAATGAAGACTTTCTTGAAATTCCAGATAATTTCGATAATCTTTATTTGCATTTTTTAGGTGCGCTCACCAAATCACAATTTCCAGTCTTCACCATCTACGCACAGAAGTCCTGCCTGGGAGTGCGACCTTGCGCACGTGCTTGGTGCATTGATCGAGTGCAGAACTACAGACTCGAAGGACACGCTAAACGGACACATTCGGTGACTTCGCGACGTGATTGCCTCGAGTTGTGTCTGGGAGAAACTGAATTTACTTGCAGGTAAGAAAGAGACAATTTCCTTAATATGTCTACCTATCTAAGCTTGTTCTAAGGACTCAATTGGAACACTTTTACATAGATGACCCGCTTTTTAGGGGGATTCTAAGTGGCACAAACACAATGCCAAACCGGTTCAATGTGAACTGGTGGCAAAACGAGTATGAAAACTAATCGAATGCAATCAATAAAATCCGCGCCACGTTTAGGACGCTTTCAAGAACTGCTTTCGGTGCTCAGACTAATATTTTTACGAGGCTGCTTAAGAATCCTGTTTGATATCTCACTTGAGTGGGCAGGCAGGCACCTAAAAAGGGTTCTTGAACGATTAAGAAATAAATAGCTCTGCTCGGGCTGAGCTTAAGCTCCCAAACAGGTTTACAGAAGCACTTTAAACACTTTTAGTTTTATATCTCTGTCACTCGGCATTATTGCACTTATGTGTGATTCTATTATTAACTCTCTTTCTTTGTGCAGGTCGGCCAATTATTATCGCGCGTCTCAAACTTGTGAACTTGCCGAAATGGACCGTTTTACATTGGCGGGATCGAATTCCTTTCAGCCCCACGAAGGCACTGAATATCTGGAGAACAATTGCGCTGAGGAGCCGAACAAGTTGTGCGAGTTTAAGCGTTTGTCGGGTAGAATTCTAAAAACTGTCGACTCTGTTTATCAGGATATTGGTAGCATTGAGGAGTGTCGCGACTTGTGTCTCAATTCGCCATATAGGTAAGTTGGGAAATTGATCGGCATTCCGCGGGCAAATTAACTTAGCTTCTGATGTCTGTCTGTTTCAGATGCCATTCTTATGATTATGGAGACACGGGAGACATGGTTTGCCGTCTCTCACATCATAGCAGGGCCACACTGACTGACGTTCAAGATCCTTACTTGGAGGTGCCCGAAGCGGCCACATATGAGCTCTCGTCCTGCTATAATGTGACCATCGAGTGCGGTGCCGGCGACATGGTCGCGCGCATTCGCACCTCGAAGCTATTCGATGGAAAAGTCTATGCCAAGGGAGCACCCAAGTCATGTGCCGTGGATGTAAGCAGCTCGTTGGACTTTGAGCTGCGCATGGGCTATCAGAATCTGGAGTGTAATGTGCGGCAAAGTGGATCAGGGCGTTATATGAACGATGTTGTCATTCAGCATCACGACACAATTGTTACATCTTCCGATTTGGGTCTGGCCGTCACCTGCCAATACGATCTTACCAACAAGTCGGTGACAAACGATGTGGACTTAGGTGTGATGGGCGATGTGGAGCCAGCGCTATCCGAGGAGGTCATTGTGGATTCACCTAATGTTCTCATGAAGATCACCTCACGCGATGGATCCGATATGATGCGTTCTGCCGAGGTGGGCGATCCTCTGGCTCTGACATTTGAAATTCTGGACCAGCAGAGTCCGTATGAAATCTTTGTACGCGAACTAGTCGCCATGGATGGTGCAGACAATGCTGAAATTATGCTCATAGACTCACAAGGTTGTCCTACGGATCACTTTATTATGGGTCCTGTGCACAAGAGCGCATTGTCTGGCAAAATACTATTTTCACACTTTGACGCCTTCAAGTTCCCATCAAGTGAGGTGGTACAGTTTCGTGCTCTTGTTACGCCCTGTATGCCATTTTGTGAGCCAGTTAATTGCCAGGAGGATGACATAGGCGGAGACTACAAGTCGCTGTTGTCCTTCGGACGACGGCGCAGGCGTGAAACAACAAGTGAGTTTTACAAATACATTTTCCAGTAAAAGATTTTATAACTCCATTTGTGTAGATCAAATGCAGCGACGTGAGGCGCGACTGGGCAGTGCTGGCGCCATAGGCAAAACAACGCAGGAGGACATGCTACTGGTTCAATCTATTCAGATCACCGACAAGTTCGGGTTCGTCAAAAAGGAACAGCTGCAGCAGGAATCGAACGTTGTAAAGCCCTCCGAGAACTATGAAAATGTGTTTGTAGTTAACGATGTCGGAATAGGACCTGGACTATGCGTAAATGGCATCGGTAAGCATAAATCAAACCGACACACACACTGATTAGCTCGGTCGTTCGTTCGGGTTATGGTTTACGACGAGTCTAAACGAGAACTCTTTCAGGTTTTATTGTTGCAGTCACAGTTTTTTTATTGGCTCAGTCGAGTGTTATTGCCATTTGGTCCTTCCTCTATCGGCGAAGACAAAACCATCAACCGTATATTAATCACTTTTTGAGTGAAGCTACTAAATACAGAGGCGGCGCTGGGAGCAGCAGCAGCAGCATCCCCTCGGGCATGGTAAACACAACGGGGGATTCGCTATGCCAAATCTACGGCAAGAGCGATCATCATGGGAGCCAATTTTAGTTTTTAAATTGGATTGGGACGTTCGGATAGGTTGCAATACCATCTCAAAAGGATATAGGGCTAGTTAAGTTATTGGCGTCAGCACTTGCAATCACATTTATAATACCGCCAAGCCATTCAATAGAAACACAGGATTTGCGATAGAAGAAAAATTCAAACTACCGATAAGAAACAAGTAAAACAAACGGAAATTTCTTAAATTTTAAGCAATAGATTTTAAACGCATGAATATTATATACGTATGCCTATCATATAATTTGGAAAATTGGACGACTGTTCTCTCCTGCACTTGTCCTTTTTTCCTCAACTTTCGTTTAACTTCTGTTAAACGCACAGCGGCATTTTATGTTATTTGTGAACTACTTAAATAAAAAGGGGTGTACTTTAAAAGAAGAATTAAGAATGAATTGCAAGAACAATTAATAAAACGAATATAATTCAGTTAGGATTATCTTTTAAAATAACTCTTTTAAATCATATAGCATACTTTTTTGGAGGGAGGAGTCTAGTAGACAAGTTAATTATATGACACACACCCTTAAGTTGTCGAATAAATTTAGTACTAGCTCAATACTTACTCTCAACCGATGATCCATGACAGTCCACACTCTGGCACCATAATCGTTCGATGTTCCCAGTATATAAGCTCCAGTAGAATCAAAATCAACGGAGTTAATGCCCGCACTACTTCCACTCAGCACAGCACGCGGTTCGTTCCCACCTGACGAATAGATGTAAAAGAATAAGAGAACTTACTGATACGGTTGCTTAAACTTACCTCTGCCTATATCCCACAATTTGACTTTGCGATCAGCTCCTCCTGTTGCTACCATGCGCTCTACAGGGCTCCAGCGCACTGCATGCGACTCATTCTCGTGTGCCTCAAACTTCATTAAAATCTTTGTTGGATTGGGTTCCCCCAGATAGCCAGCTGCCATCGTGGCTTCTGCGGCCATATTACGCATCGGATCTATATCACCGCCGGCAAACCTTGCGGTAATGTACTCCTCATCTTCAAGTCCCAAAGCTTCCATGGCGCCGTTTATAGAGGCCTCATCGAACTCGTCGTCACTTATTGGAGCTCCTCCTCCGCCGATTTGCGCCGGACTGGAGTTACGATGCAGTTGCGTCCCACCTAAACCAGGACCTGTCTGATTTGTCGTTGAATTCGGTTCACGAGTGGCGTCTTCGAGGTCACGTTTCAGTTTCGCTGAACGTTTTCTGAAAATTGACGGCAGTCTTTTTCTAGATATTTGTGAAAACAGTTACAGATTTTATGTTGAACCAGAGAAGAGCAAAACAGAAGAAACAAAACAAATCGAGGAAGCTCGACTCAATATTGTCCTGTACCCATTTTGGCCAATTTATGAACAATTTTGAAGTTTTAAAGTAAATTTAAGTAGACAATATATCATTATTCAAAAGGATATTCAAAACGGACAAGATTTAATTAGACTTGTTTACTATTACTAAATATGTTTTATATAGAAATCTCCTCTTTCTTTAAGATGCACAAGATTTCTTTATGGGTACAGGAAATATAATCACATTAAACAAATAATGAGTGAGAAGTTGAAAATTATCCAAGAGCACAATGCCTTTATATTCATATTCGTGTTAGGTGCTGCTGAAATATAGACACATGCCTGATGGCAAGACATTAGTACATATGATATGTATATGTGTGTTTATATGTATGTATGTATGTGTATGTATACTTTAAAAATATAAAACAAATTTAAACGAACATAAAAACATATAGGGGAAACAAAATAAATAAAATAAACAATAACAAGTTAATAAATTAAAGCTTTGATTTTGCATCCACACACGGAAGACCGAAAATTGTTAGTTTACCACTATAAAATAAAACACAAAATTATTATAGTTATAAAACTAAAAATAATAGACACCCAAAAATATATCTAAATAATAAATAAAATGCAATGAAGATAGTTTGACATGAAAAGTGAAAATATAATCCATAAAAAAAGAATTAAATGATTAGATCGGTATTTGCACTTGTATTATGAAGTCATATATGTGTTCATACTTGTTCAATGTATATGACGTGGGTGTATAAGAATATTACGATGTGTTTCCATGATTACCTTATTATACTTTCGTTTTCCTCGTTTAGTTTGTCAGCATCTTTTGACTTGTAACGCATTAATCGCTCCAATAGGCATCGATTTTCATCCTATAAATGGATAAATCAATTAGAATGAAAGAGAATACTGTAAAATTATATTTCTTTGTACAAAATTTTCAGAATGTTTTTCAATTTGCCCAGAACCAAACCGTACATGTGCGATCTGGCAATAGAATGCGCACAACAAACGTTTATTCGCGGCCAATGAGCTTGCGAGTATCGAATGCTATAATTTGCTCTCCATTATGTATATTTTTGTATATATTTGAAAAGCTATGAAGGTGCATATAATGTGTAAGAACTTTTTAATGTACGCTTAAATTATTGGAATTAGAGCGATAAAAACTACAATTAAACGAAAACAGAACGTGAGTACCAGTATTCGACGTATGGATTCCCTGTACAAAATTAAATTCTATAATGCACTGGAAAAATATTGTTTTTATATATGTACGTAATAAAATAAGCATGTATGTACATACATATAATAATCTTGCTTACACCCTAATAAACCTAAATCAAATCTAATTAACTTATCTAATCTCTTGTGATATATGTACATACATGCATACATACATATTGTACATGAAATTTTCGCATATCATCATTTGTGTTTGCACCTTTCAAAATGTTTGGCATCAAAATATTTCGATATTCACTAGGCTATTGCCAAGTATATATACTAAAATAAGTATGGTTGATGTTTGAAAGACATCTATATATAAAATATCATAAGCAATCGAGAGCGCCTGCCGAACAAGTCGTTTTTCGGAATATACGCGTGTCACCAAAGAAAGTACTTGTAATTCATGTAACTTGAAGAATTCCCGTGCTTATGGACTAAAGAAATAATTGTCTATGAAACTTGGAAGTTATTAGACGCAACTAGCTAGTGTTAATACAAGGAGTCGATAGTAAACTCAGGTTCTTCACCTGTATACAAGAGGCACAGCGAGTTAACCAATTACAAGCAAATCTTGTAAACGACTAGCTAACCTGTTGCTTATCCAGGCTCGCATTTGTTAGGAAAACTGATGCGAAGTGATAGACTGATAAACAGGTGAAATGATAAAGGAAAAATATGTAAAAACAATGTTGATAAATACATAGTTATTAAATATGCATATATAAATTCACACATTTTTATTTATATGTATATGATAAGATGAGATAAGCACGGTGCGGGAGCTAGTTTAAAGTATGAAAAGGCAAACATTTTGGTATCTGTCTAATTTATACTATATATAAAAGAGATATGAATATTTATCTAAGGCGGTTCGAAACGGTCTAAATTAATTGCTAAACTATTAAGTTTATATATCTACTATACCAATAGATCATTCATTTTTGATGATATGCATACATTTCTACTTATTTTTGTACAATCACACGTTTCGCAAATAGTAACCACTCACCACGGTTCTTGCCTACCAACAATGTGATATTGGTTAGAGTAAAAAATATAATTTTGTGATGGAACTCAAACATTAAAATTTAGTGTATTAGGAAAATGCATACAAAAATGGGAAACAAAATTAGAGCTTATATAAATGTAAAAGCAAAACTACAACGATAACAATAAATGTATAGATTAAATGTGCTTACAATACCCTGCCTACTAACCTGTACACTTCGCATTTTGTCCTCAAGTGAACTGAATGCCAACTGCAGGGCCGTGTGCTCATCCAGCAATGTTGTGTTTAGCTTCTTGAGCTCCTCCAAACTGGAGTGCAGGAGCTGCACTTCCGCTCGCAAACGATTATTAACGGTTTGTTGTTCATAGAGACTATAAGTGTAGGGAATATAATATAGTACCAGAACGTTGAGGAGGTAGGGCGGTTAGTTCAATCACCTGTGCTCCTTCTCGGAAATGATCTTCTTTTGCTGCTCAACTTTCAAATTTAAATCAACAATCATTTGGGAGTTTTCACCCTTCCGCTTGTGCAGATCCGTTAACTCCTCCTGCTGGGCCAGTAGCTTTTTTTCCAGCGTCACTATGGCGACATTAGACCCGGTACCACCTGTTGAAACAGGGTTGCGTAGTTGCTCGTTCTCCACCGAAAGCTTAAGGTTGTCCGACTTAAGTTGTGCAACATGATCAATGAGACGATTGTCTGCGTGGGTGAAGTTTGAGAGTAAACAGTAAATATTGATAAGTAAGAAACTCAGCATATCAGCGATGACGAAGCTGCCGTCGCTGGCGCAGTCGTATATAAACTGATATGTTCTGCTATTGTATTTTCGTATATCTCACTTTGCACAATTATCTCCTTGAAGTTCTCACACTCCTTGCGATCCCGTTGTCGCAGTCTCTGGACGACATGCTCGCGCCACACATAATCCTCGGTGGTCATTTTGATGCAACGCCAAAGATTCTTTCCTTAGCTCAAATACTTTTTTGTACTTTGCAGTTGCTGCTGTCACAACGTTAAAGACGGCATATTTATGTTGCCAGAAGAAAACTGCTTAAATTCCAGAACAATAGCGTTCGAAAAGAAATTGACGAAATTGCTTCTTGTTTCGGTTTATTGTTTTCTTGTTGAAAGATTTTGTTGTGGCCGGAACGATAAATGTTGTACGCTACCTTGCTAAACAGCTGTTTAGCATTGTGGAGGTCGGTCAATAAATCGGTAATCGGAAAACAGCTCGTAGAATACAAAAAATACCAAACGCCAACTTAACGTAGCAATCGAACGTTACGTTGTCGGACGTTACGTCGTCGAACGTTATGTTGACGTAAGAGTAACGTTTCAGTAAAGTGAATCCGGTAAAGTTGACAACTTTTGTGGCCATCCCAAGTAACAACAAGTTAGCTAGTCAGCAAGTGCATTTTGAAATTGCAATTTACACACGTTGCGTAACATAAATAACTGTCACGCGGGTTGGGCGAGTTTTGAATGTGGATCGTCCAGTCCATCAATTAAACGCTCTTCCACTAATAGGAGGGTATGTTGACGCCGCAATTGCTGTCGTAAATAAACAACTGGACGTTTATGAAGTTCGGCCGGCTCCACTCATCCACTCATCCAATAAAAGCAATTTCAATCAAAAAATGTGAGCATGCTTTGGCTTCGCGGACTTGAATAATATACTAATTATTTCCACACAGAGCAACAAACTGCAAATAACGTGGGCTGCGGAAGTGGAGCAATAAAGCCATCGTCGATTTGAATAATTGGCCCAGCCCTAAAAACCTAACAAACGCAGGTGTTGGGGTAAATAAATGATGGGAGAATTATAAACAATAAAATATAAGAAAAAACAGAGGGTTCTTCATTAATTGCAGACAAAACTGTGCCCATTTCATGGGGAACAATTAAGTAGCATTACAGCTTTTCAATATAACGGTTGCTTCATTATTTCTATGATTCAAATTAAAGATGACGAAGTCATTAGACGGAATGGTGAGTTTAAAGACGAGTGGGTGGATTAACAAAGGCACACTGAAGACTTGTGCGTAGAGTCTGTCTCTTAAGGCGAAATATTTATTAACTTTATGCAAGATTCTTCAAAAGAAATAATGGTAAATTTAAATTTGATTTCGTGCAGAGGTAAAGTTAACATCATCTAACCACCATTTAATAGTTATAAAAAGGTCTAGAAGAAGCAAGAGAGGGAGATGGATAGAGGGAGACTTCACGCTCATTCAGCTAATGATGTGAGCTATATCGATAATTCGAAAGCAATTAAAGGCATTAAAACACGGGACAAACCAAGACGCAGACGGAGATGGAGACTAGGACTGAGACTGAGACCAACTATTTGCTGTTCTAAATACGCATAATATAAGCAAAGGTATCGAAACATCGCTGAACACGCAAAGCCAATTAAAATTGTTTTATAACATGCAAACTTCTACAATACGTGCAAAGAAAAAATGTTTACAAGAAAAGTTGCCAAGTGAAATAATAAACAGGAAAGAATGCAGAAGTCGAGAGAGTGCTCGGCTTGCTAGATACTCTGTAGGCAGGTGAAGTTGGACTAATTATTATGGGACTAATGGAACAAGACTGTGGCAAATATAGACTGAGAAAGAGACCCATGACCAGTATAAGTTTACCTTTCAGTTGTTGAAACTGTTTTCCAGGGTATTTTTGAATACATAATACCAGAACTGCTTGGCAACCCATGAAATACTCATAGACTAAATAATAATTCAACATGATGCGGGGATGCACATAGCATTTCTGCAGGAATGGAAGGCAGGCAGAGGCAGGCAGGCTGGCACTCGGCAGGTCTGCTCGGACTGTTCCCTGAGCTGAATAACCTACAATGGGGTGCCCCGTCCACTATCCATACACGAAATCTAATTCAATTAAGCAAAGTTAATGGCCTCTGCGCAACATACGTCACCGTCAACGTGGCCATTGTATGTAATTGATCTCTGCCCGCTGATTACCTGCCGTGTTCCACCAATGCTCGAATGCACCAATGGCCATTCTATGCGCGAGAGCCTTGCCGAGTCCAATTGTAAATTAAATGCAACTGCAGGATTATACGCTGGCAGCAGTACTTACCACAAATGTTGCAGCAAGGCGTGCAGCTCGGCTAGATTAGAGGCAACTTCGATTGTTTTTGGCCTTTTCCCGACGCTGCGTCGACTACGATAGAGAATTTTAATTAATGCCATAATATTCTCGCCACTCTTCGCATTATTTATAGCAACACTTTTATTCTCCCGACTGCGCCACAACTACAGCCTGTCCATTACATATGGCCAGTCCTTAACATCAACTAATCCGCTTTATCTTGCCACATTGTTTAAATTTATTAATTAACCAATTAATACGTGCCAGCATTATTCTTCCTCTCATGAGGAAGCTCTGAGAGCTTTTTCAGCTAAGCGTACATTATGTTTTTATTACTCGCATTTACATATATTTTGAGATAAAATTAGATTACGGCTTGGCCTGACCGGGGCCGGGACAGTCCTGATTGGCTAACGTAGACAAATCGTTGTAATAAATTGCATATTTTATGCAAATTGCGGAGCGAATTTACAAGCGTTTCCGACACCTGTGCGCCAGTCTCTCTACCTGCAGACGGCCGGTTATGGCCCCAACTTTGTTAGGGGCATAAAAATAATCAAGACTTCATCTTTGGGTTTAGGCTTATTTGGTTTAAAGGGCTTGTCCCGGGCTATTTACTGTAACAGTTAAGAACTAATTGGATTTACAACGAGGCAGCCGAATAAATAAACCTAATTAAGGACTGAAGCTCAACCAATTTATTTATATAGTCTACATATTATTAACAGTTAATAATCAAGCAATTTATATAGTCGACATGATTCCAATTATTCTTAAATATTTTCTTAACAATAAAAACAATTGATTGATTGCAAGAAATCACATAAAAACTTTATGACCGTTGTTGTTCAGTGCAGAAATCGGTAATACTCAATTAACGAAATATGCTGCACAAAAACATCAACAACAACAAGTCAACGATCGTAATACACTTGTTGTCTCGGGGCAATCAATCTGGCGAAGACAGGCAATGCCACGATTCTGCATCCGGCGCAACAAGACAATGGCCAGAGAAGAGACGAGTAGACAGAGAGACAAGCAGACCAGCAGGCGATATCTGATATCTGGCAGTTTTATAGGAAGCCGTATAAAGCAATCACAACAATGCCCAAGAAAAGAATTTGCGAAGAGAGTTGAACAACTTTCAGAATCAAAACATTTGTTTGGAATTCCTTGCTGGAATTCTCGACGCAATAATAACAAAACAACAAAGCCTAAGAGAATATGTATTTCCCTCCCAGACCATTGAGAACTGGAGCAGTGTCTTGTTAGCACGTAAATACAACGTAAATCTAACGGAGCGCAGTAAAACATGTAAAGTGCACGTACATACAAATGTATCTCACAGATTGATTGGCAAAACAAATGCAAATGAAGAAAAATAAAAATCAGAGTACTTTTATGACAGTTAACCTTATTTGTGTTCATTTGATACGTTGTTCTCAAGCCGCGCTCGGCTCAACGTGCAACGTGCAAATATTTGGCACAGTTCGCAATGCACACACACACACACACGCAGAGAGTGGGACAGACTTAGAGACAAACAAACAAACAGGTGTTTAATGACAAAAATGTCGCTGTGATTTATGCAAATGGTGCAGCGTGCAACGGCGGCGGCAATGGGCAAACGTTCGCAGGTTTTGGGAAATGTGGCATGAGCCTAAGCTCAGCTCTGTGGCAAATCCATTGAATGCACCACTTGCAGCACAAATAGCGAACAACAGCGGAGGCTGCGGAGACTTAGACTCGCTTAGACTCGGCTTGCAATGCTGCTGGTGCTGCCAACGCATAAATGTAACCTGCCTTTCTGAAACTTCATTCATTTAATGCTGCTAATGGAAGCGGCGCGGCGCAGCGCAACGCCAAACTGAAATTTGGTCGACGTTGCAGCAGCAGCAACAACTAAACAGTTGAGGGAGACAATATAAACAAAAAGCCTCAACAGGAGAAATACTATGAGTGAGAGAGAGAGAGAGAGATTGTACGTGAGCGGGAGCGGGAGAAAAACAAACCAATAAAACAATTGAGAAGCTGTAAAAACCACAACAAAGAAGAAGAGTTCCAAACTGGTTCTGGAACGCAATGTAAATGAAACAAGTTGGAGCTGTTTACTCACTGTTAACCATTAACAGCGCACTGTTAACCGTTTGGTGTCAGCACTTCGTTCGCTGGCCATATGCTGCACCTGCAGATCGCCATAAAATAAATACAAACATGTCAACACATCTCTTCATCAGAATAGAAACAGTGTGTAGTCTATTTTAATAAACGTTTATATTAATAAAATATAAATTATTTATATTTGTTAACAAATTATTCTTGAAAAAATATAAGTACAAAACTAATCATTTACCTCGAACGGTTTTCTTAAGTGTTTGATTTATAAAATATGAACTTATATTTTAAAGAAATTTTAAATAAATAATTATTTATAAGGACGCAAAAACAAATTAAATTGACTTTAAATAAATTTACTCATTACTCATTTAATAACTTTATTAATTTTACCTTCTCTCGAAATAAGTTTACATTAAAACCTTTTATTAACTTCTACTCAAATTTACATCAGTTCTATTAAAATGTTCATTAGCATATAATGCTCATATCTATTTTTCAACTTTTATGCACCTTTGCGTATGTATGCGCTTGTGATTGTCTGTATGCGGTGTGTGTCTGCACATACATATATAATCCTTTTACTTGTTTCACCAGCTCGGCAAGTACCAAAACCGGTTTATCACAGACAAACCAGATTTCTTAACCGTTTCGCTTCGAGCGCGTTGCGAGTCGAGCGCCCACTTGTTGCCCTGGCGCTGCCATGGTCGCCAAAGTCAGTTCCGAGCCAGCTACCTGTGATTTCAGGTGTTATAATCGTCGTGCGCGCTTGGCTCAAATATTTTTTACACGAACTACCGGTTTCGCGATATAGTCTCCCCCGAAACAAAACCGAACCGAACTGTGTGTGTGAGTGCGGCACAAAGAGAATTTTGACGAGGCGAAGAAGAAATAATCAAATAATAAGCGAAAAAAGCAAAAATCTGTCAATCCGGAATATTGAGCGACGACAAAATATACGAATTTCGCCAAAGCTCAAACGAAAGTCGTGTGCAAAGATCTGAAATGATATTGTTCCTTCTGTGAAACTAGTGTACGAAAAAGGTAAAAACTGCTCTCTGTGTATCAATTTATGCATGTTAAAACGCCCGAGTGCCGAAATCGTGCTCGAGAAAAAATGTAACTTGATAAAATCGCAGTTGTCTTGTGCAGACTTTGACACACAAACACAGCCCCCCAAAATCGACAGATCTCTTACCTCGTTGTGGGAAGCGAAAACAAATAAATCAAAAAGTGAAATTTTTCGCCGTTTCTGGCAAAGGTTGAAGATGAAGAGCCGTAAGAAATATGTAAATAAAATGGGTATTTAGTGTTGTGGATACTGCAATCTCTCTCTCTTTCGATACAGCAACGGAAACGGGCAACAATATCTTGGCAGACGGATATACACGATATATCTTGCCAGCTGCCAGTCCTCGTCGGTCGTCGATCGTACGTTATAATTGCAGGACGTTTTAGGTGATTTTGTCGTGCGCTGTGCGACATAGCTGACCCCAATTTTTTGGACGAGGCTGTTGCGTTGTGATGGCTGCCCGCATGGATAGCAAAAGGCATAGGCAGCGTCGTTGGCTCAGAGAGGGGAGTTGCTGGGGTGCTGCCAAATGGGGTCACGTGTGCGGAGTGTTTGCAAATAAACCGCCGCTGCTGCTGCTGCTGTTGGTGTTGCTGCCACAGGTCTGCGCCACGGTGTGGAGAGTCGCCAGACGACGACGACGACGATCAGCAACACAACGGCAACATCAACTTGCCACACTACTTTTACTGCACGCAGCAGCAACAGCAACGGCAGCAGCAGCCACAGCAGCGGTAGCCGTTGAGTCCGACTCCAACTGAGACGGGGATAGAGGCTGAGTTTGCAGAAACTGAGATGGAGATGGAGACTGTGACAGAGAGGGGAAGGGAGGCGGAGGCTGCTGCTTTGTACGTTTTATAGATTTTTGAGCAGGTTTAAATGCTTTTCGGCTAACTAGTGTGGGTGTTGTTGTTGTTGCTCGGGCAGCGCCATGTTGGCAAAAGTGAAACTTAAATCTTTGCAAATCCTAAGGAAATGAGCTACCGGTACATAAAAAAATGCAAATACAAATCGATAAACCGTGCATACAATCGATAAACTTTGATGTTACCTGCATCGTTTTATCGTCGCCATTAAAATGGAACCGTAAAGTTAAGTAATTTATTTACTGTTTACAGGTGCTTAGGTCAAATGCTCAAGTGAAACTAACGCGATTACTTAATATCCAACTTTAATTACCCATGGAGTCCAACCAAACCCGTTACATCTAAAATGTAGTGCTGCCAATAGAGAATAAAAGAAATCATATAAACGAATATACTCGTGAGTATCATTAATGCCAACTTTAAACAGCAAATATGAACGTTCTAATCGAGAGTGATCGGAAATATTAAAATCCAAATTGAGATACAATCAACTTTGACTTCTGTGTAGATACTTACATACACGTACATGCCCCGACTCTCGACTCTAGACACTCTGGCACTCTTAAAGCGTCTGAGACAAATGGGGAATTACAATCACAATTTTCAAATATAGCCTTGAAATCAGTTAAGCACTCTCGATTGGACCGTTCTTTGTTGTTCGTCAGCGTCGGTCATGTCTGTGTTGGTTCATAACTATCGAAACCATTCTTATACATAGGTGGATTTAAATTGGATTTACTGTTAACTAAGAGTAAGTACTCAATTATTTGTGAATGTTCAACAATTATTCATTACAATGGTGAGATAACCATTGTATTTTAAACTTATTGATCAGTAAAGCAGCTGTTACTTTCCGTTATTAGAAATATGACAAAGATCGTTCTTGTAGCAAGTATTATGTCATAGGTCTCTTATCATCTTGGCTTAATCATGACATATCATGAGAAACAAGTTTTTAAACATTGATCTGGAGTCTAGACTATACATGAATATCACGACAACATGTACGTGCAAGTTATACATTCGATAGCGAGAACTTCAATGGCTTCTTAAGGCAGAAACAGAGATCATACCTATCGTATGTAGTATAGCATTGGAAGTGAGCTTGGCACAGAAATTTCGTAATTTGGAGTATCTAAAGTCTCATAGGTAGATATATTCTACACGTACTCTATGCATATGTATGTATCTGCACTTATATGTCTGCAATGCACGTACTGACACTTTTTAGTTCAACTGTTTGCACTTTTCGAGTGGAAATGCTGACTTCGACAATTCAGCAAATTTTGTGTTGAAACGAAGAAAATGACACCGACAAACGGAAACCGACACGTGGATAACAAAAAAAACAGAAACCATTACCAAACCCATTTTAAAAGGTAGTCAATATTCTTAGTAAGTTGTTCAGATATCCTAAAATTGACACTTTAGTTTAGTATCCATTTAATGCTTTGAGTATTATTCGATTTGTGCGTTTCTAATTCTTGAAAGCGGATAAGCTATGGTAATTTGAAAACTAATACTTTTTCGGTAAAGAATGAGTGTAAATCAACCTCAACCACACCTTGACCGAATTAGATAGAAATCTGAGTAAGATCTTTAACAATTTGTGTGGTGTGTGAAATGGATAATATTATTATTCCGATCTGACTCCAATTATGGTAAATTGGTTAAGCATTATTAATACGACAACTTTTTCTATCAAGCAAAGTTTCTACGTCTAGTTTTCTCAATGAAATTAAAATCGAAAAACTAGTTTACAAGAAAAAATACAAACGGATATGGCCATTTCTACTTACTTTGCTGTCTCCATCAATAATAATTCTACTACATTATGAGGTCGGAAATATCACATCCACATGTCATGATAGAACTTTTATACCGCCAGCTCAAAGACATTGGAAAACAACTGTAAAGCTCTTAGGTTTAGTAAAAGGAATTACTTGTCATGGTTTTTGATTGCCAAATGAAAAACTCAAGAGATTTGCAAAAGAAACGTGAATACATCTGTAACTTTGTTTGTATGTGTAAGATAGATGAAAGAAAGAAAAGAATTAGAAAGAATATTGTGAAGTTAGTCCCAAACTTATCTTCAAGACAAACAGGAAAATATATGGTCAAATTATACAGACTACGATTATAGTTCGAATGTGTAAGCCCCAGTAGCAAATCTTTCACACGCTCCACGCAGGTCAAAGCTACTTTTCGAGGGTAAATATATCTGACCAAAGAAACCACAACAACACTTTGGCTAATATGGGCGTAATTGGCCATCTTGCAGGCAATTGTTATAAAATAATAACCATCCAAGAGATGTAAACGCACCCGAAACATGGAAAGGGAGAAAAGCTGAAACTCTCATTAGCTGTAGGTGAATTCTAACCTCATTAGTCATCACATACAAATACATATACATATCTGAGTGTATATCTGTATCTGTATTTTACAAACAATTTATAGTGCTAACGTCGCTGGCTTTCACCTCTCAAATTACGTTAATTGAGAGGCAAACAAAGAAGCTTCAGGGCAGCAGCCCAACAGCAACAACAACGGCGACAACATCAGCGACAACTCCAACAACAACAACAGTGGGACTTTCTGTGTATATTATGCTCAGAAAGCCAAGTAAAATTTGTACATATGTATCTTATATATACACCAAATGATGATGGCCTCCATCAAGCAGAAGAATTCAAAGTGGAGAAGACGAAATTTACGTAATAAAACTGAGAAATCTACTAAAGTAAAATGATACCTGAAATATCACTAAATACTATTATGATGACTATTCGTTTTATTAAACCTATTGCTGTTTATTTAACAAATAATTTCAATAATGAACGTGAGAGTTTTCGTCAATTTTTGTAGTTCCACGGTTTAATGAAAAAGAAATGATTTCAAGAGGTTATGGCTCGGGTGAGAGTTCAGTTTCAGGTTCAAGGGATCAGTGAGTCAAGCGTTGTAGTTCATGTTCCATTTTGAGGTTCCCGAAAACCGAGAAAAAACAACCGCAACGAACCAGTTTCATCTGCACAAAGATTTTATTTACTTTTTGACCCGCTCTTTTACATAATTCTTCTACCTCTCTCGTTCTTGAACTACTAATGAATCTATTAATAATATTTCAACGGGCCACAGTCAACAGCACAAGTGTGAAGTTGGCCATAAAACATGTATGAGTGTATATGGTCGAAAGGTTTTTCTTTATTTAGTGCTACGTTTTGCCATGTTCTCTTTGCCGTATAGCGTACAACGGCGGGCCACAAAATCGCATCTTAGATTTCCATAGGTCTATATATGGTCACTTCTAAAGTGGGCAACAAGAAAACGCGTAGACAGCGCCAAGATGGCTAAGTTAAATATTTATTGCATATTGATGTCAGACCATTTAAGGCTCTGCCAGAGCCGCCTTTGTCCACGTACACTGGTCCACTCGAGCAACTGCTTTTCCAAGATACGATATCCTGTGTGCCTAACCCAACAAACAGTGGCAGAATTTCAAACCTTCGGCCTCGGCCTCAGTCTCAGCCTCGGGCAATACGGGTGCCTGCCTGCCTCAACTGCCAACCACTTGGGAGGATTTCCTTTTTCATATTTATGAATCCGATGCCGACTTAAGAGTTCCGTTGTTTTCATTTGTATCTATATTGTTCTAGGAAGTAGTTTGCATATGCCGATGATGGTAAAACGATTCAGTCTTTATTCACTTGAACGACTTCAGGATAAGCTATGCAGCTAGCTTATAGGGCATACTTTATATAGGCTGCGAATTTATATAGTGGTCAGGCGTCTAAATTGTCTTTCTTCTTTCAGTTAAGATGACTTCACACAGTGCGAAAACTCAACCGAGACCCGGCCTATTGGGGCTGCTCCTGCTGCTCTGCTGTTGCCAATATACAGTCGGGGTCTTGGGCAAATCGCAGATGTGCGAGGTGGAGACAGGCCAGACGAACATAATACTGGACATCGAGGAGAGTCGGGGGAGTTGTAAGTATTTCATATTAATAATCAACTTATATGTTTCTCTATATACATAGTAGTTCTTGTGGATAGCCAAGTCAACTTACAGAGGCCTTTGTCTATTTTTGTATCGCCATCGCCCTCCCCTCTTACGCTGCTCGACTTCATTAGGCCCAAAAGCCTTCAACGATTCAGACATTGATGGAGGCTCACTACAACAATTTATCGTCGTTTTATTCGCCTTTCAGCCTTATTCTCTGGTACCTTGCCAACGTCTCCTTTAGTCGACAGTCTGCAGTCTTTAGTCTTCTGTTTTTTTCACAATCTGTTAGACACTTTTCAGTAGCCTGACCGAAGCGAGGCGAGTTGGCCGAGGTGAAGACGAGCCGAGCCGAGTCGAGCTCTTATTATAATAAAATTGTTTCATACGCCCTACTAAGCAGTCAACGACTGGGAGAATGCGCCTTTGATGCAAATCGCATTAAAGTACTTACATAAGAATGTGGAGCTTAACACGCCACAGAGTACACGCTACAAGCTGCATGCTACACGCTGCTGCATGCTACACGCTGCTGCCTGCTACACGTTGCTCTGGTTGCCTGGCTATAGCTGCGTCTGCTTCTGCGGCTACGGCTTGTCGAGCGAGTACACTTTATTACCCGATATAGGGTTTCAGCCGAGCAAAGCCTCGAAGACATCTCGGAGCCAAGTCGAACCGAACCGATCCGAGGCGAGTCGAGCTAATAAATTGCGGCACATCAATATTTTTGCAGACTAATCAGCAGGATTAAGTTTCATTCTGCATTCTGCATACTGCATATACCATGCATAAATATATAAGATCGCATTATGGCCAACAGACAGTTCTTGCAGTTGCCTCGGTATGTCAGCTTCGGTCAATTAACCGGCAAATTCAAATTAAATAAAGAGTCAGTAAATTATGAGAGAGCCGCAACTGGCCGCGCAGTAACTGTAGAGTTGCTGTGCTGAAGAACTATAAAACTGCCAGGCCTTAATTAAGGCACGTGAGAAGAGCTTGAGAAACGGTGAGCTGGAGCTGGCACTGGAGAGTTGCAGGAATTTTGCAGACAAGCTGAAAGGAAAGAATTATAACAGAAATGGCTCAGCTACCGAGGCGAGAGATAGGGCAGGGTAGCCGAGGTAGTAGCCGCAGTCGTAGATACTAACGCAACGCTCTCAGATAGATACTCACATGCCGCTTCTGTTCCACCCAATGTAACAGAACTTAAATGGATGGACACAGGCAGCAGGCAGCAGCAGGCTTGCAACAGCCGCTGTGGCAGCCACAGTTTGGCGTATAGTGCGGCGCACAGTTCGCAGCAACTTGCAGCAAAACCGGAAAATAGAAATCGGAGCATTGATTCGGTTTCCTCTGTCTCGCAGCATACACATTCTGCAATAATTGCATCGAACTTTCTAGACTACATGAGTGTACGAACATGGTTCGTACTCGTACTCGGTAATATCTTGAGTTAGCTGCAACACAGCAAGGGACGAGGTGGGGAGCAACACAAAGTGAAAGGCCGATTCGTCGATCCGTTAAGAGAAATGCCCACCTATTGCAATTCATTGCTCTCTTTCTCTCTCTCCATCTGTCTTTCCATCTCTATCGCACTCTGTCCCCGCTTCGCATATTCAAATTCAAATTTCTCTAAATATCATCTCATCTTTAAGTTATTGGACAACCCACCACACCGGCCGAACTGCCAATTTACGGTGATCCTAACACGGAAATTGCGCTCGATCTAGTCTTTCCGAAGGGACAACCGACATTCCTATTGGACGGCAAGAAGCTGAAGCTGCTGCAGCCGCTTGATCGCGATGAGGAGAATCTCAGTCACATTGTGTTCCAGGTGAGTTGCAAAAACCGAGGCCAACTTCCTGCCTCCTCTTTTTTCGACGTCGTCGTCGTCGTCGTTGTTGTCGTCCACGTTCACTAAATGTGTATAAATCAGATGCAAGCGAGACACTCATCTAATGAATGCGACATGGCAGATTTAATCTACAGAATCACTGAATTCACTACGCTTTGCTCTTTTACTATTTTTTGCAACCATTTTTTTCTGTATTTCTCTAACCGTTTTTCCCCATTCCCTTCCCCTATAGGTTTCCTGCACCATTCGCGAGTCGAATAAGAAGCGCAACATTCCGCTTATTGTGCGCGTGTCCGACGTCAATGACAACGCGCCGCATTTCATGAACACGCCCTATGAGATCACAGTGCCGGAGGTAAGTAGAGCTACCAAATTACCTGTTGAATATCAAATCGCCTTAATTGGCTGCAAGTCGCATCTCAGTGTTCTCTGTTTGTGGGAACTTCGTTTAGTTTCTCAATTAAATTCGTCTTGCTATTCATTTTGCGCAAAAACTTAACTGTCTATTAAAAGTCGTTAATTTGCTGCAAACATTTTCACGCCAGGTGGCAACACTGCAATTGCAATTTTGTTTTATGGTTAGATAAGCTGCCCCGGCTAAGCTCGTCAGGCGTGTTTAGCTCTCGAGCACACGAACATGAGAAAAACCAATTCGAGTTTGACAACAGGAATCTGCAATGAGTATTATTATTGCACGCTAATGAACACTATTCATTTTCCGCGAAGAAAACCTCCGATAAGAGACAAGAAGTACTCATTAGCATGCAAAAGTACAACTCATTTGCACAACGTTTATGCGATGAAATTTCACGATTTTCAGATAAAATATGCTGCAGTTTATGCGGCATTAGCTGCAATTTATGAATTGCATTGCCACGCCTTGTGAATCTGCAGTACACGCCAGCCGCACAAAGTGCGAGGTTAAGTTGGCTGCGCCTCAAACTTGACTTTCGCGTGGAAAACTGTGACCCCATTTCCAAATGATATATTCGTAATTATGCGCATACAACTTACGAGCATGTTAGTTTCATAAACATTGTTGTAAAGCGTTATGTAGACCTCATGTTAACTAATGCAAATAAATAATATTAAAAAACCTCTTAAACTGATTCTTTTATAACTCAAAGTAATTTACCCGAGTACCAAGGCCTAATTAAAACTGTACTCTGGAGTCTGGAGACCGGAGAGAATCTTGGGTGTTGGGTCTGAGTCATGTCTCAGTTAATTTTGTCGTTTTCTAAGCCCGCCCGACAATCAGCTGATGGTTTCCTTTGGAACCGCTTTGAATATGTCGCACAGAACCACCTGGACCTATTGCTGGACCAGGTTTACTGCTGGCCACAGCAAATGATTTTGTTCATAAATTATTCATAAAGCGAAATGGCCTCAGGAACACAGGAGTGAAGCCGCACAAGTCTGGGACGAACACGTCCGTCTGCGTTCGCAAAGTGCCGAGTCTGAAGATTTAGTGGAAGATCATCACATTATTCGTTCCGTATGCATGGGGACGGGCACAGTTGGGAAGCCTTGTAAACTTGTTATTTGTTGTCTGATTTTTATTGCTGCAGTATAAACAGTGTTTTATATCTTGATGCTGATTTATAGGGTTCTTATGTCCTCGTCCCCACATGTGCAGGGCATCTGCTAGTCGAGCAGCTGTGCAGGGGATCTTCTTCGTGGCAACGGGATCTGCAGCAAGTGCAGATGGTATTGATCATCTCTCGCCTACGTTGAGTACAGGGTGTCTCGTAATTAATCGATGACAAATATATTGGACAGTTAACTCGAATTGAAAATGTAATGATCGATCCCAAATGGACAGCAGCAGCACCAGCAAGGTGCACCTCAACTGGTTTGCAGCAGTTTGTATTCTCTACGCTCCGCTCTCTTGTCGGCCGATCATAATGGCCTAAACTTAATTCATTATCGGTCTCTGTGCAATTGCGCCGGCAATCGCGCAGCAAACCGTAAAAAGCCATCAGCCTCAGTTGCAGGCCTTTGTGTTGCATTTTAATTTAGAAATCGTCGCGGAGCAACCGCAACAGTCTCGCAACAGTCTCCTTCCCCGCCCTCCCAGCCTCCTCGACTAATGGCATCCCTTGAGATGGGCGCTGATGATGCTCATTAGGCCCGCAATTACACCCAATAAGGCTGCACTCGGGCGCTCGCTGCGGCATCAAAACGGGAATCTTAAATTTTAAATAAACTTGACGGACGGAAGAGCAAATCAACTCGGCACTTGATGATTATAAAGCTCATTGCGTCGCACTCGGCAATTAGAACTTCCACAGTTTAGAGAGTTCTGCGGAAAATTGTATCGCCATTTGCAATTATTAACTCGGAATTTATTTCCTTGTGAGCGTCCACACACACACAAACACATTGCACATGTTATTCCATATATGTATGTAGCAAATATATTAAGAATTAGATTACCATCCACTTATTTTCTTTTGCTTTTCCGTATACAGAAATCTTCAAACTGTTACAAAAAAAACAAAGAAATAACTTTGAGTAGTAGGGGGACCATAAGGGTATTTTGTAGCCGTGCACTCTTGCCTCAGGCTACGATGAGAAACCTCACAAGTGACATAACAAATGCAGGAGAGTTCCAACGATTAATTGACGTGAGAACTCCGATGAGGTTCACACAAAAATGAACTGAACTCAACCGAGCATTGTTTCATAATATTCATTCGAGTGAATCTGCTTTCTGAATCGTTTATTAGACGTGTTGCACAGGTGGATGATTTGTCGTACGGAATCGAAAGTTTCTGAAAAGTAGATTATGAAAAAAATTAAAGTAGATTATGAAATTCAAAATAAAATAATGTTTGACTTTTTAGAGAAGAATATACTTAAGTGAAGATCAGTGTTAGACCTTCTTGTACCCTTCCTCAGTGGTTGTATCATATAACATAGAGGGTGTAGAGAACTATCTAAAGGATAGATATACTTACAAGTCGCCATGCTGTTTTTATAGTGTGCGGGCACGCTTAACAAATAATTTCGTGCAGGCGATACAAATCTCTTAGGCCCCTCCACCCACACAGTCACACACACACAGACACGACACAGACGTATGGCTATATAATTGTACAAGTGTATGTAAATACAAACAAAATCAACAATTTCAGGCAATTGCCAGATGCAGCGCAAATATTTATTCAGCGAGTCCAGTCTGAGTACGAGTTTCAGTTTGGGTGCAGGTATGGGTACTCTAACTCGTACTCGTACTCGTATATCACGTTCCGCTTGCATAGTCTCGCGTACAATTCGGCGGTGTTCGGTGGCTTTTCAACCTGATGCACGACGCTCCGCACAGCGTCCCAACAGGCGAATGTTTATCTCACTTAGGCCGCATACCGCAGGCCGCACAGTTGGCCACCTACGGCCGCAATCAAATAGAAGCACACAGAGATACCTAGCTCACCTAGCTCCCCGTACATGTTTGTTTTGTGCTTTATGATTGTCGCAAGATTTGACAGAGTTCTTTTTATTTGCTGTGAAAAAACCGAGGGAAACCGATGGAAACCCTGCTGTGAAGCTGCCAAATAACCTCACTTTTCATTCTGTGATGCGTTGCACCTTACCAGACACATTGCATAATACATAATGATATTGCACACACACCATAAACCATATACCGTTTACCATTTACCATCCATACCATCCACCGACTGCGCCTATTCACTTTATTCACTTGCCATTTAACGTAAATGCAAGTAAGAGTGCCCTAGGCGGGTGTACTCGACTAGCAGACATGCTATACCAAGAGTACTTAGCAATTATCGTCGTAATTTACCTATAGTCGGTTGGTTTGGTAATACATCTTAAGATATGCTAGTTGTTTTATACGATCATTAACTGGAACAACTTAGACTTGTCCACACGCCCTTTTTGAAGGGGAATACCCCGATGTATTTTGTTTTCACTGGGCATCGATCAATTTTCAAAAGTTCAGCCGAAAATTCAATGACTAACTCCCCATCCCAGTCCCAATCGCGTACCGCCTCGTTTTGTCTCGTTCGCCAGAGGCGCAAAGTATGAGGCGATTTTGGCCCGTACTCGCTTAGTACCTGCTGCGCTGCGGCTATTGCTGCAAGTACCACAGTTTAACCTCGAGGAAAGAGGCAGCATTCACACACAAACACAGAGACACACTCGTATTACACTGTGTAAAAGGCTGTTTGCTTTGCCCGTTACATAACTGCACTTTTGGTGCATCTCTGTGTTGTTGGGCACGTTTTGTCGCCCAGCTTGTTTCTGCTGTTTTTGCTGCTGCTGCTGCTGTTGCTACTTGGTGCTGCTTCAAAAGTCAAACAAGAACAGCAACAACTAAAACAAGAACAACAGCAATTGCAACAACCACAACAGGAACAGCAACAACAGCGAGGCAACAATAACAACAACAACAATAGAGCATTGCATTTGCTACCTAATTTTCATGAACATGCCATTTTTGGTTTCCGCCGCATTCGCATTTAGCATTTTTGCACGGCATAAAACGGTAACAATCATTATCGTCGCTTTTATTGTTTTCCCATCTGGAAGTCAAAGTTATCTCTATTCAGCGGCCCGATCTAAGGACTTTGGCAGAACGAACGACAGACGTTTTTATTGAATAATGAATGCAGCTTGTTTCTAGTTAAAAATGTAATCTTCTCAAACCTTTTTATGTTTTTCAGATATATTATAAACATAGTTTGTTTCTCTACAATTTTATATTTTATAATAACTATATATTATACATATTTTTTGGATTTCTGTTAAAAACTAAGCGATATCTAAAATAGAAGTAAAAGCATAAAAACGGAACCAGTCTCTCTATAAATTTTTGCTTTTTCCTTATTTCAGAGCACACCGCTTGGTTCTACAGTCTATCGTAATATACAGGCACTCGATAAGGATGCTGGTGTTAATGGACTAGTCGAGTACTTTATAGTCAAGGGCGATACCAACACAACTGAAGATGAGAAATTGACCAGCGCCGACGGATATGGCACATTTGCCATATCATTTCCACACCAGGGACAAGTAAGCAGCGCGTTGCAATATATTTTCTGAGTCATTCATTAAGTAAAACAATATTAAATGTTTAGGTAACTGTGGCGAAAACTTTGGATTACGAGAAAATACAACGTTATTATCTGACAATTGTTGCTTCGGTAAGTTAACAAAGAAAATTATATAATCCTGTATACAATAGTTAGGTTTTATATGTTTTATTAGCCATAGTTTCGTTAGGATTCCACCTGCGCAGTGTAGACAACGACAAGCCCCAAAGGCTTTCCCACTGAACACCCAACTCTTTTTTCCGCTTTGGACTTCGAGAGTGTGTCCCAACCCAGCCCCAAACCGGTAACAATGGAATATCAGCGGTTTATGACATTTCAAAAGAATTTATTTGACATTTACATACACAGACTCGCATGCGCGCCTGGGCCTGCGACTGTGCCTGCGCCTTCACGACGACGACTGTCAATTCGGTGCGGCTCTCGGCCGCGATCGGTTCCCTTGCTTCGGTTGGTTTATTTTCCTAGCTGTTCCTTGGGGCAGTGGGGCATCAAATTACCTCGCCTGGCGTTTGGCAGATCGCGCTCAGCGCAAACTGACAAGGCAATGGTCGAGGCACCGCCATTGTTGTGTTTATACGATTTCGGTATTCGACTGACATATAGTCAGGAACAATAGGAAATGCCTGGTTTATTTTAAGAATGATTCTAAAGTTGAAACCAGAAAATGACTAATATTTCAGCGTCAGTTCTCTACAAAAAAAGTGATGATGCTCATGTTTTTCAAGCTCGTTAAAAGTTTTCTGAAATTATCGTAGTATAAACGATCTTGAGACTGAGACGGAGACGCAGTTTGTCGTACAAGTCTCGCGCGAGTGTCAAAAAAGCTATTTCCTTCCCGTTATGGATATGGGGTTCTCTAAGCATGTTTTTTATTTTTGTTCGCTTTAGAAGTCATCTTCGCCAACAACTGTTTGTGAATCGAAAACTGGTTTGTTTCCAGCGTTCTTTTGAGGAAAAGGTCAGGGCTTCGGGGGGTTTTAGTATATTTGTTTTTATACGCTCGACATTAGGCTTATGAATGTGTCTTTTATGTGGTGATTTCAAGTTTTCCACTTGAGTCTCCACTTTGTTTGATTGGCATTTGGGAAATTAACATTTTGGTTTTATTAATTTTAGGATCGTGCAAGAAATGTGGCTGAACGTCTCTCGTCGACGACCACGCTGACTGTGAACATAGCCGACTCGGACGACATGGACCCCTCGTTCATCTACCGTGGCTGTGTTCTCCTCGACGGTGCCTGCATCAACCCAGAGTACACTGCTTCGGTGCCTGCCGGTTCGGTGCAGGGCGTGTTAAATGTTCTGCCGGAACGAATTCAGGCCGTAGATCTTGACACGATCAGTTCGCGAATACGTTATAGTTTCGCAAGTGGAATGCCGGGTAATTATGCGGACTACTTCGAGATTGATGAGGAGACTGGTGTGCTCAAGCAGATCAAGGCAGTTGACACTTCGACAGCCAAGCGATACGACATAATTGTGCGTGCTGAAGAGATCTCTCCGCCTCCGCAACGCTTCACGACGGCCAAACTAATGATTGCTGTGAAGCCCGTTGATGCGAACCCGCCGGTTATATCGTCCTCAGACATCGAGGGTTATGTCGATGAGAATTCACCAATCGGTACAAAAGTCCTCGACATAAATGGGAAGCCAATAACATTCCGTACAACGGATGATGACTTGGGCGAAGACGATCCTAAGCCTGACTATATTTACGAGTTGACGACACCGTCCTTCAATGTGACAGCCGCTGGCGTGTTGGTGGTAAATGAAGAGGGTCTGGATCGGGATCCACCTGCTCCGGGTCGTTATAAGTTCCAGGTGGTGGCCCGTGAGCCGCGCACAAATGCGGCCAGTGCCCCGCTGAGTCTAACGGTTCATTTGAGGGATGTCAACGATAATGCGCCCAAGTTGGCCATGGTGCCGCCCATTTCGATAGCAGCTGGAGATCAGCACGAGAAGCGACAGGTTGCACAGATGATGGCAACCGACATTGACGATGGACCCAATGCTGTGGTCACCTACTCCATCTATCACGTATCGAATAACGGCATCCAGAAGTTTACTATCGACGAGAAGACCGGTGTAATCGAGACCCGTGGTCGCCTCCTGGCCGGTGAGCAGTACAGCATAACAGTGCAGGCGACGGACATCGGCGGACTCTCTTCGCAGGCAATTGTGGAGGTGACTGTCACTCCAGGACCCAATACGAAGCCACCGCGCTTTAACAATGCCGTCTACGAAGTGCAAGTCAGTGAAGGAGCCGAAATCAATTCCACAGTTACCGTTATACACGCCGACGATCCGGAAAACGACCCCGTTGTCTACTCGATAATGTCGGGTAACGATTTGCGCCAGTTTGCGGTTGGCCAACAGAGTGGAGTCATTATGGTCATACGGAAACTGGATCGCGAGAGCTTGACCCGCTATCAGCTGATCGTGAAGGCCGAGGACAATGGCGGGCTATCGAGTAGTGCCACAGTTAACATTAAGGTGACTGACATCAATGACAAGAATCCCGAGTTCGACGAGAACACGTTGCCCTATGTATTCCACGTAGACGAGGGTAAGGCAGATGCCTTTGTGGGTATTGTGCACGCCACGGATGCCGATGAGGGCATCAATGCGGAAATAACCTATTCGATTCCGACGGACATTCCCTTCAAGATCAATCCCAAGTCCGGAGAGGTGCGCACTGCGAGTGAGTTGGACTTTGAGCGCCTTAACGAGTACAAGTTTGTTGTCACCGCTAAGGATGGTGCCCCCGATGCGCGTCTCGGCACTGCGAGTGTTACAGTGTTGGTTAACGATCTGCCCGATGAGGTGCCCAAGTTTAATGAGGCCCGAATCAATGTACGCATTCCGGAAAACGAGCCCAACTATTTGGTGGCCACTGTACAAGCCTACGATCCTGACTCCAGTCCAGAGATCACATATGTCCTGCGCAAGGGCGAGACAGAACTCTTTAAGATCTCACCCAGCACTGGAGAAATACGCACCACAAAGGGCCTGGACTATGAGAGACAACGGCAGCATGAACTGATCATCGGTACCATCGAGAACGACGGCGATGAGCTTGGCGACACGGTGCGCCTCACAGTCGACGTCGAGGATCGGAACGATGTGCGTCCGGTGTTTATTACAGTTCCTGGTCCGGTGACGGTGAATGATGATCAGCCAATTGGCTCAGTGATCGCAACGATGCCAGCAATTGATGCCGATGGCACCTCGCCGGGCAACGTAGTGCGCTACGAGCTAGTGGGGCGCGGCAAGGCGCTAAAGTATTTCCAGGTGGATCCGGATACAGGCGCAGTGCGCATACGTGACGAGCTGCGCAAGGAAGAGGACACTGAGTACCAGGTGGATATACGTGCCTACGATATGGGCGAGCCGCAGCTCAGTTCAGTTGCCATGCTGCCTGTGTTTGTGCGTCATTTGCTACTCGATCCGAACGAGGAGAGCGCAATGGAGCGGAAATTGGATGGGGACAAAAGCCCCAACATGAACTCGGACACAGTTGGACTGGCCTTCAGCGATGACAGCTATATTGTGAGTGTGCCAGAGTCGACGGCCGTGAATAGCAGCCTGAAGCTTATCCAAATCATCAACTCGAAGAAACCCTCGAAGGAGACACCGAACTTCAAGTGCGAGTTCGTGCAGGGAAATGAGCAGGAGATATTCGACTTGAGCATTGAGGATTACGGTTGTGTCATCGTCCTGGCCAAGCCACTGGACTACGAAAGCAAAACCTCCTACATGCTCGAGCTACGCCTGGTGTCACACAGATACTTTGTCAGTCCTCGCAAGGATCGAGCCACGGTTAAGATTATAGTGCAGGATGAGAATGATAATCCGCCGGAATTTGTGTTCAATCGTCTGCACGGCCAGAACGAAACCTATTATGCTGTAGTCACGCCGGAAATGGACATTGATACAACTGTCCTACAGGTGCGAGCCACCGATCGAGACTCGGGTAAATTCGGAACTCTGAACTATAAGCTCTTCGACGAAGATGAATCCGTTGCCAAGGATGATCAACCCACAACCTTCTTTACGATAGCCGAGGACAGCGGCATTCTCCGCACGGCGAAACTATTCAATGAAGCCACCACCTTCCCAATGACATTCTACGTTGAGGCGAGCGACAATGGTGCCCAGGAACAAGGATCACACAACACCAGGGCTCGTGTCGTGGTCAATAAACTCACAGACATGCATCGCATGGCACTGAGATTCTCCAATGCTGCTCCGAATAAGATCAGGAATCATTACACCGCATTGGAAGAGCTACTCGAGGAGAGAACAAATGGCTTGGTCTGTGGCATCGAGCGGTTCAGCAATCGCAAATACCTGACGGAAAACGGCACCGTCATGGAGAATCCCGAGTCAACCGATGTTTGGTTCTACCTCATCGATCCCAAGTCGGAGAAGTTACTTGGACGCAACGATAGCCAAGTGCAAGATGCTCTTTTCGGACCAATTGCCAGCACAGAACTTAACTTGGCGGCAACGAGCCTGGCACGAGCCACAGCCGATGGTATTCATGCGCCGATTCAGGCCAAGGAACAGGTTCACAAGGTAAGTAATACTATCGAATGTACTATCGTATAAAATAAAAGAGATTTGTCAATTGCCTAATAACCCTTTTTGTTATCATAGATCAAAGCTGCGATGGCCATCGATGATGAAGTCTTCTCTTTCACGCTCATAGCCATATCCATTATAATCCTTATTCTGGGTACCATCGGCATTATATACATCTGCGTGTCGTGGTCTAAGTAAGATGCCACAACTGAAATATATTAAATTTGATATTGACTAAACTTCACTATCTTCAGATACAAGAACTTCAAGCAACGTATGCGTCAGTACTCGGCTCCCACTCCAACGCGTTATGATCCCGTGATCGTAAACTCACAGGCCTCGAATGCGGGCGACACTGTAGCCAACATGAAGGAATATGAGACGCAGATGCTGGCAATGGCTGTGCCCCCAGACGGTGATGAGGATTTGCAGCTGGACTTTAGCGCTAAGAATCATGCCTTTTCCCTGGACAATGTCAGCTATATTACGCATAAACAGAATGGCCCCGGCGAGGGACAATCGAGTCCATCACATTCGGATGCTACAACAGCGACAATTGCCACACTTCGTCGCAACAATCTCAACAATATGGCCAATAACATCAACAACAACAACAATCTGACCATGAACAATCGCCAGAATACCTTTAATCGTACGCTGGAAATGAACGCCCGCAACAATGCGAATCCCCTGGCGATAGCGGGCAATACGGCACCCGGTACCCTCACCCTGGGACGCATCAAGCACCACAACAGCAATCACTACCAGAACGGGGGCTACAAAATAGACTCAACCAGCCGCAACAACCTGGCCAATGCCAGCGCCCAGAACAATGGATTCAGCACAATGGGCAGGCGGGGCAACACCTTCGGTGGCATGGGTGCCCTCAACGGGGCATGCAACAACTCAGCGGAGCTGATGACAAACACTTTGGGCAGAAACAATCAGCAGAACAATCGTTTATATGGCGGCGAGCTGCCCATCGCCAACCCGCTGTTCCAAAGGTAAGTTCATTAAAGTGATCGCATTACTTGGATATTAATTCTCGATCCCAATCCAGATCCAACGGCGACCTGAGCCACAGTCACATGAGCCACACCAACGAAAACGTCGTCTTTGGCAAACGAGACTATGGCCAGATGAGTTTTTCATACCTAAACGATCTGGACCGATCGGAGGTGGAGACCACAACGGAACTCTAAGAGAGCTCGAGGAACTGCAGTTATATTTGTACTTAGTAGAAAATCAGGCGCATCTGTGTACATATAATGAGTATGTGAGCGTTTGTCAATGTCGGTTAAGAAATTTAGTTGCCAATTTTCTGAAAATCTATAGATAATTTAATTTAATTAGCAGTTGCCATTATAATGAGAATCTATGTAAATATAATGTTAAATATTGCAGCAAAAAGACGTAGAAATCGAAACGAAACTGATAAGATTTAATTATGTGTGTTGTACATAAGCATCAAGCAACTGCAGTCATTAGTTTTGCGTAAGTAAGGGTAGTTGCACATGTACCTAGTATATGTATGTAGTACATACGTACTGTGGCTATATTCTAATTCATACTATTATTAAAGAAAGAAAACGAGTGTTTTGCGGATCATAAGTTTATAAAGCCATAAATAAACACATGTATCTTGGATATAAAGTTGAACTGAAGCACTTTTTCATATGTAGTGTATATATAAATAAATAAACAAATATATATTCCTTTTATACTTCTATCTGTTTTATTTGTGGGGAATACGAAGTACCAACATTATCCGTTACAGGATGAGTTGCTACGATCAATGTATATACATATAATAACAGAACCATTGGAGCACAGCAAACTCCCACAACGGGAATATTAAATATTGTAGTTTCCACTTGGATTATCAAGCGATCACCAAGGTTAAATTAACACTTAAACGTCATAATTGGTTATCAATACTTTAGCGCGTGATAATGTAGCTACAGTAGCTACATGAGAGCAAGAGCAATTCCAACCTTGTGAATTTTCGTAGTATAACCTTGTATAAAACAAATTTAAAGTACCAAAGAATATAAAAAACAATACTTTTACTTTAGTTTAAAATAATTAATTTTGCTCTTAAGTAGCCTTGACTTATGGTTCCAGTTGCAAAATTCACTTTATTCAATGTGTACTGTTCAATAGCTTTTATTATAGATTTCTGCTCTTTCCGAAGTTTGGTCACACGTAAATTATATTTTGCAATCGATTTCCACAAAATTTCCACAAAAGCGGCGAGATGGCAAAATTAGACGAACGTATTGGATTTATTGGCGGTGGAAATATGGCATTTTCCATTGGCTCCGGCCTGATTAGAGGTGGCATCGTGAAGGCCAGTCAGGTGTTTGTCTCAGGACCACATATTGAGAACCTGGGCCGTTGGCGTGATATTGGTGCTGCGACTACCGATGAAAATAACGAAGTACTGGAGCAATCAGATATTATTTTTATCTGCGTGAAGCCCCATATGCTAGCACCCTGTACCGCTCAGCTGAAAGAAAAACATGTCCCGTCGGCTAAAGATGCGTACAAACTGTTCGTCTCAGTACTTGCGGGGACAACTCTTGAAACGCTTGAAGAGAAATTCGCCTTCATTGAGAACTCCCTGAAAATGATAAGAACCATGCCCAACACATCGATGCAAGTGGGAGAAGGCTGTACAGTGTATGCGGGCAATTCGCATGTCACGCACCCGGATTTGGAAAAGGTCCATCTCATGCTCAACGCAATGGGTGTCGCACAACAAGTGCCCGAGACCATGATTGACGCTGTCACCGGCGTCACTGGCTGTGGTCCAGCCTTTGTGTATACGATTATTGAAGCCCTTGCAGATGGCGGGGTAAAGCAGGGAGTACCCCGACAAATGGCCATACAATTTGCAGCTCAAACCCTACTTGGAGCAGCCAAGACTGTGCTCCTTACTGGCAAGCATCCTGCTGTGCTCCGCGATGAAGTTTGCTCACCCGGTGGCTCGACTATTGTCGGCGTACACGAGTTAGAGAAGGGAAATCTCAGGTGGGAGCAATCAATTGAATTCTGAACTCATAATTTAACTGTTTCTGCTTTTAGAGCTACACTTATCAATGCTGTGGAAAAGGCCTCGCAACGTTCAGCTGAGCTGGGCAAGAAGTAGGATAATCTTTTCGCGCATTTGCCGACATTCTATTCTCTCTATAGACGAAAGAAAGTTCCATTTCAATGTACTATATTTAACGATGTTATACTATTACAAATACTACACATATGATTGTTTATTCGCGATCCTTTTTGCTGACGTATTCCACACACTTGGATGGATCGGTTGGGAAGTATTCCTGGCACTTTGTCATTAATCGCTTGAGGCCCTGAATATATTTTCGCTGTGTCTCATCGTTCATTACGTGTGCCACGTTCTTCGAGAAGATCTTTTCTCGACCAGTTCTCGCGTGGATACCCACCATGGTAACACCGATTGGCCAGGGGGCGTTGCCGATGGCCATTTCTAGATAGGCATCACTGGCCGATATATAGTTGCGGTTCAGTAGATGCTTGCAGATGTCTCGCAAGCTGTCGAGGATATCTTCGGGCAGAGTGTGATGCTTGAGTTTGCGGAACAAAGGCTTCACATACTCCTTTGTTTGCGTGTAGATGACACGAGTCATTTTCACTTTTGTTGACATCTTCTCGTGCTTCGTATAGGTTGCAATCTGATCGTTCCATAGTTTGAGCAGAAATGTGAGCAGTGTTATGATCACATCCATATCGTAGTCCTTGTTACGACCCATTTTCTGGGCCATAGTTTGGATGCTTTCCCATGAAATAGTCTCGTCCAACTCAGCAAAGTCAGACTTTTTATCCTCTTTGGCTGTGGGCGTGTTGGCGAACATTTCCTGCAAATATGCGGCATCTACTTGCTCCATGGCCTCTTGGAAATCGTTACGGAATCCACGATTTGCTTCAGGTTGGGAAATCTCGCAAATTCGCAATCTGTCGAACGCCTCAAGCTCGGTCTCGCCGAACAACAGAACAGGTTCACCTCGTTCGCGAAGTCGTCGAATTACTTCTGTGCGTGGTAGGATATTTTGTCCATCGGCGACAAAACTGTATGCACCCTCCGATCTGGGCGCCTCGACGGACTCCTGTTTTTTGTAGCCCACTTTCTGTAACACTTCCTCTGTGTCTTTGGCGTTGAGTTCTCCGCGGCGAAAATACTTTTTCTTGTCGTCCACGAGTTGTTTCTGCTCGAGTAGTTTGCGTTTTCGCGCAATTTCTGCTTTTAAAACATCCATTGCAAGTGTTTTTGGAATAAAAACAACAAATGCGTGATAAAAATGTAAACAGAAAAGTGACAAGCGTAAACACAGCGTGACCAGAGTAAGTAAATACCAAACATACTGAAATATATGCAATAATACCAAAACGCTGCAAATCAGTGTGACTGCAATTCAAACGAGAAGAAATATACTAAAATGGATTGTGTGACCCTGGATAACATATGTTGTACATACATATGTTAACAAAATTCAACCAGTTTGGAAAAGTGCAAGTCCTACTTCTGTCAGAATGCCTAAGAAAATGGGAATAAACTCAAAGGCAGCTGAAGCCCGCGAACGTAAAGATGCCACCAAGAAGGCGAACCAAGAACGCGTTGCACGCGAAGCCGAAGATCGTTTGTGGCATGACGATGACAAAAGTTTGGCGAAAAAACAACAGAGGCGTGAAGAGGAAGAGCGTAAGCGAGCCGAAGCTGCGCGACGCAAAGCGGAATCGAAGGCTTTGCTGGATCAAGAAGTTAACTCGATTAATACGCAACGCAAGCAGCCCTTGGCCAAAATCAACCGGCAGCAGATTTTGGAAGAGATCGAGAAGAAACAACGCATCATGGATGCCATCAATGAAGCCAATAAGCCTCCTCCCGCCCGTGTTGTGGTCCAGCAGACCACCATCGAGGAGAACCTCAACCGATCTCTTGCGGACACCAATTTCGCCACCAACGTTGATGAGGCTCTGGCTGTGTTGAGGTGAGTGACAATGCGTATAAATTGATCTGTTATCAATGAATAATACTGAATTTCGTTTTACTTTAGTGTCACTGATAACGAAGATGATAAACATCCCGAGAAACGCATGCGAGCAGCCTATAAAACTTTCGAGGCGAACAATCTGCCACGGATTAAGGCCGAGAATCCTTCCTTACGCATGTCTCAATGGAAGCAAATGCTTATGAAGGAGTGGAACAAATCCCCCGATAATCCCTTCAATCAGGCGCGTTAAAGGAAAGTGACTTGCGAAACCTTTTGAATTTGTCGTGTTAGTTGTGCAAACTAACGGATTGTCGATTGCTCAGCACTCGGATCCCAGAAATTGCAAAGATGAGAAACAATTAAAAATCACACATTAGTTTATGCATATTTAATTTTACTTAAAAATGCAAAATAAATTTGCCAACTTTATTTATTATCTAAATCTTTGTAAATTTTGTTTTTTAATGAAGAAAGTTCCAAATCTCCCATTGGCATCGGCATTCAACAGTTACGAAATGCCTAGACGTAAGAGAAACTGAATATAAGTATTTATTTACATAGTAATATGTAATGCAGTAGAGCGCAATTGCTGATTGCTTGTTAAGCGTATTAAACAGTCTTGTGGGTTGTGTCTGAGCTTCTTTCTTTTTCAATTTGCCCTGATCTAGTTCCGGTTGCGTTGCTTTAAGTACCCATGAATCCAATACGATTGTATTCACCTGTTTTATTGTATTTTCGGCAGTCGAATGTTTGGCGAAATTGCTTCCGCTTTCACTGTCCAAGCTTTCTGATAAACACCTCAAGAGTACCAAGGTGCATATGAATGAGTGCTATTAATGTTATCAATCTCTCTTATGTATCTCCTATTCGAACTTACATCCATGACTCCAAAGGTTCAATATCCTCAAATTAATTTTCTTTTTTTTATTGGATATATTGCAATAATCCATAAACAGCTTATATATCCAAACTTATATAATTTTGGATGTTTGCTTTTTAATGTCTTTGCCTTATGAAAACTATAATTTATAGCCAATACCATTAATGAAAGGTTCCACAACAATAATTTCAAATCCACACGGCACAATTAAATAGCCTCATAATGTTAAAAGCCTGCAAATGCTAACAGATGCTGTTAACAGAGCAGCTGACGTTGAGCTCAAACTAAAGCTCAAAACAGAAACCGAAGAAGGAAAAGCCGAAGCCGGCGCCGAAGTAGAAGCTCATCCAACTAGCCAAGCCAAGCCAGACAGAGCCGGCCAACTAGCCAGCCGTTCATTTTGACTGTGCTTTCTTTTTAATGAAAAAATTTCTTCAGACGCATCGCTGCTTCATTCTTCATTCAGTGCGAGACCGTTAACGGTAACAGACGCGCGTCGCTCGAGAGAGAGAGAAAGAAATGTAAAACAACGAACCGATCGCTGGAAGCACAATATTGGAATTTATTGTTCGAGTGCGAGTCGAAAATAAAAAAAAAAAAGAAAAGTGCGAGAGAAAGAAAGACGTGGAAGGAAAATAAATTAAATTTGTACGCCGTCGCCATCGGAAATCGCAAACGGTAACTGTGCCCAGAGACCGTTGTGTGTGTGTGTCTGGACTTATTGTAGTGCGCATTAAAGTGATCGGTTTTTTTGGGCGAATATATATTAAAAGGGACATTATATGAATTACGATCATAATACACAAAATCGTAAGAGTTGCCACAAAACTTCGAGTGAAATCTAAAAAGTTCGTATACGCATTAACAGTTGCAGTTAATTAGTATGCTCAGCTGGCGATCTCGACTGCATTTTAGTGCAGACATGCTAAAAATCAAACACAACATTATCGAACGACCCACAAATGAACACGCCAACGCTCGCGACATATTCTATGTGGATTGCAGTTTCAATTGCTGTTCTAAGTCTTTTGTTAGACAAGTAGAAGAAGATTAAAGGGATAAAAAAGAGTGAATATTTGTTTAAAAGGACTATTGAGTTGAGGTTTACTTACTCGATGCTTGCTTGCGATGCTTTTAAAATATATATGTAGTACCATCGGAACTTCGGAACTGCATTATAAATACCAATGCATTTGACAGAATAGATTACCCGCTATTCGTTGTCTGTCAACTTTGTGTCGCCTGCATAACTTTGAGCATGTCGAGAACTGGTTACAGCGTATCTCCTAGTCGGGCGCGATCTCAACTATGGCCAGTGTCATTTGTTTGATTCGCCAAGCTTGGAAGTTGTCTCTGTTTGTTTTTCTTCTGTTTTCTGTTGATTACTTTTATTGCAAACCTTTTTTGCCCCTTGCATTTTGTTGACATCAATTTTGCCGACCGACAAGAACTGAGACACATTGTCAAGAGGTTTTTCTATGCGCCAGTTCAATCACGTTTGATTGACCCAAATGCAAATCGATGCACACGATCGTTGTACCGTTCGATGGGCTTATGAACTAGTTCCTCTTCATAATTGTGAATTTCTGCCAGATGAACTCAATTGGAATTAAAGGAAGATGGGGTTAACGAGAGATTAACAAGAGAATTCTGAGTATGTTTATACAATAATTTGAATGCTTCTCTGATGAGGTAAATTTTTACATACATTTGCCGCACATCTCTCTCGCTCTCGCTTACACCTTGCGTGCTGTGATTATTCAATTCGCTTGATGAGTTATTTTAATTAATAGCTTGGTAATTTAGCACGCCAAACTTGTTGGATGTTGCCGCATTGTATAATTGATTAGAAAACAAATGCGGTAATTTGTTTCGAATTGAGGTAAATAGATCGCAGGCCCACGAAACAAACTTCAATTCAATTGGCGCACTTCAAATGGCAACAGACGAAACTGTTAAGCGACCCATTTATAGCGCGCCACGCACGGACGCACCCGAATCAATTGCGATTGTATGAAGAGGCGCCTCCTGCTGCCGCTCTTCCTCTGCTGCGTATGCTGCGCCAAAAAGTCAAGTGACCATAAACAAGATATGCTGTATGTGGCATGTGGCAAGTTGCAAGTTGCCAGCTGCCAGCTGCTCGCAACAAGCTGAGCGGGCTAGCCGAATTTCTGTGCTGCCGCCGCTTTCGCAGTTCGCGCAGAATGTTGCCGCTTATGAATACATGAATAAATCAATGAATAATCAATGAATAGAGGAGAGTGGACAAAGAAATCTAATATGAATTCACTTTTACTACAGTGGAACGCGACAGCGAAATTTGCTGATAAATTAATACGATGGGGATATTCTCAGTTTGCACCCTACACCGTCAGATTGGTGCAGCATCCTCTACTATGCTTGCTCACTTGGCGTAGCTTCTTCTTCCTTTCCCCCTCCCCTCAGCACTTTCATTTTCTATTTGCTTTTGACTTGGTCGTTGTGTCCACTTGGCCATTCGCAGTCGCGACGCCTTTGTGCTCTCTTATTGGCAAGCATTATAGCAAGTACCTCGGGCGATTTCTGTTTTACCCAACTAATTATGAGCACCACCATGAACTACGTACTACGCTTTTCCCAACAATAAACAACAGCAACAAAAACAACATTAGCTGAAACACAGACCCGACAACAACAACAACAGTTTCACCATTTATTTTTAAGTGCGCGATATTAAAGTTAAAATTGAAGACACGCACTACCCGATTTAGTTAACGGGGTTATGCATTTCCTAATGCAAATGAATCGGGGATTCTCCGTTATGCGAACACTTTCTTCTCTACTTCTCTATCGAGCAGTGAAAATCCTATGGGTCAAAACGCTCCAAAACTGTATACCGATTTTTCCCCAGTTCCGATAGGTCGCCAGAGCCGAAGCAAGAGCCGGCTTGGTATGGTATGGTATACTGTGATTCATAATGCTTTCCAAAGTTTAATTTGCAAAAGTGTCTGACCACCAAGCAGCAGCAGCGAGCAGAAACTTGCTTTTCAACGACCACAACGACATGGCAAGAGATCATCCAAGTATGTACATATGGGTCTCTCTCCATGTGCGTGTCTGTGTGCGTCTTTATGTAAATACGAACGACCGATGCCGATTACGCACCTTAAAAAGTGAAATTTTTGGCATTGTTTCATTTTGCTTTCTGATCTTCATTTTTGCCATATTACAATAACAAGAAAGTGCAAGGTGTTTTGGTATTATAAGAATAACAGCGAAGCTAATTAAAAGTTGCTGAGACAAACAAATTGTCTGAGGATTTAAATATAGAAAACATTTAGAAACAACGGCGGATTTCTCTGAGACAAATCTTGTTGTGCCGGGACTGATAATTACGTTATTATGTTGAAAAGAAAAGTAAAAGACATAGAAGATTGGCGGTATACATTATTAAAAGGTGTGAGAGACATAATGAATTGATATTTATAATTCTGCTCGTGTTTTTTTTTAAAGTTAACTTGAACTTCCTTTATATTTTGTATTCACTTCTTGAGGCTACTGAAAAACTTCAATTAATATCTTGTTCAGGGAAATACGCACAAGTTTGAAATACTTCAAAAAATACATGCGCTGCCGTTGTTGCTTTTTTTGACCGTTAAAACCAACGCCGACGACTGTTAACCACGCGAACGTACGACAAATAGAGACTCGAGTTTGTCGCCAACGTCGTCCGTCCACATCCACCATCCACATTCCATTTTAGTAGGGGCCGCCAGAAGCAGTTGCCAGTGGCCAGTGGCAGTGCCAGTCCGCGTACTTGGTCGGTAACGAGGTCAACTTTTAGTGTGTTGTTTTGGTTGGGCTTTGACCTGCTCTCATGTTAATTCAGGAAACCAAAAGAAGTAACCGAAAGAGAGCGAAAAGTCCACGAGCTACCGATACCGATACGCAGCACACTTTGTTTACACTCGACCACAAGATCTGGAGGAGAACAAAACTAATTTCACTGATTTTCAGTTGCTTTTTTTTTACCATACGATGCCATACCATAGCATAGCATGCGTCTGTCTTACCATTCTGGTTTCGCCACTTTGTATAAAAAGAGTTTGGTTGTTTTTTCGTGCTGCTTCTGCCTTCTCCGCTGCTTCTGCTGTGGTTAAAGTTGAGCATAAAGTCGTTAAACCATAAATATTTCTTTCTGTTTGAACACTGCCTGTGAGCGGTGCGAGGCGAGGTGCGGCACAGCGTGTGTGAGTGTGTGTGTGTGCTGCGCCGCGTCAGAAGTTGAGCGAGAAATTTTTGGCTGTCAAAAGTGAAAGTTGCAGCTGCAGCCAATGCCGTTGAAAGAAACGTGGTAGAAAAGTGGCAGCAGCAGCAGCAGCAGCAGCTGGTGGGGCCCCGCCTGATGAATCAGCTTACAAGCGACAGTTTAAAGTTGACTACGGCACGGCGCCTCCACTCTTAAGCTCTTTCGTATTGTGTCTCCGGTTTTCTTCGGATAATTGTTAAATGACTCAACTCTTCATTGAGGAGTAGCAGCAGCAACAAATTTTCTATTATTACGTTTGTCAGTTACCAGTTTCGGGGGGGTCTTAAGGGATCTTAGTACTGGTAATTGTGTCGCGATAATTGCAACTCATTTCGTATAATAGACGGGCGCTTTTTAATAGACTTTACTTTTGGTTTTTATGGCAATGGAAAGTTGTTCGCACAGAGATTTCCCAAAAAAGAAATGACTCTATCTGCGCTTTAGGCAAATGATGTAATGCACCAATGTATGTAAAATTGAAATGGACTCTCTCAGAGGCAGAGGGACCGAATTCCCGTAAGTCGTAAGAAGTGGGTCAATTCACGGGACAGTTCGTTAAACTCTTGGAAACATAGCGAGCCATAACTCTACAAGATATTTAAATTTAATTAAATTAGCACTTTCTACACGTCGCTCTCGCAGTCGATTCGACACACACATTCGTTTGTGGGTATTGGACACTATTGACAGGTATTGATGGAGCTTCTTATATTGAATAATAATTTCATGCAATTAGCACTGTGACCTCAATGCGTTTATTAAGGCATATGTACGTACAAGTATGCAGTGCGCCAAAGTTAGCACAATATTTGGAAAAGAAACGAAAAGAAAGAATTCGCTTGTCGGCAGTCAAGTTTGTCGCCTAAGTCTTTCGTTGTTTCCCTTTGTTGAGAGAGTTGTGTGGGTTGTGTTGACAGGTTTTTCGTGTTTTCGTTTATTACTTTTTGCATATCAAAACAGGACACACATTCCGTCACACAGTTTTCATTCTTCTTTACCCTGTATTAGGGCAGTGGGGTATCTTGATCGAGTAGGAATTTCAATTACATTGAATTTTATTAAATAACTGATCATATTTTAATGATATCGCCACTGTGTACCTCTTACAGGGCAGCCTTTAGCCTTGCATACCCCACTGTAGCATTCTTGCTTCTGATTACTTAGCCGCGTTGTCGCCGACCAGATCATTGATGGTGCGTACCACGCGCGCTTCACAGAGTAAACAAGTTTCCTAAATTATGACCCATTTACCCAGTTAACCAGCGCTGCTGCCGATCTGCCGTTCTGAGGTATTCGCAATGCAAATACACATACTCGTACACACATAGATAGCTGACAACTTATCTGACTGGGGGGATCTCCGCGTCCGACAGAAACGAGCTGCAGCTCAATTACTGAGCGAGACATGGTCTTTAAGAATAATTGATAATTCGTTTGACAATTTAAATGAAAGTTGATTGGTACCTCGACACGGCACACGGCAGTCGGCACACGCCACTTGCACTAGCTGGAAATGCTTGAAACTAGTGGAAAATGTTGGCTGAAAATGCTGAAAGCAAAGACGGCAATAAAACTTGTCGCAGTTAAATGGCCATGCCAAGCAATTGTGGCAAGGCCCGCACTGGGGCTGGGGCTGCAGCCCGGCATTGTCAATTGTTTTGCCACAATTGTTTTTATAGCTTTTGAGAGCATATCTCGGGTAATTACCACAAGAGCAAGAGCAATCACAACAACAATAAACAAGGAATTACACTTTTGCCAATCCATTAAGTGATTAAAGGTAGCAGACTGAAATAATTGGAAAGAATGAAAAAAACTGCAGTTGCACAGGGAAAGAATTAATAGAACTACAGCTGAAGATTCACTTTCGACTGCTTTAATTTACTGCTGTATATTTAGCTAGACTTCTTGCTACCTCACGCCTTCGCACTCACAGGGTATCGCAGTCAGTATCAAAACTCAGCCTGCTCAGCCTGCATTTGGAAAATTTTCACTTTTCCTTTTATTTGTCGGTGCTGTTTTTTTTGTATTTATTTATGAAAACCAAAGTATGCCAAACGCAAGTGCCAGCACCAAAACGGGCCAGATCTAGTTGAGTTGGAGGTGTTGCTATAACTGGACACTGCCAGTTGTAATCGCCGAGATAAGCGACCAACTTCAGCGAGAGTTTTCTGTGCAAGCTCAAGAAATGAGCTAAAAATGTTGTAATTAAAAAACTATAAATAACAATAAGCATTAAATATGGTACTAGCTTAGTGCAAATGTTTGTAAAAGGTAAAAGGAGGCATAGCAGACCCCATAGTGAATAAATATACTCTTGCCCAGAATCACCAACCGAGTCGCTACGTCTGTCTCTCTTTCAGTGTGTCTCAGCTGTTAGAAGTGCTGTGGATAGCAAATTTCGTATAAAGGTTCCTGTGTATAAAGGTTCCTGTGTATCATATGCTTCTTTAATTGATTTCAAAAACATGGTGTCACGCCTACCGCCCACGCAAAGTGATGTTTAGATTTTTCTATTTGATTTGTAAGCGCTGTATAGGTAAAAGACAAAACTTTATTCTTGATCTCGTAGTTAGCTGACTATAGTTTCTACCTATTCTCTAAATTGCATAGAAGTTATTGAAGTCAACTTTTTTATAGTTCCAAGCAGCATGACCTGCTGGTCTGCTATTGCTTTTTTGCGCTTGCTCTCTTTAATTGTTAGTAATAATTTTGAATAATCATATCAAAATGTTTCCCATTACAGTTCCTGCTATAACGCTACGGCACCATGAAGCCCAGATCCGATTTGATTGGGCTACTGCTGCTCTTGCTTTGCTCCTCTGCCCGCTGTACTGGCGCAGGGGACACTGCATCATTGTCGGACGGCACTCCCTCGGCTCTGCTGCCGCTGGAGGCACGCAATGTTGATCTTTCTGGCGAGGAGGATATTATCTCATCCAGTTATGTGTTGCCAAATCAGATTTTCAACGATGGCAAACCTTACTACGCACGCCAAGATCCTGTCTCGGGTCAGCTGGATTTCACTGCCAAGAAGCCCGCTGGCATTGAGCCCGAGGTGAATGAGGTGCTCAACTCCAAGGAGAAGATCGTACTCAATGGCGGCTCCAGTCCCAACATACACGACTTTCTCAATCTGCCCGTGAAGTATTCATCGTCGAAGTTCGTCTATCCACTCGTGTCCAGCTCGTATGCCAATCTTAAGTACCAGGGAAGCAACAAGAACTATGTGACCAACAAGAAACCCACCTCAGTGGTGGCGCCTGTCACTCCTGTGCCGCCCAACTACCACAGTCAGGGATATTTCCCGGCGAGCACCACCAAACTGACTGCAGTGACGCCCACCCAAGCTGGCTACTTCACGAGCTCCACCCCGACAACAACAACAACAACGACGACGACGGCAGCAACTAATCCGCCGACCAGGACTAGCCCAAGCACCACAAGAACGACAACCACAACAACAACAACAACGCGACAGCCAACAACCACCATGAGGTACACGACAACCACAAGACGCCTCGTGCCCACAGCAGCCACGGGGACATCGCCACAGCCTCCTCGAGTGAGCACAACGCGCAAGAAGTTTGTGCCCTTCAAGAAGAACAGCTACAGCCCCACTGTGCCCAGTTTGACGAGCACCACCGCGCAGCAACCCAAGCAGCAGACCAGGCCAACGGAGAGCAGCAGCGACGTCACTCTGACCACACATCATGCCACACCACAGGCTCCTATTTTCCCCACCGAGCCGATGAAGACCACTAAAGTGTATTCCACATCCAGCACCAGCCCAGTGGTCTTCACTGAGGAGGCAACTACGCCGCGTCCTCTGCCGCCAATCAATGATGCCACAAGGCTGCCACATTTAGATCCTGCCGATGTCTACCACACTAAGGTGCAGCTGGAGCAGGAGAAGCAACAGGAACAGGAGTTGCCACCCGTCAAGCCATCCACCATGACACTCAGCGACATCTTCAATAGCCTGGCCGAGGAGGAAATAGCGGTGGCCAATAACTACCAGCAGAATCAAGGATTCGATGCACAGGGTAATCTCATTGAGCCCATTGCACCCTCACAGCCTGCACCCTTTGCTATGCAGCAGCAGCATCAACAGCAGCAGCAGCAGCAGCAACAGCAACAACAGCAGCAACAGCATCCACGTCCTGGTCAGCAGCAAACTGGAGCCCACTCTGGACCTCAGTTCCCACCCAGCAGCACAGATCAAGGCTATGGCAACGAGTATGTCTCCTACTCGGTGCAGCAGCCGAATGTGATGCAGTATCGTCCCAAGCCCGGTCAGATCAACAATGTGGTCATCTCCCCGGGACAGCAGTCAGCCTCCTTTGTGCTAGGAAGCCAGCAACAGGTGAGCCACCATCCTGGCAGCTTTGGTCAGGCGGAGAAGGAGCCATTGTACCCCAAGGAAAGCGCGGGCGTGCAATATGGTCAGGTGATCAATGAGGACATCGCCAATATTAACCGTCCGCTGCCATCTAATCAGCAGCAGCAGTTCCCAACTCCTCCTGCCCAGTCGAACACAAAGTTCCAAGCACCTGAAGCCACTGTGGGAGTAGGCAGTGTAGTTGGAGGCACAATCGGAGCAGGAGCCGTGTCTGGCAACTATCCTGAGCCGCCACCCGAGGCACCTACGCCGTACCAGCAACTGCCCCTGATTGGCTCCAATTTGAAAAAGAAGCAACCGTCCAAAGTTGCCGATGCGCTGCCCGCGCCAAGCAACCAGCTCATCCACTCTACAAAGCCCACGGCTGCCAGTCAAGACACCAAGGAGTTGCTGGTGTCCACTAACATCCGCTTCCCGGCCAATGAAGAGGAATCCCTGGCACAGTCTCCAGCAGTGCGTGTGCCCACTCCACCAGCCGGTGCCAATATCAATGGACACGCTCAACCACTGAGTCTGCAGCAAATCCAAAATACCAATCCTGTCGTCTTCCCCAAGATCATGGATGAAGCGGAACCTAGTCTAGATGTGCAGATTCAGCAGCACGAAGTGCTCAATCTGCAGCAGCACAAGCAACATTTGGTAGGCTATGCCAGGCACCAGACTTTCCCCTTTTGTTGACCATTAATTCCTCCCTTCTCCTCCAGGCATTCCCCTCACCACAGACACAAACTCAGCAGCAATATCATCAGCAACAACAGCAGCAGCAGCAGAACGAGCAGATGCCCTCGCTGGAGATGCAGCCACCCCCACCACGTTACCCTCAACAGCAGCTGCCTCAGCAGGCAGGCAAACGTCCCAATGGTCCACCGATGCCTCCGTTCTACAAGGAGTTCGATCGCAAACAGCAGCAGGCTCCGCCTCAGGCTCAGAACGGACCTAGGCCCAATGGAAACTTGCCCAACATTTTGCCACAGTTCCGTCCCAATGCCAAGCTCTCCAGCGGACACAACCCGAGTGCCAAGCAGGAGCCAGGAAACATACGTCTACCCCCACAGGCTGGTGGTAAAATGCCCTACAATCCCTCGACGCCGCCACAGTTTGCCCACCGTCGTCAGCCACTGCAGCAGCATCAGCAGCAGCAGCAGCAACTTCAAAAGCGTTACCCCATGAATCGCATTGCTGAATATGATTACCCTGCTGCTGGTGGCGACGTCAACAGACGCGTCTATCGTCTGCCACCTAATGCGGTGCAGAGGGCTCCCCATCTGCGGGATCGCATGTACCTGCGTCGCCCCAATGCGCCACCTCCTCGTGGTGTAGATGGCTACCCCATCGAGCGTCATGCACCCATTGTACCCGAAGCATACAAACTGAATCCTGGAGATCTGGATGACATTGAGGAGGATGATCTGGTCATCAATGACCCCCCACAGACACCAAACAATCCAGAGCAGGCTAGTGCCAATGAGCCCAAGCTGGAGGCAGTTGTGACGCTGCAAATGCTGCAATCCCAGAAGAAGACAATCAACGCGGGCGACGATACTGGAGCCGGTGAGATTCAGGTGACAGCCGACAATGATGTGCAGGAAGCGCAGGCAACGAAGGTGAATGAGCAACTCGAGAGCGCGACCGGTGCTGGTGCTGGTGCCAGTGAGAGCAGAGATCCCTCGGCAGAGTATCAGAACACTCCGTTCTCGGTGATACGCGATCAGCCCCAGGAGCCGATACTGAAGAACAAGAAACCGCAATCGCTACAACAACAGCAGGCAAAGGTGCAGCAACTACCCAAGCAGAAGTTCCCCTATGCGATTGAGAAACCAGATCCATCCTATACAGAATTACATGCAGCAGGAGCAGCGCAGGTGCCAGGCGTTCTTATTGCGCCACGCATCATCAACAGTGCCTTCAGCAGCGGCACTGAAGCACCTATTGCCATTGCGTATACGCCCACAGAGCCGAACGCTTATCGACGCAACGGGCCGCTTAAACAGCAGGAGCAGAGACCTCAGAACGATCGCTTCGAAATGCGACCAGATACGCAAACGGAGCAGGTGCTGAGCAACGATTTCGATGTGCGCGGACAGAACTTCGAAAAGGATTTCATGGCGCCATTCTATCCCAGTGCCAGCTTGGGCGGTGCTGTCAATCCTGGTAATCCCTTGCCGAGCAACTGGAAGATTGTGCCATCTGCCTCAGAACAGTCGCTCTACGAGAAGAACCAAATCAATCGAGCCGACGTGGACACTACAGAGGAGAAGAAGGATCCGGAATCAACGAGTAACTCCACAGATTTCACAACTGAAAAGAACTTCGAGCTGGACAGTTTCCAGCCTCAACTGCAGGGAGGTTTCAGGCCAATCTATCCGCCAGATTATGCGCAGGTGGCAGAGCAGAAGGAGCAGGTTAATATTCAGCCAGAGAGCAACAAGCCGTTGGCTTTGGCGCTGACAGCAACAAAGAAGAGCGATCCCAGCTCCACCACTACAACAACAACAGCAGAAGCCAATAATAGAATCAATACCACTCCAGACCTATCAAAGACAATAACAACAACAACAACATCGACAACGAATCTGCCAGTAACAACAAAGACCGCGGCAACAGCAACCGCAACAACTCCCGAAATAGCAACAACAACAACCAAAGCAACCACGCCCCCCAAGAAGTCCACGTTCGAGACAAGCTTGGCAGCTTTGCTCTTCGGCGACGAAGACGAAGAATATGTGGACAGTGCACGCAAGTCGGAACCCCTCAAAGCCGACAGAGCTCCGGCCGGACCCCGAAATGTAGCCCGCATGGGACCACGTAGTCTGTTCAGATAAATTGTTTAATTGTTTAGTGGAATTTTAGCCTTAACTTGTGTATTTATTGTGTATTTATTTAACTCTCTCGCACAGAATCCGCTCTGGTTCTGCTTGTAATCCTGTTCTTACAGCATACTTTATAAGTCGCAGTCTTTGCTAGCCACCCATGTAGTACTCACTACACTTAAGACTTTTGCGAGTCCAATTTGAAATGCACCCCAGCGAAATCGAGTTTCATATTGGACTCCCGAATCGTCGCTATGTATTGAATTACAATCATCTATTCAATTCTACGTACAAACCTCTCGAATATCATCTAAACACACCCATTGATATTTATTATTTATTTATACAATAGACAAATAACGAAATAAATTAACCATTAATCTGGTAAAAGTATAAAAACTTGTGTGCGTTCTAATTTTATAAAAAAACCGAATTGTTGTTAAAATTTAAAATGTAAATTCAAATGGTTTCTGAAAATTTCATTTCGAACGGATAGTTAACATAAAAGTTATTAATGAAATAATTTTATATATGGCGCCTGTAAGTATGCAATACGAATGTTTATTTACCTGTTTTCTTATGTATATCATCAGTCATTCATCCCATAAAAAAACATAACGCATAAGCATAATCATCCCAGTTGAATTGTAACACATTTCGTAAAAGACATGTATGTTTATTATAAAACTCGATAATCGATATATCCAATTGGAACGACTTGATAATACAGTTTTTCTTTAGTTTTGCGGAAGCAAACAGGTGTTCAATCTCTTCTCATGATAGTTCTAACGTTTTTTTTGTATTTCTCTCTTTAAAGTTCTTAATTTATTCAGTTGAATTTTCGGAAACAATATCAATATATGTAAATGTAATACTTGAGTTTTGGCCCTGTGCACATAAATTTCACATTGACAGGCATTATATATAATTATGTATTTAACAATGTGCAATGGAGCTTGGACGATTTGCAGTTATGTGTGTGTTGATAATAATAATTTCATGTATACAGTTGTGTATATATTATATACAACTTATGCCAGTATGCCTAACGATATATAGAGACAGCGTGTTTCATAACTCTCAGAGTAAAGCCGTCCAAGAATCTACTACTATATGAACAACTATTGTATTCGATCGTTATACAAAAACTACAACCAATCCACAAATTTAGACTCAGTCTTTACTGTGATTTTCAATTTGCTAAATTCTAGACCAATTGCAGTTGAATTGACTTAAGAAAACATAATGAAAAAAATCCATTATAAAATAAAATCCATCGTTGACATTGAAAAAGAAAACGACAAAAGAAATATATAATAAAATAAATCGTATAATTTCTGTATTTAATGATATTTGTTTTTCTTTTTGTCTTACAAGCTCAAGTTGAAAAGTCTACGTTGATATTTGTATAGTAACTTATAGCTTATGCTAGAAAATTACAGTTCAAGTAGTAGTACTTGTATATATTTATATGTATGTATGTGTGTGTATTGCAATTTGCCTTCATAGTTACTTAATATGTTTATTTGCTTACATTTAATATTTCACACAGGTATGGAAAGCGAACAAGAATCAAGAGGCTCGACTCCATAATGAACCCTGTTCTGGGTACCAAAGTAAGGATTGTTTAAGACTTTAATGTTGCTTGTACAATCATGCATCAAAAAATGTACAAATAAATATATATTGTATAGTATGTTTATATACATCAGTTTTCAACGTCACGTGCAACATCAGGCGGGCCTCGGCCAATGTTAATCAAAAGTTCTTAGCAGTATTCAATGACCCTGTTAAACCAGTTCAATGGGTCTATAGGGCATGAAAAAAACCATTATAAATATTATGTGAAATATATACGTATAATTATTACAGCTATGCCGTGATTTTTTTTTTGATTACAAATCTATCAGTTAAAGAGCTAAATGATATATAAATAAATACTTTTCATGATTTAATTTAATTTTACACTTTTCACTAGTTTCGCATTACATATGTAGATAAATAAAAAGGACTAGGAACCAGTATTAAATATTAGAAAATTGTTTTGAAGATAACGCACAGTAAATTTCCAGTTAAATTTCAATATTTTTCGCCTAATTATAAACTAAATTCAAGAACCTCAAAAAATGAAATGTGTTTTAAGATTTGGAAATCGGAAATCAAAGTGAACAAAAATAGAAAATTAAATATACCATACACATATCAACTTAACCTGACTAATTACTATTTAATTTGATTAGCCCCCCTGACCATTGCCCATGGCCTGCTGGTGTTGCTGCTTCTTCTTGCTATCAAATATGGACAGCTTCGATTTGACAGCACCCTCGCACACCATCATCCGTTGCTGTGCTGGCTTCTTGTCCAGCTCAAAGCACAGCGAATCTGCATTTAAATGCCGCTTAAAGTCCGAATACCGGTGCGTGTCGTATGACAGGTAACTGGAGCCCAAGGCGGACGCAGCCACAGCGGCGGCCACGGTCCCATTGCCATTCCGATGATGCACCGAAGGTGGCGATGAATCTTGACGCTTACGTTCAAAGTACTCAACAATTTTGGCAATCTGAGCTGATCGTGTACTCGGTAGCGCAGTAAAAGATCGATCATCCCACAGCAGCGAGTCCGAACTGATATCATCCGAACTATCTGTGTAGATTGAAGACGTGCGATTCTTGCAGTAGAGCAATTGATTCGTTGCAAACGGACTGCGCTGCAGCAGCGAATGAATCTCCGAGTCAAGAGCCAATCGATTGATAATGCCCGCTGTCGTTGTCAGCTGAGAGTCACTAACATTGCCACCACTCACGAAGGCGTGATGACATGTGTAGCGACGTTGGTGTGTACGTGGTGCCATAATTTCGGCATCCAGTTCATCCATTGAGTCCAGCGCAGTCGAGGAGGATGTATTGCCGGCAATCAGTGCGGCATCGTTGTCTATCAGCAATACAGATGATGAGGTAGAGGGGGAATCGTTGTGCTGCTGCTGGTGCTGGTGATGTTGGTGTTGCTGCTGTGTGGCATTAGCTGCTGCCACAATTGCGGCAGTCGATGATGGCGTCGCATAGTAACAACAACGGCATAAGCTCGCCAGTTTATCACTGCGAAAGATAAAATAAATAAATAAGTTAAATAAAAAAGTTTCGCACATGCAACGTGTATCCAGTTTAGCTTACTTGAGTTTATTATTTCCTGCCGTTTCGAGCAACAGTTGAGATTTAAGCTGCTCGTAGCAACAGTTGCTGCCGTTCACCAAACAACCAATGCCGCACAACTGTCGACTGTAACTGGTATTGGTAATCGCCGCATCGGATTCTTCGTTGAAGCATGAGTAGAAGCCACTTTCGATGGAGTCGCGCCGCGTAACGTTCCTCTTCAGTGGTAACAAGTCGCAGGAGTTTTTCAATTCATTCAGTTCGAGGTCTGGACACGATGCCACCGAATTGTTGGATGTTGTATCATCCTTTGTCTGTGTGGAACATTGTATGGCCACTGGTGGAGCATTTGCAACAAGGTGTTCCATGGCTGAGGTGCTGTTACTCCCCACTGCATTCGGCAGTTCCTTCGATTCATCTTTATCGTTGCTTATCGTATTCATATCTGCGCTCAAAGTCACTGATGTCAGGGTATTGGTGGAGTTGCTCAACTTCAGCAATGAGGGTACTTCCTGCTCGCTGCTGCTGTATTTCATAAAGGTACCGCTGCTGCCTCGAAAGAGTGGATGTGTGTAGAGTGAGTTGGCGCGGTACTTGCGAGCGGTTGGTATTGTAGAGGGGCGCACAGCGCTGTCGTCACTGCTGGACTCAGCGTCGGCACAGTTGCCACCTCCATCGAGATCTTCGCCCTCCGAGTTGCAATCGTCACAATCGTCAATATCAGCAACGACGGCAGCAGCAGGTGATGTGTTTGTTATTTCCGTTTTTGCTGCTGTTGTTGTCGTTGTTGCAGATGCTGCTGCTGCATTGCTGTTGCTTCGTTGCGGTAACTTTAACTCCATGGCGCTGTATTTGCGCGTCAATTGCGGCGACACAGGCAGACTCTTTGGCTCGCCACATGCATTCGTTGTCGTTGTCGCACCTGCATTCCCCTCATTCTCTCCGCCTGTTGTTAGAGTCTTTCCCTGCATGGCCACCAGCTCCTTGAAGAATGGCGCCGACATCTCAAAGCATGAGCTGAACAGATCCCCGACGCCGGCTGCATACGTTCTAGGATTGGCACCCAATATCTTTTTGACACCCCTAAGCTGCGCCAGCGCTGTGAACGGATTCGGTTTTGTACCGTTGTGATCCTTGTTTGAGGATGGTTTATACTGCGGATCCTTTAGACACATCGTCTCGCCCACTTTGCGCAGCGTCAACACAGCCGACACCGGAGGCGGCAGCGGTGGTGGCTCCGGCACATTAGTAATGGGCAACAGCACTGCTGCCGTCTGCGATCCATTGGCCAATTGTCGAGGTGGCGTCGGCGAGTGCGTAGAGGAGCGCTGTCGCTGCATCTGATGGCAGCGCGCCTTGTCACTGGGCGACGTGTGCAGCGGAAAGTGTATGATATTCTCGCTCAGCGAGCGCCGATGCAGCAAAATTTCAGCCTCCAGTTTCTGTGTGACACGACGCACACGTGACTTCAGTATGTGTTCATCGTATCCAGCGGCATCCACCAGCCAATTGGGCGTGCCGGGCAGAGCAGCCGACGCTGATTTGCAGCTAATGCCCGTGCTGGGAAACCGAAAGCCTTCCTCATCCACTTCTCGCCGGTGTTGTGGCGTCATTAGACCCGCCGGTGCTGTACAAACGGTGCCCACTGTAGGCGTAGCAGTACCAAAATTGATTGTGGCCTCTGTATCGCTGCCGTTTGGCGAACAATTTATCAATTCCAACGAACTTAGCGGACTTGCACTCGTCGATTCCTGTTCGTATTTCTCTAAAAGCAGCGTTAACTTTTTGCTTGCATCATGAAAAGTTGGACGACTCTTAGGATCGTACTGAAAGAGAGAAATAAAATAATTATTAACGGTTTTTTAACGAATTCACTTTCGATAATCAAGAAACTCACCAGACAACAATAAAATGCCAGTCTTAAAAATACGGGAGGTGTATCCATTGGACAAAGTTCAACAAACGCCAGGTAATCAAGACCGAATGAGGCAGTGCGTGGCATCAGGTCCGGATCGGCTTCGATGCGTGCAATAATCTCACACTGAATGATTCCAAATGAAAAGACATCGCTCGTCTGATCATACCACTGCCCCTTCAGACACTCGGGACTGACCCAGTAGGGTGAACCGACTGTCTCCAAGCGCGATTTGCCGCTGCAAGCCAAAGAGAGAGAGAAATATGAATTTTCATTTTAATTAATATTTTAAATGAAAAGTTATTTATAGTCAATCGTAATATTAACGTACTATAAAGTTGTTAATAGCCGATAAAGCAATTAGTTGTGTATTTCTTTTGATAGATCATCAATTATTTGATTGCTTAAAACTTACGATTTAATTGGTATTTTAGCAGCCAATCCAAAGTCGCCGACAACAGCTTCGTATTGTCCGCTTGGCAGATGACGAATGAGTACATTCTATACGAGGAAAGAAAGAAGAAATTGCTTGCTTAGAGAGAGATGACTACCAAGTTTTTTTTTTATGGAAACGTACCTTGCTTGTCAAATCCCTGTGGAATATACCTGCGTCGTGAACATATGTCATTCCGCGCGCTATACCCAGCGCCAGTCTTATTTTTTGGGCGGCGCTGAGCACCACCTCTTTCTTGGCCAGCAGCTGCTCCAGGGAGCCGCCGTTGATGTATTCGGTCAGCGCGTGAAGTTGGCCTTCTTGCACGCAGACGCCCATAAAGCTGCGAAGAGGCGGAGAAGAATGATTAAATATAATTGGGATGTGTTGAAATGTTCCTAAAAATGAGTTAATGACTAATGCAAATGTGCAGGTGTTCCAACTCAAACTCTTAAATATATTTACGATATTCTCTATTTATTTGATATCATTAAAAGGTTTCTATATTATTGTACCCTTGTGTGATGTTTAATGCAATCAGCCGAAGGCGATATCAGTCCATGCACATGTTCTTATAGCACGTTATATTTTAAAATTTTAATATTATAGCAGTTAACTCTGATAAGATTTGTCTGGAGTTAACGAGTCATGCTGGCATGCCAGAGCCCGTTGACTCTTGGAATCCTAATCGTGGTATAATCTAATCGTCACTAGAAACCCATTCGGGCACGTCAATGTTTCAAATGCTAAATTTACGGTTCCAATAATAAAGTCACATGACTTTCGCAATGTTTTTATAACGAATATTGCAAAATATATAAATATTTCTGCATATAAAACCAATAATAAATCTTAATTTTATAACAATGAAGCGTGTCCAAATAAACACTTGCAATTTAAATGGGAAACTGCAGCTCAGTTTGAATAACGTGCTCGAATTCATTCGCATTCGAATAAAACTCCGATCGGGGAGTGAATCGCACAGACGCGTTGCATAAATTTGAATACTTAATGGTGCATTTGTTGTGCAAAGTTGATTGAAGTATATTGAAATTGATTGAAAGTTTATGACATAATTTTTGTTATTTTAATTTCGAGTCGACACAACACACAATTTTCAGTTGGAAGTGAATGTTGTCGCCGCTTGCAAGTTGCATCAGCCTGTTGGCCTGTTGTAGTCTTTAACTTCTCATCGATCATGCTACAGACTGAGGCTATATATAGTATATACTTATGTAGCGGTGTTTACAACTCATGCCTCAGGCTGGCAGCTATTAATGCCAGACTGAGAATCTGCACTTAATGAGGAAATTGTCATTAAATAGCTGTAGCTCGTTACGCTCGTTTGAATACATGAATATTTTAAGTTGCCGGCTGAATGACTCGACTTGATGTTTAGTTCACACATTTGACTCACAATTGAAGTTCGAGTTCGAGACTCAATCAAATGAATAGCCCCGACTTGCCCCGCGCCCAATTGGCGTGCGACAAAAACATTTAACAGCCAAGTACGTCTATACAAATTATACAGATACATTCATAGTACACATGACTCTGGCTAACTACTTCGTTTCTGTTTGAACTTGAACTTAGTTTAGCTGCGTCCAAGGTCTGACAACAAAAGGGTAGCTGTCTGTACCAATATAATACCCTGCTGGAGTTGGAACTGGGGGTATTAAATGTGTTGTCATAAAATGTGTAACTAAATTAGATAGGCCCATTTGGAAATGAGTAAAGTCTACAAAAATGAATGACTTATCTTAGTGACAAAGATCTTTGCACTGCTGTACAGTTACAACACACGATAGTATGATTTATATGGAGTATAGAGCACTTACCTCAATATGTTGGCGTGTGATAACTTATTAAGCAATTGAACTTCTCGCAACATGTTGGGTCTATTGGCGCGCAATTGGTTCATTTTCAGCACCATCACCTGTCCCGTTGTGCGATGTCTGACCTATAAATAAAGTAAAAGCAAGAAGATCAATTAGTCTTAAGTGACTAGACGCTTTTTCGGGCGGGGGCACTGAGAGAAAGAGTTGTGACATTAGTTGACAGTTTCAGTACACTAGCTTGCAATAAAGCCCATACGATTATTCCATCATTCCTCAACTCAAAGTTTAACTAACCTTGACAAGGTCTGTCCGTTACAATTGATATCTTATCCTATCTCCTGATCATATGCAGCATGTTATCATGCATAATTTATTTACTTACTGCAGCTGCGCTGTGGCAAGACGCAACTTTTGTTATGTCAACGTTCATAATTCGCTGCACTTTGTGGCATTTTCACTTTCGCAGGCAGGTAATGGCGATTGCGGAAATAAGACAACAACGAAAGCGACAAACGCCACCAAAAAAATAAAAAGAAAAATAACAGAAACTAAAAAAACATCCTTTTTCCACCAAAAAGAAAGATGGAGCTGCCTCTCTCTCTCACTTCCCCCTGACAAACCAGTCGAACGTCCGTTTGAGGCGAACCTGACAGCAGGCAGCAAGGCAGCATCAGCAAGGGGCAACCAACAAGACGAGTAAAAACGAAACGAAACGACACGAGGCGATGCGATACGATGCGATGCTATGCGATGCAAAAGAAAAACCCGCCGCCACCAGCAGCTGCCGACGACGTTTGTTACATGGTCAATTTTAGCTGCAGGTTTGGGCCCCCGACTCCGACTTGCAACTCCGACTCTTTTGGGGAATATTTGCAGAGGCGAGAAACACGTTTTCGGAAACGGCATTGACCACGTGTGACATCGATTGCACCGGCAGCCAAAACTCCCGACAGCGAAATTATTTCAACTATTTCCACACGCAGCTTTTGTTTGGCGATGTTGCAGAGGGGGAGGGGGAGGCAGAGGCAGAGGGGAAGGGGAAGCGTTGTTGGCAAACATTTAATACGACTTTGAGCTGCATTGCGTTTTTCTCTTTCTCTTCCATTCATTTCTGTCTCATTTTCGAACGAGTCTTCATCTTAAACGTCGACGTCGGTTGAAAGAAATATCGCCGTCTACTTTGCTGGCTGGCGACTGGCGGCGCCTCTCGACTTCAACATCTTTCAAGCGATGCGACGCCCGTTGTCGTGCTCTGCTCTTGGCAACTTGTTGCGCCAACAATAGCAACAACAACAAAAACTTAGCGGTACAATGTCACAGTGGGAAACGTGTTCTGCCGCAGCCAAATACCTCATAGCGCAGCATACCCTGCACCGTCTCAATGGACACTCGAGTATGATATATCATACAAGAATTTTCCCAAAGAAAATACAAATACTTCAAAATTAGAAGAATATCATTGAAAAGGGTATGAATAAATTAAACTGGTCTTGGATTTGAAATGAGCACAAGTATTTTTGGTTTTTTAAAGATTTTATGCTCTATATAAGTTTATACTCTATAAAGTTTCGAAGTTACCTCAATTCACAATTCTGCTTGCTCCTTTCTTTTAAGCATTCAATTTGTCAGCGAGATAAGAATGGACATATTTCAAGTTTGTATTTCACAAATGAAACGTGTATCAAATACTTGAATCTACATAGCTTCTGGCCCCGCGGTCTAACCGGGACTAACTCGATTCGGTTGTGCATTTTGTAGAGTTTTCTTTTTCTTTTACGGATTGCACAGATTCGGCGCCCTTTTGTGTGGTGTGCATTACACTCTTGAGGTAGCATGGTATATCTGGTTTATAGAGAGAGGACTCCACAGTTAGACAAGCGGATCGAGAGTGTTGGTGGCGGGGCTCCCCGTGTCGAGTTGACGAGTTCTGACCAAGTGAATTCAGGTCGTTGCCATTAGCAAAACAAACTGTTAGACAGTCCAACGAAACGACCAAACGGCGACTAGTCTCTCTCCCTCTCTTTCTCTCTCTGTATCATCGTATCGTATCGGACAGCAGTTGGCGGCTTGAATGGAATCTGACCCAGTTTGCTTTCTTTCACGCCTGCCTAGAGTCTCGTGTCTGTATTTCTAGACTACACTACTATATGTCGAACTTGCTTTCCGTTGTGTTTTTGGACATGCTTCTACTGCTCCGTTGTGCAACTCTTCAACGTCAAAGCCAACGCTAAGTGGCCTTCATAGCTATAATCAGTTATTAACAAGATATTTTTGCCTTTTTTACGATTTTTTTTCTCGCCTCCCCTTCCATCATTCTTTCTCTCTTTATAGCCTCTTGATTGTGTGTTGTGTTGTGTTTGTGTTTGATCGCCGTGGACACGCTTACATTTCTCGGACGCGTTTCACATGATCAGGGTATGTTATACGTTCGTATACGTATTTATTCGAGTTTAATTACCCAAGTAGTACAAATTGCCAAGTGCGAATCTAATCTTATCTTGGCGAGCAAACGATTAGCTCCACGGCAAACCGCAAGTTCAGGTTCAGCGCAGGTATTATAAATGATTAAAACTGAAATGCATATAACCATTAACTGAGAAAACAAATTAATTGGAACTAACCAAAAACCATCGATGGCCATCGATGCTGTTGCTCGAGGGTGCGAGGTGCGAGGAAGCAAAGAGTTTGCGAGTATTTTCATTTACAATATCATTAGGAAACGCCGTTAAGTATGGCAAGTTTTACACAATCTTTTATTGAACCTGTTACGTTGTTGGTGAGCTGGATCGCTTTCAACATATATTCGTAAGCAAAATACACACACGGCCGAATGCATTTTATGTGCTTTTAATTGTTAACGGAAAACCTGCAGTTATGCAAATGTTTTGCTTCGTTTCTTGTTGCTGTTGTTGCTCCTACTCTTATTGTTGTTGTTGGTTTACCTTTCATTTTTTCCTGCCTTTTTCGCGAATGTTTAACAAATTGTTAAGCAAATAGTTTAACGAGAAGAGCAACATGTTATCCAATAAATATGGGCGCCCAACGTGGGCCCTATTGAAAACATTAATCGCATGAGGAAGCACTTTATACTATCTACTATTTTATTTACTCTCTCGCAGTGTAATAAGTTCTGCTTCAAGTTCTGTTCTTAATGGTGTAGACGCCTCTTTTAACTGTATCGCTGCTTCTTCGTCTTTAATGTATTTTATTACGCAAATTTCTGCAATCTAATGCTGAGAGACCTTAATGGAAACATGGCACCATTCAATGGCTAATTTACCTGAACACACTTGCCCGACTAGCTAAAACGGTACACACATCACATTGAGTAGTCTCTCTCTCTCTCTGTCTGTCTTTGTCTGTACCGCTCTGTGCTACCATTAAATGTCTTTCTCCGCGCGTTTCTTTCAATTAAGAAGCAAACATCGTTGTTGTCGTCGTCGTCCAGTCGACAGTGGCTGCAATTATTTAGCGGACCAACAAACAGTGCACACTGCTAAGCACACACAGCATTGTCAGTGCGAAAAATCAATTAGATTTCGCCAGTCTTTACGTAAGTAAAGTCGGCAGAGAAACAGAAAACAGAAAACGGTAAACAGAACACTCGATGACGGCTGAGTGTGCTAAATAACAACACACCACACACACACACACACAGCACAGCAAACACACAACAAAACACACACAATTTCTCATTGATTCGCTAATTGGATTGGATATTCTCACTGAAAAATCGAATGTCGCATGACATTTTAACATGTGACTTGCACAATTAAAAAGATAGCGAAGGAAACAAATGTGAACCGGAAATCAAATATAATGTGCACTATATTAATATCAATATAAACATAACACAGCTCGCACACTCTATAAGTCGATAGAATTGCATTGATAAAGAATGCAGTCGGAGACAATTACAAACGGATTGGCGGCGCCCAATTGCCCAGTTAGAATGGCTCTGTAGATCCGTGCGTTGAATGAGTAATGCACTTCACTCGCCTTAACCCTTAAGCGATAACACTTTAATGATATTCCACAGGCGCGACACACCCGGCACAATCACGCGTTGTGTGTTGTTAAGCCGCTCAATGTTTCTGTAATTAAACTTTAATTGTTCGATGTGTGCGAGTGTGTGCGTACAATTACAATTTAAGTATCCGATGACGGTATACCCTAACAATTAAATGTAGTTTAAGGTTCAGCGACATTTTTCGAAAATAAACCCCCCGAATTGACCATAAAACCGAAAATATATCCTCAATGAATGTGACAAACATGATGTCTTGCACTCCGTATTTCCTGTATAGGGTATTCGAATGAACTAGTTGCTCATTTATATGTGCGGCGCTGAGCTCATGTTGTCGTGTTGCGACTTCTTTAGATGCTATCCGTCCCAAAAAGTACTTGTACATCCCCTCCCTCTATAATATATGACCGAAAGCGCATGCCAAAGCCATTAACCTGGCACTATCAAAATGTAGAAACATTTCATGGTCAAGACGCTGTATTTTAATGCACTAAATTTAAATATTTGTTAACGATACACGAAGGACTTTAACAATGTTGAATGAATTCCGAATACTGAACACTTTCGGCATTGCATACTATAAACCAAAAAGAACTTTTCATTGACGTTCTGAATAAAGAAAATGAATTCAAATCGATTCAATGGTTTTGAACAAAACAATACTATGAAATAAACAAAACAAAAAGTACTAATTTAAATTTAAAATGTGCGAGAATTTATAGCAAATTAAATGTTCATTACGAATCTCTTGCCAGGTGTAAAGCTCACAAGCGTGCTGACGCCATTTTACGCTTTAGAATTATGTAGAGTTAAAGCCTTCCATATGTTCTTTTCTTTTATCAGCTTGGTAATTCGTTAACTAGTATCTTTTCAGATTTTTCCCCTCTTTTCAATTGCTGACACATTTTTAATTACAGAACAACTGTTCTGCAAAATTGACTCAAGATTTAACCTGAATGTGCGCAATTAAGTCGCAAAGGAATGCGTTTACTTTCTGATAACTGTGCCGCTCTTTATAGATAATAATGTAGATTATTATATAGTATACTGACCAAATATGGGAAGCAATAATTACCAGGGTGTGTGCTAGTTGAGCAACAAGTGAAATACACAAGGAGACATTCATAAATCTTTGCGAAAATCCTTAAACTTCTGAACAAACGAGTCACAACAAACTGCTAAGTGGGGGAGGGATAGAGGGGAGGAGGACACAACTTTGACTGTGCGTGTTGTTCAGTTTGATCTAATTAGTTAGTTCGCAACTGAAACCCGTTCAACTGGTCGTGAGTCGCAACTTCCAAGCTCAAGTTCATCAATCAGGTGCAGAGCAAAAATAAAAATGAAAACATAAAAACGATAAACAAACTTACAAAGTTCACGCAACTAAAAAGTTGAACAGGCAAACCCTGACAAAATTTATGGCCCACATAAGGAGACAGATGAACAAAGATGTTATGGTGTGATAATGAAAAACTTTAAAAATACGTGCTCATCCATAACGAAATGTTGAAAAATCATTGATAAATGTGCGAGTATTTGTTGTTTGCGGCAATGAACTTAGTCGATTATTAATTGCTGCCATAAAACGATAACAACAGCAGCAGCACAAACAATACAGCAAACACAACTATAACTACAACAACGGTTATCTGAAGATACAATAACAACACTTCACATGCAGTCTGGCTCTGGATTATACGAAATTTTTTGCGAGCTCACCATAAAAAACAAAGTAGAAAAGTGAAATGCTGCAGCTATAAACAAAAACTGAATAATTGCTTTTTTACCCCCTTAAGATCGGTACAGTTGGCTGAACAATTAAAGCAAACTAAACCCGAGCAGAGCCAAGCATAGCCAGAGCGAACCGAGCTGAGCCGAGCGACGGAGTCAAGGCACGCCAACTAAGCCGCGCTTCAGCTAACTCGATTTCGTATATCGTATAATATCAAATGTGAGAAAAATTATGTTCACGTCGCTTTTGTTGGCCGCTCTTTAAGCCCGGTTCGTAAGCCCAGCGCCGCCAGTGGCAATATATTATCCGTATACAAGCAAGAAAAATAAAAAAGTACACGCACCCACAGAGCATAATACCTGACCCCCCTCTCCCACCACACAACACCTGGTACTCTCCTTAACACCTGTGTGCTTATGTGTGTGTGTGTGTTGTCGCGTGCAGTTGAAATGGAAAGTGCGCATTAATTGTTTTGTTTTCTTTTCACATGCATCAAATAAAAAATTCGAGCAAAAACAATTCGGAATATTTTTGAAATCCATATTTAATAAAAGCCTAATTATGATCCTCGAATACAATGTGTTTATATCCCCCACACCACCTGACACAACAATGACTTCAGCTCGTTTCCCACTGACAGTGACAGCGAATCGAAAGACAATAGCTTCGTATCCAACAAACGGTAAAAATAACTGTGTAATACGATATACACAGACCACATAAAAATGCAACATGCTGTTCAATTGTTTTTTTTTCACTTGGTTTTTGTTTTTCTTGTTTCGAATCCCCAAGAAATTTGGCAAAAGAAAAATGTAATCAGTTGACTTTTTGGTCAAAGCTGGCTTAAATGCTGGCTTGGCCAAAACTGAACTTGCAGCTTACCATTTGTGATAAGCACAACTTGTGCAGCAACCTGTTTAAGTCCAACTGCCTGACAGGTAACAAAACACAAAAACAAACTAAACTAGCCACCTCGACGAAAGGAATGCGAATCAAATCGGATACTTTAAGCAATATATAATATGAGATGTTTAAAGCTTTTCATCATATGATTGCAGAGTCTGTAAGTCTATTGGATATTCAGGATTGTATCTCCATCCTGAGCATAACTAAGGTTAATCATTACTCATTACTTATGAAACCTTTGTAGTTTTCAACATATTGTCCGTCATTGTTTGATCGCATTTTTCCAGAAACTTAACTACGCACATCCCCCAGCAGAGTCGCTCAGTCGACAATTCTCTGTGTCTCTTCCCATAACATTAATCCAATCTGTCAGCTAAAGAGAAAGAACAACGAGTTCAACTTTTGCCATTGTTTATCTGCACAGAAAAGCGAACGACAATTGTTGCGCACAGTTTCCGTTCTCGAATGCCCAATTGGACACAGATATAACTTATCTGGCTGACTGCAGTTTGGAACGAGAAGAGCTAAAAAACTCTAACTCAAACTCAAACTGGAAACTTTTACATTCAAAATTAATTTGCGCATCCCAAATTGCAGTTCCTTCAACTCTTCTTATCAACGAGATTCGACAGTCGATTATAATCAAATATAACAAGTGTATATATACTCTATACGTAAATACACAAATTTTATGAAGGCGCATAAGCTTTAAATTACGCGATGCAATGCGCGTTGCATTAGGGGTCACTGACACGCCCCAAGGCTCCGTGCCTCCTATAATAATTGGCAGAGAGGAGGCCTTTTTACTGCGCTTTGTGACGATGACACAAAAAACAAACAACAAAGTGTGCGAGTGTGTATTCTTTATCCTTTATTCAGCGTCGCGTGCTTTGTGAGTGCGGTATACCCCGCCACCCAGGGGTGGACTTCCGGCACTTGGCAAATGTGCATAATATGCATAAAATGATATATAAAGTATATATATAATAATAGAGACTTGAGCACTCTGTGCTGACCTTGACCCACTGTGCTTGCCATAAGATCCCATTAAGTGTTGTAATTTTCAAGCTGCATTATTCATCGATAGTTTCAAATGAGGGGATTAGAGGGGAAAAGGGGCAACTCTGCGATGACAGTTTTGTCTCGCACTCCGCCCCTGTTCGTGAGTCAACATTCTATGCGAAATTACAATATTACGTACACTGCCTGACGACTGTAATAATCATCTGCGTACACGCACTGAATGAGACGTTTGCATTGGTCAAAGTGAGTCAGTTGTATCAGTTGCAAACACGTTTAAATATATCCTATAAATACATCAATTTCTAATGAGCTCTATATAAAATATTTGTGTAATAACAAACAACCTTCAACAATAATTTTATTATATCTTTCGCGGTCTCAAAGATTGCCCAAATATTTGTGGGGCAACCAACTAAATCAAAACAATATTCAAATAAAAATAATGCTAAAGAGCAAAGGAAATGCCTAGAATTGCTAAAGACCGAAAACGCACATGAATCATGCCGACTGTGGTTGCAAAATAGGAAATTTATAAGGCGGCCAAGACACAAAACGAGGTGTCTACAAATTGAGCCCAGTGCAAAGCAGCGTAAAATGATGAAAAATAGGAACGTCAAAAAAAAAAGATTTGAAAACACCCAAAACACAATGGACGAGACGTTTGGGCGTTAAGCGTCAAGGGGGCGTGTCGTGGTTGCCGTTGAGTTTGGCAATTGAGCAAAGAAGCGATGAATGCGGACAGCAACAACAACTGCGTAAGCTCAACATAGTAAACTCAGACAGACATCACACATATGTTTCCCTTCTATAGTATACGAGTTCATATGTACTCGCCGCCCCCGCACAGTGGGCACAATGCGAGCAAGCAACGGATCAAAGCATATTTCATGAATGAAATTACTAAATGTTTTATTCAGCGCGCGTGTTACAACACATAACATTCAACTTGACAGGAAACTGATACAGTATTATATAGAGAGATATAGTATGTATAAATTATAGAAAGTTAAGGTGACATTGTAGAAAGATTAGATTAGTCAAGCTTATTATATATAGTGAAGTGCGAGCACTTTAGCAACTAAACTTTATGTAAGAATTGTCAGATTAGTTTGATTGCTTGGCAAAGTAGTTCTTAAGCGGAATTCCCGATGGGTTGATAGTTAGACAGTCGAAGAGGATTGATAAAAAGTGTAAGTAGTGTATTAATTCGGCGACGTCTAGTTAAACAATCTTGATTATATAAGACGCCGCAAGCATTAATCAAAAATTCCTGAATTTCCCAGGTGAATTTACGGTTTTATGTAATACCATTGTGAATTTCCACTCTTGTACATACAAGTGCACTCTACAAACACACACACACACACTCACACATTAATGTCTCATATAATAATTAAATTTTGAATCATTCTCGAAACGTACTCGTTAAATATTTGGCACACACTCAACACACACACACGCACACATGCACATAAACAAGCGCACCAAACACAAATCACACGAAATTTGTGGGCCGAGCGAACCGGGCGTGGCGTTGCTGGCATGCGACGTGGGGGCGCGTGGTGGACCGAAATAGCTACAAAACATTCGAAAAGTGGGTGTGCGGTGTGTTGTGGTGTGTTCTCTCATGTGCTGTGGCGTGGTGTGGTGTGTGGGGCCTTCTAACTACACATAAAAACACTATTTAGCCCAGCCAGCCCAGATGACTGGCTAATGCCATAAGGATCATAGGGCCAGATTCCAGCTTCGCATACCTAGCCCAATGTATTGTGCAGTGTGCGTGTGCGTCTGCGTGTGTGCGTGTGTGTGAGTGTGCAGAGTGCAGCGAGTGTTGCCCACTTGCAACGGAGGTGAATGAATCCGAAAATATGTCTCCACGCTAGTTGCGCACGTAATTGCCTCTTGCTGCAGCAGCTCCAGCACTAGCACCAGCAACGGAGGCTGCAACCGATGCGGCGTCTGATGCTGCATGTGCAACCAGTCGACGCATCACTTCGTGTTGGCAATACGTCTTCGGCTTAACCAGCTAACAGACGAACTGCAGCAGCGTTATCACAGAGTGTGTATTAAAGAAACAGCAAAAGAAAAAGAAGTCGAAGAGGAAGAGCAGAGAGAAGACACACTGCAGAGAAGACACACTGAGCGATGCATTCTATCCGCATTTTGACTTGTTGATTGGCGCCGTTGCAACTTGCAGCGCATCTGTCGGCAGGGAATCTATAAATGTCGTGTATGTAACATGAGTGTGTGTGTGTGTGTGAATGTGCCTTCTCTGTATATGTATATAGGAAAAAACACCCACAAGGGAACGGAATTCTGTTGTGCGAATTCATCGCCTTGTCTCGACAATTGCATTTTGCCTGAGAGATAAATTTGGATATATTGTATAAATAATGGACAGTTTGCCCTGTTTTGTGGGGATTATGATTCAATTTACGATCCGCCATTATTCCCTTGACATTAAATATTCACTTAAGCTAGTTGTATTTCATGAGAAACAAACTTAAACATTACTTTACATTTACAGCAATCAAATGCAAATTGGTAAATAATAAAATCACTTCAATGTGTGAAGTGATCGCACGAGACTTCAAATAATTAATTATAAATAAAGGAAACTGTGAAAACAAGTTTAATAATTTGGTATTTATCAGATGGACGCCCATTTCCGGTAACGCAAGTCTTTCAGTTTACTTATCTCCAACCCGACGGTTTTAAATAGATTTTCATTTGCGTAAACCCGAAAAAAGGAAAAGTAAAAGGAAAATGTACATAAGCAACAAACACAAACAAACTTAGCATATATTTATTAAAAAACAAGTAAATATTACGATATCGTTGGTTACTTTAATATTTATTTCGACGTTTCTTCGTCTTTCATCTCAAAACAATGAAGTCGAAAACTATAAACACCGTTTCATTTGTTTATAAACGTAACCAAACAATATGGATCATATATTTAAGTGATGCGCAACAAACAAAATTTGCGAATTTCGCAATGCCCGATGGAGCGATGCCCTGTAACTGTTTTATCCTAAATGCATAAGACATCGGATCATTCACAATGGTTATTTGGCATAGTAAATGATTACGGTACTCATGTGTGAGTGTGTGTGTGTCTGTGTGTGGTTGCATAAGCCTTCGGAAGACTTTCGTTAGTTTGTGCGTTCGGTTTTTTGTTTTCAATTTCCATTCAACGTTTATTTCGGCCTTTTGTTATTGAAAGTGTTTTTTGCCGGCTGATTAGTGCGTTAAGTATTTTTACTTTTTGCCAAAGCAAAACAATAACTTGTTGTTATGTAAATATCTTTCCCCATTCCGATTTGGTTTGAAAGTGATAAACAAGATATCAATTAGTGTGTTAAACTAGTTGAATAGGCTTCGAATAGGAGAAATAGTTTTTGCAAAAGGGTACACTGCAGTCGGGTGCCACATTTATTGTTTTTCAGGCATTTATTGTTGTTTTTCTATAAATAGACTGTGTTGAGTACTGCACTTCGGATGGGATGGGGAAGCATTAATCACACACTCTTGGGGGACTACTACTGGTTATCTACTTTAGTATATACAAACGCTTGCGTCTTATGAATAAGTAAATAAATAACAAGTATTTCGAATTTAAAGAGGCTCAAGAATCGACAAAAGATTCTCGCTGTGTCAGCACGTAGATAAAGTATATAAATACTCGTAAAAGTATATTATAGCAATTAGTTTCACATGATCTCCAACGAAGCGCAAAAAACGTAGAAGAAATATACCATATAGCGCTGCTTGGGGCCATTGAAAAACAAAACTAGCGGTGAATTTGTTCGGAATTCAAAAAAACCAAAGCCCACAAGCTGAGCAGATACGCAAATGGAAAAAGAAATGTGATTTCTAATCAAAAGTCATTTAATCAATTTCAATTTCCGCAAGTAATTGATATATGAAAATTGGAATTCTTATTTTAAAATTGTTTCTTTGCTGCACTTTATGAAATTGTTATGGGCAAACGCGTGGCGAGGATTATTGAGTTGTTATAGATTCCAATTTCATAACTGCTTCAATGAGCTGCAGTAACTCAATCAAGCGCATTCTTTATTCATGGGGGAAGTGGGAAACTTGCCATTAATTGCCCGGACTGCAATGCGGAAATGTAAACGAACAAACGGAATAACGGACAAATGAACGCACTTCACACGCAAAGAAAAAAAAAGAGGCGAGAAACAAAAACAACAACATCAGCAATGGGGAGGTAGGGAGGCCTGGTGTTTATTGGATAAAGCGTATCTGAGAGATACACAATGGACAACCGAACCAAGCGCTGGACTGATCGTTCACCTTGCTTATCTCATGAAGATACTCTCCAAAATTCGCACGCAAGTACTTTCTTTAGAAAGTCTGTATATCGAACTTACATTTTTAGCCATTAACTACAATTATGCATCCATCTTTTCCGTTACATTTGATAATTTGTCAATACAAAACGCAACAATGAAATAAAATAAGTAATAATAATTGAACATGCCATGAGCGGTTTCCTAAGGCCCCCACAAGAGACGCCACCAGGTACTTTCATCGAACGAAACCTATGTATCATTGAAGTATCATTGTTATAAGCTGCACATGCATGAGAAAGCAAAGAAAACAGTAACAAATTTACGTACAAATAGCCGTAAAACACAAAAAGTTATAAATAAATATCGGCAAAAAGAAAATGAAAGTTTGAACAGCTTCGTACTCACATAACCGAAAAATTTTCTTTTGAAAATGTTGAACTGATAAAGTTACAAAGGTTACAATATGTAACTACTGCGATATCATTAAACTAATGTCTCATCAATAGACCCTACTTTCATAATCGAATGGATCTCGTTGACAAACCAACGAAAACTACAAAAACTTCAATCTATAGATTGGAAATGATTGAAATGAAGCTAAATTTGAAAGAAATTTATGAATCATATGTATATCAATTTTCACTTACCCTGTAGACCTCCGAGAAAAAGCCGGAACCAATTTTCTCCTTGACAAAATCATCCACCGAATATAACGCTGAGACGGCGGTGCGTAGGGCGCGACACGAGGAGCCCGTGACCAATCGATCTGATGATATGGTACGCGTAACCGGAGGTGGTGGCGGAAGCCCATTGGGAGTGGATACGTTGCTGTTACCGCAAGCGTTACCGTTAGCATTTCCATTTACAGAACCAATATCAGCGAGCTGTGCAGATGGTGAGGAGGACTCTGCCGGATGGGACACCACACCGGCAGCCGCCATTTTGGATGTGACGTGATTTACCGTCAGACCGGAAGCTCTATAAGACGCACACATGCCCAATGTGCTGCTGCTGTCCTGCTGCCACAGCGAGGGGAATGAGGCGGGGGCCGAATCCACTTGATCGCACGCAATCGCCTGAGTGCCCGCTAAGTTGTTCTCTGGTGGCCCAGGTCCACTGTGTTGGTTCAGGCTCATATTTATCAGCTGCGGCGTATGTTGTTGCTGTTGTTTCGATTAGTTAGTTGTGGGCGCGGCGGCGGAAGGATGTCGTCTGTCCTCGATTTAATTAGACCTTGGCCACAGTCCAATGCTTTTAACTGCCTCTTCACTCAAAGACAATCACATGAGTATCAAAAGGTGTGTGTGGTTGCTTGGGGCAGAGCAGTACAAGGAACATAAACACGAATACGTCTTGCAGCGCTATGCGATCGATAGAAATTAATACTTATTTCTCAGGCACGTAGTAACATTCACAATCACGTTACAGTTATTTGGCAAAGACTAATGACAATATTAATATATAAAACTAAACTTGCAACAATTTTTAAAATGTTTCCCGAGTAAATAATTATTGTTGAAATAAAACTCCAGTTAAGTGCGATGTTTCTGTTTGGCACACAGTGGTCGGGATGGAAGATGAGAACGCTGGAACTGGAAGCGCTGCAGTTGAAGGGGGGGAAGTCTGTTGATAGAGAAACAAATAATACAAAAGTCAAAGTTAGTTCAGTGTCACAACTAGGACGTGATTCAATTAAGTAATAATATAGTAAGTGCATGTTATGTGCACATAATAGATTGCTAATAAATATACTATCGATTGCGTCAGGTATCGTCGAATACTTGAACATTTGTATGTGGAACACATAAGGTCTCTATCTCATCTGGCGCTTGCGTCATCTACACTTTCAATTTGTCACATTCATGCGATTTGGATGATTGAACATTCATTTTTTCTTTCGATGATGCTTTTAAGACTTTTTGAGAATCAAGTAAACATAAGTTGACAGTATAAATGGTATAAGTGCTCGAGTACACTTCTTTATTGTTATCGATAGTAAATTATCTGGAGCAATGTCGTTAGTTCTGCCTGTGACTGTATACTTTTTATTAAACTTTATTAGTAGAGCACCCCTTTTTTTGCAGGTGCTCCTTTTGTCGTTAAATTTCCAATAACAACATTTACAACAACATACCATAATTATCTGTTTACCCATTAAATTCAAGGTGTCGTCAGTTTATTATGTTTTCAATTTCCCCCGATAGTACTTTCGATAGTTTGGGGTGTAACGAACCCCCCAGGCTGAGTGAATTGCAATGTATTGATTAACCGGCAATGCTTATGTCATTTGATAACACCGACTATCATAGTCTATTTATAAGCCTAACTCTATATATAACCAGATTAAAGTTCACAGCGCTCTTTCGTCACTGAGGTTTGTCTCCAAGTTCAGTTTCGGTGTGTGGTTTTTGATAATGAACTTCGAAGTGAGAATTAAATGTGATAAGCAAAGCAACTAAATGGATGAATGCCTTCCTTTCATTGCAAAGAGACCTTGAAATTTGAATATTCACTTAACACTACTAACTTTTTGCTATACAATGTAATCGTCGCTTTTGTCCTTAGGTAAAAATTCCGCTCTGAAGTACAAAACACAATTAAACGTAGTTTACGACGATGGGCGAGAGGCCCTCGACAAAAAAGGCTGCGCCAGCTGATAAATGATGACATAACGAATTATTTTTTTGTGTTCTAATCAGAAACGAAAACAATAGCAACAAGTTGGCAATTTGCTTTGCACCTTGTGTTATCAGGGCTGAATGCGATAAGATAGTAATTATAATAGCGAAAAATAGCCTTGCGATCGACAAAAAATTGGCCGCAAAATTGTTTGCCAGGCAGGTGCGGGTCGGGCTGGGCCTAAGACCGGCATAAGTAGTAAATAATATAATTTCGTTAGGTACTGTAAATACCTTATAACTAATAACATTGGAATTTCGTTAATATTGCATAAAATTTGGAAACACTTGATTACATTTGATAGGAGTACAAAGCAAAGAAATACCAAATACTCTCAGTACAATTACTAAGCACATTTTTTGCCAATAAATTTCTATTCGAATACAAACGTTAAAGCGCAATAGCAACAGCAGCAGCTGTAGGCATAATTAGGGTCAATTGACAAGACGCAACAACAACAACAATGTCAAATCAGCCTCAAGCTGAAAACTTGCTACACTTCATTAGGCTCCATGACAAACTAGGCATATATTGCCACACCTGACCACCTGAGCACCTGGCGGACACCATCACAACCACCAGCAGCAGCAGCAGGCAGCAGCAAACACCTGAGCTGCTCCCGTTTCCGCTTGAGAAATGTAAACAAAGATGCAAAGGCAAATTTGTTTTTTGTATTTTCGAATTAGAATTTCACCTGTTTTGCAAAGTAAAATCATATTTTGTTGCTAACAGCACTTTAATCATTCCCCCAAAACACTTTTACCCGAGCAGAACTCATTAGGCCCCTTTGGCACAAAACTGTGTCAAATTATATTGTAGAAACGTTAGGTAAATAATGATGGAAATTCCAAAAGAAAATGCCCTCAAGTTATAAGAGAAATTCAATGAGTTTCTACAGTGGCCTACAAAATATATTTTACTAAATCTTAAACGACCTTGGTCATTAAGTTTGCTAGAAACTACAAACTCTCAATACTTTTATTTTCTTTGTTTATAGAGGTCATTGAAGATCTGACTGGTATAAATAAGTTCAGACTAATGGAACTTTATAAAAATCTACCCCAAAATACAAAAGTAAAAACGCATAGACTTGAGAGTAAAAGATATAATGAAATGCATATTGACGTCGCGCTTCGTCGATTCTTATGTATGCTGGAAGAATTTCTTCAGATATTTACACACAAACAGTCATCAGGTATTTTATATTTATGCTGGTTTATAATTGCAAAGTAAAGTTGGTAGATTTCGGGATATTTTCTACATTCACTGAAAGTTAATCCAGTTTTATTGCAGAAATATTGGCACAGTTTATAACTGAAGATTATCGCAGAACATAGAGAAAGTGGCTTTTGGTCTGTTGAAAACTAATGTTGATGAAGCTTGGCTTCTTTCTCATCATATTTCATGGTTTTTGTTATGGCTCCGTCGTGAGTATTAAAGAAGTAACACTTTAGTTTATATATTTTTTTGTACTTATCAAGATTTCAAGTTGCCAAGTACCGCACATCAACTGCTAAGCGAAAACTTGAAACGACTGTTTAGCAGCCACACAACAAAAAACTATTTAATACAGTCAATAATAGTTTAGGTCTGGAAGCCCCAAAGAGTTTTCTTTTGTATTTGAGAATCTTTTGTTTACCTTACCTTCAAATACCTTGGACTCCGAATGGTATTTCTATGGCAATGGTTTATTCTGCACTAATTTGAATAGAATTCGATTTGGTGAGTTTTTCGCTTTCTATGCCTACGAAATTTGCATGAAATCACGAGCAAGACGACAGAAAGAGAGAGAGAGAATGATTGCAACAAATTAAGTTTAAATGATAAAGGAAAAGAGAAAAGACAAAAGTAAATTGTGTGTTATTTTTGACTTCAAGTGCAAGTAAACTAAAAAATAAAACGAGACGAGAAACAAACGAAAGGCACAGACTACTTAGTACTACTAGGGATGGTCGTATCCGAGTGTTTTTTATCACACGACTCACAGCACGACCACGAGTGCAGGCACGATCAACATTCCGAGAAGGAGACCAAACCACATAAAGTATACAAATTTACAATCGCCCGCCGTCGTGACAAGAAAATAACAAAACAAACACGAGACACGCTGCCAACGCTAATTAGCACAAATGGCGCATTTGGCCGTTCTTGTTGTTGCTATTGTTGTTGTTAAGGTTTTAGGCAATCGCAAAATAATCGACAAAGAAAAGAGCCCAACTGTTTACGAATTCCCTAAAAAGACGACGAAAATGCACTTGGCAGGGGGTGAATGAAGCGAGGGGGTGGGGGACGGACAACCACCACGAAATCAAAAATCCAATAAGCACCAACCGAATCATTTGGCTTAATTAAGTGGTAAATACCCTATGCAACACACTCACACACACACATACACATGCAACTCTCAGCCGGTCGCTGCATGAATGGAGCCAGAAAATAAGAAGTGAAACATCTGTCGCAGCATTAGCATATTCCGCTGAAAAGTGGCTTTCCACAAACGCCAAGAAAAAGAAGCAAAACTATGGAAATGGAATTGGGAAAAACGCCTGACACCAAAGACAGACACAGAGCAGAGGCAGAGCTTCTTCATCATCTGCTGCTGCTGCGCTGCTTTTTTAGTCTGTTGCAAATGTGTTTGTGTTATTTTTACATTTCCGCTGCTTACAAAAATATTTACATGTGTGTGTGCGAGTGTGTGTGCATATTGGTCCGCGTATTAAACAGCATTCCAAGCGCACAGACACAACACCAACGTACACACATACTTACACACAGACAGAGAACGCCACCACGACGAAGGTACAGTGGAGCAGAGCAAAATTGATGAAACATAATTATAGAAATTCCAAACGAAATATTCATGAGCTCGCATACCTATTGTAATGGATTATAATACCGTCGTGTCGTTCTGTTATATGTATACCAAAGTGTCATACCCAACTAAATTGTATATTGTGCTATATGACAAAACGTTGATGCACTTCTCCTCCCCAGGCAAAGGTCACATCTATGGCAGCCGCCGCTGTCGTCGTCGTCGCCGCAGCGGTTCCGACGAAAATGCAGCAAAAAGAGAACGAAACATGTACACACATACAGAAACAGACAGAGGCTCACACAGTCACAGACACAGAGCATAGAGCAACATGCACACGCCTACACGAACATAGCCAAGCGCAGGCATAGTTACATATACACGCATACAAACACACATGCATGAATATGTATATGTAGTATGTGCATGAAATTGTTGTACAGCACAAATCTCATTAAAAGAAAATTAAGAAAGCGTCGGGTGAGCTAAATTTTATAATTTTCCCCATTTCTTATTGGCAAAATAAATACAGTATAGAAAACATTATTTACCAGTTGTTTTTGTTGTTGTTGTGGTGGTGGTGGTCGGTGCTTGTGTTGTTGTTATAATCCAATAAGTATTTGCTGTATGTATACGTTTCTGTCTGCCCTATCAAGCTGCAGTTGTATTAATTTGAACACAAACACAAGCTTAAAGCAAACGACATTTTGTCCAATACTTCAAGTACAAAAATATGTATATATATATAACTTTTTTTTATTTATTGGAAGAAGTAAATTTCACTAAATATTATGTTGTCTTGTTGTTTACTGCATTCAGACAGACACACACATATATGCGTTTGTATGTATGTATACATGCGTTAGACGCTACACTGCTGCTGCCCATTCAACATTTTATTGTGGTTTTCCCTGTGAGATACACTAAAGGGACACGATGCAGCTCGAAGAATGCTTGGTTTAGTAGACACAGGCCAATTTTGCAATTACATATTCCTTTTGGCGAACAGTTTAATTGCAGTAAACGAGCGGTGGCTATATTTATATTTGCACTCGCGTAAATTCGTATGCAAAATAAAACGCGACGCGCATCCACGTCAAGCTTCGTTTCTGTCTCGATAATTTTAACAATTAACTTGGACAGTGTGACCGCACTTGGTTATGCATAAAAATACCAAGCTTTTTACTCGCAAAATACTTTAGAAATTCGTTTGGTATTTTTTTCAATTTGCAATTCATCGGTTGCAATTTATAGCAGTTTGAATCAAAATAAACAAATATTCAAATAACATATTTAGGTGTATTTATTACATTAATTTAATCAGTTTTCGTGCCTGATTATCATAAGCCCAAGAATATTCATCAAATTGTACCAGATTCAGTATAATAAAACATTTAACCCTCAAATGCCCAATTTTTCTATTGCAGGGAAAAAATTATTTTAGACTAATTTTGGGTCAAAACAAACGAATATGAAGTTAGTTTTTTGATTACGCTAATGGTTTACCTGTTACAGGTGAAAATATCTAACCCGCCAAAAGGCGGGGTTGGGCATTTACGTGTATTTTCCCCATATGAAGACTTAAACAACTTTTATTACACATATTCAACATTTTTTTAGGTTAGGTTGAAATTCAGACGTGATTGCCTGGTTTTGACATTGGATTCGGATTCGGAAGGTCCAAGAACATATAGAAACATATATCGCATGACCCGATCATGACCCCCCATTATTTTTTGGGACTTTAAAAATTGTTCATGTTTTTTGAGGTTTAGTCGAAACTCAGATGTGCTATGTAAATTTTGACTTCGGATTCGGACTAATAAGGACAAATTACATGTTAAAACATATATCGCATGCCCAGATCACGATTCTATATCTTTTGGGGGATATCCAAAAGTTTTTCAGTTTTTTGAGGCTAGGTCGAAATCCAGACGTGATGGAGAATTTCTGACCCCGGATTCGGATTCAGCGTCCCAAAATACATATAACTGAATTTCATTGTCAGACAGCTTTGAGAAATTTATGATCTTTCGATCCGACATGACTAAATAAAGAAGCGATAACGAACACAATGGTTAACAATAAATTTACAGCTAAATGCCCAACCCCGCCAAAAGGCAGGATTTGTCCCAAGTCGATATTTCTTAACTTATATTGTTTTTTTTTATTTGATTTTTAAACTAACCGATTGATAATAATGCGTTCTACTCACCAATAATTTTTTTTTCTTGTACGACACAAAATAAACTTTTTGTTAAATCTTCAAAATCACTGTTTTTGCAAAATGAATTATATACGATCGACACCTGCTACTTTTCACTTTGGACTGAACTTGTGAAATGTTTCAGTAAAAAAACGATCAGCGATGTACAAATACATGCAAAATGAAATGTCCTAAAATATATGTGATTCCCTTTTTTTGAATAAAATTAACTACGCAGTTTTTGTACGCAGTTCTATTGCAACCCGCCAAAAGGCGGGGTTGGGCATTAGAGGGTTAAATAGCACTCAAACTTATATAACAAACATTATATGTTTTATTCAATTTAACTAGAACTATCTATTTCTTTTTAATATATTTCATATACTTTTTGGCATTAAAGTTATCCTCCACTTCCTCCAAAATCTTGACTTTCTTGCGCGGCTTACGTGCTTCTAGACGGGACTTGCGCTCTGCCTCTGACAATGTGGTCAGGTCCAGCGGCAGCTGTTAGTTGGAAATATACAAATATCAATAAAACTAGCAACGCAGATAGTAATAGTTTCGTTATGTAATTACTTTGATTATTTTACGTGGTTCATGGTACCGAATGGTGATTGAGGATCCATCAGGTTGCACCACAACAGTAGGGTAAGTGCGGCAATACACAGATCGGTGAAGACGCGTCACTGATGCCGTCGCCGACGAGAGGGCACGTGTTTGTTGCAATCCAATATGCAACACTTTCAGCATTTTGATTGTTTAATTTAAGAACTTTACTTAATATAACTTTGTTCGTCAAAATAAAAACAATCTGCTTCACACATGCAAATACAGTGTGACCACACTTTTTGATAAAACCATGTACTCATCTACCATCGAAGAAGTATCGACTACCAGTAATCGATAGTAGATTGTCTGATTCGATAATTACTTCAAGTAAGTGGTGTGAAAACTCGTATGTAAGAATAATTTTTAATATTATAAAAATATCAATTTAAACGTATCAAAAGATTTGTTTAAAATTAAAACGCTAAGAATAAAGACATCATGTGGCTAAATTCCATTATTTGTACATGATATTCATATTTCGGTGCATCTCTGCTGTGGCAAAATTACATAATTATTGCACGGACAATTTGCGGTGTTCATTAAATAACTTGGCAAAGTATTATAAAATATTTGGTGTTCCCAATATAAGTTGATCATCAATACAAAGCCATTGGTTACTCCTTTTGCTCACATTAGTTTCTCCCACTCTGGAAACAAAATAACCTCAACTGTGTGTTTGTTGTTGTTTTCAGTTAGCACAGAACTATGGCAGCCCGCCGCATCGCTCAATCTTCGATCAACTGGTCAGCTCTGGCCGAGCGTGTGCCAGCCAACCAGAAGGGCAGTTTTGGTGCCTTCAAGACCAAATCCGATGTCTATGTGCGTTCCGTTCTGGCCAACCCAGAGAACCCTCCTAAAATCGACTGGGAATACTACAAGCGCCTGATCCCTGTCGCTGGTCTGGTCGATGGCTTCCAGAAGCAGTACGATGCTCTGAAAGTGCCCTACCCCAAGGACAACTTCTCCAGCCAAGTGGACGGCGAAATTGAGGTATCAAAGAAAGATATTTCCGCATTCAAGAAGGGCTCGGAGGAGCGCATTCAGTGCTACGAGAAGGAAATCTGCCATCTGAAGTCGTTGCTGCCATACGATCAGATGACCATGGAGGACTACCGTGAAGCATTCCCCGAGAGTGCCTTGGATCCTATCAACAAGCCCACTTTCTGGCCACACACACCAGAGGAACAGGTTGGCTACAAATCCAAGGAGCAGTTGGAGGCTGAGAAGGCTGGACACCATTAGGCGCATTTGCGAGACTCCTCAAGCGACATTATTAACCGAAAATGTTTGAATTCGAAATGTAAACATGTAGATGGGAGTAAAAGTCATTAAAAATGAATAAATGTAAAATGTAGATGAAATATTGGAACCAACTCGTGTGACGAGTGTTGCCAACTTCGCTTTTTTCCCAGCAAATCTAGCTTTTTTCAAAGTCTATTAGCTGGATAAGACTATGTTATGTTAAATAACTTATTTTTCGGTTTTCATACTGTTAAAATTTAACAGACGGTAACGCAAAATGGCTGACTGCGAAAAATGAGCAAGTGAACGCAAAAATGAGCAATATATCGGAAAATTGAAACGCAATTGATTCATTGAAATTTAAATTAGTACGTTATGATGTTGCACGTAACTGGCATAGAATTAAAACATTTTCTTGTACACTAAATATGAACATATTCATTATTTCAAATAGGGAAACAGGAATTCAAAAATCTTATTGATTGCAAATTTTAATTACGTACAGCAATTCTGCATTTGCATTATCATATTTTTTCAAGGCCAATTAATGGTTTAAATGTGGCTTCAAACTAATAATTATATGGCAAATTAAGAATCCCGATACGCGTTACATGCATGTAATTAATAACTGCAGTTGGGTCTCTATTATGCAATTATTGTAAGGTGTTTATAAAGTCCTTGCAAGGTGAAGCCACTCACAGTTGCTTATTCAAGTTCTAAGAAATTCAATCAAATAAAACTGGTGCAATGAATACGGTGCACAAGCCAGTGGAATTCGAAGAGTTTCTAATTAACAAACAGTTTCAGAATTTCTTGCGTTTGCGACATTTTCAGTTTGCTCGCGATGAGAACGATCGTCTGATCAACATTTCGTGGAAGATAATTTTCTTTTTACTACCTGTGCATTTTTTGTATTTCTCTCTCAATGGCTTCGATATAATTAATTCCCTTTACTTGGGCGTACCGTCCAGTCAGAATCTGCCGGTGTTAACCATAGCTACATTCTTCTCAATTCGTGGACTGATGTTGTTCGTCAAGCGCACTGATATTATGAATTTCCTTATGACATTAGACGACGAGTTTCCCAAGGATTTCAATGCGCAGAGACGGTTGCAAGTCCCACAGATGCTGGAGAAACATTTGCTGCGAAATAAATATGCGAACAGATTGCTGAACGTGGGTGTGTCTGGATTCTGCTTAACGCCTCTTGTGGTTTACTTACTGACGTACGAGGGCAGCGATGCCTATATAACGGAGAACCAACAGTTATTGGGAGGGTATATGCCGTTTGGTATTCGGCAGATCCATTTGGCATATCCCCTAGTCTATTTTTTCGATGTGTTTTGCTCGACAAGTGGTTCATCGTTATATGCTAGCGTAGATACCCTCTATTTTGCCATGCAGGGTCAGTTGATAATGCATCTAGACTATCTGAATCGGCAGATCTGCGCGATTGACATGAGTGACACGATGACGGACGAGAGGGAGCTCAATGCTCATCTCTGTCAACTTATTCGACGGCATCAGCAATTGAACTCCTTGTTCGATCAGTTTAACGATATCTTCAAGGCCATGCTTATGGTTACCGATTTCATTGCGGCCACTACTATATGCTTTCATCTGTATCTGATAAGTGAAACTTCGGATCCTTTCTTGATGGTCAAGTACGCGTTACCCTGTGGGATTCTTGTACTGTCCACCTTCGAGATTTGCCTGCGAGGCACGCATCTGGCAGATGCAGTAAGTAGAGGCCCTCGAAGGGAATAGTTATTTCACACTTTATCTATCATTAATATATATTCCAATAGGCGAATTCTTTGAGCGCCGCTATCTACAGTCAAAACTGGTATAGGGGCAGCAAGAAGATTCGAAAGTTGCTCACTATGTGGATGAGTTATACACTGGTTAACAAGACGCTGAATGCCTACGGATTGGTTGACTTCAACATGATGCACTTTTCTGATGTGAGCGACTGCTCTTTTATATGCAACTTGCTTACTTATTTCACTTGTCTTTTATTTAATCTTTCAGATGATGCAGTTAGTCTACAAACTCTTCACTTTTCTGAAGTCCCGTTAGTAGAAAAAAGAAAATTCATTATCTTTGAAAGCAAAGAAACATTTAAAACTCAGAAATTATGATAATATTCTGAAAAGCTTAAATATTTAAAAAGAAAAGCGTTAAAATGCACCTTTGATGGATCAGAAGAGCATTTCTTATAAGCACCTAGCTGGATCTACCTACAAGTTACATTATTCCTTAATAGAATTCAAAAAACTCTTGAGTTGTGTATTTTTTTATATTTTTTTTTATGTTTAGGTACTTATCATAGTTTGTGTTCACGATTACATAGAATTGGTATTTAGTACATATAGATTTCTAGCATATTAATATCCCATTTACATACATATCAACATAATAAAACCTCGTATTATTTTTGATCTCTTTCTTTGTTAACTTGGGCAATTTGCAAACAATATTGTGTGCCATGGGGGGAGGGGTTGTTGTTTTGGGGGTGGTATACGAGTATGGTATAGTATTAGGGTGGATGACTTTAAAAAATAAATAACATGTTGCACGTGGCATGTGGCGGCATGTGGCATGTTGTTGTTGCCCAGTGTCGAATTCGTAAACAAATGGAATGGAAACGTAGACGACGAACAAGGACAACAAATATATCCAGAGAATAATCGAGAGTCCATTTAGACGGGGTATACAGTGGGCACACAACGCGGGTAGTCGAGATCGTACATTTGTGCCTTGATGAAGGCCAACTTGTTCTCCGGCTCCGGATGCACGGTGGCCAGGCCATTCTTAAAGGCATAGGTCACGATCTTCTCGGCAATGGCCACCGAGCAGTTGAGGATCGAGCTGAGTGGCGGATACAGGCTGCCCCTTTCCAGATCCTCCTTGGAGACCAGCTCGGACAGCGCCTCGGCAGACAAGAGGAACACCTCCTCGGGAATGGTCAGCATGCCAGCACACAGAACACCCAGAGCGACACCCGGGAAGATGTACGAGTTGTTACCCTGGCCGGGATAGTATTTGTGTCCGTTATAGATGACCGGAGCGAATGGTGATCCTGAGGCAAAAATGACACGTCCTGCTGTGTTGGTGTAGGCCTCCTCCGCGGTGCACTCGGCCTTGCTGGTAGGATTCGACAAAGCAAACACAATTGGCGTCTCATTGATTTCGGCCATCAGCTCGAGGATATCTGGGGTAAAGGCACCACCTTGTGCAGCAGCACCGATCAACACATTGGGGCGCACCTTACGCACAGCATCGTACAGGGTGTCGACGGGATCGTGCACCTTGGCAAAGTGCAGCTTGTGCTCGGTGAGTCCACCCTTTGGGCGGTCGCGCACAATCAAGCCGCGGCTGCAAAGAAGAAAGAAGATATATAAGTCATATGTAAAGCAGATATGTAAATGGGAACTCACCTATCAACCATCCAGATGTGCTGCTTGGCTTCCTCATCGGAGAGGCCTTCAGCCTTCATGGCCATGGTGCAGAGAGTGGCAATGCCGAGAGCAGCCTCGCCAGCGCCCAGGAAGAGCAGCACGTTATCCTTGAGCTGTGTACGCTTGATCTTCAGCGAGGCCAAGAGGCCGGCAACAGCCACAGCTGCGGTGCCCTGAATGTCGTCGTTGAAGGTGCAATAAGAGTCGCGGTACTTGGACAGCAAACGGAAGGCATTAGAATTACCAAAGTCTTCGAATTGGATAAGACAATTCTGGCCAAAACGACGCACAGCCGCTGTCATGAACTCCTCGAGAAACTCATCATAGATATTGCCAGTAACACGGGTCTGGCGCAGACCCAAGTACAGGGGATCCTCGAGAATGGATTGCGTGTTGGTGCCGACATCCAGGGTGATGGGCAGACAATGCTCGGGCTGAATGCCAGCCAGTGCAGTATACAGGGACAACTTGCCCACGGGAATACCCATGCCATTGACACCCAAATCACCCAGACCCAAAATACGTTCACCATCGGTGACAACTATCGCACGCACATCCTTCTCGGGCCAATTCTTGAGCACATCGTAGACATGTCCCTTATCCTTAATCGAGATAAAGAGGCCCTTGGGCTTCTGGAACACCAGACTGTACTTCTGGCAGGCCAGACCCACAGTGGGCGTGTACACCAGGGGCATCATGTGCGCAATGTCCGAGTTGAGCAACTTGTAGAAGAGACGCTCATTGGTCTCCGATAATGAAATCAAATACATGTATTTGTCCAGCTCATTCTCCAAGCGATCCAACAATGTGCGGCAATGGCTTATTTGCTCCTCATCGGTGCGCACTGCATGGGGCAGCAGTCCATAGATGCCCAACAGTTGACGCTCCTCATGCGAAAAGCCCAGACCCTAAAAGGGAAATAAAAGTGGAGATCTTAAAAATATGACAAGGAATATGTGAGTGGAATCTGTCGAGAGTTATCTATACTCGTAGAAATGTTTATATATAGGGAAAGATGGGGCAATCCACAGTTTGACTAGAAAATTCAAGTGTCCGCTTAATCGTCTATAGACAATATAATCTGTTATAGATTAGCGCCATCCAACTGATCCACGAGCCAAGCGCGCTTATCATGAAACCATTGAGCGAACGCGTGAGCACGCCGAGACAACCTGTCTGACGATCGTCTTTAGCTGACCTTTCCAGAGAGCGCACAGTCTCTCGCATTTGCCTGAAGTTCAAAGTCAAGCTATGTTGTCTGAGAGTATCTCTATCTGTGGCTAAGCTCATGTGAAATATGCACTGGGACAGTCGAATACCGATTTGAAAGTCGAATTCGATGCTGACTCAGCTCTGGCCTCGATACGCAGCGCCAAATGCTCGTCATGATTCGCAACAATTTCGAAAGCATTTTGCATTAGATTTGTTGTAATTTTTAAGGCTGTTGTGAAATGATTTTAACGTAGATATAAAGCCAATGACAGACGCACATATACAGGTTGGTCCGTGCGTTAGTTTGAGGGCGTTCCCCAATGAACCACAATGACAGCGTACAGTTTTAAATGTTGAGTTGTGAATTTGATTTCGATTTGCAGGAAACAAGTTTCATGAAACTAATTTAACTGCCCTTAGGTTTTGTGTTTTTAAAATGTTTTAATACATAACCTTTGACTATTATTATAATGACATTTTGATTGAATAAACATTTAATTACATATAATCTACGGTCGTTTTTGTTTTGAATGACGTAAGTTTCCTTAGTTAAACGTGGGTACCTGTCGCTATGCACACACGCTATAAGCCAGTGGCACAGGTGCCTGAAGAATTCCCCGATACCTTGCAAAGAACAACAGATCGTGACATAATGAAGAATAGTCAGGGAAATTAGCATGTGTAAACAATGGGGAATGCGCATAATTGTTGAGACGAAAGTTTATGTTATGCTTAGCCTCTGATTAATTGAAAAAACGTACTTATGAAATTATAAATAAACCCCACCATAACAGGCCTAACATATTGTGCCATAATAAAAATGATCTCGAATGAGTGCGTCACGCTAAAAAGTGGGAATTTATTTCTTTTAGATATTTTTCTGCCTAGTCACGCTGAGAATATTAGCATATGCCCGGTAATACTTGAGAATCTTCTGAAGATGTGTATAACATCCAAACAAGCTGAAAGTCTTCTACAATTTATTGTTATTAACTTTAATCTTATCACTTCCAAAAAATAAAAAACAAAGTTCAATAGATTGTCGAGTCGAGTGCGCGTTGCGTGTAATTTGTGTGTTGGCAAAAAACCCGACAAAAACTAGCAAAGTAACGTCAGAAATGGGGCACGTCGCATTCTTTTTTAATACCGCGCTAGCTGGATCGATTATTGACTCTACCTCTATTGGTGGCGGCGATAGTAGATTATGGCAATCGGTAATAATATCATTTGTTTATGGTACGTCATCAATGGGACCTGGTAAAACATGTCGAGTGCGACACCGTTGAAAAACGACACCATTGACATTGAAATGGCGTGTTGCACGATAAGCGGGCGAGAGTGAGTGAGCGAGAAAGCGAGACAGATCGGTTGCCTGGTAACAGCTGCTGGTGCCGGCTACTGTTACATTCACACAAACACACACACACACACTTGGACACACGCGCTTGCTTTGCAGTACCAGCTTGCCTCATAGCGTCACACACGGCGTATACGTAATAATTGCGCATACATTTTCGACAAAAAAAAAGGCGAAAAGGGGCAACAAAGAGTCACAAAATAGAAACCAAAATAAAAACACAAAATGTATAGCCCGCGCTCAGCTGATGCTAGCGCTGTCTACCACAACGGATCACCAGACACCAAAACAATCACAGTTCGGCTCATTATCATCATCATTATCATCATTAACACTATCATTATAAAGGGGCACAGCCGCCTGTCAGGGCACTTGATAACCAAGCCAGACTTTGGTGTGATGACGAAAAAACGTACCAACAACAAAAGAAACAACAGCAATTTCGTACAAATTGTTTCCTCTGCGCAGGTGAAAGGTCTTTTGTCTGCTCTTAGGTCGAGGTCGCAGACAATGGCATGCAATTTTGTGATATATCATCCTCTTCGTTTCTTTGACAGCCCTTTGCATATATCTGTGATTAATTAGTCCCCAGCTGTTAATCAATATTATCTCTTTACTAGTTTGCATGCTAAACTGTGTTAGTTAGTTCACGCTTTGATCACGGCACATTGACCGTATAATTTATTGAAATTCCCAGCACACTCGAGCGGAGTCTATAAGTTTTTCAATTTCAAATAGATAATAATCGAAAAACTACTGTTTTAAACTTGAAATACCTTTGATAAGGTAACACGATATTTTCATAATACTATTGTGCTCATTTTGTCAAAAATTTCCATAAGTTGTTGACAATTAATTATCATTACTATCGCTATCACGCTACTCGACCAGGGTATTCAAAGTGCGGTTTAATGTTCGCATTGTATTTGTCTATTCATAGCTTTATCTGTTGCTTTAATTTCGTACACAGGCAAATGCCCTGTCTAGCACATTTTAGACTCTGTTATCTATCTACATATATAAATGTATTGTTCCTACACATGTACATATATCAAAATAATGATTATGCTTGGGTTTTTTGCAATGTTTTTGTTTTTCTTGCGGTTGCAGCTAAAGTTTAATTTATTGTCTAATGTAGGTCAGTTTTTGGTTGGGAAGTCGGAAGAAAGGTGTTAGGCACACGGCAAAAACTTTCCACTGTGCGAGGGAACGAGCTTTTATACAATTTGCAATATATACCATAGTATACATATGTATATGCAGATACATATATGTACATATGTATGGGAACAGCTGTTGTTGCTGAGAAACCCAACTTGTTTGATAGCACTTGACAGACAATTTGAACATTTGATAAGTAATCTCAAAGAGTTTCGGGGTCACCTTTAGATAGGCCCCTCAGGGAACTACATACATTCTTATTAATGTAGTTGAAAATAAAACTACTTTATACATTATTAAATTGCCTGCATACTTGAGAGCTAACCGAACCCAGACCACCCAACCCCTAATAATAAAAGCCCATGCGCTGCTGTCACTCTCTCTGTCTCTCTCTCTTTTGCACTCTATCTCGCAGCTGTGCCCATTAGCTTTGTGCTCTCTCTTCCGCTCTCTTTGAATCGGAAATTAACTATCAAAGTTCGTTTTGTTCTCGCTCGGAACAACGAAATAAAAACAAAATAGAAACGCCCCAGAACAGCATCCACACAAATTGGCAATGAACTTGAGGGTGTGAAATAAGTGCAACATGCATGTAAAAACAATATATAATTAACTTTTCTGTGGTTTGTAACTTGACCAATACTTCAATTCAATGCTTCGTGGGTTCATTTTAATTACCTAAAGTATACTTCTATTGATTTTCTATGCCTCAATTTGTGCTGACATCAGCCACATAGAAATATGAAGGAACGAACAACAACAATAAGCAATGCGAGCACGACGAGCTTTGGTCTTCCAGTGCGGCGCGTGCGGCTATGTCATCTAAAGGTCACCCCAAAAAAAAGCAAAAAAAAAAATAAACTACAAAAAATACCGGCAGCATTTGCCAGACAATTTTTATGTTGGGAACTTTGTCAGCTGACATTGGCATCTGTCGTATTTGTTTTATTATTTATGAGTTCATTTTTTAGGCATAAAAATAGCTGGCAAAATAAATGCTAAAATAGCTGGCAAAGTCACACGAAGAACAAATACCGCTAAAAGGGCTGAACTACTTAGAGTAAATATAATTCTGCTAAACTGAAGAAGAGTATTCTTTCTACATATCTATTATATTCATTCTATATTTCACAAGTCTCTACTTTATTCGCTCAGTGTACGCGTGCGTCTAACAAGTTGCTAACGCAGTTCCTTAACGCGCGTGTGTGTGTGTGTGTGTACATAGCGCATATCTTGCGGGAAATAAAAAAAAAGCAACCCTGTATTGTGTGCTGGGTATTTTTCCACTGTGCATAAGGGCGACCCTACTCTTCACTCTACACTCACTTACCTTGGAATAGTGCTTGTTCCTTAGACGCTCGAGTCCTGAGAGCTGACCGCTGATCTCACTGCTGACGGAGCCCCACAGGCCGAGGCGATCGCGTTGCTGATTAGTGCTCATGTTGCTGTTGTCGTTGTTGTCGTTGCTGTTGCTGCTGTAGTTGCGTGTTTGTTGCAGATGGATGCTACCAGAGTTGCCAAGTAGTTGTGGTTGTTGTTGTTCTTGTTGTTGGTGGTGAAGCGCGTGCAGGCTTTGTTGTAGCTGCTGCCAGTGAGTCGAGGATATTATTGGCGGTGGCAAAGCTTCGTTTGTTCCTTCGGCTACTGCTGCTGGTGGTGCTGCTGTTGCCTGGTCAACGTCGTGTTGCGTACTGATTTGTGTTGTGAGTTTTGCGAAATTCGAAAGTTCGTATTCGAGCGTTGTTGTCGTTGTAGTCGTATGATTTTTACACACACGACTACTGCGCCATTTCGCAGTCGCAGCGCTAGAGGCAGCGGCATCGGCAGCGCCATCGTCGCCAACACAATTGCTCGTGCTTTCGTGTACTGCGTGTGTATGTGTTTGTGTGCGTGAGTGTCGTGCCGCCTTTATGTTATGATTTTCGTCGTTGCCGTGTCTCTCTTGCATTAGTGCGCGTGAGCACAAATCAGCTGTTCGACAACAGTGAGGGCAACTGCTGACGGCGCTGCCGCTGTCGACGCCGACGCCAACGCCAACGGGTATTGTGGTCTTGTAATAACCGTGCTCTTTTTGCTGCTGCTGCTGTTGTTGTTGCTGCTGCTGATGGTACGGTGATATTTGGCCATTGGAAGGGTTGTGGGAATTATTGGCCGTTGGATAAATCGGCGTGCTGTGGACGAGACAGAGAGCAACAGGGAGAGAGAGAGAGTGTGTGAGTGTTGGGCAGTGAGAGAGTGCTAGTGTTTCTATTGTTATTGGGAAAGAAAAGGGTTGCCGCGATGAGCAATAATACAAAGCGCAATACACGTAATAATTCAATTATCAGAACTAATCTCGATGTGATGTTTTGTGACGCGCAATTCTGCTTAGTCATGATTACAATAACGGCCGAGGGGGGGTGCGGAATTGGATAGTCGTGGGTGTAATGGAATACTATGTAGTTCATAGGAAAGTTGGGGTACGCCTTGCGAAAGGCTGCGAAATTTGATGGAAAATTCCCAAGTTTGAATTGTGAATTAACAATGCGATATGATAGAATAATATTAAGGGAATGACACAAATAAACAAATATGTATATAATAGATAATATAATAATTTGATGGATATATTTAGTGAATTGTATATTTTAGTAGGTAATACAATCTGAGAGTAAACATTTACTGTATATAGTGGAAACTGTCCAAGGTCGAATAATTGTATAACCAAGATTGTTGTACCATGAAAATGTTTGACCGAAATTTTAAAGAAAAATGTATAATAAATGTAAAATTTTAATGAAATTATATTCTTAGACGAGAACTTAAACACATTCATTCCTGCGTCTTTGAACTTTGGTTTGTTTTTGTTTTTGATGAACAGGTGATGCTTCAAAAAGAAGGTCAGATAACGATTTATGAGCTGACATGTTATCAGTAGCTGTGACACGCCCATCTATACACAAATATACTATGTCTACAGTGACTCTACACTGATTAACTCACAGCTTATGCAGCCGTCCAAAGGTTTTGCAGGCGGAAAAACGCAGCATGACTGTTTGCACTTGATGCGCCGTATATCAGTTATTATTGGTATGTTTGTTTATGTCCGATTATAATAATCTTTAAATGTTTCGCCTTGTCTTTGTCGCACAGTTTTCACTTTTGACCGCAACGCTGCAGCGCTGAGAATCGACTGAAAGCGACAATATCAGGGGATTTGGCGTTGAGGCTTTTGTTTTCCTCAATTACTTTTTGCATTTTACTTTGGTGTTTGCTTTACATACAAAGCTTAGAACACTGATAGAACGATAAGAGGGAGAGCAACATAGACAGAGAGGGAGACAAAGACTGTGAGAGCGAGGAGTGGGAGGCAAAGGGGGCGATAACAGACTATGGCATAGCGAAACTGATAAGAGCCATACGGAATTACGACAATCAATCAGGGTATATAAAAAACATTGCGATTGAGCGGGTAAACAATTTGTTTAAGGAATCACCGGCGTCACTTGATGGGGTTCGATTTGTACCTGTTTAAGAGGGAACTAATCTACTAAACAGTTAAAACACTTGAGTCTAATGTGTTCAGTCGTTGTATTATAACTCAAAATGGGGAATACTGTCAAAACGAAGTCTACTGACTCTTATAAATTATGCCTGAATGTTTTAATCGGGAACTATTAATAAGAAATTAGACAGAACACTAAAATCATAAATACGAGTCAAAGATTGTAGAAATAAAACTTTAGTATTACAGTAAAGATAAAGAATCAAATTACGTGTTCAGTCAGGGGCGTCTATTGATAAAGTTTAAAGAGGGTGCTCATGTTAGGTTTTTAAATTCGACCAATATAAGAATTAGAACTATAATTCATAGAATCGACAGCGTACTGAATTCATACACTCGCGTCCCTCATGGCGTGTCCAGTGGAATCAATGCCACGAAATTGAAAGTAAATTGGAGCCTTATAGTCGTGTGGGCCTAACCTTCATCAATATTAATGGGCTAATATATTGTATTTGTTGTGGTTGTTGTTTTCTGATTTTTTATTATTATCGAGGATTACGGAGGTGACTACCGAGTTTATTGCGCCATTGCTTTCTATCGTAACATTTTAATAATTCGTGATACTGCGTATAATTTAATAGTTGTTTAATTAAATCACAGCTACGCAGCCACGCCCACCACAACGGAGTAACATCAACTGACCTAGCAAACCTGGTACTGTGTGTCTGTGTGTCTATGTATTTGTGGGCCTCGGCAGTGCGCATTGCCTGTGGGCTCGGGTCAACAAATCGCGCGTAAATCGCTAATAAAACGCTGGTAAATCGCATCATTAAACTTTAATTACAACTTGTGTCTGTGTGCGTGTTTGCTGTTTGAGTATGTGTGTGTGGGCGTGGCACTACTGTACTGCCAGCAGTAAGCACTCGAAGTGCCCCTTCCCACTCTAATTATAGGGATTATATACTTAATGTGTGCTCTAATGACAATAACTACCGAGTTTCCCGTTATCCGATGGGAACAAGTGCGGCACAACAATGTGTTAAGTGTGTGAACTTTCTCGTTTCTCTTGCTTCTAAGGGTTGTGCGTCTAGTTTGTGATTATTTTCTTTCCATCTAGTTATGAACTTAGATTATAATAGGATATAAAATTTATCTTCAGATATATTTGAGATATAATTAAACTATTTTCAATATTTCAGTTTAAAAATAAATTAACAATTTTGCATTTATATCATATTAATTTTATTTTCATTCTTATTTTAAAAAGCTTTTCAGTCAATGGATTATATTATTAAAAAAACGAACAGATGTCCCTCTGTTCTGGTTTTGCCAAGCAGAAGATTGCTGAATTTTACTTACTATTTTAGAATCCAATTTAATGTTCAAGATTTAATGTATTGCACTATTAATAATAATTTATTTTAACAGATTTTTTTGTACTATTTTTTGAATTTCTTATGCCTTTACACTTTATTTTATTTCAGTTGCAATATATTTTTAAATCTCTCATCTTTGCTTTGCCTAAAATTACTTGTGCAGCCCTCGGCAATTGACTCTCCTAATCCTAAACATATCTGTGTTCCTTTCTTTAATCCGCTTTCTTACCCATTTTCATCGAAGCTCCTTATGGCATTGCGATCGGCACAAATGGAACTGGAGTTGCCCATTTTTAGTGATTCTTTTTATTTTATTCGTTATTGTTTTCACAGTATTAGAAAGAGGGATAAACCCAAAAAGGAGGAAAAGGAGAACACGCGAGGGTACACGAGAGGGAGTACACCTGAATGGGACACCAGAAGGGACACGTAAAGGGGACACCAATATGAATAAATTATTTAAAATCAGAACGCAGCTAGAAAAACGGTATATTTGTATAGAAACTGTTGTTGTTTGTTTTTGATATATTCTGTTTCTGTTTTTGTTTTATTGCTGTGTTCGCTGTAAGTCCGGCGACTCCGATTCGACTGAAACTGAAACAAAAACTGAAACTAAACTCGCAGCGGCCACTTGTTACAATCGAATTTGTCGCGTGGCCAAAGGAGACGGAGGAGGGGGAGAAGGAGAAGTAAGAGAAGGCGAGTGTGTGTAAGGGAGACGTCCGAGCTGAGCTTGCACGCGCTCTTGCTGCGCTGTTCACGCATTCGGCACGCGACGCTTGTCGGCTGCGACGGCGTCGGCGATGACAGGTGTAAGTGTTGAGGTTAGGGGCGATCGGTAAGCAACGAAATCACAAAACAAGAGAGGGAGAGAGAGAGAGAGAATTGCTAAACACAACTGAGTCACTAGTTGGGGCCGCACTGCAACAATTCGCTCAGTTGGCCAATCGCTGCTCGTTGACCTTAGCGTCACAAATTGCAGCCAGTTGTTTTTGTTGTCTAATTAAAAAGTAATAATTTACAAAAAGTTATTGTCTGAGTGTAGCCACGCACTGACCGTCGTCTCAGCTGACTGCCCCAGGCCGCGTAGGGCATTGGGCAGTTTGGTAGGGTTGGCAAGGCACTTGAGATGTGAGAGAGAAATATGCACAGAATAAAGAAAATAAAATATGGTAAATGTGAATAACGAAGATATAATGGAATATTCTTGTATATTACCATTACATTGTGCAATCAAATTTAAAATAATAATAAATAAATTTATAAATTTTAAATAATAAGAAGCCAAATCAAGTTCAAGCATTGCACCGTAGTCAATGTACAATTGCTCATGGGCAAGTCGACTTGGGCTACCCGAACTGCCTGCTTGAAATGGCAATTGACAGTCTACGATTGCCACATTTCCATGTTTTGCCGTTTCCATTTAGTTGTCGTTTAAGTTGCACAAAACTTTTAATTAACTCGAACACAATTTATGGACGGAATTGTTGTGTGCTTGAACTAGTGACGGGAAAATTGCAACAATAGCAAAAGGTGCCCCCAAATTACATACATAACAATAATATAAAACAAATATACATACATCGAGATCTTGTTAAGCTTTACAATTGAAATTAAAATTCATTTATATTTTGGTACATGAATTCTCATGTAGCCCGACGGTTTAATTGTGTTGTGGGTTGAGCTGCATTTTTGTTTGCTGTTTTAATCTCGTCATGTTATATGTATTTTTTTTTGTGTTTTTTTTCATCATCCTTCCTTTTTTTGCATTTTTGCATTTTTTATTAATTATCCATACGCTTGTAGGGATGCCAATTTAGCTACTTTTCCACTAGATCTTCCAGATTATTTGGCTTGTGGTTTTTGGTCAAAAGAGGGGTGGGGAAGCGAAAGCCGTTTGTACCATTTCACTGTAAACACACTGTAAACACTCTGTTACAATTGTTTAAGCATAGATGGCGCATTGGCAGGGTGTTGTCTTTGCTAAATAATCGTTGCTTACAGGCGCAGCTCAACAGATGGCGCCACACCGGCTCGCCAGTAAAGCAAACTGATTTTTGTGGGTCAACTGTTTCATAAAATATATATTTGTTATTTTTTAATAAATATCATTATATTACATTTTAAAACATATTTTAAACTAACTGCTTGCTTGTAAAAATATTAATAAATGTGCTGGGATTGTTCATATATGTTTAAATTACATTTAAAGTTGATGGAATTTCTTTTGGATAACTGACTTCAATTGAAAGTTAAGCTTGATAAATATTTGGATTTAATGTTAATTTACAGATAATATTGGAAGAATACATACATACATAGTTACATAGTCTATTCTTTTATCTTGCATTCTAATGGATAACAATGTTATTTGGGGCAGGGAAAGACTTTGGATTTGGGGCAGGTGAAGCCGGAGTTAAATTTAATAAAAACTCTTTTGGCTGTGCCCTTGCAACAAAAGCAATTGAGGGGCCACTTTTATCATCAAATGATTTTTCTTCCCTCTTGCTAAGCCGGGGAGCAATTTTCACGGCGACGGAGATGCTGCAATTGCTGCATGGCGGAAGCCAAACAAAGCCGAGTCACGTCAGCTGTGTGCGTGTGTGTGGCTGTGTGTGTGTGTCTGTGTGCAACGGTAATCTATCATAATTTTTATATCCTAAAATCCCATTTTCGTATTAGAGTAAAAATGTCTGCGAGCAAATATAATAAAATGGCCAACACATCGACATGGGCAGCCTGTGTCCCGGACGCGGTTCAAGCGCACATTGCAGCCATTGCAGCGCACACTTATGCTGCTTGTCAAAGGATAACACACACTCTGGCACACACACACACACTGGCACACATTCACTTGCAGCTGGGAAAAGGACATGCCATGCCAACAGTATGAAATTCCAGCCAAGCGCTTGATTTCGTTCCCATTTTCGTTAGATTTTTTTGCACCCTTTCTAAAGCTGAGCGAGCGCGTGTCTATGTGTCTATGTGTGTGCGAGTGTGTGTGTGTATGTGTGTTTGGCTTAGCTTCACTTGCCGCGTTTTATTTTTCAATGCCTTCGCCTTTGGGTAGCACAAAAACGTTCAAATAGCCAGCAATTTTATGAGTCTCACACACACACACACACTCACACAAATACACTGGCACATGCATGTATACACACACTGACACACACTGGTTCACACTTGGACCGGAAATAGCATAAAGGACATTCGTTCTGCCCTTGTTGCTGCCACTAACTGGACACAGGGCACACATCCTGACCCCCTTCGCCATTGCCTCCTCCCACACTTCACCCCTGGATGCAGGCACGAAGACAAAGCTTTATTATGCCTGCTTATTAATTGAAAAGTGTTGGGAAATTTTTCTGTTGGCCAAAGTATTTTTAATAAATAAATACTAAGAGGGTTGCCAGACTGAATAAAAATAAACAACAGGCAGATAAGGTTTTTGAGATCATTATAAACAAACAGATAATTGGGGGTAAATCTAAGATATAAGTTACGGAAAATAAACTTTAAAGTTAAAGGGAAAATTAAAAAAAACTCATTAAACGATAAGGCTTGATAGATTGTAAAAGCACATGTAAGCTTACTGACAATGCTATCTAAAGATGCTTCGCATAAGACAGTTTCTAGCTCTATATTGGTAACGTTTTCAGTGACTTTCAAAGTACAATAGTTGTTAATAATTCAATATATGTCAAGTAAATAAAAAAGCTCGCTGGCGCTTTTGCAGCCCTTCAACTAATATACCCCATTGCTCAATTGATGTATCAGTAACACGGTAAAAACGTTAACTATTCAATGTGGCGTGTAATTAATTTTTTAATAATAAAATAAAATGCACTCGATAATAAATAATAAAAAACGCAGAGCGCACATTGTAGAACAAGAATCGCAGACAGCAGTCGCAGTCGCAGTCGCAGTCGCAGTCGCAGTCGGAGTCGCAGTAGCAGCAACAGCCACATCAGCACGTAGTAGGCGTGCCAGACACAGCATGCAGTCCCGTGCGGCAAATGAGGCAGTCTGCGACTTAACCGTAAATCGCAACTGGCAATAAATAATAATTGTGCTCGATTTAAACCGCTTAAAATGAAGCCAAACTATCGGACAGGCCAATGAGAATGGCACTGCGACAGTGACTTAAGGAAGTCTATTAACATACGTATGTACATATGTTCTATATGCAGTTATGGCAAACTTTTACTACTGTTCCAGTTTTTAAGGTATGTTATAAGGGAAAGAGTTGAGAATTGAAGAACGAGATCAATTTCGAATAGATCAATGAAGCTCTACTTGAAGCTCACTAATTAACTCTCAGCTGAATCAAATCAATAAATTAAAGATCAAAGCTTGCTAAAAGTTCTCAGCTAAAACATGTATATGCAATTTAGAATAATTTGTAGTTGGTACTAAACAAACAACCTTGAAAAAACCCAGGAACTAAACAGCCTAAAGCAGTGAAAATTGACAGGCAGCTAAAGTCAAGTAGTTCAAGCTAGAAGGAGATAACCAAAGTATACATTTTCCGCTCGACAAAAAAAAAGTAATAAATTAAAAACGTAATTTGCAGCTTAACTATCGGCACAATAATCGGATCTACGCGATTGTTATTAAGTATCAACCGGTTATAATTTAAATTTAATGTAATCTTGTCGCCGTTTTGGATTGTTGCTTGAATATTAATAAATTGTGAATGCGCTTCAGCAGAAGCAACAACAGCAGCAACATGAAGAACAACAAGCGATTCAGGGACAAAAGGCGTTCAAGACAACAACAACAATTAAATTTAATTAAAAGTTTTAACAAGCTTTGGTTGATTTCACTTTTGTCAGCTTCGCAGCGGAGGCATCTGTCCCCAGTTCTGATTTCGGGGCCAGATCGGGGATGGTGTCGGGGGAGAGCCGAGGTTGCTCTTTTTCGGTTGTGGCAACGTTTCATATTTGATATTAATTAAAAAGTTTACACTGTCGTCGGGCGCTTTAAACAAATTGTCAGCGAGTTGACGAAGCGGCAAGAAACAAGGCGAAAGTAAAAAAATAACAGAAAAAAAAACAGAATATGAAAAAAGTTGAAAAATCAAACACAGCTCCCTGTTGTCCATTCATATGTGTATCTGCCGCAGTAGTGTGTGTTGCTGTCTGTGCGTGGGTGTGTGTGTGTTTGTGGGGGGGGGAGTGTGAATGTTTTCATGTTGCGCTGGCGTCAAAAACCAACGCCCTCGGCGACGACAGCTGCTAATGTCACGCCTGTCCCTGACATCAAAAAATTCCTGTTTTTTATCCGGCCCTTCCCTCTGCGCCCCTGTCCATCAAAAATTTGATGGAAACAAAGAGGCAAGGAATCGTTTGATTGACCTTCAACTGCGGATAAAGCTTAACATTTTTTAAAATAGCCCAAAAATTGTAAAAATAGCTTGGCAAAATGAAAATAGAAATGAATTTAATTTGCATTTTTCTTTATTCTGCTTTCTGTTTTCGGATTTTTATTTCGCCCACTTCAGTTGGCAATAATTAAGTTCGTAATTGGCTTAATCTGACGGATGTTGTAATCGATTTAAGATTTTGTTTTGGTTTTGTTTTGATTTTGTTTTGGTTTTGTTTTGATTTTTGATTTACAAAAACAAAATTTATGTGGAAATTGATGAAAGGGCGATAAAAACTACGAGAAGCTTTTGGGAACGTATGCACAAAATATAAGAGGATATATTTTTACGTAGTAATTACATGCTAACATAGACCCATATAATTATATATGGTATACTATTATTTTATGCAAGAATTTATATTTTCTCAAGTATTATAACATACCACAAAACCCTCATGTTTATATTTTCATACAAACAATGTATTTATTTATCTACTTCTTTTCATAGTTTCTAGTAATTTTTCGCCATATTTTCTGGCTACCTTTGCTTAGCTTAATTCCTTACCTTAGCAAAGTCTAAGGTTACTTTGTCTTCCTATTTTCGTACTACTATCTATATCTTTAAAACAGAATATCAACAGCTCAGCAATCCTAACAAAGTTTTAAGTTCAATTGTCTTAAACTGGTTCTTCCAACACATTTTTCAATTCTAAATAGACTTATTTTGTTTTCCCTTCTTCCCACAACAGAGGCGTCTGGCAAGGTGCAACCTCTGGGGAAGGGGAGATGGTAACACAGATGTCAGAACCTTGGGGACTGATGCGTGGCTGTGACATACTCAAATCAAAGACGAGACGCCTTTCACTTTTTCTTTTGCCGCAGACGAGTTCTGACAGTCTACAGCTTAGGTGGAGCTCCTACAGAGAAGAGAGAGGGACAGGGTGTGTTTACTGCGAACAATATCTGCAGCTAAAAAACTGGGAAGGGGGAGGACAGGGGACGGACTTGACTGAAAATGTTAGCGATAATCCCCTGGGGGCGTGTCACTTCTACATTGCTGTGCAGCAGGTAAAAAGCGCGCGTAATTGAAGTCTGCAAGAGAATAGAGGGCAGGGGAAGAGCTAGAAGAGAGAGTGGGGCAGGGAGAGAGATAGAGGGGGATCTCTGCAGTCGACGGATATAGAGCACAGGCAGCATGGGACTGCATATTTATATCAAAGTTGCGCCTTTTGCAAATGCCACACAAAATGGATTGCTGCTGGAAGAGGGGGGAGCAGCGGCGGAAACTGGGGCGGAGTCCTTTGAGCTGAGGCTATATCCTGTGTTTAATAAACTCTCCAGTGCGCGGCCCTCTCGAGGAGTCACAGCGCGCACAAAACTTTGTCGATATTTATCGAATTTCATAGCCTCCGGTTAAATGTTTGTCGGTTTTGCATGTGCTGCGCTCTCTGCCTCACACACTCTCTCTCTCTGTCTCTCTCTGGGTCCCTCTCTTTATTTGCATTTGGCGTCTTGGCGAACCGCCGAGACTCGCTTGCCGGGACTGAGTTTATGGCATGTATTGAGGCATGTTTTAAGTGGTTTTACAGGACGCGCCTCATTGCGTCTTGCAATCAATTTGCTGCTGCTCGTTACGTATACGCAACGTTTGCCAAATTGTTACCGCACACACACACACACGTATAAAGAGAGAGGCATAAAGCGAGTGGCTGCACAGGTGGCTGATTCGTTTGGCTCGCAAAGAAGAAGAAGAAGAAGAACAGGGAAAAAGGAATTTATTCATATTTTAACTAACATTTATCAATAAAGTATAGCATATAGTACCGTTATGCCTGCAATGGGTTAGCACTGGGGGCGTTCTGCATATTTAGTGCTTATTATGGCGAAATGATTGTTTTGCCCTTCGTCCGCATTTACATGTAAAACATTTTCCCATTTACATAGAAAGAAAGCGCGCGAACAAAGCGTTCCCTCAGCTAGGCTGTTTTTATAGAGTGCCTGCGTATGAGTGTGTGTGTGAGTGACGGTCCTTAATTATGATTTGCATTGGTAACTTGATAAATTGTAGCAAATTTATTTGAGTAACGAGCTGCATTCTCAATATGATTTGTTTCTTTTCGTAGAAACGAAGCTGAGCTCAAGCGTATTGAATAACCTTTGAAAGGGTATTATATAATTATGTCGAGTCAGAATATGATAATATATGTGATAAATATGTATTAATCGTAATATGGAAATGTTATCTATTATTATGGAATATTGTAGACGTTTCCTTACACTACTTAAAAGAATTTAGGAAAATAAATAGAAGTTATTTAATTTGTACCTTCCTTTCATTTCTATATAACAACTTTATAGGTCAATCGTTATATATAGATATATATATAATTATATTATATATTATTTCACTATATAATATATCTTAAAATCTATCTATCTATAACTAAGTAGATTCCATTTCTGTTTCCACATTTTTGTTAAAGGAATTTCAAACATCTTTAAAAATACTTTTAATTTGCAAACTCTTTGGCCCATTAAATGTTATGCATCGATGCTTTTGGGCCTTGTTAAGAGCAGACTTTCGTCTAAGCTGATGGCAGCAATAGCAAAGAAGGGCAGGGAGAGTGAGAGAGGTGGAGGTAATGCGGGGAGAAGAGAGCAGCATAAGCAGCGGGCAAGATTGCAAAGGACTGACGCATTCGTATTATAATTTGCCGCTTACAAACACAGGCACACACACAAAGAGACACACACAGCAAGGCACACACACTCACAGAGACTTGCACACACACAAAGGTGTCAGCCGCCTTTTGTCTGCTTGTCTTCCGCCTGTCAATGACAACAGCCAAAGTGAGCCGAAAAACCAGCAAAGACTTTGTTAACCCAGCCCGACCCGCTCCCACGCGCTGTACCCTCCTCCCTCTCCCCCTTTCCCTCCTCCTTCCACCTTCTCTCTCTCACAGACGAGTCGAGAAAATTGTGTGAAAAATTCAAATCGCTTTGGCGTTGGCAGCTCTTTGGCACATTTGCTTGCCGGTTATGTCAGACATAATTTAAGCCCGGTAAGGTCTTTCGGACAACAATGCTCGGCAACCATGCGGTGGCTACGGGCGTAACGAGGAAGAGAGGGGTAAGCTCTGTGCCGCCCGTTGACCCTGACGACCAATCGATTTGCACAAGGACCCAAAAGACTTTTGCACCGCCAAGTGTCTCACTTGACTCGAATTTAACACCCGAAGGAGGAACTCGGGTTAATAGGGTTGATCCGGGTCGAACTTGTGCCGGATTATTGTGAAGCCCGCAAAACAAACATGGTTTTCAATGCCTCTTCGAAGTGAATCCCTGACAATGTCAATGATAATAAGCAATCGAAGGTGTTCAATTTTCAAGATGACAATGGGCTAATTAGTGTGAGTGAAGGAGAAAGAGGGAGAGACAGAAAGAGAACAACTGGTGCGAATATAAAAAGATGGCGAAAGGGGAGAACGAAATTGATTTAGTTAGAAAGAAATACAGTTCCGTTTGATTAATTTAATTAATCTGTTCAGAACGGATGACATGTTAATATAACACATATTACTAATTAGTAATACAAATTTAATTTAAAATGTACACAAAACAGAATAACAAAATAAATAGACTAATCTAATTATATATTTATGCAAACCAAAATCATATCGACAATGTTATTAAATTGTTGTAAATAACAGTGTGAGACACTTCCCTTTAACTAATTTCATCCACAGAGACCTGGTGGCAACGGCTATTGAGGTAGCCACGGCCGAAGGTGTCCGGGAAGTAGTGATAGCCTCTGCCTACTTCCCGGGCGACGTGGATGACGTTCCCCCAACAGAGGTTCAGCGGCTGGTGGAGTTCTGCCGCTTGCACAACAAGCCGCTCGTGATCGGCTGTGATGCAAATGCGCATCACACGATCTGGGGAAGCAGCGACGTAAATAAACGTGGTGAGTCCCTCTTAGAATATCTATTGTGTTGTCAATTAGATGTTGCTAACATAGGGTGTAAGCCAACTTTTATTAACGCTATTAGGGAAGAGGTTCTCGATCTTACCCTAGTCAGCAACTCTATTGCGAGTTCGCTGGTCAACTGGCGGGTCACAGACGAAGCCACGTTGTCGGACCATCAGCATATCAGGTTCGACCTCCCTGGCCAAGTCGAGATCCGCCAGAGCTCCTTCTGTCCCAAAAAGACAAATTGGACATTATTTAAAGCCTCTGTAGCTTTTAAAGCAGACTCGTTGGTCAGCAACCCTAGTTCTATCAGTGAGATAGAAATTGCTGCCAACCTGCTTCAAGATGTGCTAATCACATCCTTCGAAGACAGCTCTGTTCGGAAGACCTTAAAGGTCAACCGAAAAGTTCCTTGGTGGAATGACGAACTGGCTGCTCAAAGAAGGAAGGTTAGAAGCCTTTTCAACAAGGCCAGATCTAACCGCATCAGTTGGGACGTCTATAGGGACGCTCTCACTAATTACAACAAAACCATTAGGCGTGCTAAGCGCGATACGTGGCGCAGCTACTGTGGTAGCATTGAATCGCTGCCAGAGGCAGCGAGGCTCCACAAAGTATTGGCCAAAGGGTCGTCTAATGGGATAGGGCTACTCAAAAGAGCGGATGGCTCTTTCACTAAAGATCGCAGGGAAGCACTTGAACTTCTTCTTCAAGTCCACTTCCCAGGTTCGGTGGCGAACCCAGATCTATCCAGTCACGATGACGCCACCCTGTCACCAGACTCACGTGGGTCCAGTCTGTCAGGGACTATCTTCGACCCTGAAAAGGTCAAATGGGCTGTAAATTCCTTCGCTCCCTTTAAAGCCCCAGGGGGCGATCAGATATTTCCAGCCCTTCTACAGAACAGCCTGGATCACACTCTCGATCCGCTGGTCGGTCTCCTTAGAGCCAGTCTCACTTGGGGATACATACCTATCTCTTGGAGGAGAGTCAATGTGGTATTTATTCCTAAACAAGGGAATCGTCCCTCTGACCAGCCTAAGTCATATCGGCCGATCAGTCTCACCTCCTTTCTGCTTAAAACAGCGGAAAGGCTCGTAGACCTGCACATTCGGTGCTCTCTGCAGAAAACTCATCCTCTGCATCCCACGCAGTTTGCGTACATAGCCGGAAGATCGACTGAGGTCGCTCTCCACAAGCTAGTTGGTAAAATCGAGGGAGCCTTCATATCCAAGAATATTGCTCTGTGCTCTTTTCTTGATATAGAGGGTGCCTTCGACAATACCGGCTACGGGTCTATTTCTGCTGCGCTGGAACGCAGAAATATCGCCCGTCCTATAATCCGATGGATTGATGCTATGCTCAAACATCGGACTATTTCATCTACCTTGGACTCCACGACCGCTTTCATTAGTGCGGTTAAAGGATGTCCCCAGGGAGGGGTCCTATCCCCCCTACTCTGGTCCTTAGTAGTTGATGAGCTACTGAGTATTCTCGCCGAACAGGGCGTGCAAGCAATCGGCTATGCTGACGACCTGGCTCTCATAGTGAACGGGAACTTTGCCAACACCGTGACAGAACTGATGCAATCTGCTCTGAACACGGTTAGTAGATGGTGCGAAGATGTAGGTCTTAGCATCAATCCACAAAAGGCGATTATCGTACCCTTCACTAAGCGCTATTCTGTTGACATAGGTCAATTGCATATTGGCGGCTCTCCCGTGGGACTCTCCAACGAAGTCAAATATCTAGGGGTAACTCTTGATAAAAGACTGAACTGGAATTCCCATCTAAACAACACCCTATCAAAGGCAACTCATGCCATGTGGGCATGTAGAAGATTCTTTGGTAGGACCTGGGGTCTCAAATCATGCACCATTCGGTGGTTATTTGAGATGATGGTAAGACCCATCGTCACCTACGCCGCTATTGTGTGGTGGCCCAAGGTCACGCAGGTCACCGCCATTAAGAAATGCACTAAACTGCATAGGCTGCTTTGCCTCTCTCTAACGGGTGCACTTCGCACCTGTCCCACAGCAGCTATGGAGTCAATTCTAAATTTGACACCGCTGCACATTCAAATTCAAGAAGCCGCTGCTATGAGCCTTCTTCGCATCAAGCTCCAATCTGGGCTTCTAGCTACCGAATCGGGGCATGCTAGACTTATCAAAGACATTCCTGGCTTAGAGATCTGCTCTAGATCAGATTCTATGACCAAGGAACTCTTCTTTGGCGCCAAATTCAAAACTCTCATCCCAGACCGAAGGGACTGGGATGCCGGCAACCCCATCAGTGACCCTCATGGCATACACTGGTATACCGATGGGTCAAGGACTGATCAGGGGGTTGGAGCTGGGGTACATGGTCCCAACTCCAAAACCTCGATTGCTATGGGCAAATGGCCCACAGTCTTTCAATCCGAGGTTCATGCCATCGAGTTCTGCTGCCGTCTCATCCTTGAGAAGGGGATTAAAGGAGCAAACATTTATATCTTCTCGGATAGCCAAGCGGCCATACTAGCCCTCTCCTCAAAAAGAGTAGGTTCGCGTATGGTGGCTGACTGTTGGAACTGCCTCCAGAGGCTCTCCAACAGGAACAAAGTTACCCTCCTATGGGTACCTGGACACTCTGGTTTCCAGGGCAATGAGCTAGCGGATGAACTAGCGAGGGCGGGGTCATCAGCCCCTTTGCATGGCCCCGAACCCTTCTGCGGCGTGGGGTGGTCAACCATCTCATCCATTGTGAAAGCATGGGCGGTTAGGTTGACCGAACGCTATTGGTTCTTCCAACCAGGGATGAGGCAGGCTAAAGAGCTTACAAATCCCTCGGTTAAACGAAGAACAAACCTACTCTCCAGGAGAGATCTCTATCTCCTTATAGGTTACCTTAGTGGTCACCACGTGGTGAACTATCACCTCGCAAAAATGCGTCTGTCCTCAGATACAGAATGCAGGCTCTGTAGAGAGGACGACGAAACCACCAAACACATTCTATGTGATTGTCCAGCCTTGGTTTGGGTTAGGAGGAAGCATCTGCACGTGGAAATCGCAGTTCCCGAGCACATTGTCCATTCCTCGACGAAAGACCTGTTATGCTTCATTAGGGAAGCAGAACAGCTTTTGTCAAGATAGGGAGAGCATTACAGGCACAAAAGACCTCTCTGGTCGCAGTGCCTAGCACTTCTCTGCTGGGAGACTCCCTCTTCAAAATAATAATAATAAAATAATAAATAATAATGTTATTAAAAGGTTTATAAAGAATTTTTAAATCTTTATTTGTTTTGGAACCAACTCATTGATTTCCGCTCAACCGAAAAGCTAAAGTGTCCTGGCATTTCGAGCTGGGGTGACAACTCTGTTTCGTTTTGTGCTCGCTTTCTTAGAGAAATTAAAAGAAACTTTGCTACCTTTTTTTGTTTTTGTTTGCTAGTGAAAAGCGCACTGCAATTGCAGGCAATTTCGCAGCACTTTTTCTGTCAATTCACAAACATAAAGAGCATAACATTTGCTATGTATGTGTGTTTGTGTGTGTGTATGGGTGTGTGTAGTCGCTGCACTTATGCTTTCACTTGATGCGTATAATGAAGAGCACTTTACGCTTATGAAAGCTCTGGCTAAAAAACGGGCTCAAAATAAACAACTAGACAAACAAATAAAAGCAGTTAAAAGGCGACACAAGTTGTTGTGATCGACGGAGATACCCTGTATGATGTGAAAAAACGAATGGAAGTGTTTTGATACTCACTGGAATGAGATACTATACTCTATTGAAATTATAGCTTTAAACAACCCATCTGCAATTAAGGCATGTGCAGTGTAAGGTATTGATACATCTTCTTAGGCTGGTATATCTTACGCTAGTGCTATTGTTATTTACAGGGTATTAAAAGGAATGGTAAGCCAGCAAAAGGCAAGTCAGCTTCGCTGCCGGCCGTTGGGCATGCCACATTTAGCATGCTTAAGATTAAACAGACACACACACACAGAGACACACTAAGAGATCCACAGGGGGACGCTGAGAGGGACATGCAGACAGACAAACAGACTGCCAGACAGACGGTCACATTGACAGACATGTCGCGTCATGCGTTGACTGCAAGCGCTGAAGGACCCGCCCAGTCGGGCTGCTTCGCTATTTGCACTTTCCAAATGAAAGACAAACAGACGACGACGACGACGACGTGCGCCCACTCCCATTGACTGCCACGCCCTCTTCACTAAAATTTAGTTTTAATTTTCACTTTTACTTTCTGCAGCAGGGAGTAGGGCGTAGGGGTAGAGGCCCCTGCAGGCGCTAGACTTCTGCTCATTTAATGCAAACGTGCCTCGCCCGCAACGACACTCGGCATGGCGCTGATGCTGCTGCTGCTGTTTTTTTATTTTGATGGGTTTATGTATTTACACCAACACATAAATCATACATGAGTGTGTGCGTGTGTTGGTGAGAGCATAAGTGGCTTTAGCCAAGCGTGACGAAGCCTCCGCCCGCTTGGCCCAAGTGAAACAGTAAACAGCTGCGAGATAAATTGCTCATCTGCTCGACCTCGACACAGTCCACAAGGGGGGTGGAAGAGAAGGAGAAGGAGAAGGGAGCCTCAGCTTGGTTTCTTGCCCAGATGCCGCCGCGCTGAAGTGTTAAGTACATAAAACCCCCAACATACACACACACACTCATACACACTGCGCTTATCTATAATGATGACCTTACTTATGACTCACTGTGCCCCCCTCCTGTGCACGTAATGGCAAGACAAAAAATTGCCCAGCTTTGATGGGGGAAGCATAAAAAACTGTATTGCAATGACAGCGTGAAATGCATATGAAGCTTTGAATCTTAATTGATTTCCTTAGATCTCCGTGAAATTTTGCAAATGTCAATCGAGCTGAAAACATATTTAATTTACCTTTGCCTAATTGTTTGGTAATTAAAACTACTCATGCTGATGGTAAACGGTAATTAAGGTAAATATTTGCTTTGCTCGATTGACAGACTTCAACTAAGTAATAAATTTCAAAAACCACAAGAAACTAAAGAACAAGAAACAGGAGAGGAGGCGGAAAATGAAGTTGCCGCTGAAGTGCGAAGAGTTATGACAATTAATTGAAATGAGTCAACTTAACGAGCTGTTGCAGCACTTATCAAATGCACATTGAAAATAAAACAAAAACAAAAACAATAAAATAGATTGACGTAAGGAATTTTGGCAGAATTTATGTGGCAAAATGAGAAATAAAAGGAACTATCTGTGAGGAAGTTTGAATACTCTAACTAAAAAGAAAGAGTCTTAATTGAATTATTTGTTGTGTCTGTGATTAATTTATAAAAAAGACTTAAGCAAATTTGTAATAAGATATATTGCAAATAAAATACTGTAAAAACATGTTTAATATTTAGTATTTTTTGTATTAAGTCGCTGCGAAGGGAAAGAAGATGTTCTAAAGAACATTCCAGCTAAACTTTACTGTATTTTTTGTATTTACCACTCAACTTAAAATACCCCATTAAAATACTCTTTTCGTAAATGTCTTTTGCAGATAAATAAAATATATTTTGATTAATTTGTCTTGTGTTGCCGTCAATTTGCCATAATCTATTTGCAATCCCTGAACAGATTGCCGGCACAAACGTGTTGCCAGGCCAAGTAACTTTTATTAGCATTTCATCTGCCATATTGCCCCCCTCTCACATTCCCCCTTCCCTTTCACTAGCACTCCTGCTGCAAAGTCTGCTCTGCTCATAATTTGAAACAATTTCAGAACTGCAGCTGCAAATTCCCATGCTCTCTGCTAGCTCTTGGCTGTTTGGCTGCTAACTGGGCTAACTGCTTGGCTGGTTGGTTGGTTGCTTGGTTAGTTGGCTACTTGGCTGCATTGCTGGGTGGGTGCTCCATCATCAACTGACATTGCCACACCAGGGAACACTTTGCTGCTCAAGTGCCAAACAATTTCAAAAATCAACACGCAGCCAGCACCAAGGGCGACATTCACTAGCTCGGGAGAGATAGACCAGAAAGGGAGGGAGGGAGAATGGAAGAGAGAGAGAGGAAGAAAAGGAAAGATGAAAGGAGAAATTAAAGTAGAGACACCCCATCGAAGGAGTACGCAATCCAGTTAGGACTCATAACCGGTGGAGTCCTTGAGCTTTTGTTCGATTAATTAACTTGGCCAGCACGCTCAGGTCAGGAGCAGCTGCAATGAATACCAAATGAGCTCATCTTGGTTTGCCAAGGATGCGGATGTGGGTGCGCATGTTTTCACCTTCACCGGGACTGCACGCGATTTATTTGTAGTAATAAATTCGCAGAAAAGTGTCACAAATTTATGGAGCGCCGACAGAGCGAGGCGCCAACAGATGACAGATTGCAGCGGATGCGTATGGAGCTCAAGTGGCCCTTGGGTTAACCCCGAGCGCAACCGGCAGCCCGAGCAGAGCCCAGCCTGCCGAGGCTTCAGCGCCTTTGGGCATATGTCGCCGACACAACCTGTGCAGCCCGCGTTGCCTTTGGCTCCTTTGGAGGGCATCTCGTTTAGTCATTATTCGTACTAATGTACATTTTTCATTCTTCTTCCTTCTTCCTTTAGGTTTGCATACCCTGCAGTCAGTTAAAGTGTCTGAAATATGGGGTAGGTTCTGTTTGTGGAAGAAGAATATGAGTAGGAAAATATAAGTTTGATCTGTTCTTTAATATATTAAACAACTTTCCGTATGTCTGTCTCTTTGTATCTCCTTTTTTTATTTGTCTGTCTGTTACTTTGTCTTTCTGTCTGTCTGTCTCTCTGTATGACTGTGCCTCTCAATTGCAAGATGACAATGGGCTAATTAGTGTGAATGAAAAAGAAAAAATGAGAGACAGTGACTACTTCGAGAAACAGAAAATCTGGTTTGAATATAATAAGATAGTGAAAGAGGAGAACGAAATTGAGATAGTCAGACAGAAATATAGTTCCGTATGCTTAATATGATTAATCGTTTCATAACTGATGACATATCTTTCGTGGCAACGTAAATTTTAATGGTATTTACGGAGAAAAAAAAATGATTAAAGAAACATCTAAAATATTTGTGATAAACAGGTAAGGAAAGTTGTACTAAGATACTGAAATACACTTCGCCCGATTCTAATATACCCTTTGCCTAATTTTGCTAAAACCCTATATTTATATTTATTTAAAAAAAAAACTTAAGCATTCACTATTAATCATTGTTTTATAATCGCAACCTTTCGCTTTCCAGGAGCGTTAAGTGTGTGTCTTCAGCATTTGTTATAGCTGAGATCATTGCCTTCAACAAGACGGGTAGACAAATAGGCGGACCGATGGATATGACTGAATCAATTCCGTTATCGATGCTGACTAAGAATATATATGTATATGCATTGTGTGGTCAGCCACGCCTCGTTCTGTCTGTAACTTAAGTACATATGTACACAGTTGGTATACCCACTTTTGTCCAATTTCTATGGTCGAAAGGAATAAAAATATGATCAAGATAAATTTTTATCAACTTTACAGCTTAAGCAAATACGCGATTCTTAGAAGCAGATAAGATAAGAGTGTTCTCCATTAGATTTCACTATAAATAGGTTGTTTATTCTCATTGCAGCTCAAACTAACAATGAAATCAGTCGCGATTCTTCTGGCCCTTGTCGGCATCTTGGCTCTGCTGTGCGGCGGAACGCAGGCCGTCTGTTGTCGGGCTTCAAAAACGCTGACCTACACCATCGGTATAGGTGCCTGCGGAGATGTGGGAGGACATCGTAAGAATAATGCCTGCCAGGTTACCATCTGCGGTGACGGCAAGGCTCGCGTGGGCAAATACTGCGGACGAGGATCTTGCAACATCTTTGGTTGTAATTGCGATAACGGATGTATTACCGGCAACTGGGTAGCCGCCTTCCTGGAGCTGAACAGACATCGTAATATTGTGATTACGGAATCAAATGATAAGAAATATTGAAATTCGTGTGATAAACAACAATATGTAGATGATTCATCTAAATAAATCATAGTGAACATTCAAATTGTGTGTCTGACATAAGGAAAGAATAAAAGTGTGCCGTGAAAAGTTTGTGTCTTAAACTTTCTGTTTCATTAATTGATTACAATAAAGTTTTTAAATAAATAACCATAAATAATGTAAATATAAAACTTATTACTGTGTATCGGAATCCAATACAAATTCAATTCCATCTGTATAACTATAACTTTAACAACATCACCAAATTAATAAATGAATCTGTCCAAAATCGAATCGACAAGGTTAAAAAAGAATATTTAAATTAATAATGCTCATATTTGTTTTTGAATCAATTTAATTAATGGCATATCGAACTGAGATGACAATCCTGCTCTGTTTCGTGCTCACTTTCATAGGGAAATTAATAGAAATTTTGCGATGTTTATGTTTTTGTTTTCTGTGAAAATTTGACTGCAATTGCAGGCAATTTCGCAGCATTTTTGTCTGTCAATTTACAATCATAAAGAGCATACCATTACCTATGCATGTGTGTAGTTACCATCTTTCTCTCTCTCTCTATCCGTCTGCCCTTCTGTCCATATACAGGGTATACGAAAGTCAATCACAGTGGCAAGAGCAGTCGCTTGTTTTTACTCCTTCCCTCAGTTCTTTATTCTCATGCTCGCCACTGATAAGTAAGACCCGACCAGGTGGAGCTGCTGCTTCTTCGTTTCAATTTACATACAACGCTCGTGCTGCTTACGCTCCCCTTCTTCCTCCCTTCCTCCTACCTTTTTCCTCCCTATATATACCTCCGGCTATATAAATGATGTGTCAGTTGGCGTTGCCTGCTGCGTTTTTATTTCCGACTCGCTTTCACTCATTTTATGCTTCAGCGCCGCTGCTCACTTGACGCCGTCGTCGTCGTCGGCGTCCTCGCTGACGTCGCTTTGCCGGCTTTTGGTTTTGTGGTTTCGAGAAAGACCTCCAACTGCTGCTCTTCCCACCCTTCCAATCCCCTTGCCAGACAGGTGAGGCTGGGCGCCGTACGAGATTGGCGTGCGCGCGAGCGCAAAAACAGATTACAGTTCAAGAACATGTTTTGATAAGCAGCAATTTAAAACGTGATGCTATTTTTGGTTTACTCCGAAGACCGAATACGTTACGTATACGCAATACGTATACGTAATACGCCCCCTACTCAAGCACCAGCCATGCCACAACAAAGCCAAGGCGAAGTAGCGCACCCGAAAGCGTCTGCCGAGCTTAACAAAAGGTTGGCAGCTTAAAACGGGAAGAGGAGGCATGTTGGGAGAAAGGGCGTGGAATGGGGCGTGGTATCTTCTTGTAATTTCATTTGCTTGCATATTTAGTGGGCGAATCTCTGGCACAACTTGGGGGCCACTTGCCGCACCACCTGATGAGGTATTCAGCAGCTGAAGCTCCTTAATGCAATTCCGCCAATAAAGATGCGCAACATTTTAAGACCCAGCCAAATGGGAATTGCAACCGAAAACGGAACGCGAAACAAGCAGCTGAATGACAACGAACAAAGTGGCCAAATATGGTGAAGGTGACTGAAAATTGTTGTGCAGCTGGAGAACTCTTTGTTGGTTTGCCTTCTCGGGAGATCTTTCTGGGATAAGCAGAGGTGTGTTTTATATTATTACAATCATTACGAGTAAATATTTGTTGCTGGAATTAATCGAAATTGAAACTAACAAGTTTGGTTTGTAGTAGAAGTGGTTGAGGCTTATACAAATTCTATTAAAGTGTATACCGTTTATTTTTAAACATTCCATTTTTATTTTCAGTATTATTATCATAAGTAAAAACATTTATTTTTTGTTTTCTTAAGGTATAAAAGTCCTGAAATACATATATCTAATAATTGTCACTCAAAATTCTATTTTTATTTAGCGTCCAATTGAAAAGGAATTTCTAAAGACTTCTTTGCTGCAGTTCACTCCGTGCAATTCGCTGATGTAATTCATCGAGACAAGTGACATATCTTTTATGCTGGAAATTATCAATTGTGAGTGTCGATAATTGAATTCAATGGAAGCAGCGAGTGGGGTGGGAGAATTGAAATGGCGATACAATGCGACAATAAATAACAATCATAATAAATGAACAGCGCAGGACACAGAGCAAGAAAGAGGGGGAGAGAGTGCAAGAATGAAAGAGAACTCAAAAATCTACGCCTAATGCGCTCCCAATGAACTCACAAAGTCAATAGCACATAAGGCGAGGAGGGGATCGGGGAACTGTCAGGGTCACAAGAAGCAAACGATAAAAATGAAATGAATGCCAATTTTTGAAAAATTAATTTACTGTCTCAGTGTTTTCTTGTTCTTCTCTGCTTCATTTTCTATCGCATCGATATTCAATGAGAATTGCAACAGAGCCAAGCGAAGCGTCACGAACAGAAAACTGGCAAAGAAATGAAATGAACGAGAAATATATATGAAACATGTAGGGGAGTAGTGAAAGTGTTTGACTAGCAGATACTCTTTAATAAAAAGAGAATGTGCGAAAAACATAATATAAAGAATTTAATTGACGAGCAACAGATATGAGATTATTCGAAGTACATTAAATATTTCAATGAATATTGTATAATAATTGATGTGCTCAATATTCTTTTTTGCTGAAGAGATGTTACATACTTTATATGACAAAGAATTGTTCTCAAATTCAGAAATTATTAGAAAGTTTGTAGTATGTAGTAATGGTACATATGAAGTTTAAGGTATTCAGCTTTTTATTAGTTTAATGTTTATTTAGGTTATATACAGTGTGTGCTCCTTAGAGAAGAGAGTTAAAACCCTTTGTCTGAAAATAAAATATGAAAAACAAATATTTTTATAGGGGATATATAAAACATCAACAATATTTATTCAGAATCATACAGCTAACTTTTCTCTTGTTCCCTACAGGGTATACTGCGAAGCAGAGCAAACATTTTGATATACATTGGGGGCAACAAGATGCCGTCAGAACGCAACGCGCAACGAGGTTGCTCTGCACTAATGTGCTTTTGGTTTGCTTGTATTTGTATTAGTCTTCTTGCTGTTGTTGTTGTCGGTTGTTGTTGTTGGTTGTTGTTGTTGCTGCGACAATCGATTCTCAAGGCATCAATAAGAAGAACGGCAGCGTTGAGGGAGCTGAAAAGTCGCAACAATAACTTTTCATTTGAGGGATAAGCGCAAAGTGGCAGCGTCTTCTGCTCCCAGCGCTGCTTGCTGCGCTGCTCATTTTGCGCAACACGACGGCAAGGCAGGCAGACAAGAAGCATTTGTAATAACTGTCATAAGCGAAATTGGTGTTATCCTGTGCAAGGACATTTCGCTGGCGCCCCATGCCCCATGCCCCACACCCTACTTCCCTCCTCCTCCCTGCGGCGTGTGTGGCAAAATGAACGAAATTAAATGACATTTTCTCTGCGTGCTGCTGCTGTGTTTGTTGCTGTTGTTGTAGCTGGTATTGTTGTGTTTACTGCGAGTGTAGAGAGGAAGGGTGGGCGGTGGTAGGGGGGAGTGTCTGGTTAGGGGGCGTGTGCGCATTGAATTTAGCACCCAATATAAAAATCAACAATGTGTGCGTATGTTGTGTGTGTGTGTGTGTAGAGGGAGGGGAGAGGGCGCAGGGGGTGCGTCACAGCACGCGATAAGGATAAGCTTAAAGCGTGAGCATGTGGCAGAAATTCTTACGCCGAGATTTCATCTGTGAAACTGCGCAAATGAACCGACAGCAGGACGGACACATGTGAGGAGAAGGAGGAGGAGTTGGAGTTGGAGGAGTACTCGGCGAAATTGAGGGGAAAATGCTGAGAGAAAAATGAAAACGGAAAATGTCAAGTAACGCACACCCTGCCCCATTATGACTGTCATAGAAATGAAAAGTAATTTTGATTTATTAAACGTTAACAAACGCAGCAGACAGCAGATAGGGCAGACACAGAATTAGGCAGGGAGACGGAGGGAAAGAGAGAGAAAAAGGGAAGGTGGTTAGCACACTCCAACATATTCTCGTTAGTCCCCCACACACTCACACACACATAGACGCGCTCCGCCATCGCATAAATGTTGTGTTTGTGTTTGCTACATTTGCAAAAAGGTTTCTCGCCCCTTTCAATCCCCTCATTCTCTCCGCTCTCTTCCCTCTCCATTCCCCTTTCCTCGCAGGGTATATAAACCCAAGTGCTTAACCTTAGCTCTTTCCTGTGCTCATCCCAGCGACATCTATACAAATCCGAGCCTAGCATCACGTTCTCACTTTTTGCTGTCGCTTCATTTTGTTGTTGTTCTTCTCGTTGCCAGTTTCGTCTGTTTTTCCTGTTGTTATAAGAAACTCATTCGCATTGTCAACTTCGTTTTCATCAGGCAGGCGAACTGGCAGCAGACAGCAGACAGCAGACTCTGAAACATTCTGACAGTCGCTTTAAGATAAAAATTTTTATAACTACACGTCGTCATCTTTCCGTTCCGTTACGTTCCATTCCGAACTCAGCCTCCTTAGCCTCTCTACAAAAATGTTGCACGCCTGTTTGTTGGGCCATTTATTTCCCAAGGCGGGGCTGGGAAATGTTTTGTGCCTTGCCTTGTCGTGGCTTGTCATAAAAGAAAGAGAGGTAGAGAGCGGGGTCAAATGAAAAAGGAAAAAACGTAAAAAAAAGGGAAACGATACGTAGAAAGTTAAGCATCTTGGCGGCCTCATGACATATTGCTTAAATGGGGCCCATGTGGAATATTGGATAGGCATAACTGCCGAGGAGGGCGGGCCCTGGGACGAGGTACTTGTCGCAGTCTGCATTAAAACATAATTGGTAAGTGATTTAGATGGATATACGAGAGGGGAGTAGAAAGGGCAAGGGCGCGGGGAAATATGTGGCTGTTAAATCGCCAGCCAGGATCAATCGATAGTTTGTTTATCGTGAGTGATAAATGGAGTCTTTGCAGTGGAAATATGTTAAGAGGGGCTTGGGGAAATTTTATAAAGTCGATTGTGTTTTTCTAAGACATGTGGTTTTTATGAGTGGATTGTAAAGTTAAATATAAAAGCTGTTTCAGCGAAGATTTAGGAAGAAATATAAAAAAATTCAGCTGGCCTAGTTTATTAAGAGAAAGCCTGTAATACTTGTAGTTAATTGTCATTAGTTGTTTAAGCTAAGTAAACTTTAAAGAGGTTGCTTAGATTTTGTGGGACTTCTTAAGGGGACTTACTAACTAAGTTAACTTCGATAGACCCTGCAGGCTTTATATGACTTCTCCAATATCTATATAAGTTTATTGCATTCTACAAATTGATAAACACTAAAGACGTTAAAGAGTGAACAATTAGAAAAGTTCTCTCAAGGACTGCACTCTACTCCAAACTCCACACTTCAAATTGTAACAGAGTGTTGTCCTAACAATCCATGCTGCAAATGTCTGTGCTGCCCTAAGCTCTCGTTTGACACAACAGCTACGACAAACAACAGAGACAACAACAATGCAAATTGGAGCAGAACATGCAGAATCGAATGGAATTCAGTTTGTGACTGGGTCGAGCTCGATGCTCGTTGTACGATTAACACATGCGATTAAATGGCCAAATCGTTTAATTATAAGTTCTCTTAATGCCACAGCACAAAGCCAAGGGCTTTTCGGTCAACGATTCTCGTCGAGCGATGGAGCGAGAGCAAGCGAGACAGAACATGTAGCAGATGCGCCTCTGATTGCCTTTGTGCCCCAGAAATGGGGAGAATGTCGTGGCGCCGTGACGTGGCATTTTGACAGTGCGAAAGGCAGAAAGCCGATAGCAACAATATGTCAATGCAATTGCCAATGATATGGCGAAGTGTAGAGACAGAGCACGAAAATGCTGGGAGAAAGAGAGATAGACAGATTGATGGAGAGAGGGAGACAATCGTCAAAATTCATCGGACAAGGCGACTTTTTCGGTAAATTGCACAGCGCACTTGCAGCGCGAGTTGCGCGACTTGCTGCGCTGCGCTTTGTTGACTGCCTTTTTAATTACAACAAAGTGACCGACCGATGGAGGGACAGAGGGACGGACGGTGGGTGCCTAAGCCTGGGACCAATTAGGCGCAGCGCCGACTGACACAACTGTCGACAACAGCAACAAGAGCAACAGCAGCGCGGGACATCGCATGTTCGATAGTGCAATAGAAAAATCTTGTGATAATGCTCTAATCGAAATAAAGCCTGAGTAATAGATACCTTGTAAAGCTAAAAAGCCCAGTATTTAATTAAATGAGGTAAATATGATTAATTAAATTCATAAATCACTAAATATAATAACATTTTTATTTATCAATTTATAACTTTTTCTGCTGTATACTCTTTACAAGTTACAAAAGAGTAATTTAGAAATTGAAGAAAATCACAAGGATTTGTTTTGTGATGAGAATTTCTTATAGCTACACAGTTTTTGTTATACTATCTTTTTACGTATAAATGATGTTCCTATTTCAAAAGTTCTAATAAAACTAAGTTTACCTCACCTTTTACCTTGTGCCTGACTTATTGCTTCATTAGCTTCTTTTTTTGAATTGCTTACAGGGTATACCGAAACAGGGTACGGAAATGTCGCGCTTGTTTAAATTGCCATCATCACGTTGAACGCATGTCATGTACAGTTACGAGTTGCCAGTTCTGAGTTGCGAGTTGCCAACTACGCCAACTGGCGAGTGCGGGCTATGCTCGGTGTTTGTGCTGCGTGTCGGCCACGCGACACTTTGAGTGACAGACGCGGCTCAAAATGGAAAATCAATGCGTTGTCCCGTTAGTCGCCGTGTCACACCCTTCTCCCGTTTCTCGCGCCGTGACTTGACTCATTTCACGCGTACTGAATGCACTGACAGGCTGTTGCTGATGCTGCTCCCATTTCTGCAGGCTATTTAGGTGCGTTGGTCACGTTGCTGGGGGGTTAAGATTAGATCTGATGTAGATTTAGATTTAAGTGCTTAAAGCGGCGCTCTGTAATGACAGTTCTAACAGTTCTGTTATTGCAGCATTTAATTTATATAATCATACAAATGCGGGGCTGGCCTGTTAAGTTAATAACAGATAGCAATCTAATGTTAAGAAATAACTAATGTGTTAATGAATTAAAATTAATTTATTAATCGAAATGAACTGACAAAAGCTTTAATTCAATTTAATTTTGTCTGTAAATGTATTTTGCTTTACTATAAATGCAAGATAACTTATTGCCAGATAGATCGAATGGTATAACAGTCCATACTTTAAAATTCTGTAGTAAACTGTTATCGACAGTCTGTTAACTCATTAACAGGCACGTTTCACACTATAGCAACTTATACTTGGTATTAAAATTTGAATACAAAGTCAATTAAGCGACTAACTTATTTGACAATAATTTTAATTAAATTTATCTCAAGTGAGTTTTGTTTTCATTGAGCCTGATGGACTGTTGCACACGCCGGATATGTTGCAGCTTTCAGCGCGCCTCACTCTGCGGGTCATCAGGCGATCGATTTTGTTATTTTGCGCTCTGTCAATCTATTTGTAGAGTCGCGTGCCTAACTGACCGTTGAGTTTTAAGTGGATTTCATTTTAGTTATTTCAGCAAACAGCAGAGCGCGACATTGTCGAGTGAATTTCATGTTTATTTGAAACTCATGTTGACACAATGACGGCGTGACAGCCCGCCAGGCAGGCAGGCTGCGATATTTAATTTAAATCAGTGTCATTGCCCATTAGGCAGTTTGTGTTTGTGTGCGTGTGTGGGCGTGGCACTTGTCAAGCAGTTGTTTAAACTGTCGAACTTCTTGATGTGTGTGCAGAAACATGCATACAGGAATGAACAAGGCTCACGAGAGAGGGCGAGATGGAAAGAGAGGGGAAGCGGGCTACAGATGCTCTTCAAAACGTAATTGAATCAAATTCTATCCCACTAGCTATTGAGTTTAAATAAGATTCCATTTTTGGAATGAAAACACAACTATTTTAATTAATATTTGCATATGTTAAAAATAATTTATACTCATTGAACCATATAAATAATCTTTGTATTTTTAAATCTTTAAAATGTCTCTCTCTTATTAAATTGACTTGTCTCTGAAGAAGTGTTTGGCAGCACTTAATGCTGGGAATTGCACTGGGAACTGTAAATTAAACCGAACACTTGCAGCACTTTGAAATGGTTTTCGGTTTCGCGCTTCAGGGGATTTGCGCTGGATGAAGCAGCTGCAGAATTGAGAGGAGGGGAAATAATCCTTATAACATGACGAGTTGATAGTACCTGAGCGGAAGGGGGAGGGTAGGGGCTTTTGCTTTTGTTTCATTTGCCAAAAACTACATATTCGTACGAGCACCTTTTGCATGTTTTCGTTTAATTTGAAACATTTTCTTAGCTTAAATTACAAAATTCATATGGAGACAAATATACCGTATTTCCATACATATATGGAATGTATGTATGCGCATATCAGATATGTATGTGGGGTCTTCTTTACGGGATGCCTGGCTGGCGTCATGTGCTTGGCTTATCTTTTATCGGACCAAATGTCGCAGCTGCTTTTGGTCCTTTCGCTTCCTGCCTGCGGCTTCAATTGAGTGCGAAGCCGTTTTGGGCCACGTGAAGCGGTTGCCAAAAAAAAGGTAACAAAAACAATGGCAGACAGTTTATTCTGAGCCCATATAGAACACGACCTGGCACCCGTAACCAGACCCCAGCACTCAGGACTCAGGATCAGCAGTCGCTGGAGCAGGCAATTTACAGTTACGCGGCCACGTGACTTACTAAATCAACTTGCGGCTGTCGCTCCCTGTACCCTAACAAAGGGTCCTACAACTTGTAGGTGCTCTACAGATTACGAAGAATGTATAAATAGTATTTTGAAGAGCTAAGTCAATAGAATCAATTGATTATATATGTTCATATGCCATATATTGCTGGTATAGGTGATTCGATCTGTAGATGTTTTCTGTGTACTTTAAGATAACTCTATTAGTATGAAATCAATAAAATTAGTTTTTTCTTGCAGATAACTGCAGTCAATACTGCGTCAATTCTATAGATAAAGGAAACTATAGATAAAGTAAAGTAAATATAGTGTACTCCGTAGTATTGATAAAGTATCAAGTAACTGAAGTATCAAGAACAATGTTCCAAGACTTCAAGACTGTTCAAGAGTATATAGAACATCGGATATTCCGCGAAAAAGCCTCTCATTCACGCTAAACTTGAAGTTCGTTTGCGGCAACAAAAACACAAATCCAATTCTCAGTCGACGTCGACGTTGACGTCGCACTGGCGGCAGCAGCGTTGGAAATGTCAGTTTGACAAATCGCGTGCAAAAATCTGTGAAATCTTCTTCTGCTTCTTCCATTTCGCTTTTTTTTTTGGCGCTCAGTTTTGAATGTTTCTGTTTCTGAGAGCCGCAAGCCGCAGTTAACGAGGGAGGGGGATGAGGGTGCGAAAGGCAGTAGAAGTAGGGGAAGCGGGGGCATAAGCGAAGTAGTTGCTGTGCCGCATGTGTTGTGTGTTGGCGCCTCCGCCGCCGCAGCCGCAAAAAGCCACAGAATGAGGACGCCAACAGCGACGTCAACGACGACGACGCCAACGCCAAAGCCGGCGGCAAAGTCGTCTTTGGGTAATTTGTTGTGTTTGTCTTGTGCTCGGCTGCGCCCAACGGGCATGGTAACTTTTTTGATTAATCAAAGGACATTTTTTTGTTTCGTTGTTGTTTTTGGTTGATGTGTTAAAGAAGCCCGAATTAATGCAAAAATGATGAGTGGAAATTTGTCAAGCTTATTTACTTCCGTCACTTAATGGGCCCGCGGCACATTGACAGCGGACAGCGGAACCCCGTACCAACAACAGCAACAACAACAACAACAACAGCATTCATCTCTGTTTGCTTTTAGCTTCTCGACCAGCCCCGTTGCCACAGCGATTTTATGCGTAATTTTCGGGCTACCCTCCCTCTGTTGTCCTTCATTGTCCACCATTTTTACCTGCGGCCATTGGACCCTTTGTATATATATTTTCCCGGCCGGATTTGTCATAATGCGTTGAATATTCTTTTTCCTTTCTCACTTTCCACCTCCATCCACCCAACTCCGGCAAAGTGTTTGGTTTGGTTTTCATTTTGGACGCACTTAAATCGAATTTTTTCCTTTGGCAAGCTAAATCGAATTAGAAGGCGACGCACAGGAAATGTCTGGCATAGGCAGTTGTTTGGATTTCTCCGGCTTAAAGAAGGCCCTGTTTATGTCGCTTTATATATACAGTAAAATTCTCTGCTTGCCCCTCAACTGATAAGCGCTGATAAGAACTGAGCGTGAGTTGCATATTTTAAGTAAGCTTCTACTGTTATCAATTTTAGGCTCTTTCAATTTAACTGAGCTGCTTTATATATATGTATATATAAAACTAAACTGTACATATAAATTATAGAAATTTCCTTAAAATTTCCCTACTCATCAGATGATAGAGAAACCAACGAATTATAGTATTTTTTTTATTTATTTTGTAATTAGTTTATCTTTATTTTTACTCATACATCGTTTAATACCAATACATTAACATTTTTCACATACAATAGTTAAGTTTACTGTTAGTTGCCTTTGATTGTTTTTCATTTGCTCTGTGTGTGTATATATCTGTGTCTGTTTGAGTGCAAATACGAGTATGTGCAGTTTATATTCCCTCTTTTATTTTCCTCTAATATTTATTTGATTTTCATTAAATTTACATACGAATTTCCCACCACATGCACTCTCATCTTTATCGAATCTAAATTTATAATTATACTGTACTTTAGTTTATTTTATTTTTTATTTTTAGTTCACTTGATTTAAATATTATTTTTTATGCTCGCACACATACATAGTACATACATACATTGCAGGGGAAATGGCCATATGCGATCTCTAGTTATACATCTATTTATATATACAAATTCAACTGTTACCTTGTTAACTTTGTCGTCGTGTCTTCTTGTTTTTGGTTTGGCACAGAATTTGGAATTGCCGCCTGTCTTGCGTACTTAGGAATTAGGCTAAAATGAGAGTGGCCAGCAGAGACAGCTACTAACTCAGGGTGCAGTGCCAGCGCAGCAGTGACGTCACGCACAACAGCCAGGCGGCAAAGGTGGCTGTAAAGGAATTGTAAATTAACACAGATGTAAAAGAGAAAGAGAGATTGATAGTCAGAGAGGAAGACCAGATGTAATGAAAAAAAAAAAAATAGCAGTGAGTAATCTGCAGGTTTCCGCTATAACTAAACTATTTAGATGGTATCATAATGCATAATGCGTTATTGAAGAATAGATCTTTCTCTTTCTCTAATTAATCTGTATTTTTTCGTTCAAACTCAACTATTTTTTCTGGTAATTTGATTTAACTTAATAAACTGTTGGATAGTAGAATTATCTTTAGAAGAATTATTTTTAAAAAAGTTATCTTAAATTTTTGTTTTCAAATCTGCATTTATTTTATATAACGCATTTTTTTCCCAGCGATCTAGATGAAATTTAGTATATCGATGCATAATATACATATGTCATTAAGCAAGCCGAATTTCAATTCATAATATAAACAGGAAGTAATGTTAACGTTTCTTAAACAAAAGCACTTCAAATTATTAATTCAATGATTTTATAACATTCTCTATTCATATAGAATATGCACTTTTTCTCATCCATTTCAAAGGCAGGGTATAGGGAACAGAAATAATGAGTTCGCCCTTGGGACTCCTGACTCACCTGCACGGGCGCTGGCACAAGTGCCATTCTCTGTCAGACGCTGATTGTAACCGTTGTCCTTGAGCGCCAGAATCATGGTACGCGTTCGACTCTCGCGCCGCAGACTGGCAAGGCCCATAATGTCGGCACTGCAGCGCAGCTCGAGCACCTCGCTCTTGCTAATGAAGCGTTGGTCATCGATGTGGACGCGCAGCTGCAGGTTGCTCGCATAGAGAGGGAAGCCTTCAATGTTGCGTGTGATCTCATTGATTTGCGGTTGCAGGCTGCTTTGCGGTGCCTGGCCAAAAGAAAATCGAAATGGAAAGCGAAACGTATTATGAGTGTGAACGAGAGAAAAGGGGAAAGAGGTAGCCGAACTGAAAGGTGCGAATGTGCGGCAGAGCGGGCTGAAATCAGTTGCAAATGCCCTCGCCGGTCGCCGCTCGCCGCATGCCACATGTAATTTGCGATTTGCATTCATGCTGCCGTGTCTGTGTATGTGTGCAAGCGTGTTGGCTGCGGCTTGCGGGCCACAAATGGTGCTGACAGCATTGCAACGTAGCCGCAAATATGAAATCAGGTTAGCCGACATCCGCACGACCGCTAATGGGGGCCCAACGGGACAACGGGCCAACGGTGCGTATGGATAATGGACGAATCTACTTACGGTCTTGTTGTTGATGTACCACGTGAGCCGCGCCGCAGGATTCGACCATTCGGAGCTGCAGTTGGCCAGCAGCGTGTCCCGATATTTATAGGCGTGTCGTATTCCAGCGATATACGGATCGAATTTGGGCAGCACTGAAAAGCATTCGAGTGTAAGCGAATAAATCACGGACGCCGTACCAAATGCAATTGTGAATAATGATTGGAACGGATGCAGGTGAAGCTAGGGTATTGAATGGGCTTACGGGTATGGCATGTTTTGGGAATTTATTTAGATTCGTATCATGCGACTTGCGAAGATTGATATTGTTGAGGTTCTCTAATGTTTTTAGTCGAAGATGAAATGCACTTTTAGTTTTTACATATTAAAATATGAAAAATAATTATAAAATTATGCTAAAGGACATCTTTATAAATATTCTGAAATATTTTAATTCAATTTTAATTTTATATAATTGTGTAATATTATAAAATACAATTCTGATATAATTATGGAAAAAATCTGAAATTCCAGATCGATTCTTGACTAAGTTCATTATTGCAAATACACAATTCTGTGTTTAAATTAAAAAACCTTTTTGGAAATAAGAAAAAAATATTACTATAAATTACTATAAAATTAGGCAATACTTTAGGTGCTATCTAGTATTATTTTAAATATTATAACATTATTTACATTAAAACAGTTGCACTATTTCGACAACCAATTCCCCTTTGTGCACTCTCTCTCTCGCAGCTCTTGTCATTTGGTCTATTTTCAGCAACTGCAAAACTTTTCGTTTCGGTTCAGAAATTGTTTGTCCAACAAGCAAACCAAAAACGACTTCGGTCGATCGACCAAGCCACCGAGCTGAGGAGACCGACGAACCACTTAGGTAATTATCAACCCACCAAACAGTCTAAATATTTATTCAAAGTGTTAATTAATCTTTACAAATAATTGCTCAGCGTAAACTTTTTTGATGAAAGCAAGAATAATTTGGTTTATGGCGTCGTCTAACACACACACCAGCTCACCCCCACCCACACAGATACAGGCAATACAAGGTATCCGTCACCAGCAGTAGTAGCAGCAACAACAACAAGAAGTCAAGGCCCTAGTCAAATGAATGCCGACTGCGTCAATTGTTGTTGTTGGCGAAATTTGTGAAATATGCTCTGGAGAGGGGAGGGGGCGTGGCAACTGGCTGTGGGCGCCAGAGGCCATCAAAAGTCGGGCAGTCAGCAGTGCTATAAACTTTTTAATTGACTTAATACAAACCACTTTGGTGGAAAGTTTCTGACCTGTTTCAAGTCAAAAACTTACAAGGACGATGAAGGGGCAGGGGGTTGATGCGGCTGAAGTTGATGATTGCGGGCATGTTGTGCCGCTTGGCGGCAAAACACAACAGAGCAGAGCAGAGCGGTCAACGCAGCAGCAGCAGCAGCAGCACAGTGCTCTCTAGGTGTGCCTGTACAGGTGTACCCAGTCACCTCTACAGGCAACTGGCAACTGCGCCTGTGGGGGCCTGACTGGGCGGAACTGTGACTGGAATTGGCAACACAACACGCAGTGAGTGTACGAAAATTGTACGAAAACAAAGCAATCAACTCGGATAAATAAACCAAAAATACCAAAGTACCGGTAAAACATAAAACAACAACAACAACAAGAAGAACAAAAACAAGAACAACAACGGCAAGCAGAGCAACTCAAAACAAACAAAAACAAAAACAGAAACCAAAAATGGAAAGTAAAGTGAGGAAAGGCAACAAACGACTCAATAGGCAGTTGGGGAAATTGCGCTCAGCAGAGAGAACAACAACAACAATGGGAAGAAGCAGCTGGAGTAGAACAAACAGGTGTAGCTGTCTCTCTTTACCTCTCTCTCTCTCTCTCTCTCCTCACTCTCTTTCCTTTGGGAGCCCAGTGTGGTGTCCGGTTGGCGCACCGCAAATGATGACCCCATATTAAAAAGTCAAAAGTGAAAACGGGAAACTGTCACGCAGAGGAGGAGAAGGGGGAGAAGAGAGAGGGACTGATGTTTTCTCCACCCCTCTTCACCGCTTTAAATCTCCGAAGTAATTAGGTGTGGCACCGGCTTTGTAGACACAGATCACATCCTGAACAAACTTTGGCAAAGTTAATCAGTGGTGCGACACATGGCACACGCAACTAAGCGGAAAAATATTTGCACTGCTAAAGTTTCGGATGATTTTCAGGGTTTTTTCGCCCCTACTCTCCCTCTCCTCCTCTGCCACTTTACGCCCCTCTTTGTTTTTGGTCACATCATCAAAGGGCACAAGGTGATTGCCGTTTCGGTAAATCGAGACACAAGACCCAGATCCACTTGGTTGTTGTGTCAAAAGTTTTTACCAGGTCGTAGCGAGGGGGGCGGGGGCTGGGGAGGCGAGTGTAGCGCTGGCGATGGCACTTTGGTGACAAAATTCCCAAGTTGATTGTTGGTCTGTCAACAGCTTCGCAGGCATTGAAACAAAAAACTGGGCAACAAGCCACGGCACAGCACTACACAGCTCTACACAACACTACACTGCATTGCACGGCACTAGACAGCACACAACACTGGCCGACAAGGTGGGGCATTAACTTGAAACTACGTGCTGCAGCGGACATGCCACACACTCACACAAGTGCACATTGTTTTATGCTGCAACAGCTCAAGGGAAGAATGAACAAAAGAAAGGGAGAGGGAGAGAGAGAGAGAGAGAGACGGAGCAAGTGCTTAAACTTTGTCGCCAGCTCGTTGATGAAGTTTGATGCTTGGTTGGCTCCTCATTTCATACATGTGCTTGAATTGTGTTTTTTATGGCTTACACACACCAACACACACTCCCTTCCAATATTAAAATGGCGAATTGAAGGTGGCATATGCCAAAAATGGTCAGCTGAAGGGGCAATGAAGTGGTGGGTTGAAATTCAGTCATTTTGTTATATGGCGGTCAGTTTACGACTCCCTTGTTTGTTATTGAAAAATTTCTTTTATTTCTTACTGCAAACGGAAACGAAATATTGTCGTGTGAAGGGAAAATTAAGTATAATAAAACATAAAAAAAACCATCAGAAGTCAGTCGTATTCTGCAGAAATCCATGTAGTATCATCAGTCAACGGGCATTTTTCGAAATTTTCTGTATTGAAACTTGTCTTTCAGTCAAGGCGAACATATGTATATATTATACATATATTAATTTGTTACTATTTCCAAGTGATACTCTTAAATTGTTATTTGCTTACAGAGTTATTCAAGAACAGCAGAAGAAGAAGAAGAAGCTCTGCTTCTATGTCTACTCGTTCAATTCTTTCGCCTTTTTCTATTCTTTCTCTAGATTTCTTACGCACAAGAAAACTCCAACAAATTGCGTCCATCTATTAATACACTTTCCACAAGCTAAAACAACCTACAGAACCTGTTATACATATATTTAGTGGGCCATCGGAGCTAATCTAGTCATTCTATTTGCATGTCGAACAACTTGAGCGGGGCTTACTTGCGTACCTATATAAGTACAATAGATAAAAGTCGAATTGGCATGCAAATATCACGCAGACAACAAGAGGGAAGAAGGATAGAGGTAGAGACAGCGACTAAGGAGGAGCTCAACCAAACAAGAAAACATCCAATTAAAGGCGAAATTCAAATAAGAAAATGCGAATTCAAATTTGATTGTTACGCGTAAACAAATGCTTAAGTGCGCATTATGCAAATCAATACTCTTAAAGCGGCGTCAATAAATAAAACGTGCCTCCCTCCGCACTCCCCATAGACTGCTTTCCACCTTCTTCTCCTCTTCAAACCTCTCTACCTCGACCTGTTCTGCGTAGCTGAAGTACGCGGCAACCAAGAAACAAATCGCTGAGCAGGAAAATTGCGACAAATAAATCATTTTGAGCCGCAGTCTCAGCAGCAGCAACAACAAAAGACATAAGCGGGCCATTTTCATTTGCGTCAAATGACATTGGGCCAGAGAATCAATTGATTTGAATTTCAAAGGGCCTGCTAGCACAGGCCTAGCACCCACTGCCCTCAACCTTCCCCCTGGCTGGCACAACCGCAGCGCAGCGTCATGTACGCTGCCAATCAAAGCGAGTGCGAGTTCAAAATGGCGCCCAACGTGGGTCATGGCTCGTGGTGGTGACGTTGTTAACAAACCCCAACTACAGCCTACCCCACTTGCCGCAAAACGAGTTGGTTCACGTTGTTGTCGACTCTGTCCGTTGTCTAGGCGCGTGCACGTGACAACGAGATTATAAATTGATTCGTACGAAATTCACAATTGAGTTGAATTTGTTCGCACGCCCGGCAGGTGCTGGGGGAGGATGTGGGCTGCCTGCCGGTCAGGATTTATTAACAATCATTACTCATACAAATGGCTGACGCGTGTCACAATTTTGCAGCATTTATGCGGCAGCCTTTGAACCGGGAACGCGGCTTGTGCCTCGCCTTGCCTCGTCATGATAAATGAGTAGGAATCTTTGGGAGCTCTGCGCCCGCAGCGAGCCGTGCGAAGACCATTTATAATTTTATTAAGTGTTTGCGAAATTGCACATAATTTGTTGTCTTTGTGCTGGCTACACACACATAGACACACCCACACACACACACACATAAATCAACCAAGTAAATAGCAACAATTACAAGAGATAACCAAAGAGTTTGTGATGAGAGGGAGGCACTGGTGGGTGGTTTAGGAGTGTAGGGAAAGGAGGAAAGGGGTATACTATTGTACATACCTCCAACGGTCATATTGGCCGACTTATCGATCAGCTTGAACTCGGGCGCATCGCCGGATACCTCGCAGCGGTACTGGCCGGAAGAGTGCACATTGAGCTTCTCCAGCTCCACGTTGCAGATGAATTGATTGCAATGCGACGAGCCGTCGGCGATGGTGACACCTTTGACGGGAAACCAATTTGTTGTCGGCGGTGTTAGCGGTGAATATCTGCAAAAACACAGAGAAGGAGAAAGAGAGAAAGAGAGAGAGAGAGAGAGAGAGAGTGAGTGAGTAAGCGGTTTGAAGAGTCTTCGAGTGCTGCGCCAAAATCGAATCGAATCCATGAAATATTTATGAGCGCATGCAAAAAGGTTTTCGCTTTCTGCATTTTCTGCATTTTGCGCCAACGTTGCGCAAATGGCGTGCAAATAAAACTCCATCGATTTGTAGCCGCCGCATTTTGCATTCTCGATTCGCGATTCTCGCTATACGTTCTTTTTTCTTTTGTCTGCCCGCCTGGTTTTATTATGAATACGCGGATATTATGCAGTTCTCAATGGTTTGCCTCAACTGCGGTTCTGCTGCTGAGGGCTTAGTATCTACCAACTGTCTCGCAAAAGAGTAAAAAAGATATTACAATGAAATTTCAAACGTGTGTATCAGGGCTGAAATCTGTGAATATTGTATTTTCCATAACTCGGCGATTTGGAATTTGAATCGATTGGCAGAAAGCAGCTTGTTATTTTGTAAACATTTTCTTTGAGGAATCATGTGGAATATTATAACGATAAAATAATACAAACAGAAAGATCTTTTTTGAAGACATAACAACAAATCAAGAGAGTTTCTCGTTGAATATTCGAACTGTAAGCGCATTTAAAATATTGTGTATCAGAGCACTTTGCTTCTCGTTCTCGTAGCCCTGATTTGTTATCTGTTTGTGCAGATGTAAATTTCTAAATATGTATATATGTATTATATATACAACAGTGGTATGCTTTATCATTGCTTATATTGATGTGTATTCGATATCTATTCAATGAATTTCATTCAAATCATGTCGTATATTAAAATTTGCAACTTACTTTGAGATGCCTTGCGGAAAATAAGAGCTAATTGACCTGCAGCCAAAGTTAACATTATTGTATGTATGTATGTTTTTTTTATCATTGCTCAATATTGACTATTATTATTTTTAGACATTTTTAGTTGATTTATTCATAAATTTAACCAGGAGATTCACCTTTATTGACTCTATTGTTTCCGATTAGCTGAGGGCATTTTCTGCACATTTGAGTTACACATTTTGAACATATTTACTGTGATATAAACCAATAGTATTTGTAGTTTTAAATAAATAACGAGAGCAACAGTCGCGCAAAACGCGACAGTGGGATACCCTTCGACCTATGTTCCCGTGTAGTTTAATTTGTTAAATTCATACACATATGCATATGCACATGCTTTGAAATTAATCCCGACAGATGGCGTTCGCGCTTCGCTCTCGCCCGCCTCTCTTGTTAGCTGACAGAAGCACTTGGTTTTATGCTTATTCTTTCTTAAATAACTTCTGTGATTATTGTCCGATCGGATTGCAATTTGGAGAATACATAGATAATTCATTCAGCTTAGTTTATGTTAAAGTCAGAAAATTGTAGCTTTTTTACAGCGCTTACAAATTGAGTTCAAAAATTAAATTTTTGATTTACGGGGGCGGTGGGCGTGGCACCTATTTGAAATAAACTTGATCAGCTCATAGCACAAATTTGGTAACTCTAGCTTTTATAATAGCTGAGATCTGTGCGTTCAAACAGACAGACGGACAGCCGGACAGACGGATAGACGGACAGACGGACAGACAGACAGACATGGCTCAATCGACTCGGCTTGTGATCCTGAGCAAGAATATATATACTTTATGGGGTCTCCCACGCCTCCTTCTGCCTGTTATATACATTTGCACAAAGTTAGTATACCCTTTTTGACCATTTTCAATGGTCGAAGGGTCTAAAAATTCCAAAAGTGTTGTAAGGAGGGACCCTTTGGTCAAAATAAACACCTAAATTAAGGGTATTTCTTCGATATTTTCCACAATTTTCATCGCAAACACTTTTGGCGGGACTTTTTATACTACTTATGACTAGCTTTATAAATATAAGTCAAAATATCACAATTCTAAATTTTGAAAAATTCTAAAAATGTTGTAAGGGGGGACCCTTTGGTCAAAATAAACACCTAAATTAAGGGTATTTCTTCGATATTTTCCACAATTTTCATCGCAAACACTTCTGGCGGGACTTTTTATTCTACTTATGACTAGCTTTATCAATTAAAGTCAAAATATCACAATTCTAAATTTTGAAAAATTCTAAAAATGTTGTAAGGGGGGACCCTTTGGTCAAAAAAAACACCTTAATTAAGGGTATTTCTTCGATATTTTCCACAATTTTCATCGCAAACACTTTTGGCGGGACTTTTTATACTACTTATGACTAGCTTTATAAATATAAGTCAAAATATCACAATTCTAAATTTTGAAAAATTCTAAAAATGTTGTAAGGGGGACCCTTTGGTCAAAATAAACACCTAAATTAAGGGTATTTCTTCGATATTTTCCACAATTTTCATCGCAAACACTTCTGGCGGGACTTTTTATTCTACTTATGACTAGCTTTATCAATTAAAGTCAAAATATCACAATTCTAAATTTTGAAAAATTCTAAAAATGTTGTAAGGGGGGACCCTTTGGTCAAAATGAACACCTTAATTAAGGGTATTTCTTCGATATTTTCCACAATTTTCATCGCAAACACTTTTGGCGGGACTTTTTATACTACTTATGACTAGCTTTATAAATATAAGTCAAAATATCACAATTCTAAATTTTGAAAAATTCTAAAAATGTTGTAAGGGGGGACCCTTTGGTCAAAATAAACACCTAAATTAAGAGTATTTCTTCGATATTTTCCACAATTTTCATCGCAAACACGGTTGGCGGAACTTTTTATACTACTTATGACTAGCCTTATCAATTAAAGTCAAAATATCACAATTCTAAACTTTGCAAAATTCTAAAAAAGTTGTAAGGGGGGACCCTTTGGTCAAAATAAACACCTAAATTAAGCGTATTTCTTCGATATTTTCCACAATTTTCATCGCAAACACTTTTGGCGGGACTTTTTATACTACTTATGACTAGCTTTATCAATTAAAGTCAAAATATCACAATTCTAAATTTTGAAAAATTCTAAAAATGTTGTAAGGGGGGACCCTTTGGTCAAAATAAACACCTAAATTAAGGGTATTTCTTTGATATTTTCCACAATTTTCATCGCAAACACTTTTGGCGGGACTTTTTATACTACTTATGACTAGCTTTATAATTATAAGTCAAAATATCACAATTCTAAATTTTGAAAAATTCTAAAAATGTTGTAAGGGGGGACCCTTTGGTCAAAATAAACACCTAAATTAAGGGTATTTCTTCGATATTTTCCACAATTTTCATCGCAAACACTTTTGGCGGGACTTTTTATACTACTTATGACTAGCTTTATCAATTTAAGTCAAAATATCTCAATTCTAAATTTTGAAAAATTCTAAAAATGTTGTAAGGGGGGACCCTTTGGTCAAAATAAACACCTAAATTAAGGTATTTCTTCGATATTTTCCACAATTTTCATCGCAAACACTTTTGGCGGGACTTTTTATACTACTTATGACTAGCTTTATCAATTAAAGTCAAAATATCACAATTCTAAATTTTGCAAAATTCTAAAAAAGTTGTAAGGGGGGACCCTTTGGTCAAAATAAACACCTAAATTAAGGGTATTTCTTCGATATTTTCCACAATTTTCATCGCAAACACTATTGGCGGGACTTTTTATACTACTTATGACTAGCTTTATAATTATAAGTCAAAATATCACAATTCTAAATTTTGAAAAATTCTAAAAATGTTGTAAGGGGGGACCCTTTGGTCAAAATAAACACCTAAATTAAGGGTATTTCTTCGATATTTTCCACAATTTTCATCGCAAACACTTTTGGCGGGACTTTTTATACTACTTATGACTAGCTTTATCAATTTAAGTCAAAATATCTCAATTCTAAATTTTGAAAAATTCTAAAAATGTTGTAAGGGGGACCCTTTGGTCAAAATAAACAGCTAAATTAAGGGTATTTCTTCGATATTTTCCACAATTTTCATCGCAAACACTTTTGGCGGGACTTTTTATACTACTTATGACTAGCTTTATCAATTAAAGTCAAAATATCACAATTCTAAATTTTGCAAAATTCTAAAAAAGTTGTAAGGGGGGGACCCTTTGGTCAAAATAAACACCTAAATTAAGGGTATTTCTTCGATATTTTCCACAATTTTCATCGCAAACACTTTTGGCGGGACTTTTTATACTAATTATGACTAGCTTTATCAATTAAAGTCAAAATATCACAATTCTAAATTTTGAAAAATTCTAAAAATGTTGTAAGGGGGGACCCTTTGGTCAAAATGAACACCTTAATTAAGGGTATTCCTTCGATATTTTCCACAATTTTCATCGCAAACACTTCTGGCGGGACTTTTTATACTACTTATGACCAGCTTTATAAATATAAGTCAAAATATCACAATTCTAAATTTTGAAAAATTCTAAAAATGTTGTAAGGGGGGACCCTTTGGTCAAAATAAACACCTAAATTAAGGGTATTTCTTCGATATTTTCCACAATTTTCATCGCAAACACTTTTGGCGGGACTTTTTATACTAATTATGACTAGCTTTATCAATTAAAGTCAAAATATCACAATTCTAAATTTTGAAAAATTCTAAAAATGTTGTAAGGGGGGACCCTTTGGTCAAAATGAACACCTTAATTAAGGGTATTTCTTCGATATTTTCCACAATTTTCATCGCAAACACTTCTGGCGGGACTTTTTATACTACTTATGACCAGCTTTATAAATATAAGTCAAAATATCACAATTCTAAATTTTGAAAAATTCTAAAAATGTTGTAAGGGGGGACCCTTTGGTCAAAATAAACACCTAAATTAAGGGTATTTCTTCGATATTTTCCACAATTTTCATCGCAAACACGGTTGGCGGAACTTTTTATACTACTTATGACTAGCCTTATCAATTAAAGTCAAAATATCACAATTCTAAATTTTGCAAAATTCTAAAAAAGTTGTAAGGGGGGACCCTTTGGTCAAAATAAACACCTAAATTAAGCGTATTTCTTCGATATTTTCCACAATTTTCATCGCAAACACTTTTGGCGGGACTTTTTATACTACTTATGACTAGCTTTATCAATTAAAGTCAAAATATCACAATTCTAAATTTTGAAAAATTCTAAAAATGTTGTAAGGGGGGACCCTTGGGTCAAAATAAACACCTAAATTAAGGGTATTTCTTCGATATTGTAGCTTTTATACAGCGCTTACAAATTGAGTTCAAAAATTAAATTATTGATTTGTGGGGGCGGTGGGCGTGGCACCTAACATTTGAAATAAACTTGATCTGCTTATAGTACACAGGAGTCTTCCTGCCAAATTTGGTAACTCCTGAGTAAGAATATATACACTTTATGGGGTCTCCCACGCCTCCTTCTGCCTGTTATATACATTTGCACAAAGTTAGTATACCCTTTTTTGACCATTTTCAATGGTCGAAGGGTATAAAAATAAGAAAAACCATCTGATAAAAGCCTATGTCTAAAAACTCTGTCCTATAATAGTTTATCGCGCGTGTCAACAATAACAAAGCAAAGACAAAGCAAACCCAGATAAAGCATTGCCATTTTTGTGTTGATCTATCATCTATCGCATCGCAGTTATAATCCATTTAACTAATTGCTTGACATGTCGTATTAATAGGGCTTTAAAATCAATATCAAACGTGGCCTAAAAAAGATTGTGCGGGGGCAAATTTTGCGCTCGATTAAGCGCGACCAATGACCGCCAATTAAGCCAGTTAAATAAAAAGTGCGCTTCACACATATTTGAACGCAAAACCCCTGGTAAAAGTGGGCGTGACCGGAAGGCAGACCAGGAGAGAGAGAATCAGGGGGTTCATTGTCGAAATGGCAACGTCACCTGAACGCAATCGCTGGCGCCCATAAAAATTCGTTTCAATTAAGCATTTAAATTAGTCGCGACACTTTCAAGCGTTCGAGTGCACAGCGTATGCAGCGCCCCCCCTTCCCAGCTCTCCCCAACTGGCATCACTTTGTTGCGGACAGTGTTGCAATTTCATGACGTTTTCAATTTACACCATAAAATCTGCATGAATGCGCCGGCACATTCGCCCCGTTGCCGTAGCTCTTTCATCCCCCAACCTGTTTGCCATTTTTATTATTTCGGCGCGGCAGCAGGGAAAATATTCGGTATATTTTTATGGCAGTTTTTTATTTGTTTTACAGCTGGGGCTTACCTGAAAAACTCCTGGCCATCCTTATACCATTTGACCGAATTGAGGGTCCGATTGCCCATCTCGTAGCTGCAGAACAGTTTGGCCTTCTGTGCGACATCGATAATGCGCGGGACGGACAGGCTCGATAGGTGCAGTGCGTCGCTGGGCTGTGCAACTGTGGAAAGCAGAATGTGAATGCAAAAGGCAAAATGAACAATTGGGCGTGTTAATCGATAAACTGTTAACGGTTAATGATTGCACAGACAGTCAGAAAGGGCTGTTCAGAAAGAGAGAGAGAGATGGAGAAACAGGGAAGGAGAGAAGGCTTTTTAAATCACGATTGACATGCTTATGACGTGTGCTAAGCTGCTTGTGCAGTAGGTTGACAAATTGAAGGAAAGTGCAATGGGTGAACCTGAATCACCTTCTTTAATTACGAGGTACATACATTTCAGCTAGTAATTAGTTTATAAATATTAAATATTAGTTCGCCCATTGAAATTAATTTGACATTTATATAACTGGAAAACATTATATAGTCAATATATATTTGTACAATTATTCATAAATATATATTAATTGTTAATAACATTGTTTGGAAATGTACAATATTTTAAAATATATTTAATCTGCATTTTATAATGTTTTTTCTCTTCATTTAGCACACAATCGCGATTTACTAGCGCTTAAAAGTATGCTACGATTTTCAGGTTACAGCTCGCTTCACTTGCCTTGACCCTTTACGTTGGCGCTGACCTGGCTTAAGGGTCAAGCAACATACATATATTTGCAGCATTACCTCGCTCCTTGTCCCACCCCCTGCCTTTCACACTTGCCCAAAAAGGCAGCCATTTTTTCGCACATTTATTATTGCATTAAATGCAGACCATGAATCAAAGGCGGCATTCGCCCATCCCCCACCACCTCCGTCATGCTTAACGTGGGTTTTTAATTAAGTTTATTTTACTTGCTGGGAATGGTGATAAAAAAGGAGAGACTGAGAGAAAAAAACATGGCAACACGCTGAAATCGGTGCGGGGCCGGGCTGAGCTGGGCGTGTTGATGTGGTGTTTGTGGTATTGCAGTCATTATTGTTGTTGCTATTGTTGTTGTTGTTTTTTCAGCATGTTTTATATCTGAACTATGAACTTTTGCAAACCGACAAAATAATTAGCGTCGGCCATCTCACTCACTCTCCGTTTTTGCCCTGCTTCTCTCTCTCTCTCTTTGGCTGTTACGCAGCGGAAGCAACAGTTTTTCATTTGTTTATGTCCGAGTTCCGTTGCCGGGTCGGATTTAATGGTCCTGTGCAACGGCTTGAACGACGGCTAATTACAACAAACAGCACCAGACAAACAGAGAAACAAAACGAACTGTGGCGAACTTATGTGCTCCATAAATTAGCAGCAGTAATATAACTTTTTCCGGTAGCGTCTTCCATGAGTAATTGTCATGTTGAGCCGATGATAACTTCTTGGTAAAGTTTGTTAAATTGTGATACCATTAGGGGTGTTGTGGATTAAGTAATAAAGGTTTCTTTAAAGTAAAGGTAATTGGAAAAGCAGTAAAGTGAAAAGGGACGGCAGATTTTGAAAATAACTTTATTTTAATTGTTGTATGTGGAAACTACTTCATTACAGAGTATATTTAAAAAAATATATATCTTCTTATTTCTCGGTGAGAGGCAATACATTTTTATCCAATTAAATTACATTTTGGTATTCTTTGTTTGTGGTACATATCTTTGGCAATAAGGTTTATTTTCCACAATAGCAAAATACTTATTTGTCATATTACGATTTTTAACATGTACAAACTATAAACATCAATAATATCAAATATTCCGTACATGACAACTGTATATTTTCAATGTGCTTAGTTTTCCATTATAATTTCTTTCGACAAATTTTACTCGTCAATCAGTCGATTAAATATGCAAATGACAGTGCTAAATGATAGATATTTTAAAGCCTACTCGCATTTACAAGTATTTATCAATTTTCATTTTTTTTGTTTTGCTTACCCTTTTTGATTATTTGTTTCGATTATTTGTTTGCAATATTGTTTTGTTTGCATGGCAAATTAAGTGCGAGTGACATGTGCGATTAAGTATTTATTTCTGTTTACGGCCTACAGGCTGTTAATGCGTGGGCTTTAATGTTGATAAATTTAAGTCGTGACGGGGTGCGGCTTAAAGCAATTTGCCACACTCGACAAGTTGGCCGACAAATTGCTAAATATATCCTATAACACACATGCATAGGAGATGCTGTGGCTCGCTGTGGAAGCGCATTACTCATAATGACGAGCAAAAAATTCGATTAGCTTAGAAAGCAATTAACATGCTAAGCATACGCAACACACAAACACACTCACATAGTGAGGCACACATGCATAGAAATTGAAAAGGATATCTGGGCAAATGACGAGGTCATTTTGCTGGCCGCACTCGGCTCCAAATCTGGCCTAAGTCGCTGGTCGTGCGGCCTTTGTTTTGGCTTTTCTTGCGGCTCTTACGCCGGCTGACTGACTGATTGTCGGTCAGTTAATATCACTCAAGCGTGAGAGCTGGCTGGCTGGCTGGCAGCCTTGGCGACGCCACGCCCGCTGACGACAGATAGCAGCTCAGACAAGCAACACACAGTCTGCTGCCATGTGAGCCGGCGATGAGTTGGCCAAAAACCCAGTTGGCTCAAAGATAATGAATGCGTTGACGTTCGAGCATTTAATGTGCCGAAACAATGATGAATTAGTGACGAGACAGAAACTTCTCAAGCGAAAAATAATGAGGCGTTCTCCCTAGGCGGGCCTAGGTTTGCCCAGTTATAGGCTTGGCCTGAGCTCACTGTGCGGGCAATTTGCTTTGAATTTACTTGATTGCCGGACGGAATTTGGCGCCATTTCAGCGCGCTCTCACTTCCTCACTATTCCTCTCTCGCTCATTCTCTTTCTATCTGCCTAACGGTGCATTAAATTTGCAGAACAGCATCAGCACGCTTGGAATTTTCGATTAAAGCACAAAAGCCCGACAACGATTTTCGTATTTAAATCGAGCCTCACGTGTTCTACATGTTAACTTCCACGCAGCACTATATCTTCGACATAGCTAACATTAACAGTAACGGTAGCCATAATGGTAACGGTAACGGTATCGGTATCCCACAGCAGCCGAGAGAGTATCCCTATATGCCTGCAGGCAGGCAGGCAGCCTGGTGAATTTGTCTTTGTCATCGCCTTTGACATTGACATGTGGTTCACTTTTTGCCTCTCGACATTCTGTATGAGGACGTTATGCCAGCCTTGAGATGATAGTTCAAGTTTCAGCTTAGTTCTTGTCTTTCCTGAGTGTTGTTTCCCGCACACTCGATACCCTACATAAATTCATACTTAACTAAGCATGTTGATTATATTATTTATTTATAATTTCAGCATTCTGAATTTTGGTCTAAATTCATTGAGAGTAAGTTAAAATAATGCAAAGCAAAATAACTTCTAATATTAAATTTTTAGTTAATGAAGAAGTAAACAAAGTTTTCTGTAACTTCAAAAGCGTTTAAATAATTGCACCAGATCATTCTTAAATTAAATATTTATTTTATTAATTTCTAATAAATAGTTTTAGTTTCATTAAGTTGGCAGAACATTCCCAATTCGTAGTTCCCACGTGTTCAGTTCCAATTCCTACCTTCCTTTCAATGCTTCCACTAGTTTACCTAACTTCAGATCTACCATGTTATTGTAAGAAAAATGAAGGCCATTTCATCATACCCATATTTGGGGAGTATTCACTTTTACTTTCCTGTCTTTGGGACCGCATATTTTCGTAAACATTTTCAGTGGCTTTTCCGGGCAAATTCATCATTTCTTTGGGGAACATTAAAGTGCATGAGAGACTTAAAGGGCAGCACGTAGCTTGGGCTCGAAGTTGCCTGGCTGGGGCCGGGATGGAGTGCGTGTGAGATTTGCGCTCTCATCACAAGTTTTTGACAGTTTTATGCAGGCGAGGACGGTGGGGGTGGCACAAATATGTATGTATGTTCTGTGTGCGTGTGCGTGTGATGGATTGTTTTGGGGCCAGGGAGCTTTGGTGTGTGTCTTGTTACTGGTCGCAGTTGTTGCACATTGCACAAAGCTCCCGATCCGGTTGCAGCTCCAGCATCAGCTTCAGCTTCAGCTTCGTCTCCGGCTTCAACTGCAACTTAATGGCGAGGCTAAAGAGCTTAAAGTATTTTCCATCAGCTCCGCCACGCCACGCCCCACCCCTGGCAGCCATGCGAAGTGAACTTGTGCAAAATTATGTATAAATTGTAGATAAATATGTAATCAGATGAGCAACTAGCTGCAGATGCTCTACGAAATATTATACCTTAACAGATTTGCGAGGAAAAGTTGTAACGAGTCGACAGTTGATTGCATAAGGACTCTGCATCCGTTGCCGGCTATATAACACAGCCAAGCAGACTGCGACTGACGGCAGGACGGCAGGACAGAATGGCAGGCAGGCGGACAGAGAGGCGGACAGGCGGGCAGGCTGGCAGACCAACTGAGTCGGCAAGTGGGTAATAGTTTCAGGTAAAAGCCTGTAAACGAGCAAACTGGCACAAACGAGCAGCAAGTTGAATGCTGATGATGATGCTGGTGCTGCTGCTGGTTCAGCTGCTGCTGCTGCTGTTGCGACTGCGACTGCTGCTGGGCCAACGGTGCGGATGCTCGATATCCAAGGCATCTGTGGCAAATGTAGCTCGAGTCGTAGATATAAAGTCATTGAGTTGGAAACTGTTTGCCAGTGCCAAGCCAGCAAAAGGCTCAAGTACCACCACCAACACCAGCAGCAGCAGTAGCAGCAGTAGCAGCAGCAACGAAGCTGCAGCATTCGTGGCGGAGCAGTTTACTCTGCATCGCCCCATTCGCCGCTTGTTTTATTTATTACATGGCGTACACGCAATATTTGCACACACCATAGCCCCGGGCACTGATATCTCTATATATATCCATGAAGCCATTGTTTGTACACTGCTTCGCTCTTGTTGTCTCCCTTTTTCGGCAATTCTCTAATTGTTTCTATTGTTGAAGCGCTGGCAACTTTTTTAATCATTTTTATAAATTTTCACAGTTGCATTTCGGCCAGAAAAAAGCTAGCAGAAGCACAAAACACAAAAAACGTCATTGGGAAAAGTGTTGCATAGGCAACGCCCCGTAACCTTTTGCAGGCAGCTGGCGCACTGTTTTCGCTCTTCCTTTTGCTTTTAATTAAAACGAACTCTCAATACAATATGCTCCGCCATGTGCAGCATAAAGAGAGGGAAAGAGAGAGAGAGAGAGAGAGAGAATAGCGACAGGGAGTGCGAGTTGACCAGCTTCGTTTGCCTTTTTGTTTGCTGTTAATTTTTGTGAGTTCTCGTTGTGTTTTTCTGTTTTAACTGTTTGCTATTTTTTTGACGTGTCTTTTGTTAGATTTTTCACGTCTCGTCGGGACACGTTTTCGTTGTTTCGTTGCTAAAGTCCCGACAGACGGTTGTGTTTATTTATTGTGGATTTCAACAGGAAAATTTTCAAACTAAAATTAGTAAAATGGGGTTTTGTTGCATCGTTGATGTGGCCTATAAAAAGAGTACTGGAAACTGCTTTGAAACTGTGTCAATTGCTGAAGTTATTAGCTGCACAGAGAGAACGAGAGAATGAGCGATAAAGGAAAGGCGCACAATGTAAAAGAGGCTTAAGGCAAAGTGTTTCTAAAGGCAGCCGAAAACGAAATAAGTTTTCTAGAATGGCCAGAGAAAATTGCATAAAGGGAGAAGAAAGTAAGCCAAATAAACAAAGGGAGAAAATGTTTAATTGACAAAAGAAATTACAATATTGTAAGAGTTATATACAGTCTTTTTTAATAAGAAGTCTAAATCATGTGGAAATGTATTCAAGGCATCCTTCAGGTCTTTTTTTCTTACTTGCTTCTTTCAAATGTTATAAATTTATATACTTTGGAATTTCTTTGTATCCATACTTTCAGATAAAGGATTCGAATTACTTTGAAAATACTTCAAAGATTTTAAGCTTCCATAGCGCATATACCGTCAACATTTCCACAGTAATATCGACTTCCTAGAAAAACTGTTGACCCCACTTATCTTTTACTCAGAGCCAATTGAATTCCTTAAAGTTGTGAAAGCTTCTCTGGTCAGAGTTTGAAAACAATTTAGCGCTGCGATTCAACTAAAAAATGGATGGAAAGTTGCGCTTAAAGCGGCGCCACTCACGCTAAACGCTTGGCAAACCAAAGCGAAACAGTTAGCCTAAAGATCATTAAAGCGATGGCAGAAAAGAAATCCTTGGCCAGTTATCGAAATACTTTACCTGAGTGGCGAAGAGAGGGCAAGAAGAGTGGGGAGAAAGTGAAAAGTGGCAACAACATAGCTAGAAAAGTGCAACAAGCACTTGGCAAACTTTTCTCATTTAATGTTGAGGCAAACTGAAAAGCTACTCAAAATCTATTTGAGTTGCCCGCGTTATTTATAAAAATATCAGAGAAACAGTGGACACTTACGAGATGGGGAATGGGAAAGGGGGTGAATAACAAATTATTAAGTGAGCTGCAATTGAAGTCTATTAAACTTGTACGGCCAAGTCAAATATCAATTTAAATTTTCAATTTTAGCTGGAAAAATCAAGTAAACTTTTAGGCCAGAATCGATGGGATTCACTCAAGCAAACTGTTGCCATATTTACTTATATTTAGACGCGGACACACACACATAGAGACAGAAATACGTGCACACACTATACAGAACTGTAATAGATTTAGGGGTCGCGTCTGCCAGAGATGCCTTCGCTCTTAAAGCAGCTTTCACATGTCTGTGGCGAAATTCCTCCCCACATCAACTCAAATGTCACGCGCAAAAAATAGAGAGAATTTATATAAAAAATGTATATATATAAATTTATATATATAAATACATATATGTATATAAATTCATTCGATGCGATGCGTTGCGATGCTGCAGCGTTGTTTTTCCACATCGTCTCCTTATTTCGCAAAAGTCAAATATTAGCTGAAAAGTTGAGAAAGTTTTCCCAAGCAATTTTTCGCTTACATTTTAGCGAAGGCAGAGGCTGAGGCAGAGGCAGCAGCAGCTCCTGCTGTTCCTGCTTTTCCCGCTGCCAATGCCGATGCGGTCCCAGGTCCTGCTCTTGGTCTATCTGTCAGCAGACGGAATGCTGTTGGCATTTCCCTCGTTCCCTCATGATTCTTATCTACTTAGTTTTCTGAGCGTCTGCCACAGTCGGTTTTCTTGCTACACACTTCGCTTTTCTTTTCGCTTTTCCTCCTCACAGTCCCTATCTCTCTCTGCTGCTTATGCGCCTGCCACGCGTTTCAGTTTCCCCCAAAGTGCATTAAAAAATATTGTTGCTGCATGGTCGGATACGAACTGCGCGTATCATTTTTGATAAAATTCATGGTAATTGTTTCAACTGTGAATTTATCGAAGTTTTTCATGTTACGCACAAACTTTGCCCTGCTCGGCATTCAGCCAGCTCGGCATTGCTTTTTATGGGGCCAAGAATCTTGGGCACGACCATGGAAACTCGTCATGCCAGCAGGGGAGAAGAGCGAGAGTGAGAAGCAGTGGGAAGAGTAAGAGAGAGAGAAGGGAAATTAAGTCTTTAAAATTCATTAAATTTGCGGTGTCATTGCCGGTTGCCAGTTGATGCCAACAACAATAGTTCGGGAAGTTCGGGTCCGATCTTAAGTGGACTGTTAAATGTTAATGCTTGTTTTGATTTTCAATAAGCAACGCAGCAGCAACTTTATGGCAAAGATAAAAAAACATAAGCTCAGCTGCAAATAAAGCTTACAGCGACAGCATCAAAGTGAGAAGGAGATCTGTTCTCGGTTGGGAGTATATAAATAAATGTTATTATATTTACTATATTTTCTGTACATCTTCTTTTAATCTGATGATTGACACAGAAGTTAAGTGCATAACAGTCTTGCCTTAAATATTTAAATTTGCACAGCTGACCCAACTTCCTTAGCGCTGGCCTCCACCCCCGCTGGCATCGTAAGACATCCCAGTAGTCTGCACTATATCAAAGTTGGACTTTTATCACTGTTTGCCACCATGCCACATGGAAAACTTGTAACTTTTAATTTAAAAAACTCTCCGCCTGCTTCACTTTGGGTTCAGTCTCCCTGGAAACTGTCTCAGTTTTTGCCAGCCACAACATTTACATTAACTTTTGACCTTATCACAACAGAGCCAATAGAATCAATTTTGGCCCCCAAAGAGAGGAGCAGCAGCCCGCACATAGCTGTGGTCCTTTTCGAAGCACGGATGGAGCACGCACTGCCTTAACTTAGATAGGGGAACTGGAGACAGCTGACAGCATGTGCGGGCAAAAGAGAGGGGGACGACTATAGCCACACAGCCTTCAGTTGTGTAACTGAACATGGCAGCAGTCGCATTCACAGTTAGAGACCGGCAAAGTACTATATTATTGCCAATAATACAAATGCCAAGGGTTAAAGTTTCCAGCACAAAAGACAGATAAATGTCTGTTGTTCTAGCTGGGAGTAACTGTTTAGCCAGATGAGGAAGCAGGAGAAGGAGGACTAGCAAAAGAGAAGCATGCACATTGCACTTAGTTTATGCAACTTGCAACTCGCAACTTGCAACTATTATTATCAGTTAGCCCCTAGCCCACTTTAGCTGTGAATTACAAATGCCGAGAGAGTTCGCTCATGTGAGAATGCGACCGCAATGCAGATATCCAGTCAAGTAGTTAACATGAAATATGTTCTTCGCTTATAGACCAAGCACCCAGGGAATGAATTTTGAAAATATTATATGTTAATTAATTTGAGTTTATGTTCTGAAGACAAGTTTCTTATGTCTTAAGAAAAGTAAAGGACTCTCAGTTATCTTTCTACATTTCTCTCTCATCTTTGAATGTTGTTTGCCCAAACTCATTAGCTTGATTCTTCTGCTAATTAGTTCACTGTGCCACATGGAACTAATTAATTAATTGATGTTTTTCAAGATATGTCAATATGTTCAAAGAAAAGGAAGTTGGGCAGAAATTAAATTCAGAACATATATCGCTAAAGGTGTTTCCCTTTTGGGTTTTGCTAAAACCTTGACTCGTTTTTCAAGTTGTCCTCCATTGATAAGGATAAGTTTAAGGTGTCCTTTGGCCACACTGCATGCCGTGTGCCACAGCAGGCATATTTCATGCTAAGTTATTACAAAGCTACGTGTGACGTTGGCACACAAAATGATGGGAATACAATAACAACTCGAGCAAAACTGAAGCATATTTTAGAGAAAGGAAGATGGAGAGCAGGGGAGTGTGGGAGGGACAAGACAGCAAGTCGAAAGCGTTGCCTTGATTCCAACTTATGGCTGCTCAAGTCGCAGAATGTAAAATTTATTGTTGAGGTTCTGTGAAAAACTGCTGGCTGGGGAGTGGATCGAGCGGGTGTGGGGAGGCGGAGGCTGCTAGTCGTGGTACGTGGTCGAAGAACTGCCTGGAAGCTACATGAGATTATGATTAATTGTTGTGCATGTACGGGCTGCAGCTGTGGGCGTGGCACGTGTGACAAAGCGCAGCGGTCAACGACACGAGCAGATGCAGCAAGGAGAGAGATAGAAAGAAAGCTAGAGAGAGAGATCGAGAGATAGAGAGTGAGAAAGGGAGAGTGGAAGAGAGAGATGGACGATGTGTTCTGCATGCAGCTGCTCGGGGGATGGCACGCGCGCTCAGCTTGCCACATAAATAAGAAGCAGGAGTGACATTGCGAAGGCATTAAAAATTAATTTACTTTGCAGCATGACTAACTGCCTAGCTGGGGATCTGAGCCGACTGACTGACTCTGTGCCACATGCCACACGCGAGGCTGGCGCTAATATTTCACGCTCGCTTCTGCGTAATTTAAAAACATCAAATATCCAATTAAACTTGCCACAAGCATTCATCCTCAATTTATAATAATTACAAACTAATTAACTGTGATCCCTCCGCCAAGGCAACGCGTCTTGCCCGCTGCCTTTCCCCACCCTTCCCTCTATACGAACCACAAGCAATGCCGAAAATGTGAAAATAATTATTAACTGAAATTAAACCAAATTACGGTGGCCCAACAACAACCACAACAGCAGCAAAGCCAGCGCCAGCTAAAGACAACCAGGAAAAAACTCTCCATAGCAATCGAGAGCAGAGCATTAGCAGAGGCAGGACAAAGGGACGGGCAAAGAGAGAAGACAGGCAAAAGCTTCCTTGCGTTCTCACATAAAAATGATACAAAATTTAAATTTCATTTCATTAACAATTTGAAACGAAGCATGAAACGGCGGCGAGTCCTGCTACTGGCGAGCCTCGCCAGCTTGATGGAAATCTGTGTGCAACTACAGCTCATTAAAGTGAGTCCCAGGCCATGTCCCAGTCCAAGTCAGAGTCCTCATCGTGATGCTGGGCGTTTATTTATTTTAAAGTGAAAATGATGTGGGCAGGCAGTGGGTGACTTCAGCACAAAGTCGACTCCAGTCAATTTGAGAAGTCACGCAGATTTTGCGGGGACCTGCCTCTGCTGCCCGCTGCCTGCTGCCGTGCTGCATGTGGCAACTGGGGCAGAAACTTTAGCAGCAGGAGCAACAACAGCATCAACCACTGCCAGGGTAGCCAGCTAAAAGGACCTTCAGTCGGATTCTCGCATGTGCGTTACGTTAATGGAATTAGAAAAGTTTTTAAGCAAGAGCCGAGCTGAATGTACATATATCTAAATACACATATACTTTTGGCATACACAAATAATATGTATGTGTGTGATTTTGATAAAAAGTGAGTGGGTGTGTGCGTGTGTGCACTACAACTATGAGCATGACATAAGCAAAGCACAAAAATTGCGTAATGAAAAAGTTTTGCGTCTTTCGGCTGACTCACTTTATGGCTAAATCACATTGCGATATTCCTGAATACAGCAGATATATTCTGCATGCGCATTCAACTGCCATCAAAGCCGAAAGCCAAGCACTGTAGGCTTATAATGAGAATAAACTAAATTTTAGTTAAGCTTGAGTGTATAAACTAGGTGTGCTTAGATGTAGTCAATTTGTTAAAATTTAAGATCTAATAAGATAAACTAAGAACAAAACAAGAAATTGATTTTGAAATTATATGAAATCTGATTAAGAAAAAGAAAACATTTGATCTGTCAGAAACCATATGCTTGCCTTTGATTTCACGTTTATTTTTCCTGGTTGAAATGTTTATTTCTTTTTGACATATAACGCGATTTAAAAACAAACACATTAACGAGCGATTCCTTAGTTTAACGTAGTAAATCAACGAATTAATGATCTAGCAAATTCCAGCAGTTTTATATGTTCCATCATAAATGTTCTTAAATCGCGCATTTAGTCTCAGTTCTCAATTGAAATGGCAAAAGTTTGGCCACCATTTCTCGTCGCGTATCATTTCGCAAAGTGTTAACACACTCACATATTAAAACGCAGTAGAAAAATCAAATTTAAATTTATGACCAACCCGAGAGCCAACTGAGCCGTGGCAGAAGGCAAAGGCCAGCGAAACTTTGCCGATTTGTCGACTGGCATTATAATTTCTGAATTCAGAAATATGCCCCTTTCTCACTCTACTGCTAATAAGAAACGATTCGCTCTCTCTATATGTATAAATCTATGCAGATATCATAACAGGCTCTGTCTGCCCGTCAGTCTGTCTGTCCTTCTGTCTCTCTGTCCCGCTTGTCTACGTATAAAATTATGCGAGTTGTCTGGCCGGGGGCTATTAAGGCGGTATTCGATTTCGTTTAGACGCAAGTAAATCACCCTGGCAACACTTACAAGTTTCGACAGTTTTAGCAGCAAGTCATGGCGGGGGCAGAGCAGAGACAGAGCGAGAGAGAGAGGCAGAGCTGTAGCTAGAGCGATTGTGAATGGGAAGGGAAGTCAACGACTTGTACTGCTGCGGGCCACATAAATCATATTTCAAATGGCGCGTGGACGAGCTGCAGGTTATTATGGATATGCATGGAAATGGATAAACAAAGGCGACGGACTTAAAGCCTGCAGAATCAATAGATGGAAATCATATTTGCAATTTAATATTATGTAGCATTTGTGATGTGCCAAATTTTGGCTATTTTGATAGGCAATCAGCGTGGTAAACAGTACGATTTGTGAATTATTCACTGACAGATGGAAAATAGAATGCCGAATAGGAGTTTTCTCCTTATCAAGCACAATAAATAGGCGAAATTAAACGTAGCTGAACAATTTCTTATATGCCCCGAAAAATATGCAATAAATTTAATCACATCAAAATTCAATTGACAAAACTTTTGACTTGTTCCTAAATGTGAAATGGTTTGCAACACTTTGGTCAGCTTCGATCATCAACTAATTGTTTATGCAACAATTTGCGGCAGTTGCCTCGTTAAAATTTTTGGGTTAAATATTTTACGGCTCTTTTCGGGCCATTAACAGCTGCCCGATTTGCAGTTTATGATCCAATCCCGAGCGGGCAGCTTTAAACAAGCTATTTGTATAGCTTTTTTTGATAGGTATAAGAGGAGCAAGCAGGGAAGTGGTGGGTGGTGGCTTGTCTATGCATTGAAAATGGCGCCATTAACAGTTGGTTTTTATGTAGCGCGCCGAAACTATTGTCAAATAATGTTCTTCATATTATGGGCATGATTATTATTATGGTGATTATTATTATGATTATTATTGCGATAACTGTGCGTTTAATGCGCAAAGTTGGCAGCTTTTAGTCGCATACAATTATGCCTGAGGAGCGAGAGAGAGAGAGGGATATGGAAAAGCCTGCATAAATATTAATGCGAGTATTTTCGAGCTGGGTTTGATTAGAAGGCAGCTGAATGAGAGAGGGGAATAATTGCGGCCGGCAACGGGGAGTATGCGTAACAGGTGCATGTGAATAACATGTGAGTGGCTCTCGGCAACAAAGTTAGAGCACCTCAGCATTGTTGACAGCGCAAAGTCAAACTGGCAACAACAACAACAACAACCAACAACAGTTGTTGACTTTTATGCCGGCAAATGTCACTTGGCAGCCAGCCTCGAGGCACAGGCGAGTGGCTGCTCTCAGTGTTGTGTATGGCTGTGTGTGTGTGTATGATTATAAGTACTGCCGGCACAAAGCTTAACATAATTCAAAGGGTCCGTTCACAACGCAACGAAAAGGAAGGACGACAGGGAAAATAAGAAGAGAAAGTGCAGCAACTGCCGTAGAATGTGCAGGGCATAATACGAAACAAGGGGAGTTAAACTTAGACTTGACCGACTGTTAAATACCCTGAATTAAAATTAAAGATATTTACACCTAGAAACGAACCTAGAGAACTAATTAAAAGTGTATAACTAAACAAGGAATACAGTTCTCCCCAACTCAACTTTATGTCAAGCTGATAGTACCCTTTGCCTTCTTACGGAGTATAATAAAGCGGGCAGCTTGCATGCACAACATGAGCTCACACACTCGCACACACACTCGCAACGAGTGCTGCACGTAAATAAGGGAAATTTCTTTATTACGAAAGAAATGTCTGCAACGGATGTGATGGATGCAAAGTCTCCATTTGCGTCTGCGTGTGTGTGTGTCGCCTCGGGTTACATGTGCATAAAGTGTTTGCCGAGTATTGTGGGGAAAATTACTGAGAATTATGCCAACCAACAGATCATTTTCTAGAGGTTCTCTCTTTGATGGCGAAGGAAAGTTTGTTCAACGAGGCGTATGCATAATTCGCACACAAACTGCAACAATTTCATCATTGATGCAATTTAAAATTGTAATTAATATATTAATTTGAATAATGACCTTTAAATGCACGCAGCTCGGCAACCCTGGTAGCCACATTTATTAACAGATTTATTTTCTTTCTGCTGCTGCTGAAATTTATGCCGCACATTTTACTGTTGTTTTTCATACGCGTTGCCAAGAGTGGAGACTACGAAAATGCATAAAGAAACTATTTTAATTAAGTGCTGCAGCGTATGAGTCTGTGTGTGAGTGTGTTTGTGTGTCCAGCAATTAAAGCTAAAAGCAACATTCGAGCAGCTATTCGAACAATTCATAGCAGCGTGAGGCAATTTGCGTGATATGCCAGAAATGTGTACGATCCATAAATAATCATAACAAAATGTTGAAATTATTATAATGAAGGAAATATTTCAAAATGTAAAGTAAATCTGAGAGAGTGTTGAGTGGCCGAAGGGTTCTCATGCATCATGTTTTAAATCATTTAAAACGCATTCACTTCTTCTCCCTTCCAACATGATTACCCTCATAAAATATCCAGTTTACTATGGGAAACTTTGTTAGTTTGGAGTTTTAATTTCAGATTAATAGTTTATCTCTTTATCTGCAAAATCTATTTATCTCTTTTGCAATACTTTCAATACTTTCTCTTTGCAACTGGACTAAATAAACTATTACAGCTCACACATTTGCTTTCCCTCTATCCATTGCCATCATGATGATATCACCTAATCAAATGGCCAGCCAACTACGCGAAACTAAGTTATCGTATCACACCTATGTTAACCATCTGCCAATTGATTGCCAACAGTTAAATGACTCGGTAATTGCTGGAGCAACTCTACACAGGAACAACAGCAAAATACACAAGTACCGCTGCAATGCCAGTTGCAGAAGCCAGTCGAGAGAGAGGCACGACAAGGCAGGGCAGAGCATGGCGAAGAATGAGAGGGCAGGGGGTATGGAGCAATTTGTAGGGTCATTATTCATGGTACTCGGAGTACTCGTACATATTGAGGCATTCGCCAAACGGAGCCAAATGACCAGCAAAAGTGGCAAATCTTTGTTCACACCTCAGACGCGATGGCAAGCAGAAAGAGTGGGAAAGAAAGGGGAGAAGGTAGACTCGAAGCAGGTCTAGACTAAACGATTGTTTGGTCGCATGTGTTTGTTAGCTATTTTTATGGTGTTTTTCCCAGGGGGACTACGGACTACGGCGATCGGAATTGCTGCGTTTGGTCTTTCGTTTCGGGCTACCAAGTGTTTTTCCTCTACATAAATTTGCTATAAAAACCATTTAAACGGAAACGTTGAAACACATTCCGATCAAGGCAGGGCAGGGTCGGTCATTGCCAAAACTAGTCAGCACACACACACAAATACTAGCACACATGCAAGTAGTACACACACACATAGTGTAGTTGTCGTTTGACTTGTGGTCCGCTGGCCAAATCTAAACTGCTCCAATAAAGCAAATTATCGTTAAAATGCTGCTGCACATAAGAAGATTTACGATTGCTCAGCTCGACGAGCTTGGCGCTCGATTTTTGGCAGCAGCAGCAGCAGCAGCGCCAGCACTGGCATCAGCATCCCAATCCGCATCAGCTACGGCAGCATCGGCAGCTTTGGGTCAGTCCCAAGCTTGGCCATCTTGCTGTGCTTTTGCGGTTCCCTTTCCCCTTCTCCTCTTCCACTCTCTTTCGCATTCATTCATTTGTTTGCTTTGCGCTGTGCTTGGGTTTTCGCCTGATTTTTGCGCACTTTCCGATTCGTTTGCAACCTTTTGCCTTTTGCCGTTTCCCCTTTTTCCCTTTTTCGTTCTCCCTCTCTATCTCTGTCTGTGTCTCTCTCCCTTAGTTTTTCATTGCTCCCGCATTCGATTTTGCTGGCCAGAGCCAAATGAGCGTATGACCAAAACAAATAGCCCACAAAGTGAGTTGTTCTATGGGTATACCATATGCATGCTTGCCTCAGCCCTCGTCTCTGTGTGTTTGTGTGTGTGTGGAATGTGGCACATGCTGTGTGTGTGATTGTGAGTATGTTTGCGTTGATTTGCAACGCCATGAATGCTTCAACGCTTTTGGCTCTGACCCGAAGTCGACACCCGACGCCATCTCCAGCTTCAGCTCCGACTCGGGTCCGGGATCGGACTGCGACGGCCACAGCTGGTGCACAAATCTCACACAGTTGGTTATTTGACAATTGATGATAGCATCAAGTTGGGTCGCCAAAATGGTTCGCACACACTCGCCCGCACACACACACTCACACATGAACTTTGATGGGCCACGTTGACCCAACAATGTGCGCACTAGAGATGGACACGTGCCAAAAAACCAAAAGAAAAGCAGCTAACACGCACGGCAAGCTCACGTGCGGCCAATTAACCCCTGAGCTGCAACGTGATATATTTTAGAGAGCCCCAAAAAATATAAAATAGAAATCCCTGCGACTTTAAAGTGAGGATTATGAAGAGAAGTTAAATCTGACATAGCTACCTTTGTCTTTTATAGGTACCTATAGGGATTATAATTTATAGCAGAAATCTTTCTAGATAAAATAAGTTTTTCCCTATAAAATCATTTCATTCATCGAGTCAAACACTTCGTATATTGTCGATGGTCTATGGTATATGTTTATTATATGATTAGAGAATAAATTTCCTACTTTTCCCGCTCGTAATGTGAACTGTTCCATCAACGGCTTTTCCGAAAATTTGCACCATATTTTGGGCGCTTAAGCGGCTTACTCGCATATGGCGGCCATCTCTAATGGAGTGAAGCTCTCTCTCTCTCTCTGTCTCTCACATTAACTTGTGTCATTCTATTTTATGCTATTTTATTTCGCATCTGCTTCTTCGCTGCTGCTGAGGGGGTGGCGGGACTTAAAAGCTTTTGTGGTCAGTTTATCTAACGGTGTCTCCTTAATTTGAAGAAGAAGCTGATTGCACTTTAACTTTTTGTTGTTGTGCTGTGCTTGACTATTTGCTGGATTCCATTTGCTCTCTGTAAATTATTAATGAGCCTGTCGCAGCGGGAGCACATGCAAATGGAAGAGAGAGGGAGAAAGGGAGATAGCATGAGAGGGATAGAAAGAGAGACTGCTTCACCTTTTGGGCGTCGTCGCTCTCGTATCTGTGCGGTCATTTGGTGGCACCTTCGTTTCCGTTTCCGATCAGCGCTAATGAACATTTTGTAAGCCAGGCCCCTTCGCTCCCCTCTCCTCTAGTTACACTCTTTTGGCCTGCTTTTCTTGGCCTATTGTTAATGCATGCGTTTTTCTTTGCAGCCTCTTTTATCGTGCTGTCTTCCTGTCATTACTTCGCCTATCGCTTTGTGCCGCACACCGGTTTCCGTGTTCAAAATTACAGCGAGCATTGTCCAGTTTCCACCAGCACCCACTACCCTCGTCTCCCCCTTCCCCTCCTACTCCCTCTCGACTCTCCCTTAAGGCGCATCGCTTAATTTCGTTGGCAATTATTTATTTAAACTGGAATTCATTGGGAGCACGGCGACGCTGCGCTTAATTGTTTGACTTGCTGGGCCCCAAACTATACCCCAACCCCTCCTCTCCCCCTCCCCCGAGGCCGGAACTTTGACAACTCGTTGACCGTAAATTTTCAAGTTTCTCATTAGGCCGCGCTGGTCGCACAATGGGACAGCTAAGGCAGCTCAAGGGAGATGGCGGAGTGGGTGGGCAGTAGCTTTCTAATCAACTTGGCCGCAGTTTGCAGGGCCAAAACTTTCCTGCCACGCCCCACCTGCCCTCTGCGCGTAATGAAAAGGCATTTTCACAGCGATTTCATTTCATTTGGCCATCCGTTTTCTCGTTCATTATGCGCTACTCAGATTTGTAATTTACACCTGGCGGGCAGGTGAGGGCAGCTGTACAATGCCAGCCCAATTAAAGTTTAACGAGCAAAACAAGCTGCAACTAGTTGAAATAGTTGAAATAAACATGGCTACTTAACGATTAATCGACCTATTAAGCTGATCTTAAACGGGATGCTTTACTAAATATAGTTAATACGATATATTATAAATATTTGTGAAGAAACTTCTCTGAGGCAGTTTCATGCGTTGTTGTCTGATTTAAATAAAGGATGCGCAGCACTTTAAATACAAGTGCCATAAAAGTTTTGTTTTCGACAATGCCATAAACTCAGCTCAGCTCAGGCAGCCACAGATTCCACTCCCTGCCTTCCCCTTGCCCCTCCTACGACCGCCGCTGTCTAGTTGACTGTTGGCTAAGCCAGGGAAATGGGAAATGGCTGGCAGCAATTATGGCCCTGGCGCAGTTTCCTGCAACAACTGCAAGCTGTAAAATGTTTATGAAGCTTTTATGGCACTTGCTGATGGGGAACGGGCAAACGCAGGATGCGGCGAGGGGGCATGGGGGCTCGACAACTGCAAGTCAAGGAATTAACAATATAAATTATACAAAAGGCAGCGGGCAGGCAGGCAGAAGTGAGTGCTAAATGGCTTATTATGGCGACTGTTTTCAGCTCAGCTTGTTTACACGACTCGCGGCAAGGTGCCAAGGTTGCCTCTGTGTGGCAAGAGAGAAACGAGTTCTGGCTAAGCTGATTCGTAGATTACTTTGCTTTCCTAATATTTTTTTTTTGTATATTAAATTCCCTTAAAGTTTTTTGCTTCTTTACTTCATTTCTTTTTGTTGATCTTGACGTCACACAGTAGAACTCATCATGCGCCACGTGGGCCCACATTTTACTTATTTAAATTTTAAATGACATTTTTGTTGGGTCACCTCTTACCAGCTTCCATTTTCTTTTTTTGTTTTAGCTTGTGCATAATCTTTAATTTAAACAAATGCCCAGAAGCCAGAAATAAAGACAAACAGTAAAACGCTCGACAGAGAGTGGGAGCGTGTGGTTGAATGAAAGAGAATAGGAGGGGGGAAGGAGAGTGAGTGAGTGGGCGAGTGTCCGGCGGAAAATCTAAACCGAGCATCTACGTAGAGCTAAACTAAAAACGAGACGTGCCGTGTGAGCAAATCAGCTTAAAAAATAATAATAAAATAAATTGTATGTGTATGGGTGACTGAGTGTGTATGTGTGTGTGTGTGGTAGTGTGTGTAAAATAAAGTAAAATGTTAGAAAACGTTGGAAAAGCAGCCCAGTGCACTGCAGGATAAACACAAACTGTCATTGACAATAACCGAATTTCGTTTGCGGTTTTCTATACCCTTCATCCGGCTACAATATGACTCACGTTCTGGTCCACTTTAGTATTGGTTTAGAACAGAAAACCCTTTTAAAATATGTAAGGCATTGTCTAACCATATTTTTCGTTATCAATAAAAAAGTTTTTGAATTCTAAAATTATTTGTAAATTTTAGAAAAAAATTTGAAAAGTCAAAGCAGATGAAAATAATAAAGTAATTCTTATAAGAATTATTGTCAAAATATATACAATACTCGTATAATGCGCTTATGTGCCTCGACTAATTCATAATGGATATAAAGTGAATGAAGGGTATTTGTTCTTCGACATTGACCTTGCCCAGCCTTGCTTGCTGCTATTTTCAGCTTCTCTTTGTGCTGCTGTATATTATAAATTCCATCAAAGCCCGGACATAGACCTGGCATCAGCCACGTCCATGACTGACCAGAGGCGACGACGACCTTGCGAGTGGATTTCCGCTGCGAGTACAGTGGCATCTCGGAGCGACGTCTTGCCTGCCAGACACCAAGACGCATAGCTCACACACACGCGAGCTGGCTAAATTTGCGGCACGCGTTGAATGTGCCCCAAAGAGCGGGCAAACGCCTCGAAGCAGGCAACAATTTTGCGCACTTGCCACAAAGCGGCTTTAATTTTGAGCTAAGCGAGTCGGAAGAGAGAGAGAGAGTAAGAAAGAGAGTGTACGAAAGAGAGAGGGGAAGGGAGAGAAAGGGGGAGTGGGTACGCAGGCAAATTGAGTAGCCGTTTTTGTACGCCTGGTGTGAGTTCTTGACCTAGCCCAGTCAGCAGAAGCTGCAGCAATATTCTGGCTTTATTTAGCTTTTATTCAGCTTTTGTTTTTTCCTTTTGCCCAACAATGCGTTGACTTAGGCCGCTGGTTTTATTTCTCGCTATATATGTTATGTGTGTATAAATTCTACGCAGTTTTCTTTTTTTTTGGCAAATTTATTTATCAACGCTTTTTGCATTTCCGTTGTTGGTTTGGTTGTGCCGCTGCCTGCGTCGGTTCCGCGGGCCGTTTGTTTTTGTTAAATTTCATATACTTCCTCATTTTTAATTTATGACAATGGCGCCTGGCTATTGTTGTCGGTCCCGGCCCAGTTCCCCGGTCCCGTTCCCGTACCGTCGCCACGCCCACATCTCGCACTTCTCACCTCCCTCTTCCCCTCGCGCTGTATTATTGTAACTGATGCTCTTATAAATGGCCGTCGCCGTCAGACAACATTTCGTTTGTCGCTTTTATCGCGTCGCTGCGACAGCTAGCGGCGGCGGCAGCAGTGGGCGTGGCAGAGGGCAGAGTGGATGGCGGAGAGGTCAGTAAGTTCGTCGGGCACGCCGTGCGGAGGCCTGCACGGAACACGTACACTTTGTATTTCCGCTGGCCGCCATTGTCCTTGACTGTTTCATTATGACAGCTGGCGCTGTCTGCGTTCCCGTTTCCAATGCCCGCTCCCCCTGACCACTACCCCATCTCCCCTCTTCCGGCTGGCTATAACAATTCCCCTTCCTGCCGCCCCCTTTCTCTTTTCATTTTCGTTGATTTTGGTTTTGTTTAGTGCCGCATTTATGCTATTAAAGTGTCATGTTTTTGTTGCTGCCACTGTTGTCGTTGTTGTTGTTGTCGCTCTTGTTGTTGTTGCTGCGGCGGTGACTAAAACAAAAGCCAAGTGTTGGCATTATTATTATCAACGCGCTTCCTTTTCCGCAGCGCGGCAAACAAAAGCGAACAACGAGATAAAACGCTGCCATTCATGCTCTTGAGTGATTTTAAGTTGATTTCCTTGGTTTACTTTCCCCTCCTTGCACACCTCTCATTCACTACTCTCTTTCCTTCTCAGCTTTCCTTTGTGCTGCCGTCTGCATGCATACATAATGAACTTAAAGTTTCTTTGTTCTTTCTGTTGTGGAATGAAGGCAATCGATACTCGATGCTGATACTTGAAGCACCTTGAAGCAGATGTCAATCAATCCCCACTTGCAGCCAATAATTAATACTCGTGCCTCTACTTCCCCTCATCCACGACCTGTTCCGCCATCGATATCGATATCTTTGCGTCAAATTAAGCTAAATTTGCTAAGCTTTTCTTGGATTTGCGACGAGCCTCGAGTGTTTTGTGCCTGCCCAAACGATGATTAATTCAAGCAAATCTCAATACGAGAGCTTTTGTTGTGATACGCGAAATAATATCACGGATTTCACTTAAGCTCGGCAGTGCTAATTTAATAAATTATATGTTCCTTAAATAAAACACTGCCTAGATACATTTAAGTTACTTTTATCAAGGGTATTTTATAGGTCAGAGAGAGCGTGAATTTCTTCAGCAAGTCGACTATGCCATATACAATAGTAACTAGACTGATAGGATTATATATACAGTATCGATGAAATTGGAATATATAGTTCCCATATTATATTATAAAGATAGTAAGACTAGGATGTGGTTAAACTTAATTTAATTGATCAATGGTTTCGATGGCTTTAAAACACATTTAATATAATTTATGATAAACGGAGTAAAGCGAAATATAAAAAAATACACACTAAAATTGTAAAGCTCTAAGAAGATATATACTTTTAATAATAATGCCACCATCAATGCAATGTCAACTTAAAGCAAAATGAAGTGTACCCTCGCCAAGTGTAAACAAATTGTTTATTTTTAGTCTCGCTTTCAATTTTTCTTTTTTTTGCTGGCAGCCAATTTGCGTTTGACTCATGCTAAAAATAGAAAAGAATAGGCTCAATTTTCAGGCCCAAGTTCGGGTACACGACATTCATTTGCTGTAAATATTCGCTTTCTGCAGCGCTGACGTCAGTCGCGTTGTTTGTTCGCGTATTTTGGAACGTCATTAAAACCCGCCTCAATGCGAATTTATATTTATGGCCTTGCGGCAAGGGCAGCAACACTCCGAGCAACAGCAGCAATAAGAACTCGAGCAACAGCAACAGTAAGAACGGCGAGCAAGCTGGCAAGGCACTGCGCGAAGCTGCTCCGATTGCCCATATAAATATGCAATTATTTTGCATTTGCCGCAAGTGCGCGACGCCACGCCCACTTGTGGCCCTATATGATATCACTCAGCGCGCGCTCTGCTTCTATTTTTTTATATTTACTCGACGACCTCACGCGCTGTTGGCGATGTTTATGACACTTGCGACTTTTGGGCGACAGCGACAGCGGCAAATTGACAGCAGAAGGAGAGGGAAAGACGGGGAAGGGGGAACGCGATGCAACGCAAGGCAAACGGCGGGTAAGTGGCAACATTATGACTGTGGCAGGCATAGGGCCACATATCGTTTTATGTGACATATTTATTTGTTGATTCGCATGCAATTTATTTATATTTATGCGCATAATTTGCATTTGACAGATTTTTATGAGGCCCACAAAGCGTCGCCCTGCCTGATGCTGTCTCGATGTTGCAGCATCAGCAACAAACCAAAAGAGAATGAAGAAGCAGGCAGCAAACCAAGCAACGGATTGAAGCATGAATAACAAAAATGAATGCACAATATTTTTCTAGTACAAAATAGAAATCGATAAACGAAAGATTATTAAATTTATTCCCGCAAGCCAATTGATATTTACGAGTCTATTCTCATTCTTGTACGCTTTGTAAAACTTGAATATATCTCAGCTGAATGTAACGAGTACGATAAATATGTGATATTCATATATTTACTGCAGATTGCATAGATAAATAATACACATGCAGGAGATTAATATATTTCTTGAGATTTATTTGTGTGTTTGTCTGGAGATTTTTATGTATTGAGATGTCAAAAAAAAACCTTTGGTTTATTGAGATAGAAAATCAATGCAGAAAACTGGCAATTCTATGTCAAAACAAATTTGTAAAGTATTTTATGAAAATGTTTTTGCTGAAAAACAAGAATTTATATAGAAAATTGAACATATGCAAAAAAACATAAACTAAGCTTGGAATACAATAGATAAACTGATAAACTGCAAGAAAAGTAATAATTAGAGGGAAAATCAGTGAGTTTGTATTCGTAAAATCGGACTTGTTTTATCATTATACACCAGATGAAACTCATGGAAATTCTGGCTGAAATATGCTTTGTGCAAATGGCTCCACACTTACAAATAAACCGTTGTAACTTTCTGAGTTACAAAACAACAATTGTTCAATAATATCAGAGAACATACATTCTGTATGTAAATACATGTATGTGTATTTGTGTGTGTATTCTGTTCTGTGTTCTCTGCACATTTTGCATTATTGCTCGATAATTATTTGCTGTCTCTAATGAATTTGAAGAAGATACTAAAAGGTTAATGCAATCGGCAAGTGCATTTGATATGGTTGCCAGATGCAATTTGCATTCCATATCGAACCTTCGGGTCACAGCAGTAACAGTCTGACATATATGTATGTTAGGTATGTTCAATGTACAAACGACATATATAGGGAATATATGAGTGAGAATTATGCATGCACTTTGTCTTTAATGCGCTGCAAATTGAAATGCATTGTCAAATTTGAAGTTTGTGTGTTGTTGTTACAACTCATGTTGTTGCTGCTTCTGTTGTTGCTGCTGTCGTCCTTTTGTGGCGAACGATAAGCTTTTTGCATATCCATATCGCAATTTTATTTGCCCGGATAGCAAGAAAATATTTGTTCATTTAAGATAAATTTATGACTGTTGTCGCTGCAAATTGCCGCATTTATTGAATTGCTGCCACGAGTTGCTGCTGCTGTTGCAAGTTGCTGTCGTATTTTGCCGCTGCAGCTGCCATTGGCAACCTTCGTAAATAGTTGTGCAAATAAATTGGCAAATGGGAATAAATCGCGGCTCAAATATGATAGGTGAGCACAGCGCGCTTCACGCTTAATCGCCTTCATAAATATTGGACTAACGGGCTCTACTTTCGGAACTGTACTTACCATTGAGTGTGGCCAGTGCGAGGCACAGCAGCAGTAAGCGGGGTAGTTGTGTGGTTGTTGACGTCGACGACGGCAGCGCTGTTGACGCTGTTTGATGCATTTTGTTGATGATATTCTATTCGTCTGATGCGTGCGTTGCAGTTGCTTTAGTTGCTGATGCAGTTGATACTGCAGTTGATACAGCTGCTGCTGCTGTTGACGATGTCTTGTATGCGCAGCCAGCGGAAACGCGCTTACATTGCCGCGATAACAAACGGAAACGCGCCGCTGCCACAGTCGGAGCAGCAGCAGGATGCGCACCCGTTGGCTGCTGCCAGCTTGCTGCCAGTTTGCCTGCTGCTAAATTTTCCGGATTCTTTCTTCTCTTCTCTCTTGCGTTTCTCCAAATTCTCCGTCGGCAGGCTTGTCAACTTGCCTGACCGTTGATAATATTTATGACTGAGCTAAGAAATCGAGCGCATGCACTTTAAGTCTTTAGTCGAAGCCGAAACGAAATTTCTTGCCTGCAGTCAAGGTAGATCTCGGCTGGCTTACTGGCTAAAGCCATGTTAAAGATTTATCGCTGTCAGCCCTGGCTTGTTGTTGTTGCTGTTGCTGTTATCTTTCCGAATTTATATACGTATCGTCGACTTTCAGACATTGGCAAAGCGCCGTTTTAGCATTGGCTTAAACTTCGAGACAGACACGCGCTCGCTTTAGCTGTAGCCAGTTGCACTTGCGGCCTGCGGGGCGTATACGTCATGTGGATTTGCTGGCGAAAACAACTGAAAACTACTCTACAAATGGAACTGCTCATGCGGCATAAGCTACACGAAAAGCACATGAAACTCGAGTCTGCATTCGCAATGCGCCAAAACGGATTGCAACTATCGCAACTTGTTGAGAGCTGCCTGCGCGATTTGAGTAGCATTCACTACTCATATCTCACTCATATTTGGACAGTTGGCATGAGAAAGTGGCTGAAGTTTTGGTAGATGGCTGTTGATATATTAGGAAATAATTATGTAGAAGGTTACTGCTGTCATTGTTATATAAATCGTAGCGCTCTCTCAATATAAACTACATTTATTTACTATGAAAAACTCTTTCACAAGTTCCCTTCGCACTTCCCATCCCTGCTTATTCCTTAAGGCAGCGCACTCTGAAATTCTTTGGCCCACTTAAGCTAATTACGTATATCATCAATCCCCCATCGACAAATGATAAAGCACTTCGATAAACGTTACAATTAAGCTCACTCCTGGTGCTGCTACCTTTATGGCATTTGCCATCCCATTGAACTGTCTGTCTTAGTTTGGTATTCCCAACAAGGCAAAGCAAAGCAAAGCATTGCTATACCAAGTGATGGCTCAGTTGGATTGAAAGGCTGAAGTTGCCACGACAAATCGACAGTCTGCGACGGCTGCTGCTGCTGCAGTCTGCGGGCGATTCGCCAATTGAAGCGAGTTTTCTCTGCATGAGGCGCAAATCAAATTGGCCGACAGAGAGAGAGAGAGAGAGAGGACGGTGCTGGTGCTGATGCTGGGCGCGTCAAAGGCGTCATCCATCAAGGATGACAGCTTTAGGCGGGCGCAGCTTTGCATGAAATTGCCTGTAAGCAAAAGGAGTGAGAGAAATAAGAGGTGCAGAGGGGAAGAGGGGAGGGGGTGCAGTCAGAAAGTGAACTGCGAGACGGCGATCCGCCACTTGAGACTTAATAAACTGCCGGCCGGCGGGGCAGCCATGGCCAGAGTCAGAGTCACTCAGTTGGCACAGCGGAAAAAAAGCCAAAGCAAAAATGACAAGTGGAACAGCAACAACAGCAACCAGTAGAGATGGCGCAAATGTATGTAAATAAATAAACGCTTAACTCTTTGAAAGCCAAGTTCGCGAAGCTAAAAAAAAAACTGAAAAAGGCAACTGCGACGCGTCCCGTGGGGAGTTTGCAGACATTACGAGTATTTTGGCCAAAGCCCCCGGGCGGCATTATCATCAATTCATCATCGCAGTGGGGTCGCCAGCCTCTTCCCACTCTCCCTCCGTCCCTCCCTCTCGCCTTGGCTGTTCTCTTCCCTTTTCACTGTCTCATATTGCTGCGCAGTTTGTTTAATTTCGGCTACAAAAAGTGCGGCACGTCAAAGGGCCGCAAGCCAAAAAATGTGCTCCGCTTCCGAGTAAAATAGTAGACAGGGGGTAGAGGGGGGCAATGTTGATGTATGCCGCGTGTACATCAAGTCAACCAGTTGGGGGCTTAAGCCGGGCGCAGCTAGTCGTGGCTCTGCCCGTCACCAACATGGCCACAGCCGCAGTTGTTGCTGTTGCTGCCTCTGCTCTTGTTTTTGTTGCTGTTGCGGGTTACTCATATGCACGAGTTACGCATCCCTTCTCTCTCTCCCTCTCTTTCACTCTTCTCTCTCACACTGTTTGCTTTAAATACTGTGTGTGTGTTTTGGTTGGTTTTTCTTTTTTGGCCATGTTGTGTGCACTGCAGCACATTGTTGTTTGTGGCGTTGCGCGCTGCTTGTTGTTGTTGCCGTCGCTGTTGCTGCGGCTGCGGCTGGCGCTTTCTAAACAACCCAGCAAAATGCCATGAGTCAAATAAATTACCCCAGCATTGTTGTTGGCAAATTTTTGATGGTTTAATTTTGTGGAAAATAAGTTGAGCCGCTGCGTGGCTGCTGCTGTGGCCATATAACACACACACACACACACACAGACATGCGCGCACACACAGACACAGCACACATGCACAACATAGCACTCACACGCTTGCTGGAGGCTGAGCTCGAATTTGTTGCCTACTTTTAGGGGCGACGCGTATACGCAATAAAATAAACGCCGCGCCGCAGTCGCATTTCCCGTTGTTCGCTTGCTCGCTCGCTCCCCGCGCGCAGTACTTTTTCTGCCGCATTGCCATTTTTATTTATTTATTTTTATTTGCCCAGCCACGCCCTACTCCCTGCCCTCCCTGGCCCTCCCGCCTTCATGTGCCCTTTATGCATTCATTTATAAATTATTGTTGCCCACAGTTCGCGTGAGCCCCCTAAGCACACACGACACTCGCTCTCTCTCCCTCTCTCTCTATCTCCCTCTCTCTCTCTCTGTCTGCCTCTTTTATTTTCCCTCTGTGTGTCACTTGAAGTGCTTCGCATTTTCAATTTCTACAAGAAAAAACACATAAACCATTTTGTATTTGCTTAAAAAATGTATGATTTAATGAGCTGCCCCCTTTATCTTGCACTCTCCCTCTTGCCTACCCCTTGATGAATTAGCTCGCTGTGTGCAAATCTGCGAGAAGTTGAAAGTCAACAGCCTGAGAAGCCGAGCAGGCCTCGCCTATCGACAGCACATTTATGCACATGTCAGTCCTTGAACAGTCATTACCCTACTCAATTGAAGTCTACTTGAGCTCAAAGGGATTCACCCGCCCACCCACAGACAGGCACGCGTCTCATCTCATCTCGTTGCTATTTTGGGCACTTGGATAATTCTTTCCAATAATGTTTTCCCTTTAAAGAAGAATATTTTCAGGCAAGCTTCGTCATATTTTCTTTGAATTTAGCCACATCATCATCAGCAACTCAATGATGATCGGGTGCGCCGTCAAGTTGATGCTCCCCCAGTGACATTGTCAAAAGGGTTTAAGTGCCTGCTCTTGAACCAGTCAGTGGCGTAGTCACGGACTGGGTAAGCAAAGGGGGAGAGAGGGTGGCAGTGGCACGCGTAGCTGACAAGCATCCCTCGTAATGCTAGACAAACACAATGCCTGCGGCAACGCGGGAAGGAACTTGTACGTCAAACTGAATCATATTAAAGTAATGATATGCCAAGCTTTAAGCAAGCCAGAAAACATACTCTCCTCTCCATTCTTCTCGTTTTTTCGCATCTCTTTCGCTTCCTTGCTGTCATTACTTTTTGCCAGACCATTGAAATGGAAATTGTTTATTGATTTATGGCGCAGTTTCTTAAGGCGGAACAGACTAAAGAATCGGGACAAAAAGTGACTTTCTGCTAGTAAAGAGTTGTTATAAATCTATGAGTTAATCATCTAATACAAGCTTTAAATGTCAAAATATAATTTAGTATCTTTTGTAGAAAGACAAACAATTGATTATAGAGATAATATATCTTCCCTTTTCTTCCCCAATTCGAAAAGATATTTAACCTTTGCTTGGCTCTTTGACCCTCACAGGTGTTACTCAGGTTTAATGCCGACTTAACCCTCGTCCACTTAATACTCAATTATAGCACTCACCAACATCCTGCCCTTTCCCCCGCCCTCTGACACGCCCCTTCGGCTTCAATCAAGTGACTTCAATCACGTACTAAAAGCTGCGAATTCTTTAGCGTTCGATGGGCGCAGCTAAAATCGCTAACAATGAACAATTAATTACAGGGCGGCTGTTGCGAGTGCCACGCCTCCACTCTCTCCTCTCCACGCACTTGTCAAACCCTTCACCATTCAAAAGGCTAATTAAAAATGTGTAAATGTTGCGGGTGAAGGAACGAGAAAAAGAATCAAAACGCCATTAGCTGCAACAGCTGTAAATGCCGAGGGGATTTTTCCCCTTCTATTCTTTTTTTTCGGCTGATTCAACAAATGAAAAGCGACGAGGCGCCAATGTCTTGAAAGCACCCCTTCTTCTACCCTTCTGCCTCTTCTCACTCTCTGTCTGCCCTCCCCCTTGAAAACACGCAATTCACCTTCGTCATTGTCATGTTAATTAATTCGGTCGCACTCAAAAAGTCAAGTGAACACGCCGTCGCCTTCGCCGTCGCCATCGCCGCTGCCGTTACCTCTTGGCCGGCAATTTCATTTCGAACTGCCTGAACTTTGACCTCTTGGCCATGCGAGCGGCGTGCGAAATGCGGCCAAACTCAAACTGTCAAAAACATGCGAGGAGCAACAATAACAAAGAGTTCACTGTCGGTTCGGCTTGGCTCGCTTCCGACTTGGTCACTCAGCCTGCCTTTCACACTTGTTAAGACTTTTCAATGGCCATCAATTTTTAATAGTCCCCCGTCCCCCTTTCACACCCTTTCCCCACCGCACAACAATAACAACAACATCAGAAAGAAGAAGAACAACAACAAAACTGCGGCAGCATCTTCTTCTTCATCTTCTTCTGCCGCTTTGTCTATCTCCATGTCCAGTCATGGTGTGCCGCAGTTCAATGCCTGCGGCACGGTTCGTTGGGCCGGCAAATGCCCACCTGGCGCACCTGTCCGGCCCGGACACAGACAGTAACAACAACTTGCCACGGGGCTCACTCACTTCACGTGGCGTCTTTCTTACGTCTTTTTGCAGTTGGCTGTGGCGCACGTTGCGTATACGCCGTGTGTGGCACGCGTTAACCTCTGCACGCACAGAAGGCTTTTCGAGACTGATGCTGCGGCCCCAGCGTCGTCGTCGTCGCCGCACACAGCGTGCGAGCGCAGCGACTGCGACGCCAGCGTCAGCAGCGCTTACTTGCCTTTTACATCGTCATGGTCGTCTACGTCGTTCACGTCGTCAACATCGTCGTACTTTGCTGCCGTCGTCGACTTCTGACTTCGTTTTGAGACGAAGACACCGCAGCAGCCGCCGCAGCAGCCGTAGCTGTCTTTGACTGCTGTCGCAGCTGAGACAGAAGCACAAGCAGCAGCAGAGTAGCCCCGCTCAGCGTAACATATTGTCGTATCAAGGACGAAGTTAAACACTTCGTCACCTGCCTCAAAGCGGCTCAACTCATTGTCCTTTGGCCTGCTGTGCCATTTACTCTTTTGTCGCTTTGTCGCCAGGCTTACGAGCACTCTCATCCTCTCGCTCTCTTTCTCGCTCTCCCCCACTCTCTGTAGCGGGCGCTCTCTTAGCATGCTCGTTTCTGGGTCAGTTGCCGGCTTTGTAATAAATAAACAATTGTTAAACACTTGCTAAGGCATTACTTAGCATTACTAGCACAGTCTGGTACTAAGTAATGTCTGTAGAATTATTTGATTTTTTTAAACCAATTAAAGTAGCACTTATTTTAGTTAATTCATTCAAATATCACAGACCTAAACAGTTCTGCTTGGCTTTACAGTCTGTTAACAGCATTACAGTCTGCTAACATTGCATTTAAATGCTGTATTCTGTTAGAAACTCTACAAACTGTTAAGCTGCCTCAACAGCTGCTGTTAAAGCTCTGCAATGGATGCTGTTAATGCGCTTAACAGCTGCAGCGCAGGGATCAAACGGCTTAACCCGCTTGCTGCTGCCGCTACCTACACTGCCTGCAATTACACCGACTTGGCCCAGACAATGGGCATGAAATTCTCGTGCTTTTACCACTTATTTTTCGTTGATGGCCAACAATAAAAGCAGCGACAGTGGCAGCGACAGGGACTACAACTCTTACAGCGTACCCCGTGCCCCGTGCCCCGTCCCCCACACAACACATTCTTGGACTCGGCCACTTCACGTAGCCAGAGCAGCAGCCAAAGAAAGTCGCGTCATGTAGATTCGTTTGGATATTTTAATGGCATTTGCGCTCGTAAAATTTTGAGTGTATCTTTTCAGGCGGCGGCTGAGCACAAAATGCAAAGCAAAGTACGACAAAGTAGTCCGACGGCAATTATCTTTGACTTGCTTTTGCTATTAGCTGACCAGGACATAGTACCCCCTCCTTCTTTCCCCCCACCACTACTCCAGTCTATCCAACTATTCGCGCGTATATTTTAAGCATATTTTATGTGCCGCAATGTTGGCTGCGTTCTTTTGGACACAGAGTCGAAAAGGAGACTTGCCAAAGTAGACGGCGCTATAATACCCGGAAATAGAGAAATAGGTTAAGTGAAGTCTACCGAAAAGTGGAGCAAAGACGTACATATCTTTCTTTTTGTGGATAATGTTAAAATATGTGAATGGAGTAGAATATATGTTTAAGGAATTTATGTTAATGAAAGTTTAAAATAAAACAAGTATCAAACAAAATTTAAAAGCACTGCAGAATTGTGAGAAAGTTCTTAGAAAATGTATTTAAGAACATTTCAATGTTCAATGCTTAATTCCTAAAAAGACTCCTCAAAGAGCTCTGTATTTTGTAAAGTTTCAGCTAAATATAGAAATAGATCCCAGGAGCTTGCAACTTAAAATGATACTCAGGTGCGTGTCTGTCGCACTTAAATACGCATTAGGTTAGTTGGGTAAAAGAAAATCATGCACCAGGATAAACTTATCGCACCACAAATAGCTACGGCAACAGTAGTGGGAGCAACAGCAAGAAAAGCAGCTCAGAAATGTCGTCAACAATTTGGAAATTGAGCTTGAAGCAGGGAGCAAAAACTTTTTGCATTTCATGTGTTTTTGCCAGTGGAGCGCGCTAATTTCCGTGGATAATAGTTTCATCTTGCCGACATATCCTTGCCTGCTTCTTCCACTCCTAGTCACTTTCCTTCTATATCTCTTTCCCCTTCTCCTGGCTTACTCAACTGACATGTTGAATTTGTCGTCGTTTGTCTTTATCGTGTTTTTCTCTTGCATTGCGTGTTGACGATGTGCGTGAAAAACTCGACGAGGCTGCCCAAAGTTTTGCAGCTTCAAAGCCAAATTGATGTACAGCGTGGAGGGCCCCTTGTAGCAGCGGCTGCTGCATGTCATATTCAAATTGACCAGGGCAAATGTCGCTGAAACAGACTGGATCCGCATCGCAGGAAACTGCTGGAAAAACTGCTTTGAGTTGGAAGTTGAGACAATGCAGTGTTTGATTGTATTGGCGGGTTGGCTCTTAGCTTGTTTTGGCTTTGCAACGGTTTGTTGATGCAAGCTATGAGGCTGAAGATATTCATATTGATATTGTGATTTTGAAACTACGCCGAACGGCAAAGTGTGAAAGTGTGTTTAAGGTTAACTCGGTATGACATGATTGGACACGACATTTTGACAGATATGTCGATGTTTCGTAAGATATGCTAGTATATATGTCTTTTTGTGTTATTCCTTTAAAATTAAATCGTTGCCACAAGAGTTATCGATACTTCGTTAGATTATGGTTGTCCCTCAATATTCTCTAGTATTTTGTAATTTCTTTGTTTCTTGCTGTGGTTTACAACATTTCTATATATTTATACTAATCGATAGTTTTAACAGACAAATAACGATACAATCTTTTCAGACGCTGTTTTTTAAACATGTACATAAAATTCTGTTAATATTTATAATGATATTATCCATGTCTTAAAAATGCAGCTATATCTTTCTCTCTCTCTCTCATGCAATTGGGTTAATGTTGCTTCATTGTTTGTTAACAATTTAGTTTAACTCGCTTAAAAAATGATATATGTACGTTATATGTGTGTTTGTGTGGGGATGTGTGTGTTATGTGTGTTCGTGTGTGTGCATAACAAATGATCGGCACTAGAAACTGTTGCATTTAATCTTGGACTTGGGCCAATGCCCAAGCACTATTAATCATTTTGGCCATCAAGCAGGAAAGCGATTACTCATACATAGATGACTCGCAACTGCTCCCTCTCTCTCTCACTCTCTCTCTTCCTCTTACTCTCGGTCTTCGTCTTTTGCCAGCAAACATTGCCTAATAGGCAGCCAAATGGCAAAACAAAGACGCAGCCAGCGAGGGGCAAGCGAGGGGAGAACCAAAAATGTGATTTGTCTGGAACTGGGTATGGAGAAAGCTGGCAGGGTGAGGGGAGGAGGGAGTGATCAGGGGACTGTTGGAATATTTGCTTAAGTGTTATTTCTGTCAGCTTAGTTGGCCAAAATTATGCTACAATATTTTGTTATATTTATCGCATTTGATTGCGCGTATTAACCGAGTGTTTAGTGGGGCGTACGCCAGTCCCTGTATGTGTGTGTATATGTGTGTGTCTGTGTGGAATTAATAAGATAACTTTACGAGTATATGTGGGAAGAGAGAGAGAGAGAGCGAGGGGGAGATTGAGAGATAGAGACAAAGCGAGAGCGAAAGTTGTTTACTTAACAGTTTGCCTTAATTTGCTTTTATGACCGACTTCAGCTTTATTTCTGTGTAAATCAGCAGATTTATATTTTGGCTTGCTGTCGGCTAATTTGATTTTGAGCAGACTCGCACACACTAGCACGCACACACACACATACATACATAGAAACAGGCGCACTCTGTCGCATTTAAATAGAGCCAAAGTTAGAGGGAAATGTTGTGCGAGTTAATTACCGCGCAACGCAAGCGGGCAGAGTGTGTGTGCGGTATCTGTGTGTATACAGTGTGTGTGTGTAAGTGTGTGTACAGTCTGTGTGCGTGTGTGAATGTTCGCTGGCTGCCAATCTACATAAAAGAATAACAAATTGTTTCAAGGCCTCGGCCCCAATTCAATTGCTTAGCGAAATGGCATTTGCAATTGTTTATTTTAATTGGGCCTAACATACAAGCTCAGTGTACGCGCGTGTGTGTGTGTGTATGAGAGAGAGAGAGACTGAGTGTATGAGCGTGTGTGCTATGTGTGTGTGTGTGTGTGAAAAGTTAGTCTCTGTGTGTGTGTGTGACCGTTTATTGCGGCTAATTAAAAACAAACAATGCCCGTACAAAGTAGGTTGCAACAACAATGGCTGCAACAATAACAACAACAACAACAACAAGAGTAGCAACAACAGCAAACACAACAAAAGCATCTGCAAAAAGGCAGCCAATCAACGCAAAGCCACATTACATTGCGTTACGTCACAAGCATTTGAAATCCTTCCCCCGCAATGAAGAACACATGCAGATCTCACTCTGCTACTGCCGGCTCGTGCCCCTGCCTCCTGCCTCCTGCCACATGGCTCGTGGACGTCTTACAACATTTCTTTTGTTAATGCGGCGCCATAATGAAACAATTAGGCTCAGAAAATTGGGTTAGAGTCGCACACACAGGGCAGGGAGGAAGACAGCTTGCAATACAATGCGGCATGCAAATGTTGCAAGTGCAAGTAAATAAAGACGGGGCAACTAAAGAAGACAGAGAAAGTGAGAGATGAGAGAGACACGGCAAGAGAGAGAGTGAGAGAGAGAGGGACCACAATTGTGTGGGCGGGGCCAACTGCAACTGCTTCTGCTGCTGCTGGCATTGTTGCATGGGGCAAAGACTGGCGCAAACCTTTGTCCATTTAATGCGGCTCACGATGTGTGTTATCAGTGTCAAGTGCTGCAGCGGCAAAGTGTGCTATAGAAATTGCACAACTAACTGGGCTAAGCAGCTGCCCGAGCTTGTGTGTTGCGCAAGAGTGAAATGGAGCCTGATCTACTTACGAGTCTGAGCCGAGGCCAAGCTGCTTGGCATTAAAATGGCAAATTAATACCCTGAAATAACTGTGAATTGACTGAGTTCTCTGGCAGTGCTTGCCACGTGTGCAACGTGTGCGTGGCAAGTGCAACTACTTAAGCCTTTAGCTGTGCACACGATTTGCATGGCACTGTGCGATTATGTTGACGCAATACCCGAAAAGGTAAACATAGTTTCTTTGTGGGGTTTCTTCAGAAATTACTTGAAAATAAAGTGCATTTCATTTAGTTACATTCGAAATGCCGAAGGTTTTATGTTCCTCAATTGAATTAGAAAGTATTGAAGGTACTTGCTCATAACTATATTGAAGGCTTTCTAATTTAATTAAGAAATTAAATAATTAAACCTTCGGCAAGTCTTTATTCCTATTATCATTTTTTCTATTTTTTATGACTGTATTGAATTTATTTATGTTGACTGCATTAGATTGTATTTTAAAAATAGTTTTCAAAATTTGTTTACCCATGATAAGTTGAATTATTTGTCATCCTTTGAACAATATATTCCTCTCAATATCCCGCTCTATATTCCTCTCTATATTCCGCTCTATTTTCCCTCATATATTTTCAATGACACTTTCAATCTCGTAAATACTTTTCAAATTGAACAATGGTAAGAGGAGGGTGGGGATATTTAATACTTAAGCCATGTGAAATAATCCTGAAATCATTTGAGCAAATATTCCACTCACCGCACTCGACTGCAGGCTGCTGCTGCCCGCGACGATGATGACCCTTATGACCTTTATGATAACATAATATTTTCCATGCTGGACATTTGCTTATTTATCTATTTGGCGACACGGCTGTTTCAGCTCGCTGTTTGTTTGTTGTTCGTTGTTTGTTGTTTGTGCGTATGAGCGTGTATTCGAGTGTGTGTGTGTGTGTGTATTTGTGTGGTGCGCAGTTGCATGCAGCAGAGCGAATGTTTTCATTAGACGTTTTGTCAACAGAATAAAGGTTTGATGGGCAATACAAGCACATGCCACATATACCATATAGTATATACTTTATATGGTATACACAGTTAGGCTATAAAGCGAAAAAATCAGCAGGGAATCGCTGTGTATAGGCCCGCATAACCTGCAGTTGTCAGACCAATATCGGACAGGGCAACACTTCTGGTTTGTTGACGTTGATTTTAATGTTTGGCTCCGATCTCGGGTTGGTTTTGGTTTTGTTGCTTGTTGGTTTTGCATTTTATGCGCTCATGTGTCATCGGGCGTGCGAGTTAAACCAAAACATGAAACGAAAACATGGCGTCATAAAATTACGGTAAAGGCCACGCATGGCCGGACGCCACTTGACTGGGCAGCAGTCAGCAGTGGGAAGAGGAGGGGCCTAAGCGCTGCGCTAAGCTTAGCAATTTTCAATTAAAGGAAAAGCTTTTTCCCATCTGCCTTTTTCCCCTGTATGTGTATGTGTGTGTGTATGTCAGGAGCAGCCCTGCAAGCGAGGCATATTTTATTATGTTTCGTTTCATTTAATTAAGCAAATGTATTCAATGTTAATACAGCAACTTAACTGATTTATTCGCAGTGCTCTGCGCACTGTTGCGCGTTGTATCTCTGCCAGTTGCCAGTTGCCAGTTACCATTCGCAATTTGGCCAAATTAATTTGGTAAGAAATCACGTAGATAAGCAATTAACATTGCGTTGGCGCCCCGTTGCCCTTCCCTTTCCCCCTCTGACACTCCACATTCAATATGCCTCTGTTTTGGTTGCCCCTTTTCAGTGGCATCATTTCATTTTGTCTACAGGCCACGTACGGCATGTCCGTTCATTGTTAAAGATCACTGAATACGCTGACAGCTTTCAAATGTAAACGCAACTTCACAGATACATGTGCAACTCAACAATTGTCCGTACAACGGTACGTATGCGCGTTATGTCCGAAGTAAATGTATTAAATGAGCGAGCCTGTTTCAAATCTGAATCAATCTCTGTACAGAAACATCTCAAAAATAACCAGGACCGCGCGACTTATACGCAATATATATTTAATGTTATGCACTATTTATGCTGCTTGAGGAAGTATTGAAAACTATCTCTAGAAGAATTATCCACCAATTATTACCAAACTGAAAAATGAGTCTGGCAATTCATTTGCTTTGTTGTTGCTTTTGGCAAATAAGCAGAGAAAAACATAAATTTAAATTAGCATATTTTAAGTGTAATGCATGCCGAAAATAAATAGTGCACCCCTCCCCCAGCCCGTCTATCGAGCATTGTTGTTTATTATTTATGGCGCATTAAATGTAAACGCGATTAAATCTGCCAGGCACGAATACGACATAAAACTGTACACCCCTGGTTATAAACTATGCAGATAGAGAAGTGCAAAGTTGCACAATTTTATGGGCAAACAGAGATAAGAAAATTTATCTACAACATTTAAAATATAACAATGAATAAAATAATGATAATACAATTTAAAAGAAAACAATTAAAATTTTTCTTTTTATGTTTTTCCTGCAGTGCACTCCTTGTTCTGTTACTTCCCACACAAAGTGTAGTTAATATTTTTTTTTTTTTTTAAATATTTATATAAATCATGAAAAGTGCAGACATTCCTTTCTGGCTCCCACATTGTTTTCCGCCTCTTTTGCGTAATTATTGTTTATTATAATTAATTTCCAACAATTTTTGGCAGCTCATTTGTAACTGAGATTTGTAATGGGCTTATAGTTTTCAGTTTTTGCTCTTTGCATTTTCAATTCGCATTTTCAAATTAAATTAGCAGAGCTTTGCTCGCCTGCTCACTGAAATTTTCGAGTTCTAACGTGTAAAAAAATAATTTAATTTATAAAATATTTATAAACCAGAGATTAAACTGACATTGGCAAATTTAAAAACGCTTTTGTGGCAAAGTGTTGGAAAATTGGTTGTATCATGTGTAGTTAATATTTTGCCGTTTATAGTTAATGTTTTCCATTTGTTTAAATGTTGTTTTCTTCGACAAATATTTGTGCATCTGACGAGCCGAAAAAATATTTGCCCGGTCACGTTTTATTGTTAATTTGCACAAATTTTACCGAGTGATATCAAGTTTAACGACTCTCGTCGAGGGGCCACCCAGGAGAGCTGTGCCTGCCTGTCGGTACAATCTCTCCTCCTCGCATCCTCTCTCTCTCTCGCACTCTTTCCCTGCGATACACAAAAACATTTTAAATATTTGGCTGGAGGGCACATACGTATTTTGTTATAGGCCCATATCGGGGCCCTGCTCGCGTTGCCCCTTTGCGGCGTATTCCATTTCTTTTTTTCTGTGTTGTCCTGTTCTGTTCTGTTCTCGTGTCCTCTGCCATTCTCTGGCTTGTTGAATATTTAAGCGGTTTTAAAACATTTGTTACTCCCTGTCCCTGTCTCTCTCTCTGTGTGTGTGTGTGCACGATTGCTAGTCTGTGGCAAAGTCTGTGGCCCCGTTTTATTGTTTCGGTTATCAACGCTCAGCGCTTTTAAAAAATTCAATTGCGGTCGGAAGTCGTCGCACTCCCATAAACTGCGAGAGAGTCCTCTGCCCCTGCCTCTGCCCCTGTCCCTGCTGCCGCTCAGTGTGTTTCCCCTTTCAGCCACAATTTACATTTAAATGGCGATAAAAATGTGATACAAATTTCAAATTCTAGACTAGCGCCTCGAAAAAAGAAGAGCTCAAGAGGAGGCGGAAACGGGAGGCAACTGCGCTAAAACCGAACTCAACTGGACGCTGCTGGACTGCTTTAATGATGCCTCACCGTACATTCTCCCGCAGGGCAGTGGCAGAGGGGTGGATGGTGGAGGGTACTAGACTCACTCTTACGATTTGCGCAAAATGCAAATTTAAATTCTTTTCAATTGTTATTGTTGTTGTTCCATTTGCACTTTGGCACAAACACTCGACGCCTTGGCCGCACAACACACAGACATACACACTTACACATTACGAGGACATAACAACACTGAATAACATACGTTAGCTCTCTTTGTCCTGCTGGGAGTTCCCCTCCCTACCCTTCACTTCTTTCTCTGGTACCTCTTCTGCCATCCACATTGTCCTTGCCTTTTCTATCTGTCCTCTGCGGTTTTCTCTCTGCTTTTGAGTTTGGGTTTGGGTTTCGGTTCGTCTTTTATTTTCATTTTTATTGCCAAAAGATTTTTAAATATTACATGAACCTTTGTCGGACTTGCGAACAAATTATTATTATTATTTAAGCAAATTTGTAAAGAAAACTTTACGTTACGTTTTGCTAGAATTAATCGACTTGTCTCTTAAATTTGGCTGGAAAATAGAAGAAAAACAGCATGTTACACTAAGGGAAATTGTTGGCCATTTTGTGGACATTTTGCCAATTTCCGAAGTGACAAAATCAGATAATTTAGAATGCCGTCAATCTTTATCAGCAGCCATTGCAGTTGGCTGGCCAAGCAAGGCGAGAAGAGAAGGAAAGGGTATGGTAGGGAGGGGGCGCAGTTGGCCACATGACTTGTGCCATGCTGACGAGGCCGACGATAAGCGAAGTGCGAAGAAGGAAAATATCCCGGAAAATAATTTCTATATATTTGATTTTCTGCTGCATTTGCTTGGCGTCGCTTTCGGCCTTTCCACTTTGACCATCTTCTTCTGCTTCTTCCGGTTTTGGTCATCGTCTCTTTGCAGCTGGCCCGAATTTTATTTGTCGATTAACAAGTTGCTGCTGCGGCGCAATTGAAACGCTGCCAAAGCGGCCCGCGTCACTGCAACATTTCTTGGCAAATCTCTTATCGCCCCCAGGGACAGCGAAGAGGGTGATAGGAAGAGGGGGAGATGCTGTGTAGCTGTTCGTCTCCCAGTTCCAGTTGAGCGCAAATGAACCCTTCGACTGCATTGGGCCGACCTGCATAATTGAAAGCTGCACGTGGCAAAGGTCGTGGTGATTTATGCCGCAGCGCAGAGAGGGAGAGAAGAAGAGAGAGAGATAGAGAGAAATGTGGAGAGAGAGAAAGAGGGAGAGCTGCTGCCAATAATTCGCTCGACTATCGCAATTATATTTACTCTCCACTGCGATGGGAGAATGCATATTTCATGCTCCAATTGGTCGCAAGGGAGTGAGAGAGGGGGAAGGGGCAACAGTTGTTGTTTGCTACTGTTGTTGTTGTTGCACGCATTTTAATGAAATCAAAAATTTACGACACTTTTGCCGATTGAAGCAGAAAAATGTCCAAGCTTCTTCGCAACTGAAGTTTCTGCGCTTAGAACTCTCAGCAGCGCAGCTGAGACTGCCATTTGCCACGCCCACTCGTGCGACCGCCTGCTCATATATGCAAATGGCGCTATGGAGGAATAGAGTCGTGAAATCGGGATGCAGTCGCTTTACTGCTGAAGGACATCTCTGCCAGGGACATCTATAAAATCTCCTTCTCTATCCCACATGCTCTCCCGCCTTTTCCTCTCTTTCGCTCTGTCCCTTTCTGCGTAACGTTCTCGCTTATTTATGCAGCGTGGCAAAGCGTCGAGAAATGCAAAAACGCGTGAAGATTTTGCCACCAAAGTGACGAGCCATGCAAATTGATGCGCTCCTCCAGACTTTATGCGGCTTACAGAACTCTCGCAATTGTGTCGCCTGGTAATATGTTTCGCACCACTGTGCCCCAACTGCTTATACAGCTTGTTGCAACTCGCAAGACTTTTGTTGTAATCCATAGCGGGAAACTTGAACAAGTTAATTAACAGTGAGCGTACTTATCAAATACTGATAAAAGACTACAAGAAGAGAATAATATACTATTTTATAAAGATGAATTGCACTTGGACTTAAGTGTGCACCTGGAAGGAACTGAGATAGTTGAGTGTAGAAACGTGTAAACTGTATGGTATTGTGCATTGTGAAAGAATCTTTTAGTTCTCTATATAAATATAATAATAAATTTGTTTCTATTATCATGAAGAATTTATACGGAAGGAAACTTTGGGAGTGTATCTGTAGCTGAATGTCTTTTCGTTTCAGTCTCTTTATCGTTGCAACGTCAATCAAGATATAACGATATGTACGAGTATGTAGTAATATCACGAAAATAAATATATTTATATTTATTTTACTCTTATATGCATACTCTCGTATTTTCAGTTATTTTTATTATTATATTTAGAAAAGTGTTTGTTGCATTTTTCAGCATTTCCAATTTATGATTATCCTGACACTTCACCAACTTGAGATGCCTCAACAAATTTGAAATGTTTGCATTATTTGAATTTTTATTCATTTTAGAATCATTTAATCTTAGCGATAATCAACATACCCCATAAAGAAATATTTATATAAAATATATGTTAATTACATCTCCAGTTAATTTCAACGATGCCATTTAGCATGTGAAATGTGGTTTTATATTAGTTGGAGTGTCGAGTGATTATGCAACTGTGTGCAACTGACACTTGCAACTGACCACAATAGCTGTAAAGCCTCATCGGGTTTGTCAGCTGGAGTTTTGTGGCTTGTGGGCTTTATTATGAGATTTACAGACATTCCTTTCGTTGTAAGGCGAGTGGAAGTGGGACGGGCAGAGAAAGAGAACGAGCCCCAGCAGTCACTGAGGGCAGTACACACACAGGCGCAAGCAGAGCAATGCAGACACAAATTATAAACGTAATGCAGACGCACTGACTGTCGTTTCCAGGATCTGACTGCAACAGGAGCAGCTCCTGGAGGCATGGCTAACTAGACACCGCATGGGGAGCAGACTGCAAGCGTCGCCCGGCGCCCCTCACTGCAAAAAAGCTTGCTGTCAAAATTCTAGCTAGCGCCAATTTTGATTGCCAGTCGACAGGGTCTGTGCAGAGCGGCATCTTCAGCAGAAGAGACCCTGGTCGACCTTTCTTCGCCCCCTACCTCTGCCACTCTGCGCTGCTCCTAAGCTCCCTTTGCCTGCTGCCGCTGCTGCTTCTGTTGACACGGCTTGCTGCGGCGTTGTCGCAGCCGATGTCACATGTTGTTCTTGCCTGCAACTGCACATGTGCGAGTGTGCCTCCCTATGTGTGTGTGGGTGTGGGTGTGAACGTGTAAAGCTGACAGCGTCTGTCATTTCGAGTTGCCTTCGCCTGCCTTTTTTGCATGATAATTTTTGGCACTCGGCGTCGCTGCTGCTTGATGCTTGCAGCTTGTCGCTTAATTATGTGGCTCTTGAGGTGGCAAAGAGTAGTTGACACTTTGACACGAGTAGCGCCAAGTTGACACTAAGGTCGCTATGGAGAGAGGGAGAAGGAGAAACGCGCGACCTGGTAGGGATATAAAACATTGTAAAAGTGCTTGCAGTTCAATTTGAGCTTTTGGCATGGCACAGTTGTTTAATTACAGAAAAAATACTAAAAATATATACTAAGCCGGCTAAAATGAAATGGAGAAATGCCTAAAGATAAAAATTATTTATAAAATTTAAGTGTATTGTTTACTTGCAATGTATTTTGAATTGTTTAAAGTAAAAAAGTATTCCTTATTCTTAATCTTCTTTTCATGTAGTATAATCCTATAAATGAGTAGATACATCTAAATTTCCAAGTTAAAAACTGATACTTATTCTTCTTTCCCCTTTTCCATCTGCAATGAAAATCTAACGGCACTCGGCTGGATTACAACTCATGGAATAATCATTATTTGTGTTCGCCGCCTGCTTGTAAAACTTTATTAACTGCAATCATCAGTTGCATTTTGTTTGGCAGTTTCCGCTGCTGCAATCTAGAAGACTTTTCCCTCCGACAAGAACTGCTGTCGCTAACAGAGAAGCACAGGGCTGGAGGAAGGCTGGCCATAGCGAGCCAAAGTGTAATGGAATAAAATATTAATAATCAGGCGAAAGTTTGCAAAGTGACTATCATCGGGATGTGGATGAACGGTCGCGACCGGCGAATTGAGAGTGAAAGAAGTCGAAGAAGTCGACGGGATTGCAGCGAACCGAACCGGACCGGACCGGCCGCATCTATAATTCGTAGCGCTCAAACAAACTTGGACACAACTGTACAGCGAGTGTTGAGGGGCGAGAGTCGCGGTGCGGTGCGGAGAGGAGCGGACTACGAACTCAACTCGACTGAACTGAGCTGACAGCTTGGCGTAGTCGCCCGCTTGCCCCGCGTGCGTTTTACAATTTGTTAATTACTGCAAAATGAACTTTCGCCAGCCCAGCTTAACAGGAAGAAGGGGATGGCAAGGGGGGAAGGGCGGCGGCAAGAGGAGGCTGCCTGAGCTTAAGCAAACAGCAGATGCTTTTCCTGTGCAACTGAAGTGGACAAGCAGGGCGGACGTTCTCTATTTCTCACGCTCTCTCTCTCTCTCTCCTTCCCTCTACCTCTCTTTTCCCTTCTCTATCTAGCTATCTCTCTCTTTCATTCATGCCCTCTCGCTTTCTTGTCCGACTCCAACTGGCGCGCCTGGTGACAATGTTCTCCACGCTGCAGCTGCCTCATCATCAGTTTGCCTGTCATCATTGCAGCCCCTCCCCCCTCCCCCCTTCATAGGCCACGCCCACTACCCAGTTCTGTTCACTAATGCGGTTTGTTTTCGCAATTTTTGTTGCATGCTTCGTTATTTCTTGTTTTGTTTGAAAATTCTGTCGCTTTTTATGCAATCTGCTCGCTTCCATCCATCCGCTGTCCGCTGTCCCCTGTCCCCTGTCCCCTGTCCGCCAGTCCGCCAGAGCAAACAATGTCACGACGCGGCCTCGCTGCCAAACCCAAACAAGCTTGAGACCGCGACCACGACCACGAGCAGGTCCGGGACAGAGACGACGAAGGAGATGACGGCGCTGGCGATGGCGACGTCGGAGTCGACATCCACGTCCACATCGCAATTTTTCATTCTGGGCCCGAGCTGGGCGAGCTCATTCATTACTCGTGCTTTGCTTCAGTTACAATGTCCGCCTGGCCCTGTCCTTGCCTGCCCAGAATTTGTGTCCTGCACCCAGCACCAGGCACCCAACGTGGCCTGCAGCCTGTGTCTTGTGTCCTGTGTCACAACGCCTGCAATCGCCGCCTGTACATCATCCATGCGCACGCTTTGCGTCCGTCCTTCCGTCCCGCTCTGTGCCCGTCTGTGCCCGCGCCCGTCTGTTTGTACGCTTGTCCTTGCTTCCTTCCGTTTCATTGCCAGTCACGGCAGGGACAGCAGGGATAGCGACGGCGGCAGCCACAGCCCCAGTATCCTTCCGCATGATGACACTGTTTTTGGCGGACGCCGTTTCCAGTCAGCGTATCCTGACGCTGCTGTTGGCCTCATTTAACTTGTAATTACGCTTGAGCAAAAATCAAAGTGGCTCAAGTTGCCTGCCAAACCCGCGCAGACCCGCCGCAGCTTGGTCACTGCTCTTGCTCTTGTCCTGGACGTGCACGCGGACGTGGACGTGGACGTGGGCGCATTCCCTGTTGGCAGCCATGACAACCGCAACGCGTCACCCTTCTTCTGCCCCTTCTCCGCCTCCCTCTCGCGCTGCTGTATTTTTCGGCTTTTCTTTTTGGCCGCCAATTTGAGCAGCATAAAATATTTAAAGTCTCGCTTGCCGCTGATTATTACCGCCCACCCTCTTGTCCTGCCCCCTTTCCTTCTTGTCTGCCACGTTCCCTAAGCGTCACTGCGTCAGCTTGGGGACACATCTCCAGCATCAGCTCTCTCTGCGCTGCGTAACTTTTGCTTTGGTTATTTTTCTTGCCACATTTGCGGCAAGTCGCGTTGGTAACCCTTTTTTGCTACTTCTCTCTCACTGATTTCCTGTGCGACTGCTACGCACTTCCGTCTGGACTGGCAAGGGGGTAGGAGGAGTTGCCTTTCTTAGTACGGCTAAAACGATGTGCCGAATTGCCGCCTTGGCTTTTAGTACATAATTTATGGCGCAACCTGTGCATAAACAGCTTAAATTATGCGCCCCCAGCACGAATAGGGTTCCCAGAGGTCCGAGCGGTCAAAGTTGCCCAGCTGATAAAAAGACGCCCTGCCCTAGGTGTATAAGATGGATATTGATGTGTATATAAGCAGGTTTCAGTGGGTTAACCACGGAAAATTAAGGTAGGTAACGAACAAAGCAAAAAAGAGAAATGCAGAAAAGCGAGAAAAAAGTGTATTAATTATTTAGTAAAATATAGAAAATAAAAAGTGTTGTTTATTAAAAAAGACTTTTTATGTAAGGCATTTTGTATTTTTATATTTTTGTATTTTTTGCTGGTATATCTTTAAGATTCTTCTGACTTAAAAGATACTAAGTAAAGACTTTAAAAGTTAATCGTACATAATTTGGACAAAGTATATTTTCTTTTAATTCCTTCTTATAATTCATTTTGATTAGTTGATTGATTTTAATAACAGTTATTATTTGCTATTGTTCGTTTTAAATTGTTTATTTATAAATGACAAATACAAAATTCTCTTACAATTTATGTTGCCTACTATTACTATAGATGCCCGCGTGGAATTGCTTCTTACCATCAACTCTAAGCCAACTAAGTAGTAACATCCTTATTACTTTTTTAGCTAAATCTCACTGTAGTTTCTCCCCAGTAAGTAGAATGTTCAGCAAGATCATTTAGGATAACGCTCAATTAGAAAGAAAAGCAGCAAGCACTGTCTTCGGCCGTATCTGTGGGCAAACATGACTTAAGCCGCAAATAATCACTAGTGCTGCTGCTGTTTGCGCACTGCGCTATGCACACATGAAATGCCAAAACCATTGAAATCTGCTCATTAAGCTCCGCCCTCACAATGGAAAGGGGAAGGCGGAGCGTCGACAGACGGCGACCACTTCAGCCGCAATATCAACACATTTGGGTTTTAGCCATAATGAAGTTGCTAACTTCAGAAATGCGGTAGCAATGGCAACGCCGGACAAGAAGGGGCAAAGGAAGGAGGGGCGGGGCGGGGCAACTAAGACCAAAACATAATCAAAACCGAATTATGTGCTTTAAATGCGTCCTCTCGGTCGGTCCTTATCGTCCTTTTGTCGACAACGTTGTCTGAAGAGCATTCAAACTATCATTTTCCTACTTAGCCAAATGTGTGTCGCCAGTCGCCAAGAGTCTGTCACACACACACTCACAGACGCACAGTCACACACACAGACGCACACGCACACAGAGTAATTAGAAAAGAAAAAGAGTTGCTTGCAAAGAAAAGCAATTAGTGTCTCTCTCAATTTCTAGCGCTGCACAAACAACACATGCATATGGCGCTTTGTCTCGCCAGACTCCCGACTCGACTCGACTCGCCTTGACTCGACTCGACTCGACTTTCCCTGCCCCTACCCGCGCTGCCCCTGCAAGTGATTAAGAGCATTTTCGCGTCGCACAAAGCAAAGTTGCGATAGTGTATGTCAGTTACTCAACACTGGCAGCGGCTGCGGAAGTTCATCGAGCAGAGCCGTAATACAGGGCGTATGAGTGTCTTGCTGCAGCCTTCCCTCACTCTGTGCTTCTCTCTCTCTGTCTGTCTGTCCATTAATGCCCGTTCGATAGATGTTTTGTGATGCAAACGAAAACAATTAACACCAAATAATAAAATGAGTCGTGGTCAGGGAGGCTCGCCTCGGTAGGGGTCGGGGTCAGATGGCCTGTCGAACAGTCCAACGGGACGATGGGCAGACAAACTACACAAAAAGTTGAGAAGTGTTGAAGGCAGGCAAAGTTTTTTCATCAACGAAAACATTTTCCGAGTGATGGCGAGTAGTTTTGCTGGTCAAGCGATGGCGGCGACGATGGCGACGGCGATGGCGATGGCGACGAGCCGCAAGTTTGATGGAGATGGAGATGGAAATGGCAAAGGGATGGGGAGTGTGGACTGCGGCAAAGGCGGAAGTGTGCAGATAAACTTTGAGGGGACCGTCGACCCGTTGGACAGCCTGGATGTAGATAAATGATGATGGAGCAGGAGAAAAAGAAGAAGCACGAGAGAACAGGGAGAGAAAGGGAAGAAGGACCAGCGGAATTGGATGGATATAGGTAAACAGCGTGGCAAAGCAACAAAGTAAATATCAAGTTAGCGCCTGCGGCATTCGCTTGCTTTTTCGAGTGCTTCCAGAGCGGACACGAAAACTAAAAGCGGAAACGGAAGTTTGCCAACGTGCAGCAGCAGCGCCTTCGTGCGTGCGTGCGCACATTGCCATGCGTTGCTCTTCGTTGCTTTGCCTTATGTCGTAACTGGCAGCCGTCTGTCTTGCTTGTCCCTTATTCCACATTCCGTATTCCCTGTTTGTGTATCTCTGTCTGTGCCTGATTGTTGCCATCAATCCCGTGTCCCGAGTCTGCCAAAACAAATACGCCTTCTGCGCCGCAAGTTCCGCAAGAGGATTCCATTATTAAAATGGCCGCATTTGACTTTACTTCATGCTCCCTCTGACCCTTTTCCAGTCAATTGTTGAGCTGATTCCTAACACTACAAACATTTGGATCTCTGTGGTTTTTGCTTTTTTCTAATTGGAAAAACGGGAAAATAAACTAGACGACGTAGTTGGAAGTTAACTCGACATTTATTGCCGTAGGCCAAACATTTTAGTTGTTCCACTGTGAAGCAAAATTAAAGAAGTTTTGCGCTTTCAATTTGCCTACGGCTCTCGGCATGCCAGCGAGCAAACAAGACAATATAAAAGTCGCGCTGAGAGCGAAACATGGCCCAAAACAAAGTCAGTCGCGGCGCATTGGCGAAATCAAGTGGAACAGACAGTCAAAAATAACGGTAACGGTAAACGGAAACGTCGCACTGTGTCTGCCGTGCAAAGAAGGACGACAAAATGCTTGACATGCCGCAAAACAAGCGACTCGATTCCAAATAGAAACGGTAATACTCGAGACGGCGCCAGCCTCAATTGCTCTTCTCCATACGTATACGACAAATAAGGAACAATCAAAATTCCCGAAAGAAAAAACAATTATTTTTGCTTACATACAAAATAAATTCATTTTTCTGATTGTGAGTTAATTGATATTTTTCATTATTTTCATCAAAGTAACTTTTAAATTCACATGCAAATTCTTAAACAATTCTTTGGGCTCAACACCAGAATCAATTTTATTTCAAAACTCTACAGCAAGGCACTGCACGCCCCCTTTTCCTATTAAAAGGCGGTTAGCTTAAGCCGCTAACAAAATGTTCGGCTTAAGCATCCTTTTGGCAAGTGCATTGGCCGTGGAGGGATTGGGGGGAAGGGTGGGCGCAATTTCATTTTAATTTTTTAATTTTTACAACGTTCACTGCAAGAGCAGAGCTACACAGCCTGATATAACGATACAACCCCCGCTATACTCATCTCCATCTTAGTTTCAGCTGCCCCTTCTCCCGGCTAACAAGCCAACAAGCTTGTCCCACGGTGCGCCACTTTGCCTGGCGCCACGTCCGCTGCGCCTCTAAGTATGCAACAATAACAATATTTAAAGGTATCTGCCAATTTATTTTAATGGCCGCAATTAAAGTTAATTACTCGCGTAGACAAAACGTGCAAAGACGACGAAGACGACGGCGACGACGGTGGCGACAGGGCTACAGCCTGGTACGCGCCCAGAAGTGTCGAGTGGGCCGAGTCGAGGCGAGCTCCGACTACGACTGCGGCCCTGCCATGTTGCGGTGTTGGCAGGCAGCGCCCAATTAGGCATAATACGCTCGACTTGCCCGGCCTGGATAGCACATTGTGTATGTGTGTGGATGTGGGTGCGGACCGTATTTAATTTTCCTAATGATATTATTGCAATTGACCCCATTCGAATTCGACTCTGACTGTCGCAAATGAGTCAAAATGAATATTTAGCTAGCGGATTGGTGAAAAAGTTAAACGGCTGCTAAATTGCCTAAAATGTGATATGGCCAGGAAGGCGATCCACTTCACTTTAAAGTAAGCCTGGCCGACACTTAATTACCAGTCCACCAAAAGGACATTGTCCTGGCAGAGAACACGGAAAAGGGAACAGGGACATTGCTATACTATGTACTCCATCATTTGCTTTGACGCTGTCACCGCAGAGCAAAAGCAAAATGCGTCTTGGCACATTTCAAAAAGTGTTTACTGGAAATGAAAATTGTTTTCTTGCGCCGTTCCCGGGCCGCCTTTCCCGTTTTTCCTTGCGGCTGTTTCGGTCATCAGCAAAATAATTTCGCCTTGCCACAGTCGACGTCGCCGTAGACGATGACGACGACGACAAACACTTGAGAACAATAGTTGTTGCAAGTGCTGGTCGAGGCTGCAACCGCAACAATAATGACTTTATAAAAAAATGATTATCCTGCCGGACGAAACTGAGCCAGAGTTGGGCAAAGTGCATGGCAAGAAACAAGCTCAAAGGGGATTAATCACGAGCGAAATTTAAATTTAAAATATGGTACAAATTAATGAGAAATCACACTGCAAGTACTGAGAAATCAAACAAACAAGTTTGACGATAGTAAAACCCGATAGTAAGCAAAATAAAAGTAAATCAAAACATGCTCAATAAAATTAGAAAGGAAGAGAATAATTTCTGATCATAGTTGAAATTAGAAATAGCATATAATATATTTTAACTAAAATACATAAGTTATTAGCGATAGTTTCCACGACAATAGCTCAACGATAGTACACCCAAAACTATCGCATAAAATATTTTATACTTTTTTTCATGCCAAATTGTTTTCACATAGTTTTCCTTTTCTTTTCGTTGCAACACAAAAAGCTTTGCGATAGTATCTGTGAAACTATCGTATGTTATTATTTAGCTTCTTCCACTCTAAACAATATATTGTCACAGTGATTTCGCATGTCATTTCGTGCCTTGTTCATCTCCAACGTCTGCAACGTTTTCTTTTGTGGCAAATAAGCAGAAAATCTGTTGCCAAAAATTTGTCAGCCCGGCAAATGGAAATGACCAGACTGAAGCATGTTAGCGTTAAAAGGGGCAAATAGAAAAGGGAACAGTCAGGGGCAGAGGGGTGGAAGAGTGGCTGTCTGAAGTTCTTACTGTTTACGTAAGATGACAGAGGAGCCGCGACTAACTGAGCGAGCGTGCGCCGGACTCAAAGTACACCGTTAGATATATGGAAATGGCCATGGAAAAGCGTTTACAGCTCCCTGCCCCCACCTCTTGGCCAGAGTCGATATCAAGGGGCTGTCATCAAATAAGGCAATGACTTCAGGGTGATTTTGGTGCCCAGCCAAACGACTAGCAAGGGTTGCTCGGTCTGCTCTGCTTGGTCTGCGGTTATAGTTGGAATTGGAATAAGATTTTCCCCTTTCGCTTTTGCCTGGCTTGCAAAATTTTAATAAACTGTCGTCGAAGCGATTCAATGAATGAATGAATGACTGATGAGTGGACTTACACTCGGCTTTGACATTCACTTGCTTAATTAGTGGAGTGGGCCAAGCGGTTTAAAGTTTCATTTAGTGTTTTCATAATGCATAAAATACATTTTCAGTGCTCAATGGAAATGCACGGAATGCGCACAGTAAACGGCAATCGGTTAGCCACAACTGAGAGGGATGGGGGAGTGGGGAAGGGGGATGGCGTGCACAATGGAATGCATTTGTGGCATGCTCTGACCCGGGTAAAGGCATTTTTGCAATGTGGCAAATAATATAAATAAACTGAAAATGCCAAGCAAAGAGTTTTTAGTTAGCAGAAAATGATGCGGGGGCAGCAGCAGCAGGAGGTGGTTGGAGCCGGAGCCGAACAAGAGACAGTTTCCACAAAATGGCCAAAAATATAATTTCAAAATAGGATGTGCCAACGGGTGAGAGAAAGAGGAAGAAGCGAGAGGGAGGGGAGAATATAGACTGGCGCTGGGCGTCGTAAACGAAGCGATGACTTACATAAACATTGGGACAAGGAGCTGCGCAAACAGCAGCGCAGAGTAAACAGAAATGACACAAGCCATAAAAATCTAAACATTCGAAGTGAGTTCAACAGAGATAGATAGAGAGAGACCGAAAGAGAGAGCATCACTGAGGGAACGGCGGACTGAGCGAGGCAACTTAAACGAGCATCCGAAAGGATTTTGTGTACAATTTCCGTTTTATGACTCTCCAGAGTGGTAATAAATCTCACACAAAACTATTTCCGTTGCATTGGAGCTGCTTAGCTCGCTCACGATGGTGCTCTGATTCAGAGACCCCGCCTACCCCCCTTTCCCACCGGCCCAATGCGAACACTCACATGCAACTCCGAGTCGGCACTCACAGTCAGATTCAGTTGCCGTCGCCGTCGCCGTTTCGCCGGTCTCGGTATCTGCCCCAGGGCCAGAGCAGCAGTAGCAGGCACTGCACATTATCTTGTGCGCAAATTCGAAATCCGAATCCAAATCCATTCAGTATAAATGATGCTCAGACGGACGAGACCGACGAGCGACCTCCGAGCCCGATCCCCGTCCGTTCTCCGTTCGCAGCTCTGTGCTGTCTGCGGTTTTCATTGTGGCCCCTTTGGCGCGCGCGCTTGGGTCATTGTCGGCCATTGCTGCTGCTTATGATTCGTCTGTGCTGCCGCCATTTTGTTGGCTCGCACTTGCGGCACGTACGCGGCGCGGCTTTGTTGCACTTTTTCGACTATTTCCGTTCGTTGTCTTTGAGCTGAGTGCGCTTTTAGTGTGGCATCCGTTGCACACAGACACACACACACACACACTCACACGAACACACGCTGAGCTGTTGACAAATTCCGCCATAGACTGGCCCCGCTTTATGGCCAGCATTATGAAGTCTTGTTCAAGTAATTGCGATAAATTCGATGCGAAAAAAGGCAACAACAAAATTCCAAAATCATTTGCAAGTCAATTTGTCAAGCAAAGAAAACACTTAAACGGGAACCATCCTCCTTCCTTCTCACTCCCCCTCCCCTTCTCCGAACCGCACTCCCCCTCTGCTTATGCTCATCATTAGCACAAAAGTCACGATTTGACTTTATAGAAAGCACTTGAATTTAATGTGCGTGGATTTTGCTTCTCTAGCAATTTTTTGCATAATTTTGCATAATCCTTTTGTGTGCGGCCGCTTGGCAAAGGCTGCTGCTGCTGCTGCCGTTGCTGCTGAGGCTGCTGCTGCTGCAACATGCGGCGTATACGTAACTTGTAATTTCATTGCATTTGCATGTTTTATACATTCTCTGCCCCCGCTTCTAACTTCGTTTCTTTCTTCCAGTTATTCTTCATTCCCCTTTCCCCCTGCCCCATTGCCCCTCCACCGTTTCCCCTCACACTCCCCTCTCTAGGTCTCCCTCTATATATTTTATATCTAGCATAATCTATGCTGTGTTTTCATTTTGCCAGCTCAAGCAAAGTTTTATTGACAGTAAACGTGGCCGATGCGAAGCGAAAACTTTACCAGCGCTTTGGGGATTTGAGTCGAGCTGCGGCTTCTTATAGAGCAGGGAGAGGGGGCATACAACATACACACACTCATATGAACAATATGAAGCGACTCTGCTGCTCTGATTCATAAAACAAAAGCGCAAACGTTTCCCAATCGAAACAACGTTTCGTGTACAAGTGTTTAAAAACTCAAGTTTTACACGTGTCCAGCATGTGAGTTGCCCTGTTTTGCTCACTGTGTGTGCATGTGTGTTTGTATGTGAGAGGGTTTGTGCAAGCAATAAGAAAATGTATTGTCGGAAAAGTATCAAAATGCATTTTGTATTTGCTTTTTATGGGCTTAAAATAAGTTTCACAGCAAGTTGAGTGCACGTGTGTGTGCCTTGTATGCCTGTGTCTGTATGTGTGTGTGTGTGTGTTCAACTAAGTGTCCCATCTTAGTGCTGTAAAAGTCGACATTATATATGCATATTGTATGTGCAAAACTAATCACTTGAAACGAATTCTGTTTGCCGGGAATTAAACTGAGCTCAGCTTAACAAAGAAATATTTATCAAAAATTAAATTTTCATTTCAAATTCAATTTTTTTAATAGTTTTATTTGAAATTACTGAACTATGACTAAAATACTAAGGAATTGTTATATATTTTATTCCACCAAAACTCTAGCTAGTTAAAATGTTACTTAACTATCAATCTCCACCGCATTGCGTTGCGTAACTCAACTTTTTGGCCATACATATGTTGCCAGGGATACCAGCAAAAAAAAAGTTCTCCTGATGCATTTTAGCCACTAACGAGCTGCGCTTCAAAATATCAAACATCTAATTAAGTCAAGCAAGACAGCGACAGGAGTTTCGGGTTTCGGATTCTGACATGGATATGGATGGCGCTGGTGGTGGCTGCTACTGCTGGCTTTGGTTTGCGGTGTCTACGCACAGCCCGCAAAGGGAGTTCATTAGGCGCAGTGTGCGACTGAGTGACTGCGAAAAATCTACAGTTAGACAGTTTTTAGCGAACGCTTGCTGCTGCTACTGCTGCTGGTTACGCTGCGTATGCGTAATTTATGCGGCAAACAGACACCAGCATAGCACACATAGCGCACAGTCGACGGAGCCGAAAGCAAACATTCCGTGGGGCCCAGACAGCGCCAAGGTGTTTGTACAACTGCTAAACGAAATACTAATGCGGTAAACTCTATGCAAAAACCATTTTAATTAGCACGAAAATCATTGTAACTCGTTAGGTTGCCCCTCACTCCGCATGCCCCTCTTCTATATATTCCCTCTTCCAGGCTGCTACGTGAGCTCATTCCTTGGCCACTGAGAATTCAGCTCGACATGTGCAAGGGGACGGCGACTGGGGGGGAGGGGGCTTAACAACTACACGCTGCGCACCTATGGGCATTTACCTGGAACAGGTAGTAAGCAGGAGAAGAGGAAGGACGGCAGCTACACGCGGCACTCGCTTTCGGCAGTTTTTGTGCCGAGACAAAATGTTTGCATGTCCTGCAGGGGCTGATGAAGAGATAATATTGTGATCACGTTCGGCAACCTGCTGAAATGCAAATAGAACTGTGCGGAGTGCGCAGAGGGGGAGAGAGTGGTAGAGGGAAAGGGAGAGCCAGGAGAGCCTGAATAACGTTGTGCGCCCAGGTCAAGTAGATGTGGCAGCGGCTCCTCCTCCTGCCACTCCATGTGGCGCATACACTGTGTGTGCGCTAATGAAACGTTCATTAATCATATGCCGGCTGACAGCAGCAAATTGCTCATACGCACTGTTGCACGTCGGCAGAGCTTATGAGAGAGAGAGAGAGAGAGAGTCTTGTGGCATCAGCATTGGCATCGCGAAATTTTGCTGCAAATATTGCTCGGCTCGGCTCGCATCGCACTCTGACAAAGGCAAGTGCCAACTGCCAACACCGGAGGGTGGAAGGCAGGGGGAGTGGGGCAGTTGCAGTTGCTACTGTGTTGTGTGTGTGTGTGTTAGTTAATTAATATTCCCGTTGCCGCACGTCTCATGTTTGCATTAATTTGGCAGGTAACTTGTCAACGTTCTTGTTGTTGCTGCTGCCCGCTGTTGTTGTCCTGATGAGCATGTTGCTACATACATATCTAACGAGCAGCTAAGACGTACACACACACACACACTTATACACACACACACTAGCACGCTGTTCAGGCATGTAGTGAGCTGCATGTTCTTTGCTTGTAATTAGCAAAGATCGAAGTGATTTAATTACTTGGGCAAACTTTTAACATTGTCTACGCGGCATACACAAAACTTTGCTGCATAATCATCGCCACAAGTGTGCGAGGCAGGCTATAATGCCCCATTGAAGGGATAGGGAGGGGCAAGATGTTATCCTGTTTGTTTTTGCCTGGCTTACAAGCCCGAGCCCGAGTCAATGGCTTATCAACAGTTATCATTGATGCGAAATGAATGTAATTAGAGTTTGCCGACAGCCCTAACAGCCCACGGCCCACAGCCAATTGCCGATTGGCGCTCTGCTGCTGCTGCCAATAAGCTACTAATTAGCGGGGTATTAACCTTGTTCACTCTAAAGAAAGGGCCACGCATCGCAGCCCAGCCGAGCCTGGCCCAGGACTGAGGCAGGCGTCGATGATATCATTTCACAGTGTCAGCCTAATCACCGCAAAAAAAACACCAGCTAATCAGGCTTATTTGTTTGCCTCAGCATGTCAAAGTGTGCATGTGTGTGTGAGTGTGTGTGTGTGTGAGTGTGTATGTCATTTGACTTTTTGGCAAACATGGGTTTTATGAAAGGCGACAGCAACAAACGATTGCGCACACGCCGCAAATATTTAACTGTCTTGCTCAGCCACTTTACGCTCTCTCTCTCTCTCCCACTCTCTCTCTGTCTCCCTCTACTGTGCTGCGCTTTGTGGCTGCACATGTACAAGTAATCTAATTAGTTTTATGCTAATTAGTTCGCGGCTTTAATTTAATAAATTATTATGGCGCATTATTTGGGGCAGTTCTAAGCGAAATCAGAAGGAACAAGGGAATTAACTCGACACTCTAGTGCCGGAACGAGAGCAATTGTTCCGATTGTTATGCCAAGAATAATCGCAATCAACAATTTCAATTGGCAGAGGAGGCATTCAAAGAAATATGCGGGCTATACATTCTATTCTGTACAAAGTCGGCAATTTGTTAGCACTTTTATTTCCAGTTCAATTTGTACAGAGTTAAGGATTCGTTATGTTATATATGTAACGTGTAGTTATTGATTGTTTACTGTTACTATTTAGTATTTATTAGCCTTAATTTGATTTTAGATAAATTTAAAAATATATGAAGTATATTTAAAATTTATACCGGAACGGTTGTAAATGTGCATAAGTCCACTGACTTCAAGATATTGTTGTTTGTATATAGTTTTACTTGGAATTTGCATGTCAATATTTCTTCAAATCAAACATTTATCCTCTGCTTCAATTTTTAGCGAGGTCTCCCGTAGAGTGAAATAGTTCTTCGACATTTTATAGTTTATATTCGCGACGCAAGGCCAGATCGAAGTAGGCATCGCTATCTATGGAAGCACTGACTGTTGCATAGTAATTGACGAACTCCTCGTGAGTGACCGTATTATCAGGATTAGGAGCGCCAGCTTCAAAGTTCTTCAAAAATTCAGTCATCAGGTCCTTCTCGGACATCTCGCCGCTCAAGTACTTTGCATTGTCGCGTACCGAGTAAACGTTTTGCAAACCTTCAAATGTTATTTTTCCATTCACATTTTTGTCCAGTTTCTGATAAGCCTTGTCAACGATCTCCAGACGGGAAGTACTCATGGGGGGCTGCAACAAAACCGAGGAAAATTAGATTTTCAGGGATATCTTCGACTAACGAAAACGTACGCGAAGTTTTTGTAAGAAATCCGTAATTTTTATGGCACCGTTTTGATCTTTTTCCAAGCTGTAAAACGAATTAAAGTGATTAGATTCTCTTTTATATTAGATAAATATTTTTCAAATACCGTGCGTGCATATCCTCGATCTCGGACTCGGTCATGTCGAATCCCGAATCCATGATGCCTTTTTTAAACACTTGGAGATTAACGTTCTTACTGCCATTTTGGTCCAACACGCGTAAAGATCTGAAAAGCGAATTGAAGCAATCTCAAAATAGATTTCTATATATGCACATATATAGTATATCGTATTCAACTGCAGAGAACCGAATCGCCCATTTTGCAGAGGGGGCGTATTGAAAACCAAACAAAAATATGTTTCTATTAATGGCTTCAAAAAGCAAAACCCAAATAAGAATATGTTAGAGCAAAACAAAGACAAATAGGTGCAGTGCGGGAAAGAGAGAGAAAGAGTGAGTAGAAAAGAGAGAGATAGAGAGAGCGGGGGAGATTGGGGAGGGGAACTCTCTTCGCATTGCATTGAATGCATTGAATTTTCCAGCTGGCAAACAAACAAATTGCATAAATACAAATAAAAATCCACACTAAGCTGGTCAATGCGCACACACACACATCCACACACACACACACATAGCTATGTATGTACATGTTTTGAAAGTTGCGATTTTGTTGGAAAATGTCTATATATTCAAAACGGGAAAATTGTTAACAGACTGCCAGACAGACGGACAGATGAGCTGAAATTGAAATAAAAACCAAAGAGAGAAGCGTAACGCGGCAGCGGGGCACAACTGCAAGGGGTGCACTCCCGTTGTTGTAGTTCTTGTTGTTGTTGTTGCTGCAGTTGTCGTGCCAGCTTCGGGTATAGCAGGGTGCAGTTGCATTGGGGTGAATACGCCATGCCACCAGTTACCAGGACCAGAAACCAGAGAAATCCAATTATGTTTGTTTGCATTCTGTCAGCGATTTTTGCTACGCCCCCCCTTCTCTTGCCCCGCCCATGCTCCTGCAATGCCAGGCATAGTTTTTGCAGGCAGCATGTGTTCGCTTGGCATACACTTGGAGGAGCTTTTCGAAATGTTAGTTCAACATGCACTCGACATATTTGCCTTGTGCCTAGCTCAACCTGGGCACAGAGCATCATCATCATCATCATTGGGTTCTGCGTCGTGAGTCGTGAGTTGGAACTAAAGATATGGAGAGCATGCTTGGCTCTTCACGAGCTTCACTTGTCCAACACTCCACAGTTTCATCACTTTAATACACCCCGAGTGTGCGACTGCAACTGCGAGTGTGTGTGTGTGTGTGTGTGTGGATGACCAACAATCTCGTCCTGTTCGCATTGCAAGTGTCTATCCCCAACCCGCACATTGGTTAATAAATATTCCGCCGGGAAAACGTATGCAAATGCAGCGGGAAAAAAGCAAAGCAGCTTTTTTCCCCCCTACCAACCACAAACTGTTAGCCATGTTATGCAAACATGCCACTCATGGTTGCACAGCCAAGCCAAAAGCCTCGTCAAACTGCAAACTTACCTGGCAAGGCCCAAGATGCCGGTAACGCCGCGGGTGAAGCACTGCAGGCGCAATTTGTGAATTGCTTCCTTGTCCTGCCCATTGGCCAGTTCACGCCTCGCCAAATTCATCAGCACTCCCTCCTTGTTGTAAGCTTCTTTACGTGGCATCTGCGAAAAAGAGCAAGAGGACCGTCAGCAGATCAGGATCTTATTGTTGCATCTCTATTTACCGTATTCTTCTTCATAATTAGGCTTTCTAGTTACAAAAACTCTATTTTCTAGTTTTGAAATTTTGTACAATATTTCTTGTTTTAGGAAATTATAGAACGTAAATTAATGATCAAATTAAACGACTTTAGCTACATAGAAACGGCCACAATCAAAAACTACTTGGATTGATATGAAATTCTTAAGTATATTTTTAGGTAACTCGAATTTCAGGCGTAACTTAAAATATTGTTTTTCAAACCCTTGCAAAGGGTTTATTAACTTTGGCCAGCAGCTTAAGAGCAATTTTGACGAAACTTGTCACACATGCTTCTTATTGCTGCACCCTGTAAATAATACGGAATGAGCCGGATGGGACCGATATATCGTATAGCTGCAATGTAAATTATCGGACGACTTTTGCTACTTTGTTGTTTAGATATTGCACGCAAATTTACTACATCGGACTTATTCTATGTTCATATATATATGAGTATAAAATGTAATCAAAATCGGGTCACCATAACATATAACTGCTATAAGAACAATCGACTGTATTGAAGGTTTTTGTACAGAACCTTCGGCATGACGAATGTTTATTCATAAGTAAAGTAATCTGCTTCAATAATATTCTTTTTAAGTTCAAAAACCAATTTGAAATGAATTAATGGTCCAGTAAAACAATAAAGCAATTCTTTAATTCATGTTAACTCCGCCTGCTTAGGTAAATAATATTTATATTAAATTTAACAATTTATATTTAATAATATTTATTTATAAAGATTTGCATAATTATAAATATAAGTGAAATTATCCCAACACAATTTAGGTACACATTTTTGTTTACTTGCTGTAAAGACTTTCAAAAACGATTGAAAAACGAAAATCATTACAGCTTTAGGTTTTTTTCTCTTTGTAACCATCGCTCTTAGTAGTTCAGTTTCGCGATGAGCTGCAAATTGTTTTCCGTTCGCAAGGAAAATTAATTAAATTTCCCCAGTTTTATACATATTTATAAGCCGACGATTCTGCCAGCGGCAGCGGTTCGCAAAGTTCGTGTAATACTTTGCGTAGTTACCTCGTATAATGATGTCTATTATGACAGCTATAGCTCGGGGCTATTGTGCTTGAGAATTGATTTTCTCCTATGCAAAGTGCGCGTTCTTAATTACGGCAAGAGTTTGCCAGACATAGATGGAGAGAGAGAGAGAGAGAGAGAGAGAGACAGTGAGTGAGGTAGAGGGAGTGAGATAGAACGATTACAGTCTTATTTTTCTTGCATCGTTTCCCATTCCCATTACAGAAATACCAAAATACCAAATTTGTACGCTTATTTTCCAATTTCGCAATGTGTTCGCAGTTATATCACGGTTCATTGCACAGCAACTCGACTCGACGCGACTTATAAGGTTGTTGTCCCGTTATCTTAATTGCCTCGCCAGACTCGTCGTAATATGACGCAAAAGCCCCTTAAAGATAATTAAAACTGGTACCTAGAAATAATTCACGATTGCTTTTTAGTGCCTGAATTAAAGTGTAAATATTTCTGAATATGCGAATGGATTATCCAGGTACAACTGCCCTCTCTCTCTCACTCTCATTCTCTTTACCTCTCTCTCTCTCAGTCTCTCTCAGTCTCTCTCAGTCTCTCTCACTCTCTCGCTCTGGGCCATTTTGCTCAATGAACTGGAACGACTTGAAGTTCAACTAGTTCATTAGTGCCGCAGTTGGCGAGCGGGTGTTCGCATAAGTGTGCCCGTTCACCTCAATGTTTCATGCATGAGATCACAACAACAATTGTGGCACACTCACATGTACTCACACACACAAACACCCACGCCCAGGAAGTGTGGCAGCGCATTGCCAGGCAACATATCTTTCCGTCTGGCAATAATCATAAGCCAGAGCTGAATAGAAATAACGGAGCAACATTATAAATAGACCAGGCAAATTGTTAAACGGTTCCTCATGTTTCCTGTCCTTCTTTCTCTTTTTGATGGGAACTTTGGTAAAAGAAAGCACGTGTAAGAAGGTGGAACATAAATATTTGATCTAAGCTTGTTTTCATAATTAGGATTGTAAATATACTCCCACTCTATAAGTCGAACATGGATAATTTATTGTATACCATATATATAGAGAAATAGGATAAGAGTGAAAGAGAGAAAGAAAGTGACTGGGAACATGGGAGCCAAGTAATTCTAGCTTGTGTCGTCGAGTGAAGGCTGTGTTGTTTCTTTATTGATTGGAGGCAAACCCAACACGCAACTATCTTAAGGTAGCAAGAAAACAGAACCCGACACACCTCAAAAACTTGAAAAATCAATATAACTAAGCTATTTGAATACATAATACCCTGTAGAAACTGGCAATATTAGACGGAATAACATGTTATGTTTATGAACTATATGAATATAAAAATACATATATTTAATACGAATGGGAAATTTCAAGTTGAAACTTCAGACACTTTTAATAATTTTATCTCTTTTGAACACAAACTGTAATAAATAAAATATATCATAAAATCAAATCGCGCAGCTTTTTGTGGTCCTCAAAAACTAACCTACCCCTACCTAACACCGAAGAGTATTATTAACATAATTAATAAATTGCCGCCCACTAATTATGCCAAGACTGGCATTGAGGAGAGCACCTTTCCAAAGGGGTTGAAATAAATGTGAATCTATCTAGTTCATTAACCTGCAGGAACTGTAAATGAAATCGATTGCGTCGTGGGATAATTTGCTTTGCGGCACGTCGCAAGTTGCCAGAGGAGAGTCCGCTGACCCAATTAGAACCGGCACCTGCTGGCATGAAAGCTGTGCTAAGTACTCCACAAGGGGAGCAATTAGAATGCCTGCCCGACAGTTGGTACCACTGTGCACAGTGGTTGCTGATATTGCAGCTGTCAATTACCTCTTGAAGAGGCTGCAACAGTCACTGACCGAGCGAGCTTCAAGTCGAAAGTCAAGGTCGGACGGATATCGATTTAAGCAAATCCCAAGACGCACATAAAACATATATACAGATATATACATTATCGGGGATTGGAACACAACACGTATGCAAAGGCAAAAGACGGGCTAACGAAGGCTATAACAAGCAGCAGAGCAAAAGCAGTATGAAGAGGAGGGGGAGGGAGCAGATATATAACGAACGGTAGAGCATGAAAAATAAATTATTGCTTTATTGGGGGTAAACAAAAAGACAATTTAACACGTCAGCAGGAAGCTGAGTGCGATGCGAGCTTCAAGGAAGGTGGCAAACTGGGGGAGGAGGCAACAAAGGAGCGACAAAGGCGAACGCGACGGCGACAAAATAAAGCAAATAGGTCACGTTCAAAGAGAACATCGATTAACCATAAATTGCGAGTTAAGCAAAAAGCAACGAGCCAGCGCAGCGAACACAGGACGTGGGCAGGGGACATGCGACACAAGAAACAGGACGAACAGGACGAGAATGCAGAGCAAAGTCTGGCCGAGTTTAAGCATGATTTGTGCGTGTCTTTATGACATGAAACACATTCCCCATTCGCGCGCGTGTAACTTTATGTGTGCCGAGGACGTAGATACAGATACAGATACGCAGATACACATTCACTGGCAGCTGCAGCTGCTTCACTAACAACTCAAACCGAGGAGGGGGCAGGGAGAGTGATGGGGCCTCTCTCTCCAGTGCTTGTCACTAACACCACAAGCTGTCATCGGGCAGAGAATAGAAACGCCAACGCAGCAGCCAGTGTGGACGGAGAGGGGGAACTGAAGCTGGAGCTGAAACTGGCACCAAAACTGGAGCAGGATCTGCAGAAGGGCTCTGACAATTTGTATCCGCGTGTGTGTCAGAAAACTTTCACAATAATTAACAGACATGTCGATTATTTCTTTGCTCACATTTTACCTTTTTTGTCACGGTTGTTTTTTGTTGAGTGTCGATGTGTGTTTGAGTGTGTGTGTGTATATGTGCGTTTGGCAGCTGCTTGTGTTTTATTTTATTGTTCCAAAATGTTTCAACTTTTGCCGCTGACAATTCAACTTTGCACGCACCTCGCACGTGTCGCGTGTGTTGAGCCCGGGCAACGAATGTGTCAGGCAGCGCACAACGCCAGCAGCCAAGGCAGCAGGCAGCCAAGACAGACAGCTAGTCAGCCGTTGCAGCGTCAACTATCTGAGTATTTGTTTTTGTTGTTGTTGTTGTTCTGCTTCTTCAAGTTGTTGTCACAGTAGTTGTCCCACCCAGCACCATAAGCGGCGTCCTTAGCAAACTAATGCCAGCCAAGCGACAACGGAAGCAGCAACAACAGCTGCGAAAAAACAAAGTTGCAAAAATGAAAAGGGCCAACTTGAACGACGAGCAAGTACCTTATAAATATTTTTTAAAATTGTTTTTAAATTCAAAAATTCCATTTTTTTATTGTGAACAAGAACAAATAATCTGCACAAGTACATATTTACATCTATTCATTTTATTTAATGTTAAATATATTCATTGATTTTCTATATATTTTTTTAGAAGAAATTCTTTCAAAGTTTTCTTATAACTTATAATTATCTTTAAATACTCTACAAACTATTTCAAAGCATTGATCAATTATCAATTACGACACAACATAAACTTTTTATTTAATCCTTATTTATTTTTTAATAAAATTATCCAAATGATGTTTTAATACACATTATATTCCTGTTTACATTTTGTAAAACTATCGCAATACTATCGCCAGAAGAACTCTTTTCGTATTTCTCCAGCTCTAAACCCTCCCCTCTCTTCCCACACAACCTGGCGTGACCTACCTTACGCCTAAAATTTTATGTTGTACAGGGTATAAAAAAAGCTTAGTTAAGACCATTTGGCTGCCAATTGTCGAAATGCATAGCTACATTCTGGAGCAAGCTTTTGAGCCTTGTCGCATATTTTTGTTTAGCTACATTTGCTGCGCACCTTTCTACTACCTTCTCACGAACCTCCAAGTAGACTGTTAAGCATCGAGGGAGGAAGTATTGTCGTTGGTGTTGTTATGCTGGATTTGGTTTTTATGACGCGACACGGCATTATCATTACCGTTTCGTGGTGTCGAAGTGCATAAAATTTATACGCTGATATCATAGCCCCGTTTTACCAAATTGATGTGCGCTTTATGAGTTGTATTTTTTTTGCCAGATAATTTGATTGCCTCCAGCCTCCCATGCACCCCCTCCCATGCCACTTACATATGTACAAGCTCATCAAAAAACGGAAAAAATAAAGTTCCGCAAAGTCTTAAAATCTGGAAAGCTTATTTTCACAAGTGTCGATAGAGTTTCGTTTTCTTTGGGGAAGAAAACTAATATCGTTCCATTACCTTGCCTGTTACTCTGCAAGTTAATATACCTTGTTGCCCCGAGGCGGGCCATGCCACCTTTCCTTGTTTCCCTTCGCGTTTACTACTAAGATTTCTGCCTAATTAATTTTTACGAGCTAATTATACTGCAGTTTCTCTGGTGCTGCCTGCTTGCGGTAGAAATTATCGTATTTAATTTTTGAAATGTCTAAAAACTAAAATTTTTAACATGATGGATTCAGTTTATGGGGTGTAGTACAATTTCGACAGATAGAATACATATTCAATGGTATAAAATTCAAATAAGGCACTTCATAAAACGAAACATTACATTCAAAGAGAAGAACCGAGTTCCAACTCTTAAAAACTGTTTCATTACTTAGCATTTCGTATAGAGAACTTACAATCTCAACATTTCTACTCGCAGTACTCGTGTGTATGGAAATAAGTAAGAGAAATTGCTTTATCTTCTGAAATTTTTCTAGCTCTCGCTACATTTGCTTTATGTTTGTCTGCTTTTGTCCCTATATCATTTTGTCGCTATTACTTTTATGTCTGTGTGTGTTTTTGTGTGACTTGCTGGTGCTCCAACCTACTTTACTGTCAACTACATTTTGTCAAATTACTTATGCAAATCTTTCAACTTTTACAAGCGCGTCCTTGCTACGCAAAAATCCCGTTTAGTTCTCCGCCAGCTGCTGCTGCTCCTGCTGCTGGTGATGCTGCTGCTTTTTGAGGGAAAAATTACTCTCAAAGCCCCGACATGAAGTGGCAAACACCGTGCGGGCGTTGATATCATGCACAGCTCCAGCCATGGAGCTTGGCTTGGCCAGCGCCCATTCATAACGTTGACGGAGGCGGAGCCAGAAGCTGTCGCGGAGGTCTGCTAAAAACCCATTCGAGCAGCGATGTGACTGCTCTGTCGGCATCCTGAGCATTAGACAACAATGTTGCCTCCCATCAAACTGACTATTTGTCGCCCGTTTGAGTCAGAAGAGTCGAGGGGATTCAAATACCTCTTTGACTGTGTGTGTGTGTGTCTGGACAGTGCGTCAAGTGCTCTCGCAGCGTCCGCTTATAAAATAAATAAAATTTATGCTGTGACGCATTATTGCCTTGCCTTTTGTTGCTCTGGTTTGCATAGCTGTTGTTGTGGTTGCTATCATTGCTGCTGTTGTTGTATTTAAAATATGACAAATAGTCATAGCCAGGTAGAGGGCTAGACGCACCACCACCACCTCTTGCTGAAGCAGCGGCAACTCATTTTGTGGCACTGATAAATTTGGCGACCATAAAAATGCTTCACAAATTTAACATACCCTGCAAAATGCGGCTACCTCGCTTTAGTGGCAATCAATGTGACATAAAAAGAAAAAGCAGATGAGAGTGAGAAAAAGCGAGAAAGAGCGCAAGTGAGTGAGATTGGTAGAGAAAAGTAAGGGGATTACCTATCAAATTGCGAGCAAATTGTCTGGTATTTTTATAGTTATCTTAAGAAATCTTATAAAAATGAAAGATATGCGAACAAATAACCACGAATTGTTTTTAGAAAATAATCTTATAATAATTTAATTATAAATATTTTAGTAATAATTGAATCACAAAAACAGCTAAGAGGAAAAGTAGATCAAGTATTTTAAGTATGTAGATTTAAAGTGTTATTTAAATTAAATTAAAACAACAATAAAGAGTACAAATTTAAATTAAATTAAAACAATAATAAAGAGTAAAAATATTACAAATTTGTTTAATAACTATATTAACTTTTTGAAATATATATATTTTGCTGTTAGCAAATGATATTATACGTATAACAGACCAAGTAATGTGGTTCTCTTTATTACAAATCTTCAACTAATAACAACTTCAGATCATGCAGTTAATTAAGCATGTGTTTAGGGTATTTCATCTTCGTTCTGTCAATCCACCACTTCAAATCTTTATTGTAAATGATAAATATTTCTGGTGGCTCCGCCTTTGTCAGTATCTACCTCTACCTGAGTCGCCCCCCAAATGTATGCGTAGCAACGACGACGATGACAAAAGCATCGTCGTCCGGCATTCCAGCCAGTTCATTATTTATGAGTGTGTTGACATGGAATTATTCTTAGTCTTTATTATGGCGACGCTGCTCCGCGCAGCAGGTGGAGGTGGAGTTAGGAGGCGGAGAAGGACTTAGAAGGACTTGGGGCTTAGGGTTCGCTCTCTCTGTGTCTCTTCTGGTCTATGAGTGCAAATTTTCAGATAACTTGCGAGCAACAGCGGACGGCGTTGTCAGTGCCGGAGCGCCTGGCAAATATTTGCTTAATTAGTGAAATGACGGACCTGACAGTCGACCAGCCAGGGCACCCCACACTCTTCTCTGTATCCATCTCTCTCCCTGCCCCATGGACAGTATTGTCGCCGCATGCAAACAGTGCGGCTGACCAAGGACATTTTGCTGCGCAGAGGATTCGTTTTAAAGCCATGGAAACAGCCTCCAATGAGGGAGGGGCGGGAGGAGGTGTGGCTATCTGTGTGTGTGTGTGTGTGTTGGGTGTGCTGTTTGCCTGGCGCTTATATTAATTGAGTTTGCTACGATTTTTGACCTTGCCGCGTAAGTGATTCAGGCTTTTTGTTTGCCGCACAAGTTTTGGCCGGAAAGTTTTTCTTTCCCGCTCTCTCCCCCGTTCCTCTCTCAACGAGAGAGAGCGGAAAACTACAATCAGAGTGCGGATCATTAATCATGCAGGAACCCGCTCGGGGTCATACATCATCGCACTTGCCGGCCATTGGATATGCATGAGGTAGTCCAGTGCGGACCAGTCCGGCCCAGTCGACTTTAGCAAATTGCAACACTGTCAATAAAGATACAACATCCAATAATTTGTACTAGAAAATCTGCATGATTGGCGAGGGGGAATCAAGGAGGGGAGGGACGACAGCAAAACAATTTACGAGCAATATTTCACAAAAGCATCAAACTGTCTTTGACAATTACGACAGGCCAGAGTTATTTTATTTAATGAATGGCACACGGCAAAATTCTCTAAAGTGGGCAAAAATGGTTGTCATGCACGTGTGTGTGTGAAGTGTGTGTGTGTGTCATGCAGCTCAGCCAGCTACGCCTTAAAATAACTGCCGAGTGTTATAAATTATGTCCACGGACAGCTTCAGCTACATTTCCAGCTCCTGCTTCAGTTCCTGCTCTTGCTACAGTTCCTGCTACTGCTCCTACTTCGGCAGCTCCTCCTCTTCTTCCTCCTCCTCCTCCTGTTCCTGTCCCTGCTCCAGCTTTGGCTCGATCTCTCTGAACAATGGCTACGCCCGGCACGGCGCCCATTTACGGAACATTTAAAATACCTGATTCCTGATTCCCGTTGCTGCAGCTGCAGCTGAGGCTCGTCCTTTGTGCCACTGGCTCATCAAGCGCAGCAGTGACGACGTGAGGCAAGTGGGTGCCTAAGGGGGGCGGGGGCATGGCCATGCCGCCACGGGTGTGGGCACTTTAGTAATTTGCAAATATTTCAATGGAACATCACAAAAAACACCAAAAGAGCAAGAGGAGGTGAGAGCGGAGCGAAGTGAAGCTGCATGGGGCAGCCGGATGGGCACGCGGAAGCCATGATGGTGGTGGTGATGGCGGACGACACGACTGGTCCCGGGCTAACAAGCTAGACATATGCTGCGCAGCACGTCGGCATCGGGATGCCGCTGCGACTACAACAATAAATTACGGGCGAGTCGAGGAAAATTGAATGGCAGCAGCAACAGCAGCAGCCGAGTTAGCAAGCTACAAAATATAAATGCAGCTGCAGCGAGACACCAACACAGTCACATACACACACACACACATAGTTAGTTTCTCTCACGTTATGCTACACAGTTGATGTCTCTATGCAGATGCTTGTTTGAGGTTTTATTAATCATTGAGGGGCAACCCACGACGTCGCGTCCATTTAGCTAGAGTTCCCCTCTCCCCTTTCTCCATCTCCTTCTCCCACTTACTCCATTACTATCTCTGTCTGTGTGCAACTGTGCTCCAATGCAATGTGTGAGTTCGTTAATATGCCAAGGGCTGCCACTGGCAAATATCTGTGGGCCCCTGACAAAGGCAACTCTGTCCCCTGTCTAAGCTTCACTCTGTGCTCGCTCAACGTACTATATGTATGTTTCTATATATGTCTGTGTGTGTGATGGCACATGTGCGTGTATATAGGGACAGTAGCTAGAAACAGCTTGGGCCGAGTATGCCAGTGCATGGCAGTCGTCTCCTTTTTCCTTCGACTGTCGCTGGAGTTGTCAGCCAACCATTGGGATATTAAAGACAGTCTTCGTCAAAGGACGAGCACTCACACTCACACGTACACATATACACATCCAGTAGGACACAAAGTTCCAGGTGTGATAGCCACTATGACCGAAGTCAACCCTTGAAATCAAAGCCTCTTTGATAGAGAGCTCACTTTGGCATCAGCATCGATTGAATTTTCATTATCAGCTAATTAACTTAATTAAAACCGGAATATCTTTGTAGTTTAGTTACAGGAAAACTCTCTTTCTGGCACATGCATAATCTAATTTGCAACGATATTTTAGTTTACAAAAAACAGAAACTATGAAATATTCACAATTAAACAAGTTTTAAAAAGGGGGAAAGATGAAAAGAAAAACTGTTGTCAAATTCTGACGGATTCAAATTCAGCAACCTAAAACAGACTAATAAAAATTAATCTGCTATTTATAAATCCAATTTTTAATTATTATTTTTATCCCATACTATAATTATTTACTGATATATTTTTTACTTTATTTTTGTTCATATAGCTTACTTAAATTCATTACTTTGCATAGAGTATCTAGTTTTGTCTTCCTTAACACTTGTGTCTCTCCAGTATTCATTAAGTTTTGCATACATTTTTCACTGCTCACTGTGCCAGCATACTTTTTGCTGCCAGTGTACCAAAGAGGGGGACAGCTAGAGAGACCATTGTTTCAATCACCTAGTGGGCCAGTCGACTGGGCCTTACACCTGGTTATCTTTGTAGTTCGTCTGCAGCTGAAGGCATTATTAAAGCAGCCACAGTGATGATGCATGTATGCATGCATGGGTGTGAGTATGTGTATGTGCCTGGGGGCTGCCACATCTAACTGTATTCAGATGACGTCGGCTGTGTAGAATATTTTCGAATGCAGCCATAGCAATTGCAGCAGCTGCAGCTCGGCAAGTGCGTTGTCAGTGGGTGTGCCGGAAATTTGACTTGTAACCAAAATGAAAAGGCACACACACACTCGCACACTAATGCACCGCATTGTGTGTGTCCGGCAATGAAGTTGGCTTTTGTAGGCGTTCTCGAATACAGTTGACAATTTGCGTAAAATGTGCAAGAAAATATTTTCATATTTCGGTAAATAAAAAGGAAAATCGAATTTCCTATTGGCACAGCAGGATAGTTCTAACTGCAACTGAATTCGACACAAGGTGCAACGAATAATACGAGATGTCAGCTGATTGCGTCTAATCAAAAAAGATTTTCTAGATATTAAAATGCGAACAAAGAGAGAAAAAATGCATTGTGAAAGCCAAGCTAAATACACAGTTGCGGCCACGGGGCGTATGTACGATTTGACACGAGGCAAGTCGCTATGCAATTTGCAACTCACAAAGCGAGTGTTGACTCTGGTCTGTGTTCCAACTCTGCCTCCAATTCGCCTCTCTTTTTGAGTGTGACCAAATATTGCGATGGCATGTCGACAAATGCCGCAATTGCATATTTGATTATGAATAATTAATAATGTTTGGCGTTCATTGAATTAATTAACGTGCTGCCCACCTCCTTCCTCTTTCCACTCCTCGTTAACCATCTGTTCAGTAATTTCGCTACGCCTCACGCGCGTCCCTCAAATTTACACATTGTAAATTAATTAGAAGCGTATTTGCACTACAAATCGCCATGGCAACGTGCCCTCTTCCTCTCCCTCTTCGCACTCCATTCCCAGCCACACTGCAAATTATTAACAATTAGTCAATTGTTACAAAACAATGATAAATAATTTGTTTTATTGCATTGCGCTGCATTCAAATCACAACAAACAAGTCCCTCAACCCGACCTCCCCTTCCGCAACAGAAATGTTTATTATTTTAGTCACAAACACAAAAAAAATCATTTGACATTCTTTTCAAAGAGACAAATTTGAAATCTTTTATGCCTCGCGCTAAAATCTATTTATTCCATAAACCAATTAGAATGTCGAAAACATGTTCTTTTAATTGCACAGTTGATTTTATGGCAATTTGATTTACTTTCCAAATTGATTTTAATTTTTCAATACACATTTTTAGTTTAATTGCAAAGCGAGACATGTTTAATTTGATATATGAAATTTCAATCGGAATAATTAATTTTTCACTTCTATGTTATCGATTCATACAAGAAATATTTATTTTATTTATTAGCTTTTAATATCGCGCTTGAGCTCAGCCATAGAGGAATACAAAATAATAGCTGTGGTAAAAATAAAAAAATTAATTTTATTAAAAAGTAATGGGCAGACTTTTTTTTACTACTTATCTTTATCAAAGCTTTATCAAATAAAATCAAAATATCACAATTCTAAATTTTGAAAAATTCTAAAATTGTTGTAAGGGGGGACCCTATGGTAAAAATAAACACCTAAATTAAGGGTATTTCTTCGATATTTTCCACAATTTTCATCGCAAACACTTTTGGCGGGACTTTTTATACTACTTATGACTAGCTTTATCAATGAAAGTCAAAATATCACAATTCTAAATTTTGAAAAATTCTAAAAATGTTGTAAGGGGGGACCCTTTGGTCAAAATAAACACCTAAATTAAGGGTATTTCTTCCATATTTTCCACAATTTTCATCGCAAACACTTTTGGCGGGACTTTTTATACTACTTATGACTAGCTTTATCAATTAAAGTCAAAATAACACAATTCTAAATTTTGAAAAATTCTAAAAATGTTGTAAGGGGGGACCCTATGGTGAAAATAAACACCTAAATTAAGGGTATTTCTTCGATATTTTCCACAATTTTCATCGCAAACACATTTGGGAGGATTTTTTATACTATTTATGACTAGCTTTATCAATTAAAGTCAAAATAACACAATTCTAAATTTTGAAAAATTCTAAAAATGTTGAAAGGGGGGACCCTATGGTAATAAAGATAGAAGACAAAAGCAACTTCCCCAGGGTAATTCTCTTGCTGTGCTCTTCGCATAAAACATATATGAAGTTTCTCGTTTTTTACTCAGTTTTGTGCGAGCTATTGATGCTAATCGGAGTATCTTGGAATTGAGCTGCAGCAGCAGCATAATTGCTGCAGCGTTTCATCCATTACATGCCACACACAGCATACCCTTTGCCTTGCCCCTGCCACTGCCCTTTCCTTCCCACACCACGCTGGCCGAACAGAATTGAAGCATTTGCAGATTGCATTACGTCAACAACCGCAACATGAAGCAGAAGCCTCGGCCAGGGCAGAGTGCAACGCAGCGCGGTCTGCGGCACAGTCAGACCACGCTGGAGTGGATAAAGATATTGTGAATCTTTGGATGCTTGTGGTAAATAGATTCGGCCTCTGGCAAGTCTCAATGCCGGGCTTAAGCTTGTGAAAAGGAAGTTATTAAACCTGGTTTAGGGCAGGGCTCAGGCACTTGGCCGATTGTTTGGACGGGGGCATAGTATGTGGCGTCTGCCCGTACTCGCATAACTTTCAGTTCAGCTCGAATGTCCAAAGTTCGCCAAGAGATCTGCGATAGTAATGATACTCAGACAAACACACACATGCACACTCATGCACACAGACAGCCAGAGGTAAGTTTTTCAGTTTTTTAGATATTCTCTCTCTTTCCCTCTCTCTCTATCGCACTTCATCGCTTAATTCGCTATCACAAATCCACATCCCGAGCCAGGCGAATACCCAAAGCTCTTTCAATATCCTTCATTACCCCGAACTGGCAAATGCGCAAAAAACGAAAAGCGAGAGAAAGAAAGAAAAGGAGGAGGAGGAAGGGGGCAAAATAAAGTAGAATCATTGAAAGAGCCTCAACGCTTTGTACGTAATGCGTTTGATTTCTCCACGAAAAACCCCAGAAAGGAAAGGAAACTTGCTGCGTTGTACCTGCAACAGAGATAAAAAATAAGCGCAAGAGAAAAGAAGAGAAGAGAGAAGAGAAATGCTAGCAAAAAACGTTGCATAAAGAAGTTATCGAAAAGTGCTGCACGAGCCGCCGCACCACAGTTGCCCTCCCCCTGCCCCAAGGCCGCATCCACATCAATGGAATTGCTTTCAATGTTGCAGGCCCAGCTGCCCCGACCCGCTCCGCCCCTGCCCCTGGCCCTGAGGGAGTCCGTCTGGCTGTCTGTTGGCTGTCTCGTTGCAGTCAAGGCCTGGCAATAAGATTTCGGCAACATGGCCAAGCAACAAGCAACAACAAACAGGAGGCAGCAGTATGTGCAGCAGGCAGCATGTGCAGCAGGATGACGACTTATTGGCGTAAGCATGTTTGACGTATTAGACGCACGTGCTTGTGGCATGAACGAGCACGGTGAAGGGGCAGGGGCACGGTAAAGGGGTAATGCGAGTGGGAACTGGGCAAGTGATACGGGGCTGCATTTGTAGCCAATGAAGCGATTCAATCAATTTGCAACAACGTTGCCAATCCTTTATTTCTGCTAAGTGGATTACGATTGCCAGAAGATAGTTTCCTGCTCCTCCCACCTCCCTACCCCTCCACATCGCATATGCATTTAAATTCTGCCATGCTGCATTTAAATGTGAAAGTTCTCTCTCTCTCTCCATCTCTTTCGCTCACTGTCTCGCTCTAATGACCCACAGCTAATGAACTCCCAAAGCAGCATCTAATGCACTGACCAACGAACAGACTCTCTCTCAGAGTGTGTGTGGCTTTTGGCGCAACGACTTTTGCGGCCGGACAAGCGGCATGTCCTGCCTGGTCCCCCCTTCCCCCTTCCCCACACGCCTGCCTGCCTGGTTGATGATGCTGCCCATTTGCACTGATAGTGCGCGCTAATGAAGTCATCAGCTTCGGCCTCAGCGACATCAAAGGCGGCAGCTGCTGAAGTTGAGGCTGTGGAGAAAGGGAGGGCAGGGGACCTGCACTGCGTCATGTTTTTATTTGCAACATTTCGCACCAGAACGCGTGCCTAACCCGCCGATCTCCTGCAACTGCCTCTGCTGCTGCTGATGGCGTAATGATGCCTACGTGCTGTGCCGTTTAAGGTCTAACGAACGCACGTGTGTGTGTGTGAGTGTGTGTGCGACTGGTCGAGGGCGAAAGTAAGCACGGGCTACGCGCACAGCATACTTTGAGGCCGGCGCCGAAAGCCAACCCCAGCCGGAAGGGCATCTTTATCAGCTGGTGCTTCTGAGGCCGACGTCATTGGCTTCATTGTCTGCCCGGGCGCATCATAATCAGAGACGCCAGCGAGGACGACGGAAACGCCAACGTCAGCTGTCAACGGCGTCTGAAATCTCGCACATAATACACAGCCCACACGAACAGAGAGAGAGTGAGAGAGAGAGAAAAGGGGAGAAGGGGAGAAGTGCGCACACATGCTCAGATTCCTCGACGCATAACTTAGCATACTTTGCGGCATAGTTTTGACAGCAAACTTTCTCGACACCCAGCTGGACTGCGACTCCAGCTGCAGATTGTCGCACCTCGTGCCCCCCTTCCCTTGCCCTTTCCCTGTGCTACATGCAAATTTATCTGTCGGTCACGTTGCCATAGCTTTTGAGCTTGATGATGTTTACTTATCCCATTGTCCCTCACTGATTATCCCTGGCAACTGATTTTGTGACGTCACAGCGGGCATCCTACACTACCTCTCTTCCTCCCCCTCTCCATCACTTTGTTTGCCTTGTCAGTTATGCAAATTTTGCGCTTAATTAGGCACCAGCGCGGTGCTGTGAAGTGAAAGTGCCAGCGAAAGTGAGCGCTGAGCAAATTAATTTAAATGTCAACCATGTGTGTGTGACTGGGTGTATCTGCGTGTGTGTGTGTGTGTGTGATGACTTTCTCAAGAACGGGCATTATTTATTGAAATGCCAACAACAATAAACATGCCTCGGCCCCGGCAATAAGGACCTGCGGGTCATAAAGGGCAGCAGCTGCTTGGCCCACAGTATTTACGCAGTTTTACGTTTTGTCATGAAATTTGCGTTGATTGTTGTTTTGCCATCTCACTTGCACGCACTTCTGCTGTTCCCCTCTCCCTTTCTCTATCTCTCTTTCTCTGTGTTTGTCTGTCTCTTTCGTGTGTTTCATTTGCTTGCTCGCCGGCAATATAAACATAACAAACTCATCGTTAACTTTTTATTTGTTGCTCTTTTTTTTGGCTCTTGCTCTCCCTCTCTTTCTCTCTCTCCTGACCACGCCTCTTTCCTCTGGCTTGGGCGCACACGACGCGTTACAAATAAGCGTATTATGGAGCCGCTTGTCCTGTGGAATGGACACAAGCAAATCCTTGACACGCTGTGATAAGGATTTCTTCATTTTTTATCTGCCCCCAGGGAAATAAAGTGAAAAGGTTATAAAACAAGCACAAGCAGACCGTGTGAGAGGGAAGCAGACGGAGTAGGGGAACTAGGGGATGAGGGAGAGTTGGATATGGCCAGCATTGGCAACAGTATTCTGGCTGGTGCCGTTAGGAGCTGCAAACGCAAAAGAAATCAACTCGCAGTCGACACGATGCCTGCCAGCTCGCTGTGCCTTAACTACCGCACTGCGAGTGTATGTGTGTGAATGAAACAGAGAGAGAGAGAGAGTGTGAGTGAGTGGTTGTCCGAGTATAGCCGTTAACCCCTTCCCCTTGTACCACCAAATCAACTGCCAGGACCACGCACTTTGGACCCGCTACTGCTCGCTGCCTGCCTGGATTTTATTTGTAAAGTCGTTATTACATTTAGGACACGCACGCACACACGTACTCTTTGTTTTTCGGGCTGCATGTTAACCCTACTCGGCAATCCTGGCTGTGCAGACAGGGTGACTCACAGCGCAAGCCGTGATCGCTGCTGCAGTGATTGCCAGAACTAGACAAACTTTTTATGAGAAGAATTTTTAAAAATTATTTGATGTATTTTAAAAATAAAAAAACGTATTTTTATACATTTTTCGAAATTTAAGAATCAATAAGGTAGTATTTAAATATTAATCTATATGTGTTAAGAAACCTTAATTAATTTTGTATATTTATATATTAATATTTAAATATATTTATACTGTAAAATATTTTGAAATTATTCTTGAATAAAACATTTTTTTTTGCATGTTGCCGTGACTCATTTAGCAATCCTGTTAGCTGCCGCCCAATTCACTTGCCTAAGTATTTTAGCCCATTGTTATTACGATGCAAAGGGGATTATCGCCAGGCAGAATCCATTGCGAAGTATTCAGTCAGTCCATTAAAAACTTCTAGATCAATTTGGCTTAGAACTTGCGAGCGTAATCCTTATCAGGCTCACTGTGTTCACTGTGAATTCTTGGCATTCCTTTTGCCTCATTGTAGAAAGACCAGATGAGGGACTGACAGGCCACAGGCACAGAATCCGTCCGCCTCCCACCCTCCTACTAGCCCCCCAGCCCCACACACAAAGCCACTGCCCACTGGTTGTCTACAACAAAAGGACATATTGTTATTGTTGCTGCTGCTGCTGGTAACTGTAGTATCTGCAGACTCCCCTGCCCCTCCCTCGCCCCTAGCTTGTAATAATAAGAATAAAATGTAGCTGTGTGTGTGTGCGAGTGTGTGCGGCAATACTGGCGCTTGTTGTGGTCCCATAAGTCCAATTCAAATGTCCTTTTTTATACATTTTTATTTCAACAGTGATTCTGCTTTGTGCTGCCCGTCCCCCCTCTCCCTCCGCTCTCTCTCTCTCGCTCCCTCTCTCTGTCGTTCTGCGTGTGTTTTATTTGCGAATGTAAACCGAAGGCGAGTGCATGCAGCGAGTTAATGGCTAATGTCATGTTCCGGACTTAACAACAACATGCGCAACGAGCCCGCTCCTGGTCCGGGCCCGGGCCAGGCCAAAGACCGACAACCTCGGCGAACAGAGACATCAATTGTCCATAAGAAAAGGTTGCGTATACGCAGAGTTGTGCGGAGATCGGCTCATAATGTCCATGGCCATTCGGTGCACGGTGCTCTCAGTCTCTCTCACTCTCTCTTTCTCCCCTTCTGCTGCTGCTGCCTTTATGTTGCTGTTGTGATTTGCAGTCATAAAGTGAAATTACAGTTATTGTTGCTCTTGCTGTATTGCTGTGGCCTGGCCCCGCCTCGCCTGTGCCAGACAACGTTAAGGGAGCTCGGCGTAGAGGTTAATAAATATAAAATGTAAGGTTAGCACCGACTCCATCTGTCCATCTGCTCGCCAGCCATTGCCGGCCTTAACGACCCTGCCACTGACCTCAGTCAGCAGTGCTCACTCATCGCTCACCCTCCTTCCTCTCTCTCCTTCTCTTTGTCTTCCTCACTCTGTCTCTTTCTAATTTCATTTTATTTTCGAGCTAATTAAACTGCACTCACTCGTTGTTAACTCGGCTACCTGTCACTGGCCGTGTTGGCCATCTGCGCCTTATGTCCTGTTCTGTGCCAATAAACTCGACTCGTGGCATATAACGACGCAAGCACGCGCTGGATTCTTGCACAATTTCTGGCATTAACTGGCATTTTAATTAAAGCTCAATTAGATTCGAAATCTAAATTAGTTAATGATTAAGTTCGAATCTATAATCGGAAGTGGGAACTGTGTGAAATATTCGAGTAAGGAGAATTTCATAATTATGTCGCCAAAAATCTTAATTAATATGGAAAAGTCTGAGAACGGTATGCAATCGAACCTACAATAAACCAATAATCACAAGTGAGAGCTGAATGTAGTGTAAGAATTTATAAATTGTGTGGAAAGTTTCAGGAAGATATATCCCCAATATGTGTGCCAAGTGTCTGCTCGGTGTATTTACTTAACTGTCACTGATAGCTCTGTATTCAGTTAACCATTGCAGTTAACCACCGTAACCAGTTGCCTTAATGATCGGGCACACCTTTGGCTTTGATAACTGTAATGCAAAACAGTTAATTGAAATCAACTCGACACTTTTGTATATGTGTGTGTACCGGTCAACTGGTCAACTTGTGGCCGGAGTCAGGAGCAAACTTAAATCTGCATACGAAGCTCGGACCGGCCGCAGTTATCAATGGCTGCAATTAGGCTCATTCAGAGCCAGGTCCGGGTTAAACGGCTGCTGATCAAGTGACATTATGAACCGTTACAATATTACCGTTATGTTTAGTGCGGGTTAATTCGTTGGCAAATGATGCGACGCACATTCGACTGGCCAAGAGCGAAGCCAGCAAACACATATCGTAAATGGGCTCCAAACCACACACACACACAGGCAAACAGACAGCAGAGGAGGAGGGGGGAGGGGACGGGTGGACATTATGAGGGTCTGCTGCTGTAAGTGACAAACCGCAAAAGGTTGTAACGTTAACCTTAAGCATTACGTTGTGCCTACTTAACGCCCACGCAACCCGCCGCAGATGTTAACTAATTTTGCGGTTTCGCCTGCAACAGTTGAAACGGTTAAGCCGAGAGCTGAGGTTAAGTCTGGCTGCTGTTGCCTCCCACTTTTCGGAGTGGGCGTGTGCGGTCACTATGATATAATAAGGCACTGTTTGTGGCGTCAGTTGAATCGTCACCGCAAATCAAAATCAACAGCTGGCAGCACTTGCCAGCAGCAGCAGTTGCAAGCTGCCAGTTGTTGTTGCCCAGTGTCGACAGTTGTCGGACGTGCGTTGCCCGTTGCCCGTTGCCATTGCCGCCGTCTGCTGTTGAAGTTCAAAGGGTATTTGCATTTTGTCGCCGATGCCATAGCTGCCGCATCGCTGGCAACAGAGCCAACAACAGAAACACCAACAGTTGCAGTCTCAAACAGCAGCAAGTCAATCGACTAGCGAATGCAGCACAGTGGTTGCGATTGCCAATAAAGTGGTTAGAACTATAAGTATTTAGAGGAAGTATCTGTCACATAAGGGTGTTGATATTGCATATTAATATATATATTTCACATAAACAAGAAATCAAAGCCAGGTACGACTTTAACAGTTTTAGGTGCACTTGATTAAACAACTTTAAAAATGAATATTCATAAAACATTCATGAAAATACAAAAGATAAGTAGAGCAAGTAGAGCAAAAAAAACAGAATTTCAAATTCTAAATAAATTTTAGTTATTCAAGAAAGCAATAAAATATTTTACACGATAATTATTATTTTTGCAATGTGTTTGATAAACATTTTTCTGAGCAACTGTTTAGAGTTTGTTTCAATTCTTGAACTAGTTTGAGGCAGTTTACATTATTTTATTCGGACTGGGTATTTTTAAGCGAAATAAGGTTAATTGCTTATGATATTTAGGGTGGGTCTAATGCATTTGCTCAGTTTCATGGTGTGTATTGTCTTTAAGGGTTAGGGACCGCTGTACATTAGCTCGAAAAAGGGAATCACAGAAAATAAACTGGGAAACCTTTAATTAAGCAGTAAGTTGAAAATCACAGTGTCTCTCACACTTTTTCATCCACTGTGCCATGCACACTGGCCACTGACATTTGCCTTCGCTGGATGACATTGCCGAGATGTGGATTCCGGTCAATGTTGGCCCAGGCAGCGATGCGTGCTGGGGTTACTTGGCGTATGCGTTATGCGGGTTAGAGCAATGCTTTCATTGTTGTTGCTGTCTGTGTAGCTGCTGCTGCTGCTGCTGTTGATGCTGCTGTTGATGCTGCTACTGTTGTTGTTGTTGCTGCTATCGGTTATCTCTGCGCCTCGTCTGTCTGCCTTGACATTAGGCCAGACCAGAGTGCAAATGCACACGTAGCGCCTGTGCCCGGAAAATTGCAATAACATTGTGACACGTTGGCGTTGACTGCAATGAGTGTCCATCCGTCGTCTCTTCATCCTGCCCCGTCTGTCCCGCTGTCCCAATGTCCCTTCAACTGTCTGTCCGTGGAAGTGACTCGATGCTGGGCGATTGTCTGTAGCAAGCAAGTTGAACAAAGTTCAATGTTAATTTTCAACATTTACCTGTGCTAATATTGCCTACACACACCCACACACACACACACACACACACGGACAGCCAGGCTTGCTGGCAGACATGTGAGCTTTTAATACTTTAGCAGAGCGGGCGCCTGTTTAGCCAGAGCAGACGATGCAGGGCAGGGCGCGTTGGTCAGTCTGAGCCTCGTGCTGGGCAGGTGGGCGGTCGGGCGACTAGAACTGTTATTGTACCGTTACCACAGTTGTTGGTTTTGTAGCACAGACTGCCTGCGAGACGGATGCAGCAACGTACGAAGAGGAGGAGGAAGGGGGGGAGGAATGAGAAGCACACGGTTGGCAATCGCATGCAATGTTGTTCTTTCTGATGTCGTTTATTTTTGTTCGAAATTGCGCCATCAGGAATATGCACAGGTGCATTTCAGCACAATAAAAACGTAATTGCTGGCAATTTAATACAGTTGTTATAGAGCGACGACGGAGCAGGGGAGTGTGGCAGAGCTGGAGCTGGAGGTAACAAGCGTGTGGCATGTTGCATATGTCAACGTCAAGTTGCCGCTGGAGTCACAATTCACAATGCGCCACCATCACATTTCATCATATGCGACTTTATTAACTCTCTCTCTCTCTCTCTCTCTCTTTCGCAAAATGGTTTGGCACGTGAGGCCAGCGTGGCGTATGAGTAATGTGCTTTGTACTCCAATAATTGCCCCCACTCGCCACACGGTTCTCTTTGAAGCCAGCCTGAAATTAGCTTAGCATTTGATTAATGCATTTTTAGCAGCACCATCAAAAGTCAACTAGGGAACCCTTTTCAAAGACGAAGCAGATCCCCCTTCTCTCCCCAGCCATGAAAAAAAATCATTTTCAAAGCTCTTGGCAGCGTTTCAAATCGAAGTCGACCGCTCGTTTGTCTTCTGGGCAGCAGCAGCTCACGCTTTGCTCTTTGCGCCTAATTAAATTTGGCATCGAGTCCCTTTTTTGGTTTGCCAACGAAAAAGAGAAAAAAGAAAGTTACATTCCAGACAAATATAACAGATACAGTTAGATAAATTCCCGAAATATTTTGGACCTTTTTTTGCGGAATAATTTCCAGAATTGAAGGGCAATTAATCACAGGCGCTCGATGGCAAATGAGATACAAATGGGCGTGCCCGCCTATGGTGAAGTTAATGACTCGAAAGGAAAAAGTGTAAAGAAAATTAAAATGAAAGCGAAGACAAAAACGAAAAGAAATGGAAAGTTAAACACATCGAAATTCGAAATTAAATACACCGAAAAGGCGCAGCCAAATGAACATTTATTTATTTAAATAACTTTCATTAGTCATTCAGCCGTAAGCAAGATAAACAGAGAGGCAGAGGGGAAACAGGCCGGTTGCATGCCAAATTTAATTTGATATTTTGACTGACCGTAAAACGAAAAACAATTAGGCGAGCCGGCAGCCGGAGAAGCAGCAGCAGAACGCTTAACTTGCTCCACTAACTTAACACCAATAAAAAGTAGTTTGAAAGGCAAAAAAGTTTGCTCTGCCCATGGTGCGGACGGAGGCACAAGTACGGGACAGTAACCGGCGCCGGTGAAGTTTCGCCTGGACGTAGCCACAGCCGGAGTTGGAGTTTGAGTTGGAAGAGTTGGCAGTTTTTAGCAATGTAAATCCAATCCGGCGTGCAGCCATCATGCGGTTAACACTTCGTATGACATAAATTACGAAAGTTTGCGAATACTTTCTCACACACACACGCACACAGTTCTCCCCCATGCAACGCTGTGTGGCCATATTCCTCGCCACATAATGCTCGCCGGGCTGAACTGGCTTTCAACGGGGGCTACTTTTTCTAAACAAAAAGCTCGTGAAGTTCGTCTGCATTTCTTTCGTTTTTCGGCGATTTAAAAAAGTTTAAAAGTTTGCCAAAGATAAAAGATATGCTGTATATGTGCACATGTATGTGTGAGTGTCTGTCTGCATATATATTACGCACTTACGGCACACACTCATAAGTATTTTACTGTTCTGTATGCGCCTACAGCGCCGCCTTCTTTATATGCCCCGCAAGGGCCACAGCAAATGTGGCCCATTTGCATGTGCTGTGCGTGTGTGTGTGTGTGTGTGTACGCACTTAACACTTTGCACACGCATAAATGTCGCATAAAGTTAACTGCGCATAGAAAAATGGAAAATTTTATTAGATTTCGATTTCGATTTCGGCTTCACCATCGCCTTTCTCCCCCTCCCCACTTCTTTTTGCCCTTCGCCTTTCGCCATTTGTTTCTGCTAAAATGTTTATAGTCCCAATACATTTGTAAATGTTTGCTATCATATTCTATGTGCACATTTGCAAACATTCACGACAAGCCGAGCAGGCAGCCCCAGAGCTCAGAGTTCACATGACTTGCACGAGCTGGAAAGCGGCACAAGTCGGAAAATTCAATTTGCCCTCAGCGAATGCAAATATTGTGAATAAGTTAATTATGATGAAGGGAATTGGAATATTTTGCAAATTACTGATTTTGTCGAATAGAATGAGATTTTGATATCAGCATTGTACAAATATCATGACTATTAGAACGAAAATAAGGGACTTTGGGCATTGGTGATAAACATAAAAATCTTTTCATATTGATGAATTACTTTGTTGAGAATAAGATTTCAAAATAATTATATAATAAATGAAATTGACAATTACGTTTTATTAAAATTTTGAACAATAAACTAAATTCTATAAGTATAATAAAATTGTAATGTTTAAATCAATACTAATTTTCAATATAAATATAGATTGTAGATTATAAATAAACATTTCAGCAATAATCTGAAATTACTAAAACCATTGCCTACTTTCCTGCGTAAATATAGTGAATTATACCAAAACATTTATTTTAATGCATTTTCAACCTAAGTTCGCTATATATTAGAGTTGTAGTGCTTATTACATATCTAGCAATTGATAAGGAAATTAAACTAAGCTGCAAATCTCACTTATCTTAAGTGCTGAGCAACCGCAACTCACTCTATTCATCGTTCCCCTTCGCACTTTGCACTACCCTAATGGGTTTCATTTCAAGGCAACCAACAACGGGTAGCGGATCCCCCACAAAGCGTACCGTATACCTATTCAGTCCATTGTCCATTAGCATGGTAATTCAATATCACGGGCTATATCCATTTATGTAAATACGTGTATATTGTTTAGTTGAATTATTTTCCGCCTCTCTGCACATTTTTATTTCGCAGATATTATTTCCTCGCCGCTTCATGCGATTTTATAGTTTATCATTATTTGCGTAGAGCTTATCTCCCATGGGGGAGGGGGAATTAGTGTGGAGCAGTCAAAGGCAGCATGCTACATGGGGCAAAAGTCGACGCAGCACGCAGCAGCAGCAGCAGCAGCAACATCGTCGACAACGACAACAAGCATCGATTGTCGCAACGTCTGTCGCACAGGTGCGTGCGCCCTCCTGTTTGCGTTAGGACTGCGGAGGGACTGCCGGAAGAGAAAGAGAGGTAGGGGGAGGCGGGAGGTAGCAGGTGAATGTGTAAGCTGAAGTCGCGTCGCGCTGCTCTTGCTGTCGTTGCTGGCTTTGCTGTAAAATGGAAATTTGCTAACGTTTATTTATTCTTTTTTCCTCTTTCTTCATATTCCTCTTTCTCTCTCTGTCTCCCACTACAACTTGCCCCCTCTTGGCTCTGTTCTTGGCCTGTGCAAACGAAGCATGAACTGGGAGCGTAATTCAAGCGGAAAATTGTCGCGTAACGTCATCTTCCCATTGACGCAGCGCGCCAAGCACCGCTTGTCGTTCAGCTCTCGTTACCTTTCCCGTTTCCCGTTCCCCGCTACCCATTCCCCAGTCGCCAGGTCACCAGGTTGTCTGGTTGCCATGTTGACTGCCTGCCTGCTCCCAGTTGGACCACATAAACTGCACACGGCACGCTGTAGACATTGTTCCACTTATAGTTGTCGCCCATTGTTAATATTCCTCGCTTGCCTTGCGCCTGAAATTGACGCACATTAGCCGGAGTCCAGGTGCAGGTGCAGGCACTACTTCTCCACTGGCTTTGCTCTGTTTCGTTTTGATTTAAGCGTTTGCAAATGAAACCGATTGCAGTGCGTTCGGAAGTCTCGGGTAGCAAACCAATCGGAATGTTTGATCAGGCATTGCATTTGCTCATCAGCCGCTGCTGCTGCGGCACTTGGCCTGAGCTGCGAGAAGCGAGCAGCGGCTGCGAATGGAAATTGAGCCGAACTGAGCCAGCCACACTACCAGCCGCACATCTAGTCGCGGTCGGCCGCAAATCGTGTTAGCCACGCCATTAGCAAAAGCTGGCCAAGACCCCATGGCAAACAACAAACGCACATGCCATTGAACCAGACAACAAGAGCAGCAGCAGCAGCAGCAGTCCAAGCTTCCCTGCTGCTTCTTCTCCTCCTCCTGCTCCCTTCGACTTGCCTTTCTACTATAGTTCTCGATGGCAATGTGCACGCTCCAATGGCCGTAAACCAATTCAAAAGCATATTTGCATGCGCTGATGGACCGTGCGGCACCGGCACCGGCAGCAGCAGCGACTCCGGCCCAGACTCCGACCCCGACCTCGCCACCGACTCCGGCTGCGTCTCCCAATCGTAGCCAAGGCTTGGTTAGGCGCATGTATCGAGTTGTCGGGCTTGAAATATAATATTGAACCTAACAGCAAGTCTGTTAGCGGGCGTGAAATGTCCCCTCCCCCCACGCGCCCTTCTCACTCCGCTACTTTGTCCTGCGGCCAAAATCACTCGAAATTGGTTGAGCACGCGATTCCCGAACATTCCGGCTTACGTTTGTAATCGAAATGCTCAACACAATCGCGGCAATGAGAGAAGGAGCCGCCTTTTAGATAGCACCAGACTATGCCCCGATATGATTCCTCTCTCACTCGATGTCGATGTCGATGACGATGTCGAGTTGCTCGGCACGGCATGGCGCTTACACCATGTGCGCCTCATAACAATGTGGAAAATTGTTTCCTGTATCAATTTCACACATTAAGGAAGCAATTTGATTTTATCGCTTCCTCATGACTTCACGTTCAATTATTGAAGAGTTTACGTTTTGCCTGTCTACGCCTTCGCACTGCGTCACCCCTCCCCCTAGTCGTCCTTGTTGCCAAAAAACATTCCGCACATGTGTTTCGCAGCGCCTATGCCTGAGAAAGAGAGAGTTTGTCTGCGGCTTTTTGGTAATTCTTTTCAATTGTTGTCTTACAAACTGCTTTACATGCCATTTCGCTTGTACTTGAGACTGTCTTTTTTCCACCTTTTGCAATGGAACGGGAAAAGTAAAGATGTTCGTGTAAAGAAACTTCATTCATTATTTAGAAAATTTTAAAATTTGATGAACATTGTGAAATTAAATCTTTCTTGGATTCAATTTCATTAAAATGACTCCACATCCTGCATGTATTATATATTATTTGGTATATATGGTTATAATTCAATCCATATGTATTTTAGTTTATGCACCGATAACAAATAAGCGTTTCTGTTAATACGCAATACAACTTTTTTATTTCATAAAACTACTAAATCTATAAAAAAAACTTTAATATATTTACTTTTTAATAAAATATGTATTATTATTATAATAATCTTTTAAAAGTTTCAAAAGTTGCTTAGCATTCTCAAAGAAACTGTTGGAGCTTTATCAATCTGCAGAAAAAAAAGAAATGATATCACGACAACCGACGTTGCTAAAAATCCAAAAATGCGTAGTTTGACATTAAAATCAACAAGACATTAAACAACATTATAGCCAAGTCGAGTGTGGGGAAACAAAATTTAAATCTCAACTCAGTCCTGCCTCCACGACATTATGGTAAAAATCTGCCTGCTCAACGCGGCGCAGAATGCCACCGAGAGGCAGTTACTGTTTGCATACCAATCTGGTCACAGGGAAGATAGAGAGAGAGAGAGAGGGAAGCGAGATGGTTGGCTGTTTGGTATGCGTGACATGTTTGGCGATAAGGCGGCCGCATATGCCACATACAAATGAGTCATTGTGGGGCACGTTGCTCCGCAGAACTGTCAATAGGTCAATGGGTCAACAAAGGAAACCAGTTTCCGAGCGGTAAATAAACAACAATGACGGCCATTTTTGACGAACTTATCTGCAATTACAGACGATCTGAGAGCGAGCCAGAGAGAGAGGGAGAGAGAAAACGGGACGGGCGACTCCAGCAATTAACGAAGAAATTAAAAAGTAATTTCGGCTAAAGGAAAACTGGCAAAAGTGCTGCAGCAAAAAGATTTGTAATTGTCATTTGAAAATGTTGCGCATGCAAATGAAGCCGAAGCCAAACCTCAACGGAATCCGAATCCGAATCCAAATCCGCATCCGAATCCAAAGCCAAGTCCCAATCCCGAGCCGAGACGAGGCTCAAGAAGCAGCCGAATGTGAAAGAGGGAGGGGGGGAAAAAAGTGGAAACTTTTAATTTGATTTGCAGCATTTTAATGGATTTTAATGAAACGCAAACAGGCAAAGACGCAGCCGGCGCTGTCTGAATGACTGACTGGCTGCCTGCCTGACTGCAGCCGGCAGAACTTTTGGCGAAAGGACACTTGAGCCGAGCTGCGAAAACTTTGACAAATGCCAAAGCGCGAGAAATTCACTTCGCCATCTTGCTTCGTTTTTTTCCCCACATTTTTTTGGTAACTTAGAGGCGACTCGAGTCAGACTCAAGCCTGGAGCTTCAGATTCAGCTTCAGCTCTCACTGATGTGCAGCATGCGGATGAGACTTAATTGAAAATGTTTAAAATTCCATGACAAATGGTGAGGCGCAACGACAACGCGACAAGGCGACAACAACAACATCAATAGCAACGCAGGCAAATAAGAAGCAAATAATGCAAAATTAATTTCAATTACTTGCAGAAACATGAATATGACAGCTATGCGTCATAAGTCATAAATGCCAGGAGTAGGAGGGGGGCTAGAGGGGGTGTGGCAGCAGGACATCCTGCTAATTAAAATCACATAAATTACGCGTACACCATATGACACTTCTCTGAAAATTGAGCACATTTTTTCGTCCAAGTTTTCTCCTGCCCCGCCCATCTCGCATTTTTGATCAAAAGTCCTTGGACAGCAGCTAATTTGATTAGCTGGCCAGGACAGGTTCAGGCTCAGGCGCGGGCTCGGGCCTCATTAAGTGGCCATCAAAAGTGGCCTTTTGTTCGTTAGCATTTCGTTTTTTTCAGCGTCAGCCTAATTCGTTTTTTGTTTCTTTATTTTTTGGAACCCCTTTTTTGGAGTGACCTATCTGGGCAGTGCGCTCTAAGCGAAATGGACAAAACTCATGAAATATTTAGTGGAAACTAATTGCAACAGCATTGAAATTAATTATTTAACCCTTTTTATTGTTTAAGCCCGCTGCCTTTTCGGCCTAGTCCCCGACACGAGGTCGAGGTTTTTAGGTCTGAAGCTCTTTCGGCCTGGGCTTATTAGCATAATTAATTGTACAAATTTACGTACTTACAGAAGTTATTATTTCAAATTAAGCAAGTACTTTTCATCATTGGCAGACAAAAGGAAAATGACTGGACCGTTAAAGGCGCGCGTACAGTATTTAAGAAGAACAACCTGTGCAATTTAGAGTGACGAATGCAAGTTATTGCTGCCTGAGCAGATTCAATTCTGAAGCTCTGAACAGCTTAAAACTCTACACTTGATACCAACTATTTTTGTATGCCTTTTATAAAAATATATTAATTGTGGTCTGACCAAAATATTTTTATTGTTAAGCAACCTCGAAACATTTAAGCAACTGTAACCAATCGGAGATTTTTTATTTTTATTTTTATAAAAACAAATCCAAACCTTCTTTATGCTTTCTCTTCGTGTAGAGGTACGCACCTGGGGAAGTGAATAATTTTGTGCACACTTCCATTAATCAATAACTCTTCATTAAATTCCTTTATATTGTTCGGTCATTTTTTTCACACTATCCCGACAAATTGCTGAACTGACCGCAATGCATTACCACGCCCCGTCACGACCAGTGCCACGCCCAGCACTTTCCAATTGTAAATGGCATTGCGCAACATGCAAATTGGACGTCCCGACGTCGAGCTGTCTGTAATTTCGCAGATTAGCGAAATAAGTAGTTTTTTTTATTGAAATTGTTTACTGCCAGTGCAAAAAAATTGATTTAATTATTTATGGAGCTTGTTTTTTTTCGTTTTCCAACAAATTGGAAATATTTCACAGAATTAAATGACTGTGCGACGCTTAAAAAAAATTGTAGAAAAAAAACAGATTATTTTTTTATTTGTTTGTTTTTTCTGTTTATGTTTTTTTTTTATTTGCGGTTGCTTTTATTATTATTTATATTATTTGAAATAAAACAAGTTCACAACCAAAAGATGTGTGCGAATGAATAGGCGAATCAAACGAGTACATTCATGTTCGCATTCATATGCGAATCACTTGAACATTTGTTTTTCTTTTTTTTCGTATTTAGTTGTTGTTTTTTATGCCTTCGGTTTCATTTTAATTGCATATTGAATAACAAAAAGTGATTAACAAGTGCCCGACTGTGTTTGTATTTGTATTTGTATTTCGTATTCGTATTTATTTATCTTTTCAATTTGAATATATCAAGTTACAATGTTTGTTAAAGCATTTCTCTCTCATTTTTCTCCCACTTTATTCATAATTTTCTCTTGAATCGTTTTTTATTGTTTTTTTCATCTTTTTTGTATTTTTAGATTCCACCCGAGTGACTTTGCTGTGTTTGATGTGATCTGGATTCAGTTTATTTGGCACTTAATACATGTATTTGCATTTTTATCGATTCACTGTAGTTTTTCAGTGTTCTCTGTTTTGTTTTTGTTATCATTTTTCATTGTTTTCTATTTCTAGTAGCTCATTAAATATGAAATGTTGCTGCATTTTTAGTTGGATACGCGACAACCGATTCTTCCCTTGATTTGAGTTCAGTTTGTCGCTTTTTCCTTACACTAAAGTACGTACATTGGATGTTCGGTTCCTGCCTGCTCTTTCCTTCTCTTTGTGCTTCTGTTCTGTGTCTGTTCGTAATGTTTAAAATGTATTTACAGCTCTCTATGTTAACTAACCTATGTAGTATTTATATATATCTCTCTTTTTGTTTTGCTTTACAACATTTTTATATTCCACAGATAACATTTCATATTCGTCATCTTCTTATTTTTTTTGTTTTTCTCTAGAAATTGTGCACAAAATGTGAGACTGTGTGTGTATGTGTGAGAGTGTGGCTGTGTTAGTGGTTTTATTATATAATTTCGAAAATGTTTACATGTACATTAAAAATTCGTGTTCGCCCGAGTGAGACTTATCATGGCTAGTAACAAGCAAAAATTGAACAGCATACTTATTCCGTTTGCATGCTTCGAGTGCATTTAATTAGTATCTGAGTATATTTTACTTGCTGTATCGGTATTGGTATGTGTATCTGTATCTTTAATGCTATCTGCGTAATTGAAAGACATGCACTGATTTTACTTAGCTTCCCTGAGAAGCTGTTGCTACGCCCCAATTCCCACCAAAAGGTCCCCCATTATCGTAATTACCTTTTAAACCTATAGAAAACCCAACAACACATTATTATAATGCACTTGATCGCTAAATTAACGTTGGAAACAAGATTCTTGTGAACTTAATCTGAGACTTAATTTATTTTTATTTAGATTTGTGAAACGAATAAACGAACTCGATTTGAATTAAATTCAACTGAAATGCATTTTATCGCTAATTCCCACTTAACTTAATCATATTTTATTTCCTTTAAATATGCTGCTTGCCACGCCTTGTGGCGCCTCCTCCTCTTCCTCGTTGATGACTATGTACAATGTGACAATCTGCGCGATTGTAGCTGCAGCTTGTCGCTTACCGTTAGCAGGCCGCCCACCGTTATTCTAACTAACTAACTAATGTCTTGATATAGTTGCCACAGCTGTTGCCGTTGCAGTTGCAGATACTGTTGCTGTTGCCGTTGCCGTTGCAGTTGCTGCTGGCTGCGACAGTTCCGTGGCCCGTGTGAGTGCTCATGATTGACGTGTCAGGTAGCGTTCGAGCTGAATTATCACAAAGAAACCGGAGATTAGACATGTCCATGCCAAAAAGCCGCTCCTGTGTGTGTTCGCAGCAGTGTTTGGAACTGTGCAAAGAAAAGGGAGGGGAAGGAAGAGAAGAAGATGAAGTTACACAGTTAATTCGATTGCTTATATGTAAACGTGCCTTGTAGAATGCATCGCAACTTCAGATAAATTTTGTGTCTGAGTATCTTTGTAAGTCATGCATGCATAAGTACACACCTATACATATCTTAAAGATACATATTTTATCTATGAGATACATTTGTACCTTAAAGGTAAATTTTATTGTGTGTATTATAGTGCAAAGTTGATGAACTTGTATCGTGTGTTATTACTTATAATATAATATTTTTGAATACCATAATAAGCTTTAGTATCCTACGGATACATTCGTATCTCACAGGTGCATTTGTATATCTCACAAATATCTTTTGTATCTCATAGATAAATTTATATTTCTCACAAATGCATTTATACATCACACAGATACATTTGAATCTCACAAATACATTAGTATATCACATAGATGCATTAATGTATCTCACAAATACATCACGTATCTTACAGATGCATTTATGTATCTCAAAAATTGATCGCATATCTCACAAATGCATTTATATATCTTAAAAATACATCGCGTATCTTACAAATACATTTGTATCTTATATCTTAACAACTCTGAGACTACTTACTGTAGTCCTGGTGGCGCAACATCAAATTCAAATTGTTCATATTATCGAAGGGCGTGAGGGCCGCACTGAGCGTCGTCTCGCGCCGCAGTTCCGGGTAGTTCTCAATTTCCGCCACGCACTTGAGCTCGAGTATCTTGCCGGCCTTGTAGAAGCGCTGGGCCTGCAGATAGAAGTTTACCTGGAGTCGCTGGCGACGCAGTATGTAGTCGTGGGCGGGAATGCTGTTGTCTATGGTCGGTTGCAGCTCCCCCAGCATGGGCTGCAACACAAGAGCAAAAGAGGGAGAAAGAGAGAAAGAAGGGGGGGTAGAGAGGCGGAGTTATTTGAGTGGCCGAGTGCAGTCTGCGGTCTGTTGAGTCGCTTACCTGTTCGCCATTGATGTACCACGTGAGCTTTGTGGGTAAACTGGAGTAGTCGGAGGAGCAGGTGGCACTGAGGAACTCCTCCAAGCGGTACATCGAGTTGAAGCTCTCGATTAGTGGGTCGCTTTGTGGCAAGGCTGCGGCCATTTTGTGTGTGGGGAGAAGGTAGCAAAATGCGAGACAAATTAGCTAATAATGAGTTAAGTGCTTCCCAACCCTCCCCCCCTGCCGCACTTACCTGCCACGGTCATGTTGTCCTCCTTTGCAGCGAGCTTAAAGTGCGGCGCATCCCCGCTCACCTCGCACTTGAAGTTGCCCGTCGACTTGGCCCCTAGCAGACTGAGCTCCACGCGGCACGTTGACTCGTTGCAGAAGTATTTCCCCTCAAGCACTTGGATGCCGGCAACGGGAAACGTTATATACACCGGACGCATCAGGGGCGTGTATCTGTATATAGCATATATGTATATATGTATATGAAGGAAATTTTAGAGAAACCATTACGATTTGAAATCAAACTTGCTCACCTGAAGAACTCGAGTCGATCCTTGTACCACTTGACCGAGTTGAGGGTGTGCCCACTCATGTCGTAGCTGCACGAGAGCGTCACGTTATCCCGAAAGTCCACAATTTCCGGCACACTGATATCGGTAACAAACAGCGCCGAGATGCTCTGCATATCTGCGAGAGAAAGAGAGATACAGAGAGAGAGGGAGATGCAATGACTCAGTTTTGAGCTCGGTGTGTGTTTTTGTAATTTTTTAATTCGCACAGGTGACTGGGCAGGTGTTGGGCTCGAAATGTGAACCAGTGGTTACCTTGCTGGTCACCTACAGGTGCAGTAGAAACAGGTCGGAGGCGGGTCTGACCATGAGGCACATGAGACATCGAATAAATTTGAAATTTCATGAAATGAATATGCAAAATAGTTGGTCGGGTCGGCTGCAGCAGGATGCAGCAGCATAAAAGAGGACTAAGCGCAACAAACTGTCGAGGGGGGAAGGGAGAGTGTGTTGCATATGTAACTGGCATATGTGCAGAGTCTGTGCCTGTGTCTGTGTCTGTGTCTGTGGCAAATGCAGTATTTGTGGCGTGTGGCTGCTGGGCGGGTCGGGGGCGTGCCGAGGCAGCAGCAGCTAGCGATAAGCGCAGCTGCAACATGCACAGCCCAAAATTGATAAGAAATGCGAACCAAAAATGTCAGCCAAGTGGGTGTGCAGGGATGTGTGAGTGTGGGTGTGTGAATACGTTGGTGTGGGTGCTGCCATTGCCGACATAAATTTTCATGAGAAACCTGGCTTATAAATATGCACCACTCTGATTGGCCAAGAAGGCGGAGGGGAGCGGAAAGGAGAGGAAAAAGAGAGAGAGAGAGAAGGAGAAGAAGAGAGAGCAAGCACGGAAACGAAATATGCTGCATCAAATGTCAGATAAAAACTTCAAAAACTTTCCTCTTTTCAACATGCAAATGTGTTCGAAATAAATATGATGACCTGCCTGTGTGTTTGTGTGTGCATGTGTGAGTGTGGAAACACATAAATGTATTCATTTGCAGACAGCATTAAAGACTTGTGTCTAATCAACAATGTTATCCAACTACAATATTTTGCTTTATTTGCGCTTAACTTTTCCAGTTGTTTTTTGCATAAAAATAAGTGAAGAGAGATTCCCTTATATACCAAATATCAATCGTGGGATCTTTGTAGAACATATTCATTTGCTTTTGGAAAGTACAAACTGTTTTGGTAATGCATGCCTTATAGAGAAGGATTCATTCATCGCTGATTAATCAACTTTAATCTGCAACTATTTAAATATTTCTCTCTCATGTAAAAATATTTTAACAAGGCTATCTGTATTTAATGGCTGTCAAATTCCCCAAATACCAAATTGAAATAATACCAATATTGCTTTGTAAACTGTGTAAGAGTAAGCTCGTTACTTCATGTAATCCCCACATGCCAATTATTTATGCAAAACTATCATTTGGGAATGGCAAAATGTAAGTCACCCTCCACCTGTAACCGGGCTTACCACAGAAGGAGTATGCAAATTTCTTGGTAATTAACCCACACACTTTATTTGAGGCTAGCATACAGGGAGAAGGAACGGGGAGGAAGGAGGTAGAGTGAAAGAGATATATAGACCCTTCCAATTTTTGTCTGCTTAGCTGAATTTACATATGAATTTGCCATAGGCCTCGCAGCCAGCAAAGTTCTGTAATAAATTCATTTAGAGATGCCGAGACGTTTATGCAAATCTACGAGAATAGACACAGATACATAAACACACACACATTCATAGATACAGATACACATATATAGGTAGCCTGTTTAGGTGTTTAGGCTTTGGCCAACCGCACTCAACTGCACATTCCAGGAGCAACTCAAATGGAAGTGAGAAGTAACAAATATTTCACTGCTTTAAAGGGGAATTTATTAATATAAATTATGTGAGTCCATTTTAAATGTATTCGAATTGTATTCGCAAGCAAAGTTAGGCACAAATGTGGCCACACTCAATTTCATTAGTCAACTTTAAGCGACGCAACCACGCGAAGAAGTCGACAAAATATTAAAACACATTCGAAAGTTGCTCAAACTTTGTGTGCTACATATCGCTTGCTACACGAGTGTGTGAGATGCGGAGAGAGTGAGAAAGTGTGAGAGGGAGAGAGAAGGAGCGGGTTTGAGTGTGCTGGCAATGTTGGCTATTGTAAAGCGTATGACGGAGTGTACCCCGAGTACTTCCTTGGCGATTGTATTCCGAGTTTAACGTGAAATACGTCAGCTGCATTCGCCAAACCGCAAAGTTTCATTTACCCAGCACACTCCCCCACCCCCGCTATAAGCCAAAGTTAAGTGAAGTCCCTACCTGCAAAAACATGAGAGAAAACTGAAAACTGCAGAGTTTTGAGAACAGAAGCAGAAATCATGGCATTAAATTGCTAGGGTAGAACAGCAATAGATATAGGCAAAAAATGCCTTAGAGGAATTTCTTTTAACTTATTTACATTTTTGTTTACCTGCTGAGCTTTACTTTCAAATAAATATGTTAAATATATTATTTCATATCGCTACTTCCCTTTTTATTTAATGATGAAAAGGGTTTATTGCTTTAATCATGTGCCCAAATATTATAAAAGTGATTTTTTATTTGAATAATTTCATGATCCAATTTATTTTAAATATTTAAATCAAAGCCAGCAAGTAGCGCTGATCAAAATAAATAAATCAACTGCCCATAAAGAGAAAATTTGAAGTAGTAGTTTGAATATTCACTAGCAAGGTTAAAAAGGGTATCCACTTGTCTGCAAGCGCTTTTACTATTCGCATCTGCATTTTAGTTAACTTGCGAAGCACAAGCAAGAACGTATGTGGCTGGCAACCACATTTGAGAAATGAAAGTCGGCATTAAGTTGCTGTTGCTGCCTCAACTTGTTGTTGCTGCTGTTGCTGCTCCTATTGCTGCTGCTGTGTCTACTCGTTGGTGTTGCTGCAGCTGCTTTTGCTTTTAGGCGAATGGCAGCTCATTTAATGCGCTGCAAATTAATTGCCCCATTGCCATTGGCAATTTATGCGCCAGAGGCGATGGAAACGCCGCTTGAAGACGCCTTTGGCAGGCTGCCTAATTGCGAGCATTTCGGAAATACAATTTAACTTTAAACTGCACTCAAGCTGTGGCAGCAGCAGCAGCAGCAGCAAAAGTTGTTGCAGCGCAAATTGCCAAGTGCCAAGAGCGCAGCGAATGCAACTGCAGCCTGCAGCTGCTGCAGAATGATGGGGAAAGTCATTAAAAGAGCAGACAGCCGGGCCGATGAAAGGCCGCAAGGCCGCCGGGAGACGTGCACAGCTGGACGGACGGAGTGCAGGCAATGTGCCGTAGGCGGAGGCGCAAAAACTTTGTCAATATTGATTTGCGGTTAAACCGAGAGCAAACAGTGAAAAGAAGCAGAACAAAAAGAGGAAATACATAAAACAACAGCAAGCAGAAACCCAAAAGAATTAATCTGTTGGCAAACGGATGTGAAAACATTTAACAATCAATTGAAATAAAGGCGATTTGTGTGCGCATCACGCATACGCAGCGTGGCCGTCAATTGCTTCTGGCCAGCAATTTATGCTGCATTACGCTTCATTACAGCTATGCGACAACAGGAGAAGGTAAGGGGGTGAAAAGAGGGGAGAAGTGTGCGAAATAAATTGCTCACTTACCAATCAAAGTGCAGGCGAAGAGCAGCAGCAGGCGGCCGTAATCCATTTTTTGTTAGCTCGCAAAAGTTGTTTGAATAAAATTAATTGATATGTCGTTGCAGGCGTCCTTTGCTGTCGTTGTTGTTGTTGTTGTTGTTGTTGCTGTTGTCACTGCACAGTAAAAAACATATAGCTGTATATACTGGCGACTTTGTCTGCTTTAGTTATTTATGAAAGTGGCAGACAGGGGGTGGCGGAGAGTGCAGGGGGAAGTCTTTTCGAGTCGAGAGCGAGCGTAGATTGTTTAATATTTCAATAGCAATCGATGGCACAAAGGCCGCTTCGCATGGAGTTGAGAGTTGCTCGGAGGCAAGTGGAATGATAAGGGAAGCTGGCGCAGATTGTGATTGGTATTGGGATTGCAGCTGGGCTGCGTTGAGTGGAGTGTTCAATGGGAAACAAAATTAATTGAATGCAGCGTCAAAAGCGAGCGCAAGCCCAGCCAATAGACAGAGATAGTGATAGAGAGAATGGGAGAGAGAGAGAGAGGGGAACACATCAAAACAAATACTGGAATAAAACATAAAAACAGTTGCAAACTCGTGCGGACAAGTTCAAAAGGATGAAGCTGCTCGACGCTGCGCTGTCCTTATAAATAAATAAGAAACATTTGAGCGAAATAAAGAAAAGCAGCAAGAACAACCGACAACTGAGCACAGAGAAGAGGAAAGGGAAGAGGGAAAGCACAGACGACATCAAAACAGGAAACAAGGGCGCTGGGCTGGCTGGGCGTGGTAGCTCGACTCCAAGCTCGACTCGTGTGTGTGTTTGTGTGTCAACTTAAATAATTTAAATGGCAAATTCATGCGAATTCATGTGCTTAATATTTGAGAATGCTTTCACCCTGCCTTGCCACACCCCCCGCCCCGTTCCTCTTTGTTTGCCTTACAATTTGGGCCCGTTGAGTTAAGCACACACACACACACACAGCGGAAACGGAAGTTCCGCGCTCAATTAATCAGTTTGTCCGGCGACTTCATAGCAGCAGCTCTTGCTTCGTTCACACGCACACTCACACACTGCGTATGCGTAATATTTTAATTATTTTCCCCACGAACTTTACACTTTTTTTTATATTTCTTTATTGTTTATTCTGTTTTTCTACTTGTGTTTTTTTAGTTTCTTTATTCCCAGTGGTTTTTTGTTGTCACAACGAGGTGTTTGCTCAAACGTCACACAGCGCGCTGCCCCAAACTGAATCTCCGCACGGCTTCAGGTTTACGAACTGACTGAAGCTGCAGCCGCAGCGCGGGATACGCTGGCGCATCGTCAACTTCGTTGTCGTCATCGTTGTCGGCATCGGCATCGTCGTCCGCGTCGTTGTGGTCCTCGTCAACAGCGTCGTCGACGTCGTCAGAAGTCCTCGTGGCAGCGACGCTGCCGCTCAGCTCGTTTAACATGTAACGCTGTGCTCTGCCACCCGCTCTGCCGCTCTCTCTCTCTCGCTGCTCTCTCAGCATCCCAACATCGTGTAAGCGACGCATCGGTCCATTACAGCAGCCCAATACTCAAGAGAGCGTCACAGAAAGCGCTTTCCGCCTCTCTCTCTCTCTCTCTCTCTCTCTTCTCTGTTATTACTTTTGTAGCTTTGTGGTCGACTGTTAGCTGTCTGTTATGGAATTGACAGCGTCACTGTTAGATAAATGTTAATGCTGTTGTTGCTGCTACTATCAGTGCTGCTGCTAATGTTACAGCTGCAGTTGCCATTGCTGCTGTTCTTGCTGCTGCTAATTCCTATTGCTGTTGCTGATGTTACTGCTACTGTTGCTTTGGCTCGTGCTGCTATCATTGCTGTTCCTGTTAATATTGTTAATATTGTTGCTGTAACTGTTACTGATGCTGTCAGTGCAGCTTCTGTTGTTACTGCTGTTACTGATGATGTTACTGCTGAAACTAGTGTTACAGATGTTGCTGCTGCTGTTAACGCTATTCATACGGTATTACTGCTGATGTTGCTGTGACCACTGTTGTTGCTCTGTCTGCTACAGCAGCCAGTATCGCTGCTGTTGCTACTGCTGTTAATTAAAAGCAAACAAACTAATTGCACATAAGCCAAGCGGCAGTTTACAGTTATTTGCATATTTATGACAGCATTTGGAAGCGATGCTCTTCGGTTTTCAGCCAGTTGGTTCAGTTAAACATGGCTAACAACACTGCACGGCTGTCTGCCATTGAGAAAAAGATGCACAGCAGCGCAGCAGCAGCCGATGATGATAGAGAAAAAGAAGCAGCATCAGCAGCGGCAGCCGAGAAGCTTCAGCGTTGATGGCTACGAAGCCAGCACAAAGTCATCTTATCATTTCATGAATAATGCAGGGATTTGTTGGGGACACATGACTGGAATTTTAGGCAAAACTTGTTACGATGCTGTTGCTGCTGGTGCTGCTGCTACGTCGCCAACCACCAACACGCAGGCAAGCACTATGTTTTGTTGTTGTTTGTTACACTATAACTGCACGCTTGTTGGCCTGGGCAACACGGCCACGCCTCAAACTGACGCCTCGTACTCCTCCACTGCTCACTTTTGCTGCGGCAATCAACAGAAAATTGCAGATTTTAAATTCAAAGCATTTTCGTCGTAGTCACTTTTAAGCTCACTTCTTTGCGCTACGCTACTCCCGACCAGTCCCCCTCCCCTCCTCCATTTCATGCCACGCCTCCCTGTCGGTTACTGTGCGTGCATAAAGCAACTTAATTTCAGCGAATAATTTCGGATGCTAAAATATGAATATTAAAACAAAAGCGGCGACATGCAGCCCCCTTCTCTCCCTTCCCTTTCCAGTCCTTGCCACGCCCACTCGCCCTAGCTCTTCCCCATTCTCTGTAAGTTTTTACCTCTTCTTTTGCTTGTTTTTTTCACTGCTGTGCAGCGGAAGTGATGCTGCCGTAAATGCCATTTCCGGCGCGTCGCGAGACACGTAGTATCCCTGCTGGGACGCGGGCAGGCTCAGCTACTTACCCACCCCCCCCTCTCCGCCACCTTTCTCTTTCCCATCCTCCTCTCCAATTCTGTTTTTTTCTCGCTCAAAGTATTTTTCGCATCTAACACGCCAGTCACGTGACAACGTCACCACCAGCAACGACAACAACAACAACAACAAGCAGAGCAAGTACAAGAAATTACACGTTGAAAGTGTTGTTGCTATAGCGTATATAGCATGTACGATCTGAAGTTTCCCTACAAATAAATCACATGTTTTACGAATTCATAACTTTAAGTTTTTCTTTATGACTGTTGTTTACACACACATACACGCGCGCACACACACGCATGCACACGTATGCAGTCGCTTCACACCACACTGCGTATGCGCAACATTTGCCATGCACATCGCACAAAACTTTTCGCGGTTGCAACATTCAAGTCAATAATTAATGCCGGAGCGAACACAGAAGCCACTTCGACATGAAACTCTGTCAGAAATTTACTAAAAATCCAACAAACTAAAAATGATGCAAAAAATATTTTAGAACTGAAAATAATAAAATGTTACATTTGCTTGTAAAAAATATGCACTGAACTGAGTGAATCTAGTTGGGAATAACGTATGTGTTGCCCTTTAAGGAGAAAGTTAGGGAAAAGGAGAGAAAGTGCGAGGGGAAAAGCAAGGGCAACAAATAGAGAGTATATAGAAAAAGACAGTCGGATAGAAAGATACAAAGCAAGAGTTATAAAAACAGATGAAGGAAGATAAAGCATTACATTAAGAACAAATTAAAGGTAATGTAGTTAAAAATGAAGAATAAAGAAAGAAAGTAAGAAAGAGAGAGTGATAGTGGCACAGACAGAAGTTTTGTCACAAAGAAAGAAAGAGATAGAGGGATAAAGAAAGAAAGAAATAGTTACAAAGAAAGAGAAAGGTATTATGATAATCAAAGAGCGAGCGAGAGATAATATGACAAAGAATGAGAGGGATATAGTAGCAAAGAGAAAGAAATACTGACAAAAAAAGAGAAGGAAAGAGATACAAAGATAAAGAGAGACAGAGATAGAGTGACAAAGAGCGAGAAGGAGTTAGCGACAAGAGAAGATATAGATGAAAAAGAAAGGAAAATAGAGATATATTTTTAAAGTGAGATAGATCCTGTAGAAAAGAATACGAGAGATATAAAAACCAAGAAAGAGACAGATATCGTGACAGAAAGGGTGGGAGCGGTATACTGACGGAGAAACTAATAAGGAAATATACAGATAGAGAAAGGAAAGAATGAGGTTAAGAAAGATGAATGTACACATGAAACAAGTACAAGAAAACAACTCGATATACTTGACTTCAATAAACTCATATTCATAAAGTTTATCATACATATTTCATTATATCTGCCACATTATTTCACTTCACTCGTATGTGCCGCAAAGTTACCCAAGCAACATATGCTAGATATGCTTAATAGTATGTCTTTTTTACTATCCTCGGCCATACTTACTATCCTGATATTCGTGCATGTGCGAAACCGAAGCATCCCCCGTGCAAGCCATGTTGCATGCCACAGCGCGGAAATCAAGTTAACAGTAAACCCGCTGGCTTCTGCCACTGCTGCCAATCTGGTCTGGCTCTTAAACTGGCACTGGCACTGTCACCGGCCAGGTGTGTGTGTGTGTGTGTGCGGTGTCGTATCGTGTCGCTTAATGAAAAACTAAATTGTCAATCAGCCATGAATTGCACGAAATGAAGTGTAAAATTACAATTTCATCCAATTTGCAATTAACTCAATGAGAAGATACAATTTTTTATTGCAATTTTTGTGCGCTCTGCTCGTTTTCAAATTATTCCAATGGAACGCACATGCAACGCTGCAATGCTGCATGAGGCGCTGCCACTTTCACTCGTTTCCACAGCGAAAACAGCAACAGCAGAAGCAACATTTTGTGGTACCACAAACCGGTGACAGCTGCCCGTGAGCAAGAAAAAGGATGCCGGAAATGAGGGCAAGGTACAACGGGCATGCAGCAGGGGGCAAGTAGGCGCCTTGCGACCAAGTTGCACCTTTCTTGCAGCATCAGCTCCGACTGGTGCAAGTTTAATTGCATCGAGCGTAACTAGTTAATGGCTGCAATTGCAAATTGAAATGGTGACAAAGCAATTGGGGTCAAAAACTCCCCAACGAGGCGAGGCGATTCGAGCGCTAATTACAAGCGGACAGCGCTGCCAACGGGGTCACTTGGCAGTTACCTGTGCACGTGCAACAGCAAAGGCAACAACGGCAACAACAATAGCAACGCCAGCTGCGCACAGTGTGAAATGTCAAAGTTGCAAACGCCACTGAAAACATTTACAAATTGATTTTTTGTTGCCGCAACACGAAATATATATACAGCATATCTATATATCCATATTTACTATATAGTACACACTGTATGCATTTGCACATGAATTGCGCACAAAACCGCAACGGGACTCGCACACTCACACACACAGACAGACACAGACACAGACAGAACGACTGTCAATTGCAGGCGACTAATGCATTCAATAGCGAATTTTGGCACAATAATATAATGTCCATAATAAAATGGCCATTTGCATGTTCATTTTTGGTCCCCGACATAAACGCAAATAAATGAAACTAAAAATTGCTACGTCATTGTTGTTGCTGTTGTAGTTTCTGTTGGGAAATTAACATTTAACATTCGATGCTTAGTTTAGACCAAAAGCAATGGTAAAACCTGTTTTTAATCCTCGACAAATGCCAATCGCTGGCCACGCGACGTATACGCAATGCCGCAATTGCACGGGGGGAAAACGTCTGTTTCTAGCTGTAATTCATGCATGTTTTCCCGCTAACAAGTTAGCTGAAAAATATAGATGTTTAATGGAAAAATGGAGTCCAGCATAGGCACAATATGTACAGAGATTTATATTATTGAATTCAAAAATAAATTATCATATTATTAATGATTATTATATTATTTTTGATATTATTTTAATATTTTTATAATTATTATTATATTTGTATGTTATTGTTGCAGCTGATTAAAGTGTTAACCATATAATCGGAAGCATAAGACTGATCGAAACTATTCGCAATTAAGTCTTGAATCGATAGCAATGACAATTAAGCTGGACAATTCGACGACGATGATCAAGTTCAACAAGCATTCGTTAAAGAGTATTACCATACAGCGTATAACAACAATGGAAGATGAAGAAGCAGGATAAGAGAAAGAGAGATAGAGAATGGTCATGGCATAAAAATGAAAATCAAATGATGATGAACATGACGAACATTTCAATCAATCAAAGAGGTGTGAAAATTATACGAGCTGCGTGCAGAGGAAACGGAAATTGTAGCGCATTGTGTGCAGTTGCCCAGCAGCTGCACTGGTATGTGTGAGTGTGTGTCTGTCTGTGAGTGTGAGTACGGTGCGATGTGGTGTTCATTGCAGGTGCATTCCGAGCTGTTGTAAATGGCACTCGATTTCGATATTTCAATCAACGATGCGCGCAGTTTGTTAAGCTTTTTGCATATTTTATGCAATTTGCAGCGACGGCAGCTGGCCACAAAATAACTGTAGACAGACCGACGGACAGACCGCAACAGGAATAAGTGCAATTTTATTATTAGATATGCCCGCATCATCAGTCGCCGTCGTTGTCGTCGCCCGTTGGCGACATTAAATCATCGATCCGGCAAGTACCTGTTAAGAGCCTTTGCCGCATTTTATTTTTGGGTTTCATTTCGATTTACAGTTGGCCAAGTGCCCAAACACAGCAAGGACTCCATTTTCCGACTATCTCTCTTTCTCTCTCCCTTGCTCACACTCTGGCAGCGTTGCCGGCCGGTTTGCTTGTCTGCCTTTTGGGGTCGTGTTCGGCTTTCGCCTGTGCATATTTTGAATGCGCGCATTTCGATCACGTGATTGAGATTTTTACATTTAAAACGTGACCGAAATATATATGTTTCTGTATGTATGTATTTTGCAGCCCGCTCGTCACTTCAAATGGAGCCTTTTCGCCTTTCAACTTGCAATGAAATTTATTCAATACTCTCCTTCAATGATGTGTCCCTTCTCGACCAAGGCCGGCGCCCAGTTCCGAGTGCGGCCGCCTTTTATTATTGCTTTTATGTGCTGCTTCGTCTCGTCTTTAGCCTGTGTTTTCCCTCACTCTCTCTCTCACCCACTGAGTTGTTTTTTCTTTTTCAATCAACAGCAAATGGCGAGTGTTAACTAGATTTAAATAATGCATTAGCCACCACAGCACAAAGATACTGCGATATAGACGGTGCTCCTCAGTTACTGCAAATTGTCGAGTTAATATTTAAGACAACTTCATGACATTTCAACTTACTGCTATATTGGCAAATCCAGTTGCACTTTGCAATTTATTATTGCATTCAACGCATTTGTCATTTGTCGCATTTTAGCTAATTCGTCTGTAATTTCCATTGGAATTACGACATGAGTCCCAGAAGTTACTCGACAGCACTCATACATTTCAACTGGAGATGAAACTTAAAAAAGAATAAACAACTTTTTAACAGCATGTTTCATTAGACTAATTCACCTTAATCCGAAAACAAAACAATGACGGGTAGTGGTGGTAACTTGTACACGATGAATCGGTGACGAGTCTCACTTTCCCAGCTGACGATCGTTAACTGGTGTGGCAACGCCAAACTACGATAATAGTAGCGCAATTAAAATTAAGTTTGAATTGAATATTCAAACAAACAGTTTTATCGAGTATTGATTGTAAATACATTAATTATTAATATTAATTGATATTATTAATTTTAATCAAGAAAATCACCATATTTTTTTCTTTAAAAACTTAATACCAGTTTTATCGATAGTGTGACGATCAGAAAAAACTTTTTTTCATTCGATTTCTTTTGATCAAGCCAGTGTTTTGCAAATGACTCATTAGTTCAGTGATAACATTACAAACCAAAAATCTTATAATGTGCGACGAAAAGGAAATGATTGTCAAGGAATGTTGCCATACAAAACATGAAACTCAAAAATATGAGTTCGATTGGACAATCGAGAATTTTTCTCTAGTACTAGGACACGATGTGGAGTCCCCGAAATTTCCCAGCGAAGAAAATGACGTTTATTTCATTTTATTTATTATACAGGATTCCAAAAAATTATTTTTGAAACTTAACCCGTATGTTCGCCATGAAATTGAGACAAAAAATTGGTATTACGAAGTACAATTCTTAATTGTGTCAAACCCGTTGTGGAATTATACGAACACAACAGATTTCTCGACTTCTTCATATTATACGGATGTGTTACTACATAAACTAAATTCTAGCGAATATTTGCCCGACAACAAGCTAACAATACATTGTGCAATTCAGGTTGTGACGGACAAAGTCTTTCATAATGTAAGTTTTAATGTGCCAAAATGCGATTTGGCTACTAATCTAGGAGCCTTGTTTGACTCAAAAGAATTAAGTGATGTTGCCATCAAAACGAGCGATGGCCATGAATTCCGAGCACACAAGATCATACTATGTGGTATGTTAAATCACGAAAAATACTAATTTTTCAATTGATTTATTAATGCAAATTATCCCTCTTTATCAGCACGAAGCCCCGTATTTTCAGCTATGCTCAAGCTTCCTATGAAAGAAAGCCAGGAGAATATTATTGCAATTGAGGATTTCAATCACGATGTTGTTGCCGAAATGCTCAGATTCATTTATACAGGAGATGCACCCAAGTTGTCCGAAATGAGCGAGGATCTACTGGCGGTTGCTAACAAATACGACATCGCAAGGCTTAAGCAAATGTGTGCCGGATATTTAAGTGATTGTTTATCGGTAGAGAATCTATCTAATATTTTAAAACTGGCTGATCTGTACAATGAGCCTGAACTGAAAATGAGATGTGAACATTTTATTACGGCTCATTTCTACGAAGTTTGTAAGACCCTTAAAAAGGAGAATCTAATTAAGATGATACTGGATCAAAAGTAAATTAAGCCAAGTAAATAAATCTTTTCATCGTATAGTAAACTAGTTTCTCAGTTTTAAAGATGTTTTGATAAAACTTGGCACACATCGAAAGATATCGGACCGATTTTTCGTATAATTTGTCAATATATTGCAACCAAATTCGGAGTTTTTCTATATATGTACAATATATAATATGCATATAAAATTTCATTCAAATCTCACCAAAATAACATATGTGTAGTTGGCTTTGGAATAATCGACAGAAATTAAGGTTTTTGTATGAAAACCAGTTTACATTATATAAATAACTTAACTTATCAATACCAATCAATGTTAGACATAATGTCGAATATATTATCATAATCCTCTTAAACTCTGCATCATTATACATATATCACTGGTATAGGAACCATCTTTTTATTTTTAGTTTTAATACTTTGGATGCTATTACTTTAGAAGTTGCAATTACCCTGCGTTCCGATGATGGAATAAATTAAATAATAATAAATTAAAATCAAAATTATATTTTTATGTAAAAAACTAATTTAGAAATTAATATAATTGACCGAATTTTATTTGTTTCTCCACTAATTATTTTTCTTTTATATTGCGTTGAATATTAAAAGTAAGTATTAATGCATTACCAATTGCATATGGCCGACAAAGAGATCATTGATCAATCATTGATACAACAACTGAATTTTCGGGTGAAATTCATAAATTGCACTGACACTTCTTCCATCCAAGTGAAATTTTTAAGCCAACAAAATGTATTTGTTTGGCTTGCAGACGTATACAACTAAAGAACAGGAGGCGGTGACGATCCAGTTTCGGGCCACATATGGAAGCCAATTAATTCAAATTGAAATTGGTGTTGTGTGCCCAACGACGAGTCGAAATCGACGAAGGCGGCAATAACAAAGTGGATGAGGCAATTGAACATTTTTCTCTTAAGTAAATGCTTAAACTTCTACAGCCCAGAAGGGAACTCCTCTTTCAAAAAAAGTGCCAACAGGAAAGTCAAAAGCAGTCTACAGAATACCAAATACCCTTAATTTCAAAGATTATTATATTAGAATTGAATTCTAAATTATTTGAGAAGAGGGGAAATCCCAAAAGTTGAAAAAATTGCAATTATGATGTCAGAAGTATCGATTAGTACGGAAAAAATATATCGTTATAAAAAATCATATAAATAAAACTCTAATCGATGTTTAACAAAAATCAAAATATCCATACACATTCCACTCGGCAATTGAGCTGCCGTCTTTGGAGTTAATAACAGACAAGTTACATCAAATAACCATAAATTGTATGGAAATTCATTAAAGAAATGCTAAAAATATGGCGTTATCAGTTTAGATAGACTCTCTCGATTAGACTCTGCTTCGAATTGGCAACAAAAGCCTCTCAATGCTTACTTTACTTACTTAATCATTACACAAATACTAGCCTTATCGTATAACTAGTCGTGACAGGCAGGGTATGCAGAAGTTGTTGAATCAGAAAGAGGCTCTAAATAAATTTTAATGAAATCATGCTATAAAGTTGTAACTTTGTGATTTACAGTGAAGATGATTGCAGCGAGCTTGTTAGCCAAGTCTGTCTACCAGCCTGCTCCCGCACCCTCTCTTCCCGTCTCCCTCTCTGTTGACTGTCTGTCGCTTTCTTCCTTCTTGTCTTTAGTTTTGGGCCTTCTCACTGGCTCCGTAATTTCAACATTGGCAATTAAAATTTCGTATGAGTTGCTTGCAATCAGTGCACAAGTTGCCTCTGCCACGCACACATACAATACACTCGAATGCACCCACGCACATGTACACACACACGCATGAGGCGACAATCTCAGCTGGTGTCTGCATAATTTAAAGCATAGGCTGCCATTGCTCAACTCCAACTGTGACAACTGTGTGATAAATGCCTGCCACACACCCACACACACCCATACACTCTCCCTCACACATACATATATATACACTTGCATACTCCCCCTCACATACTCACTCCCTCATCCACACTCCGCCAGTCTCCTGCTCCGGCTTGATTCCTTCTGCCAGTCGCCTCGTCGCTTGATTATGGCCCTGGCCCGAACTACCAAGTGGCAACAAATGTTTAGACAAAACTTGCAACTTGCAACCGGCAAGTTGCAGCGCAGGTTGCCTGTATATTTAACAAAGACCCCGCCTGATATCACTGCCCGGCATAATGCCCGATTTTCAGGCAAAAAGAGACTTTATTCGGCATGTGGATATAAATAAAATATGAGCTCGAGCTAAATGCTAGTTAAACTTGATAATTAGACGCTTGTGAGATTGTTAGATTTGCTGAGAATTACATGGCATAGGCACGTCGCATCATCAGATCGAAGTACATATCGTTATCGATCGAGGCACTGATCGTGGCGTAATAGTTGACGAACTCCTCGCGCGTTATCTGCAAAGTAATCGAAGTTTCTCACACGCACAATATGCAAGTTAAATGCTATAAACACACCTTGCCATCCAGATTGCCCCGACCGCCCTCAAAGTTGTGCAAGAAATCGGTCAATATCTCGTCCTCGGTCTTCTCGCCGCTCTGATACTTGGGATGCTCCTTCACCGAGTAAACGTTCTTCAGATCGGCTATGGTAATAACGCCGTCGTCATCCTTGTCCATTTTATTAAATGCCTGATCGATAATCGATAGACGGCACTGCGGCATCGGGGGCTGTAATAAACAACATCAACAATCTATTGCTATCGCTTTTATCGATCAACTTACACGAAGTTTGAGCAGAAACTCCGTCATGTTTATGGATCCGCTGCCGTCCTCATCGAAGCTATTGGAACACAACATTTAGGCAATTAACTATGCATTCAGTTAAGGTTTGGTCAATACTCACGTATTGAACATCTGCTTGATTTCATCGTCCGTCACATCCAGACCGATATCCCGAATGCCCGAAATGAACTCCTCCTCGTTGAGCGCCTTGCTGCCGTCATCGTCCATGGCGCGAAAAGCTCTGAATAATTGATGACATATTGAATAGGTTAGCAACTGGACGAGCGGGACAGACGGGACAGCTGAGGTCCGCTCCGCTCTGCAGCGGATGTGTCACCAAAAGTCCAACAACCTCGACGCAAACGAGCTCACCTGCCCAACCCCAAAATGCCTGTTGCGCCACGGCTCAGGCAGAGCAGACGCAACTTGGTAATGGGATCCTTGTCGGCGCCATCTGTCAGTTCCCTCAGCGATTTGCTCACCAGGTTCGCCTCCAACGTGTACAGGTCTCCATTAGTAGGCTATGAACAAAAAGGAACACGAATCAATATGTATTCGATTTCCAATAGCTCGGAAAACCAAGGTAATTGCAAGAGATTGTTCAGCGATTATATAGCGTATTCAGATATGATTGTTGTTTGCAGAACTCGTAATCGGTCCTCTAATATTTGATTATTTGATTTGCCTTTCAAGTAAACAAATTTACGAACTTGCTACCATTTTAATTAAATTACGTTGAAATCATACCTATATACATACGTAATTATTCGCACATACCCCATATATACTATCTTATATATTAAAAAGCATTTCAGAAAGTTGACTTTTAAAAGAATTATTTTTAATTTTCTCAGTGTCTCTTAAGATAGTTATCTTCTTTACTGTTTTTAATATAAAATAATATTTGAATAATTGAAAAGATCGTTGTTTAAACTCGTATGAGTAGTAAATCGTAAAACTTTCATTGGTCAACGGACTCATAAAAGTTATCGTAAGATCAGATACTTTCATTGGTTCTACACACTCAGATAAATAAAATCTCATCATACTTCGTCAACTCGACAATCAAAGTCACTTAGTTCATGTTTATAAACATGATAACATTCTTAAGTAGTTCTTAGGAAATAATCTGGTGTAATGGATGAATGAAGAAATCGACGTTTAAGGTGAATTTCCAACTAAACTTATAATACATTTCCGAGTTTCTTTATTGCTTACGCACTTTGGTTACACAAAAAAGTGACTAACCGGAGAGCCCGCATAATTAAAGTGATTGTATGGCGGCTACAAAAAAGGTGGAGAAGAAAGGGGAGAAGGAAATGCGAGCAACGCAGAAGACGCACTCAAAAGTCTCGAGCACACACATGAATCATCGAACGAAGCCGCAGCTGATCTCGTGATGCTGGACGGGATTTAACTGTAGCCGCTTTTAGCAAAATTATTTTCATTTCTGTGAGAGCAACTTGAGTGCAATTTGTTTAATTGAAGCCCAAGGTGAAGGTCGTACGGCAAAGTTTGGCCACACAAATAAAGCCACAAACGGGTGAGGAAGGAGTGCGCAGGTGGCCGTGAGGTGGGAAGCTGGTTAAGGTGGAAAAGGGAAAATATAACGAAGTAGATTCTTACGTCCATTGCAGCGAGTTTCTGTTTTATTACTTCTTGTTTTCCTTCTTTTTTTCTGTTTATTTATATTTGTATTTTCCTTGTGCTCTATGGCGCTTTTCACTTTGCTTTGCGAGTGTTGGAAAATTTTTCTCGACCGAATGGATATCTGCAAGATACTTGTGCTTGTTACTTTAGCGGCTTTGAAATGCAAACTGAATGCGGCAAACTAAAGCGGCGGCAGCAATGAATAAACAGCTAAGCGCCGCAGACAGAAGAGCCAACGGGCGAGCGAGAAAGAGAGAGCACGAGAGCGTGTCGGCAGAGAGTGAGAGAGAGCGGCACGGAATGAATGGAAATGAAATGTGGACTGCGGTTGGCTTCGTACCAAGTGAGGTGGTGTGGGGTGGCGGGGAGGGAGAGGGTTTCTCAAAACTAGTTACTTACTTGCGAGCATTTATAGTCATATGGGGCAGTCGACGGTGGGCCGCATTCATAGACAACTGACTGACTACCAGACTGACGGACTGTCAGTCTGATTCATTTGCCGCCCACTTTCTGAGCTCTCGCGCTCTCCCACTCTCTCTGTCTCACTCTCTTGGGGTTTTTTTACGGCCACCTGTTTGGGCTTTTGTGACGCGTCGCACTGAAAACATTTTATTTCAATTAAAGTTGCGGGCTTGCACTAGCACGCCCAGTCACTCAGTCAGTCGGGCAATTTGGTGTGCTGCCCGCCTCGGTAAATGTTTGACGGGGACAAACAAAGTATATATGTATGTGACGCCGTTGAAACAGATAAATATATGGGACTTGCACTGCGCGCCGATAAATTGATGTAGATAAATCCAAAAACAGCTAAAGTATGCAATGAAAACAACAGCACAGGGTTGTTTAATATGCACTATTATTAAAAATATCTATGCCACGAAAATACAGTTGCGACCGTATAGTATTTATGTTTTCTGGTAAATTAAAAAAGTGGTAATATTTTTATACACAATGTTATTATTTAAACAATTATAAACAATATATATCGATAGCAAAGCAGCTAAACATATTTATTCGATAGCTAAGCTTAGTTAGCAGCACTTGTAATGCATATGCTTCGCGACATATCGTACTAATTACTATATCGATAGCTTAGCAGTATTTAAATACGGTATTTAAATATGAGTGAGTGCGATCTCTCGATAGCTAACAAGTTAATTCAAGGCACCTGCAGGTGGCAACGCCAATAGATGAGACGATCAACATGTGAAAAAACTCTGGCGAAACTTTCAAATATTTCAAAATAAGTTTGTCTAACATCCAACACAATTGTAAAGTGTTGGTTCTGTGTAATACTTATACATGCAAACTAAGTAAATAACTTTCTGCATTCCGTATCCCACCTATCGAATTGTGCTGCCGTTTCAAGTTTGCGAGCTTAGCGTAATTTGCCAAATTACACACACTGCAATTTCCCTTGGCATGTGCACACCTCTCTATCACATTGTGTGTGTGTGTGTGCACAGGTGCTTAATTGAATGGCGGATTGTAGTGCGCTGGCATGTCCTTTGGCCATTAAGGTGACAGTGAGGTGCAACAGCGGCGCAATGCAGGCGAGTCCAGGCGAGTGCACTGCGATGTTGTCGCGCCTTAATTACGGCTTGGAGACGGCACGCAATTGTCCTGTTTGCCAGACAGCACACACGTGTATGTATATAAATACATATGGAGAAATAGGTTATATATGTATGTATGTATGCATGGCATAACAAGCGTCGATTTTATAGCACTTTTATTGGAAATTTCTGAATTATTAATCACATTCACCTTGCGCCGCTGGCGATGGTTCGACTTGCGCACGGCCTCAAAGAACATGACGGGAGTCAAATCGAAAGCGAACTAAAGCCAAAGCGCGCGGCCAAGTTGTCATTCACCAGCGGGGGAGGCGGCTCAGCGGCGCGACAACGATTTATACTATAGATATATACATATATAATGCTAAAGAAACCAGGCAACAGGCCCTCAGGGCCACAACACATTACACAGCCCACAGGGTGGCGGCCAATGACCGTTGTACTTTGTGTGTATGTATACTATAAGTACATATAATATTGTTGCGTCGGACAAACAAGTTAATTACAATAATCAATAGATTAAGTGCTTATTAAGAGGTAGTTGAAGGTGGAAGAATGGTAAGTGAGGACACAACTGTAATGTTGGTATAACTACATAGCATTTACATTTACATTTGGATTCTTTTATTATCAGGAAAACTTAAGTTTGTCGCATTTCTCTGCTGTAAATCGGTAAAACAGTTGGAGGAATGCCTGTCAGCCTGTAAGTCCTTAGTCAAAGCGACATGTCCTTTCCACTGCTGTAGTTCTGTGCTGCGTTGTTGTTGTCGCATCAACTGAACCTGAACTCAATCAGTGAATCAATTCACAATTCGCTGATCAAAAGGAAACAATCATACGCATTTGAAGTGTCAGAAATGGCCAAAAAAAAGGAATGAAGGAACGAGGCAAAAAGGCAGACAGAGTGTGAGAGAGAGACAGTCATGATGTGGAGAGTAGCAGAGAGCGATAGAGACAGACCAGAACGGAAGTGAGGCGAGGCGAACGGACCCTTTCGTCCTTTGCTGCGTTGACACACATGCACGAGGAGTACGTACATACATACATATGTATGGATGTGTGTGCATCTGTGTGGGTGTGACTGTGCTTGGTTGCCTTGTATGTATTTTCTTTTTAATCAATTTATATGCAAATAAGTGAAATGCTTAACTGAATTTGAGCTGCCAAGCCCAGCCCCTACGCCTCCCCCTGCCCCTTTGGCAGTCTTTTGGCAGTTGCTTGATTGAAAACGTTAAACGCATTGATTAACGAATGCCAGAAAGAGAGGGAGAGAGAGAAGAGAGAGAAAGGAAGAGTGAGAAGAGGGAGGAGAATTGGATAGAAAGAGAATCAAATGAAGACCGTTTAATTGAACTGCTTTTTATTAAATTCCTCTGCCAAGGCGTCTGATTGCAAAAACCACAGCAGCAACAGCAGACCTATGAATTCTCCTCGACCTATGAATGGACAGCAAGTCGAAGACGAAATACCAAATATTTGCTGGGACAGCCGCCTTAGTCACGTGTCTAACTCGTCAGCTCAGCCTCTTCCGGGCCCTGCCAGTTGAGCGAGCAAAGCACTTGGCTATTTTGCATCTGCCATCTGCCACATTACTGGCATCTGCTTGTGCTTTCGGCGTGGCACCTTCGTCCACCGGCGCCGGCACTGACAGCCCGCAGCGAGGGTCGCTTTGTCTGAGGCGGCAGCGGCGTCTGTGTGTAAATTGATAGAATCAACTTGATAACTTCATTTCATTAAGTAAACATTAATCACATTAACCCTTTGCACGGCCAACAAAATTAACCCCAAAATGTCGAGGTGAACCTCCAACCAAACACACCCGCACACACACAAACATGAGTGCTAAGTTTAATAAGAAAATATTTCTCGCACACACTCAACCTTTTCAAGCACAAAGGCAAAAGGCGAAGCAAAGAAAATGTCAACGAGCTAATACAAATTTTGATAGTGTCTGTGTGTGTGTGTGTGGGTGTCAAGGCGCATAAAAGTTATTACTTAATTTAAGTTGCCCCACAACATGACAGACAGACAGGGTCCCCCCAAACAAATTTATTATGTTGCAAATTTCATAAAATTTCGAATACATTTTCAAACGAACATCTGCATATTTCAATTTCCAACAGATTTGCATATCATGAAAAGGGTTTCCAGCTTTGCTTGGGTCTCTCTCACTTATCTCTCTCTCTCTCTGTGTCTCTCTTGTGCCTCTGTCTGCCAATTCGCTCCCAGATCCCGACTTCGTCTGGCATCCTCCCCCAGCTGTCTGCTGATTCTGATTAGCTTGACTTTGGCCTTTTGACAGCTACAAAAATTATTAAAACTGACATTTGCCTGCCACGACTATGGCAACGTGTTCCCAACTGACCACACAGCATAATAAAAAGGCGACAAAGAGATTTACTTGTGCACAACTAAGAGATACCACGTATTGGGTTGGCAACTCACTTGCCCACTGGTTTCGCATGTAACTCATGTGTTTCCTAAAAAATTGCTGTGAAATTTGGCACATACTTAAACACTATATCAAATTATATATATTCCTAAGTTCAAGACTATATTTTCTATATTGAGCTTGATTTATGAAATTTAAACTTTGTATGAAACAAAATCCATTTAAATTATTCTACATTTTCAGTTAACGCCACAGCTTGTTATACCCTGTAAAGCCCTGCTACTTACAGGGTATCGATACAAAGAGAATCGGGGAAACGCTGCAAATAAATCGAAAAGTTTTTTCATTAGTTCGCTGTTCGACTGATTTGGCAATTAAGTGGGCAAAAGTTGTATGCAAAAAGTTGCGGCTTCCCATTGACTCGTTTGAGTAGGTGTATGTGTGTCTGTGGGTTTGTGTGTGTGAGCTTTTGTTGGTGTGTATTTCAGCAGTTATTACACCTGCTGGGCATTGAAAGAGGTCTGCAGCTTTTTACCTTGCCGAAGTTTTCAAATTAAGCGCAGATTTTACCGAAAACTTGCACGGCTACATCAGCGTCCCCCTCTCCCCTTTGCCTAGCGCTGTCTGCAACTACATAGGATGCTGTCTATGTGTGTGTAGATGCCGACTATTTTCTAGTTTACTTAGTAACTAAATCACGTTTCTTATTTAAGCTTAAGAGCTCATTAACGCCAGCTTTGAGCATTATCATAAAACGAGCCAAAAATCCAAGCGAACTCGCGCCTGCTGAAACGACTTACCTGCACACTTACACACAGATACACACACGGATAGAGGAGACACACACACACACGTACAGTTACCTGCAGTCGTCATCAATCGCCATTGAAATTCAATCCACAAATTCGAGCGACACTCACATGCCGATTTCCAGATTCCAGTTCGAGACGGAGTCTGAGTTCCGATTCTGATTTTGATTTTGATGCTGCTTTTTGGCAACGGCAATCAACACACACATCAAACGCAATCACACCCATACACGAACACACTCGTACTTACACTCACTTAGAGCGAGCTGCGCTGCGAGTCCATCACACGTTGCCATAAAAATGTAAAAGGGAAATAATATAAAAATAAAAAGTTTTTCGCACTTCACGTGTCAAATCCTTTTTAATGAGTTTTTGGGAGCATCAAAAAGTTTGCCATTTCTTGAACACTTTGCTCAACACACACACACACACACACACATACACACGCACATACTCAAGCCTCTATTCCACCACTTTCATTTCTATCCACCTCCTTCCTTCCGGCCTTCCGTTTAGCTGCATGTTCCGTCGCTGTCTCCGTCTTCTTGCCTCGTCTCCATCATCGCCGTTTTCATTTTTGCGCTCGAGTGTTACTTGAACTTTTTTCATTTGCCACCGCTCGCGCAGGAAGCACGCTGCAGGTTGGCCTTGAAGCGGCCCATGACTTGCTTGCGCTTCACAAGTGTGTGTTCCACATATGAATTTCGCTGCTTTCTCGAATGAAAATTGAATGAGAATTAACAAATGACTTAGCGAAATGAGAGAGATTTCGATTACTGGAACATGAGGCGACATGAGAGCGTTTACCCTTTTTAGAACACAACCCATGAAGTGAGTGGGTTTGATACCTCTTTTGCGAAAAATTGTATTGAAACTGTATAAAAACTAACAAGCGATTTGACTAAATCTGAGAGGTTTTAAATACTAAATTATAAAGATTATGTTTCATTGTAAAAGCGAAATGCCTAATTGTTTCTGTGTCTATGAAATTTGAATAACATGATATGTAGGCGAAACAAGAGAGTTTTCGCAAACTAGAATACTAATCGAATTAAGTCGTTATAAAGTTGAAATATAACTACAATATCTCATTTGCTTTAATCTGAAGATTAGTAAATTTTCTTTGGTGAAATCGATGAGTTTTCGTATTCAGGAATGCTTGCCCCACACATTGATCATAAAGTGATTCAAGTGTTAAATTCTAGGCGGTTGCTGTGGCCCTTTTTTTCTAATTTCTTTCATGCATAATAATTTTATGTTATTCCGCAGTTTATGATTTGCGGAACACAAAAATAGTGGAGAATTAATAATTTAATTACTTTGTCGGTTGTAGCAGCAGCTGAGTAGCTGCTTATAGAACTGAGATCGAAGCAAATCACAAAGCAGCAGTTGGACGCAGGATTCTAGAGACACACACACTCACTCACACACGCACACCCATAAATGATGTGGCACAATTAAAGCCATTGCCAACACGTTCGTATGCAGTGCAAAGTGTTAACCATATTGTTGGTGGTTCACCAGAGCGGGTAGGGGGAAGTGAATTCTAGTGGCTACAGAGCGAGTAGGAGGGGCCGGGGGACTGAGGGCGTCTCTCATCGGCTGCGGCAGTCCAGATCAGCTGCCAGCAGCCTGTCCACGTTCGTCATGCCATCAAAATGCGTGCGTGCCTGCAATGTCCCCACTGACAGAGGAAAGGAAGGAGGGGGTAGGGGCATCCTGGCTCTGTGGCTGCAGGAATCCTGCATGTGCATGTCCATGCAGCTCGCTCGCTCACTTGCCTCGTCACGCAGCAACGTTTGAAGTCAATTTAAAATGAGCATCCGAGCGTGCAGTCATGAGATGCGCCTGCTGCAGCAGAGGTATTCCTCCACCCCTCCTCTCCCTGCTATCCTTGTCTGTCATCTCGTTGTGCACATTGTGAGAGTTATCGTTATTGTTGTTATGGATGCAAGTGGCTTGCTTCATGATTTAACAGTTGGCCAGTCCGTCCAGCCTTGTCCATTTGGCCAGTTGGCCACTCTGGTCCGTTGGCTTTATGGACATTGCTAATTTAATCGGTTCTGGCCACAATCGAGCGATGGCTTCAGCTCATTCTCCCAGAGGGCAAATCTAATTTCTACTTGTTTAATTGATCTCGGCCACTAATTTGGCTGTAGTTAGTGAGCGAGCTCTACCAAAAACTTTAGCTCTCTTGAGTCCCTGTCGATGCTGCATGAACTGCCTGACTGACAGACAGGCAAACGGACAGAGAGACGAACAGACAGAACGAAATGTGAATCTAATTACTGGCCACACAATGAAATGTGGACCGCATAAGTCGGATCTCCCACACTCTTCCTCCGTTCTTTTCTCTCCCTCGTTTGCAGAACTTTTCAATCGGTTGCCTTGGATATGGCTCCATCTGGCAGTGCAATTGAAACCGGCGCTGTCGCTGCCACAAAACTGTCAAAATTAGCTCAAATGTTGCTGCCGTTGCAGAGGTAGCTGAGGCAAAACTTCCTGACGACACCACGCCTCTGCCTACGCCTTCTCATACCCCACCCCCTGCTACGCTCGTCATGTTGTCGTTGACGTTCTCTGTCCTTGTCGCTATCGTTATCGCATCCGGCACCAGGCGACATCAGCCCAGTCCACATTGTGCAACCACTCTTGAGGCACGCACTAAAGTTGCAACATTTTTCATTGCAACACACAAATTAATTGAATTTTAAGCTAGTTTCGCTTGTCCAACCCAAATTGCTGCTAAATTTTTATAATAACATCAAAATTTCCAAGTGTTCTGACTATTGTATACCCTTCACGAAGAAGCGTTCGTTTAATGTTATAAAATTCGTTATAAATACAAGATGTATGACTGTTACAGGTATGCAAATATTTAGTTAATAGAAACTATGTTTAAATTATGGAAATAGTTTTGAATTTTTTGAACAAATTATACAGGTTTTGTATATCATCAAGGAACCCATAATTTCCTATATAAAAATATGAACTTGACTGCCTTACCTTGAAAATTATGTTTTAATTTAAGTTCTTGTTTTATATTTACAATTTTTCATCTGCAGCCAAACTAATATACCTAACTTTGGTAGGGTATAACATTCGCAAAGTTACGGCCAGAAAAGTGACAAATAAAATAACATTTTGTAGCCATAGATGGGACGAGACAACAGCAACGAAATTTCGGAAACTACAAAAGCAACAACAAAAAAATGTTGCATCTCAGACAATGAAATTAAAATTTTTAGTAAATATACAAATAAGTTGCACGAAGTGTAAATACCCTGCGTATGACTGAGCGGAGCTAACATTGTCAGTACTTGAATTACAAAATATAAAAATATTTACAGTGAATTTTTTGTAGCTGTACCTACCCACTAGCTATTACAGGGTATGCATGCAGTTGGCCAGTTTCTGGTTGATAGCCCTAGCCAGTTTAGCTGGCGTTGCCATAGCTGTGTATTTTAGCTGCGGCGGCGTCATGTGCCGGACAACTGCGCTGGGACATCATTAGTCCTTTAATTGCCATAAATAACCGCAGCCAGCAGGGAGCGGGGGAATTGCAGTGGGAGACACAGTGGGGGAGGGACAGCAGAAAAGTTGTTAACGTTATTTTTTGGGCACACACACACGTACATACGAAGCGGAAATTCCCGTGCGCATAATACAGAGATCCCTCAGCCTGAGTGTGCGTGTGTGCGAATAGTTTACAGCTTTTGGAACATCATGCTGAGCATATTGTCAAACGACATGCACTCGACACGAGGTGAAGCACTGAGAGGGAAACCGGAGCAGGGGCAGGGGCTGTTGCTGGGGTTAGACAGGCACTTTAGCTATTGGCAATGCCTCATTCAGTCAGTTGCTGTCCATCTCTCTCATTCCCTGGCCAATTTCTATTGTCAGCTCTGCGTATTTTCGGCTACCAAGCTCGACCTCAGCTGTTGGTCCTGCTGCGTTTGCTTCCATCCCATTCGAAAATCAGTCAGCAAATGACCAAAAAGGCAGTCGAAGGCAACATTCAGCTCTGGCATCTGCCCAGTATTTTTTGGTTTTTCTTCTTCTTTTTTGTTTTTTGAGGACCTTCTGCAATTGTCGATGGGCTGCAAAGGCGATTACGGTTGCGTTTAATTAGTTGATCAAAGGCAAGCGATGAGTCCGACTACGCTCAACGCTTGCTGCACCAGCTCAAACTTTAAAGGACCTTGAGATTATAAGGAACTCATGCAAGTAACGGAGTTTTGAAATCAGTCTTCGAGCTTGGCATTTTGGGGATTTAAGTTCTGAAAGCACAGAAGATGTGAACAAAATTTAAATAATATATTGATAGTATTAAAATGATAGTAGTAAAATGAATATTGATAACATCATAAAATATCGAAACTTAATTTCAGAGCTACATTATAAAACAAGGAAATTTTTGAAAAAAAGAATCTGAATATCAAATTTCAATGTCAAATTTCATTAATATTAATATATTAATATTTTATGTAATTTAAAAAGATTTAAATATTTTTTAGCACATAAAATATTTTATAGCAAATTTAATTCAAGTCAGGTTACCACACACAGACGAAATTTAATTCCGTCTATATGGAGGCGTTGCCTTAGGCATAAATTAAATGCACACTAAATCACACACACATTCACACACGCACGCAAAAGAGGTATTTACTTGAAATTGAATTGTTGTTGCCTTTGCAATTGCAACAAGTCAACCGCATGCCCCGCCTGCCACTTCTCCCGCCCACAGCACACTGCAGCTTCCCGGCCTGCAGCCACACTCCCCGTTCAACTATGTAAATTGAGCAAACAAAGCGTCAAGCCAAAAGCCCACTGACTGTGTGAGTGTGCGAGACTGTGTGTGGGTGTGTCTATGAGATCAAGTGCTAACAAAAGGCTCGATGCGTGTTTGCCTGACATACACACACACTCGCACAGTGGGACTTAATTAACTTTTAGAGGATCAGGCGGGCGCATTTGATTGGCAACTGTCAAACAACGCAGCGGAATGAAATGAAACAAAGCGAAACGTTCTGAAATGGAAAGAATGGCTGGGATTGGCTAAGCATTTCTTTTTTTACATTGAAAAATTATTAACAATAACAAAAGGCAGAGAGAACTCAATACAATTTGCAATTAGACTTACGGGTTGAGAGATGGGGCGTGGCATGAGCCCCAGCTGTGGGCGAGGGGCAATTGTTGAACTCTATTTAGCCGATGTGGCAGCCAGTCGAGCGCATGAAATTTACGCTCAGCCGCATCCACTGAGTGACTTTGAAACTCTCTGACAGACAGCGGGCGGCCAGGCAGGACGGACACCCCTCCTGGGGGGATTTACAGTTAGACAATGAAGCAAGACAAGCGAGCAGAGCATTTCAAGTCAGCACATAAACACAACTAGATACATATCGTATGTATTGTGAGACGGGTTAACTAGTTGGCAAACTTCCAATCTTACATAGCGATGTGTATTGGCAAGAATATATCGATTTTGATATCCCTAAAAATATCACATAAAGGAAAAAAAGCTCAAAATCATGTAAGCTTTGTATAATGTCAAAATAACGAAAAATATGGTAATGTTTTTGGGGCAAAAATGAAAATTAATCCGATATATCGTAAAAGTATCGAAAGTTATGGAACGGGAAATATCATATTTTAAAAATATCAGATACATTTGAATAATGTCGATAAAATCAGAAATTAAGACATATCATATCGCTTTAAAAATCAAATTTAAAGAGTATTTCTTCCATATTTTCCACAATTTTCATCGCAAACACTTTTGGCGGGACTTTTTATACTACTTAAGACTAGCTTTATCAATTAAAGTCAAAATATCTCAATTCTAAATTTTGAAAAATTCTAAAAATGTTGTAAGGGGGGACCCTTTGGTCAAAATAAACACCTAAATTAAGGGTATTTCTTCGATATTTTCCACAATTTTCATCGCAAACACTTTTGGCGGGACTTTTTATACTACTTATGACTAGCTTTATCAATTAAAGTCAAAATATCACAATTCTAAATTTTGAAAAATTCTAAAAATGTTGTAAGGGGGGACCCTTTGGTCAAAATAAACACCTAAATTAAGGGTATTTCTTCGATATTTTCCACAATTTTCATCGCAAACACTTTTGGCGGGACTTTTTATACTACTTATGACTAGCTTTATCAATTAAAGTCAAAATATCACAATTCTAAATTTTGAAAAATTCTAAAAATGTTGTAAGGGGGGACCCTTTGGTCAAAATAAACACCTAAATTAAGGGTATTTCTTCGATATTTTCCACAATTTTCATCGCAAACACTTTTGGCGGGACTTTTTATACTACTTATGACTAGCTTTATCAATTAAAGTCAAAATATCTCAATTCTAAATTTTGAAAAATTCTAAAAATGTTGTAAGGGGGGACCCTTTGGTCAAAATAAACACCTAAATTAAGGGTATTTCTTCCATATTTTCCACAATTTTCATCGCAAACACTTTTGGCGGGACTTTTTATACTACTAATGACTAGCTTTATCAATTAAAGTCAAAATATCACAATTCTAAATTTTGAAAAATTCTAAAAATGTTGTAAGGGGGACCCTTTGGTCAAAATAAACACCTAAATTAAGGGTATTTCTTCCATATTTTCCACAATTTTCATCGCAAACACTTTTGGCGGGACTTTTTATACTACTTATGACTAGCTTTATAAATTAAAGTCAAAATATTACAATTCTAAATTTTGAAAAATTCTAAAAATGTTGTAAGGGGGGACCCTTTGGTCAAAATAAACACCTAAATTAAGGGTATTGCTTCGATATTTTCCACAATTTTCATCGCAAACACTTTTGGCGGGACTTTTTATACTACTTATGACTAGCTTTATCAATTAAAGTCAAAATATCACAATTCTAAATTTTGAAAAATTCTAAAAATGTTGTAAGGGGGGACCCTTTGGTCAAAATAAACACCTAAATTAAGGGTATTTCTTCGATATTTTCCACAATTTTCATCGCAAACACTTTTGGCGGGACTTTTTATACTACTTATGACTAGCTTTATCAATTAAAGTCAAAATAACACAATTCTAAATTTTGAAAAATTCTAAAAATGTTGTAAGGGGGGACCCTTTGGTCAAAATAAACACCTAAATGAAGGGTATTTCTTCGATATTTTCCACAATTTTCATCGCAAACACTTTTGGCGGGACTTTTTATACTACTTATGACTAGCTTTATCAATTAAAGTCAAAATATCACAATTCTAAATTTTGAAAAATTCTAAAGATGTTGTAAGGGGGGACCCTTTGGTCAAAATAAACACCTAAATTAAGGGTATTTCTTCCATATTTTCCACAATTTTCATCGCAAACACTTTTGGCGGGAGTTTTTATACTACTTATGACTAGCTTTATCAATTAAAGTCAAAATATCACAATTCTAAATTTTGAAAAATTCTAAAAATGTTGTAAGGGGGGGACCCTTTGGTCAAAATAAACACCTAAATTAAGGGTATTTCTTCCATATTTTCCACAATTTTCATCGCAAACACTTTTGGCGGGAGTTTTTATACTACTTATGACTAGCTTTATCAATTAAAGTCAAAATATCACAATTCTAAATTTTGAAAAATTCTAAAAATGTTGTAAGGGGGGACCCTTTGGTCAAAATAAACACCTAAATTAAGGGTATTTCTTCCATATTTTCCACAATTTTCATCGCAAACACTTTTGGCGGGACTTTTTATACTACTTATGACTAGCTTTATCAATTAAAGTCAAAATATCTCAATTCTAAATTTTGAAAAATTCTAAAAATGTTGTAAGGGGGGACCCTTTGGTCAAAATAAACACCTAAATTAAGGGTATTTCTTCCATATTTTCCACAATTTTCATCGCAAACACTTTTGGCGGGACTTTTTATACTACTAATGACTAGCTTTATCAATTAAAGTCAAAATATCACAATTCTAAATTTTGAAAAATTCTAAAAATGTTGTAAGGGGGGACCCTTTGGTCAAAATAAACACCTAAATTAAGGGTATTTCTTCCATATTTTCCACAATTTTCATCGCAAACACTTTTGGCGGGACTTTTTATACTACTTATGACTAGCTTTATAAATTAAAGTCAAAATATTACAATTCTAAATTTTGAAAAATTCTAAAAATGTTGTAAGGGGGGACCCTTTGGTCAAAATAAACACCTAAATTAAGGGTATTGCTTCGATATTTTCCACAATTTTCATCGCAAACACTTTTGGCGGGACTTTTTATACTACTTATGACTAGCTTTATCAATTAAAGTCAAAATATCACAATTCTAAATTTTGAAAAATTCTAAAAATGTTGTAAGGGGGGACCCTTTGGTCAAAATAAACACCTAAATTAAGGGTATTTCTTCGATATTTTCCACAATTTTCATCGCAAACACTTTTGGCGGGACTTTTTATACTACTTATGACTAGCTTTATCAATTAAAGTCAAAATATCACAATTCTAAATTTTGAAAAATTCTAAAAATGTTGTAAGGGGGGACCCTTTGGTCAAAATAAACACCTAAATTAAGGGTATTTCTTCGATATTTTCCACAATTTTCATCGCAAACACTTTTGGCGGGACTTTTTATACTACTTATGACTAGCTTTATCAATTAAAGTCAAAATATCTCAATTCTAAATTTTGAAAAATTCTAAAAATGTTGTAAGGGGGGACCCTTTGGTCAAAATAAACACCTAAATTAAGGGTATTTCTTCCATATTTTCCACAATTTTCATCGCAAACACTTTTGGCGGGACTTTTTATACTACTAATGACTAGCTTTATCAATTAAAGTCAAAATATCACAATTCTAAATTTTGAAAAATTCTAAAAATGTTGTAAGGGGGACCCTTTGGTCAAAATAAACACCTAAATTAAGGGTATTTCTTCCATATTTTCCACAATTTTCATCGCAAACACTTTTGGCGGGACTTTTTATACTACTTATGACTAGCTTTATAAATTAAAGTCAAAATATTACAATTCTAAATTTTGAAAAATTCTAAAAATGTTGTAAGGGGGGACCCTTTGGTCAAAATAAACACCTAAATTAAGGGTATTGCTTCGATATTTTCCACAATTTTCATCGCAAACACTTTTGGCGGGACTTTTTATACTACTTATGACTAGCTTTATCAATTAAAGTCAAAATATCACAATTCTAAATTTTGAAAAATTCTAAAAATGTTGTAAGGGGGGACCCTTTGGTCAAAATAAACACCTAAATTAAGGGTATTTCTTCGATATTTTCCACAATTTTCATCGCAAACACTTTTGGCGGGACTTTTTATACTACTTATGACTAGCTTTATCAATTAAAGTCAAAATAACACAATTCTAAATTTTGAAAAATTCTAAAAATGTTGTAAGGGGGGGACCCTTTGGTCAAAATAAACACCTAAATGAAGGGTATTTCTTCCATATTTTCCACAATTTTCATCGCAAACACTTTTGGCGGGACTTTTTATACTACTTATGACTAGCTTTATCAATTAAAGTCAAAATATCACAATTCTAAATTTTGAAAAATTCTAAAAATGTTGTAAGGGGGGACCCTTTGGTCAAAATAAACACCTAAATTAAGGGTATTTCTTCGATATTTTCCACAATTTTCATCGCAAACACTTTTGGCGGGACTTTTTATACTACTTATGACTAGCTTTATCAATTAAAGTCAAAATATCTCAATTCTAAATTTTGAAAAATTCTAAAAATGTTGTAAGGGGGGACCCTTTGGTCAAAATAAACACCTAAATTAAGGGTATTTCTTCCATATTTTCCACAATTTTCATCGCAAACACTTTTGGCGGGACTTTTTATACTACTTATGACTAGCTTTATCAATTAAAGTCAAAATATCTCAATTCTAAATTTTGAAAAATTCTAAAAATGTTGTAAGGGGGGACCCTTTGGTCAAAATAAACACCTAAATTAAGGGTATTTCTTCGATATTTTCCACAATTTTCATCGCAAACACTTTTGGCGGGACTTTTTATACTACTTATGACTAGCTTTATCAATTAAAGTCAAAATATCACAATTCTAAATTTTGAAAAATTCTAAAAATGTTGTAAGGGGGGACCCTTTGGTCAAAATAAACACCTAAATTAAGGGTATTTCTTCGATATTTTCCACAATTTTCATCGCAAACACTTTTGGCGGGACTTTTTATACTACTTATGACTAGCTTTATCAATTAAAGTCAAAATAACACAATTCTAAATTTTGAAAAATTCTAAAAATGTTGTAAGGGGGGACCCTTTGGTCAAAATAAACACCTAAATGAAGGGTATTTCTTCCATATTTTCCACAATTTTCATCGCAAACACTTTTGGCGGGACTTTTTATACTACTTATGACTAGCTTTATCAATTAAAGTCAAAATATCACAATTCTAAATTTTGAAAAATTCTAAAAATGTTGTAAGGGGGGACCCTTTGGTCAAAATAAACACCTAAATTAAGGGTATTTCTTCGATATTTTCCACAATTTTCATCGCAAACTCTTTTGGCGGGACTTTTTATACTACTTATGACTAGCTTTATCAATTAAAGTCAAAATATCTCAATTCTAAATTTTGAAAAATTCTAAAAATGTTGTAAGGGGGGACCCTTTGGTCAAAATAAACACCTAAATTAAGGGTATTTCTTCCATATTTTCCACAATTTTCATCGCAAACACTTTTGGCGGGACTTTTTATACTACTTATGACTAGCTTTATCAATTAAAGTCAAAATATCTCAATTCTAAATTTTGAAAAATTCTAAAAATGTTGTAAGGGGGGACCCTTTGGTCAAAATAAACACCTAAATTAAGGGTATTTCTTCGATATTTTCCACAATTTTCATCGCAAACACTTTTGGCGGGACTTTTTATACTACTTATGACTAGCTTTATCAATTAAAGTCAAAATAACACAATTCTAAATTTTGAAAAATTCTAAAAATGTTGTAAGGGGGGACCCTTTGGTCAAAATAAACACCTAAATGAAGGGTATTTCTTCCATATTTTCCACAATTTTCATCGCAAACACTTTTGGCGGGACTTTTTATACTACTAATGACTAGCTTTATCAATTAAAGTCAAAATATCACAATTCTAAATTTTGAAAAATTCTAAAAATGTTGTAAGGGGGGACCCTTTGGTCAAAATAAACACCTAAATTAAGGGTATTTCTTCCATATTTTCCACAATTTTCATCGCAAACACTTTTGGCGGGACTTTTTATACTACTTATGACTAGCTTAATCAATTAAAGTCAAAATATCACAATTCTACATTTTGAAAAATTCTAAAAATGTTGTAAGGGGGGACCCTTTGGTCAAAATAAACACCTAAATTAAGGGTATTTCTTCGATATTTTCCACAATTTTCATTGCAATCACTTTTGGCGGGACTTTTTATACTACTTATGACTAGCTTTATCAATTAAAGTCAAAATATCACAATTCTAAATTTTGAAAAATTCTAAAAATGTTGTAAGGGGGACCCTTTGGTCAAAATAAACACCTAAATTAAGGGTATTTCTTCGATATTTTCCACAATTTTCATCGCAAACACTTTTGGCGGGACTTTTTATACTACTTATGACTAGCTTTATCAATTTAAGTCAAAATATCTCAATTCTAAATTTTGAAAAATTCTAAAAATGTTGTAAGGGGGGACCCTTTGGTCAAAATAAACACCTAAATTAAGGGTATTTCTTCGATATTTTCCACAATTTTCATCGCAAACACTTTTGCCGGGACTTTTTATACTACTTATGACTAGCTTTATCAATTTAAGTCAAAATATCTCAATTCTAAATTTTGAAAAATTCTAAAAATGTTGTAAGGGGGGACCCTTTGGTCAAAATAAACACCTAAATTAAGGGTATTTCTTCGATATTTTCCACAATTTTCATCGCAAACACTTTTGGCGGGACTTTTTATACTACTTATGACTAGCTTTATCATTTAAAGTCAAAATATCACAATTCTAAATTTTGAAAAATTCTAAAAATGTTGTAAAAATGTTGGTCAAAAGAAACACCTAAGTAATCATTTAAATAATATGTATAATTTCGTAAAATATTAAAATAATCATATCGCTAGAAATTTTGGGTAAATTGAAATAATATCGGTGCTACATGATATAGTTCAGTTTTTCACAATTATAAAGGAATCATGGAACGAGAGAACAAATATATACATATATTAAATCTGCAAAATATTATATTAGCTAAAATATTTCATAATCGGATTGATGTAGTATATCTATGAGACTATTTATACGCATCCCTAGTCTCATTCCATCTTCCACTCTTTTCTACTTTCTCTTTCTGTATCCCTTGCTCTTGCCGATTTTATAGAAAATACGAGTTTGCCCTCAAGGCTTACTCACAGGGTATTAAGCACGTCGGCCATGGCATCCTCATCCGTCGCACTCTGCTCCAATGAATGCTAATTACACGCGCATTTGCCTTGTTAATTATCAATTCAGTTTGCCATTCGCCATTCGCCGTCGTTGCCTTTCACTAGTCGCCGTCGCTGCGTCGTTGTCATCGTCATAAAATGCCCGCGCGAGCGTTGAGAACATTAAAAATTGTTTGCTTCCTTTTGAATTTCAATTGAAGCAGCGGGTCCTTGTACGCGTCTAGTACTTGCACACACACACACACACACACACCCCGTACACCCACAGCTACATCGAATTGCTATATATATTTTTGTGTTTTTGCATAAATTAAAATGCAAATCACAAACAGTTTCATTAATAAACATTGCGAGCGAATAAAATGCGTGGCTTATGCCGCTGTCCTCATAAAAGTCGAGCGCTTGCTGGGGCCACAGCAGCGGGTAGTCATGCGAGAGGGGTAGAGCAAGGGTATCTGGGAGGTGGCCTTGAAGTAGTCATAAATGCGCCTTGGCTTTGTCTGCACGTTGAAATTAAATTGTAATTTCCTTAAAGGCAATTCCCATGTAACTCAGTATACCTTCTTACTCTGATCTTCCCAACCAATTAGCACGCACTTTTCCACCTCCCCCCGACTCATAAACCCCACGAAATTTTCATTACTTGCGCATTCAAGTAGGCTTGGCAGTGAGAAGACAGTTAGCTTATTTGGTTATTAGTCTTTATAGTTGGCAAGTTTATGATGGATCATTAAGCTGGAACTATTGTTGGGTTAAAGTCCTTTACTGTTTTATACACACCTTTCTACACAACTTAATGTTGAATTCCCTTCAATCGCACACAAGTCGACTTAGCAGTCTGATACCCAAAGCGTGCGTTAACTTACGCACCAAACCGTTTACAGACTTCCACTGCAGTTGAGCCAAAATGTTATGGAAATGCAGAGCGTATTACAAGCGAATCGACATGTGAAATAGCAATTCGATTCGAATGCGCTACACACATGCACACACTCTCATATACACGTACATTCATACGTACTCATTCACACCCACTCATAGCACACTCAGTCATTCACACACACTCACGCACACCCTCCTAGGCCGACCACAATTTGATGATCGGCTGCGTTCAGCTCCTAGGTTGCGTATCGTGATATTATGACGATTATATTCAACCGATTGCGCACATTGATACCCTGCTAAGACCCAACATCATCAGGGGAAGGAGAGGGGAGAGGAGCTTGCCGGAACGCCTGTGGGTGCTAGTTGTGAAGCCTACGAGAGCTTCGAAATAATATGCAACAATCTTTTGGCCGCATTCATTGGTAGTCCGAGCAACGCAGGGTCCTCTACGCAGGGCTCGCTCTGTCTGACTGTCTGTCCTTCCCTCTGTCCGCCCCTGTCCGCCACTGTCTGTTCAATACGAATGCATTGAAATGAAAAATTTAATTTTCATAATACTCGAAAACAGTGCAATGCGTTGCCGGTGCTGCCCTTCATCCTTCCTCCCCTCTCCCTCTTCCTCTCTGCAGCTCTCTTCGTGCACTTTTGTAATGGAAATTGAAAATATTTCCCTGGCCTCACCATATTTGCTCTGCTACGTCCGCACGTCTGTCCATCTGTCTGACTGTCCGTCTGTCTGGTTGCAGTCAGACTGTGTACGATTATAACTGTTTCAATAGCCTGGCGTTCACATGCATACACCCACACACACACTTTCACATTTCCATGGCATTATTTTGATCGAAAAATGAATAAATGCCACACTCAGCGCTCATATTCATACATTCATTCTGTGGGCGAAGCATCCTCTATTAATTGAGTATCAATATTTGTCAGACGCCGTCAAGTCATACGCTTTCCTATGCGATTACCATTATCTTATGCTGCTGCTGCTGGCCAATTAAAAAATAACCAAAGTGGGTATTCGAATCGAATCAAGCTAATTGAATTCAAATTCAAATTGTGAATGCTCGAAAGTTACAGTTTTTGAGAGGAATATTGATGCCATGGCGCAAGTTATCATTGCATTTCATCTCACATCTTTTCTCTCCCTTCTTCCCCCCCTGTCTTTCTCTCTCTCAGTTCTACCCCCTGCCAGTCAACTGTCAGTTGGTTGCGAATATATTCATACGAGTGTCAGAAATCGTGTGTAAAATAAATATGTTCGCGTCGTAATGCACACATAAATATCATAAATATTCCGTGTATGATATGTTATTATACATTGTACAATGTTTTATTTCCATTTCCCTCTTTGGCCCCATAAATAATTACCACGACGTGACGAATGGGCGAGGGATGGGCATGGCCTAAGGGGTGAGAGGGGTAGCGCATTAAAGGACCCAACGAACGTTGCGTCAAAAACGTGACTATAATGCGAAATAAACAAGTCCGGCCTGGGCGCACATGACATGCTTATATCGTATATCCATATATGGTGCATGGTATACATATATAGTATATCGTATATATATCGTATATATGTATGTAGGCATATATCCATCTATCATAGCGCTGCGGCGTTCACTCTATATAAGGCAGGGCACTCAATAATTTGATTTTTAAATTGCCTCTCAGTCTGTCCTGTGCGTCCTGACGGTGCCCATAAAGCTGCATAGCAGATTGCCCTTGTAACGGGGGAGCAGCAGGAAGGGGGACAGTCACAGATTCTGGCCAGACGATTAGTTCAATTTAACTGCCTAAAAAGCTGGCGAACTGGCGTCGGTGCCATGTCATTCATTTGTCCACGCCCGACTACTTGCGGCACATATATAAATTTCCTTGCCACGACACACACACACGCAGAGACACTCGCTTGGAACAATGTGACTCCAGGCACCCCTAGGTCCCTCTCCACATACATATACACTCTGTCTCTGTCTCCGTCTCCGACTGGCACTGGCTGTGCACTATCTTTGACTACATAAATCACAGACTAATAAAGCCGCAAGACTCTGCTGCTCTGCCCCGCCCCCTCCCCCTTCTTTCAGGCAGCACACAAAAACTGAACGTGAAAAAAAATGGAATAGAAAATGGCGACATGCGACATATGAAGTTTATTAAAATGGCGCACGGGGGCAGCGGCGGTGGCACGCATCGTACAACGCCATGTGGCGACTGTTGCCATAAATATTGCCACGCCCCTGTCTGGCTGGCAAAAAAACCATGTCCATTTGTAGGAGGCTGTTTAAATTTTGATTACACTGACAAATATTTACACAGAGTTCTGTGATAATTCGTGTTGTGTTTGTTGACTTGAATTTTCTGCTTAAACTATGCAGTTTCTGCTCTGTTCAAGACTTTCAATTACGGCCAATTAACATGTGTTTGTACAGAGTGCAGAAATACAAACATAAGAGCACACGCACACACACAGTGGAGAGGAGAACCAACAACAACAGAAACAGAAACTTGTAGCCAGGCAGCCTCATCGACATCGTCCACTTTCTCCTCGTCTGCCTGCTCCATGCCTTCTGTTTCCGGCTTTGGTCTCTGGCAATCCTTTGCAGCACTCTCGACGTCCTTGTCAGGCAGCGCCTAATGAGTGTCGGCATCAAAATTCATGACAACACCGCCTACCAGAGGCCACACCTACAACACGTAGCAGCCCCTCGAGAGGGTGGCAGAATTTGCTGATGAAAACGGCACAAAAATGAAATATTTAACTAAATTAACAATCTTGTTTATTTATTCAAAATTTGCATAAACAATTTGGCCAAAAGATGAAAAACCAAAAGTCTATTTCATCCTTGCCAGCATATTTGCTCTTCTTGTTGTTGCTGTTGTTGTTGTTCGTTGTTTTTGTTGCCATTGCTGGCCTTGACTGGATCCAGCTGGTTTCCTGCGAGTTTTGCCGGGCTGCTCTTGGGGTTTTTTGCTCAACTCTTAAGCACAACATTGAGGGTAGCTCCTCTCCTTGGTCTGTCCGTCTGTCTTTCCGCCTGTCTGCCAGTGCTAACTAAGTGGAGTTGTGGGGATTGAGCTTGGCTCTCTTTCTGCTCTTCGCCCTTTCCGCCCGCAAATTCATAAGTCAAATGTATTGGAGCATGTCTAGAATTTCCATGCGAATGATGTCTGTGCATTTTGCCAGTGTCTATAAAGATATTTCAGCCCGCTTAGAATCGGTTCATAAGTAATTTAATCTTTAATATTTCTTGCAATTTGTGCAAGAAGTTTTCTATGTAAACTATGTATAATATATTTTCTGAATCAGCATTAACAACCAAGTCGATATAGCCAAATCCGTTTGTCCGTATGTCCTTATGAAAACCTAGATCTCAGAGACTATACCAGACATATCCTAGAGACAGCTACCAGTTCCAATACGTTTTATTATTGCACGCAGATCAAGTTTATTTAAGATTTTGGCCACGTCCACTTCCGCCCTAGTAAATCAATAAAATTCGGAAAGTAATTTTAATACTAGGCAATTTATTTTTAGTAAACACAATCACTACTATCCTCCAAATGATTTTTTTAAATTTTGTTGCGATCAGATAATTAACTTTAAAGTTATTTAAGAAAAAATTAATATGTACTGATTTCGAAGTCGTTTCCTGAAAGTATGAAACAAAAAATAGTAAAAAGAAATTATATTTTTATAAGAAATCGTATAGCACAGTCGTGCGCGCTCGACTGTAGATTTCTTAGTTGTTTTTTATGCATTTAAGAAACACATGACAAAAATATATGAAAAGTAAGTAATTTATATAAATTCCTTATAAGATTGTTTATGAAAATATAAATTTAAAACTTCATACAAAACTTAATTAAATGAACCCCAAAATCTGTGAAATTCAGCTTTGATTTATTTGAGTCCACTCTTAAGGACAGATAATCTCAATATAACCGAATTTATGATGGCGTAAAAATATTCATATAACTGGAGAGGAGACTTTTTATTATGCCCCCTGAGGCTGTAACTTCACTGTCGTTGGCCCAGTTAATAAAGAACCCCGCAGCAGCACGTGAGATGTCAATTTATTTTATTTGCTGCCTCGATAACATCAACTGGGAAGATGAGAAAGAAGAAGATGAAGAAGTATTTGGCGTATATCGCGGTTGAATCGGGGATGAATTATGACCTCTGCGTGCGGAATTTACTCGGCTCAAATTTTTTGACTAATGCGTGAGAGATGTTTAATATTTAAATTTAATTATCTACGCTGCGGCAAGTGGAATTGCCTGCTATAAATCGTGCTTATTAACAGATAGAGGTAGACGATCTGCCACGGATTGTTGCAATAATTTGCAGCTTAAAGCCAAAGTGTGTGCCAATTATCGGCAGCAGAATGAGCCAAGTTGACGTTGCACTTGACAAGTGGCTTTGGTGGTGAGTGTGTGGGGTAGAAGGGAGTAGGAGGGATATGGGGGCGTGCTTTGACAATGAACAAGTGCAAAATATGTCGTCACAGTTGTCACTATCGACACCGACACACACACATACAGATACAACCCAGAGAGAGTCTCCTTTTTTCCACCCCCACTCCCCTCCCTGCGCCTCTGGCATCGCCTTTCTTCGCAGTCAACCCTTTTGATGTCACTTGAATTTTAATGAAAAATTCACACATGCCACAAGCGCACAACGTGCAAGAAACACCCAGTCTGCCCTCCTCCGCCCCCCGCTGGCTGCTAGTTGTGGGCGTGTCATGCGTACGTGTCTGCGTCTCTGCTGCTGCTTCTGCTGCTACTGCTGGTTGCGGTATTTGGGTGCGGTCGTGGTCGGTCAAGCTGGACACAGTAGCGCCGCAGTCGCCATCGTCGTCGAGCATATCTAAAGCCTGTGCTGATGCTCGGCACATTGACAGCCAGACTAGTCTCGCCGGAGTGCTCAACAGTGACACAACTAGAGGCAGAGGGAGGGGCAGAGGAGGGCAGGCAAATGACGAGCGCGCCACCTGGTCATGACATTGCGTAGTCTTGCAGCACTGTCAGCGGTTTCCTCCACTCTGATGGGGGCAATAATGAGACATTACATCAATTTGTTGGGCCCAGGATAATGCTCATTACCAACGCAAATGATCTAGCTTCTGCCCTGATCTGTGGCCTCAAATATCTAATACTTGCAACGACTTGAATTATGTGGAAGGAGCAGTTCTCCTATACGGGGGTGAAGCTATAATCAAAGCCTTTTAATATAATCTTATCTGTATAGGTAAATTATGTATTCTTTTACTTACTTCCTTAGTTTCTCTCTCTCTCATTTTATCCACTTATTTATTCTTCTTCTTAATTGTCTCTGTTACAATCGTCCCTTTTCTTATCATTTACCAATCCAATTGTCACATTTATTTTGCACTTGTTTAAATTCGTGGCCCATCAAGTCTACATAGGTTTCTTAGGGTTTCACAATATCTTTCTTTCTCTCTTATTCTCTCTCTCTCTCTTTCTCTTCTCCGTCGCTTTATACTAAATCACACAAATGCACTCTAATATGATTAAGCACGTTTTTAGCTGCAAAATAAATCAAGTGCTGCAACGCGCGCGTTTATGAAATCTGCTTCACTATCTCACACATACATATGTACATACACTCAGGCACACTCGGGCGCAAACACTCACATGCAGCTGAAACAAACAAAAGCCGTTACACACATGTAGTATCTTTCACTGGGCCACACACACACAGACACATGCACACACACACGTGCAGCTGAAAATAAACGTCTTTATTACTCGGTGTGGGCGACAACACAAAAAGCTCTATCTAAGAAAGGTATAAAAAGTAGGTAAAATGAGAAAGTAAATCAAATTTGGGGTAGAACCGAAAGTTGGAGTACTCTACAATATATGGGGAGAACCTCCTTTAAAGACCTGTTTCAGCTTTAAATATTTTGCTGTTTTATTTGTAATTTATCTCCTCGACTGATATTTCTGATCTAACTTTTAAGATATTCGACTTGAAAAAAGGAATTTTAATGTACTTTGACAAATATAATGATGTATTGCAGTTATACTTACATATCATATTTGATTTACAATGCCAGCCGTATTAATAAACGTTGACCGCAACCACAAATCGGCGCATAGCATCGTTTGTCAGTATCTTTAAACAAAGCGTGCACTTTTTCGCTTTTCCAGTTTGCTGGTTTAGTACCTAAAAACAGATTCATCCTTGCCAAGTCGGACGAGCCAAGTAAACCAAACTCTTACTGCAATTTTAATGACATTTATACGTATGTATTTGTGTCTGTGTGCGTGTGTGTGTGCTTGGCTACAAAAAGCGCACGTGTCAAGGTGTTAGTGTTAGTTTATGAGCTCAACGTGAAGCTAACATATTTCAAGTCTCTGGCAAGAACAACAGCAGCAGCAACTGCAAAAAGAGCAGCAGCAGAGAGCGTGAGAGAGAGGGGGGTAGAATGTGACACACATACACATTATCTCATTTTCGCAGGTTCTGGACGAAGCGCCAAAGTTAAAAGCCACCTGGCAGCGGGATACGCTTCTTCGCTAGTGGGCGTGGTACCTTTGCCATCGTTGGCTTACATAACATTGTTGGCCAAGACAAAGAGTTGCCCGATGTATAAAGTACCAATAGACGTATGAGTAATATGCGCCCAGCGACAGCTACAAATGATCTGCGGGATCTGCGCGTCTGCGAGCGATGCACTGGGTATAATTAAATCTAATGACTGCCAGGCGAGTGTCCAATCAGAGACGCACTAACGATGCCCGTGTGTGGATTTTCCTGCGAGTGTGTGTGTGAGTGTTTGTGTCTACCTTGGCAGCGTATCAAATCACGATTTCATTGCACATAAACGGACAACCACATAGTGTAAACATTTTCAAATTATATATGCGCAAGTGTTGGTGGATCTGCGTTAGTGTGTGTGTGAGAGATGTGACACGAAAGTAGCACGAAAACGACACGACACCAAAAAGTGAAGCATATCTAAAACACTGCAAATATTTTAGATTAAGTTTCACTTCTTCACTCTTTGTGGTTCGTCGTGCTCCGTCGTGTCACGAACTACGCTCTCATCTCTAGCGTGGGCGGGCTGCATTGAGCTATCGCCCGACATAAACATCAAATCTAAGTGGACAGGCTGACTGCGGCAAACAAGCACACATCTATGTAAATTTGTAATGTGTCTGTGCGTTTGTGTGCGTGTGCGTGTGCGTGCGTGTTCGCGCGTGTGTGTGCGTATTTGATATGTTATAGAGATGGATAAGTCAAGAACAAAAGCAACAGACTCAACGGATGCCGACACCAGCAGCAGCAGCAGTAGCAGCAAACAAACGAATACTGTCATTGTTGCAACAACAACAACGACAGCAGCAACTACAACAACAACAGCACTACGGCAACAACAGGGGCCAAAAGCAACAGTAAAAGCAAAACCCGTACAACTTCATGTTCGGGGCAAAGGCATAACGAGCCGTAACCGTAACATTACCCGACTCCCAGTTGCCCCTCGCACTCCCCCTGCCTCCCCCTCCATCACATGTATAGCAATTTCTAAGCCAAACCCTCCCCCATGTGGAACACACACATACACACTCACAGGCAGACACTCATTTGCTGCAACGGAAACATCCAACATAAATGTAAGATATGCCCGGAATGCTAATCACAAACAGAGAGTTACACGCACACGCACACACGCACACACACCGGCACTCAGCCACGCCCAATCAGAACACAGACAGGCAAGCAGGCAGGCAGGCAGGCACTAAAACATTTGTAAATGTTGCAAAGTATCATCTTAAAGAGATTTGCAGCTTAGCGGCCGCGCGATGCGTCACGCATACGTAAACAACGTCTCAACAGGAGCACATATACACATTGACACACACACACACATACACACATTCGCACTTACACTCGCATTTGCCATTCACAAGCATATCCCGCTCGGGCTCAGCCAAACGTCTTGATGTATGCGCAACGGGGTCACAACGATGACGAAGCCCTCGTCGTCGCCGTTGCTGTCACACCACACTCACACTCACTTGCACACCCACTCACTCACACTCACACCCCAGCACTGACACTCACACTCAGTCGCACACTCATCAGAGTCAAAGCCATTGATTTTCAGCCTTCCCATTCAGTCGTCCGACAAGTAAATATCTCAGGCCCGACTCTACAAAGTGCTCGGGGAGTGGCTCCAACTTTAATGTGCAATAAATCATCGCAACGCATTAAAAAGCGGCAGAAACAGGCGCATTGCCCGCCATTGAGTGCAGCCACGCCCACCACCATCCAGGGGCAGCTTCTGAATAAAGTGAGTAGCCTGCCGATTAAAACTCAGCAGGTTCTTTCACACAGATTACGATTAAACATACATATATCACGCTCTATGATGCATATATTCACCAATTTACTTGGTAGTTTAAGTCATTAAATATAGTAACAGGAAATAACAAATACTTATTTACAAAAAAAAAAAATAATTGCACAACAATATTTTGATTTTTACGATGATCATACGATCCCTAAGTGACAATCTCGTTTGATATTTAGGGCTTCTGTGAGAAGAAATTAGTTTTCTGTATCAAAATATATATAATAAATTGTGTTTCTCTATTATTTATTTTCGTTGATCTGCCCAAAAAAGTATGCAATGGTTTTGTTTAATTCAACACGTAATTCAAGTGCAGTTTATTATGGATTTGCGCGTATTTAATTAATTAATTATTATTGTTAATTATTTTCTGTATATAAAATATTATACTATTGTATTTGGTATACGTTTTCATATATTAATATATAACATAAGGTGTTTCTCAGTATTATTATTTATTTAGTTCATCCATTCAATCATCCTACGCCTTCACAATTTCTAACCAAATCTTACGCGTTGCTTTAAACTCAACTTGAATTTTGCTTGTGCCTTTAATGCCAGCATATCATGACTATTTCAGCACTTTGCATGCCTCTGGGCAGGCGTTTTTATGGGGCTGCAGGGCATATAAAAATCCTTGCAGCAAAGTAAAATAAACAAAGCGCACGCATTACGTGCCGACCCATTTTTGTCATTATGCGTGAACTAATAAAGCCATGAGCCAAACCAGACGCTTCGCTAGCTCCCAGTTCAAGGCGGCTGCCTGCCTGCCTGCCTGCTTGACTGCTTGCCTGTCTTGACTTTGCCCTCAGCTGGTACTACCAGCGCCAGTGGCTAAAACGTGCTAAGCCAAATGGAGCGACGTGCGCCAAGTCTCAGACGGGCTAACGGACTAACCCGACGGCAAACAGAGCAACAAATAACAAACACATTTACTCTTTAAGCTGTTTAAAGTGTGTGAGGGTGTGTGTGCGAGTGTTGGTGTGTGTGTGTGTTGGTAGTGGTCTGCTATTAGCAGTGGACTTAGAGCAGCCAAAAAGCTCATTATGAGCTTGGCATTCATGCAAAAGATGATTGAAATCAACACAAGGCTCTCTCGTGAACTCTTTGATACGCAGGGTGCAGGGTGGGAGTAGGAGGGGCTCAGGGGTAGGCTCAGGCAGAGTCAGCCCCAAGTTGTAGTCGATTGTTAACCCTTGCCAGCTAGCAGCGCACTGGAGGACAGTGCAAACAGCAGCTGGCGAGACAAAAGGCAACAAACAAGTGAACAGGAACAGGAGCAGCAACAACGACAACAATAACAACAACAAGGATGAGGGCAACAACAATGTTGCCACTGTAGGCTGACACTGGCAAGGATTTACCGTCGAGCTGGGCTACGGCTTAAGACAAGCGGATAGTTTTTCATTTAGCAGCAGAGTCGCCCGGCGTAGGCGATATCCTGCACTAGAACTGCCGCCTGCTGCTTGCGCGCCTCTGCCTCCTTCTGCTCCTTGTAGATCTTCGTTTATTGTCACTTGCTGTGGATTATAACGGATTTCCTTTGGTACAATCGTTCGCAATAAAAGCATTAAAGCGCTTTATCATTATTCACTTTGCGCACGGTGCACAGCAGCACGCGTCGTATGAGTAACGTGCCTGCCCTACTCTCTCTCTCTCTCTCTCGTTCTCTCCTCTTTTGCTGGCTTTGCCCAGCGCAGTCATGCGTTGGTGTCGCTTCCTTTGCACTGTCCACTGAGGTGTCGAGGTCGAGCCGGAATAATGTTTTGCTTGGGCATTGCGTAAGGATTATGGGGGAATTATAAACGAAGGCTTCCCAACGCGCTCCAAACGCCATAAATGTCAACGTCAATGGCCATAAAAATGAATTAAATGTGTGAGCACTTCCCCCCGCCCCGAATTCACCATCCCCTCATAAATTAGCTGACTAGGGGGGCATAAGCAAATTGTTGGCCGAGTTTGCCATGTGCAACTGGCTATGAAAATCGTCGATTGTCGCTGCCAGAAAGTTCCCTATGTGTAGCCGAAAGCTGAAGCCGAAGCGCAGTGAAACCGAAAGTCACAGTGACAGTTGCAGCTGCAGCTGGAGTCGCAGTTCGCAGTCTGCAGTCCGCAGTCGTTGCAGCTGCTGTACAAGTTGCAACAACTTTGCAAAGTGATATTAACTTTTAATGGACAAACTATACGAAAACTGTTTCTTGTTTTCTCTTTTCGGTTTGGCTATCCTCCTCACTTCTATCCCAGGCACTGATAGTTGTTGTTGTTGCTGCTGTGACCCCGCCTGGCGCTGGTACTAAGTGCTGCCAAAAGTGCAGCAGAATGTGTCGTGGCCGATAAAATAAACATTATCACAACTGGCAATGGCAAAAATCATGTGGAATAAGCAAGCGAGCGAAACATTGCCCAGCCAGCGAGGTGCGAACGAGAAACTTGTGGGATACGAAGAACTGAATAATGGATTTGTTAATTTGAATCTGTTTGTAGACTAAATCATTTTGCAATAGACTTACAAACATGATTATTAATTAGAATTAAAGATGCAATTTTGAAATTATTTTTCATTAAAAATACCCAAAAATATATTTGAAAAAATAATCAAAACTTTCCTGCAACTAATTTGAATTTCTAAAATTCTTAGCAACTGGGAAAAAGTTAATAATAATTTGTAATACTTATTTGCACTTAAACTAAATCTTGTAAAATTCTATAAACATTTCCCTTTCTAACATTGCAACTTCTCGTGCGCCCCTCGCTCCGACCACAATATACAAATTGTGTGTGTCCTTGTTATTGTTTTGACTTCTTGTGCAGAGAACTTTGTTCTTAATTTTAATATGCGCTTGTTTGTGTTGCTCCACAAGAATTTTGCGTTTGTTTTACATTTATTATCATTTGCGCTCGCATTGAAATTTATTCATGCTGCTTCATGCTGTGCTGCTCTACTGCTCTTCGGCCTGGGCGAGCACGTGACGTATGCGTAATATCGCTGCATCGTTGAGCTTTAACTCTTTAAGGCCCACGGCCATGCTTTGTCTAGTGTCGCACTCGATTTTCCATTCAGTTGGCGCGCGCTTTGTTCGCGGCTTTTGTTTTGTGCGCTGATTAGTTTTTTTTTGCGCCCCTTTGCCTCTTCCCGCTGTGTCCGTCGACAGTTTTGTAGTTTGTTGTTGAATTGAACAACAACAGGCGGATACAAAAGGAAACTTGTCGCTTATCTGGCGCATACATTTTCCAGTTTCGAGTAGTATTTGGACATTGTGTCCGCGGGCCAAGTTTATGGACTCGTCGAAAAGTTTTCACAGTCAGCGCGACTTGGCTGGGCCTGGCTTGGCTTGGCCATGGCCCTTTGTCTTGCAAGTGCGAATTGAGGCTGATAAAAAGTGCAAGTTGCTGTCTGACTAACTGTAGATTTTCTTTAGTATTGTCGCCCTTTCTCCTGCCCACTTCACACACACAGCTAAAGTGCCGTCTCGACTTTCATTATATTCCGTCACGTTTTAATGAATGTACCGCAATTTAACGCAATGTTAACAAAGTCAATGCCATTTTGCTGAGATGACGACGAGGACGAGTGCCTCGTTTCACCTCTTTATGTTTTAATAAAAATAAATAAAGCAAACGGCGGCGCAGGAGAGCCGCAATTGAAACTATTTGCACAACACTCACGTAGCGAGCGAGCGAGCGCGCTTAAGACTCAGCTAACCGGAAGCTGGCAGCACCACATCCGGTCGACGGCAACGACTCAACTACACGACACCCTCTACCCCCTGCGCACACACCTCTAAACCCACAGCCAACTGTGTGCGACCCTAAAAGCTCATTAACATTTTAAACAGCTCGGCAAAGCGACGACATTGCTCGACGTTTTTCCCTTCCCCTTCCCCCTTTTTCCCTACCGACCACACAACTGTCGCCGGCCGCCTAAAAGGTGTTAAAACAGCCCTAAACGCCTGCTGTACAGGTGTGTGTGTGAGGTCTGGGTGTGCGTGTGTTGACATGCAGCCGTTAAAGTGCTCGAGCGCACCTCAAGTGGCTTTGTTCAGTTGGCCCTTTGTAAAGTGTTTGAGCTGCCGACGTCGTCGCATTCGCAGTCGCCTTCGCCTTCGACGACGAGGACGCCCCACTGGGGACAGCCCTAGGCAGGCGTCGCCCACCCGCGACTTGCCTGAATGTGGCACAAGTTCGCCACCTCCCACTCCTCTCTCCCCCCCTGTCTCTCTCTCGCTGGCCTGGCAGCTGGCTAAATTATGGCATTTAACTGGTTAAAATCGCTTTGGCTTGGGTAATTATCATGAACATTATTTCTGGTTTATTCACTCTAAAATTCACATTTTACTCGCGCCATGAATTCTATAGTATTATAGAGAGAGAGAGAGAGAGAGAGAGAGAGGGAGACAGTATGGGAGCAGCAGGAGCGAGCAAAGCGTGTGCTAACGACAATTGATTCGGATTAGAGCGGGATTAGTTTTCGAGAAAAAGAAAGGGTTTTCCACTTAGCATATTTAGCTTTTATGAGTTCTCTTAAAGAACTCAGGCTGTATGAGTTATAATTATAGTGAAATTTGAATAGGTCAATCAATAAATACCCAACTTGAATGGGATGAGTAAAATTAGAATTTCATATAGGAACTTACTACTGGACCTATGTATTATAAAAATGGATAAAGTGGCATAGTTTGATATTTGCATTCATATATGTGATGTATAGTATACGAATGATTGGATATTTTAATAAATATTTTCGTTAACCTTTAAGTACTTACATTTATTTGGTATATTTATTATTAAATGCTAATGCCATACATTACAGTGACTATAATTTCTCTTTTGATCCTTCCAACACTCCAAACTGTATAAAACTATATCAAATTACAGACATTATTATAAGTTTTCTATTTAGCATCAGTTTGAAAATTTCTTTGAAACGTGCTATGCTCATAACTGTAAGACACAAAAAGCTTTGGCTTTAATGGGAAACTTTCAGGGATTCTTAACTTTGGGGCTCGCCAGGCAAGCGGAGTTTCATGTAATTAAAAAGGCTGAGGCAAGAAACTTGCATGATGAGGCCAGCAGACGCTCAAAGGATAATACGCTTAGCAACACCCTTGCACACACACACATACACAGGCACACACAGGCAGACAGAGAAGCTCACAATTACTTATGCACACACACTCGCACACATAATAAGCCGTTTTGTGAGCAACTTTTATCAGCATCATTAAAATTCTGACACATGTAACACGAAATCAAAACTTTGACTAAAAGTGCAAAAGGTGTCGGAGCCTCTCTTCCTTGAGCGTCTGGCCTGGCACCTCGAAGGACTCCCTTCTATGTGTCGAGCAGACGTGCGTGTCAGTGTGTGTGTGTGTGTGGCAGGACGATGCCTTGCCTTGCGCTGCCTTTGGCGCGTTCTGACTCCTTATACTAATTTCCATATAAGTAGCGTTAACATATCATTTGCATAAATTTTGTTGACATCTTTTCAAAATCGCACGAAAATGTTTTAAGGTGTTTCCGCACACACACACACTCCCAAGCAGGCATTGTGAGTACCTTGACTGCTTTACGATCCCTCCCCAACCCCCTCTCATCACTTCTTCCCGGGGGCTACGACAAATAATGCGAGTCCGTATGGATTTTAGTTTGCCGTGCCGACGAACGGATGTCGAGTTCCGACACAAGAAACGAAATTAAGCAAATGGAAAACATTGAAAATTCTGTGTTTATCTGAGCGTCTAATCAAGTTAGTGTGTATATGATAAATATTTAATCAATGCTTATCAATTTCCGACTAAATCATAATTGTCATTTCGCAAATGAATTTCCACACATTTTGTGACAATTGCTTGCCGACCGTTGCCGACCACATTGGCTGCGACGCGATGGGTCCATCAATTAATATAAACTGATATAAATCTGGTTAGAATTTAATGAATGTATAGTACAATAATACCTATAGGGACAGAGAGAGAGAAGAGGGGGAGAGCGGGCAGACACATAGCATCATGCATTATAATTTCATTGATATAAAGCGTTGCGGAGCCACTGAAAAGTTTTGGCAGCCTTTTATTTTACTTGCAAATACCCTGTAGAGGGTAGAAGAGTGTAGGCTATATTTTTGGAGAGCACATTGATAAATACTTATCTGCTTTCACAGTAACATTTTCATATCATACCAGTACGAGGTAATTGCAACTCCATCATTTTTCCTTAAAATTCTTTTAACTTGTTTTTTACTCACTTTGTGTGTGTTTTTAAAATTACACAACCAAACTGGCAGCTCAGTGGTATGAGATCGCGACTAAAGAGAGTGAGAAAAAGACAAAAACAGAGTGAAAAAGAGAGAGAAAGACAGAGAGTGAGGCACAAGGCATTTAGGCAGAGATGATAAATTTCCGTGACATGCGCTGCACACTGTCATCTGACAAGAATCAGTGTCAAATATGTTGTCATTTAATTTCGCACTCGCATTTAAGCCAAGCGAGTGAGAGAGGGACTGAGAGAAACGAGAGAGAGAGAGAGAGAGAAAGGAAGTGAGTCAGAGATGTGCGTTGTCAGATTTGAATAAATGGTAATAAGCTGCTGCCGCTGTTGGCCTGGGGCACAATCTGCCTGAGTCGGCACTTTAATTGCCGGCGAGGCAAACAAAAATAAAAAAGATATTTGCCTTTTTACACTGACTGCCCCTAACCGAGGACAGGCCTCTTTTTGCGTTGCATACTTTCGCGCTGCACCTTTAATTAATCAGCGCGTTAATTTTGAGCCGCGCCGCCGCCGACGCGAAGGCATTTATCAAAGCGACATGATTATGCTCTTAATGGGCAGGTAAACTGGAATAGACGGCGGAGGGGGAAAAGATAAGCAGAGCATAGCAGCCGACGCTGAATGCCTGGCAACAGCCTTCCTTCCCTCCCCCGCCTGGCTGGCATATGTGACAGCGACAGCCCACATGGGCGACAATGTCGGCGTAAAAACCGCAAATATGTTTTGCTTGCGTTCTTGTTGTTGCTCTTGTTGTTCTTGTTGTTCTGTCTGTATGTCTGTCTGTCTGTCTGTCTGAGCAGGCAGCACATTAGGGGCAACAGCATATCTATGGTTACGCCTCCCATAAGCCTCAGCCTGCTTCTTGCCTACGCTGCCGTTGACAATGGAACTTGTCTTTTTAATTAAATGCTAAAAGAAAATGCAAAAGATAAATGAAGTTGTGCTAAATGCGTGCTGTGCGTGTCTTCTCTCTCCCCCCCTCCTGTTCTTAATTTTCATCTCCCTTCTCGCCACTCTCTCTCTTTCTCTCAGTCTCTGTCTCCATCTCTTGCGCTCCGCAACCCATCACAGGCCGCCGAGCATGTGGTTTGCCAAAAGACAGTAGGTGTGCGTCCGTCTGTCGCGCTGTCTCGCCTATGTGTGTGTGCGTATGTGTGTGCTGGATTTCAATTATTTTATACCAAAATGCTCTGCATTTGGGGTTTCTGCGGTGGCGCTTCCAACTGGCATCTTCATTTATCGTAGTTGCCTTATTGAATTATGCGTTTAAGTGCCAGCCCCAGTCGGGGCCACTCCCTCCCCCAGAAACACGCCCTCAAACCTCAACTAACTGGCGAAAAGGCTTTAAGTAATGAATTGGCCTCGTTTCGCTTAAGCAACTCGGGCTAAGTGGGAACTTATGTGACGTAGATATAGTAAGGCATATAGCAACATATGTGTTTCCTTTTCCTTCCCAAATGTTGTCAGTGAAATTGAACTTTCAAAGAGCTTATTGATGTGTCTCTGGGTTTTTCATTGCGTTTAGGGTTTTATATATGAATACACATTCATGTTTGAGTTTAAATTTCGTATTTATGAATTGAAGTTTTGAAACCTTTAAAGCGTATTTCATTTTACATTTGAGGTAACATGTTTTACTTTATTACACCATAAAACAAATATAACCAACATGTTAATATATCTTTACAGACCTACACATTGAAGAAGTTTACGCATTGCAAGCTTAAATTTCTTTTGAGAAATAAAAGCAATTGAGAAACTTTTTGATAATTTATTTGAAATGCAAAAGTCTCATTATTCTATTTTGATTCTACTTGAAAACACAACGCATTGGCAGCTGCCGTCCTCAATTTTAATCCTGTAGAGAGAGAGAGAGTCTCCTATGATAAGTAACTGTGACATAATTCAACGTAAGCTTTATGAAACAAAACCGACAAACCAATCGGCCATAAAACCCGAAAATCCAATTGTCAATCGAGCGTGGGCCAAAAATCTTATAGAGAAATATCGAAAATAAAATGAAATCGTCTGATTGGATATAAAAACAGAGTTCGGAATGGCTGCGGTGGAGTGTGGCAAAAAGAATAACGCTTGTGACATTTGTAATCGCAGTTCAATAATTTTTGGTCATTTTATGGCCATGGCTTAGTGTCACACACACACCCATACACACACACACACACACACACACATAGACAGAGGCAGCAGGCGAACATATGTGGGAGCTTGTACACTAGAAACTAGCTTACAAGTGTCATGTTTGAGCGTGCACAGACAGAGAACTGCTACACTTAGGGAAGCAAAGGGGCGGGAGAGGAATGGGCGTAGGCGTGGCTGCCTGCGTAGCTTGCAGATCAAATTAGATGTATAAATAACAAACCGATTAAGCGATTGCACAACTAAGCTCGCCACTTGCCTCCAACACATCCGTCGAGAGTCGTTCGACGTGCAGGAGGCGGGATTGAAACTTAGATGGGGATGGCGAGGGGGAAGGGGGCCTAGGCTCGACTGTGCGCAAATTTGTTTCATTTTATTGCCCAGGCGGATAAGCGAGGCGCTGGGGCAATTGTTGTGCGGCTCATTTGGATTATAATTGATGTCTCGCATCGTAGAACGAGGCCAGCGAGGCTTCAATTGCTTTAAGCTCGGTCGAGCTAATCGCAAATCTTGCAGACAACTACAACAACTACAACTACAATAGCAGAGTGTTGGCAATTATTCTGCGCCAATGCGCGTCGTGGGAGCCAAACTCAATTTTCAAGTTATTTAGCGCCACGTCGAGCTGAGCCCTCACAAGCTGCCCCTGAAATCAGACGCTGCCCTCTCTGTCTCTCTCTCTCTCTCTCTCTCTCTCTTACATTCCCTTACCTCTCTGTTTATTTGTTACTTTTTGCGCTGATGCCTTGTCAACGTGGCTGGCAGTGTCGTTTTATTGGGTGCCCATGCGGCGTATGATGAATATCGACGCGCAACGCCTAATCAACTGCAAATGAAATGGACAATTGTTCGGCGTTAGGTAACCACACGCGTCGATACATCAAATCGACACTACACACACAGGCACTCACACATACACCCGAACACACACATAAGCTGCTGTTGCTCCTGTTGTTGCTGTTGTTCATTTTGTGCTTTTGGCTTCGAAAATAAATTGCTTTGGCTTTTTCGGGCCAGCAAATCCGCTCATTGCCGTTTTGGACTTGCTTAGTTGTTGTTGCTGCTGCTGCTACTGCCACTTGCCACATTGTTTGCACTATTGTTGCTACTGTTGTTGCCTTGGCTCGGGGTCGCAGCTTAATAACCATTGTCCGGCTCCCAGCTCCCAACTCCCGACTCCACGTGCTCAACGTGGGAGCTATAAACTGTCATTTAAGTTGTTGTCGATGTCATTCCTCCGCTCCAGCTTCAGCTTCAGCTACGGCTTGTTGTTGTTTCAGCCAAGATTTGTAGCTGCAGCAAAAGGCCAAGTTTCCCTTATGCTGGCTGCACAAAAAGTGAAAGTAAATGTATTTATGAGGCGAACATGGCAAGGGAAGCAAAGGCATCGGGCAGCAGGAGGCGCCGCCAAACGGACTCCAGAGTAAAATAAACAAAGACAGCGCAAGCAGTTTAATAGTCAAAGGTGTGCGAGTGTGTGTGTGTGTATCTATATTTTACTCGCACTCCCTCAACTACCTCTCTCTATCTTCCACTATGCAAACAGTAAAATCATTCCACAGCAAGCCCAAAGAGTATTGCTCCCTCTCCCTCCCCCAACTCCCATAATTGCACTCTCCATCGCATTATGTACAGTAATTAATACGCGTTTCTGCATTTGTTTAACCATTTTCTAACTGCGATAATTAATTATTGGCAAATGGAACAAAAACAGCCGCTCGATTCGAATTATCACTGACACCTTTTGTGATTTTGGCATTTGGTTCAATTGCATAATTCACCTTGATTTGCACTAGACCAGTGCATTTAATTATGATAAATAAATACCAGCAGCAGTAGCAGTAGCAACAAAAACAGCAACCACAGCCAACTATGAAAAAATAGTTCAATTAATTTGCCTTTAATTCGTTGTTAGGCACACTCTACACACACACACACGCACGAACACACACACACGTAGCGCTTATTAATTACCACACACAATGTCGGCTTAATAAATAATGCAACAAACTCAGCCAGACTAAATTTAAATTCAGTTTATTCTGATATATCGCAGATCTTGTCCAAATCTGACAGCTGTACACAGCGATTTATAGTTGCTGCTATATCGCAAATCGTATATATATAATAAATCAAGAGCTGGACGTCTATTTTGGATTGGACAGAATGTGAAGGTATTAAAGTGACTTGTCGCTTATTATCTTTATTAAATTATAGTTAATCTGCAGCTATATTGTGGATAGCTATAATATGCATATATATAAGTATTATATTATTAAATTATATTTAAATATAAAACGAATAGATAGCAATATACACATATACATATTGTGTGTTTAATCAAACTGAATGAACTTAAGACTTTTCTTATCGCCATAAAATAAGATTGTTGTTGCTCTTTAAGTGGCTTTAAGCAAAAGTCACAAGAAAGCTTTTGATTAAAACTGACCTGCCCTGCTGGAATGCTGGCTCTCACTTAATCTCATGTGTTCAGCTAAATTATATAATCTCTGAACATACATATGTATTGTTTATACATAAGGTTTTTGATTTTATTATATGCGACATCTTGAATTGAAATCTCATTTTTAGTCTGAAATCTCATTTAGTTCGTCGACGCTCGTCGTGTAAATTTGTACAATGTTCCGGTTTGTTATACTTGTATTTCTTCTTCCACAAGGTCTATCCGCATTCGGTCACGAGTGTCTATTCAATGAAACCGATACACAGAAGGATGGACGGTGTGTATGGAAAGAGGATTGCTTGTCTGAATCGAAAGATTCATGCAACGATCAGAGATATGTGTGCTGTCCATGGTGGTATATCGAACCAAGGACAATTAACTGCGGCTACAGATCCATGGGAGATGACATAAGGAATGCGACTCCCGTCCTTCCAATACGTCAGTACAGATGGCTTGGCAGTTTGGAATATGAAAATGCGAAGGATTCACTCGGAATTTGTGCAGGATCCGTAATAAGCCCGCTTTACGTGATCACTGCTGCACACTGTGTAGTTGGCGATATACTCCAGCAATTCGGACAAGTGTAAGTTCTGCTTAGATCAATTTTGTAATATAACATGTATTCATCGGCATAAAAACTCATTTACAGAACTGGTGTACGACTCGAAAATGAAGGTGATGAAGATATGGATTACGCAGCTGAAATTATGTCTTATAAGAGCTTTCCAGTTATTGAGAGAATTGTTCATCCAGAATACAAGAAAGAGGAGTCTAAAGTGGCAGTTAATGATATTGCGCTGCTTAAGCTACAGTACGGCTTAAGCTTTAATGGCTGGCTTGGTCCCATTTGTCTACCCTTTCGACTTACAGATCCGTTTAATGGAACATTAACAGCAGGCGGATGGAATAAGACTTTGTCTCAGAACTATGAGCACGGGCAACGTGCTGCTTACCTTCAGGTTTTGTCTGACGCGGAGTGTATCCAGAACAACGCCACCAGCGAGATGCACATCTGTGCAAGAGCTGATGATATCAATATCTGTGATGGTGATTCTGGTGGCCCATTGATGCGTTTCGATCAACAGCACATGGTACTCGAGGGTATCATATCGCAAGCTTTCCTGGGCTGCTCGAAATCTCCATCAATAAGTACGCGAGTGCGTAACTTTATGCCATGGATAGAGAATCATGTCTGGCCTGATTTTTATAGAGCATACAAGCACTAAGGTTTTGCTGTGTATGTAATGAAAATAAAAATATATTGTTCAGTGGCAAAGTAGATAATATCATGATATAGGTTAGAGACTCAATGCTTATCGATAGATTTGTATTTTCATTTTATTGCGAGCAGAAGAACACGAACTTGTGCAAAAAAAGAGTGCCCAAATATATTAAGTTAATAAATGATTTTATGGAACAATTAACTGACTGTGTTTTAGACCATATACTAATTTTGTGTATATTATTTATTTCTGTTAGTTGCTCATATGCATATTCTTCTTTAAAATATACCCAAATTATTTAAAAGACACAAGTAACTTAAATTAACACTACATTTGCTGTATAATTATTACTCTGTTTACAAACCGAAGTACTATTTGCCTGTAATTAACTTTGGCAGAAGGTTTCGCCCCGAAAACATTGGAATTAGCATAAATATTTTTTCACATGCGATTTGTATAAATTGTGGTTTATGTTTTCTCTGATTCCTGTGTGTGTGTTTATTCTGTCAACTTTACCATTCTACCATGCGCATGCATTTCAGTTCATAATATTATTCTATGTTAATTAAAACAAATTTTCGACTTTTGTACTGATGCAGCCAACGGTGGTAAAAAGCGACCGCGAAACGGCGACGCATGTGGTTGATGCTTTCAATTGATGCAGACCGGTCGACGTTTTTCGGGTCTTTTGAACTCCGAACTCACGAGCACACGAGTCAGCGGGCTGGCTTTGACGCTAATTTGTCAGTTTAGTGCCGCCTGCCGCATATGTCAAATGCAGCAGCAACAGCAAGAGCAACTACAACATGAGTCTATAGTCTATTCAACCCCAGCCATAGCTGGGAATTCTATTTATGCTTTATACGCCACACTGCGTCCCGACTTTGCAACTCAAAGCGCAGTCAGCCGGATCCATTGACCGGAACAGCGCAAGGATATTGAGTTTTTTGGTTTTTTTTTTTTTTTGTAGTTAGAATTGGCTTAGTATAAACGCTTGAGAGCAAAGAGCCATGGGCATAGAAATAGTTTATTTGATATATGAATTTTAAATTGGAAAGGAAAACAAGCTTAAAAACTGCATGTGAAACTTTATAAAAAATCTATGAACCAGTAGATTCATGCAGATAAGGCGGAAAGAGAAAGAGAGAGAGGTATAAATATAGAGAAATAAATTTGAGTATACCAACTGAAATATTTCAGTTAATCTATATCTGTTACTAGCTAAATTAAGGTGTATATAATTGGATTTATTAATAATAAAGCTTATTTATATGCCGTAATAAAAATTCTTGATATTTTATAATCACAATTGAATTTAATAACTATTAAAGAATTTATCTCCTGCGCTATCTTTTTCTGTCTCTGTATTGCTGTCTCTTTTTCTTCTTATGTCTTCGTCTCTTCCTTTTCCTGTCTCCTTGTCTCTCTCTTTTACCTGTCTGTTAACTGCTTGCATAAGTAGTCTGACCTCAAGCACAAATGGACAGTGCAAATGGCGTCAGTCGTGAAGTAAATGTCAATGCAGCTGGTATTATTAGGCTCGAGAGTCGAAAGTGGAGACTGGCGACCCGTGAATGAGCCTGGGCAGCATTGAGTTCAAGGGAGTAGGCTGAGTGCGACGAAGCAAACGTACAAATACACGAATACAGTTACACACACACACACACACAGACAGGGACAAACATTTGCACACAACTCAGGCGCGTTGTGTGTTTTTTACAACATGTGTACTTTTGTGATTACATGAATTTTTAAAAAGCGCGCATTCACACAAACACATTCACACACACATAGAGGCACTCAGTGGGGCACACACAAAGCAAGAGAGAGAGAGAGAGAGAGAGAGAGAGAGAAGCAAAGCACTGGGCCGACATGAGAACTACATTAAAATAATTTATTTTAACGCATTTTTTTGTCATAACCCGATGGGGAAAAAAACTCATTTCCTTTAATGATTTCATCTTGTACGCATGCCGTGTCCTGGTCCTGGTCCTGCTCTTGCTCCTGACTCTGGCCAGGATGCTGTGCTGTGCTGTGTTGTGTGGTTGTTGCCTGTTTGTATTTTGCTCTCTTTTGGGCCAAAATGGCTGCAACAGCGTGTGGCACGCACACGACGCATGGTTATTTCATTAAAATGGCCTTTTGTTGTTTGTAAATGTTGCTTATTATTAACGCTGCTTTATCGCGTCTCTTTGAATAAGTATCTGTGCAGGCTTTCTCGCTGCGTATCTGCGTATCTTCTGCTGCTGCCGCTGACAACTGGCTGCATTTTTATGGGTCGTGGGGTCACACAAGACACAACATTTGCATTACGCGCCAGCCAGTGAGGCAGTTCTTGTTGTTGCTGGTGCTGCTTAATAAAGACTAATTGACTTTTGCGCAGCATTCAAGTGCGCCCATCTCTGATTGCCAATTACTGCGCTTATAACAAAGCCTCAACGCATCGGCAGTCAGACAGTCAGACAGACAGACTCGATAAACGAATTAACATTTAAATTATTTCCATGTAAAATTGTTAGCATCCTTCGGAAGTGTGTTTACACAGCATTTGCCGCTGCAACAATGCCTTCAAGTCGCATTGGCATGACAAGGTTTACCTCACCTGTGTGACACAATACGCAGTAGCGTAGTCAACTATAGGGGGCGAAGGAGCGCACAATGAGCAATCATATCGTGTTTCTTGTTTTTGATTTATGATTGAAAGGCTTTTTAGTTTTTGTTGGGCCTATTGACAGTACCGTAGGCTAAAAGGATTGCAACTTCGCTAGTAATTTATAGATATACCTTTATATTCTTTGCAGTGTTGCAATCGTGTATGTGAGAATTTGATATCCTATATTGGTCTAAGATTTGATAAATCTGATAAAATATAATATTTTTCTGCAGTCTTACAAGCGAAATGGGCACAATATGAACATTATTACTATATGTACATACATGTATAAATTCTATTTTTGACTACTCAACAAGTTCAACTAGTTTGCAGTTCATATATTAGCCCCCTTCGTCACCTACACCACTGTCCCACTGCATATCGGCTGCATTGAAATTTATGCAAATTAAGCCATTGACTTTGGTGTCTGGCCATGTAAATAGATAGTTGTATTTAATTAGCACGGTAACGAGGCATTGTCTCCAACATCTGCAATCGATGCGTATGCAATTCCCCAGTTGAAAATTCTTTCAGCTTATGCATTTGCCTGGAAATTAGAATTAATTGGAGCTAGCAGATCAATTCAAGCTGGAGATAATATCAAGCGAAAACAAAGGCCATACAAAGCTTTAAGCACTTGTTGACAAATGAAAAGCGATGCGACGCTTTGAAGGCTTTTCCGCATCTCCTGAGCTAAGCTGGCTGAATAGCTCCGAGTCCGTTAGCCAATTTACTGCCATAATAATGCTGATAATAATGCAATTTATGAGCGTAAACAAACTGAATACACACACAAGAAAAACCTGGTGGTTGGCGCTCAAGTTAATTAGGCCCGGGAGTATTGATGCTACTAATGAGAATAGTTATAATGATGATGATGATGATGCTGATGATGATGATGATGATGCTGATGATAATGAGTATAATTATAGCAATGATCGGAATGATGGAAGTGTAGACAAAGTTGTGCTGCGTTACCTCCAACGCTGATTGCGATGATAAGTTTATGTCGGATTATTGCGTATACGCCGCGTTGCACGCGCCCCTGAGTGCGGCACAGGGAATTAGCAGCTACAAGTTGCCAGATGGATTTATGGTACGTTGTTTTCCTCTCTCTCCCTATCACCCGCGACACCCTCGCTAATTGCATTAGCGGAATCGCGCTTAAAACGATGCGACATCAATTCATTATGGAGGGAATTATTTGAAAAGGCAAATGGAAATTCGTTGTTAACCAAATATTGTATGCTTAAGTAAAATACAATAAACGTATATAAATATGTATGTATATCTAGCGAAAGCCATGCGCTGCTGGCATTAATTTAATTACAAATTAAATTCCAAATTAAAGAGACTTTTTAGTTATTAAATGCGGCATTTAAAATGGCATTAATAATGCATCAACACCTGAAATTCACACACACGCACATACATGCTTACACACACACGTAAATATTTGCAGAAAAATGCATGCGTATACTGTTAGCAGACAGTGTGCTCGCATTACATTAACCGTTCAACAAAAACTATTGATAAATAACAACAAAAACTGAAATAAAATGAAATAAAACCAACTGGCGAGGCAGTCGCTCGACCTGCCATAAATCAGATGTGGCATCTGCAGCAGCAGCGAGTCCTGTTTATTGTTTTTCGCAATATGCAAAAATAAAACACGCCACAAATTGTGACTTACAATTTGCCAAAATAACCTTGCATTTAATCGAACCCAAACAGATACGACAAAAAATCTTGTGATTTAACAAAGGTTTTTTTCTCGACACCGCGAAAAACTGTAATAAACATTATTATTACAAATGCCCCGCAAGAAATTTGGTATGAAAATGCCAAAGTAGGGAATGGGATGAGTGCGTTTTCCATGATTGTTTCATTATTCAACATAATTAGTTGGCAGTCGACATTTAAGGGGCCACAGATGCTGGCTGCTGCTGCCGTTGCTTTTAAATGCAAAATAATCATTGCAAGTGCATCTCTCTCGTTTTTTCTCGCTCTCTTGTCTCTATCTCTTTCTCTGTGCAGGCTTTTTATTTTCCCATTCATTTTATGACTGCTTGCGGCAAGAACTTTCAGGCATGTTAATAGCACTCATAATTAAAAATTAAATGTTATAATTTCATGTGTGTGCTGCCGTGCGGTTTGTCTATCTTCCTCTCACTCCCTCTCTCTCTCTCTCCCTCTCTGTGTGTCTCTCTGTCTTTCACTGAACATTGCCCAAGACAGAAGTGAAGTACGCCTTGTCGATGCCAAGGGCCCTTGGGACCAACTGCAATTCGTATGCGCTTTATGAACAAACTTCCAATTCCAATTACGACGTGCAGAGAGAGAGAGAAAGGGAGAAAGGAAGAGAGAGCAGAGCCTGCACCCCAGCAGAGAACAATTAGCAACTGAACACGCTCTCCCAACAAGCTTAAAAATCTCAGAAAGAGAGAGCGCAAGAGAGAGATGGGGACTCAGTGGGGATTACACAATATTTGACCACTCGTCTGAAGGCCAACTAAACTCAGCATTTGGATCATGTTGGGCTGGCAATAAAAGTTGCCAACTACTTAGCAAGTTTCCCTTGTTCTGTTGCTGTTTCTGTTTCTATTTCTGTTCTCTGCAACTGCAACAAAGCCAGGCCAATTTGAATGTTATTTACATGGGCTTTTCGGCCATTTCCAAGGACGACAATAAAATGCAGTTTGGCCAAAACGAGCGTATGACAGAGCTAAGGCCGAAGTAATAATGACGAAGTGCAATGGTAACTGTTAATTAAGAACAGTTTTCTAAAGGCACAAACTTTTGGTAAAACTGATGACAATAGATGAGAGGTATCAGTGGAGATACTGATGGTTTAAAATTGTCTTATTCTAGGAATCATTTGGGAATTCGATTGCAAGTTGTGAAAAAATTATTTATTAATTATTTATTAATAATTATTTAATTGATAAAAGAATTAAATTTATATATTAAATATTGATCTAAAGTGGTATACAAATTAAAGCAAATTAAATAGAGCTCATTTTCTTTTTGCTGTTCTAAAAGAAGACCCTTTTTAACGATGGAGATGGAACTGAAAAATAAAAAGGTATATAAAAGATATCCAGAGTTTGATACATTGAAAAGGCTGAGAAGAAAGATAAAGAGGTAAGAAGGGCCAGTGTAAAACTGATTTTAAGAATGAAGACCCTCTTATCGTTAACTACCTCATATGTAGCATGTCGCAGAATGACCAGTCACTCTCCCATGCCACTGCTGTGTCTGATTCAAGGCGAAGTGAAATAAAAAATTGAGTGGAAAACGCAGCGACATTTTTAATGCAATTGCCCCGCACGCTTAATGGAATGTGTTGAACTCAATTTAAATTGTATTTTAAATACGACAGCTACGCGCACTGCTTGAATAATCGCGACAGTTGGACGGGGGCGGGGGGCGGGGGGCGTGGCAGGGTGCGGATGGTCAGAGCAAAAGTCAATCAGTGGAGATGCAGCAGGCAATTCAATATATCTGCGGGTCAAGGCGCTTATTTAATTAATTACTCGGCCGTAAAACAAGTGGCTAGTGGCGAGTGGCAGGCGGCGAGTGGCAAGCGGCGTCAGGCAGTAAGCAGCAAGCAGCATGCAGCATGTGGCATGTGGCAGGCGTCAGAAAAGCCGTGCAAGTAATGCAAAAAGCCGAGTAATTATTTTACACTTGGACTGTCGTTCATCGTTGGATGCATTTTGATGAAGTTTGTGTGCATTTTTTGCACTGCCACCATTTGTTGCAAGTGCTGCCTCGCTGCGACTCACTTAAAAGTTCGTTAATGTCGCGCTGCAATGCACGCTTCCGTGCTGCAATTATTGTCAACTGATTAAATGAAATCAAAACCGAAACTTAAGCCTGACGCTCAACTTTAATCCAGGCTGAACACACATACACACACACACACACCCATCAAGTATGTCAAGTGACATCCATCGAGGCATCGATTTTTATGTGAACGCCTCCGCCCCTCCCCCTCTGGCACGCAGACAGAGGTCATTTATCAATATGTAGATTTCGCTTTGCCCGGATTTCTGTGAAAGTTCAATGGGCCGACCGATTCGCACACTTGCGCAAAGCTGCGTAATTTTAGCACTCACATGCATGCACACACACGCACACAATTGCACAGATATTGACTGATGTGCCTTGTAGAGGCCATACCTCAGTCAGTCTGTCTATGTGTCGCCCGTCGTTTGATGTATGTGTCTGTCTATCAGCTCTGCCCCTGCCCCCACACTATGGAAGCCTCTCCCTCTTTCTCTTCCCCCCTCTCTGTTAATACATTTCCTCCTTCGCTTTCACTTTTTTTACCATTTACTTTTGCCTTAAAAATTAAACTACACCTCAAGCGCTTTTGGACCTCTCGCCTGCCATCACCACCGTAACCGTAATGGCATCAATTTCCGCCAGTCCCAAAATTCAAATTCGTCCCGAAGGTGTCATGGCAATCCGTGGCCCACTCCGCTATTATTAGCTCTGCGTTAAGTGCTTCTTATTTCACAGAGAGCTGCTCGCTTATTTCTCTTCCTCTCCCTGTCTCTTCACCTATTTTAAACAGAATTTCGATATATCTTTAAACATTGAAATCTGTTACTAATTTCGCTGTTTCTGGCAATTTGCCATGTCTGATGCGCATAAATCTTGCAGGCCCAAATAAATCGAAAGCAATGCAGTCACAGCCCAGACAAGTGCTCTCTCTCTACCCCTGTCGACGCTTGGCAACCCTGTTTGCCATTGTAACCACTCGAAACTGTCAATGACAATGATGATGAACTGCAAAATAGAGCGCTGACAGCTGCAACGAGACACGGTCTGGATAGATAGGCAGACAGCCGGATGGACAGACGGACGACGGAATGGTTGACTGGCTGGTTGGATTGGTTGGCTTCCTGAATAGATGACAGTGCATATAGTATACGAATGTGGCACAAAGCAGCAGTAGCAGTTCGGTGGCAGCAGCCCCAATGCCAATGCATGTGGCATAATTTCAAATATGCCGCTCCAGAAATACTTTTGCACTGGTTGCACGCTTCAACGAGTCGAGCAACTCGATGCGACTGACTCGGCCGACTCTCGACTTGAGTTGCTCAGATGTCTGGCTGAGTTGGATGACAGTTTGATTTGTTGGCAGTTGGCATACAATTGACGGCTGATGGATGGTGTACTACATTGTCAGGACATTTTACGAGCAGCGAGCGCCCAATTTCTTTATTTTTTTACGTCTCTTTCGAGTGTCCCCTTTGCCCATTTTGCTGCTTGCCTATTATTTTAATTACTTTAGGAACCAATGCAGAATTGACTTGAATTATCCATTTTTGTGGAATCTAGTAAAATATTAATATTGTAAAACAAAATAAACAATTTAAGTAAACTTGAATTTTAATACTTTTCTTTTCAGTTATATTCAAAGAAACATAAAGTCAAAAATAGTTTCGATCACTTTAAATTATGTCAAAAATTAAAACTTAACATAAATAATTCCGCTGCTTGACTGTGACAATTTTTATAATATTTTTCAGTTTTTTTTTTTGTTGCAGTTTTGCAGTTCTCTCGCGAGTTTGCTTATTTAATAATATTTGCAGAAACTTTTGTGCTACTTACAAGGGAAAAGGAGAAGAGAAAGAAGAAGCAATGGAAAGTTATAACCAGCTAGCGATCCCTGTTCTGTTTCTGTTTTTTCTACTGTTTCTGTTTCCCTTGCCCGACCCACTTGGACTCTTTAGGTAATTTTGCAACGAACAAAAACAACAACAAAAACACACAAAAAAGGTTAAAGTTTTGTGCATGGGCAAAAGTTTTTTGTTTAAATAAAAAATGAGACAAAGTCTGCCAAAGTGACGAGTGGCAAAGGAAGCAAGAGCGCGCACGCTGCCGCTCAGAATTCGACTCAAGAGTCATGAGAGGACAAACTGCTAAAAATGCATAAATAAAACAAGCGGCAGTTTTTCCACTATTTCCACATTGTTGCCGACCATATTTTACGTGCCCCACGACGACGACTGCACCTGAGCCTCAGTCTCTGCCGGTGCCTCTGACTTCGCTTCTGTAAAACTTTGTTCGTTATGGCAACTTTTGCGGAATCCTAAACAAGACCAAAAGTTTTGTCTTTCCAAGACAGAGAGACACTCGGAAACTCTCGTGGGATGCGAAACAGAAATCATACACTGATTGAACAGTATTTTTTGTAACAGTTAATTGGCCGAGTGACTATTAAAATATTTAAATTATTTGAAGCACGGCGAATGCTGAAGGAAAAGTGTTGTAGTACAAGTATTGCATACTTTTTTGGGTATTATTATTTTAATTGTATTTATGAGTTTCAGAACTATGGAACTTTTTCAGGATTGCATTTACGAGTATAATAACAAATTGATTAATAAGGCTGTTTTTTAGTTAATGATTAATGAATTTTCCGTGCGTTTATTTTTGATTCCAAAGTATTACAAGAAGGGTGTCAGCCGTAGAAAAAAAAAGAGTAAAAACTATTAATTATAAATTAAATAGAATAATAATCCTAAAATACTCCATGAATTCTTAAACATAATTAATCGCAAATGAAATCAAAACGCTTTTGTTTTCCCCTTTAGAATTATTATAGAAGGGAGGCATACTCTGCCGGACTTGCTGATATGCCAGAAATATTAAACACTTACTGTACTCAAACAAAAGGCTCCGTACTTGTCTTTTAAAGGCTCGAGGCGAAATTGGAAGGTTCCTCAAAAGAAGTGGAAGCAGCCAAAGAAATGATTTTGTTTCAAAGAGTTTGAGTAGGAAATTAGCTTTGAATGCGAAGGGGGCAACTGATGTCAGAGGTGTGGACACAACTTGCCCCATTCCCACGTACCCCCTCCAGCCTACTTCCCCCTCTCTAATTAGCTATGCAAAAATCGCTGTAAACAAACTTAATTCAGTTAACTGTTTGTGTTTTGGCATGCGCGCGTTGATTAGGCCCTCAACCCTTTGCATGGCTATATCAATGCGCTGGAGGAGAAGGAGAGGGGCGTGTCTTGTATCTTGGTTCCTTTATACACATCTCGTGCCACGCTTTGTTGCTTTGTTTGTTGTTTGAGTTTTGTACTTGCGTGTAAACATGCATGATTAAGTTGCCTCTCCCTGAAAGGAAAGAAAGCCGAATAATTTGCATAAGCCCCGAGACGGGCCTAATGAGACCACCCGCCACAGACCAACTCGAACTGAGGCTAATAGCTTGCTGTGTGTGTTTGTGTGTGTTTGTGTGTGTTTGTGTGACAACGTTCCGTTTTATATCTTATCAACGTTTCACACTTTTTAGCCCAGCGAGGAGTGCCAACAGCATTCCCTGCCAACTGCTGACCCCACAATTGAGCTGGATGGAAAGCCAGGGGGGCACTCACACACACACACGTGTAAATTATGACTCGAGTCTGTTATTTTATTTTCCTGTGCGCCACAGCTCATATATCTCATGGACACACACTCGCACTAACACACTCGTACAAACATTTGTGGGAGCTTTGCCAAAGCGAAGTAAATCTTCGCTTGGCGCTGTCGGCTTTAGCGAGTAAAGCGCACTTCTTTTTTCTTCACTTTGCACTGCCAAAAAGTTCACAATTACCGTGATTGTGTCATGTTTGGCGTGTGTGCAGGTGTAAGTTAGTGTGGGTATTCCACCGGGCACACTTTGCTGCGTTAAAGTTTTATAACGTGGCGCGTTTTCGTAAATCAAAACAAATCTCAGCAGACATTAAACAATTGATGTGTGTTTTCTGACTCGAAATTGACAGCGCAACAGCCTCGACTGAAATATAAAATGAGGAAGAGTTATGGCATATGGAGTTATGGATTGTAAAGTTGATAATCTTTATATGTAGGAAACTAACAAATATCACGCAACACACGCCCACAAACCCGTGAACTGTTGCTACTGTGATCACAACTCGTTGTTGCATTGTTGCTTCTGAGTGGCTGCGACAGTTGCATGCAACAACAAGGTAAGCAAATTCACAACAAAATTGCCAGCGATGTGCCAACAATGCAACAAATCGAATTGAGACGAGCACAGCGCATTGCATATGGATGCGGTAATAATGTCGCGATACTTACCTGCTGCTCACTGTGTGTCGCTATGTCTGCTTGTGTCTGCCTGTGTCTGCCTGTCTGTGTGTTATCCTTGAGCCCAATAACAACACCAACTGAAGTTGGCAATACGTTGCTTCAAAGTGAACTTCACTTGCAGCGTGTAAATAAGTAACAAGTTGAAGCAACTGAACAAGCCATGCGGAACTTTGAATACGCTACTAAAAATATTAAAAATATTATTGACAGCTATGAATGGTATTTAACATGTATATAATTGTAAACAATTTTTATAAAGTAACTAAAAATACCTTTAAATAAAAATATTTAATTTACAAATCAAAGTACTATACTTATCCAAACAGTACTTCCCACTTTGTCCTCCCTTTGCCAAAACCTTTTTCAGTCGTCTCTGTTGAAATTTATGTGTTCACTTGGCAAGACGGACATCGACATCCATATTTGCAACGACACTCACACACACACATGTGAACCTACAGATCTACATTCGTATTGGTATCTTCACATCGATAACCAGCATCATTCACATCCACATTGAGTTGAGGCGGAGGAACAAATGCAAATGCGGACAAATGTAAAATAATACGTGACAATAATGCTTCCAATGGCAGCGCTGATTAGGCTGCTTTATTTATGAACCTAGCTCGTTGTGCACCAGCTGAGTAAGAGTATTGCGTTATCCTTTCCCCACCCCAGTCTCAACCCACCTTCGCCTACCTCTTCTGGGGGAAAAATGCTCAGTTTTCATTGAGTCGCAGTTGGAAAGCGATTTGACTTCGATTTCAAATTGAATATCAGCAGCAGGTATTCATAGATTAAAGAATAGCTCTAGTAAGTTAGACTGCTAAATTACAAGACTGTAAAATACCCTGTAAATAAAAGAAAACTTTGTAAGATAAGTATGATTATGAAGAATGTCCCTTTATTTGAAAATTATATTTGCACTTTCTTTGCTAAGTTCTTTCTGAACTTCTTGTGAAGCCAATATTCCCATCAATAAAAGCTATAAAGCTCTTTAAAGGGATTAGTAAGGAGCACAATAATTCTGTAAGCCAACAACGGGGCTTGTTCATTTGCAGCTCCATATAAAGTGCTGATTGGCAGTGCGGAGCGGGAAACTTCTTTTTGAAGTCAACTCGAGACATTAAGAAATTTATTTAACTGCCTCGAGTTAAGCAACAACTTTTGAGTTACAATTTGCGTGAGGCTCTTGAGCCGCCTAATGAACCGTATGCCTGAGTTACAGCTATCTAAGCAGTATCTGTGTAAGAGTCGGCGTGTGTTAGTGTGTGTTTGATGGTAAAGTAAATATTATTTGATGCGAGTGTGCAGATGTGTTGAAAAACATTCTCAGGTAGCTGCGGCCGAGACGAAGCCTCATCATGTGTGTGTGTGTGTGTGTGTTTGTGTTTTTGCATAAAATATTTACAAACTTGTGCAGTGTGTTTGTGTGTGTGTGAGTGAGGGACTGTCTGTGTGTGCGACAGTGGCTTTCGCTGAGTCCAATTTAGCAAAATGTACAAGCAGCATTTGTAGCCTTCGCCGTGTGCGAATTTGTGATGTTTTCTTTCTCTGCTTGTGTTTCTTTCTTTTGCTTTTGCTTTGCTCGTTTTTATTACTTTAAGTTTATTTAGGCAGGGCGCACGAGGCGAGTGAGCGGGCACCACATCAAAGCGTAGCACGTGGCACGCATGACTGAAACTGGCAAAAAGTACAACAAACCAACAGCAGCAACAACAACAACAACTCCTCCAATTGCAGCACACAGAATGACCACAAAACATGCGCCTGGCTGGCCGAGAGCAGCAGCGTGTAGACCAGAGTCACAGAAGAAGGGGGAATGGGACAAAAAATAAATGGGAATAACCCGAAAGCAACAACAGAACCGACATCGGCAACGGCAACGGCAACTGTAAATCAACTGTTGGCCCTGTTGACCAGTGTAGCTATGCGAATTTGTAATCTAAACTTTTACACTGGCCTCGCTCGTCTCGACTTTGGCTTTTTTTCATCAACGGGATGAACAGGACAGGAAACGGAAATAGCTGCTGTTGGCCCGTTGACAAAAACACGACACTTGCACCTCAAGTTGCACAGCCAACTTTCAACTTGATTTCGCAGTGCCAGTTGCAACAACTAAGAGGAGCAAGGAGGGACAACAACAACAACAACAAGAGCAGTCGAGTGACATTACAGGTTTGTTTGTGCAATTGCTTACAGTTTTGTTGCTCCACATTTGATGCATGTGTGTATGTGTGAGAGAGAGAAGGAGAAAGCGAGAGAGTTTGTGTGTGCGATTGTTGTTATTGTAGTTGTTTGTTTATTGGACCATTGATTAAGCGTGACCAAGCTGTTGAGTGTTAAGCACCCAAGCGCAGTTGAGGCGACAGCATTGAGCTACACACACAGAAAAAAGGCGGAAATAAATAAAGCAAGTAATGATAGATACAACCGAATATGCCCGACGTTAAAATACCCTTCGCACATTAAGGAATATACACACCTTCTTCTGTCAGTTACCTACATTTATACAAATATAAAATAATATACACAAATACTATAGAATATATGTTAAGCTTCATTGCATGAGTACCCTAAAATTAACAAAATAGGTATACATTTTTATTTTCGTTAAATAATAATTATAAAAAGACATTAATTAATGAAAAGTTGGAATTTCTAAGTCGGAAATTTACCCCAGACCAACAGAAATTTCCAAGCTTAAGTTTGAATTTGATATTCTCCCCAGCTAGTATTTCTTGCAGTGTATCGCTTGCACTTAATAAGAATACTTGAAGTCTCTTTTCCATTTTTAATGCAAATTGATTTGCCGTTTCTCATGCTGCCTACAGCTTTAAGTTAACATTAGGAGCAGGACTAAAAGCTGCGGGCCAAAACTATTTCGCAACTTGTTACCTGATTTCATGTTGCACAAGGCGACACCTCGAGCAGACAGCAAGTCCCCTGGCACACATCCCCCCTTTCCCTCACCCAGTCTGCACCACATGCGTTGTTGCACATGTAAAAAAGGAGAAAGCGCATAATTTTTTGGATGGAAAAGGAAAGGAACGGAACGGAACGCAAAGCAAAGGAAACTGTGGCATTGCCAGTTGGCTGCACAATTTCGCGGGTAACTTGGCGGCGCACGAAAAATTTTTAACTTAAATTACTTTTCGTAATAACTTTATTTTGTAATTTACGTAAGTAGAAGTAACATTTATGCAGCTGCATAAACCTCCAGCGCTGCCCGGCCCGGGGACAGTGAATGGAATGAGATCGAATGGGGAATGGGGGGTTGGGGGACTCAAAGTAGCTTTCAAACTATGACGGCGCACGTAAAAACTTCGCAACAGTTTAAATATCCTTGCAAATTTGCTAAGAAAAGCTGAAAATGAGGAGAGAGTGGTATTTGCAGCATGGAGCGTGCAACGTGCAACGTGCGGCATGCGACGCAGTTCTGGACAAGTCGTTGCTGGGTCAGCAGCAGCAAGCACTTTGCATGGCATTACTCAGCTCTGACCCGGCAAACTTATCAACTCATTCTGGCCTAAGGCCTCAGCAGGCTACAACTACTACAACTTCTCGAACTACCCACGCGGCATATGAATATAATACACGACAAACTTGGCGAATCATTCGGCAAGATTAACACGCCAATTGGAATTGCGAAAATTGCGAAATAACACAAAGAAAACTTTAGCTAGAAAAGATTGAAGGAATTTAAGGCTATTCCTAAGAAATATTTATGATTTGATTGTATTGAATATAAGAGATTTTCCTACGTTTCAAACGAATATTGATTCTTAAAAATGTCTTATAACATTCAAATTTAGTACACCAGTTATGAAATTACAGATGTGCATTCTCAGCACTTAATTTTGAAAGTTTAAGACTATATCGCAACTACATCGTCCCTTTACATAGACTATCTCTCAACTTAATGATTTGTAAGTTTAAAAGTATTCAGTTTAATAAATTTGACTATAAGTCGCTAAAGTCAAAGGGATCTGCACCAAAGACCTATTCTGTTAGCTTCCATATTCCTTTATCTATTATAAATACTTTTTTAAAACATGCAATTTCAAAATAATAAAATAACATTTTGCTTTTCCTTTTGTTTTCCAACAATAAAGGAATCCGCTTTCAGCTTTTATTCCACATGTAACTTAATTAGCATTACTTTTCCAGAGTGTTTACTTCTATCTGTTTTTATTATACCAGGCAGATATACCAAGCTTAGTCTGAAAAAATCATCAGCCAAATGACTTTTTGCAATGCTTTTTCTAATGAGCAAAAACGTTTGTCGAATGCGATTGCAGGTTCTGTTTTTTTATTACTTGTTGTTGTTGTAACTTTTGTTGTTGTTGCTGCTGCTGTTTGCTGGACCACTTGTCCTTGTGAAATGGCATTTGCATTTGGCCAGAGAAAAAGCACAGTTGCCGCAACGTAGCCAGCAGTAGCAGCAAGGCAGCATGGCAGCAAAGGGGGCATCTGAGGCAACAACACTTTACCTCAATGCAAGCTCAAACAAAAGTGCGGCATACTTTGCGGCGCTTAGCATATGCTCCACCTGAGAGGGTGTGTGTGTGCGTTTGTTTGTGTGTATAGATGTTATTCCCTCGTCTGACATACAAATCATTTTGTCGAGTGGGCGCAGCCATAAAGCAACAACAAACTCGAAATGGAAGAAATATTTTAAAAGTGAACAACACATGTGCAACACGCTGCTTGCAACGTTGCTTAAATCGAGCTGGCAGGGAGTGAGAGAGAGAGATAGAGAGAGAGCACATATGTGTGTTGCCACGTACCATATTTGCATTTTAATTATGCTGTAGGACAAATTTAGTTGGCAGCCAAGTCGAGCAAACGGAAATCGCTTTGACAATCAATCAATAAATCAAAAGACTTTCGATTGGATTTGCCAATCAGTGGCCCGGCTGCTGCTCGCATGTGGGCTTCAATTATGCCCCCAGAGAGTGCAACAGCGAGTGGGCGAGGCAGACAGATAGCTGACACTTGCACGCCTTGGGGGCGTGTCAGCCAACAAAGTGCTTACAACAAGCAGCAGCTGCTGCAGATTCTCCTCCTCAGATGATCCAAGTGAAATGTGTAAAATGCAAAAACTCATTGATGATTGAATGCAGACGCAGTCGCAGCAGCAGTAGCAGCAACGTCGCCGCCGCCGTCTACTGCGATAGCAGTTTTTTGTGCTGCTTTGTCTCAATCTCAATAACGAAATGCAAATAGGGAGAAAAAAGCGAAAGCAAACACACAAATACGTGCACGCACAACGACATGAGAGATCGTCCAAAGCGCAAGCGAATTGAATGGAGTCCACAAACACTCGCACACACACACACACACGCGAAAGGAAGCTGCCAAGTGCCCGTCGAGGTAGCATAAAAAACGAGTACGTGCCGCAGGAAGTGCCAGAGTCGATAGTAGAATACTCTCATTTCAGAAGAATCATAAGAAGTACAAATATTTTGAGAGGCAACTTCTGATATAAATTAAAATCCATGGCCTAAAAATCAAAATAAAGTATTGAAATAGAGTTGATAAAATAAAGTCAAAGATCTCAATTTAGATTAACTATATATACAGATTATTTTGAATATAAATTGCACAAATATATCTTGTTAATACTGCTACAGTATTTAAAATTAGGAAGTATTTTAGAAAGTGTTCTTCAATTAATTACCGTTTTTTAAATTCTATTCCAATCTACTCTACTGTTTATTCATACTTTCTTTTTATGCATACCTTATTTATAGAATTTCTCTCAAGGCCATAAGCATTTCAGATAACCCACTCACTGTGAGTGCATCAAAAAAGCGAATTGGTTGCTGGGGCTTGCCGCATCCCAAGGAGAAGGGCGTTAGCATGCCGGAGTACAGCACATAGAATTGCAAATTCAATTTCGATTCAATTGAGCATGTGTTTGCAACGGCACAGGCATATGCTGTACTATATGTGTGTGTTTATGCTGGTGTGTGTGTGAATGGGTGTAAGTGAGTCTGTCTGCCTGTCCGGGCGAGTTGTTGCATGCGACTGGGCATTGTTGCACCGCATTGCCGCCTCGCTTGTTGCATTGTCACTTAAGCCCCGCAAACGATACGATGACTTTGTCAACAACAACAAACCTCCGTCGCCCCCACTCCCCATATCGTATTATGAATATAGCCAAGTCATATCCCACTCGTTAACCCACACAAAGTACATCGCTGCGGGCTGCCGACAATTAATGCCAATTGGAGCTCATTAAAATTCAAATTTTAAATCGCAATCACAATCGTATCATTTTACATTATTGCCTATATGGTACACACACAAGCCCATACTATATAGTACTGCCCATATACATATATATTATAGATTTTAGTCTGCAAATGTTAATTAGATTTGAATTTGGTAAATTTAGAAAATTCCCATTCGTAAAATGAGAATGCGAATTTCGAATGCAAATGCGTCGACAGCGCGTGCATAAAATGCAAGCAGAAATCGGCAAATATTATTGCTATATGCGCAGGGAAATTGCTTTTAATGATTATCATTTGCGGCACTTTCTGTCACATTGCACAGTGGTTGGGAAAGGAATAAAAGTGAGCAAAACTCTAAGCAACAATATGCTGGTACAAAGTTGATAAGGTTTGTAACTCGTTATCAGTTTTCATTTTAGGATAGATTATGCGATGATTATTACGATAGTAAATATCTAAGGCCTGGCTGTTTATGTTACTGCGATAGTATAAAAACAATTGATCACTACTATTGATATCCTTTAGTCACTATTATAGATAATCTACTACTATCGATAAACAAATACCATAGATAAACAATTATTATCGATAAACCATTATTAAAGATTAAATACTAATGTAGATAACTATCGATAGACAGTTTTCTATTATATCCAACTTTTATTTGCAAAATATTAGTATAAAGTTCAACATTCAACATCAATTTTGATTTAAATTTGATCGATTCCTGCCCCTTGTCAGGCCCCAGCGGCGCAATCGTGTTGGGCATTCTGAATAATGTGTATAATCAAATTAAAATTAACAAAAACGGCAATGATTGCAAATTAGTTGCTGAAAATGTGCGCAAAATTGAAATATCGATTTGATGACGGAACTGCCAGATGGGATGGGGGTTGCGGGGATGCAGGAGGACTGTGCATCATAGTCAGTGCACAAATTGATGGCAGCTGGAGTGGGAAAGTATTTCAATTGGCAAAAGGCGTGAGAGGGTAAGGCCCAGCAGGGAGGATGGGTGAAGTTGACTGTTGACTGCTTAGGCAGTCAAACGGATCAAAAGTTAAACTCATGTTTGACTTTTCATTCGAAAAATTGGATTTTGCATTTGGCCAAAAAGTTTGCAGTCAGACGGATAAGCAGCAGCAGCAGCGGCAGCCGTAGAAAGTTTTTTAGTTTTACAACTAATTTATCAAATTTCAGAGATTTACGCTGCACTTTTTGTTCGTCCCGAAGTTCGCCTCGAGTTTTAGCTCTCTCGGCTTGGCTTCATCCGGTGTTGCAGCCGCCTCCGCCCGCAAACAAAACAAAGGCCCAGCTATTTTTAATTATGGGAGTAACTAACACAATTACGACCACAAAACGCCATTGTCATCGCCAGAGCCATTGCCCAATCCAGACTTATCGCTATCGCTATTGCCGAATCCAGAAACAAATCCACTTGTCAATTTGCTAATTGCTTGTGGTTTTCGCTTTAATTGCGACCGCAGTTTCGCCCAAATGGCAGCACATAAAAAACCCGGCAATAAGCTGCAAAGGAATTCCGGAAAAAAACGCAACGAAAGCCGAGAGAAAAAAAGAGAACATTCTAATAAAATGCTAAACGTGGGCGCAAGTTGCCGCTGCAGGGCAATGATGCTGGCACAATTGAAGCGTGTTATTAGCTCTAATTGTTATAAAGCCCTTTTAATTGGGTGTCTGATAAAGTTGGGCCAAAAACAAAGCTCAAGTCGAGTCGGGGTCATAGTTGGAATTTACAGGCGTTTTACCTTAATGGGAAAAGGTCTTATGGCTGTCAGTTGGAGAAAGTCCTGCCTCCCTTTACACTCTCCCTCTCTCCTGGCTTAGGCTTAACATGTTTTTTTCCTACTTTTACTTTCACAGCTATTTTGGTTCCTCAAACTTTTGCTCAAAGTATTTTTCACACGTTGCCTACATTGCGTATGCGTAATGCGCATTTCTCAGCCGAAGGGTCACGGGCATGGGGACAGGGAGGGTCACCACTTTTGTTGTTTTTCGTTTGAAAGCTTTTTGTTTTAAGCATCTTGTTAACAAGGTTTCAACCTGCGGTTTAATTAATTTTCAATGTATTTCGCACACGGCATGTGTGTGTGTGTGTGTGAGGGAATGTGAGGATAGCATGCGCCGCAGCAGCGAACGACAGACTGAAACCAGTTGGGTCATGGCAGGACACTAATCCACTGGCTGTTGGAAAAGTTAGATCTACTGCATAGTAGAGGCACATAACATATGTCTCTCTCTCTCTTTCTCTCTCTTTCGTCTGGCGAGTAACTCAACTTTGTTAGGAAGCTTCTATGCAACGCGAATATTATGGCATTTTATAGAGCTTCAAAATTTGCAACTTTATGTTCTTTTCAGAATTAAAATGTATTTAAATTTGTTCAAACTCACTTAGCAAAGATATTTCAATATATTCCTACCTCGTATAACGATCATGTACTTTCCAAACTCCTAAGTATATATATTAAATCCAATAATAGACCATTTTAAAATAGCCTAATGATGAGCTTTGCTTGTCTTTCCAACATTTCTCAGTTTAAACAGAATTCCGTCTGCATTTTTTCTCCACTTTTTACTAAGCTTTGTTTGCGGTCAGGCAAATGTGCGTCGCTTTGTCTGCCTGGCTGCCTGCCTGACTGCTGTTCCCTATGTCTGTCTGTCTGTATGTAGGTGTGAGCAGTTGAACCAGTGCCGCCCAGATGTAAATCTACCACTTGAGCTTAAAGAAAAATGATGCGCATAAATATCGCGTCGATAATCCCAGTTAAAAGCTCAAACATTTGTTTGGATTTGCTGCCAGTGCTGCCTCTGCTGCTGCTGCGTGTCTGCATTCGTTTTCTATAATTTTTTGCCATTACGAAGTACTTTAGAGTATTCGCGGGTGGTGGTTAAACGCCCGCGGCGCGGGTTACTATCAGGGAAGAGTGAGAGGAGGGTGTATTTGGAGCAGGCCGGGGGTGGTTAATGGCCGTCGATTGCGAGGCTGAAACGAATGGCAGGCCATTAGTTATGGCCCTGCCAAAGGGCTTATTAATATGCGGCGTGTGCAAGGTGACAGTGGAGCGCGGACAGAAAGACAAACGGACAGACAGGGAGGGGAAGAATGGACGCAGGGACAGATGAAGGACAAACTAGAGACAGGCAGAAGCAGTGCCTACATTTTGTGCAAATCGTTCGGCATCCCGCAGGTGCTCCATAATCGTCAGCGTCGTCTGGCGTTGCGGTTGCGGACATGTAGTTGTCATCAATGCAAATACAACACACACCGCACACACACACACACCACACACTGAGACACGAGCTTGTCAGCAGCGTCGTCATCCTCGCATGATTGATCAAGTGCGTGCGTGCCAGAGACAGCATCAAGGAGTAGCTGCGGCTGGATACGGAGGCAGCAGCAGCAGCCTCGGCAGGCGGCAGCACCAAGGCAGCGGGCAGTGGCAGCAAGGCAGCGAGGTAGCGGCAGCGAGTCGCATTGCCGGCCATTTTTCTGACATTTAGTTGACAGAGCAAATTTTTGTTTGCTCGTAATGCGCCCTCTCGACATGGCCCGGGACATGGGCATGGACACGAGACATGGACATGGCCATCGACAGCAGCAGCGACAGCGACATCCGCATTCACATTTACATCGCTCTTAAGCCTGTGTGTGTGTGTGGCAGTGTGTGTGTGCAAGTGCTTAAAAAGCATTTCACGCCGAGCACAGCGAGAGGACACTCAAAGCTTATTTGACATTTATCAGTGCAGCTGCTGGATTACTTCGATTCCTCGCTACCGAGACACAGTGGGAAAAAGTGTGTGACAGGGACAGCAGGGGCAATGGGATTGTAGCTGGGCTCTGGCATTGATGGAGCTGTTTAAAGCAATGCCCAATGCCATTTGCGTTCAACGTGCGAGCGCAAAATTTTAATGAAAAGTGTCAGTGGACAAGGGAAGTTTGCAGGGGGGGAGGGGGCAAGCTCGCTTGCCACACGGGGCAGGACATGTGATAATCCAATTGGCAAAGCCCAACCACAGAGAACCGGGAGCGAGCCTTGTCTAATGCAATTCGTGATTCAGCATAAAATGCCTGGAATTCGCTCGACGACAACACAGGCTCCCCCTCACCACTTATTCACCACCCCCTACACATGCCTATACGCCCTCGATTTATTGGCAACAGTAGCACCCACTACTCGCTCTCTTCTAGCCACCTCACCTCCCCTCCGTTCACCCGCTGTGACCTGTGCCGTCGTGGCTGGCTGGCTGCCTATTTGGAGCCGGGCCCGCGTCGCACTATCAAACGGGCGGATAGGCCAATTGCCAATTGTCAGATACAATTTATTCTTCCCTTAGATGTTGCCACAGCTTCAGCTAGAGAATCCACCCTCCACTCTCCTCGCCCCTGCCCCTCTTCTCCTCGCCTGGCCTGCCACAGCTTGCCACGGCTGCACTAAATGCGAATTGAAAATAAAATATTACACCGAGATTGCAGCGACAGTGCGAAAAAAACGAACACACCAAAGAACCAACAATGAAATCCAGCTAACCTCCCACTCCCCCTTCTCTCGCCACCCTCTCTCTCTCGCCCACAGCGCCCTAGGCTCGTTCGCTCGCTCGTTGGCAGCCCCAGCTCGAGCTTCGTTTGGAATTGCGGAGACAAACAAACATCGCATGCAGCAAACAGCAACACGATTACGCCGAAGGCCATGCGACGTCAGGGCGTGGCAGGGCATGGTGGGACGAAGGAGGTGGGCGAGGGGAAGAGGGAAAGCTTTGCCCAAGCGTTGCCCGCAACGGTGACGATCATCAAGCGCAAAAGGAATCGTAAAACAAAAGCGACAGATAGTTTGCAGCGTGCCATAAAATCAACAACAACAACAAGAGCAACGACAATATCAGGCACATCAAGGGAAATGGAGAGGGGGCGGCTGTTGGAGGCGCCACCAATCGATTGTGTGAACTTTTTCGGTGGCATTAAGTGCGCGTTGCATGGAGAGCGCAACGGTGACGGCGACAAGGTGCAGCGTGGCGAGAAGAATCTCCCGCTGCTGCTGTCGTCGCACAGATAGCGCATTAGCGTGGACTTCTTCTGTGCAAAGGCAGCGCAGCAGCAGATGGCGGCGAGCAGCAACAGCGACGTGTCATCAATGACTGCTGCGAATGCGGAAGGAGAAACTGCATTTGGATGGACCCAAACAGTTCTGCGTTGTGATGAAAGCAGAAAGCAAAGGTTAAGAGAATATTAAATAAAATAAACTGATTATTTTATTAACAATTACAAGTTATCTAATATAATTACAATTATCTCTTTTTTAATTATAAATATAAGTAATAATTCTACGAAAATTTGTAAAGGATAGCTAAGACTCCTCAGATTATGCTTATGTACATACAAATGATATATAATCATTTGAATCCACGATCTATTCTTACAATATAAATAAGGAATACTATATTCATTCTTCATGATTTATCAAAGTAAACAATTACAATGGGGTAAGATCGATTTTCTCGCACAACTTGTTGGATTTTACACAATTTACTTATTGAATTAATTAAATTAACAAAATTTTCTTCATTTTAAATTTTTCTCCACAGAAAAGATTTTACTTTAAATTTAAAATTATTAATTAATTGTTTTTTCTTACTTTTAAACAGTCGACTGACCTTAGTCGACTATAAACTAATTTAAATAAATAAATAAATAAATATATATAAATAAAATATAATAATAATAATAATAATAATAATAATAATAATAATAATAATAATAATAATAATAATAATAATAATAATAATAATAATAATAATAATAATAATAATAATAATAATAATAATAATAATAATAATAATAATAATAATAATAATAATAATAATAATAATAATAATAATTATAATAATAATAATAATAATAATGATAATAATAATAATAATAATATAAATATAGTAAATACATTATGTGCAAACTGCCTCAACTGGTTCTGCCAAATAACTTGACATTGCTGCAATAGGCTAGCCAGATATATTGTTTGACTTTAAGTTTAAGTATCGTATAATTATTTTATATTATATGAATCCCAAGACACTTGCGAATGTAATTTACAATATTTATGCGACGCTATAGCTGTAATGATATTGTTAAAATGCATGTTAGGCACCAGCCTAATGGCACCTTGGGCACAGTGTGCCATGCAGTGAGTTGCAGCAGCTACGCTTTGCCGTCTCCACAGTGGGGACACCTTGAGGCGCTGCTGGCAAACTGCAGAAATCGCATAAACGGCAAAGTCGACGTCAGCGTCGCAGTCAACGTCGCAGCTGCTGCTGTTGCCCGCATTCGCACAATCGGAAAAACATATAGAAAAGCGAAAGAGGGCTTTAATGGGCGTGACAAAGGAAAGCAAAGGTGGAAGCGGAGGTGCAAGCAGAGAAGGAGGCGGAGGCGTTGCAGGGATAGACAACCCACATGCGGCAGCAGCAGCATCAGCAGCAGCGGCAAGTGCAACGTAAAAATGCATAAATCCGGAGGATTTAAAGATTTTTTTTGTCAAGCCGAATTTTTGTGATTTTTCCTTTTCGTTTTCACATTCGTTTTTTATTTGCCACGTTGCTTTCGGCAGCGCTTTTTGTTTCAGTTGCGCAGCGCACTGAGCGACGCCCCGCCGCGTCGAGAAGGGGCGTGACTGGATTTACGCGCTGACTGAGTGTGTGTGTGTGGGTGTGTTTAGGTGTCACCAGTTATTCTACCCCTCGGAAGTCCCAACTTCTCCTGCTCCCCCCAGCCTGCCGTTGCCAGCTGGCTGTTTAACACGCGCAATCAGCAAACGCTACAAATTTCATATGACATTTTAAGTTGTTTTGCATTGCGCTTCATGTGGCCAGCTCCCTCTCCCTGTCTCCCTCTCCCCCCATTTCTCTTCCCCTCGCTCTCTCCCTGTGTCAGTCTGCATGTGTCCTGCTTTGATTCGCGTTCAACGACAAAATCTCAAAATCTGCTAAAATCCGAAAATCTACAAATCCCCGACTGTTCTTTATGCAACATCTGACTTTGGGGCATGCAACATTTTGTTGCATTGTTCGTAGTAGTGATTTCTTTTGTCGTTGGTTTTCGCCACCAGGCAATTCATGCTGTTCAATATCTAAACCATTGAAGAAGATTCAGGCTGACACAAAGTATGTTTTGTTTGAGATTTCTGACTAACATTTGAGTGGATCTTATGCAAAGGAAACTTGGTATACAGATATTTTGAAACATTTCAGTTATAGTTTTAATATAATAATATTTTATTTAAATTTTAAGAAACCTTTAGGTGTACAACAAAAGAAATTATTTCTCATTTAGTTAATAAACCTTAATTTAAGAAAATATTGAGACAGAATTTGGGATAGAGATATATTTCACAAGAAGTGTTCATATCCAACATCAGAAACTTATATCTCCATTGAGAACAGACTGCAAATAATAGAATAAGAAACTTTTCATACAAATTTATTTAATAGATCGGTTCACTATATATTATATTAACTCTATTAAATGTCAACACTAATTTACCAAAAATATTTAAATAAGTTTATCCTTAGAAAGATGAAGATTAGTTTAATGATTGCTTCAGTTTATTTGCAGAAGGTCTTCTGCTACTCAGATATAAAAAGAATAGAATACTGCTTTAATAAAATAAAATATCGTAGAATAAAATATGCCACCAAAAATAAAAAAAAACCTCTGTCACTTCACATCAAAAAGTTGAGCTCGCTTGTTTAAAAATTCATTTATGCCGCTTTTGGTGAAGTTTCAACAATTTTATGCTGCCACCTTGCCCCTTAAGTTTCTCTCAGTGTAATCCATTGGGCTGTGAAGTTTTTTAAATTCAGCTTTTAAGTCGCAGTTTTTGGCTACGTGATTTAATGAGCTCTTGATTTGCCAAATGTGCGCGACAGAGTCCATTTCGGAGGCGAATGCCAAAGCGAAGGCGAAGCCAAAAGGCAAAGGACAAGAGCAGAAGGCGAAGGATAAAGGGGAGACGTGGCTGAAACAGTAGCAGAAGCAGTGCATATATTTACTGGTGGCAAACAGGACACCAGAGCCAGGACAGCACAGGATAGAGCCGAGTCATATTTGGCTTTTATGTGCGATGCGTTTGAAACAATTTCGCGCCGGACGAGGGCACAAAAATTATTTAACATGTAAATCAAGGCGCAGTCAGCAGGGGAGGACTGAGGGGAACTGGGTAGGGAGGTCGTCTAACAGCGCAGAGTGAAAACTTTTTTAATTTCAAAGCAAATACGCGCCGAGCAGAGCAGGGTCAGCCGAGTGGGGGGAGGGTGAGGAGCAGCGGGAGCTAGTGGGAGGAAGCTGCTCGGGTAGATCGGCATAGATTGCGTTGATTATAGTCACGTAGTACATGTCAACGCCCTTGCCGCCAAGTAATTATGTGTGTGTGTGTGTTTGCAGTAGATATATGTGTGTAGTCTGTGTGGGTGCGTGTGTGTGCCGACAAATATTGACGTTCAACTTTTATTTACGCGCGCTAATGTTCAAGTTTCCTGCGAAAAGATAAATATTAAGAATTCTAAATCGCAGCACATAGCAGCAGTAACGCCATGCCCCCTTGACACGCCCCCTGTTGCCCCGCCCATTTACTCATTTAACTGACAGTTAAAATTACAAACGCTTATCATGTACCAGAATCATATCATACGGAATAATTTATTATGCCCGACGCTTAATGTGATTCCCGCGCAGCGTATAAATGTGTGTGTGTGTGTTTTGTAGGTGGGTGGCGGGGGGAACAGTTTGTGTGTGTTTGTGTGTGTAAGCTGGTTTGTCTTTGAGTTAGAATAAAGTGCGTAACATACAAATGAATATGTACACACACACACATCCACAGGCAAGCACATAACAGAGCGCACATTCATATATATACACACACACACACACACTCACACACATATAGTTTTATTTGCTTAGCTTATTTTATACAGTTGAAGCGTATTAGACTAACTGAGCGCACTGCAAATGTGTGTGTATGTGTGTGTTTGCGACTGTGTGTGTGTGCGGGTGAGTGTACATGTGTGTGCGTGCGTGTGTGCTGGTTTATGCTCTGTACCCTGAGGTTAATTAAGATTTTGCCATGCATTTGTTTTGCCACAGCGCGCGCGAGCAACTTTCTCGCTCCCACTGTAACTGTAACTGTATCTGTATCTGTATGTGGCTGTATCTATATCATTGTAGCGAGCGGGGGCACTGCTGCGTCGTCAAGTCAGTCAAATGAAAAAGTTTTTATTAAGTAGTTGTAATCCTTAATTAAATGAAAGTCGTTGCGTGTAATTAAATCGCACCAAACACATGATAATCCAAATGCTGCGGGATTATAACCAAAATGGGGGAACTAAATATTGTACAATATAATGCCCCTTTGACAAACCATAATATATCAGAACTCAGTGTCTTAAAGTTATCCCCCTTAAATGTAATTGAGTTTTAGAGTCCAGTGAACATAGCAAATAAAGTGAAACCATTACAGCAATATCACATTTAATTTTGCCCCATTTTGCTTCATTAGAAACAAGTTTAAAATTTAAACAAATCACTTTTTCATTTATATCTGCAATACATTAAACAATTCAGATTTCTTTTGCGATATCAAATGAATAATAAATATTTGTTATTAATTCAATTTTGTTGGGATTTTAAATACATAGAATAATATTATCTCTTTAACAGTTGTACATCTCAGAAAAATATGTAACTAAATGTGTAATACTTTTGGTTTAATTAATAATTAAAATCATTCTCCAATATCTGATACAAAAAAAGGAATCTCTTTAATACAAACTAAGTAAATATTTATACAATCCAAACAAGCATTAATATTTATTATATATATTATATTATTCTTTATCTTAGTTCCACTCCCCAAACTGAAACTAACTTTAGACTTTGTACAGTTCAGATTTGCTAATGATATGCAAAATAAAACTTCTTTAATCTTTCTTCCCTCACCATGTTTAGTCTACCCTTGCAGCACTCTGACCAAGGGCAAGTCCACTTCAGACCTTCCAGTGCAGATTTTAATTAATAAACCCCTCCAAAGTTGGGAGCCCAAAAGAGATTACAATCCGAGCTGAATAACGAACAGATTTCGACGCTCTCTATATACAATATACATACATACATATATATGAAACAGATGTACATACAAATGCCGCACATAATTTAGCAAACTGAACAAACTTGGCCGAACAGCAGCAGCAACAACACCGGCAACAATAATAATAATAACCTCGTTGGCAACAACAAACAAACATTCGACTTCATTGTGGTTGCGGTTTTCTTTTGGCGCTCTCGCAATGTACATAAAACTTTCCCGAGGTACTACGTACTACTGCTACTACTACAATGCTTAATGCACTCTCTGACATTGCCTGCCTGGCTACAACGATGCTTTATGTTGGGGGTAGGTCGGGCTGGGTCGGGTAGGGTCGGTTCCGCCTGGTACCGATGCCGAAACAAGCAAATGAAACTCAAGTGCATGTAGTGCCGGCCAAGTGGCTCGAAATAAAAATAAAGCACGCCAAGGAAAAACATCAGTCGGCAACAAAACAAGGCGAAAAAGTAATGCTGCAATTGAAATAAAAGTGCAAGCAGCAGTCGAAGCGCACATACTCTTTCATTTGTTTTGAGAAAAAAACCATAAAACGACTATGGATGTTAATAAAATTTGATATGCAAATAAAGAAAACATTATTAAAGCAAATTGTTGAGTTTGGTTCAAATATATGTAATGAAATCCAAATGATGTGCAAAAAATAACCATTAAATGACTATACTTGTTTATGAAATTTGAATAACATATGCAGAATATATATTTGAAACGAACTGTTGACATTCATTGAAATATTCGAATAGATGAGAAAATTATGCTCAAAAAACATACATTGAATGACTATGGATTTTTACGAAATTTTATGAGCATATAGAAAATATAATTTTCAACCGAACTGCAAAGTTTAGTAAATATATCTTTGAAGTTATGCGCAAAAAACAATTTACAAATAAGTTTCCTAATTTTCCATTATTCACACATTGCACTGGAATTTCGCTTTGCCTTCAGTCAGAGCATACGAACACAACAATAATAAAATACAAAACAAGAGGCAAGCGCGTGGGGCGCGCTCAAAATTTTTTAATAAACTTGCCCATGTTGCGCGTTGCCCGGTCGCATTTTTGTTGCATACTTTCGGGTCCTGCAGCATCGCAGCAGCCACTTGCTGTAGTTGCTTGTTGTTGTTGCTTTGCTGCTGCTGTTGCTGTAACTCTGCTTATTTACGAGTATTTGCCCGGCAATGTTACACAAACGGCAACTTTGAGGCCGTCTGCGGCTGTTTGCCAAGTGCTGGCCGCGACTTTTGCTACCAGCCACGCCTCCCTCAGGCACTCTGCGCCCCCTGTCGCCTGTCGTCTGCATAATGAGCCGCAGCCAAACAAAGTTAAGTTCATAAAATCAACTGAAGAAAAACCGAAGCGAATGCCAAAAAGTCGAAAAACCAATGAAAATGAGATTTTAAGCGAGTGTAAGAGTGCTATAGGGAGGGAGGGAGGTCGGGAAGGTATACAGTAAGAGTGTGGGAGATTGGGTTAGCCGAAGCCAAGGCGTGCACCCGCACATACGTGCTAGCTATGCAAAAAACTATAGCATACTTCGCAGCGCAGCCAAAACCAGCAACGCTTAGCAAGTTTCTCTTTGGGCCTCTCCGGGGCAACTCTGCAGCTGCAGCGGCACGTTCGACGTGTCCCAAAATGTAAAGCTGCCATGCTAGTAGAAAATACATTTTTAAAATACTTGCGCACATTCTAGCAAATGGTAACAAACGGTGCCAAGTTTAGCAGCTTCGCGGCAACGGCGACGGCGACGTCGTTTCGGCCCTGTGCGAAGTGCACACGGAAAAAAGGCAACGGTTTTCCTTGCTGCTGTTTTTATTGTTGCTCGTCGCTTTTGGCTTTTGGCATAACATTTTTAGCATATTTGTTGTAGTCAAAACACGTGTCATTTGCACGCGCGTGTGTGTGAGTGCCAACGTGTGTGTGTGTGTGCGCGCCATTAGTTCCTTTAGTCATGCACCGGCTGCAGAAAACTCACGTGTCGCATTTGCAGCTTGCCAGAAACTTTGCCGCAAAAGCGTCGCAGACAATACACATACACACACACATACAGGCACACACTGAGTCCCACACAAATGCACATAAAAATAGACAACTTTAGTTCGCAGCGCACATTACTTGCGGCGTTATTTATTTGCAGTTCGGGGGGTAAAACATTGACATTTCCCTGGAACCATTTTAATCAATTTTTAAATACAAACGAAAGGGAAAAGTTATCTGTGAATTTGTCCATGAGTTTTTTGGTGGTTTTTGACTGATTTTCAATATGAAGATTATATAAAATACAAAACTTTATAAGGTGGTATACCTGCCAGGCATTATAAACAGTGCAGACAGAACTGAGGTCTGCATTGTATTTTTTAGTTGTAAAATTAGAAAATAGCTCTCAATCTATATTTCTGAGATAACTATTGTAAATAAGGTCAAGATTTCATGCTACGTATGTCGAAGTTTTTCAGTCTTTCTCTTTTATTTGCAGAATATTACAGTCTCCAGTTAAATTGATTACAATATATCAATTTACTTGTTTGTCATTATTTCCCTATCAAAATATCTCGATCTTAGGTACTAAAAGCGACACAGTCTGCAAAATTGGTGAAAGGATTTCAATTTGTATAAACATTTTTGCGGCTTGCTGGTACAAATTTAATATAAGTCAGTGTAGTTATGCCAATATTATGCGTTTATGCTATTGTATGCTAGAGATAATTTCAATAAAATATTCTATTTACAGATTACTTGGTCAAGTACGTAATGTAGGTCAACGAATCATTAATATATATTCAAATATTTTATTACATTTGCATCTCAAATTCACTGAGATGCTTTCCTACTAAGCCCCCCCAAGATCCCCTCTGTTAATTCGCACTAGTCATGCTGCATGCTCTACCTGGGGGAATTTTAAATTGAATAATACGCTTAAAAATTTGCATTTTATTCGCTTACATTAAGAATCTCGCTGTAAATTTCAAACAAAACCAGTCAGATTAATCATTTGGAAATAATTATCTGCTTAAAAATCTGCGCATTGCTCGCGCGATTTTAATTGCTGCGCGGCACAGTGGAACAATAAGCTGAATGAATTTTCTATAATGATTTATATTTATTTATTATAATTTATATAGGTTAAATGGCTAGTACCTACGGGGTTCTTCTCAGCCCCCAATTGGTCGTATAATCAGCTCGTGTATCTGCACATTTGGCGGCGTCTGAATGCAATAGCCGATCGCATCGGCCACGTTCTCCGCACGCAGCATGGGAAATGCTTCCGGATTGGGAAGCTTGAAGCCATCGAAGATTTCAGTATCCACGGCACCAGGACTAATGCTCTGCGGGCAAGAAATTGGGTATTATATGGCGTATTATCATCTGTCTCTCTGTCTCTTCCACTTACTGTAATCTTTGTATTGCTGCCCTTGAGAAGGAATTCCTGACGCAGCACCTCAGTGAGCGCGGTGATCGCATGCTTGGTAGGTGAATACATATTCAAACTGGCCCCAGGGAACACAGGCACCTCATGCCCGGCTAAACTGTTCATTATAACAACGTGTCCATCGTTGACCTTGCGACGTTGCAGTGAGAGAAAGGCCTCACGCGTGCACCATGCCACGCCCAGCACATTTATGTCCACTGTAGCACGCACATCGCGACTGTTGAGCTGATCAGTCAGATTGATTGGTCGTATAATACCGGCATTATTCACAAGCACATCAGCTCCTCCAAGCTGCTTATCGATCCAGGCGAAGGTCTCGATCACTTGTTTCTCATTACTGACATCGCATTTCCGATAATGGAAACGCGATGCCTGATCCACAGACAATTCGTCTTTGACGACAAGCAGGCGTATCTCACGCAGATCCAGCCCCACTACGATCATTCCCCTGTCGAGCAGATCTTTGCAACATGCCGCACCAATGCCCCCGGCGGCTCCCGTTACCACGGCTACCCTATTCAACCAGCGATCCATTTTGTTGGGATTCCGTTCCAGACTGAAGGTTGTTCCCAAAGTGAAGCTACTTTTATAGCGAATCTGTGACACATCGGGAAACGCCGACGATAAGAGATTGCCGCGTCATGCTGATGTGCCCTTTAGAATCGCTTAAACATAGATAAGCATTGATTGTCCACTATCAACCTAACCTGACATAATATTCGATATGTTATCTGTCTTTCCACCTCTCCGCTTATCTTTATGAATGGGAAGGTTAATCATTTCATAGAGGGGGATAAAGAACATGAGAGTGCCTGTTAGTGAAAGAGAGATACAGGTATTCTATTGTCGATAGTGGTATCAATTAAAAGCTATATTGAATAAAATACATTTTAGTACGGGTGCCCTTAACGTAACCACCGATAGGTATATCTTTGTAGATCGCACGGTGCGGCAGTCTCGATCCTTATCAATGTTCCACTTTATTTTGTCATTTTTGTAAAGCTAATGAAATACATAAATGAAATCCATCATGAACAGTCCTTATATATATTTACAATCTCTTATTTATTTAATACAATTATATATATTGTATTATATTATTCTATATACACATATTTATTTTTATTATATTTATTATATTTACATTTATTTTATTTAAATTTTATGATTGTATATTTTATTATTAAAGCAGGACTCAACATTCTCACTGATTTGCCCCACTGTGCCACCATAAAGCTGCTTTAATTTTCATTAATTTCCAAACAAGGCGCACTTATAAGTTATTTATTCGAGTACTTTCCATTTATTCTGAAATTGTTCATAAAACTTTCGAAATAAATAAAGCAAATTAAAAGTGAATTTATCCTCAATAATGGAAGATGGGAAAAATTATATGATAATAAACTTGTTGTTTTAACAGTTTTGCAATTAAGCTCAAGCGGATTAACGTAAGCACCATATGGACCCTATATAATCCCATGGATCTCAGTAGTTGATGGTGTTACGACTATATAATTTGGTAGACACTTTTAGCTGGGGTGGCTTTACTAAAATTCAAAATATAACAATGTTGCATACAACATAACCTCAAATTTCACCTAAAACAAATGCAGAACTAAAAGTCATGTTGCACGCGCCGCGATAAAACAAGGCCCCATAACAGCTGCGAAATCAGTTTGCTTGGGTAAACCTACCCACCCGCCCCTTCCCACCTCTTCTAAAACAAACGATAAGATATGCAAGCAATTTAAACGCCTTGAATTAGTTGCGATTTCGTCTGGCAACAACAACAAGCGAAAATCGCCGTGAACTAATTTTATATATTTTTTCCTTTCTCTTCTCTATTTCGATTTGCTTTCGTGCATTTTCTTTTATTCTCTTTTGATAAGCCGCTTGGCAGTTGAATGTTCTCAGTCGAAAAATGTATTTCCGCTTGTTGCATTGCATTTTGTGCAGTGTGTTTGCCGGCCTGGACTAGCTGACTGTCTATCTCTCTCACTGCCTCTCTCTCTCGTTCCCTCTCTGTCTATGCTTGTCTGTCTGGCCCGTCCGTTATGTCTGAAATGCGCAGGAAGACAGGCATGTGGCTAATAGGATTTCACCACCAACTGCAACAACAACAATAACATAAGCAACAATTGCAACAACAATAGCAACCACAACAAGAATGACAGAGAAAGCCTTAGGATTTTGCAATTGCATAGTCCGTTGCACAAGACGCGCTGCCACACAGCGACTGCCACTTCATGTTGCAGTTTATTCTTATGCTAAAACCCGCAACAACAACAACAAAAAAATGAGAAAAAGATATCAAAGAAAAGAAAAAGCCACAAAATATTCAAAAATCTTTGAGTCAACTGCGGCTAAATGATGATAAGCTCGGAAGGGTCAATTAAAGTCGATTTTCAAATGGGTTTCCGATAAGATATGCAGCTGAAAGACTTGAAATGGAAATGAATATCTTCTGAAGAGCTTTGAATGAATGAAAAAGAAGTTTGGTCAGAAATAATAAAGTTTTACAGCTTTAAAAGACTGTGGTACGCACCCAAATATTGCTTATTTTTATTTTTTCATTTATTTATTTATTTATTTGTTCTTCAAAAAGTATCTTTATTTTCAAATCCCTTAACATATCCCACAATAACATATCATACCAGTGCGCTGTGTTGACGAGGCTAACACTTCTGTTGAAAACTCTCCACTCGCTGTTAGCTCAACATCCCTGTTACTTAACAGCGCAACAAAGCGACAAAATGTTAGCACAGCCTCACTCACACATGAGAGACAGAGAGAGCAAAACAATAACAAGGCGCGCCCAAAACCAGACAATGCTGGGCGATGCGACACGAAGCGTTACTCTCTCTCTCGGCAGCCGAACACCAAACGAAGACAGAGCAGCGCCAGCATCAGCTGCCAGACAGCCTCAGCAGTGCCGGCATCAAAGAGTTGTCGTGCTGCTACGACAACAACGGCAGCGTCGACGTCAACGACGGCAGCGCAATCCAGGACATCAAGCAGAGGCAGCACAGGCAGCAGCAGCCGGCAGAGTCTGCTTGTCAGTTAGACGCCAACTTCTGTGTGACCAAGTGCGTGCGTGCAGTGCGGGCGGGCGGGTAACCAGAAGCAGCAGCAACAACAACAACAACAAGAAAAACAAGAACAGCTATAAAAAGTACGTACGCGTGAGGCAAATAAATAAAAACGCACGCGATCTAAGCACGTTGTGTGTGTGTGAGTTTGTTTGCTTGTGCAAAATTATGCAGTTATGCAAATGTGGCGAAAAAAACAGCAACTGCACTAAAACAATAACAATAAGAACAACAAACAGCAGACAGCAGGCAGCGGCAGCGACGCGCTTAATAAATATTGCAAGAGGCCAACATCAAAGTGTGCCACGCTGCCTCCATGTTGGATTTAAGAGTCAACATGTCTATGCATGTTCGGGTGTGTGTATTAGTGTGAGTGTGTGTGCTGCCAGTCAATGAAATGTTTGTTAATTATTTATATGTCTATGCATTACATTGCCATTAAGTAATTAACTTAGATTCGAGCGCAGTCAAACAGGTGTGTGTGTGCAAGAGCGAGACAGACTGACTGACTGTCTTGGGCCTGCACGTGCGTAACTGTAAACCCTTGCATAGGCTTCTCTCTCTGTCCCCCCCCCCCCTCTATGTCTCTCATTCTCTGCTATTTGCAATGCGAGCTTGCAAAACATTTGCCTAATTGACAGCTTAGAAGGGAGCATAGCAGAGGGAGAGAGTGAAGGAGAGGGACAGAGTTATCAAATTGAATTGTCATTGTTGCCGGATTAGTCGCAGTTGAGTTGCAAGTGCAACTGTTTGTTGCTTGCTTTGTTTATTTGATGCCAGCAAATACAACAGACAAAAGGATTGCAATTTGCAGAAAATGGGCGAGAGAGGGAGAGCTGGACAGAAGGAGAGAAGGAGACAAAGATAGCCCGTAGTTATGTTTAACTCAATTTAGAGTCGATTTTCCTATCGAGTTATGCTTTTTAATTATCTCAATCGATTTTTATACTGCTGTGGATTTCACTTAGTCTCTAGGCTTCATCTCCTTCTCTTCTTCTGCATCTCTCTCTCTCATTTTCTCTTTCTCTCTTTCCTTCTCTCTCTCCCTCCGTCTGTTGTTATTAAAAATAAAATGCGCTGCCGACGCTATGAAACTTTGCCACGGTAATTTTAATAAACGCCTCAATGAAAGCAAAACAATGACGACATGAAAAAGCAACAAAGCCGACAACAACAACAAAAACGTGAACAGGGGCAGCAGCAACATCAACAACAACAACACGTTAAAGTTGACGGCAAGTCAGCGCAAAAAGAAGCCACAATTTGATTAGAGCATTAAAGGACTTTATGCCACAAAGCCCGAAGCGCCACAGGCTTCTGTGCCTGTTCCTGTGCCCCACTAGCAAGGATGGCCGGATGGTGGCGGTGCAGAGGGGCAGGGGATTGGCTGCTGGCTCAGACTAGGGAACGCGCAGCGCTGTGCCTGAAAGTTGGCTGATGGACAATCGCTTCCGAGCTGTAGACAAAGTTGCCTTCGTCTGCCACATTTTCATTTGTGCCACACCAAGAAATTTTGCAGTTTTTTAGCTTTTGCTTTCCCTCTTCCTCTTTCCCTCTCTTTCTCTCTCTCTCTCTCTCTCTCTCAAAACTGTCAACGTTTAAATAACGCTGACAATGACAATAAACAAATGCACTGGCGAGCCGAAAAAAAGACTTTAATAGAAGTGAAAGATTTGCACTTTAGTAGTTGCACAACTAATACTCTGTAAATGAAAGAAAGCTAGTAAAAATACAGAGTATCGTTGCATTAATAATAAGAGTTGTAGTTGATGAAACATTAAATGGGATCTTATAAATATATATTGTAGAACTGCAAGAGATTCTCACAATTTGCTTTAATATTTTAATAAAGCTAAGCTTATCTCTATATATGATGAGATTTACTTAGCAAACTAGACAAACATACTTTAGTATTATACTATTAAATAATATTCAAAAAGAATCATATAAATAAATAAAACTGTCAATTATTTGAAAACAACTAAAATTTTCCTATGTATCTTTAGATGCTTTCTAAAAGTAATAGGACTTAAGGAAGGAATTTTACAAACATTTCTAAAAATAATGGAAGAGTTAGCATAATTCAAGAGGTGCTTAAAATTAATTAATTTGTAGTAATAAATCTATGTATACATGTTTGGAAAACTTGAAGAAAGGTGAATACTAAGAGTACTCAAATATAATATACACCATATTCCTTTTTATATCACTCCATGTAGGATAGAAAAAGTCAAAGCGAAACTTTTGGTAAAACTCGGACACAATCGGGGCAATAGACATACAGTGTGTGTGGGAGAGACTGTGGAGCATGCTGTAGTGTGTGTTGGTATGTTGTCTATCCGTGTATGTGTGTGTTTGTATGTGTGCTGGCGCGCTACTGCTGCACTGCGTCCAACGTCGGACTTCGACGCCAAAAAAGTTTTCAAATTTAATAACCTTAAAACACAGTGACTAAAAATATTGTCGACAGCAGCAGCAGCGGATAACGAAGACTTCGCAACTCATCGACCCCGCCCCCGTGGCTACTGTGCGCCCTTATCGAACAACAGCATAGGGTATACAGCGAGTATATAGAGTAACACAAGTGCAAAGTGCTGTATAGAAATATGCAGGAGGCAAAGAAGCGAAAGGACCTTTAAGGACCTTTAACCCCACAACACTACAATGGACTCGTTGTCCTCGGCCTCGGCCTCTAGTTGGCTGCTGCAGCTGGGCATTCACTTGCTGTTGCTGCTGCTGGGTAAGTTTGGCCTTAAAGCCCCGGCCCGATATTGTAATAATAATAATAATAAAAATATTTGAAACTTTTCATTGTATTGCCTTTTGCTTTTAATCCCTTTAAGCCCCTTGCCAAGGTCCTTTTTACGACAAAGTCGACGACGTGGCCAACTTTGCGGTTGGCCCAAAACACACGCACAACAAACGGGTTGAAAGGGGCAAGCTGCCTCCTCTCGCTCTCTCTCACTCTCGCTCTCCCTCACTCCCTTTCAACGCCGACACCATGAAAAGTCATTTAGGCATTTCCGTTTCCGCTTTGCGCTTTTGTGCACTTGCCCTTTGTTGTTGTTGTTGTTGCTGTGACCCAAAGTCGGAATTAGCATAGCAATAAATGTGTTTGTTGCCTTTTGTTTGCCCGCCTGCGTGTGTAAATATGGCTTCAAATCAGAGGGAGAAAGAGAGAGAGAGCGAGAAGGAGAGGGAACTCTGGGCAGACCGCATAAATTTATGCAAATTTGCGCCACCAAATTGTTTTTTAAATACACTTTCAATTATTGCCCCCTCCATATCAAAATTATAACAATTATTTGAGGTTATGTGAGGTTATGTCTGCATTTTACATTACATTTATCTATTGTTTCTGTCTCGACAAATGAAAATAAATTCAGCTAAGACGCAACTGCCCGAAATGCATTAGTAATTGGATTTTATATTACACTTTGCTCTGTCTTGCTCTCCCCCCTCTCTCTCTCCCTCTCCTCTCTCCATGTCACTTGTTGTCTCTGCCAACATCTTTCACTTTCCAAGTGCAATTTTTTAGCTTTTAAAACGAGCAACGAAGCTGACAGCAGAAAGGAAACCCAAGCAGAACTTACGTAGAAATGTTAGAAGAAAAGGCAACAGAAGAAGAAAGAGAAGGACATAAAAGAAGTCTTCTTTGCTTTTGCAAAGACTTTAAGCCTGCAAATTTGTGTACAATTCTCAGATTTTCAATATGTTCAGGCCCGAATGGGTTTGTAGATCTTTTGGCTTATATTAACATTAATATTGAGATTAATATTACGAGTATTTCCTACCTTTTCTTACGGTATTTAGTAACCGTTTTGAAAAAAGAAAACCTTAAATACTGAATTGAAATACTGTCTTAACTCTGGCAATGCTTTAAAGATTAAGCAATTTTCCAGCTAACAAAGCAATTGCTCAACTAATTCATTGGTAAATTCTACAATAAATAAACAAATTCAAATTATTCCTTCAGCTTTCAGACTTTTCTCTTGGTTAAAGAGTTTCTTCTTTGTGGGCACCCTTGAAATTTACATAAAGCAAACATAAATGTGACAATTTCATTTTGGAGTACGCCTTAAAGGATTTACCCGCACAACAGACATAAAAAACGAGAGAGAAAGAGAGTGTGAAAGAGAAAGGGAGAGAGAGAGAGAAACTTGCGCTATATTTTATTTGCACTTTTCTAAAATTTATAGACGCTTTTAAAATTTACGAAGGCGACGAAGCGCTGCCAGAGCGAATAAATATTTGGCTACAAGTGCCTGCTGACAGACACACACACACATAACAGACACACAAGAGACACTTACCTCCCTTTTAGCCCCCTCACTGCCATAAAGTTTATTTAAACAAATTGCCTATTTTACAAGTGTCTTCAATTTTATTAAGTGTGCGATTTGGGCGACGCCAGCGGCAAATGATGTGGAGGCAACACACACATAGACACACACGGTGTGTATATGTTTGTATGACTATATAGTATATATGCTTAGCATATGGAAGAGTTTGGCCAAAAAGAGCTGACACTAATGCGGGAATCAGTCGGCAGCAACTAAGCCGAAGCCAAAGCCAACGCCAACGCCAACGCCAAAGTCAAAGCCAAACAGCCGCAGCCAATGTGCAAAATCAAGTTTAAACTTCGATGTTTTTGCATAGTTCGCTGCTGTTGTTGTTGCTGCTTTAGTTGTAGTTGTTATTGTTCTGCCTGGGCTGCTGCATACCAAATGAGATTTAAGAAAACAACAACAGCAGCAGCAGCTAAACGAATCTCAGCTGCCATCGCATAGTTTGGGAAAAGGAGAAAAGAGACGCCTCCTCTCGCATTTATTTTATTTTTTGCCCTCTCTTCCATCCTTCGCTCCTGCCCTTGTCGCTTTTTTCTTCCATTTTGTGAGCCATTTAGCTGCTCAATTTTCTGGCTACTGTTGTTGTTGCTGCTGCCTGCGCAACTACGCTTTACTGAGATTAGCATCTTTATTTGTGTTCGCCTGCCGCAAGTTGCAGCCCCTGCCCCTGCCCCCGCCATTGCCCCTGCTCCACCACCACACCGCACTAACCAAAGCCAACCGAACCAAACTGAAACCAAAACAAACAGAACGATGAACCGCTCGGACCCCTCCCCTCCCCTCTTGGACTGCGTGTGGCTCGCAGCGTTGTCGCATTTATATGCAAATTATAGATGCCTGGCATTTCTTTATGCCTCAGTCACAGTCCCCGCCCCGCCCACGCCCCCTTTCTGATGCTGGACAGATTTGTCTGCTCTGGCGTTTATGGTAAGCAAAGCGAATGTTTTCTAGGCGGATTTAAATTGGCTAAGACTGCAGCAGCGCTGGCAGGCCAACAGACAATTTGCATTATCCAGTCGAGCGCGAGAGCAGAAACTCGACGACGCCACTTGACTTTCTTTAGGCATTTTCACGGCCTGCAACTTTCAACCTTGTTAACCGCAAGCCCCAAGCCCCGCGTAGAGCTCCACGTAGAGCCCCCATGAACAGCTGTGCAGCAATCTCGGGCCAGGGCAAACAACAGACAAAAGCAGCAGAAGCAGACAAGCAGACAAGCAGGTGCTGTGCTTACAAGTACCTAATGGTTACACTGAGAGAAATTGTGCAACTACTTTTACTTATTTATGTTGGGCTTATTGTGAGAGAACAACAAGTATTATTCACTTATTTCGTGCTTTGCTAAAGAGCCAAAACATTTTAGAATGAAACAATTTAGGGAACGTTTTGATATTTCTGCATGAATATATGTTACAACTAGAATATTCAATTTAAATCATGCAAAAGAGTTATCCAATTGATGGTAAAAGTAATACTCCTTTTGCTAAACTCAATGTAATCATTTTATTTTTTAAGTGCATAAAAAATGCGTAACCTACAAGTATGACAGTAAAAAGAGATTGTTATTATAAATGAACGTAAACTTAAGATTTCTCATTTCTTTGGATGCCGTAGATTGTGGATGCAGGTTGAACACTTCAACAAATTGTTTGGTGAATGATAGATTATTATAGATGTTATATATATGATTATAGGTTAGATTATTCCCATGTACTATTATTATAAAGAGTTCAATTTGATAGTTCTGTCTCTTTGAATATTTTAATCATTCCTCAAGTATACCCCCGTTGTTAAGTAGTGCGAAATTCTCTCAGTGTACAGGCAGTCTGTGTGTGTGCTACAAAAAGCAGCAAATTGATGTCTTAAATTGGCATTGGAGTTGTCGTTGGCGTTGTTGTTGTTGTCGTTGTTAGGCAGAAACTTTGCTCAAGTGCGTTGATTGCCGTGCAAAAAAGTTGCCTGCGCTGCCACTGTCTTTGTGTGTGTGTGTTTTGTGTATTTTATGTACTTATTTTTATTATTTACATACACAAAGACACTGCAAACACACAGAGACACACAGAGTGTTTCTTGGTCACAAATACAGCTGTCATGCCTTTTGCTGTGTGCAGGTGAACTTTTCCCAATGTCGAGTTGGTTTTCTCTGCCCACCCTCCTCACCATGCCTCCATCACTCAGTCTGCTTGTTGTAAGGCTGTCATTAAGCTGTGGTTGCCGCTGCCATTTGCAAATGTGTTTGCCATTGTTGTTGTAGTTGTTGTTGTGGTGTCTGTTTGTTGTTTTATGTGCCTGCTTTGACATGCCTGAAAAGACTCTCTTCATGTCAGACTCGAACTGCAGCTCAGCTCTGCGATCCTTGCGTCTCTGTGTGGCATGCAACACATGCAGCAGGCTGCAAGTCCAAGTCGAAGTCGAAGCTGAAGCCTGTTCGCCTGGCAGGCACTTTTGTTTGTTTGTCTATTGAAACTTTAAACAAGTTTGCAGTTTGCAGTTGGCGCTGTTGCCTCCACAGACAATGTTCGCATTTCTCCCTCTCTCGCTCGTGCTTTCACTGTCTCTATCTCTCTTTCTCCTTGTCTTGCTCCGTCTGAGTGGCGAAATCTGTCGCGTGCTATTTGAATACGCTGCAAGCCGCAAGGTAATCACCAGACTTGCGCATTAATTTACGAAATATTCGACAACAATTCTTCGTCTTTCTTTCCTCCATCCCGTCTCTCTCTCTATCTCTGTTTGTCTCCTGTTACCTCTGTCTGTCGTGCTTCTTCAACTGTTAAGTGCAACAAATGAAATTCACGAATGCGTTCGCTGCCTTGCCTTGCCTTGCCTAATGCCATTTGCGACGCCAGAGAGCAAACAGTGCCAGCTGAAATTATGCAGACTTGCAACCAGGACTGGCAACAACTTGTCGTGCTGCTGCTGCTGTTTCTACGCTTTTGAAATTGTTGCTTATCGTTTGTTGCCAACTGCGGCGACATGGCGCAAGATTATGGAAATTTCACACAACTTTTGCACGAAAACAAACCAAGTCGGCGCAGCACAACGCATTTGCCCCACTTGCCACTGCAACACCAACAGCAGCAGCAGCAACAACAACAACGAAAGCGTGGCGAAAAAACGGAAATGCAACTAATGATATTAACCACTTTTTTCTGGCATTTTCCCGCTGCTTCTTCTCTTCTGTCTGTTTACGTTCTTAAAAACGTTTTGCAAATTGTGAAAACCCACGCGCGGTTTTTCCTTGCCATCTTGTTGTTGTTGTTGTTGGGGGAAAACGTTTAGCAGTTGACGTCCGTCTTTGTGCTGCTGCTGCTGCTGCAGACGTTGCTGCTTTTTGTTGCTGTGTCATTTAGATGTTGCGCATTTTTACAAGTTCATTCAATTAGGAGTTGTGCGTCAGTTTTTCCTGCTGCAAATTGCACGTTTCCTCCCCCTGCCCTTCCCCTAATTTCCTCTTGGCGTTTTCTCTTCTATTCTCCCTTTTTGTGTTTAATTTCTTTTTATGTTAATTTGTCTCAGTGCCAACTGCTTAAGAACTTAAGAACTTTAATTTACTTAGGCACTTTAAATTTTGTTGCCAATTCTGTTAGAAACTTGTGAGTGCTTTAAGAAGAAAAGAAACAAGTTTTCATTTAATTTATTTCATTAATTTGTTTGGGGGATTTAAATTGCACTTTATTTTATAGAAATTAAAATGTATAACTGTGAACACAAAATTAAATATATATAATACTAATATAGAATATAATAATAAATTGTATTATCTGTTTGTTTTATTTTATATTTTTCCACTATTATTTAATTTTTAACATCTATTGCACATCAACTGTCATATCAAAGCAAAAAATAAATATATCATAATAATGTTATATGGTTTCAAATTTTATAACAAATTTCCATCTGCACAGCTGCAACTAACTTTTGATTTGCAGTCAGACAATCAAACAGATGCCCCTATATACCTTATATCATACTCACACACATATACATTCATGCAAGTCAACACACAAAAGGAATTATTCATTCATACACAAAAACGAATCACATTCACTCCGCACACACACAGTTTCAATTTCAATTTGAGTATTCGCTTTAAAGCTATGGGAAAAATGCAAAACATTCTCGTTATGTTCTTCTCGTTTTATGCAACATTTTTATGACATTTTTCATCATTTTATCTGACTGGTTTTTATCCCCGGGTTGCCCCAGTTGAGGTCTCCATTCCGCTCTAACTGACTGACTGTGTTTCCCTTCTTCTTCTACTCTTCTCTTTTTATTCGGCAGCTACGCAACGCATTCAGTGTCTACTTGTGACTGACATCAATGTGCCACAAATTGTTGATTTTCGCGATAACGTGACATTATCCTGCAGCTATGACATAAGTGGTCACACGTTAAATTCGGTTAAGTGGTACAAAAACGACAGCGAATTTTTTAGGTAAGTAAAAGCCCGCACGTCCCACTCTCCCTCTCTCTCTCTCTCTCTCTCTGCCTCTCCCTCTGTCTCTCTATATATATTTCTGTGTGTGCGTTTATAATTTATGATATTTATTTTTGGTATTTTTGCCAGAGAGCGCACACAGAGCGCCACAGCAGCTGTCAAATGCAACGCGCGATTCCATTCGGCGGCCATGACCGGAGGCCGAGCAAATACGGCAGCGTCACTAACAGACTCCACCTCCCCCTTGCCACCTCCTCTACCCGCACACAAATATGTTCATTGTCAGGCGACTTTCTTGCCTAATTAATTATTTAATAAATTAATTTGCCTTGCTTCGCATTTATGCGTTGGCAAATTAATTTAAATGTCCTGCCACATATATAAAATACTCTCGACTCGTGTTGCGGCTGACAACGGTTACGTTGTCGGTTTTATGGCCCCCGTTAGCAGTCATCACTCACACACCCGCACACACACACACTCACACGATTACAGGGCATATTTGAAACGTGATTGCTAAGCGGCATTTAATATTAATGCCACAGGCTGACAGCACGACGACAACAAAGGGAGACTAATTGCTCAAGGAGAGCGTTGAAGTTTGATTATTAAATGATCTGTCGACCTCAAGTCGAACGAAATTTGCCAAACTGCACTCGCAGTTTATCATTTTATCATTATTATGAGCAGAGTTGTGAATGATGTGTGTGCGTGTGTGTGTGAGTGTGTGTGTTTGCAATGAGCTTCAACTTAATGAAAAATCTCAAGTGACTGCATCGCGTTTTGCTTAATTAAAAATGAGAATGAGCAGCACGCTTAGGTGCAATGCACACACACACACTCACACACACACACGTTGAAGTATGCATGCAACCCCTGAAAAGGGGAGACAGTAAGGCAAGAGGGGTGTAGGGGCTACAGAGGGGAGGACTGTTACTCCGCTTGCTTGGCACAAGTTTTAATTAGACAGCAGCAGAGGCAGCACGTTGAAAGTCAACTGTGAAGCCAATTGCAATTCGAGTTGTACTTAGCAAAGGAAGAAAAAAATGTTAAATAAATTTAAAGAGAACTTAAAGCTGTTACACATTTATCAAGTTGACAGGGTAAATGATAATTGTGACTATTTACATATGCTGACATTAAATTAAGTACAATTTCAAGGCAATTTATAGCTAAGAATTGGAAGAAGTGGAAGCGGCAATCAACGTTTCTGTAAGGCATATACTATAATCTTGGAACAAATCAAACGTTGTTAGTCTATTCAAACGATGTTTGTCTGTCTTTACAGACTGTAGTAATTAACCTTATCAATTTCAGCTTACTTGTGATCCACGCATACTGTTCCAATGTTTTCAAAATCACACCACTTATCGCATAACTTTCATAGACACAATCAGTGAAACTATCTTTCTCTATCAGCCATAGTTAATTTCCCTGCTAAACTGACTTCAAAGTCACATTAATCCCGCTTTTGCCTTCGCTCGTTCGATCCATGTAGACTTATTTTATCTCTACAACAATGGGAATTGTGTTGCTAGTACACACCATCATCAAATGTGAGCAGTCCTCAAGTTGGCTAGTGCAGAAAAGAAGCATTAAATACACAAGATAGAAAGAGAAGAAGAGGAAAATGGGAGCACACAGACAACTGTTATTGCTGCTACTGCTGCTGCTGCCACAAGAAATCCCTTGTAACGAGCCACGCCCAGCGCAATGGGAGAGTCGCAATAACAAAAGCAGCAAGGGCGGCCGAGGGAGACGTTTATATTGCTTATCAAATTTGTTGATTTGCTGCCGCAGCAGCCGACGACGACGCCGCCTAAGCCGCAAATAATTCGTAGCAGAAATCCTCCTCCCTCCCTTTCTTGCCCATTTCCTATGTCTGGCAGCTAGACAAGCAACAAACGGCCGAGCTGAAGAGCTATTAACAAGTAGCGCACAAAGCGACTTATCAACACTACAACAGCCCAAAAAATAGGCAACGTTTTTTTTAATACTCCTCGACCATTCGAAAGTGCCCAAAAAGGGTATACCAGGCAAGCAGAAGGTGTGGCGAATAACACAGGATAAATAGATTCTTAGTCAGCAGCAAAAGCTAATTTTATTTAGCTATGGTCATGTCTGACTAATGTATAAACTCTCCGATCTCAGTGACTATAATAGACACAGATATGATATTTGGAATATTTGGAGCACCATACGAAGATTAAGTTTAATTAAAACATTTATTGCTACACCCACCGAATTCGTATTTCCCTTATTTTACTTTTAATTCAAATACTAAGCGGGGTACAAAAGATGAAGATGAGCTACGATAATAGTTAAAACTATCTAGCTAATTGTAGTCCACGCTCATCTATGTATATAAGAATGAACGAGAATATTTTATTGCCAAGCGCACTCAACTATAGATATCTTGGCTAGTTTACATCGTAAGTTGGGAAAACTATTTTGATGCTCGTGGAAAGTGTTGCAAAGAGGTTGAATGAGGTAGTAGAAAGTTATGTGTTAACTCATAATTAATACTAATAAGTTCAACATAAGTATATTTAGCCTATAAGGAAGATCAAATGCTCTAAAATTGTTGATGCAATTCATTTTAATTAACTAACGCTCAAACTTTCCATACAGGGTATCTTTCACGTTCATCAACCCCTCGTTAGATTACACTGTTTATTTATGTGGCTGTGCTAGTTCGAGTTTTCCACTCGAACACTTTTCTTGTAGATTTTTCTACACATCGATGCTCAATTCGTATTTGAGGGATTAATGAGCAACAATCTACAATAGAAAACAAATTGAAGAAAGCTGCCCTACACACACACACACACACACGGACATATATACACACTCTGAGGTTGAGTGCATGTAAGCCACTTGTCTGAAAATCTCCATTTCCTGGCCCGGTTACGTTAGCCGTTTATGGCTTGAAAGCTTTTAGCCCACACTGGGCCTATGGGCCATGCCGATTATCAGCTGACCATGTTGTAAAAAGGGGACTAAAGGACTAAATGGAAGCCGGCGCAATTTGCGGCCCATTTAGCCGTCGCTCAAAGGGGCACAACCTTGCGCTAACCATAACCCCTTCTCTCTGTCTCCCTCTTACTCTCTCACGTACTATTACTCACTCTATCTCTTTCTCTCTCTCTCTTTCTCCGTTCGCAGATATGCACCGCTAATGCAGACCGTTTTTCGCAAATTTCCCGTTGCCGGCGTGCAACTGATCGATGATGGCTACGAATGCAATGAATCCTCGTGTCGTGTCGACCTTAATTTATTGGGCGTCAAATCGTCGGGCGTCTACAGGTGCGAAGTGTCCGGCGATGCGCCCCATTTCAAGTTAACTGCACGCTCAGCCAACATGAGTGTTGAGGGTAAGTTCGCCAACGCCTCCCCCACACACACGGGGCGTATACGTAATGAAATGCAATTTCAATTGTTTGTCTTAAATTAAAGTGCAGCCCAAGGGTGGGGGTATCTGTGTATGTTTGTGTGTGTGGGTGTGTGTACGCGCATGCAATGCAAATATTTTTGCCACTATCCGCTGCCAATGTTGCTGCCGCTGCCCGCTGCGCGTCGGCGATGCTGCACAGCATAAACCGAGTAAAATGTGTAATTTCCGTGATATTTTAATGGTAAACAACATGGGAAGAAAACGGCAAGAAACATGCAGATATTTATCTATAGTTTGTCTGTGTGTGTGAGTGTGAGCTGCGGGCCAAAGTGGCTGCAGTGTGCACGCTGCAACGAGCGGCCAGCAACACGCACAGGATAAGCAGCAGAGGCAGCCCGGCAGGATGTGAAGCGAACAGCGCCGCGTCGAGTCGAGTCGAGGCAAAGCAGAACATTTTCATAAAATGTAACCAAGAGATGCATGTGATTCGCATCCCTAGCCACATACAAACACACACACACAGCGCGCTGCCCAGCGAGCAGGCAGCGCGAACAGGAATCGCGCTTGCTTGCCTCTGCCTTCAGTCTGCGGGTGTGTGTGTGTCAGGGTGTGTGGGTGTGTGGGTGTATTGGTGTGCGCCTCTGTGATTTACGGCAGCACTTTATGCTTAAAAAGGATATCGCTAAAATGAAAAGCTCCGCTGCCGAGTGCCTCGTGTCTTGCAGCCTCGCACACTCGCTGTGTATGCCAGTGTGTGGCTGTATATGTTGGTGTATGTGTGTGTGTGTGGCAGTGTGTGTGCTTGTTCTTTTTTCTTGTTTTTATTTTCGCTTTTACTTTTGCCACACACACACAGCAGGATGTTTCTGCGCGTCCTGCTGCTGCTGTCTCGTCCTCTGTCTCTACCTCCGCCTCCGCTCTGCTCTCTTCCCCCCGCCCCCATCACACTCTTCCTCTCAGTGTCTTTTTCGCCCGCTCCGCATGTGTTTTATGATCATCTATTTTTCCGCTGATATAAAATAAATATCTTGTAGATGCGCTGCGTACATGGGGCAACTGCTGCCAGGCGATGTTGCTGCCGTTGCTGCTGCTGTTGCTGAAATATTTTTAAAAATTTATCAAAAGCAAATAGAGAAGTTGTAAAATAAACAACAGTAGCAGCAGCAACAACAACATCAACAAGAACAGCAAGAACAGCAGCAACGGTAACAAAGGGCAGCAGATACGGCGTATTTGTGCACGCTCGAGAGCGGCTACAAGGTGCACAATTTGCATGTTTAATGCACATTTAATATTAGCCCAAGGAATGTCACGAAAACACACACACACGCACACAAGTACAACTTGCAACTGGCTCAGCTCCATTAGTTCTTGTATCTTTTATGAACTGTTGCAGTACGCGTAGTTGATCAATTATGTGTTAAATATGCCAGAAAGAATAACAAGTTGCAAGTTCTTTTAAACAATCTGCGACTAATGGTTGTCTCAGTAAGGTAATGCATAAGTTTCAATTTTGAATGCGATATTATAAAGATAAAATAATACAAATGTATAGAAAGTATGGTATATTTCCCGAAGATACAGATATTTATAATGGGACATCATATACTAGGTGGGGTGAAAAGTAAGCTCCTTGACCGCCAAAATACAATTCTACAGCAAAAAATTTTATAGGGCCTTGTAGTGCGTACATATTTAGGAAAGCACGCCAAATTTCTTTGCGATACTGCCAGTAGTTTTTTTTTGACAGATGATTTTCGTTGACGTGTTTGGCATCATGTGCAGTATGGACAAAAACGATTTTCGTTTTCTCAAAAAACATTATTTTTGAGAGGGAAAACGGCGAGGAAAATGGAAGAAAAGTTGGATAAATATTATGGGGCTAATGCTTCGTCAGATTACACCGTCAAATATTGGTTTTAAGAGTTTCGTGGTAGCCGCAACTCCACTAACGATCAAGGCCGCATCGGCAGGCCCTCGGATGTGGTCACAAAGGAAAATGTCGAAAAAATGCATGAGATGATGTTCGCAGACAGGAAAATAAAATTTAGTGAGCTAGCAAATGTCACAAGGATCAGTATTAAACGCACAAACCATATTCTACACGAGATTTTTCATATGAAATATTTATCCTGCCGAAGGGTGCCGCGAAACTGGCTCCACACCAAAAACACGAGAAACGAAACTTTGGCCAAAATAAATTATTTGGGGCTTCAATTACTTCCATATCCCCCTTTTTCATATATATTGGTTCCCTTAGATTACAATCTCTTCTCAAACCTCAAAAGATGGCTCATCAATAAAAAATTAAGCTCACACGATGAATTTTTCGAAATTATCCACACCGCGGAGGGGTATTTTACAGACCTTCCGGAAAATAATTTTTCGGACGGGATCAAGAAGTTGGAAAATCGCTGGATTAAGTGTATCGACCTAAAAAGGGGTTAAATTTAATAAAATAAAAAAACATTTAAAAAAAAATGTTTTTTTCATTCCCAAGGAGGTTACTTTTCACTCCACCTAGTATGTATATACATTATATACACTTTCAATTATTTTCCCTTCATACTCATGATTTCATTTTGATTCTCTTCTCTTCAGCTCTACCACAAAACAATCCGTTGATCAGCAGTTTTCACTCCATGTACCGTTTCGATGATTTCGTCCAGGTCAATTGCAGCACAGATTTCTCTAGCCTATTGACTAAAATCACCTGGTATATCAATGGCGTCAAGGTGAGTAAGGTACTTAGCTAGGGCTGACAAAATATCGTTTAAGTTATTGTATTACTTAGTATTTAGATCCTCGCGATAAATAGGTATGCACGATAGTAGCTGCGATTGCTTTGGTTCATTGCTAAAAATATTCGTTTGTAGCATAGATAGATATTCGTCATACCTAACTCACTGACTATATTTACTATAGTTAGTTATGCTCCTTTCTATTCCAAACTGCTGCCAAAATGTCGTTAGTACTATTGATGTCTTTCCTTTTCATTATATCAAATAGCATCGATAGTACTATTGACAAACTTAACTATTGTATGATAGTAAAAAATGAATCATCGATATCGTGATTTACTCTACTATCGATAGCTTTATCAATTCTCAGACTATTAAACAAAAAATAACAATTTAATAAAAAAAGGAAAGCGCTTTCTCTTTCCAGTTGAAATCATTCAAAACCATTGATAGCAATGATACTACATATCATATAGATTTAGACAATTATTTACACACTGTACATGCTCTCTGTCTCTTTGCCCTCACAGGCCTCCATAGTCGACCTGCAGCCCACAGTGGAGACAACAATTGCGGCACACGATTACAACTTGCGTCGCATCATTTCTCAGCTGAATTTCTATGCCAACGATCCGCGCTTCCATCAGCTGCAGCTGCAACAGTTGCTGCAACAGCGCCAACAGCAGCAGCAGACACAACAGCAACAGCAGCAGATGCGTCTCATGTCACCACTGCGCCTGGGCCTAGATTTGCGCTGCGTCGCCGAGATCGAGAGTTATCCACAACTGACGCGTGAGACAAGTCTGCATGCGTTGCTCTTTCGCGACGATATCGATCTGAAGAATCAGAAGCACTTCAAGTCGGGTGAGTGTGTAAATATGTGCTCTGCCACGCGGCAGCATGTTAATGCACTCGACCGCAATTACAGTGACCGCTAAAGTGATACGCATGTGGCGATTGCTAATTAAAAATAAATTCAGATGCAATGCGACTATTTGGACATTTTATAATACAAATAAATAAATTCCCTCTCTCTCTCTCGCCCCCTCTCTATCGCTCTCCTTTTAGCCGCAACGAGCGTCAATTTGATCGGCGCTCAGCTGCTGCTGGCAGTGTCAACCGCAGTGACGGCGGCGTCGGCGGCCATCAGCACACAGTGGCTCTTTTTACCGCTGACATTTCAATATGGCGCACGGAAGTTGACGCGCTACAAAATGACGCCAGCTACTGGCCCATAGGCGACACACACATACACCCACACACACACTCAGACACACACACTCGCTTTCGTTTGTTGTTCACTTTTTTGTTGTTTCGCTGTAAAACCGTTTTTAGCTTTAAGCAACTGAAATGCACGTGAGAATTTACAACTACAATTACAACTAACACTTACGCAACTGCAACTGATAATTGTATGTGTATGCGTATGTGTACCAGTACATGTATGTATGTGTCACTCGATATGAATACATATAATAACATTGAACATTAAGCTAACTGTGTAAATAGCCTGTAAGTATGCAATACGATTAAAAGTCAAATCAATAAATACGCAAATCGCACTATAGTTTCACTTGTCCAACACTCTTTAACAACACTTGCCACACTCCCGTGCGTTGCCCGTGGCACACAACACAGAGCGACACGGCCACAGCTCACAACCGCAAAAGTGCCCGGAAAATATGCTCGAAGCCATTGCGGCCCAAGGTGGGTATATTAACTTTGGAATTGAATTTGACTCTCTAGAAATATTTTTAGCATTGACAAAGGGAATTTTAAGGAAACTTAAATCTAAAAATCAAAAATAAATATTTTGTTTTCAATTAAGAATATTTACTTAGAATATTTTATATATGGACAAGCATTACTACTTGTTGTTATCGTCTTTTAGCAATGTTTGGCTTTGATTATTGATCATTTAACAATGTTTGGCTTTGATTATTGATTATTTGACAAAAGATAACTGGGTAACTGGTAGTCGTGCAACGTCCATTTCCCGGGGCTCTCGTCTATTATACGTTCGGGTTTCATTTCGTTTTTAAATCGAATTCAATGAATCCAATTGCAATTCCTTTTTGCATACGCAAGTTTGTGGCTGCAAATGCGCACCCTGCTGCCACAAGTGCATTTGTGTGTGTGTGTATGCTGCTGTGTATTGAGGCATGTGTTAATGGGCACCACCCTCCACCGCCCCGAAACTGGCCTCAATGCATGCAGAGCGACACTCCAGGAATGCGCCAGCCAGCAGGCCAAAACGGGCCACACAATCTCCGATTGCATATCAATTGCAGCTCTTGACAGCACCAGATTGATTTTTGTTTGCATTTCTAGAATCTGCTGCAGCCCCAGAAACATTACCGCACCTCTTCTGCCCACACCTCGCCCACTCAGCATTGCAATCTTGCAATCTGACTCGATTTTAATTGCAATTTTAATTTTGAATGCAGCTTGCCTTAAAGCCATTGCACTCGCTCTCCTTTCGCCTGGATAGCTGTTTGGTTTCACAGTGGAGTCCAGAGAGCATCGTATAATCACATTCGCATACGTATTCACATTATCATTCATATGTGTCTTCAGCTACAACAGAAACTTCTCTTTCTTAATCTTTATCTCATGCTCCCTATCACTCTTTCTTTCCCCCTCTTTCTTAATCTGTCTTCTTCCTTCTCTCTCACTATAACTTCTCTTCTGTCTAAGTCATTCTTTCTTTCTTCCATATCGACACTTCAACCATATCGACACTTCAACCATTGAAAATGACCAAAAAAGGTTATACTGACTTTCTGCAAATGTATGTTTGTATCTCTCTCGCTCTCTCTATATTATTAAAGTTGAAACTCAAACATCCCACCTATATTAACTGTTTGTTCATAAAAATAATAAAGAAATAAATCTATTTGTTATAAACTGAATAAAAAAGTTGTAAATATTTTCTCATTTGTCATAATTATTGCTCGATTTTTAAGTGCTGTCAGTTTAACTACATAAGGTATTTTTTCACAATGATACTATCTCCAACACAAACATATATGTATCGGCTGTATAACATATCGTTTTACATGTTACCAACAAAAAATAGTTTTGATAATCTGTCAATATTTTATCAAACGACAAATTTATAGCTAGCATCATATATTGTTTACAACAGGCAAAAACGCAACTACCAACATATATATACACCCTTTCACAAGCCTTATAATGCCACAACAATATATATAATAGAACTAACTAAATGCGAGATACATGTACAATAATTTTCTATTTTTGTTTTATACCTCAAATTCAATTTCTTAATGTTTATTTGACGCATTCCTGACGCTGCAACTCACTAACTTAATCCCTCTAGAAAATAAGAGATGATTACGCTATACATATAGATTCTTTATTATTATATTATATATCTTTCTGTGCTGCTATTTTAAGCATCAGCAGCAGCAGCAGCGGCAGCATCGGCACTTGCAGCAAAGTGATGAAAAAAGCGCATCAAGTGCACCGACAGACAGAGACTGAAAGACGTTTGGACAGACGGATAATAAAAATGAAGGATCAAAGTTGGTAGCCAGCAAAGGCAACAGAAGTGGGAGAGTAGAAACAGGAAGAGAAGCAAGAAGAAGAGAGCAGCAAGAACGACAACAACAGCAGCAACAACAAACGTAGCTAGCGCAGTAAAAAGACTATTAAGCGATAATTTATTTGTAATCTGCGACGTGAATGCAACCCAGTAGGGTGCCGGAAAGAGAGAAGAGAAGGTAGAGGAGGGCAGTGGCGAGTCAAGTGCTGCAGCAGGGCGCAAAGAGGGAAGTCTGGGGGAATGCTCAGCGCATTCCGTCGAGCTGCTCTCTTGGGGTAATAAAAACGGCTGCGGCGCAAATATTTAAAGACGAAGATGGAGAAGGTATCGGAGGTAACGGTAAGGTAACAGGAGGTATACATAAGTCGGGCCAGTTGGCAGTTTGCCTGGCCGTGCAGTCTGTCCATCCTTGCCATGCTTGGGGCTATTTGATGCAGACAATGTGGACAGCTGAGCTCGGGCTCGGGGCTTAAAGGCTTTAACAGCGAACGGGCAAATAATTTCGAGTGCAACAACAATTACCAATTACAATTGCTTTAATGCGCTGCCAGAGAGAGAGAAGGAGCGAGAGAGAGAGGGAGAGAGGAAGCGACTACTAGGAAAACCGCAAGGATTAAGTAATTTCTGCCAGACATGCAGCAGCCACAATCGCCAAATGAACACAAAAACTTTTCCCCAGAGAAGGAGTAAGCGAGAATGTAGGACCCTCTGCCCCTCCCCTTGCTCCCCCTTCCTACAAAAGACGTTCTGGCACTCTAATGCACTCGTGTGTGCAATAAATTGGCATATCCTTGCAGAACACGCAAGTGAGAGAGGCAGATAAGGAGTAAGGGAGTGAGGGAGAGGGAAAGCCAATGAGTTTTGCGTGTGCCGATGCGAGTGTATTATGCACAGGATGCGCATAAGAATGAAAATCCTTTTGCACTTAATGGCAACACGGAAAAGGCAACGGCAGCTGCAGCAGCAGAGGCTACAGCAGCAGGGGCAGCAGCAGAGTTAACAGCAGAGGCAGCAGCAGAGGCAGCAGCTGAAGCAGCATCTGCATCACAAGTCTGACGACTGTCTATGCTGCTCTTGCTCGCTCGCACTCTCCCACAACTGACCTTCTCTACTGCTTCTTCTTGCCTGCCCTCCTTTTTCTTCCCTCTACGCTCTTCCTCTCTCTAGCTCTTTCTCTCGTCTGTTCTTCCTCTTTTCTGCTCTCCTACTCTCCTACTCCTTCCCTCTCTGTTTCCTTCTTCCTCCACCCGACTTTCTCTTCTCTCTTCCTCACCCTCCCTCTATCTTCCGCCCTCTCTCCACCATGCTCTCTCTCTCCTCATATTATTTCGTGCGAAATTTCTTATTTCATCGTGAAAACTCATAAAAATTGCCGCTCTTTGTCCGTTCGGCAACTTCCGTCTACCACTTTCTTAAACCACTTTAAAAGCCATTAATTTGCAATGACCCAGCAGGTTCACTTCACCACCCTCTTCCCCGTTCCCCTTGCCTCTTTAGACGCATTTTCGCACCTCTTTATTGTTTTTAATATGGAGATATGCTCTTGGTCCACATCAAAGGACAATAAAATGTCGATTGCAATATTAAAATATATGCGACGCTTCAACTTCGGTTCCGCCTCTCTCCCTCTCCACTCGTCCCTCTGCTGCTTAGAGCGGCCCTAGTGCTCTCCTGTGCTACTGCAAGATAGATTGGCATTATTTATTCAGCACAGCATCTAGCACACACACACACTCATAGCGAGCCCAGTGAAATATGTTGGACCCCGTTGGGGGCTCCAACTTGGCTGAGATTGCATACATTTCGCTTTGGCAGCACATTTTTTAGCTAGCGCAGCTAATGAACCATCGACAGGCGATGTGTGTGTGTGTGAGTGCGTGTGTGTGTGTGCGAAGTTGATTCCCCAACACGATCCCAAGCTGAACGTCTCCAAAGTGCTGCATTTCAAAAAATCAAACACAGCCAGAGACCGTGGCATGTTGAGGACGCTGCTAAATGGCACCAAGAACCTTTTGAATACTTTACTACAGTCTGAAGTAGCCGGTAATATATAAATGGATCAAATGTCAGGAATGACAAACATAAGGTTTCAGGCACAAAATCACAAATATCATAAATTTTGTCAAAATTTAAGTTTATAATTCCAGCAAAAAATTTTAATTGTTATAATCAAAATAGGGCATATTATATTGATTGCTAAAAGTTAAAAGGATTTCTATTTGTATTTATATAAACTACAAAATGTAATATAAAGTAGAAATGTTATATAAAGTAGAAATGTAATATAAAGTAGAAATGTAATATAAAGTTATGTAATGTAATGTAAAATAGAAATTTAAATTTAGAAATTTTCAATATTTTAAATTATATTCAAATTTTGAATGTTTTCTGCAGCTTTATTCAAACTTCCTTAATTGTTGGATTCTAGCGACCTTGGAATAGAGTTTTCAGATGATCCCTTATAAATAAATAATTCCTAATCACAATGAAATATCGAATAGAACATTAAAATACGAGTATATGTCTTTTCATACGTTTTTAATTATTGTTTATTATTTTCAAGTAGGATACAAATCTTCTTCTAGGGGTTTTTAAATAATTCACTATATAGCCAGTAATTTAATCTAATTCTATTAGCATAATTAACTCAAATTTTTTATATAAACACAATTCTGATTTGGGTCAAGAACAAGTAGTTCAGTTACAAATCTTCTACAAAATGTAAACAACAAATGAAATTAATTTAATTTTGAGCGAGTTTTAATTGCCGCCGCGATTGGTCGTGAGTAAATTAAAGTCATGAAACAGTTTTGCTGTCCTGACGTCCGCTAACGGGAAATGCTCGTGATTGTCAGCGACAACGACAACGACGGCGACGGCGGCGGTGGCGGTGGCAAAGTTACCTGCCACAATCAGAGGCAGAAGTAGCAGCAGCAGCCGCGACAGAGAAATGTGCTGCAATTGCAACAATAAGCCAAAGCAGCAAAGCAGCTGCAACAACAATAATGACAATTGCGATTGTTGTGCAGATAGAAATGAAGCGAGAAAGAGAGAGGGAGAGAGTGAAAGAGAGGAGAGATAAGGGGAAGCAAAGTAGAAAAGCATTTACTTGAATTGACTTCATCCGCTTTGTTTGTGGATGCAACTGCTGCTGTTGCTGCCGCTGCTGTTCCACAGTTGTTGTTGTTGCCTCGGACTTGCCATGCAGCAGGCGCAATCAGGCGCAAGGACAACGCCGGCAACATCGGCAACATAGGCAACGGCGACGACGCTCTGCAACCGCAATTGAAATGTTTTCATTGCGACAACTAAAAATTGTCATCAGGATTTTCATTACCTGCGGCCAACTTGGCTCGCTTTATTAAAGATGCTGCCAACAGCAGCAGTAGCAGCAGCAATAGCCACGCCCAGTCACAGTCCCCACTCCTCGGCCCACCTCCTTAGGCAGTTGGCGTGGGCTTAATTAAGTTTGCTGGCAGCTTTAGACGTTGCGTTTTCCCTTTTTCTACTTTCCACTTTGCTGCTGTTGTTGCTGCTGCTGTTCCTACTGTTGTTGCTGGTGTTCATGCAGCTGCTGTTGTTGTTGTGCAGAATTCATTTGCAGCGTGGGCAATCGCGTTATCGGCGGCGTGAAAAGAAATGCAATTAGTGCGAGGATTTCAAGGACTTGCAGTTAATTGCGAAATGCGGCGAATTAAATCATTTCGCGCGTGGGCCTCAAAAGCGCACGAGGAAGGGGGATGGAAGGGGAGGGGAAAGCTTGCAATGTGGGCCACACTATGTTGCAGCGTGCAACAAAGACGACGATGCTTTTAATTACACTAAAAGCGGTGAAGACGAAGCCAGTTGACACATCAAAATTAGCATAAGTGTGTGGCAGGCAGTATCTCTGGTTGTGTGTGTATATATGTGTGTGTGTATATCTGTACGTGTGTATCTGTTTGTGTGTACTGTTGGGCAAGTTGTAAAAGCAGACGCCGTTAAACACATCAACTGGAAAGAAAAACTCATTTCTTCTATGGCCCCAACAACAACAATGAATGTATAAAAATCAAATTGGACACACAACAAACGATTTTCACACACACACACACACACACAGTATGAGCCAAACAATAACATTGTCCGGCCAAGCTGTAATATAAGAAAAACAAAAAGCATACGAAATTGTTGTTCCTTAAATGGCAGAAAATGTTTTGAAAGCTTATTTTTCATTTGGACTCTGCTGCAAGCCCTGGACAAAAAAGGACACACGAAAGGCAAACAGCAACAACTAAAACAACAAAAAACATGCCATAAGAAATAGCTAAAGATAGTGAAATACTAGAGGAGAGTGCGAGCGAGACGGTGAGACAGAGAGAGAGAGAGAGTGGAGAAAACAAAAATAAATAAACATGGCAGATAAAATGAAAACAAAACTTTACACAACATTTTTATGCTCTGTGTAAGCAGAAGAAATCTATGCAGGGCTGTGCATGTGTGTATGTGTGTGTGTGTAGTTACCCCTACTCCTTCTTCTACTTTCTCTCCCCTCTGGCAATTTTGCCATTCCATTGCCCCCGCTGTTTTTGCATCTTGCAACGCATTTGCTGCACTTTTTACAACTCAAATCGAAATTGTCATCCATTCGCTCAATTTGTCGTCTTGGCCGCGAGAGTGCACCCCCTCCCCTCCCCTGCCAAGTAACTCTTTCCTTCCAAGAAACTCTTTCCTCAAGCCTCACATGAACCTATTTGGGCATCTTCAAGCTTGATTGCACACACACACACACGCATACACACACATCATATGCCACAATTCGTTGTTTTTGCCATTTCCAATTTGAAATTGCTGCTGCTGCCCCTTTGACCCGCCCCCACCCTTTGTTCTTCCACTTAGTAGAGACAACATCCAATTGAATGTTGGTATTGCAGCTGTAGCTAAATATTCAACAAATTATTCATAATTTCTTTGCTCACAATCGAGTTTTTGTTGCCTTTTATAGCTTGCACCCCTTAGGAATTGTTACAATGAGGGTATATCATCTATATTGATATTTATCTGAAGTTGGTATTGTTGGTTTTATATTACGTATAATAAACGATATCATACTATTCTCTGTGGCATATCGACCACCTTGCCACCATCTTTATCATTACAGGGTATACCACAGATAAACAGAATAAGCTCAAGTTTTTGCATCATTCATTGTTCTAAAATATGAAAGAGGAAATGAATTTTAAAAGAATTTTCATACATAAATTTCCATATATGTGACTCTTCTGTTTGTCTAGTCAATCTAAAAAGAGGAGACGAACGTTGGCGAAAAGCTCAAAGTGAAGCTTTTGATTTTACAAATCAAACAGTTGTTATGGTAACTAGAAGGGGGTTTTCTTTAGCCAATATTGGCTTAAGTACTCTTTATACTCAGCTTTAACAGAATCAGTTTAGAATGCATTTTGTTTTAAAATTTTGTGGAATTCAGACTCTCAAAGATCCTAATAAATTTTTAGTATACTATGTAAGATAACTTTTGAGTACTTTTATATGCTGTATATGAAAATAAACTGTAGAATATCATGTAATTTCAATAAATAGCATTTTCTTTTAATATTCCCTTTGTTTTTCGCCAATCAATTAACTAGTCAAATCAGTCTTGAGGATTCCAGTCAGGCATAAGACACGCACACATGAACACACACAGACACACAGTGACACGTTTTCACACCTGTTGACTGCAAACTAATAAAATTAATTAGTAAAACAAATGCTCGAAACTCTGAATAGTATTCAAATAGTGTGAATAATTGTCGAGGCAGGGCGGGGCAAACTTGGAGGGCTGGAGGTGTTGAATTGCAATTGAAAATGAAACAAAACACGCAATTAATGCGTGTAATTTGCGGGTGATTAGTGAAGCATGAAGAAGGTGCACAACACAATCAAGTTGCAACATGTGCTGCAGCACTGCAGCCAAAATGTGGACTGGGAGAAGCAACAATGGACGAGAAATGCGTGGCAACTCTAGCGTACAGAATCGCTAAACAATTGCAACTCTGGCTGCATCGAATTATGAAGACTTTCGGGAACTCAATTAGGGCAGAGTAAACAGCAGCAGCAGCAGAAACTCTGGCAACCCTGAAAGGCACGATAACGAATGGGTGTGTGTGTGTGTGCGAGTGTGTGTGTGCCAATCAGTCTGAGATGCAGCACACAATGCAAAATTAATTAGCTTACTTCACTTAATCGCTGCCAATTTGACTCTGCAACTGATGTTGCAACGCCAAGGGGCAGCGAGTGCGCGGCGCGATAGGGAGTCCTGTGAGTCCTGCTCGGGCCTCTGCTTGTCCCTGCTACAACTGGCAGCTGGCATGCCGTAAAGTAATTTGCATTTGCCAGGGCTAATGCCATTTGTATGCGCATATTCCGATTACAATTTAGTTAAATTTGCTACCCCCTCCCCCTGCCTCGTCCCTCATCCAGACCGCTTTTGGAAACTGCAATTGTCCTTGTCAGAATGAAATTTTGAAGCTGGCAAACTATTGACAATGAACTAATTGCTATTGTTGCCGTCTGGGGACATATTTCGACTGCAAATAAACTCGTTTTCGTTTCGAGATAGAGAAAGAGTGCGAAAGAGATGGCAACAGCGACAACGTGAGCTGCCCGGGGCCTCATCAGGGCAACTTTAACTGGAAACTGCACTAAGGTTTCTTCTGATGCTGCTGCTCCTTGTTGTTGCTGCTGCTTCTTATTGTTGTTGCCGAGTTCCGGCACCCGAATGGCCACTCAAATGTCTCAAGAGCCCTGCCAGGCAAAGCTGACTTCACACACACACTCACACACAGCCACATCCACATCGAAGTTCTCATTCAGTTCTCATCCAGCTCATCCTCAATTCACTCTTGTACTCTCTGCACGACTTTCGATATGCTGCAGTTTCTACTGTCTGTCACTCACACACTCTCTCTAACACACACACACACACAAACACGCAGACAGGCTCTCCAAATCGCAAACAATTACTTTTTGAAGTGCTGCAAACGCCCGGCTTACCTGTGGCACATTGATCTACCATCGTGCCACATGCCCCCACACTCAAATGCCTGCAAGCAAGCCCCTCCTCCTCCCCTTCTACATGTTACGACTACAGTAGTTATTGACCGTGCAGCGATAAGAGAAGCAGAAACTCCGAATGAAATAACATAAAATCTCGTACAATTTCCAGGAGGATTATCGAACATAACATATAAAGTAATATGTATGATAAATTTTATAAGGCTTAATATAAATCATTTAGTTTTATATATCAATGGATATTTGATAATATTAAATAAAATTGAACAGTGAATTATATCAGTGTTTTAAAATAGTAATAATTGATCAGCTTCATAACTATGTTAAATGCTTCTCATTGTCAATATTATTAGGGCTGCCAGATATATGTATGTAGTATTTAAATGAATCATATTAGTTGTTAAAGGGATTAGTTGTTAAAGGGAGAAATGCTTTATATAAAAATATTTGGTATCTTTAGATATGAGATATAAATAAGACAATAGAAAAGATTTTAGATTGATGCAACTTGTAAAATTGCCTTAATTTCAGGGAATACAATTAAGGAGTAACTAAAGAGTTAGAGTTATTTAAAATACTATAATATATATCATATAATGCATAATATAATATGTAATATAAATAATATTTCAATACTTCAGCAAGTTCAGTTCAGTTCAGTTCAGTTCACAAAATGTTAACTTTACTCAAACCAGTTACAATTCCTTCATACTCCTTATTAACTATCTTAAGTTCGATCTAAGACCTTCACATCTCGTTATAGAGCTACAAGGCTATTATCTCAAACTTAAAGCCAAAGCAAAGCACAATTGCTCTACAGCAGCATGAGAAAGCGGGCTATAAAAATGCTAGAAAATTGACTCTGGAACAAAGTACTCGAGCATTAAAAAAAGCAAACTTGCGTTTTATGGCTGACGCGACGATAAAATGGCCAGTTAAAGACATCGTTAGTTCGGACTTCAAGCTAACTCTGATAGTATAAAGGAAAGCCTTAACTTAACTGAAAATTAGCTAAGGGATTTTTCAATAATTTTCAGCTGATTGTGGAGGGGAAAGTAAAGAAAAGAAAGAGAACTGAAAATCAACAGCAATTACAAACGCAGCAGCTAAAGAAAGCAGCAGAAATGGAGAAAAGCAAAGAAAGGAAAGAGAAAAGCGAGCTTCGCGATGGTGTTGTTGTTGTTGTTACAGTTGTTGTTACTGTTGTTGTTGTATGGAAACCAACTAACTTTGCCAAGTATTTATGAACTTTGTTAACAGACTAAGAATTACAAACTTGTGCGCGAGTAAGAGAGAGAGAGAGACAGAGAGAGAACTTCTGAATGAGAAATTGTGTGCAAAAGCGACAGTCTCGGGCGAAGAGGTCTGCTAGTGAAAATGAATTAAACGGCCACGCCCACACACACATACACACACACACTCTCACAGCACACTCAGACTGCTGCCGTGCAGGAGATGCACTAATTGCCAAGCAAGTCGCCGGGCAAGTTTATGGCCAAGGTAAACGCGGCCAAAACTCCATAGGCCAAAGTTCAACGTGGCCCAAGTTTTTCGACCGTGTAACGCCTACTTTTTCAAGAGTGCTCCAGACATACCTGCCTGGGTCTGTTTGCGTGTACAGGTGAATGTATGTGACTGTGTACAAGTATGTGTGTGTGTGTGTATGCGTGCGCTGTGCAACTTTTGCTTTTACTTTTGCAATGCCAACGATTTTCAGTTTTAATTCAGCTTGCAATTTTTAGCTGCTTTTCAGCGTGTGTGCCAGATGTGTGTGTGTGTGCTGCGTGTGTGTGCTACGTTTGTGTGTGTTGTTTGTGTCGCGCTGCCTTAAGTCCTGTTCACATCAATTTAAAGTTTCCGCAGGTTGCTGTTTTTTGTTTCTGCATTTTGTCATTTTGCCTTTCATATTTACAGCTTGTTGCTCATTCCCCTCATTCTCCCTCATTCTCGCTCATTTTGCTGCGTTAATCACTTTACTTGCTTCTTGGCTTCCTCACTTTTTTTCAGCCGTTGTGCCGAGTAAAACCGCGTCGGGCGCTGATTTTATTAAAATCCCATAAAACTACGTCAGCGTAAATGATAAAGTTCTTCTTTCCCTATTTTTGTATTGCCACAACGTAAAGCAGAACGTAATTACAGCATTTTATACGCAACGGAAAAACACATCTCGAATTGGTTGGAAAGAACTTAAAGGTTGATGAAAAGGTAGAGAATGATATTGTTTTATAATAATCTATTTTTCAGAATAACCAAAATAGCATTTGTGTTTATTTTAAATGTTTCATGGAATGGAATGCAGTTTCATTTGTAAATAACAATTCAACTATTACTAAATATTTCATATAAATCTTTTATTGCGGACATTTGTGTAAGGAAGACAGAAGAAATCATAAATAAAAACTTAAGAAAAGACATAAGAAATTGTATATGCAAGTAAAAGGAGCTAAAAAATATTCGTTGATCTAACAACTTTAAATACTTTATGATATAATACAGAAATTTTTAACAGAGTAACAAATAATATGTTTTGTACAAAACCTTTATAAAAAACATTAATAATAATTTATGGAAGGTAAGAAAAACATTAGAATTTTTGTATTTGGAAATCTATCATTAGGAATATACTATACAATTATACTTCGCATTTTTTACAACATCTAAAACACAGTAAAATCTAATTTCAAGATGCCTACTATAGCTATTTTTTTTAATATAATTAAAAATTGTTTAAAAATATGTAATCATCATTATTTAAAAAGTAAAAATACTGTTTCTAAAGTTTTACTTTTATAATCTTTATTATTATTTTTAACAGTACTTTAAGCATAAGGAATTTTAAAAATATATTCCATAAATAAACTCCATAGTTAATCGATATACAAAAAGTTCTTTGCCAACTTGCAACCCTACTACACATGTGCATCTGTAAGCTGCCTGCAAGCAAACAACAACAACAACAATGGCGGCATTAACTATAAAGGTAACGGTAAATGTAACGGTAACTTTGGCGCTAGCAGTAAAAAGGCAGCAGCAGCAGAAGCAACGCACTCGAGTGCAGCTTATTTTCTTGGCATTGCATTATTCACGAGCATTTTCATTGATGATGCAAGGCACAGGACCTCTGGGACAGCTAAGAACTATGAAGTCTCTATAGAGACACGCACTCCCCACACACACACACTCAAGAGATCAGAGATGTGTTAGAGAAAAGAAGATAGATAGTGCCGCCTGCAGTCACTCAAATTAACCTTAAGTTGAGTAGCTGCAGAACGAGTGTTTTGCTTAGTTACATTTCGTGCTGTTGCTTTTCAAATGAGGAAAATCTAAGAAAATTTTCTAACTGCCTGCAAAAAGTGCTCGTTGTTGCCTTCTCTCTCTCTCTCACTTTCTCTCTGTCGCTCCACATGCTGCTCATGCATATCCAAGTTGGGGAATATTTTATTTCAGTTTGTATTTTTTGTTTTTTTTTCTTTTTTTTTTGCAGCTCAGCTCATGTCCAAGTTTGCGACTTTGTTAGGCGAAAGTTTGGAACTGGCTCTGGACACTGTACCCGTCTCTGGCTGCTCCCCCATTTGATTACAAGCTTTTTATTAGCTGCCCAAAAGCAATTTGAATATGTTCATGTCCCAGTCAATCCTTGTGCATGACCCTTTTTCAACGCCTTCAAGCGCTTTTTTCTACCTACCTCTCCCACTCAGCCTCCCCCCCTCCCTCTCTCGCTCTTCTCCTAGTTTTCAGGCAATTCCCCAGCAGAAGTTGAGAAAAAATAAAATAAGATACTTGCACTGCCGAACATTCTGTGCTGCAACATAAGTTGATGTTATTATATGGCCAGCATGAAGGCATTATTACAGCACACACAGAAAAGCAGCCAATAATAGAACAATAAAAAAAATGATAATAAAAAGAAATAATAATAATGGGGACCACATGGACAACTTGTACCATATTGTACGTCTTGTTTAGTTTCGAAAAATGTAAGCGTCTTACAAAGCAATATCAGGTAACTAATAGGAACAGCTTGAGAGGGGGGAGAGAGAGAAAGAGTGCAAAGTATAACTGATCGGATATAAAAATATTTTAAAAGAAAATTGTTTAGAACATGGAACTCGAATAAAAAGTTGAACTTAACTAAAGGTAAACTTGCAAACTTTAAACGTCGTTACCTATACTAAGCTAAAAACACATAGAACTCATACGAGTATAATATGTATATATAAATTTATTCTTGTTTAATTTAAAATAGTAATCAGATTTTTTAGTAATTCTTTAAAGGAAAATCATAAAAAGTAAACTAATTCATCAATTATCAACTTATTTTACATTTTCCTTTCGCAACATTCCCAAACTGAGTATATAAATTATCAAAGATCTTTCAGTTCTGATTGGGTTCTTTATATTTAAAATATGCCATAGTATTTTAGAACATATAATAGATATAGTTGGCAGTATACATCCATTCTATACATCTTAATATTTATGCATTTTAGCATGATTTAGTTATGCTTTGTGTTTTGATACATTTCTATTTATTTTTTATGCCAGTATTCTCTTGCCGACATCACATCATGATTCGCTAAACACACACGAACGCACACACACACACACACACACATACATAGACTGCAAACAGGGCATAGATGTAACAGCCTCGATTACGCTCCCAGCGGGTCGCAGCCATCCGAGAGGAAAGTTTTATTATCAGCTGCGTTTGAGAGGCAGCAACAGCAGCAGCAACAGCAACAGCAGCGACACCAACAACAGCAGCTCATAAAATATGTTTGCCATCACAAGCACACGCACACGCACAAACAGCAACAAACTCGCACACAGATACAATATTTCTGCTGCTTATGCTGGTGTTCTTGCTTGTTGTTGTTGCTCTATTCTTCATTTAACAGCATGCCCCGCGGGAGGTGCCACCACCCGCCGCCCATTGCCTCCGCGGAGCATTGTTTTTTATTTTTTCGGCCGCTCGACGACGGCTGCTGCTCTGCCCTTTTTTATTAGTCGCTGCTTTTGGGCTTATTATATTTTGCTTTTACACTCATTTAAACCATTTTACAGTAATTTTGCTTATAGCTAATTTTAAGCTATTGCCCTGTGGCCTGCCTCCCATTTCGCAGCCCTGCACACCCCTTACCCATTCCCTGACATTCCATTTGTAGACTTCATTTCGAAACGGACACGATAGCACGCTGCTCTCTTTGTGGTTTCCCACCCACTGAGACACACAAGCTCCCACACCTCCCCTGGTACCCAGGCTACTTTGTTAGCTCTTTATCTTTGCAGTAAGTCAGACAATAAGGGGTATTTATTAGCACGGCATGTCGAAAGTCAAAATAATTTCCATTTTTCCATGGAACTCTTAAAAATTTGAAATGCTGCATTGACAAGTTATTACAGGGTATGTCAAAGTTGATATTATACAAATAAAATATTCTTTTGTTTTTCAGATTCTCTTAAAACAGACTAGGGCAAAGAAAGGAGTAAACCACTGGAGTATACCCTGGACGCAACAAATATAGCTCCTTCAATAAAATGTTAGCTCCAAATTTTTAATAATTATTTTGAAAAGTGTTTCGTATATATTTTATTAATATGCCAGTAATAAAACTGCGCAAAATAAAAAAAAAATTAATATGTTCAGTAGCTATTTATATATTTTAATATTCGCCTATATTAAATGTGTTTTCGACTAACAGAAAAGTCAAGTAAATGTATTTATATCAATCTCGAACAAATTATAATTTTGTTTTTCTCGAACGTAATTTGTACAGGGTATTCCACTCAGCTACCCCCGCTTGTTTATGACAGCTATTGGTCCACTGAGAGCTGAGAGCGCGTCTCAAGTTATGCCCAGCATTCTTTGCTTCTCTTTGGCTCTTCTGGGTTGTTCTTCAGTTTTCGGCGTTTTTGCCGCAGCGCGTACGCCGCAAAGTAGGCAACATAATTCAGCTAATTTTTTATTTATTAAACTTTTGGCATCCATTAGCTTCTCCCACCAAGGCAAGCAGAAAACTTTCACTTTATAAATTGACAATTTGTTTTGTTCACCAACCTCCTCTACTCTACCCACCCCCCTTCTTATTTAGGCGTGCTGAAATTATTATCTATTTTTCATATAGTCAACTGGGGAATCGAAATCAACGCACTCAAGGCGAGAGTTGAGCTCCAAAAGTTGTGCATTATTCAGGAATTTAGCTGACAGCAAACATGGCTTAAGGTGCGAACACAAAACAGAGAAGAGAGACAAGACAAGACAAAAAAGAGAAGAAAGAATAATTTATTTTGTGCGGAATTTTCGTCGTAGCCACTGCCAACTTGTGCAGCTTAAATGTCGTGCTGGGGTTAAGCTGAACAGCAAAAGCAACAACAACAACAACAACAAAATTCGGAAAACAATGGAAATGACCACCACAAAGGCTGCTCGACTCTCTGGGCTGAGCTGAGCAACAAATTCTAATATTGTCATTGTTATTGTTTCAGCAACAACAACAGCAACAACAACAGTCGCAGCAACACGCACCATGCACAGTTGACTTCCAATTGAGTTGTGTAAAAACCAACAACAACAACAACAGCAACGATAGCAAGAAGCCGAATATAAACTTTAGCCAGAACGCCGCTGGGTCCCCAGCGCCAATGCGACAAAAGTCAACTGCTGCATAGGGAGCCAGAGTCTTAGCTGGACGATGGACGACAGAGCATGGACCATGGACACCAGAGACTCCTCAGAGAGAGAGAGAGAGCAGTGTGTGTGCTCTGCGCAGTGTGAAGATATTTATGGCCATTGGTCCCGTTACCCGTTACCCGTTCGACATTCGCCTTGAGAAGGCTCCTCCATAAGCCGTTTAACGTTCGACACGCTTCAATGCGCGTGTTGGCTCAATTGTTGCAGGCCACGCGGCGTATGAGTGATATGAGTGCGCACACACAGACACGCGCAACATGCTCAGCTGCGCATGGTGCAGTGTCCCGGCAACGACAACCGCAAAATCAAATTAAACGCATCACACAAATATGCCACAACAACAATAACAAGAAACCATAACAATAGCTACAGCAACAGCACCAACAACAACAAGAACGCAGCAAACAAAAACAAACTCTTCAATTTGTGTACTCCGCTTTGAAGGTTTGACATTGTGAATATTTCTAGTTTCAATCGAGTAGCGAAAGCAGCAATCGGCAATGGAATACCCTTTACTTTGTTTTATTCATATCAAAAGAGCAATGCTAACATGCAGTCAATATCTTTGCTTATCACTCTCTCTTCATCGCGATGAGATAAACAAACCAATTACAAATATCAATGTTGATAATGAATGCCTTTTTTTAGGAATACTACTTAATAATATACATATTTTAATGTAACTATTTATTGCATGAAAACGCTGAAATTGACAAAATATGATTTTTTTTATTATCGTATCATATTCAATTGACATTTTGTTCTATCCAGGATAGGAACAGTATCAGAGCAATCCATAGAACCTTGCGATCTAATGCCTTCAAGTACCATGCGCCTACCAGATAAGAGCATCAATGGGCCACCAGAGTCATCAATGCATGAGTTGATGCCAGGACCTCTTGTGCAAATATGAGTCTCGTTGGAAACATTATTCAGGAAACACTCTGCATCAGTCAAGACATGTTGTGGAGTAGCGCGCTTTTCAATGTTAGAATTCCGTTGCCGAGTCCTACCCCATCCGCCAGCTATAATGTAATCAGCAACCATCAACGGCTCTGTACTTTCATTGGGTAGGCAGATGGGATTAAGTCTCTCAGTGAACTGTATTTCCTTATTTAACTTAAGCAGCCCAATATCGTTGATCGCCACATTAGATGCAGCTCTCTTGTATTCAGGATGAACAATTCTTTCGATTACGCTAAAGCGCTGATAAGTTCTACAATCACTTCCACCATAATCACACAAAAGTTTTCTGTCATTCTCGGGACTGACGAGTCGCACAGCAGTTCTGTGAAGGAGTTTTTCCAGTAGAATATATGTTACTATATACATAAAACACACTTTTATTATCTATTTATTTATCAAGAACTTACACTTCTCCGTATAATTCGACTACCCTTCCAACCAGACATTGTGCAGCACTAATCACGTACAACGAGCTAATTACGGATCCTGCACATATCCCGCGTGAATTTGTATCATTATTATACTCCAAACTAGTAACCCAAGTGTAATGCTCTGGATATATTGTTAAATAACCCTCTATTAGATCTATGGCATATAAAGGAGTACGGCCACAGAAGTTCGAGGATCTGTTTTGTCTAATGCTTGTGCCGAATGCTGACAGCACTTGCAGAAAAAGTAATACTAGTAAAATTAACCGGCACATTGTCTAAGTTTACACGACGAGCTACGACGAACTATTCTTGACGTCTCTCCGGCGAAGAATGAGATTTGATTTCCAAAGAGGTCGAACTTAAGAAGAACTCGCCTTATCTCATTTCAATTATTTCTTTCCCTTGCACATGACGTGTAATACATTCATCAATAGCTTCCAAAAACAGTTCATAAACAAAATTGTTTATGCAAGTTGAATTCTAGGAAATCCTTCATTCTTGATTATGCTAAGTTGGCGAACTGTTTCTGGGAATTGCCCATATAATAATTCATTCGCTTTATTGAATCACGCGTTTGCGTACATTGTATTATTGGTGCACACAAAGAGACACTCTCTGACCCCATAAAGTACCTTATCAGCATCAACTAGCAGCAACGAACTAGCTGTGTCTGCTAGTTTATCAGACTTTTACTTTTTGTTTAGTGTTCATTCAATATGTTCAGGGTAGAAGTAGGGAAGTACTATAAGAAATTGTCTAGAATATCCTTGCACTCGCACATACTTTTTCTAACCAATATAATGTCAAGATCTCCATAGATATCAAATTTCATGATAAAGCATAAATATATTTTGCACTTACATATAGGACAACAAACCTATTGTGGTAGTATTTGGATTAATTTATATTGAGCAATCAGCTTACTAACTAGACAAATGTTCGGCTGCTGCACAGGATCAACAAATTACCCATTACCGATTAATCCTCTTCAGAGTGCTTCTCTGTTGGTGGTGCTCGTTGCTACAGTAACTAATCGTGTATATTTGCCATTGGCAAATCAATAGCCCTTTGCAGCACCCGCACTTGGCTACCTTTCTCGAGCACACACACAAAACACTTATACCCACACACACAGTGAAGTTGTGGGGCCACGCCATTTCCATTTGCAATCTATAGCACAATGGCGCATTAGCTGCGATGCATTTCAAGGTTTTACACAAATCACCCCGGCGCCTTCACGTGCACTCACCTTGCGCGTTGTTTACAGCACTTACAAATGAAAATAAACTTATTTCAAGCTAATTAAACAATAAAAGCGCCAGAGCGCTGAGCGCACAGACCCGAAAGCAAATGAAATAAAAACAAGTTGCAAAGATGGCGAACGGCGCAGGCAGTGCACGAATTGCAGTTATTCTGTAAACGGCAGTTCACTTGTAACTCTAATCGGAGAGAGTTGACTGTGGTTGCAAGCATGTTGGCCTTTAAGATAAGATAATAAGAAGATGAACTCATTATGGAACATGATTTAAAAAACAGGGAAAGCTATTTAGATTTCCACATCCTTTCCTACTGCCTCTCCACCTGCAGCGCATACCCCTTTGAGTCATTTACCTGTCTACAGGGTAGACAGGAAAAAAACCAAGGCAAATTGAAAGGCGAACGCGCTCGCGTCCAAATGAAATTTAGCAAATAAGAACGAGAAATGTTGGCGAGGGTGTTAACAAGGGAGACGAGGTTGAGGGCGTGGCAGCGTCTCACTGTCTCGCACGCTGACGCTGACAGCTGACAAACCCGCGGGACTAGCTAGCGCGTTCGTACAAAAGTAGGCTACAACAATGACTACGCGGGCGAGGCGACGAAAGCGACGCTGTGGCACGTTGATGTTGCAATTTAATTTGTATTGTTAGCTCGTTGTTGATGCTGTGTTGTTGACGTTGCCATTGCCATTGCCATTGTCGTTGCTGTTGCTGTTGTTGTTGTCGACACAATTGCAGCCGCATCAGGTTGATGATGATGATGATGAATCCACTTAAGCGCCAGGCACGGCGCGACAACGGCGCAGGTAGCGCCAGGCACGACAGTCGTCTAATTGAACAGCTAAAGGATGTTTTCAGACTCATGTGCAATACAGTTAGGTGTGTGTGTGTGAACAGTGGAGAAAAGGTGATAAATGTTAATCCAAATCCAAATGCGACAGTCAATTCTTCTTTCATTTCACTTTATTCATCCATTTATTGCCTGCAACTACTTAATTTAATTGACGAACATCGTCACAGGCACTCGTGCTATTAACTGGATCTGTTTGTGTATATATGTGTGTGTGTGTGTAAAATGCAAAATGGACACATCGCTAATCGCGACACACGCGCTTCGATGCCGGCTCCTCACTGGCAGGTGCAATCGATTGCAGCAACGGCGAGTTCGAGTGATTGCCGAAGAGTGTCAGCAGCAAAGCGACACCGTAACCTGTGGCGCGTTCACCCTGTAACAACAAGAACAACAACAGTGATAAGTATGCGTGTAGAAGTGTGTGTGTATCAACAACAATTACTTACACAGTGCACGGGCGCTGCCATATCGACATGAATCCAAGTCCCGGGAAAATCAAAGCCCAAGTGCGATGCTATAAAGAGGCCTGCACAGGAGGCCAGTGCATTATTGCGATCCTGCAAGAAAGAAAAAGAAGAAACAAGTTAGTAAAAGGGCAAGAAATTATATGTATTGATAATAGATGAGACAACTTATGGAAGGACTTGACCTTAATTCATGAAAGATATTTCCACTTCTATTATGATCTCTTTGCAGATGTTTAATATGAGACTCAGTGCAATTTAAATTACTTAAAGTTGTACTTAATATCGTATAGCTCGAAAGAGACAACGACTCATTTTCTTGGCAGGCAAAAACTAATAAATCCCTTTTAAATACATGACAGTTTTACCAAGCAAGCAACAAGTAGAGCACGCACAGCACAAACCTACACTTATGTACATACTGACATATATAGCAGTATGCCTGACTACACAGATGACTTGATGTCGTAATGTCTAAATTATATGCCTCGTAATGGCAGCTCGTAACGGAAGCTGTCTCTCCCTGGCAACTTAAACGGAAATTACAGAGCTTTAATAAAAGAAATAAGAGTGGCCCCATACAATGGGATGCATCAGTTGGTGTTCATATCATAACTCATTCAACTATAGCTAGCTGGAACAGTCAGAATTATTATATATGTATGTATTTCTTCTTGCATTTATTTTGCCTTTTACATACACAATCATATGTCCAAAAGTGGTACAACTCGCCCATAGTACCTTACTTGCTAATATGAGAGCAATGTACATACTATATAACAATATATAGACTGGCAGAAATGTATATACAGTACATATAACGAAAGCTGACAGTTGACCAAAAGAAGGTAGTAGAGCTAGCATGTTAGACTTGCACATATCCAGCAAGCACTTTATATAAAACTAGGCTAACTACATACCCCTTGTAGTGCAATTTATGAGTACAGGGTATCGAAACAAGAGCTGCAGCAGACACGACACCCAAAGCAGCAGCAGCAGTGGCTGCCTTGCAGTGAAAATTGCATGACAACGCATGGTAGGAAAATAATATAAACGCACACACACACAGACATCACAAGTACACGCCTTCACATTCAACTACACACAGATATACACACACACACTGGCAAGCCCACAAATACAAAAACAGCATGAGCAATCTTACATTGTGCAACGGAAGTCGGCAGTCCATTGAAGCCAAGTTTTGTTGCCCATCTTGTTGATTTTCTTGTTATTGTTTTTAGCGGTTTTACTGCTAACAAACATCTAGTTACATTTTCTATGAAATTTAACGCATCAGCAAAAATAATTTGACTTAATAAACTAACAAGCTAAAATCAAATTGAAATGATTACTATGAAAACTGCTTCTGTTGTTTTAAAATTCTTGAAGTTACCCATTAAAGTATGCAATACTAATATGCAATATAAGTAAAAATAAAAAAAAAAGCAACAGTCGCGCAGCACGCGACAGTGGGATACCCTTCGACCGATGTTCCCGTGTAGTTTAATTTGTTAAATTCATACACATATGCGTATGCACATGCTTTACAATTATTCCTAACAGATGGCGCTCGCGCTCGCCCGCCGGTCTTGTTAGCTGACAGAAGCATTTGGTTTTATGCTCATAGTTTCTTAAATAACTTCTGTGTTTATTGTCCGATCGGATTGCAATTTGGAGACTACGTAGATAATTCATTCAGCTTAATATATGTTAAAGTCAGAAAGTTGTAGCTTCTATAAAGCGCTTACAAATTGAGCTAAAAAATTAAATGATTGATTTACGGAGGCGGTGGGCGTGGCATCTAACATTTGAAATAAACTTGATCAGCTTATAGTACACAGGAGTCTTCCTGCCAAATTTGGTAACTCTAGCTTTTATAATAGCTGAGATCTGTGCGTTCACACAGACAGACGGACAGACAGACAGACAGACAGACAGACAGACAGACAGACAGACAGACATGGCTCAATCGACTCGGATTGTGATCCTGAGCAAGAATATATATACTTTATGGGGTCTCCCACGCGTCCTTCTGCCTGTTACATACATTTGCACAAAGTTAGTATACCCTTTTTGACAATTTCCAATGGTCGAGGGGTATAATAAAGCGCTATTGATAGATAGCAAATGTCTTGAATAACTCATTCTAGCTTGCTAAAACAGGTAATTTCCTAGACTTACCATACAAACATAGGAAGCAAACACTTACCATAGAATATCATTAGTTTACTTTGAAGTTTGCGCAACGAACTTGTAATTAAATGTTTAACAGTTCGGCACATTGTCAACGGTCAGGGTTAGACACACAGTCGTTTATATAAGGTTCTCTTCCCCGCCCCCCTCCTCTTCGATGAAAACAAATGGATTCGAATCAGTTCGAATCGGGGTAAAGCCATGGCGCGCTTTCATCAATAATGGCAAACATTTGTCAACATAATGTCATTAGCATTGATTGCATTGCGCGTCGCATTGATTGTGTGAACCTTTTGTAAATAGGCGAGCTAGATATACACACGCACACACTCTATACACATACACAGCTACCCCCCCTCCATATATCCCATAAACAGCCCTACACACCCAACCACATATCAAGTTTGGCAATGGGTCGACGACTAATTGCGGTTGGCTACGTGACCAGACCTGAAAAGTAGACCGCTCACTCTCCACCTCTCCGACCCTCCCCACAACTCCAGACCCAGTTGAACCGCAAAACCTGTTAGAACCGCTACACGTGTGTGTCAACTCTATGGCGATTTTTGATGCGTTACGCGCTGCGTTTCGCCAATTCGCCGCCATTTGCCATTTGCGATTAACGTGCATTTTAATTAGCAGTCAAAATTATCGCACTACGCTGTCTACATTTAAGCTGTCATTAAGCAGCAGCCGCCGCGCCACACATGCAACTGCAATAATCGGCAAACCCGACCCGAATTTCTAATTGAAACTGCAATCAACTCGCGATTCCTAATTGAAGATCGAGTTTACATTCCGTCTTTGTGGCATGCTAATTATCAGCCAAAGATGTGTGTGCTTTAAGCGACTGGGAGTGAAACTTAAGAGAAACCTTCCTTTGTGGAAACCACCATATTAATTTCCATCTACAGCATTGTGCAGCAGAAACTATGTTAAAATTTATACCATTTCAATATTATTCATTATATTTTTAGTAGTACATATTTACATTATCTTAACTTACAACTCAATAGTTAATTAAAACCTTATATGTTTTTGGTTTAGATTGATATTTCTATCACATTTCTATCTATAAAAACAACCAAATTTTACGGAATTTTTAAGTACTTAACCATCGATCTTTACGCTCACAGGATATGCAAATCGAGCAAGGAAAAATTGCATAGAAAGAGTAGTAAGGCTACTCGAAGTGATCGAGAATGAAGAGAAGAGTGCAGGGAAAACACCTAGTGCAAAAGGGTACAGAGAAATACCCGGAAGAGAGTAAGCAGTAAAAAGTGCAGTTTCTAAACACTTTTTGCTTTAATTGAATACAAGAATCGAAGTGGCAATTGAGAGAAGAATACGCAGTGAAAAGGAGAGCGAAAACAGTCACTCTCTCTGCAGGCAACGCTTCAAAAGAAAGTGAAAGAAACAAAGTGGAGAAGGAGAAGCAATAAGTATCGCCTCGCATACCCCACACTTACACTTCGCAGTTAAAGTATATTTATGCATATATTTTCTTAAACAATTTCCTCCAACTTTCTCCAGTTGCTTCTCCTTCTTCTTGTCTCTTGTAAGAAGAAAGCCCATGCCGGGGCGTTTTCTTAACTGCGCGATTTACTCGCAGTTTATTTAAATGAAAGGGCTCGTTAAATGCTTCAAGCTGCAGCAGACTCGGAGCTCGACGAGGATAACATCGAATGACAGGCATAACACTTGCCACGCCAAGCTAAGCAAGTGCTGCGGCAAGCTTTATCCCTCATCCGCCATTCACCCTTCACCATTCTGCTGCTGCTTGCCGCCCTGCGGCGAGCAATGTATTGGCGGATGCCTTTGACTGGTTTCAGTATCAATTACACATTCATCGAATGGGCGTGCGAAGAAGCTATACCAGGATTTTCACACAGCACGAACGGACGAACGGACGGACGGATGGATGGATGGATGGATGGATGGACAGATGGAAGGATGAAAGAAAGGGAAAAGAAGCGGAAGAGCTGCAGGGACCAACGCCAGCCTCGACATCGGCGGCGCAGGCTGCACGCTGCTGCTGAAAAGCGACAACCGTTTTTATTCAATTTTCCCCCGATGTCGCAAACGCTTTAAAAACTTTTCGCCCCCGGCCAAGCAAAAGAGCAAAAAGAAAATATTAGAAACATTCAATGCGGTGGCGGCTGCTTCTTCTGCTCTTCTGCCGGGTTTCTTTTGCCATCTTGCCTTTTTTAACTTTCCCTTGCCCTTACACTTTTCCTGGCCCTTAGCAATGCTTCCTTTTCTTGCTCCTCCTTGGTGTTTTTTGCCTACGCGAGACGTGCAAAAGTTGAACGGAAACCAACACATAACAAGCGGAAAGATTTGTGTTAACAAAGTCGCCGGAGTTGTTGCACACAGGAGAGTCCCCGTTGCCACGCCCCATAAGTAGGCAACGGAAATCGCGGGCATTGCGCAAATTACGTGACTCTCGCTCGACTGACCGCGCGTCGTGTCGCCACGCCCCTCCACGAGACTTGGAAATCTGCATTTAAACCACTAAGCTGAGGCATTATTTATATACTGTTGGCATTATTTAATCAAGACCAAAAGAGAGAGCAAACATAATACAAACAACAACAACAACAGACATATTTGGCGCCTTGAGGTCGGGCATAAAAAGAAACTTTTGCGCATAAAAAGTTCAATTTAATTCATTAAAAAGCATAAAAAAAGAAGTCGCTGTTACAATTGAATTTAAAATGTTGCCGCTTAATAAAAAATTACCAACAACAAGACCCACAAGAAAGTCGAGTAAAGAAAGCAATTACGCATACGCCGCGTGAGCGGCTGAAGCGACTGCAACACGTTGGACTTATCTAAAATTCATGCTCGCTCTGCCGACGCGCGGAGCATTTTACGATTTAACATAAAAATCAATTACCAACAATGGTAAAATTTCACAGTCATAAAATTTGACTAACTTACTCGATGACGCGCCGTCAACCATCGTCCCCCTCCCGCCCGTCTCTGTCTCTTTTCCTCTAGGGGTGCTACGAAATTGAGAAAACATTTGGAAATGTTTAAATCATTTTATTGTTTTATTTTATTAGCATTGGCTGCGTTCTTGTTTCTTTTGTTTTACGTTATGTTTCTATTCCGGCGAGTTTATTGAAATAGCCCTATTGAATGATGGTCTATGGGGTGTTTGCTTTAAAATATTTGTTATACGTTTTATGACTGTACAAGTTTAGTAGTTAAGTTGAAGATTATAAAAAAGTCCAAGGCAGAAAATATAAAGAACTGTTCTTTAGATAATTTAAAGTGATAATTGAAATTAATCAACTTAAATTGTCATAAATTAATTGCAGCATAGAAACACTAAATAAAATAATTGTATTCTATCACATTATAAATATTTTATGCTATAAACCTTCAGCTTGTTTTCTTTTTTAATCATATCAAACTAAATGCACAGTGTGTTAACCACAACCACAACAACAAAGTAGATTATGGAGTAGTCAATCCATATAAATAAAGCTCCCACCCAGTCGCATGTAGTCCAAGGTCGCATAAAACAAATCACAAACGCGACATAACAAATTGCTGTCAGTTATTTAAAAGCCTGGCTAATAGAGAAACTCACTGGTTGGACAGAAGGAAGACCACCCTTACTCTCTTTGTACTACCGAAAATTCGACCAACCCCACGCAACCCCAATTGCAAAACAACCTGTAAACGGAGCCGACGCAAGCTCGTCAAAATGAGCTAACGTCAACGCAGATGGGCGAAACAGCGAACGGGTGGTACCAGCAGGCGGGAAGGTGCCAGCTGAAACAAAAGCTGGCTAGCAAAAGAACCGCTAAACCACTAACAACACTCATAATCCGTCCATTTAGTGGAAAACTAACAGCGGCTGCTGCCAAAGCAAAAAGTCATGTAATTTAAACGTAACGCGTGGCGAATTTACCCGTTAGCTGCCATTTGCATACCCTGTAAAGGTCTTGAACAAAAGGTACATCGATTGAAGGAAAGGTTTAAAAAGAAATATAATGGAAAATACAATTGGAAGACGTAGAAGCTTAAAATATGTAACTCTTCTTTTACAATTAACTTAATAAATAAATTTAAATTTGTAAACTGTTTTTGTACGTTAAATAAAGAAAACAAATCCAGCCCCTTAATATGTACTGAAATAGATATCAAAATAGGATTCATTGATATGTTATTCAGTTGAATTGAATATTCTTCTTCTTCTGCATTATTGACATCACCGCAGCTTAATGTTTTGCATTATAACACTAAATGCGTATACTGCAAGAAGTCTTTAAAACTTCTTACCACCTTACAGGGTATACTGTAATCAATAAGTATTTTTGTTTGGGTGCTGCAAGCATTTTTTGCGAAGTTGGTCTTGATTCACCTTTTTCGCATTTAACGTTGAATGCATTTTGAGTTAAAAACACTTTATCACAGGCACATTGACAAAGTGCGCGACGCAGCGCTGCAGAGGGGGACGCACAGGCGATGTGCCATCAAATGCAGAAGGTGGGCGTGACGTGGCTGGGCAAACCCAGCCCATGCCGTGCAAGGGACTTGTTTTTTGTGTGTCACTGGAGACACAAACAACGAGCGTCAAAGTGGTCGAAAAATCAAACAGCCAATACCAGAACGAGTTGCCCAACGAGTGAAGGCAGATTGGGGACAGCTGCGGGACAGGTGAGGGAGAAGTACGGGGCATGGCCTGCTAAGGTATTCGCATGACAGGTGCCAGCTATGGCGCTTGGTGCAAGTGGTGCATGGAGAAGCAATGGCAGTCAGCCAATGCTGTTGCTACCACGCCACTTGACCTCTGTGGCAGCTACGCAACGGAGTCAGGCAAGCAGAGGTGGGTGCGATACTCGCCCATGGCGTGACAATGATGAATGACCATTGATCCGAAGCGTTTTAGATGTACAATAAGGTAACTCGATTTGGTTGCTGTTGTGGTATAGCTTGAGGCACCACGCACCACTCACAAACACTCACACACACAAACACACACATGCACATACACAGGCACTGCTCGTTTTGGTTCCCAATTCTGATCCCGACCCCGACGACGAACCTCAACCATTACTTTTGCCAGCGCCAGATTGAACGCCAAAGTTTTTGATACATGTGAGCACACTTGTGTGTGCGAGTCTTTTTCTGTGTGTATGTGTGTGTGTGTGGTGTGCGCTGCCTGCCTGACTTGCCTGAATGTGTAGTAGTAAATCACAGTAATACTAATCAATCTTTTAAACCGAACATGACGTCCATCATTTTTCGCAACATTGCGACGGTAAAAAAATCAACATTGACTGACCCTGATAAAGTTAATTAAAACTCTGTGTAACATATTTGCAAAACCAACAAGAATGTCGGTAAGGGAATGCGTGTGTGTGTGTGTTCGCGTGTGTGTCTTGTGAGTGTTTTCTTCAGCTGGCAGAAACATTATTGATGAGCCACAGTTGCTGCTGCCAAAGTTTGGCAACACTTGAGACAAAACAAATGAAGTTTCCCATGTCGTTGTTGAAATTGGCTTGTATAATATGAAATACACAATATTAATAATTAATAAATATGATGAAATGAACACACACATATGTACATGAAATTGTTAAATTAGAAACTTCTATTGACAAGCAACAAATACGAATTATGCAATGAAATGAACAAGTGTCAAATACTTGAATAACTTAATTGCGAAATTTAGAAAATCTTGCATTGTATTTGCGCAGGTTAAGAAATAAAATTATTAAAATCAACAAATCATATTAAATAATTTATAATAATCTCGAAATATACTTTCCTATATAATTGACTTTGAAGTTGAATCCTTTAAAGGATTTTAATTCGAAAAGTTTGGAGATCTTGAAAGTCAATGAATGAATGAATCTTTTCTTTAAATTATTTAATTTGCAGCGTCAAATATTATAAACCTCTTATAGAATCATTAATGTGTTATTTAGAATGTTCTTTATAACCTTAAATCTGGCGCAGTTCAAAGCAAATAGAACTGAAGAGCTTAAGCTTTATCAATGGGATATACCAGCAAGGGATGCATAAAGCACTTTAACTGGTATTTTCTAGCTAACAAACAAGATCCGTCTTTTTTTTGGCCAACTCAGACAAAAGAGTTTTCCATTTTGACAGATAAGCGAAGGGGTGAGCAAGTGAGAGAGATAGAAAGAAAGAAAGAGCGACAGGCCTGGTTTGTCAACTGCTGCTGCTTGGCTTATCCTTTTCGAGCTGTGCACTTTATTTTTGTTGTTCTTTTCGATTGGTACTTACCGCAGCAGAGTTTTTCATATCAGCAACAGCCGATGCGAATTCCGAGAAATGCATTTCGGGACAATAAACAATGGGCGCCAATAAATCGCCGGATTTGCGTCCGGCTTGCACAGCCTTCGCCTCCCATGGCTCCGAGTTGGTCATAATGGCGCCATGTACTTTGCCTGTTGCTATACCCTGTAAGAAGAAAGAGAAGAAGAACAAGAGAGTGAGAATCAATTGCAGAATTTAAAATGATTTCGTTGGAGCTCTTTAATCGACAAAACCCATTCCAACTGATAGAAAACATGCAATATTCAACAACAGAATGCTAACAATAAAACCAGTACGGAAACTAACAATGTTAAGGTGGTTAAGGGGAGGCAAACAATCAGAGAAGGGGGAGGAACAGGAGTAGGAGGTGCAGGAGCAGCCAAGCGACGATGCATGGTTGCCACCGAAAATTGCGAGTTTCCGACGCGACCAGCAATAAAAAGGTGCAAGGTTATTTACCACAAGTAACACCCAACCAAGAGCAGCAGCAGCATCAGAGCACGAGCACGAACAGGAGCAGGAGGCAGGGACCAGGAGCAACAGAAGCAGGAACAGAAACACTAGCAGCAACCTAGGACTGCCTGACTGGGTGTGCTGAGCGTGTTAAACTACAGCTGGACAAATGAAAGGAGCACACTTGCACACTCACTCATACACTTGCACACACACTCACTCACACACGCACACTCACTCACTCAAAGCAACACACACAGAGTCAGCACAACAACAAAGACAATAGGTGTAACAAGCAGCAGCAACATAAAATGTAAAAGCACAAAAAGGCTGCTGTTTTGTTGGTTGTTAGTGTATACCCTGTAAAAAGTAGAGCATAAGATGGAGTATTTGTTCGAAAGTTAAATGGTTAAGTTTGAAATATGTCTAAGTATTTAAAATAACTTTAAATGAATTTTTTTAAATCCATGGCCTAAAAAACCAATTCTCAGACTTTAAGATAAAGAACAATTTCACATGCAACAACCTAAGCCAATTCATTAATTAGATAAGGAAAAGATGTTTTGAAAACTTTAACTAGAAAGAAACTCTCAATATTAAGTTGTTAATAAAAAATTGGCCGGTTAACTAAATTTCCTTATAGATCGCCTTGCCTTATAGTAAACCATATCAAACTTTGCTTAACATTTTTAGCGCACAATCCTAAGCTGCCCTTTTACCCTGCCCACATTATCCAGGGTATCCTACAAGTTCAGATTCAATTAATCCCCCTTTTCACGTTTACTTTTGTTACTTATTGTTGTTGTTATTGTTTTTTTCTTCTGGCGGCTGCAGTCGCAGTTGTGCCAATGTTGGCAATTAATATTATTGCATGTTGCAGAAGTGTACACCAATTTGTATGTCTCGGTGTGAGTGTATGTGTCGGCGTGTATAATGAAATTAAACACAACAAGCGTCAAAACAAATTCTAAACAATTTCGTTGAAAATTAAAAAAGGAAATGTTTTTTGTCTAGTTGCAGATTGCAAAAAATATACGAGACTAACTAAAGTTTTTTCTACAGATTACACTGTACAGGATTCCTTAGCATTGTCTGTGTTCTGCCCCTCTGTCCCTCTCTGTCCCACCCCGCGTGCTGTGCTGCTGCTATCCCTGACCAGTTTCGATTTATTTCCCATCGAACCACAAATAACGCAAATTGGCATCATATTTTAAGCAAATTGCATCCAAGATTTATGGTAATTGTGCGCCATCCCATCGCAGCACGATGGTGCAACCTCCTCTCCTGGCTGCAGCTCCAGCTTCAGCCCAGCCCTATCCAGCACAGTTCTGTCCTGTCTCCTCAGTCGCAGCACCAACCGCAACAACGAGTTTGCTTCGTTGCCTTTTTTTTCTGATGTTGTTACTGTTGTTGTTGCTGTGCTGCTGCTGATGCTGAAGCTGCTCCAAGTTGCCGCCAAAAAAAAACCAAATTTGCAATTTATTTTTGCCAATTAACCTCGTGACTTTTATAAAGCGTGGCATAAATTTTGCATTTAAGAACCCAAGCGAAAATACACACACACAAACACAAGGAGAGGAACCCCTGTACGGGGCAAAAGGTGTACAATTTGTCAGAAATTGAAGCAGCTAGCGAAACTACTTTAGACACTTGGCCAGGACACTTGAAGGGGGGAAACGAGAGGAAATAAGGGGAGCGAGGCAAGCTCATTCGTCAATCTTGACTGATTGCACACTAAATGTGATATTGAAAAAGTCTTGTAATTTGTGGGTGTATTTATGGGGGAATATCTAAAGTAACTAAGTCAAGTTAAGTTCGAAAGTTAGAGGGTGAAACTGGGAAGAAAACAAGTTAAACTTTATGCAATATGCGATTTTCAATTAAGAAAACAGTTAAGCAATAGTATGGGGTAAAATATATTAGGAAAACGAGTAGCAGCTTATGCAATTATTGAAGTTATGGCAATTCGGAATTAAGAGATAAGTTAAAATAAACTAAAAACCGACAAAGTGCACAAGATTAGGAAAGCATTTAGTTGAGAACAAGACTTGACAAAAGTTCAACAAGGGTTCTCCCAAATGTTGAATTTCCTCTCTATGCTTCCCTCTACAATCTCTCAATACACTTGAGCATAGGACAGCGTAGCTATTTAGAGTAACTAGTTCATAAGATTAAGAAAACATAGTGGATAGAAATGATCCGACATATTATATGTTCTACAAGGCCGAGTTTTTCTTCATATTTTCCTCTCAACAACTATTAACTCACTTGAGCACCTGTCAGCGTAGCCATATCGAGTATAATATTCGCCTTGAGATCCTTGTTGGCAAAGCAAACGCCATCGGCAAGCACCAGACGTCCTTCTGCATCTGTATTGTTGATCTCAACAGTACGACCGGAGTACAAGGTATGAATATCATCGGGACTGCAAACAAATATTTATTAATAATTGGAAATGAAAGGTACAGTAATGCCATCACTTACCGTGTGGCATCCGGTCCGACAGAGTTCTCAGCCAGACAGAAGACCGCATGCAGATTATCCGTGAATCCACATTTGACAGCCGCATAGAAGGCACCCAGAACAGCAGCAGCACCGCCGCAGTCGCGCTTCATACCCGGCATGGCAGTTTTGCCCTTAATGCTTAGCCCACCAGTGTCGTAGACAATGCCCTTGCCAACGAGCGCAATCGTTTCCTGTGCTCCCTTCGGTTCGTGCGACAGCACCACCAATGCTGGTGGTACTGCAGCGGCACGGCCAACGCCATAGATGCCACCGAATCCACGCTCATTCAGCTCCTCGCCACGTATAATTTGCGGCTTGAGCGACAGCTCATTAGCAAGTTTAGTGATATTTTCAATGAAATGATCCACATTCATTTCGTTGCAAGGTGTATCCACAATGCGGGCAGTGTAACGTATAGCACGTTCTGCCTCACGCAGGCACTTTAGCTCCTCCTCGCTGAGAGGCTGGTCCTCAACACAGCCATCCTTGTTGATGACAACAAACTCCACATTGACCACAGGTCTATTGGAATCGGCATCTCCACCATCGGCATTCGGGGATTTGGTACCGCTGCCGCCGCTCGTCTTACGCGAGTACAGTGGAAAGGCACGCGCTACGGCACAGGCACTTGCAAAGATATTGTCCCGTTCGCAGACCAATACAATGCTCTCCTCCGGCACATTGAGCACATTACTCTTAACCAGACGTGTGATTGCATGAGCTCGCGATGTCGTGTTGTATCGTGATGCCTTCAGCGGCAGCGCAGCCACAGATGCCACATCCAGATACAAGGCACACTTGTCTGTCGGTGCCGGATGCAGGCTAGCAATGGCCTTCTTGAATGTCTCCTCGGCAACACGTGGTTCCAACTTAGTGTTAATTTTTGAAAATTTTAAAAGATTCAGATGACGGAGCTGCCCGATGATTAAAACTGGCTGCACTTCCGGATCGCTGCGCGTTAGCGATGCATTAAATTTGATGTCCGTGGCCATCTGTGAATGAAACGAACGCAAACTTAAGTGAAAGTCTGAATGCATTTGATCTAATACTCCTAGCATTCTAAGATTCCAAGAGTTCGTTACACTATGATGAATAAACAACTTCAACATTTAATTTTAATCTCAAAACAATGTGATAAGAACTACTGAAACTAGTGTGATATACTCGAATGCCCCATATATCAATCAGCACTTTATTACCTCTATATATTCAACACCTGGCTACCGATTTATTGAGCATAACTAGAGATATTACAATCAATTTAACAGAGCAGAACTGTGGTCTTTGGATTTTTCCAAATCATCAAAATATTCACACGATTGGCTGAAGTGCTCTTTGATCTTATTTGACATTTTCAAAGTAAACTAAGTAAACTAATAAAGTAAATGAATTAGAGCACTCACTATAACCCCTACTAATCCATTGGACATTAGTCACAACAATGATAATACTCGAGTTCTAATCTATAAATAAACAAATTCATGTTGCATAGAATACTGTGTCTGCAATGTAGAGCGTGATAATAACAATTGAGGCTGTGCCATCTGCCGAATACAGCCTGATAAGCGAGCGGGAAATATATATAGACATAGTACGTATAGAACTGGCACATCGACGTCATCGTATATAGCACAATGACTTCGCAAGCGTCGCGACGCGTCGTGACCTTGTGAGCAAACAAGACCAACAAGTGGGTCCAGTAACTGGACTACTTCCAGGGGGTCTTTGGAAATTCAAAATGTTCTCGTTGCGGTAAACGGTAAGCCGTATTAATGTACGTACATCTGCGTCTATTTGTGCATACAGCAATCTGAAAAAGCAACGCAAATTGTTTATGCAAATCTCTTATTTATTTTTAGATAATAAATGACAACACGCTTTACTTAATTTGCCAAAAATTGATTGCTCGCCCCCGACACGCACACACACAGACTGTATTTTCTGTTCCCATTTGTCGAATCTTTTTTACTCACTTTTCCAGCTCGGATGTTGTTGCTGTAGCTGCGGCTGAGAAATGCGCTTATGGCCTTTGCGTTTTGCAGCAAACGCATTAACTTTTACTGAAGCAACAAAACAATAATCACTAGTCGGCAATTCCTTGCAAAATTCACTTGCAATTTTTGCCGGCTAATCAGACAGGTAGAGATGGCAAACTATCGACAGATGTGCACATCGATATTTTTGACATACGATATTTTCACAAGCAACTGTCACAACAAACAAAGTCTGGCATCTCTAATACCAATTGGTAATTACAATTATTGCACTTGTATCTCATTTAAACACATTTCTAAATACTAATAAATAATATAAACAAATATTAATTTATTTTTAAATCGATATTTCATTAATATTATTAATATTTTTAATCATCATTTCAGGATTTAAAATATTAATCCGATCTGGCAACTCTGTTGGAAGCGTCGCTTGTCTGTCTGGAACTGGAATGAAGTAAATAAAGCGCTGTAGTTTAAAATTAATTAAAAGAATATTATATAAATACAAATAAATGGCGCAACAATTTGACATTAATAAACGCCTAATGGCATTAATGAAAAATGAAATACAAGCGCAAAAACAAATGAATTCATTGGCCAAGCAGAAATCACAACTCGAGAGTAATTTGGGTGAGTGCGCGTCGTAATGCAGCCTACAAATGCGATAATAACAAATTACCCCACTCCATCCAAAGCAACATGCAAGATACAACGACTGCAGCGTGAACTGGATAAAATAACAGATCTTGAACAACTCCGACGTCAAGAGTTGGAAAAACGCAAGGCTCTAATCAAAGCAATTCAAGATCAGCTGACCGCAAACAGACAGTACAACGCCCAATTGCTCAAGGAATCAGCCAGACTCAAAAAAGATCACCACGAGTTGATGGGGAAGTAAGTCAAACATTCTATATATTTAAAGTACTAGATAAATACCTGGTTTATTTCCTCCAGCATTCATACTTTAAGCGAGGCCACCAACACGTTCATTAATCGCAAGGAACTACCCAATCGGCTGAAAGGCGTCAGTGTGTCTCGCACTGGAGATCAATGGCAGCCATTTGACTTCGATCGAGATGATGTTATGAGTTTAATGACGCTATGGACGGAACAGCAAAAGTGCAACACAAATGCAGCCACGTGGCGCATGCTGCTATCAGCAGAGAACTCTAATCCGAAGCACGACAAGGAAAATAACGATAATGTTACAGCCGGATCTATAATTGAAATCGACTTAACCTCGCCTCAGGCACAAAAATGATATTGACGAGTTGCCCCAGCAGCCTCCAGGCCGTCTATTTGTATATACATACGAACTTTAGCTACATTAGAACAAAGCGCTAGTCGATGCAATAATTAAACAGTTATGTTTCGCCTATAAGTATCTTGCCATGAACCCATCAAGGTACGGCAGCCATAGAGTACAGTACAGCCGAAATGTTTGCGTACAGCTAGCTATCTCTGTAGCACACACAATATTGATATAATGTATTGTGAGTTCAATGGAACAAATATTTTTATTAGATTTTTGTTTCTTTAGTTCATTCTTTCATATTAATATTATAAACGTAAGTCTCAAATTTAAAATATATTTGCTGAAAAATTTCCGAATTGCAATTGAAATGTTCTTTTTCGACAGTAAAATTTATTTGCTATACTATGATAGACATATAAGACGTCAGATGTATGAGTATATCAGCGTATTTGCTTGTACGTTCTTTGTTGTACAGTGAAAGCGAAATCGTCGCAATCGGGAACTGTCTGAGGTACAAAATGGGACTGTTCAGAGACCGAAGGCATCAGTTTATAGCGGAACTTCAAGCAAAGCGGGTGCAAAAATGTTAACCACATTTTTACTGGCAGTAACGGCGGTTATATTTGTATATAGCTGCTATAAATATGCCGTGGGACGTCCAAAAGGATTTCCGCCAGGTAACTGAAGTACAAAATATGTTAAAAATAAAAGAAACAAATTTTCGAATCAAATCTAAAACTAAACTAAACTACATTTTAATTTACAAATTATAATTATTCTGTTTTTATTTTTACAGGTCCTCCACGTATACCAATCTTCGGAAGCTATCTGTTTCTGCTGATGATCAATTACAAGTACATTCACAAGGCTGTGATGAAGTTAAGTAAATGGTATAAGACGGATATTGTTGGGCTACATGTGGGCCAATTTCCCGTGGTTGTGGTTCACTGTGCTGAAGGTGTGCGTGAGATTCTGAATAATCGAGCCTACGATGGGAGACCGGCCCTCTATGTTGCTGCAATGCGTGATCCAGGTGACTGTGTGCGAGGTATGTTTGTTGCATTTTCCCTAAATTATATTATATTATACCAGTTCAACCATGCGAGTGTTGAGCACGATCTTTATGATCATGCTGATTATTGTTGATACACTCTCGGGTCGTCCAATTCTACGTATAAGAATAACAAAGCAATATACATTCAATATACATATGTACATAATAATCTTGTGCCGGGAGAGAAACGCTGAGATAAGCCTTCTTTTTCTTTAGGTCATTAAACAATTGTATTGAAAAAAGTCAACAGATTGCATAAGCAGTTAAGATTAAAGCTTTAAATATAATTGCTTTAGTAAGTTAATCTCATTTCTTTGTAGGCATATTCTTTCAAGAGGGAATACTATGGAAAGAACAGCGTCGTTTCATCTTACGTTATCTGAGAGATTTTGGCTTTGGTCGGCGCTTTGATGAATTGGAACTGGTCATAAAGGAAGAGATCACCGACATGCTAGACCTTATCAAAAATGGGCCACGTTATTCGCACGAACATCTGTTGGTAAAGCCGGGTGGATATAGGGTGCAATTGCCTCTGCTCTTCAGTCCATTTGCGGCCAATTGTCACTTCCATATTCTGTATAATGAACGACATTCGCGTGCCGATATGGCCCAACTAATCAAACTGGTGCAATTGGGCACACAATTCCAGCGGGTTGCAGATGATTATGGCCTAATGCTGAGTATTATACCTTGGATTCGTCACTTTTGGCCCGAAAGAAGCGGCTACACAAAACTAATGGAGTCAAATCTTTATGTACATAAATTCTTTTCGGACTTTGTGGATCGCCACATTGAGACCTTTGATGAGTGCAGTGAACGAAACTTCTTGGATCTCTACATAAAGGAGATGAAGTCGTGTCCACCCGAATATTATGGCTTTAATCGTGAACAGTTTATTATGGGTCTTATTGATTTCTCGTTTCCCGCTTTCACTGCTATCGGTGTCCAATTATCACTAATGATTCAATACCTCCTGCTTTACCCCGAAGTGGCCCGCCGCATTCAGGGCGAGATCGACGAGGTGGTCGGCTGTGGTCGCTTGCCAACACTGGAGGATCGCAAGCATATGCCATATACGGAGGCTGCCATTCGTGAGAATCTACGCATCGAGACTCTGGTGCCGTCGGATATACCACATAAAACACTGGTGGACACTGAGTTACTCGGCTATCGCATACCCAAAGTGAGTTAGAGCGAATTCAAAAGATAGTCAAAAATATTCATTAGTGAACGTTTATTTTACAGGACACAATTGTAATTCCCGGTCTGTATGCCTATCACATGGACAAACGCACATGGGGTGATCCTGAGGTATTTCGGCCGGAGCGTTTTCTTGACGAACAAGGAAAACTGTGCCTCAAGCTCGATGTATCCTTTCCATTTGGCGCCGGCAAACGCCTTTGCGCTGGCGAAACTTTTGCAAGGAATATGCTTTTCCTAATGACCACAGCCATGCTGCAGCATTTCGACTATGTCCTGGCGCCAGGCGACTCATTGCCCGATTTGTCGAAAAACAATAATGGGCTTATTATAACACCACCAGACTTTTGGGTTCAGCTCCAGGAGCGCGAACATTAGGCGTCTGCCAACTACAGTAGATATTTGTAAATAAAGTATATATAATTCAAATGCAAATCGGCCTGCTGGTGGAATTTCAGAACAAAATAAATTTATTTTAAGTCAATCGTAATCTTTATATAATTTATATAAATTCTTAGGCTAGTTTTCTATTCCCCATTTTTTTCTTTTATCAAGAGTTTTTATTAAGAGAAGGCTTGTCATCCTGGCTTTGTTCTCTTTATATCGGACAGCCTGTTTGTATGATCTCAAAATTCCATTCTAATGATGTTCAATGTTGTTATTCAAAGAGTTGAACAGAAACCATTAAAGAACTCACATATATTTTCATTCAAATCTGATGTCATATCGTCATCATCGACCTGCAAAATTACACAATTTTATAAAAAATTAATTAAATTTGTAAATTTTTCATAAGCTTGCATTTATTGAATTTTCTTTTGGGTCACTGTTAATTTTCTCGTCCTGCAAAATAAGGGTTAAATATATACAAAATATAAGATGCACTTACAAATGTAGTATCTGTCTCAGATATCCTTGACATCGGCCCATCGTTGTGTGCCTAAACAAGCTTATTATAAACCTAAAAATACCTGCTATTCTAAAAACTTACGTCGATCGGAGTTGTTGTCGAAGTCAAAGAGGGATCAATGGTCTAAAAAGTAATGAAAATAAATGTATGTTATGTATTTGAAACCCTACGTATATCGAGCTAATGCCATTATCAGAATTAATCGAAACACTTTTATCAACCTTTATGCGGCTTTCAATGTTCTGTACAATATTCTGTACAAATAACTTACTTGCGTTAGATCCGTGTCAATAATAGGATCCACAATTTCACCAGTCTCGTCACTCTAAGTTTTAATGAATTAATTTATGGACATCTATATATCAGACATATACGTACATAACAAACTGCTGGTAGGCCCGGCTCCAAATTTTCTAATATAAAATCGATGTCATCGCTCTGAGAAATACAAACTAAAATTGGACGCAGGATACGTAGGATTTAGACTACTTACATTTATATCGTTAATGTCCCTCTAGTCAAGCTAAGAGTTGTAATACAAAATTGAATATAAACTATATACTTTAAGAACTTACATCAAGGAGCTCCATGAGCTCATCAATTTCCACGTCGTCATCCTGATTATTATAATTTTTCATTTTGAAAATATACATATATTAAATAATGAAGTACTTACATCTATAAAAAAGATTTCGAAATCATCTTCATCATTCTGCACAACAAATCAGTATTAGTGATATAAATTGTGCGCATTAAGAACTTACGTTAATGGAATCAGGTGTGTCCTCATGTTGTCCTACTTCATCAGCCTTAGTATTAAAAATATTTATGTCATTTATTAGTAACCATATATACATATAAATTCCTTACTCCTATAAAATTCGTTTCAGTCTTCATATTTCTACTATTATTATATGAGTTTTTATGTTATGGGAGTACAAGTATCTAAGGCAATGAACTAGTTATGTATGTGAGTTTATTGAAGCCACAACGCCTTCTAGACTACAACTAAGCCTACTACAAAAACTTGTGCAAGATCTTTTTTTTGAATGTATAGATCAAATAATGAGCTATTTATAATATCCCGCTGGAAACCAAATTAGAAAAGCAAGAAAACTTGCACTGACAGACGGAATTGCGACACTCAACATTCTCGGGATCCTTTTCGACAAAGCCTTGGTGCAAGGTTCACCAACAACTATAAACGGATAAACAGCAACATATACAGTATATTTATATAGATATATTGGATATTCTCAGAACTTACGTCGTTTAGTTTCACAGACGCCATTCTTCTCGTGCTGCTCGTCCGTGCAACTGCACTTGCCTTCGTTGCTACAACTGGCCAAGAGGGGCTTGCACTGCTCGTCTTCGACACACTCATCTTCCAGTTCAGCGGCTACAAGATATGATACAATATGATACAAGATATGATACATTTTGGCAATCAATATGGTAGAATGAGAAAGCAGACTCACCTTCCTTGAGACACTCGTCTTTAAAGTGAACATAACCCTTGCGGCATTGACACGATCGAGTCTGATCCGAATCTTTGACCGAGGTACTGTTGCTGCGCTCCAGACATGCCGTATTATCCGCCGCGCACTCCTCATCCTCCGAGCATTCGGCGCCGATGCCTAAAAAGAAGATCAATCAATAAGAATTTGAAGAAGGAGGCAAACAAACTTAAATCCCACCTGCCACACAGGCATCGTCCTTCTCGAAATAGTTGTCGCGACACACACAGAAGCGATTTGAGCAAATGGAATGATCCACAATACAACCATCGTTGGACTCACACTCGGCACCCAATCCGTCCTTGTACTCGCACAGCTGACTAATCTAATTGTACTGCGCGTACTCCTCACAGGTGCAACGCCTCGGAATTTGTGGATGACAGTAGGAGGCGCCAAACGGACTGCACTGGCTGTTCGATGTGCAGGACAGATGATACTAAATTGTTGCAAGAATCAATCGATCATTAGCTATCGATCTACAGTTATCGCTCTCTCTTGGCACACTCACGTTTTCTACAGTTGCGCAAGTCACGCTCATAGAAATAGTTCTTTTGGCATATGCAAGTGTTGGAGCAAATAGAGTGGGTTAGGCCGCTGCAGGATTTGCCATTATCTGTGCAGCTGCTTCCATCTGAAAATTAAATATCGGATTTGAAATGATATGATATTTTTGAATATTTTAATGAATAAGTTAACCATGCAAGATATTTCTAATATTTTATTTATATATGAAGAATATTTTAATAATGAATACTCAAACATTATAATTAATTGATTAGATAGTATAAATATAGTATAATTATTGAACCATTAAAATATTATTTATATTTATTGTAATAATTATTTAAGAAATACAAATATTCATTATTTACAATACTATTTAAGAGTAATGCCTACAGTCATCTGATTTATCGGTTTTGTCATGGCCACCCTAATCGGGGAAAACCTAATTCAAAAGCCAAATTTCATCATTGTTCCCTCGATTGCATATCCCAGGAGTTTATTTAGTAAGCATATGAAAAATTTTATACAAGAGCCAGAAAAGCTTCGTGATGTTTATTTTATAATGAGGCAACACTTTACCATACCATATGCTATTTCCTCTCACTGCCGCTCTCGAACGCTCTGCGTCTCTACCATTCCCTATCGTGCACGTGTTTATATCAAAAAGAGAATAAGACACACATAGGAATTGATAGAGTAAGAGCCCATGGTCAAATGCCTGCTGCCGGTAAATAAAAGCAATAGTAAGCATGACGCGACACAATTTTAAAACTTTGCTGAGTTAATGGGCCAAAAGAAGAAGCATAAGCTCGCACAACCTGTTGAGCTTTTAGACCAAACTTTTGTATAAAAACCAGCAGAGCTTTATTACAGACGTTCAGTTCATCACTGGAAAGCAAAGCAAGAAGACAAATCTACCAAAATCCAAAACAATTTTCAAAATGAATCGGTGGGCAAATCGTGTAGCTGTTGTCACTGGTTCCAGTTCGGGAATTGGAGCCGCCACTTGCAAAGACTTGGTGGCCAAGGGATTGGTTGTTGTGGGCCTGGCGCGTCGTGAGAATCGTCTAAAGGAGCTGAAAGCATCATTGCCCGCAGATCAGGCAGCACGCTTCCATTACCGCAAATGTGATGTCAGCGATGAGCAGCAAGTGATCGAAACTTTTGCCTGGGTCGATAAGACACTCGGTGGAGCTGATGTACTCGTTAACAATGCGGGCATCTCGCGTATGGGCAACATCACCGATGCCGGCAACGGCGCCGATTTGCGTGCCGTAGTGGATATCAATATCCTCGGTGTGTCATGGTGCACACGTGAAGCATTCCAGTCTCTGCATCGTCGCAAGGTCAACGATGGCCACATCGTCATTGTCAACAGCATTGCCGGACATCGTGTGCCCAATATACCCGGAATGAGCCTCAATCTTTACCCATCCACCAAGCATGCCATCACTGCAATGACCGAAGTGCTGCGTCAGGAGTTCCTCAACAAGGGAACCCAGACTAAAGTCACAGTAAGTTTCATGTTCAACTAACCCCAAGTATTCCATTTACTTAACCTCTTACTCTTTCTATCTTTAGAGCATCAGCCCCGGCGGAGTCGATACTGAGATTATCGACAAGAGCCTCGTGCCGAACATTGATGACTTCCCCTTGCTGCGGTCCGAAGATATTGCCGATGCCATCAGCTATTGCATTTCGACCCCACCAAACGTGCAGATTCACGAACTCACCATTAAGCCGATCGGCGAGAAAATCTAAGGGGATTTTTCATATCCGCCAAGGAAACCATTACAAAGACGATGGAGTGACCAAATATCTAAGGAACTTCATCGACTGGTGCTATTGTTTAACATTTCCTAATATATTCAGAAAATAAATAGTATAATATATAACCACAAAATTCATTGTCTTTAAAATTACACAAATAAAGCGCTTGTCAAAGCAATCATTAATTAAAAGATCACTATTGTTGCGGAACGCATCAAAAATATTGCTTTAAAATCATCGTTAAAACTATTTGAACAAGTTATCGATATGAATTCGATTTTATTCTGATCATTAGCTTTTTGTAAAAACGTAACGACGCAGCAGGCGCGGTAATTTGAGTTCATCTTATTTTAATAAATTAATATTAAAATAAAAGTGTTTTTGACAACTATTTAATGACGGTAGGAGCTAACGCAGTATTCCACCGTCAAGACATCGTCAAAGTGCTCGTTCGAGCCGGATAATATATAATATTGTCACCTATCAGGTAATTGCCCCAAAAATAATTTTCTTATATTCTAGTAATTGAACTCGACATGAAAAATAGATTATTATGTCAGATTAGATATGATAAGATACTGTATGACGGCGTCTAAGAACGAATCATCGGCTACATGCATTTGAAATATTGATTCTTGTAAGAATAATACAATAAGTACAAGTTGTTAGTAAAGAAAGATCATGTTTGTATCACGTAATAACTTTTGCAATTAAAAGTTTCGTTTCATGTAATAACCAGTGAAAATGATCTTTTAATTTCTTTATGAGTCGCTATAATGTCGTTTAGACATTAATATTATTATTTAGCTTTTGACAGCCTGATAATTTGACAAACGAGTTAATAATTGTTGCGCTAGGTTAAGACTCCCACATAAACAAAAACTTATCTGTACAAACACGGCGTGCAATTAAGTTCACTTTATAACTGCCACGACAATCCGGTTTGGCTTTTCTCGTAGGGGGCATACAAATAAAGAAGAAAAGATTTACCTATATCAATAATTAACTTTTTAAACAACACTAGTTTTCAAGTAGATTTGTTATTATCTCTCGCTACTTATTTTTTGAAGCTTTAGAAAGAGAACTCTAGAAAATTAGTGAAAATAAGAGAAAAAGAGAGAGAGAGAGAAAGAGAAGAGACTTATCGGTCTTAAGTGGGCAACACCGACACTAGCACAACAATTTGAGAATCTTTTTTATGGCAAATCATTGAGAATCTGTGGCTTCTGCAAAGCTTTCAAAATGATTTTAAAGCTATCTTAACAAATTAATTGTAGTAATGATAAAATCTAAGAATAGAAACTTTAACAAGTTTTTTTTTTTTGAGTGTATAGAATAAATAATGAGCCATTTATAATATCCCGCTGCAAACCAAATTAGAAAAGCATGTTGCATTTTAGACACAACTGTGTTAAAGTCTTAATTTATTAGCATATTGTATTTATATATATTACAATTGTAGGTTTGTTTTTTTAGTTTTAAGAATAACTAGAATGACTAACTGGTTCACCGATTCCTTCACATGGTTTATTGCTTGAAATCCTAGATGCTAGCTTAGTTATATATGTATATATATACTATGTGGTTATAGTAGATAATGTGTGTATGCCACGCAGGGACTTTGAATCTACAGCTTTGGATAATACTGCCTGCACCCAAGAAATAAACAAATAACAGGAAATATTATTGACTGCAATCAATACTCAACCGGGTCAGTTGGGTCTGGGTGCATGGCGTTATTACTTATATATGCACAGGGTGTTTCTTACAACGCTTAACATTTACAATTTAGATTAGTTGCGTGTTAAATAATAAAAGTTTTCTCTCTTTTTTATTTCTTGTGTGCAGTGAGTGAAGAGAATGTCGGGGGAAGGGAGGGAGGCAGCGAGCAGGATAAGTGTTCCGATTAGTAGTATGCCTGCTTGATGGCTGCGCTGGTGATCAGAAAAGCGGAGCCTATCAATACGAACGTGATGATTTTTAGAGCGCTGGGCCTACCGGAAGAATCTACATAGAAAAAAAAGTTAAGAAAGGGTTCCAGTTATTGCTTCTTCTTTATATTTTCACTTACTTTTTTTGTTGGGCATCACGCGGATGCACTGCTTCTGATCAGTGTTGGCCTGATAACCAAACTTGCACTGACAGACGGAATTGCGACACTCAACATTCTCGGGATCCTTTTCGACAAAGCACTCTGTGGCCTTGGTGCAAGGTTCACCAACAACTATAAACGGATAAACAGCAACATATACAGTATATTTATATAGATATATTGGATATTCCCAGAACTTACGTCGTTTAGTTTCACAGACGCCATTCTTCTCGTGCTGCTCGTCCGTGCAACTGCACTTGCCTTCGTTGCTACAACTGGCCAAGAGGGGCTTGCACTGCTCGTCTTCGACACACTCATCTTCCAGTTCAGCGGCTACAAGATATGATACAATATGATACAAGATATGATACATTTTGGCAATCAATATGGTAGAATGAGAAAGCAGACTCACCTTCCTTGAGACACTCGTCTTTAAAGTGAACATAACCCTTGCGGCATTGACACGATCGAGTCTGATCCGAATCTTTGACCGAGGTACTGTTGCTGCGCTCCAGACATGCCGTATTATCCGCCGCGCACTCCTCATCCTCCGAGCATTCGGCGCCGATGCCTAAAAAGAAGATCAATCAATAAGAATTTGAAGAAGGAGGCAAACAAACTTAAATCCCACCTGCCACACAGGCATCGTCCTTCTCGAAATAGTTGTCGCGACACACACAGAAGCGATTTGAGCAAATGGAATGATCCACAATACAACCATCGTTGGACTCACACTCGGCACCCAATCCGTCCTTGTACTCGCACAGCTGACTGATCTCATTGTACTGCGCGTACTCCTCACAGGTGCAACGCCTCGGAATTTGTGGATGACAGTAGGAGGCGCCGAACGGACTGCACTGGCTGTTCGATGTGCAGGACAGATGATACTGAATGGCTGCAAGAATCAATCGATCATTAGCTATCGATCTACAGTTATCGCTCTCTCTTGGCACACTCACGTTTTCTACAGTTGCGCAAGTCACGCTCATAGAAATAGTTCTTTTGGCATATGCAAGTTTTGGACAAATCATCGAACTCGTATTCACACTCATCGCTGCTCTCCGCTATCTCACCGAGCTCTGTGGTGCATAAGAAGTTATAGATCAGCTTTAACTATAAGTCTTATAGAGACACTCGATGCTTACCAGCAAAACATTTGCCATTCCGCGCGTAGTACCCTTGCCGGCACAGACAGATCTTGTTGGAGCAAATAGAGTGGGGTAAGCCGCTGCAGGATTTGCCATTATCTGTGCAGCTGCTTCCATCTGAAAATTAAATATAGGATTTGAAATGATATGATATTTATGAATATTTTAATGAATAAGTTAACCATGCAAGATATTTCTGATATTTTATTTAAATATGAAGAATATTTTAATAATGAATACTCAAGAATTATAATTAATTGATAAGATAGTATAAATATAGTATAATTATTGAACCTTTAAAATATTCTTTATATTTATTGTAATAATTATTTAAGAAATACAAATATACATTATTTACAATACTATTTACGAGTAATGCCTACAGTCATCTGATTCATCGGTTTTGTCATGGCCACCCTAGTCGGGGAAAACCTAATTCACAAACCAAATTTCACCATTCTTCCCTCGATTGCATATCCCAGGAGTTTATTTAGTAAGCATATGGAAAATGTAATACAAGAGCTTCGAAAAGGTTCCAGAAAAGCTTCGTTATGTGTGAAGATATTTTATAAAGAGGCAACACTTTACCATACCATATGTTATTTCCTCTCACTGCCGCTCTCGAACGCTCTGTCTCTCTACCATTCCCTATCGTGCACGTGTTAGTCATTGTTTATATCAAAAAGAGAAGAAGACAAGAAAAAAAAGAGCCCAATGTCAAGTGCCTGCTGCCGGTAAATAAAAGTAATATTAAGCATGACGCGACACAATTTTAAAACTTTGCTGAGTTAATGGGCCAAAAGAAGAAGCATAAGCTCGCACAACCTGTTGAGCTTTTAGACGAAACTATTGTATAAAAACCAGCAGAGCTTTATAACAGAACGTTCAGTTCATCACTGGAAAGCAAAGCAAGAAGACAAATCTACCAAAATCCAAAACAATTTTCAATATGAATCGGTGGGCAAATCGTGTAGCTGTTGTCACTGGTTCCAGTTCGGGAATTGGAGCCGCCACTTGCAAAGACTTGGTGGCCAAGGGATTGGTTGTTGTGGGCCTCGCGCGTCGTGAGAATCGTCTACAGGAGCTGAAAGCATCATTGCCCGCAGATCAGGCAGCACGCTTCCATTACCGCAAATGTGATGTCAGCGATGAGCAGCAAGTGATCGAAACTTTTGCCTGGGTCGATAAGACACTCGGTGGAGCTGATGTACTCGTTAACAATGCGGGCATCGCGCGTATGGGCAACATCACCGATGCCGGCAACGGCGCCGATTTGCGTGCCGTTGTGGACATCAATATCCTCGGTGTGTCATGGTGCACACGTGAAGCATTCCAGTCTCTGCATCGTCGCAAGGTCAACGATGGCCACATCGTCATTGTCAACAGTATTGTCGGTCATATTGTGCCCAATATGCCCGGAATGAGCTTAAATATTTACCCATGCACCAAGTATGCCATCACTGCCATGACCGAAGTGCTGCGTCAGGAGTTCCTCAACAAGGGAACCCAGACTAAAGTCACTGTAAGTTTCATGTTCAACTAACCCCAAGTATTCCATTTACTTAACCTCTTACTCTTTCTATCTTTAGAGCATCAGCCCTGGCGGAGTCGATACTGAGATTTTGGACAAGAGCCTCGTGCCGAACATTGATGACTTCCCCTTCCTGAGGTCCGAAGATATTGCCGATGCCATCAGCTATTGCATCTCGACCCCACCAAACGTGCAGATTCACGAACTCACCATTAAGCCGATCGGCGAGAAAATCTAAGGTGATTTTTCATATCCGCCAAAGAAACCATTACAAAAACGATGGAGTGACCAAATATCTAAGGAACTTTATCGACTGGTGCTATTCACACCACTTCTAAAACGCTTCTTAAACTCTGTTTAACATTCCTTAATATATTCAGAAAATAAATAGTATATTGTTTAACCATAAAATTCATCATCTTTAAAATTACACAAATAATGCGGTTGCCAAATCAATCATTAAATAAAAGATTATTATTCCTGCGGAACTCATCAAAAATATTGCTTTAAAATCATCGTTAAAACTATTGGAACAAGTTATCGATATGAATTCGATTTTATTGTTTGTCTATCTCTGATCATTAGCTTTTTGTAAAACGTAACGACGCAGCAGGCGCGGTAATTTGAGTTCATCTTATTTTAATAAATTAATATTTAAATAAAAGTGTTTTTGATAACTATTTAATGACGATAGGAGCTAACGCAGTATTCCACCGTCAAGACATCGTCAAAGTGCTCGTTCGAGCCGGATAATATATAATATTGTCACCTATCAGGTAATTGCCCCAAAAACAATTTTCTTATATTCTAGTAATTGAACTCGACATCTATGTTTTTTAAGGTAGATAGGTTTGAAAAATAGATTATTATGTCAGATAAGATATGATAAGATACTGTATGAAGGCGTTTAAGAACGAATCATCGGCTACATGCATTTGAAATATTGATTCTTGTAAGAATAATACAATATAAAACAAGTTGTTAGTAAAGAAAGATCATGTTTGTATCACGTAATAACTTGTGCAATTTAAAGTTTCGTTTCATGTAATAACCAGTGAAAATTATCTTTTAATTTCGTTATGAGTCGCTTTTCAGCTTTTGACAGCCTGATAATTTGACAAACGAGTTAATAATTGTTGCGCTAGGTTAAGATTCCCACATAAACAAAAACTTATCTGTACAAACACGGCGTGCAATTAAGTTCACTTTATAACTGCCACGACAATCCGGTTTGGCTTTTCTCGCAGGGGGCTAACAAATAAAGAGGAAAAGATTTACCTATATCAATGATTAACTTTTTAAACAACACTAGTTTTCAAGTAGGTTTGTTATTATATCTCGCTACTTATGTTTGGAAGCATTAGAAAGAGAACTCGAGAAAATTTGAGAAAATAAGAGAGAAAGAGAAGAGGTTTATCGGTCTTAAGTGCAACACCGACACTAGCATGACACGACAGTTTGAGAATCTTTTTTATGGCAAATCATTGAGAATCTGTGGCTTCTGCAAAGCTTTCAAAATGCTTTTAAAGCTATCTTAACAAATTATTTGTAGTAATGATAAAATCTAAGCATAGATTAAGACATAACTTTTATAAAAGAATTTATATCTTTAGGTAAACAAAATTGCTCGTAACTTTTATCGTTTACTTGTGCGAAATTACAATACTTTGCCTAAAGCTTGCAAAATAGAACCTAATTGTGCGACTTTAGACACCTGCAGCATATTACAAAACAAACATTATATATATATGAGGTATATTGGAGGAGCAGCTCAAATTGTTGCCAACAAATAAGGCATACTCTACGTAAGTTGAGTCAACCTACAGTCGAGAATATCCGACCATTGAATATCCTCAATGGCATATCTAAAAAAATTATTGCGGGATGACCCATTAAAGAAGGTGTGAAATGAAATTGTGATAATGTTGGGAGAGTTGCGAGAGAGATGAAACTCTAGCGTTGTGTATGAAGGATTTTTAGATCATTAAAAGAGAAAAGTTTAGATGAGCTAAACTTTTTGACTACTTCCATTTCTGATTCAAAAAACTTTCTTAAACTCATACTCACATTTCTTGTCATCGACATCGTCGTCATCGCGACTCGATCCGAGAGTTGAATACGTTTTGATATCCTCATTATCGTAGCGGAAAATAGCCGGCAAACGACGCCGATAGTTCGATAGTTGTTGCGTGTTGTTGGTTGAGGTGAGTCGACTACTGGCGCTGGTCGATGCGGTTGTGGTGGCGGTGGCAACATTTCTCACTTGACGTCCCACAAATTCCTTCAGTTCGTACTTCTCGATGCTCGTTTGGACAGCAATTTCACGAGACCGTCTGGGACTTATAAGCAATTCGCTATCCCCATTGGTCAGGGGCAATGTGGCCTGGACAGCAAAATCCTTATGGGTGGGCGAGGAGTGGATGAAAGCTTTGGAGAATTGTTTGCGCACGCTCGAATGTCTTGCCGGCAAAACAGTTGTGGCACTAGACTCCGCCTCGGTTGTATCCGTATTCGGCGCCGCTTCCGTCGTCGATTCGTTCTCATCCTCGCGGGTGGTCTCTGTGCCGGCACTGGTGCTGGCTGCGGGTGTGCTCGTCTCATCTACTATTGTGCATACTAGACCCATGCAGGCTGCGCTAGCGCCCAGTTCTTCACAATCCGCATCAACGACGCAAGCATCGTTGTTTTCTTAAGTTAGAAGAGGAGAAAGAAAGATTAATTGAAATACAAAACACAGTGTAAAACTATCGAGAGTACTATCGGTTAAATCAATAAAATCTTTAAATTAGAAATTAGATTACGTTGCCTTTTCGAGTAAACTTTTGACAATGATAACTAAATTATTGTTGCATACTCTTAGGCATCGCCACAAAATACTGTTGGTCAAGAGAAACATAAAACATAAACCAGTAATTATGCTATATGATATCTATTTGATTATACAGGAGGAATGAGGTTGGAAAGTATTGCAGAAAAAATGAAATGAAAATAATGTAGGAATAACTGGCAATCTTTTCTTTTCCCGATAGTACTTGCGATAGTTTCCCTTAATTCCGAACACTCACCCATTGATTTGCGACGACATATGTTTCCATATCTGTGATAATAGCCATTTGCACAGCCGCAGACGCTCTCCTGGCAACTAACGGATGCGCGATCGTAGCCAAAGTAACAGTCCAAATCCTGCAACGAATGAGAGCTCGTTCAATCCGAGAGTTAAAAGAGAAAGCATAAGTTTATCGCACCGTTTCGCAGGGCTCGTTGAGTCCGTTCAATGGCCGACACTTGCCACGCAGATAGGTTTGGCCATCGGCGCAATCGCAGACCCCCGTTTTACAACTGGCTCCAGTTGGCATAAGATTGCATTGAACGGAGTCTTGGCATGCGTCACCAAACTGCGCGGTGCTCAAGCATTCTGTGTAATTCTCCGAGAAGACCGTATCGAAGTCCGGGCATTCGCACAGACTTGTTTCGGGATCGCAAATGGCGCCATCAGCTGTGCACTCCGCATCGCTTTCACATGGCCACCAGACGGCAAATGCACCGCCGTCTCCTGGAAAACAAACCAATTTATTACAATCCATTTTCTATTTTTGGGCGGCAAAAATGTATTTTTCGACTCGCGTGTGACGCCAATAAGGGCACTCCCTACTTTCCCAAAAACCTTGGTACTTGAATCTCTTAAATAATTTAATGATATGTTGTGTAATATAATTGCAAGCAAACCAAAGGTCAGACGCAATATATGGTCGTCAAATGCGTGTTGAACGGCTTTAATTTTGGTTTAAGAAATCTATAAAGGATTAGGACTATTTATAGAATAAAATTTAATAATAAAATATTTAGTAATAATATCTGAATTTCCCTCAAGTACGATTCCAAAATCTGTGTTGACATCAGCTAAATGGCTTCAAAGTATGACACAATTTTTCAATTGAGACAAGCGACAATTAATTAGTTATTGACAACTTAAATACGGCAATTAGCGCAATTAAACAAGTTGACCCGCGACAGCAAGCCAAGTAAGGCCAACAATTTTAACATATAGACTAAATGTTATAGTATATATTAGCGACGTAAAACCGATTGGATGAGATGTCAAGTAAAAACCCTTTACAACTTGTCCCTCCCTTTGCGGGCTCTCTTTAACTTTCAATTTCTCTTTAGTATTCTTGTATAAGAACCATCAATTTATTAATTTTCATATTAACTTGGGAATTGATTTAACACAATTTAAAACAATTAATTTTGGTCAAGAATAGAATGTTAGCTATGAAAATGTTGATGGCCTTAGGGTTAATCCTTGTGCCTTTGTTATGCACCGAAGGCCTATTGAAATTATAATTGACATTGAAAATTAAATATAGATGGGCAAACCCAGGCTCGTCTGGTCTATATATAATTATAGAGCCAACACGTTGAATGCAAAGCTGTAAAATGTATATATACATCTGTATATTCAACTTTTCTTCTCCTTTTCCATTGTATTGTGAGAAATTAAACTTGAAGCAAAACCCGCAAAACGAACATGGCAAACTTAGCCTGAAATGGCTTTAGGCAGCATGAGGATGTATAGGATATACCCAGGATATAGGCCATGTTGGGGTGGCCCAACTCCTAATTAACTGATTAAAAATCCGACTTGCGGCTTTAACGTTGGCGGCATTTTGCGGCTGTTACGGTTTGCAGCACGCAAACTGGTCAGCAAAAAATTTATTACGTATACGCCAACAACTTCCGGTTGTTGGCGAAAAACACAGCGAAAGAGCAAGAGAAAGACAGAGTGACGAAGAGAAAGGGTGACAGGAAAATAGTTTCAAGTCAAACGAGAGCGCTGAAATTCGCTCGTCACTTTAATTTCCATTTTCCGTGGCCTGCAAAACAATTTTTCAAGCCGCCGCAAAAGGCCTTCGGCCCAGGTGGGTGGTTGGTGTTGCTGTTGTTGTTTTTGGCAGGGTTGTAGGCAGGCTATGTGGGCGCTTGGGTCAATAGGGCAAAGCACTTGACCTTGATTGCGTTTGCATTAATTACTTTTGTTTAATATTATGACTGACTCGAGGCGCTGTTATTGTTTTCGTTTTGGCTTCTTTTGTTTGCCTTTTCTGCACGGCCAAAGGGGTATGAGGGTGCAGAGGGGATGTTAAATAAAAGGACGATGTTGGGCCACTTCTCACACTATTTCCCCGTTTCTGTTTTCGCACTGAACGACAGCTTTAATTCAATTACCGGCCATTGGCCACAAATGATTTAACTAAGCCCCTCACACGCAGTTTTTTGGGGCAATCAGCAGTTCGAAATCTCTGGGGTTTTCCCGAAAATACCTTGTATATTGAGTAGAGCGCACAGCACGAAAATGCTTAACAGGAGTTTCGATTTCCGTTTCAGTTCTGCCATTATTTACACACGACTTGACGAATTTTCCGCACTATAGAATTGCACATCGGGCGGAACCCAAAACTCAACTGAAATCAGCTAAATGGGAGTCAAGTCAAGTCGATTTGAGTCCATATAAAATATTCGATTAGACTAATCTTATCGGAAGTACCAGAAATGTACATCGATTGTGTTAGGTTTCTCTTGCTCCCTCATTCTCTCTCTGTCTCTCCCAAAGGCGCCTCTTTATGTTCCCAACTAACTAGTGTATTATTCGCCTAGACTTCTTAAGTTCGGCTTATATCGTTTGTTATTTGTTACCAAGCCCACGTTAATTACCAATTACTCATGCTTAGCATTCTGTAATCTTGAATTCTTTAATCGTTTTCGTTCGTTCTTCTTAATCAGAAGAAAAACCATACTTATCGGTATCTAACACCTGGCTATGGACACCTGTTTCACCTGTTTCAGCTGTTTATATGGAACCCTACTAAAAAGTTTACAATTTCTCGACTGGAAGCACAAATGTCAAGTGAACGTCTTGACTATATAAAATGTTGATGATTTGATAAGCTTGTCACACAACTTTTACTTGGAAAGAATTCTGAAGAGTTCAACTGACTCAATAGTTAAATATGTTAGGTTAGGTATATTATTTATTTATGATGAAGTGAAAGAAATTTTCCTTTATACCCTGTAACTGAAAAACAAGCATAGAGGGTACTTTTAACAATGAAATAAGATAAAAAAAAAAAACATATTTACGGATACTTCATATAATATGTCTAAATTTATATAAATATATATTTATAAAGTATAGGATATTTTATGTATGGTATCATTCATTATGTCAATGATTCTCAAAGAGAAATAAATGTACCCTATACTGTAGAAAGTATTCATTACCATACAATACACATTTTCTTTTTATTTCGAATACAGGGTATCTGCTAGTGATGAACCAAGACAGCAATGCGTTTTATTTATTCACTCCATAATGACAAATTAAGAAAATCCCAAATCGATATTCATAACAAAAGCTCGAACTGCCATTTAAATGATATAATTGTCCATATACCATAAATATGGATTAACTACAGGCTCGTATGTATACAGATGTATAGACAGACACACCCATAAACACATACACATATCGCATAATTGTCCTTGATAATAAATTCCCCATTAAGTACCAATGATAAGTGTAATTTATTATTTATAATTTTCATGTGTTATTCTTAAATAAACAAAACAGAAATGACAAAAATAGCCCAAGAGTGCGGGAACATTATACGAAACATATGGCACACAGTGTACCATGTATGCGTGTGTGTGTGCGTGCCTGTGTGTCACGTGTCACGAGGTCATAATTGCTCTGTTAATTGATTAAATGATCCTTGAAAACATTGAAATGCACTCGTCGAATAACTTCAAGACAGTTTGTGATAACATATTGAGTTGTACAGTTAAAAATCATTTAGTTATTTTATTTCTTAGTGTTATTAATATACAAAAATTGCAATACAATTGCAATACGTGATAAGGAGATCAAATGAAGATGAATTAGGAAAATTCAGTCATCTTTGCAAGCCATTTCTAATTTCCTTAAGAGTCCAACAATTTGGATGTTAGCTTAATTGTAAACCACCCTATTAAAACCTAAGTTAACACTGAAACGAAAACGGTAGCAACTGAAGAGGTTTATTATTGTGCTGCGCCTTGTTTTTTTGTTCGTCCGCTCGATGGCTTTCCCCTTTTCTTTGCTGGACTTCCACTCATTTGAGGCTCTCAAAGTGTTTTAGCCCACTTTCGTAGTCTGTTCTTGTGCCTTTTTCCAGGCACACAACGTGAAATGACATTTTGTGGCTGTAAAAATGCTTTGACACGCACGCGATGAAGGTGAAAATACCAACGACAGGTGCAAGCAAGGAGAGTCCCGTTGGCTCTGTATGTATGTATGATTGTACATCCCATTTTATATATGGTATACAGTATAAGTATATGCATATTATATCAGATGTGTGTATGTAGGTCCTCACATTGGCATAGAACCAGAGAGTGCAAGGCCACGGCTGTTGCTGAAAACTAAAACTCTGCTATAATTAATCAAATAATTAAGGAAGTCACCCCTTTTTTAATGACAGGAAAAGGTGTGTGATGCGACACGTGAGTTTGTCGGGTAGTCTTAAAGGGAAAGAATTATGAATATTTTCTATAAAGATTACCTGTTCGTAAATAAATTAAAAAGTTAATAATCGAGTAAAGTTTTTTTGTATTCAACTTTCACATTTATTCTTTAATAATCAATTTCAAAAAAATCGTTCATTCAAATTGTAGGAAACTAAAAGAATATTCCAATTTGTTAGAAATGTTTAATAGATTGGGTGATTTGTGAAGAGCAATCTAAAACAGACTTGATTAATATAAACAGAGTTACGTTTATTGTGTACTAAATGACCTCTTATTAATGTGTGTGTGAGCTAGACAATGTTTTGTTTGCTTCTGTCTGTCGCATGTGTGTGTACCGACAACCACACACACACTCACACGTACGTGTATGTGTTTTGTATGTAGGACATTTGTTTTACTAGTTGTATTTTTTTGGCTTGTGGTTTTTTTTTTTTTTTGATATAATGAATTGGAATGCGCTGCGAGTCGGGTATAATGACCTCCACGACCCTTTTTTATTGTAGCACACATTTTTTTCATTCCACTTACGACATATTTTTTTAATTCAATCAATACTCATTAAATTTTCCAAAAACTTGTAATTATTAACAATAGCGACGCGTCGGCGGTAGTTGACAACCAGCCCAAAATGGGGGAAAAAAACTACGTAGTGAATACGTAAATTAAGGCTACTTTGACGCTTTCACTGCTATATTATTTATCTGTGTATATAAGTTGATTGATTTCGTGGTTGCGTTTTAATTTCAATTGTTGTTAAATCTTGGGCGAGTTCTTCTTATTCACGCACACACAGAAGAAACACGCAGGGACAGGCACAGCCACAGAAATTGCAATGCAATTTTAATTTCACATAAATATCGTTGCATACTTTTGCGCGCACGGCGATAAGTTTTCGTTTCTCAAGTTCCGCGCGGCAAATTCGTTTCGATCCTTTCGTGTTAAGCTCGGCAGCGCGACTGCTTGCTGCCCATTGCTCGCTGTCGCAGTATGCGACACACCTGAGTGAGAGAGCGACCTCAGAGAGAGAGAGAGAGAAAGACATCCACAGTAAAAGAGCCCAAACGAGAGAGCCAGCGAAAATGCCGCACGAATATGCGACAGGCTCTCTTAGTTTCTTCATGTTTATAGTAAAAAGCAACAATTTTTTTCGGCTACAGTGTGTGAGTGTGTGTGCAGGTGAGTGCGAATGTGAGTGGGTGATAGTATTACATGGCCCACGAAATTACCGTTGCAGACGGTAATTTGTAAATCAGAAATACCGTAATTGATATCAAGGTGCAGCACTTTATTTCGAATCCTACAAGTATGCTGCGATTAATTCCGATATTACTGTGCAGCCCAAGCGTATGCAACAACTTTTTTAATTGGTCTTGAGCGAATTTTCACGTTCATCCTCATTACACATCTAGGTATGCTATGATTTATTGATTGCCGCCGAATTGAGGACGACGACAGCACAACGACAGGACACTCTCGAAGGACTTTTTACCATTAAAATATATCTTAACTGCAGGAACTCAAGAGTAATTGGGTCAAGTGACAACCCACCTGCCACCGGACACTATTTGGTTAAGTCTCGCCCATCAAATGTAACAAAAGTATGCAACAAATCCAAAATCGGTAGTCAAAGAAAAGGGGGGAAGAGAAAATGCCACAGGACCACCACACGAAATGGAGTCGTCCACGGTGTGGGCCACATTATCACATACCAATGACCCCCGCTATACGCTCTGTGCCTGCCAGCCAGTCATGGCTAATTTTGTTGGCCAACAGAGTCAAAGCCCAGCTACGGTTTGGTGTGTGAGTGAATGCCGTTCTGTGCAGGTGTGTGTAAGTGTGTGGGTGGATGTAATGTATTATTTGTGTGCGCCCATTATACAGCGAAATAGAATTTGTAACCGCCGGAATAAAGAAATTATACAAACCCACCATAATAAGATGAATTGCAAGGTCTCGAGTGTGGCAGCGATCGTAGGGAATACAAATTGAAAAAAAAATTTTCAACTGAAAAATAACAAAATATTCAAAAGTATTCAAATAGCATATTATTACAATACACATAAAGTGGCCATAAAAATGATTACAGCACGTGACAGATGCAAATGTCGCATGGCTGAAGGCACCAAGGTAATGTCCACAAAACAGGACAGATGTGTAGAAAGATTCATTTCATATATGACGAACTTTTAATACACTTTAAGTGGACAATTATTACACGATACAAATTTGCAGTTTTCTACAATATTAAAAGAATTTCAAAGATTCTTACAGGATATAACATTTCTCTTTGTTTGGAAAGATAAAGAGATATATTTAAAATTAGTGAAGAAGCGTTTGCTTGCAATAACTTGAAAAGTAGATTAACAAAACGAATGTACCAACCGCAAGGGTATAAATATGTGTGTCACATACATTATATAGACAAATACCTGTACTTAAGTATATTTTGGTAGCTATCCTGGTCTCGGGGCGACCATCAAATTTGGGCACACACGACACACGCTTGTGCTGCGCTCTGTTAAATTTTTAATTCATTTTTTCGGCTCAAATATTATTGTAAGACACACACACATTTGTATTGCAAGAGGAAGGAGCAGAGAGGAGGGAAGGACAACCAACTTCTCCCAACTTGAACTCACCTCGCAAATGCCAGTTCCCATGCGAGAAGCGAGTTGTGGCAGCGTAAAACGAGCTGAACTGAGCTATTTTTAGGCCAGAGAAGACAAAGTGTGGCCGGAACACGCGACTTGGCTATGCAAATGCAAACAGTGCAACACCCAGGAGTATCAAAGATATTTCAACCAGCATATGCGCTTTTTATTACCAACACACGTACACACACAAACACACACACACAGGAACATAGCGAGGACAGCAAATAGGCCATAACAGAGCGGACATATGCGTTGTCTAAACAAAAAATCAATCAAAAAGTCAGCTTAAATACATATGTATTCACATACGGCACATACATATACACGGTTGCGCGTATAGTGTGCATATAGTATGCAGCATGGAGATCCCCCCCTCTATGTCCCAGCAGGTCTGCCCCTCCCTGCGACACCATACATCACACAATATGCATAGGAAATGAGTGCACAGACCGCACCACCTTGCATTATAAAAAATTCAAAATTTTAATCGAAATATAGTGCAGCCCGTACAAAAAGAACAAACAACGTACAGGACAACAACAGAAACAGCAACAACAACATGCAACACGCTGCAACAACAAGCGTCGCCGTAAAAATAGATTCCGCTGTGCCGCAGTACAACATCATGTATCCTATTAGCGATGCAGCTAAACAGATAACAATACGAACGCACACATACGTACATGCACAAACACATGCATATGCATAGTATATTATAGAACAAAGTGAAGCCACAACGCCACTGAGGGGCAAGTTTGCCTAGCCATTTCCAACTAGGGTTAGTCAGGCCCAACCGCAGCCGACTCCACTTTGAACAAGAACCGACCCCACTTAAATGCATAAATTGCATTGTAAAAAACATTACGGCACATGCAGTGGGCATTATTCTAATCTTGCTTCTTCAAATTTAATTGCGAGAAATTATCCGATAAACTGATACCCTGTACCGAGTACCTTAAGCGACAGCTAAGAATTAAGAATCAATAAAAATTAAGTGAAAATTCTTTATGAAACTATACAAAAAACTTTGAATTTTCGAAATGATCAAAAGAATAAGCTAGTCTAAGGGCGAAAAGATTTATAGGAAGTAATTAACACGCATACGATTTTATTATTGGGTATATTCATATCAAACTCCAGTTTATAATGCCAAATCGCCCGAGTGTTGACATTCCAAATGTAATTAAAACATTTAGTTTAATTTTTGTAAACAAACTTTAATAACATTTTCACATTGACACTGTTGGTTGCCTTACTGCGTCTGTGTCACCTTAGTAAATAGTTTTCGGATTATCTTAATTTGCAAATTGTGGCAAAAACTTTAGCGTGTGCTCTGTTCATACGTCCAGCTGCCACGTCGTAATTAAGCCGGGGCTTGGGCACTTAAATAATTATGATTGCAAACATGTGACAGAAACATGTGCTGGACAAATGAGCTGGGCACTTAATCTGGGTACGTTTTTACTTAGCATAACGAACTGAATAGGGTGGCATGAGATCGATCTACATATAAAGAATTTGGCAATGGACGAAGAGTATCTACCCTAATAAAAATTTCAGTAATAAATTGATCAACTTATTAAAAGTGAAGTATTAAGATAATTGACAATTAGTTTTCAGGTTCAATGTAACTCAGAACTGACTTCATATCATACTCATCATACCCACTTCAAAAGCCATAAAGAGTATTACAAGACAGAGAGAGCAAGGGAGAGAGAGCCCACCTTCTGACTGATCCATCAGCTGAGCTGTTAATCTCTCGCTTTTACTTTCATCTACTTTGCTTTTATACAGATTTCTTATTTTTGTTATCGTAGTTCTTAATGCACCGTTACAATCGTTAGTGCAGATAAGAAAAGCGATTCGCACACAGCAAAGCACAGACTCGATAAACGTGTTGAGAAATTCGTGACATAGTGCAAAACAGTTTCACATGTTGCAGGTGAGCCGAATCCAATTTCAGTTAGCCCAGTTCAATTCGGTTCGTCTTGTTAACGAGGTTCGACGTAACACAGCGCTGTAGAAACTAGAATTCATTTTAAGGATTAGTATGGTCTGCAGATCGTGGAATGTGCCGCGTGCAGCGATCTCCGGCACGGAACAACCGCCAGCTACAGAATGCCCCCTCTGGGGATCCGCGCGCCTGACCTACACAGTGTGCGCCTTTCTCGCCAATATGCTGCACATGGCCATGCGAAACATGCTTGGCCTGGTTATATTGTACATGGTCAAGCCACGGCCGGAAGATTTTGAACTCCATGACCAAACAGTGCACAATCTAACAAAGCTGCCGGAGTGTGGAGATTCCGTACTGGTGCAGCAAGCCTGCCAATCAAAGTTTGGTGACCTACCCTGGACGCGCAACGAGGAGGTGCAATTTCCGGGTGTTTTCTATTATGGATACGCTGTTTTTTTACCTGTGGCGGGATATCTGTCAGATCGTTTTGGCGGTAAAATTCTGTTCAACATTTCGCTGACCATGCAAGGTTTAGCCTACATGCTAATTCCCCTGGTGGCCTATCAAAGTTATGAATTTGCCGTCATTGTTTTAATTATTGCTGGCGGTTTTGCGGTAAGTTTTTTTACGAGAATTACCAAACATATCGAGTATGCGAAGTATTTGCACTGCGATTTAGTCACGTCCAAAAACTGACGACAGAATTCGTACGTTCTATTTAAAACGGAGCCGGAAGTATGAACACTTGAATATCTTATGTGTAGACAATTATTACCGATCGGTTTAAAATTTAAAAGACAGGTGCCCATAATATTCATCTCTGTATATCCGTTAGTTGTGAGTTGTAACTTCGTACATTATCGATTTACTTGAGTGGTGGACGTGTCATTCAAATCGTACAGCTTAAGAAGCGTATGAAATAAAGAAACCTTCACGCCGAATTTAATGTCTTTAGCTCACATAGTCCCATATATAGTATCTCGACATTCAAACTGACAGAAAGACTTGTAGAGCGACGGAATATATGTATATACTTGATAGGGTGTGCTACGCCACGTTCTCCCTGTTAATAACTAATATTAATGCTTTTTAATTTGCTTAAACTCAAAAAAACAACTCCAAGTGAAAACTCTTCTCAAATCGGTCAAAACTCGCCGGCTACTGTTATTAATTGAATGTTACCTACGAGTATAGACAACCTGTGACTTATCACCATCAATTTAGGGCTGTGGCGCACCTTCGCTTTATCAACTGTTCGTTATATGGTCACATCCCTTGGAGCGGACAGCAATGCTCTCGTTCGCCTATAGCGGCCTGATCGTGGGTTCAATTTGCATATTTCCACTGGCCAATTATCTAGCCAACATCAGCTGGACGATGCCCTTCTATGTAATGGGAGGTGTCTGCCTTCTCTATGGCATCTGTTGCCATTGGCTGATATATAACAGCCTAGAGCAACATCCGAGGCTCTCCACTGCTGAACGGGAATATCTGACTCTCAAAAATTTGAACGGAACGCTACAGGTGAGATATGCCTAGAGAGAGAGAGAGAGGGAGTTGAAACTAATGATAAATTGATTTCATCATTTGCAGCAGAACATTGGTTCACAGAAAGTTCCTTGGAAAGAAATGTTAAAATCAGGGCCGGTCTGGTCCTTCGTGCTCACTCACATATTTCACACTTATGGATTTCTATTGCTATCAATGTTTTTGCCACGTTTCCTGCGCGAGGCTATGCACATCAATATGCAAGAGGTGCGCATAGAGAAGGATTTGTTTTTCACTTTCCCGATTTAATGATTAATCCTTTTTCTCTTCTCGGAAGATTGGCTACCTCTCGTCAGCACCATTTCTAGGCGGATTCCTCTCGAAGGTTGTCTGTGTATTTAGTTGCTCCTATGTGGAGAAGCGCATGGCTCACTCACTCACTGCGTTCCGTCGTATATTGTACATCATCTGTAAGAACGAGTTTAAAGTGAACTCAATTCGAAATAACAATAATAATAGTATACCTCTTCTATGTGTAGGCTGCATTGTTTCGATTGTACTAATTGAAATCATAATTCTTGCCAGCAACAAGCAAAAGGTGCTTGTTGTATTGATGTGTGTGCTGTTGGGCGCGTCTACCGATCTGGGCTTTTGTGGTTATTTTCCGACTTTATTGTTCTTTGCACCCTCATTTGCCGGCCTCGTGTCGGGGGCAGCCAACAGTTGGGCGCACATATCTGGCTTTGCGGCACCCCGGCTTGTCGCTAGATTAGTTGATTCGGTAAGTCTAATTTAAAATCGATGTCTCTGTATTTTATATTTATTTTTTATCTTTGCAGGGAACCAAATCAGAGTGGAATAACGTTTTTTACACCCTCATTCTTTATACTGCACTCGCCATGATAATTTTTGGCATTTTCAGCTCAACAAAAATACAATCCTGGGATCCGCGAAGTCGCCAGCAAGAACAAACTTCATTGTCAACTCGAAGAAAAAGCGGTAGCTGTTAAATTGTACCTTCTAGATTATTATTTATTTATCGTTATAATGTACTTATCTTGTTCGACCTTTTATTCACATGTACATAAGTGTTCTTTTAAATCAGTTTATTGTTTTTATTATCTTAATCGGAATTCGCTTTGTAAAAAATTGTTCAAAATTGTTTGGAAAACAAAACCGTATTTATGGGTTTTCCGTATTTTAAGTGCTGTAAAGTAATATAGGTAACAACTGATTAAATTAATACTTTAAAAATACGCTAATACTTGGTTTTTATCTTTTATAGTAAGGTTTATTAAATATTCGATATTTAAAGCAAATGATATTTTGCAAAAAGTCTAGATCTATAAAAACATCGATAAATTCCGATATTGATAAACTGAACCATCGATAATATCGTTTTATCTCTCGAAAGCTTTTTTTCATTTTGAATAAACGCAGTTTTTTTCTGCTTTTTGAATTTATAATTGCGGAAATGTTCGTTGCGTCTTCTTTGCGTAGTTGCCAAACTACCAAAGTGTGCAGCCCGCAATGGAGAGGGCTTCAAAGCATTTGCACGTTTTTTCCAGATTCTGTCACTATTTTAAGGCGACCCTTAGCCACGATGAGCCGGCGTAGCGAAAAAACCGCCTGTAAAATTCCACTGCGAGCCATACTGAATTTGAATTTAATTTATGGCGCGCTTTTGTCTCTATGTTAACTTACAGCAACTGTCAACGCAAGTGAGCGCACAGGGTTGCCTTGCTTAGATTATCCGCTCACTATCGCATAGCGATAGTCCGATACTATCGATGTACTTTGGCCAAAACAGCTGTGACAAAATGTATCGTCTGACAGTTTTTGTTTTATAAATCATTTTCGATTCGTTTGCTTGACGTTCATGGACGTGTTTCCGCACACAGCATTTGAATTGGTTTCGCAATAGAAAAAATTTTCGTGTTTTCTATCTGGATGCAATAATAAATTGTCAGTGTCACCTTTATTAATTTGCAGTACAAAATTCTCAGTGTAAGATCAAGAGTCTCACTATTGCAGCGCTTTAACGTCGATATCTATGTGAGTATATACAAATAATAAAATTAAGTGACAATTCCCCCAACAGCAACAACAATCATCCATTAGTTGCTGCTAGTTAGTTAATTCATTAGTATTGTTTTTTGAGTGCGGCCAAAGAAAGGCGGAAGCCAAGTCTCGGGTAATACCTCTACCGCTTCCTGATTGTTATTATTGGCATTTAGTGCTAAGTTCCGCGAGCATTGCGGCAGCGGCGTATTGTTGTTGCTTCTTGACTAATCAATAAATGCCAAAATGTCGACAGCGCGTCGCTGGCGACGCCTCCGTAATCCATCCAGATTGGTTGGTTCGAACTGGAATGGAGGCCCTTGATACGTGCCAGTGTTTACAACCAGATTTTTTTTGTTGACGACGCAATTACACAAAACACAAAAAACAATACCATAAAAAAGCGCTGAAAAAATATTAATTCTTTTCTGCCGAATGTTTAAAGCTTTTTCGAAACACTTGTTACCTTGAGTGCGCGGCATTGTTGATGGGTTGAGGGAGGTTCATTTAATCAAGCATATGCACTCGTGCCATTATGTATGTGTGTATAAAACTCTTGTACATAAATACATCCATGTGTATATGTATATGCGTATGCAACTGTTGAGTTCACAGAGCAAATACATTTTAATTTTCGCAATATGGCAACTGTAGCAAGAGCAACACTCGGAATACAGGGACAAGAGTGTATATATAAGTTTGTAAATGTTTTAAAGCACGTACACACACACACACGCACCCATACATATCCATACGAACGCTCACCTATCGAGCGAGAGAGACAGAGAAGGAGAACGCCATTTGTTTGGGGCTAAAACAAATGTCTACGCCCATGAACCAACAAATATGTACGATCGTTATACATATATTTACCATACACATGCATACATATGTATGTACGTGTGTTTGTTGCCTTTTTGCGTTTTGCATAAATTCAAGTGGACGTCAGCGGCGAATTTGCTATAAATTTTACACGTTCAAAACACTTGATAACGGTACCTTCTCATATACGTACATATATGTGCATACATACACGCATCATCACAGTGTTGATAGACACACACACGCACAAATAAACAAATGGCAGCTTTAATAATTCCTTAATACACCTTATCGTATAAATTTGAGTGTGTGTGTGTGTCTATGTGTGCATGCCTTGTATGTCTTGTTTATAAACAATTGACGCTTGTCTGTATGTGTGTGTGTGAATGTGCTTGTGTGTGTGTGTTTATGTTCTGGTCTTCTCTTTTGCTCTTGTACTTTGAGCTTAGTCATTCTGTTTTTAAAAAGTTTTTGTTCGCCACGGCGTAAATAGACTTCACTTCAGTCACATAAAACAAAAACAAAAAAGCTTGTGCAAATCAAAAGAGAAAATTTCGCCAATTTATATAAACAAAATTTGTGATTGTACGAACATACGTGTATGTGTAAAGGTGTACAATTATGTATGAGTGTGTGTATATGTGTATGTACGTGAGAGTGTGTTGTTATTATATTTTTGCGGTGTTTTAATTGTGTTTATCGATCGCCAAAGGCGTCAAACCGGTTTCTAAAAGAACGACGCAACTAACAGCTTCTGCTGCAGCCGGCACAAAACAAACAAAACACACAAATACATGTACACACCTGAGCATATAAATAGAAACATTTGAATATTTCATAAAAATAATATTGTACGTTTGTTTTTTTCTTTTGCAGCATGTTATTAAAAGTACCATCTGTTGACTGGACGGATCAAATAGTTTATGTTGTTGACGACGACGAGTCACTCTCCGACTTTGACGATGAGCCCGATTTCTCAGAATATATGTGGATGGAGAATGAGGAAGAATTCGATAAGAATGTATGTAAAATAGTAGATAACAAATATGTATAACACTATAACATTTTCTCCCTTCAAAGGAGCTGCAACGACTTGAAGAGGAAGAAATAATGCAGGAGTGTTTTGAGGCCATGATCGAGGATGAACTCGAAGAGCAAATTAACGAGTGGGAAAAAGCCAAGTAAATGAAAAAAATGTAATTAACCTAATATGAGAATACAAAAACTAATCTCAATTTATTGCGATTGTTTTTACAGAACGGAGGAACAAAACACGGCACTGTCTGCGCTGCCGAAAAGCCAATGTAATGTAGAGAAATCTGTATTAAATCCCATGGCTGATGAATTTGTACCACTCTGCCACCAAATTGATTATATGGCCTCGTAAGCCCGGCCCCCCAAAATAGTCTGAACAATTAAAAAATCAGACCCCACACAAGAAGCGAAAAAAAGGCGTTTCATGAACGTATCACACTGCATGCAATTTCAATTCAAAATTCTTAGCGTCAAGCTCAATGAAGGTGTTTATATATGAGATCTCTTCTCTTCCCTCATGTCTTATAAAAAAAGTCCATTTTCGAACCGGCAGCAATGTCAAAAAACTCAACAAAAAATGTTTTATACAAAGTAAACAAAATATCACGCGCACATACACACACACAAGTTAAGGTACATTAACCAACTCGAATGGAATGCAAACGAATACCATTAACAAAAAAAAAAAACATTAAAACGGAAAAACAAAAAAAAAAAATAAAAAGCAAAAAATTTCAGTTCTCAGCATCCCGTTACTTCAGAATACTACGCGCCGTGCTGACAAGCAAATCAATCTTTGTGTAATCGTACAAAAAAAAAAAACGAAGAAAAACTATTGACTTTTTACAAACGACTAATTGTGAATTGCAAATTCTACTTAGAACCCCATCATATGGTATAAATTTCCAGCTAAAGCAAATGTAACAACTATAAGACTCAATTGTGTTAGTAAAATGTCCTCAGATCGTCACATACAATTAGATTCGAAGACTTTAATCGTAAATCTTAAATTGTAATTAAATGAAATGCACCTGCCCACGACCTAAACTCGCTTTAAGTTCATTGTTTTTGGCCCTCTGTTTCTTATTGAATATTTGTTAACTTGTTATACGTTCTATTTCTATATTGCAAAATGCTAATTGTGACATTACCTCCTTTTTGACTCGCATATTCGTGATTAGGCAGTTGTAAATAAGTAAAAAAAAAAAAGGATAAGAATAACTAAATTAAAACCTAATTGTACTAATATTAACTCTTTTTACAAGATGTGCATACACATACATATATACAAATATATGATTTTGTATAACTAATATTTAACGAACAAGCCGCAATACCACATTTTCTTGTATAAGATTAAGCCCAAATTAATGTTCGTTCATTTTGCAGTGATGCAAAAGCACAGAACACACAAATTCAATGTACTTTACTTCTGTTTTTGGATGTAGAAATATGATAATTATAGTTTCTGGTTAGTTATAGATACTTAAGACAGCATTAAAAAGATCTTACTTACGTTGTGTGATATAAAGATAAAACAAATCAAAAAAAATATATAAAACTATTTTTAAAATCCCAATAAAAAAGGAGTATTATAGTATAAAAATCAACGATGTTTTATTATTTCGAAAGTAATTGCCATTGGGAAAATACAAAAAAAAAACCATAAAAGAATCACGTAATTTTATTATTAATATTGCCACGAACTCAATATAAAACAAATTAATACACAATTTTGCTTAAATTAAATTTAAACTTGTCTTACTATTCGATAAGTGTCTGCACTGTTCATGCAGGTAGTACCCCTCATGTTTTGTTGTACGCCGTTCGATAGTTATCGAAAACACAATCGATAAGCAATCCTAACAGCAAACATGGCGTCGCCTCCAGTTTCTGGTTGATTTTTTTTTGTTGTCAAAAGAATTGCAGACATTTTGCAATAAAATCGTGTGAAATGTGAAATATATTAAGTGCAATTAACGCCAGTGCATTGTAGCTAACCAGCAGCAAAGGAAGTCAGATATTGGAAGATATCGGATAGAAAGGAAATGGCTGCGGCTGCTGCAGCAGTGCCAGCTGCGAGCACAACAACGACAACACCTGCAAATGCACCTGCAATTTCATCAAGCAGCAGCAACAACAACAGTGCAGCGCAATTCCGTGAAATACATAAGAATACGTGGTTAAAAAGACTGACGGCCGATGGAAAGAAGCTGACCGTTGGACCTAAGGTAAACTCTAACGTCAGAAATATAAAAATATGTATATATAATTATGCTGTTGCAGAAATCTGAGTGCAGTTGGGTGGTTTTCTGCGTGCACGATGACACTGAAGCTCTGTTGGAGGGCTATGCGGAGCCTCGGCAAGCAGCCGCTCACATGCCAGAGTGGGCCGTTTCACTGCGGGATACACTGCACATATCACACGCCCTTATACCAAATTCGCATGAGTTCGAATTTGTTGTAACGCTCAGCAATGAGGTGTTGCGCTTTCATGCCGTGTCATGGTAAGTTGCACACACACACACACCAATACATGTGTAGATTTTGAATCACTATTTTATTGTTAACCAGGGAGATTATGCAAGAATGGGTTGAAACACTTCGCTCCAAATTGCGAGAAATGAAAATTCTTTCGCCACGTGAAAACCTCTACACAAAGTTACCTGAAGTGCGCGCTCCATTGCTACCGACGCGCGATCCAACATCACCGCTGCCGGCACCACCACCCGTACCGGCAGCCATAGTGCCTGGAATCGAACGTATTCCAGCGAATCAGCATGAGCACACAACGTCCAGGACAACTGCCAGTGCAGCACCGGCACCGCCACCTGTTTCCGCACCCGCCACTGCCACAGCTCCAGCTGCAGCACCTATTCCGGCACCAGCAGCAGCTCCGCAAGTAATTGAAGCCGCCCCAACAACAGCCACACTACCAGCAACAGCAATGTCCAATACGTTAACCCAGCACTTGCTCAACATGCTCTCGGATCCCATCAGCACATATAGCGAACAAATAAGTGAAACGACAACAACATCATCAGCTGCAGTCGACGACGAGGAAATGGAACGAGAACCGAAGCAGGAGCACCAATCAAACGAACCGCCAAGTGAGGCTTTACAGGATATCAATCTATCCGATGACGAGTTTCTATCTCCAATACTGCGTAACGGTGTGCGCGTCGATGTGGCCGCCGCATCTACACAGCGCATCTCAGCGGGTAAATATCTTAATCTATATTATCAATTTGACTTTCTAATGATTATATTTACAGATCAAATCTTAAATTTTGAACAAATGCTGCAATGCGAGCGTCTTATACCAAGGTAAACAAAAATACGTAACTAGGGATCACTTACTATAAAAAAATATATATTAAATTGTATATGTAAGTAAACTACAATTCCTTGGCCTGTTCCATATACTGTTGCAAGTATTTAAGCACCTTTTTGCGTACTCGCTTGTGGCCCTTAAAGGTATCAGCGAAGAGGTTGTTGAGCACCATAAAGTACTTCGTGGCCATGATGGTGAGGTTTTTCAATTGCGTCTCCTCTTCATGCTTGACAACCTCTTTGTAGTGTTTGCTTGCTTTCTCTTTCAGTTTGTCGTATTCCTTTTCCAACTGCAGTAACATTGCTTTGCGCATATTATGATCGATATTGTCACGCAGTAATTTCCCAAACTGCTGATCCAATTCTTGAATTTTCGCACGATCCTCTTCGTTGTCACATAGAACATTGAATAAAGTTATAAAATATATTGGTTCCTTGGTAAGCGGAGGCGTCTGGGACGGATGGAATAGTTTTAGGGCCGTAACAATTGAACAGGAAAATATATACTTCATGTAGCTTAGTTCCTTGGCGTACATTGCACTTTTATCTCGCATATTATCCATTTCGTTCTTACAGTCGCACTGACGCTGCAGCAATGATTTCTTCTTCATCAGCAGTGCTTGCACTTGACGGACCAATAAGTTATTCTCCTCCATCAGTTGATTGTTGGCTTGCTCCAATTGCTGCACATCGATATCGCTATTCCAGTGAGAATGAGAGGAACTTGAACTGTTCTGTATATTCGATTTAGCACTTGAACAGCCGCTACGACCGCTGCTTTCATCATCGACCGACTTCTTTTGCTGCAGAGTCATGCTCATTCGATGCAGTGTGGTCAGATCACGTTGAAAGTTTCGCGCATCTGTAAAGGGAAAGCCCAAAGTGTTGCCCTCGTTTAGCTGATGATGCAGTAAGAGCAACATATAATTTCTAGCAAACTTCTCGTTGGGCTTTGCTTTCTGAAATATCTTAAACCAGCGCGAGCAAATCGATAATAGGACATCATTTTTGGGCAACTGTTCCACTATTTTGGTTACACTGTCCACTTCTTTGATGAACAGCTCGTCCAGTTTATCATCAGTGAGTCTAAAGCCCGTATCACGTTTGGAAATATTGGCTGCCATTAAATCAGTTTAAATAATATTTGGGTTGTTAAATGTTTTGTTTACTGTTTGAAAGGTATAACGTATATTTTCAGACTATTGAAATTTAGGGCAAATGTATCATAATCTCCTGTAAAGAAGTTCAGCAAATACTTATTATTGTTTTATCCTTTCCTGTAGACCTCAAACATCACGTTCCATGTCTGCTGGCGCCGCTGACAAGTCGAAGAGGCCACAACGCAAAGCGCTGCAGTTGAAGGGTCAACAACAACCTGTGGCAACTACTGCCGCAAACAATTCTACAACTGCCGCCGTCGAAGAGTTGCCGGATAATAATATAACAATCATACAAGTCTCCAATACGACGGATAACACAAAAGTGGAGCGACAACCGCCCGAATTGCCGCCCAAAAATAAATTAATTGCCGATATATTTCGTTTTCCCGAAATCAATGCCAAGGCCAAGACGAAAACCCAATCAACGTCGCCGTCGACGCAGCACAAACTGCAAAACGATTATAAGAGTAATGTACAAATAATTCCGTCCAACTCGAACACGATACAAGTGCTGAGCCAAGCGAGCAGCAGTAGCAGCAATGCAAGCGGCAATCCTTATACAATACCATTAAAAGCAAGCGCTTCCACACAGAATGCTTCCACGTCCACATCTGCTGCCAATGCCAACAATACAAACACCACAACGGTTCAGGTGTTGGCCGATGGTGAGGCAACCACTGTTGCTGTTTACGGCACCTGTTACCCAACAGCAAGTGGTGTAAACAAACCGCCCACACCCAAAGTGAGCAAGAAGATCATACTGAGCGCCAATAGTTCTGGCATAACGAACATACGCATCAACAATGAGCAGGCGCAGGATGCAAATGTTATCAGTGGGAATGTGCACTACGAGAAGGTATTCCTCTCGTCAAGCATACCCATTAGCAGTGGCAATGGCAGAGAGGATCGACCAACTGGCAGTCAACCTCAGCACGCAGCGAATGCCATTGTCAACGTGGCGCCACAGGTGCCAGCACCCACATCGGGCAGTCCAGCTCTGCCACGTCGCGCTGCCATTGGCTCCATTGCTTCTCCTGGCCATGGCAAGGTGCCGCACCAGCTGACACGTGGTTTGACTGAGCTGGTCATCAGCACACGACCCAGTCGCCGTGATTTCCACTATCTCAAGCTACTCAATACACCATTAAAGACACAAAAGACCTCAACTCCGAAGGTGTCGAGCACTTCAAATGCCAACAACAACATTGAACAGAGTTCTGGGAATACGCCCAGTACGAGCACGGCTGCAGTGGTCGAAAGCATTGAGCAGCGCAGGCGCAGCTCATCGACATCAGATGCCCAAGCACCGTTGCAACGTGGCGCCACAGTTGCCGCAGTTGCCACACAAACACCAGTAAATGGTCAGCGTGGAGCTAATAACAATGAGTTTGTGCCACCGGGACGCAGTGCAGCAGCAGGCAATGCTTTCCGCATGCAGTCACCACCACAGGTAGTGACACCTGCCACAGGAGGCAATAAACGTTTGACATTGCGTGAGCAGCAGGTGATGCAGTTGCGTCGAGAGATCATGCATCCTGGTGGAGTTCGACTGAATTTGCGGCGCAAGGATTGTGTCGGCTCCATTGCTTGGGTAGATGCCTTCGGTGGCGTGTGGTAAGTGTTGAATTATTTTATATTTATATGCATAACTAATCTTGAACTTCTCTTGATTCTACACAGGATTGCGGGCTGGAAGCAGAAAGAGCATCCGGTGCTCTATAACGCGTTGCACATTGGCGATCAGCTGCTCTCCATTGCCGGTGTTAGCATTAGCAGCGCCGCTGAGGCCAACAAAATTATACGCAATACAAACACTTTATTTGTAAGTAGACGGCAAATGGTTTGACTTAGGAATACCCCGCAGCTATAGAGATTGATATGAAACTCAGTATCTGAAGAAAGAGAAAGAGGTATCTAAGAGTACCATCAATCAATGTATAGATGAAATGAAATGTATTTCAAATCAAGAAAGTATTAGCTTATGGTACTGCTCAGGGTAATTATGACAAGACTTCACTCTTTCTGTATAGCTAAAGTGAATGCAAACTATTGTCAGCATATTGATTTAACTAATTCCAAGTAAACGTTAACTTTGCAATCTTTATTTACACTTTGATTCTTTGTTTGCAGGTCGAAGTGCTGTTGCGTCGCATCCCCTTTGGTCGCGCCTATGCCATACGACGCGATCGGGACGGACAGTGCTTGGGACTCATACGCGATGGTAATACCTCAACCATTGTTGATGTGGTTCCAAATAGCTTGGCAGCGCGCCATGGTTTGCCGCCCAAGGTAAGTGAGATCTCACGCTCCCCTTTTGTTATATCATTGTGCGACTTGCATATAAATTAGCTGTAAAGTTGGTCAAAGAAATTTCTTTCTTATAATCTTTAACACTTTCTTGTTTAATCTCAGACTCAGTCGTGCGATGGCAGCTCGTTAACCTTTTGGATACTCACGGAAATCAATGGAAGACCATTGAATCTATTCTTCAAGGATCTGGAGATACGTGATCGCTTGAATTCGGTTGGCAGGGATATATCGATACTGGTGCAACCGTCGGATTTGATAACCAAATTGAAGAAGCAACTGAAATCGTTGCGCGGCTACAAGGATTATCTAGTACAGTAGACGTTATCGGCTACATCGGCCTCACTTAAAAAGTGGTCGCTTTTAAAATTAGACATATAGGAGATAGGAGATATATACAGACATACATATACATATAGCTATGTAGTAACTCGAAACTGTTATACTATGTTATACGTGTATATTTTTGTATAACACTGGGCCAGAGAGATAACCACATTCCACACATTTCCACGTACACGAGCGACATAAATGCTATATAGTCATCTTTTATATATATATGTAGTAACTTTATACTAAATACACCTATAGACATTCGAATATATACATGTACAGAGATATATATGCATATACATATATATTTTTGCAAATTTTTTTATATATCTAGTTATATATACAACATAATTCTAAATCACTTTGAGAACCTTCTTCAAAAAAACAATGCTAGACAAACAAAATTTATGAAAATTTACACAAAAACAAAACAAGTATTTATGATCATTTCAATATATACCATATATATATATATTTTTACATATTCGTAATCATAACACACCCACACACGTATTATACAACAAAAAAAACTGTGCAACTTAGTATCCTTATGCAATATTAGAGTGCCTCTGATTTTGTTTTGTTCTGATTTTGTGTTTCTAATTTGTAATTGTGTTTTCAAACAGTAGTAGAGAAGCGAAAACATCTACGTAACCTTTAAGATGTGATAAACTGAGTACTCAAATTTAGGCAATTTTTAAAAGATACATTTGTAAATGCTTTTTGATTTTGTTTTTAATATATAAACATATACATACATATTATACATACATATTGTATAGATTTTGTGTTACTATTTTCAATTTACTGCATTATTAAACATACGATTATAAACCCTCATTATGCAACTGATTCACTCGCAAACCGTATTGCGCTTTGCCTCATTGACATTCTGTTTCCACACACGGAAATTGAAGATGTTCGTATCGAGTGTGGAATAAATGAAGATCGGCATTGAGTTGGACATGACCCAAATGTTACCATCCTCATCGATTGTCAAATCACTGGGATAGATCATTCTCTCGGCATCCGACACAACTGTGTCGTGGAATGTCTCAAAGAAGGGCTTCTTTGTGTTCCAACATCCCACACCGTTTGTCTGTATCTCGGCATAGAACACAACGCCAGTTCGTGGATCGAACTGATGCATTGTGGACTGTTTCTTCTGGCCGCGACTGCCCAGCAAGCGGAAATCATCGCCATGATCCGATCGTGCTGCATTCGACTCACGTTGCAGCACCCGATTGGAGACCACGAACTCATTGTTACTGGCCATGGCATGGAAATAGACATCCCTGCTGCCATCGTTCTGTAGGGCGCCGAGTGCGATCGAGAAGATGCCGTCGTCCCAGCGGAATGTCTGGCCACCAATGTTCAGATCTCCGGCAACGGGATCAAAGTTGAAATAGTTGTGCTGGAACGACCACATGCGATCCTTAGCCAGGCTGTACACATAGAGACGTCTGTTCACCAGGTCGGGTATATACGCAAAGGCCTCTCCACACTTTGCAGACGATGCCACATCCACAGCCACGCTGGCCAGACCACGCCCCGTATCCACAATGCTTTCAGGAACTTCATAGCGCTTGATTAGACGATCCGTCTTGAGATCCACAATCCAAATGCTTGGACGTCTGATTTGCTGGCGATTGTCTGCAAAAAGGAAAAGAGAATTAATCATTAAAACAACTGCAGCTGCACTGAAAGGAGACTCACTTGGGTACTCCAGCATGCCGGTGTCGATGAACCACAAGCGCTGGCATGGATCCACAGTGGTGCGATAGACAGAGACTAGATGCTCTGCACTGGCATTGAACTGATTCAGTTCAAAGTTGGGATAGGCGTGCAGCTTGGGACTGCTCTGTGTGCCATCACGTCGCATATCTACGTAGTTCAGGGTAGAGGGGATGCCCGTTCGGCGACGGGGCATGGTGACAAAGAGGCGACCCCGGAAATGGGTGACCCCCATAGGTACATTGTTGTACGCTGTGTATGAGTCGGCACTGTTGTCAGCCAAGCCAATGCGGGACTGCATGTTGGGGGGAGTGTCCCGCGAGGTGATCACCTCACGTTTTGCACGTTTTTCTCGACCATAGCGGCCGGGAAACACAACTGGCGCTGTAAGGAAAAACGATTAGTCACGACTACAAGAGAGCCTGTCTCTTTCTCTCTCTCTCTATCTCTCTTGATGTTCACCTGAGGGATCTGGTTGTCGTGGACGAGTGTGTGCACCGTCGCCACGATTATAGAAATCCATCTGCTTCCACTTGAAGACCTCGTTCATGCCCTCGCCCTGCGCAAAGGTCGCCAACAGCAGCAGCATCAATGCCGCCAGGCCGAACAGGAACGCTGATCTTGACATCGTTTTGTATTTCTAATCTCAGTAAGTCTCTCTCTGTGTGTAGTGCCTATGCCGAAATTCGAGCTTTCCGTGTCCGCGACTGAACGCCAACTGAAGCGAGCAAAACGGGAAAGCCGCAGCTACAACGTCGTCGTCGTCGCCTGTCGAATACGATTGATAACAGAGAGATTCGCGTGAGAATCGCGGTTGGCCGGAAACCGGTTTTCTTATATGCCACTAGTATACAGCAAAAAAAGTGGATATATTTACAAATATCGCGGCGTGATGTTAGATATTACCATAAATCATTCAATAATTATATTGCAAGTCGGCCTCCCTCCCCCAAAGCAAGCCAATTATCTTTACTTACGTATCTCTACAGTTCCATCGAAAAGCATTAACTTTAATATGTAAAATATAAAGCGCACAGAATCAAGTATTATATAAAATTAAAAATAAAATTATCATTAACAAGTGTATTTTATTATCGCACGTTTTCGAAAGCGCTGCTTGTTTTGTTTTGCGGCTAAGAAAACAAACATGTTCAGAGTATTTTGGGTCAAATTATAAAGCAAGTGATTAATGCGATTACAGTATTATTTTGATGGCAGTCAAGTCTAATCAGCTCTTATAAATCCTCTCATATATACTATAGCCAATTCACACCCCTATAAACACACTTAACTCAACTTAATTTCAATTAAAAAGATCCCCAAGCTACAATCACACAAAAAGCAATGAGAGAAGCCCCAATAACCTGAGCAGTGCACAGCGAAATCAGATCAGTAGTGCAACGATAGAGCAATGATTGATAAATTTATTTTTTATTTATTCTAATTAGTTACTACAATTTTTAGAAAGTATCTAAAATATTTACAAAACATGAATTTTGCAATTGAGTTTCTAAACTTAAGCAGCTAAGCTGCTGCTTGTCGGTTGATCAAATCGCCAATTCTCACTAAAATTATTTTATATTGAAAGAAAAGACTACTGACACCTGGAAATGCATTTTGTTTGATTTTTATGCGGATTTGCGAAGTTGGGAGACTCTTTGGAGTGGCTAAACGGACTAAAAACGAAACGGACTGTCTCGAGAGGTGGATAAAGAGGGTTCGTGCACCTACTATGGGATCGTGCACTGGCTTAAAATATTTCAGTTCAGATCGTGTCGTGCATTGCACTTTAATCCAAGCAGATTAAAGCAGTACACAAGCAGTGTTTCATTTTAAACAATCGCACAACACAAAAAGCATTGCCTAATTTTGCGCGCACTTTGTTAATACTTTACAGTCAAATTTAGAAAATTAATTTTAACCGCCCCACGCCCCCCTAGGGGCGTTTTTCGAAAATCGAAATCTTAGAAAAATTAGAGGAACCGAAAGAACTGCTCAAAACATTTTCGCCTTTACGAAATTGGAAACTGGTGGTACTGCTAAAGGAAGAAAGGGAGGACAATTTAAAAAAAACCGCAGATCGCTAGCTCTTGTGGATTTGGAGCAATTTCAAATTAAAAAACGAAAAAAACTGCCGTTATTCCAAATGAAAAACTGCTTGTTTTTCGCTAACAGAACACTGTTAAGTAAGCAGATAACTGCTTGGATTTCAGAGCAATCCATGACATGATCCATTTAATCAAAGAACCGAACTATTTTAAGCCAGGGCACGATACCATAGCGTGAGCACGATCGAACCGCCTCCCCTCTGCACAATACATTCTTCGTCACATTTATTTTCGAATTTAATTTCAAATGAAAATGGTAAAAACGGGTATACTAACTTTGTGCAAATGTATGTAACAGGTAGAAGGAGGCGTGGGAGACCCCAGAAAGTATATACATACATATATATGTATTCATGCTCAGGATCACTAGCCGAGTCAATTGAGCCATGTCTGTCTGTCTGTCTGTCTGTGTGAACAGATCACAGCTGATCCAGTTTATTTCAAATGTTAGGTGCCACGCCCACTGCCCTCGCAAATCAATTTCATTTTTAAGGTGTATGTATTTTCCAAACTTCAATTTGATCGAACAATAAATAAACACAGAAGGAAGTTATTCAAGAAAGTATGCGATAACAAGCAGGCGATAACATATGTAGGTCGAAGGCTTTTCCACTGTCGCGTGGCGCTCGTTATTTTTTAATTTCTGTCCCAACAATCTCTTAATGTTTTTTAACTATCAAATATAGGTTTCCCCACTTAATCAAAGAAATTATCATAAAAACTCAGAAACTAATTATTGTTCAACCAATTTGTTATTGTTCAGCCAATTAAAACAGTTTCCTTCCTACGGGGTACTCTACTAAAAAATCATAATTTAAATGTATTTTAACAGGGGTAAAAACCTATAGTAATATCGGAAACCCCTAAATTTAATTACATACTCAAAAAATCAATATATTTTATGCTAATGAGTTAATCATACGTCTTAATGGAGTGAAAGTCAAAGATTATGTTCTGGGAAAGTTTCATTTATTTGATTTAATAGGAGTTTAAAAAACCACAAGTGTGGTAAAAGTACGCAAGCACAACATAACTATTGTAAAAATAACTTGTCAACATTCGGAACTTTTACTGACACACTGGATTACGTTTGGCCTCCCGTACATGCTGTTTCCACACGTGGAAATTGTAGACGTTCGTGTCCAGGCTGGAGTAGATGTAGATTGGCAGTGAATTGGTCATAACCCAAATATATCCATCTTCATCGATCTGTAGGAAAAGGAGAAATAATTATCATTCATTTAAGCTGTTTAAGATCATGTGATACTGACCTCCAAATCACTGGGATAGATCATCTGTTCGGAATCGGAAGCCACAATGCCGAGGTGTGCAGGCGAGAACGGGTATTTCGTGTTATAACATCCGATCCCGTTCGTTTGAATCTCGGCAAAGAACAGCACGCCCGTTTTCGGATCGTATTGATGAATTGTCGACTGTTTGTTGGGACCTCGACTGCCTACGTAATAAAAATCTGAACCGTGATCCGATCGAGCTGCATTCTCTTTGTTCTTCAGCACCTTATTGGAGACGGCGAACTGTTCGTTGCTGGCCATGGCATTGAAGTAGACAACACGGCTGCCATCCCACAGCGGATGTCCGAGTGCGATCGAGAAGATGCCATCATCCCAGCGGAATCTTTGGCCGCCTATGTTGAAGTCGCCGGCAAGAGGATCGAAGTGGAAGTAGTTGTGATCGAAGGTCCACATGCTGTTCTCGGCCATGCTGTAAACGTGCATACGACACTTCACCAGATCCGGTATATAGGCATAGGCATGCCCACATTGATTCCCCGTCACATCAACCGCTATACTCGCGAGACCCCGACCCGTATCCACAATACTTTCAGGGACTTCAAAGCGATGGATAAGACGGTCCGTGTTAAGATCCACAATCCAAATGCTTGGCCGCTTAATTTGCTGCCTATCATCTGCAAGAAATTAAGGAATTAGTATTCCAAGTGAGGTATTATCCTTTCTGAAATCGTCACTTACTCGGTAGCTCCAGCATACCGGTATCAACAAACCACAAACGTTGACAGACCGCATCCACAGTGGTGCGGTAGACGGAGACCAGGCCATCTGCACCGTCCTTGAACTGATTCTGCTCGAAGCTGGGATAGGCTTGCAGCCTGGGACTTTTCTCTAAGCCTTCGGCCGTGATGTTTATGAAATTCAACGTTGACGGTATTCCATTTCGCCTTCGGGGCACGGTCACAAAGAGGCGACCCCGATAGTGACTGGCACCCATTGGCACATTGTCGTAGGGTTTGTACGTTTTGGAATCTTCAAGTCGGTATTCCCAGGTGTCTCCGATCTTCTGAAAACTTCCAGACATTGAACCTTAAAATGAAGAAAAGCTTTCAATTATAGCGGAATTCTTATCAATAATTAACATATATCAGGCTATCAAGATCATCAGACTTAATTTATGTTAGTGTACCTCGGTTGTAATAATCCAATTGCTTCCACCTGTAGACCTCTGTCATGCCGCCGGCATAGACACAACTTGTCGTCCAGCATATGGCTAGACCTAGAATTATCAATTTCATCATTATTTCACAGTCCGCTTGCCAATTTCCAGGCTTCTCAGAATTGCTGCTTGTTTCTTCCACGAATCAACCGCGACTGACGCCAGAAGACACTGCTTATTTAATTTATAAACTAAATGATTAGGGAGGCTCAAAGCATAAAAAAAGTCAAATGATTGAAATAATCATATGAGAGCCTTCAATAATTTTAAATATATTGATATTTGTTGCATACTTAGAGGCATCACGATCAATTTACTTATTTCTTCATACACGTTTTGAATTTGCAAATAACTATTTTAATCTCAATTAACAAAATAGACAAACAATTCAAATAAATTGTCAAAATGTATTTAACATTATTTAAACGTTACATGCATTAACAGTTGCATTTTAACTGCCTTTTGCAATACCGGTCTATCGGACTATCGATACCATAAACTTCTTCGTACGCATGTATGTATGTACCTTGCCGATGATTGCCATTCGTTTGATAGGCCGCAGTGCAACACTGAGCCAATACAAACACGCTCACGTACACACACATACACAGTCAAAGGCAGAAAATTGCAATTGCACCGAACGGACGACGAGCGAAACAAAAACGAAAAAATCCCAAACAATTCACTTGTTTAATAAACATATATACATTGCTGCAAAGCAGTCGAATTAGGATCGATACGTGTACAAAGTAATCATATTGAATAGTCGATTACAAGAACCCGCGCTCGTTTCTCGTTGACGGCGCGCGCGTTTAGGGAAAAAAACGCGTTGCGTTCTTTTCATTTACTGTATGTGAGAGACTTCTTCGACTCAACACACACACATACAGGCATACACACACGGATCGAGACATACTACACACACAGATTTATATACACACAGCAGAGACTCTCGAAAGCAACGAAAACGACGGTCGGTCGGTTGGTTGGTCGATTGGTCGGTCGAGACGAGTGAAAGTGTCTCCACCACGGAAGTGCATCTGTGATTTGTATAATAATGCGTCGCGCATACTCAAATTTTTGTTACGCCAATGATTAGGCTGTGTTCGGGGTTTCGATTTGCAAAGGAAGAAAATAATACGGAGAGTGAAGAGTAAATAAACAAAAATCCAAATCCAATAAATATCATCGTCGTATATATATGTAATGGCCGAACAAGTGGAGAAGGCATTGGCGTTCATCAAAACAAAGCGCGTTACGTCCACGTTTCAGTTGAATGACACAGAGGCAGATGCAGCAACAACAACAGTAGCAACAACAACAACAACAGCTTGCGCAAATTGTTGCAGCAACGACGCAGACGACGACGACGCCAGTGGTCCTAGTGGTAGCAACTCCTCCTCCAAGCCAAAGGGAGCCAAAGCCAAGTGTCATCCAAGTGGCACCATCGTCGATGCAAATGTTGTCGCTGTCGCTGAGGCTGTTGTCAATGGTGAACTGGATGCAGCCTCCTGCTATCATGTTAGCATGAAAATGTCCATCGACGCAGCCACGCCGCGCATTTGTGGCGACAATATGCCGCTGAAATGCGATGCACTGGCAGCAATGCGAGAGGCGCTTAGCTCGAACAAACCGTTGCCACTCAATGCTAAGCAGCAGCAGCCCCAGCAGCTGCAGCAGTCTAACAATAACAACAAAAACAGTCCCCCACCCCCACCACCGTGTCAGCTGCTAGAACGTCTCAATTTTCCTGAAGGCAACATTATCAATACGCTGCACACGATACTGGCGCTGCCGCCGTTTGATCCATACGCTCCAGCGCCAAAATCTGAAGTAATATACAAGGAGGTTGTATCTCTAATGCAATGGAGCCTGCGCGAGGACAATGTCATGGAGATGGAGCTGAGTGACAAGCTGCTGCATGAGTGCAAGTCCATAGCCAAGGACTCCAACGATGAAACACGATCCTATTTGGTATGTAGACTGAAGAGACGAACAAGAAGAAGCCCTCTAATGTGATAATCCTTATAGATGGCCATTGAGAATATGCGCATATTCTCGGAGGATCCAAAGAATCCGCTGCGTGACGCCGATGGACAGTTGCGTGCAATTACGGTGTGTTCCTTTGGCCCTAAGACTGTCATACTGAATCCCTAATCCTGTGCAGCTTTATTTTCAGAATCTTGCCTTGATATTTGTTAAACATCGTAAGGAGGAGTTCTTTACATTTTGTTCCTGCAAGGAATGTCTCGAATATCGCGAAACAATCATGGCCATTATGATGGATCAATTCAAGGCTGCCCACATGGTGGTCATGCTGCTCGATGTGCTAATAAAAGCATATAGCCCTATGCTAAAGTGAGTACCAAATCGAAAATAATGAATGAATACTTAATGAATACCTTATAATGTGTAGAAACGATGCTGCCTATAATAAATTTGAGAAGCTGCTGGAGTCCAACAAGCAAATCTATTGGATAACAAGTGGTTTCCTCTACGATAAGAACGCCGAATATCTTGATTTTATTGATGATACTGCGATCTCTGATAATATGATATTAGTGCTATTCAGCGCCATGTAAGTTTAAGGAATTGGTAATAATGTATGTATATAATGTGATATATAAACCTATCTTTCTTTGCAGACTGATGGCCAATAATCCGATGCTACTGCTACAAATACTCGCCTATAATGTGGAGTGCATTGTAAAGGCATTTTCCGAGGGCATGATCGAAATTGCCCAAAATGTGCAGGAGAACGAGAAAGTTTCAGCCGAAAAGATGCTCACATGTACGTCAGGGAACAGTTTAGGAAAACCTCTTATATATCGAAATCAATTATTACTGATATAAAAAATGTTAATGTTTGTTCATATAAAGCAAACTTTTACTGTAAACATTCTTTATACCCTTGCAGAAGGTATATTAATTTAGGGCAGGAGTTTGTAACGCACCTTAGGTGTCATCTATATCGCTTTAGAAAGTCTATATATTCTGAATAAGCATCAACAGAGGAGTCAAACTTGCCATGTCTGTCTGACTGTCTGCTGCAACGTCTAGTCAATTGTTATTTTGATATATATAGTATATAGTATACAAGTATAGGCGCGATCTGGGATAAGAACCTGCAAGGGTATAAATCCTTCGGCATATCGAAGGTAGCCTTTCTTACTGGTTTTTGATAAATATTAATATACGTCTATTTATTTATTTTAGACTTACTGGACGGCTACTCCGATTTGAACTGCATCTCACAGAAGATCTCTTTGAGTTTGTTTGCTTTCGAGAATGATTTTCTGCGCAAGTTCAAGCTCTCCTGGGTGCTATTGTGCCAGCGTCTATTTCAGCAACATGTGTTCAATCCGCTGGGCGACACCATGCTCGCATGCATACTCACGCTGAAGGAGGGCGACGGCTCGACACAGACAACGGCACTGATAAAACGCTATATGCTCTTCGACGAGCATATGCATTCCATTGAGCGCCGTTGGACGGATATCTGGATGGAGCTGAACAAGTTCAACTTGTCGCCCACCGAATATGATCGTCGCATGGGCCTGCTCGATGTGTTTAACATATTCGATAAGGTCGTAATGGATGCCACCTCGTTTTCACTGCCGGATATCAGTGATGATGAGTTCATTGATTTTCAGCGCATTGTCGATCGTCAGCTCGCTTGGAAGAACATAATGGCGTTCACCAAGCTCAAGTGGCCCGATGGCTTCTACGATCCGCCCAATAAGCTGGTGCACGAGGATCTCTGCAAGAAGTGCAATGCATTGCTGGAACACCATAATGAGTAAGAAAATAAATATAATTACATACTTGAAATCAATTAAACTTTGCTCTTCTAGGAACTGCAAATGCATCACTTGTTCCATTGCGGGTACACCTCTGCTGCCGCGACAAGCCGGCTATTGTGCCAAGTGCACAACACTCGGGATTGTCGAGAAGGATGCGAAGCTAATGAAATCAAAGATTCTGAGCACTTGCACCAGCGATGAGGCCAAACACAATGCAACAACTGCAGCGGCCAGCACCAGCGCTGCTGCAGCTGCACAGCAGCGACGCATTGGCAGTGGGGATCAGCCAGAGGCTATAGCTGCTAAGGCCGATGCGGACTCAACTAGCGTAGCGCTGCGTCGCCAGGAGATGGACACCGCATTGCGTACCACATATCACATTGCATGGGCTGTCTTCCAGCATCTGACCACCAGGAAACGCTATCGTTTCGATAGCATTGAGCCGCAATTCTTTTGCGGTGAAAACTGCCGAGTCTCCGCTTGCCAGCTGGCGCGCAAAATACTTGCCAATGAATTGTCGCCGCCATTGACAAAGCATTTGCTGCGTTGCTTTCAGCCTCTGTCATTTTCACGAGAGGAGCTGCGATCCACGTTGCCCTCGCTAATGTTCTTCAATCGGAAGCTGGCGCCCAGTCCCGCCGAGTTGCAGGAGCTTAAGAATCAGCATTATGTCTACAAGACCTATTGGACCTTTGTGCTATCCATCTATGCCAATTTCTTTGTCAAATTCAACTCGACGGCCACAGATTTCAAGCACCTGGAGTTGCTCAAGGGCGATTTGCGTCTGCGGCTGAACAGCGTTGTGGGTGATAAGGATGACGGACGATTCGAACAGTTCCTGGCGCAGGTTATTGGGTAAGTTTACTAGAAGTATTAATAATATTTGCCTTCACTTATAATCTGTTGTTTTCCCACTGTAGCTATTCGCCCTTCAAAATAACAGACGAGTAAGTTGAAAAAAGTTTTTGAAACCTTAGTAGGTCATGAAATAGTTGTAATTTTTGCTACAGCGAGTCACGTCAGATTTTGGCAAAAAGAACAATTTATTCTGTGATTATTTCAATTGTTGAATGCTTTAATATATCTCGCTCATCTTCAGCTTCACTTTGGGCGACGCAAACATCGAAAAAATGCAGTTTGGCGTGGATCATTTAATGATGTTGCATGACTCGCAGATGATGTAAGTAAATGTGGGCAAAAAGAAAGTAATTTGAAAGGGAATGTAGCGGAGTGTCAGAGTGAATAATACATACATAAATCAAGTTCAATGCGTTTTTGAGTATTAAAAGACACTGGGAACTAGTCAAATACGCTCACATCTTCAAAGTATGTGTCGAATCATTTTACTCAAATATTCATATAATATATAATATTCATATTCAGAAAATCCAATAAAACCAAATCTTTTGTGCGAAAATTCTAAATTCTATTTAATTCTTTCTCTCTTTTCATTGTGTGCAGCAAACGCAGTAAGCCGGACAGCACCTCTGGTATGACGAATAAGTCCAAGGTAAACGAACAGACGCAGACAACTGGCGGCTGCAATGACTCGAATGGTTCCAAGAAGTGTAAGGAGAAGATGCGTAAATGTAAGTTGAATGGAGATTCTTCTATGGAACTGAATGCTAATAACTCTTCATTCCGCCATAGGCTGCGCAGACTATGCTGACATTGGGGAACCCTGCAAGGAGAATCACTCGAAGAAGCGCGTTAAGAAGGAGTGCAATCATGCGCGCTTCAACGAGACGCGAGATCGACTGCGCAAGAAATTAACGCAAATTGTCAACGATCGCAAGAGTAAGAGTGGCCAAGAAGCAACGGCAACAGCACAAGCAAAGCCAGCAGTGCAGCCCGAGCCAAAGCCGGAGCCATTGACAACTCAGCAACTGCAGCAACAACCGCCCACCTTGAAAGTGGTTGCCTCGGCGCAGGTTCAGGCAGCCACACGCAAAATGCCAGCAGCGGCGGCGGCTGCGGCTGCAGCAGCTGCAGCGGCAGCGCTCAATGAGATCGGCGAGAATATCGAGGATGGCGATAATAGTTTGCTCTGTCTGGACAGTCTCTGCAAGAGCATACAAATGCACACGGATGCCACAGGAAATTGTGGCAACTTGCCTGCGGATCTCAGCCATTATAGCAAGGAGGAAATGATGCAGGATTTTGCAGAGTTCCTCGGCAGCTACACGCGCGAGCAGGATCAAAAGCGTTGGATCAATGAGAGACTCAACTTCATTGAGGGCAAACCGCAACAGCCGCAAACGACAAATCCCAAAAAGGCAGCAAAGAAGGCGAAGCAAAAGCAACGCAAGGAGGAGGAGAAACGTATTAAGGAACTGGAGGATTTGCGTAGTCAGTTCCTGGACATTTACTTCAAGGAGTTCCTCGATAAATACGAAATGAAAACCTTAACGGCTGCTGGCGGCCGCAAGCGCGAAAAGAAACGCATCGCCGAACTGGAGGCGAATATTAAGAATCTGCAGCGTGCCAAGGGTAAAGTGGAGACGGTCATTTTGGAGCTGATTGCCACCGTGAAGCAGGCAAATAGTGAATTCAAGTTCTCTTATTTGCCCACCAAGGAGCAGCAGTTGGCCAAATTGGCCCAGCTCGAAGAGATCTTGAGTGGTGCTAGTGGTGGTGGAGGAAGTCAAGCGACGGCAACAGCTGAACCCGCATGTGTTCCAGCTCCGGCTTCGACCTCGTCCGCACCAGCAGCAACATCGGTTGTCGCCTCCGCGCAATATCCAAATTTCATTAGCTCGGCGGCCTTCTTTCCACCCCACACACCTGTCTGCTATGCCCCGCCGCAGCAACAGCATCAGCAGCAGCAACAGCAACAACTGCCACGTGATGTGATCGCCGCGATGGCAGCCAATGCCATAACAGCTGATCCATCCAAGCGTATCGTCACAATACGACGCGTGCAGCTGCCACACGCCAGTGGCGGCGAGCAACAGGTGACGGTTGTAGCCAAGGGCAGCTCCCCAGATGAGGACAAGCTGCTGTACACCTTTGTCAATGGTCATATGGTGGCCTCGAGCACGCAAGTTCCAGCTACAACTGTGCCCGCTGCTGCTCCAGTGCCGGAGAAAAGCGCCAAGGCTAAAAAGAAGGAGGCTAAGAAGGCGGCAGCTGCTGCAGCAGCAGCAATGGCAGTGGCTAATGCTGCTGCTGCTGCTGCGGCGGCACAAGCAGCTGCGGCCGCTGCTGCAGCTGCTGCTGCTGCTGAGGTTGAAGCTGCCAAAGCCAAGAACAGCAACAACAACAACAAGAAGCAAGCTAAAAAGATAAGCTCAAGTTCGGGCAACAGTTCCAAGTCGCAAACGCCGCAGAGTAGCGCGGTCAATACGCGTGAAAACTCTGTGTGCAGCATTAAACCCAAGGCGACCAAAAAGATCAAGTTGCCAAAATCAACACCAGTTGCACCCGAGCCCGAGCCGGAGCCAGAACCAGCGCCTGTGAAGCGACAGAAGCGTCTGAAGCCACGACTGGATCAAGGACAGTTGGATAACAATCCCTTCAAGTCGTTGCATGTGCAGGACTCCTCGGATGGGGAATGGGAAACTGGCAGTGAGTCGGAGATGAGCTCCGAGCCGCCAGTGGTTGTTGCACCACCACCAGCGGTAAAGGTGCAAGCCAAGCTGCCAGCTGTGACAGCAACCAAACAAGCCGCCGCTTCAGTCTCGAATACTAAACAGAAGCCAGCGGCAGCAGTGGCAGATGCTGTAGCTCAGGGAGCTGTGCCCGTGAAGAAGCCCAAAGCTGAAACAAGGTCACAAGCTCAGCAACAGCAGCAACATGTGCAGCCACAGGTAACTAAGGCGGGAAGTGGCAACCAGCGCAGAACAGGCTCACAGCAACAGCAGGCACCGGCCTCACTGCCTGCGCCGATCAAGAACCAATCACAAAGAACTGCTGTGGAATCGAATCCTCAACGCAAGTCCAAGTCTGTTCAGGACAGACAGGTGGCAGGGCCAGCGCAGAGCAGCAGCAGCAGCAGCGGCAATCGGGGAGCATCGCAGCCACAGCAACAACAGCAGCAGCAGCAGACACGCGGCGGACGCGGCAGTGGGCGTTCGAAGAACACAAGTGGTGGTGGTGGTGGTGGTGGTGGTGCTGGTGGTTGCCATCAATTGAACAGCAGCAACAGCAACTGTTCCTCATCGAATTTGGCGGATACTAGCACGCAGCAACCTCCTTCCAAGCGCTCGCAGCGCGGCAAACGTGGACATCGTGGTCAGAAGCAGGGTAAGTGCAGGCAGATCCCTCTCCTAAGTGCAAGCTTATCTGATGACTTCTCGCTTGCAGAGGATCTCTCGGGTATACCCCACAACATGGGCTATTTCAATCCCAACGAAGTTGCCATACCACCACCGCTGCCACCGCACTCGGGTAGCTATGCCAGCACGCTGGCACAGCAGATGCAGCACTTGCGCATTGGCTCCAGTTCCTGCTCCTCCTCGACCAAGCAGCACCAGCAGCAGCAGCCCAACTGCAGCATTATGGATCAACTGAATCGTGGCGTGCAGGTGGAGCATCTTTCTCTGCCGCCAGGCATAACGCTGACCAAGGTGGATCCCGCCAAGAGTGAGCAGCTTCGTCAGAAGAGCGAGTCCATACGCAAACTCTCCAAACCGTTGGCCGAGCAGCAGCAACAGCAGTTGCAACACCAGCAGCAGGTGGTGCACACGTTGCAACAGCCCGCGCATCTCATGGGCAGCTACTATGCCGGCAATGCGGGCCTGATGGACACTGCCGGCGTTGGCGGTAATGGCGTCATTATGGTGGAGGCTAACCCACGCAGCAATCGCAACTGCCAGCAATTGCCAGTAGCAGTGAGCAATAGCAATGTGGCAGCTGCAGCTGCTGCAGCCACAGCCAGTGGCAAATCATCGCGTCGTCGGCGACGTAATCGTGGCAAATCAGGTGGCAATGGTGGTGGTGGTGGTGGAGGCAGCTCTTCTGCCAAGCGCAGTGGCGCGACAGATGGCCAGCAGACGCAGCTCTCATCGGTGCCCATTATGGAGGCCAGTGCAGGTGGCAACATTATCACCTTGCGCAATCCTATGTTCCATCAGGGCGCCGCTGGAGTCGGTGTTAACAATGGCCCCGTGCCCAGCAGTGCCAGCATGTTGCCAAATCCGAATCCCATTCCGCCAGGTAAGCGGCAGTACAGGCATCTCAATTACGCTTGCATCACCTCTTCCTTCTCTCCATCTCTCCTTGCCAGCTCGTGTCTATGGAGCTGGTTTGCCCCTTGCCGCACCGATGCCAATGGATCAGCCGGCCGCAATTATTAAGAATGAGAACGGCATGTTCACCATACGCAATCCGGCGCTGCATCAGGCTGTCACAAATGGCCTGGCCATGGGCGGTTATCGTCAGTTCGGCAGCAACGTGAACTATTACACGCCGCAGGAGGCAGTGGCAGAGGCAGCGCGTGCCACACAGCAGAAGCAGCATCAGCAGCAAACTGAACAATCGCCATCGTTAATTGTTGCTGGCAGCAGCGCCGTCGGAGCAGCACCCACTAATTTCTCATATTTCTCCAGTGGATCAGCTAGTGGTGGCAGCAGTGGCAACGCTGATGCTGCAAGTATTGGTAGCGCCAGTGGCTGCGTCGTCGATACGCACAATAATATCAGTATTAGCTGCACAAATGTCTCCGGCCTGGGCAGCCCCGGCACTCGTCTGGTGGGCGATGCTGCTGTCATAGCGCGACCAAAGCAGGCACAGAAATGTCTCTCAGCCATTGGCAGCGAACTGAAGCAGAAGACCAAAGACAGCCACAGCTCCAGTTCGTCAGCGGCAGCAGCTGCAACAAGCCAGCAATGGCCAAGCTTTGGCCCACCCACATCGGAGTTTGGTGCTGCTGGTGCTGTTGGTCCCCCGGGTGGTTCGGTGCTACAGGAGAAATACCAACAGTCGACCTATTATAATGGCTTTGAGGTATTCCCCTCGTCTGTGTCTCAAGCTGGACCCGAATTGCCACCCGATTGTCATATGCATCATAATTGTGGCGATGATTCACCGCCGCCCACCATCACCAGTTTCAATTCCTACCTGGAGGGCATACCCAACACTGGCGTCATACGCTATGACGATGCGGCCTTCCTCAAGAACTTGATACCGGGCCAGCATCTGAACAACGAGGTGCGTACCGCTGCTTATGCTAATTTGTATCCATTCACATTCTCATTCTACTCATCCTAAATGAATACGTGAGGTTTTGATTTGTGGAATAGGATTTGGTAATCTAGTAGAAGGGATACGATGGGAACAGTTCCTCGCACTGTGAACTAATTTTATAGAGAATCTTTCAACTCTTTTCACCTGCTAACTTCTTGTCATCTTTTATTCCTCTTGCAGGTCTCCATACACAACATATCGGAGTCCAACTTCACGCGCAACAACACATCGCCATCGCCGCATCATGTGGAGATAACAACTGTGTTTGGCAATCGTGGCTCGTGCCCTAGCAACGCGTACGAGCAACAGCCCTCGCAGGGCAGCGTTAGCTCCGGCGCTAGCTATTGCGACAATGTCCACGGCGACTATGGTAGTGGTAAGAAAGAAGCTAGTCCCCTCCAGCAGTTGCCGGACTTACATATTCCCTCTTCCTGTGCAGATTCCACCCACCTGTTTGTGCAAGGCAGCATGCTGCCACGTCTATCACAGCCATCTCCGGCAGCGCCATCAGATCCCTTTGGTGGCTATGACTTTGAGCAGGCGCCCGGCTCCAAGCCCGCTAGTGTTGCCAGCGTTGATCTGAACGAATTCCTGCGCCGCAGCCCACTCAGCCAGCGCACCTCGCCCTACAGTCCCGATGAGAATGTGGCGCTCGAGGCGTTTGTGCAGAACATGAGCGCACTGCAAATAGCCAACGAAGCGGCGGAGCAGTGCTCCCGCTTGAATGGATCGGCAGCTGGTGCCGGGGATGCAGCGGTGCCTGATGCCACTGCAGCTGGTGGTGGCGTTGGTGTCACCTGGTGGTAAATATGGTGGCCATGACCATGACAACTGTTGCTTCACACACACACACAAACAAACACTCAGACACACACACACACATAGACAGACTTCTCCTTCACATACATCCAGCGCGCCAGTGAAAACGGCCACATAACGCAAACATTTCATTGATAGGGCGAAAAGAAAGAAAGAAAAAGAAAAACAAAAAACGAAAAATATACAAAAAAAAAATATGCTTAGATGTCAATTTCGATGTTTCAACAAGCGAAAAAAAAATAAAAAACCGAATTAAATTAAATGGAACTCAAATGGACTTTATTCTTGTTCTTCTTCTTCAATTTGCTGCTATGAAAATTAGAATTATTTTTGTTATACAAGGAGGATTAGGAGGAGGAGTAGCTTTAGCATCAGTGCTCAATTAATAAGTCTAGGCGGAGAATACTTTGTTGTTGCTGCTGCCCTTGTGTGCTTGCATCAATTGTCAAAGATTAGGGAACCGGAGGCGTAACTAACACTCGAATCCTCCATGTCCAGGCACTGGCTGCTTTGCGCATACTTGAGAAACTTAAAGCTCATGTTCTTAAAGCCCTGATCCTGCAGGGCCTTGATGGCGCCAAGCATGACGCCAATCGGATGACGGCCGCATATCGTATTATTATATTTGCGCAAGTAATCGGTGAACGCCGAGGGACTCAAGGTCTCAATGATGTCCATGCCCTGCTTATCCAAGTGCTCGATGCACTTGTGTATGGGTCCATGCGACCGATCGTAGTATGTGTAACTGAAGCGTTGGCCCCAATGGCAGAAGTCGGATGATATCACAAAAAGATTCGCTGGATCCATAAAGTATGTGGCCAGCAGGTTGCCGTACTGCGCCTCCTGCTCCGGATTGAGCGAGCCCACGAGTATAGGCACAATGGTGAACTGGTCCTTGAAGCTAACAGAAATGAAAATCAGATTAACTTGAGTCGAGTTTGATGCTGCAACTTTGCCATACGACTTACTCTTCCATCACTTTAGCTATATAAGGCAAATGCATTTCAATGGAGTGCTCATCCTCGTCCGTCTTCATGTCCATCCATGAGAACTGACCCGTCTTCTCCAGCTCGGCATTAACTGCAATTGATCTCAGCTTAATTCGATGCAAGTTTTTAATGATTTCTACGCACCTTCGGTATCGATTTTGAGATCATATAATGGTGTCTTATACTTTTTCGCCACCGAGAGAGCACAACCACGAAGCCGGACGTGATGGGAGGGACCCAATATGAAAATGCGTTTACTAAAAGAACGAAATAAGAATGAAGAACATCAGTTCAACTCATAATTAAGTTCTTTCCACTTACACAACAACTGGACTCACTTGCCGATAGGCAAATGCACCACAAGCACCACAGTAGGCATATCCTGCATGACTGATATAGGGAAATATAAAAGATTACTCTTTATATCAATACTAACTGTAAAGTTTCTGTACTTACGGTGCTATTATGGCACGAGCGGGTCCATGAGACAAATCCGCAGCACTTAGCCAACGATCCAGCTGCCTGGAGAGATCCGAGCCTGCAATAAGCAAATAATTTGAATTATATGAGCCCAAACAGAGGATTGCATTCAGTACGCAATCAAGCAGGCACTTCGTTGTCTAGCAACGTATAAACAACTTGATAAATAAGAAATCATAGTCCAAAATTTCACTGCGATTGAAAGGCCTCTGACAATACACAGAAATATATCATAATCTCGTATTTTATTTAATATATTGATAAAAAATCAAATTTTAGTTGGAAATGGCAAAGAATGCAGAAAGCGATGACCTACTTAGCCGCGTACGCAACGAATTAAAGCTTATTCTGGAGGAAAAGTGGGTAAAACTTGTTAAGGGTTTCATTGTGTATTAAATCTGGTATAATTTACAGCAACAGCAATGATCCTAGCCGTAGGATATCGGCTGAGCAGCTTATGGACCCCACTCCATTGCCTCTTATCGATCCAAGCCGTAATTTATTTCCTGACAAGGTTTTGCACCCAGGTAAAGCAACCAAGACAAAAAAATCATCTAAGAAATCAAAGAGGAACTACAGCAGACCTCAGACATATCGCTCGTCAATAAGTGGCAAACCGATAACAATGAAACCATCGGCAGAACGTTTCTTTGATCCCCACTTGGAGGCAACGTCGTCATCCCATAAATTGTCATTGCCAAGCAGATCTGGCACCTCAATAGTCTCAGAGAGATTGTTTCAATTGGAACGCAAATTGGATTTTGAATCAATTGAATCGCAAAATAATAAAATTATTGATGATGATTTGCAGCAAATGCAAATAGAGCTGGGCAAGAGCTATGAGCTATTTCAAACCATTAGCACAAAGTTTGAGTCTATCGATTTCGGGACTCTTCACAAACGCATTGAAAATTTACACTTAAGTGAGTCGAGCAATGATTTAAGTAAGGCAGCCACGGATCAGCTTAAACAGATGTTCGACACAAGTTTCCTTAAGAATCGCTTGGGTAAGCTGACCACAGATGTGCGCGATGGTTTTCGTCGTCATCCCGGCGAATTTGCCGATATTCCCGAGCTGAGTAACTTCTTTCAGGCGTGCTCACAGCTTGAGCACGGACTAGAAACGTTGAAGAAACAGCGCAAACGTAGCAACGAGTTGGAGGATCGTGTATCTTTGGCCACAGAGATGGCATATAATCGTATGGAAGAGATACGCAATTCGTTGGGCACCGACCCCAAAAAAAATTTCTAACTAATTTACTTTGCATATTTTCGACGACTTATTGATAGGAATCTTTTAGGACGTGTCAATATGTTGATACAGTTAGCCATCACTCAGTAATGTATTTTAAATAAAAACTCTAATTTATTGCAAATCAAGTAATTCGTATTTCCATTGTCTGATATTGACTTATGTATACAAAGGTCAAAGAGAGGCATCGGAGTTCGTTGGAATTTGCAAATTATACCTGAATCTGTGTACCAGCTTCCTGCGTGTGATGCTCTCCTGGCTGACATGTTGATTAGGTGTAGGTGTTTCTTGCTAAGTGCCTTTGAAAATTATTTAAAATAATGCAAATGAATTTAGTTTTTTTCCACGCCCGCACTTCTTTGTGCCTCTTCTTCTTTTAATGCAAAAATCACGACTACGAATACAAGTGCAATTTGTGCATTCTTATTTATCGGTAGCAAGTACTTATCGTATTTATCGTATGCATTGCTATCGATACCCGGACGGCAGTAGTATCGTTAAACCCCAGCGCAAGACATCGCATCGAGCGTTGCGCGATTGTTTTTCGGCATTTTACTTGAATAAGTAAAATTTAATTACTGCCAGATTTATTTACGTGCCGAAATTATTGTGAGTGAGAAGAGGAAAAGTGTAAATTCATCATAATTTTGTTTTGTACAGATTATTTTTATTTAATTACACGACGCATTTCGTTTTAGTGTGAGTGTGTGCGTGGGCGCGTAAACACGAGAATTGTTACTCGGCGTAAAGAAGAAGCATAAAAGAGAATATATTGTGTGCAAGTGGATGAAAAGAAAAATTTTGTAGTTACTAGTGCAATACAATATATTTAATTTATACATATATATATATCGTACAAATACGTAATTTTCTCAGGTGTGTTCCCTTCGACACATATGCTGTAGCCCCATTTATATTTAAATTATTTGGTTAGTAATACGCGGCAAATGAGTAGCATCGCGGCACTGAGTAGCATCGCGTCATTGCTGTACTAAAACTAAAAATTGCCGTATTCGTATTCCGCCATTTTGAAAGCTGCGAGTCGAAAGTGGAATTTGGACGCGTTGCTGGTAAAAAAATTGTTGAAAAATATATAAAAAGTAGACAAAATTTAAGAAAAATGCATGCAAATATGGCATAAAGCTAGTCGGCAAGTGTGTAACTATAAATTGTGCGTGTGGCATTGTGTATGGCACGTGAATTTAGTGCAATTATAAAATCGCAAAAACGCGAGCCGTCGCCGCTATCGCCGCTACCACAAAGAAGAAAAACGAATTGAAAAAAGAAAAATATATAGAATTATGAAAATCTAGTGCGCTTCTACTGTTAATTTTATTGTGCAGTAATTTAATAACAGAATAATATGTATCTTCGCGGAATTTACAATATTTCTATCTCTTAAATATGAGATGTATTGCTGATGCTGCTTCTTCTTTTTGTTTTCGACCAGTATATATGCGTGTGTTTGTGTGTATGTGTATGCTGATGTTCCGTGTGTGAGTGCGCGATAAACGTGTACAAGAAAAAAAATTTAAACGTGCAGAATTTCGTCTGAATTTTTAAAGTCCATTTTACATGCGCTCATATGTGCATGCGTGTGTATTTCGAGAGAGCTGCTGTGTGTGTGTGTATTTGTGCGTGCATATGTGTGTGTGTGCTTGCGTGCGATAGCAATAATTATATTTGTTGTTTGCTAATACGCAAAACATAAATAAAATTGTGCAATAATTTTATTTCCTATACAAAGCGCGCGTACAAACACAACACACACACACACAGTGTTAGCATACAGTCAATGTTTGTGCATGTGTGTGTTTCTTCGAATGACAATATACACGCAAGGTTCACTGCGCAACGCCCCTGTGCCGCCGTCGCACCTCCCCTACCCATACTACTGCAACATGCTGCTGTGTCTCATCGTTGTTATTTTGCCGCCGCCGCTACAATTTCGTTTGTGAGAGCAAGGGAGATAGCATGCGAACTAAAGTTGAGTCGCAAGTTCCCCATTCCCCGCCCTCAATCCTGGCTACTGCTGACTGCTTTTTCCCCAACAAACGAATGACATATTTCAACAGAATTTCTGGTGCTCTCTCGCTCTCTCTCTGCAAGTCCTTTAAAGGGTGAAAGTGTACCGTTAAACATTTGAGAAGTTGGCTTTATCTTTGAACTCGTTTACATTATTCGTACTTGAAAGTTTGTCGAAATTAAATGTATGCGTGACTGACTATGTGTGTTGTGTGTGTGCGAGTGAGATGAAGGCTTGAAACTCTTTAAACCGTTAAAGCTCAGTCAGTGCTGCCCATTAAAGTTAGTTTATGCATGCTTCCCTGTATTCCCCCGTTTTGAATGGTTGACTGGGGACGGGCAGCTCGTTTAGTCCTAAAAATAGCCATCACATGCCCGCTTCCTTTTCACTCTTTCCACTCTTGCCACTTGCCCATTGGTCTGCACTGCCTGCCTGCATATTGATTGAAAAACTTATGCACAGTCCAAGCCATGTCGTAGCAGGAGAAGGGTATAGGAAGGGGTAATGTCCAGTCCCGTTGGTATTGTGTATGTTTGTATTTTGTATTTGTTGTGCAATTTATGCATACATAAATAAATAAATTCGCACACGTAAAAAGAGTTTATAAAAACTCGCTACTGTCGAATGTCCATAAATATTTTACTTACCCAGACACACACAGAGACAGTTAAACCCATTGACTCCCTTGCAACACTCCCTCAACGTTGACTCCCCCTTTTCTCCTCTCCCCAACCTTACCCTTGCAGCCCGATGAAATTGGCGCTTGTTTCTAGTTTTATTACAACATTTTCTTTTTTTTGCGCTTGTTGTCATGTTTTCTGTCATTCGTTCGCTCGCTCTGGCGCCCCTGCTGTACCCACACACACACGTACATATGTACACCATATTGAAACATACAGACAGAGAGAGGTAGAGGGAGACACTTGTGTGTTGTTCGCCTGTCTGCGCTGTGTAATCATATTTTTTGTCGGCTCCACCCCCCCTTCCCCACACAATCTCTCCTATCCCATTTACTGTGTGTCTATTTCGCATATTTGCATTGTTATGGATTTTTTCCGCTTTCTGTCTATCAGAATATGGGTATATACAGTCGTGTACACATGCGTGTGTGTGTGTATATAACGGGCGACAAACAAGCATAAATCGAATTAGCTTCGTTGTTTTTTTATATTATTTTGTGTATTAATGTTTGTGTGCATGAAAATCCCACTTGAAATTTTTCCTCTTGCACACACATAAATCAAGCACAATAAATATTTATTGAGGTATGCGAGTGTGTGTGTTGTAGATATCCGCTATCAATGTGCATTAAGAGAATTGTAACAAAAAATCATTCGATTCATTTCGTAATATTGCACAATATTGAAGTTATAAATCTGAAATTATTTATGACGCATTAGTTTTTTATTTTGTTTTGTTTTGTATTTCGATTAAAATATATATGAAAGCAATTAAACGATATTGTGACTCAGAGAGTCAAGTAAAGTCGTTTTTGAGCTAGAATGTTCAGCTGGTCATAAGTGCCTCTTGCTGTGCCTGCCTGCCTGCCTTATCATTCTTCTGTTTGTTTGTTCTATTTATCTGCTGGTTTGTTGCTAGCTGGCAATGACTGCGTGTGCATGTGAGAGAAGAGAATACAAAAAGAAAGAAAAACACAATAAAACAAGTGCACACCTGCGACAGGAATTTCACACAATTTCAAACACAGAAAACAAAAGACGCGCGCACCCAAAATAGAAGCAACAATCGTTTAAATTTAAATTTCAATTCTTACTGAAACATATACATTCATACATATATAGATGGTATGAGTATGTGTGTTTAAATGTACTAACATATTGGGGGAAATTTTGGCCGCTTGTGTTGCTGCGGCCTCATCGATCTGTGGCCAAAATTCACTGACGCGCTTTTAGTTCTAAATAAAAGCAGATAAATCAACCAACCCAATACACAATTTGATTGTTGTGCCAAATGGCTCAGCAACAACAACAGCAACAGCAGCTGCTGAGAACAGCGTGCGAGCCAATATAAATTGTTGTTGCTGCTTTCATTTGTTTGCTCTGCTTGATCTTCTTGTTGTTGTTGTTGTGCACTGTGTGAGTGACTTGCAATGCTTGCAGTATTTTTCTTGTTTCTTTTTCGTATTCTTTGTATTTATTTCAATTTGCGTCATTCAATGTACACACTCTACTACTCACACGCACACACATGCACACTAGTGCACTCCCTCACACAAATAGTAAAGCAGCGAAAAACAAAAAGGTCAGCTTAAAGCGATTAACTGAGTAGCTTTTTGCCGGCTTTCAATGCAAATGAGACAAAAAAGAAAGAGAGAATGAGGAAGACGGTGGCAGCAGCAGCGAAAAAAGCGCGCCAAATGGTGCGACGTCACGGAGTTTCTCGGATCCGTTAATTCAAAGTCAAAACAAGTTGCGCGCAGCGAACGAGAGCAATTAAAAAAGACAGACAGACACATACTCACACACACAACAATTTTGCAGTACAGTGCAGTTTCGTTAAAAAGTAAATTGTTAATTAGAGATTTAAGAGAGGGAGATAAAAAGAACATTTGATTTTCATCTGTAAAAAGAAGAAAGTTAATTAATTGTTGTTAGTTGTTTTTTGTTGTTGTTTTTAACACGAAACATTTATTTCACTTTAATGTTACCCCCTTCCCATTTCCATTCCCTCTTCTAACATGACCCCCAACTCAAGCGGAAAGCACTCACTGCCTTCTCTTCTTTCAACTTCTCCTGCATCGTTCTTTCTCGCTCGCACGCTATGACTGTTGACTGTATGTGCTGCAATGGCGTCATCAGCATCAGAGCAACAACGCTTTAAAACTTTTTTGCCTGCCCCAAGACACACACACACCCACAAACAAACATCGATATGTGTGTAGAGTACAAATGCGCATGACTTGTAAATATGTATATTTAAACGTGTTTTATAAAAACACACACACACACAACCAGTCAGGGAAAGAGAGAGAGAGAGAGAGAGACACGCGGTGACTTGCCGACTTTGAGCCTCGTTGCTTCGTTTTCAGTCATTGTGGCATTAAGCCAACAAACAATTTAAGCCAACATGAGTTTTTCCTGCCTGAAAAATTGTGGCAAAAAAAATAAACACATACAAGCAAACACGCACACACACACAAGCACACAGACCGGCACAGACACATTAAAAATTGTACTTTTGCTGTCGCTGGCTCTGTTATCGTGCGTCGTCGGGTTGATAAACCGGTTTGCTGGCTTGACTTCGACTCTGCTTCGGCTTGGCTTGGTTTGGCTTGGAAAAGGGAAAAGAAAGAGATACAATCAACGTTCGCCATTGCGGTCTGCTGTGTTGTGTTCTTTAGTTTCGAGTTAGATAGCTCCGCCGGCTCTGACAGCAGTTGCTCGCTCAGGTAGCAACAACAACGACGACGACGACAACAAAAGTCAAACAGTGAAATGTATCTGTTAGATACGCGCGCGGCGGCTTAAAGATTTACTGTACACTCATCATTTTGTGGCGCTTGAGTTGTGATTTATGTAGCGTTTTTTATGTGATTTACTTTTTGTTGTCACGGTGTGTGTGTGTGTATATGAATCAACAGGTTTTCTGTTCAACTTTCTCAATTGCGTGGGCGCTCATGGAACACGTTGTTGCTGTTGCTGCAGCATCCTGTGGATAAACTTAAGTTGTCCCTCCCCCCTTGCTGTCACTTGCAACAGTTGCAGAACTGGTTTTTGGCGCGCTTTCAAATATGTGTGTGTGTTTGTCTGTCTATGTGTCTGTGGCAGCTTCCTTTCACTGCTTGCCACACACATTTTTTCAGTCAGTTTCGTGGCTGCCTTCAATAAGTATATATAATTTATCAAGAATAATCACAATGTGTGTCTCGTAATTGTTTTAAAAATAAACAAAGCAAAGCCAGGCAAAGGGAAAGGGGGGTGTAGGGATGTGTGAGGCATGTGTTTGTAGTTTGTCATAATTGCGTCGCGTATTTTTGCTTTGCTTTCTGCCATTTGTTGCTGTTATTATCTCTCTTGAGATCATCTCTGTGCAGGTCTTCATTATTTTCTCTTCTGCCATTTCGGCTTTGCTATTAATACGATTATAATTATTTATATGATTATTCCTGTTGCTGCTGCCGTTGCTGTTGTTGTCGTTATTTTGATTGTCGGTTCTATTTAGAGTTGAGCTGTTGCTATGTATTGCATGGCATTTGCATGTGTGTGTGTGTTGCCTTATCAAAATGCCTTAAATATACGTATTATAAATAATAATATACCTAGAAATACATACTGTACTCAGAGATATGAAACGTCGTCGTACAATGTCTATCTGTGATAATTGTCTGGGGCACAAATCGTATTCGCATTCCGGAATTTTATATTTAGACAGCAATTTTTATGGAATTTCTCTAGCTAATCTAGAAATACAATTTGCAAGCATGAGAGAATCTATAGATTCCTATGTTAATTTCGCAGATAACGAAGCTAACACGTCGTTAGGTTCGGTTCTTCTGCTTAGGCATGTTCCCAATTTCCACGTAATCTTAGAGAACCCCAAGTAAAGTGGAACTCGGTCGAAGTATCTGTATATGTTTCTGTATCTGTGCTTATCGCCAGATACAACGACGCTTTGCTTGATAAGATACGCAAGCAAGCAACACGTAAACTAATCCCAAATGAGGCACAATAGAGCAATACCTGAAATGAAATGATATTATGTGTGCCCGCTCGCTTGTTACTGCGTCCGTCCGTACGTCTGTTGCGTCTAATCAACGGCAAACGACGGCGTTGATAAGGGGCTAGTGGAACGCTGTGTTGAATGATGGGGGCAATGCCGCCGTTCCATGCTGTATCACGATGTGTTGTTAATGTGACGATAGCAACAACAACGGCAACAGCAAGAACTACAACAATACAATTCTTTTATATACACTGACCCAGGCTGAGGCGTTAAATTTCCATGTTGACGCCCCTTCTCCTCTTCTTTTTTTCCCCCCACCCCAGTTCCAAATTCACAAGCAACAACGCCAGCTGCGCAATCTGTGACTGTGACTGTGATTATGGCAATGTAGAGGGAGGAGAAGGGTGGTGGGTGAAGATTGTGTGGCGGGGAAAGGAGGCGGAGAGCAATGCAATCAAAAAGTATCTTTATCGCTGACGATTGCGAAATCCAAACGAAACTTGTCATCGGTGAATTTTGTGCTGACATTGGCGCGATTTGTGGGTGATTCGTAAGCGATTTCTTTCTCCTCTTATGATTGTTGCTACAGTGTGTGTGTGAGTTTACTGTGTGTACTTTGACATCAAATTTCATGTTTTCCATTTAATTTGCAAGTTGTATTATGTATTACAATATTATTTATATGTATTCTCTGTTTGATTTCAGGATTCTCTTTCTCGATTTCAATATGAAGCGCCAAAAATGATTGCAATGTGTGAATCGTCGTCTTGAAAAGGTTTTCGTTTCCGTTGATTGAAATTGAATTGAAAGCAACCGCAGCAGCAGCAACAACAACACCAAGAACAGAAACCACAAATTGAACAGAGATTAATTTTTTAACTATCAATAAAAAGTAAAACACCAATAATAATACGTACAGTGTAATCAAAGAGAGAGAGAGATAGAGAGGAAGGAGAAAATAATACAAAATACAGAATAAACAACAAATATGGATAAAAACCTTATGATGCCGAAGCGTTCACGCATTGACGTGAAGGGCAGCTTTGCCAATGGTCCGCTGCAGGCGAGGCCACTGGTGGCCCTGCTCGATGGACGCGACTGTTCGATTGAGATGCCCATACTGAAAGATGTGGCTACAGTGGCCTTTTGCGATGCACAGAGCACATCCGAAATACACGAGAAGGTAACGTATCCATCTATCAATCTTTAATTGCAACTGTGAGTCTAATTTGATGTATATTTTTAACTTGCAGGTGCTCAACGAAGCAGTTGGAGCTCTGATGTGGCACACCATCATCTTGACCAAGGAGGATCTTGAGAAATTCAAAGCTTTACGCATCATTGTGCGCATTGGCAGCGGCACAGATAACATTGATGTTAAAGCCGCCGGTGAACTGGGCATCGCTGTGTGCAATGTGCCCGGCTACGGTGTCGAGGAGGTGGCAGACACAACGATGTGCTTGATATTGAACCTATATAGGCGCACCTATTGGCTGGCGAATATGGTGCGTGAGGGCAAGAAGTTTACAGGTCCCGAGCAAGTGCGAGAGGCGGCGCATGTGAGTGAAAGAAAGAAAATCAATTAAATGTTTTTATTAATTCAATCCTATCAATATTAACTCACTCAACTATCTCTCTCTTTGCTTACAGGGCTGCGCACGTATTCGTGGCGATACCCTAGGATTAGTTGGATTGGGTCGCATTGGCAGCGCTGTTGCGTTGAGAGCAAAAGCATTTGGCTTTAATGTTATATTCTATGATCCCTACCTACCCGATGGCATTGACAAATCACTCGGCCTCACACGCGTATATACCCTGCAGGATTTGCTATTTCAGTCCGACTGCGTCTCACTGCATTGCACGCTCAACGAGCACAATCATCATTTAATCAATGAGTTCACAATTAAACAGGTACGAATACAATTTAATAATCAGTATAGTCAGTACAATGTGATTAATCATTGTTGTTCCTCAAAAACAGATGCGACCTGGTGCATTTCTGGTTAACACCGCCCGCGGCGGTCTGGTCGATGACGAGACTCTGGCGCTGGCACTGAAACAGGGTCGGATAAGAGCAGCCGCATTGGATGTGCACGAGAACGAACCATACAATGTATTTCAAGTAAGAGATTGTTGTAAAACGAAACATTTTACGCAATCTGAGCCGACGCAACCTTTATGTTGGACACTTTTGACTAAACTGTATCTCTTTATCCTCGATTAGGGCGCACTGAAAGATGCTCCAAATCTAATTTGCACACCACACGCCGCCTTCTTCAGCGATGCATCAGCAACGGAGCTGCGCGAAATGGCAGCAACCGAAATCCGACGAGCGATTGTTGGAAATATTCCAGAAGTGCTGAGGAATTGCGTCAACAAGGAGTACTTCATGCGCACGCCGCCAACAACTGCGGCCGGCGGTGTTGCGGCGGCTGTTTATCCCGAAGGTAAACTACAAATGATATCAAATCAAGAAAAGTAGTGCGAGGCTCAAACAGATACAGATGCCAGGGAGAGAGAGCGTTACAAAACAACATAACAAATCTATATAAAGAAAAATATACCACAAAACAGTAAACAGAAATCAGAAATCACACACACACCACACACACGCACACCTAACACACATATACATACATATATAAATACTTCTATACCTTTTCTGATTCATTTGCAAGCACACCACACACACACACACATCCACACACATCCATATACATATATACAACATGAGAGAGAGAGAGAATCGCGTTAATTGCAGTTTTTAAGAACGCGTGCTATAAAAGTTGATAAATAAGTTTAAACAGTTTAAGCTATATAAATATATATATATATAAATCTATACATATATATTATATATAGAACGAGAAGGAGCAGGAGCGCGGCCGCTGTTGGGCAAAAGTTATAAATGATTATACATATACATATATAAATATATATATATATATTTATACAACTCCATATGCATAGTATAGCTATAGAAACTGCAAACGCTTTGAGAACCGATCGTACTAACAAAACCCCCTAGGAATTTATACAAAATATACATAGATTTTTATAGTTGGGTCTCAGAGCAGAACAGCAGCAACAAGGCCCTTATCATACCTCCCCCTTCCCCAACCTCAAGCAGATTGCCCCTTTATTATAATGTACTTTTATTATTATTATTATTTTTTATAGCATATCGCAATCATTAATTAAACAATTTGTTGTTAAAAACAAAACTCTGTGTATTCCAAATAGGTTCGATTAGGATTTAAATCAACCACGCAAACCTATTTATACACAACATATTGATTCCTGGCCCACACCTACCCAACTTGTCAGCGTTTGTAGTTAGCCTAAAAAAGTAAAAAGAAAGGAAATGAATGTACAATATAATCTATATCTATGTATGCGCATATGTAGATATATATTTATATATATATATGTGTGTATAATTCATAATTATTTACAGCAAAAGGTGAAAGTAAACAATTTGATGGATTGTTGTTGTTGTTAATTGTTTTGAGACCCTGCCTCACACATTTAATATTAAACACAAACTAATCTACAGATGAAAGATATAATAGAAGAAGAACACACTCAGTACGAAACGCGCGCAATATGAGAAGTTATATGATTTTTGATCAGATACATTTTTATATACATACATATTTGTAATATTACTAACCCAAGCAAAAAGATTATAGATCAGTAGTAGCTTCCAAAATGCCTAAACAAATCGATAAACGTATTATGAATAAGAACCAATTTTGATTTAGCGCCATAAATTACTGACTTTCTTTCAAATACAACAAAGCTACAACTACAAAATCTTTCCCATAATTAGAATGATGCAAAACAAGCACAATTATTGTTACTGAACATGCAAAAAGATTTATGTTGCTCACAAGAAATGAAAGATAATCCAAAATTGATAAAGAATATAACTGAAACTGAACCCTGCTCTATATATATGAATGCATAATGATCTCATCATCCGAGTTTATTTTCGCCTTGTGTTAAGATCTTAACATGCTGAGACCACCACAAAATAATGAATTAATTATTTAATTACACTAACGCAAACACACACCCACACACACAACACAACATACACTGAGAGGAAAATAGATACAACAACACGGCGCGTGAAATTAAACAACATCTATAAATAATAATTAAAAACAAAAAGAAAGGAAGCAGAAGAACAGAAGAGAAAACTAAAAGTAACATTAATGCATAGTCTATGTACATTTAAAATATATAACAGAAATTATATTAAAGCAAGAGTAAAAAAAACAAAAGAACTTAAGATTAAAACAAAAAAAAATAAACCTAGATTAACTTTATTGATAAAGGCAGTTAAACAAAAGGAGAGCATAAGTGAAAAGTAAGAAAGCAAATATAAAAAAAACACAGCACATTATGATCAACATTTAAGAATTGTTAGCGTATAACAAATGTAATATTACTTACATTAATAAACATTACAAAAAAAAAAAAAAAAAAGTATATTAAATAACGTAATAAAACGGCGCAAAATATGGTTTTGTACAATTTTTGCAATTTAAGTTAATTAAACAATGAATGCAATTTGACGCCGAGTTGTTCCACAATTATTCTTTATTACTTATTTCGCTCAAGACCAATATTACAGCATAACTCAACAAGAATATTCCTTAAATAAAAGCAAAACAACAACAACAGAAAGAAAGAGAGGGCAACAATGAATCAACTTTATAAAGAAACGCATCAAGAGGTTTTTCTTTTGATTTTGTTTCGTTCAAATTTGTTGAACTTTGAGAGCACAAAAACATTAGAGAAACACGCATAGAAACACACACACAAGAACCAACACTCGCACACACTCACACCTCACACACACACACACTCATACTCACAACATCCTACGAGCATAAAGCGAGCTACAACAACAAATGAGCAAAAATAAGAAAAATTATAATGGATTAAAAAAGGAGAAAAAAAGGAAATTAATAAGCATAAGCGTAAAAATAAAAATAAAAGTAAAAGAGACATGAAAAAAACAAATAAAATACTGTTATTTTGTAATGTATAAAAATATTTTTAATAACTGTGAAAGCTAAATAAAATTAAAAACAATCGAAGCAAACCAGAGCAAAGTTCATTTCGCAAAAGAATGCAATCCAACAAACCCTTTCCAGAAAGCAAAAACGCAAAAAAGAAAAGCAAACACCATGAAAGAAAAAACTTAACAAATAAAACAAAATCTTTAAAGAACAAATTACTGTTGCTTTTGTGTGCCGCCGAATTATTGTTTTAAATACTTCTTTTTTTTTGTTGTTAATTGTTTGTTTTTTGGGATGATGGATGATCATTGAGTGCAGAGCAGAGCAGAGCAAATAAATATTTAAGGAAAAAGAGAAAATGATAACAGAAAAGTTGAAATCAAATCGAATTTGAACAAAAAAGAAAACAGTTAACAAAAGTTGCCTTTTGGATTTATTGAAAGTCAGTAATTTATGGATCGTCGTCGGCCTGCGGAATTGAAAAATATACTATATCTTAGCTGTAAGGAACGCAAGAATTGAATTGAATTAAGTGGCCCCTGTGTGCTAAAGTGGGGCCAAAACTTTAGATCTCATTTACACGAGACATCATCGAACAGCAGCAGCGGGTGGCGGGTAATTTATTCTATTATATATTTTTTATATAATAGTTCCACACTCTTTCTCAAATAATATTGTGTAATGTATGTATGTGTATTATAATTATAACAACTGAAATTGGCATTTAAAACAACAACAAAACATCGGATTAAAAGAATATACAATATATATATATCGATTGCCACTTCTCGTGTTTGAAGATCTCTCGTGTAAATGCAGTCAAAGTTTTTATATAGGCGCCTGTTCTGAACTCTCATCGCATCATACAAGCTCTTTTGAATAGGCTCTCCCCCTCGCCCGCCCCCCTCGTCACTTTAGCCACTTCTTTTTGACCACACGCAGCCAGCACCACCACGAAATCGAGAACTACTCTATCTCTTACATACAATACCTCCTCCCACTTCCACCTCTTCCGTAATATGAAAACAAATAGAAAACAGCAACATTTTATTAACTAATTACGAAATACGCAAAATACCAATACAAAAATCGAAATCGAATACAAAACAGGATTAAATGGCGGCTATTATACAGGCGCACTGCATCATCGGGCACACAGCACCACACCGCACGATGGTCCCCATAGTACAACAAATCTTGGCAGCAGCGTTAGCGGCAGCAGCAGCTCTGCCCTGGCACCGCCACCGCCGGCTGGCTCCGCCGTTGCCGCCAACTCCGTGGCCGCAGCTGCTGCGGCTGTGGCTGCCGCAGCGGCAGCGGCTGCAGCGCTCCTGCCGTCGCCGGTTCCGCCGAACGTTGTATCGCTGCCAACGGTGCCGCATTTGTCGCCGCAAGTTGGTGGATTGCCGCTTGGAATTGTGAGTAGCCAATCGGTAGGTACTACCAGTGTATTGTACCTGTGTTGTTGTTGGTTGTGTGTGTGTGTGTGTCCAACAAGTTGTTCCAAATAGAGTCGGCCAAGTACCTCCTTTAACCACATGTGTGTGTGTGTGTGTTCGAGCAAGAGTGTGTGTGTGGTCTAGTTTGTTATTGTTGTTGATGTTGTTGTTGATTACCAGTTGTTATTGTTGTTGTTGTTTTGTCTTCGTCATTAGTTGTTGTTGTTGTTTGCCTAGGCTAGGGTTTACTAACAGAATTATACATACTATATATCTATATATATACATATCTTTAATCTCTCCATATACTTATAATGTTTTATATTTTGATTCTTTTGTCTAATCGAATTTATGTCTTGCTTTTAGCACCTGAGTGCGCCCGACCCTAATAATCATCTGTCAGCGAGCATTAAATCCGAAGTAAAGGTCGAGTCAACGGAGACGCCGTAGGCTGCAGCTGTGCCGTTGCTGGAGAGGAAGGCTTGAAGGTGTGACAACGGGCAGTGAGACATAATGGAACTTCACAACACAGACAGCGAGGCGGCGACAGAGGCAGAGAGTATGAATAAAGAGCTGAAAAGAGAGTAGAGAGAGAGAGGGAGAATCACGATGGCAGTCAGAGATCAGCACCACCAGCACCACCAGCACCACCACCACCACCACCATACATCATATATACATATGCATACTGGATAATAATTATAAATACTGTGCGCATTTCAATGCCAAATGCCAATCAAAATCACATCAATCACACACACGCACATCATCTGTATCTGTGTATCATTGTATATGTATCTGTGTCTGTGTCTGTAACTGTCCAAGAACAACACCAACACCACCAACAACAACTGTCCGGCGGTCTCCTGTGTGCCAGATCCATGCGCATCTGCGCCCAGCCTTTAATTTGAATTTTTCCAAGTTTCTAAGTTATAATTTAAAGTACGATACATATTTGCATTACCAACCTTAAACACACAAAAGAAAAACAACCTAATGAGAACCCCCAAAATACACAAACACACATACACATACACACACACAACACGCCTCAAAATTAACTACGTATGTATTTAGAATTTAATTTGTAACTATTTAGAATTTTACAGTTACAATTTAAGACTTTTATTTGTATTGCAGCAAATTGTAAGAGAAAATAAAAATATGTTACCTACATATAAGCGCAAAAACAAAACAAACAAAAAAACAATGTTGGAAAATTTTAACTAAAACAAAAACAAACAAAAAACAAGTGAGAGAGAAAAGAAAAACAAAAACAAGATTTATGGCATACAAAAAAAGCAACACACAAGAGAGACGTTTAGTGCTTAAGATACGTTTAAAGTACATAATAAAAAACAAACGCAGTGTATATGGATGTGTTATTTGCCTTTTATGTCTGTTTCATGTTAGTACCGAAAGAGATCAGTCGTTTCGGCTCATTGAGATATTTGAAATGGTTTAGTTAATTTAACTTTATCAAGAGCTATTTGTGTTTGAATTGATTAGGAATTCCGCCTCAATATAAATATATCGTTTAGATTTGTGTAGCATCTTATGATTCTAAGTTATTATTCCATTAAAAATCCGTTTGATTTCCTTTGGATCCGCACTTATAGCTATTTTTATTATTATCTTTTAGTATATGTCGATTATTCCTTTAAAACATTGAAATTTTGAGTCACTTTAATCAAAAACACAGCACTAAGGTATGTAAACTTTTATTTGAGTCAAATATACACAAAGGTTTTCTCTATTTCGGGGGGGTATACTATGTTTAAATGCTACATAACACCAGTTCTAAATTAGCACAAACTACGCGCAGCTCGCAAGTCAAATTGCTTGTATTTCTAATACAGTTTTCTCTGTGTTTGTTTCTTATATTCTACAACATTAAAATGTATAGATATTTCATTAGTAAAGTATTGTGTTTTTAGGTAGATTTCATTTGTTTTTCGTTTTTTTATTGTAAAATTTCTCAATACAATATGTAACATTTAACACACGGCCATTCTTGCAATGTCGAGAGGAAGGTCCATCACGTTTCCACTTAATTTTAAACGATACTATCTTAATTTCAGTATTCAATAATTTTCGAGTGCTTTTTGCTACGGAATGGACAACAATTACATTACATGCATTACAGACAAGTATAGTATATATAGAGTCGAAGTCGAAGATAAAGTATTGTATCTGCTGTGGGCGGGCACCTTCACATTTAGAGCTATGCTAAAATAATTTCTTTTTATACAATTAACATTTTGAATTGATTTTTGTTTGTCCAGCTAGATACCATATAAGTATACTCTATATATTAAGCCTGTCGCGAAACCATGTGCCTAACTAACTGGTCAAAATACACACGACTAATTTAATGTTTGTGTATTTGTTGAGAGGTTCTTTAACAATCTAACGACAGCAAAACGATGTTAATTACGAGACGAGCTAACGTCGTATTCACAGTTGCAACCCAGTGTAGTAGTTTATATGGATATTAGATGATTTTTGAGATGTCTGTCTATTTTTTATTTATATATTGTAGAATAGTTATGGGGTTTTAAAAACCAGGAATATGTTTGAATGTCTTTTTTTTAGGGTTTTTGTTTTTGTGTATAAACAGGTTCTATCAAAATCATCAAGTATGCACAATACTTATCATATGTCCTCGTTCCAGTGAATATTCTTCAACTGTCGTGTGGGGTAATTTAAATACGGAAAATTAAAATCAACAATCAATCTATGAAAACATGGTCCACATATGGTCAACTTAAAAGAAACGCGTCAGACGTGGCCTCGCAAAGCGATAAATGCCGTACAGACCCAAGCAAATGATGCCGTACTTGAATGTGTTCTTACAGGCCCGTTGACCCAGACTCGCTGGCGGTATTTCCAGTATGGCCGGTATCTTCTCCGGGTCCACTTCACCCCACATTTTGGCAATTCCATTGGCATGACCAATGCCGACAACACCAACGACCCGAACAGGACGCACCTGATGCGCACCAGGCCCGGCTTGCGGCAGTGAGGCCAATTGCAGTGAGTGGCACAAATAAAGATCACGTTCGCGTACAAAGACATCCGAAAAGGCGGGAAATTCGCCAGCCATTTCCTGCATCAACTTCTCTAGCAGATCACGTTGCTTGCACTCCTCCACCTCCTCGATGCTGATGCTGTCGGTGAATGTGAGACGCCAGACCAGTTTCATGGTCTGCCACAAGGATAATGCGCGCAGCGCACGGTACAATGTGATGCGTATGGGTCGATCGCCCAAATGCAGAATGCAGCCAGGGAGCTTGTGAACCTCTTCGAAGGCGCGTCGAAATTCCCCACCTGGTGCCATTCCCAGATCCTTGGCAATTTGTGCGCTCATCTGCAGCAGCAGTATGAAGAAGATGCCATTGATGTAACCATGGGTCTGCAGTATGCCGCGTATCTGTGCAGAGAAATTCTTAAGTATAGTTGAATTTGATTATGTTGTGCTTACTAAGCTCACCTTGGGTATGTTGATATTCTTTGCCTCCTCCAGCAGCGTCTTCTCATCGAGCTTCAATATGTGTACACGTGATGGACATAACTCAACCATGACCACATCTGGACGGACATTGCGTATGACCTGAAAGAAGGAGGTTTATTTACATTAAATGGCAAATATTTTTTTTAACTTATTACTACTCACATAGGAGACGTCATCTTGGGATTCCTCACTGAAATGTGCCGTACCCACCAGGTACACTTTGCTGCCGAATGGGGTCTCCAAGAGCGTCACAGTTGGTGGCAGATGCTTGTCGAATTCCTCAAGACTATCGTAAATGGTAATCTCCCGTTTCGTTTGTGGTCGATCGGTCGACTCCATCACCTGCAGACGCTGTTCGTTGTTACTACCGCCTTCGGCAGCTGCAGACGCCTCTGCTATGGAGATATCCAATTTTTGCTTGCTCGACTGCAGCAGGGATTCGGTTTTGCGACGTCTTTTATCTGCGGCTGCTGCACCCCCATTATCGGCTGCTTTATTTGGCGATTTTCTCAATATATTCTTAACCTTCTCGACTGCCTCATCATTCTCATCGTCCGACAGACGCTCGATTAAAACAATCTTTTTCTCTAGGTCCTCCTCCTTGATGGAATTCTCGTTTATCTCTATAATTGACAAATTTGGATTATCGTTCTTGAATATTGTCTTGTTGGCCAGCTGAGACTTTGGATCCACCTCCTCCTGTGAGGTATTCGTATCGGTGCTCTCGGATTGTATTAACAACAGGCTAGCGTTGATAGCCGTGGAATTATTTGACAGATTCGTGACAGTAGCAGGAGAGGAGAGAATCGATGCCTCATTTCCATTTGAAAAATCATCAGCATTCGACATTTTCTGTACAAATTTCTTATGTCCAGCCCCAGTACTGTGATTCAAATCGGTGAGACTTTCTGTGAAGCAGAACAGAGAGAAGAGAGTGACGTTTAACATCATATTTAATTAACAATAAACAAAATATATATAACGATGGTACTATGTTTGATATATGTATGTGTGTTATGGGTCTTCACTTTCTTGAGCATAGAGCTCCTTAAGCTGCTTCAAATATGATTTTATATACTGCTCATCCTCGCCACAGCTGCTGTCGACAATGATCTGCTTCAACAACTGGAAGCATTGATCCTTAAGCATCATTCGGTGATTCAGCTGTGCTTCCTCTCGGCTCATTAGCTTCGCTTTGTATTTATTTGTGAGTTTTTCCCGTAGGGATTCCATTTTTTGCTTCACAACATCCTTAACCAAATGCTTCTCCACCTGATAGGCATGATCGCCAAGCTTTATCATAGCCCTGCTAAGCTCTTTGTCTATTTGCTCGCAATGATCCCGGAAATTGGCATCATCAGCATGAAGAGCAAAGATTGTTGTTAGAAATTCCTTGGGAAAATCAACCGGTTTCTGAGCATCGAGTGCGCGCTGTGCCCCTTCGAGCAGGTTTGGTTTAATCGCCTGGCTACGACGTAATTCCTCAGTGCTTTGCTGTTGCATTTTCTTTAGAGTCTCTTCCAGATGATTGGACTTGAGTGTTAGCGCAGATATTTCCATCTGCAACGTATTTAACTGATTCTTCAGTGAAGCCTGATCCGTCTTTAGCATGAGATGCTGTTGCTTAATCATTGATCTGCAGCTAGCTAAATTGGTAGAGCTATTCAAACTAACTAGTTCCGAGCTAGTCGATAAATTCAAGCTAGTTGTGTACGAGCTGCGGCACATTTCATCATCCGAATAGTTTTTCATTGTGTTGTTGTTGTTTTGCCAGCTCATGCCGACAGGAGTAACACGCCCAAACTGACTCGGAATGATTTCGCAGTGCCAACTGAATTACTACAATAGTTATAATCCCAAAACCACCTACAATTGTGTGATGAGGTTTATGGAATATGTTGTCTTATCTATTAAAGATGGCTAGGAACTGGGTATACGGTAGATATGCATGAATGAACTTAATTTTGTCTAACTTTATATGCTGTATACAATGTATGATCAATTAAAGGTAACTACAACTCACCATTGCAAGATTTGTAGGTTGTTGTGGACAATTGATGATCCAACGCGCTGTCATAGAATGTACTATCGTTCATATACGATTTGTTCTTCTGTTGTTCTGGTGTTGCCATTATCGAGTCGTTTGATGTCGAAGCTGATAGATCCATGCGTGCACTGCAATCGGTGGATGTTACCTTAAGGTTATCTTACTTTCTTCACACTGCTGAACTACAATTTCTCTCTCTATCTCTGGGTTACTCTTGGAGTACTCCACTTTCGTTTGCACAGGTGTTTTGCTTGCTTGTTTTGGAAGAATTGGTTACGGGTTGAAATTCGGTTTCTAGACTTATTTTCTTTGTCGTCTTCGCCCACATGCATATGTTCTTGTTGTTTTTTAGGTATGCCTTTATCTGCTGCGTCCACGTTGGTCTGACATCAGTTTTCTTTTTGTTGTTGCTGGGTTGTGTGCTAAGAGTAACTGTAAGTTAAAAAAAAACAAGAAAACAATTGAATAATGAGCGACCGAGCGAGCGAATAGATTAGAGTGAAAAGAGCGAGGTACCAAAAGATAATTCCAGTCTGTCTCCTATCACAAACTTAAAATTTCAAATATGTGGCCTGTGTACGTGTCTCCTGAATTTAAAAGCACAGCCAGGTCGGTTCTCAAGTTGAGAATGACTTTTCGGAATACAATTTGTATTATTATAAATTGTTGTCTATCAATTGACACTATTGGTATTATCCACACAATTCACCCACATTTCAATTGTTTTGCTTACACAAGTATCCCAACACAATCAGACGAGGTACAGAAACATACATATGTATGTGCTGTACACATGTATGCATGTAGAGGGGACACCATCTGTACCCATTGCAATGCACTTACCTGTGAGTCTTCCTTTGTTGTTGTATGCGTGTGTGGCATGGGTGTTTTAGTCGACTCACAGTCTGTTAATTGACATCAAAAATTATTCAGCTGTTGGATATTTTGATTTTTCTCGTTTTGCCGTTATTTTTATAATTTGTTTAAAGATAAACCCAAAAAACTAAAGAATGAAATTGTGATTGTGGCAAACAGAGCTAGAGCGTTCTCTTCTTCTTGCTAGCGTTGACCAGTGTTGCCATATTATCGACAAAAATGTTGTACACACTGATGTAAATTATTAGTGGCATTCCATTATTTAGGCCTCTAACTATTTTTATAACTACATAAAAATGAAAACAAAAACTGACCTTATACCTAATTTTATTGAATCATATTATTCTTTAAGTTTTGTATTATTCCTAGTATTTTATTTATGTCAAGCCTGCATGATGCTTTCTATTATTTACGTTTATTTTCTAGCCATTTGGACACACTGAAAAGAAACAGATGTTCCCTCTACCGCGTTTCATGAACGAATTTGCTGTTAAATAAGCTTCAATTAAATTTTTAAATAGCAATAATGGCAGATGATGCAGAGGAGCCAAGCAAGGTTAGAAGTAACTAGTTTCAAGTTATATTGCAAGCTAATAATTTTTCTGTTACAGAGTTTCTACATATTTGGCCGCGACGTTTCTCAGATTCCATGCTTTCGTAACAGTTTTCTTTACGGCATCAGTGGCGGCATCGGCGTCGGCGTGTTGACATTTTTGGGCACCTCTCGCCCCCATCTCTCCACACATGTTGGTTTCGGCAGTTTCTTTTGCGGCACAATGGTGTATTGGATGGCATGCAGGTGAGTGTGGATTGATTGTATTGTGAAGATTAACCTGGTGTTATATATAATGCCCCCGCAGGTATCAATGGTCGGCGCGTCGTTTCGAGCAACAGCAACTGCGTGAGGCTATGCGACGCCAGGCGCAATATGAGGGCACAAAAGTCGAACGTGAATTGGAGCTAAAGACCGCGTAGCATCCATCGAACCCATAATGCATCCATTTTTATTATCAATATAAGTCAAGGTTCTAGCTGTTTAGTTCAATTGTACATAATTTAAATTCAGATAAGATGCTGGAATGCTTGAGATATCTGTCTGTATATGCATATATTGATCAGGTATTACCTTTGTGTAGACAGTTCAATGAAATGCAGTGTATTTAGTACTAAGGTGAGCACAAGTGTGAGCACATGTTGTTTGTTTTATCAGCACCCAGCGATAAGCTAAAAATTGCTAACTTTTCATTAATTTGCAATACTGACAAGATTGTGAATATACATACTTACATATGTAGTATATAATGTATATGAGTGTAATTTTAAGAACTAATAAATGATGTAAGTTTGTTGTATTGTAATCACGGTCAATCGACCCTGGTTAATTATTATTTAACGAGCTACCTTCTCTTTACCTGCACCGATCCGATCACCGAGCGAACAGATGTCTCTTTATATGTATTGTATTTATTTGTTTACTTCGACCTGTGCGATGAACCGCGCCCCGACGCTAACAGAGACTCGTTCGATCCTGTCGCATGGCTCTAATCTCAATAATACGTCGCACACTCAACGTCAGAACGTTTCGGTTACTTGAGCGAGTCGGTTGTGTGTCACTGCTCTCGGTGCGACCCACTATCAGTGTAATAAAAATTAAACAAACTAGTTTTCCTTATAGTTTTGTATTCGGTAAACAGAAATAGCCGCAAGCATTCTGAATAGATATATACGTACAAACATATATATACTACATACATATATAACATACTATATCCAAAGACATATATATATTAACGCCGGACAATGTCAAAGACCGCAGCAAGAAGTTCGGTTTTAGTGTTTTTTGTGAATGGTAAAAAGGTAAAACCCGTTTCTATTACTATCAGAGTGGTCATATATTTATGTTAATTTGTAATGGAATTCCAAACCAATTAACTTTAATTTAAGTGACATTTTCGATTGGTTTCCCATGCCACTTTTCCAGCCAGTTTTTATTAACTTGTCGTGCACGCTATATAAGCAATTAAATTGATTGCGCGCTGATAACGAATTGACCCACAATAATGGGTCAATGCTCATTGGGGGGGACCAGCCCCCCATATCATCATCGACAACGACTTTTGAGTTATATTTTGTTTTTGCTCTGATAAGCGTTATTTTTTTTGCGCGTGTTTTTAAACGTTCATAAAGATACTGGCTGAAAAAAGTAGGCGGTTTTATGGCCAAATTTAAAAAGTGCGCTTGTTTAATTTAAGTGATTATTTATATAACTGTAGGTATTGTTTATAATAGGCGAAGATAGTGCGTAGATAGTTGTTGAGGTGTTGTGAAAGTGAGTGCCGTATAAAGTAAATACCTTTTTGGGATTTCAAAGGTGCAACTCATATAACGGCTAAGCCCAGCGATTAGTTATATTATCTCTCGGCTTCCCACTGGTTTTTACATTGTAAACATGTTCAATTTACGCATATGCATAGAGTATAAAGCATGATCTGAACAGCATTGCAATCAAGTAGGGTGTGTTGTTTATTTAGCGTCTAGTAGTTTGTCTGATAATAACAGCAGATAGCACGTTACACGACCAGGGACGCAGTACAGCTTCGATTTGCTGAATTTTTCGGATTGTATTCACGTGCATAGTTTATTTAAATATAGTGATTATTTTGTTAACCCTTTCTGATTAAATTCATATACTCCAAATGCTTATTTAAATTAACAAAATTTATGTGCATATTAATCACCTGGCAACAAGGTTAAAAATAATTATTCCAGTTTTGATTCCGGCATTTAACAAATACAAAGTGGTTTTGTTTTTATTTATGCTTAAATATTTTATATTGATTTTGACTGAAAATAACTCAATGTTAAATGATATAAAATATAAAAAATGAAACTTTCCTTATGTACTGTTATAATGTAAAACAAATTTTCTGGGCCTTAGATAGTTTTCATTAATATTTTGATAAATATTCATTTGTTTAAATTTAACCATATTAATTATTCCGAAATGCACTTTTATTATTCAAATTAAAAAAAAAAAGCAAAAGATTTTAAATAGATTTTTTGTTTATAGATTTTCATTGCATTCTTAACTCGTTCTACAGGTGACCGACCCGAATCCGGATCCGGAATGCACGCTGCTCACGTATCTGCGCGAGAAACTGCGCCTGTGCGGCACGAAACTTGGCTGCGGAGAAGGAGGTTGCGGTGCCTGCACGGTGATGATCTCCCGGCTGGATCGGCGTAACAATCAAATACGTCATCTGGCGGTGAATGCCTGCTTGACGCCGGTATGTGCAATGCACGGATGTGCAGTGACCACAGTGGAAGGCATAGGAAGCACACGCACCCGTCTTCATCCTGCCCAGGAACGATTGGCCAAGGCACATGGCTCCCAGTGTGGATTCTGCACCCCCGGCATTGTGATGTCCATGTACGCATTGTTGCGGAATTCGAATCAGCCATCGATGCGTGATCTAGAGGTGGCTTTCCAGGGCAATCTGTGTCGCTGCACTGGTTACAGACCCATTCTCGAGGGTTACAAGACGTTCACCAAGGAGTTTGCGTGCGGCATGGGCGACAAGTGTTGTCGTGTGAATGGGAATGGCTGCGCTAACGGCAACGGTGATGCAGAGCCAGAGAGGGATGATAAACTCTTTGAACGCAGTGAATTTCAACCATTTGATCCCAGTCAGGAGCCGATCTTTCCGCCAGAACTGCAATTGAAAGCGGACTACGATGAAGAGAGTCTTGTATTTCAGTCAGATCGTGTGGCCTGGTATCGTCCGACGACACTGCAGCAGCTGCTAAAGTTAAAGGCTGAACACCCTGCAGCCAAGTTGGTGGTGGGCAACACTGAAGTGGGTGTGGAGGTAAAGTTCAAGCACTTTCTCTACCCCGTGCTCATCAATCCCGTCAAAGTACCTGAGTTGCTTGAGGTGCGTGAAACGGAAGAAAGTATCTATTTTGGAGCAGCAGTTAGCCTGATGGAAATCGATGCATATCTACGAAAGCGGATCGAGGAGTTACCCGAGACACAGACACGTTTCTTCCAGTGCACCGTGGACATGCTGCACTATTTTGCTGGCAAACAGATCCGAAATGTTGCCTGTCTGGGTGGCAACATCATGACAGGCAGTCCCATCTCTGACATGAATCCTGTGCTGACTGCAGCTGGGGCTCGATTGGTGGTGGCCAGCGAGGATGGTCAGAGAGAAGTGAAAATGGGCACAGGATTCTTTACGGGCTATCGACGCAATGTCATCAAGCCCGAGGAGGTACTCCTAGGCATCCATCTACAGAAGACGAAGGAGAATCAGCACGTGGTTGCGTTCAAGCAAGCGCGACGCAGAGATGACGACATTGCCATCGTGAATGCTGCGGTTAACGTGACCTTCGAGCCAGGCACCAATGTGGTGCAGTGCATCCAGATGGCCTTTGGCGGAATGGCGCCCACAACGGTGTTGGCACCACGCACATCGGAGCTGATGGCTGGACAGCCGTGGAATCAGCAACTAGTGGAGAGTGTTGCAGAAAGTCTGTGTACAGAGCTACCGCTGGATGCTTCCGCGCCGGGTGGAATGATTGCCTATCGACGCTCCCTGGTGGTCAGTCTGTTCTTTAAATCCTACCTAGCCATAAGTCGCAAGCTGTGCGATGCCGGGGTTATGGCGCCAGACGCAGTACCTCAAAAGGAGCTGAGTGGAGCTGATAGCTTTCATACTCCTGCTCTGCGCAGTGCTCAACTCTTCGAGCGTGTGTCCAGTGATCAACCCACGTTTGATCCTGTGGGTAAGCCCAAGGTACATGCATCCGCTCTGAAGCAAGCGACTGGAGAGGCTATCTATACGGATGATATTCCTCGCATGGACGGCGAGCTCTATTTGGGCTTTGTGCTGAGCACTAAGGCGAGAGCCAAACTTATCAAAGTGGATCCCAGTGAGGCGCTCGCCATGGAAGGGGTGCACGCCTTCTTCAGCGCCAAGGATTTGACGGAGCACGAGAACGAGGTTGGACCGGTATTCCACGATGAGCACGTCTTCGCAGCTGGCGAGGTGCATTGCATAGGGCAGATTATCGGAGCCATTGCAGCGGATAATCAGACCATTGCCCAGAGAGCGGCACGACAGGTGCGCATAGAGTACGAGGAGATCAGTCCGGTCATTGTGACCATTGAGCAGGCCATCGAGCACAAATCCTACTTCCCCGACTACCCTCGTTACGTCAACAAGGGCAACGTGGAGCAAGCATTCGCTGAGGCGGATCACATCTACGAGGGTAGCTGCCGCATGGGGGGCCAGGAGCATTTCTATCTGGAAACTCATGCAGCAGTCGCTGTGCCTCGCGACTCGGACGAGCTGGAACTGTTCTGCTCCACGCAGCATCCATCGGAGGTGCAGAAGCTTGTATCCCACGTCGTCTCCCTGCCCGCGCATCGTGTCGTCTGCCGTGCTAAACGTCTGGGCGGTGGTTTCGGTGGAAAGGAGTCACGTGGCATCTCCGTAGCACTGCCTGCAGCACTAGCTGCCTATCGGTTGCGTTGTCCGGTACGTTGCATGCTCGATCGTGACGAGGATATGCTCATCACGGGCACACGACATCCCTTCCTCTTCAAATATAAGCTGGGATTCACCCGAGAGGGCTTGATCACTGCCTGTGACATTGAGTGCTACAACAACGCGGGCTGGTCCATGGATTTGTCTTTCTCGGTATGTTGAACTAACAGAGCTTAACAGATGTGATTTACATGCTTCACTGTAATCCATATAAATAACATAATTTGGAAGATTATCCTGAGAATCCTTTACGACAAGGAATATCTCGAAGAAGTGGATGGCAAATCATTCTTGTAGATTTTGGATATAGAAATATACTATAAGAATCTTAACCTTTTTTAATTTCTTCCTTATTTGCAGGTCCTGGAGCGCGCCATGTACCACTTTGAGAACTGCTACCGCATCCCAAATGTGCGCGTGGGCGGTTGGGTCTGCAAGACTAACCTGCCTTCGAATACGGCTTTCCGAGGGTTTGGCGGTCCACAGGGCATGTTTGCTGGCGAGCACATCATTCGCGATGTGGCGCGTGTCGTGGGGCGTGATGTGCTGGATGTAATGAAACTGAACTTCTATAAGACTGGAGATTGGACGCACTATAATCAACAGCTGGAACGATTCCCCATTGAACGCTGTTTTGATGATTGTATCAAACAGTCACGCTACCATGAACGTCTGGCGGAGATTAAACGATTCAATGCAGAGAATCGTTGGCGCAAGCGTGGCATAGCTCTGGTGCCCACCAAGTTCGGTGTCGCTTTTGGAGTAATGCATCTTAACCAGGCCGGAGCTCTTATTAATATCTACGGCGATGGATCCGTACTTCTTTCGCATGGTGGCGTTGAAATCGGACAGGGACTGAATACCAAGATGATACAGTGTGCTGCTCGTTCGTTGGGCATTCCCATTGAGTATATTCACATCTCAGAGACGGCAACGGACAAGGTACCTAATACATCGCCCACGGCAGCCAGTGTGGGATCCGATCTGAACGGTATGGCCGTGTTGGATGCCTGCGAGAAGATCAACAAGCGTCTGGTACCCATTAAGGAGGCACTGCCAAAAGGAACCTGGAAGGAATGGATCAACAAGGCGTATTTCGATCGTGTCAGCCTGTCGGCAACAGGTTTTTATGCCATACCCAACATTGGCTATCATCCAGAAACGAATCCTAATGCGCGTACCTACAACTATTACACCAATGGAGTGGGCATCTCTGTGGTGGAGATCGACTGCCTGACTGGAGATCATCAGGTGCTGAGCACTGATATTGTCATGGACATCGGGTCGAGCATTAATCCCGCCATTGACATTGGCCAGATTGAGGGCGCCTTCATGCAGGGATATGGCCTCTTTACGCTGGAGGAACTGATGTATTCACCTCAAGGCATGCTCTATTCCCGCGGCCCGGGCATGTACAAGTTGCCCGGATTTGCCGATATACCTGGCGAATTTAATGTCAGCCTGTTGACCAACGCACCTAATCCTCGTGCGGTCTATTCATCTAAGGTAAATATATCCTTGTTTGCATTCATCTTCCGAATTGTAATATTTGCCGCTTTCTTCATATTCAGGCTGTTGGCGAGCCGCCGCTCTTCATAGGATGTTCGGTATTCTTTGCCATCAAGGAAGCCATTGCAGCTGCCCGATCTGAGCAGGACTTGAGTCCACATTACGATCTCGAGGCGCCTGCTACTTCTGCACGCATTCGCATGGCCTGCCAGGATAAATTCACACAACTCTTAAAAATGCCAGAACCGGGAACCTTCAAGCCCTGGAATATTGTGCCATAATTTATCTGGTAAAATAAAATATTGTTATAAAGCTGCAGAGCTATTGAGAGTACTATATTTGTCTAGCTAAAACAATACACTATCTACCTGTTTTAGATCCATACCGATAATACTTTCGAGAGTTTACCTGTTCATCTTTGTTGTATATAGAAAATACCTACATATATGTACCATATAAACCGTCTTAATAAGTAATTGTCCATTGATAGTTTGTGCTGTAATTTCAGATCACAAGATATGTATATGTACTAGCTCTAAAGTCGCTAAAAACTTTCTTTTTTGACGACATATATATTAAATACAGTTACCAAAAATATATCCTGAGTCTTATGTTTCTTGAACATTAAGGTGGGTATCCTGACACATCAGGGAATCCATCTTAAGGTTTGATGTGCAGCCAGAATCGTCCGATTCTGTCGTCCTTCTCTGATCAATATTGATATTATTATTTATGTAAGCGAAGCACTCGACGTCAGAACGATTTCGTTACCTAAGCGAATTTTTTGTCTTTTATCATTGAGTGTGTTAATTAAACAAACTTCTTTTCCTGCTAGTATTGCCTATATAATTTGAAAAATAAGACTAGCCATTAGGGATGCAATTGCAGCGGCCCGATGCGAGCAGAGTTATTATACGCATTTTAATCTGGATGCGCCGGCTACTTCTGCACGCATTCGCATGGCCTTCCAGAATAAATGCACGGAGCTTATACAAATACTCAAATGCGATAAGGTTTGGAATTCTATTCCATGAGCTAACAAAGCTATAGATCAGTGATAAATACCTACTGAAGACTAGACTCAATAGTATCCCCTACCGATATTACTTTCGATATTACTGTTTATATAAATATATACAACAAAAAGACTTATAAGTAAATTTAAAATCGATTATAATAAGTAATTGTCCATTGGCAGTCTGTGACGATCACAATATGAACTGGTTTAGATCACTTAAAAACTATGTGTATCTTTAACTTCAACGTTGCATACTCTAGTCTAGTGCTTCTTGAACACAATTTTCTCGAGCCAATCCAAGTAGGAGTAGAGCTTTGTATAGACGCCCGGTGCATTGGGGGCAGCACAGAATTTGCCAAAGGATGTGATGCCAACGACAAAGGCTACACAATTATTTTCTGGAAGCACAGCATGTAGTGGTCCACCGGAGTCGCCTTGGCAGGTATCTTTTCCGCCTGGCAAATACCCAGCACAAAATTGCGAGTCGATAATGCCGTTGGGCAGACGACGTTCCTTACGGTAGATTTGCTTGCAACGCTGCTGGCGAATCATGTCCAGATCAACTTGACGTAAAGTATTGGACTTGGCGCCTAGGAACTCGGTACGTCCCCAGCCAGTGGCCACAACAGTCTTAATATGCAAGTCTGGCGATTGCCAAAGACAGGCTGGACGCACTTGGTCCGAGAATTGAGCACGTTTCGTTAGCTTAAGCAGTGCTATATCGTGGTAATATGACGAGGAGCGATACTTCGGATGCAGTATAATGATAAGAATTTTAATGTCTTGCTGCGACGAACTGGTGACATTCAATTGCCGTGCACCCAGGCGAACCATATCGGGTGGCTTACTGCAATTGAATTAATGATTTTTAGTCTGAATACTCTCAGCCGCACGACTCACCTCACCTACCCGATGTGGCGCAGTGGGCAGCTGTGAGAACATAGAGCTCGCTGACCAGTGTGCCGCCGCAGCCCCATTTGATGTCGCCGTCATCTTGAGTCCAACCCAGAGCGGTCATATGGGGGAACAATGCGTGGAGTGTGGGCGTGCCACCCACAATCAAAGGCACACTAGGAACACATTGTTTGCCCGAAAAAGTGCGCCCAGTGTCACCCAGACGCAAACCCTTAGCTGCACTGTTGTACTCCTGGCATTCTAAAAGAAATTCTTTAGCATTAGCAGGTATTTATATCTTTATCTACTTACTTATCGCGCTAATACGTTGTGCCTGGACATGCTTGTCAGCCAGGGGGCAACAGATGACAGGCACATTATTCCGGTGCGTGCAGATGTCAATGCGGGTACCATGGACGCGATATTCCCGTATAACATGCAAGCACTGATAGGCCAGAATGCAGTAACCACTGCGGCCATCAAAACTGCGCCGGCAGAAGGCGCCCTCCGGCAGTGTTTGTGCCGTGTTTCTTTCCTCTTTAGCCTCGTCGTCAAACTTAAAAGAGCTGTCTAATTGTTCATCTAGGTCACCGGTTTCCTTTCCATCTTTACCAGTTACTAACGCTGCATCGTCTTGTGGCCAATGCTCTGCCAATGTGTACTTTGTTGTTTTGTAATTAATTATATCAAAGGAATCAAGTGCTGTAATAAAATACAGTTTTCAATGATTTGCATAGCTATACTATTTATATGCTTAGCTATTTACCTTTCAGCTGCTGCATTTGTAGAAATAGAAACATCAATTGCAAGCTGGCAAATGTTGGGCAATTTAGCATTTCTGCATTTGTCGTAAATTATATTTATTTTTTTACACATTGGAACTTTTTATGAAATAACTGTAAAAAGCGTAAGTCAGATGCGCAGTGTTGCCTATTTTGACATAGTTTTTTTATCGATTGTTATGTTTTCATATTGCAATTAATACTTTTGGTACATACACATAATGCGGATTTTAAAGGTATAATTTTAGAAACACAACCGTCGTATTGTTATTTTTCGTAAGTAAACTTATCAAGAAAATAAAGCGTTAATTTTATTCAAACGCAAACTGTAAACAAACACAGCTGATAAGCAGTGTGACCTTAGTCATCCATAATGGCGAGGTCAAAATATGTGTTATTTTACTATCCGAAACCTGGTCACACTACTGATTTCAGTTAGTAAACTAAGCTGAAAATGGAAAGATGTTATGTGAAATTTTCGTCGAATTCCATAAGGATCAATCGTCAAATCTTGGCGCTCCGTATACAGCAATGTCTGCCTTTTAGTTGCTAATAACTAAATATACAATTATTCATGCAAAACCTTTTTCGATAACAAATGCAGCGATATTTTTTGGCTTGGATACATAAATATCTAAAACAAAAACAAGTTGGCAGCTCACTTCCATGGAGCAAGAGTGAGGGGGAAGCAACGCAAATTTGTACAGTATCAAATAAAAGAAAATAACAACATTTAAATCAACCTGCAGTTTCCTACATTCATTAAACTAATTAACAAATTACACGTCACTGACGTCTGCTCTCCTGCTCTTCACTGACTGATGGCTACATTAAATAATCGAAGTGCGATTGCGCTGCAATAATGTAGCAGCTGCTGCTTGAATTTGTGTTTTGGAGTAACAAAATCGCAGCAGGTAAACGCATTGGCTATTAAAAACCGTTGCTAGTGCACGTAAATACATTTATATACTTGCGTGCTAATTTCAGTTTGGCGATTAAGGGAGCCACCACCTCTGTTGCGGCCAACAATACAACGGACGAGCGAACAACAACTAACTGCAACAGCAGCATCCACATCGTTTGGCTCATTGTTCTGCGACACAACTGTGACAACCCGCCCGCCTGCACGCCCGAACGCCCTCACCAGCTCATCGCCCGCCGCTGCTTTTCCTGCTCACCGATCTCCCGCGCTACCCGGCAGCTGTAGCTGTTGCTAAAAATGGAGTGGACCAGAGAGAAGACACTGCTGCTGATCAGCGAGTACCGACAGCGCCGCGGACTGTGGGACATGACTTGCGACGAATATCGCAAAAAGGATGTCAAACAGAAGCTCTTGAATGAAGTTAGTGAAGTACTCGGTGGCAATATACCAATTCAGGAGTTGGAGAAAAAGTTTCACACTCTACGCACACAATATCATCGCGAGATAAGTCGCATGAAGCGCAAAGAGCCGTATAATTCCAAGTGGTTTGGTTTCAAGAATCTCATTTTTCTAAGTTCCCCATACGCGTGTCGCTCCACAAAGGGTCGCTTGAAGACGGAACTGCCGGATAACGCTGCCATACAGAATTACGTGTTAGGTGAGGTTACCGCCAGTTCGGGAGAAACAAGTACGATGAATGAGGAGTACATTCTGCCCCAGAGAAAGTCGCATGCCAGTAGCCGGGCACAGGAGCTGGAGAAGTTAATAGAGGAGACGACCAAAGATGTGGATGATATCGAGGATGAAGAACCAGTTGTGGAGCATGTCACGGAATCGAAGCCCAAACTAAACAAAGAAATTAGTGGATCCTACATGCACATACAAAGTGAAGATGAGCATGAAACCATCGAGACTCATCACCAACAACAACATACGCAGCAGCAACCGTCCATGATGGAACTACATCACTCGGAATCAGTCAGTTTTCAGGCCAACGAGAGCGGGGAATTGCACTATCAGTCGTCGGGCAATCTTAGTTCAGGTAACGGCTCCGCGGTCCATGTCGTTCCCACACGCATTATAAAGATACAAAGACGGGAAACGAGCAGCGAAGATAATAGCGGCTACTATGAGGACCAACTCCCTCCGCCACCACCGCCACCAGCCAAGCGTCTCTACTTCGATCCCAATTGCACGCACAGCACCACAATACTCTCCACATCTGCACTCCAAAACGGCAATACCGCCGCCGGCGGCGGCGGAAACGTGCTGCCTACTTCACCGGCATCCGGTGTTACTGGTGGCACACTGCGTCTGCCTCGAGTTAATGCCATAGTCAATACAACAACACTTTCACCTCCCAAGCCACCAAGTTCGCCGCTACCACCTTCTCCTGCCCCGGCGCCAGTCGTCACCGCCAACGCATATCTGAGGGACGAGTTCTCCACGTACGGCGAGTATGTGGCCAACGAGATGCGTGCCATCGGCAATCGGGAGGTACTCATTGCGCTGAAGCACAAAATAAACACAGCCATTTTCGAGGCGAATATGGCCGAGTTGCAGAAATGAAAATTAATCAAGTTACATTGCTTTGGGTGTTCTCGAAGGTCAGATATCTCAATAACAAGGTAACTTTTCTGTGCCTAGATCTGAAAACTGTTCTTAACATAATACCAATAAAGTTTGTATTAAGTCGCCCAGTTATCGACTTATCTCACAGCCGAAAATACCCCAACCAAATTAAAGATTTTAGCAACAATTTAGTCTCAAGTTTGCTTGTTCAATTGTCTAAGATCTATACAGATACTAATACAAACCGAGTATTTGTAAAGTATTCGTTGTCTCACCTGTATTTAACTATGTACACTTAAATAGTTTCATCTGAATCTGTATGTATGTATCCTCGATTTGATTAAATAAGCCAAATATAAAGTTTAGTAGAATCCAAAAAGTTGTCAGTTATTGTTTTGTTTTTCAAGCAGACAATTGTAAATTCGTTTTTTAAAATTTTTTCTTTCGATTTATTTGGGCAAATTGTTAGCAAAAATGGTTCATCCACTAATGTTTAATCCAATTTGTGAAACGTTCACTGCATTTCCAATGGATTTCGATATTAAAAAACTTGAAGCTGAATTTAAGCCTCCGGAAGCGGCAAAGCTTGTCGAAGCGGAAAAGGGTCCTCGAGATTTTCTCCAAATTCCCTACGATAGCTGGGCGGTCTTGCCTATGTTTAAATTACAATTGGAACATTTGAAACCAACCTTCTCGTATCGATACAACAAATATATGCGTTGCAAATATAGACAATTTCTAAATAATGTTCCTGAAATGTTTGTAACTGTTGTACCACGCAACGTCAACCTCTGTCGGTATGTTTCACATTCAGTTAAAATATAAGTGAGTACCCAACTCTTATATTCAATTTAGACAACCGAAACCAAGAAGAAAGACTCTGAATGGGGAATTTTATAGCAAGGACTTTAAGCTTGCGCCAGTACCAGTTAATACGGGTTACAGATAAAACGCAATCGCAAAACAAAATGATCAAACTGAGGGCAACACAAATGAACCATATTAAAATTAAACATTGCCGCCTTCCTTGAATATTGTTATCGGCAGCAATTGTTATCGAACAGATACAGCCTGATAATAATCAAGCAAGCAGATGGTAAAACAGTGCTACACAATGCATGAAAGCAGATGGTCAACCCTCTAAATTTTAGTATAGGAACTTAACAACACTGTTCGATCAATTGAGACGAAAAATGTTTACAAAATGCATTAATTGTTGTGGTTCAATAATAATTTATATACTATTCGCATGCCTTTTGGTCGAAAATTGTGGCAAGTATCAAAATCGATAAGTTAACAATGTCGTTCGTTAAACTAATTCAAGTTTTGGCCAACAGTTGCACTGAAAAGAACACTTCGCCACTACGAAGTTTTCCACAGAGATGATGTTGTACACAAGATTGTCAAACGAGGGGCTAAACAAAGCGGCCATCCGTACAATGTCATCAAAGAACTGGAGTTCAAGACTCTTGGAAAGAATTTTCGCGTGATTCTACATCCACATCGCGATGTTCTGCACAGCAAGTTCCGCGCTTACGCTGTAGATGCTGATGGCAATGAGACGGTGGTGCACTTGGGTAGGATTTCTATATCGATTAAATTTTGTGTGATATAAATATATTCAATCTCTATACAGATCATGACAACTTTTATACGGGTCGTGTATTCGGCGAACTGGAGTCCTCAGTGCGCGCCCACATCGAGGATGGCACACTTACCATGTCCATAGAACTGCCTGATGAAACCTACCACATAGAGCCTTCCTGGCGCCATTTACCCTCGGCCAAGAAACACACAATGGTTGCCTATAAATCTTCCGATGTCAAGCTCAATAATAATAAGAATCAACAAGGTGCTATCCCAAAGACCTGTGGCTATATCAAAGAGGGACTTGAGCTGGAGGAGGAGAGTAATGATATTGAGCATTTGGCGCGTGAGAAGCGCCAAGCGGATCAATACGAGTACACGCCAACCAAGACGCGTTGTCCGCTGCTCTTGGTGGCGGACTATCGTTTCTTTCAGGAAATGGGTGGTGGCAATACCAAAACTACCATCAACTACTTGGTGAGTAGGACTGAACTATCATTGTTCAATTGGATTTAATTTGTTCTTTTCTACAGATAAGCCTTATAGATCGCGTGCACAAAATCTACAACGATACTGTGTGGCAGGATCGCTCCGACCAAGAAGGCTTCAAGGGCATGGGGTTTGTGATCAAAAAGATCGTTGTGCACTCGGAGCCAACACGTTTGCGAGGCGGGGAGGCTCACTACAATATGATACGTGAGAAATGGGATGTGCGCAATCTTCTAGAGGTAACGCGAAACTGCCAAATCTATTTCCCTCTTTTACTGCGAACTATAATAACTAACTGCTATCTGCTAAATCTGGTATAACTTCTATTGTATTCTCCTCTTCCACTTTGTGTCTCGTCTCTTGCTCCCACGCCCCCAAAATAATGTAGGTCTTTTCACGGGAATACAGCCATAAAGACTTTTGCTTAGCTCATCTCTTCACCGACCTCAAATTTGAAGGTGGCATTTTAGGCTTGGCTTATGTTGGCTCACCACGCCGCAATTCCGTGGGTGGCATATGCACTCCAGGTTGCTAATCTCATCAATGCTCATATAGAACATTTCGATTTATCATAATTATTTATCGTTTGTCTCGGTTCCTTTGTGTTCTTGCTGTTTTGTACTCTTCTTAATTTGATTGTATTAGTTTTAAATTTGTAGCTTCACTGAAGGTTCCTAAATTGTTTTGATGACTTTATCAATTTTCCTCCCCATAAAGAATACTTCAAGAACGGCTACACTCTCTATTTGAACTCTGGCCTAAGCAGCTCACGCAATCATTATGGCCAGCGTGTGATAACGCGCGAGGCGGACCTGGTAACTGCTCATGAATTCGGACACAACTGGGGCTCCGAACACGATCCCGACATACCCGAGTGCTCACCCAGCGCCTCGCAAGGCGGTAGCTTTCTAATGTACACATATTCCGTCAGTGGCTACGACGTGAACAACAAGGTAAGCGAACTGAAAGAGTTGAAAGTGTTTCCATGGTTCTATTTTCGCCCATTTCTTTGGTAGAAATTTTCTCCCTGCTCTCTGCGTTCGATACGCAAAGTTCTGCAGGCCAAGTCGGGTCGCTGCTTCTCCGAGCCGGAGGAATCATTTTGCGGCAATTTGCGCGTCGAGGGCGACGAGCAATGTGACGCCGGCCTGCTGGGCACCGAGGATAATGACTCGTGCTGCGATAAGAACTGCAAGCTACGCCGTAATCAGGGCGCCATGTGCAGTGACAAGAACTCGCCGTGTTGCCAGAACTGTCAGTTCATGCCGGCAGCGATGAAGTGCCGCGAGGCTCAGTACGCCACCTGTGAGCAGGAGGCGCGTTGCACTGGCTCTCATGCTGAGTGCCCCAAATCGCCTGCCATGGCCGACGGCACCATTTGCCAGGAACGGGGACAGTGCCGTAATGGCAAGTGTGTGCCGTATTGCGAAACGCAGGGCCTGCAGAGCTGCATGTGTGACATCATTGTGGACGCCTGCAAGCGTTGCTGTCGCATGAGCATCAACGAGACTTGCTTCCCCGTGGAACCGCCAGATGTGCTGCCCGACGGAACACCCTGCATAACTGGCTTCTGCAACAAGGTAATAATCCCTATTCAATCTTAAATTTTATACTCAGGTTTACATACATATTCATCTCCTTAAAGGGCGTCTGTGAGAAGACCATACAAGATGTGGTCGAGCGTTTCTGGGACATTATCGAGGAGATAAATGTGGCCAAGACGCTGCGCTTTCTAAAGGACAACATAGTCAGTAAGTATCTCGAAGAGACTAATTAAATAATGTATCTACATTTGCATTCCCCCCTCTTCTCCCCACTCAGTGGCCGTTGTCATGGTGACCGCATTCTTTTGGATACCCATCAGTTGTGTCATCTCATATTTCGACCGCAAGAAGCTGCGCTACGAGATGAAGCAGATCGAGTGGAGTCAAAAACCTGACCTCATACATCCCAGCGACGATAGACGTCGTGTCATACACATACGGTACAGTACAGTTGTCTGACTATATTAAAACCAGTTGTATTTATAAGACTAAAAAATTGTTATTGTTGCTGTTTTGTAATTGCAGCGTACCACGCCAGAAGATCTCCGTGGCGCGAGCTTGTAATTAACGGCCATTGTTTTTATCTTCCGTGAGCATTCTTCTCAAAACTGCCACAATTATTTTGTATTAAGTATAACAATTGAAATACCACGTAAAACATAATGAATAAAATTCCCAATAATATAGACCAATTCACAAAACATTTGACTGTTGTGTGGGACAAAGAATCCCTTGATATACAAATGATTTCGGGAATCTTAACTTACAAATACCGATATAAGACTTGGCTATAGATAGATATGAATTACTCAAAATCAGAATGACAATGGGGTTCTGAACTAGGAAATGCCGATTTAAGGCAAGTAAAAGCAGAAGATAGTTGCTTCAGATATAAAGTAAGAAGATATATCACTTGCTAAAAACAACTTAAGACCTATTCAAATACATATGTATTAAAGAACAGATGTATTCAATAACTATTATTTGCTTTGGGGATCGTTGTTTATTTTTTCTTTTATTCATACTTTACCAAAAATATGTTCTTGTTTCAGAGTTCTACTGCGCACATACTGTTTATACATTTATGATTGATTTTGTTACTTTTTCTTTATTTTATTTATTTTAGCTTACTGGAGATGAATTTGTTTTTACTTCTTTTTATTGCTTTTTCCGTTTGTCTGTGGCGAAACTTCTTCGTCTAGTTCAAGTTCGCTGTCGTCTTCCTCGTCCGAATATTCCTCGTACATTTGACCGTCATCGTATTCACCCAGGTTCATCTCCGCCTAAAAATTAGATAGTATAGGAAATAATTCTTAATAGTAGACTGCACTTCATAAATAAGTTTGATAAGATTATTGATAATTACCTTGCCGCAGACATAGACGGGCCCCGTGCCCTGGACGAGTTTGAATGTGACGGAACCATTGGGGAATTCAACATTGGGACGCAAACTACGCGTTTCGCCCACTTTCAAAACAGCTATGGGAATTTTGACCGTCTTCTTTTCGCCATCATCGTTAACATTTGTTTCCGCCTGTGAATGTGCAAGTGGGTTAATTGTTGAAATGATATGAGAGTACTGTATTAAGCGTTCCCATCCCGCTTTTCCTTTTGCCCTTTAACCCGGCAACTCTTAGTACTTTTCCACGTTAAACTGCCTACATTCATTGTATGTATGTACATATGTATGTATCTTTACACGGTCGTACTCGCTTCGATGTGTGTGTTAGGATGGAAATATACATGTGTATGTAGGAATATGAACATACCTGTACGACATTGAATTCGCCAGACTTGGCCTCAGGTCCCAGGGAAATCTGTTTGATGATCAACTTGTGCGAATGCACTATATACTCCTCGGGTATCTCTGGTACATCAAACTGTGCGATTGGCTCCTTTTCACTGAGCGTAACACCTGGAAAGGGTATAGAATTGTTGTTACACTAAGTTTACCGGTGAGACCGCCTATTCAGCAGTTAACTTGCAGTAAGCGTTGTATGGCCGAGATTATAGTTTTTTCGTCTAGCTTACCGTAAAACGATTCAGACTCCATTTGTAAACTCTAGGAAACACTTTTGTACAGTCAATAAAGAGCTAACGAAAACTTGTACGTTTTTTCACACGTGCCCCGTACAATGGCGATAGACGAAGAGACAAATGCGGTTGAAATGATGCCAGGCATTCATCGACGACATCGATTTTTTTTTACAGCCGATAAAATGTGTATTGTTTAAAATGCCTTCTAAATTATAAATATTTAATTAAAATATTAATATAAATTATAAATAATATATAGAAAATGTAATTATATATCATTTTGTATATAATAGTATAAATAAATATATTCACAACCAATTCATTTTATAAAACGATGAAAAATCTTCGTTCTGTTAGTTTGGCAACTCTATGGACAATTGCTTTGCCAAATCCCATCACTAACTCTTTTGCATCCCTCGACGGTAGCTACCATTTTGCAAAAGTTTTTGCTCAACACGTGCTCGCCGTTTGATTTTTAAAGTTTTAAAGACCACAAATAATTACTATGGCAGAAGAATCATTCTATGGTAAGTGTCCATCGAAAAATACGTCAATTGTGCATCGATAAAGTAGCAACAAATGGATATATTTGCCATGCATTAGATACGTTGCCGGTTGCCGGCATTTCTATTCAAGGTTGCTACTGTGTCTGCATGCTTGCTTGTGTGTATGTGAGTGTGTGCGTGTGCTTGAGTATGCACATGTATGCGTACAATCACCGCAGTGTGTACTTATTTTTTGTATTTAATCCACAAGTAAAATACATATAAATTCACAGGCGTCACCCTCACCGCCGAAAACAACACGGTCACCTGGGATGTTGTCGCCGATGAGGAATATGCACGAGGCCAAAAGCTGGTCATCAAGCAAATTCTGCTCGGCGCCGAGGCAAAGGATAATGAATTCAACGTGGTCGAGGTAAGTGCGACGACGACGAGAGGAATCTATCATTGTGTGTGTGAGTACGCGCGCGCCTGTATGCATGTGTGAGTCTGCTTTTCTCACTCACAAACAAACGTGTGTGTGTGTGATTTGGTGAATCTTATTGTTGCCAGGGCATGGACCGGTTTGTTTGCCCCGCCGTCGTCGCAGCACGCGCAACATTTGTTGTGGGTTAGGGTAATTTCATTTTGTCTGTATCTGCAGTGCGCGCCCTTTGTCTGCTGCATATCAGACTATGACGTCACGAGTGACCAGCGCACAGTGTGCGTTCAACAAGATAAACCCCATGTGTTGTACCCAGTAAATTATAGTCAAGTAAAGATTGCTTGATATTTTAGAGGGTTTTTTTTCGGGGTTGTTTATTTCAAATAAATGCAATTATAAATTTCACAACATTCGTAGGACTTATTTAACTTATCAATAAATATTTCTATGCTGTAACCTATGTAGTCTCTGTACAGGGTACATTTACTTCGAGCACTCCCGCTCGGAAAGCACTTTAAACTGTTAACTGTAAACTGTACGAAATCAACGAGGCAATTCTCATGCAATTTGAGAGACGCGTCTGCTATTGTTGTTGCTTCCGCCATTTGTTGCCATCGTTTCGATTAATTCGGAAAAAGTCTTGGTGAACTTGAACATGCTGCGCGCTTTCTTCTGTAGTCTACAGACGACGCCAGCTGCCGCAAGATTCCAATTCCAGCAGATGAGATCGCAGTGTAGCAGCTTCAGGTCTTCGCATAGTGAAACAATGCTCTGTAGGAGAGGAAGAGTGAAGCGTGAGTAAGGAGAGGGAAATTTAGAGTGCGTGCGATTACTTACAAGCGCCACTGTGGCATCAATTGAGCTAATCTCGGCACCTTTGATGACCACCAGCGTTACGGCGCCCATCTGTTCCGTCACGTGAGCAACAATTGCTGATTTCAAATATTCACTGGCGGTGTAATCCACATTGCCCTTTATCTCCGCTACACTCAACTCGACGTTGTTGTGCTGTGTTTGATGAGTTTAAGAAAACATTGTAATCTTCTTCTGTAAACTCGCTTATTAGTCATCGTTACCTTTTGCGTTTCAAGCTGGAACTGTGGCGTCATGCTCTTTTGTAAAATGAAGAGCATATTGACCACAATGCCCACCAACATTCCGTATTCCAGGGACCAGAACAAGCAGCTAAGGACTGTCACCAAAAAGGGCACCATATCCCGTTCTGGAGGCAGAGAGAAAAAGAGTAATGAATTAACTGTATAACAACTCATGAAGTTCCTTACTCACTCTTTGCCCGCCAAATCTCTGCAATTAGGTCATACTCGATCATGAACAACATGGCTGAGATGATTACTCCAGCGAGTGTCGCTTTGGGTATGTAAGCAAAGGTGGGAGTCAGAAATGCGAGGGTCATTAGGATTAGAATACCGGTGAATGCCCCACCAAGTTGGGTCTGTACACCGCTTGCATTATTGACAGCAGAGCGAGCAAAAGAACCAGTAATCGGCATGGAGGGAAAGAAACTTCCAAAGACGTTACACAACCCCAGCGCAATCATCTCTTGTGAGGCGTCTACAATTTTTCCCTTGGCTGTAAGGAAATATTTATAATAAATCAAATTAAGCACTTATCAGTTTTAATACGCACAGAACGCTTTGGCAATGGCCACGGCCTCCAGTATGCTCAGCAGTGGAATGGAGGCCAGAGCTCCGCCTAGTTCGGATACCATATCGCCGAAACTTAAGTAGTTTCCCTCTTCATCAACTGTGCTGAAGGGCGGCGGGCTGAATGGTGGCAATCCCGGCGTGATGTCTCCATTAATGCGAAATGGCATTTCATTGGAGCCACGACTAAGCAGATAGCACAACAAGATGCCAATGAAGACGGCGATGACATTACGGCACAGCGAAAGATATCGGTTCAGCAGATGGGGACCGCATTTAAGATCTTTAAGTTTCTGCAATAGAATGGAAGGAGTAAGAAAGATATATAAATGTGCCAGAATTCTGCAACTTACACGCATAAACAGCAGAAATATCAAGGTGCACCAGCCAAGAATGGCATCGTTACGTCGCGTCTCCTTGATGTGGCTAAAGAAATTGATCCACGACTTGAGAAACTCATTTGAGTTGCTCTGAATGCCAAAGAGATTGTTGATTTGGCCACTGCCCACAGTAAGAGCTGCTGCCATGGTAAATCCTGTTGTCACGGGCACAGAAATGAAACGCATTAGCACACCGAGATTCAGTAAACCCAGCACAAATATGATGCATCCTGAGAGAAAGCAGAGCAGGACTGCAAAGTCGGGATTGCCATTTATGTGCGGACTGACCATCATCGATATAATTGCAGTGGGTCCTGTGGAGAAGGATGATGCTATTACCAATTCATTGTTACTTTAAGGCAGCTACACATACCCACAGTGATGTCCTTGCAAGAGCCAAAGAATATGTAGATAAAGCTACCCATGAATGCCGAGTAGAGTCCATAGACAGGTGGTAATCCAGCTATAGCGCCATATGCGATGCCCTGCGCCACGGCAGTTAGTCCTACGGTCAAACCTGCCACGAGATCATCCACCAGATATCGTGGTCTATATGTCGGCAGCCAATTGCAGATGGGAAAGTGACGTTTAACTGTCTGCATGCTGCAACAGCTGCGCCCCTTGGCGCTAATGGCGCCGCACATATCCGGCAAGCGCTCGTGATAAAGTTCATCTGGCCCCCCAAGAAAGACGAAGACAAATGGAAAATTACTTGACACTGATTGAAATTTCAGGATTGAAATCTTATCAATCTACTACACGACATAAGTTTCTCAGTTTGTGTTTATTGCCCTGCACATAATCTCAAGTGGGGGCGACTAAAAATTGATTTGGCGCGGAGAGGTCTCGTGATTTCTGCAACTTAAATTGAAGATCTCTGAATAAGATAGGTTGCGTGGGTGCTGTTCTCTTTTTAATTGGAAATTATCTGAACATTTCTATTTGACTTATATTTGGAGTTGCTTATTGAGAGAATTAGGATTCAATGAACCTCAGAAGTTTTAACTTTGCATGGTAACGAGATAATATTGATAATTAAATTTATATAGTTACTGATTTCATCATTTTTTATTGCAAATCATAAATTATAAACATCATAAATGTTGTGATTTTAATATCAATTTCTTGAGAGTTTAAATTCTGCCATAAATTCAAAGTTTCTTTAGCTTTTGCGTGATCACTATCCGCGTGGAAGTCATTTGTAAATCTTAGGGACATGGAGAGAATGAGCAGTCTTTTCTTTCGTTAATCTAACGATCCATTTCAAAGTAAATAATAAGATAATGTTGCATTAATAATAATGATATGCATTAATGATTATGCATATCATTATTATTAATGCAACATTATCTTATTATTCACTTTGAAATGGATAGATTTTTTCACCATATTTATGAAGTTTGATAAACTAATAGTTAGATTATTGCATACAATTAATTTATTTAACCATTAACACAATTATTCACTTTGCAATGGATCGATAATTTCGATATTTTCACTAACTACTTTATATTTAATCAAATTCGTCAATGAAAGTTCATTGGGTGTACAACATTTCTAAAAACCGTCTGTGGATTTCCCCTCTGATAGATATCTGCCAGACTTCCATTGAATTCCTATTCGCCTGGCACTCTAGGACTTATCAAATACACACTCGTCAACACTCGAACTTACCGTCATAGTTACACATATTTCTCTTCCTTTTGTTGCTATTTTCGAGAGTACTTTCCATTAAACAAAAAAAAAAAGACTTGAACGCTAATTGGTTTATATTATATTAGTTATAGCAGAGTTAGCGTTGGCTTGTTGAATGTAGCACGCGCTTGGGCACTCTCGAGAAATGGCAATGTGGTCAAAGAATCCACCGCGGTTAATGTTGATGTTGTCTCTGCGCCTGGTGGACGTCGAATGGCTCCGTCGGAACTCGTAGGCGGCATTATTATTGTGTAGTTATCAAAATAACCGTGAACAACAATTGATTCAGAAGAGATATCACACCTCTAGCGGGTATATGCCTGTCAGTTCTGATCAATCAGGTGTGTCTTATCTGAATGAGCTCCAAACATGGTTTGAGTTAGCCGTAATGGGAATGTTAATTTGCGATTTCTGTTTTTGTATTAACCGATATTTGGATTTGTATTTCCATTCCACTGCTGCTTATCATTCACTTTCACTAATTGTTGACACTATTTGTGGTTTCACATCTTTCAAAGTTTAGTAAATGAAATAAAATCTTTTGCATTGTGTTAAAGTGAATTTCCTAAGCACAGTCTCGATTAAGTTATGAACCTAAATACATACTTAAGATTAGAGGGTAACCCACCCACATTTTTTAGGAACTGAAGAGAAACATGTGACGAGATAAGCGGAATATTTTTGGCTAGAAGTGTGTTCAATTTAATTAAATGTCGTCGTCTATCGTATTCAAAGTACAAATAGTCAATTCTTCTGGGAGTTATCTTTGAGTTAAAACTGGAAGTAATAACTAAGAATGAACTAATCACTAATTTGCTATATGTATATTGTTGCTTACAGGTTACCACGCTGAAGGACTCCGTACAGATCCCAATTGCTGTACTAAAGGCCGGTGAGACGCGTGCCGTCAATCCCGACGTGGAGTTCTACGAGTCAAAGGTGGCTTTCAAGCTAATCAAGGGCAGCGGTCCCGTTTACATTCATGGTCAAAACATTAAGGATGATGTTGAGGTCGTGGACATGGAGGAAGAGGATGACGAGGATGATGGCGAAGACGATGAGATTGAGCACCCAAAGAAGCGTAAAATCGAGCAGAATGCTGATGGCAAAAATGCCAAGAACCAGAAGAAAAAGTAAAAAGGGAGAGACTAGCGACTATCGAGCGACAACGAAGTCTCTAAGCTATATTTGTAGATTTTAAAAGTGTTTTTAGGCCCTATAAACAATATAATACAATTACATAAATAACACATACACATACAATACATACATGGCGATGTAAAACTTGAGAATACTTTTAGTTCCTTTTTCTCAGCTTCAATTCAGACAAACTATGAAATACAAAAACAAACAACAGAAATAACACAATGATAATGAAGTCTACTAACTCGTAAACGTAACTCTTAAATCTATAAATACTATATATAAACAATAAGCCAGTCTTACATTAACTTTTCTACTGACATCCCCTTCTGACATTGTATGCATCCCCCTCCCCCTGAACCCGATTCCGATCCCGCAGCTTAGCTTAGTCGAGGCGCCGATTGAAGCACACATATTGTATATATAAGTACTTACAATGCATTAACAACAACAACAAAAGCAGCAACTACTACAGAACCAGATTTCTGTTTCCCCCCTCTTATTTCATAATTGTAGTATGAAAAAAAAACAAACCAGAATAAAATAAATTGTCTTCTATAAAACAAATTAAAAATTAAGATCGACTTTTTCTGGGCGAATCCATTTTCCATTTGTGATTGGACAATCGAAATCTAAAAATTATACAGCAATCCATAGAATTGTCCTATTGTATTGTATGCAACAGGCAGAAAGAGGGCTTGTCTATTAGTCTATTTTATTACTATAAGCATACGAATTCTTAAAACAAACTTCATAATTTGTGTAGATTTACAAAATTTTGCATTATATTTGGTTGATTCATTTTCACTATAAGTTGCTATGATGGTAAGCATTAATTTCGGAATTTATATAAGCAAGGGGTCTCGATTATAAAAAGTAATATCTATAGAATTTAATCAAGAACATTCTCTTTTTAACTGAACATTTTGATAGTCCTTTGGTGACACCAGATGATTAGTTGGGCGATGGCATAACCTTAATTCGTTCAAACGCTGCTTTTTCCAGCGCCTGGCGGTGCTTGGGATCTGCGATCTGGATGAGCTCGTACATACGTTGACGAATATTTTTGCCGAACAGCGAAGCAATACCGTGCTCGGTGACAACATAATGGACATGGGCACGAGAGGTAACGACGCCAGCGCCTAAAAAGCGATTTTACAGTATTAATATAGTTATCTTATTCGATCTCATGATGCAATTTACCTAGTTTCAATGTAGGCGAAATTTTGCTATCGCCTTTCTTGGTTGTCGATGGCATGGCAATGATGGGCACGCCCTTACCATCGAGACCCTCAGCAGCGCCACGAATGAAGTCAACTTGTCCACCGAAACCCGAATAGAAACGTGTTCCAATCGAATCTGAGCAGATCTGACCGGTTAAGTCGACTTCAATGCAGCTGTTGATGGCAGTCATCTGAGGCATCTGCTTGACAATGCTGGTGTTGTTCACGTACTCGATGGCCAGCATTTCTGAAAAGGGGATCAACATGAAGAAAGCTGTTGTCTACAGAGTAAGGTGACCTACCTAGGAACGGGTTGTCGTGGACAAAGTCGTAAAGTTTCTGATCACCAACAAGGAATGATGCCACAATGCGTCCCTTATGGAAGGACTTTTTGCTATTGGTGATGCAGCCCTTGTTAAACAAATCGACGACACCATTGGAGAACATCTCCGAGTGAATACCCAAATCTTTGTGATCGTGCAGAGCGTTCAGAACAGCATCTGGAATGCTACCGATACCCATCTGCAGCGTGGCGCCATCCTTAACTAGATTCTCAGCAATCAGCTTGCCAATTTTCGTCTCAACATCCGAGATCTTGCCTGTTTCATGCAGTGGCAGATCTTCGCAGATTTCAGTCGCAAAATCAAAGTGTGACTTGTGGATGATGCCATCACCAAAGGTGCGCGGCATCTTGGGATTGATTTGTGCTAGAAGAAGAGAGGGTAGCAAATATTATAGAGAAAGCTACGAAGATCTTCTATTAAGCTTACCAACAATCTTCTTGGAATTCAACAGTGCAGCACGCACACAATCCACACTGGTGCCCAACGAGCAAAAGCCATGACGATCCGGGGGAGACACATGAACAAGTGCAACATCAGGTTGAATAATTTTTTCGTAGAACAACTTGGGGATTTCATGCAAGAATATTGAATAGTTGTCGCCTCTGCCCTCGGCTACGGCCGGTCGCACGTTGCCGCCCATGAAGAATGAGTTCGATCTAAAGATGTCCTTAACGTCGGGCTGGGCGTAGAGGGCGGGACCCTCAGTGTGCATGTGGCAAACAGTGACGCACTGTAGTTTGTTTTTCTTGCCATGTTCCGTCATCGCTTTCAACAGCACATTGGGCGTCGATGCGGCACCACCGGCGAACACAGTGTTGCCTGCGAAAAAGAAGAAGGTGCCAGAAATGATATAGTTATGCATAGATAAACATAAATTGCCCGACAAGTCATTACGGGGTCTAGAAATTGAACATCTCGTGACGAGACCGATTAATGATTTAATGTACAGTGGTAAAAGGCAGGCACACACACACACCTTTATTTCATTTCACATGAAAACGTACTCGAATCCAATTGAATAAACTAAAGTGAATGAATATGATAAAATTCTAAGTTCGAGCTCACTGTACTTTGTACAGCTGAACCTCCGTACCCAGCGGGCAAGACAGATGTTTTTGACGAAACTAAACCTGATTCGATGTACATATAGATATATAGATAATTTCAATTGGCAAATCGGCTACATTTGAATACAGTGGCGGTCAAAGTAATAGGGCATATAAATATTGAATATATTTATTAATTACCATACTGAATAGTGTATAAAAGCTAATTTTGTATTATCTTGTTCACGTTATTTTCACTGTGTATCCATAGTTAGTATGTAGTTTTAACGGTCAACAAAGTAGATGGATGCACTATATTATAGGCATACATATATATTATTTAAATGCATCAATCGCTATGCCAATTTCTATTTTAAACACCCCGAATGCGCTGGCGTCAAAAAATTTGCATCTAGACGCAAATATCATACACGCCAACATACATACATATGTATATATGTACATACTTTAACAGCTCTATGCAAAATGGGTGCATTGACACATGCGTATCTAAATTCATATCCAAGTGTAAATAACAGAATCTGCGACAAGATAATGTCAATAGGCCGGCCATAAAATAATAAATCAATTGTCACAAAAACTCATTACATTAATGAGCTGCCATAACATTAACTAGGCAATCGGCTGTTAATAACATTCTGCTTAATGCTTTACATGTTGTTTACATGTTAAAATATACAACATACATATATAACATAAAATATTGCTTACACACACACACATACGTTTGTCTAGATAAGATATCTGCGCCAAAACGTGCCAAAAAACGAACAAACACAAACAAAACAAAATTTTCCAAATCAAATGACGTCGCAGCGGCGAGTTTTTGCGGCGCGTGTTTTGTGAATTTGGCTAAAATTAGACAGGGAAGGCCTTTACTCTGTGCTAGTTCTATGGCTGATGAAGCGCTCAAAGTGCTAGATATGAAAACATACATATGTAAATCCATAAATACACATACATCTGATGTGTGTACGTGTTTGTGGGCGTGGTTCACAAACAAGTTTGATTGCTAAAGTATATATATACATAGCTACTTGTCAATTGAAATTAATTAAATCAATGCTACATTATCATCAACAAAAACAACAACAACCATTTAGCATGTTCTATCGCAGAATGTTATCGAAACATGCCCCGCCTCTAATTAGACAGCCTAATACAAGTACAGTACACCAACATTGTTGCATAATTTCATTCAGGCATACAAGTACAAGTGTGTATGTTGTATATAGACTTTATTCTACTGTTATATTATGTAGATAATTTGCGTTATCAGCACAGCTGTCGTACGACTGGCACTATCACTAGACAGAACAGGTCTGCCCCTGAATGTGCATATGTGTGTGTGTTTTATAAAAATATCTGTGTGTGTGTGTTTTATAAGAATATCTGTGTGTGTGTGCAAGTTTGCATTAAGCTGAGCTTTGCAAGAGAGAGGCAGAGCAGAGTACAAAGTACAATAAATACACTAACACACACATACACACATTTCTATGTTTTCATGTTATTCTATTTAAGATTAACATAGTCATAACAGTATGCATGTTTTCTGTAACATAAGTGGGTACACGGTGAGGGTAAAACTGCCTTGAAAATTAAAGTAAATTTAATCAAAATGAAAACAAAGCACATTTTGCATTCATATATACATATGTATATAAAGTTATATAAAGCATACAGAGGCAGTGTGAGCTTATGCTCAGCCCAATGGGGGTTCTCATACAGTAGACGTGGGAGTCAAGGGCTCGTAAATAAGTGATAAGCTGATTGAATGTCAACTTCTGGGACTAATCACGGTCAATTGATTCTTATTGCCTGCACCCTGTAATCGATGTGCGCTTGTTTGTCGCTGTTTTTATTTGTGTGCAAATAGTTTGAATTACACACGTTCATACACATACACACACAAAGAAATTTGCGTGACTCGCCCCCTCTGCCGATGTTTCCCTTTTAGCACATGGTAACCTCAACCTGGTCGCATTTTCATTCTGCCTTTTAAGCAGCGACCAGAGGCAGCGACAAAAGGGGGTACGTCGAGGAAAATCTTACATAACAACAAAATAAATACGCATATGGGGCTATATGCATCCGTCACCTCCTCCCTCATCCAGTTCGCTTACCCGATTGAATGCATGCTACTGCCTCCTCCGGCGAGACAATTGGCGGTTCACAGTTTGGGATGGGATGAGACAACTCATTTACGTAGGTGAAGAGGTTGTTATGGGTGGAGGCAGCATTCACCGACGAGACAGTCAGGAATTTGTTGATCTGGCGCAGACGGCCTGTCAGTTGTTTGCTCATGATGACAAATTCCTCCTCTCAATAGATTACAAAGATTGCTTCCCCAAATGCGGACGTAGCACAAAACGATCAATTTATCGTGGTTTGCCTGTGAGTGCGTTCCTCCACCAACTAGCTATGCCGGTCTTTGCTTCTGCTCGCGTGTTTCCACTCCAGCGGCGCGATTACAACTAGCTTTCCACAGAGCTTTGGTCCACCATAAAAGCTTCTGCGAACGACAAATTATACTTAGCTACCGCGCTGGTTTCTCTATTTGGACCATTATTATTACAAATTAAAAACACTTAAACTGCGGCCAAAATATCACAAATATTTATGTTTTACTGAAAACCAATTTTTTACAAATACAAGCACTTCATAATTGAGTGCTATAGTGTTGTAAAATCTCGTGTTGACGTGTCGCTGTGAATTGCAAAGTCAGAGCGCGCCAATTCAAAAATTTTGAAATTTGAATTTAGTTATCGGGATTTTAAAAATATAAAAGGAGTCTTTTAAAAACGTTGTTCAATTGAATAAAAATCTTTAATTTAAATAGCTGCGCATTCAAAAATGTTATCGCATTTAGTTAGCGTTTATTATTATATATTGATTTCGTCCAAATGAATTGAAAATCCTAATAGTAGATAAAAGCGCCTTGGACTCTAACAATTAAAAATTAACAAAGTTTACGTACATAAATGTAATACTTATTGATTAAGAGAACTTATGCGAGAATCTTCTATATGTATATATAGTACAACAAAAATTCCACTATTTACAGGCTTAAACATCTAGAATTCGTTATTCATTGAAGATAATTTTCATACTATTTTTTGTGTAGTTTATTATTATGCGTATTATTGTGGTACTATTAATTATGTTTGTATATGCATATTATTGGATGTTTCTCATTGACTAAATGTCTATTTGACTAGTTTACGTTTTTTGTTGCTTTACTCTTGTTATTTGTTCGTTTTCGGCACAATTTGGGGGTTTATTGTTGAACATTCAGTAAGTTATAGACGACGTATCGATGACTATTACAGAGTATATGTTAGAAGATATAGTTGATCGACCATTAATTTTGGACGGAACCCAAATAAATAACTGACAGAATGATGGCTACGTGGGGACAATATACAAATCTGACTAGAGATTAAAGTAGTTATTTTTTTTCTATTCTTATACTTTCAGCTTCATTTATAAAAAAAACATATGTGAAAAAGTAAATCTCAGATTATAATTTGCGTTGATTGCGAATTCGAATGGAGTCATTAGTTTTATTATTAAAATTGAAGTGAACTCCCTCTCTCACTCTCTGCCTTTGCTTTGCGTTGCTCTTTCTTTATCTTTCCCTCTCTACTAAGCTAGTAATTAAAGGTAGACTAATTAGCCATTTTTTGGCTACTATTTTTTGGTTCTCTCTTTTTCTCTCTCTCTCTTTCTTCTCTCTCTTTCCCTCTGGATCTCTCCTTCTGTCCTCTATCTTGTTGGCAGCGTCATGTTCAGGCATAGCTGGTGATCCCTCCGGTCGCCCCAGCCGCCGTTGCCCTTGCGCAACTTGGACTTCTTCAGAAGGCTGGGCACGGTCATCATCAGTGAGCGGGGGAAGAGTTGATGCGAATTGCGTGCGATACGGAGCACATGTTGCACCTTGGAAATCACCTGATTCGACTCACAGTTTTTGTTCTTGTGATGTACCCCACTGTGCGGCAGAAGGAGAAGAAATATATCAGTATGGGAATTCCCATTCTTGTTTCATGTACTTTTACTCACCACTCGCCAATGTGAAAAACGCGCGGCCCCTTTACGATCATGGCATGCAGCTTCCTCTGCAGACACTGCTGCGACACATGCTGCAGCGACCAGTCCCAGTTGTAGTCATCGTACGTGCAGAAGTGCCGTGCACACCTGCGTATACCCTGCCAGGTGGTACGGTTAAAGGCGAAGCCCATGTTGTGCTTGCTACTGATCCACGGCATCGCCTCCACCTGGAGAAAGAGAGCAACGAATGAGATTAGTATTTGGTGTAATTGGCGCTCTCAAATTGGGGGACAAACAACATTAAACAGTGGGAGTGAGGGGAGAAAAGCATGCAAATTTCGATTGTTTTAACTGGAAAGGGGCCAAAAACCGTGTTCAAAGTTTGAAGTAAAGTAGTTGAAACAAACAAGAGTATTTAAAGAATATATTTACAAAAGAAGGTCGCAAATAGGAGGATTAACTTTAATGCTATTATTCAAATTATTGATAGTCGCGCAGTACGTCCAAGTTGTAACTGCCTAATGGCCCTATAAGCTATGCAACGAATTGCAATTTAAGGAATTACCTACACGAGGTACGGCTCACAGGCTTTTTTCTTGTGATAATGGTAAAACAATTTAAATTTCGTGGGTAAAATCCTCAAAAGCTATTCAAAGTTTTCAAAATTATGGAAACTATTGTCTATGGGAAGCATCTATAAATATGGTATATCATTTTGCAGGATTTAATAGAACTATACCATGTAGAGGCATCTTACCGACTGTACGGTATTCGCCAACGATATTAATATGAAAAAAGCGACTATCGATAGTATTCAAGAAAGTGCATGTATGTATCGATCTAATTCTATAATTCCTTTATAGTTTATCGACTAAGACTGCAACTGTACTAAAGTATACCTTGCCATAGTCCCTGACGATGCTGTGGCTAGCGATCTTGTTGCTGCGTACGCGTGCGCGCAGCTGTGTGAAGTGTTTGTTATCGTAATCGTAATCGTTATCGGCATGCAGCACAAAACACACATGTAGTATATATAAAGACAGACACATTAAGTTACACATACACAGATACACAAATACAGATACAATTTAACATGCGATTCGCCAGAAGCAATGGGGAATGGACCATGGATGGGAGAAAAGCATGCGAGAAGAGAACAAACTCTTTCAAAAACGAAATGGAAAACAAGTAAACAAACTCAAATTAGAATAAGAGAAAACTTGTGCTTCACTACGAGAAATGATGTTCATTATTTTAGTGCTAATTTCAAATGTTATTATTATTAATTTGGGGATATCTTGATCGGGAGGTGCTACCTTCTGATAGACGGAATACAATGACGGCAGGACATGATAGTTCCATGTTTGTGCACCATTCTTATTGTAGTTATTCTCATTGTTGTTATTATTATTATTATTATTATTATTATAGTTATTGTTGTTCGTGTTGGATGTGGCGGCTGTGACTGTGTTGATGTGATTGTGGTCGTGGCTGTTAGTTCTTTTGTTATTGCTCTTGAGACTCTTATTGAGGTCGCTGCTTTTGCTCTTGTTCTGCTCGACAACAGCGACACTATCGACGGTATCACCCACATAGACCTTGACGTTCTTTAATGAGGTGCTGGATGATTGCTGTGAGTTTCTATTGTTGTTCTGGTTGTTATTGTTATTCCTATTCGATCCTAAAAGACTGTTTGACGAGATCAGCGAGGAAGCATACGATTTTTTGTTAGTCTGCACCGGTTATTGAGGGGGAAGAACGCAGAGAAGAGATATGATATTTAAGTACGATATGATACGACACGATATTGCTTTGATTCTTGCGAGTATAGTGTAAAGTGTTTGAAATCAAAAGATAAACGAAACATATATATGTTGTAGATAGATTCGATTATTAGTCAATTTGATTACACTGAGAAAAATGTACATTTTATTGATGCAAAGCTATCGATTGTAAAGTTAATTTTAATTTTTTGATACATATTGATAGTTTTGCACCATTAAAAAACAATCTCTGAGATTATACACTTATAAATATTGTATAAAGGTACACTAGACTTATATCTATATATTTATATCAGATATGTTATTGCGTGTGAGTGTGTGTATGTGTGTATACGATCTATAAACCTAGTGCTTGGTTACAGTTAGGCTGGCAAAAGCGTTGAGTTCTTTGCGTTTTGTACACAACCGAAGAAGAAACAATAAACATAAATGAAAGATAGATTGTTGTATTGAAAGACAGATAGAAGAAGCGAATTTCGACTTGATTTGACCAATGTGGCGACTATAACGAATTATTATTTATATTTTGTATATATATATATATTTAGATTTGTTAGCCAGGTTAGCAAGCAGCGCAGTGCATCTGAGGGTGTCTTACCTTGCTGTGGTAGGTGTAGTAATTAAAGGTCTTTAGATAGGTGCCAAGCGAGAGTATGTTGCACTGGGGGCACAAGTCTTTGGTGCGCTGCTGCATCATGGCCAGTAAATAGAGGAAGTCCTCGGCGACATAATGATCCTCCTCTAGGAATAATACCAGACCTGCAATGGCGTAAACAATGTTAACAAAATTAGAATAAGATTCATTTAAAATGGGACTAACCCGTGTGAAAACGTGTCACTTCCAGCTCGTTGAATACCCTATTCGCCTTCCACCACCAGTGATGCTTTGTCTGAGTGAACTTCGCCTCGCGATAGTGTCCATAGAGATCCGGATAGAAAGCATTGTTGCACTGGTTGATGATGGCTCTAAAACAGCAAATGGGAGAGAGGGTTATATCAAAACTGTGGGATACAGTAATCTCAGTATATAACTCACTGCTCCCTCTTGATGTTTCTGGGACAATCGTTGGGATCGACGCCGGGATACTCGTGCGGATGCGTTTGTATGGAATACGGATAGAAGATCTGCAGCACCTTGCAAAAGTCAATCTGCTGCACCAGATCGTTGATGTCATCGTCGTAATAATCGTGCGAGAATACCAGCAAAGTCTTGGAAATGTCGCGTGCCTGTGCGAGGCTGACAATCAAATGACGTAGGTAATTTATTCTCGTATGCACCTGACAATGGAAGAGAGAGAGAGAGGAAGGAATGTAGAGAGATTGTAGCTCATTTTGTGTGCTGACTCACCTGTATGACAATTATCACAGAATCGTTTTGCAGCGGACCGAAGGCGTCTTCGTTTAGCACCAACTGCATTTCGTTGTATCTGATAATCTGACGCTTGATCTCCGTAATGTTCGGAGGTCTATAGACTTCAAAACTAATTGTAGTAGCAGACGAAACACCCGTACTGCTGCCTGCACTACTACTTGTATTAGGAAGCAGCGCTGGAGAAGAGAAAGATCAGAGAAAAGACAAGATCAGAGAAATGTAGAGATAATAGAGGGCGAAAGATCAGAGGGGAACAAAGATTGTAGATCTCAAGGGAACACGGAGAACCTATCTTCCAATTACATCTTGTTCCTGGTGACCTACCTGGCAAGGCTCCACTGTGATTACGCGAATGTGGTGTCAGATATTTGTGCAGACATTTGGGTACCATCGACAAAATCGCATCTACCGAGTCGTTAGTCACCGCATCATTCAGCATAGCGTCTCGACTGTCCACTAAAAAGGCAAGCATTCAGTTAAGGCTGTTTATATATACGTATATGAATCTGAGTGGTTACTCACAGTAGTTAAAGTTGTGATACTGCAGCAGGCCAAAGATGCACAGAGCCAGTATGAAAATGCTGCGTATATAAAAATTGTTGCGTTTGCGTCCCATTGCCCCTGTATTGGGCAGGGGTATCAGTACACGGCCTATATAGATTCAGATGTATTAATGTATATAATGTATGTTTTGTGTAGGATATATACATACCTCTCATTTTCGACATGTGTCTCAGCTAGCTGCGACTGAGTAGCTACCAAATTCCTACAGGGCAGGCCCTTTCATTGCGCCATCTGAAACGAGAGAGGAAAGATATTGAATTTTAAATAGAATAAAAAATAGAATATAAATATTCATAATATATGTTTACATTGAATTTGTATATAATATATTTTCTGGCACAAATTGCAGTAAAATATATACTGCTATTAGTATTTTGCCTTCACATATAACATCTTTGTACTTATTGATTTACTGACCTATGTTTAAAAGGAGTGTCAGTTCAGTTTTATGATTAAACTGCTTATATAGGGCATGCAAAACGTATAGGGCATGCAAAACTTGATTTGTTACTAACGCTGAAATTTGGAATTTGTTTAAAGAATATCTTTCATTATTTACTTTTTCGATTTTTTGTCTATTTCTATGTTCAATAAGAATATTTTAACACGCTCTCAGAATATTTATTGACTTTTCACTCGCAGCTTACATCGCGTAGTGCTAATCAAAAACGACAACCGAGCAATATGTCTGAGTATTTTCGCGTACTCATTAGCGCAATATGAATAAATTGCTTCAAGTCGGGCTGGAATCGTGGGCCTTACATATATTGCGCATACGCCTTGTGAGCACTTGAATTTGCTTATACGATTAGCTTGGAGTCTTAAGTCGACAGGGCAAGGAGGACAAAGAGAGGAATAATGGCGGGGATGAGAAAGCGGAACTAAGCAGAACTGAGAGGCCCAATGGCCTCCTAGTGACACGTAGTTGTTGCGTGTGCTTTGTCATCAGTTCGCCTAGCTGGGCGGAGGGAAGTGAAGGGAAGCACAGCAGGAAAGGGGAAGGGGGGAAGATGACGCCGTACGGTCGGCGCTTGTAAAGTGGGCGATCGTGGCCTCGCGTCAATTGGCACAAAAATAGAAAAGATTTGGCGAGTCGGGCAATGTTTGACGAAATACATTTCACGTTTTTCAAAATGAACTGCAGTAAAAACTTATGAATAAGAACGGGAAATATGAGGAAATTTATGATGTATATGATATGGCATCAGTTTTACTTGTTATATGAAGTCAAAGGTAAATAATTTTATGAATGGGAAATACTGGGAAATAGCTGCTCATCTATTATATTATATAACAATTATATAGGGTATGTGTTTTCTCAATGTATCTGAACATAATATACAAATGTGATCATTTCTTAGTTATTTTCAAATTACGAGTGTTTTCTATACCTTTTATTCATGGATTACAGCCTCAAGTTGACATCTTCTACCGTTAACAGATCTATTGAATGCTAGATTCTTTCTTTAAATCAACAATCAAATTTCTTTAGAACTGGTTTTCAACTGGGTCAAATTCCAGTTTTGTAACCGTATATGCTTTGTTTTGACTACAATGTGTTAATCAAAATCTTACTAAATTATGAACCCCATAGTATATACACGTACACATACAAATATTGTATATAGTATATAACCAACATTTGCTGTTAATTTAAAAATGCGCAGTTTGTATTTAGGTCAGGTTACTGAGATAACTCAACGGGAAAGCGGCAGAGGAAGAGTCGAGTGGGCATTATTAATCCCCAGTGTGACTATATAAATACTAATTGCAATTATTATTATACCGACAACAATTGTTGATTCTCTTTTATATGTGATACGCCTACACGTAATAGTCTGAAACGAGGTTGTAAAAATCTTGCAATGGAGCTAAGGCGCCTTCACTCGGACTCTCCTCCTTCTCCCTTATCGTACATTACCCACTTGAGAGACATAAAAGACGACAGGCAATAAAAATGCATTAACCCATAAAAATAAACTGTAATTGATTATGGGAGCCATAGGTCCTTGCGCGTGGTAAATGTCATGGCAACATCGATAAACATCATAAGTTTCCTTTCATTTACATTATTCTGACTCTTCATTCCTTGTTTGATTAATGAAATCAATGAATTTCCAAAAATAACTATAAATATATAGAACAAGTGTAAGGAAATACTGGCGCTGCTGCCTCATACCTTAATGAGGTCAGTTTACGAACATAACCAAAGTAAAAGTCAAAGGACTTTGCTTCCGGCTTGTTCTACATTTTTCGTTTAAGTGGTTTAAGGGTCGCTTAGATACAATCAGTGTCTTTGTTGTATAGTTTTTCATTGAATTAAAAATACAATAATGGGCACTGTTTCCTTATCAGCACTTAGCTATACTTGTATTTTACGGGACGTTGTTTGTTAAGTGAAAATGTGTATTATGGTTTATTTTCTCATTAGCGTCAATATAATATTTAAAGACCTGCAGCTTATCGACCATAGATCATTTTCAGATTGTTTTGCTTGCAGTTAAATTGTAAACCTCTCTGTACCGATAGAGAAAAAGATATTATACATATATGAACATACAAATACACATGAGATATAAGGTATGCCATTCTTTCCTTTAATTATAAACTTAACTATAATTGTTATTATAATTATTCCTGGTCTCTTTCTAAGCGAGGTACCTTGGCTTGTATGTATAAAAACCTTAGGCAGCTTTCACCGTACTTTGACTTTGAATTTGAACTTTGCACATCGATTATATCGGAACATACACACACACTCGAAATTACCAAGGCTTCAAGTGCCTCTGGCCGAGCCACTCGAGCAAGTATCAAGTGCAACAATAGCCGACAAAAGTGTGATGGGAAGAGGGGGTGGGCGGAGGTGTAACTGTAAACATAATATTCGTGTGAAGCGCTTATTTATTTATTTATGTTTACTTTGCTTTGCTTTGCTTTACTTTGTTTTTGTCTGTTACGAAATCCGATTTGCAAAAAAGTGCAAAGGCAGTGTGTCTGTTAAATGTAACAGTTCAGTTAACAGAGCATTAACATTGTTTTTGCAGCGACAAATTCGAATACAATTGAATATGCCGCCGCTTACTTTGCATTGTTTGCTTTTGTATCCATTGTTGTTGTTATTGGTCGTTAACTTTTCGGGCATTGCTTGACCGTTGGACGGTAGTGTGTTTTATTCTTATTTTACGACTTGGACTGGACCGCGACTTACCTTTGGCTAAATTTGCAAGTGCGCAATGTTTTCGTCTTTCCCTCGTCTGCCTCGTCTGTTGTCGGCATCGTTGCCCAATCGATTTTTCAGACGCCCCACCAAGTCCAATTCAAATTGTATCGTAACGGAGAAATTGATAATTTAGCCAGCACACAATTTGTTGTTGTTGCTGCTGCATTCCAGAAGCTGTGACAAGAGTTTCAAGCATTTTGCAAATCGTTCTTTTAATTGATTTTTATTGTTTGTCTTGCTGTTGATGCTGCGGCTCCTGTTGTTATTGTTGTTGTTGCTGTTATCGTTAGTGCTTCGCGCCCTGCGACTGAGATTCACACACACATATTGTGGCAGCTGCTGCGGTCACAAACACTGATGTAATTCACGCATACACACGGTTGAGTTTGTGGGATCATTTTTGGGAGTACACTGTTATTGCTACATTTTCCAATCCCGTTTTGATTTTGATTACGAGCGCACACAATTTTATGCAAATTAATGTATTCACTTTTCGTTTTCTTCGACGGACACACGCAGACACACACGCATACAGATTCGCGAAAAACTGTCACTGTCCGCGGCACGAGTATCTGTATCTTTCGGTGCGCTCTCACGACTGAAATCTAAACGAAACAGCTGGTCCGCAATGGGTGGTTTGGGTGAACATGGCAATGCCCGCATTGCTGTTGTTTGGCAACAGCCAAATAAAAATGCACCAAAAAATGACGAACATTAAGATTTTGCTGTTACTGTTAAATCATTTGACGGTTTTTAATTCGTTTTGCATTTTTGCTGCTGTGGTAAAAAATGTATTATTTATCACAATAAATAAATCAATGACTTATTATGAAGGAATTCTTAATTATTATTCCGCAAAAACACAACTACTAAACTCTTGAATTTGAATTGAACAGAGAAATACCAGAGCCGAAACAGTGTGACCATTTTAAAAGTAGTTATCGATTCTTTGACCTAAGCTAGCTGTAAGTTATTTTGTGACACACGTACAGAACCCATTTTGAAAAGTGATACTCACTTCTTTTATCTAGAAAAAAATTAATATTTTTCTAACAAAAAATTTAAAAAGTTTTTTCACACAAAGGTTTGGATGCATTTGATCGTACTTGTTAAGTTCATTTTAGTCCACACAAATGGTTTGCCACCCTGGTTATAGTATATATCATTAGAGTTGCAACGAACGGTGAAGTCCGATAAATCGATAACTATTTTAGTTGATGTGGATTCGGAATTGGAATTGCAGCCTTGGTTCGTTTCTCATAGTGGCACAAGCGACCAGCTTTTTTTATTCCAAAAATAATACGTACGTGCGTGAATCATACACGCATAAGCCGAGTGCACACATTATATACGAATCATATTGATATTCGAATTTCACTTACACGTACACGTTCGCTTGGCAAATTTCATATATCAAACTTATCGTCCGTCAATAGTCGCCGTCGCCGTCGCCCGCTGATATTCGTCGTCTCCCGCATCCCCCGCCTGTGTCCGCTGCCCAGCGAGAGTGTTACTAATTTTGTATTAATAGTTGTGTTCTATATCTCGCCGTGTGTGTGTCTGTTTGTTTGTCTCTCATATTGTTCCCTGCAACAACAACAACAGAAGCACAAAATGTTCAGTTTTCTCAAGCGTGATACCCGCACCCAGGATGAGGTGGAAAACGTCATCGGAGAGCTAAAGAAAATCTACCGCAGCAAACTGTTGCCTCTGGAGGAGCACTATCAGTTCCATGACTTTCATTCTCCCAAGCTCGAAGACCCCGATTTCGATGCCAAGCCCATGATTCTGCTGGTGGGTCAGTATTCCACAGGTAAAACGACGTTCATCCGTTACCTGTTGGAGCGCGACTTTCCGGGCATTCGCATCGGCCCAGAGCCGACAACAGATCGCTTCATTGCCGTCATGTACGATGATAAGGAGGGCGTTATTCCCGGCAATGCGCTCGTCGTGGACCCGAAGAAACAGTTCCGCCCCCTCTCCAAGTACGGCAATGCGTTCCTGAATCGTTTCCAGTGCTCGAGCGTCGCGTCGCCAGTGCTGAATGCCATTTCCATTGTGGACACGCCCGGCATTCTGTCCGGCGAGAAGCAGCGCATTGACCGTGGCTATGACTTTACAGGCGTCCTAGAATGGTTCGCAGAGCGTGTGGATCGCATAATCCTGTTGTTCGATGCCCATAAACTGGACATCTCTGATGAGTTTAGGCGCTCGATTGAGGCTCTGAAGGGGCATGACGACAAGATCAGGATTATTCTTAACAAGGCCGACATGATTGACCATCAGCAGCTGATGCGCGTCTATGGAGCACTCATGTGGTCGCTGGGCAAGGTGCTGCAAACGCCGGAGGTGGCGCGCGTCTACATTGGCAGCTTCTGGGATCAGCCGCTGCGCTTCGATGCCAATCGCCGGCTCTTTGAGGATGAGGAGCAGGATCTGTTCAGGGATCTGCAGTCACTGCCACGTAACGCGGCTCTGCGTAAGCTTAACGATCTGATCAAGAGAGCGCGTCTGGCCAAAGTGCATGCATTCATCATTGCCGAGCTGCGCAAGGATATGCCATCCGTGTTCGGCAAAGACAGCAAAAAGAAGGATCTGATTAAGAACCTGGGGCAGGTCTACGATCGCATACAGAAGGAGCATTCAATTTCACCCGGAGATTTCCCGGACATCAAGAAAATGCAGGAGGTGCTGCAACATCAGGACTTTACCAAGTTCCATTCACTCAAGCCTCATCTGCTCGATATTGTGGACAACATGCTGGCGAAGGACATTGCGAGACTAATGGAAATGATACCGCAGGAGGAGCAGGCTCTGGTTGTCGACCCAATTGTAAAGGGTGAGTGTGAAATGGGATTAAACTATCTCTTTTTTTGGGTTTCTCTACAATGCGTTTCGTTCTGATCTGCTTCGTTTCGTGCTCGTGCATCCCTGTTTGTCCAGCAATGTCAGGTAATTTTTGTAGCGCACCTAGTGCACCACCAGCTTCACCAGCTCTGCAATTGTTCTGTCTCTCTCCCTGTGAGGGAGACCCGCATCATGTGCACTCTCGTCTCGTGACGTATCTTGCACCAAAATGTATGAAATGTCCGCTTCTTTTGGGTAGTGTATATCGTTTTATACCCTGCCCCTATGTAGCATATTCCAACACTCCCTGTATATATCGACATATACCTAGGTAGTTATACAACGTTTATTATTTCTGCTTTTCTGTGTTTGAATCCACGTTTTATCGAATATCATTTTATTATATTTAAATCATCTTTATTGTGTTAATTGTTCACCCCTACCCTAGATTTTATTTAAATTCGAAGAAATCATTATAAATTGATGAATTCCTTGAGCAAACTTTATAAAATTCAAGTTCGAGTTTTAGTTCTTCCTCTATGAAGCTCAACAGGTTGCATAAGTAACTTAAAGTACTATCAAAGTTCAGTTCCGATATATAGCAAAGTTCAAATCGGGGCTTGGATCAACTCTGGATACACAGAGTGGGTCAGTCTGTCAAATCTTTCAGTCTCCTCTTCGGCGTCTTACAAAACAATTAAGCATGTGCAAAAAATAATAGAAAAAAAACCGCATTGACCCAGTTAACAAATAGTCATGCCAAATTGTGGAAAACAAGTTTGTTGGCGCGCTCACTCACACATACCCAGACACGGTCACAGACAGAGGTGGCGTCGGCGGTACGTAGCGGAGTCGGATGTATCTAATGGATGCAATTTACAATTACAATTTTACTGCTTAGCAGCGCATGCAGCCCCAAATGAAAGTTACAGGAGATCTCTCGCTTTTCTATCGAATGGTACAATCGATAACTCTGCTAGCTGAGTTTTGTCAGTGTTGTTTATTTATCTAAAGAACAAAATTTCCCTTTGGATCTTTTTGGTTGTAACGACTTTTGCAAAGTGTCAAGTGTGTTGTCAGTGTTGTTAATTTCGCTAACATTTCAAAATGTCCTTCGGGTATTAATCCCTTTAACTATCATTAATCGATCTTTAGAACAGTCAGCCTTTACAATCGATACATGCTCCGGCACTTCACAAAGCAAATTCGCTAATGAGTCTGTTTCTTTATCGTATCCAGAGTTTGTTTAAGTGCTATTTTTGCACTGCAGCTTCCTCTTTTCGCGCTTATGTAACAAAACGCGCTGTGCAATAACCTACTCAGCGGGTCTAACAAATATTTAAACACACACCCATACACCTATACTAAAGCAAACAAACTGATAAGCAAGTCGCGTCGCTGATAAGCGGGGGAAACGAGTGACAGTTGCCCGCTATACGCACTTTTTTGGCGATTTAATAAAAAAGCGGGAATACACGTAATATTGTGCAATTCTCAGGCATGGGGAGTATTCGCCACATTTTATATCTAGCTCAAAGTATTTTATATATATGGTGTATAACTGTAAACGAATAGCGATAAGTCACAACTTTGTAGGCACCCGCAGGGGAACTGGCACTAACCTTAGGTGTGCACCGTAAATATGAGGGAAATAACTTGCAGCAGAATTGAAATGAAGTCTGGAGAGCAGCTGGAGGAATTGGAATTGTAGTTGTGAGCTGTTTGCCCACGTATAGTTCGCTTGAACTCCAATCGAGTCTATCGTACATTTTTGGGGTCTAATATTATCATAGTTGGGCGGTAGCTTTCGTCATTTTGTTGGCATGATAACGACTATCGAACTCCTCAGTTAGCGTGATGTAAGCACTCGAAAAAAGAAACGTCAATGTTTGCCATGACTCATGGGGTAATGGAATCAGGGGAAGCGAGGGAGGGGTAGGGTCTGAGTTGTCCCGCCAGCAAGTGTACAGTCGATAGCTACACATACTTTTCACAGTCCAGCGGGCAGCAGATAGGCGCAGATGGGCACAGACTGACCATAGACGCGTCCAGTTCCAGTTCCAGATCCAGATCCAGGCAACCGTGACGACGGCAACAACACAAACTGAGCTTAAGCGTTGCCAAGTGAAACACAAAATCAGAGAGAAAACGTTTAGCTTGTGGTTTAGCGGATGTGTGAACGACGAAGTGATACTCTGCATTGTGAAATTGTTATTCAATTGAATCATCGGTAAATGACAAGAATAGAATCCTTAGATCACAAATTTATAAACAGGTTATTGTATTAGCAAATCGTTACTCAAAAGAGAATTTCTCAACGTTGTCATATGTATGGATTTCTTTGTCATACCTACCCTATGTGCGTTGTCATCTAATCATAGGGTATTAGTAATCACTGAGCTTGTACTCATACATATGAAATAAGATTATAATTGTCGCACTAACAAGGCGCTGGGGGGGGGACAAATTGAATGCTTTGTTATGCTGTGCCGTTCGCTTCACGATGACCTCTGAACCTTTGGCTGTAGTTAACGCTTGTTCTACACTCCGCCATTCTACACTATATTCTCTATTCTCATTCTCGTTGTTCGACTTTGGTTTCACTGGTTGGGGAGTTCAAGGTCTTCGGGTGATGTTGGCCCACTTACACGTCCGAGGTTTGCCTTTAGCACCTGTTTGTTTTCCCCAATGAATTGCATATGGGGGAAACTTGGCTTGTTATGGCTGGAGGCAGCACCGTTGCCAGGCAGTTAAGCAAAACGTTGCTTCTCGCCTCGAACTAAGCCAGTTTCTTTTTGATAAAATTCTCCATAGACCGAATGTTGCTTCTTTCATTTAGCGCTGTTCTAATTTCCAACAACAACTCTCTTATCTTCAAAAAAGAAAACATATGAGCGAAGAGTAAACAGTGCATTGTCGGTTAGATAGAAGCACATTCATAACACAGTAGATCATACCACATGACATTAGAAACTTGAATTCTACATACATATATTCTCTGTGTTCCATGCACACTTAACCAATGAACATAAACTTATAGTATATGAAAACAAGAATAATTATTACCTAATAACCGCAAAGAACCAAAAACAAATACAACAGCAAAACCAAAGAGAATGTCGAGTCTCTCCATCCCCCACGATCGAGGCGTGAATTTAATTAAACAAGCGGAAGAGGACACAAAGTATATCTAGAATGAAAATATATACAAATATCTATACACTGACGAATCTTTTATACACTTCCACTCAAGCTAAAGTGTTTTACATATTATATAGTACATCTTATAATGTAATACTTCACCCGAATCATATCGCATGTTATCTATATGACATTAGGTAGTCTAACTGGGCCACACAGATAACATATAAGTACAGATAAGTAGGTGTACAATGTGTAGATTCTTTTGATTGCATAGAAACAGATATTAGGGTTTTTGCCAAGTCTGAAGATTCTTATCCCAGAGAATTTGAAATATTTCATTGAAATCATAAGCACATTGTACAATAGTGCAGCTTCTTTCTTATCGTTTTCTGTAATTTGATAACAAGTTTTACCTTCGAACAGACTTTATAATCGTTGATTATAATCGCATATATTACAATTCATATCGGTCAGACAATACTTTGCATATTTCAAGCGCTAAGCGGGTAAAGTCACCTCAAATCGCAGCCAAGCCCCATTTGTGCAACCCATTCAATTCTCTCTCTCGCATTCCCCTCTCCTTCTCGTTGTTCCCTTACCTCTATACCGCACACACCCACCCACACACCTTTCCATATGTCGCAACCTGAGGCCGCGTATCAATTCGTTGTGTGCGGCGCCGACTTGGCGCGTGTTCCATTAAGTAGCTCATCCTCCCATTCGTTCATCCTCTCGTTCTCCCATCCTCCCCATTCTCCTAGTGAATTTGAAAAGAAACTGTGAGGGCGCTTTTGCATAAATGCAGGAAGAAAGCATTTATTAGATGATATACGTACAAAAGTATTTGAGAAATTCATTGCAAGATTTATCTAGATACTGAAGAATCTTCTCTGAGATTGTCTTTTTTTGGAGAATGGTCATGAGTTCCACTTGAATCCTCTGGTGATTAAACAATTGCGTTAAGAAGATTTCACATATACGTTTTCACTGCAAATCCATGCGTTTTTTTTTGGGAAATACTAAAAAACTGATGTCATACGATCGGTTGCTGTTTTTTCTGTTTTCAATTTTATGGCATGCGTCATTCTTGCTTTGTTTCGGATTCGGCTCGAGTAATTGTCTCCTCTGTTGGGTCAATTAAACTACGTTTATTCGGCAGTTTGCTGTATTTGATATATCGATACATAAATTCGAATACCTAAAATTTCAATACTCTTTCTTAGTTGGAAAGTACTTAAAGTTGTTATATTCTAGAGGTTTCTTTTCTTCAATATCATTGCCTCATACCTGAGGTTACGACATTACCGAAAGTCATAACTATGCTCCACTCTCAGTAAGAGTATTTTAAAGGCAAATCGACTGGCAATCAGGGAAAAGTGAATGAACTTGTCGTTTAAATTTACCCAAAGTCAGGCGAATGCAATGTCAGAAGATACCCCAAAGAAATGCGCTGATAAACCGTGTAGCTGGCAGTAAAGGGAGAAAGAGTAAGGGATACAGAGAAAGAGAGAGAGAGCTATGCAGAAAATCGTAAAATCAAATGAAATCAAAGTCAAGAACGCGTCGCTAATTTTGTGTGTCGAATTCGTGTGCTCGCTCGATTATTTTCGTTGATTCTTCTCATCGTCACTTGCTTTGCATAGTTTGATTTTCCATTTGCTTTTACTTGAGACGACTTTTGTTTAGCGGTTTTCTTTCTTGGTACGCGGGCAATTGACCCCGCCATGTCGCGATAAGAGGGGAATATATTTAGTAAGCGAACTAATTGTCGGGGCGTTGATTTGTTTATGCTCAAAGATGAGGGACAAATATAGATATGGACATGGAATGAATATGTATACATATATTTATATGAGTTATCGATAGTTTGCAGCTGACCTTTATAGACATTTTAATATTTTCTTTACATCCCTTGAATTGTTTACATTTGTAGCTAATCATGAATAAGAGGCCGTTTAATATGAATTTCATATATTATTTAATCTCTCTGCAATGGATGTTCATGCAGTACTATCGATAGACTTGTTAATGGGGAGAGTTGTACTTAGAGATTCTCACAGTTCTGTAAAGCAGAATGTTGATCTTGAGTAAACAATATACAAAATTATAAATAAAAATAAATGTGTATACATATGTTTCTATGAGTTATCGGTAGATTGCAGCTGACCTTTGGATATTTATTTATGTTCATTCTACTACTCTTGAATTGTTTACGTTTTGAGACAATCATCAATAAGAAAACGTTTAATATTTAGGTAATGATAATACATTTCTGATATCGATGTTTATATAACTAACAATGCTGTACTATCGATAGATTTATCAATTGGGGTATTTGTACTTTGAGTTTCCCTCTCGTTCTCTCTCCCTCTCTATAAACACGACTTTGTTGTTCTCAAGTAAAGAGTGCGTCATATAAAATACACTTTGTACGATCTGCAGTTATTTGACTTACATATTTCCTCATTATAATAACGTGACAGAGTCGTACGTGGTTAAGTGTAGAAAATCTTTTTGTTGTAGATGCTTTTGGGCAACTGTTCTTTGCGTTATTAGTTTCTCTCGCTTTTCGTTTGCTTATCTACTTGTAGCCGTGTTTTTTGTACTATATCAACACATCTGCAATATCACAATGTTTAGCAAGATGTCGCTAAAAAGCTTATGGTATAGTAGTTCTACAGCCTGAGCGGATAGTTCTTTTCGCATCTGACAATGGCACACTAATTTTCTGTTGCTGTTGCGGATTTTCCGTTTTTGTTGCTGTTTCTCTTTTTCGGTTTCTATTTTTCAAGCTTGGCACGCAGATCTCGGCACCAGAATTTCTCTTATTCTGCCACTCTCTCTTGCTCATTCACTCTCTCTCTCCTTCTGTCTCTCCCTCTCCATCTCTCTGTGTGTGTACTCAATTCTCTTTTTATTGCATACCGCAGCCGAGGAGGTCGATGTATTCGAGGAGCCACCGGTTCTGACCCCCGGCACGCAGAGCGCTCAGTTCGCCGAGCGCTTCGATCGTTGGCTGCAGAATCTGCGCCAGCAACAGCTGAGATTGTTCAGCAGCTGCACGAGTAGAATAGACAATGTCGACAACGACGCCCCAGCAGTATCGTCGTCTCCGTCCGATCCAGCCGAACCTGATTCCAAACTCGATTTCCAGCCCGAGTCTGAGTCAGCAGAACCTGAGCCAGAGGCAGAGTCGCCAGAGCCCCAGGCAGAAACAAAGGCTAAGCTTGAGGCAGAGTCTGAGCCAGTAGCAGACACAGACACAGAGGCAGAGGCAGCTACCGATGTAAGCAAGAACTACTGAATTGTTCCCATTTTTGTTTAAACAAGACAATTTTAATGAAGAGCAGGGAGATTTAGAACAGTGCATTATATAATTGGGTTCTTTTCAAGCTTGTATAATCCACTCAGAATTAAGTAGATCCTAATGTATTTACCTTATCTACATTCCTTTTATACTTTCACATTTATTGCAATAGACTGCATTGAGAAGTCGAACAAAGGTTCCATAAAGAAGAGCGTAATTTATCATGGAATATTCCTCCCTATAATCAACATACTAGTTAGATCGAAAGTTGCACTCAGCGGCAAATAAATTGAGCAAAGGCAGCGACAGGCGGCAAGTTGCAACGGCAGCGCATGCAACAACACCGCATGGAGGCCCTCGCGCCACGCGATTCTCTATTGTTTATTGCTGCACTCGAGGCAGGAGGTGGTCGTCTTCAAGTACGTACTTATGTCGGTCGCCAGTCTGTCCCTGTTGCGCTGGTCACGAGGTGGCTCGACGTATACGGCGACACAGTCAATTGGAGCCTTAAACGATGCGAAGGTTTTTAATTGCGCCTAATTGAACGTGTACGCATCGAGAGCAAACGTAGATTACAAAAGTCTCTTAAGTCGAAGTTGAACTGTTATTGATGTGTGGCATCTTTTTATTATTTTCTGATCTTTGCAGGAGGCGCCTTCGAGGGCGTCATCGATGACACCGTCTCGCCGTTCGGTTACATGAAGGGCGAGGGCATCGACGCCGGCTGCGGCGAGCACGAATGGATCTGCAACAAGGATAAGCCACGCACAGACGCCATCTTCGACGGGCTGGGACCGGTCGATGGCAAGATCTCCGGCTCAAGTGAGTACACACCTTGTTACCAATTTACTGATCATATTTTAACTATTTGTGTATTCTCACTTAACAGCTGCCAAGCAGGAGCTCATCAAGTCGAAACTGCCGAACTCTGTGCTTAGCAAAATCTGGAAACTGTCCGACATTGACTGCGATGGTTTCCTGGACATCGACGAGTTTGCGTTGGCGATGCACTTAATCAATGTCAAGCTGGATGGCTGTGAGCTGCCCACTGTGCTGCCGGAGCATTTGGTGCCACCGTCGAAGCGTTTCGCCTAGAGGAGTCCATGCACACATGCACGCATACCCAAACACCCAATACATATGCACACGCACATACTACATACACACGTGCATACTACAAAAACACACGTGCATGCACCCACAGAAAACTCCACAAGGCAGATGTCTTTTTGTATATGTACTTTATATTCTTCTATCAAATTGCTATATCATATTGCAAATGATATAACAGCAACAATCTAAATTCATAGAATTTACACAAAACAATATATATAACAAATATTTTTGGATAATAATCAATTTTAAATTGTAAAGTGAATTGAATTATTGAATGAAAAAGAAAAAAATCTTTAAAGAAAAAAAACTATAAAACGACTGTAACTAGCTAATGGAATTGTACAAGCAAACATTAAAAGGCCTAGATATCCGACGTCACTGTTGATTTAAGTAAAAAGTACATAATAAACATTTGTTTTACAATAATAAGGCAAGACACGAAGTTAGAAGCGTATACAAAGCATGTAGATTTAAATATGTTAATGCCCTTTGAAGTTTGCCTGAAACTGAGCCACTTTTGATATACATATTTTAAATATACACATATATATGTATTTATATATATACTGAATGCATTGAAGTCGGTCTAAAGAATAACATACATATATTTATTTTGCAATATTGTTTAATTAATCTAAATGCTCCACGCATGCATTGAAAGTTGTGCAATTTAATTGTTGATTTAGTAGAGCAAATTTTTGCCTTCGCTTCTTATTTAGTTAATTTTTGATTATGATTAATGTGAAATTGGAACTTTATTTAAAAATTATATAAATTACAAATAAAAAGAACAATTTGTAAAAGAGCTTTTTGTGTTATTTTGAAAATGCGTTCGAACTGCGAATTCCGCAAGTTGGCAGTCTGCGATATTGATTTCTGGTATCGATAACAGTTGCAAGTTGGAAGTTTGGTTGTTTGGAAGTTTGGTTGTTTTTCATCAAAATTATTACAAAATGGCCACCTATGAAGAAGTTAAAGATATTCCCAATCAGAAAGACCAATATCTGTTCGATGTTCGCAACGTTTCGGAGATAAAGGAGACGGGCACACTGCCGGCTAGCATTAACATTCCATGTGAGTAGTTGATCTGCCTGGATTAAATTTAAAATTAGTCACATTGCTACGCCTTCTTTGATAGTGCCCGATCTGGAAGGGGCTCTTAACCTTCCCGATGAATTGTTTCTGAAGAATTATGGTCGGAACAAGCCAACCCAAGATGCCGTCGTAATATTCTCTTGCAAAGCCGGTGGACGGGCACAGCGTGCTGCACATTTGGCTAAGAGTCTCGGCTATTCACGGTAAGAAAGACAATAAATAAAAAAAGAGTTAAACATAATATACATAATAATGTACAACTTTATTTTCACAGTGCCAAAGCTTATGTCGGCTCATGGACAGAATGGGAAGAGAAACAGCGTCAATAAATCTTTACAGGCTCCAAAAAAAAAATGCAGTATAAATTCAAAAATCCAATAAAAATCAAATTCAATTTGATAACCTAATAAAATTAGTAAAAACATTAAGCTTTCACCTCCTGTAGCTCGCCCCAACTGCGTCCAATTTTCAGTTTCACTCTGAGCGGGACGGTTAACTTGGCCGAGTTCTCCATCGTGAGGCTGAGAACTTTGGCGAGTTTCTTTGCCTTCTCGATGGGCACTTCGAAAATGAGTTCATCATGCAGGTGCAGCACTAGATGAACGGAATTTTCCGCTAGCCCCAGTTTCTCCCGATAGCGCTCTATGTTTTTCTCCATGCGTAAGATTGCATTCTTCGCTATATCCGCCGCAGATCCTTGGATTGTCGAGTTAATGGCCTGGCGCTCCGCTTGATCTGCAATTGATTGTGAGGGATAAGTAAGAAGTCAATTAAATCTAAATAAATATTTGTCATACTCTTCAGTTGTGGTTCGCCACTATTGATGTGATCCAGGTAACGCCTTCGGCTAGTTATGGTCTCCACATAGCCATTGTTGCGCGCAAACTTGACCACCTTCATAGTGTAGGTTCTGGGAAAGGGACAGGTAACTAATATATTTACAATGATTTTTAGTCAAGTCGAGACTCACTTGATGCCCGGATATGCCAGATGGAATTGCTCGGACAGCATTTGCGCCTCATGTTCGGTGCACTTCAGTGACTCCGCCAAGCTGCGCATGCCCATGCCGTAGACAATGCCATAGCAGATCTGCTTGGTCCCGTTGCGCAGTTGCTCCGAAACCTCAGACTCGGAAATCTTGTTCCAATGCGCCGCTATAGCTGTAAAAAGATCCTGCTGCGAATTCATCACCTTAAGTAGCGCCTCATCCTGAGACAGATGCGCCAAAATGCGCATTTCTAGCTGACAGAAGTCCGCCGAGAGCAGGCAACGTTTCTCCTCCATGGGAGCAAAGGCGCTGCGACACGAAATCTTCAGTTTTTCGTTTTCCAACTCGATAACAAAGTCTTTGGCGATATTTTGCAGATTTGGCTCCACCATGGAAATTCGTCCCGTCGCCGTAAACGTGATACTCTGGCCATGTACACGATTATCCTGGCAACACTTGAGCAGTGGTTGCATGTTCTTCGAGAGCAGCATGCTCAATTTGCGATAGCTCAGGATGAGTTGTGATATGGGCGAGTCAATCTTCTCCAGAATTTGACGAGACGTGCTCACCCTTCCGTTTGCCTTGCGATGTAGTCCAACTACCTTGGCCACAGCTTGCGTGGAGCCCAAATTGAATCGCGATCCATGCAGCTCATAGATCTTTGTCTCCAGCTTCTTCATCGTGGCCACCATCTGCTGGAAGAGACGCTGCAAGCGATGCTCTTTGGCCGGAAATCCAACGCATTCCATGTTGTACAGTGACATCTGTATGGGCATCTCCAGTTCTGCAAGGCAACAGAAATCAGTGTGGAGTTGCTGGTGCAGGGGAGCAGAACTTACCTCTGAAAAACTTAAGCAACTGTCCCGTGCCAATCCTCTCCAGATTTTCGATCTGCCCGTTGAGTATGTGCACTGTCACACACGCTTCGATGGAGGCCCGCACCTTGGGCATTATGGAGCTGCTGGCATCCAACCCGAAGCTGCTATATCCACGTCCACTGCCACAAAGCTTGGCGAGGGCAGTGCATTCCGGCGCAAATTGTTGGCACTGCAAAAAGATTACTACGGGATCAGTCTTCTCTCGCGGAGCAAGGAACTTACCATATTATGAAAGCTAAGCGTCTGATCCGGCTGCAACAGCCAGTTGCCCACCTTGGGATCCTCCAGCTTAACATTGACCCTCTTCAAATCCGGCATGGCACGCCGCAAGGTCTTTAGCTGCTCCTTGCCATCGTGTATGAGTATCGTGAGCTCTGCGCGTTCTAGTAACCTGTACAAATACTCCAACTTTTTCTTGGTGTCCACCTCATGGTGCTCCTCCTGCTGCAGGTTCATGTAGTAGACCACATTATCGGACTGGCTAAAGGCGATGCCGGCAACAAAACAAGAGTCATCCAACTGGAATAGGATTTCTCTGCCGGCAGCTGCGTCTCGTTCCTCCACCGCAGCCACTTGGTTGATCAGCAGATTCGCGCCAATTAGAGGCTTCCTCTTGCCTGCTTGGTGCTGCAGTCCAATGCTAAAGCCAAAGCGCCCGGCACGTTGCAACTCGTCCATGGCCAGTTTAAAGATATTTCTATTGCCGCAGATGTCCACAATGTCCACGCTGCTAAAGCTGGAAGCATTCTCATCCGTCTTGGAGCAGCTGAGTATGTGCGATGCGTTAAGCTGTGTGGGAAGCTTTATCAGCGAATTGTCCACAGATATATTCGAAATTTCAATAGAGGAGGCAGTATCTACTTCCTGAGAAGGAGGAGAAGGAGGAGCTGACGTGGGATTAGAGGCAACTTCAGCGGGTTGGGCAGTTGGCGTTGGCCTGAAGCTATTTCGACGCTGGGATCGCGTCTGATATGAACGCATTAGACGTGGTGAGGCAACTGCTTCCACCTCCTTTGGCTGCGAGCTTGGTATTTCATCTGCTTCAGGCTGGGATTTACGCTCAGCCGCTGTAAGCGCAGCATTCAGTCCAGTGCTGAGCATAAACGAATCTTCGCCAGTAAAGAGATCCTGTTCTGGAGCAGCTGCTGGCGTGGGAGGATGTTCCTGCACAGGATATTCCTTTGGCTTTTCATTGATCTTGCTACTTGTTTCCTGTATTTTTGCCTCAACACTCTTCAACGGAGGCGGAGTCGCCTTGCCAGACATGGCATCCGTTGCCTGATTCTCCATTTCAGCGCGTCTCTTGTTGAATTTCATCAGCGCAATACGACGCCGTTCCTCCATTTCCTTTTTAAGCAACTCCTTGCGGCATGCTGCGCTTGTGCTGGGCAGCTCCTCCTGGACGGCAGGGGCCGGATTACTAACGGTTGGAAATCGGTTATCATGCCTGTCCGTTGAAGTTTCTTGAGGCTTAGCAACTTTATGCACTTGAGGTGGATTCTGTGCATAATCTTTTGACAGAGGTTTCGCTATTGTAGCTTCTATCTGTGGTTCTTCTTTATGACTTGGCTTCTCCATATACTCCTTTCTTTGTGGCATGACATCTCCGTACCCTAAGTCGCTAGTCTGTCTTGGTTTAAATGCTTTAGAATTCTCTGATCCATTTGAAATCTGCGTCTTTGTTTCATTGCTCATTCTGTGTTTTAACTTATGTCGCTCCTTGTTTATCTTCTGGCTTTGATTCTGGGGGGGATTTTCTACTTCAGCAACTGATTCTGACTTCTCCCATTCTTGTGTATCTGCCCTCGACTGTGTCATTTGCCTCAATTGGTCACCACGATGCAGTTTTCGTATTTTACAGGGCGACAATTGTTCTGGACTCATGTCTCTATCGGGTGTTTTGCGTTTGATTTGATTGCTCTGTTGGTGCTGCTGCTCCTCCCGCTCCTGTTCCAATGACACGTGCAACTCCACGACTGGCATTTTACGATTGATTAGCTTTGTTTGCTGCTGTTGCTCATCCTGCTGCAGCTGCTTCCACTGCTGCAGCTGCTTCCACTGCTGCTGCTGCTTTTCTTTCTGCTGCCGTTCTTGCTGTTGCTGCTGTTCCCCCCGTTTCTGCTGCTCACATAGATGATGCTGCTCCTCCGGCTCCTCTTCCAATGACATGTGCAACTCCACGACTGGCATTTTACGATTGATTAGCTTTGTTTGCTGCTGTTGCTCATCCTGCTGCAGCTGCTTCCACTGCTGCTGCTGCTTTTCTTTCTGCTGCCGTTCTTCCCGTTGCTGCTGCCGTTCTTCCCATTGCTGCTGTTCCACCTGTTTCTGCTGCTCCAATAGATGGTGCTGCTCCAATAGATGGTGCTGCTTCAATAGATGGTGTTGCTCCTGCTCCAAAGACATGTCCACGATTGGCGTTTTATGTTTGATTTGCTTGGGCTGCTGCTGTTGCTCCTCATGCTGCAGCATCTCTCTCTGCTGCTGCTGCCACTCTCCCTGTTCCTCCTGCTGCTCCTCCAATGACATGTGCAGCTTCTCGGCTCGCACTTTGCGTTTGATTTTCTTCATCCGTTTCTTCGCCTGCCGCTTCTGCTCCTCCAATGACATTTGCAGCTCCACGCTCGATATTTTCGAATCGTCCTTGCCCTGCTGCGTCCACTGTATGCTGCCCACTCCAATCTCATACTGCACGAATTGCCGGGCTTCAGCGATGAGTAATTTAGCTGCTTCGGCGACTGTGATGCCCGCTTTGCCGGTAATAAAGAAGTTTCTTGCCGTATTCCGTTGCTCTGCCTCTAGCTGATTCTCATTCTCGTGCTGTTTCACCGAGTCAAAGCTCAGCGAGTTGTTCAGCAACTGTTCCAGTGCCAAGACATCCACTCCGGCCAATTCAACTAGGCTGGTGATGCCTGCATCATGCAGTACTCGAGCTCGCTTGTGTGTCAGATCCGGCAGACGCATCAAATCGATGAGATCACGATGAATTCCAAAGTAGAGGCGATCCTTGAACTGCGATACAATCAGCGCGAGCGTTGACCATTGCAACGAGTTGCAGAAGGCAGTCACAATGCCCGCAAAGGTTGATGCCATCTGTTGCAGACTCTGCAGCATGCCGCGCTGGCACTTGAACTTGTGGGCCACCACATTGATGGGCGTCTCGTTTACCAGTTCCTGCAGCGCCAGCGCTGTATAGAAGCTGCAATGGAAAGTCAAATGTTAATAAGATCACTAGAACTCTGCCAAAGTTACCTACCGTTTGTGGACCTGCATCAGTTTGTAGTCCAGTTTGGTGTGGCCACGCATCGCACGCACCAAAAACGCTTCTTTAACACCAACCAGTTCACCAACCTTCTTCATGGCCGGATTGAGCTTCTCCCACATGTCCAGATAGAGTAGCCAGTCTACATCGTGCAACTGATAGCAGACAGAGTACGGAGTCACCAGGTACACCGCATGCAGTTCTGACTCGAGTACAAAGCAACGACGCGACTTTTGTAGTTCAGCAAAAAGAATGAGTCCATCAGTGGGTGGCATAGAGGAGGCTAGACAAGCAGCACCCAAGCGGGTGGCCACATACTTTTGTGTGTCTGCCTCCTCATCCGTTTGCAGACGAATGAACTCATACTCCACAAGAAAGTCCAACGCATCGCAGACATAACTCGAATCATCTTCTTTATCCTCCTCCTCTCCTGCCTGCTGCACAGAATTTTGGGCACTTAACAAAGTGCAATTAACAAATGTATCAATGTCCTCGCGACTGCTTGCCACTCCCGATGAGATAACCTCCAGCAGTGCGCGCTTTAGGTGAGTCTGTAAACGTTAGAAAGAAACTCTTAACGGGGAAAGGGAAAGAGAGATGAGAGATTTATTCTCACGCTTCCATCCATGTCAAGGCAGGATTTGATGGGTTTCAACTGTGCAGTTATCAGTTCCCGTCCCACACGTTCATTGCTCGCGCTACAAATGAGTATGGATTCACCCAGTGTATCTTTTCCAGTGCGACCAGCTCGACCGATCATCTGGCGATAGGTCAACGAGCTCATCTGTTTGCCTCCAAACAAGGGCGAGCGTATCAGAACACGACGCGCAGGCAGATTGACACCTGAGCTCAACGTGCTGGTAGCTACAATCACCTTGAGGGCACCCGCCTTAAAGCTCGCCTCAACTATGTCACGCTCTTCTGTGGTGAGACCCGCGTGATGGAAGGCACAGGCGTAGGTTACAGCTTTAGACATAACAGCATCGAGGCCTAGTTGAAGAAGGAGGAGGTATGTTATAGATATGTTGTTGTTGAAAGTTGCACAACCTACTTACCCGTGGGAATATCCCTTAACTGTCGCTTTACCTCCTGAATAGCATCCGTGTTGAGCTGCGAGCGAAGTTTGCGTGCCAAATGATTGTCAGACTTGATGAGCGTGTGCATCACTGTGGCCAGCTGTACTGCCAGATTCTCGCACCAATCTTTGGAGGGGCAGAAGACGACAACGGAGTAGCCTACGAGCAGAGTTTCGATGCACAACTGGGCCACGTGGTCGCCGTCATTGGCCAGTGCTGGCACCTCACTAGTTGACATAATATCGCGCACGAAGCGCAATTCATTATCGTAAATCTTCGTACCCACCTTAATCATCTCCTGCAGAGCAACCGGACGAAAGTTTGTGATGTAGAGCTCGGCGTCTAGCCAATGCTGTAGCAGCTGCACATTGGCCAGTGTGGCTGACATGGTGATCACTTGAATTTGAAGCGCATTCTTGCGCGACATGTAGAGTATCTTGGCCAACAGCAGCTCGAGAATGTAACCACGTCCAGCGTCTGAGATGAGATGCACTTCGTCTACTATCACAGTGCCAATTTCATCGAGTTTTCCCTGCTCCAACAACTTGTTTACTATCGAATTGGCCTTCTCTATGGTGCAGATCGCTACATGAATGCTCTCGAAGCCACCGGGAGGCGTGTAGCCGCCAAAGAAACCTTCCACCCGGTATCCAGCAGGAGTAAGCAGATCCTGTAGATAGAACATCTTCTCGCGCACCACCGAAATAAAGGGCAATATGAGCAGCACCTTCTTGTTCCGCTCCAGCACCGTCTTCAATAGCAAGATCTCGCTGACGAGTGTCTTGCCGGCCGAAGTAGGCGCCGAGTAGACCAGGTTCGCATGCTCAAAGAGCACCTTCGAATTGCTGAGGCATTCCACCTGCCAGTCAAACATTTGTAGGACCCCTTTCTTTTTGTACTCATGGAGCACACTGTGCGGCAGACTCCACGCCGAGATTTGCTTTAATGCCGGCAGATCCTTGTTCTCTAAGGGAGTGCGATTCAATGTAGAACTATTGTTGGGTGACAGACGCAACTGACTGGGTGACATGGTGCTTAGGTTCTGAGTCATCTTCGGTGTCTCCTGTTGACACTGATAGTCGTCAATCTGCTTTGTCAGCACACTGTGGCTTCGGAGCAGATCTTTGCGCAGTTGTTGCGAAGCTTGTGCATCTTTAACCGGACACAGAAAGCTACTCTCGTCGAGGTTAGCAAGTTCAATTGGCGATGGACTCCTGGATATCTCCTGTGCAGGTTCCGTGTTGGGTTCCATCTCCGAGTTGAATACATCCTCGGTACAAATTTGAGCCTCAAAAATTGACGTTGTGTTTAGGTTGTCCGCAATTTCCTCATCCTCATCATCATCCAGAGCTGCCTGAATCTGGGAAACACGCATCAACGAATCTTCCACCTGTTTAGTTTTCTTTTCGGGAAAGGAAAAATCATCCTTAAAGAAGTCAGAATACTGAGAGCAACTGCCGTTTGACACCGTATTCGTCCTGCCCATCTTGGAGTCGGATTTACTGCGTCTGAAATGCTGACGTTGTGATGCTTTCGATGTATTTTTTTGTGTGTAAGATTTCTGTTTAATGTTGGGTGGAGATTCTTGTATGATTTCAAGTCCATTTACATGCTGATTTTCCTTGTGCATGCTCTTCAAATCACTCTCTAGTTGCATAAACGTACTGTCGCCTAGCTCAAAGGATTGCGAAAAGGCCATACCTAATAGCTGGTAAAATTTATTTCATATTCTAATGGAATATTAAAAAAACTATAATCCACAGTAAAATATAACGAACACAAAAAAAAAATGAATTGCCGGGCAATGCAGATGTCGACATGCCAATTCTCTTCAAATCACCAAGTTTTAGTACATCATGCGGCATGTATCGATTAATTGGCACGGACAATTATTGTGCAATAGCCAATTAAATTTGATAGTGTTGAATTATATTATACACAATAGAATATATTTTTTGTATTACAAGTGTGTTGCACTTTAAAATATATTTCATATATTAAAATACATTTTTGTTTTGCAGAACACTTATCGATAGCAGTATCAATTTAAAATAAACGATACATTTTTATGTGGAGGCCAAACGATAATTAAATCGTACTAAATATATCGCGCATATCTGTAATTGGCAATAGACAAATAAAACTGGCAATTTTTGGCAATGTATATAAACGTTTTTGCATAAACTGAATGACAGTATGGATGATTTTAAAGTGCCAGTGTTGCCGGGAGCTCAAGTAGTTAAAAATGCACCAGTTGCAGGAGAAAAGCCCGCTGAACCATCTACGCCAGCGCCAAAACCAGCTCCAGCACCTTCCGTTTGTCCCTACAAAGTTCCAAAGTGGTCAAAGACACCGGCCGCCGACCAGAAATACAGATTTGAAGTGTTGAAATCGGGTCAAATTATTGACGAAGTTAAAGATCTGCAACAGCAGGCTATCTGGACCTTTGGTCGATTGTCCGAGAACGATGTGGCTATGGCACATCCGACTATATCGCGTTATCATGCGGTTCTACAATATAAGCCAAAGCCAAATGTGGAAAGTGATGGAGAGGAGAATAAGTCGAAGCCTGAGGCTAGTTCCGAGTCTGAGCAACCAGAGGGCTGGTACATCTACGATCTGGGCAGCACCCACGGCACCTTTCTCAACAAGCAGCGTGTGCCGCCGCGTATTTACATTCGCATTCGCGTTGGCCACATGCTAAAACTGGGAAGCAGTACCCGTGTGTACATACTGCAGGGTCCCACCGATGATGAGGAGCCCGAGTCGGAGATGACAGTCACAGAGCTACGCGAGCAAAGAGAACAACAGGTGGCCGCAGCTGCAGCTGAGAAGATACGAAAAGCTGAGGAAGCCGTCGAACGTGAGCGGAACGAAGGAGTCAGCTGGGGAATGGGCGAGGATGCCGACGAGGAGACAGATCTCGCACATAATCCATACGCCAGTACTAACAACGAAGATCTCTTCTTCGATGATCCAAAAAAAACTCTGCGTGGCTTCTTTGAGCGCGAGGGCCTCACGCTGGAGTACAAGTGCGATGAGCTGTCCCAGGCATCGTTCGTCTGCCGTGTAGAGCTGCCCATAGACGACTCCAATGGTCGTCCCATTGTGGTGGAAGTCACACACAAGGGACGCAAAAAGGATTGCGTAGTGCAGTGCGCACTGGAGGCATGTCGTACTCTAGATCGACACGGCGTATTGCGGCAGGCCAATCAGGAGTCACAAAAACGCAAGATTCAGAAAACCGGTGATTCTGATGACGAGGACGAGTTTTGGGATCGCACAGGAGATGTGGCAAGAAAGAAGCAACGGAAGGAGACCAGCAAGACCAGCGTAACGCTCACCTATGAGGATCTGGTAAGTTGAAAACGAAATGAAATGAACTGAACTGAAATGATGACTTAATTAAATTGAATACTTCACAGCTCAAGCAAGAGTCGGAGCTTCAGGCGGAGCAGCACAAAGTCGAAAAGGAGATTGCCGACTATCAGCAGAATGAGAAACGCCTCAAGGAGTTGGCAGTCAAGCAACAGAGCGCCAGCGATGATCTGGATAACTTTATGAATACGCTCAGTGAGAATGTAACCAAGGTGGACAAAACAGAAATCAAAAAGTTGCGGGTAAGCAGGGAATGTTGTACTACATTCTTGATAAGACTTATCCAACTCTTCCAATATTCAACAACAGCTGGAGGAGCAACGCATCAAAACAGAGCAACAGAAGCTACAGCGGCTTATCAAGATAGCCAAGCCAACAACGCTACCCTTCCTAGCCTCCAGCACCAGCACATCAAGCGCGGCCCAGTCGCAAGAGGGAAATCCGGTGAAAAAGCAGTTGCCAATGATTGGCAAGAGGAATCAGTTTAGTAAATTTAAAGTGGTTAAAGCGGTGCCCACCACACGTCCCAAAGTCAAAGCAAATGCATTTGAATCCGAAGGCGAGGAGGAAGAAGACGAAGAAGAGGAGGAAGTGAAAGAAGAAAATGAGAAGAAGCACGAAGAGTCAAAACCGGATGCAGTTGCAAAACCATCAACAAATGAGCACACAGCGGAAATAGAACCAACAGTCGCGTCGGAAGTGAACACGAACAATTCAATAGCAGAAACGGATGCCATAAACAAAAGTAAGGTGGAGACAACAGATGGGGAGGAACCAAAAGCCACGTCCAGCGCAAAAGGCACAGAGCCACAAACTACTATCGCGGATGAGGAGGAGGAGGATGAGGCGGCAGCCCACAAGAAACGACGTCAACGTGCACGACAACGCGCCAACAAACAACAGCGACAGGATGTGGACATGGATCTCAACGAGCTGGCCGAGCATGAGGAGGACGAAAAGTACGCCAAGTGGGTGCCGCCCAGCAATCAAAGCGGTGATGGAATCACCCACCTTAACGACAAGTTCGGTTATTAATTCGAAACGTCTCCGTACTTAATTATTGTATTTAATAAATGTTAGCTTGGAGATTATACACAGAATATCTGCTGCATGTCGATGTTTTTCAGAATTCTAAAATGTTCCCATCAATTTGAGAACATATTTTTGACTCAATTAAATATATATGTGTACAATTAAATCTCAATAAAGAGATTTTTAATCCACTAAAGATTTTTCATTATGTCTTCAAGGTTTTTTTAGAAATAATTCGGTAAATGCCAGTCTAATATTGGTGTTTTTCAGAATCTGCAGAAAAACTATCAATTTGATAACATATTCTTGACTTGATGTAATACACATATGTGTATACAATAAAATCTCAATAATGAGATTTATAAACCACTCTATATCTTCTAAATATTTTTGGAATATTCCGGTAAATGCATGTTTAAAGTTGGAATCAAAAAGCTTAAAATACATGGACGGGGAAGTCGCTGGGTGGGCGACACCTGTGTAAGCAGCTTTTCACCACATGCGCTGTAATCATCCTCCTATGCTTTGATAAGCCGCTTGGAAAGGCAGAACTACCCCAGACGGCTTTAGCAGCTGTTCCACTGGAAGAAATGAGGGGAAGACCGAGTGAACACTTTACAGGAATTCCTGCGCATACATACGTATTTATCGAAATGAACGCAACGTTTTCGGTTCTCGGTGTGCCGCTGTTAAGGCTCCAGCACTTGAACTTCCAATTCAGTTATAATTTTGCTACTCTTTTCGTCAGTACGAACGGCGCTCAAACGTGGGACGAGTTTTCGGTTTAGACACAACATTCGCGACGCATTTGTTTATGACTAAGTGACAGTTTAATTTGCAAATTAAAATTACCAAAATTATCAATTAAATTGAAATTTAATTTCAAGTCGCGTTGAGTTGCGATACGAAATCGATAGGGAACTACAAAAAATCCATTACTTTTGTTATCATTATATAAATTTGTTAGACAGAATTTTATTTACCTTGAAGCTGATTTGATCAATTTGTATTGATGCGGTCGCCACGTGATTCCCCAATAGAAGGAGCACATGTGTGGGTTACATTTTAAAACGCGAAACAGTCCGTCTCAAAAGACGTCCCTACGTTGGGGCGACTGCTGCTGCTCCAGCTGCTCCTATCGCTCCCATTTGGTTCCTGTCGGATTTGCTGATACTTTTGATTCCTATATACCTATATAGAAAGAGAGATATACATCTATACTATATATGCTGCTAGTGTCTGTGATCTGCTTTCTTTAGCTAATGAAAAGTAGTCGCACACTCAATCGAAATAAATCAAATTCTTTAGGAAATGTTGCATAAGCCAAGGCGCATTTGATTGGCGCGCGCATTTCGCCGTCGTTAAACACACGCAGACTGTGTGTGCTTGTGTGGAACTTGGGACGTAGGACGCGGGACGTGTGGAACTCGAACGTGAACGTGGAACGCATAGTCTCGTCGCATAACTTAACGCCTGCTTTGAACTTGGACGTACAAACAGTCTCACACACACACAAACAAATATACCCATTGGTTTTACCATAGCAAAGGTGAGTTCGATTGCCCGTAAATGCTCTGGGACATGCGCACAGATTGTGCCGCCACCTCTTCGTCTGTTTCTTTCTCGCTCACTCTCCCACCTATTGCACTCTGTTGTTGCTCAATTGTAGTTTACTTTGTGAATGAAGACAAAAGTGTCGTTTGGCCTAGCTTAATAATTGTTGTTGTCCCCTCTGCGACCACATATACACACGCATACATATGTATGTATTTATTAATTCAAAATTAAACAATGCTTTACTTAGAATTAAGTGCGGCCAAGACAATGAATTTAATTAGGGTGCAAGTTCTAAAGATTAATTAGGGGGATTTTAAGCAAGAATGAAAACATAATAAATATCCTTGTATATAATAAATTATTTCTAATGAAGTTAATTAACAACAGCAACTTGTGAAGGACAAATCACACAACGTAACTATCGATAGTGCACTCAGTCGATAGGTGCCAACATCGATAGAAAGCTTTAGTTTGTGTTTTAAAATGGAGCAAGGCATTCATTTGCTAAAAAATTAATGCATCTAATTGCAGCTGCTATTAGGGCTTATTAACTGCGCAACAGTAGTGCAGCCCTGGTTCCCGTCCAGTTGCAATTGCCACGCGGCGATAAGTTAATTGACCGCCATTAACAAGGATCTGTCCTTGGTTGCGCCAATGGCCACAACAGAATGTCATTTCGCCTCATGGCGCGTATCCTTGCGTAAAGGTCAATCGACAGGAATGGTGGCCTTGGCTGCGGAGGTGGGTGGGGCAGTTGCGGTGGATTAACTGCGCGCCAGAATGGCTTCATATTTCCATGGAGCGAGTTAATTGATAAACGAGTGCAGCCAAAGTACCGCACAACTATTTATAATTATTGTATGTTGAGTCGTTCTTTTACCATCTCTCTCCATTAGCTGAAAGGTCAAACTCGGCGCATAAGGTATTAGGTTGCAGCAGCATCATGATTAATTTAGCCGGAGTGGGGAGCATTGTGCTCTTCTACATGCTCATCCTTGCCGTTGGCATCTGGGCCGGACGCAAGAAACAGGCGGGAAATGATTCTGAGGAGGAGGTTATGTTGGCCGGACGCTCTATAGGTCTCTTTGTGGGCATATTCACCATGACAGGTGAGTCCGTTGGATTGGGGATCTCCCATAACATGCCTAAGTTGAACATCTCATTTCTCTACAGCTACATGGGTGGGTGGAGGATATATTAACGGTACTGCGGAAGCAGTTTACACCTCGGGCTTGGTCTGGTGCCAGGCGCCATTTGGTTACGCTCTCAGTTTGGTGTTCGGTAGGTTTCAAAAATGGATTATCAGTCTGTACATTTATTTAACCCAATTTACTCTTCGCTTAGGCGGCATCTTCTTTGCCAATCCCATGAGGAAGCAGGGCTACATAACTATGTTGGATCCGCTGCAGGATTCCTTTGGCGAACGCATGGGTGGACTGCTCTTTCTGCCTGCGCTGTGCGGTGAGGTTTTCTGGGCAGCAGGTATATTGGCTGCACTTGGTGCCACACTGTCTGTCATCATTGACATGGATCACCGCACCTCGGTCATATTATCATCGGGCATTGCCATTTTCTACACACTCTTCGGCGGCCTCTACTCGGTGGCCTACACCGATGTCATTCAATTGTTCTGCATCTTCATTGGCCTGTGGATGTGCATACCCTTTGCGTGGAGCAATGAACATGTGCGCAGTCTGAGCGACTTGGATGTGGATTGGATTGGATACGTGGAACCAAAGCAACGCTGGTTCTACATAGACTACGGTTTGCTGCTGGTCTTCGGCGGCATTCCATGGCAGGTTTACTTTCAGCGCGTTCTCTCCAGCAAGACAGCGGGACGTGCCCAGCTTTTGTCCTATGTGGCTGCCGCTGGATGCATCCTGATGGCCATTCCTCCAGTGCTCATCGGTGCCATTGCCAAGGCAACGCGTAAGTGTTTCTCATCCTTGTTTGTGGCATAACAATTAATCTTGTATTATCTTTCTTCTCTCTAGCCTGGAATGAAACCGAATACACGGGTCCCTATCCACTGACGGTTGATGAGACGAGCATGATTCTGCCCATGGTGCTGCAGTATCTCACGCCAGACTTTGTTTCCTTCTTCGGGTTGGGTGCCGTGTCGGCTGCAGTCATGTCCTCGGCCGATTCGTCCGTCCTCTCGGCCGCTTCGATGTTCGCACGCAACGTTTACAAATTGATTTTCCGTCAGAAGGCTTCCGAAATGGAAATCATTTGGGTAATGCGCGTCTCCATCATTGTTGTGGGCATTCTGGCGACCATTATGGCCCTGACCATACCTTCCATCTACGGCTTGTGGTGTGTATTATGCATTGCCTTCTGCCTGATTGACGGCTCATCTACATAAGTGCCGGATGCACTCTTGTTCCTTTGCCTTTCGCAGGTCCATGTGCTCCGATCTGGTCTACGTCATCCTGTTCCCGCAGCTGCTTATGGTGGTGCACTTCAAGAAGCATTGCAATACATATGGCAGCTTGGCGGCCTACATTGTGGCACTGCTCATACGTCTATCTGGTGGCGAGGCCATCCTGGGACTGCCTGCCCTCATCCATTATCCGGGCTACGACGCAGAAACGAATACGCAGCTGTTTCCCTTCCGCACCATGGCCATGTTAATCAGCCTCATAACGCTGATCTTTGTCTCCTGGTGGACCAAGTAAGTAACACAGAAATTCTCCTTCTCTACACATTGCTAACGTTCTCTTCCCATCCCCTCTAGAATGATGTTCGAGTCGGGTAAGCTGCCACCGAGCTACGACTATTTCCGCTGTGTGGTGAACATTCCCGAGGATGTGCAGCGTGTTGGAGATCCATCCGAGTCCGGGGAGCAACTGTCTGTGATGGCAGGTCCTCTGGCGCGTTCATATGGTGCAGCGACAATGGCGGGCAAGGATGAGCGCAATGGACGTATTAATCCGGCGCTGGAATCCGATGACGATCTGCCCGTTGCAGAGGCGCGACGCATGAACCAGCAGACGGCGCAGGCTCAGGTACAAAAGATGTTAGACACGGCCACTGGTAAGCCGGGAATGGTTTCGGGTGGTGGCGGTGGCCCTAACCAGGCCATGGCCATGCCCGCGACAGAACAGGATAACACCGCATTCTGAGATGTGTTCTGTGACTCTTAAGGTTCTCACACTACTTTTTCAGTTGCTTCGAGCAGTATTATTTTGAGGCTTCTTAGGTACCTAAACCATAACCGATATACGAGTATATATACCATATATATTCATACAGTACATAGATTTTTTCAGCGTACGTAAAACACACAAGTGCTCAGGTATAAAGTGCAGAATGTTGCGTCTAAAGATTTATATTAATTTTGCCAGATTTTGTGTATAGTTTCCATAGGCTTAGAGCCTTGCCGAACGTGGGCAAATGCTTAGTTAATGTCCTGTTTAGTATCTACTAAGAACGCTTCGAATAGGGTAAAGGGAAAACAAAAGACAGAAGAGTTCTGCATTTCACTTTCACCGAAATTTCACAGAAATATTTGCAGCATACTTTTTGGCGCAGTACCGCAAAAAGATGGTGCTATATACATATATATAGGTGAAATAATTGGCGAAAGTTAAATAGAGAGCACTTCTCTCTGTATAGATAAATCTACACATATCCAATGTATAAATGTTATATAAACGTAAAAAAACCGAGAAACATATCAATGTCAAAACCTTAACGTAACTGAAAACATATCAATTGCATTTTCAACACCACGAGAAAATGCAGTAAGACAAACGTATTATTCTAGAGTTTACAGCAAAAAAAAACCAGCAACGTAGAAAACTAAAATTGGAGCTGAGAAACTATCAAAAGTACTATCGCCTAATCGAATTATATTATAGGGAAATATAATACAATTGTAAAGTTGTACAACTAAACTCAATCGTAACTCCATTTATAATTAACATTTTTAAGTCAGACGATGTTACAATCGATAGTTTCACAGCTCCCTAAAAAAATATGTTATATGTTTATCTATTCGGTGCGATTCAGATTCATTTGTTGTCTAGTTAATTCGGTTCTGCGTTAGTGACAGAATTGCGAATCGCCTCACACATTCTCAAAAATATGCATATACATATATACATATCGGTCCTACTTATTAGGTGCATATAAAGTGAATCATGTGTCCTTCCACGAGCAAAAGAACAACTAAATATGAATATGAGATCAATGCTGACTAAATGAAGAAAAACGTAACATATCAATTGTGCAAACTGAAAAATCCTATTCTATGTGCATATACTACATAACATTTGTGTCGGTGTATGTAAAAGGAGTAGCCGGAAAAAAATCTAGGTACTAATAAAACGTTATATAGGCAAAGAAATTTAGCTGCTCTTAAAGAGTAAAAACCACACAAAACTAAGAGAAACACGAAACCAAAGTAAACATATCATAAAGCATATTAGCAAAAATGTTGCGTCATAGTACCTACACAGTTGAACATAAACCTATTTATATATACTTGTTTAGTATATATACTTAAATATACGATGAATTTAGAATGATTATACCAAGTGCAAGATCCACCATGGTGCTCTGCGGATGATTGAAATTAGAATTGGCAACCAAATCGATTGAAATACACGCGCTGCCTAAACCTAATCCCAAATGTAATCGGAATCCCTATAAAGTTTTATTGAAATATTCGTGTTCATTCAAAAAATTAACTTTTTTTCTTTTATCAATACGGTCGAGATATTATATTGATGCGTCAGTTTGTTCCATTCGTAATTCTCTTGTTGAAGTTTGTTCCCCGTTGATGTGACAGCTATTAAAATAAAGTATATTTATCTATTAATAATAATAAGAGTTCTTAAATGTTGACTGCTTTTTGATCGAGCCCAGTCAGTCTGATATACGATTGGGCTACTACAAGTTTTTTAAACTTTACATGAATTAATTGAAATCTACAGAAATTGAATTAAACAACTCAAAAGTTAAGTTACGCTGTTCCGGGCTTCACTATATCAATAATTCAGTGCTTGTAATTTAAAACAGCGCAATAATAAGTCAATTTTTAACTTAAATGGAGACATTCGTTAATACATTCTCGATTCACATACAATCGCGTTCAAAACAACAGGAACACTTGCTATAGGGAAATGCCTCAATCCGATTTCTTTTTTTTAGGTTAATAAGAAAGTATTTTTTATGAGTTAAATAGTTTTTGTAGCAGGTGCTTCTAATATTTTGTAGGGAATTTGTAGAAATCTTTGTTCTTTGCCGCTGTTACCTACTGTTAATTGTTGTTATTTGTTTTGCATAAGATCTGAATGTATATTTATCCAGTCAAGCTCATACTATATATTATAAACATATACTCGAATTGTGCAAAGTTGTCTGCGAAATCGTTTTAGCAATTGTTATAGGCATCCCAGAGGCATCGTGAATTTTGTTTAGATTTTGTGCAGCGTTACCTTAAAAACAAACTCTGTATATAAGAAACTTTGAATTGAATTGTTTAATCAAGTTACTAACAACAAAACCACCAAAATACTATTTTATTATGTATTAAAGCGAAGATGAATTTGCGTGAAAAAGCAATGAATGAAATGAACTATGAGGAGACTACTAGATCGGGTAATCTTAGTACTACTATGTTGAACCTTACACTACATTTAACATACATACATACATATATTATATAACGATATGGTGTATGGTATGATACAAGCCAGTTCGGTTTTAAGATTATAATTGTATTCTTGTTTGTTGTTTGCAGTTGAAACATGCCATAGTAATCAATTGATGTATGTATACATATTAGTGGAAAATTCAAATACTATATTTAATTAAACTGAGAGAACATTACGATATACAATACGATATATGATCAAATTATACCAAAAATGAAACGAGAAATTGAGATAACGATTACGAACGATACATATCAATGTTTAAAGCATAAAACAAGAGAGAACAAAAAGTATTTAATAAACAACAAAAACAAATATATATATATATATACTATATATATTAAAAAAGGTTTCTTTGTTGATGCAAATCGCGTGTCATTATTTATTCTATTTCCCAACATCCCCAAGTCGACTACATTTATTTGGATGCCCAAATACGTTAGAGATACATGATGCACCACAAATATCTGTCTTCTTGCTGTAGTTTGGAGCTTGTGCAATAGACCTAACGACGACAAACTTTTGGCACAACTGTGGTGCCTAATGACAATTTAAAACAATGGAACCCAACTGAACCGTATTATCGTAAGCGGAAATTTCTCATCATAAAAATGCAGTTTGCTATGCGCCGCACAAGAAGAGGAAGAAGAAGAGAAGATGGCAACTGCCTTTCCAAGTTTAGTTGAGAGAAACTAGAGATGGTTGCGTGCATGTTCACGAAATGATATTCGGTAATTTTTGCATTTTTAGTAGAAGGAAAAGTATCATGAAAGCTCTCAACTATATTGTAGTTGTATAAGGATGCCATGTTAATGAAGAAGGATTTTAAAGATTATATGATTTTTAGATCTAGAGTGGTTAGTATGTAAATATGCAGCTCGAATCATGAAGAACACGACAAGCGATGCGACATGTACCCAACTCCAAAGCACAGCGACAATGATGTGCGACAAACGAAAACAGAAACACGATAATAACATCAACAACAACCAGAAGCAGAAGCTAAAGAAGAGATCATCTAAGGGGGGCCTTGTATTAGACCGCCATGCGAATTTGTTACAGTGGAGACCGACAACCACTAAGTATGTTACTATCCAAAGTGCGTTCATTATGCTGCTGCTACTGCCGCTGGGGCTGCACTTGTGCAATTAACTTATTGTAATCTTAATTAGATACAAGTCGCGGGTTTAAAGTCGCAAGTCGCGAGTCGCAGGTCGTAAAGTGCCACCATAGTGGGCCCATCACAAGTTCATAGCAGACGTCGTAAAAGAATTGCCCTCTAATTGATGTGGATGTTGTTGCTGCTGCTTCTGTTGTTGTGGATGCTGCTGTCGTGTCATGTTGGTGCTGTGTTGAGGCGATGCTACTGCTGGCAGCTTAATATCCGGTATTCGAAACAGAACATTTGCATAGTTAGCCTCACTTGTTGCCTCCCTGAGCCTTCAACTGTCGTTTTGTGGCCAATTAGCAGAGCGGAAGAATTTCACGAATGTCATGTTCATATGCGAGAGGAAGCGATAACATCTTGATCTCTCTATAAAGGGTTAAGAATGAAGCGGATCGGCATTAGTGATCATCATTAGCGGTAATGAGTATCCAATAATGGTCGTAAATCACCTAGGGAGAATGAAAATTCGGATATTATGTTTGGCAACCGATAGTAAAACAATACAATGGCAATAGTATCGAATACTTAGCGCTAGCTTGGAAATCGATTGCGTATTGTATTCGACAAGCTGATATAAAATCCCAGAGGTTACAGTTTAAAAGCCATTTTTGTATGAATTAATTCTCTTCTTTATTAAATCGAGCATAAGTATTATGTCTAGAGCGGTTTACAACTAACATTCAATGGGTTGTTCCAGTATTCGAAATTGTTCTTTTTTTCAGCGATTATTTTGATGCGAATAATTTACAGCTTGGGGATTTCCTCTTTAGTGAAAATGGCGGCGACTGATGATGTGTTTGATGAAATGACGCACACGGGTTGAATTGGGTTAATTGGTTACCCGTTTCCCCCCGCTGCAGAATGAGGATACGAGTATTCTAAGGCACGTGAACGAATGTGATGAACCTGCTCACTTCTTGCGGTAAGTGTAACCTCCGTTGGAGCTGTAGCCCTGTTGGATGGTCTCGGGTACCTGACTGGGTCCGGAGTAGGAGTAGCCAGAGTCTTGAGAGGGAGCACCGTAGGAGGAGGATGGTCCACTGGGAATGCTGTCGCCATTGGGAGCACCATAGCTGCTTGATGGAGCTGAGGCGGGGGCGTTGTAAGATGAGGAGATGGAGCCGAAAGAAGACGAGGATGCACTACCGGAGGAGTGAGAGCTCGATGGACCCGATGGTGCACCGTATGAGCTGGAAGGAGCCGCTGGGTAAGGTCCTCCGCTGCTGCCGCCAGCACTGGGTGCCGAGTAGGAGCTGGAAGGAGCTGAGCTTGGTGCTCCGTAGGATGAAGAAGGAGCTGAGTAGGAGTTAGATGAGCCAGAGCTAGGGGCACCGTATGAGCTGGAAGGAGCGGATGGGTAAGGTCCTCCACTGCTGGCACCGGGGCTGGGTGCTGAGTAAGAGCTGGAGGGAGCCGAGCTGGGCGCTCCGTAAGAAGAGGAGGGAGCAGCTGGGTAGGGTCCACCACTGCTGGCACCAGGGCTGGGAGCAGAGTATGAGCTGGAAGGTCCTGCGCTGGGAGCACCATATGAGCTGGAAGGTGCGGCAGGGTAAGGTCCTCCACGGTTGGCACTTGGGCTAGGAGCCGAGTACGAGCTTGATGGAGCCGAGCTGGGAGCACCGTAAGAGCTTGAGGGAGCGGCGGGGTAAGGTCCTCCACTGTTGGCAGCAGGGCTCGGTGCAGAGTATGAGCTTGATGGGCCAGCGCTGGGAGCTCCATATGAACTGGATGGTGCCGAGGGATAGGGTCCGCCGCTGTTGGCAGATGGGCTGGGAGCGGAATACGAGCTGGAGGGTATCGAGCTTGGTGCAGAGTAGGAGCTAGACGGGGAAGAGCTTGGAGCTCCGTACGAAGCTGAAGGTGCTGCCGGGTAAGGTCCACCACTGCTGGCACCTGGGTTGGGGGCTGAGTACGAGCTAGAGGGAGATGAGCTGGGTGCTCCGTATGAAGATGAAGGTGCTGCCGGGTAAGGTCCACCGCTGCTGGCACCGGGGCTGGGGGCTGAGTAGGAGCTGGAAGGAGCCGAGCTAGGAGCTCCGTATGAGGAAGAGGGAGCAGCTGGGTAAGGTCCACCGTTGCTGGCTCCGGGGCTGGGGGCTGAGTAGGAGCTGGGAGGAGCCGAGCTAGGAGCTCCGTATGAGGAAGAGGGAGCAGCTGGGTAAGGTCCACCGTTGCTGGCGCCAGGGCTGGGAGCAGAGTATGAGCTGGAAGGTCCTGCGCTTGGAGCACCATACGAACTGGACGGAGCGGCTGGGTAAGGTCCTCCACGGTTTGAGCTAGGGCTGGGTGCTGAGTAGGAGCTGGAAGGAGCCGAGCTTGGCGCGCCATACGAGCTTGAAGGTGCCGATGGATAAGGTCCTCCGCTGTTGGCACTGGGACTTGGGGCAGAGTATGAGCTGGATGGGCCAGCGCTAGGACCTCCATACAAGCTGGAAGGTGCCGAGGGGTATGGTCCGCCGCTGCTGGCACCAGGGCTGGGAGCAGAGTAAGAGCTGGATGGAGCAGAGTATGAGCTGGATGGAGAAGATGAGTGTTTAGAGAAGCTGCCGCTGCTGCTGCTGTGGCTTGAGCCAGAGGAAGGAGCACCATAACGGGATGAAGGTGGTGAGATGGGTTGGAAGGAGCTTGATGGTGCGCCGTACGATGATGAAGGCGGAGCCGGAGCTGCTGGTCCAGAAGTGTAGCCACTGCTGCCCAGAGTCTGTGTCTTAGAAGGAGCTCCATAGTTAGTAGAAGGTGCCGAGGACAGTGGAACGAAGCTGCTCACGCTGGGAGCACCGTAGCTTGAGGATGGACGAGATGGAGCGCCGTAGCTGGTCGATGGAGCCGATGACTTGGGCGGGCCGTATCTGGAGGATGGAGGTGCTGGAGGAGCGGGAGCGCCATAGCTCTGCGATGGGGGTGACGACTTGGGTGGTCCATAGCTGGAGGAGGGACGACGTGAGTGATGCTTTCTGGCCGGTGGTGGTCCGTACGATTGGCTGGGACGACTTGGCGGTGCGCCGTAGCTGGACGATGGTGGAGCAGCTGGGCGAGCTGGTGGAGCGCCATACGAGCTGGAAGGCCTGTGTGCCGACGGGTAAGGTCCGCCCGAAGAGGGGCCAGGTGCCGAGTAGCTGCTCGATGGCTGCGAGGGACGCGAGTTAAACGATGGCGCCGGGCCCGAAGCAGGTGGCAGATAGGAGCTGGCCGGGGGCGAGTGCTTGGACGGCGGCAGGTAGGCGTTGTTCAGCGGCGCCTCGCGCTTTGATCCAGCAGCCACATCGTGTGGCAAGGCGACGACGCAGACGACGACGGCGCAGAGAAGCTAACAGAGCAAAAGTTGCGTATGCAGAAAAACGAGGAAATTAGTTTTCTGTGCCGCAGCTAATGTGTTACTGTATGTTTGTCTGTGTGTCTATGTGTGCGAAAGTTGATCACTTACCACAGCGAACGACGAGCTCATCTTGTGCGTAAAATTGGCCAAAAACTGCAGCGGAAAAAGTCAGAAAGCGGCAAAGAGATGGAGAAAAGAGAGCGAAATGAAAGTGAGTCGAGCGAAAGAAATAAATTGCGTTTAAATTGTTGCATAATCTCGGCCAGCTTCAGCATTAACTGCGGCCTAAGTCGGGGGTCAACCTTGTCAAATAGCCATCAATCTTGGCCAGCCAATGCCAAGAACTGGCCACTCATCGGACCGTATCGCTTAGCCCCAAGTTAGCTGAACTGAAACCGAACCGAACCGTACCGTACCGAACCGAACCACAGCAAAACCGATGCAAACTGAACTTCAAATCTGACCTAACCCCGTCGCGTATTTGCATAATTTTTTGCTAGCCGCGGCAAATCGCCAAGAAAAATGGAAAATCGCCTGGCGATGATGCGCACAAAAGCCCCAAACAAAAGCCAAGTAAGACCAAACAAGACCCAAGTGAAACTTTTCTTTAATACTCGCAATTGAATCAAAGCCATAAGTAGTGGCTGCGAAAGGGTCTTACCCGCAGACGACAGCGGGCCTCATGACTTGCCCGAAATGTGAAATGTGACCGAAATTCGAATTTGACTCTTTTCGCCAATTTGTCAACCCTTCACTAGCAGCCTTTGCGGGTGCTTCCCAGTGTTCCCAGTATTAGCACACTCGAATTTGCGAAAATGCTTATGACATAAGTTTTTGCCAATTATTGTTTTTCTTTTTGTCACAGTCCCACACATTGTTAAACCCTGTACAATTGTGCTGTAGGGTAGCTCAACTTGGGGTGCACTTCTGCATGAGGTAGATTTATCTCTACTACACTCTAGTTAGGCTTTCTATTCTATTCCTTTCTTTCTTTCTTTTTCTATTCTTCTTAGGAACAATTATCAACAGAAGAATATTTTTTCAAATAGTGTAACCCTTTAGTTATGATCCTGAATTCTAAAGGTAAGAGTTACTAATGGAGTTACTAATGCTTCCCTGACTTTCTCTGTTAGCAAACAGTTTTTCCAACTACTTTATACCTGCTTACTGCGCATCTGTTAGTCGAGCACACTCTCTCACTTTTACTTTAATTAATTTTTACTTCTTCTGCCAATTTTTACTTTCAATTGTTACAATTATGTTTGCTGTCGCAACTGCAGAAAAAAAAATGTCAAACGACAATTTGCTTGGCACGTTGACTGCTCTGACCCACTGTGTACTAAAACGTTTTATAGTATATTTTTTGTTTAAATGTGTTAAAAATTCCTAATTCGACTTGCAGATGATGCAAGGAAAACCGTTCAAAGTTCGCTTAAGTTTTGCCAAAGTTTTGTGCCGAGAGGAAGACAAAGTTTCTTCTTAAGCTGGCAAGAAAATCGCCCGAAGATTAAGCTATATCAATGCGTAAATACCGCACTGGGGCAACTTGCAGATAACTTTCGATTAATTAATCAGATAAAGGAGGCGGAAAACTTTCAATTGAATTTGCGATAATTTCTTTTTTCCCGGTTTGAGCACTTTGTTTTGTATGGCACTGTCAATCCTTAATATATCCGCACTAACCGTTTGAAAGGCAACAGCAGTTCGTAATCTCGTTGGGTGCAATGGATTTGCCTTGGAGGATGGTATGCTGCTCAGCCGAAAGTCGAATGCAAACTACTCTGCTGTCTGCCAGGCGGCATGCATTTTTATACGAAAGCCGCGGCGAGCCGTGAGCGAGTCAAGCCGCGCTCTGCCAAAGCCAAAGCCAAAAACTAAAGCTTCAGGCCGAAAACAATAACAACAACAACAACAACATCAACTGAAGCAGCAACAGCGGCAGCAGCATAGACAACAACAACATAACATGTTTTCAATTCGGTTTTTTATGTAACTCCCAATGCACTCTTCAAAGGCGAATCACTCGGCTAACAACAAAAGCGAGAAAAGCGGCAGCGACGTCGGCGGCGCTGCCAGCGTCGACGTTGGCTTTTTTGCCGTCTACCTTTTGCAGTGATAAACACGACTTGTTTTGCGTTTGGTTGCAAGTTCAGTGGCGGCATCAATAACAATGATAAAATTGCGTACACGCTGCGTATACGTGATTCATATTCCGCATACGCCGCGTGGTTCTTAAATTGCAACAATTGATTTTTATTTTAAATTTTATGTTTGTGTATGTGTGGTTGGGGTGGGGCGAGTCTCCTCTTAGGCAACAGTTGGTGGGAACTCTGGTTTCTTCCAGATGTAGCTAGCCCAAGGGATGCACTCCTTCAGCAGATGCATGTAAGCCAAACCATGGGGGCAGTCCACCTCGGTGGCCGGCTCGCCCAGTTTCTCGCACAGCCAGTACTTGGCCGCATCGAAATGATGTGTGTACGTCTGCCCGATCTCCGACTCATCCTTGCAGGCCGAGCGACCTGCATCTCCATTGACGACAACAACAATGGCGGCCAAAATGGCGCATAGGGCAAAGACTGCAATCAGATCGGATGTAAAAGGTTTATATGCTTGCGTGTAACGGGAAATCCATTGTACGAACCGGCTTTCATTGTGTAACTGCGTGTGATTCTCTGTATAGAATGTACCCATCGCCCGTTGCCGAGCGACACTTTATATAGTTCGATTGTGCGAGTGAAAAACAGACAAAAAGTCGTCAAAACACAATTGAAACAAACAATCGCATCCGTTGATTATTATCGGGCGACACGAGTGTCGCGATAACGCCAGCCACGCGAGATGCAATTTCCATTTAGATATTAAACTAATGGATGCTTTCTTCGAAACAAAATGAAATAAAAAATCATTTTTTGATATTTATTTATATATTTTGTAATATTTATCAGCGTCAAGAAAAAAACATCTTTTATATAATTGTTCAAATAAAGATATTTAGTTTCTTGTATAATACTGAGTGTTTTTTACAGAGAGATAGAAATATCAATTATTGTTCTATTACGATGATTTGATTTCATTAATAGAAATTAGTTTGTACATCAAAATCTAGGTTAATATATTTTATAGTCAATAAATAAACACGTAAGATTATTTTATTTAGTTCACTTTTATTTCCTATATATAAGATCTCAATTACTTATCTTGTAGATTAAATACATTCCTCTCTCTCTCTCCATCTCACGCTCTTTATCCACTAATATCTCTATTTTTCTTAATCTTCATCTTTCAACTTTTGCCGTCTTTCTGTTTTTTTTTATGATTCGTCAAACTATAAACTGGATTTCATGTGCTTTAACATACAAACTAGCTCATTCATGATGGACTTTAAAACTTAAATGATTCATTCAAATGGAATTCAAGTTGTATTTATGATGACAAAACTTTACATAAATGATATCTTAATATGACAAATCTGAAATGTTGTAATTAGAATATTATTATAATCGACTGTTTTTTGCTTTTGTTGACTGTCTTTTTTAGGCTTGGTTACGTTTAGGCATTGCTCTATATAGATCGTCTTTGTTCACACGCCCTTATGAATATTGATAGATTGATACGCGGGTAGCACTCGGAGACAAACTGACAGGCATATCTCGACGATCTGGTTACCCAGCTAGCCCAATACAATGCAGGGTGACCATATAATTATGAGCGTGTGCTGTAATGTGAATTCATTTAAATTGCAAAACAAACATCGGCAAAATTGGTGTCTGCTATCAAAATTCATTTGGGATGATTTTTTTTTTGTTTCTTTCGCTGTTGATTTTGCAAAATAAAACCAAAAAAGAAACAAAAAAGTGGTGTTACATCTTTTGTTAACTGTTTTGCGCTGGCATTGTGTGTGGCTTTTGTGTGTTGTGGATGACCCCCTAAAGCGTTTTGTGCGACGCCAGAGACGCCAGCGAAACACTTGACCAACATACAACATAAATGCTTAAGTGTGGCAAAAAACCAAAATCCAAAAAAGAAAGAAACATCATCACGAAATAAGACAAAACTGAAAACGAAAAACTATTACAAAATGTTTAGAGCGTAATTACAGTTTCCGCATTGAACTAGCAGACCAGTTGGGACCTGCGACAGGTGTCGCCAAGTCGGGGCCGTCGGGGTACCCGCAGCAGCTTAACGCTGCGCCAGCTAATGATGCTCCTAGATACCCCAACTCTAACTTGGTCTGCAGCTTCGACAATGACTTTGCACACAGACTCCCCGGGGCAATCAATTGTGGTTAACTGCGGCCGATTTTCAAGCATTTCGTCAAAGAGGATGACGAAGGCGAAGACGAAGACGAACCGAGGCCCATTATCGATTAAGGGGTTATGCTCTGAGAAAATCCAATTATAACTGACTCGCTTGGGCATCGTCTGCACTCTCTGACTCCCCTCGGTCCCCTTTCCAATTCAGGCGATTGCACAAGTAACTTTACCATTTGGGGCATCACTAAAAATAGTCGAGATTCAAGTAATTTGCACAAAGTGCTTTTGCGTGTGGAGCAATTGATAAGAACCCAACCCAGTGCTAGTTGAGGATGTGTCCGTAGAGTATAAATATGCCAGGGGAGAGCCTGCGATTCTAACAGTTTCGTATCGTTCAATCAACAAAATGCAACAAGGTTAGGAACGATGGAATTGGTACACAAAAACAAGACTATACTCAAGTTCTCTCTCTCTCCCTTTTTTTTGCAGCGACACTGCTGAGCTTTCTGCTGCTGGGGATCTTCCTGACCCTGGCCACGGCCTACAACGGACAGGATATCTATGCCGAGCCCAACTGCGACATTGTCGAGGATCATGCACGCAAGTTCCGCGATATTTCGGATCCCACACACTACTGGGTATGCCCCGAGGGTCAGGAGAAGGCCGACTACATTCAGTGTCCCGATAACTATGCCTTCATGGAGCCACAGCAGGAGTGCGTCGTCTGGGAGGAGTGGAAATGGATCGAGCCATACACCAAATAAGCTTGCAGCTTCTTCTGATATGACATCGAAAAGAATAATATAAAGAATATCAAAATTGGCGTTTGTTGTGATCGTAGATTGACTTAGAGCGAATTAATTAAGCGTTTCCTTAGTGGAAAATATTCCATTCAACTTGGATGGGTTATGTCAGCTGCCTCTGGTCTTGCTTTGTTCGGCTTTGCTTTGGTTTCTACTTCGCTTCTTCTTCGCCCTCTGTGCGGCTTGTTCGGTTTGTCTGATAAACGATAATTAGGCAGTGCGTGTCTGTTGCGCTTGTAATGTTATCTAACACCTCTGATTGCCAATCAAAGCTGCTGCCGTCGTCTACAATCAATCAACTTCCCTGCCGCTCACACACAAACACACACAGGCACACAAGAGGTAGAGCTCTCTCATAGTTTTCGTCTCGTCTTATTTATTCAGACAAACGTTTGCTCCAGTTTGGGAGCTCAACTTAAGTCAAAACAAAGTAAAACGTTGATTTTTTAATGACGCAGATGTTATACTCTTATTGAGCGATCGCTCGTTGCTTGATTGTTCGCAGATATACATATTAATTATGAGAGTATATAGTTTTCACTTAAAATTGTTAACTGTTCATAGAAGAATTCGATTACAGACAATGTCCATGTAAGTCATATTAAAACAGTAAGATAAGTGAACCGACTTAAAACTATTTTGTTCAGTATATTTAAGATACTATATACATATTATGTACGCTATGTATGTAGATAGTTATGAAATATTGAAAATCTTTCATACCAAACACTTTTTCCTTTATTGTGAATCAACTCTGATAAAACATGATAGCTAAATAGTTAATCAAGTAAGTTCAACTAACTGTTCATTTTCTATATGTTGCAAACTGCTGGCCAATTCCAATATACTCTCTTTCAAGAGTATCAAAATATATTGTTAATATTTGTTTTTATTTGTATTGTTATTGTTACTGTTATTGTTGTTGCTGTCGCTGCTGTTGCTTCTTCCTCAGCAAGTAAAAGTCATAAATATCAAAGCGAAGCGAAACGAAGGCCCCGCTAAGCAACGTTCGCATTAAAAGTGAAAAGTACTTCAATAAATTTTGGTTAGAAATCATTGCCGTAATGCAAACAAGTCACAGCCCAAGCTAGATGGAAGGTCGGTAAGAGGGGGGGGCGGAGAAGGCAGGAAGGGGGGCGCAAGTGAACTGTGTACGGTTGGAGTACTGCACTCGTTTTGGGTGAAGTGTTCATCAATGGCATCATATAATGAATTTTTATTCATGTTTGCTTTGCGCTCTACTCGCATTGCGAGCTTGGCATAGAGCTCTCTGCCAGCCATGCCCCAATTAGTGGGCAGCTCTTTTATATCAGAGAAAGAAAGTTGGCCTTGACAAGGCCCCGCACTGCGGCACTGGCTGCTCTCCTTCACCCTCCTTCTCCCCCACCCTATTCAGCTTTTTTCAAATTAAGCAGCAGTTGCAGCTTCAGCCCTGACAATGACAATAGGCGCAAAAAACACAATTACAACAAACTAGACAACAACAACAACAATAGGAAAAACAACAAGCCTCATTTGGTAATACAAACAACTTGCCACATAACCAACAAACAACGAGTTAAGACGCACCACATCGCGTGGGTTTCCCTTGCCTTTTCCCGGCCTTATCGACGGGCAGCATCAGTCGCGCATTTCTGGGTTAAGTTGCAACGACAGCGCACAGTGGGTACAGCGCACAGTGGCAATTACATGACGCTGCCAGGGCAAATGCATAATTATCATAACTGCGAGTTGCACGTAGCGCACAGCTGACTGTGGCAGATGCTGCACAGCTGCAACAGCATTAAGACACTTTTCTATGGAAATTATATCATTATTGGGCAAAGTGTCGAATCGTGATTGATTCCGATAAGCGATCGATCGAAGCGAAACCTAATGATATCGCATTTAAATCGGTTAATGATGACAGCAATTATGAGAAGATCTGGATAACACAATTGTTATTAAATTTGATATAAACAACAGCAAAGTAATTTTAAGAAGGGGAAATCGAGAAATAAAGAACTTATTTAAAAGAAAAAGCATGTACTAAACATATAACTATTAAATTGCTTAAGGCTTATGATAAATTCAAGATATCAAATATTAAAGATTAAGACCCTCGACTCGAAGTCTTCTAAAGCAACCTATTATCTATTCTTTTGGTAAGGATTGCTTTTCTTTCTAATAATAAATTATGATTAAATATTAAATTTTTAATTCTTTAATATCTTGACAAATTTAAGGAAGCTCAATACAAATTAATGAAATCTCGTTAAAAATGCAAATTTCAGCGTAAGTTTTTATTAACACACATCGTTCAGATCGTCGATTATGGGTTATAGGCCAGACAGCTATCGACAGATGAGTACTCTGACCTTGAGTTAACCTTGGCCTGCAGTGCTATGTCGAGCTTAATTTATGCTCGCTCACTTTACGCATAACTTTTAGTTTTGTTCTCTCTCTCATCTTCTCACTCTTCTGTGGTTCTAATTATTGACATCGATCCGTCTTCATCAATCAATGAAAAAAGACATATGCGCGTACATCGCCAGTGATTGATAGCAACGCGACCCGCCCACCACAAGATGGAGAGATAAGAATAAGCGAATCTAGAGTCTGAGTGACATTCCTGGCCATGCATAATGGACGCGGGTGGATGTTGGATGAGGGACCGACTGTCAGACAGGTAAGTGACAAATTGACATGTCGCAAAAATGATAAATCTAACGGTGAGAGAGACGGACAGACAGAGGGGCAGGAGATAGAAGACAGAAACGGAAACCAAACGAGCTTTCATTAAACAGACAAATAAATTCTAAGCTCCAAAAATTGCCCTCTGGTGGAGGTATGTCGGTGCATGGTAAATAAGCTTGTAGCCAGAGACATAACGTTGGCATAGGTCAAAGTTCAGGCGAGAACTCTCTGGTTTTGCACACTGCGCCCCTCTCGTCCAAATATCAATTCAAGTCCGTTGCTGACGTCACAACTCGCTGTGGAACGCGACAGCGGCAGGGCACTTTGCAGTGAACCCACATCAATTATCTTCCCTGGACCAGCTCGTCGGCAAAGAAAAATTAAATATGTAATTTGCCTTAAAAAAAAATACAACAAAAATGATAAAAACACATTAATAATTTAGCAACATCCCGTGCAAACGCAGCAAATGTGCAATTTATATGTATTAAAACTTGATTGCCATAAGTGTGCCCGATACCGCCTCACCTTGCTCTCTTTCCTGCCTTTGCCTTTAGCTATAAAAATGACACAGTTTTAAGGAAATAACTGCCGGCAGTTGGAAACCCTGCTTAAGTCAGAAGTCGGAACTCATTCTTGCAGATTTTCCTCTAATGATTCCTGATTTGTGGTTCTTATGAGATGGATAAATTGGAAAGGCTTAAGAGTATCGTATAACTTGTTAGAACTCAATTAAAAGTTTTTTAATATTTCCGTGTATATGCAAAACATTTTCTTAGTTTATTATTTAATTTATACCATATTTCTCTCATGTTGTTTTTTCTAAACTACACTTATATAATGTAAAAGATTTTGATACTGAAATTTGTAAACAAACAAGTCAAGTTTTCATATATTCCAAGCTAGAATTGTAACTGTAAATGTTCCTGTATTTATCATCATTAAGTTCCTATATTTATCTTTATAATTTTATCTCTTTATTATAAATATAAAATAATTCTCTTTAAACAATTTGATACTGCAATTTTGAAGCAAACAAGTTTAGCTGTAAAGGTTCCCATTGTATATTTATCTTTATAACTTAAATCTCTCTCTTAACTTTGTTTATATCATAGTTCTCTTAAAATTCATTCCGAGATTGACTATGATTATGTTTTTTATAGAAATGAATGCTGGAATTTTTAAACATAGAAGTTAAGTATTTATTTAATGCAAGCTAGAATCACAACTGTAAAAGTTCCAATATTTATCTTTATAAATTAACTAAACTTTCTCTCTTAACTTTCGTTTTTCCTCAATAAATATCGAACATCAAACGAAATTGGAATTGTGTTTGCGTTACCATTTTAGTTTGGCTTTAATTTGGTTAACAAACTGTGCAAATATTTGCGAATTGTGTGGGCTGTTTCCCCTGCACGAGCTTTCGTCACGTGGAACTCACCATGCGGGGGCGGAAACAGCTGACTGGAAGTGAACTGCGAGCAGACTGGAACTGGCACTGGAACTGGCTACGAGTCCTGCGTCGGGAAGACGAAGGTTCATTCCGATGAGCCGAAAGAAAATCAATTAGTGAGCACTGTCAGCTCCGCCTACAAGAGGGAAGCGCAGGCGTGTTAGTGTGTGTCTGTGTGTGAGCCTGTTTGTGTGTGTGCCTATGCGAGAGTGTGTGTGCAGCAAGGCCACACCCACGCGGCCATGTTTGAATGAAATGACAAGCTGTCACACAGCGCAGAAACGAGAAAGTTTCTCAGCTCAGTTGGCGAAACAAAATGGGAATGAAACACGATACGAGGAGCCGACACGATGGAAATTCTACACCAGAAGGAACCCAGTATTAAAAATTTGGGTTACACACATTTTCAGCGGGGCCAACTAAATCAACTGCGCGTCGTCGTTGGCGTTTGTTGCTGCTGCTGTTGTTGTTGTTGTTCACTTAAGTAAGGTCATCGAAATGTCAAAAGTTGCATTCATTCGATACACACACACACACACGCACACGCACACTTGCTCATGCAGGCGTGCACATGCAAAATGATAAACAGAGGGCGACACGCACTCGCTTTGTCGCTCTTCACACGTCTCGCGTAACAAAGTGTTTGTCGCGCTGACATTGCTGCCCCTCGCCCCCAAGCCCCACGCCCCCTCTTGGTTGTTTTTGTTGTTCTTGGCCCCACATCCAGCTGGGTGTTGGGCAAATTTGCAATTAATTTGCGGGCTTTGCCTGCGTCAGCGTCGCCATGACAAAATAAGTATACGATAGACGAAAACTTATTGATCGCACTGTGCTCTTACTATAAGAATTAGATTGCTCTCTCTATCTAGCTCGCTCTCTCTCACTCTCTTTCCCTCTTATTCCGTCTCTTCCTCTCCCTTTTGTACTCTCTAACTCTCCATCTCTCTCTCCCTCTTACTCTTTCTTGTTTACTCCTGCAGGAATGTGCTCCTCTTCTTCTTGCACATTTCAACACTTTCGGCGGCCATTTTGGCATTGTTGCTCCCGTGTGCGCCTCAAAAATTCCACCACTAGTGTGACATACACACACATATACAGTCACACACACAGTCACAGAAATTTCTCAATAGATTTTTAGTGTTTCGTTTGTCGTTTGCCCTTTACCATTCCCATTTTCCATTCGCCTCCTCGCTGTCGTCGTCGTTTTCTCATTTTCTTGTTTTGTCTTTTTTGATTTCACACGCTCGACATCTCGCTCGCATAGCATGCTATCTCTCTCCCACGTCAGCTTAATTTTCATTTTATTGATATTATTCTGTTTGCGCAGATTCCATTATGCTTTATTACGAGCATCGTCTGCGCTTCGTGCTTTATGTCCTTCTCATTGTCATTTAAGTGTTGCGAATTGCCTCGAAAAACGACAACAACAAAAAAAAGGTGACTGCACTCGACTGTAAGGTACCCTGCACATAATTTAATTCACTTTATGTTTAAATGAACCGATGCTAGTATAACTTGTTGACTTAATTTGCTATTTTCAGCATTCTTAAATCCTTATAGAACCTTAAAATCTCTATTAAATATCTGTCTCTCTCTTTCTCTTATCTTTTTGTTCTTTATCCCTCTATCTCTCTCTCTATCTTTATCTCAATGTTCTCTCTCTCTTTTCCTCTGACAACTTTATGAATATTCTTTAGCAACTTGAACATTACAAACGTTCACAAATCTATCCTGCCTATCCTACAAACTTATCATACCTCCAATTCACACATTTTATATTTAATTTTGTAGGGTATATGTTAGACAACAACATAGAAGCTAGAATAAAAGACAATCTAATATGCGTCTACGTGTCGCTACGTAGAACACGTTCGAAATATTTCGTAACACGTTTTACGTTTCCCATTTCTCTTTCCGAGAAAATGGAAACGATTTTATAATGTACAAAGCTAAAATTTGAAATGGGATTCACATTATGTGTGTGAAAACTTCGAGGTTGGCATATTAATGTCCTCTTATAATTAATTGGATTTTAGAAATTAACTTTAACTTAATTTTCATTTGAAAAATTCTTGATTTACTTTAGATATTTTCAGCGGGAAATTGATTCCCAGTTGATATATAATTGCAAACTCTTTAGGAACTGTAAACGATATTTGGCAACCTTTTTTCTTGATACATTCGATTCTAAAACTGTCTTACCTATTATGGTACAGTACCTTAAAGTTCTTTCGCATATTCCCGTCACTTTTTAAGAACATTGAAGAGCTGCGAGCAGAGAGTGAAAACATCTTCAATTGCAGTCAGAAATCGCTGACTCGTGCAGCTTTAATCAAGCTAATGTAACGTGATATCGCAATACACTCTATGTACTATGTAGATATACCATACAAATACGTTATATACATACACTGTACGCTCTAATGAAGACGCATCCTACGCACACCGCGCGTAGGTGCAGGCGCCTTTGCAACTCTTCAGGTTCATCTGCTGCGAGGGAGTGGTGAAGAGAAGAGGGGGCAGGGGAGGTGGTGGGGGGTAAATGCTAACGAGCCACAGCTCATGTTACACCTGGGTATTTTTCTGGCTGCGACAGGTGCCAGCCACACTGACAGCCTTAACTTAAATATATCAAAGGGCAGAGGGCAGTGGGCCGAGGGTGGCGGGAGGCGGGTAAAGGCAAAAGACCTTGGGGCATTCAGACAGACAGTTCTAGTGAGATTGTGTACTGCAGAAATTGCCAAGTTTATAATGAAGATATACTGAGTGTGTAACCTCATTAAAGTTGAGCTACACTCACAATACAATTGTGCATTATACTCTACTCTCTTTTAAGAACTTTGATAGTCACAGTGTCTAATCCTTTTATATCGTTAGTCACTCTTAATATCCAATTACATAAGTATGTTCATGAAGAGCAAAATTTATAGCCTAAATAACTGATATTTTATCTTATTTCTCCATTTGACTGTGTATACAAAGTCACATTGAGTAATCTTTTCAAATCTTGGACTCTCTCCCTCTCTTAGTAAAGTAAATAAACTATGCTTAACTAGAAAAACAACTGCCTAGGCCATGCACATCACATTCTATTTAACTGCCTTACAGGGTATGTTGACTTCTATCCCATAATCTCTTCCAATCCCTTGTCCATCCAATTAATTAACTGACTTTTCTGCAAAATCTTTTGCGCACAATCAAGTTCAAAATCCAATGGCGTCGCATACTTTTTGCTTTCACTGTGAAAATCGCAGCAGGAGCTGCGTCGTCAGCCAGTGCCGTTGTCAGGCACTGTCACATCAAGCGCACGTCTCACGCCGTCCACCGCCATCTCCCGCCGTGTCTGTCTATCTGGCTGTCAATATCAGCAGTCGCACGACGGGATCAACTTCAACATCAACATCAACAGGAACGGCAACGTGCAAATATTTTATGAAGTTTACAGTCTCTGCCAACATTGACGCACGGGCCACGAGCCACGATTCGACCATAGTCGGAGCAATCCAATTAAGTTCCCCAAGTGGGGGATGGGGAGATTTCGGAACTAAGTTAAGTTTTTGTTTTTGAGCCACAAACTCAGCGAATTGACAGCACGTATGTGGTTACATTTGTTACCAAAAGTACAAGCACACAGACACGCACACACCCACACACATGCGCAGCATGTAGCAAGGTATAAAAGCATAAAAAATCGATAGATCGGAGGCATAACGAGGCAGGCGAAGGCGTTGTTACCTTGCCTTGCCTTGGCCCAAGGCCCAAAGGCGCAGCGTGATATATTTTATAAGTGTGGCATTTGTTGTTGTTGCTATTCTTGGTGGGTTGTTGTTGTTGCTGCTGCTGGTGTTGGTGTTGGTGATGGTGGTTGCGGCTGTGCTTGCGGCATGGCTCGTTTTGCTGTGCTTGCTGGGGTTGCATCTGCTGGTAGGGGGTGATACATTGGTGGGTTGAGGATGGTGTCTGCTTTACGGTTCGCCTGCCAGCGAGCAGATGCCCTGAACCCGTCATCTAATTACAAAAAGGCATACACGGCACTCGCATGGCAATATACCAAAGAAGAGTTCACACCTTATCTAGCCCATTATGTAACGATTTCATAGGTAGCAAAACTATCTTATTACATATATCGTATTATGTATTAAGTTATTTTGTTGAAGTTAGAAAATAAATCAGTAATTAAATCTAATATCTACTAGATATAGTCTAAATTTCATGAGTTTAACCAAAGTATAGGAAAAATTAACTAAGCGAAATATATTGCATAATTTTTGGGATACATTAGAAATTGCGTTGAGTTTGTATTTATCTAGAGACTTTCAATCAGTTTTATATTTGTGTTTGTTTTAAATTTACTTTTTAGATTCTACAGATATACAGAATTCGTTAGCCAATTATGATTGTTAAGGCTATAAAGCAGTTTGTATAAAAAATATTAAAATAGATCACCATAATAAATTCAATAATGAAATTGTGTTATCCGATCCATTTCTGATACAAAAACGACTGTGTAAAGTAACATAATAGTTAAGAATGATAAAGTATATACAAAATAAAACAAAAATAACATTATAAAATTAAATGAAAGTTATAAATTGCAGTATTACTACCCAGACTATCATTTTCAATCATAATTTTTCAGTCAAGTAGCGCATTCACTCGTCGTTGTTATCCATCAGGTCCTCCCTGTTCCGCCTGCCAACTGGCAAGAATAAATTCATAATTGAAAATAAACAACGCGGCGAGTAAATTAAAATTGTAACACAGTAAAGCGTTTTGAGGCTCACTCTCTCTCTGTCTTCATTCTGTTTCTCTCTCTTTCTTTATAAGGATTTGAGTTTGTTTTTTGAAAATTCTCTTACTGCGACAGTTTTAATTGCGCAGCTCCTTGTCGCAGTGTAGAATGACCAAGTGAGCTGGGGCCTGTCAACCCATGTCCCTAGGATAATTGGGATCTGGAAATGGGATCTCGTCGAGTCGCGACAATTAGCAGCGCATTAAATTCGAATTAGATTCGAGTGCGTTGTCAATGGAAAAAATAGCTGCTGACGTGCCCGGGTCGGGGCTATATATATACTATATATACCCCCTATGTAACATATATATATATGCTATATATGGGGACTAACGAGCTGCCTTCTCTTGCGTGTCTTTTGTACATTTCTTTTGCGCTGCTTTCTGTTTCTGTTTTTGGCCGCCCACGCCGCGTCTTGGCCAGCAGCAGCCGCAGGTGGAGCTGCCGAGCAGCCCGACTGCGCCATATATAATTTCGCCGCTTTATACCAAGGTGATGTGTGTGCCTTATACCTTTTTAAGTCGCACTGACACACACACAGGCACACTCGCACACCCGCTGTGGCCTGGCACACCTTGCGGTATGTCGTGGGGGGCGGCAGGCGCGTTGTCCTCCTTTACCTTATCGATCGCCTTGGTTGGCCTCGCCTCGTGGCACGGCGATTTTTCCTCTATTCCACCGGATTTTCTTTTGGGCTGGAAAATAGTTTAAGCAAAGATTTTCACCAACACGTAATTGCTGCGACGTGGGTAAAATTTTCAACTGCTGCTGAGTGCATGCTCGTGCAAGTATGTGCAAGTTTGTGCAAGTCGCTCACGCACAGCATAGGCCACAAGTAGAATTTGCATAGCTCTCCAACCCCTCGACCACCTTCAGCATTACGTTGTTCCTGTCAGATACACATTAGCTGAGATACATAAAGTATGCACTGGCTTTTCATATGATGTGCTCCATAAGCAGGTGCTCTATAAGCTGCCACAATGCGTGGCAACTTTACCCTTGGTTTGACTTCTAGCCGAGTTCTGTCGCGTCGCTGTTGACAGAACGAATAAACAAACTGCGAAAGTCGAATAAATATTTATTCGCTTTTTGTGCCAGTTCCCAAGCAAACTCAACTGAGTCTAAGTAAACATGTGGGAAAACTTGGTGAAAAGTTGTTAAAAATCAATAGGAAAACTTTTTAAATCTTCAAATTTATGGAGAGGATGAAAGGTTTTTCGTTGACAACAATTTGTACTTCAGTTATAAATTGATGCATTAACATATATACAACGATTTATAGGCAGATAAATAAAAATATATAGATAAAAAACACCCAACATAAATCTTTAAATATAACATATAGATGGAGATTGATCGATGATGAAACATTTGTAAAAACAAGAAAGACGACAAAACACATATACATATATAGTAGATAGATATAAATATAGATATGTACAAATAATATATGTATATAGACAAGTAAATTGATTGATAGATGGACTCGTTGAAAGATAGTTAGATATAGAAAATAATCGAGGTAGAGATATAGTAAACAAACGAATCAATTAATAAATAAGCTAACAAATGTAAGTTATAAAGACAGATAAACCTAGATAGATAATGATAAAGAGCTAACATAAATATTGTCATACCTAGTCAAGGTTTTGCTTAATTGTATCTGATTTAACTACCTTCTCATATATGGCTTATTTGTATTTTTAGTCTTCTCTCAGGGACAACATATTAATGTGTTTTTAAACAGCCAAAAAGTATGCTATGCTATTTATATAGATATTGATTAAAGACTGCTTAATGGCTCCCACGCATATAAAAACAACAGCAAAGCTTTTTATAAATTCGGCACGAGGTCAGTTGTTTGTTTTCCAAAAAGAAAGCGTTAACATGGTGGCAAATTACAAAGTTTGACTTGATTGTTTTATAGAGCTTAAAACATATATTGTTAGTTTTGCATAATGCAATAATATCCAACAAACTGACAGAAAATACTTTTTGGAAATTCATATAACATTCATGAGATTTAAGTAAAAAAGCAGGTTAAAATTAGGTAGGTAGTCTGGGATTATTTGATAGAACTGCAATATAATGAACAAGTATAAAATTAACACTTAAAAGAGCTTTATTTATATGTATAAGTTCTCTTGGGATGTGTATGCTAATGACAAGTTAAGCATTTGAAAATAATAAAAAGAAAATGAATATTTCTTGCGAACCTTACGGAATTCGTAATTAATCATATTCGTCTATCTTCTGGGGAGTTGGAATATCTGGGAATGCCTTGCGTCGAATTTCTTTTACGCTTAATTAAACAGTTTTCTCGCTGTTGACCTTTGACACACGCTGAGGAACGCGCTGAAGCACCTTAATAAGGTCTTTAATAAGTCGCACAACACACAGTGCGACATTTGAGCTGAAGAGAGCAAAAGTTAAATCTTGATAAATTGCGACAGACGTCCGACACGTGATAAATGACAATGGAACTGCCGAAATTGGTGACGAAATTGCAACAAAGAGCAGAGAGGGACAGGAAGGAGGGCAAGAAGAAAAGAATAAAGTGATGTAGCGCGGAATTTGACAGCAGGGGGAGGTACGGGAACGACTGCAATGCGCTACAAAACGGCGCCCATTTGTAGGCAATGAAGATAATAGATAACGGTCAATTGGGAGTGTGCATGTGAGTGGGTGTCAGTGTGTATGTGGGGAAATTAAAGGAAAATTGGCATGCTGTCAAATTATTCGAATGTGCAAATTGATAAAGCGCAGCGCAAACAATCGTTAAATCAAGCGAATCTTACATAAGCGCCAAAAAGTATGCTACAAAAACCAAAAAGAAACATGCACACAGTGGGTAATGGAAGAGGAAAAGGAGAAAGAGGAGGGTCATGGCTTGGGGGGCTAAGCATGTGCCTAGACAGGTGAAAATTGATTTTCGTTGCGAGCGCGAATAGAATTTTATTCAAATGTGCCCAACTGGGCGAGCTTAATGTGCATGGGAAAAGCGACGTCAGGAGGCGGACGGATGGACGTACAGCAGAATGGACTTGCGGACGCAGCCAACTTGGCAGACAGACGAGGAGCGTGCCAATTGGTTGACTGCTTGTAGCAGGCGCATGCGTCATATCCTGCGCCCCCATGGAAAGCTCTTCACAACGTCGACGACGACGACGACCCGGAGACGTGCTTGCTGGCTTGGCTCGGCTCGGCTTCCAGGCTGAATACCGACGAAGAAAATAACGGTATCGCCGTGCGAGTGCTCGCACAGCGCCAGACAGAAGTTACCTTTGCTCCTGCCCGGACGACGCAACGCACGCCGACAATTTTCTGCCGTCGTTGTCGTTGTCTGGCCTCGGCCTCCCACACACACAAACCAACTTGCCAGGCAGAAATTCTACAAAAATAGAAGCAAAAAAGAAGTCAAAAATTACAACAAATTATTAGTAAAATTTTTGGAGAAACCAAACGAAACGCGAAAAACTCAAAACAAATTTACACTGCAATTTTTTCTCGGGCCAAGAGCGTGTGCGGTGTGCGGTGAGACACGGTAGAACGGTATACGCAATTCGGTGTGGACAAACGCGGTCAGTTAGTGTATAGTTTGTGTGTGTGTGCGAGTGTGCCTGTTTGCGTGCGAGTGTGAGTTGGGCTTTTACATAACTCAAGGCGTTGAACGATTTGGCCAATTTGCTCGATTCGCGCTCCACTTGAGCAACGTGAACGTGGCGTCCCAGGAAGGAAACAACAGCAGCGCCGCAGCGGGCAGCAGCAGCAGCAGCGGAGTCGGTGCGAGTGGTGCAAGTGGTGGACCCGAATCGGCCGCCCTGTTCTCCAAATTGCGTAGCTTCTCCATTGGCAGCGGGCCCAACTCGCCGCAGCGCGTTGTCTCCAATTTGCGCGGCTTTCTCACCCACCGCCTGAGCAACATCACACCGAGCGATACAGGTAAATTTTCACCAGAATTTTCTATTTTTTCCTTTCATTTTCCTATGTCGAGTGCTTACATAACCTGAGAGCGAGGAGGCCCAGTTGCAAAATATATGCATATAATTAAAATTAAACAACTTTTCGCATACAAACACAGTGAGTGCTGCAAGTGTTTCGACCCCCTGTGCCTTCCCCGCTTCTCTTGCTACAGTTTCTACTGCTGTTCAACGTTGTCCTTTGGCAAACACTTACAGAGGCAAACACACACACACAAATACACGTAAACACACACATTCACATACACACACTCACTCACGGGGCCACGAATAGAGACGAATTTGAATGAATGCTCAGCTGCCTCGCACGGTGGAACGTCGTGGAATGAAACAGTTGCAGTTCGTCTGCGGCATCAGCATGAACGGTTCGCAAACTTATGTGATGTAAATGGGGAGAACTAATCGGAATATTTAGAGAATATTTTCGATATTTTCGAAATTGTAAAACTTTTGCTAACTGGTTTACTTTTAAAGTTTTCAACACTTGATTGATATGAGATTAATATTTGATATCAATATATGCTTTACTTTCTAAAAATGCTCAACTTTTGATTAATAAAACATTAATATGTTTTTATAATATACAAACTAATCTTGCTTAGTTCTAAAAAACAACACTATAATATCAATTTTAATCAGATGAACAAATAAGTTTTAAACATTTAGAGTAATTAAAAACTGAGAAATATTTCTTTAAATATGTGGAAATTGGAACATATTTCTTCTAGGTCTGAACACGATACGATTTTTTCTTTACCATAATTGGTAAAATATTACTATACCTCTGATTTGGAGAGTTCCTGATATTATTACCAATTACAGAATATCCAGAGCATAACCTAAATAAGTTATTTAAGAAAGAGCGAAAGTTCTTAGCATTTAAGTTATAGTTTAAAATAGTTGCTGTGATCAGCTCATAGTTCATTTTCCAGAATTCATGAATATAATTTGAGCATAGAAAAGAATTCCGCAAAATCCTTATAAATCAAACGATACCTTAAAAATGCGATAGCTAATTACTTCAAACCACAAAATATCGAAATTCTTTAGCTAATGACACGGCATGACAGAGAGATTTTCTTTATTAGATTGCGGTCTCTAATTGAATCATTAAAAGCGTCGATTTCACCAGTTCACATTGTATAGAAGAGAGTGTGGGAAGGAGTGCGAATCAGAGGGAGGGAGAACTAGCGCTAGTTCGCCTGTTTTACCTGCCTCTGGAATTTCAACTCCTCCTCCAAATGCGGTGGCTGCTGCCTTGTCTGCTGCTGCTGCAGCATAATGAAGGCAATAAATATAAATTTCCCGGAACAAACACAGGAATACAAACAGGACGCGCTACTCCCAGCAACTACCCCTCACTCCCCTCTCCCTCTCGCAGCATCGTCATTAGATTGTTTGCCTTGTTTGGGCATGTCGAGGCGTTTGTAACGCTGATGTGTTCATAGCGGTTGCTTGTCAAAACAAAAGGGGGGACACGAACAACGCAATCTATAGAGGGGTGGCAATAGCAAAGACAAAGCAAGAGCAGAGAAGGGGAAGCAGGGGGTGCAGGAAGGCAGCTCGTAATAAGCCAAACGAGAAACAAGTAACGCATTTGTCTTGATGCTGTCTGATAAAATCGCCCCACGTTTTGCCCAGCAGCAGTTCGAGGGTTGAAACAGGCGCAGGCAGGCAAGGCAGGAGGCAGGACGACAGGGGAGGAGGAGGGAAGCTGTGTCTGGCTGCGACATCGACATCAAAAGCCGTAAAACGGGGCGCTGATGGTGTCGTTGATTGGGAGGCATTTGTAGCGCGGCAAATGTTAACATTTTTGGCTTAAAACTGGCCACGTGATAAGGCCGAGGTTGGCCATTAATCAAGCCAGAGTTGCCACACACCATCTAATTCAGTGCGGGTCAAGAGAAAATAGTGTTGCCCAGAGGAAATTTATTGAACGACGTTCAATTTGTAAGCCGAACCAAGCTGAAGTAGTCCAGCGGGAGCAAAGAGAAGTCTATCATTCTCCTTTTATGAGAATTGAGAAAAGGTTCTCCTACTCTACATACCACTGAACCCTATCTATCTTTCTTTATTACCCAACCAACCTGCCAAAGACGGTGAAAGGGCATCACTATCTTAGCTCTTCTCTATTTCCCTATACACTCCTAAGTACAACACCCCTTCATCCCTCCCCTCAGATATCTCTTGTCTTTATAGTCAGTGCTTCAATGGGCTCGGGAGGCGTGACCCAACTACCCATTTGCGCCTCTTGCGTGTGCTGCGTAGGCGCTCAGGGCAAGCCACGCCTACTTAATGTTTTGATTTATAGGCCAAGCCAAGATGCCCTCGAGCTCGAGGCTAGCACACTGTGTAGCGAAAATTGCCACAACATTTTCCTAACGGTTTTCCATAACACGCAACCCTCCCCTCCCCCCACGTTCTCTATACATGCTCTTCACTTTTACGATTATGCTCGGCCTGAGCCGCAGCTTGTTTTGGATTTGGAGTCGGAACCAGAGCCCGAGCCGCGTGATCCCGGGCTGCCTTAAAGCTAAGTGGCCGCGCATCCTTCGGGGAATTGATAAAAGCCATTTTAAGCTACCTTCGCAACAACAATGACACCAACAACAAGAACAACAACAACAAAATGGGGATTGTTGCGCGGCTTTGACACGTCTCGTTGGGGGATTTTTTGATAATTCAACTGCCTCGAGGCAAAACCTTTTTGTCTGCCCCTAGCTACAAAGTTTTGCAATTAAAAAGTGGCAAGCAAAACAACAACAAGAACAGCAACAACAACAGAAAGAGCACAAACAGCTTACTTAGCTAACCCAGTTGCAGAACTTACGCGACGCAGTGTAATCGATATCAGGCTAAGCGCTAAAGACGCAACGAAAAGACAAAACCAACTTGAAAGTAAAGACGGACAGCAAGAGCGCGAAAAGAGGGTTAAGGCAAAAGTCGCTAAGGGCAACTGCTAATCGATCAGGCCCCTCCCTTCCATCTCCCCCTCTCGCTCTCTCTCGTTTTTTCCCCTGCCCCTTTTCCACTGCTTGCTCAGCTCATTAGAGAAAGCAAATTGCGCGCAAGTTCATTGTGGCACTTATCGATAAGTGCGCCTGAAATTAGGCAACATATTTATGGCACAGTGAGTGGCATTACTATTTGCACGCCTTAACACCCACACACACACACACGTGAAACGGGCAACTGCACAACCCTTCGCCACTTGAGCAAAGCAGCTTACAACACTTCAGGCGACTGCGGGGGGGGGAGGATTCTATTCCTGTGAGTGTGTACTGTTGTAACTAACTGTGTTTCTGTGTGTGTGTGTCTGTGCGACACACACTTGTAAGGATTTGCGCTGTCTTTTATGCGGAGGTGCCAAACGGGGCTTATCATAAATATTATGATTGGATTTTTATTTTTGTCGCGCAATAAAAAGTTTTTCTTGCCATTCTACAGTGGCAACCGACATTGTTCGTATGCGCAATGAACGCAAGCTACAATATATTATATAGTTAATGAAATAAAAGGTAGCAAAGTGTCTGCTTAGCTTGAAACTTTACAATACATTATCGACTTTTAAGTTTTTTAAAACATTCCAATTAATTTGTTCGTAATGTTTCTTAATAGATATAGATAATACAGTTATAGTAGTATATACATACATATATATAAAGAAAATATAATTGATATATCAAAGATAATTAATAAAGTATTAAAGATAGATATAGAAGACAGAATTGGTATAGAACTAGAGATAGTTTTTATTGGCTCTAATAAATTCACAGTATATTTTATATTCTATTCACTTCCTTAGAAAATATTTAGAAATCCTCTATAAAGTTCCTTTTATTTCACAGAGTAAAAATACACATGGAAATTTGCAGTTTTACTGCGCTATAAATTTGTCTTGCGGGATTTATGGCAGCAACCTTTGCAAGTTGTGAGTTTTGGGTTCAGTGTGCTGAAATATTCACGAGTTACCTGAGTGAAATGCAAAATTATATTTTACGCTGATTGCCCCATCAGACTGGCGACTGCGAAAAATGTTATTTCATTTTCAGCAAGGGGGGGAATGAAAAATAAACATGAGCTCAGTTGTTGCTGTAATCCCAACAGCTTTGCGGCAAATGGGCAAGTTCCCAGGGCAACAGTGAGGGCCGGAGGTAAACTGGGAGGGGAAAATGTATGCGAGAAAAGTCGCTGATCATCCCATGGTTCAATTTCAAGGTGATGCGAGGGATGTAAAATGATACGAAGAGAGAAGAATGTTCGAGAAAACTTAAAGCTGTCGATGGAAACTATCTTCAAGGAGTCTGGCGAAATTGAGTCTCCGTTTTCGGAGTGGTAAATCGAGTTGTCTGGGACGAGATTGAATTTCCACTTATCATCGCAAGGAATAAAGGCTCAATAACGGGACGGGCATGGGGGGTATACGAGCAGTAACTGCTACAATGATGAAGCTTTAACTATTTATGAAATACGAAACCTTTTGGCCGTAAATGTTTTATGAATAAGACCCAAAGAAAAGAAATAAGCAAGCAGGGGCAAACTAGTTATGAACGCTCCACTTGTTAATTGCGAACGGGCCAAAAGGAAACCCAAAATGGTCCCCTCAGTCCCCCCCTGACAATGCGCCTGGTCCTGGGGCTATATTTAATGTGGACTCAACGTTATGAAAGGAAAACCAAGAGAAAGAAATACAAAACACGAACGCATTTTAGATGCGAGCTGGGAAATGAAAATGATTTGCGACTGGGAAATTCGTCAGCTGAGCAAAGCTGAAGCTGAATCGTTTTGCCAGTCAGCGAGGAAAAATCAATAAAATTATAAAGGCGTAAATATAAATTGGCGCTCTTTGATGAGACAGTTCAACGGTGTGTGTGAGTGTGTGTTAATGTGTGTGAGGCTTTAATATTTTCTGGCCTCTCGTTAGTTTAACAAACATGTTCGTGCACGTTTCTGCACTTGACTCAATGCAAAGCAACCCCTCAAAGCACGGCGAGCAACCCCGGCGGGGGGTCAAGTACAGCCAGGCGACCCACCTGGTCTATCTGGGCTGCTCCTGCTTCTTCTTCCTCTTCGGCTTCTTGTTGAGCCCACAAAAAACCAAAATTAAAGTCGTTGCATGAAAAAATAACAGTGAAACTCTCATACACACACCCGCTACACACAGACACACACACACACATACACACACGATAATTGACTCATGTGCTGGGGGAGTGTATGCCCCGCCCACTTCACCGCCCGCTTTGATCAAGGCAGCCCAGGCCCGGCTGAGCCCCCTCGAGGCACAGACACAACGACGACACGGAACATGCTCATGAAAATTTAATGATAAAACGAAATGTTTTTCCAACGAGGGAAGTTTGCCCAGCACATTCATACCCTGCACACGTCACGTTTTTATGCTCGTTCCCTCCCCCTCCCCCCTTCCACCATTCAATGTTTGTTTCGTGGGGTGGCTGGCAACAAGGTGGATAGACGCGAAATTAGATCAGCATTGATAGTCGGCCTGGGAGTGCAGCCAGTTGGGCCACATTCACCCGGTGATAAAGAAGATATGAGTTACGATGTGCCTCGCATCAAGGAATTTAAGATACACTATGAATAAATTGAATAAAGTATTGTTTAAAGTAAGCTTTAAATAAAGTAACAAGTAGAAAATGCACTCGACTGTGGAATGAATTACTGAGCTCAGTAATTATTCTTACTATTTATTTATTTATTACTGTATTAAACCAATTCTCATATAGCATTTTAATTTATGATCAGATTTGATTATATTTGGTAACATATGAAAAAGGTTCTATCTACATGCAAAAAAGGTTCTAGCTACTGTAGACTCTGATAACAAAACCAACTGAACTGTATATGCAGAAGGTAGAGAAGGGTGGAATTATACTCTACACATAGTTTGTTTGTTACAGAATATAAAAAAAATATGTGTTTTTATAATATATGACTAATTCATAAAGTATTTGTTACTATTATTCATTTGTAATATCATATCAAACCTATTTCCCTATCACCTTTTAATTTATGATCAGATTTTGATAATGAATTTATATACAAAGTATATATCTAGATACAAACCAAAAGGGGTAGTCGAAGGGAAGGATTATACTTTAGTACTTTTGTTACAGAGTATAAAATATACGTGTATATGTATGTATATTATATTATATTATGTTTAAAGAACTGAATCAAGAAATACAAATTTAAGAATATGCAAAAATAAAGCAAGCAATGAAAGAACAATTGAATTGCTTCCTTCCTTTTGGTACTGAGGGGGTTGCTGATGAGACTGGCACTGCGTCGGGGACTGCGACAGGGACTGGTACTGGCCCTCGACTGGGCGCCCGATTGTTGCGTGCCGCTCAAGAGGCGCTCGACGCCAGGCCGAACTTGGTCGCATTGTTCCATTGTGCGAGTGCGGGCAAAGGCCACGAATATACCAGCACCATATCGTAATTATAGCAATGCGCAAGTTTGGAGTGCGGCCACGTGACTTTAAGGGTACTTCACGAAGCCCAGTATCGCTCCCTGACCCCAGTCTCCCCTCTCTCTCTCTCTCTCTCTCTCTCTTTCTTTATAAGATTATCAAAGTATATGCATTATGTGAAAGCAATTAAACTGATTGGATTGCCCCGCAGCAATATGAATATTTAAGACCTTAATTATAGAACCGAATTTGTTTTATGATTGAAATGTGTGTTATTTGTGCCGTTATTCCGGTTCTCTGTGCTCCCTCCTAAATCGCTCGTGCTGTCTCTCTTTTCCCCTTCACTCGTGATTATGTGAATACATATGCGACACGCCTAACTAACGATACACCTCTTTGTTCGCCAGCAGCATCCTTTGCAACACAGAAACAACATTTCAATCATAGAACGAAAAGATCCCAAAGATCTTCAGATCAAAGAAAAAGTAAAAACATATCTCTAAAAGCTCGCAAGTCTCCCTAATGCCAATCTCAAATAAATAAAAAAAATAAAAATAAAACTAAAACACTAACGAAATCTTGTTTCTGTGTCGTTAAAGGTTGTTCTATGGCATGCCAACAACACCGACAACAACAACAACAACTACAACAGCTACACGAAATCATGTAAAAGACGAACAATCGTTATAATCGATCGAACCGGAAGCAGAAGCAGCTGCGGTCATGAAATTGCAGAGGATACAAAAACAAGAGAGAAAACCACGCTAAGTACAAAGCAGAGAAAGTGAGAAGGAAGATTAACAAAAAGCATAAAGGAAATCATAAAGAATTTCGACAAAATATCTAAGCTAAGAATTATTTAGATCTATATAGCGAAAAGTAAGAAGGGAGAAAGAAATAACTGATAACCAACATGGCCTCATTCCAAATACCGTTGATCAACCTGGAGCTGCGCGAGGTGAAGGAGATCGTGTGGGAGAAGATTCAGGAGCCAGTAAATCAGCGCCGGCTCATTCTGGTGATCGTCTCGATTGCCCTGTTGCTGGACAACATGCTGTACATGGTCATTGTGCCGATCATACCCGACTATCTACGCGAAATCGGCAGCTTTGATGACGGACCGACGCCGCCGCCGTTGCGCGACAATGTGACAGGACGCATTATACCCGTGCATCATGATCATCACGGGCAGGACTCGGCCACGGGCATTCTATTCGCCTCCAAGGCAATTGTGCAACTGATGGTGAATCCCTTCTCGGGCGGACTGATTGACAAGATCGGCTACGATATTCCCATGATGATCGGTCTGACTATCATGTTCTTCTCGACGGCCGTCTTTGCCTGCGGCAGCAGCTACAGCGTCCTCTTCTTCGCACGCTCGCTGCAAGGCGCTGGCTCCGCATTCGCGGATACTTCGGGCCTGGCTATGATTGCGGATCGGTTCACGGAGGAGAACGAGCGCTCGCAGGCGCTGGGAATTGCGCTGGCCTTTATCAGTTTCGGCTGTCTGGTAGCGCCTCCCTTCGGCGGCGCGCTTTATCAGTTCGCCGGCAAAGAGTTCCCGTTTCTTATATTGGCATTCGTCTGTCTGCTGGACGGGCTGATGCTGCTGCTGGTCATGAAGCCCGTCAAGGAGCAAATCAAGCAGAGCAAGGAGGTACAGAATCAGGTAATCCCCATCTGGCGCCTTCTCATGGATCCCTACATCGCCGTTTGCGCTGGCGCTCTGACCATGTCCAATGTGGCACTGGCCTTCCTGGAGCCAACCATCTCGCTGTGGATGGAGGACAACATGACCACGGAAAACTGGAAGATTGGCATGGTTTGGTTGCCCGCCTTCTTCCCACACGTGCTGGGCGTGGTCATTACCGTAAAAATGGCCCGCAAGTATCCGCAGCATCAGTGGCTCATGGCCGCCGGCGGTCTGGCACTGGAGGGTCTCTCCTGCTTCATCATACCCTTCTGCAGTGGCTACAAGATGCTCATGTTGCCCATCTGCGTCATCTGCTTTGGCATCGCACTCATCGACACGGCCCTGCTACCCACTCTGGGCTACCTGGTGGATGTGCGCTACGTCTCCGTGTACGGCAGCATCTACGCCATTGCGGACATCTCGTACTCGATTGCCTATGCCGTCGGGCCGATCATCGCCGGCGGCGTGGTGGAGGCCATCGGCTTCACGGCGCTCAACTTCCTCATCGCCTTCTCGAACCTCGCCTATGTGCCTGTCCTGCGCAAGCTGCGCAACATCTACGACTTCAAGCCGTTCGAAAACGAGGCCAACATTCTGATGCAGGACCCGCCCAACAAAGAGTACCAGACCTATGTCATGCACGACCAGAAACCGGTCGAGGGCGAGCTAAAGAACCATCTGGAGTACGGGCAGCAGTACCAGCCCGAGCAGGAGACCAATCTGGATGAGCAGCCATACGAGCCGGGCTACCAGCAGGATCAGAGCTACCAGCCAGGCTACCAGGAACAGGGCGGTAGCTATGCCCAGCCCACACAGCGTGTGGCCAATCCTTTCCAGCAGCAGCAGCAGCAGCCGCAAAGCAGAGGACCTGCTCCACCAGCGAATCCCTTCAGACAAGGATTTTAAACTGTTGTCTACGCAGAACTACACTTTCGATTATTTATACGATTATTATAGCGATTATTCATACGATTATAATTGCGATTATTATGGCGATTATTACGATTATTTCCGATCTGTTAAGAATTCACGATCTATGTGTCGTGAGCTCATCTCTGGTGTTTACAGGCACATATCGTACATAGTTATATATCGTATATTGATTATATACCGTATATTACCTATTTATAGCAAGTGGTACGTACACTATAAACGCATCGCGCGCAGCCAAACACGTTCGAGCTGCTGCGCTAGTTAATGCCCTGCACTCGTTTTGTATCATACACGATCGCAATTTACGTCTAGGACTAAGCAAAGTTATCAAAACTCGTGCACAGTGGGCGCTCGTTAAGAGAGAATAGAAGCAAGAAAGGTGTGAAGAAAGTTAATATTGAAAATTCAAGAAAGAAAGAAACTTCAACAGTCAATCAAGATATTCAAGATTGTTTTTAATAAGTCAATTTTGAGAAATAATGCTAGGAAGTTAAGAATGAAAGTAGAAAGAACTCACATAAAAATACTATTGAAATAACTTCAAGAAAACTCAAATGCGAAAAGATTCTTATAATATTTTTTATAAAATATAATTTAAATAGCAGTTCAAGTTTTTAAAATCAAATCTAAGTTTCAAAATATATAATTCTCAAATTAAAAAGGCCTTTGAAAAAGTTAGTTTTAAAATCAAATGAATGATTGCCAAATCAAATGAACCATGAGTTGAAATATCTCTTACTTTTTACTTTTAACCAGGAAAATGTTCTTATCTCGAATCACTTAAGGAGCGCTCACTGTAGCGAGCTAAATTGATTTCCGGCCCGGTCGCACGGCTTCGGCCCCGAACTCAGCTAGAGAAACCAAAGCGTAGTCATAATTAGGAATTAGGTCGACCATACGAAGCAACAGCAGTTGCCGTATCCGAGCTATATTGCAAATATACATCTATCTATATATATACAAACAATATATATATATACTTATACAATTTAGTAGTAAGCGGTTCGACTAACCTTGGCCCACTGTGCGGTTGGTCTGTCGGTTTATCAGGCAATGGCATCAATATCGCAGACATATCACAAGTTGCACAAATCGAAACTCCCCTTCGGGTGTCATTGTGACAGACCAGCCCTAATGCACAGTAGGGCATCGCCAGTCGGGCTATATGATTTTATGAGATGGTTTTATTGGGAGACGTTTCTGTTGATATTTTGAACAAAAGACACAACCAAGGTAACGATACATATCAGAGTCGCATGACTCGCCTGTTTAAATTACCAAAAGTGATATTAACTATTGCTATTAGTACACACACACATATACATATATATATATATATATATATAGTCTATACCAAACCGTATATCGCATCATATCCAGTTAGCTCGTAATATATATACATACAATATACATTAAACGTTTACGATGAAAACATGTTTGCAAATACTAGATGTTTCATATTTACCTACCAATCAATTATTATTTGCTTGTCGGCCCCGTGCGCCAGGAGGTACAATAGTTCCCCCACCCCGTCTGGGGTGTATCTGTTGCGGGGTCCGACGATAGCATAGCATATAAATGTGTGTACCTTGTGTATGTAGTATACATATAGAGCATATTCTAGTCTAGTCTATAAATACATATATACTATACAAATACAAATATACGACATACGATATGTGTATATCGTATTCTCTCTGATTTCGGCACTTTTACGTGGGCAGCTTACTGCCCCGATATATTATACACCCGCTATCCTAAGTAAACTGAATTTTTGTATACATATAGCATACCGATTCTGCAGTTATCACGTATGCATTGCCTATGCAGACCACATATATACAATATATACTCTACAGTCCAGTGTCTGGACGAACTTGAACATTCTATATCCGTAAACATATCAGTGACACGGCCATTTTCAGCTAATACAGCAAAGTTATCTTATCTAGGTATAACACCCAGACTATATATACACACACACAGAGATATATATATATAGATAAAGCTATTATTGGATTGTTTACAACTTTTAAACGATTAGTTTGATATATTCGGAACACGATTTTATTTATATAGAAATATTTACGAGTACTGCAAGTCGAAGGACAGTTGCCACATCCCCGATTATTCGCTGAAGTGTTCTTTAGGCTCGCGATAAATATCGACTTACCTCGCAGTACTCGCTATTTGTACGTATAGGAAATGCACTGATTTTCAAAGCAATTAGAGAGTAATAGAGGAAATCTTTCCCCAATCGGATGGATTCCATTTCAATGCACTGAATCATTTGAGTACATTTCGTTGAGCACCCCTTTTCCGTATTGTTTCCACCTACCTAAATGTAACACTAACTTATAATAGTTCTACATATTAACGGGCTTTAGTAATATGTAACAACATAATGAAAAAACTCATGAAAAAATCTCCCATCAATGTATCAATTAAAACAAAGTACGATTGTACGAACAGATTCTTAATGCAAACTATATATATTTAAATATATAGAGAGAACAAATTAAAACGACATTATAAAATAGTTTATACTTCTGCGAACAAACCGAGGAAGAAACATTTAATTGTAGAGTCTGCTCGAAACAGAACGTTGGGTTATCTAAGAGATATAACTACGATCTGTTCCAAGTGGACTCGAATATAGAATATATATGTACCGATATTTACAACTAAACAAGCATATGTATATTTAAAGGGCATTTCCAAAAGCAATATACAAAATAGTTGAGTACGATAAATGAAAATCAATTATAAACCGCAAAACTTAAATTTGTCTGGAGGCGTCAGGTGTCTGATTCCCGGCTCCATTTCCACGTCAAACTCAGCAAAATATATGTATCATACTTTTGGGTGAAGTACTTTTCTGCACTCACAAGTATGTTAGATGTATGGTATAACTGGAGAATTGACGCGAAAATAAAGCCCGAAGCAGGCACAGAAAATTCTACAAAACCAAAGTAAAATATACATATGTTATTTGAAGAATCTTCCAGGTAATCATATATTGTACATTTTTAATCTTAAATTGAATATTAGGAACCCATCGGGGAAGTCTAGAGAGCCGGAAAAGTGGGTGATTCTCAGACCCCCTAAAGGTGAATAACTGTATAACCTGCAGCAGTGCCGGCTATGTGTAATATCTTGCGAAATTTTATAAGAGCAAAAGGGAAATATATAACTGTATGTATTGTAAAAATCCAAGCGTGTTGCTAGACCCCCCTATATAAATATGTATCTAAGCGAAGAAGAAACATAACAATGTAACATAACGGAATTATGAGTGCTCGAACACTCGAAGATGATTTCAAAATTATAGTCTACATAAACTGAATGTATTTAAAGTGTTAAATGTTCAATAGCATATTATAACTCGATATATAATTTCTCGTATATAAATATGATATAACTAAACCATAAAATTAACAAAATTACAATTTAATGTTATAGAAATCGTTTATTATGATTTTTACTCATAGTTAATTGAATTTCAAAAACAAAAAAAATCGAAAAAATTAAAAAAAATTAAAAAGCCCTAAGGAAAATGCCGCCACAGTTCAGTTTTTGTAATTAACACTAAGTTTTGATCAAAGTGTTTCAAGCGATATTTAAGTATTTAAGTCCCTAGTATATATACATATTTGAACAAGATATAAAACAATTTAAACTATGTTAAATTTTCGCAATTTGTTTCAGCTAATGTTATAGACGTTTGTGTTAAAGTACTTGTAATATGATATATATAATTATGCAATTAGAGTAATGTGAACTCGTTCTCGTACTCGAACTCTATACAACCTAACCCAGTTCTGTAATGTTGCTGTTCGATTTCAACTTTTCGATTTTAACTTTAACTATCCCCAAAAAAAGCAAGCTGACTAAACTGACTTCAAATACGAGTAGTTAGGCATAAAGCATATACGTATTGATTCTAATGCGATCAACTATCGAACGATCGTACTCACCAAAACCAGGTAAATCTGCAGAAGATATCTCTATGGATTACCCTAAAAACTGTCTCACAATTACCCCAAAATAAAATCATGGCTAATGCGAAAAGCTTTTGAGTTACGAATACGAATAGAGAATGAACAGCAAAGCGAACAGTACGAATAAGTGAATGGTGAAAATAGATCAATGGAGAGTTAAACACATTATGCATATTACAGAGCGAATACACATACAACAGATAAACAAATACTATTGAAATATAATTGTTAACCATGAAGAAAAAGGTCTTTTAATTGGGACAAAGCTATTAATTGTATTAATTAGTTAATGAAACACGAAGGGAGCACGAGGGTGGAAAGATATACATACATAAATATATGTACATATAGTAGGTAAAATCCTCAGGTAGCACGAAGTTACTTTGGCCGCAACTTTTGCTAATGGTGGTTGCTGGCTAAGTTCGCTACACTTCCTCCCCTTCGCTCTGTGCCCCCAACTCAAAACAAAGTTACTCGAAGGAAATTGTGTGCGTGCCCTGAGGCCAGAAATTTTCGGACGTTGTGGAAAATGCTTTTCTGTTTGCAATTTCCATTAGCAACTTTTGACAAGGGGAAGGAGGTGAGAGAAGTGAGGGAAGACACATTGCAACCACAGCCTAAAGTTGGATGTAGTTGAAGTCTGAATGTGTTTTGTATCTATAGGTATTTTTTGGGTATTATCGACTTGAGTTACACCGTGTAGTGAATAGTTCACATCAAGATTCTAAGACTTACTCAAAATAAATAAATAGATTTTTAGCAAATTGGAGACTTGGCATTGATTGGCATCCAGTTTCAGGCTATATAGTATACGCGAATACCGTGCAAATCTTACCGCACGCCGTACAATACGTCGGCAATTTACGCTTTCCGCTTGTTTCGCTTCGAACAATTACGGCAAATTCCGAAATGCCTCGATGCGGGGCAGTTAATTTGAGTTTGCCGCACAAAGAGTCGGGTTCATCTAACCCAAGTTCGCAGAGAAGTGAATGAGGGGAGAGGAGGTAAGGATGCTGGTACAATCCAAGAACAGGCCGCAAAACACAAAAGCGCAGCCGAACGGGCCGACAGAATGTATTGAAAGTGGCGTAAAACAGCAGCGTTAAGACCGTAAAGGATTTACGGCTCAATTGTTACGTGCGTGCGGCCCTAAACAAGAGCAGCACCAGCACCAGCAGCCGCAGCAGCCACAGCCACAACCGGAGATGGAGTTGGACCCGTAGCTGTAGCCGTAGCCACCCTCGCTGCAAAATGGAAGCCCTTTACGAGCAACCAAAGCTGCGAACAAAAGAGGAAAAACTCATTCATTCAGTCATTCATTCATGTATTCAACATTGTTGCACCCACCACTGCCCTCTATCTTCCATCTCCCCCTTCCAGTGGGGTCACAGCTTGTTCGGCTGGTGTTTTATGTAGTCACAACGTGTCGCCGGGGCGTTCTTAGGGCGGCCCTCGCCGGGGTCGCCGGATTTGTTTTGCCTTTTTAAATTGTTCTGCTTCATTTGCCTTGGTCTCCGGAAAAATTCTCACTGAGAAGTATCAAGTATGAATACGCAATAGATCCGGAAAGGATTATACATCAAGTGGTGCGTCGACACGCGTCGAACTAGTGCTCTGCAATAATTAAAACTTTACACTGCCTATTAAAGGAGGTATTTTTAGTTTGTTATTTAATTGGAGAAAGTAGTAATAGTAATAATTTGTAGAAGCTTTTCTACTTTGATACAAAGAACAAGCTTTAAACAATACATGATTTTGTAGCTTTTAGTTACCTTAAGTAGAATAGTAGCCAAAACCAGAATAGTTTTAAATGGTTTTCTGAGTCGACCTATTGAAATTGTTATGACAATACGAGCGGTTTTTATAAATCCATCTTCTCTTCAACAGTTTTTCTTTCTTTCCATAAACATTTTTGCAAATATCTGCAATTTCATGGCATATACGAGAGTAATGCGAAATGAATGTGTTGAATACTTGAATAGGCGTGATAATATCGTGATATTTATATTAAAAATACATATATTGCCCGAGCAACCCCTCTTGGAATCGTCTCTAATGAGGCATGGGCGCAGGGCGGAGAGTGGTGCAGGGGTTTGACTCTGGCTAAATTGGAATCATGGCAGCAGAAACATTATTTTTCATTGGGATTACATTTTTATCGCCATCTCTGACGGGCGGCAGCAGCTAGCTGTCGTCGAGGGAGCGGGAAGGCCGAGAAGGGAAGGAATTCAAGCGTGATTTTTGCAGCTTAATAATGAGCCCAAGTTGGTTTATTGGCTCCCCATTTTATTGGGTAGGCGTGTGCTTCATGAGCTACCATTATATTTTGTGGGGCTGCGTACATGAGGGACCCATTCCCCCTAGCACCTCTCCCCATCTCTCCTAAGTCATAAATATGATCATAACGAGCTAATGCATCATTCGATTGGCACAAATGCAAATCGAGTTAGACGCACCAAACTTTTCTCGTGAGTAGACAAAGAAACCTTCTGACGGCCGCCTACAAATTGAAGCTGGCATCTGCACACGGACGGGAAGGACGGGCAAAGGAACGGCTTCATCAATAAGCGCTCGACAGGCAGACAACCAGTTCCTTTGGGGGGCTGCTGTTGCTGGGGCGGAAACGGAAGTACGCCCCGTCTGCTGTAATGGTGCATGAATATCTGATTAGTTGGCCGTCTGTCTAATCAGAAATCGCAACATCAATCAATCAATCGAAAATGTGTTGCAAGTAATTGAATGCGTTGGGGTAAAAGAATGATGCCACATCGAATATCCAATTTGTTTTAGAGGGGAGACGAGCTAAGGTTGAGTCTCTTTAATCCCTTTATACAAGAGAGAAGACTAATCGAAAATGACTTTCAAATTTTCCAATTAGAAATTGGAAAGAATTTTAAAGTCGACTGCAGGAGAAGATTAAAGTGATTCTCAATTGCATGGCATGACTTCAAAGCAAACTCTGATGAGGGATTCTCCTCATCCTGCTCGCTTCCTCCACCCACCTCCCCGCTTAATTACTTAATTTGAATTTTCCAAAGCCAAGCGACGCTTCCTAATGCAATTTATTATGACTTACAACAAGCTAAGGACTATAGAGTCAACCCCACCTCCACCTACAGCCCCGCCTCGCTGCGAGCTTGTGGTTAATGTTATTCCTGCAGAGACAAGCGACGCACTCCCAGTGACAACAACAACGACAGACAGACGGACGCTGGAATTTCCGCCACGTGACTCTATTGTAAGCGGCACCCACAATGAGAGCTAGTTGTATAACCGTTAGTGGGGTCCTTGCTGAAAGAGGGCGGGGGTCATCTTTAGTCAGATAATGAAAAAAGGATAATAAATTGCATTAAATATGGCATTATTGTGTGTGCCTCCTCCATCTATTGAGGGCTCTCATCGTGATTGTCGTAAAACCATTTTTATTAATAACATTATGATTGTCATGGGCTCCGGAAAATACAAAGTGCGTTTTGAAATGGACTGAGCAGCAGGTCCCCATAAGTGGCATCCCTTGTGGAGCAACAATTTGTTAACAAAAGATAGTCCCGAGTCATGTGATAAATGAAAGAACTTAGAGACTTTAATGTATAACTATCGGTAACTCGAAGTGCGTGGGAAAGACTGAAGTCAAGAAGGAATTTATACTAGAAACTAAAAGTTATCCACTAATACGATATCTCACACTTGTTAATGATACTAAAAGTCACTGAGAATATGTAAAATTATGATAATTTTAACGCTAATACTATCGTATTTCAACGAAGATATGTGATGCCTTTAGAGATTCATTTAATCAAACTTCCCAGCGTCAATTCACATTGAAAAATAAGAATTGTCAATACTATCGTCAGTACTATCAACACACTTAGCACATCTGCAAGCCGTGTGTCGTCTCATCACGTTCCAAACTTTTCTCTTAAATATTCGACCCTTCTCCCGCTTAGTCGAAAGCTAATAACGGAAATTGTCGTCTCTCTTGACAACCGGAAGTGCTTACACACTCGAGTAACGGCCAACTTTAAAGGAAATCCAAAACGGACAGTTGCTTTGGGAGAGTGAGTAAGGTTCAGCTGACTTAGCGTGTCACTTTTACATCCCAATGTCGCTCCAATCGTTCTAAGAATTTTAGTTCTCCAACAGTTTTTGGCCCGCCAATCAGTTTTATTGCGCTTTCTCTCTCTCTCTCTCTCGCAAACGGAAGCCAATAAATGACTCGATTTGACTTGGGTCTAAATCGAACTGCAGGCATTACAGATAAAACCTGATGGATGAAGATGGAATTTGCTAAAAGATAGATAAGATAGCAGAGAAAGCCAGCGAAAGGAAACGAAATTTGTACAAGGAAATCACAAGTTGTTCGCATGTTTAAAGCTGCATGTGATGGAGAAATTCGCTTGGTTTTTCCATTGGCTTTTTCCTAACTGCGCTTTAGAAATACATTTGGCATAGTATGCTTGAATTTCGGGAATTTCTCCAACGCATCCATCACAATTACACCAAGTATTTCTTAGTGTGGCCTATTGCGCTGTCCGATTAGATTTCAACTACTTTCAAACGTTCTGTTCCGCCTTGTGTTTATTTCTAACATTCCGCGGAAAATATCAAACCCAAAAAGCACTCGAGCTGTGTGACAATGATTAACTAGCTGTGTATCGGCCTCAGATTAATCAGACACTTGTTGGAAGTAAGCATTAGTCAGCTCCCTAATTTGTTGTCTAACACAAATCGCTGTTGTTTCAGATAAAAACAACTTGACGAGGCTGCAGTATAGACACGATCAAGGTAACAGAATGGCACCTAAATCGAAACTACCTTAGATAACCTACACATTTCTTTACTTACAATCAAATGATAATGATATTTTAATGTTCTATTGCAGGATGGAAGGACTCGATTCTGTCGATACCGAAGAAGTGGCTCTCCCATGCAGAGTCCGTGGACGAATTCGGATTCCCTGACGTGAGTGAAAATTGATTTAACAATTGCGACGAATTTCTTTGCAGGCTACAACAAATATTTGCCCAAGGGATGGACAAACTTTGCTACTCTACTAATTCATAGACAAACACGGCATACAGACGTCATACACAAAATGGGACAGCTACACGCACCGAAAGAGATGCACACAGAGGGAGGGAGAGCGAGACAGACTGACATACAGACAGACAGACTAATCCTGTTTGTTATAATTACAAATGCAAATAACGAACGCTTTTGTATGGCAACCGGAACTGGGAGCAGGCAACTGGCAATTGGGGGCACCAGACAGACCTGAACGAGATGTGGCAATGGGGGAAGACAGGCACAGGCAACCAGGGAAACGGCCTACCAGACTCCTGTCCAAAATAAACATACAAGCAAGCTCCCCCTCAAGCTGAACCCCTGCCTGCCTTCTCCCTCTCTTGCACCTGTAAAAGCACAGCAGCAACCCCAAAAAAGAGATGTCTGTGCAACGAGATATACATCAAAATATGTAAAGCCGAGTCGGTTTTCTAGGGTGGAGTACCATAAGTGGGGGGAGGAGAGTAGAGGATGGTTGCAACTTGACTGCTGTCAGAGTCGAATGACAGCAAAGTGAAAAGTTACAAGAGAGTTTTTCCATCGAGAACTTTCAACTAGAAGATACTCAGCAATTTCAATCTGGTCTCTCTCGTTCAAAGATGGAAAGCAATTTACAGTAATTATAAAGAATGAAATGCATAATTTAAAAGAAACGATCAGAACTCTTTGAATTATTAAATAAATATATTTGCAATGTATTTTTATTAACAGGGTATTTGGCTAGCTGAGCCTCGCCAACTTATTAGATTCTCTTTCTAACTAAAAAGTTGCAGTTCTCATACATTTTTAATGTTCATGGTAAATTGTACATTCAAGCATTACTGTCCGATTCCATTTGAAGAGGGTAGCAAGTATGTATGTAGTAGCTTAGTGCTTTGAGCAATAAATAGAAAAATAGTTTCTGGAAAATGTTTTCTCTCTTCAGAGCTTGCACAAATCGATTCGACTGGTGTTGCCCAGAGGGGAAAACTCAAGGCGAAGCTCACAGTTGAAGTTGTCACTGTGCAAGGAAAATGCCAAAGAAATGCCAAACATTTTTGGGGGAGTTAATGTGCAGCACGCCCCAAATGTCAGATTCAAGCTAGTCTCCCCATCTCTAACCTATGTATTTTTCCCTCTCACATTCCTTTTATTTTGCGTTTCTTTTTTTGTGATTTGAAATTTTCGGTTCCCTAGGGTATATCCCGGTCGTTGTACGGGGTGTTGCTGCAGGGGGTTACTGTTGCCTGGCATTGTGTATTGCCAGAATGCTCTGCATACAAATGAGCAAGGAAAATACAATTTAACGCAAAAGCGAACCCTTTCTGACGTACACTGAGAGAAATGTGCATGAATTGGTTAAAATTGATTGGGTAAACGTTGAACATGAGTAGTATGTTGTATAACCTATTGTCAACCTTTTTCTCTGCGTGCACAGACTCTACCCAAGGTACCTGTCCCACCGCTGGAGCAAACGATGGCCGACTATGTGCTCGCCCTTGAGCCCATCACGACGGCAGCACAGCTGGAGCGCACCAAGGGCATCATCAAGCAGTTCACGTCGCCACAGGGACTGGGACCCCGACTGCATCAGTACCTGCTGGATAAGCGCGAGGCTGAGGACAATTGGGTAAGTTGGCAGCCAATTATAATTGATATGAAATGAAAGTGCAAACATTTTTCATCACTTTCGGGTGGTAAGGAAAACCCTTTCGACTTTCTATGAAATCTTCTTTGATATGTCCAAATTATATCCCAATATATAAAGTGTAGTCCGTGGTACTTCTCATTGCAATATCAAAACTTTATTCAATCCAACCGAAAGCGAAAACAGATTATTCCTATTGATTTAGTCATCTTCTGGCTCATCGGGTAGAGTGGGTGCTGTGGGCTCGGGGCCAGGAGGTGTGGGTCCCTCGTTGGGCGAGGGTGGATTGGGCACCGAAATGGTAGTGCCAGTCACATAACTGTCGCCCGATGTGGTGGAGTCGCCATCGGATGGAGGGGTTGGTCCAGCAGTTGTTGGGGCCGCGGTAACGGTTGTTGACGTCACGGTGGTTATCTTCTCAGTGGTGGGAGCAGCAGTGGTAACGGAGCTAGGCGCAGCAGTGGTGGTGCTGCCAGTGCTGCCAGCTGCAGTAGTTTTGTCAGAGGCGGTAGAGCCTCCAGCTGCGGTAGTGAGGGTAGTAGCGCTGGTAGTGACACTGGCGATATCCACACAAGTCACATTGATCTTCAGGCCGGAGCACTCAACGGCTGGTATGTAATCGTCACAGGTGCAGCACTCCTGCTTCACGTAGTTGAACATGTTTCGGGGGGATTGGCAAGTATTCAGCACTGGCTTTCCGGTTGTACAACTGTAGAAAGATGATGGATCTGAATAGCAGGGCAACTTGATGCGCAAGTTAGGTTGGCAAACGGGATCCACATCTTGGGTGTAACTGGGTGAAGGGCAATTTTGTGCCTGGGCGTTGATGGCCAACAAGAGCCCGACGGTTGCAAGGAATACTGTGAAGAGACGATGAGAAAAATAAGGGTGTAATCAAGGGACTCCAATGGAATGAAAAGGTTATCCTAAGTTTGATAGATCCATAGTTGGCTGTGCCTTGCGATCGCTTTATCCTTGCTGCTTCTTCCTTACCGGCTTTCATAATGCGGCTGGCGGCAACTGTTTTTCGTTTAATACGTCTGTCTGCTGCTTTGGCGCTGCGATCACTGCTCCAATCTGCTGAGAGCCTGTCCCTTTTATTACGCGATCCACTCCATAGTGTGTCGTTGTCGCATTGTCGCGTAATCAGTTCGCGCTCGTCTAGATTAATTCATGTCTGCCGAAATTAAAATTCAAATCGAAATCGAATGTGCCAAACGACTGAACTAAGCGACGACTAATTGAACTGCGTCTTAGGCTGTTGGCCCTGGTAGCGCGCTCGGTTGTTTTGGTTGTCACCCGCCTCCAGGGTAATCTTTTGGCTGCGACAACATAGAAGATGCTCCGAAACTAACGCTGTAACTTGAACTCACTTCACCAGCAGAATTAAACAGCTGTTCGTCATAAGCACCCTCTCCTCTCTGAGTGTCTGCATGTACGTTATCAATTAGCATGGCTTATTAAACAGCCCTGTTCGGAGACTGTATCATCGTCGAGTTCCATTGAATTTTTATCATCCGTTCCCCCGGTGATACTCAACTTAGGCATTGTCTTTCCTGGGAAACACGCTGTAATCGAAATCGTAAATACTTCGCATTGTTTCATTAAAGACATGTAGCAAGAGAGGGGGATCACATGGGGAAACTAGCTGGAAATACTTAGATATTCAGTTAGGCATGTCAGAGGTCTTTTATACCAAGAAATTATGATTAGAAATTTTACTTGTTGAAGTGATTCTGCAAGAAATATAACTGCAAATATGGATAACCAACTAAGTAATATAAGAATTGTGCTGTTCATTTGCATACCCTGTCAACATTCAGGCACTTTTAAGTAAGATAATCAGTCTGTCAACTAGAGCAATAAAATAATATAATTCCTACCTAGAAGGGTATTATAGAAATCAAACAAAATACAAGGAAAATTAGGAAAACTCACTAGTACTTTTTCTGGTATTTTCTGGTATAGCAACAAGTACCTGTACTTGTTTACAGAGTAACCAATGGTCGTGGCAGCTCCTACGATCTGAATGCCATTGAAATGGTTACAAGAACACGAAACATTCAATCAATTGAAAGTGTTTTATTGCTCGACGAGAACAATTTACTAATGGATTTATTCATTATCGATCGCTCATCTTATCTGTGGTAGGGGACAACGACCATGCCCACTCGCACCCCCTTTCCCTTCCCCTTCCCCTCTTTGTCGATCAAAAGAAATTTTTGTGTATTGCAGTTAGATATTTATTTGTAGTTGTTGTTGTTGATGTTTTTGGAGTTCTGAATGAAATTCCGCTTGTTGGTTAAGGTTGCTGCTACTGTAGTTGGAGTTGGAGTTGGAGTTGGTGGAGTGGTTGAACTAGGCCTGGGCTGGCTTCTTCTGTGCCTTGCTGGGAGGCGTGGGCTTCTTGGCCGCCTTGGCGGGCTTCTTTGCTGTGGCAGCCTTTGCCGGAGTTGGCACTGAGGTCTTTTTGGGGCTGCCGCTGGCCTTCTGTGCTGATGGAACTGGTACCTGAGGCCTCTTGCCAGGCTTGGGTGCATCGGCCACATGGACAGTGGGTGGAGTTGGTGGCTCGGTGGGTGGAGTGGGTGGTGTGGGATCGGCGGGCAGAGCGTGCACAGCTAGCTCCTGATTGTCGTGCTCCTCATGGTGCACATGTGGCTCAGCATGCACGCTGAGGCCACCGATCACTGGCGGAGCATCTTCGGTCAGCTGCATGGTGACTGGTGCCGCAGTGGGCAGGGAGTTCATAGGCGGAGCTGGGACATACTGAGCTGGGGAAGCACACTGCTGCAGCACAAAGGAGAAGACCTCGCCGGGAGCGCAGTTGACAGTCAGCTGATTGCCATACAGGCCCTGGCAGACATAGTACTCCGAGTTGCTGAAGTAGCTGGGCCAGCGGATGCCAACCTCAGCGGCGGCGCACTGCAGTCGGTAGTGGGTGCCCGCCTGCGCCAACGAGGCGAGGCCGAGGAGGGTCAGAGTCAGAGCGATTACTGCGGGGCGGGGGGAAGAAGTTAGGATCTGTTGGGCAACCATGTGGTTGTGGCTGGACTCACCTTTCATCTTGTCAGTGCGTTAGATTGGACTGGGGTGGGGTATCCGTCGAGGTCAGATGGGACTGTGGTACTGATTCTTTGCAGACCTACGTGCACTATTTATAGTACATACTTATCAACACCATCTGCGATCTTATCGTGCAGATGTGATGCCTTATCAGGTTGCTGTGATTCGGGGAATAACTGATAAGCGAGAGATGGCGCCCTCTTTTTGGGGCAGACCACACCCAGACCGAGACGCACCTTTAACTTGTCCCAGCTAATTGAGTTTGTATCATGTTCTCCCCTCTCTCTCTCTTCTTTCCCCTTCCTAGGCCTACTACTACTGGCTGAACGAGATGTACATGAACGTGCGCATCCCGTTGCCCATCAACTCGAATCCCGGCATGGTCTTCCCACCCTGCCGCTTCCGCACCGTGCACGACGTGGCGCACTTTGCTGCCCGCCTGCTGGACGGTATTGTGGCCCACAAGGAGATGTTGGACAGCGGCGAGTTGCCACTGGAGCGAGCCGCCTCGCGCGAGAAGAATCAACCCCTGTGCATGGCTCAGTATTATCGCCTGCTCGGCTCGTGTCGTCGTCCTGGTGTCGAGCGTGACTCGCAGTATTTGCCACGTCGTGAGCAGCCGCCGGACAGCGATGAGGATCGTCATGTGGTGGTCATCTGTCGCAATCAGATGTATTGCGTTGTGCTGCAGGCCAGCGATCGCGGCAAGCTGTCGGAGAGCGAGATCGCCTCGCAGATCCTCTACGTGCTCAGCGATGCCCCCTGCCTGCCCGCCAAGCCTGCGCCCATTGGTCTGCTCACTGCAGAGCCACGTTCACGTTGGGCTATGGATCGCGAGGCGTTGCAGCGGGACGAGTGCAATCAACGTAATCTGGAGCTGATCGAGACGGCGCTGGTGGTGCTCTGCCTGGATGAGCCACTAGGGATGAACTTCAATGCGCGAGGTTTCAGCGGTGCCACGCCCACTGTGCACACAGCCGGCGATCGTGACGAGACGAACATGGCGCACGAGATGATCCACGGCGGGGGCAGTGAGTACAATTCCGGCAATCGTTGGTTCGACAAGACCATGCAGGTGAGTGTGACAAGGGATTCCTTTCATAGGGTATCATAATCCCCTTCTTCCCTGCTTCTTCTTCTGCTCCCTCTACTCAGCTCATCATCTGCACCGACGGCACGTGGGGCCTGTGCTACGAACACTCCACATCGGAAGGCATCGCTGTTGTGCAGCTGCTGGAGAAGATCTACAAGAAGATCTTGGAGCATACCGAGGATGACAATGGGTTGCCGCAGCATCATCTGCCACCGCCGGAGCGTCTCGAGTGGCATGTGGAGTCGCAAGTGCAGCAACGCTTTGCTCAGGCAGCGATCAGCGTAGACAAGGCCATCGACAACTTGGACTTCTATGTGTATCGCTACAAGGGCTACGGCAAGAGCTTCATCAAGTCGTGCCAGGTCAGCCCCGATGTCTACATTCAGCTGGCCCTACAGCTAGCGCACTTCAAGTGAGTTCTCGGATCAATTAGGCTGAGCAAGTCAAGGGTGTAACTAATCTTATGTGCTTTGCAGGCTCTACGGTCATCTGGTGGCCACCTACGAAAGTGCTTCCACACGGCGCTTCCTGCACGTAAGCTGAGACAGAGCAGAGGCAGGCGTGTATAATTAAGGACTAATTCTTTTTGCTTTGCAGGGTCGCGTTGACTGTATACGCGCTGCTAGCTCGGAGGCCCTTGAGTGGGCCAAGGCCATGTGCCAGGGCGAGGGAGCCAATGTGCCCCTGGAGAGCGATCGCGAGGATGATGAGGAAGATGCTCGCAAAGTCAAATTCAGCATTTACAGCGTAAGTAACAGGGGTCCATCTCTTCCCTCTCTCTCTCTCTCTACCCCAGTTAAGGGGGTTAGCCTTCTTCCAACTAAGAGGATTGCACTCCAAGTAAAGGGCCTACCCTCAAGTTTAGAAGTTAATCCTCCAGCTATTGGGTTGGGCTTCTGCAAAAAGGGTTAGCCTCCAGTTAAGGGGGTTACCCTGCAGCTGATGGTTATTCTACAATTATGGAGTTTATTCTTCATCTAAGGAGGGTGTTAGTCTATTAGCTTCAATCTTACTCTCTCCCTCTGTCTCTCTCTCTCTCTATCTTACAGAAGGACCATCTCCGCGAGCTCTTCCGCTGCGCTGTTGCCCGCCAGACCGAGGTGATGGTCAAGAACATTCTGGGCAACGGCATCGACATTCCGCTGCTGGGGCTGCGCGAGGCCTCCATCGAGGTCACCGGGGAGATGCATGAGCTCTTCACCGATGAGTCCTACAACATCTCGCAGTGCTTTCTGCTCTCCACCAGCCAGGTACCCTTTGAACTGAGACTGCAACTGTGATCGAATTGCTCTAGCTCGCTCTCTAGCTTGCTCTCCCTCTCCCTGTCTCTTTCTCTCACTAACAAGCACTCCTGCACCAAGCACATACTGCAGGCACCTCTGCCTCATGCACCTTGCGCACCACATTGTTTGCTTTCTCTAATCGCACCCACAGCACAGACAGCACCACCAGCGGCACCACCAGTAAGCACCAACTGCCACCTGAGTACACTGTGAGAAACTTCATGCAATTTGCAACTGTTTCTCACTGTTTAGCTCAGCCTGCACAAGTAAGCACCCACTGACAACTGACTACACTGCAAGAAATGTAGTACTGACAACAGTATTCGCTTAATCAAGTGAAGTACCAAATTTCTTACTGTGTAGCACAGTTTGCACAATTAAGCTCGCACTAACAGCTGACTACACTGCAATAAATTAAGTACCAAGTGTAGTTTGGCTATCACAAGTAAGCTCGAACTGTTACTACTACACAGAGAGACGAAAGAAGACTTTTGTTTCTCACTGTGTAGTAAAGTTTCCACTGTGAGAATCTGCGGAGTTTACTGCAAAAAGTATCCCCGCCTTCCGCTGATTTCTCAGTGTATAACGGCAACTTTCTTTACCTTTATCTCTCTGTCTCTAACACTTACCTCCCCATTGTGAATAGGTCGCCTGCACCACGGACAGCTTCATGGGCTATGGCCCAGTGACGCCACGTGGCTATGGCTGCTCCTACAATCCGCAGCCGGATCAGATTGTCTTCTGCGTGTCGGCGTTCTACGCATGCGAGGATACAAGCGCATCGCGCTATGCCAAATCGCTGCAGGATTCGTTGGATATAATGCGCGATCTGTTGCAGAATTAAGAATCGAGTCAGGAATGAAATGGAACGGAACAAAAGGATCGTTCAACCCTAACCAAACATATCAATAAATGTACCTTAGCAACAGTTAAATATTTAACTATATATACACATATACACACACACACATATACAATATACTTATTGTAATTGTGAAGCGTAGTCAACTAGCGTCCACATGACGTCATCGTCAAACCAAACGAATGATCGCTTTGCCCCACAACAAACCAACCAACAAATCAATCAACCAAACAACCAACTAACTAATCGACTAACTAACTAACTACCTAGTAGAGGACAAAGCTGACGACGCTGGTCAATTAAATGTTTTAGAGCAATTTTATGGCAACTGTTAGAGTGCTACTGTTTGTTAGCTGAATGTGTTAAATGCAATACTATTATAATTATAATTACTATATCAATTCAATCCTTAGCGTTAATTCTGTCAACTGTCCTTGTTGCACCAGATATTCTCCGCAAGATTTGTGACTGCACCACACGAATTTTGTTTAGGTGCGTCCTTGCGGCTATGAATACCTTATATCCAAATGGGCGTCAGGACAGCTTTATAGATAATTGCCTTATTGGTAAACTATAATTTGTTTTGAGGCGTAAATAAACAAGCCAATTAAATCCGTTAAGTGAGTCGCTTGTCCGATTGAGTTAAGAGCTCTCCGTATATGAGAACACCTGGGGAGGCGCCCTTTTTATGGTGTATGTCACGGAAACACACTTGTCCGAGTTTTGTATTGATATAAAACACTTCTTGCCAATATAAACATCTTGTGTTTGGTTTGTTATGCGGTTTTTTCGGAGCTGTGAGCCTTCAAAAATGCACTAAAAACGACGGGATTATCCAAGAGTTTGGGACACAGGAGGGATCGTGCACATGCTATGGGATCGTGTCTTGACTAAAAAGAGTTCTGTCCTTTGGATAGTGTCGTGGGATTGCACAGAAACCCAAGCAGATCAAAGCAGTGAATTGCTTACTTAGCAGAATTCGTGAGCAAAAAAAATAAGTTTGATTAAATTTTTATCAGCTTGTTTTTTCGCTAACAGAACCTGTTTATGTAAGCAGTTTACTGCTTTGATCTGCATGGATTTCAATGCAAACCCACGACACGATCCATTATCAAAGAACTAAAATATTTTAAGCCAGGGCACGATCCCATAGCAAGTGCACGATCCCTGACCCCTCTGACAAAACATACTACTAACCGCCTTCCATGTGCTCTCTTTGGAGGCACACAACTCCGAAAATTGCGCATAGAAAAACAAACTAAATATGTTTTCAGTATCAGTAAAGTGTTTTCTTTCAAACCGAATTTTGAAATATTGAATAAAATTTGCCTAAATCTGTCTGCGGTCCCACCGTGCGACCCCTACAACTGAGCTCACACGCTCTGCCTGCCGCAAGGCAATTCTCCTCTCGTTGGGAAATATTATCGAAATATTATTATTAATTGTTGAAATGGAAATCAGAAATATATATATAGAACTTACCGTTATATGCTTGTTACTACTACTATCGTTATGTTGCTGTTTAAACACAAAATTATTAACAAAAAAATGAGAAAAGAAACAAGAGAAGAGACGAAAAGAACGTTGTACGTATCTACGAGTAGACTTGACACATACATATCATACGATAAGTCGAAAAGAAGAAGAAGAAGAAGAAGAAGACCTATATATGTATACTTATATATGAATATATTATATTGTTGTTTTGTAGTGAAATATGCAGGATATATAAACTGATATGTTATACACGAAAAATGAAATGAAACTTCTTATATTGATTGTTAATAGAATATATACCATATATATATGTATGTATGTACTTGAATTTAACTAGTTGCTGTGTTCATTGTTGCTATATATACGATATATACTCTATGTAAACTTATCTATCTGTTGAACTGTTAACTCTCCCTTGACTTTCCCTATCAATCCCAAATGTCTTGTTTAGTTTAGCGAAATACCCTTGCCGAAATAAATGTGAATGTTGCATTGAAGAGTGTGGAGTGTGTTTTCTCTTGACCAACATCGGCAAACACTATAATATATAGTAAGTATATATGTATGTATATATGGCAGACATTTATCAGTTCTTGCTTGGTACTTTTGCTGACTTCCAAGAACTGACTCATATCCATATAGTAGATATATTTATTAGTTTTTAATCCGACCTCGATATACGCCGCAAGATAAACCGCCTGATTAGCCATGAGAGTTAATTAAAACGAAAAACAAAATAGCCAAAATCGAATCAGCGCTATAAAAGACCCGTGACCGAGAACAACTCGTCAACAGTTACTGTAAACCCATCGAACTATCGCAATGAAACGTAAGTCGCCTAAAGGATTGGACTACCCTCAAACGGATCACGAACACATATGGATTATCTAACCCCAAACTTACAAACTGATCTCTTCCAGTCTTCCATCTGCTGCTGAGCCTCTTCTTGGCCCTTCTGCTGTGCACTGTGCCCTTCGCCAGTGCTCAGACAGCGCCCACTGTTCCAACAGCAGCTCCGACTCCACCAAACGGTCCTCCTGGCAGTGATGACTCTGATGAAGCTCCACCAACTGCCGCATCAACTGTAGCGTCGCCAACTGTGAGCACCATCTACCCCAACTACGCTGGATAAGCGACAGCCTCAAATAGGCTTTGTTTCCAATAAAGTTCCAATAAACTTGCAATTTCATGTTTGCCTGGTTTATTGATGTACCCCATTCCGACAGTTATCTGTCTTCATTTACTCGAGAGTTTTTTCGACTTTTTTATAGGGTATTTTATTGTCCAACATAAAACTAGGCGCGGCCATTGCACAACGTGCAAACCTCGACCTTTGGTCGCGTTCACATAAATTACACACGTACAGTAAACACAGTAGATAGTACACATACATATACACAACGGGTGTGTGTGTGTGTGCGTGGAATATAGTGGCAAACTGGCGAGAGACAAGGCGTCATTAGCTCTGCCCCACCACTTTGCTGCGAAACGAGCCTCGCATCTTTGCCTGCAACTGCTCGCTGTTGTACTCCTCATCGCGCCCGGACTGCAAGAGTGAATGGAGTGTGATTAGTCATAGTTATTCATATTCATATTCACATTCACAGTCATATTTACCTTGCAGAAGTTCTGCTCGAGCAGCTCGAACGCTGACAGACGCTCTTTGGGATCATGCTGCAGACAGAAGTCGATGAAATCGTGTCCCTCCTGCGAGAGCGACTCCGGCGCCTGTGGCTTCTCGCCCATGCCCACCTTGAACATGATCTGGAAGTTCGAATCGAATTGTGCCCAGGGTCGCTGTGAAGGGGGAAGGGTAAAGATAAATTAGCTATGCAATTTCGTCACTTTTCTTGGGGCTACACTGGAAAAAAGCAGACTGATTAGAAACCCTCGATGTAGGGTCTAAAGAGGGTATCTAATCTATCTTAAAGAGTACCTTAGGGTCGATTAGACTCTTGACCTTGTCTACCTGACATCCAAATCGCTCTTTTATCGTATCTACACTGGCAAATGCTTCAATCAAAAGACTCAAAAAGATCACTTCAAGGAAAGCATTAACTACTTTTCTAAATCCCTTCAACCTAAAGTCTTAACAAGGTTACTTAGAAGATATCATAGAGTGTCCATTAACTCTCATACTTGGCTACCTTAGTTGGTGCTTGAGCCACATCTTTCCCAGTGTCAGTTCAGCAAAAAGAACACAGACAGAAACTTTCAATCTAAAGACTCAACAGAATATCTAAGGAGATATCTTACAGAGTAACTAAGAATCAAGTAACCCCTCAATCTGAGATACCTTCAGCCACATTTTCCCAGTGTAAGCAATCCAACTGAGTCACGCAACTCACCTTGCCCGAGGCCATCTCCACTACGACGCAACCGACAGACCAGATATCCGCAGCGCGTCCATGACCATCACTGTTGGTCTTGGTAAAAACCTCTGGTGCCATGTAGGCCTGTGTGCCGACATAGCCCTGCAGCTCTCCCGGCACTGTGGTGTGTGCCTGAATCTTGACGGCAGAGCCAAAGTCGCCCAACTTGAGGCTGTTGCTGCCATCGACGAGGAAGATGTTGGCCGTCTTGATGTCGCGATGCACAATGCCGTGTTTGTGCAGCTCGGCCACGCCCGCCAGCAGTTGGGCGGTAAAGCGACGCGACAACGCCTCGGGCAGACCGCCCGTCAGCTCGACCAGCGACTCGAGCGTGCCCTCCGAGCAGAGTTCCATGAAAATGAGCAACTCTTCGCGATGCACCTCGATGCCATAGTAGCGCACCAGATTCTTGTGCTTAATGCCCTCGAGAATCTTCAGTTCCTCCGCGACATTCTTGAGGGCACGCGTCTCTCCTGGCTGAATGGCAATCTCCTTCATGGCCATCAGTTCGCCCGTGTTGTTGTTGACCGCCGTGTACACCTTGCCGAAACGTCCCTGTCCGATCTTGATGCCACGATGCCAGCGGAAGTGGACGCTGCGTGCCCGGATTTGCACCTTGTCACACGAATTGAGAGCCTTCACCTGCCCAATCAGCCGTCGCTCGCGCAGATGCTCCTCCAGATCAAGGTCCAGGCGGTTCACTGCATCCCGTACGCGTTCGTGTCGCGATGCCAGCACAGAGTTGGCAGAGGTTGCGGTGCCAGCGTTGCTTATCGGTGGCGTTTGCGGCACCAGCAGACGCAGCTCACCCAGTCCCGTGCCATGGGGTGCCTCCACTACAAAGTCAGTGCTATCTACCGAGCTATATGTATTGGAGCTCTGCTGCAGCAGCTCCTCCTTCAGACTGAACTGTGGATGCAGCAACTTGTTGTACTGCGGTGACTGCAGTGGAGGCGTGTTGGGATTCAGCACAATGCTACCCGCCGACATGGGAGTCCGAGTGGGCGTGCGCGAGCGACTCGTTGCCGGCGACGAGGTTTTCCTTGTGCGTGGCGAGGCCTTTTTGCGCGCTACCTTCTCCGGCTCCGAAGTGATGCCAATCACATGCGAGATGCAACGATCCATTTGCTGCTTCAGCTGCTCGAACTGTGTGTCGTCCAAGTGTTGTGTGATCTGCAGATCACAGGCGAGCATGAGGAACTCCAGTCCCTGCGAGGCCCAGCGAGGACGCATGCCCCGACCGCGCTCACAGCGCTCCATCACGAAATGCATCCACATCTTGGCAAACCCAATGATGCCCAGTGCCAGATCAGCTGTATGCGAGCTATCCTTTTGATCCATTATCCTCTGCTCGAACAATCTGATGACATCCTTGTGATACTCAAAGCCGAATTTGTAACCCTGATGAAGAATCTCACGAGTGCGCGAGAGCACAGCCAGTCGGTCCTGTTCGTCCAGGTTCTGCATATTCTGCGGGCAACAACGTTGCTGCACATCCTTGATGATCTCCGTCAGCTTGTTGCGCACCTCCAGCACGTCCAGTTGCAGCAACTTGAAGGCAGCCTTCACATCGGCACAGATGAAGTCATGCTGATGATTGGCCACATCGTGTTCGTAGTGCTCCCTGTGGAAGTCAGTCGTTTCCACGTCGCGGCAGAAGGTCTTGGCGAAGAAGAGCACCTTAATGGAACGATCACGTTCCTCGGTGAGCAGCGCTTGCGTCTCACGGCAAATCGTCAGCAGTTGCCACTTGAGCTCCTCGTTATCCTCGTGCTGCGATGTGCCAGCAATTTGTTGATCCAACTCCGCGGAACGTTGCACCAGACGCTTCGATATGCTGCGCAACAGTTTGCTAATGATGCCACAGAAACGCTGCGAGGCGAGCGTGTGCATCCCTTTGATCATGGGACTAATCAGCTTGGTGAACATCCATTCCTTCTCTAGCACCGATTTCTGGTTTGTCTCGGGCACCGCAACCAGCACCAGTTGATCAATATACTCCAGATACAGTTCAAAGGTCTTACGCACTGTGGTATCGTATTGATTGAGGATGTTGATGTAGCTACCCAGCTCGGTTTCGTTCTCGGCCAGAGCGGTGGTAATGTGTCGCTGATAACGCTCACGATGTGTTAGCGCCAGTGTGAGACCTTCACGCAGCTCCTTCATCAGTTGCTCCAGACTCAGGGGATTGGGACGCACGGGGCGCGTCTCAAGACGCATGCGAAGAAACTCGTGCATAAACTGCAGTGGGATACCGCTGAGGAACACAAATGTGGGTATATATGAGGGCAGATTCACAGACTGCGCCTCCTCGCTCCAGTAGCCATAGGTGCGCAGCTCAATGATCTGTTCGCGACTTATTTGCGGATCCATACAAGGCACATCCTTGTCCAACGACTCGGCCTCCAGCTCGAAATCCTCAACATCTTCCGTACTTGGTCGCTCCAGTGATATGTGCGCCTTGTATAGCGCCACATTGTGCAGCTGATGGAGGAACGCCAGCGATTTGGCCAGGCCGCGACACTTTAGCACATTCTCAATGAACTTGCGATACAATCCCGAAGATTGTTCGCCATTGCAGTCGTTGCTCGAGGTGCCCAATGGTTCCACGCTGAAGATGTTGATGTCGTGCATCGAACCCTTTCTCAGCTGCAGATCATTGGACAATTGACTGATCTCCGTGGAAGTGGATCTGCAAGGGTGGAAGGGGGAGAGGAGTTAGACTCATTCACTCAACGATTCATTGATGCATTGAATGATTCGCTACACTCACTCGTTACTGCTCGAGGTCTCCGTTTCGCCGGGCACATGCGCCGAGTCATTCAACATGAACTGCACCCTGGAACAGGACATGTTGTTGCATGCCCGACGTGGCCCATTCCCGGCCACGCTGGGTGGCTTTGAGGAGTCCATGGAGTTGACAGCGGAATCATCGTTCTCCACACCGGAGGCAGAAGAGTTGCCACTATCCGAGCCCATGTGGGAGGTCTGCACGGGCCAGGAGAACTTCTCGTCCTGCAGCCTGCAAAGATTTCGCATGAATTTGACAACTAAATGATCGATGGACTCGATGACTTACCTGGCAAGTATCCTGCCTAGTATGCTGAGCTTGAGCTTGTTCTGCTTGGTTATGTTGTACCACAAGCACATGGACTTGATGCGTCCAACAAAGCTCTGCGATTTGTAGATGGGATGCAGTGCACCCATGGCTTGTGATGAGGGATACAACGCCTCAGCGGCCTCCAAGCGCGTCAACAGATCCTCCACCTCGCGCAGCGCCAACTCCTGCTGCTCCATGCAATCCTTGCAGTATAGCGACATGCAGCCCTGGCACAGTTTGCTGGGCAAGGGAGCTGCAAGAGAAAGAAGCAACAGATCAGACACAGATTGGAGCAGGGAATCACCATCACTACTTACAGCTCGCATTAGAATTGGCATCCGAGTGTATGCCGCTATCGAGGCTCAGTAAACTGGGCTCGCGTCTGTAGCGTGGCTGGAACTTGTAGTTGATGATCTGCGTCAGCAGATCGGAGACACCATGACGCGCCTCGTACAGATACTTGTCCTGCTGTTCCACAGTGCGATCGGCCTGCCATGCCTGCAACTCCAGCCAGATGAGATCCTTCAGCTCTGTCTGCCACGTGTGCTCCTCCTGCGACAGCTTTGCATCCTGCCTGTCCACGCTGCCCAGCTTGATGAGGTTCGCAAATGTCTCGTGGAAATCTTTACGCTTTGCCAGCCCTGGAGTTGCTTTCCCTGTCTCCTGCCCGCCCAGTGCTGGCAACTGGGGCGTAAATGCCAACGGTGGCGCCGAGGAGCGACAGCCAATGGGACGTGAGGAGACGCAACGATAGCGATTACAGCTCTCCACCACCTTGGAGGCAATGCGCAGTGGCAGCGGCGCAGCCACATCTGAACTGAGCGGCATAATCTTGTCCAGCGACTCCAGCGGATGAGCGCCCTCATGGAAGCTATTGCCACGTGGTGGCACCAACGTCGTCGTCGTTACCGCTGCCGTCGCTGCCGCCAGGGAATTCTTCATTTCCCGCTCCGAGTCACGCAGCAACGACTGCAGCCGCTTGTCCGTCCGTTTGCCCTCGTCATTGACAAACATCTCGTTCAGCAGGGCACAGTCCATGGTGTTGCGGCGCAGCACACGCGAACGTGCCATGCGGGTCATGCCCTTCTTGGGAGTGCCACCAACGCTGGCAGGGGCATCTGTGGAGCTAAGAGGAAGAAATGAATGGGGAATTAGTTAAATATACCCTGTAATTTTTGATAAGCCAATTGGGGATACTTACGCCACCACCTGTGCCACCTTCTGTTTGCGTTCCCAGTCCCGATTCTTGATCTTTTGCCGCGTACGCGGTGGAGTTGTGCCAAATGCCTCATAATGTGCCGCCAGCTCATCATCGGGATGCAGATCCTCCTCCAGCGTGCCAATGCGTGCATTGGACACGGGCATGGGCCGTGAGGACGTCTGCTTTATGCGATACTCCACTCTGAAGGGGGAAGAGAAAAGAGAGAGGGAGATATGGTCAAGTTCAAGCTTAATATATTAAACAGACCTGCATGCGGTACACCGCAAGGCACCGCATGCATGATGCAATGAAGAAGATTGTTCCCTTATTTAGTATAATCAGTGAGAGGGTGAATGAATAAGCACTATCAATGAGGAATCAAACGAAAAGAGCTATCTTCTTCATTGAACTATCGATGCGGTGTTTGCCGTGCTAAGGACCACCGCATACAGGTCTCTGATATATAACTATTTCAATATCTAATGAAATTCGCTTGCAAATTACAGCAGCCACAGCTGTAACTGCAGCTGAAACTGGAGCTGCCAGAGCAGTTGGTGATAAGTCGTGCAAATATGGACATAAGCTCGTTTAGACAGGTAGGCGGAACTGGGAACTGTTAACTGGAAATTGGATGTGGGGTTTATCTTATCAGCCTGGGTGGGGTTTATCGTGTACGCTTACAGCGAGAGACAGCCGCATGTCACGCCTCTAATTATGCTTTAATTTCGTTGTTCATTTCGATTTGATTTATACACGCCATATGCAAGGTGCGAATGGATGTGTTTGTCTGTGTGTGAGTGTATATGTGTGTGTAACTGAGATTGAGTGTGTGTGATTGGCAACAGAAATCACACCACTTTTTATAGGCAATTGTTTCATCATGCGATGCTACCATTAAAACACCTGATCCATTTGGAATTATCACATACATAACATTCATATATGCAAGTTCTCAAAAATACCCAAAGTAGAATGACACATGTTATATCTTCTATCCTAATCTAACTATACCACCATATTCTTAATTTAGGTAGTTCTAATTAAATTGTAAGCTCAATTCTGATCAATTTGAGGATTATCAGCAGCTGCCGAACAGAATATTTAAGATGAATGTACTCAAATACACCCAAAATAGCACCATAAGTGTAAGAACTTTTAAACTAATCTATATATGTATATCCTCTTTTTACTAATTCTTATGTGCATTAAATTAAAATTTATGATTATTTCTGATTTAATTAAGATAATTAAGTTGTAATTAATAATATATAGCATACTTTTGGGTCAACTAGCCCCCATATTATATACCATGTATGTATATTATTAACTTGGAAATAAGTCAAGCAATTATATGATACCCATCAACTTATCAGAGCTCAAATCGAATCTTAGTTCCACAATGTATTTCACTATTTTCCCTTAACATGACGTGTATCTCATGCCCTCCATTTAACTTGCTAATTAATTTTACTATCTACAGTGCAAATACAACTTTAAACGGTCTTCATCAATATCGCCAATTCATTCTGTCAAATCGAATATATAATCAAAGTATTGTGAAATTTCACTTACTTTTTACGCGGCATTTTGGCCTTGCAGTTTGAGAAGCAGCAGCGCGCAGCACAGTTCGAAATTCACTGCACGTTAATGATAAAAAAGTTTTCGTGGTTCGTTGCCGCTGATAATGCGCGTCAAATTGTTATTGTTATTTGCTTGTTCGGCTCGTGTTATTTTTATTACTTATGTTATTACACTTTTTCGTCTTCTTCTTCGTTTTGTCTGTTACAAGCTTCGATTGTCTTGCATTTCTCTCGCTCTCTCGCACTCGCACTTACTTCACGGGGGACTGCGACAATAATTTTAATCAAATGCAAACACAAACACATACAAACTATAACAGACACACACACATGCACAGAGGCACGACCACTTGTAATTATAACCCTGGAGAATGCTGCCGCTGCCGCTGTCGTTGTCGCTGTCGTCGTCGCTGCTGAGCGATGACTGTGCTGTGGGAACAGTTGCAAACAGGGCAAATAGTTACAGTGGATCGTGTTGCTGTTATTTTTGTTCCTGTTTCTCTTTTGCTCAAAGTTCACACGACACCGATGCAATGTTGCGGCGAATTACACAAGGTAAACACACACGAAAAACTCAATTGGAAAAATCAAAACGCGTCGCAGCAGCAAAGGCTGAGGTAGAGGCAGAGGCAGAGACGTCCACTTGCTGCTGCGGGGCCATTGTCGTGCGAATTGAAATGCGGCAACGGTCCGTCAATTTATTAGCACTTTAACAGAAATTTAGCCCATGTAGTCACAGATACCGCACACACACTCACACACTTACACTCACTCACAGTCAGTACATGTGCAAGTGTGCACATACACGCACACATAGACAGTGCACATGTATAATGAACGAATGCTGCGCTGTGATGGGACGCGCGACGACCTCAGCGCACAGCCAAGTGCGACAAACTAATCGGTGTGTGGATCCCGAACAAGAGTTTACCAATTCCAATTGTCAACGAGCATGAAAGCCAGAGAGAGCGGCAGAGAGTATAGAGAGTGAGAGCAAGAGAGAGTGAGTGTGGTTTGTGGGTGGGCAGTGAAGTGAGCGCATCTGTGGAACGCAAGTGCAAGCAAGCGCGACCAGAGAGAGAGAGCAAGAGGGAGCGTTGGCATTCGTGTGTTTGTTTATTTGTGTGGAACATAAGAGCACATGCAAAAGAATATGTGGATCGCAATTTCAAGTTGGCGTCGCATCGCAGCGTCATGCTCGCTTGCTCTCTATCGCACTCTCGATAGATCAATTGTTTTTCTGCTTCAGCTTCTTTTTGTTTATTCTAGTTATTTATTATTCATTTATGAAATTCTTTTTTATGAACTTTGGGGCAGCTTGTTAACGGATCGATGTATAAGTTAATTTTAGACTATTTGCTGGTGCCAATGATGCGTATACGCAACCTGTGAACTATGCACAACACGCACAGTGGTGTCTGTTAACCACCAGCTCTGATAAAAGACTAAATCAGATAACCCGAAAATTGGTCGAAAGTAATCAATAGAACAACGCCTAACCGGTGGTGTAATCTATCTCTATCTATCTGAGAGCTGCTAAACCTGCGACAAGAGAAAACATATTACGTCTGCCGGCAAAGTCTGTCTACATGGGCGCGTCGCCATATACTATATAAAGATTTCCCTAAGCTGATAAGATATATGTATGTATTTATTAATTTATATTATCAATCAGAAAATCTTCATAGAAAGTATTGATTTTATTGGTTTCTACCAATCGAAAAATATTTAAAAAACAAGTTCAAGAACTGTCAAGATCAAAATCCACGTATTATTTATTGTTTGTTTATATCGACTATAAAAATTACATCACTCATCAATTTATGATTGCATTATCGTGTGTGGGAGACTATTTAATTAAATGCGAATATACAGCTGGTCGCATCATAGATAATGCAAGAGGAGTAAACAGTTCGTACCCATAACACACGCAAAAATACATAATTTCAGTTATTTTTTTCACCATCTGTTTCCTTTTCCAACAATTCATTTAGCAATATTATGAAATTCGTATCTTGTTCCTTCAATAACCTGTCCGTATTTGTTTTACAAACACTGAAGTGCACTGATTGTTATTTGATTTTATTTCGCAAGTGACGCAAAACATTACAAACATTACAGGATTATTAAAAATATCTAGCTCTGACGTGTTTCTTGGACATGTAAACGCAGCATTTGCACATTGCATTGTCTTCTGCATTTCACAATGTTTTCGTATAGAAACCGAGGTTGCATTTTGACAGATTGTAAACAAAAATGTTTTGCAAGTTTACGTTTCATATAGATTTTAATTGATAATAATTGTTTGTTTAATTTCCCCTATCGGGTGTACATTGTACGATATGTAATTCCCGTTAAATCTAAGCAAATTAACCCACAGTTTCACACCCACATATCGCACTTGTTTGGGGGGAATTTATGAACAGATTGTTTACAATAAAATACATAAATTTCAAAAAAATTAAAAATTTTGCAGTTTACCCTAATGTTCGTTAATATGTGAGTCTGTGTTTGTGTATGTTTGAGTGTGTGTGCGTATGTAGGGGTGCGCGTGTTGCGGAAATGTTTTGGGCAATTATGCTTATCACAATTAAACATATTTGCATGTGTTGTATAAGAAACTGATAGAGGCACACACACACATATTCACGGGGCATACGCTACTTAGATAAAACTACTTAATGCACACTTGAAACAGAACAGCACCCACTGTTGCTCTCTCAAAGAGAGCACAGGGAGAGAGTGTGGACTACATGAAGTTCAAGTGCAGACCGCAGGCGGCGCTGTCATTGATCACACTGCAGCAAGAACAACAACAACGAATGGGACACACTTCAAACAGAGCAGCACCCACTGATGCTCTCGCAAAGAGAGAAAGCTCAGCATTAAGAGAGAGAAAATGTGGACCACATGAAGTTCAAGTGCAGACAACAGGCGGCAGGCGGCGCTGTCATTGAGCACGTTGCAGCAACAACAATTGGCTACGTGAGCTGTTACGTGTTCGTATTCCAGACCAGGCCAGACAAACCGTTAGCAGTGAAGACAGAAGGAGAGCGAGAGAGACAATGAGATAGAGAGAGAACGGGTGATCGAACGAACATGGAATTCCATTGACATTCGGCAGAAGACAAGACACGAGAAGAAAGCGAATTCGATTTGAAAACAGAATTGGCTTTTTGACGCTCTCAGCTAAACGCATAACGAAAGAGGTTAACAAAGAGGAATGTGCAAGCTCACGTACAGACACACACACAGGCAGGCAGAGGTGTTGCTTGTATTAAACGCGTTTTAACTTTGGCAGCAGCCTTCAAAGCCCGGCAAACTGGTATGGGAGAGACAAAGAAGAACCAGCTAAGAAGAGTAGAGATAGGGAGTGGGTGGGGGGAGGGGAGGAGGAAGACAGGCAAATTAATTTCACTAAAATTGATGTTTGACGCTAATTTCTTGCTAAATGTGAAACAGTTTTCATTGGAAACATGCCTCACGCAGCGCAGACCACGCGACAGACGCGAAATCAAAATATAATACGCACACACATACATATATGTTCATATAAAGGCTACATCTGTGTACATAATAATGTCTCATGCATGAATAATCGAAGCGGAAAAGGTAGAAATTCTCTAAGATATGCATATACATATGTACATACATATGTACGTATATGTATGTGTGTGTGTGTACGTTGTCTTATCAGGCAAATGGCTCTCTTATCAGCAATATCTTGAAAATACCCCGATTTTGTAGCTAGTCTAAAAAATGCGTTGTATGTACACACACACACGTGTAGGGTTCATGTATGTGTGTGTGTTTGCATTAATATGATAAATGTACATTATTGTTATTATTGCCTTGTAAGGCGTTGAATTTCGAGCCGAATTTACATTTTTTATTGCTGCCTCTTGCACTTTTCGCTGGCGAAGCTAGCGTGGAGAGAGGGGAGAGGGAAAAAGGGAAAAGAGCGCTGGCAGTAAAAGCGCAGCTTGAAGAGGGGGAGAGAGAGAGAAAACACGTTGTTTACGTTTTGACAATCAAAACTGGCGAAATATTTGCGGCAAAATCGAGCAGAGAGAGAGAGGGAGAGACGGAGTGAGAGAGCGAGAGGCAGAGCGCGGCGAATCTGACTACAAGTTGTTGTTGTTGTGGGTCGTTACTTTTGCTGCTTTGGTTTTTCCACAATGCCGGCAGAGACAAACACACACACACACAGGGGGAATGAAATCAAACTGGGTTTCTCTCTCTTACCTTGCATCCTCATCCACATTGAGCTCGCGACGTAATCTTATGGGCGGCACGGGCGGAGTTGTTGTTATTGCTGCTGCTGGAGTTGGAGCTTCTGCTTCTGCTGGTGCTGGTGCTGCCGGAGACGTCGCCGTTAACGTCTCTGTTTCCGTCGCTGCCGTCGCAGCCGCCGCCATTGTGGCGAGCTGCAGGCCTTGTAGTGCGACGTAATCAATAGTACGCACTCTTCGCCGATTGTTTGACATCTCTGCTGTTGTTCTTATTGTTTTCGTTTTTCTTTTTAGTTGTTATTGTTGTTATAAGTAACTTTTGTGGCTGTGGCTGTGTTCTTGGAATTGTATGGCCGCACAGCACACACACTTGCACTCACATAAATGTACGAATATGTGTATTATTAGACACAAACACTCACACACGTTTCGTTTAGTTAGTTGCTGCTATCGCTAATCAAATTTATTTATTTAAATTTTTTGTCGTACTTTCACAACACACGCACACACATTTGAATTGTCTGCGGTGTTTGCACACCTTCGTTCAATCAGGTGACAACTACACACCGCGTCTTACCTGAACGGCATTGCGGTCTTAACTAGCGAGAAGTGTGACCGCAGCGCGCTAAGACGGGAATTCCAATAAGAAATGCAACCGGTGCGCAAGCGGACAGCTGACGACCGTAAGAAATCCAAGCTCAAAGACAATTTCGCAAACTCAAGACAAATGGTATATGACAAATAATATATGACAAAAGTTGTTAACAGCAGTTTATTCATTACAAATGTACTGTGCTTTAATTAAAGTGAATGTTCAAATTATATAATGAATTTAAAATAAAGTCCCAATTGCGCATATTCACAGCGCTGCCAGATCAACGAAATCATGTCGAGCTTTGTTCTGCAACAAAAGCTACTTGCTATGATAAGCAAGTGGCGCAAAACCTGCCGTATTTAAAATTCAAGTGTGTACACACTGGCAGACATCGGCTGCAGTTGCGAAGTTTCGCTGCCGCTAATTAAATTATTATCAACTGCCAAATTAAATTAGAATATCAAAAATGATCAAAAACGTGTTCGCCCCCAGCCAACTAGCAGACAATGGCCCCCCATTTAACCGCAGCAGCAGCCTTGAACGCATTACATACTATGTGCGAGATTTGACCGCGAGATGGCGCTGCTATGCTGTCCAGCCTTGACTTTTTTTGTTGGTGTCAAAAAACATTTCTTGATTTCGTTGATTGTTTGTTTGTTTTGTTTTCGCTCTTTTCCACAGGTGTCACACATTTTACATTAGAGTCCAATCAAAGCTTGTTTGCATACGCTCTTCTCTCTACCAATTGGGAGTTTGTGCTACGAATTAGTTGCAATTCCATAATTGAGCCATAATATTTGTCATGTCACAGATCGCAAACTCACACACACACATATGTATATACACTCACACATACACACACTGGCACACCTGGATACAGGGCAGCTGCTTTGTACTCCAGACGCGCGAAAACTTTTGCTTAGGCAGATTTTATGAATTTCGACGTGTTTTGGCAATTAACACGTCGCCTTTTGATTCATAAAACAAATTTTGGAAATGGAACCGTGACGTCCTCAGATACCCTTCACCACCCCCACCCTCTCTCTCTCTATCTCTCTTTCTGATAATCTCTTGCAAATTTCCACTCACAATTTCTTCGCTGGAAACTGAATTGATTCATTTTCAAATTCGAAATCGCATAACGGTATCAGGCCCTGGCAACAGGCGTTTGTCTCATTTTGTCCTATGCAGCTGACGCACTTTATTTACCCCGCGTGTACCGTTAGTCGGCCACACTAGCTTAGTTTCGACAGATAACCGATAACACTCTGATAACGTTATCGATATTGTGTTCGCTCTGCTCTTCCTACATGGATTCCCATTGTTTGACAACAGTCGTCGCTTATCGCACTCCGTCTCCCCTTTTCCCTATCTCTTCCTCTTTCCAACTTTGCCCTACCTATGATATTCATCATCGGGAGTAGCAAATAAACAAAGTGATGATAAGTTTCATAGAAAAACCCCATTTGCAGGAAGAAAATAAAATATAAAACGAGTTTCAATTGGGTTTTATATGAGCGAATCGCGGCGTAACCGTTTGAATTTGCTACATCGTAACCGGAACTAATGTTTGACTTCCCCACAGTAACGGTACTTTTTACAGAATTAACACTCCCAAATCAGTTACAGCTGGATAAGGTATTTTATGACCCTACTAATTACAAGTAATACGAGTAATACACAATACAAACACTTCTTTTTCTCTCACTGTACGCACGAATCGTAATGTGGATTTACTTTGAGTTTTTTCCCATTCTGTTCTTGTGCATATTGTGCATCTGTTTCCATAAATGCAACAACACATATGTGCAAGTGTGTGCGCATTAGTGTCTGTATGTGTGTGTGTGTGTCCACTATTGTCTGCCCGTTCATTTGCATGCCAATTAGCTCGTAAGTGCAATGACGTTGACTGGCGCCGCAGCTTACGTGACGACATAGGCGTGTGTATGTATGTTGTGTGTATATATGCAAGTGCCTTTCGCGAAATGTTCTCGACCAAAAGGTGGCTTTCTCTTTGATTACATGTGGCTTATCAACAACAATACAACAAATGATTATCACTTTAGTTAAGCACAATCAGCATGATGTCTACACACACAACCACCTGTGTGTACGTGTGTGTGCGTGTGTGTTTAGCGCAGTAATTTCGGCAGCGTGGGCGTTTAAGTTTTATCACTTGTGCAAACAACAACAACAACAGGCAGACTCTTCCAGCCTATTACATTATACACACACACAGTGTACATGTATTGGTGCACATAGCGTTGTCTGCGTCTTACACAGTCCATTCTTAAATTGCATACAATTCTGCTCTCACGCTCTCTCACACACACACACGCACACCCATGCAGACATCCGTCCAAACTGACGTGAGAGAGCGTCACTGCGAGAGAGCGTAGGCGTGAGAGCACAAGACAGAGAGAGAGAGAGTTTCCGGCATGTTCGCATTTGCTTCGACGATCGTTCGCTGGAGTCGAGTCAGTCAGTTGTTATCGAGCGCTGCTTGAAGTCAGTTGTTGGCTGTGTGTGTAGAGTAGTTGTCGCTCCCGTTGTCGTTTGCCGTCTTCGTTTATTGTTAGTGTTGCCCATTTGTTGTTAGTGTTTAGTATTAGGTCGTGTGTGCGCGCTGCGAAAATCTGAGCAAGCCAACAACAACTGCACCTGCCCGCCCCCCCCCCGTTCGCGTTCCATTGTGTGTAAGTGTGTGTGTAGTGTGGCCAAATTTACAAAATCAAGCAACAAAACAAAATACACGAAACGAGAAAAAAAGAGGTTGCCATTAAATCGCGCATAAACAGTTTCGAGTTGGAGCCACTGTCGCAGTCACAGTCGGCGTCGCAGTCGCGTTGTTGCCAAGCAGCGACACGGGGCAGCATCAACAGCAAAACTCAATTATTAATTATATTATTCACATGCACAAACGAATTTAAATACATACAGTTTATATATATACAAACAAAAGGCTTGTGTGTTGTCGTTGTCTCGCTAAAGATCTTGCAAGAAAAGAAAAATAATAATAATAGGTAAATAAATGAGTTTTCGTAGATAAAAAACACAACGTCAACTACATCAACGTCGTTGTCGCTTGACGTTGTCGCAGACGGAAAACAAAACTCGCATAGTCACACAGACACAGACACACACACACGCACCAGAGAGACACACCTACACAGGCGCAAACACCTGTACACGAGTCTGGAGATTTGCACAAGTGCAGAAAAAAGCAACAAACATTTCTTTGGCCACTTTTGGTTTATTTTTGTTTTTGGCTTTGCGCGTATACCCTGTAAAACTTGTTTGTTGCTTGGCCTTGTCTAAATGCAATCAAATTAAAAGAACATAACTATATAGAGTATATGCTGTATATACTCAGTGTGGAATGAACAAAAAGGGTCGCTGTGTTGTGTGCTAATCGTGGAAAAATGCAAAATATCGTGCTCGAAGCGAAAACAATTGATTTATAGCACAAAAGGAGAACAGAAGTAACTGAACAATCAGCGATAAGTGAGAGTGAACAAGCTCTGGCACACAGACACAGAGAAACTCTCACAGACATCACAGACACCCACACCCATGAATATTATGTACAATACATACTTAGCATATTTTACGTTCTCACACGCAGCTCAATAATCGTATAACGGAAAAGTACAGCACAAAAGAAAAGACAAGGAAATGGATTATATCGTAAAGGCCTACAAGGACTGGAAACTGCACTCGCAGGTGAGTTCAGAGCATAAGGCACAAAGAACGCTCTTTGTAATTACAATATCACGATCATAATTCAAATTTTGAATTAGTTTGTTCTCTTCCCAGAACAGGTGGGGGTTGTTGGGTTAGGTTAGGGTTCGCGTCTTTATGTAGATGATGCTCTCTCTTTTTTAATGTTCGATCGTAAAGGCAGATAGAGTAATGTTCTAGGTCAGCAGGTTAAGGGTTAAGGGGGAAATACCTACAGTAAATAACCTGTAGTCAGCTTTAATTACTCTGTCGACTGCGAATAAATCAAAGATCATTCACTGTGACACACAGTTCTCCCTCTGTCACTCTCTTTGGTCATATAAAGTAGAGTATTGTATTTGAGTAAATAAACAACAGTCTCAGTTCTGGCAAAGTTATTAAGACATGTGTAAATGAATCGCAGCCAACTTCACTTTGTTTGAATTCATGCAAAATTCACACATAGAGAAAGAAAAGGAGAGAGACAGACATAGCAAAAGAATGGTTTATGAAGCAGTATGAAGTCATGCCCTGCCGTCAACTCGCGGTCGTTAGCTCTTTGGGCCCGCCGGCTTTAAGCCCCCAATAGACGCCATGCGACTATGTATGTGGCAACAGGCCGCAGACAGACAAAGCCGAAACAGATACAGCAACTGTAGAAAGAAAAAATAAATGAGTCAAGAGTCGCAGTCGCAGTCTCCAAGCTGAAGCTGAAGCCGAAGCCGGAGTCAGATCTCTGCAGAAACCGTAGCCAAAGTGCTTAACCGCATTTAGAGAATTCGGATTTCTGTAATGATAATAAATGATGTTGTACGAGTATGTATGGTATAAACTCGGGTTTATATGTACAGGTATTCTGTCGTGAAACACGATCGTGTCGAAACGATCTCGTATTACCCAAGAAAAACCACTTTGAATGGAGCATTACTTATTTATTTAACTTGTTGTTTTGTTTTTTACTCATTTTCAATTTGGTTTTATTTTATTTTTGCCACCAAAGCGTGCTGCAACATGGCTCGCTGCCTGCTTGTGTGCCTCGAGCTGTGGCCAACGAACCAGGCGATGAGTAAGCCGCTGCACAGTGCAACACAGACAGACATAATACGAATTTTAATGGAATACTATAAAAAGTTTTTATTATGTGAACATTTGCAATACAAACTGTATTTAGTTGCTGTTTGTACCACTGTGCGATCAACGCACATCTGGCCAAAGCGCAGCCAGTCAGTTAGCCAGCAATGCGGCCAACTTGTGTGACTCTGTCTGAATTGCAAATGAGTGCATGAGTGCATGAGTGAATAAAACCAAATGCACTTAACAAGTATTTTCAGTTCTCGCTGCAGTTGTTGTTGTTAATTAGGCCAATGCACAGTGTGCAAAAAAACTGGAAACTTGCTCGCAGAATTCTTTGTTTCTTTGGTGTATCTAAAAATATCCTTAGCCTTGGGCAGCTGCGCTCGCTCCATGCGATGGGTTCATTGTCCACTTACCGCCGAACCCAGTTTCAGTTCGCAGTCGCCACATTTATTGAAGATTCGCCAAAGAGTCGAATTCGAAGTCGTGGGCCGGTTTTATAGCACTCGCCTCCATTTTGTCGCCTTGGCTTGAGCTGCGTTTCAATGCCTGCGTTAGACATTGGATTGCACTGAGAAAAATATTGTTATACTTGAGCTAGTGGTATAGAAAAATACTTCTATTAAATCTCTATTGATTTTCCAAAAAATACATATGAAAAGAACTTGCTTGGGTTGTCTTGCCACAAAAAAACCTTCATGGATTTTTTTATCTTTACTCAAATTCGGTTACTTTAGACAGTACTTGATCGATACTTGAGAAGTGGTATAGAAACGGATTCATGCAATTTCTACCAATTTTCGCAAGAAAATATTTACAATATCTATAAAATATAGCTCCTATCTTATTTCAGGCAGTTTTTAATATGCAGTGTTATAAAAAGAGACGTTTATACAATTTCGAAGGGTTTTTTAAACAAATATTATATTTACAAGAAAAGACTCTTCTAATATTGTCTTGCCTTAACCCATGGAAAAGACTTTTGGATTGTCTAATCTTTACCCTCATTCCGAGATATTCCACATTGAACTCAATGTTCCATTTGAAAAATGAATGCAAACGCGATGGTCTTGATTTATTCAAATGCTGATTGGCACCTTCAAGCCAACAGTTGGCCCACCTGCCCTTCGTCTAATCTTTGCAATGAGGGCAACTCACAAATGCTAAATAGTCGAAGAGACCCGCTTATCGTTACGCATAATGCGAGACCTTAGTTTCAATAGACTGTTAACGGGTTATGCGGGTTGCCCTCAAATGCACAGGCCACGCCTACATACTCAAGCGCCCACACCTTCGTCATGTATGCGTAATTGCTCCCATTGTTGTTGTGTGGTTATTTTGCGCGACACTCTACGAAGTCGCGCCTAAGTGCGATCTGTGTGCGAAGGAGACAAATTGGAAATACCACGCGATGAGTAACATAAGAGAAGACCAAGTTTGTGGTTGGGATGGTTGGGTTTATTTATAGAGTGTGCTGCGGGTTTATTTCCTGCTGCAGTTTGCCATTGAACCGGTTCTACCTCTGGCAGCAGCATCAGTTCTGGGCAAATATCTTTGACGTAGTTTTTCTCCTTACTATTTTTAGCGCTAAATTTTTATATTTTATATGCTAAAACCGGTTGAGAAGGTGTCGCTTCTTAAACGCATTCTACAGGTTACATTTCAATAATCGCGACTTATGATCTGACGCACAAGATATAAAAAAAACAATCAGTGCGGGGACAAAGCGAATCAAATCGAATCGGTTATCGCTTAGGTGCGTATTCACACAATCTGGCAACCTTGGTGCGGCCCCAATCGTATCGTAAGCTCGTTCTCTTTCATTTCCAGCGTCAATAATTGGACAATTCGCCTTTGTTGCGCCTTCTTTTTGTTTTCCTTTATTCGCCTCGATTCTGAGACGGATCACTCATATATTTTAAGCCTTATTGGTTATAAATAAACCGCTCCCCGGCATTTGCGCCTATATTTTGTTGTCTAATCTTATCGGCCCGGAGACAATTTAACTGCCTCGCGTTGATTATATAAAAACAAGAATCGAGTACATATCGTACAAATATATGTATATATATATATATATATCGACGAATCGTTGAATAAATCAAAATAATTCACACTCTATGGCCGGGCTAACGATCTCATGATGAAGGCAAATCGTAGTGCCCGAGCAATCAATCATTCTTTCAAGTGCAGCGTCGTCATTAAGGAAACTTCAATTTACGGCGCTTATGGAGATTGATAGACAAGTACTACTAAGGTATCGAGAACTTACAGCATACACGTGTGATGCAAGCAAAAACTTATTTGAGATATGTTTTACTAAATCATTATTTTGGAATGGCTCTGCCATAACGATAATAAGGTCTGGGGTGTCCAAGACACAATCATCATACTTTAAACCTAATTACTTCAACTTTGCACGTATTTTAGATTGTTTAATGCTGCTGATGCAATCGTGGAATTCTCAATACAGGTTTAAAGTTTGATTCTGTTTTAGTTCCTTAAAACGTAGTGCACTTTCGGAAGTATTCAAGGTATATAACAGATTCAGATATTTCAAATCATCGGTTTGCAATCAGTTTTTCAAAAGGGACCTGGGACTATAATTACAAAGTCTAAGTGGCTTAACCACAAACCAATACCAGCTATCAATTTCTGGGTATACATACATTTATATATACAGTATATAGTAATATAGGCAATGATTGTGTGTATACCGCAAGCCACAAAAAAACTGATAATCTGCGTGAAAAAAAGCAATTGAAACGCTGTTAATTTTTTTATATTCTGGCTTTTAAAATGCCCCTTAAAACAATTATATGTGTGAATATATAGTATACGGTTAGGTTTGCGTTTTAGAACGAAATAAATATAAGAAAGTCACGTTGATTATTGCCCTGCACGTAGGAGAGATGTCCAGCTAGAGCGAGGGCGAAGTATCGTTGTGATGACGTTGCCCTTGGACTGTGGGGGGACTGGACAAACAATGCCAGCTGGAACAACTGTGCACACTAATCGTACAAATATTATAGTATCTGTCTATCTATCGATAGTGGCAGCTACGAGTGCTACGAGTACTCAGTCGGAACCCATCCATTTAATTTATCAGAAAATGTGTATAAACAAACTTAATACCACTTAAGATTCTGACACTTGACTTATGGGCTCGCGGGGCTTTCAACTTTCAAGTGCAAGTCGACGACGGTTATATAAAACGAAGAAGACGATTCACTTCGACGGGTTGAGCTCGGGTCTTACCTCTGGGGATCTACGTTTCAACGGGAATTACGTGAACGACGCTGGAATGCTTTTTCCCCTCACATTAAGCTGTTGATTATTTGCAATAGCTTCCGCTCAAGGTTGGAAATCTGCAAATCTACAGATAGATTTGCTTCGGTTCACAGACCTTGCAAGTTAATATGGTTTTCTTTCGACATTTGCTGTGAAATAGTTGAGATTTTATTACCTACAAATTGGATACTATTTAAATGAGTCTTGGCTGCTTTAGATTTAAATGAGTCTTGGCTGCTTTAGAATTAGTCTGAATTCCGACTATAAATTGTAGTCTCAAATCTCAATCTAAATTCAGTAGCCTTGGTTCCTTGTGTGTGTTTTCATTATTGTTATTATACGATCCAAGGCGCAATTTCAATTGTTTATGTGTGTCGTACAAGCGAATCGCTTGTTAACCCAGTAGTTCCCTCTCTCTCTCTCGCCCCGTCGACTATTTTCCTAGTACTACTAGTACAAGTACTACTCGGCGCTGTCGTATCTAGCGCGCCTTATCATTTAATTAAGCATGTAACCCAGAGAACATTTCGAATAACAGAATTCTTTATCACGCACTTGGGTAAGTTCCATCAATATGCAGCATGTAGAAAGTTTGGGAAATGTCTATAACAAATGTTATTTCTTATCACAAAAAGTTCTGTAAATATTTAGTATTTTTTAATATACAATATTTATCATTTTTACTATAATCATTTGTATATTTTCGCAAATGTTCGCAAAAAAGAAAGCGTACTCTTTATTCTTATCGTGAGAAAAGGTTTCCAAAACAAATTGCGATATCTTTAGCTGTTTCTGATTATAAAAATGCTCTATTTACGCACTGGCATCATGACCAGTAAGGTTCATATTCCGATTTTCTGATTAGTCATGTGCGAGTGAGTAAATACATAATCGGTAAAGTGAAGTTGATATTATTCTTTTTTGGCTTTATAAGCTCATTTTTTTGTCACGTACAAATTGTATCGGTTCGGTTTTGTTTGCTTCGAGCTGCTTTATCAATTTGCAATTTCCTTTTTTGTTTGTTTTAATTAATACTAAAGATAGTGCACAATGGCGATGTTGTGCCATAAACTATAACTGTTACTTAAATTCAGCCTTCGCTGCGCACGATTCCATAAATTTTGACATACTTACATAAAAAACAACTGCAACAGCAGCAACAAATTGAAATAGATTGCTAACGATATGATTAAATTTATGGCTATATGCCATACGAATATTTATGACACTCACTGTGTGTTCGATCCATCGTTCGCTGCGACTTTAATTTGGCCTTTCCAAATCGACCAGAGTTGCAATTATATGAATCTTGTGACCTTCGGCGGTTTCTTTATGTCTCCGAAGTTCTTTAACATCATCAACCAACCCGTTGAGATCCGTTCTCTGATGAGTCACGTCATGTGAAACTTCAGTCTGATGTTTCTATTAGCAACGGGGGAAAAAACTACAGACATAACGATCGCAGAAATGGCAGACAAAACAAACGAAACTCAAATAAATAATTAGCATGGTATATCGCGCAGCGTCCTCTTGCTGGATAAACCCAAAGAAAGATCAGGAATCGCAATCGGACGACGACGATGCGCTGTGCTGGGAATAAACAATTGGAGGTGCTTTCGCGGACCATTATAGATATGTACATACATACATATATAAATATCGTATACGATATAGTGTGTGTTTGGAGAGTGGGAAACCCGCCAGGCGCGTGATCTGCCTGCCAGATCTTTTCTATGCATGTCAATGACCGTTTTTCTAATGCACACATGCGCACACTTGTCTATGTGTGTGGGTGTGTGCTAAACGAAATTTAGGTGAACTAATTGAGAATTGGTTGCGCTTATCAGTGCTGCTCTATCAACAAAATATTTACCAAACATAAATAGAGGGCGCTCTCTCTTTCTCTCTTGCGTTATGTGTGCATAATAAAAAGGTATCGGCACAAATTGTTATTGCAGAAAACAATTTGACAACACTGCGACAACTTGTTGTTGACCTTAACACCGCAAGCATCAGCTGACAGTGTCAACACACAAACACAGTGACACACACTTACATACACATACTGATAGTCTGCAACTGCGCAAGGAAGTAAATTAACTGCATTTAAACACGTTTGCAGCTGCTGTAATAATGCATTTACATTTCCAATAAAATATATATCGCAGTCAGTTATTCCATAATTATTAATAAATTCACATGTTAATTAAAAGTCATGCCGGCAATCCGCATGCTAATTTACATATACAATATGCAGCCGCAATGACAGGGCAGCGCAGCTGTTGTTGGTGTTGGTCTGTGCTGGATTATTTGTCTTTGTTGACTGGGTCGACAGAGAGAGAGAGAGAGACGGAGTTGCTTTGTCCAAACAGGTTTAAGCTCAGGCACACAAAACACAAGGCGTTTACGTTGTGGGCCATCACGTGAAAACAATAATGTATGCTCTCGTTGGCAATAAAAACAGTTGCAAATTAACCTTTTTCGGGTCCAAAACAAAAGAGAAACAAACAAACGAATTAGTTGCCAACAATAAAGTGGTAGCACAAATCCCACGCCAGCACATGCAATCGATATCGATAACATGCAATTGCAGCCAAGATATTTCTTCCTTTTTGAGTATTTTTTTGCGAATAGAGAAAGTGAAAGGAAATACCACTAGTTTAGTATATTTACACAGGCACAGAGTGTGTCGTTTTTCTGGGGCCAGTGCTACGGTCACACTGCACAACCCAGCAACAACAGCAACTTGTAAACACGTAGTAAACGCAAACTGAAAGTCAACGCGATTTGCCAAACAACAACGAAGTAAAAATAAATCAATGGAAGTTGCCTAAACACACATAAATCGCAGCTAATTTCAAAATTTCCCAAAAAGTGCAATGAGTGCAGGTAGAACGCGAGGTGCCTGATTTGAATTGCATTCGTATTGGTTCGTACATAGTGGGTGGAGGAAGGGGAGTGGAGAGTTCAGGTGAGAGAAAGAGAGTGAGTGAGAAAGGTGCTTTAATTAAGGCAGCGAAATACACTGGTGTTATTTATAGACAAATAAAAGCCTGTACATATGTATTTATATAGTATTCGAGTGCCCCCTTATAGGCGCGAATGTGTGTGCGCGTCCTCCTCAGTTACGCCACTGTAATGACATCACAGCTGTTTGTGGGGGTCTGCCCACAGGGAAAAAGACTTTCACTCCTTTCACTTTACCACTCACACACACATACACACACACGTACACACATACAAACATACACATATATTAATGCGTATATAATTTGTTTTTTTGCAGTTTCAAGAGATCGTGCCTGACATGGATGACTCGGAATTCATGTTCAACGAGAAACAATCAATACGCGACTCCTCGCGCACCCTCAAGAAATACGGAAGCACCTGCTGCAACAGCCTGAGGAACAATGAGATCCTCATCCGACACACAGTGGAGAAAACAGATACGCTGCAAGGAATTTCACTTAAATATGGCGCCACGGTGAGTAACGATTGAAATTTCCATACTGCACATGCCACCCATCACCCCTTACCAGACCCCTTTCTGTAGTGCAACTTTAAATGGCTTCTTTGCCTTGCGTGGCACGCAAATACTTTAAATTCGATTGTTAGTACCGTTAGAGCATTTGCTTTTTATTGATTTAATAATCAAATTGATTACTCAAGCAATTACCAAGGCTTAGTTTTGAGTGGGTAGACCTAGATGGGGAGGTTGTTTGATTTTGTCATGAAGAAGGTATTGGTTTTTAAGTGGTTTTCAGTTTGACATATTTCCCATAAGATTATGCAGAGTTATCGCTTTCATATACTCGTACACACAAAGTTTAACATAATAATGTGTAAAACTTTTCTAAGAATCTCAAAATTTGTATAAGACGCAATCTCTTTTTCAACTATTTTGAACCTTTCTTTACACTCTTAAAATTTGTATAATGCACCAGTATTATCTTTCTTCAACTATGTCGAACTTTTCTTTACTCTTTTAAGCTTTTAACTCTCTGGTGTTATTTTATAGTTCTTATAGTTCTCTAAAGGAGATTATATTTAAGTAAGTGAACAAAATTAGACATTAGATGCGATTTAAAAAACAAGTTGTACCTTTTCTTAAATCAAAGAAATCTAGTTGATTGTTAAATCTTATAGATTCGAATCAACGCTATTTAATACTCATATCATTCGCTTTGCTAGCGTGTTAAATCTTCGGCACCTTCCCAGTGCCATCTTCCTCTTCCTACTTTAATTTATGAGATGGTCCACACCTGCGTTAGGCAGCGAAGCGCGGGACGGGCAAATAAGATAGCATTACAGTTTTGAGATAGATAGGCAGATACTTATGTGTATATGTATCTAGGCTGATGGATGGATGGGGGCGTGTACAGTGTACAGAGAACATTGTATGTTCTAAAAGGGGCAACGACAGAACGACCGCTTGTCTAGCTGTTTATCAGGTTGCAGTCGACAAACCAAACAAACGCGACAGTTGCTGCATATGATTTATATTATATATAACTACCTTATGTAGGTAGATGTTTGTATGGAAACTAACTAGACAAACCGAGTCACGAGTGAGGAATCTGGGCTAAGATAAGACTAGGGTAGTTGAAGAATTGTCAAGAATTCTGTCTCTGTCCCCAGTTGCAATTAATCAACTAAAGCGATTCAATCAGTGTCAACGCATGTGGCAGGCAGTCAATCAATCAATCAAGCCATAAATAATAGACATATATGATATATATCTCTCTCTATATCTCCTTTAAGACGGAACAAATACGCCGAGCCAATCGACTCTTCGCCTCGGACAGCCTCTTCTTGCGCCAGTTCCTGCTGGTGCCCGTGGAGAAGACATCGCCGTATTATCTGCAGGCCAATGTCGCAGCTGGTGTCGATATGTCCATGTCCGTGGACGATGTGCTTGCCACAAGTCCGCCCAGCACGCCCGATGCAAATGTGCAACGGGAGGCGCTGAATAATGCGAACAACCTCAGCCAGACGCAGAGCTACAACAGTGGGGGCAGCAGCAGCAGTTGCAACACCAATATCTCGTCCAGCTCGTCATCATCCTGCACCCGCTCCTCCTCCGGGCAGGCACCACGTCCTTATTCCATTGCCGGCGAGCTGCTTGGCATGCAGACTAGCGAAGAGGATCACACAGTGGCACCATGTAGCAGCAAGCAAAGCAAATCTCTGGACTCGGTCGCAGCCATGACGCCTGAGGAGGAGAATCGCAAGTGCATGAATGACTTTCTCAACAAGATTGACAACACGATTTCCGAGTCGCGCAAATATGTGGAGCGTTCCAAGGAGTAAGTGATGATGAATTGCCGATGATCCTCCAATCTTTACTTATCTTTACTCTCCCCCTTTTTATTCTGCAGCCTGGTGAGCAGCCAGAGTGATGCGGACATTTGCATCAGCGCCAGCAGCAGCAGCGATGTCTTCTCGCAGCGACGCAATCAGCAGCTTAACAATTCCTATAAGAACAACAACAACAACAATCGTCCGCCCCATCAGCGGCACAGCTCGACGGGCAGCGGGAACTCGGACACGGCGCACCTGCTGAATACAACACAGACACGTCGCGTGCAAAACTCGCTGAAGCGTCTAGAGAAGCAGCAGGATGATTTCTTTGAGTTGTAGCAGCTGCCACGAAAGATTTCAACGTCGACGTCGACGGAGGCGGCGATGGGAATCGCGATCTAGTTTAATTACGTGTAACAAATTGTTTTTAATTGCTGCGCATAGAAATGTAAATTATATACACACAAACATACACACACAGACAGTAACATGATATATATAGACATACTATATACACTCTACTACCTATACGATAAAGATGATGATGATGATGATGATGATGACCTATGTTATAAGCGCTGCGCTATTTAAACCTGTACTATATACTATACTATATATTTACTATCGTATGATGCGTGTTTCTTGATCTGTCCCCCTGTAATTGCCGCCAATTTGCTTGCAACTTACCCACGCCCCGAAACCCCCACGTCCCCCCTAAACCAATTATGATTACTATTTTTGTATGACTAGCTTTAATTACTCGTTTAATGTTTAACTTAGTTATGAGAATTATTAATCTTAATTCCCCCCTTGGTAGAAACCAATAGTCCTTAGAGAATTAACTTGGCACTATGTGGAAAGCGACTGCGGTTTGTGACCGAGAGTTGATTACCGTTAACCGTTAGACGATAACCGATAACTGATAAATGATAACTGATAACTATGCATAACTTATTTGTTATTTTACTGAGTGTCTGTGCAATCCATGTCGAGAGACACACGCCCACACACGCCCTCACACGTCCAGTCGACAAGCAAAACGCAGAAAACAAATTGTATTAAAAACGATAAAAAACATTTTATAAACCCACAATAAAGTAAGAATGTGTTAGAATATTGTGTATCAATTAATTGGAAAGAACAAAGAGGATTCTCTGCATAGGGGTTTCAGTTGGACATATATACTATCAGATATGCGAAGATATCGCTTTCGTATATACACATAATAATGTGTTAAATATTTCTTGGAAATTGAACATCTTTATCCAACTATGTCGAGCTCTTTAAAAGCTCTTCACTCTCTGGCGCTATGTTGTAACTCTTACGCATACTATAGTTCAAGTGGGTCTTTCATTGGTAGAAAAAGATATATCATTTATCTTAGTAAACAATATTTATTGATATATCTTAACGATTCAAGTCAGAGATAGTAGATATTTAATACATGATAGTATTGCCTATTGTGTTAAATAATTTTGAGTATTGGTTTTTAATGGTAAATCTGAAGATTCTTTGGTTTAATGTAGTACATATTATGTTTGTATATACGAAAAATTGTACCTCAAACTGTTTTATATTGTAATCTACATAAAAGTATTTACCACCCACTGTACCCCAAGCAAGACACTGTTGGAATTTCATTCTGGCAGCGCATGCGCAGTTCCTTTTTAGCTTCGCTTCGTTGTTGGTTGCCCCGACAACGCGACGAGACAAACAAACAATCAAAAACAATTTACAATTTCATAGCAAGTCGAAATATATTCTTTGGGGATTATTAGAAAATAAAAAATGTCTGAGCCAGAACTGGATGCAGCCGTTATAAAGGCCACTCAGCAGGCGCTGGGCAAGTTCCTGAAGAAGCCACCCCTCACCGAGAAGCTGCTGCGAAAACCCCCATTTCGTTACCTCATGGATGTGTTCAATTCGGTAAGGCTGAGGGTCCCAAGAAGTACCTACTTTACCTACTATGTGTGAGTTATATTTCATCTATTTGCGCAGTTCATTAAGGAGACTGGTTGCTTTGAGGGTCTTTACACGCCGGAGGAGAAGCTCTTCGAGAATATAAGCGATCGGTGAGTCAACTATGGGTGTGAAATAAAAAATGCTCATCAAAAATGCCTTGAAAAACAAAACAATAAGATCTTACAACTTTTATATGGCTTTATTATTTATCTGTGGGTGCAACGTTAATTTCTGTTTAGAGGTGGAACATTTTGAAGCAATAGGAACGTTCTTTATTTATGGGTAACTCGAATTAATTAGCACACCCAACAATAATATTTATTCGTTTATTTGTATAAAATTGTTAAGTACGCTAAACATTTATTAAAACAAATTTATTTGTTCAAAAATGTCCGTTGCGGAGAAGCAAATTTACTGTGAATGACAACAAATTTCTCGTAAGGAGGATTAAGAAGGTTATAAAGGGGGTTTAAAAGGGAAGCTAAGAAGGTTTTTTCAGAAATGTTTTTTTTGCAGAATACTTAGTTAATTCTATAAACAAACCCTAATTTTCAATTCCTCGATCACAACATGAAGTTTTATTAATTTACCCAAAGCGGAATTGAAAAGGTTCGTTATGAAATGTTTTTATAGAATTCTTTGTTAGAACTTTCCTTTAAACAAATGCTCAAGAATTCTTAGCTCATTATATAAACCATTTCTAATTTACAGCCACGACAAGACACGATTTCTGCAAAAGATGATCGATGCAACAAGTGAGTTAACTGCCCAGAGAACCTCCCTTATGGCTATCTAATACCTTCTTCATCGATCTCCCTACAGAACTTACCACAAAACTGGACCTAAAGGTGCGCACTGCCAAAATAGTCGCTGGACACGAGGCTAAGTTGACCAACGAGTTGCTGCAGGCGATTGCCAGCGTGGCCGAGCAGCAGTTGGAGTGGCGCAGTGCAGTGCAGCAGGTGCTTGCCAGCGAAGCCAAGGATAACAAGGAATCTAAGGACGCAAAAGAATCCAAACCGAAAGAGACAAAACCAAAGGAAGCCAAGACGACAAGAATCTCACCGCGTGGCAAAGAGGAACCCACGCAACGCCGCGAGAAGCGCGTCTCACCTCAAGAGCAGAAGGTGCAGAAGCGCAGCACACCTCCTGTCAAGGATAAGGAGAAGGAGAAAGAGAAGTCGCAGCGTAGACAGAAGACATCACCGGATGCGGAAGCCAAGCCCAAACTGAGCCGGCAGAGCTCCAAGCAGAAGACTCCGTCACCCGTGAAGTTGGGATCGAAGCAGAAGAAACAGAACTCAACGGAAAGTGAGTCCAAATCTGTGGAGTCAGTCTCATCTCCTGCACCAGCGCCAGTGCCCAAACCCGTCTCACCCGTGGCCGAACCCGCGTCTCCAGCTAAACCAGAGCCTGTTGCCGAGCCGCCCAAACAACCAAGTCCGGAACTGCCGCCGCCAGAGCCAGAAAGCCGCAAGTCCTCTAGCAGAAGTCGCCGCTCTAGCGCCAGTCAGTCGCGGCAGCTGCCTCCTCCTGCCGAAGTGGAGCCACCAAAGACAGCAAATGATTCTAGTGAGCCGGTTACCTCCACCCCCTCGCCTACTGCCGATGCGAACAATAACAACAGCAACAAGAGGGAGCGAGAGGGCACCTTCACGCGTGAGAACTCGAAAGAGTCCAATGGTTCCATCACCCGACCACGCACCTCGTTGCGTCCGCCCAGCGCACGTCCAGCCTCCGCTCGCCCAGGTGCCCCGCGGCGACGTAATGTAGAAATCGTGCTACAGCCCAACGATCAGGTAAAGATGTCCGGGATCAATGTAAAGCTGGAGACGTTTGGTGACTTCGATGACGATGGCGAGAATCTGGTGATCATTGAGGATGCCAATGCACATGATATCGAAGCGGGCAGCAACAGTGCGACGGACACGCAACCCGAATTGGACGCCCAACAGGGCAGGTTGGTGCAACAGATCCTCGAGACGCAGAAAGAACTTGTGCAACAGCCAACAGATGCTGGCAAGGATGATGGGCAACAAAAGAATTCGAATCCTGCAACACGACAGAGTTCGGCGCGACAAATGAACGATCTGCGCGACATAATTCAGACTCTAACCAAGTCAGTGAATCCACTGGGCAAGCTCATGGACTTTATTCCTGAGGACATTGATGCCATGCAACTGGAGCTGACCATGTGGCGCGACACCTACACTCAATCGGCAATGGAACTGAAGCGAGAGTTGAACCTGACAGCCTCAGCCACAGAACCCATGAAGCAACAGCTCCTCACCATCGAGGCAAGCATTGGGGAGTACAAGGAACTGATCGATGAGAGTCGCCACAAGATTCTGCAGAACAATGAACGCATTCTCAAGATGCTGATGGAACAGTGAGACAGGAGAGACCTAGAAACAAAACCAAAGAATCTGTGCTTGTCACATCATTAGTTTCCAGTTATCGAAGCAATCCTAATGGAATACTGTATTTATTTGTAATGTTGTATTTAATAGAGATATCTATACAAAAATAGTATCTGTCAGGGAGTTACAAAATAACAGTTCTCAATGGGGTGGGGTGGAGTACATAGTGTTATAATATTATTGTATTATACCATCAGGGGGGTTGTATATTTTGCTTTTTTCAAGGTCACTTAGTGTTCAAACCGAAACCAACATGTTTAAAATTAGTTCTGCATAGGGTATACGTATTGTAGACACCCGTATAGTAAATGTAAAGTTGCATATTTACAGACATATCATAGGTAAATCATGATATATCAAACTGTAGTTAACCGTCTACTTCAATAGTTTCTATTCTGGTTTTCTCTGCATCCGATTTCGATTTCTCCTTCGACTTATCGAGCGAATCATCGAGCTCCTTCTCTCCCACTTGCTCGTTCTCCGAATCATTGTCATGGTCCTCCTGATCTTGTTCTGCATCCTCATCGCCTAGCACATACTCGATGACATCGTCGATGGGGAAATTGTTAAGCAGCGACTTGATGGAATCATTGTGAATGACCACAGTGAAGAGTAATTTGCAGTACTCGCGCATGCGATTACCATAGTCCAACTCCGCGTAGTTCTCGGCGCCCTTGCCCAGATCGTGGCCACAGTTCTCGATCACCTTGCACAGCACCGTCTCCTCGGAGCTGTTGGGCCAGCCATACTTCTTGAGAGTTTGCGGATCAACAAGCATATCGATCAGCTTGCCAATGTTCTCCTTCAGCTTAAGATCTTCCTCGGTGAGCACCTCGCCGCTGAACTCATCATCGCTCGAGGGTTCCTCGATGTTGTCGGCAATGGCAGCGGCTAAACTGGCAGCAAGTGATTTGCGCTGCTCCTTCTTAACCACCGGCGACACGGTCTTCTCTTTCTCCTTGGACGCTGGCTGCGATTTGGATGCCGGTGCCTGTACAGCAGCAGCTCCTTCTTCAGTTCCTTCCAATGGCAATATGGTGTACACTTCATTTTCCAGCACAATCGTCTGTGCATTGCCATCGCCCTCATCCACCAGAAATTCACGCACCACGACTCCATTATCATCTGTTTTGCTTGAGATGAGCGAGCCTGCCGATGTATTGGCGGCAGTTGTAGGCAGAATCTCTTCCGCCTCTGATTCCTCCTCCTCCGACGAATCTGGTTGCACTACCACGGCAGCAGCAACAGACTTTTTGGCCTTACGCTTCGCTGGTGGCTCAGTGCCAAAGATGTCATCGGGATCACATTCATGAACGTTGCGTATGTGATTCCTCAGGGTTTCGGTGCTATCAAAGTTCTTGTCACAAATGGCGCAATCAGTGCGCTCGATCACTTTAGCTGTGCGCTTAGCACGCGTGGGTTTAATAGCTAAAGAAGATGTGTCATTAGGTGGGGAAATCTGCAATAAACTTTGCGCTAAACTTACGGGAATGATCACCGGCGTCCATGTGCTCCTTGAGCAATGCATCGGTGCGGAAGCTACGCGTACATTCAGTGCACGCAAACGAGGGACGCTTCTGGCGTGAATGATCCTTCACATGGCGTTCGAGTCTGCAAAGAGAAGAGGCACATTAGTTGCCTTATGGGATTGTAATAACTCTAGGAACTTACTGTTTCTCTGTCTTGAATTTCTGCTCACACTGGGAGCAGGGGAAGGGACGCAGATGCGTCTTGGAATGTGTGCGCAACTGTGTGGCCTGAATGAAACTTTTGCCGCACTCGTTGCACTTGTGCGGACGCTCGCCTGTGTGACGCTTCATGTGACGATTGAGCACCTCCTTGACAGCAAAGGATTGACTGCACTGAAAGGCGATGGAGATTATGATTAAAGACTGGACTCTGTCTAAACTACTTCGCAGCTACTTACAACAGTGCAGGTGTAAGGCTTCTCGCCTGTGTGATAACGTCTATGCTTCTTTAGGGCCACCAAGGCGGAGAACTTCTTGTCGCACAGATCACAATCGAAGGGTTTTTCGCCCGTGTGTGTGCGTATGTGTATGCTGCATGAAGAAAGAGATTACACATTGCTCAGGGAGAGAACTGATTCGTAACTTACTTGAGCGTCGAGAGACTGTAGAAACAGTTCTTGCACACATGGCACATATACTCCGGTTTCTTGACCACCTGCGTGCCCAGATGCTGCTTGAGATGCGCACGCAGATTGTCCAAGCGATAGAAGACACGATCGCACACCTTGCAGCTCATGGTATCGTTCTCATTGGCCGAGCACGACGAGTACTTTTGATGGCGCTTCAGATGATAGGAGCGTGTAAAATCTTTGCCACAGATCTTGCAGGCATAGGGTTTGCCTCGCGACTGATGCTGCTGCTCGTGCAGCTTCAGCAGGGCAGCGCTGCGCAGTTTTGCATTGCAAATGGAGCAGGGGTAGTCACTGAACTCCGAGTGGGTGATGAAGATGTGACGTTCATAGCTAGTCTGAGTCTTAAACGACTTGGGGCAATCCGGACAGTTAATGTGGCCCAACTGAAAGTAAGAAATACGGTTAGAAATATTTAACAAGATGCGAATTTCTTCAAGACCTACGTGGAAGGTGTCGTAACTCTCGCTGCAGCAGAAGCATATGTCTTTTTTCTCCATTACAACCGCATCCTTTTCGATCTTCTCCAGATTCTTAAGCATGTCCGCCTTGCGCAGGTGATAACCACTGTCATAGCGACAGAACTCAAGATGTTTCTTCAGACTCTTGACGCGACGGAATGTCTTGTAGCATTTACCGCACACATGCTCCACCATTTCCTTCAGGTCACTATTGGTACCGCTGGTGCGATTGACACTGCCCTCACCCAATGTATCGTCGCCATCGTCATCCTCGTCATCGTCTTCCTCGACGCCAGAGACAACAAACTCATCGTCGTTTCCCCCCTTGGACGGAGCCAATTCGATGTCATCGTTCTCGGCGAGTATAAAGTCAATGGTATCTTCATCCTCCACCTCGATGGTGGACGACGTTTTGTTGTCCACCTTGGCGCTGTTCTCGCTCTTTATGGCCTGCAGCACATAATGATCCATTTTTTTTTTCTTGCTCGGCGATGTCTTTATCTTTGCCGTCTCCACGGGCGTGCTGGCAGCAGGAGCTGCTCGTTTTTCATTTAATATCTTGACACTGCCTGCGGGACTAGTGGAGCTAAGAGAAGTCTTTCCAGTAGATCGGCGATCTGGTTTAGGAGTTCCCGTTCCCGTTGTGGCCTCATCAGTGTTGTTGAGTATTTTGATGCTTGTGCGTTTCTCCTGCTTCACGGAGGATTTTCCGCCTCCCTTGGGCTGTAGATCGTTTAGTAGCTTCATGCGTGCACCCGTTCGTTTCTCCTTAGGGGGCGCCGCGATCTTTGCAATGTCGACGATTTTGATCACAGCTGCTGACGTGCTGGCCACTGTGTCTGTCATGATCTGCAATAAGGAGATAAAGGATGCCAAGGATCAGTCGAGGATTGCGTGAGATTAGCCTACTTTTAGGCTCGTGATTTATTTAAATTGATCTCTTTGCCAGCCCAGCGCAAGCGTCACGTCAGCAACGCCTAGAAGCAGCGCACAAAAATCAAAAATGGCGTCGTCATTGCTGGCCGATCGTGTTAGAGTAAGCGAGAGCACAACACTACGTGCTGTCGGGCTGACTGCCAAAAAAGAAAAGAAAAACAGCAACAACGCAACAAGTTCGCTCTGATGTGAAAAATATATTTAGGGTTGAAAATAATTCTAATATAAATTGAAAATTGTTGCATACTTTTCAATATTCAATATTTCTGTTGCCGGCTTTATAGGAATTTTCGCAGAATTCCGATTTTTGTTTATTATTCTTATTCTTACTCTGATTTTTAGATTTTAACTCTTTTTTGCACACACTCACACTGCGGCGGTTGTAGTTTCTCTAATTAAATGTGAAACTTGCGTCAATGAAAGTCGTGTGTACGCCGATCTAGATCGAGTGTAACGCAATGTGCGGCAGAAACAGAAATATGCCCAAGCCGTTTGCTAGAGCGAGAGCGAGCGAGAGAGATAGCGAGGTTTGTTATTTACTCAGTGTTATTTATATGTGTTCACTGCGATTGAAAATAAAATTTTTCGAGTCGAGTCTATTTTCCATTGTTTATTAAGTCCTTGGATGTATTTAACTGGTGGTTGTTTTATACAAATTACTTACAATTTGAACCACGAGCGCTAGCACGTAATGCGTACACAATGGCGTTGGCGTCTGACTATTCACAGTGTACGTTCACATTCAATCAGCTGTGTATGTAAGTATGTGACCAGACAACTTATATTTTGTAGTCTTTTATTTACCAATCAGCTCGTTGTTAGACGTCAATTACTTATTGCGAGTATTGTGGAACGTTTAAGTTTTTAATGTTATTTATTTCAACTATTAACAAATCGTTTAACTGTGTCATTTAAAGCTGTGGATATATTTTAAATTTAGCGGTTCTAACATAATCTTAACAGCACATTTAACAGCCTGTTAACTTTAAGAGAAGCTAGAAATAACAGAACAAATCGAGTTAACAGAACAGCTGTTCATTTGTTCGCAATGAAAAAAAACTAGTTCTAGTGAGTTGGAAGAAGCAGCACTCATAAACGCCGCATTTGTGTAGAAAAGAAATCAACGTAAATAAATATTTAATTTATCTGACATATGTTAAATAAAACTAATATTCCACTGTTCTTGTAGACGCTTAAGACAATGGCTGCCCTTTTCGATTCTGCACACACCGAAGGACCCGGCTTTGTGGGCATTCGGTTCTGCCAGGAATGCAACAACATGCTGTATCCCAAGGAAGACAAGGACAACAAAATCCTCATGTACGCCTGTCGCAATTGCGACTACAAACAAGAGGCGGACTCAAACTGCATCTATGTAAACAAGATTATGCACGAAATCGACGAACTGACCCATATTGTGCCTGACGTCATATCCGATCCTACACTGCCCCGCACCGAAGATCACGCCTGCCCTAAGTGTGCGCATCGTGAGGCCGTGTTCTTTCAGGCGCAGACGCGACGTGCCGAAGAGGAGATGAGACTCTACTACGTATGCACCAATCAAAACTGCACTCACCGCTGGACCGAGTAAAGCAACAAATTGCACCTCATTGTGCAATTAGTTTTGTAATTAATATTAAGTAATCTTCTTAAATTATATAAACATGCAAGCGTCATTGGAAGCCGGAATCGAAATCGTATTTACCGCCACAAATTCTTCTCATTGTCATTCCATATGCATCAATCAGTTATCAATGCAACAGAGAGAAAGAAAGAGAGCGCACGAGTGAAGAGACTGGGAGAGCTGCGCATGCAAATTTCGCAGATCGCAACAGTGTGACAAAATTCAATAATCAAGCACAAAAATAAAATAAAAAAATAAAACCGAATAAAGCAATTTAATAAACAAGTTTCTAGTGCGTATCGAGCTGAGGCGCGAGTTCTGGCAGCCGCTGGACCCATCCAGACGGCAGTTTGTTGTTAGAACTTGGCGCGGCGTGTTGATTAACATGTAGAATCTCCGCTACAAACCAAACAGAATACGGCAATAAATAATAAAACAAATAAAAATCGAATCTAGCCAAAATGGTCAAACCAAAAACATCTCCCGAAACGGCAACCGTCGCGCCTGAGGAGCCCAAACAGAATTACTTGCAGAAGTTATGGAGCTACCGCCGATATCTGGTGATTGAGCCCTTCTTCTTCTTTTACTTTATGGCGTCCGTTTTCAATCAAGTGGCCATGCAGAATTTCCCGCTGGAAAAGGCCTGCCGCGTTAATCTTGGCTACAATCCGGCGACTTGCTCGGCCATGTTGGACAAATCCGAGCTGGGCATCGAGTGTGATGACTTCTCATTCGAGAATACTACACAGGGTGCGGCGGCCGAAGATAAATTGTTGGGTATCTACTCGACGGGCTTTAATTACACCGTTTGTAAAGCGGAAGTCGAGGCGCAGATACTCTCCGCAGATGTATCGGGAAAACGTGCGCCAATCGGTGAGAAAAATACATCAATTAATCAAAGGTGCATTAGGGTGGCTCAGTGGAAATGTTTAAAAAATTAAAATATTTAGAGGATATGTTTTGATAATTATTTTACAGCTTAACATTAAACTCTGTACATGAATGATTTTTTAATGAAATTTTTATGTTGGGCCACCCTAATATATGCACATAAATATCATTTGATTATTCAAATTTCTAACACTAAATTAACGTTTGTATCAGACTCGATATTCAGTATGCCACAAGTGCAACCAGTTTGGAATCTTCGGATTCCAATAATTCACCTTTCAGGTTTCATAAAAATAAACACCGAATAGCTTTTATATAAATTCGCAGTTGGTAGCGAAATACGCAAACTTATGTACATATCTATCTACATATGTATGCATGTAGTATGTACATATGACATATACCCGACACAATACCAGTTAGAACATTTAATTGCAGTCTTTAGCTCGTATTCTCTCATGAATTCTCCGAATTCCCTCCCTTGCCTATACGAACACATCGCGTATCACATTAATGCCGATTAAATTTAAGCTATGTTTAGTCTTAAATCATCGAAAACCGTGAGGCGGCCGAACTAACCGGTTTGTCACACGAATTCCGATTTTCTTTAACCTTTAGTTTGGCCATTGTCAAGGCGAGTTATGCGCCCCTGGTATGCGAGCGGTGATTAGGCATCGTCAGTATTTCCCTGTAGGTACGCGGACTTGATTAGGTGCCAATAAAACCCTTAATTGAAAGTTATTGCAATCAGTATTTCAATGGGAACGTAAGCTACATTTGTAGGTACAATGGGGTATCTGGGCTATTTCAATTCATTTCAATCAATGCCAAGTTAGTTTGTATAGTTATAGTAAGTTTATTTATGTTGATTTAATCATACTAAATTTCTTTCTTTCTCCACTTTTTGCACGATTTTTCTATCATTATCTTTAAATTATCTTTTTGTTGTTGCTAAACAGTTGTTAAACTTTTGATTAACTACGTGAATAAAACACAAAACACGTCTTTATCTCATCGTAGTTTGAGTCTTCTTAAGTCATCAAATGCATTTGTGCATTTCAGTAATTTTACAGTCATACAACAATTAATCGTTTTATTTAACGATATTTTATCGTTAAATTATTATCGTTTTATTTAACGATATTTTAATTATTCGCAGCATTCCATTCTTTTATGTCTTAATTGTGTAGCTTAGTTAAAATATTCAAAACTTAGAGCTAGCTTTGAACTATGAATGCTTTATAGTTTTCTTAAAGAGAGGCTTTATTAATCTAAATGATGATCTAGAACTATTGATACAATTCTCTTCAATTACGAGCTGTTCACAGGGTATTTTGCATTCAAATTTGCTCTACTAATATTTTAAATATTTCGTATTTATATTGCTTTTCTTTTGCCTCTTTTTCAGCTGCAATTTTCCCGTTGATTGTGTTGCTCTTCGCCGGAGGTTGGTCGGATCGCTATAACAAGCGGAAGCCCTGTATGATATTGCCCATTGTGGGTGAGGGATTATCCTTTACTTGTGAGTATATTAACCTAATGATAAGATGCACAATATTCTGATTAATGTCCTTCCCCAACAGGCCAGCTCATTTCCTCCATATTCTTCGATAGTCTCCCGATGGAGTTTGGTGCTTACACTGAGGCCATTGTGCCTGCATTGTGTGGCGGTCTAACCTTTTGTTTGATGGCCATTTACAGTTACATTACTATAGCGACCCCCGAGGAAGATCGAGTCTTTCGTTTCGGAATTTTTGCCATGTTTGTTACTGGAGCGCCTTTTCTGGGAGTTTTTAGCGGAGTGCTCTTCAAGACCTTCGGCTATACAAGTAAGTGAGAGGATAATTCTTAGGTCTATAAATATTTATCTTTTCCTGATTTCAGTTTCTTTTGCATCTGCCGTCGTCTTTCAAATTATTGCCATTCTGTACATTGTCTTCTTCATCAAGGAGATCAAGCCCACTCCTAAGGAGCCTGTGGAGAGTGAGCCACAGGTGCAGGGACATGCAGCTGATAATATGGCCTACGAGACTACGAATCTAGACGAGCTGCCTGTCAATAAGAACGTTAATTTCCAGTTGACGCCACAGCTAGAACCACCCAAGGTGGAGCCTCCTCCCGTGCCCAAGAAACGTTCTCTTCTTAAGGAACTTTTTGATCCGACGTTGGTGATGGACTGCATTCGATTCCCGTTGGTGAAGCGAGAGAATAATGGTCGCATGTTATTAATTCTGCTGATCCTGGCATACTTTTTGACCCTTGGACCTGCGGCGGCTGAAAACGATTATTGGTATCGATTCACACTAAAAAAATTGAACTGGAACGGCAACGACTTCAGTATTTTTCTAACGATCTCTGGCATAGCGGCCCTTTTTGGTACTTTCATCGGAACTGCGATACTTAGTAAATGGTTTAAGTTCTCCGACTCTGCCATTGGCATGCTCTCCGCACTCTGCATTGTCTTCTCCCGGGTTCTATATGTAAGATGAAGCTATTGTACATAGAAAATGCAACTATTTATCAGTTTATATCCTAACTTTCAAGGCCTTTTCGAGCACTACCACATCGTTCTACGTGGCCAGCGTTGTCGATATGTTCGTGAGTCTTCGTGTCATCGCTATAAAGGCTATTGGTTCAAGTATTGTTGGAGGAGACGAACTGAGTGAGTAAAAGGTTTATGATATAAATATATTTAATAGATCTATGCTGGAGACCTGTATAAATGATCGATGTCTTACTTTAGGCAAAATGTATTCCATATTCGGTATCAGCGAACCTATTGGTCAGTTTATCTTTCCGCCCGTGTACAGTGAAATCTACAAGAGCTTCGTGGACTCCTTCCCTGGATCTTTCTTCTTGTTTGGCGAAGTATTTTATGTGCCAAATGTGCTTGTCTTTGTGTGAGTATCATTATCTTTATCATTATCTGTAATATGTTAAATAATTACAATATCAAATCCATTTATAGACTTTGCTACTTCCTGGTGCGCCGTCGCAAGTCAAAAGTGAATGCGGTGGAGTTGGCGCAGAAAAACGAGGAAAATGGACAGACAAATGCCGAAACTGAAATAACTAGTCTTTAAATCGTGTTTCACATGAAAGTTTCTGGGTGGATACACCCAGAAATACGAAAAACATACTCAAAAGTGGATGAAAGTCAAATTTAGATTTGTATATAAATATAACAAGTTCTTCAGTTAAATTCTTCGACGTATGTTAGATGTAAAAATTAGAATGTAAAATAAATATATAACTGTCATAGATACTTTCTTAACAAACAAATAAATCGTTAAGCAGATGCGGGAGTTCCGAGTGCTACTGTCATAACAGATTTGAAAATCTCTTGAAAGCTCTGGGGCGTTTTACGGCTGTACTACCAAAAAGCATTGCATAATTTTAGGCAGTTAACCAATACTAAGCTTAGTTGCACTGCCTGCCTGGCTCTCTGTTTCCGTCCTCCTTAACCCACTAATTTCTTGAGTGTCCGGTGCAGTTGAACCAACGCTTCGTCCTCCAGCTGATCGGACGCCCATGAATAGTTCGGTGTAAGTCTGGACAAGCAATCTTTTCAGCGCCAAGGCGAAGAGCATGGCTTGGTTACTTAAGCCTTAAAATAAATTCACGCTCACCAATAGACACACATCTATCCTAGTTTCCATCTGGTCGCAAAGATGCACCTTACCAAATCCGTGTGGTGCAGTCATAAATCTTGCCTAGAATGTCTCACAAACTCACAGAAGAAGGCTCAAGCGATCTTAGCACCTTATCCGCCTAAAAGATTTTTTTAATTTGATTCATATTCACTCTGTTTAGGTTTATGTTTCGCTACAATAAATAAAAAATAAAAACTTAATTTTTAGTTCCAGAGAAGTCCTTCCAGAGAAGTCCTTAATATTTATAAGAAGTGAACCCCCTTTGGCGGTCTATAAATATGGAACAACTCTTTAAAGTCAATATGACTATGACGTTGAATGAATTAAAAAACCGGCTTTTGATAAAAGCTGAGAGATTGTATTTAAAGCAAGTTGTTTATCCATGACGTTTCATTCTTCAATTTAAGGTTGAAACGGTCTGTGCTCTCTAATTTTAGTAGTCAGTCAAGTGTTTGATAGCGATGGATTCAGACGTAGAGTTTTTTGCGTTCAGCGCAATCCAAAATAAAGAATAAAATAAACACAACGAATACAAAATTTTCCGCAATGAATTTCAAATTCATTCAAGTGCATTCCTTACGCATTATGTATTCGGTGTATAGAAAAGTGCAAAGAAAGTGTAATACTAAAGTCATTGTTCGAATTTATGTTTATGTAGACGACAAATCTAATATCATACAAAAAGCTTTTGAGTTATTCTATTCGGCACGTAAACGTTTTTTTATCTTTTTAGATTTAAAATGTACTATTCAAAAGTTATTTACTTCTTATCATCATTGTTCACATTTTGGAAATCGGACGTAATCCAAGATTCCATGCTCCTCGACAATTGTGGAAGAACGCCAATGTATTTAAAACCACAAATATATGGAGGATACAGTATTCTTCCAGATGAATTTGGTTGGCTAGCTAGCTTACAATACAGTAATATGAGCTCATATAGAATGTGTGGTGGATCAGTGATCGATTCGCGACATGTGCTGACAGCTGCTCACTGTGTTAGTAGGGATACTTTTCATCGACTTGGGAAGTTGTAAGTAGCTCAACTTTACCTTAAAAGAAAATTATCATATTTAGTTCTTAACCGCAGAACTGGAGTGCGTTTGGGTGATTTCCGCCGTAGACCTTATTGCGGAATTTCAAAAATAATACGACACGAGAAATTCGGAAAAGACAAGTATAATGCTCTGTACAATGACATCGCTTTAATAAGGCTGGACAGAAATATTACTTTTGAAGGGGCCCTGCAGCCCATTTGTCTCCCCTTCAATAGACCAGAGTTGGAGGTGAATACCACATTAATTGTATCTGGATGGGGTGCAACGTTGACAGAGCACGATTCAAAACACGCTGTAGAAATACGACTTTATGGCAAAAAACGTTGCGAAAATAAACATCACTCCATGATGTGTGCTGGCAATGGACGTAAAAGTTCCTGCCAAGGCGATTCTGGCGGTCCTCTCATGCACCAGTTTGAAAGTAAACGTATGACCCTCGTAGGCATTGTGTCCCAGGGATATTATTGTGGTAATGAATTCAACCCGGTTTCGTTTACCAATGTTCGGAAATTTCTTCCATGGATTCAAAATAATACGCAAACAAATTAAAGTAATGTGTCAAAATGTAATGCAAGAATTGTATATTTACAAAATTTGAAAAAGTAATTGTTAATAAAAGAGTCAGTTTGTATATATTGTATTGAATTAACTTCAAATAAAAGCTTAAAGAACTGAATGAATGCTTTACTTACGGGTGCAATTGGAACTAAATATACAACACTTTAAATTATTGTGATACAATGCTGTTCAAGAATTTACACAGTTTTTCAAATAACATAAATTAAGATATTTAGATTAAATTTGTATTTAAATGTTAATTTTTTATCGTTCAAGATTTAAAACATTTATTCAATATCTGTGAATATTATTGATTGATACACAAATCTGGGATTGACAAGTTTATTGGGTTTATATATAGCTATGTTTGCGAGCCACATCAACGAGAGCTGACGTTAGATTCAAGCTTAGATTAAGTTCTAAAAATAAATAATTCAAAAATAACTCGATGGTTTAGTGTGTCATTGCTTAGGGCGATAGGTCAAAAAGTACAGTGATCACATTGTAGATTTAACAACATTTGCTTATTTATTGTGTATTGTATATTGTACATTTTGGTAACTTAAGCTCCTACTGTAACTGCCTTGTATTCACACTCATTAGACAGTTTTGCAGGGGAAAAGACAAAGAGAGATGACTAACACGTGTAGAAAATAATCCATGCTTGTTTTATTTAACACAAGAAAGTGCTCGACCAGCATATACCCTGAATTAATTCACGTTCGTCTGATTGTTTTTAAACTATTGTAAGCCTCTCTCTAGGGGGAGTGTAGCAAAAATCTTTATATACATAAATAAACTAATGGAGATGCTACTTTCTTTCTTGTCTCAATAAAAAGCTCATCACTCACACTACACTGAAATTCATTGCTCGCTGCCTACAGGGTATACACGAAGCAGAAGATTCAACTCTTTCACTCTATTATATTACACTTTCCAAAGACGAAGAGGATGCCAGTGGCAATTTTCCAATCAGCAAATGCATTCAATTTGATCAGCCAGCCAGTTGGGCCAAGTGGGCGTGGCACGTGGGTGTCTAAATGCCACCTTGGCCACGCATGAAAACAATTGCCAACTAATAATCTCGGTTAATCTACATGTGTTGGCAGTAGCATCCCCTGCCGGCAAGCACGTTCCCCGCCGACTCTCCCCACCGCCCCTGGCCAAGTCTCGTTACCCCTTTTTTGCAGTTCCGTTTATGGCCGCAGGATTTTAACGAAATTGCTCTTTGGCTTCTTGCGCTATAAAAGCCGCAGCCAGGACCGTAATAGACTCAGAAGTTCCTTCGACCTGGTTGTGTGTGGTTAGCAGTGAAAAGCCCATCTACTCTAGGCAAGTGTGAAAACGGCGGAAAAGCCAAGAAAAGTCAACTTTCTGGAGAGGAGAATTCAAAAATAGAAACAGAAATAAAACTAGTTTGTGGTGTTTGCTCACAAAGTGCTCGCTCGGTAAAGTGAACTAGTCAGAAAGGTTTACCATAGAAAAGTTCCCTAAAGGTTGAAATAGTTTTGAATATGTAATAATAAATATTATTTCATTTGATAAAGAAATTCTTACAAGATTTTAGACGTTCATTTCATAAATGAAACAAATTTTCTATGATCATTTCAAATAAAATACAACCCACAAGGTGGTTGTATTTTATAAAAAGATTCTTAGAAATAGGTAATAATCCTATTCAAAATTCTACATTTTCCTGGATAATTTCCATTTTAACAGAAATTTGCAAAGGTTCAAACAACAATTAAATAGGTTACTTTGAAAAGATTTTAAGCAACAAATAAGGTATGAAATATACATAAATATACATATGCATAAATTTGTAAAGTATTGCAGAATATTTAAATATATTATATTATAGAGTTTATAAAGGGACATGATTCTTAGATAATCACAAGTAATTGCAGACCTAATAAATGGTTTAAATCTGAATCGGTTACTTATTACGAGTATATGCAATGTATTCAAGTAAAGTATGTTACTCATATTAAACCTTGTCTATTCACAGTTCCTACAGCCAGAACTATCTACCTCCGCGAGCATGTTGCGTCTGCTGCTGTTACCCCTCTTCCTGTTCACTCTGTCGATGGCGTGCATGGGCCAGACGTTCCAGTACTCGCGTGGCTGGACCAATGGCAAGCGTGCTCCGCCTGCTGCCGCAGTGCTGACCAATGGTCACAATCTGGGCCTATTGGATCTGTACGAGTTGCCGGATGCTACCAGTGACCGTAGATTGGAACGGTAAGCAAAGCGTGGAGAATGAAAGATTGCCGAATCGATTGTTAAACAGGTTTCTCTCCCACTTCCTCCTCCTGCTCCGTTCCCACAGCTGCCTCTCGCATCTGCAGCACTTGGTAGGCAATGGCTTGTTGCATCGTTCGTTCGCCAATGGATTGGCCTATGAGGCAAGTCGACCTGATGTCATGGAATCCGAACCTGTTCGTAGTGTCAATTTACGCAGCAGAACCAGCGCAAGCAGCAGCAGCAATGGCAGCAGCAACAACAACAACAATGAGAATGGTTTGTATGGCAACTCCATCAATCATCGTCAGTCCAGCGAGCTCTACGAGGCCCTCAATGCTGCAGTTGCTGCCTCTGCGCCAGTTGGCGAATCGGTTGAGCCAAACGATTATGGCAAGCATTGAGAGGCGTAACCGGTTGAAGGGCAGACATACACACACATATATTATATTATTATACTAATAAATACTAACCGCGATTAATGTTATTAGCAACAAGTGCTACAAAAAGAAACAAAAAAAATAAGAAACTAATTCCAGGTGGAATTTAAACCAGTTAAATGTATTGAGTGATACGAAGAATTATTATGATTATTATTATTATTATTGCTATATAGATCAATTTTATAATACACACATGATTAAATAAACAAAATCTGCACATAAACTGTGAAAGTTTTAAAAGCGATTTTATCTCTAAACTTGCCAGAAAACACACGGAAAACTTTTAATCTTTTCGGATTCGCATCTACAATTTGGTAGTTTTTCAATCAGCAAATTTGAACTCAGTTTTATCACCCTAGCGGGAGTGTGGGCGAGGTCTGCGGGAAGCAAGAAACTATTTAACCAAAACATTAACTTTAGTTAAAGTGCTTTTATAGCTTGAAGTTGAAGACATAATACCCTGGGATTATGAACACATTGCATTGAAAGCAGTGCTGCCAATTTAGCTATTTCCCACTAAATTTAAAGTGTTGCAAATTGGAATTGCGGAATAGCGGTAATTATAGCTATTTTTGCGGAAAATTGTCTTAATTTCAGCTTTTCAAAAATATCTGGTACAACTAAATGAGGAGCGTATGTGTTGAGCACAATGCAACTGGTTTGTGCCTTTGCTAGGGCGGTTGTTGGCATTGCTACTTCAACTTGTGGCGCCACCTTCAGTTTGAGAACGGTATTGGCGACTCTTAACCGTTTATTGCGAAACGGTTAACTGGCATAATTGTTGTTGCAGCTCAGTTCATTTCCTTTTTGTAATAAATTAAAACAAATTACATTTAAATTAATATAATAAATAATAACTAATAGCAAATATAATAAAAAAAATAATTTAGAAATAACTAAGCTAATATTAATAAAACTGAAATGAATTATTCCTTACATTAATAAAAACATAAAAACTTTATTTAGATTTTATAAAAAAGTTCGTCAAAAATTAAAAGAAAATCTCTTTGGTTATCTAAAAGTTAACTTTTATTACTTAATGTTTAAATATGTTTTAAAATTTTTCTACTCTTAAAGATCTAAAAATCAATTTCCATACAATACAAATATCCTTTATCTTCGTTAGTTTATCTTTTAACAATTCTCAAATTTTTTTATCAATTATTATATCAAAATAATCCAATTATAGTTCTCAAAAATAGCAATATATTCAAAAACTTGAGCCCATTTTAATGCGCGATTAATCCTCTCACATCCGGCTTACAGTCCGCAGAACTTTGACAGCTCGCACACGCAATCATTATGGTCTCGTGAATAAACAAACGCCGATAATAATACTTACGGTAAACGTGAAAATCCTCCCATTATCATCATCAATCAAGCAAGGGGGAAATTGAGTGGGCGGCTGTAGGGGGCGTGGCATGGCATGACACAGTGTAGGCGTTGTTTGAATCGAAACGGGTTGAAAAATCGATGGGAAATTTACATTGAAGATGAGAGAAATGAGAGAAATCTATTAATAAACTGGGAGAGATATATAGAGACAGGGGGAATGAGAGAGAAACACAGAGAGTGAGAGAGAGAAAAAGACAGAGAGTAAGTGCGTTATGCAGATGTAGCACATTCAATTATTAATGTCAGAATCAAATTATAGTAAATATAATTGCGCATTTATGACGGCGCGTTGTGTCTTCAGATGCGAAAACCTTGTAGGCACGTTCCGCCTGCTGGCGACCCTCCTCTCCTTCTCCACCTCCTCCCTCAGCTGCCATTTCATTTTGGGGCGAGGGATGAAAACGAAAAGAAAATGAAATTGTTAGGAAAAACTGACGAACTGACGAGCTCTCAGCAGTGTCTCAGCAGTTAATTACTTTGAGTGCGATAGTTGCTCGTGACGTCATGCACCTGTGCAGCAAGAGGAGAAGAAGGTGAAGGACGAGGCAAACGGGCTGCTGTTGCTGCTGCCATAAGGCTGGGCAGGTTCATCATTCACGCAATCCCTGTTCATAAAAAAGATATATGAAGCAGTCACGGAAAAACTCAGAGAGACAGAGAGAGAGAGAGAGACAGAACGTTTTCAAATTGAATTCCTAACAAGCTAATCGATCCTCGGGGAGGAGAAGGAGCAGCAGGAGGTGGAGGGTGCACATATGCATGCGCTGGACTGAGCCTGGGCGCAGGATGCGCAGAACGCAGAGCCGGATACGAATGCGGACACGGACAATGCGCACACTTCGCACGCATTGCGTCGGGGTGCTTGGGGAATATGAATTTATATCTTTTAATCTGCGACAGCAGCAACAGCAACAGCAATTGCTGCCGCCGGATCTGGATCTGGTAAAAATAAAAGAGAAATTAAGGACGCACGACATATTTCAGCGATGCAAGGCTACACTGCAAGAAAAATTGGATGGAGTTGCCAAAATATTTGAAATGATGTTTAGAGTAAATTTAAGTGTAAAAATTATATTTAGCTGATAGTTTTATTCAAAATTCATAACATATGATAAATATATATTGATAATCAATAAATTATAAATAACATTATATAGATATTTATAATTGTATTAAATTATATATTCTTTTTTACATTCTATTTAAATTAAATCACATTATTTATGATTAACATAACTACAGTTACGAGCTTCAGATTTCATTCTTTGATTGTATTTATCTATATTAAATATAGACATATTATTAGTAATACATGTATTACATTTACATATTTTGTTATGATATGTTTGTATTTATATTGCATTGAAATATTTACTTACGTTTGACTTACAATTTGATAACTCTTCTTAAATAATTTAAAATCTTCTGAAATTCCTATTAAAACTCTTCCAATCATACATTTACACAAATCATTCACATACATATGTATGTATATCGTGTATTTCAATATCATCTCACATAGCAACCCTGATTTCTGACAGTGCACTTGCACACACTGTTTATTGTCAATGTCAAGTGGGCCTTCGGGGGTGTCAAATCGAGTGCCATTCTCCAGAGGCCAAAGGGCAGGCGGCGTGAGCAAAGGCAGGACTAGGGGCAACGGCGGGCAGATTGGGCTGTTGCCATTGTAATTGCATTAAAATGCAATTGGAGTTTCCCAGGCGATTGCCATCCAGTCGAGTTCTGTTCTCCAGCTCCCACTCCTGCTCCTCCTGTCGTCATCGACATCCTTGTTGAGTGCCATTCAGTGCATTGAGCGTAGATGGCAGGCACTGAGCTCAGACTGCCCCTCTCTGTGCTCCCCCTCTCCCATTCCTCTCCCACTTTGTCGCTGTAGGTGCCATGTGGCCAGTGTAAATTGTATTGAAAGCTCCTTTTAACGCCTTTTCATAGCGCCTGCGATTGCGTAGCACATCTGACACATCTGAAGCTGTCAAGGACAACGTCCTGACATCGACAGTCGATGAAATTGGCCAGAGCATCTGGAAATGTCAAGTGGTAAGTGATGTATCAATAGGCAGGCTTTAAAAGATTAAATAAGCATGTCGTCAATCTTAGATTATTTTTAAAGTAATTGAATATCTACCAGAAGAATCCTATTGCTATGGTTAACCTTTTTCTTGTAAATATATCCAATAAATCGTATTTATATTTAAAAGTAAAAATAATGTCTTCACATCGCTCTTTATTCAGTAAGTGAACATATAGTGTATTATCCTTTTGGAACAGTTCCTTTGGCCAATATTTATTAGAAGACTCAAAGCTATTATAGAATAACTTTCCATAGGAATTTATAAGGTAAATACTATAATATATTGAAATATAATAAATGTTGTATAAAAGTTAAACCGAAGATTAATACTTTTCTAATAATATGATCATTATTTGTGTATTTCTGAAATAATTTCAATTACATATTATAGCTTCAGCTTTATTCTAACAAGTCCGTAATCCTTCAAAATATTACCACTTCGAATCACTTAACTCCCGTGTCTTATTGCAAGTTCTCTCTAAACTTTCCCAGGACGTTTATCTCAATGTACATTTGCAACATCTGTTTGCTCATTTCGGGGCTGGTGGGGGAGGAGATCAACTTATCGCTATCAAGTGCTGGGAAAATCTCAACACTTGCTGTTTTCCATGCGATTCTGCGACAAACAACAAGCAAACAACACACATCAAACAACAGCAACAACAGCGAGAAGACCCTTAAGCAGGGGGAATAAGGGCAAGCGGATAACAATTATATTAAAGAGCAGGCAAAACAACATTGACACTGGATTTGTAACGGGATACGCGTGTAACCACGAAGTGGCAAGTCAAGGAAGCTGCCACCACTTGCAGCAGCAACAACAACAACAACAGCAATAACAACTCTGTGCGAAACACCCTTTCAATTAAACATCAGAAAACAACATTCGGCAATTACACAATTGACACCAGCTGTGGAGGGGTGGCAAATCAACCCCAGGACTACCCCCTTTCCTGTCCTCAATGTGCCGTCGGAACTTCATCAATTTGAAATACGCCTGCAAAAGGCACGAGTCAAGGCACGCGTGTCAATTCTTGGCGCGATCCGCGCACAGTGGCCGCAGGGATTTGAATAGAGATACAGTGGGAAAGAGAGAGAGAGAGAGAGAGAGCAAGTGGGCAGTGGCAGCGACAGGGGAGGAGGGGCAGATTGAGCAGCCAGCACAGTGGCAGGTTCATAAACAACATCAACAAGGACAAGTTGCGCTCGTTAAACATTAGTCAACATGAACATGACATGCCCAGCGCTTCCTGGTGCGATTTCTACACTGAGAAAAGTGGGGAAGATGCGGGAGTAGTTGGCAAACGAGCTGGGTTTGTATCTGAGCAGATAAACAAGTTATGTAGAAGCTCCCAGAAATGCAAAAGTTTAATTTAAATTTTGTTGTTATGTTCATATTCCTCATTGATGTTTCTTTTATACTAAATTGTACTATAGTTGATTGTTTCCATAATTGAATTGATATTGATTGAATCAGATATAACGACGATTATATTCTTATAGAGTTTCTGGAAGGTTAAAGAAATGCAAGGATAAAAATCTATTTACAATATTTTGAATGAAAACTTTAATTTAGATCGTTGCATCGTAAAATATAGAAATTCGATTTGGATATAATTTAAAATATATATAAACAACAATAAAAAATTTCAACTTGGAAAAGTTTAGTTGAGCTATTTAAGAAATTAATATGTTTTATAACATACTTCAAATCATTAGAATATCTCTTATCCCACATCCATAGTCTTATTCTAATCAATCGATTTGCAACTGCAACGAAATTTCTCTCAGTGCACGTACTCACGTTGCACGCGCGTATTAAGCCTGTTTTCACGTTCGTTTCTGAAATGTCGTAAGTCGTGGCCTTTTTTTATTGTTGGCCCCTTCGTTTGTCGTTTATTTTTACAGCCTGCCATTTGTTTTGGGCCTCGACGAGGAAGACCAGGATAAAGAGGAAATCTGTGGGCCGGGCGAGGTGTATTTTAATATGCATTTGGGAAAAATTTGCCAGCCCACGAAGTAATCCCGGTAAGGTGTGAGTGAGGGCACGGCAAGGAGAGGAAGGTCTATCCTTATATCTAAATGAGTTTCTTTTCATTTCAATTTCCCGTGTCGAGTGCGTAAAGTTGTCGGACCGTTTTTGTGTCCGATTGGCTGCATTATTTATCGGATGAGAATTTTGATTGTGGGGGAGGCCAAAGAAAAATTACGCAGAAATCAAAATTTGCCCCGAAGGCCACTTACAGAGCCGGGCAGCCCAGACAACAGAGCCGAAAACAGAAAAAAGGTAAATTTTCTTGTATCAAATAAAAAATGCAAATGCTGCGAGTCTGTGAAACGGACAATGGGGAAATGGGGAAGGACGAAACAAAACAAAACAGTTAAAGAAGGCAAAGAAGGAAAATCAAATGAAATCAAATGAAATGAAAGTCGAGTGGAAATCTTGCTCGATTTGCCAGTTTTATTTGAATATTTAAGCAGGTGGGGCCTAAAGAGACTTTGGAGATTTGCATGCGAAGAATTCTGGCTTGATTAGTCAGCTGACCGAGCCTGCCTGGTTTGAGGTCTTTAGCCCCACCCCCTCTAATTGCTACATCGATTTCCGTAGAAAGAACTGTCTAGAACGTGGTGAGTAAATTTTCACGCCATAACTCTAATGGAATTCAACATAAATTTTCCAGGCTCTTCCATTATTGATGAAGCAATAAAATTGAAATGTTATTTCGTGCCCTTCCCCCTTCCTGTTTACCTTTTGTGCTGCCTGTGCTTTTAACTCGTCAAAAGTCGTTCTTTATTCACGATTCGGTTATAAATTTGTGTGTTTTGCCAATAAATACACTGAAACACTCGGATCGGGGTCTACGCAAGGCCCCGTTAGCTGTTGACACTTGGCCGCAGATTGTTTGTAAGGTGTGGGGCAGGGGGATGTGTCAGTAAGGGTGACCAACCCCTCGGACTGACCACTCGCATCTGAATTGAGTTATACGTGCCTCTGCCAGGTACTTTACACTCTCCCCAACCTACTCTCGGCGACTTCTTTCCCACTTTCAACTGTTTTTTTATGTTTCTGATGTGATTTTGCACTCAATTGGAAAACAAGTTGATTAAATTTTCATGCCCAACTGCAAGTGAGTGTGGCGAGTGTGAAACACGAACTTCTACTCTGCCCGACAACAGATTCCACTATTCTCATTTTCCACTTTTCCGTGTGGTTCTTAAGTCAACTGTGCTCTGTTTTATTATGAAGACCGCATCATCGATGTAGAAATGCACTTGAAAGTAAGCGAAGAGTCTTGGTTTATTTTAAAACAATATTTGCAGAGAGTTGAGAAGGGGAAAGAATGACATATTTAAAGTATATATGGTATCTAGAAACTTATAGTTGCAAGTGCTTCAAAGCTATTTAAACTATTCCTTGTATCAGCTTTATATGCCTGAATAAGTTGCAGTATCCACTTATTACATAGTTTATGCGTTATTCGGTATCTGGATTTCATTCCAAGCCAAGTTTTATTTACGTAGATTTCCATAGATGATATGTAGTCATATTTTAAGATGAAATGTTAACACATATGCATATCGTATACCTAAAATAACGTTAAATTTCTAATATTATATGATGATGCTGATGATATACAACCCTCTAGGCATTTAAACACTCATATCTCTGAGATTGCGCGTGGAAAAGTTGAATTTATGGAACCTTTCTAAATCATTTAGCCCGTCAATTTATTGCCTAAAAACTACAACAACTATCGGAGCTGACAAACAACATGTCATCATGAGTTATTAGCATATATTCGTTGGCCACAAAACATAAATAAAAAGCATCCAAAGCGACGAAAACAAAAAACGAGAAACAATGGTAAAAACAGAAAAAAAGCAATAAAACTGTAAGCTCATGAGGCTAATGACAAGTTCGATGATTAATTTACAGAACTAACACGAGTTGTGCGACTTGTAGCGGGAGTTGCGTGGAGTATCCGGATATCGCGAGTCATTAGAGATCCCGTTAGTTGTCGTCGGTCGACGACAGGCATAATGGCTGTCCCTGTTCCAATTGCATTTCAAGTTCCATGGCCAGTCCCGTTCTTTCCTATGTAGAGGGTTGGTTGGTTGGGCAGTGCAGTCCATTTACTCCATTTTAAAACTCATTTGGACTCGCTTTGTGTACTCATTTTAATAGACCTACCCCCCACTTCCTTGACAAGCACGTTGACACTGACACTATAGAGGGAACTAATGACAGTTAGTCGTCTGTTTGCCAGCACAATTTCACAACTCGAATAACCTGTAACTACTGGGCTGGTGGGTATGCCGAGTGAGATAAGACAGAATGATAGATGAACTAAAGAGTTGAGATGTTATAATAAATATAGGATTTCCATAAGATTAAATTTAACTTAATTATGAACATTAAAAATTAAATATTTCAGATAAAATCTTTACGATTCAATTCTATTTTTAAGGATTTGATGTATCTAAGAGCACAACCAAATTAACATTCTTATGATAAAAAGGTCTGGATTCCAAATACAGTATGAATTCTATCTACAAAGAGATTAAAAGTTGTCTATTCTCAATCATTAGTAAACTAAATATTAATATTAATACTTTAATTAATATTTAGTTTACTAATGATACACTTTTCTTACTTTGCAGCGTATCTCATAGTCAACCTTATTCCACCACAAGAACTTTTAGTTTTTCACATGCGCCGTTGAAAATGGTTTCCTTTATGACATTTTTTATGACTGCCCCGTGCAGGGTTGACAGGGCTACCGTACGACGACCATAATTAGAGGCTAGACGTGCCTCCAGCAGGCACAACAACAAAAACTGCAACAACAACAACAACAACAAGAGCAGCAATAACAACTATAACAAGAAGAAGAAGAAGAGAGCAGCAAACAAAAAGCGACTCATGTTTAATTTAAATGTCGCCATGATGGCCGCTAATTATTCGCTGTCACTGTGCGCTGTCTACTGTGACTGCGACTGCCATTGTGACTCGCCCCTCTTCCTCCTCTTCATATCTCATTCTCTCCAATTCCCTTGTTTATTCTTGCTTTTATCTCGGTTTTTTGTTGCTTTCTTTCTACTCGTGTTAACATGAAAATTGCAACATGAAATTTGTGGCTTGAAAAAGGCTAAAAAACTAATTTGAAAATTGCTTGGACCAGAAACGAGAGTTGGCCCAGCTCTTCGACTTAAATCCCTCTCAATCTAGCCTTAATCCGAATTGACATGGACGGACAGGCAGTCGGCCGAGAGCCAAGAGGCTTCACACAAAATCCTGTCCACCTCCCTCCTTCTCCTCTTCCTTCTTCTTCCTCCCTCTGCTGCTGCTCATGTCCTTTTGCCGTTGACCAACCGCATTTTCTGTTCATTCGTATTTTTCATATCCAGACTGAAGGACTGACTGGACAGGCTCTTCTCGTAGTCGGATTCGTAGTCCTTTCTCCCTGTTCTGGTCATTTTCAATTTGGCTTTGCTTCTCTGCAGATTTTCGGCAGAAACTTTTGTTGCTTCTGCTCCAGATACAGTTGACCTGTTGTGGCTGCGCTGTCATTTCGCTAAGTGGACGCAAATAGATTGCTCCAAGTGCCTGTCCGCAACTTGGCCCAATAATCAATCAAGCCGAGCCTCGCTACAAACTTGACGGCCAATTAGAGACTTCCCCATTCCCAACTTCAACTCCAACTCCAGCAATAGTGTCCCACTCCCCGTTGCCAGTTCCATCCCCATTCCGTTTCATCCCCCACTTCCAGTCGCATGCAATGGCCGCACAAAGTAAGCCCCATCCGAGAGGCCTCATTACACGTAAATGCGGGACGTTCTCTCGGAGAAATAAACAAAAATTGTCCAATTAAACGCAATTTAAGTGAATTTCCAAGTAGTCTCTATAGCCACACGGCAGGCAGCAGGATCGCCAGCAGATCGCATCGGATGAGGTGCAGAAGTAGCAGCAACTCCGGCAGCGGCAGTGGCACCGACTGTGGCCAGCGGCAACAGTCAAATTAAAAAGGTGTCTCTGACGAAGTCGCAATAAAGACCATTTGATCGCTGGCTAAAGCACAGTGGAATGATATTGAATAAATGTAGAATAAATTGTGAAAATTACAAAAAGTGTTGAATTGCAAATTCATTTTAAATTGTTATCAAATTTATAAAATTCTTGAAAATCTTTATAAGAGATGATCTTAATAAGGTTTTAAATTAAAATAAATATAAATAAGAATAGTACATCTTAATAAATTTGTATCTGCATATAAATATTTAATTATTTTATTTAAAATGCACCCATATGTACTAATCATTTTATTTTAGAAAAGAAAGAATGTTTATAAACTTCCAACTTATATTAAATTATGCCTAGTTTTTCTTAATGCCTTGAGAAGTTCTAGGGACCGTAAACATTAACTCAGAAAAGCCAGAAAGAAATTGTTCATGAAATTTACCTAAATATAAACTTTTAAATTTTTGCAGTATGTTATACAACTCGACTCCACTGTTTACTCTGTCCCGCTTGTTGTTTGCCACTTTGTGGGCGCCGTCTTTCAACTTGCAGCCGAAAATGGTTTACTTCCGCACCGGCAACCAGCAAAGACACCGACGACGAAGTCTGCGACCACCGTGCAGCTTGTAGGAGTTCAACTCGAGGTCGGAGTTGCAGACTGGGAATCGGCCTGGGTAAAGTGGAAGTTGGCAGCGAGCGAGCCGACGCTAATGTGACAGGGGCCAACACTTTAAGGGATGTCTGTCTGTCTGTCTGTCTGTCTGTCTGTCTAAGCACAGGGACTACCTACCTGCTGCTGTGCAGGCGGCGTCTGTTTGTTTTGCCTTTTAGCGCAAAAAACACGTAATATATTTATAATGAAAGGCCGCAAGATCTGTTTGTTGTTGTTGTAGTTAGAAGCAAAGATCGTCTACTCCCTTTTCTGCTAATTCTTGTTGGTTTTTCTTGAATTGGACATATGGCTGATGGTTTTTGGATAGATGAATGATTAGGGCATCGATGATATATCCGGTTAAGGTGTGGCACACTTGTTCCCAGTCAATAGTTCTCTATAAATCATATCTATAAGACATTCGCTATTTACCAAGATGATATATGATACTTACAAGGGTTCTTCAAGGGCTTGGAAAAAGGGATAATAGCTAATTGCCAAACACCAATACCAATACTGAAAACCTTGTACATTTTCTATAATACTCAAACAATCATATTTTGAGGATTACATGATAAATATATTGTATATCGTATGATAATTCCAAATACTTCAGGAAGAAACGCCATAAATTTGAGATTTTCTTATTCTGCAATAATAAAAAAGACTGTAAACTATATTTGATTTCGTAGTGTATTTTTATTTTCGTTTCTTTTGCTTCAGTTAAGTTATATGTTTACTAATTATTCATTTATAATACTAGGTAATGCCATCGACTTAGGACTACAGTACAATACAAGCCATATCTTTAATTTCGTCGTATATAACTATATTTGTATTTATATTAAAAGTTGACATTTTGAGATGCATTTTCGCCTTTGAGTGTTGTGAACAATAACTAAAGAAAGGAAACACTGCGCTACAAATAAACTAAAAAACTAACTTAACTCACTAAATTTATATGTAAAGTTTGTATATCTATATAGTAGCATTATTTATAATATGGAGTTAAGAACTAAACGTGCCTAGAAAGTAAAGCTAAATATTTACAACATTCTCAGGGAATTGCAGCTCTTACACTGTCCTCGCAGATACTACTTCGACTCTATTTACAAAGCAAACTTTATCACAAATAAATCTTATGCTCTATCCTATGCACTATATATATGTATATTTGCTGATCATCAGAACCGATTAGCAGCCCGCTGCATGCGACGCCTCTGCCCACGGTTGCAGGCCATGCAGCGCTGCCAGCGGAGCCCCATTGACGCCCGTCTGTGAGCTGAGCGGCGCTGCCGGCGGCGCAAAGCCTTTGCTGATGGCCTCCGCCTGCAGGGAGAGCATCAGCCGATTGGCCGCCTGGCGCTCGGCTTCGCGTTCCTCGGCCGTTTGGCGTCTGTAAAGAAGAGCGAAAGAGAGAGAGTAGGATTTAGTTGAGATGACATATGGGGAATATACTTGTATTGCAAGTATTATGAATTCAAGTATTGTGAGACTGAGTGACTACTTATGTAGGAATAGATTAAGCTGTGATTGAAGATTGTATTCTCAAAATTCTTATATGTATGGAAATATACTATGATCATTCATTATTGACATTTTACTTCAATGATTTCAAAACTGAAAGGATTTATAAATGTAGAAGTATACGAAAAGATTGAGCTTTATATGAGATGGAATATAAAGAATTACTTATAAATATAAGCAAGCTATATATTTATATATGAGGAAAAGATTGAGAAGCAGAAGAAAATATTGTATTCGAAGAAAGAGATGAATATCTGAAGAATATCATTAATATTATTAAGTGTAATTTAAGCAAGTAAAATCCTGATACTCAACTAAACTATACTGTTTAAAGTGCTGAGCTGATGATTAAAAATCTATAAAAGTACAGTTTTCGTATCAATTTATTGATCATCAGAAGTATTAAACAGACATTAAATAGAATGAATCGTTCAACACAACTAATGATATGTCAATATATTGTATCGTTATCCATCGTTCCCCCAATGGGCTAAGTTCTATCAATATTCCGTCATCGCTTAATGTGAATATTCATTATCGAAAAACAATTTGCCTAAAGTTCAGTTGAACAGGTTTGTTGGGGACATATGGGGCTCATCAAGTCATTATGTGGGCGGCTTATTAAGACCATTTAAAACTAATCAAATCAAATATGCCCGACGCAATTACACAATCCACAAGACAGGGAAGAAGGGCGGGAAGTTGGGAGGGGAAAATTGCTTGTCTCTTGTTCCATTTCGCTTTTGTTTATTGAAAATTAATTTCGAGTGAAATTACATTTTAAATGTTGCCCTCAAATGGGATTTGGAAACGGGCAAACAAGCGTTGGCAATTTGTTTGCCATCTCCCTCCCCCAGACCACTCTCTCCTCTCCCTTTTGGGGCACATCAATAATTCAACTGGAATTGCAACTGCCTTCTGCAGGCTGCTGCAAATCGGTTGCCTCTGCTGTTGCAGTTATTCCATTTTCCACTTGCCCCTTCTACTCTCCCCATCCCTACTGCAGTTCGCGTTTGCGCAGCATTTATGCTCTAATTATAGCACACCCCCGAACCACCCCTTGGCAGCTGAGTGGGAGGAGGATTAGGTAGGGGGAGGGGCTGGCCCGCCATGTTGAATATTTCATGAGCTAATGAAGTTCTTCTGGTTGTGTTGCAAAGTTTGTCCCTTAATTACACAGACTGGCTAAATACTCCACTCATTAGTGTGTGTGTGCGACCCACACATGTCATGACTATATTATGGTTTAATATGCTATCATTAAGGCTTTCATCAGCAATGTCATCATTCAAACTACATAAGCACATAACTTTAATACGAAGCCCATTAAAAATGCATTATGCCTAAGGGAAAGGAAAAGGAAAGTGAAGTTACACTTGGAACACATTCATATTATAGAAAATATGAATAACGTTTGTGTAATATATCTGGTGTAAATGAATTTTTGAGCTAAGCTGGGATTTATTGGAATGCAGGGTACCACAAATTTACATGATAATATTTCATCGATTGTGCTTTGAACTAAAGAAATAACGCATTATTTCTTTGTCTTTATTTTAATCGTAATCAAATTTGGTGTTACGTAGAAGACTACGAATTTGTAGCATTATATCTATTAATTTAAATTAGGAAATGGAGTTTTTATAACTATTAAATTGTACTTTTATATCGATTCCATTCGAGTTGCTGTTGAGAGCTGATGCTTATATCTAAATTGAACTATTTTATTTGGGTTATGACAGTGATAAAATTTGCAGGATACGTTAAATTATGTTTATTGTTATTATGTATTCAGTCTATGCAATAAATCAACTATAAAACTGAGTCCTTAACAGCAATGCTACCTAATCTTCTCCCATCTGATATGATTTAAATGCCATCGATGTTTTTATGGGCTTAATTACAAGACATAAAAACGATGCACAGTGGGACGTTGATTTAATTGAGTTACAGAAAACCTATAATACTCTACTATGTACATACATATGTAAATATATGTATCCATATCTATATGAAAGTGTGTGTAGCTACAACTCAATTGTTCCGGCAATTGGTGAGCTCGCTGTGAGTTATTACGTTCGAAAAACGTATGAAGATTATATTTTTTTTCGACTTTTACTTTTGGGGGCATTTTTCGGATGTTTTATCGGTGCACATTTTTACAGCTAGCGCATAAAAAATTCAACGAAAATTGATTAAAACTCCAAAACAAGTAAACAAATGAGTGTGTGTGTGTGTGTTGGCGTGTGTGTGCGAGTTTAATTTCTGCTGCAGACCGAAGGGGAGACTCGGCACGACGGTAATTTATCTTGCGTCACGAGCTGCGCCGTAGATGGGAATGGAATTGCGAGTGAAAGAAAAGCCAAATGAAAAGCCAACAGAAAATGAAAATGCAACAAACGGCGGGACAAATGTTAACTGTTTGTCTTTTGGCGCCAGTGACGGCGCGCTGAAAACTCTTGTTATCCAGCGATAAATAATGGCAGCACATTAGGCTAAAATGTTTATTAAAGCTCGACGCATAAATTGCTCCACTGCGCACAGAGGGGTGCAGGCAGGAGAAGAAGGGAGAGGGAGTGGGGGCTATTGTCACGAAACTTTAATAGCGAGTCAATTGTCGCAGTGCCTTGGGGCAGCTGCTCGCAGGTTTGCTCACTGCCTACTGCCTTCCTAACTTGGTTGGTAATTAAAATCATTTCACACAACGTCCGCAAACGACGTCAACAAATTACGACAAAATCAGCAAGGCCTAAAAGTTTCACCCCTCCTCCCTCCTGCCACCGCCAGGCATTGTCGTCTTCCCTGGTGCCCAGTAAAAAGGGCCTCTGGTAATTATCTTGCAAGACATAACAATTTAGCCAGCCCATTAATTGGGCAAGTGGGTCGTACCTCGAGTGATTCCTGCGGGAGACGGAAACTTCTTGGCGAGGACACGTGCCCGAGGCCCGTTTGGGCAGAGGGAAAAGCTTCCAAGTTAATTTACAAATGGCCAAGGCAGTTGTAATTAATTTTATTTGATTTTCCGAGAGCTAAGAAAACTTTGCTCTCAGGCAAATTGATTTTTCTTTGCGTTTCTCGACTTGCGGTTTAAGTTTGCTGCTCTCGTGTGTGTGTGTGCGCTGGTGTGCGTGTGTGTAAATTTTTAATTAGACAGCTTTCAGCAGTGGCAACAACACAAACTTTTCCACATTCCCAGGCAATTAATTTCCAGGGAGTTTTACTTCTCGTTTTCCTTTGTGAGATTCGTTCAGAATCTTTTGGCTGAGTTTGGGCACTTTTTTGATGCATCGTTGTGTAATTAAAAAGGGTTTAACGGCAAGTTGATTTATGTCCTGTTTGCTAATTAAATTACGTATGTAACAGCAGGAAGCAAGCGGCAAAAAGCGACAAGTTTGATGTATATAAACTATGAGATACCCTGCATGAAAGTCTAAGCTATGCAGGGTATATAATATAAAAATATATGTATTCATATATATACAAATTCTACTGCATATTAATGACAATAGTAACTATATTTTACTCGCTATATTAACAAATTAAATATGAATACCTCATTATACAAATAAGAACAGAAATAGACAACTTTTTTGAATACCTCATTATACAAATAAGATCAGAAATAGACAACTTTTTTTTTAAACTTTATTGGCAGACATTGTATACCAACAAATTAACCTTTGCTCAAGTCTAGACTACCCTCTCAGGCGGTTTATTCATCGGTGCCTGGAGAAAAAAATTGGCTATGAAGCAACGGAGTGGAAGTTAATCCTGCGCAGAACACAGTTAGACGACGCCAAAAAAACAATGACAGCCATTTTTCTTGCCTATCTTCCCCTCATTTGTTTTCCTCTACATCTGTCTTTCACTCTCTTTCCAGCTGCCTGGTGGATTTTTTTTGGCTCGTTTCGAGCTAAACACAGTGTCAAATTGACAGGCAACAAGCTTCATTCAATTGCTCAGCCTACTGGAATTTTTCTCATTCTTCTTCTTTTTCTCCTTGTTGTTGTTGTTGCTGTTCATTATTAATTGTTGTTGCTTTTAGCGATTTATTTATAGCATATAAATAATGCAAAATGCAGCCAGAAAACACAACTCATACGCCATGTTGGCCCAGCTTCATTATTCAAATTGCGCGCAACACGGTCGCATTAGGCCAATTATGCGATACACTTGCAAGTATATACGACAATATGTATATGTATTAGTGTGTGTGAGGTATTTACGAGTTATGCATAATGATGGCGCCTGTTGTTGTTGCTGTTGCTCAGCCGCTGCCATTTCACTTAGCCACAAACGAGCCGTGGCCATTTGCCGTTAACAAAATTGCGTTTTACATCATTAATTTTTACGAGCTAAAATAGCCTCAAAATGGCTGATAAGCTAAGTTGGCTGAAAAACAAGCCAACTTGTCGGTTGGGGGAGGGGGTAAAGGCAGCAAAGGAGCCTGCTAAGCGGCAATTAGTGCGGCCTAAATGCGCCCAAAGGTAATACACATCATGTTGCTGTTGCTGTTTCTGTTGGTGTTGTTGGGTGTCGCTTTTACGAGGTCTACAAAGAAGTTCTTGCACCCTTTTAGCTCAGTCCAAGCATGATTTTCTCAAGCGATTTGAATAAAGTTGCTATATTTGCCAAGAAAATAGAGCCATGACAAGAAAATGCCAGCAAGAGAGTTATTCTCTATCTCACAGGGGATAATGTTTATGATACATCATAACTATAAAACAGATATGAATACTTATAATGCCTTTATCATTGTAACGAACTTCAAAAGGGAGAAAATAATTGAAACACTTTTTCAGAAAACTCTATTAAAAGTTCTTTAACTGTTTCCATATCACAATAATATCCACCAAATGGTCTATAGAAATTATTAAAATATTCTAATGTTTGTAATGAAATAGAAAACAAATTGGAAGACACGCAACCCGAAGGCAACGCGACTCACATCGATGCCTCATCAAATTAGAGGGAGAGAGAGAGAAACAAGCGCGTGACTTGTTTATTCTGTAGGGTAGCACGGGCACTACCTGCCCGATAAGGCAGTCGGAACTGTTGGTAGGGGTGGGAGGGGGAAGTTACTCGTTAATTGCCATTTGCATGGCAAATGTTCGGGAACTTTGAAATGCTTCACATAAATCAAAACGATAACCGAGAACAGATGGTCGCGCTAAGTAAAAGTCGTACGACTTCAAATCATGTATATAACATATACATACATCAACTGTTCATGTCTATACAAATTATGTACATGATTAAAGATCACATTGAAGGCTTGTCAAGCTTCAATTGCTGATCGATTTGCTCAGATAGAGTCGTACTTGATGACCATCGGTCGTGTTGGTGCCTTATTATTAAATGGTATTGGGTTTATTATTTTGAAATTATTAAAAGTTGATGAGGCATGCGACATATGCGAGTTCTATTAACTACAATTATATGAATCGTATTACGGAACGCAGTAGAGGAGGGTGAGCTATGGTGGCATATCATGACAAATTTAAGTATTTGCTTATGATTTATGAAATCTTATTTCAGAATTGTACTTTCCTAGTTCTAGTTTCTTTATTCAGTCTTGAAAACGCTTGGCAAGTTTTCCTTGCTTATTAAAAATAGAATAAAATACCTTCACAGCCGCCATTTTGTGGCCATGATTAGCGTTTGGCTAGTGGAGACAGCATTGTACTCATTATTAGACGGAGTTTACAGCAGATACAAAGTGAATCCACCCCCGCAGCTGGCCAACCCCTAGACGAGCAGCAGGGCCAGCAGAGTGGGAGTGGAGACGGGGGCGTTTACTGGCAGCGCTTTTTCATTTAATGTGTTCATGCATAATGGATAAACCTTTTACCCCCCAGTTCGAGTGAACGCTTTTTTTCACTCTCCCGCTTTCCTTGTTCTTTTTTCCTGTTAGACAGAAGCCTTTTGTATACATTTTGTAGTTTAAAAGGGGGGGCTGGAGGGTAGAAGTGAGATGAGGAGAAGGTTGCGTTACCTGTCAACACTTCTGAAGTGAGTCAGGTGGTTTGTTCTATTGATTTTTCACAGCTTGTATGCACAGAAAAGGTTTTTCATGAATGGAACTCAATAACTAAAAGGATATTATACAAATGTATATAAAATATACAAACTACAGGTATACAATATATACCAAATATATATAATAAAAATATATTTATCATATTATATAGCGCTATTAAAGTAGAAAGGGCTTCCTATTTATTTGAGTTATAACCTTTATCAATTCAATTGATTTAAGCCAAAGAAACTCGCACTATAGCAAGATTTTCAGAGTCAAAATGACTAAGGACTTAGGATACATTTTGTACTATCAAAGAATAGGTTTAATTTCCCAGCTCATTCATTTCAAATTTTCAATTGTTTTTTGTAGTTGAAACTCACCTCCATTTGGTGCGTCGATTCTGGAACCACGTCTTCACCTGCGCATCGGTCATCTTGAGGCCCCGCGCCAGGGCGGCTCGCTCAGCGGAGGCGAGATACTTCTGCTTGTGGAAGCGCTTCTCCAGCTCAGCCACCTGGATGCGTGTGAAGGAGGTGCGCGGCTTTTTTCGCTTGGGCGGTGTGCGATTCTGGTACGGATGTCCGATGCGACGAGCGATGGGAAAGGCAGCTGCAAGAGGGGAGAGACGATGTAAGTGGGGATGCATGTGAGGTATTTGTAGGTTCATGTCTGGGTATATTTAGATAAAGGTGTAGCTAAGTAGTTGCAGGTAGCGCAGTTCACTTTCACTTATCCTGCGTCCCTGTGTGTGTCCTGGCAATTAGCAAACAATAAATTCCCAAATAGATAACAAGCAATTTCCGATATTTGCTTCCGGCTGCGGCAGCGACTGCGGCAGCGGCACCTGTGTCACGACCTTAGACGCCTCCCGTTACCTGCTGTGAAATCAATTTAGATACCCCGACCCCGACTCCTACTCTTACTCCGTGTACAGCCCTTGCAAGAGTCACTGACTCTTACTCCTACTTCGACTCAGGTTCGGGCTCGGCTCGGCTGCTTAAGTCGGACTAATTGCCCAGCCGAACCTTTATCGTAGACTCTCGCTTGGACAATGCACGCGACATCAATTGAGTCTGCCCGTCGCAGTCGCAGTCGCAGTTGAGTCATAAAGTCGCGGCTTCCTAGGATGCGCATGTGACCCAGTCTCAGTCTCTCAGTCAGCGTCTCAGTCTCCGTCTCACTTTCCGTCTGTGCCTAATGGGTGCGGGCGCTGGCACGGCTCGGGGCTGGCGCTGAACCTTTTAAAATTCCTGCCTGCTCGAGTTGAATTCGCCTTGGCTCGCGTGTTGTTGTTTATTATGTGCGATAAGCCCGGCCCCGACGCAGCAACAAAGTTATTGAGACGATGTCGTCTTGGTCAGCGTCGCGGTCAGCCGGCGGCAGTTGGGGAAACCGGCTTGACCATCGCCACTGGGGTCAAGCGATAAGCGGACTCTGGAGACATGAGCTTGAGAATATTGTGCCAAAGTTGCCTGGACAAACAAATTGAACGACAAAACTGAGAAAAACACAAGCACAAGTTGAGACTTGAGGAAATGGAGAGGGGAATGCGGAAGAGACTCCAAATATATTGCAGCTATTTCTATTATACGATACAAACTCGGAAAACACTCAGGGAGTTCCTAATTTGCAAAGTCTACCATTTAGTTTCGACTAGAAAAGGTAATTGTAATGATTGAATTTTAAATTTGTATACCTTTTTGAGGAACAACATAAATTTTTAAAGTCATGAAGACTATTATAAGATATTCATGAAGATTATTATAAGATACTATTATAAGATACTATGCTGCAACTATACTCAAAGTACTTTGACTTGTTTCGCTATTTCTTCCTAAGAAACAAACATTTATTTGTGGATTACTAATAATAAACAAAACCTTTCATAACTTTCATAATTTATTTAACCTCGTAAAGAAATATATTTAAGTACATATTATAAAGTGCCCCAATTATGATTTAACTATACTACAAGTGCAATTACTACTCGTATACTACGAGATCGTAGATATGTTTTTTCTTACAAAAAGTTTCTTAGAATCAAACATATTTTATTATTAACTCTGAAAGGAACTGGCTTTTAGCATAATAAACATAACCCTACTTTCGTAAAAGCTATTATGTTACCATAAGTTTATAATATACTTAGAAATTGAATGTTTTGAAAGATGAAACCCAAGAGAAACTACCTATAAACTGTGCAGCCTATGTTTCTATTAAGAGTTGTAAATTTCTCCATTCCAATCCAAAGATAATAAACATATCTTAGATTTCTTAGTCCAAGTTCTTCGAACCTCTCCCTCTCCTACATTCAATCGTTACCCATGTTCTTCAATTGAAGTAAGAGCTCATTGCGCTACCCTTGTTCCAACTCCAACCCAATCACCATCGCCATCATTCCAACCTCCCCTCAAATACCCCACAAAGATGAACCAAAAAATGTTCCATCGATGGGAACTCTGGCAGGTTCTCAATATCGGAGAATCTATGGCGGGTGTTAAGCTGACAAATCATGTTTTTTATTGCGACTTTTGCCAGGAAAACCCTTTTCCGGTTGGGCATAAATTCGAAGGCGCTCGGGGAAAGCCAAGGAGGGGAACGAGGCAAAGCCATTTGAATATTTCAGGCAATATCAATTTCAATAAAAAGCCATTTATCGCACCACATAAGCGTAAGCATAAACGTATCCTTAAAGGATTCCAAGAGGGGGGCAGGTGAAGGCAGGATTCGACGCACATAAGCATAATTTTATGGCTTACCAGCGTTTTTCCGCTTTTCTTCCCCTTGTGCGTCCCCTTGCATCGCCGCACTACTGCTTATTTATGATGTTTTGGCCTGAGTTCTTGGCGTATCTTAAAGATACTCGGCAAACTCACAAGCTGCCTCGACTGCCTGCGAGCTGCCTGCCCAAAATACGTAAAATAATGCTAAAAGCTTTTAGCATGCATTATTGATGGCGCCTGCGGCTGAGCTGTAGACGAAGCTGTAGAGCCACAGCCCCACCTGGCGTATGCGCAATGTGCCTGGCAGCTTAGTAAAGTATCTACACTTTGACCTTATGCTTAAGTCGCTGCTCTATTGCAAGAAAATATTAATTTTCAAATGGTTAAGGGTTAAAATAATGATTAAGGGTACTAAGGGTACTGCAAGTATCTGAAGTTTGCATATATAGTTGTATATGAGATTTATTGATAGTTTGCTTTCATGTTCTACTTATCAACCTGAAACTTGCTGAAGATATATTATATTAAATACAAAGATATACTTAACTTTTAAACATAAAAGTTGCTTGGATTAAAAGGTATCAAGACTACAAAAATACTTAACAGATATGCAGAATATAAATGTAGTTATACGAAATTTATTAGCACATAACAATCCAAAAATCTGATAAGATCTAACTTGAAAGTCCACTATAAACCTAACGTAAATCATAACCTGTAGTCTTATAGTCAAGATCCCTTCAAGCCCATCCGAAGTCAGTTCTCTACGCTCAAAGAACCTTCATAACCTGTTTGCAAAATTGATTCCAATTGTGCTGAGTTTGTTTTTGTTTTCTCCAGTATTTTTCGGCTATTTGTGGTATTTAATTGGCATATGCTGCACACGAAGCTATCACGCGATGGTTATTAATCATATGGCGCTAGGGTTTCAGCCCACGGAAAGGGACTAAGCACTCAGAAGAACTGAGACCTTTACTGAGACCTCGCCTGGGACTGCGTTTCGTTCTCGTTTGTCTTGTTAATGAAAAAAGCCAAGGCGCCAGCTTATCAGAATGAAACTGGTCGAGGGATAAGTGTGTCCAGTGGCAGAGGTGCTGGCAGAGGGGCTGACCATGTGGCCGGGACAGCTTAGCTGCTTAGGGGCTAATTAAAAGCTGCCCATGTCAGTTGGCAGCGTCGCATTGAAGTGTGGTATGCGGCGATAAATAAGCCTGGTCAAAGGGACCTTCTCTCTCTCTCCCTCTCTGTCGGTTAGTCGCTCTGCATATTTTTGTCTCTCTCTCTCTGTCTGTCTTTCTTGCTATGGCGTTGAGTCGTCGGACCGCCCAATGTGTAATTAATTCCTTTTCGGGGCACAGCGCGAAATTAAAAAGTCATGTAAAACCAGCTCATTAAAATACCCGAGGGGGTATGCAGCCGTACGCCGGATGTTGGCCATAAAAAGGCTAAGAAAAAGGCTGCTGCTGTCGCTGCAATCGCAATGCCAATCGCAGAGCAATGCGCACTAAGCAGCTTTTCGGGGCAGCCCCCCAAAATGGCCCAAATATGACTTAAACGGGGACGCTCCACGACAGAGACAGCGACAGCTGATAAAGACTGAGGCCTGCAGTGGAGTCCAGTTGTCCCTTACCCGCTCCCTTGTTCCCCTCCTCCTGCTCTCTTGCTGTCCTGCTGCCAGGAAGGCGTAATAAAATCAACGCGAACTCATTATTTAAGCGGCTCGCGCTGCGACTGTCGCTTGTAGCTACAAGTGAAGCTCATAATGTAAACAAATTAAACAAGCCAGACAGTGGTGAGCGTGAGGGTTATGCACAGCCAGCAGATACCCTGCAGAGAAAGTGTTGCGGGGCTTGACTTAATTTTGAGGCACTAAGTTGCCTTGGCAGTGTTGTTTACTTTGAAGTGGAGAAACTAGAAGATCTGGTGAGTTACATAAGATATATGCCATGGGTAGTGCTGTAGGATCGTATGGGATAGTACTACACAATGAATGGTACTCAAAATTATACGTTTAGTGATAACTATAGCTATAAGTGATTCACTTTGCAGCTATAAAGCCTCTGCACACTTTTCTTTTGCAATCCATGAGGCACAGAAATTGGAAAAGAAGCGTTAATGAATTTGCAGAGAAAGAACTAAAAGATATGTTATGGTATTCAGATAAACTGCCATAGATTATATCTACAGATCTTTAAATATATTATCAATCTGCCATAGATTAAACTTGCATATCTGTAGATCTTTATGTATATTATCAATTCACTTGCTGCACAATTTGCTACTCTAGGCTCCCCAAGTTTCCTTTTCATTTTCATTTGAACTTGAAGTGAACTACAATATATGGATCCGTCAGATAGTATAGCATATACTATATAGTATTGCATATGCCTGGTATTATTCTAAGATCTTTACAATATATTTTAGATATTCATAGCTTAACGTCCAAACGGCTGTCAAGCTTTACCTTCCAATTTCTGTATCCTGCCCCACTCTTGCCTCCCTCATTAGCTCCCTCTACAGGGTATTTTTGGAGTCAGTCTGGCATGTCCTGCTGTTGCAGTGGCCATATGCAAATGCGTTTGCTTCTGGGCGGTGGCGCAGCGTTAAGTTTCAGCCTCGGCTTCAGCTTCTCTTTTCAGCTTAAGCTGCGATTGCGCGTTTGAAGGCAAACATGTTTTTATACTTTAGGGCCGCACACACACCAGCGCACACACGCACTGACACACACAGTGCTAGTGGCACGTACACACACACACACACACGTGCGGCAGTGACATGCCGACAGGCATGTTTGGCTTAAAAGACTTCTCTGATCGCGCTTATTAGCCCGACTTTAATAAGCCGCATTGGAGCAGTCTCTGCCTCCACCCCATGCCCCTCGCCTGCCCCTCCCCCTGGTCCCTTCTCTGATGCTTGTCTGTTACCAGTCTCTGCTCAAACAGTAGCTGTTGTAGCTACTGTAGCTCTGGACTCACCTGCCAGTCGATCCTTGACCGCCTGATGCGCCAACGCCGCATGATGCAGCGGCGGCAGCGCCCAGGTCAGCGGCGTACGCTGCGGCGGCACTCGCAGCACATGCCCAGCAGCGGCGGCAGCGGCCGACGGATATAGATGCGGATATGTGTAGAGTGCGGCAGCGCTGCCGTATGTTGAGTTGGCGATGCTGGTGGCCAATTTGTATGCAGCCAAATCCTGTTCGTCAGCTTGCAGCTCCTTCTCTTCGTTATGATTGTTGTTGTTGTTGTTGTTGCCACTGTTATTGTTGTTGTTATTGCTGCTGTGGCTGCCAGGGCTGTTGTTGTTGTTGCGTTGACTGCTGGCATCGAAGGGCTTCGAGAGCAGGCGCGATATGCTGAATGGCAGATTCTCGCTGGACGAGGAGCGCGTCTGCTCCGACTGCAATGATTCGCTGTAGAGAGAGGAGTGAGAAAGAGAAGGGGGAGAGAGAGAGAGGGGGAAACGTTAGCGTAATGCCAATGTGAACTTATTTTTTTGCTCATTAATGCTGAAAGTGTCGCCCAGATAAGCTCGGTGCGAGAACAAATTATTAATTAATGTCGCCTTGGAGAGACATGCATGCAGTCACACGGTTGCAAAGCTGCACGGCCCACGCGGCAACAGACTGCGGCAGAGGCGGCTGCCAGGGGGGGGGTGCTAAGGGGTTGAGCCGCAGGTGAAAGATCGATTGATGATCGAATTGAGGTGAATGTATTTTTTGAGGCACATATTGCATACTTATAAATAACATATGCTATATATGTAATATAAAACTTGTTATACAAGTATGACATAAAGTGGTTTATACGATTTAACAAGTTTGTTATTTATTCACAAAGATTAATTATTTTATAATTGATCTTTAAGTATCAATGTAGAGCATAACAATTTAAGAAAACAAATCTAAATACTCAAATGTTGTTTATATATAAATGCAATTCAATTTTTAATTGATATACTCCATACGATATAAGACTTTTACTATCAGATATTTAAGCAAAAAGAATTAATATCGGAAATAAAAACATTGCACAAAAATACTAGAATAATTCCTGTCTAAATAGAAAAGAATGAATTCTAATCATTTTTTAAAATACAATACAAAATACTGCATATAAAATAATATAATACCATTTAAATGCTGTCTGCTTTTCTACCTTAATAGATATTAATAAATCATCTACACATTTATATATTTTGCATCTGAATTCTAGTAATTATTAAAAATAATTCCCAACAAAATACTGCACAAAGTACTATAATATAATGAACAGTCTGCCATCTCTTCTGTCTCTCCAATTATGTAAATTTATAATAATATAAATCGTATTTTGTATATATAAATCTACCAATATCCGTATACCCCACTTCAAGTCTAATCCCATCTGCCCCTCTTCCCTCTTTTCTGGCTACGCCACTGCCCCATTGCTGATACCATAGCCAGAGGCAGCGATAAGGTGGCAACATGCAGAAATCATGTTTTCAGCGTCACAACACGCGGCGTATGCGTAATGTTGGCTGTGGCTGTTGGCAAATTAAGTAATTATGCAAATGCTGCAGACGGCATTTTATTTACATTCTATAAATCATCGCAAGCGACCGCAAACGAGTCACGAAGGTTTCATTAATTTGTCGCATAATTGAAAACAATTTTCGAGTGACTTTCCAAAACGCGAAATCGAAAACAGAAAACGAAAAGCTAAAAACCAAAAACTTGTCATAAAACATGCATCGAATGGGCTCGAATCACCTGCCTCACTGCCTCGCCGGGTTCTGCTCCACATTTCGCTGGGGATCGAGAGATGTTTTTATGGCATTTTTATAGCGCGCTCTATTAAAATGTTAATCCAATATGCCCTGCGATTCCGGCGGGCCCGCCGACTGTGGCTTTGTTTCCTCTCTCTGCCCCTCTTCCTCTTTCTCTCTCCCTCTCTGTCTTGAAACTCGTTCGGGCCCATTTGGGGAATTGTTATCAACGCGCGCTTTTTGGCGCCTTGCTAATGTGCGCTTTATCGGCGGCCCGTCCCAGTTGCCGTCCCCTACCTGCCCCTCTCTACCTGCGCACCCTGTAAATTCAGGGAGTTACCTGCACGGGGTTTGCTGCAGCAATTTATTAGTCTTTAAGAGGTTTGTTCACGCCACAAACAAATTGGTGCAAAGCGAAGGTAGAAGATGAATGAAGCGACGAAGAGTCGAAGAATCGATCCCCCAAACGATTCACATCTATTGCCAGCTTGTTAGGCACAGTCATCGCTCGTTAATGGGGAATATATGAATGGAAGAATCAAAATGTGAGGAAGAATTGCTGTTGAGTTGGAAACGAATTCAAGATCTTAGAAGTTCAGAATTCATTTCGAAAATAAGTATAGCAATGGATGGAAGAAAGTTATCCATAATTTTGATTGCAAAAGAATTAATGAATGAAGATCTTTAAAGTTTGTATTTGACGCTTCTTATTCTTCATTGTCTGATTTGTCAAAAAACCAATTGAAGAAATACTAAGTAATAAGAACATAAGAAAAGAAACTCTTAATTTATCTATTAATTCAAAGAACAATTGCAGAAGAACTGAACAATAAGATCTTAAAAATTAAGAAATTCACATCAAAAAGAAGCTTAATAGTCTTTAGTGTTTTGTTATTTTCGGAAAACAACCAATAGAAAAACAAATGTCATTTTATTAAAAAAACTGATTTTCTGTCAACTGTGCTCTTTGTAGACACCCCACATACTTCCTATATCTATCGTTATCGGGTAAGAAAGAAATTATTTACATGGAATTTGTAAATATCTGCATTAATATATAGAAGAATTGCAGATGAAATGAAGAAAAACTCCAAAAGATCTTACAAATACGAAAAAAAGCTTACGAGTCTTCAGTGTGTCGTTCTTTAGGAAACAAACTGTAGAAATCTTAAGAAATATCTTATTCCGTATGGAAACAGATCTTCTTCTATCGCTTGTGCCCACTGTAAACACTCCACACATACGCTCAAAGAGCCCCCTTTGTTTCGATGAGCTCATAAAGAATACGTTTTGTGGCGCCATAAAAGCATTCAAAGATTATAATGGCATTATGAACCGACAGTCGAGCAGTGACAATGGAATGTTGGCAACACTTGGAGCTACGATTCCAATTCGATTGCTTAAATTGATATGTTACCTGAGTGGCGTCTCTGACTCGTCGTAGCAACTGCCGCCATCCATATCCACATCGGATCCGCTGCCGCAGGACATGCGCGAATCGGAGTCCACATCGACATGGATCTCCTGCTCCTCCTCGTGCTCCTCGACGTGCTCATGCTCGTGCTCGTGCTCATCCTCCTCGTGGCTGGACATGCTGGCAACGTGTGGAGCCAATTTGACTTGAACAGATCAAACTTCACTAGGTCTTGTATGGTCTGATCTCTGATCTAATCAGATATATATACGTATATCAAGTATTCTCTTTCTTCTCTCTAGATTTCTCTTTCTTTTGGTTATTCTTTTACACTACACAACACACGCCGCGATTTACAGTTCAATTAAGTTGGCTTAGTGACGGACTGCGGCTGCTCGACCGACTCGACAAATTGAGCTGACGCCGTTGACTGACTTCGACTTCGATCTGCAGAAATCCCCTCGAGCTGACAGCGGGCGCGTGCTGGCGGGCGTAAACGCTTTTCATAAATGCAGCCCGACAAAATATGCCGACGGACGCTGCCAGCGACTGCGCTGTCTCGCTGTCTCTGTCCGCGTCGCTGCCTCTGCCACTGCCTCTGTTTGCTTGTTAGCCAAATAAGCCCAAGCAGGAGTCACCCCCCGTAAAAAAAAAACAGAAAATCAAAAATCAAGTAAAACCTGTTCCCAGCAACGTCGCCGTCGACTGCAGCGTCGCTGCTGGCGCTGACGCTGGCTGCTGCTGCGGTGCTGCTTCGTTGCTGCTGCTGCTTCCTTCCTATTTGGTTAGCGCTAACGAGCCTGTTTGCCACCTTGTTTGAACCTAACCTACCATAATAACTTCGCTGGCTGACCAACCCGCGCGCTCGTTCGTCGCTCTCCCCCTGCGCCTGCGCTGCGTTGGCCACGCCTCTGCTGCAGGCTGTCTCACTCTCGCGAACTTGCACTCGCTCTCTCCCTCTCTCGTTCGCACCTGCGCTGCACAACGTGTTGAATGGCAAAACTGGTTTGGTTTCTGTACACTGCTTGGCAGCACTGGCTGGCAATTGACGCAGTGGGCGTGACACTGCTTGCATGCCATTGGCTGTGCTGCAAGCAGAGCAAGCAGTCCAGAGTGTGGGGAGTATGTGCATGGAGTAAGAGAGAGAAAGAGAAAGAGAGAGAGAGTGCTTTGCGACGACATTTTAAATGGAAAACGTTTTGCTTTTGGGGTTTTTATTACGAACGCGAAGCAGAAAGAGAATGTATTTTCATTTTGATTGTTTCTATTTTCGGGTTGCGAGAGCGAGACAGAGCGATGTGGTGCAAATGTGGCAGATTAATAGCACAATTGGAAATAGCAGCGTTTTGTCAGTTTCGGGCGTTAGACTGAGGGGCGGGGCTGTGTGGAAGGGAGGCGGGGGGCGTAAAGCGTCTTGGCCTGTGGTCTACTTTTCCAACGGCTTTGCCTTTGGCTTTGCCTCTAAAGCCTCTGTGAGATCTCTATTTGCTGGCACTTCTGGCAGGCAGCCCCAGATAAGATACCCCGACTGGCAAATGGAAATTATTTCGTTAGGCTCGTTCGCATGGGCATCTTCGCGGGTTCACTTAAAGGTTAATTGACAGTTTTATTGTCAAGGGGGGAGGGGCAATAGCAAAGGGAGGGGGGTGACTGCGTGGAATGCTGCGACTTGATTGTGGCAAGGTCCAAGCAGGCGTTGTGGCATGTGCCATCTGCCTACGAAATTGTCTTGCAGAGGAAGAGTAGAGGAAAAGAAGAGGAAGCTGGGAGTGAGAGATGAGGAAGAGAGGAGCGAGACAGTAGTGAAAGGGGAGGGGAATGGGGAATAAGCTTAGCTGAGTTCCTCCTCAGGCTACCCGAAAATTAATCACAAAAATTCAATTCTGCACTTAGGCACAAACGCGTTTTGGGTACAAAAGGAAAGTCACGGCAAATCATGAACGACAATGAAACGAAGAATGAAACGCGAATGAGCGAATGAAACGGCGCAATTACTGCATATTCAATTGAGCGCGTGAGCTCGGCTACTGCACTGCTAGAAAAAGTGTAGGAAGGAATGCAAGATTATCGCAAACTTATGCAAACTTATTTGAAGAAAATTCTAGCATTGAAATTACTATAATTAATCGTATATAAGCTTAAAGTTGAACTATGCAGTCTACAAAATAGTAACTTGACTCAAAAAACAAGAGATTGTTAATCGAATAAATATAAAATATAAATAAACAAATTTTTATAGAACATTTTGAAATTTAAGTCTGTAAATCGTATGTGATATAAACACAATTTAATTGTATGACAGATTATGATATAATTATAAGTGTTCAGTTAACAAAAATTAGAATTCAAAATTTTCCAATATAAATAAATTAGATGAGTGTCAAAATATTAGCAGATATTTTGCATATTTTCATCTCCCAATTTATTAACAATTTTAATTTTAGGTACTAATACTTAGATCCTTAATAAAATCTTAAAGATTTCATTGAATTCTCTACACGTATTGATTGGATATTGAAATTCAAAATAAACATCAGACCATTTTCACAGTGTAATTTACAGGCAACTACGACATACAAAGTTATAGACACTCACACACGCACACACACACAGTCAGTTGAACCGAAAAGGACTTCGCAGTCACGACGCATCGTCGTCGTCGTCGCCGTCGTCGTCGTCGTTGTAGGCCTTGTAGCCAACTAATTGGATTTCATTTGAACAGCAACAACAACAAAGAGCGGGCAACAATTGCTATAATAAAGCAACAACAACAACAGCAAGAACAACAACAAAAAGGTCTCGACTTGGGCAATTGCAATGCAATTTTAATGCAAAGCGAGAGAGGCGGGCCACATTTTTATTGCAATTTTGCTGCGTTGTGTTGTTGTTGTTGTTGCTGTTGTTGTAGTTTTATTTCAGTTAATAGCAGGCACAACAACAATAGCAACAACAGTAACAACAACTAAGTGCAACAACAGCAGCAGCAGCAGCAAGAAATTGGTGCTTGGTATGAATACAAAATGAGGCCAAGATGCCACCACAATGCAGTGGGGGAGGCAGTTGGAGAGAAGGAGAAAGAGGTAGGGATAGAGAGAGGGGAAGGTAAGACAAAATTAGTATGCAGCAGCAGACTGCAGTCAACAGCAGCAGCACAGGCGGCAACAGAGACAGAGGCAGCTTCCCCTGTTCCTGTTGCCATTTGCAGGAGTTGCCACTTGACTTTATTGGCAACTTCATGGAATATTCAGCAGGCAAGTTCTGCGCAAGTGCCTCCAAATGTCTGCCTTATCCCCTGCACTCCCCTCTCTCCCTCTTACTGACAACTGCAACATTCAGCTTTGTGCCTCATTTGATATGCATTTTTATTTGCCTCATATACAAATGGCGCACGGCCAAACTGCGGCAAGGTGGGTGGATGTGGCAGGCAGACTCAACTGAACTGAACTGAAGGCACTGTGGAACTGTCACTCGAATTGCCAATACTGATTATGGCTGTCTCCCTCTCGCTGCTCCGATCTCCTCTTTAGCTGCCTCTTTGTCCAGCTGCGCGAATTTTATGTGCGGTCAGGTGAGCGCTATTATTGGTGACAGTTTTAGCTTTATGTGAATCTCTTTCAAATGCCCACGAATCAAGACACCAGAGACAGACAGACAAGACAGCACAGTGAGAGAGAAAGGGAGAGAGAGGTACAGGTAGAGGGAGACAGAGCGAGAGAGGGCGTCTCTTTTTGTCTGCTTTTTAAGTGATTTCCCTCAACACGCCCCGCCACATTGTGATTGCTTTTCGAAGTTTGCCACGTCTCTCCGCACTTAAGCAGGGGTAAGGAAGGCCACACTGAGTGATAAAGGAGGAGGAAAGAAGAAGGGAAAGAGAAGAAAGGGAGAGAGGGGTAGTGCAGAGCGGGAAGGCGGGGCCTGGGCAGTCTATGCGTGATTTTGTTAGTGAATTGACCACACAATTTGCTAAGCGATAAATTAACACATTAATTATTTAATCCCAACTGCTTCCCATGTGCGTGTGTGTGTGTGTGTGTGAGAGAGAGAGAGAGTGTTAGTGAGTGTGTGTGTTTACTTGTGTGTGGGCGTCTGAAAGTTTCTGGGCAGATATTTTGGAACTTTCGACTTGTTGAGCAGCAGCTGAAGACGCTGGCGAAGGCGAAGCTCTTTGTGCTGAGATTTGCGGAACAGGGTAAACGGATCAATAAAGAGGGGGCGTAAGCGAGAGGGGGGTAATTTCTAAGAATAGACAATGGCTCTATTAAGTTTTCTGTAGAAACCAAAGCTAATGACCAAGTCAACAAAGATTAACAGTAACATTCAACCAGAAAGAGAGGCTACCTTCGGTATGACGAATAAAAAGAGCAAATATCGGACAAGAGGTTGTTCGAGAGCTATACGATATATCGTTCTGATCAGGCTCGAAATGACTCATTTACAGCATGCAGCAATACGAAGCATGCGTACCCAGTTTTATAAAGGTAGCTCAAATAGCTGAGGGACTATTATCGTAGTTAGCGTTAAACGCACAAGGCAATCCTGATCAAATTCAGTTTCTCTTCTCCAGACTTGTATAGGCTTTCCTGCTACGATTCGTTTCATTTCAATTCTAACATATACATATACATACTATATACTACTATATGCTAACATACTATATCTTTTTAGATATTTACCTTAATTGGGGAAAAGACGGGCACAGTGAATACTTCCCGTTCTTAATTAACTTTGCACCCCGTCTGCAGAGGGAACCACTGATTTTTATGAGGCCACACTCACTCACACATACCCACTCACTCACACACACTCACTCACTCACACACACCCACACGCATAAATACTCTTACTCACTCACACAATATTCATGCATATTGCATGCTATATGGGCATTTTTAATAAGTTACCGATTTTTTTCCACGCAACGTTTTTGTTTTTCTCGGGCCACCTTCAACGTGAGGCCCCCATGCCACGCCCCTTGCACATTGTGGTCCACAAATCTGCCCCGAGACAATTTGCTGCGCACCATTTTTGGTGTTTTTATAAATTAAATATGCCCTCGCGCAATTTCATCCAGCAATTGTTAGTATACCTTGTAAATTGTTACCTAGAGGGAGGTTTGTGTCTGTACTTGCTAAGTGGTTGGCTAGCAAAAAGCTGTGGTGAAATGATCTAATGATCTTATTGATATATTTCTGATTAGTTGAAAATACCCTGCGAAATAACTGCAATAGAGGGTTAGAATACGATAGTTTACTTGTGAAAAACTTGAATTGAACAATTTTTAAACTTCTCTCACTCCTTGCTTATTCACACAACATTATAAACAGGGTATTTGGTGGGTCGACCACTATGTCAATGTGGTCTCCCTGGCACCTTGGCTGTAACTGTTATTTCCGCTGCCGAAAACGCAAATGTGGCACAGTTTTTCGGGCCTGGTTAAATGTATTACAATGGGCTGGTTGTTCCCTTCGTTGTTGTTGTTGTTATTGTTGGGGTCTTATGTGTTCTGCATTGTTGTTGTAGTTGTTGTTAGGGTGTTGTGTGCCATTTGAATGCTCAGCAAATGTGCGACACGCCGTTAAGCAGTTCATTTGTAGGCAATTTTCGTATGATTACAAACAATTTCCGTTGTTTTCTCTGCGATTAACTGGTAAAATTTATGGATCGCACTTAGCTGGGGTTGAGGGCGGGTAGCCATGATTTTTATAGCCTTAAGTGGATTTGAGGGAAGGGTAGCACAGTTTGTGGGGGTGCTTATACTCACTGTATGTGCCTTAGAGCTCTAAAGCAAAAGGTTTGCGACCTCAAAAATGCTTCATAAATATTTTCCACATTCTGCCAATTTGTATAACAACTTTGTTAGCTTGTTTTAGTATATTTTCTGGTATTTTTAACTGTCATTCGATACATAAAACTAATTAAATCACATTCGCTCGTAAAGTTCTCAAAGTCTCGATTCGCTTTCATTGACTCGTACGCCCACATCAAGAAACGTGTCAGACAAAAGCTCAAAGAGAAACAAATATTTACGTCAAATATTTGGAAAGTAAATTATAACATTAAAAGTTTAAATATTAGCTCATAAAAAAGAGTTGCTTGACAAAAGCATTTTATGAAACGCGATTATAAATGCAGCTTAGAGCTTTTTGACACGTTTTCATACCCAGCACGGCTGATGGGAGAAGGGTATACCAAATATAACTGGATTTTATAAATATTTCAAGTAAGTAGAGTAACTGAAACGAATCGAAAAGAAAAACCTTGATAGACTTTAGGAACTATGTAAGAAATGATCACGAAATGATGTGAACTGAGTTTTAGAAAGATATTAAATTAGTAAAGGTACGTAAAGTAAAATTAAGTTATATATTGTAAAAGGAAAAACACTAACAGATCCCGGGAGTAATGTAATATACGATCATCAGAGTTATTTTATCGAATACCCCAAACTGTTTTTTAAATTTAAATAGTTTTAGTAAATCGAAGGAAAACCTTCTTAGTTACCTCAACTGCAACCAAAACGTTGAGTCATAAAATATGTGAGGCCTGTTTAGAGGGTATCCCTCGTCTAAGTCATGTTGGCTCGATATCACCTCGTTTGATTTCGATTCTAGCGCATGTATTACTTATAACCTCTCGAATTGGAGCATATATTTGCATATTGAAAACGAAACAAAGCGACACTTAAGCGTGGAATACTCCTCTATGCAGCCTACTTTTTGGGCGTGTGACAGACTTATCTCAAGTACCTCAGTTAATTGCTTAATCTGTGAGGACGCCGTCGAGGGCTGAGGGTCTTCGCGTAGTGCATTAGATGAGGCACTGTACGGTTCAGTTCGGGTCGCCTTACCTGACTTTACTCGTGCCGTGATGAGTCACGTTTTTGGGAACGCAATTTGCTTATCCGAGTCGAGAAATGCGTGTCTCCTGGCGGTGGCTTCAATAATTTTATAGCCCACGTTGGCTGCAATCAATTAGCATTGTGACCTGTTTTACAGGCAGTCTGTCTCTGTCTCTGTCTCTTTCTCTCCCTCTTTCTCTCTGTAGCTGGCATTGTTATCAGTTTGACGCGCTTGTTAATGAACGAGCGCGTCTTTCTGGGCACGGGGCATGGCGAGGGGGAATACCACTCATATTTTGATACATCGATTTCAGACGCTCTTTGTCTGTTGTTCTTAAAAGCTTTTCGCTTAATACGCATTTTAAATGCTAATTAAAATGTGTTTATTTGCTTAGGCAGCAGCTCTTAATGAGCTACCCCACCTTCCTCAGTCCCCTCACTCTTGATACTCCGCTCTTTTGCAGTAAAAATTTGTCAGCATGCTAAAATTGCGCACTTAACTCCCCGTTAACAATACGATAAAAGACATAATGAGACTGCAAAACCTCTTAAGTGGCTCCAACTTGCATTTTCAACTCGGTTCCGTTTTGGAGAAACCTGAAATTAAAGAGATTATTTTATTTTAACCTGAAAGTTTAATTTTAATTTTAGCAACTGTGCAATAAATGTAAAACTCCCTTTTTAATGCTGAGTGTACTTAAAATATTTGAGACTTTTCATTGTTTCTTAAATGTTACGAAACTCTTGATGAAATGAACAAATTATTTCAAATTTCTTCAATAAAATTAATTTACCAAATTTATTTTAATTTCTCAATATTTCATAATTGAATTTATACAAAGAAATATTAATGTGTCTCAGTTTCAGCTTCGCCACTGCTAAGGGGCCTCGCATTATAAATGACTTTTTGCAGATTGTAAAATCAGGGTCATTTTTCAGAACGAACTCAAGTTTTCAGACGACAAAAAAAGAGGAGGAATCCGAAAAAAAGCGAAAGTCGCCGTGTAACAAATGAATATTTTCATTTTTTCTGGCCTTTTCCCAAAACAATTAAAATCAGGAGGGAAAAGGCAGAGGAGGCTGAAGGACTGGAACGTGACTGTCTAGGACTCAGTCTCGTTCATCATCTGAAATGCATTTTAGTTGAAATTAAAAATTGCTCTGCGTTGCTAAGAGAATGAAATTCTAAAGGGAGCCTGAAGACAGAAAGGCGTATGCGAATCAGTGTTCATTAATTTCACATGGCCAGAGATCCGGGCCAGTCCCTGTGAAGGTGTTATAGCCATTGCTGTTGTTATTACTTGCAAAAGTACAGGGCAATCCAGCACATTGGGTTTCAACCCGAGAACCCCAACTGCCTCGACTGAGTGACAGCTGAAATTTGTTGGCTCCACAAAGCGTTGATGCCACATCCCAAATCCCCAGTTGAAAACGAGTAACAGCTCAACACAACAACAACAACAACAAGAGGGATGACAACTAAGGCTACAAAAACTATAGAAAAAACAGACAATTATTGCTCGGTCAGAAGAAGAAACTCATGTTACTGCTGCAGAATACCTATGAATGAAACAGTTACAAAGTAGAATAGGATAAAATCATTCCAATACGATAGGTCATTTTGCAAGCAAGTCCAAAACCGTTATGTTTTATTCTAAAATTGTTCTTATAATATTATAAAGAAAGCATAATCAGCTGCAATTTCAATTTATTTACAAGTATTAAAGAGAATAGTCTAAACTATTTGCGATTTACAAAATCCAACCAAACATCGCCCTTAAGTTTGGTGACAATGCCCAGTGGATTATACTCGTTATCCTTGCGCGTCTTAGGATTCACATTGATATCGAAGTTCATGAGGATCTCAGCAATGGCCGCCTTAATCTGTGTCAGCGCGAAGCGCATTCCTGCAAATTTAAATATATATTGTATAGATTGTTTATCTAGTATTGCTCTTAGATCTCGGCTACGAACCTATACAGATACGAGGTCCATCCCCGAAGCCCATGAAGACTCCGCGTTCGCGATAGTTCTTGACTGCATCGGGCTCCATGAACCGATCAGGCTGGTAGACCTCAGGATCGGGGAAGTATTCCTCATCGTTCATGTAGCAGGCGTGGGGTACAATGCAAATGGTACCCTTATCTATGGTGATATTATTTCCATTGCGATTGGGCAGCTCAATGGTCTGCGTACAGATCTTGCTTGAGAAGGTGAGGGGTGGGAACATACGAAGAGATTCTGAAAATATCAAAATGATTAACATCGCTCACACACCGATAAGCATCGCACTGTTACTCACCCTGTACACAGGCATCCAAGAAGGGAAGTTCGTGCAGTTTATCGAAGTCTACAACGCCCTGATCATTAAGATTTGCCTTAATCTCTTCACGCAGTCGCTGCTGAATCTGCGCATCTCTGCCCAGCAGGAGCAACGTGTGGCTCAACACTGTGGCCGTCGTATCAAATCCATCGAGGAGGAAGGTCATGGTGTGTGCTGTCAGGTGACGGGTATCTAGGTTCTGTTTCCTTCCCAACTCCATGATGTAGTCAAGGAAGTCGACGCGATCGAAGGTTTTGCCCTGCTTCAATTGACTCTTCCGCGCATCGAGCGCACTCTGCATGAGGCCCACAAAGAATGTCTCAACATCTTTGGGTATAAATCGCAGCTTCTTAACTTTACGAGTCAGTGGAAACAGCGAAATAATGGCAATTTGTATTATAAAGCTAATCGACTGATCAAACAGGTTACTGATTTTTGCCATTATCGGAGTTGGGTTATCCGTAAAGCTCTGAGCGTCCAATCCCAGCACGCAGTCGGTGACAATTTCCGTGGTGAAGCGTAGACTGAGCTACAAGTTGAAAAGATTATTCGATTGCTCGGTATTCATCGGTTATCGAAGGGATCTTTCACCTACCTCTTTTCCGTTGATGCCATCCTTAGGTCCAATGCGAATTTGTTTCTTGATGAACTCGGTCATCTTGTCGCACACACTATTAGTCACAGGGTAAACCGTTTTGATCTGCACATAAGTAAGAGGAAGTCAGCAAATGTCTAGGGTACAAAGCTGTCAGCTTACCCGACTCATTGTTAGACCAGGCGTAATGCGAGCACGTCGCTGCTTCCACTTCTCTCCCGTCATGGTGAACATGTTGTTGGCCAGAATAAAGTCATTCTTCTCCTCGACCAAGTCGGCCAACTCATTGTCGTGAAAGCTCTTGAAGTCTGTTACGAATATGCGATGTGCCAGCTCTGGACTGGTGACCAACAGCTGAGGCGAACGGCCCTGGAATATGCCAACTGCGTCGTAATCGTTCTTGTATTGGCTGCAGAGAAAAGTAAGTGTGGTTAGGGTTTTCTGAGATAAAACTGAAATAACTATACAGAGAACTCAGTGAACTTTTAAGAAACTAATTAAGAAATTATTAGATCCTATAAATATAAATTGAAGGAATTAAAGTTACTTGAGGTAGATACGACACTTATTAAAATATGACGTGAATACATTCTAAGATTTCAAACCAGATTTCTTAATCCAAATTAAATTCGTGGCTTTTGAATAGTTGACTAAATCCTAAATATATCAGTATAGTTTAATGCACAATCAGTTATTCATTCACTTATTCATTTGTATATAATTTCTGTAACGACTTGAGTTTAAAATTACCGGTAGATATCCCTGAGATCGTATATTGCATGTCGCTGTGTTTTGTACATGTTCGGGTAGTTGCCAGTGAGTAGCTGTGGACTCGGTCCGGGCACCTTACGCTTCTGCCAATAGCCGAAGTTCCAGGTCAGAAAGACATAGACCAGAGCCAGCACTGCCAGCAGTAGGGCAACAGTAACGAACACCATTTCTCCGTTTATCAATTGTCGTGAATTGTCTTTAATTTGTCGCAATTCTCGCTTCACAGGTTGTTGCTCAACAAGTGCTTAGGAGCAACTGTATTGTCGAGGGACCAATTGACGGCGCTTTTATATTTGTTTTACTGCGATTTCATCAGCTGTTTAGGTCAGTTTTCAGATAAGGTATTTTGATAAGAATTGAACTTATCAGTCCTTGGGTGCGAAAATAACTGCCGCAACTTGCTACAGCTCTTTTGAAATGAGACAAATTTAAGATAACGCTAATCAGGCACTTGCAGTTCTTCTCCAGTTATTTAGAGCACTCTGCATTGTAAATTGTTATCAAAGTAGAGATTGCTGTGCTTGAAATAGAAAAACAACATTTACATTTTATGCATTTTTAACATTGTATTATTTATATAGAGTATAGTATTTCGCATTGGAATCCATTAAAAAAGCCATTCATTTAAGGGGAATCATAGAACAGGCCCTGACAATTACTTCACTTTATTAAATTAGATGCTATAAAGTGCATACACATTCGCGACAGTGATAATGATAACGATAACGCAGCCCTGCGATCCGTACTCTCTCACGATCTCGTTGCAACTGATGCCTTGTCAGCACATCTCATCAAATATCTATAAGCATTTCAATTGAAACTATCATCTGCCTCTCTTTATATGCTGAAATTCCTTTTCTTCCAATTAAGAGTCGCGCTGACTCTTCTTGAGTATCAATCAGTCTAAGCAAAGCAACAACAAAGCAATCTGTGCATGGGTGACGTTCAATATGTGTCACCCTCCCACTTTCTTCCCATTGAGTCTATCTTTGCATACACACTTACACGCACGCTCATCAATTAATATATTGTATGTTACAAGTGGTTTGTTTCTATTCTCAGTTAACCTTGATTTGCAAGTAGTGCACAGAATAACAAGTGTCGGGTACGGGCTTGGATGTTTGTCGAATATCCATGTTATCCATTAAGAATGCATAAATAGCTGCAGTTTCAATTTATTTATAAGTTTAACAGTAGCATAGTCAAAACTATTTGCAATTAACAACATCCAAGCACAGCTTGTCGATGAACAAGTGCAGAGACTGAGTTGTCGAGACACCTTTTGACGGTGTTTTTTTTTTTAGGTCTATGTTTTTATACGATTTCATCAGCTGTTTTTGTAAGTTTTTAGAAAAGGTATATCGATAAGAAGGGAACTTATCAGTCCTAGGTTACGACTACCGCAACTTGATACTGCTTGTGTGAAATTAGACGAATTTTAGTGGATTTCGCAGTCGTATACAATAAAAAATTTATTTATTAGGTTGAGATATTGTTGTGCAATCGTTGTTGTCTGACAAGTACTTCACTTTAAGAAGTTAGATGCTATAGAGTGAATGCAGCGATAACGATAACGCAACCGTGTGAACCGATTTCGTTGCTAAGATATTCAGTTCCGTAATGAAGACACGCGCCCTCTTTCCTTAAACACCAATGAGTGGAAGCAAAAACAACAATTAGCGCACGTCAAGGGTGCCTTTGAATAAGTATCGCTCTCCGACTCTCTTAACATTGAGTCTCTTTTTGCACACACACTCACATTGATTGCTGTGCAAGTATTAGAAATTCTCTCTGGCTTTGCAAGCAGTGCACAGAACAGCGTTTAAAGTGTAAAGTACGTGCTTGGAAATTTGTCTATTATTGATGTTATCTATGTAAATTTAGGGGTATCTATAAGTGATTTTATTTATAAAAAAAACTCAGTTAATATTTATTGTGGAATTTGTGCTTTTTTAAGCTGGAGGTGCGTGAAGAGATTTGAGAGAAAAGATCGGAGTGAATGTACAAATTATTGCCAAGCAGTGAACTGACAGTGGCCAAAAACTGCTTACATTGCAAATAAGAGAGCGTAGAGCAATTAATAATAAAGAGAGAGAGAGAGAGAAAGAGAGAGAGAGAGGATGCGTTCATCTTGACAATGCTAAGAAAGCGCAAGTCACAATGAATGAATAAAAAGCAATTGAAATTGTTTAACTGCGCAGTAGTTACATTACTAATTTGCCATAAATATTATGAAATAGCACACTGTATGTAGAACATATGTGTGTGTGTATGTATTCGTGTGCTAGTGTGTGTGTAGGTGCGTGCTCTTAGAGCAGCATTAAGAAAGCAAACGCCAGTCGTTGCAATCAGCTCGAGTGACAAAGTCTGATGTATGAATACTCTTACGACTCTGCCAGTGTGTGTCTCTGTGTGTGAGTGAGTGTGTTGAGTTTGCTGTCAGTGGTGCATTTGCTGCCTTACACCCACACGCAGCTTTGTTGCTGTGGTCCAATTGGAGGCTTAATGGATCGCAAGCGCAGTTAATAACTTAGTCGAGCTGGCGACGATGACAAGCGACAGAAAGTGTGCCAAGTGGGGCGCACATGGGGCGTGGCGCCAGTGCCGTGGTGACTTTAGCTCTGACTCTGTGGGCAATTAAACACTCAACCACAAAAGCGCTCTTAATGACAGCAGCACGTACGTACCACTGTCCCCCTCTCATCCTCTTCCCTCCCCCACCTGGTTCTGTTAGCCTGTCTTCTGTCTCTGTCGCAGAGCTGACCACGTGTGACAAATTGACGCTTTTTAATTTCGTCTGCATTTCACACCCCCAATGTTCGCAGCCCTCTCCTCCCTCACCCATGTTAAGCCACTTCGAACGCAAAGCGCCACATGCAGCGCCAATAACGCATCACGCATACGCACAGTGGGATTCATAGGTGATGTGTGCGACTAAAGAAATTGCGCAATTTAAATCAAAACAAACTCAACTTGGTGTTGTGATATAAGAGTGATAATTGATGATCATTATGATCATTATATTTCTTTAATATCAACATCTTAACAATCTATTTTCTACACTAGATTGTCATAATGATTAATATATCTTGTTTTCTTTTTACTAGGCTGTAATAATGATGTCTATACGTGAATATAAAATACAAATAATCAGAAAATATAATAAATTGTACAACAGGTACTTTTAAATCAGATTAGAAAAATAATCAAGGAAATAATAAAGACTGCGTTTGTATTTATTGTAAACCAAATTATATATGAAAAAAGAAGAAATACTTACTGAAGTACAATACTGTGTTATACTTGTAAATATGTAATGGTTAACATATTTTCTATATAAAGTATAAATTATTATTGTCTCCATATCTACTAGCTAATTGTCTGAAATCATCCACTGTGCACCCCCCACATATTGGCGAGTGTTCTGTTCTGGAACTTGTACAATTTGTAGAGATGGCTTCCAGTTTGCCGTTGTCAGGCTGAAACTGATTGACGACACAGTTGTTGTTGATTTTGTTGTTCTTCTTCTTGTTGTTGCTGTTATTGTTGTTGTTGTTGATTGGGACTAAAAAGGTGTTTTCATTTTGAATGCAAAAACGTCGCCTTGATTAATTGCCTCGCACACGGCAGACTCGATCAGAGATGACTTGGGGACAGTCAGACAGGGAGACAGAAAGACAGACAGTCATCTACTTAGCTGGAGTTGGAGTTGAAGTTGGAGTTGGAGCTGTGTAGCTGGACCGGGATGCAGCACGAATCTGTTGCTGACTCGTACTTTATTTAACAAATGATGTGCATGTCTTGCCTCTGCGATAATGGCGAGTCGCGAGTTGCAAGTTGCGCCTGCCACAAGTTGCAAGTGGAGCGTCGTGTCTGGCAAACCAATCAAAATGTTAATGACACTCTCAATACAGTTATCACTCGCGGAGGGGGATGGGGAAGAGGGAGGGAGGACTGGGTGGGGCAGCAGCAGGAGACAACTTGACCGAGCCTTTTAACATTTCTGAAGTTGTTGTTGTTGTTGCTGCTGCTCGTCTTGTTGCTGTTGTTGTTGTTGCTGTTGTTGTCGTTCGCCTGCCTGTTGTTGTTGCTGTTAAGTTGTCATTTCCATTATGACCATGTCGCTTTAGCATTTAACAAATAGTTGAGACATTTACAAGCCACGATAAGGCGCCGCACGACGCCAGTCAGGTGCAGGGGAAGGAGAAGAGGGGTAGAGCAAACTAAAGCGAACTCCAAAACGATTTGTGTTAATGTTTCTTTGAGCTGCGACTAATTTATATCGCCTTTAAAAGTCCAAGTCGAAAATTTAATATTCATATGGGCATCTATCTCACTGTTCATTGTCTATCCCACTGTCCCTCTTCTCCGTTCCACTGTCCCCCTCTTCGTTGCACTATCCCCCACTTTGTCCGTTTGTCACACATTAATCAAAGCCGGGGCGCAAAAGACTCATAAATAACACGAAGAGCTGCTAAAACAAAGCCAAATCTAGCTATTAAAAGTGCGTAAGGTGACACTGGCAAGACGACTAGATACGCTGTAAGCTAGTAAGAGGAGAGGGAAGAGTTATATTCAAGTCGAATTAGCCGTTTTGAAATTAAAAATTGTGGCATAACTTTGTGAATGAGAATCAATGAAAATGTAAACTGACTTTCAGCTTTAAACATGCTTAGAATTCTGTTTTCTGGCCTTAAAATGCATATATATCAATGCAGTACATTCTTCTAAAATTTACCCCACTTGTTATATCCACATTTTACAGGGTGTTAGCGTGCTCAAGCCAATCAATGAGCCAGCAAGGCAAAGCTGCCCACACACAATAGACAAAGCTCACTCAGGGACAGAACGCACTGGACACAAGGTAGGCAAGGCAGGGGGAAGGTGTGGGGGAAAGGTTTAAGGGGAAGGGAGAAGGGGGGTTAGCCATAATAAAATAATTGGCTGGCGCTTTTGACATGTTAACATGATAATATGACAGCGCAGACAGCGGCGCATCACAAACTTATCAAAGCCAGAACGAGGCACAAAGAGAAGAAGACGAAGAAGAAGAGACACCGGATATGCAGGAATGTCGGAAGAGAGGGGCAATGAAAGGTGATAGATGAGTGGAAGGAGCGGGGGAAGAGCTATGCGGATGCGCTCGAGTGGCGCTAGCAAGGCAGCCATTAGCCTGCCCCCTCTCCTCCTTAGCGCCGCTTATGTTGACGAGTGTTAACAATGTTCGAAGAGGGGCAAAGGGAAGAGACACGAGAATAGAAAGGGGCAGGGAAAAGGCATTATAAAATGATAAAGCAGCAAATTGCGGTCTACAGAGAGAGAGAGAGGGAGAGAGAGAAAGAGAGAGGGAGAGTGCGCATTATAACCATATCGACAACATAAATAAGCATATCGAAAACTACTCGAATCATTTATCAAAAGATGGACAAACGAATGAACGTATAATCGAATGAATGTGAGTGTGAATACGCGTATGAGTACTCGAATGTGGGCGTCATTGTTGACAGAGATAATTATGAAACAGAGAAGAGACTATTCAAAATCGATTTGTCATTGATGAGAGAGGCAGGCCAGTGGTATAGGAAGAGGAGGTGTTAGCGAGGGAGAGATAGGTGTATTAGACCAGATGGCATAAGGCATTAGGCGTCATTCCAATTTATAGATCTCTGCCCTATCTTTTCTACCTGGTCAGACTTAATAGAAAAGACCATTGCTGGATGATTATGCAACACTAAAAAGTAGTAGAAAACAAGTACAGATCCTCAATATTATTGAATATTTCCACACACTAAATAAATAATGATTATTTTTAATGTTTTCTAGAGTTAGACTGCGAATTACCTATTTAAATCGATCCTTATATTATCATATCAATTTTGACTGGCATTATGCAACTTTTAAATGTATGAAACAGTTCTTCGATCTTTAAAAGGCATGAAAAATATCGAACTAAAGCTGAGATAATAATAATATCGTAAAAAATAAAACTGCATTATTTTGAAAGAGGTAAAAACGTTTATGATTATGAAAATGAATAAGAACCTTCTAAAGGTGTTTTCAAATGATGAAGGCAAACTGAAGGCAATAACTATACAAATAGAATGATTGACTTAGTACTAACAATAGTTACTATAGGAATATGATAATAAGTACCTCATAAAGATAGTGAACAAATTCGAATGTTTCTTGCTGAAAATAAATCTTTTTCTCGCGTCATTTCCTTGAATCGTTTTTGCCAAGCCTAAACGGGCAATTGGCAAAAAACACTTCCGATACGCTATATCTGAAGTCTGTCTTTAATCTCTGTCTCTCTGACTTGCGACCATCTTGGGCAGATGATGCAACCCGCACGTAGCAAGTAAAAACGAGAAGAGGAAACCTTTGCGTAATTTGGACAAAACGTTTTGTTTGAAATTGAAATTGGTTTTGTTTTGTTTGGGTTGTTTTCTGTTTTTTGCACTGCGGCACAATTTAACCGCAAATCGGCTAAAACGATAGGACCAGCCCCCTCTCGAGGGGGGAAAGGGAGAAGGGAGGACTGAGAACGCGCAGGAAAAGAAATGATTAAATCGCGCAAATGTTAAACTTGAGTTGGACGCGCGATTTAGCATACCCTACAAAGCTGCAAAGAGCGAACTATATAATTGGACACGGCGCATCAGGCAGGCACGTTTCGTATTAAGAAAATCATCGGGTTGCCAGCAGAGTGAAAGAGAAAGAGAGACGATACGAGAGAGAGAGAGAGAAAGAGAGAGAGGGAGAGAGAGAGCAGGTCAAAAGCATAGCAATTGGCTATGAACATGATGGCGAATCTCAAGCAATCGCATTCGCATTCAGCGCGAATCAATTTCAAATAGTCATCCATCAACATCATCATCATTCCCCCTGTCTACCCCCTCTGCATGCCCAACTTCATCATCTGCCTCGACTGATTGCCGCAAAAAGAAACCTCTTTGAGCTGTTGTTGATGAAAACGATTTTAAATTATTTTATTTCAATTGCAAAATTGTATTCCCGCTTGGCTGCAGCTCTGTAGCTTTAGCTATAGGTATATACATATGTATTTGCATTGGTGTGTGTGTATCTCTTTCTGGCTTGGCTTATGGCCGAACACGCCGCATGGCTATAACAATTTTTTGCGCTTTTTCTGTTTTATTGCTACTCCATTAAAATTGAATTGACTTTTTGTTGCTGCTGCCAGCAATTGTTTTTGTTGTTGCTGCTTTTGTTGCCTGTTAATGCTGAAAATATAATAATGGTCATTACGCTGAAACAGAAACGATTGTGCGATTGATGTTAAATTAAAAATTATTGATTATGCCGCATTAAGCCAGTTGTGAAATAGTTCGTACAACCCCAAAAAAAATTGTTTAATTTGCATATACCAAATATTGTTTTACTCTGTCTGCATATAAAATCAAGCAGTTTAAAATTGTTTTAATTTGTTAATGCTAAATTCACTAATTCTTATTTTTATTTTTGCATATTTGAATTTTAACGTCTTTAAAGTTGCAAGCAGTTGGCAAGCAGTGTTTTTATAGTACAAACTGTTCGAAAGCAGTGCTTTATAGGGGATGTACTTATGAAGCAGTGTTTTATAGTGCAAGCCATCAAAAACAAATAAAGCAGTGCCGTATGAGCAAGCAGTTTAACACTAGCGCACAAAGCAGTTTAACTGCTGTTAGTTAAAGCGTTTGTCACTAGGTGGCGTTTGCGAGGTTGTGTATGTTGGGCTTGTGTCTTGGCTAATCAGCGTTATGTACACAACGTACATGCAGCCATGGCTAACTTAACGAAGGGTGTAAGTTGGTACATTTGACGTTGAAGGTACAGGTACAAATTAATCGTTACAAATGTATAATGTATGTAGAACGAAAATGTGTACAGAAAGAGTCACTTATTAGCATAATGAGTACAGCGTAGACTTCTTCTCCTATCAGTTTTTGTACCAAATATCTTTAGTCTTTGTACACTCGCAGTATTACAAAGTATTTTTGCTGTCACGGCCCATTAGCGAGTGCCAGTTGAAGATCGACCGCCCTGATGTACAGGAATGTATATGTACTCCAATATTTTCATTTCCATTTGCTTTTCATGTGATTGTCTTAAATTAGGCGATGCCAGTGGGGACTCTCTTCCTTCCCTTACCCCTCTCCCTTACCCCTCTCTCTCTCTCTCTCTCCTTTCCCCTCTCTCCATTCCTTTCTCTCTCTTTCTCTTCCCTTCCCTCACCCTTTCCTCTACCGCTTTATGCTCTGCTCCCGTTTCTGGCTCTGCGCGAATTGTGCAGCAATTGAAGTGGAACGCAACGCAGCGACGCTGACTGCGACGTTGGCAGCGGCACAACACTCATACGCACCGTTGCTGCTGATGAAGGCAAACGATAATTACGCACACACACACGCAGACGCAGTGGAGTTTGTTGGAAAAACGCACATAAATAGCAAAGAATCTCATTAAAAATCGGAGCCCTCATTAGGGCGCACCCTGATCCGCGATCCACAAAATGTAATTATATCGCATTATTTGTCATTTCGAGCAAATGAATTGAAACAAATTTAGTGTGTCAAATGAATTGTTTATATGCGCAGCTGTAGGTACACATACTTGGGTACAAACGTGTACATATGTGTAGACATAGGTTTGCTCTGTAGGGCCGTTGGGGACACACTCAATTTGCTTTTACTTTCTAGCCAATTTCATTTCATTTGCATGCCTCTCTCTCTCTGTTTATGTCTCTCTCTGGCTTGTCCCCTTGCCAGTCTATTCGTCTGTCTATCCGCCTGGCAAGTGCGTATCTCTTTGGCCATCTCGCCGTTCCGTACGTTATTTGGCTCTTACCTAATTCGACTTTATGAGCCATGTCTAATTACCAAATGAATTGTGCAATTATTTATTTTGGCTTATTAATTGGCTGCTGCGCTAATGAGGCTCAATGTATGCGATGTGCGCGATCTGCTGAATGTACTCAAATGTACCGCGATGTGTGCTGCTCTACACTGTTGTACCTTTCTGTACCACGTTGCAGCTAAAAGCTTAACGAATAATTGTGGACTTTAATGTACCACAATGTACTTGGCTGTTCTACCATGTACCTTAATGTTGCATTGTACTATTACCTTTGTACCCATCAGATCTTAATGTACTGCAATGTACCAGCGTTATGCTGCTCTGCTGTACCCAACTGCACCGAGTTGTACCCCTTGAAGTAGAGTGTTTTTTTCCTAAATGCTGTTGTACGTTAGTGTACCGTGCTGTAGCCACTTGTACTTCAATGTTACGTTGTACCAATTCCACACTCGATGTACCACTTTGTACCCCATTGAATTGGATCTTCTCACATAGAGCCATGTGCGCGTTCGCCTCACAACTGATTGACTAACTGACTTGACGATTCGCTGACTGATTGATTGACTGACTGAGGTAGTGATTGACTGACTGACTGACAGACAGATTGGTTGATTGTCTGTCTGCTCTAGCGAGGCATGTCATAAATGTCATGAATTATGACGACTAATCTGCAACGGTTGCGGTTTGAGGCCCGTTTAGAGGGCAGATCAACAGATCGGTTAGTGCACTGAGAGAAATATTGAACTGTAGTCTTTATTTGGGATTCTTAGCATATAGTTTTCTGATTGATTTACGACTACAAGAAGGATACTGTGATTTCTCTAAAGTTGCATAAAAAATAGTTAAAAATTGATCGTTTTAGATGAAAAGAGATGGTAAATTAACTTTTCTGGTACTATTTAAATCTTAAGAATTATCCTATAATTAAATCTAAAGAATTACACTATAATATATGTTAACTATAATCTATAATATGTTTACTATAATCTATAAATATTCTTCATATTTTTTTTAATTTCTCCACGTGCATTTCGCTGCCTGCCTCCTGCTGCTGCTTTGAAGGTGTTGTTGCTGCGTTGCGGTTGCCGCAGACAATGTTGTTGTGCTGCAAGTGGCAAACAATGTTGCCACAGACAGCGGAAGCAGCGCCAAGCCGCAAGACGCGAGGCTCCACTGGCAGTTACCCATTACCGATTGCCGATACTCGTTTCCCGATTCCCGATTCTCTTCGATTCTGTTCGAGCTCGTTGCAGTTGCAGTTGCGGTCTGCGTTGTATTGTGCAACTCATTAGCACTTCGTAAAGCCCAAGTGCAGTTGCAGGGCGGAAATGGGTCTAGATTTTAGCTGCGGGATGGAGAGAAAGAGGGTGGAGGAGGGACAAAGAGAGAGAGGGGGAGCAGAGTTCGACAGCTGCTGCCGCTGTTGGTAATCAACTTTTCAGCGTTTGTCAGTTTGCAGTTGCATTTCTTGTGACTGTTGTTGTTGTTGCTGGGCAGTGGCGCGTGTCGCATAAACAAAGCGAGAAACAAACGAAGAAACAGACAGACAGAGAGAGAAAGAGAGAGAACGAGAAACTTGAACTGGAAATGGAAATGAAAATGGAACGAAATGCGCCTCGCAAAATGGCGACCAATTACCGCGACCGACTGCCATATTTGTTTGCCTCCACTGTTGCCGGGCAATAAAACATTTCGTTTATTAGCGCGGTGTCATGACCCCTGCAATGTCTGCCTCCCCTCCCCCTACACCCTCTCCCCTGGCAGCCCTCTTACCTCTTTCCAGTGCAATCACATTTGGCGCATTCGTAATTTGTCTGCAGTTGCCATTGATTTTGGAGCTCCGCGCTGCAGTTCGTGCGATCGTGTCTGTTGGCAGTTACCCAACCTGGCAGACGAGGCAGGCAGCTGTGTCTGTGTATGTGTGCCACAGTCTGGGGCACGCCTCGCGCCACGAACAGTTCACACTTTCACACGGACTCCGCGCCGAAAGGGTGCAACAAATTAAAAACAAATTGGTACGAACAGAATTCCGCAGCACATTATAAAAGCGATAGTCAAACACGCTACAGAAGGAGCAGGAGCAAGAGCAGGGTAAAGAAAAGAAGAAGGGAGGAGCAGGAGCAGCAGGAGAAGCTGATCTCACATTAAGCAGCGCAGGCAGCTGCAGGCGCCTTCGAATCGATTATCCTTTCTCGCGCATCTCGCAATCCTTTTGCATACGTGCTGCACCTGTTGTCATGGCCTAATCGACAGCCGCATCACTTCGTCGATCTGCTCATCTACCCCTCTCTCTCCCTCTATCTCTCTCTGCCACTCTCCTCCTTTGGCCAGTCATGCGATCAGCCATGAAGATGATATCGCTCTAATGGCGTCCCGGCGCTTTAATGGGAGTTGGCCAGCGAAAAGGGGCAGGCAGCATTTGAATTGGACACGGCGCCGGGTGCAGAGCAGACAGAGAAGATCGCAGGATGTGCAGAGGCTACTCTGGCTAGGTGTGAAGTTGTATGTAGGCTTGCCTCAGTCGCTTTTCCTGCTTCTATTCTTGCCCCTGTCTCTGTCCCTGCCTCAGTCTTTGCCACTGCTCCCTGCGCCTTCTTTGCTGCCGTTTGCCGCATTGCATAATTATACCCAATTTATATGCACAGCGAGAAACAGAGATGATTTGATATGATAACAGCCAACTTCCTTTCATTTCTTACTCTTAAGGTTAAGATCATAGATACTTTTCAATTAGTTACTCGACATTTTTGGCAATTGTTTGTGTTGAAATTTATTTATTAAAGTATTTACGTACCTTACCTAAGTAGGTTTTACAAGAAAACTGGTCTGTTTGCAATTTAAAAATATTTTAGAATAATGATAATAATAACATATTAATTTGTAATATTCAATTGTCTATGCACGTGTATACTAAACCGTAAGTATATTTTTCAAAACGTTATAATAAAATGTTGTACAACGAAAATTTTCTCATTGAAACTCTAAAGTGTTATTAGAATTACCAGTAATTCTTTTAAGGTTTAAATTGAGAAAACATTGTATTATTATTGTTGTATACTTTTAGTATATGTATCAGTATTTTAGTATATTTAAAACATACTTTGTATATTTAATAAACAAAACTTTCTTATTGATTCTTTGATGACCTGATAATAGATCATTATGAATATTTTCTATACATACATATTTTATGTACATACACATCATATATCGTATATTATAACAAAGAAATTGGTTTGCACCACCATAAATTCAACTTCAATGCCGCTTTCTTCCAGTGTATTTACACTTTTTAGTAACTACTTCTAGGAAACCAAACTGAGGCTACTGTGTTACCTGCCGCATCAGTTCAAAGGTCAGTCTAAGGTCGCATTTGTTTGCTCTCGTTTCGGAGTGGGCGTAACAACGATCGTGCGCCCTCGTGCAGCTGCTTGCCCTGCTCGCGTATTGCGCGCGTTTTAAAACGCGCGCGTGCTTCGCCGGAATAAAGTCGGCAATAAGTTGGCTATAACTCGCTTAATTAGCAGTCAATATCACGCACTTCATATTGTCCAATTAGTTTAGCATATAACTACGGCTAACTATAGTTCTTCTCGCTGTTGTTGTAACACACTTGCTGGCATTTGTTTTTGTTGTTGTTGTTGCTGTTGTTGGCAATTACTCTGCCTGCTGCTGCTGCTGCTGCTGACGTTGACGGCTTCGTTTGCCGTTGCTGCTGCTGCAAATCAGGCCGACGCAGCCGACATGCAAAACACAAATCAGCATATTGCATGTTGTCATAGAGAGGAGAAGGGGGAGTAGGAGAGAGAGGGGGAGGAGCAGAGGGAAAGCAAATAGAGTGTAGGAATCTGCCTATAGCTGCAGGCTATAGCTCTAATGATACGACAAGCCTGCTCGGGTGACGCAACAAAACGTCAAAACGTCAAGCATCTATTAGCTCGAGGTATAATATAAAACAGGGTATACCCTATATACCCTAGAGCAGAGTTGTGAGTAAAATTTAAATGATTTACTCTTTCTTTAACATTGGCTTGAACAGTCAGAGTTAATTTTATGAGTACTTCTTTATGTTTTTCCCTTAATTCTCGATATACAAAACAAAATATAATAAACAAAAACAGTAGAAAAAATGTTGTGTTACTTGTTATGATAAAACATACGTATATATTAGTGTATATATATCAATTAAAATAAACGACATGATAATATTCCAACTAAATTGTCCATTTCTCTTACTGCAGCGATGAAGTTTTTACGAGGTGCAAATGAGTTTAAGTGTCTAAGATGGAAATTGGGCAAGAGTATAGACTTTGGACTATATAACAGATAGACGTATATGTAATTATATGTTTGATATATCGTATACGCTAGAGTAGAGTAGTCAAATGCAGCGACTGTATGCAGTATAAGTTGAGAAGTTGCAGATAAGTTTAGATTAGGTTCATAGTCAACTAAACTCTTTTGCATGTTCTTGGTCAGCTGCAGCTCTTCAGGAAACTAGCAAAGAGTAGAGTGTTCACACTATCTCTTTCTGGTCTATCTACAGGGTAGCTACAAGTTGTGCATTCATAGAGTTTCCATCTCACATCGGCCCTATTACTCGTTGTCGCTCCTTGTCCTGCTGCTTGTTTGCTACTCCCGCGTCTGTTTGTGCTGCACTCTAATGTCAGCCTAGGCTGTGCATACATAACTATATATACACACTTACTATACATACATATATAGTGTATATACATTTCTATATAGTGCACATATTTGCATGAAATCGTCTCACAAACTGCGGGCTGCCTTTGCGGCCTGCCTGCTTTGTTTGTTCGTTAACATTTGCTAGTGTTGCATGCAACCGTTTTGCTTGCCACTCATTCTTGTTGTTATTACTATTGTTGTTGTTGTAATACACAATATTTAGTAAGTTTCGTTGTTGTTGCTGTCGCTGGAAATTCGTGTCATGCGCCTGTGCAATTTATCGTCTAATGAGAAGGCGTTTGTTGGCCATTAAACAGCACTCCCCCCGCTCACCCGTTCCTACCCACTCTGCTGCCCTGTGTAATTGTGACTTGACTATTTTTTCTCTATAGTTTTTCCTCATTTTTTGTCGTCTATATAAAGTGGCAATATATACACGATAGGCGCTTATTAGCTGCAGCTAAGCAGCTCGCTCGCTCGTGTGTTGCGTGCCACTTGGGCACTTCTGCATCCGTTCTTTTTTTGCGCAGTGTATAATCGAGGGTTAGAACTTAAGGAGGTGTGTGCTTTAATTACCCGCTTTATGAATATAATACGAAACAATGTTATGACAGTACAAAATACCCTCGATAAAGGGGGGCTTGACTCTGCCTGACCGCAATTTGCTCGACCGTTTTGTTCGTCTCTTTCTAATCACATGACAAGAAAATGGGTGCCATTAAAAAATACACGAGTATAAGTTGGGCTAGTATTATTATTATTTATTATCAGCTGGGGTATTTACATGTCGTTACACGAATTTTATGTTCAGCTTAACTTGCTTGTGCTGCGAACTTACTGAAGGAATATATTGATCGAGACTGTCGAAAACAGCAAGAGAATAATGAAAATAAATTAATAAACAATTGTATATAATTTATTTAATTTATTTAATATAACTTAACACATCTTAAGTAGTCTCAAAAAAATACTTAACAATCAGGATTTTATTTCAAAATTATTTTTTAATTGTTAAAACATTTCGTGAACAACAAATTTTTTTTAATTAAAAAGGAGAATTTCTTTATTTAAATAATAGATTGAAATAATGAGAATGCAAAGAAAGATTAGATTAAAAGATAATAGATTTAGTAGTAATTTATAATTCATTAAAAAATATGTATAGTCTATCAGAAATATAATAAATTATTGCATGTTTATTGCTGTAAATTTATTAGAGCACAAAATGTGGCTTAGACTCGTAACTACTCATGGTCATTCATGATTGTTCACCCCATTCAATTGAGATAATGTCTGTATAATATTCTCTAGCCCCAAAATGGATTGCAAGAGTGGGAGAGAGAGACGGAGGAAGAGAAGGAGACACACGTGAAACAAACAATAACTGCAATTAATTTTCATGCAAAATAGAATGAAAACGCCACATGAAAAATGCATGGGAATTGCAATTAATTCAAGAGCAAAAACAAAAAAAACCAGTCGAACGCTACAGTCAGGTGCTGACTGTACAAGGCCATGGATTATCATATTATACCGTAATAAAAATTTTAACGGTATGGAATCGCCGCTCGAATTTGCTACCGATTATCAAATATAATCAGAACCCAGGGAACACCACGGGGAGGCCATTATAAATGAAATTTAATTAAATAATTAAATAATTTAATTTGTTTGACAGTAACTTTTCTTTTAGTTTATTAGAATAAAATAAAAAAAAAAAAAAACAAATTAAAATAAAATAAACAAAACAATTAATAATAAAAAAGAAAAAATTCCCACCCGCCTCAACCGGGAGTTGAACTCACGCACCCTCGCGCAGCCGTCCGCCACTCTAACCACTCGGCTATTGCCTCACTCCTTGGCCCATCGGCAAAGTTGCATTGTGAACCAATTCTGTTACCATACAATGCAAACAAAAAGTTTAATAATAAAATGCTGTGTGTCTGACGCTAGATTTGTAAGTGAGTTTAATTCGTATCATATCTCACTTATTTATAGTCCGATTTAAATGAAATTTTCACATAACGTCCGTGGCAGGGTATTTGTCATGTAAGATATACAACTTTGGTTGTTGAGCTAATATTGTAGTTTTTAAATAGTTATTACTGATTTTCTAAGGCGGGAAGGGGCGTGTCCAAATTTCAAAAAAACTTTGAGACACTGCAATATATACGTATGTTGTCACAAAATTTCATGACTCTAGCTCTTATAGTTTCCGAGATCTAGGTGTTCATTCGGACGGACAGACGGACAGACGGACAGACGGACAGACGGACAGACGGACAGACAGACATGGCTCAATCGACTCGGCTTGTGATCCTGAGCAAGAATATATATAGTTTATGGGGTCGGAGATGCCTCCTTCTGCCTGTTACGCACATTTCCGTTCCGACAAACACAATAGTCCATGAATTTTTTTAAAATCCATGGCCTAAAAAGAAGACAACAAGAACAATAAAAGATAAATATAATGACAATGTTGCAGCCATATTTGATATCGAGCCAGCAAATGTCGCTGTTGTTTAGTTGTTGTTGTTCTTGTTGTTGTTGTTGTTGTTGCTGCATTCGTCTTAATTATAATTATAGCGCTGGCAAGTTGCAAAAGTATCTCATTTTGTAAATTGCACACACTGCAAAGCGAACCCCAACTACAATATTTCCCCTTCCTCTTCGCCCCTGCCTCAGGCCCCGCCCTCAGTCTCTCGCCCAGCCCCTTCTCCAATTTCAATTCCAGCTCCAATTTCAATTCCAATTTGACTCAAACTGCCATTTAACTTAAATATTTTGTCCGTTTGTTGTCTCTGTTTGCATTGATACCCTGCAATAAGCGACACAGTTGAGGTGTGACAGACTGGGAATTCTAGTGTGAGTAAACATGTGATATACCTGACTATGCCTTACTAGTTTCACGCTCTTTCCTGACTGTCTGCAGGGTATTTACTGGTCGTGCAGTCTCTAGTAACTCTTGGTGCACCAATTTTCGATAGAACTGACTTTACAACAGTAAATTCTTCTTATTTTTACTTCAGTTCAAGTTACAATCCCTTTAGACTGTCTACAGGGTATCTACTTGTCGTGCATCCCCTCTATTTACCCTGCAATTTGTTGGTTTCTCTTATTGCTGCATTCAAATTGGCGCATTAGTTGGCCAACTGCCTCAAAGCCGCAACGAGCCGTGCGCCTGCCTGCCTGCCCCGCCCCCTTTTTCTGTGTATGCAGATGTGCTTGGCATGCCTCCCTTTGTACTGCAACTCTCATCCCTCCCATCTCCTTGCGTTTTGTGGCTTATTTGTAATTCATAAGCTTTCGACGGCATCCTTTTGATGTGTGTGTGTGTGTGTGTGAGCTTGTCTCTTTTTGGCGCTGCATTTGTCATTTGTCGGCAAACATTTCCTCCAATTACACGTTGCAACGATATAATGACAACTGCCGCAATTCCCCTCCCCCTTCCCACTATCCACAAGGCCTCCCCCTTACTACACCCCTTCATCATTGAGTCCAACTGCGCTTTATGTTTATGCAAATAGCGCGAGCTTTAATTGACAGCCAGGCACAAATCCTGGCCCAGTTCAGGTCCACTTGAACACTGGGCAAAGGGGAGGGGAAGGGGAGTTTTGGAACTGGAAACTGGTCGCTTTGATTGGCTCGGCCAGCCGCCATCGCCGTCCAGGCGCGAGGCTGGCTTAGGAGTTTTGTTGGAAATTTGTTTATGGTCTGCCACAGCACACGCCCCCTCGACACACTGTGAGAAATTGTTGTGGCAGAAGAGAAAGAAGAACAGCTACAGCGTAAAGCTGTATTTCTGCTTATGCTAGCACTCGCACACCCTGTAAGCCCTGTAAAAGGTTTATTCAATAATAATAAAATCAAATCAGATATTTTAAAACTTAATAAATTCAGAAGTGTAACCATTTTTACAATGTTGTGAGAGGTTCTTAAGATTACAAAGTCTTCTAAAACAAGTGGATATAAAGCATGGAAAATGTGGAAAAGGCATAGACCTCAGATCAGTTTAGAATCTATCAGACAATTACTAACTATTTGATAGATAATGCACTTATTTGTTCAGTGTATTCCGTGCATCATTAGTCTATGCAGGCAACTTGGAAGTTATTCGTCTTCGTTATGAATGACGGCCCACAGAGCAGCACGAAGTGGGCACTCCACAGGCCACACAGCTCTCTGCAGCCCCCACAGTCCTCCCATTCTCGGACTAATTGCCTTAATTGCATCTGGTAGTTGGCGTAGTGTAAACTTTAAGTGTTAATTTGGAAGCCAGCACCGCCATGGCATAATTATCGAGTGGGTCGATAGGCGAGTCGTCGGTTGCTGCCTCTCAGCCCCATTTCCCCATTCCGATGCGGGCCATGTGACTGGCTGGACATGAGATGGGACGTGGACTGAGTCAGAGTTGGAGTCAGCCTCCGTTGCGCAGATCGATCGGCCATTTTATGTGCTAACCAAAACTGATAGATGGATAAATAAATAAATTAGTCAAGAGACTGAGCGAAGACTAATGGCTGACTAGACTAATTAGTCGGTCGCTCGGATAGGACGGAGCCTCGACTGTTGACTCTCGACTATTTTCGACTGCGTAAATTAATTAGTTGTGCGTTTCACCAATTAACACATTTTGTTTATGGTAATTTCGTATCTGATCGCATCTCGCATATAGATATATTTTCGTTGATTTTAATAGTAGCACAACAGTTTTATTGATTTATATAAGTGTGCATGCATCCCCCCTATCTGTATTGGGTATATCGTCTATATATGACTTCAATTTGCACTTGGCACAGAAGCACAAAAAGCCACTAATTGAAATTAGTTAAAACCCACTTGAACCCATTTGAGAGTTGCGCAAATCACGTCTAAATCGAACCCGATCTTGGACCGGGGCCTGAGACAGCATTCCTCTGATAATAACAAATCAATTAGTAGACTTTTTGGATCGATGCCTCTTTTGGGGCCCGTCCTCATAGCCAGACGTCGTAGCGCGTGATCGAGTTATTAAAAGAAATCGATTTAATTTATTATATCTAGAAAGCGTAGACTGAACTAGAAGAGGGATAGGGATGGGTAGATATCAAGATTAAAGAGAGCAAAGTCCAAGAGGAAGTTTAGTTAGTATAGACTGATGTCACGTGAAGTCTTTTCTTTGGAGGTGTGTACAAAATGAACTCAGCATGACTGACGAAATCACTAGATCTATTGATAGTACAGGAACTTAAAGAGTGCTGAAATTCCGTATTTATATATTTCCGTGTTTTGTTTTTGACGATTCATAACTTGACTTTGACTTTATATCTATTTACATTAGAATACACTTACTAAAGTATCCGACTAATGTTGAATAGATTCATTACGAGCCCATCTCAATTAGTTAGCTTGGAGACGGCGTGAGTTTCATTAGCAAGTGGGGCCTAATTAAGCTAAAACAATCAAAGTCAACAATTGTCATAATTTAGTCATGGCAACAGATCGCAAAGCCGCAAAAAAACAGACATCAATTAACATTGATAGACATCACATTGGGGGTAACTAGCAGCTATATAGGATATACTATATATGTATTCTCGTCAACAACTAATCAAACCTGGCGCCGACTGTACCCGAAACAGAATCGTTTGGCTTGGTTATTTATTCGAGGCCCCATGCGAGGCAATTGATGTGTGCTTAATAAGAGAGTCAACGTCTCGTATAATTCCCGCGAATTGGCAGTGATGCATGATGGCAAATCGGAACGGAATCGGGGCAGTCGGAACAGTCGGGACAGGCTTTCTGCTTGGCTGGGGGCCTGGGAATCAAGCCCGGAGATCTCTCGTTGGCGGCACTTAATATTCAGATATGCATTTGGCCGTAGCGTGTCTTTTTTTGGGGCTGCTCCATCACATCCGGCAGACAGTTATACATTCATATACAGATACTATATCCGACTGTCTGTCTGTGTGATTATTTCTGCTAATTGGACTGTCAGTTTCGAGTGTGAGTTGTTGAGTGTTTCAAATGTGTGTGTTTGGGTGTTTCGCTGTCGCCTTTGTTGCCGAATTTAACTGACATAAATTTCACTTTAGTCGCGTACGCCCACTTTTTGCTACAATGACTTATACACAGCGATATCCGCTGCCAGCGTACCCAACTATTAACATAAATAAAGATTCAACTCTTCATACAACACGCTTCGTCACGTTTTCTCGCGAAATATGTCGAAATTTGGCATAAGACTCGATTTGTATTCAATGAAATGGTGTGGGCAACACCTTATGAATGAGTTATGGATGAGCTGTAATATATACAAAGCTTGTATAATGAGTGCAGCGGGTGTTTACATGCTGTTATAAATTTTGGAATAAGTATTTGACGCACGTTGTTCAATAAATAAAATAAAATAAAATAAATTCTTCATGTTTTATACAATTTTAAGGTGAATATACCAATATTTTAAACTATGATATATTATCATCTTATATTATAGCCATAAGGTATTAATAATACATTGTTTTGAACATCTAAAGAGTGTAGATATTTATTTCCTCAACTGAAATGTATATAATTTGTTAGCTATAGTAAAATTAATCATCATGTCACTAAATATTTCTTAAAATTACCTTTCAAAACAATCCCAACTGCAATATAGTAAAATGGAATGAAATGTATCCTTATTGTGTAAATAAATTTGTAAATATATTATTATCAAAACAGGAAGTACTCACAATTATAGTTCAATTCTGCAGAAATTCCAATTAATCGTATAAATTTAAAAAATATTTCTTTCAATCAGTTTTCAAATCAGTTCCTCAATTTATTTCCATTAAACTGACTGAAATCGTCAAAATTTCCTCATAGCGTATAAATCAAATGTAAAATGTTTATAAATACTTATAATAGACGATCTAGTCGGATCTAGTCAGCTGCCTCACTTGCCTGACAGGGTCTCAGTGCCGCGGCACAGTTGTTAATTAAGTGCCATTAACTGAAGGATATAAACGCAATTAGCGCCGAGGAGATCTCAAGCAAATCGCCAAGGCCCCCTTTGTCCCGCTCAGCCATTAAGTTACATGCCTACAGCCCCCTAACGCCCCCACGCTCGTCTATATAAACGCGGCCGGCGCTGTTGTAGATGTTGCGTAGCCGCGAGCAAAGTGCCGTCTGCTTAATTAGTCTGCATTGCATACAGACATACATAGAGTAGATATGTATATGCGTGTGTGTGTGTTGGGGGAATATGTGTCCCAACTCATTTAAGTCGCATTTAATAAAATCAAAATCAAAAAAATTACGCTTAATTTTGATTAAAACATTGCGACGCGGGCAGTGGAGCAGACTCCGCCAAGGCGTGCTCATTAAATTGTCACGCATGTTGTGCCCCCAACGCACACACACACACACGTATATATCTTATGCATATATGTGTGTGAATATATATATTTGTTTTCCTTGCCGATCGGCAGCCTGTCGTGGTCCACTTTGAAGTTGTCTCCGGCAGGCCGCCAACGCTGACACTTGCCTGACATGCAGCTTGACAGTCTGCATGGCAGCATGACAAACTCTTCACACATTGCCTGCTGCCCCCATCCTCTCTCTCTCTTTCACTCCCACTCCCCCTTTCGCACTCTCTCGCCTTCTTTCATTGCCCCCTTCTGATTGGTTTGTGTGATGGTTTCTGTCTTCAACGTCACCTCGATCTATTTATTTGCAACATCTGTCGTAAGCTGGCAGTAGAAGGGGGTGCACGGCGTAGGGTACAGGGAAGAGGGGGAAGCGAGTGGTGGGTTGCAGAGGGAAAGAGAGAGCTCTCTGTGAGGGTTGTCGCTGCAGCCGCATTCTTAAAAACGATTTAATTTAATTTTTATTGTTGACATAAACGTAATTGTCAGACCATTTATCCGCATTAAGTCTTCTGATGCGTAAGGATAACACCAACAGCAACAGCAACATCAATGACAACAACAGCAACACCAATCACAACAGCAACAACAACATCTACAACAACTGTGACAAAAGCAGCGACAACAACGACAACAGCCAAAACAGCCACAAACAAATATGGCGTCAACATTAAAATACTGTGGGACAAAACGAGTAAAAAGGGGAATAGGTGCAAGGGGCATAAGTATATGTAGTATGTACTTATAAGTATAAGTTATTAGAACTTATGTATTATTATGTCTCTTAATTTTAGAAGATGGAAAACTGTATGCTATATTTGATATATTTTATTTCACTTACTACTTAATTTCAGATGCATTCCCAAAATGCAATAGACAATTAAATTTAAATAATTAGTAAAGGATTATAATGGATTCATAGTTCTAGTTATCCAATTTCAAAGGTTTAAAGTTCTTGAAGTTGAACTTTATAATATAAAGAAAATACCTTACAAAATTTAGTTAGATGTCCATTATATGTTCACAAAAGTTTACTTATAAGTAGAAATGGTATTTAATAGAAATTAATATTAATTTATAATATATCTTATGGAATATTAATATGATGTACATTACATGAAATACAATTTTATTGTAAATAGTAAATGAAAGTTAAGATACTTTACCAAAAATACATTTAAACTAATGAGCATTTATTTCAATTATCCTTTATTTTCTACTTTAAGGTGTACTTTCACTTTTCATGCGTTTATCTCCCACTGTGCGTCATGCGGCAGAACATAAATATTTACAATTTCGCACACCGTAAAATGAGTTTAACTTTATCTCCCTTTGTGGTTGTTTACCAGAATCGGGCTTATGTTATCTCTCCGGGCGAGGAAGAGGGAGAGAGAAAATGGTCAAGAGAGTGTGAGAGAAAGAGACGGCTAAGTCGAGGGCAGTTATTTTCGTTTGTTTCGTGGGTTATTTATATGCAAGTCAGGTTTTGTCAACAAAATGTTGTCTATAATGGCGTCAAAAGTGCTGAAAGGGCCTCGGTGGGGGTGGGTGCAAGGCAGGGCAGGGTTAACGCGCATCACGCGCCTCACTGGACACTAATGGAAAAACTGAATAACGACAAACACCCCAGCAGCACCAGGCATCAGGCACCAGCACCAGCCCAAGTAGCGTACAGTGAGCTAACTGGGGAAAGGCAACTGGGAAAGAAACTGGCAAAGGGGACTAAGGAAGGGAACTGGCCATTGGAACTGGGGAAAGGGAACTGGGAAATAAACTTTGGTGGTTGTTTACACTTTCACGCCCCTCTTGGCTTTTACAAACTCCAATCTGGCTTTAAAGCAGCTAGCTTTGCTCTTTGAATTGGCTCAATTTGTGCTTTGCTTTTCGATTGTTTGATTTGCAATTAAAGTCACCACATGCGGCGTCTCCAGTTTCCGCTGTGTGTGCGGCACGTGTGTGTGGAATGGGGCACACTTGGAGTGGGCACAACTTGGATTACATGTGAAGATACCTTAAGACTTTGGCTTTCACATATGTCTGCAGCCATTTGGCCCCATTAGCAACAAATTTGGATTCATTCTCTGCTCGAATTCAAATCATGATCAATTTCATGTGGGGTCTAATGATGTACTGTGGCCCCACTGCCTCTCCCTCTCTTCATTTTACATATTATATATATAATATATTCCATATTATACTGTACTGTATTACACATAATTATGCGTGATTCTTTTTGCCAAATTCATGTCTAATGATTACGCAGAAAGAAAGTCAACTGATTGGGGCAGGATAATTCCGCTCGAGTTGCCTGCATTAAAATCCAATTAGATTCGGCGAGTAGGCGCCTCAGCAATGCAATTAGCATTTACATAAAACAAAATGGCAGCGAAATGAGCCTTCGCCCTTCGACTGCCTTGGCACAACGTGGCGTATAATTAATAAACTGTGCACGCGCTGCTTGTGCCCATTATTCAAGTTGTTGGTGCTGTTGTCGGGCGTTAATTGCACAAATTCGTTTTTGAGCAGTCCATTTTGAAATTACTTAGTGACTGCTGTTCCCTCTGCCTCCCTCCCTCCACCTCCCACAGCCCACACGCTCTGCGCAGCGCGCGTCAAAAGCGGAAATTTGTTTATAATCGTTGTTAGCATTTGGTAAGCTACTTCCCCCCACTGCCACACTGCCACTCTCTATGTATAGTATTCTATATAAATATAGCTATATCGCTGTGGCCATATCAATTCCCTAAATGAACCCTAAACGCACCAATCAAACCGAACCCAAAACCCAAAATACAAACCCGAAACTAAATTGATACATTAGCCCGCAGCGCTGGGCGATATTTCAATTTGTGGGCTTGGACACGATGGTTCTCCGTTCCCAGTGGATGCTTCTGGGTGTTCCTGCGGCCATATGACATGCCACTTTCTTCTCCCTCTCTCACTCTCCCACTCTCTCTTCTTCTCTCTCTGCCAACGCTTTGTTTCTTCACCAATTTGTGCGTTATTTTCCTTCGGCTTTTCTTTAATAAATTTTTTATTGTTTGTTTGAGTGAGCAAAAGAAAGGGCGGGGGAGAGGGGAAAAGTCGAAATTGTTGATGGCCTTAGAGCACGCGGCAAGCGATGTGTCTATTAACCGTTTCCATTGTGCCGAACCCTTTGTCTGCCCAAGCCCAGGTAGTATTGTTTTGATAAAGGATTTCCCACTAATTGTGCCATTCTCCTTTCTTCTATTGCTGCTGCTGCTACTTCTGCTGCCGCTGCTGCTTTCTTTCCTTCTTTCTTTCTTTTCTTTTGGTAAAAAACCGCAACATGTGAGCGTCATTAGAAAATTGGAGAATTGTTTGCCAAATGGCTTTTAAATTGTTTTTGTTGGTTTACACGTCGCATGGCCATCATCCGGCTAGCGTCTCTAAACGTGCGCCCCGGTCTGTTGCCAACAGTTGTTGAGTTAATCTATCCCCCTTCCTTCCCTCTCTTTCTCTGTCACTCTCATTCGACTTGGCCTGCGGTTTGCACTGAACGTTTAGCGATTTCAGGCCGAACTATCTAACAACTGTTGTTGCCAATTGTCATTAATTAGTTAGTCCAAGAGGGGAGAGGGAAGAGGGCTGGGGATCAATTATATCAACTGGTACCAGTTGAAGGATCTGCTAATTGAAGATCACGCCGCTCCCATTCGCATAGCTTTAAATAAAAAACCGCTAAACAGTTTCTGGGGAATCTCATCTAGCCGTCTTTATATGTATGTCAACTCCATATGTACGACGTATGTTTAACACCATCCCTGAATAGTTATTTGACAGGTTTTGTTTTTCTCAGACTTCACGAAATTCTCCTTTGAAAATACCGCAAATTGGCGAGCTAATAAATTGTGCTATTGAAAAAATACTTATGAAATACCAACAGTAAATTTCAACTTGTAGCAATATCATTGGGGTTATTTATAGTATAAAACAAATAGAAGGGGAGATTGGGTTCAGTGTTTGAGATCTATAAATGTATTAAAAAGGATAAAGTATTCAATGAATCCTTTTACTTTTGGTATCTTGAATTTTAGATACCAAATTGGAATAGCTTTACGTTTCTAAAGATTTCTTGAAAGGATATACTAACTTGTTGCAATGTATATGACAGGCAGAAGGAGGCGTGACAGACCCATTAATTATACATATATATTCTTTATAAGGACCACTGCACAAGTCGACTGTAGCGTTCGTCTGGTTACAATATGGTTTACGATCAGTCGCAGGTTAATCGAACTGTAAATCATTAGCTAGGATAGTTGGATACTCTTATTTCACAGAATATTATTCTATAAGCTATCCAGTAACAGTTCTCACTATATCTACAACGATCAGTCGCAGTTTAATCGTCATGTCTGTACAATATCACGACCAACACGAACTGACTCATCGCTGGTTTTCAACAATGCCAATGCCTAATTCAATTAACTGTAAAAGCCGTCATTAGGCCCTTTTAATGTACTGAAGTGCGGTTGGGCTAAAAGAGCTTGATTGTAAATGGAAGAGGAAGCAGTCAGTGATGAGCGGGGGAGGGGGGGGGGAGGATGGGATAGAGAGACTCTTCAGTGGCCAACGTAGCCAGTAGCCCATCGGCGGCATCGTAAAACCGCACAACAAAGTCACACCTCAAAAGCGGCACGATAAATCAGTCCGACTCCGCGGCTGATCTGACCGATCTGCCAACAGGCGAGCAGAGTTACGAGTATATACATTTATCTTATATATGTGTATATATACATATATTGGAAACTGGCCAACGCTTGCGGGCGGCCAATTTTAATTACCAAAATTATGACAAAGTTGTTTATGACATTTTAACGCGAGTTTCTGGCTCAGAAAATTTGACTGAGAATTTATTGATTTTTAAGAGTCTCTTGCTGAGCGGCAACTCAAAGCGACACACACACACTTAATACATGTACGTGTGTGTGTATATAGCGCATATATATAGCAGATCCGCTTAGCTGTTGTGCCCCGATCAATAAACAACATTTGAGAGCCGACATAAAGCAACGAGAGACGCTAAACTGTTGCCACCGCTTGGGGCAAGTCGGGGAGAGAGATAGGGAGAGAAAGGGGTACACGAGGGGGCTGATCGGGCTACCGTTTGGTAGGGGGCAGCCGCGGGCCTTGTAATTTTCGTAAACCACAAAACAGGCCACACGAAATTCATATTTCAGACGCAGTCGGAGTCGGAGTCGAAGTCGAAGACCGAAAATCATGAACAGATCAGGCTGCATCTACATAAAATCGATTTAATCCTTGTCGATGAAGCGCAGCCAATGCCCGCCCAGCCGAACGCTTGCCCAGATTAATTGCCCAGACGCCAGAAGTGGAAGAAGAAGAGTTGGGCAAGGGGAAGGGGGCAAGGGAGTAGTTGGCAGGGGAATGGGGACCTACAGCAGCGCAGCGCACTGTGTAGGAATGCGAGAGGCAGGCGAGGAATCCAATAAAGTCAAAATTATCAATTTATTTCACGCCTCAAAATCACAACAGAACAGCAGAAGAAGAAGAGAGAAAGAGAGTGAAGGAGAGAGAGCAGGAGAGGTTGTGTGTGAGTGAGAGATGAGTGCGGACCAGGCAACGGCTTAATTATGTTCGAAAGGGCTGCAGCAGCTGATGATGTGTTGTGGCTGCATCATCATCATGTGGCTGGGAGTGGCCCCAGGACTGCCCGGCAGGGGTAATGAGTATGTTGAGCAACCTCAAATTGAGCTGTGATTAGCGTACAGTTTTTTCTCTACAGCTAGAAGACTAAACAATATGTATGTGATTACTCAGGTTACATAGAACCTAATTTCAGCATTTGGTGAGTAGTGAGAACTGTTAGAACTTCATAAAATTACAATATCAAGCAATTTACTGATGCTAGCAGAAGGCAGTAGCTATGGAAGATGATGTACTATAAGGCATAGATTACCTCAGAAGTGTACTGACTGAATTGTCGTTTATTAAAGTTGAAAATAACTTAAACAAATTCTGGTATTCCTTGGGAATATCCTAAGACAAAAAAGAAAAGAGTGGATTGTAGATTGAGTACATGAATTTATCACTATGTAGATTGGCGAATCTGAGAAATAATATTTTATTAAAGTGATCTTAAGAGTAGGCAATAATAATGAAAGTTGTTGTGTAGAACATTTATTACCTAAGAAGTCTTCTGACTAAATTTTAGCTTATTAATGAAAAACACAACTTGACAAAGTCAGGATTGCTCATGAAGATTTAAAAAAAAAAAGATAGTTAAATGAACAACTACAAAACCTTTACCTTTAACCTTACCATACTAAAAACTTCAGTTAACTGATATGTATTGTATACTTAAGATTATGACTATATAGATCCTGAAGAAACTATGAACAGAATAGAACAAAGCAGAACATTTAAAGAAAAACTGTTTTTTAAATCGAATTATTTTCAATTTCTAAGCCCTCGAATCTACACAATTGCCGTATTGAACTGAAAAGTCTTTCATAAATTCGATTTGTATTAGGCCTCAATGTATTCTCCCCTCTTCCGCAACTGATCAATGATCTTGCTGCGATTCTTCTTTCATTTCATGTTGGCCGCAAACACAAACAACCTTATTGGTAGGCGTTAGGAAGGTGTTATCCTTTAGCGCCTTCGCTTTGTGCCAAACGCAACGTGGCCAAAAACCAAAATCGGCAGCCAAGCGATGTCTGTCTGTGCCGAGGTAATTGCAGGCCGAACCCGAAAACGCAAAAGAAGGAGGAGAGAGAGGAAGACAGATAGAAGGACTGAAAGAGAGAGAGGAAGAGAGGAATTTACAATGCGAGAGCGAGCATAAAAGGCAAGTCGAGCCCCTTTAGGGTCCATTGTTGGCTTGCCAATTTCCAAGTTGCCCGCTCGCTTTGTGGTCGCTGCCGCTGTAGATGCTGCCTGGTGTCCATAATGAATGAATTCCATTAAAGATTTATGCCAGTTTGATGATGCCGCACAAGGATCGACGCAACAACGCAACGCCCAGGCCCAAGATGCGAGTCGGAATCGCACGCGGGTCTTGATTGAAGGTTGATTTGTTGCGTTTAGTCGGCCAGTCTCAGATGAGATTAGCACACGTGTTGAACACGCACATTGTGCATTGTTGTCTCCGTCGAAGCAGGGGGGCGGGGCGGGAGACATTGACTAAGGATCGGGCTCAACACGAGATGAGGGTGTTGCGGCGGCAGCTTGAAAGGCCGTTTAAATTTTATTTTGACAAATGACATTTCAATTGCAATTGTGCACACAGCATGTGGTCTCCCCCTTCCTTCCTCTCTCCTCTCTCCATCTCTCTGTTGCACTCTCTGCTGCTCTGATGCAACTGTGTCTGGGCATAATTCAAATTGAAACTGCGCAATTCATTTGGGGCAGATCAAACAAATCGTAAAAAGGCAAGCAGCGCGCGAAAAAACGTGATTGGAGCCACCTCGAGCTAACGCCAGCAGATCGGCCCCGGCTCCGGTCCGAGACGGGCCTGGCAAGCAAGCCCCCCTCCTCCACCTCCCTCTCTTGGTACCTACACCTGTCTCTTGCCCACTGCTTACCTACAGCGTTGCTGCACAGAAAGAAATTACAGCGAACTTTAAGTTTTCCATATTAACTAAACTTGCAGTTGCTTTAATCGGGGAGTTGGGATATCATTACAAGACGATTAAAACTCTTTAAATGATATTTACGACTTTAACATTATTGAAGTTTCTTACAGTTGTATGTAAAAGAAGTAAGAAGAAACTAAATGTATTCTTAAGAAGATTAGAAACTACACGTATTATACTCTTTAAATAACTTCACTTTAACTTGTTGCGTGTTCCTTAAAGATTAGCTTTATATGTTAGAACTTAGGTTTAAATATATACAAGTTATATTTCTAGAACTGAAACTTAACTTACATACATTTCATGATTTTTGTAGGTTTGCAAATACATAAAGTTAAATCTCTTGATATCATTATCTAATATACATATTATATATACATATATACATCCAATATATTGTGTTTTACAATATGTAGAATTCTTTTGGATTTCATTTTAATATTTTTATGCGGTAATAAAAAATGTATTTTTATTACTGCATAACTAAAGTTTTTCAATGATCTAAATGATAAATTCTATGAATTTTTTAATGAATTTTTAGTTCTCTCTCTTCTTCTCTCTCCCACTCTTTAACTACTTCGTTCCACACTTTTCGCTCAGTGCAGAGCAAAGTGATTTGATCTTTGCACCAGAGTGGTAATCCGCATCTAATAATGTGAAGCTTTCGCAGCATTCGGCGGCGCACGATCTCGAACCGTTGCGAGTCGACGAGGCCGAAGCCAACGCCGAAGCCGCTGGCAGCCAGCCAGAAAGGCAGAGGGAGAAAGAAGGAGGAAGAAGGCGGGGATTGGCGACTGAAACCGGGACCTCCCAGTACGAGATGGCTCCGCTCTGCGTGTGGCTGTGTGTGTGTGTGAGTGCAACAACTCGGACGTTGCTGCCTGCCGCCTGCCCAAAGTTGATTGGAGTCAACGATGGAGTTATTTGTACGATTGCCCGATCCAAAAACCGGGCTCCAATCGGACCAGCTGCTGCTGCCGGGCGGTCTCTCTCCCGTTCTGCCATATAACAACAAATTATCTGCGTCTTGCTGTAATTGAGAAATATTGAGACATTATCAGGCAGAGAGAGTGAGAGAGAGACAGGGGAGGGTGAGATGGTGGACTTTAAGGTGTGTCGACTGTGGCGGCAATTACAAGCTGCCCCATTTGGGGCTGCCATTCCTCCTCTAATTACAAATAGTCCAAAATGAAACGTGTGCTCCGCCACCAACTGACAACTTTGCTGGCGCTGCTGCTGCCGCTGCTGTTGCTGAAGCTGCTGCGTCATTGTCCATTCTTCTATTCCCCCATTCTCCCCATTGGGGGCGCCGAGGCAACAAAACGAACGGTGATTTTATTTCATAGATAATTCGCTTAAATTATGGCGCAGCGGCGTCGACTAATGCCCCACAGCGACCTACAGCAGCGTCTGATTGGATCGCCGCGCTCTGCTCTGCTCTCTGCTGTGCTGTGCTGCGCTGCGCTCTGTGATCGATATCGATATCGATCGGGTAACGTCAATCATGCCGCGAATTGAGGTGCCCAAGAGACCCAAAGCTGCCCCACAGACAGCACTCGAAACACTCAAACAAAATGGCTGCAACTAAGTGGCATATTCCCAAGTGGGGTAGGGGAAATATACCTTAGATATTTTTGAGAACTGTACAAGGTTGAGAGTACTATTTAATGTAACTTAAAGAGGGTTCAGTGGAAGGAAAGTACATTTATGTGAAAGGCTTTTAAAGTATGTAGAATACGAAAACTTTTAAGAAAGATGAGTTATGATTGATGTTAAGTTTGTTGATTAAGGTTTCACCAGACTTTGCATGAATAAATTAATATAACTTGAAAACAGTTAATCACTTGAAATATATCAAGCTTTTTTAGGAATTATATTCTTCATTACTTTATTATGTCTCCCTTATGATCCTTCCATTCTATTTATTATTATACTATTGATTCCTTCTTTCAATATATGTATCATGCAGTTCATTGATTATTTGTTCAAGCTCATGCTCTCAATTATTACCTAACAATATGCTAAAGATCTTAGAATACCCTATTCGTACACCTCACATTGTACAGGGTATATTAACACTTGAGTTAAGTTGAAGTCTGTCATGCATATTTTATGCCCAGTACAACGCGTATGACTCTGCGCCATTTAGCGGAATTAAAACACGCCTCAAACACACACACAGTATCACACACACAACACATGCTCACACATACACACACATACCACCCGCTGGGTGCGGGTGGTGTCGCTGCTGGGTGTGTTAAGCGAGATTGACAAATTGAAACGAATGTGGCCATTGGCCTGGAAAACTTCATTAAATGCCCAGCCCCACCGGCAGACCTCTCCCACCCCTATATCATAAAAGGACATGGATATTATGACAATACGGAAAACACCTCAAACGACAGGCAGACTGCCTAACTGGCTACGCCAGGCAGGTTCATGAAATTGAAAATTCTTCATAGTCATCATGAGAATGGTGTGTGAGGGGGAGAAAAGGAAGAGGAAGGAAGAGTGGGTCGTCATTTGGGTTTATTGCAGAGCCACCCTGAGCCACCCTGTGTGAGTGTGTGTGCCCACAAAAAGCGTTAGTTATTTCCGCTTCCCGTTTACACCTGCGTTCATTATCCTGCGGCACTTCTCACTTGTCGTTCTGGTTCCTTTCCCTGCCCCTTCCCGTTGCTGTTGTTGTTGTTGTTGTTTTTGGTATGCGTAACTAAGTTTTAGCTGTCAGTTTTTATGTCTGCCGCATAATGAACCCGCTACAGAGCAGAGCAGAGAGCAGAGACTGTCAAGACCGGAACATACCAGGCCACCGACCCAGAGACGTATCAGGGACTGAGCCCAAAGGGGGTTGTGCTTGTGGAACTGAACTGAACTACAAGTGCGCGTGTCCGATCCGATTTAATGCAGTCAAGTGACTTTATTTTTATTAGCAAAACTTAATGAACTTGAAATTTCAAACATTTATTACAATCTGCTTCGCCCTCTCTCGCTCACACTCACACTCACTGTCTCTTCCTCTCTCTCTGTGTCTCTTGGAGTGCGGTGAAATTTCTGAAATTAGAAAGTCAAGTGATTTATGAACGTGCCGTGACTGAAGATTAAGTGTCGTAAATGGCCTCTCTCGGCCAACTCTTATTGCAACTCGCCAAATTAGGGTTACCATCGAGGCTGTCTCTAGATAATAGCACCCAGCTTTGCTTGAACATTCCTACTGAATGACGAAAAAGTCAATAATAAATATTTGTTTGATTTTATGACCGTACAAATTTGGTTAATTTAATACCATAAGATTCATGTTAGGAATGTGATTTGTGCATGGTGTGATATCTACATTTATGAGGTATTAATATTTTACGGTCCCCAAAAAAGTATTATTACCTATTCGATTCTTTACATATTTCTTGATCTTAGATTTTCCAAACTTAATTTTGTTTTTCTTATTGTTCATGATTTTTTTCTAGACAACGATTTAATATTTAAATGCTATTCAAAATGCATTCAACCTTGTTTACAAGCTCTGATCATTTTAACACTCATAACATTGTCAAAAATTATTCGATTTTAGTTTTAATTATTATAAGTTTATTCATGGTTTCATTTATAGATTTATTTAACATTAAATTACTTAATATATTGTAAAAAATCATATTTTAGCGCCTTTCAAGTATTTTTGAAGAAATTTAATAGATAAAGTAAATTTCTTATTTTACCTGGATAAATTAAAATACAATACAAAAGTATTTAATAACTTTTACAGCGCTTGACTCAGATTGGAAACAATGCAGAAACAAACGAATCAAATTTCTTGGTCCAATTATGTAAAAATTATATACTTATTTAAACCTCTTCCAGGGTTTACAGTCTTCAAGAACATTTCCCTATTGCGAAATTTCCATTTCTACTTAAATATTCTGCTAATTGAAGTTGCTTTTGCCAACCATGTTCAAAGAGCTAGCTAAGCTAACACCCTACTGAGGCAGACACGTTGCATGCCACGCTGGTAGTGCTGGTGCTGGTGTTGGTAGTGCTGGCAGTGGAACCGCCCAAGTGCCTCATTAATGGGCGCAAACGATGCATTTGATGGCAACGCAATCAACAGATAGCGGGAAAAACGAGCGAGAAAGTTTAATTGCAGCTTTTTAGCTTGAAAACAAAAGTACGCCGTAATTATACATATCGAGCACGTACATTGTAACTCGCACTGGGAGGGAAGTGGCAAAGGAGCCGAGAGGAGGAGGGAGGTAAGTAGAGCCATGACGCATGCGCGTAATTGCTGCAAGCACACGAAAATTATAGCTAAAGAAGGTGGGGAGAGAAAAACAAGAGGAAAAACGCCAAATAACGGTTACATTTAACAAACATACCAGCCACAAAGAGGGTGCTTGACACACGATACCCTATTTGTATGGCCTGCATTGTGGCAACTTAAGCAAATCGTATTCTCATTACACGAAGCAGATGCACCCAGCAGGGGAAAGAGGTGGAGGGGTAAGCCTCTCCATTAATGTCAGTCTCGCGTTAAAAATCGATAGATAGATCGGTAGAGCGGTCGCTGGCAACCGGCAACAGCGACGCCTGGTGACGCACTCAATGCGACGCGTTGGCCAAGGTGATCGCCGGGCTGCGCGCTGCAAGTTGGCAGTCTCGTTGCGACGGCGGCACAGATCAAAGCTGCGCGAAAAACCACCATCATCTTCTTAAAGGTGGTAATTATGTCTCGCTTTGGACGTCGCGTCGCATCGCAAGGGCTCTGCCGCTGCCTCTGTCTCTGCCGCTGCCGACGCTGGCTATGGGACAAGAACAGATCGCCGAGTTAGTCAGTTGGCCGGATTGTTCTAACTGCGTGCATCGTTGATACCCTGTAACTTATGGAGCTACTTCCGGTGGGTATTATTGATTCAAGATTGGGTAGCTTTATAGACTAGATTCAATATTAAGTTGGTGAGGGTGTTCCGACATTATAAAGTATATGTATCTAAATCGTCAGATCTTTTTTTATATCCATAACACACATATAAGTATTAGATCATTGTGAAGATTGTACGGCTGCTATATTTTGAAAGATGTCGTAGCGAAATATGTAGAATAATTTGTGATCTTAATAGTTTATTTCTTACATAGGTAATTACTTTTCTTACTTTAAGCTTAGATTCTTTAAACATGAGAAGTAGAACATACATTATAATGTTCTTTGTAGGGTCATGTAACTCTATGCGGAATACTTGTATCATAAAGTACATAAAGTTAGGAATTATATATATCTGATTTACCAATGATACAACGATAGTAATATAACTAGATAAAATAGATAAGGACCAAGAGTTTTAGAATTCAAAACAGGATCAATCGTTTCTGAATTAAATACAGTTTGCAGGGTATGTTTTTATATGGTTTTCGCATTTCCCTGTTTCCCTGTTGGCTCATAAAACTTTACCCCTTCTGCTGTGGGATCTGTCGCTGATCAGCGTCCGTCGATCGATCGATTCCCGATCGACCAATCTTGCGATCTGCTGTGCTGCTCGTGCCAGTGAAAGCTTCACAGTAAATTTATACACACTTTTTGGGCTAAAATGGCCGCTGGCTATGGATGCTCTGCATAACCCCAAATTTGGGGCTGCCTTCTCTTTCCCCTCTACGCGGTCATAACTCAGCTGTCAGCTGCATGTCACTTCTGTGGCTACCGTTGCCGCCGATCGAAATTGTAGACGCAATTAGCCTGAAATATTATTATCGACACGTACTCTCGCACTTCTCTACGGAATGTGGTGTGTGCTGCATGGTGTATGTGTCTGTGGTGTGTTTGAGTGGTGTGTGTATGTTGTGTGTGTGTGGTGTGTGTGTGTGGTGTGGTGTGAGTGTTGTGGCTGCACCACAATTAGCCTCAATTGAAGGGAGGCTTCATTCGTGTTAAACTCTTTGACCACATCTCGCACTTCTGTCGAGGCAGATTTCACTTGCTGCCAGAGCAGACACACACATTCAGAGAGAAAGAGAGAGAGAGAGAGGGAAACATATGTAACCCCATCGTGTGCTCGTTGTATCAATTGAAAAGCTGCTGACAAAAGTTGTCATTGATGATCTCGCTCGGACAGAGCGAACCGCTATTTGAAAATCAAATTGCGCCATTAAGTGGAGGCAATTAGAGAGAATACAGACAGAAATGTTGTTGTGGTTGTGGTTGTGCACTGGCAAAAAAGAGGGAGTGGTTGAGAATGAAATTAAGGTAAAAAATGTTTAAAAATATAGAAAATATATTGTGCAGAAAAAGATAGATACAAATTATCAAAATCTTTAATGAAATTTGAAAGTTATAAAGAGATTATAAATATTTTTAAAAACTTGTTAAACCAATTTGGAAAATATGGAAGGACTTTTATGAAATAATGATAATTATAAGTCATCAAAGAGAAAACTAACTCTTTTTCTTATAATAATATAACTTCTAATCTATTGACATATTTGCATATTTATGCATATTTATTTAGATACATTTCATGCCTTGTTTTTGCTCAGTGTATTAGCAGAAGCGGCCTGCCAAACGGTAGTGGAACGTTACTTTTTCAATTATGAATAGAGAATGATTGTTTCGTGCCATGCTGAATGATAGATGCGCGTTGCGGGTCTCAAAGCGGGCAAGTAGTGCTATGTATATCCCGAACCCACAACCCGAACTCGCTCCCAAAGTCGTATCCCCAGCCAAAGTCGCCGTCATCAGGCCTTAATGGTTGGCAATAGACAAAACGCAGGTCTGAGTAGAAGGCGGCGTTAATTAATTTGTGACTGACAGGCAGACAGAGATGAGGAGGCAGAAAGAGATAGAGAAGTAGAGATAGAGTGACAGCGAGCTTATTAATTAAACAATAAGCTTTGTAGGATAGGGAAGAGGGCCGGGGAGAATATGCGGAATCGAGTCGCGTCGTCCCTGAAGCCGAAAGCCAACAGCGCAATTACCAATAATAATGCGAGTGTGATGATATTATAATTCTGGCGAATGGATCGCTGGGGCTGTCAAATTACTATATGAATGTCTGTCTACCAGCACGGGTAGACTGCATGGTGATGATACACTGTGCAGCAAATTTAAGTGTAGTGGATATAACTTTAAAGGAAATTTATTAAGGGGTTGTTGTTCGGAAATAGAAACATACTTATAGAAGATATACATACATACATATGTACTTTTGAAGTTTGATGAAAACTTGATAGGCTTTCATGAACAATCATCGAAATTATTTGAATTTTTATGTTATTATATTGATTTTGAATAATGAACTTTATTAAATTGTGGTTTTTATATGAATTGTGAATAATAATGATAAAGGAATGAATAAACTGATAAATTTTAAAGTTTGATGAAGAGTTAACTGGCTTTTATCATAGATTCATCTTTAAATTCTAATTTATAAGATTTTTGATGATTTTAGGTAACGAAAAGATAAGAACAATTATAATTTTTGTGAACAACATATGATATACTTTGTGTACATTGGTATATTTATTTTTTAATTTTTTATTGAATATGAAATATACAGAATCAGCTTAAAGTAAACTAAATGTATTTGAATAATTCCGAATTAAATTATAAAAATCATTTAATGCTCCCATTAAACATAATTGCGATTACTTTTTTCTATTTAATTGAAATCCGAATGGCATCCGTAATAATTTCATTACATTTTTCCCCACTTGATGCCACTTCCACACTTGCTCGTGAAGCGCAGTGTAGCCTGCTGCTGTTTGCTTTTGTTATCGTTGTTGTTTTTATTGCAATGCATCCCCAACTGAAATGTCACACGACGATGACGATGACGAGGTCTGCCCTGAGAATTCATTTCATTAATTTATTTTTGAGTTACGAGCGACAGCGTCGAATTGGCAAAAGGAGCACAAAAACAAAAGCCAAATGCGACTGTGTGTGTGTGTGTTAGTGTGCAAACAAAACGACAACAGAGAGAGAGAGAGAAGTGAACAGAAAATTACACTGAAATTATAGCAACAATTATTTTCAAATTGAATTACATCCAATTACAAATAAAATGAAATGCAGATGGCGCAAAGATAGCGACGCTCTCATTCGGCGTAATGGCGTCGTTGCCGAGGGAGGGACAGGAGGTACAGCAGGGAGGGACGGTCAGGAGGGGCAGCTGTGGCAAGGTGGGCGTGTGAGTGAGTGTGTGTGGGTGAGTTCGGTGTCGCCTGCGTCGTCGTCGACGTTGTGGCACGGCACAAAAGGCAACGCGAGGCAGAAACGTAAAAAACCAATTAGAGTCGTGGCCTGTGCTGCCTGCGGCTGTCACTGGAGCAGGGGCAGAAGGCAGTGCGGGGGGAGGGGGCAGTGAGCAGGGGCTGTCTCAGATCATAAGTTATTATCCTGCAATTAATTTGGCTAAATGTTTCTGTTGCCGTGGACTCGTTTTGCCGCTGTGCGCCGACGCGCAGCGCAAGCGCCTGAATGCGACACGGTGATTGGTTGCCACAGCGTGATGACGTCACTGTTGCAACAGGCACTCAAGACACGCCTGCAACAGCAGCAGCAACTGTGAGCTGCTGCCAGTGTGCAAGTGAGCAAGCGAATGTTAGAGAGAGGGACAGCTATAGCAAGCTGAAGCAGAGCACGTTGCGTCTGAGGAAGTTGCAACCTTGGTTCGATGTTCGATGTTGCAGCTGCGTGTTGCAAGCGGAATACAATTATAATTTACTAGGCTTCTCGTTAGCTTTAAGTTCAGTTTTGAGGTCTTTAGGGGGTTAAGAGAGGAATTCTCAATTCATGTATTTATCAATTTGAGGTTAGGTTTGAAGATTGTAATATTAATTACTATAAGAAAGATAGAAATGTTCCCTATAGCACAAAGTTGTATTTGTTAATCTGTTTAATATAGTATAAAGTATGATACATGTATCTTAGTTTAGTTATAATCGGCACATGCATTATGAGAAAATTCTATAAATCTTAATTAAGAATTGTATAGAGATAAGATATTTTGAAACATTAACTTTTCTGTGTCTAAATTATGAAGATACATATACCGAATATCTTAATGAACTTGCAAAATCCTAAATACACACCCAAATGAATTTTAGTTACATAGAAACCAGAATAGACCGTAAGGTTTTTCCCAGAATATTAATACCAGAAATCGCAATTTGTCTTGTAATAAACTCACATTAAATATGTTTTATAATGAATAGTAATAATTAAATGTTTTTCTCGTCATTTTGAATCTTCCAAAATTCAATCAAGCAACTTCACGTTGCCATACAATTCGTGTGTTATAAATATAATTCTAATTCCTATCAAAAATAGTTCCAATTCCTCCATCAACTGCTCTTCCCATCGAAATTAAGATAGTCTTCTTCGCTACCAATTTATCCCACTCAATTCCCGACTAAATATACTGTCCACCTAATTTCGAGGCCCACACTCGATAGACAAATTAAGATTCCCCTCACGCACAGAGATGGAACCAATGGCTAATTTCCCAGCTTGTCTCGCGCTTATCGGAAAATGGTGGAAACCTTTTAGCCTCAACTTGTGTGGCAAATTAAAATTCAATTTTTCAAAACATCAGAAATCAAATTAAATCAAATCGCATCAACGACAGCGAGAACAAAGAGAACTAAATCGAAGCAGTTTCTGCCCCAGAGAGCAGATTGAATATATCGGTGCATTAATTCGATTTAGCTTAAAATACTTTTCTATGTTGCTATTGCTGTTGTTTTTGTTGCTGCTCTTGTTGTTAATGACGGCTAACAAAGGCACAAAATGCGTAACAAATGTGCGAAGAGAATAGAAGGAGAATAGACGGCGAAGAATGGTAGAGAATAGAGGGAATTGGCACAGGTTTGCCAGCGGGTCTGCTGATGAAGAAACCCATTATGCAGCGTGTGATAATCCACAGCCAGGCACAAAGGACACATTCGCCACACGTAGTTAGCGCAAGGACCTGCAGGCAGAAGAGAGAGACAGAGTGAGAGAGAGTGAGAGGGACAGCACTAGCGAGCGATCCTTCTGCCTCGGCGTAGGTGGCTAATGGACTCTACCGGGCACTTTAGTTTTGGTCAATGCCTTTCACACCTTCTCCTCGAGCGTGAAGAATCGTAAACGAGAGACGATCCTCAGCCTGATCCGATCCTGATCCCTTTGTGCATTGCTATCTTTGATCGCCGCCGCCTTCGCCTTTGCCTCGCACAGGTGCCGCAATCGGGGCCAATAGCCATGCCGCAATTAGGCATTAATACAGATTCCTATCCGAGGCCAAGAGAGAAAGATTTACAATATACAATTCACAATAGTGTTTCACGCATTTCGTTTCATGCGAAGTCCTGATCTCTCTCTCTCTCGTTCTCTCTCTGATCTCAGTGCCCGATCTCGCTAGGCTCAACTTAAGCTAATTTACACATTTTACCAACGAATTCGGGGGGAAAAATGTAGCGTCACAGCGTTAATTGCTCAATGACTCTGCCCAGTCATTGCACCCACTTTCCATCTAGAACTGACAAATCAAAATCCTCATCTGCATCTACATCTGGTTCACGCCTCGCATATTAATCTCCATTATTTGGCGCTACCCTCGGAGAAAACTCTCTCTCCCTCTCACTCTCTCGAATCTCTTTCAACGCGGAAGCAATAAAAACTCAAATTACTTTTCGTTTGCATTCTGACTTCGACTTCGTCTTTGTCTCCTAATTCCCCATCTAATGACAGCAATTAATTTCCCGTTCGCCCCCACACACAGCAGAGTATCTCGGGGGTATCTGACCCCAAAGTCAAACAAATCGAGAAACATATTTTTATTGTCGACCGAAAAATACCGCTGGGAGCGATTAATTACTCAAAATACAGCGCAGTTCCCTCCCCATCCCCGAATAGAAAATCTCGTCGTGTTGGCGTTGCGAATTCTCTTATCCCTTATCGCTTATCCCTTTTCAATTTCAGTAACTTTCTCTCTGTGTCTCTCTCGCTCTCTCTCCTCTGGTCTGTCTCGCGCCCACGCAGGACTTGTCGCCTGTCCTGTCCTGTCCTGCCTGATTTATGTCCCTTCGGCCCACAATAAATTTCAGCTCTCCAGGTGCTGAGCCACATAAATCAATCCATTAGTTTTGCGCACTCACATGAACTGTGATCTGTTGACTGCTGGACTTTTGTTTGCCCAGCGGGGGTTGGGGTTTGTTTGCCTTTCTTTTGGGGGGTTGTACAGTGCACAGTGGCGTAGACAGTAAAGGGAAAGTATTTTCAACCTGGAACCAAAGTAAAAGTAAAGATAAACTTTCAAAAGTCTCGTGAATATTCGAAGTTTGTGGAAAACTTTGATCTGCTGAAGAAAAAAAAACTAAAAATTGTAACAGGAATTTTTTACAATCTTTTAAATGTAGAGATATTTTTTTAATGATAAAGAAATTGTTTGAAGAACGTCTAAAGATCTCTAAAAAGGTAGAAAAATTTTAAACAGATCAATAACAATCTTAAAACTGATTCAATAGAATCTAATATAGTTTCTTGTTTCTTTGTACAACATAACCTGGTGAACTACCCCTCAGCAAACCCTCCGCCTACGCTTCTGTATCTCGCTTGGACTCCCCACAGCAGGGAGGAGAGTTCAATGAGCCCAACAATTCGTCGCAGAGTTTTCGGGCTTTGCCTTTGAGTGACAATAAATTATGGCAATGATTAGTCTAAATTTGCCAGAAGAAAACACCCGTTCCCCATGACCCAACAGCGGAAATCGAAGCTGTTGATTTTCTTGGGATTTTTCCGAAGTTTGACAAAGACGAAGACGAAGAAACTTTTCCCAACATTTTGGACGAAAACTTTTCTCACGGCGCGCCAAAGTTGCGAAAAATTGAAAAACGCGGCTAACTGAATCATTAGCAGACATCGATAATAATGCGACACAAAGCGACACAAAGTGATAAAGCAATACGAAAGATGGGGTGAGAAAGAGAGAGGTAGAGAGGAGAGACATGCACAGTGAACTCCATAACGCCGCAAGGTATGCAGCAATTTTCATACAATGTGATAGAGTGTGTGGAGATGTACACGTGTGTGTGCTTGTGTGTGTGTCTTGGTCTGTGTGCGTGTGCGTTAGCAACACAGGTGGCAATGTGGCCATTATGGTTAATGGGCAAACGCAAGAGGCCTCCCGGCCAAATGAGTTAAGCCAACAAGAAGCAGAGGAAGAGGCGCAAGAAGAAGAGCGACAACTAAAACAACAACAACAACAACAGAAGTAGCAGCAGCAACAACGACAACAGCTCAAAGTAAGCGTTAAAGTAAGCCATAAAAAAGACAAAGCCGTCATTTTTCTAATGAACCAGCAGCAACAGTGAAAGGTGATATAGACTACCTTGTATACCCTGTAGTTGCCTTCCAGCAGAAGCTTACAACTGCAGGAAAGAATATTGATTGAATGGGAGATAAACTGGCAGTGGAAGATAGTTATCAATTTATTGCTTATTTTGTTGTCAGAAATTAAAGTTAGTTTTGTAGCTAAATATTGTTTAGTTATTAGTTATGACAATGTGTGTTGTTATTTAAAACTCTAAATGCATTAACTTACAATCTTTTAGCTTTATTTTAATTTAATTTATAGCACTAGCTAAAATAAATATCTTAAATACTCAAACTATTGCTGCACTTCTCCAAGAACTCTTCAAAAATCTCAAGATTAATAGAGAACTGTAAGCCAACCTTATCTATTCCCCAATCAAACTAACATATCCCACTTCAACTTTTGACTACAGGGTATTTAGAAATGCTGCCCAAGTAGAAGCCAGTTAAAGACTTTAGTTGCGCCTCAGTGTGGCACGTTAAGGCCAACTTAGCCACAGCCAATCACGCAGCTGCGCCGAACTTCAAAGCCAAAATCAGACAGGCTGCTAGGCAGTGGCGAGGAGTGGACCGGGCAGGGGGATGGGGGCAAGGGGAGTGCGCTAAGGCGCGTATATGAGCCGCTTAACGCAGTCAGAGAGCAGCGCACACACACACAGATGCACGAGGCGCGCCTCAGCTTTGATAAATGAGCAGACAGGCGTACAAAGTGGAGAATAACGAGCGAACAAAACAGGCTGAGAGGAGCCTCTCTTTCTCTCTCTCGCTCTCTTTGTGCCACTCTCTGGGTGTGTATGTATGTGCGTGTGTGTGTGTGTGTGTAAAGCAGGCTTAATCACATTGCTTGGCCATTGGCCAGGCGGCAAAAGATCAAGGCGCGCTTTGGCTGTTAGATGTGGCTAGCTTGGTGGTCGCCTGTTCTGCCGATCTACCGATCTGCCCAGCCTCTCTTGCAGCCCCATCTCTTCTCCCGCTGATCTTCTCAGTGCTGGGCTAGAATGATGGCTAGGTAATTGGCAGGTAGCCTGCAAATGACATGCGAATGCAAGAAACAGCTAAAAAAGAAGCCAGTCTTCTCCTCCTTCTCCTTCTCCTCGTCGTCTGTCGCATTCCTCGCCAGATTCCGCCAAATGTGTCGCGTCTGTCCATTCTCACACTCCCATGACATATAATGCCTGATCCGCACTCACGGAACGGAAGTGGCAAAACTTGGCAGCGTTTCAAGACGCCGACGCCGGTTCGATTTTATGCCCCTCTCTTCCTAATTCTTCCGACCCTTCTCCTTCTCTGCGAAATATGACAAAGTGACAAAATGACATGCAAAAATTCTGTCAAATTAAAGTCAGTCATGACGATCCGCCCTGAACTGAGACTGAGCCTGAGCCCAGGCCCGTTGCCGAACCCGTTCCTGGTTCCCGAAACTGAAAACGTCTCATGATATCATTAGCATAACTGTCCGTGGAGGGGCGCATCGCAGAGGCGTCTCGGTGGCGTCTCGGCATAAGGCATGAGGCAGGCCCGACTGACACGCATCGCTGCCAAGCAGACAAATTTCGGCATGAATAACGACAAAGCGAACGGATTCGCGGTACACATTAAAGCTATATGCGGGAGTGCGCTATATAGCCAAAGAATTTGGCAGACGATTTACCAGGAAAAGCATTATAAGCTGTTTAGACAAAATGGGAAAATTTTAAAGATGAAATGAAGGTTATATGTTTGTATTATAATCTGTCAACAAGTTGTTCACATGGACCATTATTACTACAAGTTTAGTTACCAAGTAAAATATTATTGAAAGGAAAAAATTTCCAAATACCTAAAACCTCTAAGAACATTAACAAATAACCCTTTATTCTATATACATATGTGTAAACATATATACTACTTACCATCATTATTCGGTACAATAATTCACCGCATTCGAATACTTCTTTTATATCAGTATTTTTCCAGGGGAGATTCATTTTCCCGTCTTATGATCAAACCGAAAATAGTTGGAAAGTAAATTGAACCTTTTCTTCCCAGATAGAGTCATATTTATATATCAGCTTGTACTACACTAAGTATTCTACACTTGCCCATCAATCAGTCAAAGAGCGCAGTTAGTTGGGACTTGTTTTCATAAACTGAAGAACAGCTGATCTTGCAATGATCTTGGCATCAACTTCCTCAAGCAGTTAACTCTTAAATGAGGCACATCCTGAAGGAAAGACACTTCCCAAGGTCTCAACTTGCCACCAAAGACGCGCGGAAAATTTGAAACTAATTGCAGTAAAAAACGAAAGAAAGCAAAGAGGATGGCAAAGGGAAGGAGAAGGAGGAGAAGGGAAAGGGAAAAACAACAACTGTCTAATCAAAACACACTTGCAACGCCCTCTCGAGTGGTCACTGTCAGCCTAAAACAACAAATAAAGCAATCAAAGTGCAGGATACACCGGCATACAGTGGGCGACATATGTTCTCAGACACAGGCTGACGCACACTCGCGGCACCTTTGTCCATCAGCATTGCGTCAGAGCAACAAAAACAAATTGCGGTATATTTATAAACGTCAAAATAGGCAAAGAAGCGAGAGGAAGAGAGGGAAAGAAAGAGAGCGGGAGCTGTATAGAGATCCCTGAAGATACTTTATCAGGCACACGGCGTGCCCGGAGGCGTGTGAGTGGCCAATTCGGGCCATAAAAAACGCAAAGAGCACACACCGGAGCGGAATCTTCGGAATTGACATTGGCATTGGGTCTAGTCGCGAGGGATCCAGAGACGCAGCGAGATCTCTGTGTGTGAATAGAAACATCAAATAGGCTGAGAGGAACTACCGAAGGGGCTGGGCAGCATCAAAGGGGCACAGCCACAAATCGTAAAAACACCGACAATTTCACACTTGCAATAAAAATTAAACGGTAGCTAGTTAGGATCGATATATCGTCGATCTATGGTATTCCTCGGAGTTCCCAACAAACTCCAAACTGTTTGTTCTTTGTCGGCTCGAGCAGAGAATCCCTTCTTCTTCTTCTTCTTCTTGTTATTTTCGGGATTTTCATTAACAATTGGAAATTTCGTAGAAATATGAAGCTGACGGCGCTTTTGAAGCGTTCGATTCCTGGTAAGGTGCTTGGCGAAAGGGGAAGGGACTCTAGGGGGACTCTATCTTTTGCACTAGGTCGATTGTTGCTAATTAAAGCATTTTTTTAATGATTTCCCCTCGACATAAATGTTAATTTATGAATTTGTTCCGGCAAAAGGCAGCAAAGCCTACGAGAGTTCAGGGGCGTAGGCAGGCAGTCATCTACAGAGCGGGTAGTAAATCGGAAATATACATCTAGATATATTTTCATATATTTTTAAATAAGCGTGACACAGCCTGAGGTATTCATATTGCCTCTACTCTCCCCTCTGCCTACGCCCCTGCCCTTGTCACTTTTCAGAAATCTGCCAGATCACGTAGGCTAAGAATGATGCTTGATTGATGGCCAAACTGGCTAGATCTGCCATGCCAAATTGCCCTACCTGATCTGGCATGGGTGTATATGATATATACGATATACGATATGTGGATAACTAAGCCAAGCAAATAAATTACAAACTAATCGGCGGGAAATTAATCACAAGCCCAAATGACATTTTCGGCTGCTAATTAAAATGTTTACGCAAATGAATATGAATAGCACTCGCTATACTCGCGGGGGCTGGCCATGAATATGCATGAGTCACATTTAAATTAAATTAAATTAAAATAAATTCAAATCGAAAGACTGCGATCTATCGATCGTGGTCTAAAAAATGCCACCGACTGCGCTGCGACCCGCTAATCAAATTAATTAATTATTGACTCGAAAACTCAAAGGGGCCGCTTTAACGGTAGCCAAAGCCACACACACTCACACACATACACACACGCCTTAATCTAGCTATAGGTTGGCCATAATAAATTCCATATAACAATCGAAATTAGTGTGGCAACTCGAGCCGAGGGCGACGGACCAATGGCAAAGTCGCTTGCAGCTAATCACAGTTTATTAACTTAGCTTCAGCTTCAGTTGTTGTTGTTGTCTTCCCACTGTGACGGCATCGAGTCAAACAAACTGTCGACTGTGACAGCAGAAATAATTGCTATCAAATATCGTAAATAAGTCATCAAAACTCAACGCGAAAATCCCATTTGCAATTTGCCAGTTTGCCATTTGACTGAGCTTCATCTGTTTGGCTGCGCAAGTACAGTGGGCTCAACTGATGAATGAGGTGCACAGAAAGATTTTTTAATGTTTCTGTGCTGAATTTGCATACTCTAGGATATATGTACATTCGATGCAAAGAATAAGATAAGACTACGTAAAGTTTATTGTCCTTTTTAAGATTATTTATTTTAAAGAAATTTATAAACTTGATTCTTATATATATGTATATACTAATTAATAATGAAATATTACTAAAAATTGTGCAAACTTAAAAGAAAATTCTAGAATCTAGATTCTTCAGTTTCAGATATATATCAAAAGAAATATCTTGAAACATATAGGGTGTAGAAAATGTGAACTTAGTTTTTGATATTAAACAAAAAAGTAAATTTCGAATTTTTAAAAAAGTGTTCTCTTTAAAAAACTCTCTACAAAGTATCCAAGTTTTTGTACTATCAACATTTTGATGCAATTACAATTACACTCAAAAAAAAAAAACAAAACTTAAACAAGATTGATGACCTTAAATTGTATTTTAAAGTTAAATAAAATCGATTCACGCCAGACAGTGCTACCTGTAGTTGAGAAGCTGCCTGGCATGGTGTTGGCATTTAATTTTGTACCAATTTAATTGGCCAAACGCCACCGAATAAATATATCGTATCGTATATAAAAATGGAGACGAGATTTATGCTGCAATTTGCGCGAAAATTATGTTAATTGCGGTGGGTTGGCGTGGAGAATGATGGAAAGAGAGGAGAAGGGGGGCAGACGACGCACTTGAGCGGAAAAAACCAAAGACGCGATACGAAAATAATATTAAATCATTGATTTAAATTAATGGACATGTCAGGCAATTAATAAATGCAAAAAACCATGGCAGGCGATGGCAGTAGTGGAAGGGAAGCAGAGAGGAAGGGGGTTGAAGTGGAACGCCGCGTTGTGTGTGGCGGGAAATCAGCCTCATTTTCGCCAGGCTGGGCAGGGCAGGGTGACAAGAGGCGTCGCTCATAAATAAATGATGCATTTGCCGTGTTGCGCATTGGTCGCGCTGTCAATCAACGTGCAGGGTTGTCCCCCTACCCTCACCCCTCTGCAATCTTCCTCTATCTTTCTCTCTTCCTCTCGCTGCTCGGCCTCTTGACATTAATAGAGTCATAAATGCAATTGCAGATTGCAGATGCAGCCCAGCTGCAAGTTCGCCAATCAATTTGCGCCCATTGTCCTGCCCCGTCCGGAAGGACACCCTAATGAGTCTACAATAAACTGTGACACGACTGCCCCTAATCGATGAGCATATTGTTCTACTTTGCGCCCATTCCCCACTCCCTCCAGCTCTCTGGCAGATTTGTCACGCGCACTTGTTCGCCCTGTCGTCGACGTCGCGTGGGGTTGCTCTGCTTTCCACTCGGCTGCAAAGATTTAATTTGTTTACATTAAAATGTCATAAATTCAAGTACAGTCGAGTGCGTCGCTCGACGGGAGCGGGTTCGGAGGAAGGGGATAACGTCCGGCAGTGGCAGCTTATCGACAAACTTGTTTAGTCATGTCGCATGCGCCAAAGCTGCACTGAGAGAAAGAGTTAAGTGCAATTGTGTGTTGAGAAATAAAAACAACTTGATATTAAGAATGTTATAAATAATTTGGATTGTTTATATATCAAGTGAGGTATGAATATTTTTTCTTGTTATAAAAAATTATATAAATATTTTCTAGATGTATTATAAATATATGAATAATTTTTTTTTGATATATCAAAGTTTGATGAATTCTTTTCTTTATATCAAATCAAAAATATATATATTTATTGAAAAATATTTCATATTCTTTAAATTTTCATAAATTTCTTATAGATATATATACATTTTATTTAAAAATAATAACACCAATTGTAAATATTGCTAAAATATTGGGATTGGTTACATACGAAATTAAAATAAAGAAAAATAAATTTGTTATTATATAAAAATAACCAAACTTCTCAGAAATTTCGGTATTATAAATACGGTATACTTTCATATTTTTAATAGTATGATTCAATTATTATTATTAGTACACAAATCATTATTATTGTCTTTACAATATTCCTATCAAATCTATTTCACTGTTTCGCTCAGTGCATTTTGAGAAGTTTTAGCTTGGTTCTGCATTTCCGGTTGCGGGTTCTTTAGCAGGTACTCTTATATTCCGCCTGGCACTCGCCATTTTCACACTCATGCAGCTAATGAGCAATAAAGCTAAATGAAAATGCCGCTGAGCCCAGGAAAAAGTCAGAGCTAAAAAACAACGACGACACAAAAAGAAGCTAAAGAAGCTTCTCGCAAAAGCGAAGCCAGCAAACAAATCGATTTGGTCAATTTGTTATTGTTGTGCAGTTGCACTTCGCCTGTGTATACACACACACACACCACACACTCTCGCACACACACTCTCGTATACACACACACTCTCGGTCGGCGTTTTTGCCAGCGTGCAAAACTGGAGTCGCTTCTCTCTGGGTTAGCCGGCAAAGTTGAAACGTGGCGGCATCCTTTGATCAGTTCATATTATAAAATACTATGGTCACGCCTTAAAGGCATTAAACGAGATGGCGCTCAGCTCCACTAACACACACACATACACATACACTCGCAATAGATTCCAGCTTGCAAGTTCTTTGGCTTCCTCATGAGCTGCGCAGCATCTCCGCGGCACGAAGCAAGTTTTGCCTGCAACAGGAATTGTTATTTCCACATATGAACAACAATAACAACAGCAGCAGCAAGAACATTTCCTCGCTTCCTGCCCCAAACGCAGTCTCTGCCTCTGCCTCGGCCTCATCTCGAGGTAGCGCAGCAAATGCAACGTCATCTCAAGCGGCGCGCGGCAATCAAGTCATGTGCTCCGCACCGAGGCCAGGGCCAGGGACAGGGCCCAGCATCCAGTACCCTCCTCTACCCGGTTCTGGGTCTGGGCAGCGCTTAATGCTCACTTGAGGCGTTTGTGGACCACCAAACGAGCAACTGCTCGACTCGATGTGCTGCGATTCTGCGAGGTGTTTGAAATGCGCTTTTTAACTGCATTCGAGTTGATTCCGATATTCATACGTGCTGCTGCTGCAGCGAGTGTGTGTGTGTGTGATATGTGTGTGTGGTTGAGCTTTTTAGCAGCAATTTGAGAGGGTACACGTATTTATGCTGGCAATAAGACGAACTTGGGATACACTAATTGGGGAAGTTTTATGAGACAGAAGGAAATTACTAGAGGGAAAATATTTAAAATATAAGTTTATGAAACGAGAAAGATTATATTAACATAAAAGACTAATGTTGATGTTTGTTATGATACAATTTTATGAGAAATACAAAAGTTAGTGTGGAAAATTCTTTGTGACTTAAGTTTACACGTCGTATATGTGAAGTATTTAAATACTATCCAAGTATATACATTAAAATAATTAAAGGTTATGTATGTTATATTTTAGAAATATCATTCCCATAAATCTAAATTCAACTTGTATTTGAATAGCGGAAAAAGCTAAAACCTTTAATGCTGAAGAACGTAATATTGAGGGTGCCTTCAGAAAATATCGATGCTATAAAATATTATGGCAAATTATGTTATATCTTTTATATTATTATAATATATAATGCTAGAAAGAAACTGAAATTGTATTAATACTATGCTAAACACATAGCATTTATGTAGTAAACAAACAGTAGGTATAGATCGGTCTATAGAGTTTCAGAACTCTGCAACTGCCCCTCGACTGGTGCAGGGCACATCACAAGGTACGCACACACGCAGCAACCCGCCTGCAATTGCAACAAAGTACGCCGTGTAATTAGTGCAAGTATTTTGCATGCAAATGCTGATTGCAGTCGCCAGTCGGCACAGTGGGCAAAAAAAAGCGCAGCATCGTTGCGCTTGAGGTCGATTACCAAAGCCGTCGCGGCCCGAACTGGGCCTGGTAATTGCCGCACGCATTAATTATGCTAAACACAGTCCCAATATTGGAACAAGCATTTGCTACCGAAAAAAAAGAAAGAAGAATGCTGTGCAGTCGAAATGGTGCAGTGAACCGTTTGTTTGCGCACGGTCAACAGTGACTCAAAGAAGAAATGCCGCACTGGTAGTCCACACTCCTCCCGCCTGCCACTGATTCGCTCCTGCGGCTGCGAGCTCTGCGTGGAGGCTTCAAAGCGGCCGGAGCGGCAAAAGTCGGTGTAATTATCACACATCGGTCAAAACCAACGTAGGCCACGCGCAGCTCTCCTCCGATTCTCGCGACTCTTCCGATTCCCGAGCTCAACTAACTCAATTAAGAGTCCCGAGCCACAAATATTTGTATGCGGCATTCAGTCGAAAAACAATCTAAACAATGTTCTCAACGCTCGGAAAACTTTAGAACTGAGAATGGAAATGAAAATGGACATGGAAATGGGAAAATTCAAATGCGCCGCAGCACAGTGGAGCGTGTGAGTAGCTGGATCATGGGTCAATATTGATATAGCCCGGGGTCTCGTGGTTACGTGTGTGTGTGTGTAACACGTTCATCGATCTGGAGATTGATCTTGCGAGATCTCCCATCGAATCTGACTGCGTGCGGCTGTGTCTAGTGGCAGCTTGTTTCGAGCCGGCTCAGTCCGCTGCTCAGCCCACTCGAAATACTCGTAAGTATGAATGATTTAGTGGAGAATTGGTTAGTGACTGTCTTAAGGATGCCCTGTAAATGAAAAAAGATTGGATAAAGATCCTTTAGAAAATATGATAGACATGAGTCTGTTTATGAATTCACCACTGAAAACTAAGTTAAAGCAATGAAAATAGATGTAATTTTACTTTTAAGAAACATAACGACACCACGTATTTAAACAAATTTTAAAATATAAATGTTCTTGTATTAAACAAAAAATACTAAAGTAAAGTTCAATATTGAATTTGACTCGAAGATTTTTAGATGAACAGATCTAAATTAGTTTAAATTAAGACGCAAACAAGATAGATGACAAAATCAAAAAGATTTTACATAAAAAGATTGAATTTATTTTCCAATTCGTCATTAAAAACTAGGGTCATATTATAGATATTATGAATTTCAAAAACTTATGAAATGTAGAAGATCTCATGCAGAAAGTACTAGAACAAGAGTTATGTATTTTGAAGTAGAGTTCAGTATTAACAAAATGTGAATTCCTTTCGATTATAAATTATATATGAGTTAAGCTTCAGTCTGGCATATACCACACCTAAACTTAGGCAGTTTACAGGGCATTACCAACCGAAAAAACAAACTGAAAAGTTTAACATTTCAATTTGAGCATCGCTTTAATTAGCATTCGCTTGTTCATTGTTCGCTCGTTCGGCTTTTCTGTGCTTTCCATTTGCAGTGAGCGTTTGATTTGTTGTCCCGCTCCCTCACACTTCCCACTCTCCACTCTCTACACGCTTTTAGCTGTTGGTTTTAGCCTTTTTTGTTGGCTTTTAGCTTGGCATTGTGGAGCGTTTGATTAGCGTGGCCGAGTGCCGTGCTACCAATCTTGACCTGAAAGCCGAATGCGCCACATTTTCTCTGCCTGCTCTTTGACAGCGTAGAAGACTCTTCTGCTGCTTCTTCTTCTTCTTCTTGCTCTTTCTCTGCTTCTTCTCCAGGTGGGTGGCCCTAAACGGCTTAGTACGATTTGCTACTTTTTTGTCCGCCAGCACTGTGTGGGGCCAAGCTTTGTTTGGGCCTCTTTCTGCGGAGCTGCCTCTGATTACTGTGAAATTGGCAATGTTTATAATGCGCGCCTCGCTCTCTGCGCACTTTTGTCTTTCTGGGTTTAGGTCTAACTATTTTACTTTTTTGATGGCTTTTCTTTAGGTTTTTCGGGCACAAGACATTTAAGTTTCCGTTGTCGTTGTTGTTGACTTTCTCTCGGCCTGTCCAGGGCCAGAGTTTGTATGCCAATGGGGAAAACTTGCACTCGTTGCCAAAAGGGACAAACGACAAAAGTGAAACGCTTAAATCAACATTATTAAAGCTGTTATTATCTGCCTGCAATGTGATCTCTATCTTAAGATAATCGTTTATGGGAATTCGAAAATAATTAGCAGGGGAAAAGGTGCGGCGAAACTTAGTTGAGTGTTTGGAATTGAGCTGGGATAATGAATCAAAAGGCTGAAGGTGTACCCTCTCTAACACCCCAGTAGAATAAGAAAAAGTATTGTAACAACATTCACTTTAGATATGTGCAACATTGTTAATTATCAACTTCTAAATTAAAATAAGAATTAGTATCATTATAATTATTATTATTTATTATATAATTTATATATGCACATATATATAAACTATCCCAACAAACTACACTATTTTAATTCTTATGCTGTTTATTTTACTATATTCGAATTCTCTCTCAATTAGTTTCGCAAGTAGCCCCAACTAAAGCCGATCTAAACTGAGCCAACAACTTCAGCAGAAGCGTGAAAATTCGTAATTGCATTATAGATCTATAATTATCGGCAATATTGAGTCAGGTAAATTACGATATGCTACCGACCCGAAGCACAGCGAGAATATCTCAACGAAATCGAGTGCCACTTCAAGTGCTGCGTGGGTTGTCGAACTGTCGCGTTGTCGGGTTGTTTCGAGTCGACTCGCTGTGGCATATGCAAATCGTGAGGCAGCTGTGGCGACTCCCACAACAAAAACAAATCTCAAAATGTTAAAAGACTCTGGAGGGAACTGGGGAAAAAATCGAAAAAACAATCGAAGTGGAAGCTGCGCGACGCGGCGTCGGCTGCTGTTGAAAGCTTGCTAATTGACAATTAGAGACAAGTCGAGACACGTCGCGTCATGTTGCTACGTGGCCATGGAGCAGTGCCCGCGGCACGCCATATAAATATATATATATACATAACTTATAGACAGATACACCCGACGTGGGCGTGGGCCGCGTTGCGCATAATTTCAGTTTGAAGTGGAAATCGTTTAGACCGATTACTGGAGCGATTACTCGATGCGATAAGCTAAACCAGCTGAATTATGGAAAAGTGGAAAACGGAAAACTGTGCCAGCTGCAGCTGATCTTGCCAAGGCAGCTGCCCCGGTCTCGATAAATCAATGAAATCGTCGCTATTTGCATATTAATGAACCCTTTCTCCTTTACCCCCTCCCCCTTGCCTTGCAGCTATACAGGAACTAGCAGTCGCCTCTGCTTGCTCGTTCTATCAGCGTGTGAATGAAGCCGACGCCACACACAGGTGTAAGGTGTAAATTGACTTTACTCGAGGATTTTCCAAGGACCTCCGCGAGCATAATTATCACCGCTGACTTTCCCACGCAGCACGCTGCGAAATAAGAAATTAGAATTATAGTAAAAGACCTCAAGAGATAGAGAAGAAAGGGGGGAAGAGAAAAAGAGAGAAAAGGAGGGGAGTAGAAAAGGCGCTGCTGCCCAAACAGAAGCGCTAAACGCGGCAAATCAAACGCACCGCGCTTTGTTTCAAACCGCCGCGGCAAAACTCAATCAGACAAAAAACCAAATGCTCAAATATTTGTGTGATTAGTCCTTATCAACAGCGGCAGCAACCGCCAGGTAGCTCGACCCCGACCCGGGACCCACTGTGGCTAAAGTCGAGCGCTGCCTACGCTAGCTCCGTCTCTGCCTCGACCTCTGCCGGCTGGTGGTCGACGACGGCGATTCCTTTTTCATTTAGCATCCTGCAGCGACGGCAATTGGTTTCGATTTTCGGTTTCGTATGCTCAAATGTTTAGCTAATAGCGCTACCTTCACTCCTGACCCCTGACCCTAGTTGCTATTGTCTTTTGAGACGCCCTGACGCCTTTTGTATTCAACTGGCCCAGTGGGAGAACTATTTGTTCTCCTCCGACTTTGCCTCTGTCTGCCTCCGCTGCCTCTTTGTTTCGCCCAGCAATGCGCATTTGTTTCAATTAAAAGGATTACGGCCCGGCCAAGGCAATTGTCAGTCAGTTTGGGCCGTGTTTGGGTCGCTCCAAATGTGTCGACAATCGCACAATGAGGTGAGGAATGTCGTACATAAAATATTGTACTACACAAAGTTGAATACACTCTGACTACTCTTAAGTAGATCCAAAAATATATCAATAGAACAATAGCAATGTTATTGTAATTGAAATAGAAATCGTCTTTAAATGAATTGATTACTTATGACGATTAAACTCTATAACTTGGGCACACAATGAACTAAGAGATGATTATCGAACAGTTATTAATATATAGAGTTATTAATAGTATTTAACATTGAATAAACTCAAGATTTATTAAAGGATATATTACCAACTTAAGGAAATATTTCTGAACCATCAACATTAGTTTGAACACACATAAAACATTATTTGGAATGTAACTTAAAACGTTCAACGAATATCTTAAAAAACTGTGAACAATTTCATTTACATAAAAGCAAACGAAGATTAAAGAGTTTATTAGTGTACATAATATCTTTTAGGCAAACAATATCTTCAATTAGTTTTTAAATAAGTGAAAATATTTGTAAATTTGTAATAATAATTACTGAGGGAAAACCCATTTAAAATTCTTTCTCTCTCTGTCTTTACTCCTATCTCTCTCTCTCTGTCTTTACTCCTATCTCTCTCAATCCCTCCTTCACTCCTTTTTCTCTCGATCTCTCTATTTCTTATCTCGCCTAGTTTTCTGCACATTCAATTTCTAAATTAGTTTTTTTTCAAAGCATTCACATTTGTTGCCTGTTTTCCACACTTCGTCGTTTGTTGTATTTCCCGTATATCCATTTGTGCCGCCTGTGCGGGGCATTCAAATTAATTAAACGTTTTTCTTGCAACAAATTAAATGCAAACGTTTGACAATTAAACACGGCGAACGTCGTCGTTGTCTCCCGACTCTGTGGCTGTCTCTGCCGCAGTCGCGAGCGCTGCGTGCGTCATTAGAGGCAGCGAAAAAGGGAATGATGGGGAGCGTAGGGTACGAGAGGAGCAAAGTGGTGGGAGGGGAGGGGTCAGCTCGGTCGCGTCGCTGCCGAAGTTGTGAAAACTTTGCAGAGGCTCGAATACTAAATACAGTCTCGTTACAAACTGAGGAGCGTCGCGTTTGTGTTGTTGTTTTTCTTTTCGTTTGGGTTCTACTTTGATTTCGTTGCCCACTCGCACGCACAGCGTACACAGGGCTACGGCTGTCTCGCTCATGCACGCAGCACATGATGAACGCCATAATTACCGTTACGTATACGCCACCATTGCTATTTTTTGCCTGCTTCACGTTCAGCCACGCTGATTGGCTGTGAATGCAGTGAGAGAACCTTGCTCTGTTGCTGTCTCGTTTGCGCAAACCGGCTGACAACGCACAACAGAGAGCAGTAGCTGCACCAAGAGAGAGAGAGGGAGAGGGAGCGCACACACACTGTTCACAGAGAGAGCGCCCTCGCTCTCGCGCTCTCTTCTGCTTGTTGTTGTGTGCAGTTATGATTTGATTGCCGAGTTTAACCACCAAACGAGACAAACGAGACGAGACACGACGACACGACCGAGAGAGCAAACGACGACGCCGACGATGTTAAAGAGCCGAAGTGAGCGTGCGACGTGCGGAGAGCGGCAGAGGCAGAGGCAGCGGCAGCGACGGCGGCAGCAAAAGAACTGAAGAAATATCGACGTGTCTAGTTAGCAAACCAATCTTCAATCTAGTTTCGAACAGTTGACTGTGAAACGTCGAGTTGAGAGGTCCTCCCATTGGATCAGCGTCGCTGTCGTTTATAACCTATAACGAATATCGTATATCGTACAGCGTATACCGAAAGCGTATATCGTACATCGTGTATTAACTACGCGTACTCCAAGTACTTATTAACTAAACACAGACACAATACTTGTGTGTGTTTGTGTGTGCGCGCGTGTGTGTGTGTGTGTGAGTGCAAGTGTATATCGAGACCAGTTAGTTAAATGCTCTGTCCGCCCACCATGCGTCCGGCCAGCCCTGCCGAATCCGAGATATCCGTCGGCGGCGCCCCAAGCCCGCTGCCGGCCCAGCACCAGCTGCATCATCCGCGTGCCGGGCAACAACATCACCACATCGATCTGCTGCAGCAGCAGCAGCTGCTGATGCAACAACATGCGGCCGCTGCGGCTGCTGCTGCCGCCGCCGCTGCAGCCGCCGGCCTGACACGGCCGGAGGATTACTTCCAACCGCTGAAGAGGCTGCGGATGTCATCCTCCTCCTCGGAGCCGCGTGAACAGACGCCGAGTCCGCCACCAGCGGCGCCTGCACCGCCCAGCAACAACACTAACAACAACAGCACCAAGTCTGCCATTGAGGGCGTCAAGAGCTTCTCCATTGCCGACATCCTTGGACACCAGTCGGCGGAGAAGCAACGCAGCGCCTCCGTTTCGCCGCCGCCAGCAACGACGCTCCTCGCACCGCCCGCTGCCCGCCCCGCCGTGCTGCAGCCACGCAGCGAACCGCTGGAGATGCATCCCGCTGCTGCGGCCGCCATGTTGCTGCCGGGTGCACAGATCGTCCGTCCCTGGGATCATCTGCTCGGTCCTATGCCGGTGCGGCCCTTCATTCCCTCCGCCCTGCTGCACTACGAGCAGCGTCTGGCCCTGGACTACCATCGCCAACTGCAGGAGCACTTCAACGCCCAGGCTCAGTTGCTGCGCCACATGGGCATGGACATAATTCCCTCGGAGAGTGGCTCGGATCGATCCAGCTCCGCTGCCAGTGATTGCTGCTCTCCCGAAATTGTGCGAGATTCTGCTGCTGCTGCCGCTGCCGCTGCAGCTGCCTCCGCTGCTGGCGGCGTTGGCGCTGCACAATCCTCAGCACAGGCACATGAACGTGAGCGTCATCCATCGAGCGGATCATCTCCCTCATCCCAGGCACAGGCGGGCAGCAGCAGTAATGCAGCCGCTCTTGCTGCGGCCGAGGCAAAGGCCAAGGCCAATGGAACGCCCCTGGATGCGCTCTTCCAGATGACAACCAAGGACTTTGATGAGTCGCAAGGTAGGTTCATCCAACTTCAGCTTCATTCATTCACAAATATCTCAATCTCTGGGGGAATCTTTCATTAACCAAATGCGGCCCCAGCTCGGCGATCCCATTAATTCTCGCGTCATTTCGCATTCTGCTTAATTGAAATGAACGATCGTCAGTTGTTTAGCCCAATCTCATTCGTATATCTTCCTCTTCCCTTCCCCCTTCTCATTTCCGTTGTTCTATCTAAATATTAGCCTTTGTTTTGGCTACTAATTGGCGGCATGTGCCAAAAACCAAAACAAATTACAGCTAAATGAATATTTATAAAAATAGAATACATTTATTCTAGAAGTCTATCGATAAGGCAGATGTGAATAGAATATACTATATTGACTAAACTGGGTGAATGAAGTGATATCATTTATTAGCAAGAGATTAATGCATGGAAGAGAGAGCATAAGGTAGTGCTTGAGTCGGGTATTCGGATTGATTTGATTATAATACCATATGGTATGTAGTTTCAACCAATAAGCTATAATATTTCATGAAATTAAAAGAACTTAATCAAATTCTTATTGACTTTTTGAAATGTTCTTTAGAAGGTCTTCTAAAATCAGCCAAATTATAGAACTCTATTATTTTAAAGAATATATCATCAATTTTATCCAAAACTATTCTAATTTTTATAATATTCATTCATTAATATTAACAATCTCTAACGAGTATCATTGAGTTTGATTCATTCAGCTATAAATATACATTTATCTATATTTAAACCGTTATCTTTATAAATTCAGTTGATCTATAGAGAAACTATATATAATTCTCTCCGTTATCAATAGTTTATCTTTAGCTCTTCCTTTGTACTCTCTCTCTCCGAGTGTGAATGATATTTATAAGCCCAAACCCCTCCAGTTCTCAGTCCCTAGCGATTGGTCTAGTTTACAGTGGTGTATACAGTGATTGTCACATGTTTATGGACACATTACACAATCCCCACTCACATATGTATGTATTATGTGTTTATCGTTCTGAACTTCGTCAGTTGCTGATTGACAAACGATGTTGCACCCGAGAAGTCGTAAATGTTTCGACTCTCGGTTATACAATATTTGATAAATAGTCACAAATAGTTGTTGTTGTATGGTGAATACACTCATGAATATACTTCGACTGTGTCTACAGTGCGTCGGATACAACTACAGCAACTACAACTGCAATTTAAGCAAATGGAAACGGCATGTTAATTGTTGTTGCTGCTGTAGAAAAATGAATAACTAAAAAAAGCTGAGTAAAAACTGGGTAAAAAGTCGATTAGGTAATGAACATGAGCAAAGTTGGCCGTCGGCTAATTGTTGCTAATCGTTGCAGAATCGACACGAATGCACACAAATACTATATATACTATATATATGCATATATAGACAGACAGCCAAGCATACTATATAAATAGTTGTAGATGTTGTTGTTGTAGCTATTAGACAATAATTACCATGAAAACACAGAATGTTTGAAGGGGTATGGATGGCAAGGGGAATAGGGGATTGGGGGTTGCGGGGTTGGAGTTGACAGCGTGAGTAGGGTGGGGGGTGGTAGGAGGTACTCTCTGTCTGACACTAAAACGCCCACTTAATGCTGCAAATGAGTGTAAACATGAACTGTGACTGCGACTGGCGACGCTAAAGTGAGATGGAAGACAGGCAAGCGGGTGGTGGGAAGAGAGAGGGGGAGAGAGTGTGAGCAGGACGGGTAGTGTGACAGATGTGCGGGTGTATTGTCAATTATATGGAAAATTAAAGTTATTAACGAGCAATATACAATACTTAATGATTTAAGGGGGAGTTTAAGACTCTTTCTGAAGATCGTCTTCTAAGCTTAAACAAGTCTGTACTCTATATTTCTCTTATATTATAGAACATCCAAGATAAACTCAACAAAACATCATACAATGATAATTTCTGGCACCCTTAAGATCTAATTTTAAAAGGTATTCTGAGCATAGAGCCCTAACTCTTTACCAAAATATATCTACAATATCATTTTATTAAATAGTTCTGTAAATATGCAGAATATTTTACCGATCCTAACTCTACCAATTTCAGTTATCGATCTCCATATTTTTATGGGTTCTCCTCAGACAGGCTGTCTGGCTCGGTTCGAGCAATTCCCGGTATTGCCACAAATTAAAACATAAGATTCTTGCAGAGGTTCCCTAGAAAGCAATGGACCGATTAACTGGCTTTACGAGCTAGCTTCGAATTTCAGACTTGGACATATTTAAACATATTGCGAAGGCTCGTCTGACATAATGCAACCAAAACAAACCACCCCTTGAAGAATGTCGAATGGGAAATGTGAGGGAGGGTGTACACTTGCTTAGGGCCTGTAAGTGGACACCTGAGACCCGACAAGGACATTACCATTACCCAAGTGGCCAGCGAGCTCTCACTCTCTCTCTTTCCCTTCCTAGATAAGTCACAGAAATTACTTAATGAGTCTGCGATAAAGAGAAAGGCAAAGAGAAGGTAAGGGGGGGTCAGAGAAAGACCTGGTATACCCGAATGGGTATGGTCGCTCAAGTGCCTAATGGGTTTCGGGTTACAAAACGTGCTCGAGATAACAAATGGGCGAAATTAATGCGTTTTGCATACGAAATACGTTCCACAAATGCCTAATCAGATCTATGTATGGTATATATATGAATACGTATACCGATCTGTATACAAATTGAACAAATTAAGTTGCGGCTCGAAGCGTTTAATTAGTTTTTAATGCCGGGCTAGTTTGTTTGACAAGCAATCGAAATGGGCGTGAAGCGCACCAATCCGAACCGGTTGTGCCCCCAGATGGGCAGCAGAGATATAGATGAATGTATATATTATATATCCATATACATAATTATGATAAGCAGGCAGCGGGGGGTAAGGCACAGCCGGCTGGGCACGATTGGGATTAGCAGCGCGCTACACTTACGTGATATAGTCAGCAATGCTAGTTACTGGTTACCTATTCATATTCCGATTCCGATTCGGAATGGGAATTATAGTTCTTAATTACAGTGCTCGTTAATCAATGGGCCAATTCGACGCGATTTGCGCTTGTCAATAGTTATAATCATTGTAAATCAAGCGGCAAAACGAGACAAATTGCAGTTAGGCAAAGTCCGATGTGGGGATTGAGATGATGTCGTTAGACGCCCCCGAGTCGAGCAATTAATCACAAGTAAATTATATATGTGGCGAGAATTGTAAGGCAAAGCGTTTGCAATTAAGTGCGGCCAGGGGTGTCTGTAAAGGGGGGTGCATTCAATAAAAACGCAAATTATCAACAGAAATAAAAAAGTACAGTTTGTGCATTTATTGAGAGATGCCCCATGAAAGGCTCTTAACTCAAGTTAAGTTCTACACTACAATTATCCTAGCCCCCCCTTGAAAGCATCTCAACTACGCCCCTGCTCGGCAGCGCATGTCTTAATTAACACTTGGCAAATGCAATTAAATTTGATTTCTCACCGCATGCCGTCATCACCTTCTCCCCCCTTTGTAACCCGCTTGACCTAAGCCCCTGGCCTCGTCTGTAGCATGTATCGTAAATCGAAGCGTTTAGCCTGAGCAATTAAAAAGTATTTCTAATGCGACTCACACAAATTCGCTTGTTAACACTCGTGTCCGCCTGCGAGTGCGATATGAATATACTCGATATACTCGGAACCAGTTTACTGCAACACACGAACTAATCTCTCTCTCTCTCTCTCGCTTTCTCTCTTGCAGATAAGTCGCACCTGGACATATTCTCGAACCGTCCGCAGCCGAAGAAGAAGCGCAAGTCGCGCACCGCCTTCACAAACCATCAGATCTTCGAGCTGGAGAAGCGTTTCCTCTACCAGAAGTATTTGTCGCCTGCCGATCGTGACGAGATCGCTGCCTCATTGGGTCTCTCCAATGCTCAGGTGATCACTTGGTTCCAGAACCGACGGGCCAAGCAGAAGCGCGACATTGAGGAGCTGAAGAAGGACTTCGACAGCGTCAAAGTGTTCTCCGCTCACAAATCCTTTTTGGAGAACGTCAACGATCTGAGCATCCTCAAGAAGAAGCCCATGCATGAGGCGGACATGGTTGGATTGGCCGCTGCTGCAGCCGCTGCCGGCATGGTGGGCGTGCCTGTGCCCGTGTCGGTGGCGGTGCCCGTTTCGGCTGCCCAGGCGATGGGCACGCCCCCCAAATGAGTGGGCGGCAGCGGCGTGCCGCATATGCAACCTGATGAATGGTACAGAAAGTGAGCGAAGTATTGAGGACGACATTATCAACGACGACGACGACGCCGCCGCGGCGAGTCGCGTGTTTTGTTTCATTTTGACGCCAGGTGCGCGGAGGATCACCTTCAACACCCGAGCGAGACAACCAGAGCAGAGATAGAAAGAGAGGGAGGAGAAGGCAAGACAAAGAGAGAAGAAGATTTTATTTCACACGGATCGGACAATCAGATGATGAACCAGGCTAAATGCAATTCGCAAGCCAAGCCAAGCCAAGCTCGGATCGGGGCAAAGGTCACGCATGCAGACGCAGCGTGCAACATGTGGCACGCCGCTGCTAGGCGCAGCCTCACAGCCCTCGCAGCGGGCAACAATCAACAACCCACCCAGCTACGACACCTGTGGCACGTCCACAGACAGAGAGAGGAGAAAGAGAGAGAGAGAGAGAGAGATTCTACTCCTCAAAGAGAGTGAGAAAGAGAGAGAGAGAGAGAATCGAAGAGAGAGATAGACAGACTACACTGAGAATTAACAATCGGCTCTTTTCAGAGCCACCAAAACATTTTCTAAAGAGTTTTGAAATATTTTCCAACATAATTTATAAACAATTGAAAAATTCATTATATTTTTTCGATTAAGTTTCTATATTAAGTGAATTTATTTAACAGTGATATATATCCCGATTCATGGTGTCTTTATATCTACCGAATTAAAGCTGAGTAAAGAAAAGAACCTCATCACATACATATTATAATATCGTAACATCTTCGTCGATTAAACTTCAAGTGTTTTCGCTCAAAAATTCAAATCCTTTTTGGAATATAATAAAAGTCAATTCGACATACACACATTATATCCATTTCTTCTTCATATCTATAGTCTATAAGGGTATTAAAATTCATTAACCGCAAGCTGGGATTCGATTTGATTACCAGTTTATTTATTATATGTGAATTTGTTGCTAATTTGATTTTTATTGAGAAGCTTCCAGGCAAATTCCCGAATTTGGGGAATCTCTCGCCCGAGTTAGCCTCTCCTTATAAGGTCATTTGAGGCAGTAGCAGCTACTGCAGTAAAATACACATCATATTAACCAATTCTTTAACCCATTTTATGGCCAAAAACATATGCAGATTGTTGCCAATAAATTTCAGCATATTTAGAAGAAGTCGCGCCTCATTTCGGATGCGATTCCATTTGGAATTCGTAATTTGGGAATTTGGAAATTTGGTATGTTGAATTGGTATTTAGAATCTGTCTGGCAGACACACAAGTTTCGATAATCTGGATATTATTGCGGCGTATATACAACACACAGATTGGGATTCGATGTTCGAGACAATGTTGGATTCGGGTAGCTCTTAAAATAAAAAGAAATCTTTTTTAATTTTTATTAATGATTATTTACAACCGTTATTCAAAATTTTAAACTAATTAATTATTAATTTAATCACTTGGCAAAAACAAAGAAAACGAGTTGCCAACACACACACACACAAGGGAAACAAAATAAAACAAAAAAAAAGAAACCGCTTCAAGTGTTTAAAGCCGAGCGCGTTTTGCAGCGACCGAACGCCGTCAATTTGCATATGAAATTTACTTAAATTATTTCAATATTTATTAATTTTCAGGCAATCATTATGACCTGTAGTACAGGCAAGACAATAGGGTATGCGCGACTTGGGAGCAATATATATAACAAGAATTTATATGAAGTATTTGGTAAATTCGAGATATGGTCTGTGCAGTTTGTACATATGCTTATACACTAGCAACATATCCTTTAATGAACTCGTATCCTTTTAAAATACTTTCTACTTAAATTCTATAAGGTAATTCATTACAACTTTAAGATATGCACTACGAATATATCATGTAAATAGTGCTGTAATATAAAAATTAACAATGTTCCGATTAGTAATTATAAATTAAAAATTTAATATATATATTCTACATAAATACTATAGGATGAATATATGTTTATAATTCTTCTTTCTTGTTTTATTACAGATAATTTAAATAACTACCCATATACCCTGTAAATAGTCATTTAGTTATTACAAAGACAATGTAATGTCATTTCACAAAATTTTACTACTTTTCATCTAAATCAATCTAGAATTCCAGGGTATTTATTGATCGATTACCTCGTCTTAACTTTGCCCTGACTCGTTTTCATGCGCTGCCAAATGAAACGGACGGACAACGCTTGCGTCGGCTACCGTTTTGCGGCTAAGTTCAAAGGGTGCCAACACCGCCGACGGCGCACACATTTTTCACTCTCAAACCGCGACTCAAGCGGCCAAAAACTCTTCCACTTTGACTCCGACTTCGACTCCGACTCGGAGTCTGTCCGTCTGTCTTTGACCTGCACCTGAGCACTTTTCGAAACTGAAGCGCGCCATCAATCGTCGCTTTTGGTCGGACCAACTACAACAACAACAACAATAACAACAACAGACCAAGTCGTCCGCCGATCGTTTGTTAATAATTTGAATAATCAAGCTATCAATTCCGCTGCTAATGATGCCGATGCCGATCGAAGAGGAAGCAGCAGCAGCAGTAGCCACTGAAGAGGGGTCAACTGGGGAAAGGGGGAAGGTAAGGGGAGGGGGGACACTCTCTGAAGATCAGTTTAATTTGGCGCTTATCGCGCCGCCAACAACGCACGAACGAAAGATCCGATTGTCTCTCACAGTTCGTAAACTAGGCGGAAAACCCTGTTCCATATGCATGAGTTCGGCATGGGGTATAGGCAGTAGTAGTAGTAGTAGAAGGAGGGGGAATGAGGGGTCAACTTGAATTTTAGTTAAAAGCGATTCATTTTCATTTTAAAATGTGTGACAATGCGACGCATGCCCCCAGATAAAGCAAAGGCAACCAGAAACCCCCTTTTCCCGCCTCCTTTACCTCACTCTCTCTCTTTCTTTCTCAGTCTCTCTCTATCTCCATCTTCGCCTTCGTCTGGGCGTGATTAATGCGTTTTGAAAGTGCCGGGCGAAAGTTGCACTGTAAACTGTTTAATTGAAATCAGCCCATTGGTGCTGCCATTGGCCAGAGTGAGACAGCAATAGAGCGACTTTTGGTAATAGAAAGAGTTGGCAGAAGAGTTGACAAAGGGGCCATGGCAGGAGGTAGAGGTAGAGGGAGAGAGGTGCTACAAATTACCGGCCATTACCGGTGGCATTTAGTTTTAGTAGCTGAGAAATTTGCCGCGCAAATCGAGGCTCAGCTCTAATTATGGGAAAATCTCTTAGCACTTCCGTGAAAACAAATAGAAAACCAGAAAATGGCTCCCCTTCCCCCCTTACCGCCTCTAAAGAGATGCGTAGAAATGTCGAAACGCATTAATCGAATCGACTCGAAAGTGACTAATGAGTGCGAGGCACGAGAAGTTGGTTTTCTCTCTGAGAACTGGACTTATGGAGATGACTTTGGGAACTTGATATGCGGCACAGCTGTCGTTTATGATATGTGGATGATATATTAAACATAGTTTGCCTTCCGGTGCTTTTTCGCATACCAAAGAAAGAAGACTTCAGTTTAATTTCCAATCTTAGAATTATGGAATTTACGGAATGTTATAAACATTTATGTTTCAGCTTTAAGAGTTACGATCATCAAAGGTATCTTAGTTCTTTTTATTCAAATACTAATGTCTGCTAAAGAGTTGTTCTCATTTTAGATCTCAATTCTTTCAGGCATCTTAGTTACGTATTATAGTGTGATAGCACATAGTTATGATTAAAATTATATAAGACAATGAAGTTCTCAAAATAAGCGTATTTTCTCTCTCAAAGCGGTAACCTTAGTTCTTCTCTTGTTCTAAGTTTGTGTGGCAAAGAGATCACCCGCAGTTGTTTTATCTACAAAAATCTTAGTTTGCTCCTTCCGAAACCCAAACTAAAATGCAACAATTGCCTTCAATTGTTGTGTCTTCCGAACTGCCCATATATCATTTGTCATCTCTTTTCCCTGGACGTCGCTTTACAGCGCTGCTTCCGTCGCTTGTTAAACACTTTTTGCGTATTTCCTGCTCAGTCGCATTGTCAGCAATTAGGCCGCAGCTCACACGATCAAGTGCTGCCCTCGGTCGACCTACATCATTCACTGTAAGCCAGAGACAGAGACAGAAAGAGAGACAGAGACAGAGAGGGAAACAGACTCGCTGCGGGCCAGGTTAACTGGCGCCGCGTTGCCAAAAGAAAAGCTGCGCTCGCGGCGCTGGCGGCCAACTTCGGCTTCAGCTCGATGCTGATTATGATAAATGTAAACAATTCAGCTTGGCACACAAATGCAATCAAAGGACTGCAATTACAACCGAGTTGCGAGAGAGAAACCAGTTACACAAGAGAGAGAGAGTGAGAGAATGAGACTGCACTGTCTGTGAGGCCGCTCCTTAGCTGCCTCTCTCTCTCTCTCTCTTTCTCTGTGCCCCCCAAAGCGACGATCAGCGCATCCGCAGCAGCCTCTAAGAACAAGTCTCGCTCTCCCCGAGTGTGTGTGTGTGTGCGATAGAGATATAAAAGCTAAATTGGTAACTCATACTTAATTTGGCGGCGGCCTTCTTTGAAGTTGCTTCCAATTAGCTTACAGCCGACACCTCGGGCCACTTTAATACCAGAAGAAGAAAAAGGCCGCTCGGGGACTTCACAGGATAATGCAGCCCAAAAATCGAGCTCAAAATGGAACTGGAAATGGAAATGATGCAGCAGAAAATGGCAAACTAAACCGAGGGCAATTTGTTTCATTCATCTGCTGCGAGAAGACTTCACCAGCAGCAGACTCGGATACGGATTCAGATTCAGTTGTGGATTCCTCCGATTCCCGCTGATGATGCGGCGCATTTCTAAGTCAATTTCATGAATGAAACCATAAGATTCGTTTCGATCTGAGCTCGCATTGTTAATGAAGTTGTGAAGTTATGAAAGGCCTAAATTGACTTTAGCTGAATCTGAATCTGAATAAATGAGCTGCAGACAAGTCGTGGCGCAGGCGCAAGACGCCTCCAATGATGTTGCTAGAAAAAGCTACAAAGCGGCCAAAACATTACAAACAAGGAATACTTATGAGTCATTATGGGAAATGAATGTGAAGATTACACAGCTGAAAAATACCCTACAGAATATAAATATATCGACTTCATTTTCCTTAAGGCTTTGAAAATCTGTTCTTCATTTTGTGCAAAAATATTTTACATGACATTTTGATTTTCATGTTTTGCTACAACCCAAAAGAATCTTTCAGATGCAGATCTGTCTTTAATATACAAAATTATAGGCAATAACGTATATCTTATCTTCATTAAATGAAAATCTCGCTCTAGATTTCGTTTTCCTCTTTAAACAATTTCAAGTTTCATATCTCATGTACCTTTTTTCGTTTCATCTCCTCCTTGATTCTTCTCTTTTCTCTTATCTTCTTCCAAACTTATCTTCATGAGAAATGATTGAGAAATTATCAATCAATTTATTAAGTTTGGCTTATCAAATTGTATCAAATGAATTCCAAAGAAAAATTAGGTCAAATTGACCATCCCTGCCCAGGGCGACAATCAGTTGAAGTCCAGCAGCCAAAAGTGTTATCTAAAGAGTTGCCTGGACCCATAAGACATCACTGATAAGGCATTACCATAAGATCGTTGCCTGGTAGCAGCTACTACATCAACTTCAATCGCTGTGGCCGCCGCATTAATGTGTCCCCCCAAATACCTTATCCCTGGGCCATTCTCGTATCCCCATATCAAGTTCCATCTGCCAGCTACCAGACCAATTAGTTGCTTCGCGCGCAGAACACACACGTCGAGCGCCCGTAGGCCCCGAGATTGTGTATATATAACTCTGTGTATCGCATATATATTTTACATATTATGCGCTGTGGAATGCCAAGCATCGTTCGGGCCACTTAATTCGTTTGATGCCCATGAATTGACGTTGACGCCATGACGCTATATCATCGATAAGGCAATCACAGGGACAGCAAGAAGGGGGAAGAGAGGGAGAGAGAGATCACATTTATTGGAATTGTGAAAATCAAAAGTTTCACAGCTCCAGCTACAAAAGTGTTAATGTCTGTCACTTAAGTAAGAGTCCCCCCCCTCACACTCTCTCGCTTATTCCCTTTATAGTTCCCTGAGCTACCCACACAGCTTGATCAGACATTCAACTCCAACTTTGATTTGCATACGAATTAAAGACAAGCACTTAGAAATACATATATTTATACCCATCGCCAATGAAAATGTTCGAAATGAGGGTATGCACCATTTGTATAAAGGCTAAGAGAGGCCTGGCCCAAAAATTATATTTTCTTGTTCAGCATCAATGTCTGCTTGTAACTGTGCTTATTCGAAGTATAATGCATAAAATGATAAATCCGCAATCTAGAAAATATCATAGAAGTTATGCCAGATAAAAACAAAAGCGTTAAACAATAAAATAAACTAAAAGAAAGAATGTGTCATCCTCGATTTTTTATTACTTATAACAAAAATTTGTTCATAATTGGGCGAAGAGTATCTTTCTATCGTGCGCGGTCTACTGTAGCTTTCTCCACTTGTTTGGTTTTGGATTTGGCTTTGTTTTTGTCTCTGTTTTGGTTTTCTTTTTTAGATTTTCGTTTTACAGTCTTCAGTCTCCAGTGTCAGTGTCTGTTTGACCACAACAAAGAGCCGCATAAAATCCACCTCAAATGATCCCAAAGGGCAAACAGCTACCGATTTTATTATTGATAATGTTTTGATTTATCACAGAGATATACAAATTGGCATTGCCCCGGACCAGATCCGACCCGAAACCGAACAGACAGACCACATCGCATCTTCGTCGCATTGCCCTGGGGTGAGACTCATCTTGGTAACTTTTTTAAAGATACCCAGCACAAAATAAAACAAAGGGTATAATTTCAAAGAAGACTATTTATTTATTAAATAAAATATTAAAAAAAAAACTGTGCTAATTAATATCAAAAGCTCAAGAAAACTTATAGAGGTGTCAGCTCTGTTTATTGCAGGGTATCTACCCGTCGAACACCCTGCTGCACATGCAGTTCTATCATTATGTGACTGCGGTAGAAAACTACTTGAAAATGTTGATATTTTGTTGTCACTTAAGTTGTTTTCTTGCGGCTTCCGACTCAGCTTTGCTCAGCTTAGAATGTTGCAGAGACAATCGCAGCTGGTCTCACGATCGGTCCCGATAATATAGCTATACTATAGTCCAGACAGACAAAATGTTACCCGGTTCTCGGTTTTGTGGTCGAGCGGGTTTAGCATAATATAATTTCATCGCTGCAGGTGTCGCATGCACTCGGTGAGGCTACCCGAAAAGGATGTGCCAGCAGCTTTGATCCTTACCTTCACTCACACTCCGACCCATACTCATATATTCATAATCGTACTCGTACACTCACTCACACACTCATGGGCGCATTCGTCTCGGTTTTTTCGGGCCCAGCTGAGGCTGTCATTAATTGGCAGGCGGCATTTCAGCACCAGGTTGCAGAACCCGGTTGAACACGTTGACAACGACATGGCACAACTTCATCACTGCACTCCCAGTCTCAGTCTCAGTTCCAGTTGCAGTCCCTGCCCGGACGCGGACCTGGACTGGAAGTCATTCGGGGCCGTAGCTAAACAAAAGGCGACATTAATGCATCGCCGGCAGCCGAGCCCGCCAAGGGGCGTGACAAATTTGACAACAACGACAATGCGAATGACTTTATTACCAAGTGACACTCGTGGCTGCTGCCCCTGGTACTGCCACTGCTGCTGTGGCTGCCTATACGTGTACTCTTTACACTGCACAAAAATAAATGACTAAAGTTGTTGTACTTCAAATTGTAAGACTTCCTATTATATTTATTTTTGTTTCTGTTTCTTTTTTATATTTTCTGTGACAAAGTTTGTAATATTTTTGATAGTCAAATGATGTTCCTTAAACTGTCCTTTAATTATGACACTAATTTAATATACTACAACTTATTCAGTTATAATATAGTGTTCTTTTCCAATTTCCAATTTCCCAGTTTTACTTTTAATTTAAAGTATTTAATATGATAATATTGTAGCTATACCAATTTTGAAATCTGTTCTTGCATAGTTCTCAACACTTTGCCCGTTGATTTCTCTCAGTGTACTCATGTATTCATGCCCCTAACCATAACGCGTACCAAAACCAATGACATTGTATACAAATATGCGACGCACAATCGACTGAAGAGGCCCCTCAACACTCAGACCTCTGTCAGGAGTTACCGATTGCTGTTTCCCTTCCCCAGGGATTTGGGATTGCCAGCTGTGTGTGTCCCTCCGTGTATTTGTGAGTGTGTCTGTCAGTCTATCTGTCTGTGCGACAATAAACACTTTAGCTATTTATGAGGTTTTAATGAACACACCGAATGAGCCTCATCGCCGTCATTATCGTCATCATCGTCATCGTCGAGTTGGGGTCGGCCATCTTGTGCGGACTAATGAAAAGGATACCGCCCGATACTCATCGGAATACTGAGTACCGAGTGAATAGTGTGAATTGTGAATAGTGTGAATGCTGAATACCCGATACATTTGGCTTATGAATTTGCAGAATTAGAGGCGCGACGAATGGCCCCGAGAGCAGAGTCGACACTGAGTCGAGTGTGCTAGGGGCGCGCGCTAATTATGATTGACAGGGCGTGTCGCGTCTATTGAGGCGCCCAATTAAGTGGCACTTTGTAATTGATTTCGAATACACTCACACACACACAGACAGACACTAGAACATTCAAACACTCATTGCCAGCGCAGTTGAGGAACTCGTTGCTATGCGCCAAATTATCAGGCTGCACAACAAAACGATGAAATCGAAACGGAAACACAGAGAAAACCGTTAGGTAAGGAGTACAATTCAATCAAGTCACTCAGTCAGTCAGTCATTCAGTCAAGTGCAGACGTTAATCAAGCCACACGGCCATCTTTAAAGTGAAACAGTTGCCCAGCTAACGGTAAATACTATAGTGCCAGGCAACGGCATTGAAAGAGCAGCAACGATAAAAGCGAAAGCTATACAAAAAAAAACGCTGCTAATGTTACCCCTTCAACCTTTTGTGTCCTCTCGAGGGAAGTTTCTGATTTTGTATATTATAATTAGGTATTTTTGTTTCAGTTGAAAGGATCTACATGCAAAGAGAGGGTAGAACTTTTGTGAGGAACCTTACTGACTATATTAAAAACAGAAAGTGATTTTCTTCTTTTTTATTCGGATTCAACTTTTTTATTCGGATTCACTTGAAGAACTTTCTTGAGTTATGTAATATATACTTTATATTATTTTTGATATATTATAGTACGAAATTAATGAAAAGAACGGTTTTGCAATTACTAACACATTCTTTATATATTTATAATTTACGTAATTTTATTATTATATTTAATGAAATTTCCTTGTTTCGTATGGTATATGTAACTCGTAACTATATTTGTATGTATCTTTATCACACGAGCTTATATGTATATTCTTATAAAACACTTATCCAACCAAGCTAAGCGACCCTCTTCCGTAACAATTCTACACATCGTCAGCGTTATCGATTCCGGTTCAACAGTTGCATCATTTCACTTAGTCGAAGTCTCGCAAAGGGGGCGCAATGCAGTTAAATAGACATTTGCATGCAAAAGATATGTCGAAAAGAAAAACCAGGACAAACAACGGAGTTGAAATTGAATAAAACTTGTAGAACACGACAAAGAGAGAGAGCAGACGGAGCGGCAACGGGGCGTATACGTAACAGCGGCAAATGGCAAATGTGATTTACTGCAATCAATTTAAATGCAATGCGAAAGGGACAGAGAGAATGCAAGTGGGAAGGGAAGAGTATGGGACAGATGGAGTAAGAGGGAAAGGCCAGAGGAATAGGAGAAGAGCAGAGAAGTCGCAGAATGCGACTGTGGCAGCTGACAGTGTGCAGCGAGTCCAAAACAAACGGATGTGTGCCAATATAAAGCCAAGACATATGCAAAGTACGATACGACTACAGCAGTCACTCGAGCATGAGAACAGATGAGCAGATACTTTAGAATAAATACTTAAAAGTAAATACTGCAAGGTAAAAGGGAAGGAGGCAGAAAAAAAAGAGAGAGAGAATGAGTTAAGAGAAAGCAAATTAGTTTTAGCTTCTTGAAATTTAATAAAAATATGGCAAGACTTAAGAGAAAAATATAAGAAAAATCGATAATCGCTGAAATTCTAGGGTATACGATATAGAAAAGCAAGTTCATCTCTTTCCTACTTAAAAAGAGAAAATAGAATAACAAATTTCAAGAGGTTGTCAACATTTCTAGTGATCACTGTAATATGAATAATATAAACATATACAGGCCTGTGCTTGCCCTTAAGAAGGAGAATGTAGAAGGGGAGAGGAAAAGGGATCGGGTCGCTGTCGACGTCGCCGTCGATGGGGACACCTCGACGCAAAGCTGATTTTAAAGAGTTTTTCGCAAATTGCCGCAGTCGGCGAATACATCAGCGGCGAAAATAGACGCGGACAAAGGCGAAAAGGCAACGAGCAGGGCAGCTAGAAGAAGAAGTCGAAGTAGGAGAAGCAGGAGAGGAAGCAGAAGTAGGGGAAGAAGCAGCAAAAGCAACGGTACAAGAAGAGTCTGAAAACTAGACATCATTATTGATGACAATTGAGTGCGCCAGCGAGCAGCTGGGCCAGACATGGGCAAAGATACAGACAGCAGAGAGAGAAAGAGAGAGAGAGACAGAGAGAGAGAGAGAGAGAGCGAAGAGTGGAGAGTGATAAAAGAGGACAGAAAACTGCAGCAGCAATTACGATAATTAACACAGTCAGCCGCGTGGAAAGGCAGTCAGCCACACACCAAAAGCAGAAACAGAAACAGCAACGACACAGAGAGAGAGAGAGAGAGGGAGGCAGAGGGATACAGAGAGAAGGAGAGAAAGAGAGAGACAACATAGGTTAGAGCGAGAGCGATAGACTGGGAGCAAACGCATGTCAAATTTGAAAAAATTGATGACGTTCGCGCGTTGACAGCCCGCAACGCGGTTGAATGCGAAGAAGGAGAGGGAGACAGCGGCGGCGAGGGTTGGCGAGAGAGACAGAGAGAGAGAGATAGAGAGAAGGGAGGCTGCACGCTGATTGGTCAAAGTGCAAAGCACGCCTCTGCAAGGCAGTGCGAGCGAGGCAGCAACACTCATTAGAGGCAGCTGCGCTCTGCTCTCTGACGTCATCGTCAGGCAACGCGACAAAACAAGTTTCTCGCAAACTGGTTGAGCGCCAAGAGCGCAAGAGAGAGCCAGCGCCAGAGTGGGAGACGGAGAGAGAGAGAGAGAGAGCACGCGCTCCAACACGTTGAGGGCGCAAGCATTCACGTTGTGTGTGTTGAATGTGGAACGTTGCACGTTGTCGTCGACGTTGCCGCTGCCGCAGTTCGCGTTTTTGCCGACGCGTTTTTCACTCGACTCAGCAAGCGCTTTTTGAAAAATGTGTGAAAAATACTAAAGAAAAACACAGTGAGAAAATTCGAATATAGAAGATTTGGAAGATTGGAAAATTTACAGAAATTGAAGTCAAAGAAAAGATGCCGCAACGCACGCCAAGTCCGCTGACCGTACGCAGTTGCAGCAGTCCGGCCGTCTCGGAGATCTCTGTGGGTTCGCCCAGCCCGCCGCCTCCGTCGACGAGGCCGCTGAGCCTCAAACGGCTGCGATTGCTGCGCAGTCCGGCGACCATAGAGAGCCGCAAATGCAGCCAGCCGGGGCAGGGGGAGCGCGTGAAGAGCTTCTCCATAGCAGACATATTGGGGCGAGCTGCCACGCCGGCACCGGCACCGGCACCGGCACCAGCTTCAGCTACGGTGCTGCTGCAGGAGCGGCTACAGGCGCCACAGCCGGTGGCACCTCCGGCGCAGCCTAGCCTAGCTGCGCCACTGCTGCATGCCGGACTGCCCCCCGGCCTGCATCCCTTCCTGCCGCCCGCACTCCTGCACAGCTATGAGCAGCGCCTGGCCTGGGACTATCAGCGCCAGCTACAGGAGCATTTCCAGGCGCAGCTGTTGCGCCAGATGAGCATGGATCCCGCCATTGTACCCATTCCCTCCGAGGATGGCAGCTCGGAGCGTTGCTCGCAGCGCTCGAGCAGCAGCAACGGCAGCACCGATTGCTGCTCGCCCACCACCAGCCACGAGAAGGAGAAACCAAAACAAACTAAGCAGACGCCACAGACAGAATCCAGTCAGAAGGAGGCAGTGACTCCGGCTGCGGGGGCTGGCGACACGCCACTCGATGCACTCTTTCAGCTATCCACCAAAAACTTTGATGAGGAGCAGGGTGAGTAAAGGGGAAGGGGTAGAGATATTGGAGTGAACTGATGAATTAAAAGGGGATAATTAAAATCAACTGCTGATGGGGCAATTTATAAATTCAATAAGCCATAAACATTGTCATCGATGAATAAGTTTATCAATAGTTTCAATTAGCATACAAATGAGTTTATGCAAAATAGCTAGAACAATCAATTGCGTACATACAATTTAATCGATAAATAATCGATCATATATTAATGAAATGGTGATAAACAAATAATGAGGCAGTGTACAGTTTATTGAGCCTTATTCAAGCGGCAGTTATCGATAAATGTGTTGATCAATAGTTGCAATTGTTACATTGCAAAATATTTTATCGAAAATTGACAATAGCTATGTAAATAAAGATATTTTGCATTGTAATCGATAAATTAACGATAAATCTTTAAAAGACTCATCACAAACTAACGTGCATAAAAAGTTACCTTTTAAAAAGTTTGTCTATCAGAAATTGCAGGTATTAAACGATATTTTATAAAACTTTTTCAACACATCTTGAGTTTTCAAAAATACAATTCAATAATAAAAATGATCTATTCAACTCTAAAAATAATAAACAAAGAAAGCTCTATAAGCAACTAAAATAAACAGACTCAAAACAGTTATAATATAGTCAGATGATCTTCTACTTTGCCAACGCCTAATTCAGAAACAAAAATAAAGATCGCTTATCTTTCTGATTTGGAAAGGTAGCAACTTTAAAATATGTATAACAATAGATCACAAAAGAATGAATAAAAAGGAAGTTAATGAATTTTAAACTCATTTCTGCCCAGCAACAGAAGAGATCACTGTGGATCTTCGCACAGTAGTCAACAGACTTGATCAGCTTTCGTGCGCAGACAACCGCAAGTAAATTACATTTTAATATAAACTGATTTGGAACTGGGCAAATCGGCGCAACTCACTGGGCCACTCATCATCATAAGCCTCGCGCGCGTAGGCTGAGTCTACGTTCATGTCTGGGCCTGATCAATTGTTGTCATTACGTCTTGATGAGATTCTGCTTAAAGCGTAAAAACAGTAGTTGGGTCAGGTCTCTGTGAGGTGGCTAAATCAATTTTCAGACGCGGTTCGGTCTCTTCTTTGATTGCCTTCTTCTGTGTCTGCGTCTGCGTTTGCTTGTGGCTTTCCCAATCGGACGCGATCAGTCGCTGATCTCGCTGATGGCTCTGGCGCATGCGTATCGTTCGGCATAATTTGCTTAGCGGCGTTGATTTCTCGTTAAGCTGGACCCGGACCTTGTCGGGCACAGACTCAGACTCAGACGCAGACTCAGTCGATCAATCGGTCGACTCGAACTCGCGATCAGTCAGAGAGTTGATCAGTCGACATTGTGTGAGTTTCACAAAACATCGACGGCTACTGAAATTGAATTTACGCGCAGCACGTACTGCAACAAATTGTTGCAACTTGCTGTTGGCTTGATCGAGTGATCGCATGATCGAATGATCGAGTGAACCAGTGATCAGCTCGATCCACTAATCGGCTACTGGCATTGAGATCTGATTATGTTTATTACGCAGTAGCGCCGTATTTAAGCGCCACGTTTTCAAAAATTACTTTATTTTTTTCACAATTTTCCCAAGGCATCCGGTGTGCAATTGTTGCAAGTGCTGTGGCGAGTGTTGCAAGTGTTGCAACTGTTGCACTTTGTTAATAAGAAGTTGATCAAAAGCGCATTCCGCCGCCATTCTCAACTCGCTCTCTCTCTCTCTCTCTCGCCCTGTCCAGACTTCCGGCCGGGACTGAGGCGTGGGTAATTAGTAGGCCCTTATATATCAGTCTGTCCATCTGTCTGTCCACCCCTTTCTGTCGCTATGCGTACAACTAATAGCCCCCATCTTAAGAGAGTATGCTGCGCCGCATAATACGCGCAATTACAATGAAAATGGCTGAAAAGTTGTTGCGATTTGTACAATGAAATTGTCGTTAGGGCTCGTCAATTATGCGACGCGAGTTCATCAAATAAACTCAATGAGAACGCAACTAAATTGAGCAGGGCGCGACTAATGAATGCCCTGTAAAAGACAGTCAGAAATAACTCTTCTAAATGTTTCTTTTTAAAGTTAAAATATAATTCTCACAATAAATTTAGACGGAGTTTTCTTCTGCACTTATTTTTCAGCTTATTGTACACATAACTAGTAGAGTATTAATACTATGAATAATAACTATCGGCAGTACTATCGGTAAAAGGTCTCTTGTTAATTACCTACGTACCTTACTCATTACAGCTAGTTTATTTTGATTAGTGATCTATACGATGAATGCAATACTTTCGTCTGTACTAAGATAGTTGAAGAGACTATCGATTCTCATTAATTTCCTATGACTCTTTAAAGTATTTCCATTCTCAGCTCATTTTCTTCTGTACTAAGATAGTTAAAGAGACTATCGATTTTCATTAATTTCTTATGACTTCTTAAAGTATTTCCATTCTCAGCTCATTTTCTTCTGCTTTTCTTTACATTCCCGCTAAGTACAGGGTATCATAATGCTTAATAATGTAGCGAGTGCCGGCACGGGCTGCTCTTGCTCTTTCCCTCTTCCTCTTGTTGTTGTCGTTGTTGTCGCTTTGTGCTGGTTGATAAAACGCCCAAGACAATTGGCACAGACAGTTAAATTATTGAACGCACACGGGGTAGAAGAGCGGGGCAGAGGCACAGCGAATGAGGCAACAATGGTAAAGAGAAGCAGAAGAAGAGACAACGACGACGACGACGAGGCAGAGCCAACGGATGCAGCCCTAATTACAATTTAATTACTCGCACTGAAAACTTTTCCTTTCCCACTCGGCAAAAGGCGGTCGCAATGGCAGCCCGAAGAAGACTTCGCCTCAGCCAAGCGTGAACCACAAAACGCACGCATTGCCAGAGGGAGAGGAAGGATGAGGAAGAGGGAAAGAGAGAGAGAGAGAGGGAGATGGAAAGATGTTGTGTGATGGCACTTTGAGTTGACAGTTGATTTGACAGATAGCAGTGTAAACATGCGGGTAGCAGGGTGGAAAGGGGGGCCGGGTCGAGGGGGCAGTCAAAACAAATTAGTTCAACTAGACGTATACTTAATGCCGAGTCAAGCGGGTGCCAAAAAGTCGCTAGTAAAGTATTATATTTAGCATAAATTTGTATAATTGCACATACAATGGGAACAAAGGAGAGAGAGAGAGGTGGGAGAGGGAGAGGGGGGGGGGAAGGAAATACAAAATGAAAATGAGAAAATTGGAAATTGGAATTGTGAAACATTTCGAGTCGCTTCGTCTGCTAACGACGCTGTAAACTGGATTTTAACCAACATCGTTAGAATGCAATTTTCACGTCACGTCAACAGCTTTGCATGTCCATAGATCAGACTATCTGTCTCTATATACTCTATATAGAGAGTTGCCATCGACAGCCATTATATCTATGCATGATACATACTACTTTATGCATATTGTGCAAACATATAGAACGCGTTTCCACCTCGAACATGACATTCAAAATGGCGTGTCGTGATTATCGAGCGACCCTCTCCCCTCTCTTGCTGTTCCCCTGCTCTTGCCACGCCCCCGCGGGTGTTATGCACATAAACATGCAGCGCACACGACGCTCCACATGGGCATTAAGCCGAGAGATATATCTCTCTTGGCGTATTAGTGGCAATTTGGTTTATAATTCCAGTATCATTATTTGCACTAAACCATTCGGAATTTCAACATCTGATCAGATATGTCCGATATAGCTGCGCACATATAATTAGACTGCAGCTAATAACACAGTTAGCGAAATAATAGATACAAATATATAGATATCACTGTGTTTAGGGGAACTACCTATTTGATTTCCAATTGCAAAGAATTTTGATTAATATAGACCTAGTTTTCTCTGCATAATTTGCATTGGCATGTTACCCAGGGTGGTCTATCAATCTTATTATACAAGTCGTTCAAAAGATTTATTGGAATTCTAATTGGAATTATAATTCTATTGGAATTCTAATACAAATTACGACTAAGTGAAATTAATTTATGAATTAATTGATTTGAAATGCAATAGACTATTAATTGCTTAATTACAGCTTTTACTATGTATTTTCTTATATAGATAATTAAACACTGCACAATTCCCAGCTCATTACGTTTATGTGATCTAATAAGAAATAAATCATTAATAAAGTTTTGTTCAGAATTGATCATTTATTTCTTTTAGATCAGAGTTAATACATGGTCTTTACATAAGATCTAAGTGTCTTTGTCAACATATTAAAGGAAATTGCAATAAAAATAAGTTTACTACATTTTCATTCATTATGTTGAGTAAACACCACATGTTTCTCGCAGTGTAGATTTCACTTATGACCTCTACAGTTACATTACCCAAGCAGCGGAAGGAAATATGAATCTTATTTGACTTTCCACTGTTTGTTTGCAGTACAAACAACACACTGTTAATTTCTCTCAGTGCACACGTGAAGAGTTCACTCACTTTGCTTAAGTAAATTACAAACAAATCAAAATCGCAGACGAGTGCGCAAATTCCCCCTTAAATAAAGCCTGCCCCTCTCCCTACATCCTTCTCTCAATCGAACCTCATTCAGTTTATTGCGATTTCATTCATTTTAAATGCTCCTCGGGAAGTGTAAACACTACGCGAAGCTGCGCCAATCATATGGTTCATTGAAATATTCAACCGGGCAAAAATCAAAAAACATAAATCAAACAGACAAAAGGAAAATCCAAAAGAGGAAAAACAAAAAACCAACAACAACTCAACAGATACACACACACAAAAAAAGTTCATTTCAAATGATTAATAACAGCGCAGCGAGTTTCAACAGAAATTTCTGTGTTAATGACATTAAAACGGCAAAGCCAACAACAACAATAGCAACAACAACAGCAGCAATAACAACAAATTGAAAATTGCGGCGATAAAATTTACTTAGTATAAAACATCGCATCGACTGCGATTGCCTCAATAAAAATTAACAAAATGACTCGAGGCGCAAAAAAAAAACCACATTCTAATAGATGAACTCACTGTGACGGCACTGTGGGGAGTGGCGGGGCGTTGTCGAGGGGAGGCATGAAAAATTGCAGAACAGCAAAAACCAACTTGCTTGGCATTTATTTTTTCTAGCCTTTTTTGTTGTTGTTTTTCTCTATGGCCTCAGGCAAACAAGTTGACAAGCTGGCGCTCGCATAAGTTTGCTAATTAACGGTTGCGCCTCGAAAAAGGAGAAATATTTTATTAAAAATTATTGTAAAATGGCCATAGAAATATGAGCTTGCGTGTTCGCTAGCTATAAAGCATTTGCATTTATGGCCGGGTGGGAGAGAAGGCAGCGGGGCAACAAGCGGAGTGCCGAGTGGCAACAGATTTGGGTGGGAAGTCAACTAATTTGGCCCACTGTAGGCCCAATGGGGCCCTCAACCTGTCACATCCCTTAGCTGAGGCACTGCTCTACACACACACACTCACATGGGTGGTCCAATCACACACACACACGCAGACAGGACACATTCGCAGACCCTTTAAGAAAATTGCATGCTACGTTCCCGAAGAATGCAGCAACAACAAAGGACGCTGGCTAAAAGGCCAACACACGCGCATACACATGCACACACACACACACACAGGCAGGTATGTGTGAGCTGCGCGTGTGTGCGAAAGGTGTGCAAAAGCAACGCACTGAAGGTGTTACCTGCACGCTTTTGATGAGCACTAATTGAGCTCGAGTTGCATTTTTCTTTGCTGGCCCATTACCCCGCGAGGGGCATCAAGATCAAAGCCGGCAAGCCGGTCATATAAAGGCTATAGAGAGACAAGCGAAAATCAAGCATCGACAGGGAGAGAGAGAGAGGGAGAGAAAGAGAGAGCGAAAGGGACAGCGAGAGAGGCAGCGAATTTTTGGTAATAACTTTATCATACGAGAGCCATATGGGAGGCCCGAGTGGCGGCCCAACTGTTGCCATACAAACCAGAAGAGCATGGAAAAGGAAGCCAAAACAAATGACTCACACACACACACAGCCCCACACACGCACACATTGACACACACTCGTGTGCCCTTGGCCAGACACATGGGCGGCCCATGCAAGTCAGGACCTTGTCAAAGTTCTTAAAAACGCATTCGCGTTTATGCCGAGCATTAATCACCACACGCAGAGGACAACCAGGAGTCGAGGCGGGGAGGATAGAGAGGTGAGGAGCAGGTCAGCCTTGTAAGACCGCCACGAAAGAGCTGTGAATTTTCGGCATGTGGTGTCGAAGGAACATCAAAAGCCCGCGCCACGCATAAAAAGCCATTTAAAAACGCATTTTCTGCATGCCCCACAGCACTCGCACCGTGAACCCGCGGGGCCATTGCTCAATCGCGGGGCCACTAGACCCGCTCCGACTGCAATTGCAACTGACCATGCCACAAGTGAGATTGATGCGTCCAGAGACAGCGCAGCCAGACTACTGCAGCCAACGAGCGGCAGAAGAGAGAGACAGAGAGAGGTGAAAAGAAAGAGCAAAGTGCAGTCTTGCAGACGTGCAGGAAAGGCACTGGAAAAGCTTTGGCTGACTCTGCGTCTCGTTATCGCAGCGTGCGCTGTGCACTCCTATGTGGGTCACTTGGCGCCACGGCGGGGAAACTAGTTTCCCGACTAGGTGTAGGCAATTAACCCACGAGTTATTCATGAGACGAGGTGAAGATACATATACAGATACAGATAGAGATACAGATACAGATACAGATACAGATACAGATACAGATACAGATACAGATACAGATACAGATACAGATACAGATACAGATACAGATACAGATACAGATACAGATACAGATACAGATACAGATACAGATACAGATACAGATACAGATACAGATACAGATACAGATACAGATACAGATACAGATACAGATACAGATACAGATACAGATACAGATACAGATACAGATACAGATACAGATACAGATACAGATACAGATACAGATACAGATACAGATACAGATACAGATACAGATACAGATACAGATACAGATACAGATACAGATACAGATACAGATACAGATACAGATACAGATACAGATACAGATACAGATACAGATACAGATACAGATACAGATACAGATATATGTAGATACAGATACATTCTCAACGACGCAGAACAAACAAGGAACGAGGAAACGAGTCGCATCGCAGACTCAACGAGCGGATGGGGAAATTATTCACAGTTACGGCTCGCGTTTGATATAAAGAAGAACCAGGGATGGGGAAGGGGGAAGGGCGCGTCAAAGGAAGTGCCTGCCTGCGTGCAAAAGTGTCCCAGTACGAGGCAAGGTGCTTCTCTGGCTATCTGTCTATTTTCTCGAGTGATTCGTTGCGCTGGCAGGTGCGCCAGTTGATGAACTCACTTCAGACTGTCCACACCTCTCTCTCCCTATCTCACTCTTTCTCCTTTTCTCTCTCTCTCTCTTGGGGCATCATTTAATGCGAGATGAATGCGCTTTTGTGATGCAAAATTTAATGTTAACCAGCGGGAATTAGTTCGGCTCGGCTCGAGGATCGACATGTGCTCCAGTTGAGGCGAGCACTTTGGGGCGCAACGAATCGATCAGCTCAGGGTAGACAAAGTCAGATCTACTTATTGCATTTATTATAATGAGTAAACAGTTTTAGCAGATACATTTGATGATCTTATCTTAATGTAAGAAACATCAGATACCGTCACGATCTCTCAGATCTTTCTGGGTAATCAAATATATCGAAACATCTCTCGCACTTCATCAAAACTTCAATTTCTTCTTTCAACTGCAATAAAATCATTTCCTTCGACAACTTCAACTTCCCAGTTCCGTTTATACACCCATTACACTCCTTGTATATGTAGTGCCGCCTTTTATGTTACATTTCCCATTGCCATAATAAAAAGCATAACAAATTTTTCAACAATTTCGAACAATCAAAGCCGAAAATCGAAATCAGAATGCAATGCAATGATTTGAAAGAATGCGCAAGAATTGTGTTTACAACTACCACCGCAATAGAACAAGCAACAACAGCAACAACAACAGCAACAATAACAACAACAGAAACAACAACTACACTAACAACCCGAAGTCAATGACAAACTTCATGGTAAAATCTGGGGAAGCTGTGAAAGATGTTTCCCCGAAACGCATCGCACACACAAAAGGGGAGGCTGCTGTTGTTGTTGCTGTTGCTGGCAATGTCAACAAAACATTTAACACCTTCATCACCCGCACAGCACAAGGGCAACAGAGAAAGAGAGAGAGAGAGAGAGTGAAAGAGTGGGCGTCGGGTGTGGGGGGAGTGGTAGGGAAAGTCGACTGTGTGTATGTGTTTGCTTAATCGTTTGATTAAAGTGTGAAGAAAATTAATTTGACTATTTGCAGCAGTTGTTGTGCTTGCTGTTGTTGCTGCCCCAATGACTTGCAGTCGTTGACAAGATTAATTAATCCCCCTAGTGGTACTGGGGACAAGCACTCAGCAGTAGTAGGAGTGTGGGAAGGGAGGGGGGCAAGGGCTGCCCACGGCGCGTATACGTGTTGCGTACTAGCAACGCAAAAATCGCTTTGGCAATAATTGATTTTTTTACCCGTCGTCGTTGTTGTTGGGTTTTTTTTCATTTTGCGCAATTGTTGTGACAAGTCTCGTTATGCCAACGAAAGGCGGCACATACTTACGTTATGTATACCCCGACACACACACACAAAGACACACATACACACAGACACACAAACACACACACACCTCATATGCTTATGAGCTCTTTGTGCAGGCGTCGTCGGTTTGTTTCATGTGCGACGCGACGCCTGCCTTGCCTGCACTCCGGACTCAAAGCCTGTTTGCAAGTGTGAGTGTGTGTGTGTGTGAGTGTGTGTGCACTTTTGACAAGTAATTTAATAAAGCCAGCGACATGACGCGCTTGTTGTTATTCCTGTTAAACATAAGCCAAAGCCAGTGCCGGGCGAGGGCAGTCAAAGTCGCACTCGCAGTTGGAGTCGGAGCTCAGTAGGCAGCCAATGCCGCCGGCGCAAGTATCCGACTCTCTCTGTCTGTCTGTCTGTCCTGCTGTCCCTCTCCCAGTCCGCTCTTCCATCCGTCAGTCAGGCAAGCTCGCCGTACGTAGTTCCCACTCGATTCTGATACGTTTCGTCTCCATTTGATTGCAGCTTGTTGTAATCACAATTAAAGTGTTAAACATAAATGCCAGGGGCCAGGGCTGGGGCCGTCCAAACTAGCCGAAAAAAAGCTAAAAGACAACAAACAAGGAGCGCTGCATAAGGGTACGGCCAAGTGCCACTCGAGTTGGGGGGCTCGTGCTGGCAGTTTTATCATTTAACTGACGTGTCTAGCGAATTGACTTGACGTGACATTCCAGTTTTCTTTTTCGCTTTTGTCAGCACTTACAGGTGCGGGATGCATTATCATAACCCATGCCAGCCTGTGGGGGGAGTGCCCAGCTCTATAAACAATAATTAAATGCAAAAGATCACAATGAAAAGAAGAAACAGAATTGTTTTAGGAAAATTGTTTATGGACTTATTCTATAGTTGAAGGTCGGGTCAGAATATTGATGAAGTACTTTTCCATATGTGTATATATGAATACAATATTTATAGAATAATAATGATTTATAAGGAAGAGGATAGCATATCAATATGATATGAAACTAATGAGAAAGGATGTTGTAATACTTAAGATATGTAGAAGATAAGGAATGATATGAGATAAATAAGATAAAAATGAGATAAAAGCAATATATTATTTGATACAATACTTAGAGAATATGTATATACGAGACCTAATTTGAGCTATTTCTATATCAAACTTTTACTTCTTCTTTATCCTAACCTCACCGAACCTACTGTTCCACATTTTATTACCTCACGTAAAAAAACAAGTTTCAATGAGTTGATCCCATAATAAATCTCTGCGTGAACAACTTATTTTACTCAGCTTACTTTGTTTCCCAAAGCAATTGCATAATACCAGTTCAAACCACATTAGAAGAGACATAAAAACTGAAGACTCCGCAGAGAAGGCATGACTGAAGTCTATGTAAACGAGCTCATTAGACGCGTCCCGTCTTAGGGCTGATCTTAACCTGCGGCCTATCTGGCTCGCCCATCAAAGTCAGGCAGCTTAATTGGTTTTAATGCGCCCGCAGAAGAGAATATGGCAAGTGTAGCCCCACGGCATATCAGCAGCAGGGGCAGGAAAACATACAACACACAGAAAACATGTGTCCCGATACGGATCGGCACTTTTCACTAATCGGTTTGGTGTTAATTTATTGCGTATGTTTGCGAGCAGCCCAGCAATTGCTTCCGCCATCGAACGGCGGCCATGTTGGAGCAGGGCATCAATCGGGGACAGCAGAATGAAGACTGAAGACTGAAACACTGAAGACTCAAGACTCGAGACTAGCAGCCGGCAGCCGGCGGCGCTTCAAAATGCACTTGAATGTCTCTCGCTAATTACGGCAATTAAAACGCACTAAATACAAGAAAAACGCTGCCGAGAATCGAAGAGAATCGTCGGGAGAATCGAACGGCGACGGGAGTCGCCTTCAAGTGGCTGCCAGTTTGGTTCAAGTGGAATTACTAATAATACTATACCATATACGATATCTGGCAGGCTCTAATTAGACGCCAAATGCGAAAGGCTTCTCTCATTCTCCTCTCTATCTCTTTCTCTCTCACTCTTCTCTCGCCACGGTCAAGTGCTGCGATCCTTTTGTGATCAGGACTTCAGTCAGATGTCGCCGCCGATTAGCCAAAGTGCCTAATGTCATAATTGTTGTAAAGAATGTACTGAGAAAATTAAAGTAGTAAATTAAAAGGACAGAAAATTTGTTTTGTAAGACTCTTGTAAAAAAACTTAATTTGATCGAATTGAAAGATCTAAACTTATCAATGTGCTGAGAGATAGATTGCTGATCTTCAATGAAAGCTTTATGGTATAACTTCTGGGTTTGTATATTTTTCTCTGATCTTTCAGTAGATGTCGAAAAAACTAAAAGACTAACTCCTGTCTGTCTCTCTAGTCTATCGTTCTGCTTACTCTGCTCTACTCGTGTCTCTAGATAAATAGTTTTAGCAATTTCTGGAGTATTTCTACTTTGATATATCATAGATGAAATTATAATATCTAATATATAAAATACATATTTAGTAGTAGACTATTCCTCTCAGTGTGCTTTGCCATTTGTTGCGCATTCTGCCGCTATTCCATTAGCTCAGTCAAAGGCTCAGCCTGGCTCTTTCTTTCTTTCTTTCCCTGTGCCTCACTCTTTTACTCTGGCTCTCTGGCAATTGCATCATATTGTTGTTTGGCTCCGCATCGAGCCGAGCCAGCAGCAGCAACAACAACTGCAGCAACAACAACAACTGCAAGTCATAAACAATTTCAATTGCCGTTGCACATTCGCAACACTCAATTAACGCTTTTCAACAAAGACCTAACAAAGTATGCACACTACCAGCAAGCAGGCAGGCAGGCAGGGGCAGGGGCAGGCTGTACAGCAACAATAACAATAATAGTAATAATAATGCATTCATCACTTTACGACAGACACATACAAACTTGGCCTAGACAATAGTGTCAACCATAAAGCCAACTGCCAACTGGCCGCGTATCTATTAAATTATGCTTAACTATGCGTCTTTGTTGCCCCGCACAGCACAACAATGTTGGCCTGTTGTTGTAGTTGTTGCTATAGTTAGTTGTTGTTGTTGTTGTTGTTGCTAGATCATAACTGACAATGGCCAAGCTACTTACTTATAGGGCAAATGCAGCCTGGAAGCAAATAGACGAGTCCTATCTTGAATGGGCTCGCGATGGTCAACAAAGGTGTCGACAACTCTTGATACAATGAGGGTACTCCGAGGTATTTGTAGAAGTTCTGGAGAGTTAGGGGAATGCTAGGTTGGTAATGTTGTATATAATGATATATACCTAGCAGATCTTAAGTTAATATTCCACTTGAATTATATATATCGCAGTTCTTCAGTTGAAATTTTACTGACGTATCTTTAAAACCGACATAGAAGCGTTAAGTGCTGATTTCTAGATAAGTAAACGTGGCTTGCAATGTTTCATACTATCTTTACTTGCATTTTTAATAGAGGAACTTATCTACAAAATTTGATCTCTCTAACTCATGTAATAGTTGAACTCTCTGCGTTCATACAGACACAAAATACAAAAAATCACTTAATTGTTGCTGCAGATCAAGCACTAATGCACCTAAATTATCGTATAAGTGTATATACCTCTTTTCTATGATTCCAGGGTATACATCTAAGTCAATTCAATAAAAAATCGTATCATAGTTAATCCTCTATATCTGATATTCAGCTTTTTAGTGGTTCCAGTTCGATTTCCAGTTAGATTGGGCGCAGTCTGCGGCTCAACTTGCAAATTGATTGCCGCTAATTATCATTTGCTTAACGGTACTCGTAAACAGTTGCTCAACAGCGACTCAACTGCTGTCCAGGTGCTGCTCAGGTGGCAGCCAACGCGCATTTCGCTGTCAATTCAATGCGAGGCGTTTAACAGCTGCTACGCCGAGACCGCGAGCTGAGGCGATGCCAATGAAATTGTCAAAAGTCATCAATTCTTGGCCAGTTGCTCTGTGCATCTCGCTTGCACTCGCAGTGCGCAGTGCTTTTGTGGGGCAATCAGCCGGCATATGCGGCGTATGCGTAATGGCCTAAGGCAGGCGGGGCGAGAAAGGGTAAGAGAGGAGGTGAGGGAGGGGGAAGTGCATAAACTACGCAATTTATGCGTATTTGGCAGATCTGAGCAACAGTGCGGCAGCCAACGGGGCGTAGATTTAATTAAATAAATTCCAAGAGCGCCGACGTCGCCAAAGGACGCCGACAGCGACGCAAACGGCGACGGCGACAGCGACAGCGAAAAAGTTGTCGCATTTTCATATTTGCGAAGACATTTTTAATAATACGCTGAGTTGGCTGCGTGTGTTTCTGTCTGTGTGTGTTGCGAGCAATTAAATAAATCTGCCACAAATTGTTGCACATTATTGTTGAAAATTTATTGTTTTGTGCCGCGCATAGGCGCACACTCAAGCCGTGCCACGCCCATTGTGGCCTTCGCTGATCCCTACCTACATACCTACATATGCGACATACAGTCATGCGCACACAAATATGCCCACTTGGCCAAATATATCAACGGCTTAACAATCGCCACTGACGTGTCGTCAGGTGGCCAACGCCTTCCTCAAGCTGCCTCGTTGCACCAAATTCCAACAGGACCCCCCTCCCCGTACCCCCTCCAAATCCCCTCTGAATCCCATTCTGACTGAGCTGTTGTACACGCATTTTGATACTTTAATTTATGGTTTCACTCGCGCACAGCTTATCCGTCCCGTCCAGGCCAACTAGTTTAACATGCAAATGCAATTGGTACCCTTATGCGGTGGCTAATGTCCGGTTAAGAGAGCGCGAACAAGTTACCCAAAGATACCAGTAGAAGTTAAGCCTAATACGTTCGCTTTAAGCAACTGCAAACGGGTTGCAAACGAGAAAGAAGCCCAGCTAGTAAGTATATAAAGCGGGGATCGTTGAAGGGAAATTTAATGATAGATGAGCGAATGAAGAGGAATGAGAAAGATCTATTGAGAAAGACTGTTGAAACGAAAGGAACATATAGATATATAACATGATATATCGTACCTTCTATACATATAGATATGTATAGAATATATGTACATACTTAAAGATTTCGATTCAAGATTTATTTAAAATGAATTTTAAAACAAAGAGAAGAAATACTTAGTATCACTCGTAAAAATAGTAGATAGATTGAAAAGAGAAGAGAAAAGAGAAGGACCCAATTGGAAAGATTGTTGCAACCATTACAACATATAGATCATACTAATTCAAAAGTTATACACTAGATTAAATAGTTAAAACTAATCCTTAACATCGATAAGTATCTAAAGACTCAGAATGAAGATCTATAAAGAAGAAAAGAATAAATAACAAGAAGAAAAGAATGAAGTAGAAAAGAAAGTAATATTTAATAATAATGGTTAACATAAGTATCTTAAGTCTCATAAACACTAACATCCGTTCATAAAAGCAAATTACTCAATCATTTCAATAAGTTTTTGCTACGATGTAGTTACTTAATCAAAGGCTTTTGTAATGCAGTTTTATAACTAAGCTGCACATTCCTGCCCCTCTCTGTCTCACTCTATATTTCCTGCTCTCTCTCTCTCCACTCTCTCGCTCCCTCTCTTTTTCTCTCTGTTATCTACCTGTCTCTATCCAAGCAACTTTCAACTTGCCACTTGCAACTTCCATTTAACGGCACACACTAAAATGGAAACCTACGAGCGCAACCTCAGCTCGCTGATCTCGAGCTCAGGAACTGCTTATCTGTCCGACAATATCGATAAACATAAATAAAATAATATTGTCGACTTGCAAGGAGAGCAGGGTGAGGAGGGAAGGGGGATCGAGTGAGTGGAGCCAACGCCTTTTTGCCAACTGGCAGTCAACATGCAGGCGCGCATAAAAATGTGCAATAATGATAACGATAACGATAACGATAACGATGCGCAGCGGTTGTTTTACAAGAAAATTATGTGTTATTAGCACACGCACTCGCAGATACACATACACAGGCACACACACACAAACACAGTTTATAACCAGACAGTTGGTCGTCCTGCTGCGTAACGCTGTGTTATAAAATTGCCTGCTTTATCACAGAGACGTGGGCAGGAAGAGGTAGAGCAGGGGCTGAAGAGGGGCAGAGGTCGGCCAGAAGGGGAGCAGAGGAGGGCAGTGGTTTGAAATTAACTTGTTTTTGAATTGTGAGATCTGCTCGTGCTGCTGCTGCTGCTGTTGCCGTTGCTGCGTATTAACGGAAATTTATCATAAATTCCAATAGTCGAACTGGAAGTCCAATTGGACGACCCCCGACTCCAATCGGTATCGGCTACTCGCCTACTAATGGGCGTTGATTAGCTAATTTGCTGCGCTCGTTTCATTTTCCACTCGCTCACGCCGGAAAGTCATTTCAAATACTTTACGGCTGCCGATGCTCGATCAAAATCGTCTACATATTCGCCACGTTTGTGTTGTCCCCCTCTCACCCTCTCTCTCTCTCTCTCTCTATCTCCTCTTTGATTTCTCAGCTTCGCGGCCAGCGGCATGTTTACTTTGATCTCTCGCACATCACAAACGGACAACAACAGCAGCCGTGTCAGAGATCATTTATCAAAGCATTCCCGTTGATACACTATCGATGACACTATCGATAACTGCTGATCATAAGCGATTACTTGACTGAAGTAGACAAAGTTAAGGTGCAATAAGATCGACAAAAAACTACGATTGAAACTGAACAGTTGAAATATGGCTCATTTCATCGGTTTTATAGATAAGTTTGATCGAAAATTGAGAATGGTATTTAATTTAAATTATTCTTCACTTGCCCATGTAAAACTTGATCGTTGAAAGTACTGTAAAAACATCAAACAATTTCAAAAACTTTCTTCAACATCGATTAATATGGATAGACCTTAAGTTGAGCAAACTAATAATTACAATCTGATCTTTAGCAACTCCTCTACTACTCAACTACTCTAGTTACCTCTACTTTCATTAAATATCATACAAACAATTAGCATTTTAATCTTCAAAGAGTTCTTAAGTTTCTACAAGAACTCTCGCCAACTACCTTTAAAAATCAACATACCCTCTCGCTGTAGCGCAGATTGCTCACTTTGCCAACTGATTCGCTTTGCCCAACGGCCTCTACGCTTGATCAGCTACATCTCTCTCTCTCTCTCTGTCTCTCTCCATCTCTCTCTTTTTGCTGGCGGGCTGTTGCGGTATAAAATAATGAATGAAATCAAACCGAAATCGAAACGCAAACTCGCAGCCCAATTCGAAGGCAAAGCCAAATCAAATCAAATTCAAATTAAACGCCGTTTTTTCTGTGTGCGCCGTGTTAACTGGGCCTGCTTAGCTGCGCCGACTGCGACGTTGACTGCAACGCTGACTGCGACTGAGATTGTGTATACAGAGACTGATATGGATTAGCATAGCTCGTTGCGTGTTCTACTGTAATTTTTGGCACGCATGCACATTCCACTGCCACGCCCCTCTGCTATCCCCCCCTCTCCCAGTCTGTCTAGAACCCCTCCTACCCTCTGTCCATGCGTCTGACTAGTTCACTCGCCTAACAATGAGAAGATTAATTCATGTTATTAAGTCGGCACTGCGGTCTTTGATCTCCACACTCTACAGAGGTGTAAGGTAGGCAAGCCAATGCGGTGGCAACGCCGCCACCTGAGAAACCAAACAGCCAAGGAGACCAACAACAACCTTAAGAACTGCATATCGATGGAAATCAAGTCTGAGATCTAGATGGATCGCACGGCCGACCCTGGCTACCTGCAGTCTGTAGTTTCCCTCAGCGAGAGAGAGAGAGTAAAACAGAGAACCAAGTAGAGTCAGAGACTACCCCAACAAAACGGACTAAGGCAAGTGTAAGTGCAGGGAGTGAATGAGTAGCTATATACCCTGTATAAAGGAAACAGAACTTAGAATGATTGTGCAAGTGCAGCGGTATTTAGGTATCTACTCTCTTTAGAGCGAATAACTTATATGAAGCGTAGACTCTACAGATATTGAATAGTCTCAGATTAATATTGTACTTTATCTACAAAGTGTTGAGAAGATTTCAGTTCTTAAAAGTAATCAACAGAGTAGTAAATTCCATCAAGATAAGAATATGAACTGATCTCTAATTTGGAAAAGTTGAATATATTGATTTGAATGTCTTATCATTTTAAGTTCCAACTTCTTTCTAAACATATAATATATTGCAAAATCTTTACATGATTTAGCGAATAAACGGAAAGATTATTGATTATAATAGTGATAAATGTAGTGTTATATTCCCACAAGAGCAGAAACTTTTAATTCTTTGAATTGAATGAATTGTTTATATAATTTCATACTCTAGAATAAACTGTTAATAGAGGTTTCAAAATATTTTCATTTACGTCCTTCTATGCTTTCTATAATTCTCCAAACCATGTACCCCGCCTACTCTGCTCTGTCTACAGGGTATGCACAGTGATCCTGACTAGAGACATTGCGTGTTAACCAAGCAAGCAAGCCAGTCAGTCACTCACTCAGTCAGTCGATTTAGTTGGCGATTCATTAATTTGTAATTTATGACAGCTTGTCATAATATCAACGCTTCTTCTTCTTCTTCTTTATCTTTTGCAGGTTGTACTCCCCTGCTTCCTCTCCTTCCTCACCTTCTGCTCGTTATTGTAATACAAATCGAGCTAATGCTCATTAAGCAGCTGAGTTTCGAAAAGCCATTGGGACAATGTCTCTGGGCCATGTTAGCGGTTTGTTCGGCATCATCGCATCATCATCTTCGCTTTGTTGCGCTGCTTCCATTCATCTAGTCAGGCTAGGCAGCTAGTAAAAGGGAAGGAGAAGGAAGGGGGAATTGCCTGCAGGGCTTTGTGCTGTTGTCAACGCTTTTTGTTGTGCCACCAATAAAACGCGTCGGTCTCTTTCATCTGGCGGTCAGTTCAAAGCCCCCGACGGACTTCTAACTCAATTAGTGTGTTGTTTTTAAACGGTTTTGATTACAAGCACCTTTTTTATTAAATCTATCGATCGATACACTGAACGAAATGATGTACAAATTAATAAGCAACCAATTTTAGTTTGTTACTTTCATTTTCCGTTATGTTTTTTGCTGAGTGTAGTCTACTAACACTCACACACACATACACAGGCTACTTATAAAGACATTAAGCCAGCTAATTTTGTACCTGCCCCAGTTTGTGCTGTGCCAAAGTGGGTGTGGCACAGTTGGGAAGGTCACTCAATCAGGACTCGCAGCGTAACGAGAAAGATCTTCAAACCGCGCCGCATTGCGCTGCTTTGATCGCGTTTTAATGATGATGACCATTGTTAGCTGATGTTAGCGATTGCCCCGCCAGATTTTCACTTAACAACGCAGAGTACACCCTACGCCTTCTGCCTACCCCCTTAACTCCCCCTCCCTCTCCCTGTTGCCCAGCAGTCCGCCGACGCCTTGGCCTAAAAGCCATGCAAACATAAAAAAGTGAAGCAGCTCTGCGCAAGCTACAAGCAAAGAGGGGGAAAATAAAGAGGAGAGGGGAATGGAGGGGAAGACGGCGACAGGAAAGGGAAAGGGGTAGTGGGGCAGTCTCTGTGCCTGGTCGCGGTTGCCGCTTCATTGGGCACTGCATCCAAATTGCAAAGCAACATAATTTTTATTATTTCTGCTCTGACCAAGCAATTCTCGCACTGTGGTGCAAAGTAGAGAACTTACAAGCAAAAAGTTACAATGTCGAAAAAACGATTATATTCTTCTTAGAATTGACAAAGAGTTTTAAGGAAGTTTGCATTATATAGCATTTATTATGAATAATATCGATTAAAATATTTCTTATAACACGAAAATATAAAAAAAATTTATCAAATTGTACTAAGCTTATTATAATTTCGATCAACATGAATACAAAACTTAACAAATATTTAAGAAACTGACTGGATCATTCAAGTTATAACTAAGACTGTATAATATAATAAGTATTTCCACTCAAAACTTAAAAAAAACATTGCAATTTCCCAATCATAATCGAAAATACAAAGTAAATGTATTTCCAAATTGAAATTGCTGCGATATGTGCTACCAACTACATCATAATTTACTTTCAACTTATAAAAAAGACTTTTTAAATTGCAATTTATTTTCATTATATTGTTTTTATACAAGGAAATAATCAGTTTGCATCATAATTCCCTCTCGACTCTCCCACTGCGCCCACTGTGTCTCTCTCTTGTTCTCTGTCTGTCTCGGACTCGATCGTGCAACTGCAGCCAAGTGCGCCTCGGGTTGCAAGCGTCAGTTCAGGTCGAAGTGGACCTCGTCGTCGTCGTCGTCTCCTGTCTCTGACTGACTTCATTGCTCTTTACGTAACGTTAAGCTAAGTATACGTTGGGCCGAGCGCCATCTCGTTTAATCTACCTTTTAAAGGGCGTGGCCATAGTATTTTATATATGCTGATCAAAGAGCGCCGACGCTTTGTGCCGCAGCCGACGACGAAGCTGAGAACGAAGCGCACGACGAAAACAAAGTGCAAGAGGAGGAGAAAGAGGAAGGAAGACGAAGGCGTCGCGCGCTTTTTGAGACTTTCGCGAAGAGGCAGGAAAGCAGGCCAAGCCAGGCCCGACAAGGCAGTGTGTGGCCATATTTGCAGGCAGAGAAGAGCGAGAGAGAGAGAGAGAAAGAGAGGGTGGCAGGCTTAGCTACAGATCGAGCTCTAAGCATAGCTTTACGTATTCATTATTGAATTAAGGATGACCACGTTTTCGGCGCTTCGTCGCAATTGATTTGCGGACCATTAAAATCAATCAAAATACCAGAGAATCGCGAGATCCATACAGATCGGATCGGATCCATCGGTGGCTTAATTATATATACGGAGTATGAGAACGCGACAGACGTGTTCGTTCATGCTTGATGAATTGCCGGCGCTCGGGAGAAAGGAGCTGGCCGCGCTAACGGTTTGTTGACATGTCCGAAAGGCCCCTCTGTGATTTTCAGCCATATAAAAAGAAAGTCTTCGACAATATGAAGAAATTAAGCCGGCAGTTATGAGGCCATTGATTACAACAACACTTGATTGCTACAGCCCCCAAGGGGTACCCAAAAAGAGACTTGCCATGCGTCGAGACCTCTCAAGACTTCGAGATCGTTGACATGTTCTTTGGCACGCCAAATTGCAGGTACTGCCAAATTGCCGTACATGTCGAAGAAGAGAGCCGAAAGAGTCTCGTGTTTACAAGATGTTGTAACTCTGCAATCAAAATAGCTGCGGGCTGACATGGGGCGAATTTACGCCGGTAAAAAACTACATAAAGGGTGCTCTATAGAGCGAGAGAAGGGGGGAAGGATGTGGGAAAGTACATGAAGAACTTAAATCAACTTCTTTAAAAGAAGATTGCACATTTTCTTATCCTTCAATATTTATGAAAATGATAAAGTCGAAGTTCTACAAAATCTTTCTAGGCCTCTCTTTGTTTACTTAGTTTCTATTTATCTGCCTGTCTATCTCTAGCTTTCCTTTTGTGTATCTCTCATTATATGTCTTCTCCTTCCATCTTTCTCTTAAAATCCTTATCTCTCTGTATCTCTAGATCTTTCTCCCCTTTTTGAACAAATGTATCACCCTCTTTTCTTTCTTTTGCGAAACCCTAAATAAAGCCCTTCTATCTTTCTCCCATTCTGTATATCTATTCGATTCTATGTCACTTTGTTACCCTATATATATTCAAATTTTTGTCTAAAAAGGAGTCTGAAAGTCTTTTTCTACATCAATTTCTTGCCTTCTCTGACAATTCCTCATTCTACTTGCCTTTTACCTTATCTCTTCGCAATATTTGTTATTCTCGCTAAAGCTCTTTCTTTCTCTCATCTACTCTTTTTTTTGTCTATATATCTTCAGCTTCCTTTGCCTATCCATCTCTTCTCCTCTCTCTATCTCTCATATTTCTTCCTTTACCCTTATCTCCTTGCAATATTTGTCATATTTACCTTATCACCTCATCCCGATCTCATCTTTATGATATCTTCAACCTTGAGTCGAGAACCTGCAAGTTCTGCAGTTCGTGCCAACTTTGTATCATCGCATCGGCTTTACTTTCTGCCCGACTTAATTATAGTAATTCCCGCTCAACTAGCTCGAAGAGTGGAGAGAGGAGAGCCCACAAACTTCACGACATTACGGCACGCATTACGAGCGTGTAAACAAGCAGCCAACGATGACAGTTTTCAGAGACCCCACGAGTTGCAGGCCCTGAATACCGCGAAGAATTCCCCGGGCAAATGAAAATACCAAAATTTATAACTTTCTCGTTATGGAGTTTTGGCTTCGCGTTGGAGTTGGAGTCGAAGTGAAGTGGGAAGGGGGGATCGTGTAGCACTCTCTTTTGTTGGCGGCTAAATTTGTCTCATCTTCTTATATTAATTTGTGTTATTGTATTTCGGCTTTTCTGTCCGCCAACAACAACAGCAACAACAACAAGAGAGAGAGACTTAACAAAAGGTAGCCAAAAGGTATCGAGTTTTATAACCTGCTCGAACTCATCAATTTCGTTGCTAACAACACGCAGACACGCCAAAGTGAGAAAAATATGCCTGGGCCCCAGCGGACTGAATCATCAAGATTCGGTTTCTCTGTCTCTCTGGGATCTTTATGGCGGGGGTGTGGAGAGAGAGAGGGAGGAGGAGAACGTCATAAGTAAATTTCTTGTCTTGTGTTTTCGGGGATTTCAAAAAGCCATTTAGAATAAATTAACCTGGACCTACCGCTAAAATGATGATCGGCTCAGCGCTGAGCGAGACCCGACCCGACCCAGGCCCGTCGGTTTTTGTCTTCTTTACCCTCCCTATCTGCGGCTACGTCGCATTAATCTGATCCCTCATCAGCGTGGCCCCAAACAGGATTAAAATTAGTTTTTGATTACGCTTTCGAGCTTCTGGACAACGCAATTTGCGCTCGGCTCCCTTCGGCTATGCTCGGCTCAAAGTGCGGGGAATGGGCGTGTTCTTTTGGATATCCGGGATGAGTCCGGGCATGGGGAATGGGGAACGGGGGCAGGTAATTAACGCTTTTAGCAAAACTCTTTGTCGCGGCGGCTCTTTTGCATTTCGAAGGTCGACGCATTTGTCATAATTTTGCCAGGCTGCACAGTGGGGAAAAGGTGAAAAATGCACATACTTTATAAACTGCTGCAAGGCTTTTGATTTATTTATTATTATTATCTATAAGATTACTGAAATCTTTTACATTTTTCGAAATTTGTTTAATAATTCTTTAGATTTGTAACTGTAACTTAAAACAACCTCAAGTTACTTTTTAAATTTCACAGACTCAATATTTTTGGCTGTTTCAAACAATTCTTTAAATTTCAGTCAAAACTCGAACTAATTTTCAACTGTTCTTTAATTTTATACATACTTCTTCCTTTTTCTTTAAATTGTACCATATTCGCTTGAAAATGTTTCTTTTAGTGGAACCTGCACTTTGCACCACAGTACGGCGGCAAACTTATAAAGCTATTGGCAGGTATTTAGCCAGGCTCCACGAAGGATGGTAAAAGGACAAAGGGGAGAAATACAAAACAAAACGAAGGCAAAAACAAAACCAAAACCAAAATGTGAAAATGTGAAATTCCTTGTGCTCATAAATCCCCACAATCGGCTTCTAATTGAGTCTTCCGCTCACATTCTGCAGTCTACATTCTACACGCCACACTCTACATTCCCTGTGCATTCCAGCTTGTCATGCTCCTGGGTAGGTAGAGCAGTTCTCCCTCACTCTTTCGCTCTCTATCGTTCTCTCTATCTCCCTCTTTGATGAGCGTGTGAACAGCACCTTGTACACTTTTCGATGCGATACTCATCTCGGACTGATTTCAATCTCTCTCTCTCCCTCCCTCTCGGTTCGGATTAGACGCCGCACTGCACTTTGTTGCCGCAAGCTGATCCCAAGCTGAGACTGTAGCTGGGATCGGCATCGGGATCTGGAGCGGGAGCTGGGGCAGAGATGCTGTTAGAAGATAGCCAGAGAGCTGTTTGCCTGATTGATCTGTGTGCAGTTGGCTTTAATTGAATCGTTTTTACTGGCCACTTAATTAACATAATAGCCGAGTGCTCTGCTTTCTTCCCCTCTCCCCCTGCCCCTTCTCCTTCTACTCTTTTTCTCCTTCTCTTGTGCTGCTCCTCTTTGACACTTGAGCAGATTTTGATGGACTTTTCGGCTTAGCCAACTCTGTCTCGCACTCGGCCCTACAGTAGCCCTAAATGAGTTGTGGTTAGCTTGAGTGTGTGTATATTCTGCGTGTGTGTATATATGTGTGTCTTGTGTGTGTGTGCCAGAGTGTGTGAGCTACTTAATTTACCTAATTACCGCCAACGCCATTAGGCCACAGCAGCGAGCCGTGCTCTGATCTGCCTGCGATAAGGCACGTCACACAGTGCACAGTGGCGCAGGCTGGCAAATGCTTCCTAAAAGGGGATTTAAAATATAATTATTATGAGTAGTTCTTATAAGGTGAAAGAGAAGAAAAAAAGAAGAAGAAAGAAGCTAGAAAAATGTGATAAAGTGATATTATGTAACAATGAAATTTAATTAATATAGATTGATATTGATTAGAATCCTTCAAGTGGTTCAGTTGCAGTATGCAAAGTTTTTATGTAAGCCTGAAATTGGTTTGAAATTAGGTCAATTTCAATGAGATTTGTGGGTATTGAAGAGCGTAACGATTTTGCAGAAATTTGCAGAAATATTTTGAAATTTAAACTAGAAAATTAAAACTTTTTAAGTGTCATAAAATCTTTCCTTACTTCTTTAAATTTAAAAATGCTTTATGTATAATATTATAACTTTACTATCAGAAATCTCAGTTCTCTTTTGAGAGTATACTAAAATATAAACGATAAAAGTTTAATAACGATAATAGTAAACCATTTAAAAGTTTCTTATTAACTTCAAGCAAATCTACTCCTTTTTATAACCCCCTATAACGCACGCCTCTGTGATGTAAACAATACACAGAATTGTACAACTGTCAGTTTGAGGCGCGAACTAGAAACCGGCAGACTAAAAAACCAAGCCCTGCTGACTATTGTACCCAGTCCCGCTTCGCTGCTGCCCGTCTCCCACTTTCCTTTCCCCTCTTTCTCTCCTCTCTACACCTCTGTCTCTAGCCCTGCCTTGTCCTTTTCTCTTGTCAGCGAGGACAATGCGTCATTTTGTTTGTGTCTCAATTAGCAACGCTGGCCAACTGGCATAACTTATGCTTATTTTGGCCAAGCAGCTACCTCTGCCTATCACCTCTCTGACTCCTTTCCCTCCTCTCCCCCTCTCTCTTTCTCCCGCTCCCTCTCTTGTGCCTGTCACTTTGATTAGTTATGCTGATGACATTGTTTGTTCTGCGCAGACTTCTCCAGCTGCGGCCTGTGGGTGCAGGCCATAATTCATATGGTAAATTTGAATATATGTATGTGTGTGTGTGTGTATGTGTATGTATCTAAGAGTGCTGAGTGTGTGTTGTCGCCTTTACACAACTTGTTAGTGCAACTTTTGCTGCACGACTTGGCCAGCCCCCTGTGCAGGCTTCATAATTAATAAAGCGCAACAAATGGCCAAAATACACACACACACACAGTGGGACACTCACACACGCGCAGACTGCAACTGCCATTTGGCTTTTTGGTCAACTCAAACGTGGCACTAATAAGGGGCGTGGCTCAACTTACATGCAGCCATGTCCAATTTGTTCCCGTTGCCGCGTGGAGTGGGCGGCTTATTGGCCAAGACTTAATTGGCAACGCGGCTGACGGGATTTATGGTTAATTCCAGCTAAAAACAGCCAACGGATTCGGTAATGATGTAGACTAAAATTGGTTATAATTGAAAATATGACTTTAATTTGAAAGAGTAAAAAAGATTTTGATTTTAATTGGAAACTGATTTGTGGATATGGAAATGAGAATAAAGATCAATGGATCATTGTAGATAATAGATTCAATGTAGATTTAAAAGAATACATATAGATCAATAGATCAATCATTTCATATGTAAACCATTGAGAAATAGCGATACCTCAGATTTCCTTTAGTTAAACAAATAAAAGATCTTGTGAGTAATATCAAATTATATCGGATATATAAGTATTTGGTTGCTAGTAAGTTGGAAACAAGATTAAAACTCTTTATTCTTGAGTTTTCGTATTTAAAAACTTCATTCTATTAACAAACACGTTCTTCAGCCATGAATTCTATCATATAAAACGCTGAAATTTAGCACATATCTGTAAAATAAACTAGCTATACAAGTATATCAGCTACTCCCATCTACCCCTGTATATGGACATGCCCTTGATGGTTATGTCACGTGACTTCCCATTGAGTGCGCGCAGTCTGAGCACCTTCATATTATACGATATAAGGTATACATAGGTATACAAACATATATCTGTTTGATGAGCACGCTCGCTTCCTCTCTGTCCGCTGGGCAAACTAGAAAAGGGCGTGCACGGCAATCTAGATAAATGAAGTTTACAATAAACACATCGGACGAGTGTCAAAATGGCCAGGTCCGGTTCGGGAACAGTCTGGCCAGCAACCCCTCAAGGACCAAGTCATTATGGGCGTCTTAATTGTTAATTGTCCATCATGTTGAACAAGTCCTCAACGTCCTCCGTCGGGGGTTGGCAGCAGCAGCTGCCATTGCATTGCCACTTCCGCTGCGACTTCCCCCCTGACCACACTGATGAACTCCAATAAGAAATCGCTTGCCGCAAATATTGCAATTAACAAATAAACAAAAGCTTAAGCTAATTTCCGGCCAAAAAATCGAATCGAATATACTTTCGAAAAACATCAATCAGCGGGCGTATTAGCTCTAAACATGCCACAGGGGGATGGCAAACAAATAGCGGCAATCAAAAGCAAATCAAATCCCAATCGAAACGCTTAAGAAAATACCGAAAAAACACCGACGAAAAGGAATACCCATAAAGGAAATCATTCAACGCGTTGAGGCCAATAAAAACAAATCGACGCGAGAAACGCACATAAAACTATCGACGCGATCGGGCAAACATCAAGCGAGCTAGGGCTATATATAAGACAAAGGAGCGCGCTTTACGAGCAGCCCCTCCTTCTGCCCCGCCCTCTTTTAGCTCGATCGATCTTTTGTCTATTATGAATTCGATTTGGGAGATTGAATGTGTATTTATACCCGCTACTCATCGGGTTGAATGGTATTATAACATTGTGGCAACCAAAAACGTATATAACAGGCAGAAGAAGGTGTAGCAGATACCAAAAAGTATACTTATATATTCTTGATTAGCATCAGCAGTCGAGTCGATATAGTTATGTCTGTCTGTCTATCTGATTTTAGCTGGGATTACCTAATTTGATGATATATCTTAATATTGCGTGTAGCTCAGTCTTGATAGACCCCAAAAGGTATATATTTTATGTACATATGTTCTTACTCAGGTTCACAAGAGGAGTTAATCCAGCCATCTTTTGTCTGTCCAGTTTACTATCAGCCTGTCCGTCCGTCTGTCTGTTTGAATATCAAAAATCTCATTTATTAAAAGAGCGACAGACTCTAAAATTGACATGAAAGTTTCTAATATCTGTGCGCATAAGAAGTTTATTTAAAATTTGGATGCCACGCCCCCCGATTATTAAGCTAAGTGTGTAAGTCATAAACTTCTGTTTCGACGTATGTATATTATTTATATATCCCGGAAATTTCAATCCGATCGGATAATAAATACAGAAGTTATTTAATTTCCTTTTTGTATAGTTCTCTATCAAAATAGGGGAAGGGTATCTAACTGTCTAACAGACTTGTCTTGTAGCTTTCGTGCTTGATTGAAATGAAAGTGGCTTAGGGAAAACCGTTAAAATGGGAAGATCAAATTGATAGTTATAACTAAAGATACCAGTACGGGTTTTATAGAGAACTTTTACGACAGCTCAACTTTTCACACATATTTTGATACCTTTTTCTCTGCCGTTCTTACAGATCCCAGCACGCTGAACATCTTCGCCACACGCTCGAATCCAAAGAAGAAGCGCAAATCGCGCACAGCATTTTCGAATCAACAGATCTTTGAGCTGGAGAAACGATTTCTCTATCAGAAATATCTATCGCCAGCGGATCGGGATGAAATTGCCGCCGGGTTGGGACTGTCCAATGCGCAGGTGAGTATGAGGAAGCAGCAATATATATGGGGTGACTAATTGTATATATCTTGCCTAGGTCATCACGTGGTTCCAGAACAGACGCGCCAAGCTGAAACGGGACATGGAGGAGCTGAAGAAGGACGTGCAGAGCGTGAAACAATTGTCAGCGAACAAAAGCTTTTTAGAGAATGTTAATGACTTGAGTATTTTAAAGACCCGACCAGTCAGCAGATCCCCAGCAGCGATGCCACCCCCACCAGCAGCATCAGCACCATGCACAGTCTCAGAGTAATCCCGCCAGCAGGGACAAGGAGGAGCTGCGCATGCTGAAGATGATGACGCTGATGCGCTACTCGGATGGCAAGCTGCTCTACACGCCGACGCCGGAGCGGGCCAACTAAGCTGTAATTAGCCCAATTTGTAAACACACGACACGCGCGACTTTTCTAACATAATTTTGCCAAAAAAGAACGAACAAGAAACACGCAAGGAGAGGTGGAAGAAAGAGGGACGTGGAGAGAGGTGCAGGAAGACACGGAGCGAGAAGAGAGAGACACTGAGAGATGCGGAGAGACAACGATAGGTGTAGAGGGAGCCAGAGAGATACGCAGAGAGGCGCAGAGAGATGAAGAGATACACAGAGTGATCTCTGAGAGGTGCAGAGAGACGCATAGAGATTCAAAGACACACAGACAGATGCAGGGGTCTCTGCTTGGGTGGGGTACTATCAAGTAATTCTTGAATTAACTCACTCACCACTCGCCAGAGTTGTTTCCTCTCTCTTGAAAATGAGTTGCCGCAATGATTTTCCTAATTGTAGTATTAAATTTCGTGATTTTGTCTATGTAATGCGTCTGTATTTATAATTTAACTGTGTTAACTGATTGTAGACTTTCTATATATGTATGTAGACCCATCATATGCCACCCAACATTACATTATTATTATTATGTTAAGTTCTTATGCAATTTAAATAAAATCATAGTTGGCGTACGAGAATAACAATTCAAATCATTATATTATAGTCTTTTGAAACTATTTCAATGTTTTCCCAAAATGGGTGTTCGTAAATTTAATTTTTTTCTAAATTATTTAAAGTTGACTTTCTTGGTGCAGCCTGTGTTGAAATTGTTGACGTCGGGCTGGCATTATATGCTAGCATCCACAGTGGTGCCCATGACGTGCCGGCCCGCGTACTTTTGACAAAAAGGCTAAAATGGAACTTCATCACTAATCATCGAACAATTAAAATAATTGTACCGCCAGACTTCACACCAAGGAAAAAGATACTGAATTGACAACACTGATGTACAATGGCTCAAGTTGGTGTGATTTAAATCAATAAACATATGGTTTCGGTAGAGGTTTAATTACTGTCTGTGTCATCAATTTTTTTTAATTTTATAGTGATTTTTTTTTTGGCGGAAGCTTTTTGTTTTTTTTTTTATAATTTGAAAATTGAATTTTGAAAATTTTAATTTTGCGAGGACAGGCGAGTTCGCAAGCAGTCCACAACAGTGGATCAGACTCAGCCGGGACACAATTGGATCGTGTCTTGGGAAACAAGCTCTTTTAGCGAAAAACAAGCAGTTTTTAATTTGAAATAACGGCAGTTTTTTTCCATTTTCAATTCGAAATTGCGGAAAAACCAGAGGAGCTAGCGACATGCGGCTTTTTTCAATCTGTTCGTGTTTACTTCATTTAATAGAGGACGAGTTTCCAAGTTCGTAAAGTGCACAGCCCGCACTGGAAAGCGCTCCAAAGTTTTGCCCCTTTTTCAGTTCTCCCACTTTTTTAAGATGCGCTGTTTTTGAAAAACTCCCCCTTTGTCGCCAGTGGGGGCGGGGCGGCGAAAAAACGTTTCTACACACTGCCGCAGGTTGGTGTCACTGCTTAATACTGGTTTCAATGCAAGCTACTAGTTCCAGCAAGCAGTGCAGTGCAGCACACATCACGCAGTCGTGAAAACGGTGGACAAACGAACTAAAAGTATGCGCAGTCTGGTAACGCTAAGTACTTAGCAAGGTACCAAACCGAAACCAAAAAGAAAAAAAACAAAAAAATAAAGAAAATGTAATTAAAAAAAAATAAGAAATTTAATTAACGTGAATAAAAAACAAAAACCTTGTCTCCTATGCTTTTTGTCGAATGTATTGACATTAATTGTAACTCGTCTGGAAGTTGTAAAAATCGTGAAATTCCCCCATTTTAGTTCGCATAAACAGCGCCGCCTGAGCCAACTCCCCCAACTGTCCCCCTGCTCGCCCAGGCCCTGTTGGGCAAACGAAAATAGAAATCATTGAGAAACTGCATCAAAATCGTAAAACTGCAAAAACTGAGTGCAAATTATGAAGACGTAAATATGAAATTGGCAAATTTGTGCGCGAAATGATTCGTTTGTTTTCATTGCTTGCTGTGCTTGTTGTTGCAACAAGCAAATCAAATCGCAAATCAAAATCCAAATGATGTCGATTTTATTGACAAATCAAAATAAATAATTCTAAGCTGGAGCAATAAGCAAAAAATTAAAAAACAATACGAGTTGGCACGAGAAAATCAAATTCCCAAGCTTATCGCGGGGTCAACAAACCAGAGAAGGAACTGTGAAAGGGTCGCACTTGACTTGAGTAGGAACAACGCACTTTTCACTTATCACTTTCCCGATTTTCCCATTTCCCAGCAGCATCATAATGACACAATTAAGTCAAATTATGTGGCTGCCACTTCACAAAGGGTGCCCCCCCAACTCCAAGTGGCTGCTTTCACCAGACATCAATTCAATTATGACACACAGCTCTCACAGGGATTACAAACCACCCCCTACCCCCCTTCAACTCGAATCTCCTTCCGATTACTACACATCCTTCTGGGCAATGACAATACATTGGATCAATTCCACACGAGCGCCTCTGAAAAGTGCCGGTGATTAGCACGCGGCAGTCGAGGGCGCATTTTACATAACCATAACCAGTCGTTGCCTCAGCCTGCGCAGCGATCGCTGCTTGCACGGACCACCCACACAGGGCACAACACACACACACACACACAATGTTATGCGCCGCCCGAGGCTGCGCTTTTATTGCTGCCGAAGTAGCATAAACAATTTGCGCTTCTAACACAAAGTCAACGCCACCGCACACCTGATGGGGACTGTGACTGGGACAGGGACTGGGACTGGAAGTACGAGTCGTTGCTGGGTCTGTAGAGTGCATTAAATATGCCTGTCGTGCTGCGGTTAGATGTTTGCCGGGGTCTATAAAAGTAGTGCCAAGGAAGAACTTGTGTAGGGAGTCAAGTTGAGATAAGCGCAGAAGTTGGAGGAGAACCCTTGCTGCACTGCTTGCAGGTGAGTTTAAACTTTTGTTAAGAAACAGTTACTGCAGTAAGTTCTCCTAACTTTGCAAATGTTTACAGGGTGTGCCAGTTCTCCCTTTGCTGCTTTACCGACTTGCCCTTGCTCTCTTGCTGTGTGTAGTCAAATGGGTGAGTTGAGCGCGGCAGTTGGAGGAGAAGATTACACTGCTTGCAGGTGAGTTTACCTTCTAATAACACGCAGTTACTGCGCTTTGCAACTGCATACAGGGTGTTCATAAGTCGCCGCCTCTCCTCGGCTGCTTTGCCAACTGCTTGTTATTGTTTTTGTGCGCTTTGCTTATTTGAAGTACGGTTTGTTCTATTTGCGTCGTATGTGTGGTCTCTGGGCTCCAGTTGCAGTTGCAGTTGCAAGTGACGTGGCGCGACAGCGACAGCGCGCCCGCCACTCGTTGGCGACAAAACGCTAATATGCTGCAACAGCAGGATTTCGTCGCTCGTCGCGCGTCCTGTGGTGCAAATCAAAACAAAGCGAGGCAAAAGTCGTCTAGACACCTTGACTTGACCGCACGCAAGCTGGCTAGCTCAGCACTTGACAAATTGGTCAAAATATTGAAGCAATTAATGTCTGCCACAGGCTGCTGCACTTGACAAAACCAAACAAAATATTCACACATATTTCACACGCGTTCTCCGCCCCCCACACACTGCAGCCGGCGGCGGCGACACACTCAAGTGGCAGGCGAGCCGCTGTCCGATCCTGTCCAATGTCCTGTCTGGACAAGGACGACAAGTAGCTGTGATATGTAAACAAAGCCACACGCAATGATTACATGATCAGTCGAGGCTTGTCGACGGTTTCCCGTTGCCTGCCACCGGCGCCAACTGAAGGTCATCTTGCTCAGCAAGAAGGGAAGGGGAAGTGGGCATGGTCGTGGCAAAGGCAGTGGCAGCGCAATCTTTGTTCTGCTACTTTTAAGCTCTTAAGTGCCAGCGCGATTCACTTTGGCCAATGTGCGCTTTTCATTTCATTTCAATTTCAATTTGGCCTTTTGGTACCCTGCACGTGGAGTAGCGCGGAAACGGGTATTGCTATGTATTGCTGTTAGGCCTTATTTTATTGAACATCATTTAATTTTACTCTCTTCTTCATTTCACATTTATTCGACTTGACGTCTTAGCTTCGATTAATCATATTAAATGGATTTATATCGGCATGCCGCCACTTTCGATAAACCAATGGTTAAGTCAAACAACAAGTGTTGAGTAAGTTACAAATATCAGTCAGAAACCAATTGAGAAATTAAAAATAATAATCAAATATAAATTAAATATTAAATTAATAAAATATAAATAAATAATTAAATAAATTTATTAATTTTATGATAAGATTTAACAAAGAACTTTAATAACTAAAAGTCTAAGCACTTTATCACAATATTATTTTGACTTTTAACCAGTTGGTTCTTTCTTTTGTGTTTATTACATGGTAACCCCAAGTCCATCAATTGTCGTTGAAGCTTTCTCACTTGTTTGATTTTCCATTTTCCAAATACCGAACGCATTTTTCAATTATTATTGCGCTGGGCCACAAGTACGCGTATTATTAGTGTAATAGCGGCTAATTGCGCATTGGCCTGCAAGGAGAATTAGACTGGGGCGCACAGCACTTCAGTCGCCCTGCAGACTTAAAAGCCTCCAATTGATGGAGGAGCACTTGGAGGCGATTCGCATGCGGATCTACGTAGGAATCATTGGCAGCATTTTGCAAGGGAGGAGGCAATTGTGGGCATTGAGATCATTGCAGCGATTAGAAGAAATGTGCAATGTATTTCACTCTCTCCCTCTCTTTCCCTTTCTCTCCCGCTGGGCACTCACACCCCAGGTCGTGGCAATAAGTCCACTTGAGTACGCTCAGCTTGGATCGGCGAGACTGTTCAAGGTTTCCTGCGATGATTTACCGCAAAAAAGCTGTTGCATTTATTTGGCTAATTCGGGCCAATAAACAGAGTATCATTCGCAGGCATGTGGCAACAAATAAAGTCGGGGCATACAGCACGCATACAGGCAACAATAAAAACACACACATACACACACACTGTAAACAACAACAATGCGCCAATGGCAGCCAATGATAATCGCAATGAGATCGAGAACGAGAGATGATCGACATAGTCATCGCCCATCGCCATCTCTATTGCGATCATCATCATCATCGTTCAACCAAATTGACGGATTGCTGCGACGCTGCCCCGGAACCCGGACGTCAACGTCAGCACCGTCGACGTCCACGTTCACATCCACGTCCGCATCGGAGTCGATCGAATCGCCGCCAAATCAAAATTCCTGAGCGCGAATAAAATTTAATTGCCTACAAATTGGCGCGTTGAGTTTTATTGCATTTTAAAAATATACACTGAACGAAATTTGCAGTTAGTCTGTAATCGAAATTGGACGAATGTTACAATTGAAATTACCTAGAAACAACTGCTTAGATGATCAATCAGTGAATGATCAATCAACATTTCCATTCTATTGGATTCTTGCTCGCACTGTACGCAGCATACCCCACAAGTTGTAGGCTAATTATAGGGTAACTAGTGATAAGTCCCGTGTGGGTGGCAATTTTTTACAGCGACCGGCAAACAAATACACCGATCTAGCCTATGATTTATTTACGATTTCCTAATGTTCCGCCTAATACGGGGAAGTTTATAAAAAGCAGCTAGAAGAGATAATGATCAAGTTGAATACGAATAATGTTTTCGAATCGAGTGAATTGTCTATCCGTTTGGCAGGCAGAATAGATTGAATAATATTTAAGTGTTTGCAAATCAAATTCGGAATTTACCATAAAGATTGGAACATAACTTGGAGAATAGAATTGAAAGGCAATAACTTTCGCAACTTTTCAGCAACTTTTGCTTGATTATTTTGCTTGTAATTGGAATATTGACTGAAGAATATAATGGGAAAAAGAGAGAGAGAGCTCTTTTCTTTTTTAATATATTGTAGAGGTTTCTCTTTCTCTGAATATGTTCCAATCTCGTTAGAGAGTTAGCTGTTTGTACTGCAAACTTATTCTATAAGTTTCCACTAAACCATCCAAGGAAATCTTGATCTGAATCAAAATAGAATGAGTCGAAAAGTGGGAAAATAAAATAAAGGAAAGAAGCAAAGAGCGAATGACAATGCGAGAAGAGTGATTAGATAATATGAAGTTAGAGAAAGAACTGTAAGTTAGATTGAATGTTTGCCATCTGAAATTTCCGTAACAAGCTGATATTTCTTGAAAAGTCAAAAGGGGCAATATATAATTCAACCTCTGCCATATGTTGAATAATTGCCCTCAATTATAGCCAGATTTTTGCAATAATAACCCCGACAACACTTCAACTTTGGCACTTGAGGCATCTACTTAAGTATTTAATGATGCTGACTCGCATACGCATACACCTACATATAGTCAGCTATATACACATATATAGGGAGACTACTTAAGGCGCCAGAGTGCCAGTCTGAGTGTACTTAAAATCATAAAAAACGATTGAACAAAAAGATATTCATCATGATGATCAAATGAATTTCAACATGAACTCCCCAATTTGATTGCTCAATAGGAATGCGAGCGCGCTAAGTGCGGGCTTACCAAATCAGCAGGAAACTTATAAATATTTGAATTTATATATATATATAGACTAATTTGACCGATTTTCGCTATAAACAAATAGTGGGCGAAAGACAGTTGTTTCCTGGCCAGATCAGGCGAAATGTTTATCGTGTCTTCAACGGGCGCTGCAAGTGCACTTGAAGCGAGTGCGTCGCTGGCGTCACCTCTTCCACCTCCTTCTTCTTCTTCTCATTATGCATGCACGAACTGACATTGAAGTGCCTGCAACGTCCCCCTCGATCCACCTCTGGGGCGAGTTCATGCGGCGTTAGGGTTAGATTGCCCATTGGCGTCCCGTTATTATTGGTATTAGTAACACATGATTACGCTTTATTGTAAACAAAGCACAGATAAACAGGCAAACAGGCAGCCCAAACACGGATACACAGGCACACGTACGCAGCAGCAACAACAACAACAACAACGACGACAGCACAGCCAAATGATATGTTAATGCAGCTGGCGCACACTGCGTATGAGTGCTATGAGTGTGAGTGTGAGTGCGAGTGCGAGTATGAGTGCAGGCGGCAACTGTTTGTCTGTCAACGTCGCAAGCAAATAAACTCCATTTGGGGCTTATTTGTCGTCGTTTGCGTTTGGAATTTCTACTCCCACTGTAAACAACTCCCCGCGTAGAAGGGCTAAAGACAGAGAGGGGGGGCAGGGCCAAGGGGCATGTGTGAGCAGTCGCAAGTGAGAGGGTGCTGCTGCTCCTGACATTACAAGTGCGAGGCGAAGTTCATTGAGTAAATGCTGTGTTAAATGGCTTTTCAAGTGAAATTGTTAATTGAACGACGCAAAGTTGGCAGCGCCAACGAGCTTCTTAAATTGCCCCATTATGGCAGATTTGAGTAGTTTTAATTAGCCGGAAGTGCGAATAAGGAATGTGCATATCATAAATATTATCATTTTATGGACTGTAAATGGACTATCTGCCAAAGCTGAACATTTTTCAGAGAAGTTACTTTGTCAAATTGTAATTAAAATACTTCAAACTAAACATTTCAAAAAAAGTAAATTACTTTTGAAATATGAAAGATTACTTTATTTAGAAAACATCAAATCATGCTTGTATTGTATAATATGTAGTTTTAACTTTATTTCTCTTTGAAAATTGTTTACTAAATCTCTCTTGTTTCATATTTCATTGAACTTTTACTTGACACTTGAGTTTTCTTTGCCTATGAGCGCCTTAATGAATGCAATTGAATCAAAAGTCGCCAACTAATGCTGACCAGCTTTGTCAGTGTATCTTCGTCCCCTTTCTCTCTCTTTCACTCCCCTCAATTCCTTGCCCCCTTCACTCTTATGTGCTGTAGTTGTCGACACGCCGCAGCGTTTAAGTGTAATTTTCTTCTTATTCAATTGAAGCATGTCCTTCGACGGGCTGTGACTGTGGGGAGGGTAGCGGGAACTGAGTTACAACTCACTGCAGCGCACTGAGTTGGTCGTCGACTTTCGGACTTGTCTCTGTCCGCCTCTCTCTCCCTCTCCCTCTCTCTATCTCTCGCACTCTCTCTCTTCTCTACCCTCGCTTAGCTCGTTACAAATTCACTTCAGACGCTGCTTTCACTTGAGATCCGCATAATGGTCGTTCATTTGCGCCGTCGCCGTGAAAATTGCAAGAAAATCTTCTTCACATTTCGCATCGACTCAGGACAATTGCGTACGTGTGCGAGGACCAAGAAAGCCAAAGAAAAACGTAAAAGAACCACCACAAAAAAAGTAAAAGATAAGATGAGCTGAGTATGGAGTGAGAAGATGGCAGGGGGAGGACAGAGGAATCATTCGGTTCGGTGTGCCATGTAATTTGCTCTCTTGCCATGTGCTTCATCAGAAAGGAAATTGAAAATTGCTCCTAATGGTGCTGCCTCCACTGCCAGTGGGCGTGGTACAGCATATACCACAGAAAAAAAAAATACCAAAAGAAATTTAATGATTATGAAAAAAATAAATGATAAAGAAATGACACTATGAAAATGTGGGCGGAATTCATTTGAATCGTAAATTGCCAACGACTAAGGCCCGAAGACGCTAACGAAGCGTTAACAAGTTAAGAACAGCTTCAAGAAAGCACGAAAGAGAGGGAGAAGAATTAGTTGATTTATGCGTTGCGTAAAATTTGAGTTAATTCTTCTGTTAAGATTTCAATTAGCTACCTCCACATGAATATTATGAAAAAGACTTGAAGGTTAACTTGATGAAGGTAAAAGATGAAACAAATAGGAAGAGAAATAGGAAAAGACTTTCTTGCTGTATTCCTCTAAGATTGCTTACGTTTTTATGGGTTTGAAAAGAAAACAAATTAGAGAATATCGTCAATGAACTTAGCAGCTTAAATATTCAATCATAATGAATTAATTTAGAACTCATATTCCATTTTGAATGGTGGATAAAGCCCATGACAAACAGAATACAATGGGAGAGTTTAATACATTTTTAAACTTAATTTCTTGACAGTTCCAAATGTGAAAAAATTAATTAAATTATTTAAAAGATGGGGAAAAGATGAAAGTCTGAAGGCTATCTAAATTTTGTTTTGTATACGATATTATATTTCATCTTCCTCATTTCCTCATTTCTATGCACTTCTAGTTCTTCCTACACCACCTTGCCAGCTCTATCACTCCATTGCTGTCCACTCTAACGAGGCTACACTGTTATTGGCCTCCCCCGCGAATTTGTTTACACAAAACAATGAACACTTAAACAACTTTTGAGCGCTTTGCTCTTTTACGATGTTCTAAATACGATAAATAAATATATGAAAAACAACAACAGAAATGGAGGGCGGCACAGTCGTTTAAGCAGTCCGAAAGTGCCTCAAAGGTGAGATGCCGTTAGAAGACAACAACTAAAAGAACAACAACACAAAGCTGATGACTCTGAAAGCACAAAAAGGCACAAGGCGTCATATAATAAAAAGAAAACTCTGATTCATGTTGCGCATTTAGAATGTTTTTATATGATGGATTTTTCCAAAACACTTCGCACTGTAGAAAAACAGATCGCACACTCGTTTCCCAAGAGTGAGTTCTGTATTTTCAGATAGTCGATCTCGTTCAAGTGTTAGTAGCGCTCTGGCAGCTGATAAGTCCCAAAAAACATTGTGCAAGAAGCCTTTGGAAAACAAATCTCACGCGCACTTCCATTGAAAATGAATTTCCATCAGCAGCTCCTCCTCCTCATCATTCTACTCCCACTTCTACTCTCCTCCCGCTCTTGTTCTTCCCTCTTCTTGGTTTTTGGGGCCCGCGTCTTTAATTGTCGAGCATTACGAGTCGGCAGCTCCATTAAAAACGCTAATTAAGTTGCCCCCATGGCACATGTGTGTGTTGTGTGTACTGTGTGTGTTGTGTGTGTGCCGCTACACCACAACATTTCTATCCAAACAGCTTGCGAACAACTATAACTACAAGAACTAATCGTACACGGTAAGAAATTCATGCGACAATATGCAAAAATTTTTCAAGATTATTATATTGAAGATAGTTATGAGAAATGTGAGATAAAAGAGCGAGTACACATGATACTTTGGAATTCCATAGATAAAAGACTCAAAATCATAAATCTGCACAGGAAAGATTGATTTTGGATCTTAGATTACAGATTAAACTAAATATTTGGATAGAGTTTCAGCTTTTAAGTGGCTAAAAAACCCAAACATGATTTGTTTTTTAATGGACCTTCTTTCATACTTATCAGTGTAGAATTTGAACAGGAAATACAGATTGCAGCAAAGAATTTGTTTGTATCATCTCCAAACTCAATTAATAATTTCTCGCACTGTAAAATCAACTCATCATTTGCCGATTTTGAATGGCTGACTATAAAAAATGCGTTTTATACATGCGGTAAAATTTGAACAATTTTTTTTTTTGGGCGAAATTTGAACAATAAACAAAATCACAAAAACCAAAACATTTATCATTCCAATTTTTGCCGCTGCCGCTGCTGCTGGCGAAGCTAACGAAATGCCGTTTAAATGCTTTTTTATTTCAAGCCAAATAAGCAAAGGAGTGCCCCACAGTGGGCGGGGGAAAGGGGGAGTGGCTGAAACTCAAATTGCGCAAAGATTTCAACAGCTGCCGTCGGCGGTTGAGATTGAGGTGGGTGGCCATTTTGTACTGGGCGGCGCATCTGGAGGCGAGTATAGTCGAACAGGGGTGTGCAGGAAGGCTGGGGGAGCTGGGTGGGGAAGTGCTGTGCCACTGTGTGGGTGCACCGCCATCAACAACTTGCGCAAATAGCATCATCATCGCACAACAATTGCCGGGCGCGAGTCTTCGTTGTGTGTGTTCCTGTGTTCGGGGCTTCGGTGTTCGCTGCTCGGATTTCCCATGAATTACACAGGCCCACAAAAAAAAAAAAGTTTCATGATCTGGGTAAGCGGCATATGCAGTTATATGTATTTTGAGTCGCTAAATTCGAATCCGAGGTCAGAATTTCGCCATCACGTCTGGACTTCGACATAACCTCACAAAACTGAAAAACCTTAAAATATCCCCCAAAAGATATAGAATCCTGATCTGAGCATGCGATATATGTTTTATCATGTATTTTGTCCTTCTAAGTCCGAATCCGAAGTCAAAATTTATGTAGCACGTCTGAGTTTCGACTTAACCTCAAAAAACTCGAAAAAAGTTTGAAACCCCAAAAAATAATGGGGGGTCATGATCGGGTCATACGATATATGTTTCTATATGTTTTTAGACCTTCCAAATCCGAATCCAATGTCAAAATCAGTCAATCACGTCTGAAATTCAACCTAACCTAAAAAATTTTTGAAAAATTTTAAAAATTTTAAATTTTTTTGATAATTTACTACTGCATTTATGCTAATATGTGGAATTACGTATTTAGTTTATGTTTTTTATAAGTTAAAATACAGTTTTGAAGTAATAAATCAGTACTCATATGAACCTATTCCGAATACTGATAAAATAATGCTCAAAAGGGGTATATTCAAAAAGAAAGCTAATTTTATATAAAATTTTAATACACCCTAATCCAATATTAAAAAAAGTCAAAAATTTTGGAAGTTTTTAAAAAAATTTTTAGGTTAGGTTAAAATTCTGACGTGATAGGCTACTTTTTTTCTCGGATTCGGATTCGGAAGGTCCAAAAACATATAGAAACATATATCGCATGACCCGATCATGAACCCCCATTATTTTTTTGGGGCTTCAAAAATTTTTCGAGTTTTTTGAGGTTAAGTCGAAACTCAGACGTGCTATGTTAATTTTGACTTCGGATTTGGACTTAGAAAGACAAAATACATGTTAAAACATATATCGCATGGCTAGATCACGATTCTATATCTTATGGGGGATATTTTAAGGTTTTTCAGTTTTGTGAGGTTATGTCGAAGTCCAGACGTGATGGCGAAATTCTGACCTCAGATTCGGATTCAGCGACCCAAAATACATATAATTGCATATGCCGCTTACCCAGATCATGAAACTTTTTTTTTTTTGTGGGCCTGTGTTATTTTGGGGGGGACCGCACACAGTCAACCCGTTTGGTTGGTTAATGAAAAGCTGAAAAACAATTAACTATAAATTAAACGCACAATTTTCAAAACAAAATAAACATAAATAGCCCCGAACAGCGCATTCGCTCGATTCGATGTTGTTTACACAACATTCATTTACTCATCCATCACAGTGAACCGATGAACTGATGCGCTTGCCACCCTTGCACTTGCCTCGACACCGCATCCCTTCTCCCCTCGAGCCCTCTGAGCTGGGGCAGGCAATTAGGCAATGTCGTTTGCCCTGTGTGCCGCGAACCCAACTCTGCTCTCTGGCCTGCACACAGCTCATAAAGCGTAAGGAGCACAACTTCGGTAGCACAACAAAGAGCAGCGAGATAATGGAAGAAGAGATAGTAAGAGAACAAAAATTGTCGAAGTGCAGATACCCTACAATTCTTATATGGCAATATCATATGTACTAAACTGAAACATTCAAGAAATCTGTTTGCTACTAAACATAAAATAAATAAATATTTAAATGAACCTTTAACACTATTCAGTATATTTTATTATAAATAACAGTGGCTTAACGTATTTAAAAAAATACCAATTTTATTTTCATTCATACACAAATTTGTATATAATTTATTTAACGATTGATTGCTGCTTTCTGCTAAAATCATAAGGAGATCACTTGAAATTTAAATTTAAATATTAACAAACATTCAAGGTACGTACAACAAATTTTTAGTGAAAGATAAAACTTCAATTTACTCAGAAAGAAATACTACAATTATTCTTTTAGCCTTATATATATTTTTACATTTATTTTCAAAGTAATTTCGCATTCAAGTACAGCTTAATTTCTTTGCATTCGAAAATTAATCAACTGCAAATTGAATTTAATATATATACCAAACTATAAATAATTCTTATTTAAATTGTAGTACTTGAATCTTTCCTGCTTTTCCCAACGCTAACCCAATCAGCATAGCACAGTCCCTCTGCCAAAGGAAGAGTATAAATGGATGCTAATCACTGCGCTCACTTGATGAATTTGTCGTAGAGTTATTTCTACCAAGAAGTTCGGCTGTTGCATAAACAAGCCCGCCTACGCGCAACACGTGCAACAACAACAACATCAGCAGCTAGTACAACCAAACAACAATAGCAACAACAACAACGAGAACAATAACAACAATAGGCCGAAGCAGTCGCTGCAAATCGAAGTGTCAGTCGGTGCAATCGCCTCACTCTCATTCCCATTCCCGAGCTCATTCTCCTGCAATGCTGCTCCTTTTATGGCTGGCGCACATGTGTGCAACAGACGCACAGCCTCACAGGCCTCTGGACACGCAAAGGGGTAAGAGGGGCAGCTGGGTTGAGCGGGTGCACGTTAAAGCAAAGTGCATGCAAATGGGCTAAGACAAGAACCGAATGCATTTTACAATAAGTGAACGTTTTCTCGCGGCACCAAAACAGTTTTGTTTATACTTTAAAAACTGTTTTTGCTTTTGATTTTTGCAACAACGCTGCAGCGTCAACAACGTAACAACAACAATTGCGACAGCCATTTGCCATTAACTGCACTCTCAATGGCCGCTTAAGAATGCAGGCCCCAAAAATGTTTAAGCAAACAAAGCGAATATAAACAAAAATTCACAAATTGCAAATTGCATCGATGGCAGTGCACAAATTACGCATACGCCGCGTGAGTAACCGTGAGTAATGATGCCCCCTGTCGCGTAGGCGGCCCGCTTGAAAGGATCTGTTGCGCACTCAAGTAGCCGCCGACAATGCAGAGGCGTTGTAAAAACATAAAAAGGGTTGCATAAACAAATCCGCAGGCAGCCTGCAATCGTTAACACACAGGACGCAGGATGCGGCGAGCAGGCGCAGCTCAATTTGTAGAACATTCCTGAGCTCTTTTAACTGCCGAGCGGTGTCTATTAAGTGGCATGTGGCATCAGTTTACATAGATCAAATCATGATACTCTACAGAGTTAAGGTATACTACTTTTGTGTTGTCATTTGAGGGGGAGTTGCAAGGCTCTGAAACAAAGAACAAATTAAGAAAAATAAAATCGGAATGTTTCTCTTGATATAGAACAGCTGGACAAATATAATATATAAACATATGCTTCAAAGCAACGATATGCCATTTAATATAATATATTATTTAAGCTAATATGTATCTATTATTTATATATGATAACATATGTATTTTGGATTTTTATAATATTGTAAATAAAATAGTCATTGCAAATATTTAATAAAGATGTTGCGGGTTGTGGTTTTCCTCTACATTATCTTTGTGAGCCTGCGAACTTAGCTATCACTAGAGTTAGAGAATACAGACATATTTTACGTTAGTCTATAGGAAAACCAGGAAGTCATATGAGAAAGTTAAATTTAAATTTTAACAATGTATAATAACAATTTAAAAGCTCAATTCTACATTATTAAACTGTCAATGAATGGAAATCTACCAGTTTCCAGTTTCCAGTCATTTGTATGTTGTATAACCTCTTGGAAATTATTATTAATACGATATAACATCACTTAATGTATCTATTAATATTTATGAAGTTAACTTAGATATACATATACAATATTATGCTTCCTCAAAGCAAAGACAAATATATGTTGTACTCATATTAAGATTTTCTGAATACTTCCTGACTGGCGCGAAAAATGAATGGTGGCAAGAGGTCGAGTGCCCCGCAGTTATGACTAGATATAGAATATAGTATATTTGCTCACATATTTATATAGATATACATGTCTATTTTACCCTACACAAACTCACACACACATAGAGTGACATCGCTTATTGACACAAGTAATTACAACTGTCAATTGATTTTAGTGTCCCAAATTTGTCATCTCGCGCCTTTGGCTTTTAGCAGGAGAATGCGGCCAGACATGGACAGACAGACCAGCTAGATATATCTAGCTAGAAAGATGCCTAGATCTCTTGGACTTGTTTATACAGTTGCTAGTCGCACGCTCCACTTGCACAAACAGTGAGAAAGTGCTGGGAAAGGGGTGAGAGAGAGGAAGATGGAAACGGGAAACGGGAGCAGATCCCGAAAATCGCAAAGACAATTTGTAATTTGAGGAACTTTGTTGCCAGGCGACAACGAGACAGTGAGTGGCGCCGTCTTGATCCTGTGAAGTGGATGATGATCATGCAATTCTTCCCATTGTGCATTGTTTGTTTATAAACATCGCCCCGAAATTGTCGCCCCGTCGCGCCCACTTGAGTCGAGGTGTCCTTGTTGTCGTCAACAACCAGCTGAGCGGCTAAGGACATCTCTCAGCTCTCGGCGCTGATCGTGTGCAAAAGCGCAATGCCAGAGAGAGAGAGAGAGACAGATGGAGGGAGTGTGTGTTTGTGGGTCAGAGACAGAGCGCGCCCGTCTGGACCAGTGACACATTGAAGCACTTCCAGGCCGACATTGAGTGCCCTACGCCGTCGTCGTCGTCATCATCATCTCTTGTCTCTCATCTGTTTTCCCGCAGTTTTTCGCAACAAAATCCACAAAGGCCACACGCATCGTGCCACTTCAGGCGTAACGGATCGAGGCGGGCACTTTCTGATCCACGAACTGCCTGTCAGTTCTCGAGTCAAACGCAAAACGAGGTCAATGGAGGAAACAAGTGAACTCCACTTGGAGTGAGATTAAAGCGCAATTAAAGCGATAATTGTGCTGGCTCATGAAAGGATCGAAACAGAGAGAGAAGCTCAAATGAAGTCATACTAGAGTACAGCACAGCAGACTACTTGATACCCTACTACAATTCTGTAATGTACCAAATGAGAAAAGTCTTGTATTTTAATTGATTTACGTGGCAGGGACACATGCCAAGCAATCTATAAAACTTGTATTATGCACATATCAAATGCCAGTATCTTCATGCCAACTTTTAATTCATTAGCTATGCTAGTTCCATAGATCAACATTTTAAAGTTAATCTTAAAGTGGAAAAGTGTAGACCGATTACTGTTTTATTTAAACTAATTCATATATTCCTGCTGTCATCATTGTACTTTACCTGCAAAGTTATTCTCAAATTCTGTACTGTTCTTTATATCATCAAATCTTTATTATTAACAGTGTAGAACTCATCATATCATTATGGAAGCACAATACACTATGTGATATAATGATAACACTGCCATTAATACACTATGTGATATAATGATAACACTGTCATTAATTTACCATAAAATTTATATAGTATTTTGGAACGCCTTGATTATATTAGAAATAAATAAAATGCAATAAGAATTTCAAAATGATTTTCGATTTATAATTTCTTTATTTAGAGACTTTAGCTAAAACTAAAACTTAGAACTACTAAAGCTATGCGCCAGGAACACTCTTCCTCCCCCTCTCTATCTCTCTTCCACTCTCTCCGCTGGCAACTAAGAACTTCCCCCCACGGCTATCACAAAGGTAGAGTTGCAAGTTCCAAGTGCCTAATCGATTTCCACATTCTCCTCGCAATCCTCCTCAACAGCGGAATGATTGCTCTCGGCGCCGCTCTCCACGCTGAGGATGCGCTCCGCGGGCGGACTGTTGCAGCGAGCGGGCGAAGAGGAGGCCGAAGAGCCGTTGACGAAGCTGGCGGAGAGTGCGCTCTGCTGGCTGGGTGGCGGTATGGGCTGCGGCACCTTGGGATGCGGATAGAAGTAGGGAAAGTGCATCTGGGGCAGTGGCAAACCACCGTAGGCCAACTGCAGTTGATGGCGATAGATGTTAAGCAGCGCCGGATCCAGTCCATGTGGATAGGCAGCTGCAGTGGCGTAGGTGGTGCTGCCATCCTCACGCACCAACACCTGCACGGGCACACGCTTTGTGGCACTCAACAAGGCAGCCTCGTGCTGCTGGATCTGCTTGCGTTTGGTCTTGTAGCGTCGGTTCTGGAACCAGATCTTCACCTGTGTCTCCGTCAGGCGCAGTGTCTTGGCCATTTCACTGCGCTCCGGCCCGGAGAGATAACGCTGCTGTGCAAAGCGACGCTCCAACTCAAAGACCTGGGCGTGGCTAAAGGCGGCGCGCGAACGCTTTTTGCGACTGAGGGCGCCTCCGCTCAGACTGTCCTCATGGCAGAGTGGGGAGCCCCCACGTCCATAGCCACCAGCGTTGCAGGAGGAAGGTGAACTGCTCAGCGGCGGCGGCGAGTCGCAGTCTGCAAAGAGAAGGCAACAAAAAAGAAGCAAAAATTAGCACAAAGGCAAGCATGGTGGGGAATAAGGGGGAAGGGGACTGCAAATGGCATCCATTAGCACCCAAACAAAGGCCTTGAAACTTACCGGAGTCGTTGCTGGCTGCAGCATTGCAGCGTCGCATGTCGAGGGGCAGCGCGGCGGCAGCGGACAAAGCGGCGCCAAAGTAGCCCAATTTGCGCTGCACGTAATCGACGGGCAAACCGGCGCCGGTGTTGGTGGAGGAGGTGCTGGTGGAAGTTGAGGCAGCAGAGCAGGAGGATGTGGAGGCAGCAGCAGGAGCCTGATGATTGTTGTTATCCAAGGCTGCAGCGGCAGCATAATACTGCAAATAGCTCGATTGCTGGCCGGGATTACTCGAGCCCAGACTGAGATCGCGACAGCAGAGTGGTGGCGATTTGGAGCCCGCACGCAACTCAGATGTGGGTTTGCTGCGCGTCAAGATGTCGTTAATGGAGAAGGGCGTTGTCAGTGTTTTGCTCAGTCCCGCAATGGACGCGCCCGCACTTGCACTTTCCATATTCAACATATTTGGAATATATTCTCAATATTTTCTAATTTGATTTTACTTTCTTTCTGAACACTTTTTCGCGTCGTTCGTCGTTGTTCACGTCTCGCTGGCTGCGTCACGAATGCGCTCGTCTCTTGCGCGCCTTGTGCTCTTTAAATAACTGCGCCGATCCCCGCCAGCGTACACGGAGAATCACTCAGAGAGTGCTCAAGTGCTGCGCCCTCCTCAGCGCCGTATGCTGCTGCTGCTGCTGCTGTTGGTGGTGGATTCAATTGCTATTTTTGGAAGCCCAGCGCCGATTGGCTGACGACGAAGAGCGTTTGAGTTGCTCTCAAGTGTTTGTAGAGCGCAGGGTACGCTGTGCGTTATTTTTGGAAGTGTGTGCATCCTGTTTATTGTTTACAGTTACAGTTAACTATTGGGGCCAACGTTTACTAGGCCAGGATTAGGGTACAGTCTAGTTTTTTTACTTTTGTTTATGCTTTGTTTTGTTTAGGTTTATCGCAATTAGGCATAAACATAAACTGTGCCTTTTCCAGTTAAAGCAGCACTCGAGAGTGGGCATAACTGCCTCATTTAAAACTGGAATTAATTGTAGTTGTAGTCTATTAATTGTTTTTATTTGCAATTGGTGCAAATTTGGCACAATTTTACAAGTTTTAAGCGCTTTTGAGTGCTTTTTTCACAGCACTCTCTTCCCATTGGTTATGCACTGCTTGTCTGTGGCACTGCTTGCTGCTGATTGGTTGGCAACTGCAAAATGGCTGCTCGCTTGCACTGCTCACTTGAGTGAGATGCTGAGAGCGCGCTGCTCTGCTCTGCTGCTGAAATGCTATGTTCTGCTGCTGCGCTGCTCTGCTCTGCTCTGCTCTATTTTTTGTGGTTCTCAATGCTGCGCTACACTTCACACCTTCAGGCTATAATCTTTTTATTGCCAATTGAATGACTCTTAATGCCAAATGCGCGCCTCGGGCAAGGAAGTCAGTGTTGTAAGGCAGTGTGCTGCTGCTGCGCTGCTGCTGCATTGTTATTGTTGCGGTCAGCATTGAGTGAGTTGCCAATATCCAAGTGCGCTGAAAGTGATGATGCCTTGTGGTGGTTGCGCAGCTCTCGTTATATGTTTTCGATTGAATGCATTTCAATAATACTCGAGTAATTAGTATAATGATGATGATGGTGCCACACGCTTTCCACACGCTGCCACACGCTAATTCCACTGGCCTCCTTTAGCAGTTGTTGATGCGATTATCCTTAAATAGTTTATGAAGTCGTCGTCGAGCAGGTATTCGATTACCAAAACAGGGTAGGAGGGTGTTCACCCGCAACGAATGATGAATAGACGTTTTCAATTAACTATCACATCAGTTGCTTCCTTGTTCCCGTTTCCTTCTGCCGTGATTCCATCCCTCCCCCTGCGCTGCAATATTGTTTTTGTGGTATCGAGTTCGCTTTGATGGTTTATCAAAAGCCACTTCAATTGTTTGCCTTGCTTTGCATTATCATTCATTGCCCCGAATATGAAACCTGATTCCTTTCTTGGCCAGGCCAGTGCAGTGATTGATTCTGGCAAGTGTTCCGCGATGTGTTTGTGTTTGTTAAGTACGGTTTAAGTTTACCACTGTCGTTAGGTCTATCGATTTTCATTATATTTACAGTATAAAGTTTTCTTAAAAGGCACAAAGTGAACCTCTGGCACAATAACCTGGAAGGAAGTTTTCTTTTTTTTCTGTGATGTCTTTTAATTTTTATTTAAATTTCAATCCGTTTTTTTTTAATTTCAGTTATTTTGAAATTTTCCAATTGGAAATTTTATTAGTGTGCACACTGCTTGCACGGCACACTGCTTATTAGATTCCTCGGTGTGCACTGCTTATCAGTACATGTACTGTGTTCTGCTTGTAAACTGCTTGACTGCAAAGCAGTATACACTGCCTTACTGTAGACTTTCCGTTGCAGTTCAAAGTAGATTTTTGATCCAGTGTTGCCAGGTTAGCTGTTTTCCGATCTATCTGGCAATCTGTCCTTCTTTTGGACAAATAAATAAAGACACTTATATAAATTGAATAGTAAATATAAATTTATGTTATGAAAATAATATAAATATAATATTAATTTATTTAAAACCAAAAAAGTATAATATTGTATTCAATATTTTATCATTAAAAACGTTGAGTTCATATTTGTCTTGCTATAATATTTGTTTCACTATAAAATCTCTTAATATCTGTTATAGTTAGAAATAAATTCCTTATTACAGTAAACTGTGAAAGTCAAAGTATTCAAAATTGTATATAATATATTCATATTTTAATAAATAGGTATAGTAGCTCTGTTGAAAGTACTTTATTTATTCGTCTCCATCCTTAATAGAACATAGATTTGAAGTATAAAAGATAATGGCCATCATATACAAAAATATTCGTTAAATATTAATTATCAAAAAATCGATTATCGGTTCACATAAATTCTTTATTCTTATATATATTTTAAATCTTAGTATTTTGTTTTTAAATAGTTATGATAACATAAATCTATTTCAAATTCCTTTCTTGCTTTGTTTACAGGTGTTTGAAGTGCATTACGAAATTGCCGACGGAAGAAAACCAATCCCTGTTTCACGATTGAATACTCGCAGTCCTATCCCGATCAATCCAATCAACGCCTTAGCTTACCCCAACGAGAGATGACAATTCCACTCGAATCGGGGATTTCCACAGACCATAAATCAAATGCTTCGCAACGCGGTTTCGGTTTCGGAATGCAATTACTCAATTAATTCGAATATAATTGTCACAATTTTCCACTTGAAAAGCCACACAAAGTTAAAACTGATGGATATAAAACAGAAAGAGAAAACATCGGAGAATATATTTATAAAGAATCTGGCGGGGGAATGTAAAATGAGCTCGCCATTTTTATGGGGGCACATCAAATGGAAATGCGACGAGGAAAAACTCAATTGGATAAAATGTCAAAGGCTTTAAATCCAGTTGAATGGAGAAGGGGAAGAGGCATCCACTTGAGAGAGCTGACTGGGGATTATGAACAAAGACGCGCACTGACAGCGAAAGTGAAAGGCGGAAAAGGCAAAGAAAATTACGCAATGCGGCAAAGAAGAAAGCAGAAGGAGAAGGAAATGCGCCAATTGTTGATAGTTTCTCTAGTTCCTTTTTCTTTGCCATATTGTTTATTTATTGTTGTTAATAAATCTTAATTTTGCTTACACAACTCTCACTTTGGCGGCTTTTCTAATTGAGGAAATGCAAATGAATGCGGTGAAAGCAGGAGAAGAAAAGTGGGAAAGAGAAGGAGATATGGAGAGAGGGAGACAGCTGCTTCAGCGGCAGTTGGCGCCTTTGATCCTTTGACGCAACATGAATTAAACGGCGCTACAAGCCTAGTCCCGATTCGATCCTTCCTTATCGATTCCCCTTCCCCTTACCCACCGCTCCCTTTTCCCCTCTGTGATATATGGGAAAATGACAAATTTTCCACTTGAGTTTCTTCGGTCTAGACTAGCGAGACGACTCGCGTCGCGCGACAATTCCCCGTCGCCACAACGACATCGCCGCCGACATTGTAAGACGAGAACCAAATATGCTGCCTCGATCCACGACGATCCTGCGCCGACCTTCAGTTACTCTGGTCAGTGTGGTCCATTGCGTCGCATTAGGCAACATTTAGTGCCACTTGACATGCCATTTGTGCCTGTTCCTGCGGGCGGAGCCTGGGGCGAACCAGACGCAGCCTGGTGTCCCTTTTACTTGTTTCCTTGGGGGGATTGGAAGGCGTTTTGTTTGCCACCGTTGCGGCAGGCGCCGACGTTTGTAATCCGACTGTGACATGTCCTGCAAATGGCATCGACATTATTTATGTAGACTTTTAATCTACGCTAAATGTACCACACAAATTGGTTCATATTTTTCAAAATTTGTCTTTGTAGTCAGCGAAAAGAAAATGTTCTATTCAATACTTGTTTTAGAATATATCGAAAAGATTGAACCACAATTATGTTTCAAGTATTTGGACACTATTTTCTGTATTTCTGTGCATTTCATTGTCAGAGATCAACCAACTAACAATGAATAACTACGTATTATAGTACTACTTCAACTCATAACTCTGTTAAAAATGGTACGAATTGAATGATTATTAATAATATGATTAATTAAATCAATGCGATATGTGAGATTTAGAAGAATTAACTTTTTTCCTCATAGTTAAATTTATATTGAAAGTTTACCCTTTTTATGTCATCATTTTGTAAATACAGTATTCACTTTATTTCATACAAACTTCTAGCAATCAATCTTGTCAAAAATCAGCTTTCACCTTCAAATATATTTAAATGTTTAACTTTTGAATGTGCAATGAAAACTTAATGGAAAATTCTTCAATTTCATATGTTAATTAATCAAGCTACCCCAAAATAGTATTGTAAACAATTTGAAAACAATTTCTTAGTCAAATTATAAAAGTAACAAATGATTTTCTTGCATTTTCAAGTGCTCATATTCTTTGTTTTATATACAGTCTGTAATTATGGTAATTAACTCATTAGAACGACTTGATGCGATCTAATTCCCTCAGCTAATACTGACGATTCACCCTGATTGACATTTAACCCAACTCACTGACTGAAGTTGCAGGTTCCCCCTGCTTCATATTCCCTTCTTCCATAGTTCTTTAGCTCTCTACTCCTGAACCCTGCCCCCGATCCCTGCCTCTGCTTTTGTTGCCTTCACTGCCATCTACTCTGCCTCCATTTCCCTATAACTCTTCTCCAGCTCCCCATGACCCTACCCACTCCATCCCTTTCTCCCTCTACTCAGCTATCAAATCAGAAGTTTAGCCTGTCAAACATTCTGGCAACTTGAACTATATGCCCACTCCTCCTCTTTGCCCACTCCTCGTCTCTGCCTTTCGCTTTCCCATCTCAATTCCTACTCCCCCACTCGTCTCTCCTTCTCCCTTCTCATTCATTAATCCAACTAAAAAGTGTGATCAGCTGCACTTGTTGTCTTCTGCCCGAATCGACGCGACTCGACCCGATCCAATACGTGCTCTCTGCTCTCTGCCCTCCCCATCTGCCCTGTGCCCGTGGCATGTGTTTGTGCAGTAATTGATATGCCACTCCAGGGGCAACAACAGGGGCAGACTGCGAGGCAGAGTCAGTAGCAGTGGCGGAGGCAGAGGCAACTTTGGCCCCACACTCCATGAAATATTAGCCCAATGCTGAGGCAGCCTGTCATAAATGTCGACTTGCCATACGCATCTGCATCTTCATTTGTATCTGTATCTGTGTGCATGTGCAACTGCAATTGTATTTGTTGCTGTATCTGTATCTATAGGAAAACGTTTTACAGTTGCATTGCGCTCCACTTAGGCGTTTTCATAAAAGCAACCTTTGTAATGTCTGCCGCGCTATCGCCTGGCCCCGTGCTCCCCTTCCCCTCTTCATTTCCACCCTCGCCTCCTCACCCTTTCCTTTCCCCTTGCCCGTGTACACTTTCCTCTTTTCCTTGCCTCATACCCCTTCGCGAAAAGCAGAGAAAACATTTCAAGCAACGGAAATCGAAATTCTTCCTCTGTTGTTTTTGTTTCATCTTGATGTTGTTGCTGTTGTTGTTGCTGCTGTTGTTACTCTTGTTGTTGTTGTTGGTTTTCTTCTTCTTCTTCTTCTCGTCTGTGTTGTTCCTGTTCTCCTTGTTGTTGTTACTCTTTCTTCTTGGTTTATTCATAAAACTGATCGTTGCGTTTTGATAAAATTGATTTATGCGTCGATCGACAACAATTATACCGCAGATGCGGTGCCTAATGGATCGGTGGCAGATATATATATTAGGGTGTCAAATATCTCCCTTCCGCTTTTTTGCTCTTTATTCAATGCTTTATAAAAAGTGATACAGTGATCGGATTTAGTTCAAATATGCGCCGTTTTGTTCGATAATCTGTTTCCATCTAGACGGCAACTTCATAATACCTCCCTCGTAGAAGCCCCCCTCCTTATTTGCGAAGAACTCGGACAGCCACTTTTCACATGCCTCTTTTGAGTTCAACTTTACACCACCAAGGGCATTCGCCATGGACAGGAACAGGTGGTAATCACTTGGCGCTATGTCCGGGCTATATGGTGGATGCGATAAAACCTCCCATCCGAGCTCCCGTAGCTTCTGACGAGTCATCAACGAAGTGTGTGGTCTGGCGTTGTCCTGGTGGAACACTACACCCTTCCTGTTGGCCAATTCTGGACGCTTCTGGTCGATCGCCTGCTTCAAGCGGTCCAGTTGTTCGCAGTAGATGGTAGAATTAAGCGTCTGGCCATATGGGAGCAGCTCATAGTGGATGATTCCCTTCCAATCCCACCAAACACACAGCAAAACCTTCCTGGCGGTCAATCCCGGCTTGGCCACTGTTTGGGACGATTCACCGGCCTTCGACCACGACCGTTTTCGCTTGATATTGTCGTATGTGATCCATTTTTCGTCGCCAGTCACCATCCGCTTCAAGAATGGGTCGAGTTCGTTCCGTTTCAGCAGCATATCGCAGGCGTTGATTCGGTCCAGAAGGTTTTTTTGCGTCAAATCATGCGGCACCCAAACATCAAGCTTTTTTTTGTATCCAGCCTTCTGCAGATGGTTTAAAATGGTTTGGTGACTAACTCCCATCTCCTGGGCGATGTCACGAGATGCCACATGCCGGTTTAACTCGATGTATTCCATGATTTGATCGGTATTTGTCGGCGGAAGGGAGATATTTGACAACCTTTTATGTATATATGAAAATATATGCTATATCTATAATATGCGCGAGTTGCTTTTTTGAAAAATGAAAGGGAAAATGTGACTAATCGCCGCGAGGGATGTCGTTTAGAAGGAAGGATCGAAATACTAGAACATGAAATTGCTATCTATGGATTGAGTGAATATGAAGAGAAAGTTTTAATGATCTTTAACTATTTGTACTAGTTTTAATTAGTTTTGAGATAGTTTAAGCTCTTTTAAAATTGCTTACAAGTAAATATACCGGTATATATTTAAATTTTTTAGAAAATATGTAATCTGAGAAAGTGTTTGTTTTTTTGGAGTATTGATTATAAAAGTTTCCTTTGGAAACTCACGTTATTAAAACGGCTTGAATGAAATCCCAAAGCGGTAAAGTATTTTTAGTAAAATGTATATAAAAAACATATTTTTCAATTAAGAAATACATTTTTTGATCATATTTAAAAAAAATCCCAGCAATTTTTAGTTGCCGATAAACTGCTTTGTTCCGTCTCTGAAAAATATAATTTAAAACTCAATTTATAATAAAAAAAATTTGAAAACTTTTCAATGATCATATAAAGCAATTAAAAGGCCATCAATAAGCTTGAGATCACTTCTGAAAATGACTTATAAAAGTAATAATAAATTTCTATATTAAGTCAAATAAAAAACTCCTTAAACTCCCAGTAATAAGAAAACGATTATGAACGTTAATCAATTAATAAAAGATTACTGTACTATCTTTCTCAATTTCCACTGATCATAAAATGAATGTAAAAAAGTGAAGATCAGTGCTGTATTTGCTTTCTTTGGTTGTCTTAACTTTATTTATTGTCCGATAATCGTATAATACATATCAATAATATATACAACAAGGTACTATGAGCTATGAGGCAATTCGTTAGGTAGAACAAGAACAAGGTGACTCTGTGTAAGGAGATTACAATAAATTAGAATAGAAACGAAGCTTAACTATTGCAGGTGCAGTTGCTGCTGGGACTGCTGATTCTGCTGCTGGTGGTGCTGCTGCTGCGCTGGCCACATCAAGTGATTGGGCAAGGGAGGTGGCAACACATTCCCATTTGCTACACTCCCACCCAGCTCCACTGGCTTCAGCTTGAGCGGATGCTTTCCAACGCTGCTGGTCGAGACATCACCATCCAAATCTCCCCGCTTGGACTTGTAGCGTCGATTCTGGAACCAGATCTTCACCTGCGTCGCCGACAGATTCAATTTCTGGGCAATGATCTCGCGCTCAGCGCCTGTCAGGTACTTCTTCAGACGGAAACGGCACTCCAACTCCAGCACCTGTGCCTGAGAGAAGAGCACGCGGGGTTTGCGCTTCAAGCGAGGTTTACCGGAGGAGTTGTTGTTGTTGCTATTGTTACTGCTGTTGCTATTGTTGTTGGTGTTGCTACTGTTGTTGTTGCTGCTCTTGCGCAGCTCAGCGCGCGATGAAGTCACCTGAGTGTCCTCTGTGAAAGGTAAAGTGTGAGCAGAGTTGCTGGCGAGGATTATTGAGAGCTTTTACTTACTTCGCTTTGCGCAGTCGCTGCCGCTGACCACGCCCGCTCCCGGAGCAGGCATGCCACCATTGCTGGACATCTTCTCCACCTCAGCAGAGCTGTTCAAGTCGAGTGTGGGCGATGGCGTCACGTAGGGTGTAGGAATATACTCGCTCTTGATAGACGAAGGCACCACAGGCAGAGCAGCAGGCAGAGCTGGCGGGGCAGGGCTGGCATAGACATCACTTGCCGTGGCTCCTCCTCCATAATTGTAGCCAGTGTAGCCAGGTTGATAGGCAACTCCAGCTGTGCCGCCGGCATAGAACTGCGATGCGGTCACATTGTACGCCGTTTGATAGCTCTGATGTGGATGGGGATGCGGATGTGGATGCTGGAACATGTGGGCAGGCATGCCGTAGTCCTGATGGTATCCCGCATAGAGCTGGGCGTGGCCATGGGGCGGAGGGGGCAGCAGTGGCGACAGGGATGAGCTGGCCAGCACATCTTCCTCCTGCTGCTCCACCAGGAGCTGTTGCTGCTGCTGCTGTTGGAGATGTTGCTGCTGCAGTTGCTGCTGCTGATGGTGTTGCTGTTGCTGGAGATGATGCTGTTGCTGCTGCAACTGGTGTTGCGAGAGAGCCTGCTGCTGGTGATAGTCACCGACGCCGTATAGAGCCGATGCTGCAGTTGCACTGAAGGGGATAGAGAAAGAAACAGAGAGAAAAGGAAAGAGGTTAAGAATATGTTGTTGTGTTTGTTAAGGGACTTCCTTTTATGTATATTAAACCAATCTAAACATTTTTGGAATTGTTAAGGACTTTTTCCCTTTGTCTGTCTGTATGAACAACTAAATCTTAAAGACTAGAACAAGTTCGGCTATTAAATTTGGCAACAATATGTCTTATTATTGCACGCACACAATCTTTATTTATAAATAAATCATAAATCAATGAAATTCAAATTGCAAGTATAATTTTAAAGCTTGAACTTTCATTTTTGGTTCATATAACAAGCATTACTATCCTAAATATTTCATTGAATTTGATTGAAATCGTATGAAACTCATACAATTTATTTACAAAATGTATTTGGTGAACGAACAGAAAAAGTGTTTACTAGCGGCTATATCCCAATCGAGCAACAACTAAACTAGTTTTCATAGATATTTATATAGTTAACTTAGTTCTATAACTTAAAACCAACTTCTTATCATCATAAATAATTATTTTTGAAAGTAAGGCTGAATATTTTCCCAAAAAACATTGTACTAATTGCTTGATAATAATGATAAGCTTTCAATCAATTTTTCTTGTTAAGCGTATATACCATATGTAAATATATAGTATACCATATATAACAGTATATATTATATATGTAATATAGGAACTTCAGAAGTGTCTATAATCCTAAAAACTTTCACTCAATTCTAGAAAACTTTCAAAAATATTCTTTATCTAGGATACAATTGAACTAAATCTTAATAAGGGCTACACATTGAATTGAATAATAAATATTTAGTGTAAGAATAACCTATTTAAATATGCAAAATCACTGTTGATTATAGCTATTTATAAAGTATAAACAAATTTCATTGACTATTAATTAGGTAATAATATTTATATCACTTCCACTGTAGATTTAATTTCCCATGCAATTTTCTAAATTTCACAATTTTTCTTTATATGCTGAGCGTGTGTGGAGAGCACATGTTGCATCACGCATGGCGCAGCAAGAGCTTAGCGCAGTACGGGGTGTGAGGGGCAGTTTACTTCCTGCTGATGTCGGGTGACATCATTTCATGCCTCATCACAATTAGCAGACGACGCCCTAGCGCGGACCAGGAAGAAGGACGCAGGACACAGGACACACATGCGAATCACACATGTTGACCAGGCCGAGGACGAGTCGGGTCGAGTTAGGTCCGGCGCCGCAGTTCGCTTGGCCGCCTACCTCGTCGCGCATCCCTCCATCCCTCCGTCCGCCTGTCTCTCCGTCTCTCTGTCCGTCTGTCCTTCGCTACGTCTGTCTCAACAGATTTCTTGACTTTGTTTTTCTTATTGTTAACACTTTGTTTCCTCGTCTGCATCTCTGTCTGTCTGTCTCACTGTGTCGCTGTGTCCGCCTTGGCCTCTTGTACAAACAGTGATGATTTGTCAAAGTCCTTGCGGTCCTCCTATTTGCAATTCATGCTTCTCTCATGTTTTCATAGGATTTCTTATGTGTGCGCCATCTCGCTCACTCTCACAGGCAACTGCTGCCCTTCTCCGTCAGCAAAAGGTTAGGAAAATATTATTTTTTGTGGAAAATTGGTAGAAATTAATTTCCTTTTCTGAATCTCATTAAAAATAAATAAAATAAAAGACGCAGAAGACTTTGTAAGATTGTGCAGAGACAGGTAGATGCTGCTACGAGTCCAGGATGCATCCAGCTATGGTATAATACAGCTGCTATTGATACATATGTATGTACTTTTGATACATACTCCTTGGATGTCTTTTATACTGATATATTGTACAATCCCTAAGACACAGTTTTAGTTAAGTTTTTTAAGGCAAAGTGCTCCTGTATATACTTCACTTTTTATATTAATTTAGGATCATCAGAAAAGATTATTTCCTTTTTATCTAATAATCAATCAATTGACAATGATAAAAGATGTAAAGTGAATTAACATTTTATAATACATAAGTAGTTATTTCCAGCTCGAAGTTTTATAATAAATGTAGTTCTTGGAAAAAGTTTCAATATTTTACAATCTTTTATGAAGAATCATTTAAAAATTATGACAGCTAAAAAAGAAATATTGATCTTTAGGTTTTGGTATTGTTTTATTGTTGTATTGTTTTTCATTGAGAAAGTTTAATATTTTTAAAACATTTTATTGGGAAATTCAAGAAAATTTTACTTGTTTATCTGTTAATTTACTTTTAACATTTGTCAATGATAAAATTTATAAAATAATTAAAATCTTATAATCTACTTTTGACTTAGTTCTTTCTGCAGGGCTTGAGACTTCCACTTACCTATCGAGATGACCGTAGCCGCCGTCATAGGCCTCCGTCTGGTTGACCATGTTGAGAATGTCCTTGACCGAGAAGGGGGTCGTGTTCAGGGCATCCGCATTGGTCAAGCTGCCCGGACTGGGCGACTGACTGTAGTCGAAATAGCCCGTGGATTGTGGCTGATGTTGATGATGATGTTGCAGCATCACTCTATCTCTGTCTCTCTCTCACTCTGATTGGCTTTGGCACAATTCAAATCACTTGAATCACTCACTCGAGCGGGGGCACTTTAAATTAAAATAAATACAACAATTTGCCAAAATGCACTTGAAAACGCGACCACGACGACACTTGACAACAATAACGCGTAGGTGTGTATGGGTATGTGTGTGTTTGTTGTAGGGGTTGGGGGTTGCACACCCCTTGCAAATCGTTATTCGTACTCGAAAAGACTTGCTCAAACCTTAAGAAGTTGCGCCGTTCCGCTGCGCACTCGAGCGTGTCCTCAATTTGTCAGCGCGTTTTTCGTACTGAACATGATTCGAATCTTTTGCGCCCGAGGCGAACCACCCGCACACACACTGTAAGAGAAACACTGGCCTTCTACAAAATGGCTGCCAAATAGCCAATCACAGCATTGCCTCAGCGGCTGCTGCATCCGTGCGTGTGAGTGAGTGAGCATGAGTGTGTGCATGTGTGTGTGTGGGTGTGCAGTTATCTTGCTCTTTTGTTCGTGTTGTTGTTTGTTCGCTGGCACCCACTTTATGCAGATTTTGACTTTGTTTGAGCATCTTGAGCATAAGTACGTATTTATTTGTGTTCGATATTTATTACTACAAGGTCCTTAAGTCTTATACGAAGAAGAAATGCTATAATTGTCGATCTTCAATGCGAAGCGATGATCCGATTTCAAGTGGGGCTTAAGTGCAAATATTCGCACACTTGACGCTCTAGATGTTTTGAATAAACAAATCATCAACGAATGAGGGAAAAGAATAGTGAGAAGAACAGGTACTTAGATATAAATTAAATGTCAAGATATGGAAGTGTTGTTAAAATGTTTATTTGTTCACATTAAATTTGGTATACCGTATATCTGCGATGTTTAAATAGTATATATTGACTCAATAAATTTAACAATGAATATCTTTAGTTTAATATTGAAATGACTTATAATAAATAACCTTACGAAGAAAAATAATTGAACAAACAAAGATAAGCAAAATGGTAATATGTCTAGAATATTGTAAGACTAGTGATAAACATATAAAGAGAGAGAGTACGGATTATTAGAAACCATTCAGTGATGTATGTAATCCACGCCTGGAATATCCGCAAATGTTAATGAAAACTGTGAAATGTTTCATTGTTTAATAATTTTATGCTGTGCAAAATTCCAGTGCTACCGAAAATATATTTAAACAATAAATTTATTCGATAAATTGTTTTATGCGTTCGAAGTTTTCGCGCAATTTTGCGCAGTTCCGTTTTTATCGAAGAGCAGGCTTGTTGTTTAATATATCGATATGTCGTGTACTAACATCCCTAACCAGTATAAACGTATCGTTCATCCCTAGCTAGGTATACATTTATTTTGTGGTACTCGTTGAAAAAGTTGGACGCAGTATGCGCGTCAGCAGCGTAGAAAAAAGTAAATTAATATAAATCTGTGCTCCAAGAATTATTTTATTGAAGAAAATATAATCAAAAAGGTAAGTTTTAAAGAAATACAGTTAGTTTTCATGAAATCAAACCAATTTTCATTTGTATTTAAATGCCGAAAAATCACACAAATTTGTTGCACGCGTGAAAAAATTTCCCAGTTTTTTTTTCATTATTATTTCTGTACGCGTCTGCATTTTTGATGTGGTTTGACAGTTGTAAACAAATGGCTTTGCCGTATTAGGTTTGCATTTTACAAATTCCAACTTATTTAATTGCATATTTTCATTGTTTTTTTTTGCTGCAGCAGCGCACACAACAACAGCAGATACAGAAAATTCTATTGATTTGTATGCTCGTCCAAGATGGCGGACGACGAGCAATTCAGTTTGTGTTGGAATAATTTCAACACAAATCTGTCCGCTGGCTTCCACGAGTCGCTATGTCGTGGAGATCTGGTGGACGTATCGCTAGCCGCGGAGGGGCAGATAGTGAAGGCGCATCGTCTGGTGCTCTCCGTCTGTTCGCCCTTCTTCCGCAAAATGTTTACGCAAATGCCATCAAATACCCACGCCATCGGTAAGTACTATGGGCTAAATGGGGTTGCCATGCCAGAGTAAAACTAAGTAATACCAATTTTGTTTATTATTTTTTAGTTTTCTTAAACAATGTCAGTCATTCGGCGCTGAAGGACCTGATACAATTTATGTATTGTGGCGAGGTGAACGTCAAACAGGACGCTCTGCCTGCTTTCATAAGCACAGCGGAGTCTCTGCAAATCAAGGGGCTGACAGATGTGAGTATAACGAACACACAAATACAAACATAAAAGAGAACACATACACCACCAAGCGCCTTTCGCGCGCGCAATACATGCACAGAAAATTGATGCACACAAACACACAAAATCGTCTGTATAAGAGCTGGTTTGACTGTACTGTACCCAAGCAACAGAGAATTGTCTGGAAACAGCAAATGTGTGTATGTGTGCGACAAAGTGAGCGAATGCGCGCGCGCTGGTAGTGTTACATATAGTTGTCTCGCTCTATCTGCTTGACTCAATGGGCGCACTCTGGTGGTTGTTTTGCTTTTTCAACTAGGCCAACAACAAATGAACTGAAATAATATTGCAAATATTTTAATGTTTATTATTATTTATTTTTGTTTTGTTTAGAATGATCCTGCGCCACAGCCCCCGCAGGAACCCACACCCCCACCAGCCGCACCTCATGTACAACAACAACAGCAGCAGCAACAACAACAACAAATCCCAGCCCAGCGTGTACAGCGTCAACAGCCGCGTGCCTCAGCGCGCTATAAGATTGAGACTGTTGACGATGTTCTGGGTGATGACAAGGGCACCACACAAATTGTCATTCAGACAACGGCCGCACCACAAGCCACCATCGTACAACAGCAACAGCCGCAACAACAACAGCAGCAGCAACAACACATCCAGACGCAGCAGATCCAAACAGCAACAACAACAACCGCAACGCTGGTGTCGACAAACAAACGCACCGCTCAACGTAGCTCCTTGGTGGGCAGTGGTGGTGTGAAACGCTCGAAGACAACAACCGCCAGCTCCACCGACCCATTAGACTCGAACACGGATACAACGACCACGGCCACCACCGCACAACTTGCCCCCCAACAGATAACCGTACAGACGGCAACTGTTGTGCCCAGCGAGACAAAGGTGCACCAGCAGCAGGTGCGACAACAGCAACAAGCTGCTGCACAAGAGGAAACGGAATACATTGATCTCCCCATGGAATTGCCAACGAAATCGGAACCGGATTATAGCGAGGAACATGCCGAGGTTGCCGGCGACGGCGAGACAACCTATGTAGAGGATGATACCTACGGTGACATGCGATATGATGATAGCTATTTTACGGAAAATGAAGATGCTGGCGGCGCCCAAGGTACGGGCAACACTAGCGGAAATGTTACAGCTACAACATCAAAGGCCGTGGTCAAACAGCAGTCGCAGAGCTACAGTGATTCCTCGTTTGTCGACACCGGCGCGGATCAAGGCAACACAGAGGCTCAAGGTTGGTTGAATTTAACAAAGGATAGGCAAAAAATGCCATTAAATTTAATTAGTTTTATATTGATTGCTCTTCGAACTGTGACTTGCGTTAGGAGAGGCTCAAAGTGTTTCCATTTTGGCTTAAATTTGTATTCTTTCAAGAAGTCTTGACCCCCCCTTTCGCAGCTCACAGTTTCGAATGGGCCAATTTGGTTGTAAAGAGCGCTTAAATATGCTTGAATCATTCACTGCGATCTCATCATCGCTTCAGTTTTACATTTCGTAATATCCCATAATGCACATTTAAGAGCTGCTTTATCAGCCATTAGTAAATCTAAGATACTTTTCTAGCCTCTACTCTATTTATCCGCAAAAGAGTAACAGGCCGAGCGGCTGACCAAAGCATTAAAAAAACAAGCCAAGGCAGCTGCTCTCGCGTAAAAATACAAAAAACAAATGTTTCAAACGGTAAGTAGAGTGTTGAATTTTATAACGAGAGGAATCTTTAAGCTGTTGACGATGCACTGGGACTACCTCAAGGAATGGCGTTTGAAGAATCCGGCAGCGATGAAACTGCAATGTAAAGGTACTCTGAACCGAAGGTAATACTATATTCATTATATATGTAGTTTGCATTTCAATTTTTAATTTCAGCTGAAACCGGGCTTGAATAGAAAACCTGAAATTTTGCCTTTGGCAAATGATTCTTTACTAAGTTTTTCGTGGTGCTGCCACCTGTTCGAATTTCGCATTCACTAATAATAGAGCTAATAGATGTTGTTACGACCGACTGCAGCAACGTAAAAGCTTGCTTGTTAGCGGTACGAACAACGGCATTAGTTGCCGAATCTTAAGCTTAGTAAATAGAAGTTGAGATATATCTCCTTTACGGTGTTTTGTACTTTTGGTATATGTTTCACCTAGATTATGTTGATTTTAAGTGAGCAAGTTGCAAGAAATTTTTAAAATTGGGGACATTGCATCTGTTTTTGTTTCCGCTACCAATAAGGTAGACAGGTTTGGCGTTCCAGCCTCGAAACTGCGTTTTATTATAATGCATTTATCTAGTCTACTGAGGGTTAGATTTTTTCTGCTATTGTAGATATATATCAATCTTGTATCGGATTTATGTGTATGACGCGTTTATTTAGTCGCTATGTATGATCTGTCTAGTGTTTTCTGATCCTCATTCCTCAAGTGGGGGGAATACATATATGCCCCAGCCGGTGAATTTGTGCTTGCTCGGTTCGTACAGATTTACGTCTGTCTGTTACGTTTATTGTTCGCTGTGTATGTACTTGTATAGATTCGAGTTTTTTTTATTTTTTGGCTGTGTATGCAATCGATCGTTTAGTTTAACTAGCAATAAGCCATTGTATGCATGTACAATGTGATTTTATTAAATAAAGATGAGTACAAAATATATTTTGAAACGGCGTTGCCAGATTTTAAATTACTAGCAATTGTCACAGTGCTGCCACATCGTCGAGGCGTACAATTTTATGATCAAAGCAACCCTGCATTCTAACAAAGTGGCAACGCTGTATGAAATCTGTGATATGAAGCTAAATACATATTTTTTTTTGGTTCGTTAATTTTTTTTAAGATATGTGTCAAATTGTGAATTTTATTGTGTTCTTAGACATAATAAGAGTGCTGTGATGCAATTGTTATCTCAAAACATATTCAAGTGTCCTAGTGTTACTCATACAACGTGTTAATTCAGATTTGATTCTACGCCAATTTAAATTAATGTTGTTTGTTTAGTTTTTAACTCAAGCGAACTATCTGATTGTGAAGTTGTGTATTACAGTTGTGTTCAAAAGTGTACTTATCTATAAAACTAGAAAATTTATTTAGAAAACAATTGAAAACAACTGCGTCTGTACTTGTGTGCTGTGTGTATACACACGCTTGTTTGCGAGTCTTTTGGTGTGTGTGTGTGTGTGTTTGCATCGTATTTTGGGTGGTTTGCGCGGTTCCTTCTTTTGCCATAATAATAAAATGCCTAAATCCAATTGTTAATGTGCGTTGTTTTATTTCATCTATATTGCTACTACTATTAGTACTATTACTTGCTTTATTACTACTATCATTGTATGTAAGTTACTTACTCATTTCTCTCCATTCACCCTTCGTATGCAGATGCAGATGGCGGCTCAATCAAGTTCATACGTAGCCAGAAAAAAAATGCTCAATTAGTCTACAAGGATTACATCTACAACAAGAAACTGACACAGGCCAACGGCCAGACGACTTGGCGCTGTGCCGATGTCCTCAAGCTGCGCTGCAAGGCGGTCGTCATCACCAAAAATGGGGAGTTTCTGGATGCACGTCGTCAGCACAATCATGAATCGCATGCCTCGCGCATTGGACAGCGTCAGCTGTACACCGTCGAGGAGGAACTGGAGGAGTACATTGAAATATGTACATCGAACCCAAAGATCTCACAATATCTGAGCAGCAGCAACATTAGCATTATGACCGCCAAGGATGGCAAGGAATGCAAGCTGTATGTGCCCGCTTCAGAGGCTACGGAAATCGAGATGCAGGCGCTTGTGGATGCTGCCGACGCTGATGATGATGATATGATCGAGCAAGTGGTGGAACTGAAACCCATTCACCGTCTCTCCATGCACAAGAACAAGCTGCAATAGAAGTAGTGAAACCCAATTTTATTAATTGTATACCGTGTCTCTAAACTAAAATCGAATAAAGCATAAACCAAAAACAATAACAAAGCTAAGATTTATAATAAGTTAGCTCTCTCTCTCTCTTCTGTAATAACCATTAACCAAGCTTTGCTAACGTTTTCTGATGTTTTCTCTTCTCCACAGACGAAAGCGGGGAGCTGCTGTTCATTGAGAGTCCCTGGTCGACGCCGTGCCTGGTGCTGAACGGATACATGTACAATTGCCACAGTCGCAAGAACAACAAGGAGTACTGGCGCTGCCATAACTACTCCAAGAAGGTGCACGAGCAGCGCTGTCGATCGCGTTGCGTTCTGGAATACGGCAAGCTGAAGAGCGTCACTGGTGGACTGCACAATCATCTGCCGCACACGGAGAAGATCGAGAAGATCATACAACGCAATAGGCTGGCGGCGGTCAGCCATGGTCGGGGAGGGGGCGGCAGCGGGGGCAAGCTGGCTCGTCATCACAGTATTACACAGCATCAGCAGCAACAGGAACAGAAGCCGGATATATTGGTGCATCACACGGATCATCAGCAGCATCATCTGCTGGCTAGTGAAGCAGCTACGCTGCAGTTAGCAGATCATGAACTGATGCATGCTTCGCTGATGCTTATTCATGATTAGGGCGGGAGTTGGGGCCAGGCAGATGTTGATCTCCTTGGCAGTGCAATTTAGTTTCAATTTTATGTCGAATAAATGTCTAAATTTAAGCAGACTGAATGCGTAGACTTAATGGAATGAGTAGATACAATTATCGCGTGTACTATCGGAGGCGTAGGTGAAGTAGTAATGCTATTGTAGTGCTCTTGCAGAATCTACAAAAAAGTAATTCAAGAGTTCTTCATTTTACTTCTCTAGTCTTAAGATAGTACACACGAAAGTTTTTCAGCTGTTGCAAATTGTAAGTTGCTTCCATAAGATTACCTATACTAAAATCTTTATAACTAATCGTGTCTCTCCCCCTTTCTTACAGTGCTGTACTATAACTATCGGGGCCAACTGGTGCATCGTGGTTTCACCTATAGCTGCCACTCACGCAGCGTGGCCAAGTGCGTCGCCTTCTGGCGCTGTGCCATGTACAAGAAACTAAAGTGTCCGGCTGCGTTGACAACCAGAAAGAAGGAAATCGCCTCGGAACGTGGTGTACACAATCATGCAGCGCCTTCGCCGCTCAAGACTTTTGCACCTCGCATTTATCAGGATTTGTGATTGGAGTACAGATTATATATGAACATTGTAATTAGCATACGCTTAATTTAACAGTTAATTCAACATATTCTTTATATCTATTGTAAAGTGTTGCAAACATTTACAAAGGATTTTTAGTTTTAGTTTAAATTTAGGTACAATTTGCATTGGCTTTCAAGACTGATAAATGAGAGAAGCTAAAACTCCAAATTTTCGCATTAAATAAAGCCCAAGCTAAGCTCGTAACCGAAATACTTTTCTTTCTTTAGTCTAATTTCTGCTATATCTTTTATATACTCTATTATAATTCATACTATATCTTTATCTTACAGCTATAATCACTTATGTGCGACCGCAGACTGTGCTGAATACCTCTGTGCTGCGTCGTGACCCACAACGTGTGCCTGCACCGAGAACCACCAGCAAACAGTTGACCTCATCCAGCTCGGAGACTGTTGCCAAGCGGAGTCAGGTGACAACAGCCAATGTGGTTCCCTTAACGTTTGTGGACCCTGTACGCACCCGTCTCGATTTGAGTAATCCTGAAAACATTATTCGCACCTCGTCGAATAATCATAATTTCGTGTTTGTCGGCATTCCACGCATGAAGGGAAAGTGCGTAACGTGCCTGAAGAAGGGCAAGAAGAATCTGGAGCGTTTGAACACCTGCTGCGACGCCTGTCCCGGCAGTAACTGGATGTGCGTTACCTGTTTCGAAGCACTGCACTAAGCAAACAGGATTATTATTAGATTCCAGATGATCAGTATCAGATAAGAATGAAAAATGGTCATAAAGTCGCGCGGATATTGTAAATGAAAACTTTCTTCAGAAACGTAACAATTTTGCAATCTATACAAATACTTTATATTTTATACATATACTTTATATTTTATATTTATTACAAAATTATCTCTTCATATTTTTATATTCCTTACCTGTTTCTGAAAAAGGTTTCTCTCCGTGCGACTCTATTAAAGATTGAAATATATATTTTTGTATTTGTCTATCATAGCATATACATCATATAAAGAATATATTATATAAAGAAAATATAAATAAAGGGTATGTTGCTATAGAAAGTTTAACAAATGAAAAATCGAAAATAACTTCGACTTATCTTTATTGAATTTCTTGTAAAAGTATTCAAAAAGTCTTAACTAAATTTCTGATTGTTGCTTAAAATTAGTTGCCGATTTCGGTCGATGCTGTTAAAATATTTATATCTTTCTATCTTCAAATAGTAAGTGCAGTTTTTGTAGATATCTTAGCTATAAATACCCTGATGACATGTAATATGTTACAATTTGAAACACCATATAATGATAGTTGATCTGCCATTTGAAAGGTTTAGAATATCAAAGTCGATTCAGTTTATGGCTTTGCTTTACGTTTTGCCGATTTGCATGTGATATGATTGTGCGGCCCATGGAGCACCTCGAGAGAGTTGTCCTTGGTGCGAACGCGAGCACGACACTTGGTGGTGGAGCGTGTGGCGCAGATCCACTTGATTCCGCGACTATTCTCCATGAACTTGACATAGCTGTGGCCCGCATAGTTCAGCTTGATCGACTTACGTTGCCCCTTGGTGTAGAAAAAGGACTTCGGCACTACAAAGAGAGAGAGAAAAAGAGACGCACGAAGAACTGAGCAGGTTAGCAAAGAGTCTAGGGTAGGATATTGTGACTATATAGCCTTATATATAGTATATTCTCTCGATCAATTGATTCTCATTGTCCTGTTTTATTTAAGTTTATTGAATTGCGTACCATATAAGCTGAATGTATTAATTAGTTAAACATAGATTTAATCACTATAGCAGCACAAGAACTATTGGCAGTACGCATCGACGCTAGCTGGATCGGTTAGAAGGGGGACTGTAAAATATTATAATAATGTTAAAAGTATAAAAGGAAAATATCTTAGTAAAGGGAAGATCTTTTAGTACAAATAAATATGGTACAATAATGGGATTATATGTTAAGTGAAATGGCAGTATAGGAGCAGGGAACTGAGCTATAATATCTGATCTATAGCATATATAGATATTAAACTATTTCCAGAGGGAGTTCACTTCCGTTTCTTATATTACTACCTGAAATCAATTCAAGAGGAAGTTCACTTTCTTTGCGATAGTTTCGATAGTACTGCCGATAGTTCTGGGCGCTCCTCTCTCTACACATAGCCAAACTAGCATATACCCTGGACTTCACTTCTTGCGGACCAGGCCACGCCCATGTGTGTGTGTAGCGCCGCCCACAATGCCAGTCACATCGGCCACAATTTCCTCGTACTTTAAATGCATGTCCAGCTCATTGACATCGATCGTCGCGGAGGCCTCGTCGCCCAGCGTCGTGGTGAGCATAGCATCGCTGGCCAATTGCTGCTGCTGTTGTTGTTGCTGCTGCTGCTGTTGTTGTTGTTCGTGCTGCGACTGCGCCTGTCGCTGTGCAGCACTCGCGGCATCTGCTGGAGGCATGCGACGCACTCTCTTCTTGCGCCGTACAATCTCTTCATGTGTGTGGAAACGATTTAGCGGACAAACGATATCGTTGATGGTAAAGACGCGTGATCGACACTTCTGATTCCACCATTGATTGCAGCGCCAATAACGCTTCTCCTCCCCCGACGACAACTTCAGTGTCTTCTCGAAGATGAACGGTTGCCCGCCATAGATGAGTTGCATGCGGCCGCGCGACGTAGCCGAATAGATGGCGACGCTGCTCTCTGTGGGGAATACAAAAACATAAGTCAGATTAGTTGGGTCTATCAAAAATACATAGTACAATATATCGAGTAGATCAAAAAGTCGGTTTTAGTGCTACAATTTCATATTTATATATATATTTATCTATATAAAGGCTTAAAGTCTAAAGATCTCTCATCCGTCGCTCTAAGCGAGTCGAGGGCGAATGATTGTGCTGTGGCTGTTTGAGATCGACACTGAAGGTTCCATCCGACAGCTTCTTAGTGGAGAGACGAGCATTGCATGCGGGCATGCCACGGCGACGATATCGACAATTCCAATAGGTCGTAGAGCCGTGACAATTGTTCTTGGCAAAGGCATAACGCTTGTATAGCAACAGCATCGAGTTGCGTTGACCATTGATGAAGCTTAGACGAGGAGAGGTGTCTGTGGAGCGTTTGCCCTTCTCATTCACCACCGATGCAATGCGCAGCAACTGCTCCTTGCAACCTGCAAAAGGAAAGAGAGAGTGAAGATTAGTTAAAAGTTCTACAGAGAGTTCCATTGCGTTCCTCAGGGCAAATGAAAATCAAATAAAATACGAAAGAAATTCGAATATTTATTACGATGAAATGGAATTTGGATAAAATAATCTTCGCCGATGGTTCCCCATTACTGTTGGCCGCTGGTGCTGCTCAGCTGCTGCTGCTGCTGCTGCTTCAGCTGTCGCCGCGTGGTGCACAGCGGATTGCGCGCCAGGCACAGTTTGTCCACATCAACGCATGGCGGCTGCTGCAGTTGCTCCTGTGGTGTCTGTAGCATGTACATGACAGGATGCGTATGCTGGCAGCTGGTGACATGTATTAGATCCCCCTGCAGAGTGATGCGTGTGACGAGGCGAGCACGACACTTGGCCTTGTGGTACATGGAACACTTCCAGTCACGTGACTTTTGACCCTCGCGCAACTTCTCATTGGGCGTGTATGTGTTGCCCTCGTAGTAGACCAGATCCGTGCCGCGATTTGAGCGTACATATTGCGCCAGCTTAGGTGCAGAGGCTGAAGAAAGAAAGAGAAGGAGAGAAAGAGAAGAGAGTGGAGACGAAGGTTAGTCAGGCAGGGGTCAGGGGGCAAAGGTGAAGTTATTTTTGATGAGGGAATTATTAGTGAAAAGCAGAGGCGATTTGCAATTTGCATACGAAAAGTTGTTTATTATACATGATGTGTGTCAGTGTGTGGGTGTGAAGTGCGTCTGTCTGTGTGTGTGTGTTAGAGAGGTGTGTGTGAGTGTGTGTGTGCGTGTACTTGCTCAATCTTTGGTCTGCCGGTTGTGATTGTGTGCACCATTGCGCACCTCCAGCTGCCCTGTCAGCTTGTTCCTTATGGCACGAGCGCGACACTTGCTGCGAAAGCGAGAGCACTTGAGGTAGCAGCGGTGCTGCTTCTGGAAGCTGACCACAAAACGGTATCCATCGATGAGCAAGTGACCATCAACCGTAGGCGCTGAAGAGAAGCAAGAAGAGAAGGAGAGATGCAACGTGAGGTGTGTGTGGATTAGTTACGTGTTTGTGTGTTTGTGGCTGTGTGTGCAGGATGAGTTGCCGGATTAGTGGCGACATATACATATAGTTACACATAGATAGATACATATGGATATATATACATAAACTAGAGCTAGCTGGGATTGTGATTGTGTCTCCGTCGACTCAGCTTGATGTGCCCCATGCCGGTGGTGACACAGCGTGCCGGGCAACGCTGTCGCACATTGCTGTTTTTGCTGCACACCCAGTTCACGGTGGACATGTACTTTCGCTCCACACTGTACATGTGGCCGCGATACAATAGATTGCGTCCGCCGCGACGATTCGTCACCAGCTTAAAGCTGCGATCTGCAAATAGTACGTGGAGGATTAGAGTAGAACTCCGCATGCAAACTGCTTCAGGAAATAAGATATGCAAACTATTTAATAACTATCAACATTTATTTGATTTATGAAACGTTTTCTAACAGTTCTACGGATGATTATGCTGTCCGCGCAGCGCTGAGATCTGATTCGATTTGGTTACCACGCGCGCCGTGCACTTGATATACTTGCAGCGCAGCTTGACGCACTCCCAGTAGCAGGCATCCTTGATCTTGCGATTCAGTGTAAAGGGTTTCCCATTGATCGTGAGCAGATTATTGCCCCGATTGCTACGGGTAAAGCATACGTCCAGATGATCGAAACTCTGTTTCTTTCCGGACTTTCGTTTCGCCGTGGGCAGCTGTATCTTATAGCCCCCGATCTGGGTGGAATCTGCAAGAGAGTAAAACTAACCGATCAGAGCAGACACCAACTGGCAGGAGGAGGACGAGGTTGGGAAGACTTCACTGAGCCGAGTTTGATTTGGTTTAATAAAATTCAAAATTAAGAATCAGAGTTTGTTTTTATTTCAATACACAAATAGTTAATTTACTTTATTGATTGATTAATTTCTTAGTCTAACTTAGGCACTATTATTTCTTTATATGTATATTGTATTTCGTCGGTCTGTTCTTGAATTGATTGTAATAGTCAGACAGCATCTTACCCGGTTTTCTGTTATTGGTTGGGGTAACATTCTAAGACATTTTTCAATAGAAATTTTATTAGTTGTTCTCTAAAAACTACACCGTAATTAGTATAGGGACTGTATTCACATCACACTGCACTCACTGGCGTCCGCAGACTTATGCACATCACTTTAAGTATCCTAAAGTTTGTTTCCCTGGAAATTGCAGTAAGATAAGTAAGTCGAAAATGGACAACATAAAAAAAATTTATAAACACATGCACCCGCATTTATTTAATAGTTATAATTTATAGGGGTATCCTTTAAATTTCCATGAATTTTCGATTGATTCGCTGCATACGCGCTAATTTTTTTGCTCTGTATTTACGTCGATCTTGATATTATCGTTACTCGGTCTAGGACTCTACGAGGATTATTGATTAACCCCAGACAAGTGAAACATTTTAAAGACATTGATTTAATAGGTTATTCATACGGTTAACAGATTTGATTGTATAATTTGTACACAAAACTTTGTTTAATTTCACAAACAACACAAACACTGGCCACAATTTTATATACATACACGCTCATAAACGCCTCAGCGTCTCACGTCACTGTGGGCGCTGATTTATAGATATGTATAGCAACACTACCAGCCACACAATTTACACTGTACATCAATTGCAAACGTTTTTAACAATTTCTTTGGTTTGTAAACAATTAAGCGTAATTCTGACTGCATTTGCAGAATCTTTTTTTTCTAAACTCCGGCGACTTTAAGCGTTGCCAGACCAGCCGCAGCAGTGGTGTTGCCAGACAGGCAGCTGCTGTTAAAGCAACCCTGCGAGCTACCATCTTTTTGTGTGTTTGTTTCTAGCTTGCAAAAGAATTTTTCTCGTTTGTGAATTTATTTGCTATACATTATATTTGTATAATCTGCGAATTTTTTAATCTTGTTATACAAACATATTATAAACCTTCTAAGTTATTTGTGCAAAGTGTTTTACGCGTCGCAATGTTAAATCGGAACCTCACGAACGCTGCGCAGCTGCCACGCCGTGTTCAGCTTGCAAGTGTAGGCTTTACATTTATTTATTTAAATTACTAACAACAATGATTGTGCAAAATAAAATAGATACAACAGACTTTAATTGTGTTTTAATTTCAATTAGTTTATTATTTGAAAATCCAAAAATGAATCGCAATTTAACTTAACTCATTTGTGTGTCATTGCAGCGCCAAAGCGAACTAGAACCACAAGCGAAAAGGGCAAAAAGGACGACGAGATAACGCCAAAGGAAAGTGGTCAAAAAGAAGCGCCAATACCATTATTTGCAGGTAGCAATGTCTTTGTGTCCAAGGCACATCTGGCCAAGGCATATGTGCGTCATCCGGCCATTTATACATCACGGGTAGCCGACATGGTCATCGGGAAGGAGGAATTGAAACAGATCGCACTGGGTAAATCCCAGCCGGACAAGGAGAAGTTTCAAGCAATCATAAGTACATAGAATGCATGCGGTGCCTCCATGCCCAGTTTCACTACAACCATGTGCTCTTCTCTTTCTCTTGCAGCCCATGTGTGCCTTGTGTTCGCCATACACGGCGAAAAGATGAAGGAGTCCACTGTGCAGCAGTTCATCGACCACAAGCTGGAAACCATCAGACAGCAGCAGCAGCAGTAGTTAGGCCATAGCATAATGCACACAAGTGCCAAAAATTGTATGTTTGTTAAATTAAATAAAGCAGTTGCTGTATAGAAATTGTTAGTTCCTCTTGTGCCGTCGCTAGAGCTTAAAACTCAAGTAGTTTTCTTAGTACTTTTACCACCAACTAACGCATTGTATTTGCTGTTTACTTGCAGGCGTGATGCAGTCCATCAAGGCGCTGTTCGAGGACAAGAATACCAGCACAAATATTCAGTACACAACAACGCAGCGGGGTCGCATCATGCTCATATACAATGGCTATCGCTATGTGGTCAATCGCCAGAGCCTCAAGAATGTCTTCTGGCGTTGTTCGCGCTACGTGAAGCATTGCTGTCGTTCCACACTGGTCACATCAAAGGTGAACGATGTCACATTACGCATCGCTGGAGCACCGCACACTCACGGACCCGAAGTGAAGGCCGATGAGTGCAACTCACCGGAAATATCTGTGGAGATACTCGACGAACTGACCGATTTTCAATAATTAACTTTTCATCCATAAATGTCTGCGCTTGGCCAATAATAAATATAATTCTACTTATATATAGTACTTGTATCTGAGATTCTGATTTGTTATCTATATGTCTAGTTTATTTAGTTCATATATCCCCTTTGTTTGCTCTACTAATGTTGTCTTTTCCTCTCTCTCAACTTGCAGTCGAGATAAAGGTGGAGCCGGAGCCTTCGACGCCCATTCCCAGCGATACAACGGAGCCTACTCCTCCTGTCACCTGCCTCAGCGACGAGGACTCCATGTGCATACGCAAACCATATACGCTGCCAAAAATTCTAGATGGTAAGTTCTACAAGAATATCCAGCCCAATCAAAAGACACCTGGGGCCATTCAGGCAACCTGCACCAGTTGCTATGGCCTTATCTCTGGCACTACCAAGTCGACTGGGAACTTCCTCAGCCACATCAAGCGACGCCACAAGGAACTGCTGCCCCTGTGCCAGCTCTACTGTCAGGCCAAGAGCACTATCAGCGCCAGCAGTGGTAGTTCCGTGCCAAGCACAAATTGCAGCAAATCTGCCACACTAGGCACGCTGCCACAACAAGTTGCTGCAACAAGTGCCATCGAACAATCGTCCAGCCTGGCGCAAATACCTCTTCCCGCCTCCTATGCCACAGCCGCTGCCACCACACACCTGACTATGCCAATGCCTCTGACATTGCCACTAACCATGCCGGTCACCGTGCAGGCGCCACAAATGATGGCTCTGATGCAACAGCATCAGCAACGACAGCAGCAACAACTGCCGCAGCTGCAGACGCATCTGGGGCAGCCACATGGCGCCGTGTACATAAGCAAGGATTACTAGCGAGGCGAGACAAAACAGGAGGAGGAGGAGGAGTAGAGAGTACCTATCCTAAGTGCAACTTCGTATAAGTCTTGATATTTTTGTATCAACTGTCAATTAATAATAAAAATCTTCCAGATAAACTGAACTATTAAGCTAAGCTTTGTTTCTTGTAAGGTTAATTAATATTTAGCCATTTTTTTCGGTTTTGGAGTGTAAGAATGGGATCTACCACCTTTAAAAAAAGTGAGAAAACTTAAGAATAAATTATTTTTCTTCAAGTTTATCGTAATAAATTGCAATACTAAAACACAATTCTCTTTCATTTTATCGTGTTCTCATTGTTTTTCTCTTTTAACTCACATTTTGTGTTTTTTCTCTGTTTCAGGACGACACGGTCAACGCATAAAGAAGGTCAAGGATTACGATGGCGACGCTGTCTTCAACTCGTCAGATCACAAGCGCCCCAAACTGATTATTGGACAATTTGTATTCTCCACACATCGTTTAGCCGACAAGAGTAATGAGTATATCGGATCCTGGCGCTGTATGTATCATCAAAAGGGCTGCAAAGCGCGTGCATTTACTTTTATGGTTAATTCCGAGATCAAATATCGCTTAACCTGCGCCTCGCATTGCCATCTTAATGTGGGTCCAATGACAAAGAGTGTCAAGAAGATACTAAACCGAGTTTACAATCGATAAGGAGGAACTAAACTTAGCTTGACATCTTTTCTACCAACTTATAAATATGTCTTTTTTATTATTATTATCTTAAGAATTTTTGTAAGCTATAGCTGCAGTAGGCACTACACTGACAACAACAACGATATTATGCCGTGAGAGTTAGCAATAAACTTATTACAATTTTACACTGTTTAAGCTGCTACCATAGAGAATATACTGTAGAATTAACGATTCATTCAATTTGATATTCGATTGTCCTAATTAAAAACGGTCTAACAGATTCAGCTAGTACATTAAGGCCCGTGTAATACTGACGAAAGCTATACCTAAGTCGATTCGAACTTGAGCGTTGGATCAGCATTACTAGCATCGTTGCGATTCCAGCCATGAATGCGATCAGCTGCCGTTAGCGAACTGAGCTTCTTGTGAATGAGCATGCCCGCCGTTTTGGCCACCTCAATGCGCTGCTTGTCGCCCACGTGATTATGCACATCTATAAGGAAGTATAATATAATATAGTATATACATATAGGAAGTTAAATCAAACCGTTTGTCACATAGAGATCATCGCCGATGGTCTTCAGGCGACTGCGGCACTTCATCGATCGATTATGCACGCATTCCCAATAGAGTATATCGTTGCCTTTGCCATAGAACTTGAGATTGGAGCGATAGACAAAGTTATTGATGGTCAACAGGATACCGCCCTTGCGGCTGATGAGGAACGTCTGCGGTCCACAGTTGTGCACATGCTGGGTTACTGCAAAAGATGAGGTTTGTTTTATTTAATATATGTTAATTAGTAATGTTAATGCGGGGGGAATATTAAATGTTTACAAATAATCATCTGGGATTGGTTGTGCGCAGCTTACGTGCTAGTTGGGGTTTATGGTTGATATGGAATCGGGGCTTTATTGTCCACAATTATTAATTACAAATATTGATTGCGTTAAGTTGAAACTTTCTTGAATTAAGTAAATTATATATAGTATAAAGGAAATATAGTATGTAGAAATATGTAAAAATGTGTGTATGAAAGTTGCTGTAGATTGCCGAAATTCTTTATCCTGTGCCTGGATTTGAATTTCGTCTTTTATATTTGTTATTTTCCGTAACCCTATCGCCACAGCGATGTTCTACTGTAGGACTCCTTCTTCCCTCTGGTTGGCAGTTATTTCTTCTTGCTCTGCAGCGCCTTCTGCAGACGTCGCTTGATCTTCTCACGAAAATCGTTGGGGTCAGTGTCTGCTTCATCGCCAGTCGTCGCCGCAGGAATTGGAGGTGGAGTCACAGCGACTGGAGGAGAGGAAGTGGCTGCGACAATCTCAGCATCCTCAATTTCGTGTATCTCAAATAGTTCGGCTTCGGTTTCCTCGTCGGCATCCGCATCGGTTTCAGTTTTCTGTAGCAAGATCTCAACTTTTGGTTCGGTTTTTGGCTCGGGTCGCACAATACCCTCGGCTGGTGTGAACTGTGACGAGGTGACGCTTTTGTCGCTAGCCTGCATGAAGTGCACATGCTCTCCGTCGAAGGGAAATACGTTCTTCTGGTCGCACACCACACGCACCTTGCACTCCTCGCCGTGCTCGCGGAAACAGCATTGGAACACTGAGAACTCGGCCTTGCGGAACGAAAACTTGAACAGGTGCCCCTCGTAGACCAGTTTGACACCACCTGTGTGTGATGAAGAGAGTCGAGTGTCAATTGATGTTGTATGCAACAAGTGCTTCTGCACTTACCCTTTGTGGTTGAGGCGTAGACCGCGGGCTTGCTGGCCGCCTTGTTTGTGCTGGCTGCCTTGAGCTTGTCGAGCAGTTTCAGTTTTGGTGTTAAGTCTTCAACCTTGGTCCGCGGGCGCCCGCGTTTACGTGGAAGAATTACCTGAGCTGTAGATGTGGCCGCGACTTTTTCTGCGTAAGGGAAAATTAATGGGGACAAGAAAAGAAAAAGCAGCAGGTTAGAAAACAAATGCTCAACGAATGGGCAACTTAATGGAATTGGAAATAAAACACAAGTGTAGATCTTTGTGCCACAACGGACATTTATTAAAATAAATAAAACAAATAAATCATTGAAATAAAATTAAATAATATGCGCTGCAATGGAAAACACAAGTTAAGAAGAAGCACTGTACTTGCGGCTGGAATAGTTGCCACCTGTCTGCAATGTTAGTGTCAGCGCTGCCAGACAGTTAACATACAAACGCAGTGCGAGTCAGCCATCTTGTTATGTTTTCGCCGCATTCTCGAGATTCTTCGCCGTGCTTTCTTCGCTTGGTTTTGCAAAACGGCGTAGGCACATATAAAAATAAATAAATCGTAAAAAATTGACATAATAATTGTCGAAAACAATGTGCAAACAAAGTGTTAGTGTTGTGTTTGGTGAATATGCATTAAATGCAGAAAGTGATAAAGTAATGGCGCCGCGACGCCAAGAAGTGCAAAATGCTGCAGTTGTTGTTCTAGCGCGGTCCTGTTTTTATTGTTGTTGTAGAAGTTATGGCTGCAGTGAAGTTGTGAAAATATAATTGGCAGTTTACTGTTTCAATGGTAAGTGCTAAGAGTGCTATGTTTATTCCTCAAACAACAATTAACAATCTTAAATGTTTAAGTAATTCGCCAAATGTTTGTATTGTGTATAGTATGTGTACTCTCTGAATAAAGTGCTATCGCTCCCAATGTTGTGTTTTGCTGTAGGCTAAGAGTTGCGTCGCGTTCGGATCGAACGTCCAAGAAGGAGCCCATCAAAATCCAATCCAATTCCAATATTCTCTTCTTTGTCCCATTGCAGCCGGTCAGTTTGTTGCGCAGTTGCCGCAGAATGTTTGGATACAGAAAATGGACTATTTCTTCATACGCAATCAGAAACAGGGTTACAATCTCATCTTCAACGGTTACATGTACAAAAAGGAGGCCAGTTTTCGTGCCACAGTCAACTGGATTTGCTCCGATGGCAATGGCAAACGTTCTACGGAGAACAAATGTACCGCCCGTGCGATAACCAAGTTCGAGGGTGGCATTAAGCTGGGCAAGAATCAGCACAATCATTCACCACGCTTTACGGGCAACTGTGTACCCGCCAAGCTCATGACCAAGGACATGTTTTTGCAGCAATATTAAAATGGAAACTCGAGTAGAACCCCGCTGCGCCTACTGTAGTTCATTTAGTTGTGTACCATCTTAATCTTAGGTTAGTTAAGTGTTCCTACCAAACTGCTCTCGGCTCTGTTTATGCCATGCGAATCGTGATTAACTTGAATTTGTGTAATTGGTTGCAGTTTGTGATGAGTTTGAGTGTTTTTTATACGAATTGTGAGTGTCTTAAAGATATGAAGTTATATACCCTAGAAAGTTTGTAATAAGCTGCTTAACTGAAGAAATTTTTAAACACAATCGATATCAAAATTAACAAATTCAAGCTCAATAAATCTTTAACGATTAAAGATATCATGATATATCATTGCATAAACGTAGCTAAGCATTCTCTCGCCTAATGCACATCATATTCAAAAGTTCTTTTCGTATCTCTCATGCCATTTTGCAGCTGTTAAATTCAAGAGGACGAAGAATGGCGAGTTCCTGCTCATAGCGGGTCGTTCGTACAAGAAGACCCGGGCATTGCAGTACCGTACCTACTATCATTGCCTGACGCCCTACTGTGGGGCGCACTACGTGCTCGTCGAGCTCAGCCGCAAGCCGCGCCTGACTAAGTATAATTCGCATGCGGTTCACTGTACTGCTACGCTAGAATAAGCCAATAAATCATCCCGTAGAGATTAACAATCCTTGTATTTTTAACTTTAATATGAAATACCAAAACAAATGAAAGCAAAAACGCCAATGTCAAATGCCAAGTCTTTTATTTCTGCGCCTATTTCTATCCCGCCTTACTCAATTTGCAGCGTGCATTGATTGAGCTTGAGTTTTGCTGAAGAGTTTCTCCTTTGCTTATTTCTCTCATTGCAGTCAAATTCGATTACCAGCTGGGACTCGAGGCGGGTGAGACGATGGTCAACCTTGAGGATTGCCAACAAACTCGTCGTGGAGGCGGTAGCGGCGCAGGTGGTAGCGAGAGCAATGCGCCCTTCTTCATAGTCAGCAAATATGGCACCAAGCAGATCATGCTGAAGCAACACACCTTCAATCGTCACATCACCCGCGAGGATGTCACCTACTGGCGGTGCAGTCAGTTCGCTGTGCTGCGATGCCGTGCGCGACTCAAAACCAAACTGGATACGCTGACCATACTAAACAGTGAGCACAATCACGAGGTCATCTCGAAGGCGCGCAAATATGGTTCGCTTAAGCGTCAGCGGGCCGAGGCTCAAGCGGCGGCAAAGGCGCCCAAAGAGGAACCTGCCGAGGTCGAGGCCGAGGCCGAAACTGTGGCCAAGGGGCAGGAGCCGGGAGAATTTGAATTTGTTAGCGCTAAGCCTTAATGTAAATACTTAAAACAGGAACAGACACGAGAGTGACAAAACCAACGTTAGTTATCCAGGCAGCTCATATTATAGACCCCTCCTAGTTCGCGTTGGTCTTGCCACTCTTCTTTAATTAAATAAACTCCACGACATCATCTTCAAATATATGTTAAATAAAATACAAATTAGCTACTTTCCCAATTTGTTATAAATATATCTTACATATCTTTCTATCTATCTTTATCGGCATATTTTGTTAATCCTAACTAATAATTCCTTTTCTTTTTCTATCTCTTCTCGTAGATGCGATGGCCTACTACTCCTACATAACGGGATTTCGCGGCAGTCGCAAGCTTAAGATTGGAGAATTCACCTTCACCCGCAACAAGGCAACCGGAGCGAAGACTTACTGGTCCTGCGCCCGGGCGGGAGCCCACAAGTGCAAGGCGCGCGTGGTCACTGTGCAGGATCATGACGTGATCATCAAGTGCAGCCAGCACAATCATCCGCCATAATAGTCATATTAATTTGCAATACGCTCTCTCTATTACGAGTCGCACCCAAATTGTACAGTTCAAATGATAATAAGATAGAAAACCTTTAAAATAAAAGTTTATTTTTATTGATATTGCTCATGTATACTAATTTACATTCATTGTTATGTTACATAAAACCAAAGAGAGCCCAACTAATTCATCTTGCTTTAATTCACAGATATGCTGGACACTGGCCTGGATGACCTGAGCAGGGCTGTGATTAAGCACTCGCTGCTCTCCTTCGTCAAGGGACAACGCGGCTGTAAGTTGTTGGCCTTCAACGGGCACAACTATGTGCGCAATCGACGCAGTGGACTGAAAACATACTGGATATGCTCCAAGAAGGTGAGAAGAATGCATATACACAATATAATTTATAAGATAGGAGTTTAAGTTGCGCCGAATCGGAAAGGTATCATATCTGATTCAGGAAATCAATTAATAATAGTAATTCCATTACTAAGATCATAATTTATGGTATAAAAATTTATTATTCATCAGTTCAGTTTAGTTATTTCTCTCCTAATTATGGTTTATTATTATTTCTTTCATAAACTCCTAACTAAATCACTGTTCATCTTTCCCCACTTTTAGGGCAGCACCAAGTGCAGTGCACGCGTTGTGACCAATGTGATCGAGGGCGTACATAAGATCGTGCTAGAGTCGTGTCATCACACCTGCTTCAATACGGATCGCAAGAAGCGTTTGTCCATTGTCAGTCCGCTGGTGAAGACAGTCAACAAGGCAATCAAACCCGAAATGGGTAGCTACGTGAAGACCGAGAACGAGGAGGATTTGACACTCGAGCTGCGCTCGCTTAATCTTAGCATAGAAGATCTACAGCAGCTGAACTAGCCCTGAGCGCGGCAAGTTAGGCTTAGTTTGCTAAATGCAAAACAAACGATAATAAATAAATTAGTCATTAATGTGTACCCGATACGCTTTGCTGCTTGTAAACTCTTGGAAAAATATCTTATATGCTATTCTATATATATGCCTGATTCGTAAATCCCTAACTTACCTATCTCCCTCTCTTTTTGTATAGCGCCCTTTCAGATGCTGAAGCGCGTGAGGCAAGCAAAGAGTGTGGAAGACATCAAATTCATGAAGACACCCGCTGGAAGCTGTGTGCTGCTCTGTGGCCAGCATCGTTATCTGCGCAATGCTGTGTACAAGGACAAGGTCTATTGGAAGTGCAGCAAGTGGCGGAAACAGTGCCGTGCCAGAGTCATTACCAATTCGGCGCCCAATGAACAGAAGGCGGAGACACGCTACGCCATCAGCGGAGTGCACAATCATGCGTAGTGGGGAGTCATATCTCTAGTTTTATACAAATTATAGACAACATACTTGAATATAGAATATAGGTAAGTCAGATCTCTTCCCACTTCTCAGCACGAATCTTTGCTAACCTATTGTTCCTCTTTTCCAGCTACTTGATGTCTACTAAACGTACACAATTTTTTATTGTTAATTTAGTCAATTAAAGCAATAAGTTAATCAAAACAAAGTCTTTCTTATTTTTTCTTTCTTTTATTTCTTTTGAATTTACTTAAGTTGTTTTTGTTTCTTCATTAATAATTTTACAATTGCTTTCAGCGCTGACTCTGCTGGATCCCAACGTGCTTGGCGACTATGGCAACGAGAGCTTCTTGCCCAAAACCCGTGGCAGTGGACCGCAGGCCATACGCTGTGGTCTCTCGGCTAATCGCAAGTTCACACGCACCCTGGACGACTGGGATCGTGTGCGTTATGAGCGCACAGCCAGTGGAATTGTTCTCGTGTACGATGGCCAGCGATTTACGCGTCGTGGTGGCTATGGCGATACCATCTACTGGGTGTGCATTAAGAAGCGACTGCACTGCAACGTCTACATGCTAACCAACAAGCATAAGCCAACCTATGTGGCCATCTCAGGAGTGCATAACCATGCCTAGCAGTTATCTTTTTATTTAACTACACAATAAACATTTCCACAAATTACTCCTTATGACTCCTAAATGATTGTATACACTTTAAAGATATATATTATGTTTCTCTAGACACTTTGCTAACCAAATGCTGTTTACCATTCATTTCAGAGCTGGCAGTCTTTGGCACGGGACAACGAGGACGCACTGTGCTACTCCATAACGATCAGAAGTTCGTTAAGAATCGAAGTTCGGCATCGCGCACCTATTGGATATGTTCAAGAAAGGTAAGTGTTTGAGAAAATATAGTATTTCATTGAGAATAGTTACTGACCAGATAAGTCAGCACACGTACTTATGTATTTATACTTGTTAAACGGGATTTTCACATATCTTTTCCATTTATACATATATATTCTTGGCCAGCATAAATTGCAAAGTCGATTTAGCCATGTCCGCCTGTCTGTATGAACGTCGAGATCTAAAAATGCAAGTGTAAAAGCTAGAGACAATGTGTCTGCGTATATCTGTGTGAGATTAAGAAAAAAGTAAAAAAGCAAAAGAACTTGCTGTTGGGAATTGAGCTTAACTGTAGCTTTCGTTACTTGTTAAAACTACAGCTCAACTCAGAAGACTATAGTTGATATAACTGGGCAAACTGAATAGACGCAGCAATCTATTAGATTAAGAGAGTAAAGTCTGTTCTAGATCTAAATTTAGTTAAAGTGAATAGACTACATAGTCTGCACCACAGGTCCAACTACACATATCTCTCTTCCGATCTTTACATATATATATGATATAATTTCTATCTATACTCTATTGCTGTTTCTCTCTTCCCCAGGATGTTACCGTCTGTCGAGCACGCGTGGTCACCGCGTTGGATAGCGCGGGCCTGTCGCGCATTATCAAGTGTAACTTCGAGCACAATCACAAGCGAAAGTTTCCGCACAGTGGCGTCAGTCTGTCACAGCAGTTGTCCATAATGGAAGGCGCAACGGGCGTGGCACGGAATAGTGGGCTGAAGAAACAGAAGCCCAGAGCCAGCAACATGTTATCAGTTACGAAGTAGACCCCCGGAATAGTTAGAATTAGCCTTAAGCTGCAACTGAATAATGAATGAAATAAGAATAAATTCTCTATTACAAATTTGCGATTCTCTTTTAGGTTGTTGGTGCAAAGCAATGTGTTGCTATATATGTATATGTATATATATTCTCAATTCACTTACTAATCGAGAATTTCTCTTTCTCTCTCTCTTCCCAGCCTTCCACATTGACTTCGCCGACTCAAAAAAGAACGGCGGCAAGTTGCTGGTGATTAATGGCTTTCGATTCTTCAGGAACAAGAAGCGCGGCCACCTGCAGTACTGGAAGTGCCGCAACTACTACAAGGAGCGTTGTCCGGCCATTGCCATCCACGATGAGTCCACGCTCATCTTGCGTCTCTGCCACCAGCATCAGCACATGGAGAGCAATGACATTGAGATAAAGCCGTTGCCATCTAGCGTTACCATCAAGGACCAGCTGCCTCAACTTGATGCAGCATCGCCTCTGCACTCACCAGATGCATCGCCAGTGGCAGCTCCATCACCACCAGCGTCGTCACATCCACAGCCACCACAACCTGAACAGCGCCAGAGCCTGAGGAGATTGTCACCGCCCTCACGCTCGCCCCCGCCGCTGCATGAGTACAAAACGAAGCAATGTTTCGACTTCTAATAAGAAATATATAAAGATATAATTCTCTTTAGCTCATAAGTTGAGTTTGTATTAAAGCACAGCAAATGTCCAAGTGGTTTTTCAATGTAAGCAGAGAGAAATCAGAGATCACCTGCAGACACCTTACTAATCCACACACTTTCACTTCTGTTCTCCCCTCAACTTTGCTTTCAGATCCCCGACCAGGACATGGACAGTACACCGGCACACAGCCGAAGATACAGTTCTCGGTGTCGAAGCGTGGCGGGCAGTTGCTCTGGCTGGATGGATTGAAGTATTTCCGCAACAACGAGAACAGAACGAACTACTTCTGGCGCTGTCATTGGTATTATCGGCATGTGCGGTGTCCCGTGCTCATTTGCATGAACAAGTTCGATTCGAGCGACTTCAGGCAGATACACGAGCATTGTCACGTCAAGCCCGATCGCAAGGAGAAGCAAGGAGAAGTGGGTAGTCGAGCGGCAGCAGCATCAAAGCGACGATCAAGTGTGCCAAATGCTCTGGACATGTTCAGCATTTAATTTAAGTGTGTGTGTGTGTGTTTCGTTCTAACGTTCTGTTCGCTTGTAAATAAAAGAGAAATCGAAAGAAAGTAAACTAAGGCAACAAAAACAAAACCGTTAAAATCCCGTTTGGCTAATCTAAAATATGTTAAAGACTTTTGTTTTCATATAAATTGTGATCTCTCTAATAGTCTGCTTTGCTTTTACAGTTGTACTGGCCAACGATGAGGTGCCCAATCCGGAGGATGTGCTCGTCTTCTTCACACAATCTCTGCGCGGTCGTCCTGCGATAATGGCCAATGGCATCAGGTTCCTTATTATGAGTGAGAACAAGAAGAAGATATTGTGGCGCTGCAGTTCGATGGCCACCAAGAAGCTCAAGTGTCCGGCGCGCATCACCATGCTTAAGGAGGATCCACCGAAGTTCATTATCAACAAGGCAGAGCATATGCACGCCGAGCTCAAGCGCAACAAATACAGTTCTAGCAAAGCGCAACCTATTAACCAATTGCCGGAGACGACTCAAATTAAGTTGGAGCGCGAACTGGACAGTGTTGGCGCTGGTGACGGCGGTGGCGTCAGCTTTGAATTGCACCAGGAAGAGGTGCAACACCTACACGAGTTGACAGACGATGCGCTCTAGACATTGCAGGGGAATTCAGTTGTATTTAAGAATAAAGTTCAAAATATTTGTAAACAATTTGCGAGTTGGGCTCTCTAACATAAGCATAAGCAGCATGCAAGACACCCTACTCCCATTTCCAATTTGTAACTAATCTTTTACTATATACATTATCTTACCCCAGACATTGCCAACTTTTGCTACGTGGTCAGCCAGAAGGGTCGCACCTTGCTGCTCAACGAGGGATATTACTATGTGCGCGAGAAGGCCCTGAACAACAAGACCTACTGGCGTTGCACGCAGTACACAACATTGCTCAAGTGTCATGGGCGCATTCACACTATGTATGGCCAGATCATACATTATTGTAAGCATAATCACAAGATCGACGAGAACGGACGACGCCTGAGGGCGCTCTTGCGGGAGAAGAAACTGAAGTAGACGAGGCAGAAAACTGTTTAAGAGGTTTTCCCTCATTTACGGTGAACTGACAAGAAGTTTACCATAATTTAAAGCATCTCAATGTATTTTGGTCTCAATATTTGGAACATAAACTTAACCGATATATACTTATCTATTTATATGTGTGCGAAATAAACTCATCTGAATGTTCTTTACTCCACGCGCTCTATATTGCCCCCTTAGCTTCCAGTTTAGTTTAGTTTTTGTATCATCTTTCTATGACCAAGTCTTTCAACTAACAATCTTTGGACCTTTTGATTTTTCCAGGCATGCACCTGATGCTCTTAGCGAACTTTACCAGCACGCGCAAGAAGAAGCGGAAACTCCTTATAGACGAGCATGAGTTTGTGATGGATCGCAAGCTGAAGAGCAGTATCAATTGGCGCTGTGCCCGCTATCGCAGTGCCAACTGCAAGGTGCGAGCAACTACTCATGAGCTGAAGAGTGGCCAGGAGGTCTATCGGCTCAAGTACGCCAAGCATTCGCATCAGTGAGAGAGAAGAATCATTCCAAACGGAGAAAGAAGACAAAGAATAACTTCGACAACGATCTGAGAAATCCCAAAAAGAAAAAAACAACAACATAACCGACGCATTCGTCCGAGTTTTTAGCCTTAATAAAAAACAACTTTGATAAAAGATAAACCCATGCTAAAATTGTCGTCCTGTAGCCTGTAGATAAGCAAAGAAGAAGAATTGTTATATATATTTGAACCCCATGCAATAATTCTATGTTCTCCCTTTCTCTTTCTCTCTCTTTCTTCTCTTCTCTCTTGCAGAACAGGTGCGCAAACATGGCATCACCATAGTCAAAGGGACCAAGGGTAAACCGAAGCTACTCATGGGCGGCTTCGAATACTTCCGCAACAATAGTCGTGGCTCAAAGACCTACTGGCTCTGCGCCCGGAATCGTTATCTACGCTGCTCCGCCCGCATCATCACCTGCTCCAGCACCGGCGAACTGGTTGTCAAGAATCAGCAGCACAATCACTCGGCGCAGTTCCGAGGGGATCACAAGCAACAGATTGCACAAGATCTTGCCGCTTCGCAACATGAGTTGAGCTCAGAGCGTTGACCAAAACATCAGATAAACCAACTCGTAGACTAGTAGACTTCGTAGATCCGTAGATAATACAACTTATAGAGTAAGTTTCGACCGTTTCGAAGTCGAGAAGTTTACAAACTTTTAGCTGAAATGACATTCATCCCATGAGATTGTGTAGAATTCTTATTTGTAAGTTGAAAAGAAAAGAACTTTACGTTAACTTAAGCGACCTCAAGCGTTAATGTCTCTATTTTCAGAGATTTGTAAGTATAAAGATAAAAAGATAATGTAGTTTTATTAATTCCACGATGTGTTATGCGAAGATATTTCATATTCTTCCTTTAATTTAATGAAATATTGGGATGGGAATGATTAAAATGGTAAGTTTATAAAAGTGTGTAAAGTATTCTAAAGCAAAACTCGTTGGGGGAGCTACTTTGGCAGATACTGGGTAATTGACTAGGGCCCAGAGAGTTTATTGATTGTTTTTTAAAGATCAAACATTACGAACTGAGAAATATGGGAAATACTAAACAAGTTATATAATTGTATTTACAAATTTCGAAGTTTAACTAATGGAGGAACTGGAAGATACTAGACAAGTTAGATATATTCGTTTTTTTTTGAGTATTTGTAAATGAGTAAATTCCGTATGTGGATCAAGTATTCCGAACTTGAACTCTGAACGATATATGGAGAATAGTAAACAAATAGAGAAGTTTGTTTGTAAACAAAAAGATATTTATTGGTTTTCTGGAAATTATGATGTTCAAGAAATATGAAATGGTCTATAATAATAAATGGTAAGTTTAAAGATTTAAAAATATTGAATGTGCCTGCTAATAAGCATTCCGATTTCTAGTGCGTAGCAGGAAACTTGAACTTGGGGGAGTAATATGGAAAATAGTAAACAAAGTCGAGAGGTTGGTTTGCTTGTTTGTAAACATTTCATGGGTTCCATGGAATCCATTGACATGTGGACTCGCTGCCAGTCGGTGCCATTGAACGATTCCCTCAATCCTCATATATTGTTCTTTTGTGCCACTCCACTTTGCTAATTTCTTGAGTAAACTCAGCGTGCGGCTTTGTTGATATAAAAGCTGCAGACAGAAAGAGAGAGAGAGAGAGAGAGGAAAGCTGATTCAGATTTTCAGGCACTCGAAATGTGTCTCGTAAATTTCTTCTCAGTGTGTGTGTGAGACTGCGCTGAATAAATAGGGATGACTAACTGCATAACGGAAAAGTGCTAAGTGGCTGCGATTAGTTAAGGTTTTCGACTGCAAGTTTGAAGTAATTTTTAGCTTGTAGTATTTATGTGAAGAGATTTATGAGGATTCATAAACTGCGAAACCGGTTTCAAGTCAAAGCAGCAAAATATTTAACCGCCTTTATTTTAAAAAAGCGGTTCATTTGTAAACAATCTCAGTGCACTTTGTTCACTACTGTTCCTAGGCACAGTTCACATATATTGTCTTCATATCAAAAAGCGGTTCATTTGTGAACAAGTTCGTAGGCACATATACTTATCGATAATCGTGCGCAGCAGTGAACGCTTATCGTTCGCTCTCTTTCGTTCCCTCTCTCTGCATTTTCCATTCACATCGAAATATCGATACGAATTTACGCTCATTCTTTTTCATAGAATCGTAGCGTACGGACGTCTCGCGCGTCGCGTCGACTTTTTATTATTTTCTCAGCTTCTCTGGGTAGGTGGTGGTGCGCGTCGCGCAGAGCAGAGCAGCAGCAGCAGAGCAGAGGCAGAGGCAGCAAATAAGAAAGAAAGAAATTTGTGTATTGCAGCAGAAGTTTTCGCTGCGCACAGGCTGTGCCGCTCGCCGCGATGAATATTTCCCATGTAACACACAAAGAAAAGTGACCACACCAAGTGAATTAAAATTAACGTGTGGAAAAACAACAACAGTGAAACAAATAAAACATTAAGTTCAAGGTTCAACTACAAATACAAAGAATATAAAACTGTGTGCAGATTTTTTGTATACACTGCCACACGCGTGAGTGTGTGTGTGTGCGCGCCCCTCTCGACAGTGAATGCGTGCTGTGTGTGTTTGTGTGGTAGTGACTGCGCTGCATTTTCCTTTTCATCAACTCGCCTAATTGAGAGCAGACGCAATTATTGAATTAATTAAATAAATGTGCACACAATAAGAAAGAAACATATAACTTTGTCTCCTCTCGACGATATCTGTGGAAAAATATCTAAACCCAATTACTCAGTTTGCTCTCAGTTTAATTCGATTGACACAGAGGCACAGGCGGCAGAGCGCCAGCGCGAGCGCAAGTAGCAGCAGTAGCAGTGGCAGTGGCAGCAGCACCAACAGCAGCAGCAGCAGCCCCAACAAAATACAAGTCGACAGACTTAACTTACCCACTGTGTTGGTGGTGGGAGATACACAACAACAACGACAGCAGCGCAGCAACAGCAAAAAGAGCAACAACAAAAAGCCTAACCTTCTCGGCTGGCTCTCAGCTCTGCTTTTGCGCAGACAGAGGCGGCGAATTCATCGCGTCGTCGTCGTCGCCGTCGTTCGTCGCTGTTTGGAAACACCTTGCTCCAATATTTTTGCGTTGCTCTCTCTCCCCGCACCGCCCCGCCCCGGCCCGCAGCATACCCCCTTCAGGCGAGGAGCACACGACGACGAAGCACGACTCAGTACGTCGCTGTTGCTGTCGCCGTCACCGTCGCAGTCGGAGTCGCAGTCGCAGTCTCAGTTTCGTTTCGTGCGCGTATTGCGATTCTTTTGCTCTGTGGACTCTGCAGCGGAAAATTCGTCTGAAAAATCCAACAGCAACACAAAGGCAACACAATAGGAGAGAAGAAAAGCAAGAAGAGGAGGAAGAGGAAAGGGGGAAAAGAGAGTAGGAATTTTGTAATTTTCCAATGCTGCTTGGCTACGCTTTGCACGCGATTTTCTTAAATTTGGATACGGCTGGAGTTGCTGGCACTGATGCAACAACAACAACAACAGCAGCAGCAACAACAACAAACCGGAGAGGAACAGCAGCAGCAACATCGATAACGATAGCAAGAACAAGCAGAGCAGCAGCTTCAACATTGTCGCCGTGTCGCCAGCGTCGCAGCATCGCCAGAACGTTGGACTCGCCATGCACAACTACAACAACAACAGCAACAACAACTACAACATGAACTATAGCAGCAGGAGTAGCAGCAACAACAACGACGCCGACATAGAACAGGTTTGTAGCTTTAACTTCTTTTTTCTTCTCTGCCTCTCTGGCTCTGCCACCGTCTCTGCCAATGGCCCTGCTTCTCCCTCCGCTGCCTCTCGCACGGTGGTTCGCTTCGTTTTCGTTCGCTTATTCATAACTTTTTTGGTTATAGATTTTTGTCAACCACCCCCCATGCAACATCCTTCCCTTCCCCCCATCGCCATACTGCCATCACTTAGCTAGGCTATGCTTTGGCATCTTCCATTCCCACATACCTCACCTCCTCTTCCTCCTTCTCCTCCTTCTTCTTCGCTCTGAGCACACGTTCACATGCTCAACTGTTTCAGTTTTTCAATTATTAATGGTGGCCATTAGTGCGCGCCGTCCGTCCCACTGTCCCTCTCGCTTCGTCCGTCTGCCCCCCGCCTCCTCCTTCTCATGGTCTGCCTCTGCCTGCACCTCGTGCCGTTTCGTGTAGACTTTTTTCCTTATCGGACAAATTGTGTGTGTTGTCTGAAAAGTTCAATGAGGTGCGCGCACTGCAATTGCACAGCACGGCTGCCAATCCTGTCATATTTATGTGTTATCGATATACACACACACACACACACACAGAGGCAGAGACATGCATGTGCATGCATGTACATTTATGTAGTATGTACTAGATAAAAATCATGTTGGTATATGCAGCGGGTTTTCCAGATAACGTTTCGAACCCGCAGCACAACGGAAATGCATTGCATTAAGTGAATTACTCGGCCACATTTGACCCCCCCACTCTATATGCTCCCCCTCCTGTCTTCACCCTCCTGTCTGACTAATTTTCTTAGCATGTGCGTGTGCGTGTGTGTGTGTCTGTGGGCGGGAGTGTGAAAGAGGGGGTTGTATGTGTGGGCTGACTAAGATTCGTGCGATAAGACAATTCCAACTTTGCGCAATCTTTTTGTGGAATTAAGAAACTGAAAAGAGAGAGAGAGACAGAGAGATAAATACATATATTTTTGCATTGTGCAAATTAATATCTTAATGTCTATAAATAGACTGTACTTCTTTGTCATTGTTTAAAACACAATTGACTCATGCCTAGCTACAATTTTCTTATTTTCCGGAAACTTAAGCTGCAGACTTCAATAGAAGTCTGTAATCGTTAGTTTGTTCATATGTTTGATGATATCAATTGCAATATAACAGGAAATATAGCTAAATTAACTGCAGATTTTTTTTATATTAGTCATGGCTCAATCATAAAGATATGCATTACAATATAATAGAAGAAATATCAAAATTAACTAGAAATTTCGTCTATTTCCATGATTTTGATTCATGAAAATTTAAATTTTATGTCAACTTTGGAAGCAGACGATACCATAGAAGAAGTAATCTGTAATTACTTTGAAGTGTTATTTGATATCATTTCCAATATAATAGAAAAAATAACTAAATTTATTGAAAGTAGCTTCTATTTCCATGATTAATGCAAATCTTACTTTTTTCTTAACTTGGGAATCTCAAGTTACCATAGAAGTCTGTATTCTGTAATTGCCTTCGATTGCTTAAGCATTATATGATATCAATTGCAATATAATGGACAAAATACGTACATTTTCTTTAGTTTCAGCGTAAGGTCTTAAGTCCTCTTTCACTCCTAAGATCCCTAAGTTAATAACCTAAGTTTCAACTGTAAGAAAAATAGAAAAATACAATAGGATCAGGTGTATTGCTTAACCTCTACCCTAAGCCCATAACTGTAATAATTTGTAATACCTTTTGTACAAGGGATTTTCGACAAATATTTTCTGCAAAGAACTCAAGCAGTTTTCAGCCAAAGCTGTCGCTTTTCCCAAACCATTTGCCATGTTGCTTAAGTACCCCAATCAAATAATAAAGTACTTAGAGCTTTGTCAAGTTTCTTTTTTATTATCCCAGCTTAACCTTACCTGGACCCGAACACTTTGTCTAGCACGCAAGGAAGCAACCCCCGATAAAGAGTTCTGAGAAGAGAAAACCTACCCGAGTAACGTGTAACGAGTAACGGAAACCAATAAAGTCATTTCACATGCCCTGAAATTTCGGATGCCGAATCCATTTGATAATTGCTTAAAGCTGGACGGGACAGTACGTATGTACGTAAGGGAACCCCTTGCCGTGCGCCCCTGTTCCGATGGATTCCCCCTTCCCAATCCGCCCCTTACCCCCCTGAGTTGTGTGTTTTTGCCAACATATGCGAAACATTGTCGTTCCCGTTCCGTTGTTGTGTCGTGTCGGATCCCATATGTTGCCTCAAAGTGATTATTTTCACTAAAAATAAACGGAATTAATGATTGATGATGTGAGACAAGGGAGCGAAGCGATGCCCCATCAACACCCCGAGGAGTGACTGAGAGACATCATTCTCCACCCAGCCACCCCCCTCGCCCCATTCCAGAACGTTTTCCTGCCATTTTCCCATTTGCAGTTTCGGTTTGAGTTACGCAAAGAGGGAAAACAACATTTCAATCGTAATGAGAAATAAGCCGCATTGCACGAGCCACAAGAAGATCAAGTAGAAAATGGGAATGAAGATGGAGAAGTAAAAGAATAAACAGAGGAGGGGATGAAGACGGCAGGCAGTCAGGGAAAGTGTCATTTAATTGAAAGCAGGTGAAGGAGGTGTCGCTGCTGTCGTCATGACCTGAGTCCATTGCAGCCTTTGTCCCGCTGTGTTGTTGCCGCTGTTGCCGATGCTGCCAGACGGAAATCATAAAAATGTTGCATAAAAATATTTTTTATGTGCCGCGGTGACGACGGCGACGGCGGCGGCGGCGTCTTCAACTTTCGTCTTCGCCATCGTCTTCTGGCAAAAATAATAATAAAATGGGGAATGAAATAAAACAAGTGCCAGGCGGCTACACTTGCCCAAAAAATAGATAGGGTTTCCCTCTGCAGTTTATTGCCTTGCGATAATTTCCCGACAACGAAACGAAAAACATAAAGATTGCTTTGAGAACAGTCTAAAAGGTCTATCTATAAGGATTGTACCATGTTGAATTATGGAGCATTCTTAAGAAACTGTCAAATGAAAGTACCTTGCGGTAGTTGAAAGGTTTTATATAGAACCAGTAAGAAAAGCAACAGTCGCGCAAAACGCGACAGTGGGATACCCTTCGACCTATGTTCCCGTGTATTTTAATTTGTTAAATTCATACACATATGCATATGCACATGCTTTGAAATTAATCCCGACAGATGGCTGACAGGAGCACTTGGTGTTATGCTCATACTTTCTTAAATAACTTCTGTGATTATTGTCCGATCGGATTGTAATTTGGAGACTACGTAGATATTTCATTCAGCTTAGTATGTGTTAAAGTCAGTCAGTTGTATCTTTTATACAGCGCTTACAAATTGAGTTCAAAAATTAAATTATTGATTTGTGGGGCGGTGGGCGTGGCACCTAACATTTGAAATAAACTTGATCTGCGCCGAGTACATGGGAACCTTCATTCCAAATTTGGTGTCTGTAGCATTTATAATAGCTGAGATCTGTGTGTTCATCTGGACATCCGGACATCCGGACATCCGGACATCCAGACAGACAGACATGGCTCAATCAACTCGGCTAGTGATCCTGAGCAAGAATATATATACTTTGTGGGGTCTGCCACGCCTCCTTCTGCCTGTTACATACATTTGCACAAAGTTAGTATACCCTTTTTTGACCATTTTCAATGGTCGAAGGGTATAAAAATATATTCCTAACTCAATTTTTATATGATATCCACGAGTTGCTGCAGTTAACTTACTAAAATGTTTTATGCCAATTTCAATATGATATTCTCGATATGTTACTAGTATAAAATAAATCTATATTTCAAATAGTATTCCCGATTACTCATATCAGTTACCACATCTCATATATCATACGATATCTCATCTGTCGTGTAACATTAAACGACTTTATTGTCTTGCAGAGAAATGTCTCATGTTTTCATACAATTTAATGCAGAGTTCTCTACGATATCTTTATCTTTCTACGATCTGTTGCAAATATTTCGCAATTGCTTGGGCAATTTGTTTTTCTTCTTTTTCTTTTGCTGAGTGCATGCAGTAGAGAGACCGTACCGGAACGGGTGACCGTGCCACATATTTCGTTTATATTTACTTGACAAGTTTTGCACTGCGCCGAGACGTCGCAATGTCTCGTTGGGCTGTCCCGCTGTCCCTCCGTCTCCACTACCCTGCCTTCCTTCTGCTCTCTCTTTGCTATCCCGTTGTCTTGGTATCTTTCGGTCTCTTCGGTCTCGTGGTGTGTCTTGCCATTTCGATGGAGGCCCCAGCGCTGCATGTCATCAACAACATCATCAGCAGAAGGCAGGAGGGCGACGCCAACTACGTCTCTGTGTCCGTCTCCGTCTTCGACTCCAGCTCCAACTACGACGGGCTCTGCCTGCTGCTGCTGCCTTCTTGCTGTTTTATAGTCCAAACGTGATAGCAAAATGTGCCTGCCTTGTGCATATTTCCATCGTTGCCATCGTCTTTTGGGCTTTTCTCCTGCTGTGTGCATTTTCGTGCAGCTCCAATGTTCCACTTCGACAGTGAGAGGCAGGTAAAGAGAGTGAGGGGACAGTGGAGAGGGGGGCAACGTGGTCTGGCTTGGAAAAATAAATTAATGGGAAACATGCAAACATAAATTCTTTTTTGAGCTGTCAGGTGTTTCACATTTTCCAAACGTAAATTATAAATAAGCGAAAACAAAATTATAATTCCGTCTAAATGTTTTAGTATTTGCCACCAGCTCTGCTGTCATTTCCCCCCAATCCTCAAATTCCCCACCCACCTTACAGTTCTTTCTTTCTTTATTTTTTTATTTAGTGGCGCATTTTGGAAAATGGGAAATTAATTTTATTTAAATTAATGATGGAGCTTATAATTGGCCTCGTTTCTTTTGGCTTTTTTAAGAAGCGACTTTTATGTGTGTGTGCGTGTGTATGTATGTGTGTGTGAATGGCATCTCCAACTGAATCTACATCTACATTCACCCTCCTCATCGTCATTGACGTCGTCATCGTCGGCTTTGGCTCCTTTTTAAGAGCATTTGACATGACTTCGTGGGCTTCCATCGCCATGCGATGCGATGCGATGCGATGCGCTTCAACTTTGATTATGACGTGAAGTTGGCCAAGTGCAAATACTTTGCTGGTACTTTTTAATTAACTTAATTAGCATAGATGACGGGGCTAAGAGCAGCGCTTACATAACATGAAAATTGCATTATACATTCCCCCATCAAGTTGCCCTCTCTCCCTTCTTTCTTCTGTTCCTCCTCCTTTTGCTTTCTTTATCGCATGCGAGAAAGCTCAGCCAAAATCGTTAAGGATGCAAAGTGGCAGTGGCCAGGGGAGGAGGTATGAGGGAAAGGGGGAGCTGGCCTTTTGATTTTCATTTATGTGGGGGGGGGGTGCAGGTTACCTCTCATTCACATACGACAAGCACTCCGTCGTCTACTGCGAGAAGGACTCATTAGCGTGGGCACATAATGTGCTCAAAGATATTCGAAGCGATTGCTCTTTCGAGTGCCGACATACATTCACCTCCTGCAGAGTGAAAAACAACCCCCAACTCACTGAGAAAAACTGACTGAAACTCTCATCATGTACAGATATCTATGGATTAATTAGTCGAAACAAATTTAAGAGGGAGACGATGACTTTTGATTAAGATATGTAATTATAATTATTCACATCAGCATCGTTAATCTTGAACTTAAATTTGCATAAGTTTATATATTGTAGTACACCTTCAACAATTCCAATTCTAGCCAACATGAATTAAGGTGTCTCAGAAAAACATTATAACTCATTATATACTGATTTGCAAAGATTAACAAGTCGAATCCATTTCAGAGTACTTATAATAACAATTTACTATGTTATTGTATAAAATCTAAATCTCCAACTGTCTGAAATTTCCATCGTTGATAGACCTATGATTATTCAAATCAAATTAAAGAAATTTACAGAAAGGTTTGACTGTAAAGTTATAATAAATCAATATCATAGTCTTAAATCTACGACATGAGCTTGCAAAACTCTGCATATCTTTTCTATTTCCAATTCTAGGTTATATGTATCAAGGTCTTTCAAAAAATACTATAATGACATTATAATTAAAGAATCTATGCTAAAATATTTGAAAATCTCCCTCGAAATTGTTATTCTTATACCAATCATTTCTTATTCCTCTACAAATTGTTTGGCTTATCCATTTTGATGAGTATTTAATTGTCTGGGTATACCCTGCAAACCAATTTGATCACTACAAGGTGTTATATAATAGATTGATTAATGTGTTAAGATAATTCTGTGTTGACAAGTTTATATATAGGGAGTTCTATAAAGATATCGTCAGCCCAGTTTCAAAGAAATTTGTGTAAGCCCATCTATCAATCATGGGAAATTTAAACGTCTGTCAATTGAGCTGAGCATGATCTCTTCTAGGGGTCTATAGGGTATTAAATCATCGGGCACACCAAATAAAGCAATTCTTTATTGTGTGTCCCAAAAATTTTACCCGTCTTATTTTAAATATATGTTTTCTATGGCGTGTCTGAAAACGTACAAAATAAATAAATCTCTCAAGTGGTCGTTGTTGTTGTGTTGTTGTACCCGATATTGATATTGTTCGGTTGTTGTTGCCCGTTAGCCGGAGGCGCTAAATGCAGGAAAACAAAGGGAGATGGCAGAAAAAGAAATGAATGGGGAAACGGAAGAGGAGGCGTCGCTGGCGGATGGGATAGAAGAGGCACTGGAAATTTTGTATAGGAAATAATCGTACGAGATGCGTATAAATTGTGTCTTAATTTTTTTTATAGCGCGTGATTTTTGATTTACGCGTCATTGGACATTTTATTTTGGCCTGAAGATCGGCGCGGAGAAGTATCCAGGGGAATTGGGGATTGGGGGCGTCGGTTTCCCAGAGCGCATATTTATTTTTATTGCTTTTTAATGCGACGCGCCGCGGAGGAAGTTTTATTTTTTTTTTGTCCGACTGCATTCGGTCTTAGGACGGACCCGATTGTTGAACAATGAATTTTCTGGGATTATTTACACACACAGAGAGAGAGAGACACAAACGCACACGCCACACAATGACACGCACACAATTATGTATAGCTGTATGTAAATATAGGCTCCACTGTTGTAGGAGAATGGGGAAGTAAGAGGGGATAGTAGGGAGTGGTAGGAGGCAACTTGGGACGCTGCGGTGGCGCTTTATTTTAAATTCAAATGCCGCAGTTGTCGCCTCTCCAGCATGTTTGCCACCTTATGCCATATTTGCCCTGCCCTGCCTGCATAGTGCACACAGTGCGACAGTGACAGCTCGATAGCGTGAACATGCGATAAGAAATTGTTCATCAAAATATTTACTTCAAGTAATTGGGAAACTTAATCCCTTTATAATGTTGCAATATTAAACTAGTTTGTTGTGGAAAATGCTAAAGAAATTACTGGAAAATACAATACTTCTACTTAAATAAATCGATTTATTTATAATATTATTTGTGTATTAATGTGATTTAAAATATAAATACGACAGCTTGTATTTGTGTAGAGTTTAAAGCGAATTCTTTGAAAACTGCATATAATATTATAGAATGTATGGCGCCTATTTATAGTATTATTTGTATAAATATGTACCATACTTAAATAGGAAAATGCTATTTCTTGTATTTTTTTGAGTAATCTAGAATTATTTGTGTATTAAGCTACCCCAAACCACTCTAGGGAATTCAAGAATGTGTATAAATAAAACTTGTAAGGAGAGTGGGCAAATATACCAAATTTGTTTCATGAAATTCTAGTAAATCTATAAGTTGGGTGACGTGCTACCCTTGGGATTTGCCTGGATTGACAGGCATGCGAGTGGAAACTTAAGATAAGCACGATTGGAAGGAATTTTGAAATTAGTTTACGAAATTTTAAAGTGATTTATGTTTTCTGTACATTTTGATAAATAAGGCTTGAGTATGAGAATACACATTATATACATTTAAGCGAAATTTCATATGAGATACTGAGATTATTCAAAGTATATATTGTACATATGCTATAACGTACGTACGTTGAGAAATATTTGAATAAATATAAATAAATATGAAATTTGAAAAAGAATTTGTCTTTATTCGACATCTACGAGATATTCCACATATATTATAAACCTATATCTATCACTATATATAATTATTTAAGCTTATTAAGCTTACTCTTTGTTCGGTTCACGCCTTGGAGTATGCACTGTAGCACTCTTTGCACATAAATATATAACAATAATCAAATATTCCACTCTCGTCTTGTGCCCCCACAGAATACGCAGCAGCAGAAGGAGCAGCAGCTGGAAATGCAGCAGCCAAGAACCGCAGACAGAACGCGGACGGGTACGACAAGTACGGCGGGCACGAATATGGCCGGGAATGGGAAAGGGAACGGGAACAGAAACAGGAATATCAGCGCGGCTGCAGCAGCCACGTCTGTGTCCGCAACAGCATCCGCGTCCACGCTCACGTCCACATCGAAGACGAGAGCTCGGGCCATGTCGTTAATCTATTTACCGCCTTTCTGCTCTCCATGTGGACATGTTGTGCCTGCGGCCAGCAACAGTTCTTCGACACGCTGCCGGAGTCGAAGTCGCTCTGGCAGTCGCTGTCGCAGTCGCAGTCCAAGTCGTAGCCATAGTCGCAGTCCGAGCAAGAGACACATCACCAACAACAGCAGCAGCAGCAGCAACAGCAGCTGTTGTTGTTGCTGGGCACATAAAGATTATGATAAACATGGCAGAAGGACGGAGAAGGCGACGACATTGTCGAAATTCCTGCAGCGTGATATCCAGTTACCCCAGGGCCATGGCATGCACATCGATCTCAGACAGGCGTCGCAATTAGTTACGCCAATTGCTGAAGGTGGACACGAGGCGGACACGGCGGGTGAAGTCGAAGTCTTGCGGCGCCAGCGACGTGAGCGAATGCGACGCCAACGACCAAGTCATGCAGCGTCTGCAGCGAGACAAATCCACGCTGATGATGATGGGGCTAATGAGCAAGCGCTGGATGATGACGACAATGATGATGATGAATGTAGGTGCTTTAACTATAACGGTGATATTAGTGCGCTGGAGCTGCAACTGGAGGAGCGAGAGTGGTACCAACTTCCTAGCATTACGTGGCTGAAATTCACCTGGCAGCAGCTGCTCTGCAATGCGACAACAGAAACAACGAAGATGACGACGACGAAAACGACAACGGCAACGGGATTAGACGTGGATAGCAGGAGAACGAGCAGCAGCAGTGGCAGTCGCAGCTGGAGCAGACTGGGTAGCAGCTCCGCCTTCGCCATGACAGCGACAAAAAGTTGCTGGGCTCCGTTGATGCTGACGCTGCTTTTGGCCACGTCTGTGAGCGGTTGGGGCGGTCGTCAAGATGGTGAGTAAAGCAAAACCAAGAACTGAAGTGGGAGTAAAAAGAGAGAGACATGGAGAGAGTGGAGAAGTGGAAGAAGTCAGCAGCAGGCGAGGAATGCGCGTAACGCATGCCGATAAGTAGCGCTATGATAAGAATTTATAATTTGACTTAAAAACCGCTGCTACTTCTCCTCCTCTTTCCTCTTCCCACTTCCCACTCTCCGTACAGTCCCTCATCTTTCTCCCACCACTTCTTCATTTAATTTTGAGCATAATTTTTTAGTGGGCAACATTGCGTCAGCTGCCGCAGCAAGTTGCCTTGTTGTTGCTTTTGGCTGTTGTTGTGTCTGTGCGCAGTCCACACCTCCCACCCCCCCAGTTCAACCCCTCCCAACCCTCGGCCGCCTCGCGCGCGCGCGTGGTCATGCTCAATTGAATCCATAAGTAGTTTGTGACCGCAGATCTGCGTTCTCGTATAATGCGTTTCAACTGTTTCGTTTCTCCATGAGCGAATTCGCTTGAAAAGGCAACTCAAACATGCGCTGAACTGCTCGACGTGCAGTTACCCTATGCGAAGAGCTACTGTTCATAAGTGTTGCTTGCAAAAAGGCGAACCAGTTCTAGTTCCACTTCTAACACGTTTTGTGTCTCCCTTAGCGAACCAATTCCCATTCCGGTTTCACTTCTTGTGTTAATTCTGGTGGACTTGGACTTACACAAGGAACAAATACTGCAAAAGGGACAAACAAGTTCTAGTTTTTTTAGTTTTAACTTGTTCCGTTAGTGTTTCAAATAATTTTGGTTCCAGTTTTACTTTCTGAAGCATTTCTGGGTCCATTAATTAATAACTTTTCCAAGCGAACATTAAGGAATTAATTCTTGTTCCAACTCTTTCCGATTCGAGTTTTAATTATATTTTAAATTTCGATTTAGTTCTCATTTCTAACTTGTTTTTAGTTCCAGTTTCCTTAGTTTATAACTTTCCTATACGAACTAGTTCCGATTCCGCTTTAATTGATAGCTCCGATACCGTTTCCACCTCACATTAATTGATATGTTCGCTAAGTTAAGCAAGCAAACTCTACAGCTTCGGCCTATGAGCCGAGGGTATATAAAATAAAACCAAAATTCTCGTTTTTTTCTGTTTTTGGGAAAACAAAAAGAAAACAACAGCAACAGCCGCTGCAACAACAACGACAGCAACAACAACGACAGCAGCAAACAAATGGCAAATTGTACGGAAATTGCCCGAAACAAACAGGCGGTAACCGCGCCGCCGTCCTCCAACCACCAAGTGCACGTCCGTCTTCACGTCCGTCTCCCTGTACCGTCTGTGCGGCTCTCCAGCTGTCCGTATGTCCGTCCTTCTGTCGGACCATTCGACCAAGCGACCACCGACCGCTGACCATAATTCACTCAAGTTAGACAAAAGCATTTCGGGTGCTGCTCTCCGTCTCTCACTCGCGTTCCGCCTACTCCCACGACCCTATCTCCCCTTGGCACCCCTCCCCCCACTCTTGCCGTCTACTATGTTTCTGTTTTCGCTTTTGGAAATTCCAAATGCAAACGCAAATGAGTCTAAAGCGAAGCGTCATGCTCTTTGAGCTACACAGCAGTGTGTGTGTGTAAAAGTCTATGATGCGTAGCCAGCGCAGCCTTGTCCGCAAGGGTGGTCCAGTAATGCGTCCTCAGAGTACTCCCTTCAAGCACTTAAAGCGAGGTGTGTGTGAGGGTGGGGCATGGCAAAGTGGGGAGGGAGGAGGGGCGTATTTTAATTGGGTTAAGGAGCTGTTAGCGCGTTAAAGTTGTCATTACAAATCATCATCTCGATAAGCATATAAAACGAACGACAGTTCAGTTTGTATGTAGGGGGAGGGATGGTGGTATGATGATGTGTTCAAACATAACCTACAAAACAGATTAGGACAAATTGCTGCGCTTTTCAATTCAGTCGCACATTCCCATATAGACGAATATCTCTCTATACACATGTACAGAGAGGTTTGTAATGCGCTGAGGATTAGTGTCAGTTGTCAAGATTGAAATGTCAAGGTTGAGTTTTTGAACCATTCGCTTGTTTATCATATTAAGCTTCTTTTTTGTGGGTATTAGAACTTGTTCTTCAAAATTTGTTAAAAGCTTATGGAAACAGAGAGAAAAGATACATATGTATGTTCATTGTATATGTTCAAATAGACAGATACATATGTTTATAGTCAGATCGAGCTATGTTAGACAGATTGATAGATAGAGAGCAAGCGAAATAAAGCAATGTTTGATTCAGACCAAAATAAACCATGAAAAACTAAAGCAAAAATCGTTCAGCCTAAGGTTTATATATACTTTTTATATAACTATATATACTTTATGGGGTCTCCCTGCCTGTTATATACATTTGCACAAAGTTAGTATACCAGTTTTTGACCATTTTCAATGGGCGAAAGGTATAACAATCCATCAAAGTACTAAAATATGATCGTGTAAGTAATAATAAGCCAGTATTCTCTTAACATTATCTCTATTTTATGAATTTTATGTCTCAAGATCGCGTTTGAGAACTGAGAACTCCTACAAAAATCATAGAAATATATGAAAATAGTGTAATATTATAGTTAAGGCATTTAAAAGACCTTCAACTCTCATAGTAAAGTTATATTACGACACTTAAGGCACCCAAGAAATACAACTGTCAAAATACATTTGAAATTGTATTTTTCTTTTTCTATAATCTTTCCTCCTTCATTAATAAAATGTTCTTCAACACTTTTGAGCAGAAATAGATCATAATATTATAATTTGATAGTCTCAAGTATTTGAACCAAGTTTCCAATTTCATAAAATATTCAAATCCATTATAATCCTTGCCCCCTTTCGATATTTTCATGTCGTAGTTTCGATTAATATGCAAATTCTCACCATCTCAGTGCAGGCTTATGTCAATACGCTCGTTTAATTGGTTTTGCCAGGGTATTCTAGCTTCGACACGCTGTACATTACGATTTATGCTTGTTTCCCTCCCCTTCCACTTGCTTGTCTCTCCTCCCCTGTGCTGCCAGGCATACTTGAGCCACTCTAATCCACACGAAACACGCCAAAAATATATATAAAGAGTGTGTGAGTGTTTGGGTGAGTGTGTGTGCGAATGTGAGTGTGTGTGTGTGTGTGTGTGTAGCGGGACGTCATTTCAACTGTCCATACGTATTTGTACGCTTGTCAGTCAGTCTGCCCCGTCCGTCCGTCAGCCCGTCTGTCTGTCTGTCCGTTTGGTATATTTGCTTTTAGCGTGTAGTTTTGCAGGGTTTGTTGTCCCTGCAGCGATATTTTTGGGGGTTGCTGCAGGAAGAGGCAAAAGCTTTTGACGCCAGTTGTTGTTGTTGTTGCTGTAGTTGCTGCTGCTGCTGCGGGAAAAGTATTGAATCATGTTGGAAAATTATGCACGGTACTTGAAATTGGCGAAACAATTACAACGCCCTGCCAAGTATGCTACACTTAATGCGCGTCGCGTGGGCGCACTAGGCGGGGCACAGGGCTGGCGAATGAAAGTGGGTAGTGATGGAGGAGTGGGGTGGGGGGGTCACATTATGACAGCAGCAGTAGGAGCAACACACAAGTCATTGGACAATGCGAAGTTTTGTTGGTGTCGACTCAGTGCGACGGGTTCACACACAGAGATTCGCTGATCCTGCGCAGGAGTTGCCTTTTGTTTTGTGCGGGGGGCATCCAAATGCGAAAAATACAAACAACAACAGCAGGGAAAAAATGTAGCGTAAAATACGTTGAAATAAAACCGAAAAAAACAACAACAAGAAGTAAAGTAAAGTAAAGTAAAATAAAAGAAAGCGCAGGAATAATAAAATAAAATGTGTATCTGTGTGTGTGTCGGGTCGAGTGCGTGTGTGCCGGTGTGTGAGTGTGGCTGTGTGTGCCTGAGTTTGAGTGTGTGTGTGCCGATTCGTGCGCACATTCGTCTCTGACGCTGCGACTTTTGTACAATTTGAATGCGTACAGCATAACGTAAGCGTAGCGCGCTCGGCTTCGGGCAACAGCCGCCCCTCGTGGGTAGAGCTCTACCCCCCTCCCCCCCTTCTCGACCTCTCTCTTTCACTGCCCCTCTGCCTGCACCCTTGCGTAGCCAGCTTCGGCATGAGGCCAGTCAACGAGGGTGGTTTTACCATTTTCTATATGTATTGCATGCGATATACTTATTGTTTTCTCTCACTGTGTGCGGTTCCCTCTGTGTATGTGTATGTGTGTGCCTAGCCCGTTTCAGCCCCTGACTAACGATTCGTTTTCTTTGCCTGCTTTTCTGCCTTGCCTTGCTTTGCCTTGCCTTTCCTTTCTTTCCTATAGTATTTTTTTTTAATATTCACAATTGCCATTTCGGTAGTTTTTATGCCATCGAGCTGGAGTCTATATATACGTATGTGTGTGTGTGGCAGTGTGTGTATCTGTGTGCGACATTATTATTATTACGAGCCGTTTCTGGTTGCCGCTTGTTCAACTTATTTATGCGCCCTTGCGCCGGCAGAGGGTCGTAAATTTTGGTCTCTTAGAGGCACACACACACAGACAGGCATAGGGACAGACTCACACACATACTGACGCACAGGCTGACACTTATGCGCACGCACTTAAATACAATCATAATAATAATTGAAACAATTTATAAATTAAAAAGCCACAAATCTTGGCATAAAAATTGACATTACAATTAGACGAGGGAAACGGAAGGAGCACAGAAGGAAGCCACAAAGAATGTCCAAAAGAAAGTGAACAACAATTTTCGGTATATTGTTTATGATTGAAACATTCTTCTCATTCTTCTTCTCATTCATTCATTCATTCACTCATTTTTTTGGGCAACTGTTCATTTTATGATTATTTTATTCTTCTGCCGAGCTGTCGTTAAATGAACAATGGACGACCGCAATTGAGGTCACATGTCGTCGCTCCACTTCTCTTTCATCCCGTCTCGTCTCCCGTGCCGCCCTAAGGCCAATTACTCTATAGTACTCTCTCTGCTGTGGTGCTGCAATTCAAATCAGAGCCCAGAGCTCACTTATGCGGCTATTAAAATTTCTATTAATAATTTAAATCTTGTTTATCTTTTATCCCGGCATAAAATGGGCAGTTTTTGAGTGTATTTGTTTGGGATTTCATAGAGTATACAGTATTGTAAGGGAACGTTTTTATAGACGGGACTTTAAAAGCTGATTTTCAGCAGAGAAGTTTTCAGTTTTCAATGTACTTTACAAGTGCACATAAAAATGAGGAGTTAAGGTCTGAGAACTATTTAAATCTTAATATATATTCCAAGTTGTCTATAAATTTCTTTATGTTATATAACTATTTCTAAATTGCTCATGTTTCTCCTTTTTACTTTGCAGCGCCTACAAATTGCACCTTTCCAGCACGCTGGGAGGGCTCCTGGTTCCTATCGGGCTATCAGCAGTCGATACACATCAAGGGATCGCAGTTCAGCTATCGGGGCAGGTGTGCGGCCTCGGACGGTAACAAATATCTGATAGTCGATGAGTAAGTACCACAAATGCAGTCTACAGTCCCCGCTAACAATATGCTAACAACATCTCAACCCAAAACTCGACTCGACATTCAATGAAACGTTGATAATGATGATGATGATAAAAGAAGAAGATGATGTTGATAAAGTTAAAGCAAAAGAAGAAGATGATAATCATGAAGATGATGAGGAAAGGAAGAAGAAGAGGCGTTAAAAGTACTTGTACTTGTGCTCGTTCTGTAGTTCCTCTTTTTCTCACTGTTTGTCGAACATTTTTGTACGATTTTTGACTTTTGAGTGTGCGCCAAGTGGCTGTAATTGAATAAGTTTTCGTTTTTGTTGTCGCTGTTCGACTGAACAAGAAGAAGAGCAAATGAAAAACAAGAAGCAGAAGAAGAAGCGCAAGAAACTGTTGCCGAACTGTGCTAAAGGTAAGACCCAACCAAACTAGACCAGTTGTGCTAGGGCAGAGCAGCAGCAGCAGCGACGACACGGCGCAGCTACACAGCTACAGTAACCTCATTAGGAACGAACGTGAACACGGGCCGATAACTGCTGGGCGCCGTCTCGCACACAGAGACATTGACATGGAGACATAGTTAGTTACAGTGGGCACTCGCATAGCCTCTAAGGGCATTTCTGAGACATCTGGAAAACAGCTAAAATACTCGTATCACATGATGATTTAATTTGTCATATTTGAAAATTTGTATTCCATTTTTATTTAGTGAATCGAATTTCACTCACAAAATTTCCTTTCTAATTTGAGCATTAAGCCAAATCAAACTCATTTCTAGTCGAGTTCCTTTAAACGAGTGCTCACTGTGTTGCAGCATAGACAGACAGCAGCGACAGACTACAGAAACCTGTCGTCAAAGTTGTTGTTGTCTTTCGCCAGCTGCTCACAACTTTTGCCCATAAAACTAGTTTTCTGTTCTCTGTCTCTCTCTTTATCTGTCTCTGTGTGTGTGTGAGTTAACTACAATGTTTGACAACAGGCAGCCAAGTACTTACTTAAACTATGCGAGAGTACTATTCATCTACTACTAGCATATGCCATCTGACAACATCAACCATATATAGCATCATTTACCATATAATATATATAACATACTGTACTCTAACTGTGCCATCTTCAATCTGCCTACTATTAAGTATGTTTTTGTGTATTTTTGTGTACATGTACCGTAAAATGCTCTAAAAAGTAAAACTAAATCGAAACTATTTTATAATTCATAAGGTGCCTCCGTGTACCTAAGTTTTCTTTTTGAATTTGGCTTTGGTTTTTCCATGGTTTGTGCAGCAGCATTTGCTGCCGTTGCATCTTTTATTTGCCGTTTTAGAAACCTAAAGCAAACTTTGCTTTTTGTACAGCAATTCAACAGACATTTTTTTGGTTTTGAATGTAAACTTTTTAAAAAGAAAATATCAAAAAAAAAAAAACAGTCTTAAACTTTAAAAACTGTCTGCTTTTTGATATTTCATTTGAAGTTTTGTGTTTTGCCATGTTTTTTCTATATCTACATATATAAGATACTATATATTCCTAAGTCATGCGATTTTTGATTTGTAGCTGAAATGTGAATATCGTTTTTTGTGTCAGGGAAAACCAAATCAAGTTGAAAGCAGTTTTCGCTTGTTTGTGTTCTCCCCTAATAATCTTTTTCAATTTTATAGATATAAAAGATTTTTTAAATAATTTTTTGTATGAATTTTTGTCTCGTATTAATCGTATAATAAAAAAAAAACAAAAATTAAAACCATAACAAATCCAGTTTAAGTATCGTACAACAATATTAACGTATGTGCCATTTACCAACTAACCCAACTAGGAAACTAACTAAGCCCCCAAAATTATGCCATACCTCTGAAAAAAAAAAAAAACTACAAATATTTTGATTTAAAAATGAACTATTCAATTGAATTTTTACAGATTGTTTAACATCACTTTTCAAGAACATATATTTTGTTAAACTCTTTAGTTCTTAAGTGTACGTCCTTTGAGTTTGTTTTTATGATCATTTTTCAGTTGAAACAATATCAAATACTTAGCTTAACTCGAAATTGATCATATCAAAATAGAGTTGGCCGACAAACTAAAAAAAAACAACTATTTTTAAACTATATACACGCTCACATACAATGTCATACTTAAATGTTACTTCAGTTCTTTGGGAATTGCGCCAAAAGTGGGAGAGAGAACTAGGCGGGGCTTCTCCTGCTTCATTTGCACATTCGACAAAACCATCTTTCCATCTTTCTCTTTCTCTCTCTCTCTCTCTCTCGCAGTAGAGTTAAACAGAGTTTAAGTTTACACTCCACACTCAAACAAAGAAACAAGACTAAAACAGTCGAGCCAACGGTCGAACTATCTATATACAGACCCATATACTAAGAACATAACATTCAAAAACTAACACTATATCACCATACCATACCATACCATACAATACAATACAACCTTATCGTTGCAATCAAAAACTTCTTTTAGGAAAGGATGTCATCGTTGCCTGGTTATCTATGAGAAGCATAAGAATGTGCTCCAGTATAAAGAAAGTGAGTGCGAAGGTGATAGTATGTATATGCATCAGTCGAATCCATCTGCACTGGCGATGCGTAGCTCTATAAAACAAAGTGATCATAGGGGGGGAGCTCATCCCAATACGAACGGGCATTCAAGACTATCATCATCGGATCAGTACATAATGAGATCCAATGACGATATGAATGATTGTAAGCATTAACTTTATATTTTTATTATTATGTCTAAGCTTAAGCAAAAACTAAAAAAACAAAAAAAGAAAAAAAGAATACCACAAAATACTCTCTATCTCTTAACTCGCTATCTCAAAATACCAAAGTTGTTTTGTTTTCATTTTCACCTCTCTCTTTAATATATTTAGTTTAACCAACATGACTAACATATATAATCATATTTGACTTTCATTTACTCTATTTTAATCTTTCCTCTTCGGTTCACCAAAAATATATTATATATGAAAAATACAAGAGTTTTTTTTGCTTTCGAAGGATAATACCATAAACAACTGCAGGTTTCTCGACATCATTTTGTATTTTGAAGAGTACCGTTAAGTTTGTAAATTTATATCTTGAGTTAGTTAATTCGTCTTTAGTTTTCATTATAATTTCACTTGCAACCTTATTTTTTGGTTCTTATGATTTCGTAACGAATCAAAAATCAAAAAACAAAAAAACCATACCAAACTTGTAAATAGTCCAAAAAAATACTCTCAAAACAAATTAAATTCTTCCTGTTTACGTTTGTCATGGCAAGGGTCCTCTCTCTCTCTCTCTCTGTCTCTCTCCACAAAAAAAATATAAAAATAAATAAATAAACCAAAAACAAAATCTATAAACGTTATATATGTACATATATATAAAGCAAAACAATAATATCGATTTGTACAGTACCGATCTCTCAATACCATACCATACACACTCGCTGCAACGTGCAACTTATCCAGACGATACAATATATCTACTACCAAGCTACTATTACTACTACTATCCATATAAACATCAATTACAACTAATTACCGTTAGTGTCAATCCAATTAAGCTTCTTAGTTGCGATTTTACAATATTTTCGTAAAAGTATTAGCGGATTAGCAGATTAACCCGTCCCAACAGAGCAAAAAGATACTAAAAAGCAACATAAAAACCGATTTGACGATTCAAACTGAAACTGAGAAAAAGAAAAAATAAATAAAAGAAAACGAAACGAACGTTTTGAATCCAAAAGGCAAACCTAACCCCAACCTAAAGAAAAAAACAACCAAACCAAAACTATAACCAAACTTTAGTTAAACAAAAATTTTGATTTTTAATTTGATTTCTTGCTTGGTTCTTCGTTTCCATTTTTCCGTTTCGATTTACCTGTAAATAATTAAAATCTAACAACAAAACATTGTGTAAATATATTAATAAAACCAAAAACAAAAAAAAAAAACTATTTTCTTAACGAATCGACTTGTTTGTTCATTTACATATACATATACCTATATATATTTGCAAACTCTATTCAATATTTATATATGATATGTATATTTTTTTCCAACCTTAATATTTTCGACAACTCTCAACTACAACAACAATAACAACAGCAGAACCCCAACAACAAGAATAACTGCAAATATAAATCGAATTTCCAATATGAACGAGAAATATATATAAATTTATTTTTCTTTATTCCTGTATGAATGTGTGTGTGCGTATGTGTGTTTGTAAATACGTTTCCGTGTGCTTTGAAAATATGCGAAAAAGCCGAGCGTAAAAAAGCGATGAAATAAAACAAGCCAAAGCAAATTTGATTGGGATTTTTTCCGAAATTTGCATTTACAGAAGAATTACATACATTTTGTTTATGCCAGCATTTGTTGTATATTTAACATTTTTGTTGTACCAAAAAGAAATGCGCACAATCACATTTTGTACATAGAGCTTTATGCGTAATCCTCCAAAATTTTTAGGCGTGTCCGTCCCATGCGACTCATTTGTAAATATGAAAAAAATAAAAAACAAACCTTAACTCATCTCAAATTCATGCAAATGCGACTGCAGCACAGAATATATATATATATAATTAAATATATAGATTATGTATAGATTATATTGTCATGGCGCCTCCTTATCGAGCACCTTTTATAATACTTGTACTTGTACTTGTTGCTAAGAATCGAGCTTATGTTCGTCTCTGGACACCCCATTTTCATTCAAAGCTTCACTGTAAATTCCATTCACACTTCTCATCTCACGAAAATGAACCTTGTCGACTGTGTCTGAAACTATATAACATATATACCATACATACAAAGATATACTACTCGAAATATGAATACACAAGGTATTTACTATTTATTGCATACTTTTTGAGTATTTTTTTGTATCACTACAATAAATACCAGCAGCAGCAACAACAACAGAAAAAAAGAGCAGCAGCCCACACAGCGGGTGTCTTTTATATCTTTCTTTCTTTACTTTTTTACTTTTTTGAAAGTTCTTTTCACCCAACTATTTGCACGATGAACGAGTTTGGGTTTTCGGTTTTTCAGCTTTTCTGTTTCCCGTTTTACACAATTTTCATTTTCTTTGTTTTCCATTTGTCGCCCCGATCATGATTTATTTATGGGGTCTTCACGCAATGGCACCAAACTCACTGAATACTGTATACGAGTAAGCAGAACCGTTATTCGTGTATGCACATATTTCCCATCTGTAATATTTGTCGGGGCAAAAAGTCGAGGGCTTTAAAGTGTATAAAGCATACACGATATGAAGGCCGAATGGGAAAAGTCGATTATAATCATTATATAGTGTGTATAGCTTGTTCCCTTTTGACTAAGCCACAGTCGCAGAGATCTATGGTCAAAATAAAGTGTGATATTTAGGAGATAGTTGTGAATATAAGGAACCTTTTGAATTCCAGTTAGAAGAAGAATTCTGTTACTATATAACTTCAACTTATGTTGCAATAAGGAAGTTAATATTATCATACAATTAGTTCATGTCTTGCTATGCTTTTCCTTACACTTTCCTAACTTTTCTAGTGCTGCAATCTTGAAACTCTTATTCTTTCTGCATAAAACAAGTTATAGTTTTGCTAAGAAATTATTCTGCCCCCTTCCCTCTACCCGTACTATCTATAGAAATTTCTATGCATTTTAGAAGCGTACAACTCTCGGATGGAATGCGTGAGTGTTTGCCTGTGCGAATGATTCGAGCTATCCAATCCCTTTGAGTGCAGTCTGAAGTGGACCGACAGAATGCATGTGAGATGCCACTGCAGTGGAATGAGGGGTTGAGCGATGGGGGGGTGAAGGGGTTAGCTCTGTATTCCGGGTCGAGCTTTGCCTTGGCTTGGCTTATAAGTTTCGCATTTGGGCGTGTGTTGGAGTCCGTAAAAGCTTGGCCCGGTGGTTAATTGCCGTAATCCGCTTAGTGAGCTCTCGACCAGCTCGAGCTGTAGTTTTCACCTGTCTCCGAGTGCAATTAGAGCCAACTAATTGCGAGGCTAAGACCGTAATTGCATACAAGTATCGCACTAGCTGTGAAGCTCCTTCTCAATTCCGCCTTCCCGTTCACGCCTGCCGCCCGCCTACTCAATGCGCTGCCCTGAGCACGCATAGAAATGTAAATTCATTATTTATTATTTGTTTGCCTCAATAGAAATCAAATTAGTTTAAGTGGTGCCCCACAACACGGCTCCAGCTCCGGCTCTGGCTCTGGCTCCGACTGCGCCTCCTGCTCCGTCTCCGTTTCCATTTTGAATCGATTTGAAAGCGCCAACTCATGAGGCTCCTCCCTCCTCCCCTCGCTAGCCCAGCTATCTACTCTGCTCTAGTTAGATGTTACCAAACGTCCAACTGAATGACTGACAGACAGGCAGACAGACGGACTGTCATGCCCATGTCTGTAGCCCAGTCCTCTCTGCCTCCCTCCCTCCTCCACTTCCTGAACTGCCGCGTGTTGCTTGTGTTTTTTGTTGATTTGATTTTGTTTAAATATTAAACGAGAGTTTTAGCTCTTATTTATAATGCAAAGGACACAAAGGCACAGGCAAGTGCGGGAGTGGGGCGTGGCAGCTAGGCAGGCGGGTGGTGGAGTAGTGTGTGTTTATTTTGATTAGCAGTCCGTGAAACAATTGCTGCGATATTACAATGGCAATAAAGCATTATTAGGCTTATGTCATTATTTGTTCTGAGTGTCACTTATACACACAGACACATACATACACAACCACACACACACGCATACACAGTCAGTTATGTGTACGCCCAGAGGCATGGCTGCTTTTGATTAAATGAAAAGCTTACAAAATTCAAAACTCTCCGCAAACACCTGACAGGCGCCGCCTCCTCCACCCACACAGACTTTGAAAATTCCTTTAATGAAAATTTGCAACTTTTGAAGTTCGAATTTCAATTTTAATTTAGTAAAAACTGTACTTGGCAGTGGGGATTATTAACTAGTCATAGCACAAAGTGCCTGTCAGTAGCAAACAAGTGCAGAATAATTGAATAAAATGTGGTTAGGGCTGGAGAAACTTCAAAGTGAAACAGAATAGTTTGTAATATTTTCTGAGTGCAGATAGAGTTTACGCAAATAGGAATTATTTTTAAAGATTCAATGTAGATTTGTAAATATGCAATTAAAACGAAACAATAAACTATAAAACTATTACTAAATTCAAGTTCTTCTCATCCTGATGAGTAATAAAAGAATAATATAAAGAATCAGGAGGAATTCTAATTGTAACTGTCAGTGAAGTTAAGAGTTCGATAAATATATGATCTAAATAAAGCAAAGAAACTATTATAAATTTAAGTTCTTCTCAAGGAATTCCCATAAGTTTTCTATTACTATCTTATGATAATACTTATGAAGTATCATATTGCCTATTGCTCCAATTTTAACATATATAGTTTATGCAATGTCTTTTTATAACTGAGATATAAGACTGTGTTGTAAGAAGATTAGTATGAAAACTGTCTGATAACTTTGATATGATTCTTAACATAAATCATTTGTATGTGTTTTATGTTTCTATATAGTTCACTGTAGAACAAAGATATTCCTTGGACCACAGGCCAAGGTTGGTTGCCAGACTCAATCTTGTAATGTGTACGGGTTACAGCTGTGCCCTTCATTAGCTTCACTTACATAGGTCCTTCCCCGAGTCTTGATACTTGCTGTTATTTCTGCCGCTTTTCCACTTGTGCAGCTGGCGCAATTATTTTTTATATTTTTCCTCGCACTTTTCGCGCAGCATCTTGCGAGAGCTGCTTGTGGAGAGCTGCACAGAGGAGCCTTGTGATGGGTTGCTGTAGTATTTGCATACCAATTTCGCGATGCCAGAACGACAGCACCCTCTCTTCCATTACACACCTCCTTCCCCCTCTGTAAGACTCTTCGGGCATTCAATGAAGGACATTCCCACTGCCAGTCACCCACTCCCTCTTCATCGCTGGCCGCAGTATTTTAATTGCTATGCAGGCGCGCAGCGCGAGTGCACAAATGTAGGCGGCATAAAAAATAATTAAAATAATTAAGCAAAACTGCGCCATTGCCATCGCACCTGGTAACCCCTTCTTGCACTCCCACATCTCCACGTAGCTGCCTGTCTACTTGACTACCGGTATTATGCCTCGTCTTTCGTCCTTCTTGGTGCTCTGGCGCTTGTTCACTTTTCTTTTCACTGCAATTGTTCGCGTTAATTTTTCATTTCTTTCACGATTGCTTGGGCGGCGGAGGGTCTGCAAAGTTGGTCAGGAAATGTGGAACTTTCGATCCGGAAAGGTGTTTCCCAACCGCATTCTGTGGCAGTTAAACTGGAATAGGAAATGGTATCAATAGCTCGTTGGATACTTAAGTTATGCTGGGGGAGATACTCATGACTATCGATAGTTAACTTTTTGATTAAAGTAGATTCATATTGTTTAACTTATAAAATCCCATTTAACTCTAGCTGGACCCTGTGCTAAGATAGTTACACGATTCGAACTCTATGCGCAATTTTAAGTTAATTTTTCAACTTTTCGATAGTTTGGCGATAGTAAATCGAAACTGCAAATTAGCATTGAAAACTTGCTTTCCTTTTGAATAGGTCACAAAACTAGTTTAGGTTACAACAACTGCTCTACCCTGGCTACACTCTAAAAACAAAATACATAAATTCTTCTATCCACCCTCCCCCGTCTATACCCGCAAGGGTATTAAAACTTCGACAGAACTTTTGGTAACTTTGCCACGATTGTCTTCTTGCCGCCTTTGTGGGTTCCTTATGTTATCACAACTGTATTCCAGCAGTTGTTGCGACTCGACTTGTTTTTTGTTGTACGGCTTTTATGACTTGTTCTGTTCGTAGTTCTCTGTTCTCTGTTCTCTGCTCCATGTTCGCTCCGATATTTTTTATTGTCTGGTGTTTTAGGATACGTAACACGAAAAGCGACTTTGGGGCAATTTTCGTGCGAGGATATTTAAATTTAATCAAATGTGTGTAAAAATGTTTACCCTAGCAGCAGCAACACACAATAGTGCGAGTGTGTGTTCGCTAGTGTGTGTAGGTGTATGAGCTTGGGGTGTGTGTGACTGGGTAATTTGTTGGTCGGTGCCGCGCGAGCAGGTCAGGCCAAAAGGCACTTTTATTTTATTTTATTTATATAGTAGTTTTTGCTTTCGCCAGGGCCTCTGCGTGTGAGAGTACAGTTTTCACAGCACTATGTTGGGGGGCGAAGGGGCGTGGTGCTCTGTAGGTGTGCGCCCCTCCCTGTATTTACCTAGGGAACCTCGAACCGAGCTGGAATCGGAGTTGAACTCAGAGTCGCGTGTTTTTCGACTGGGGTGTCAACCAATTTCGCGTGTCACTCTCCCTCCCCCTCTCTCTCTCTGTGTCTCCCTGGCTGTTAGCAATGTTGTTTTTGTTGCTGGCGCTGTTGTACAGACAAATATATAGACATACACCTATATACATATATAGCATACATATTTGTGTGTCTGTATATTTGCCATTTTCATTTCAATTCATTTCATTTATTTATGCAATATTTTATGTGCTCATTCATTCATTTCCTCTTTTGTTCGTTTGGTTTTTCGTGTTCTCTGTTCTTCTATTAATTTGTTGTCGCTCCGTTTCGGTTGCGTTTTCAGACAAATACATATACATATGTATATAGGTCGTAAAGCTCATTCGTCTTAATTTGTTCGATAGTTTTTTCATTTCTTTTCGTTTCGTTCTGGTTTTATTATGATTCCTTAACTATGTACAGAACCATCTTCATAAATCAATTGTGTATTATAATAACGATAATAATGATAATGTTAAATTCCAAACAACAAAAAAAGAAACTATCTAAGGATATTTACAATTTCAACCACAACCACAACAACCAGAACAACAACAAGAACAAGAACACACGCTGTAAATATTAAAAGAAAACTCCTTCTCCATCTCTTGTACAGATATTTTTATGTGTTTGTTTGTTTGTTTCGGTTTCATTTCGAGGAAAACTAAATAAGAAAAACTGTTGTATTTGTTGTCACCAATTGAACGACGCTTCGATTGTTTGTTTTCGATTTTCTTTTCCGATAAGAACTGTACATGATTATTATAATTGTTAATGTTTATATTAATTCACTGCTAACCCCAAAAACAAAATAAATACAAGCAAAAATTCATCAATCGCCCAAAAACCAAGAGCTGTAAATATGATTTCCAAACTGGCCTAAAATAAATTGCATGAAATAATATGGGAAATTTAGAATAATTGTGCTCCGATTTTCCGCTGCAAAACTATCGATAGTTTTACTAAATATAATTTCCAAACTAGTTCCTAAAATTGTACAGTTATTCACATCAACTATCGATGGTCACAATGGTCATCGTTTCTATCGATACTTCCCACGAATTGTCCAACCAATTTCCTACTGAGTTCTCCCAAAAAAATAAATATTCAAACATCAAGCTTTAATTTAATGTTTTTTTTTTTTAGCTTTTTTTGGAAATCATATCTGAAAAGCATCAAAAAACTATATTTTCTTTTGTTAGCTCGCGTTCTTGCTCATCTCTTTTTTGATTTCGTTTGTCCGCTCCCAAGTCCAAAGTTCCTTAAATAATTCTTCAGTTGCCGCTCAAGTAAATTTTATGATTTTGGAAAAAAAAATAAAAGAAATAAATTTCGAAACACATTTTTGCATAGGCCGTAGATATCCCTTATTAATTTTATTTCTGATCTATCTCTCTCTATCTCGTTCTCGACTTTCGTTTTGTCAATTTGGAAGAACAAAGTTGATAATGATAAAGAATTGCAGCTAAATTTTTTGAAATACAATCACATTAATTTCTAAAAGAAGAGAAAACGAAAACGAAAAAAAAAGAAATACAAATTATATAAATATCTATATACATATTGTACATGATGATAAAATGTTGGGATGGGCTGCCCGGTGACCGCTAGTATAATTGTCTCATTTATCAATTACTTGTTGTACTTTCTTCTTACTACATTCTAACCTAACCTAACCAAATCCAGTCAAAACCTAACCTCAATCCGTACCTTAATCCTGCTCTACTACTATTTTACTACTACTACTACTACTCTACTACTATCTAATACTCTTTCTACTACTATTCGCTCTATGAGTTCACCATACTTTCCCGTGTTGTTGTTTCCTTTCTAACCTACTATTATATGTGTGTGTTCGTGTTCGTACCTTTTGGTTAGTTGTTTCATTTGTGTTTTATCTTTCCGTTTCCGTTTCATTGTATATATTACAGTAAATATATATTACCATTTACGATTTACATATGTGTGTGTTATTTAATTAATGTAATTCCAACATGAAACTCAACAATTTCTGCTTTCTTTCGGTTCGTTTTCGACATCATACGTTTTCGGTGTGTAATCTTAACTCTACATAGATGTAGATGTGTGTCATTTTTCATTGCGTATATTCTAAGTGTTGTTTGTGCGTGTGCTTTTATGGGCTACTGTTACTACTACGTATCCTAACTATAAATAAGACCTACACACACACATACATACACAAACATAGACACTCAACTAGCCCAAGTACTGTCCGAAAAAAAAAGAAAAATTAAATCCAACTACACACGAAATATTATACATAGTTTATTTTTTGATGTCCTCTTTTTTGCCTTGTCATGATATACTGCCAGGCTTCTCTGTAGTAGTATCACACACACACACCTTAAACACACATGCCACGCCCCATTCGGAGCCTTGTTATTGCGTTTACCATTTGCTTTTCATAAAGTCTAGTTGTACTTAATTACAATCATTACTCAAAAGAGCCGCAAGTGTCGGTCCCTTCCCACTCCACACACATACACATACACAGACAATACATAGACACACACACATGTATGTTTTATAATTTGTTTAACAAACTTTGGAGTATTTTCCAACACAGACACACACACACACTCACACTATCTATCTCTCTCTATCTATTTCTCTGCGTGTGCTTGTTGTTAACTCCTTCCTGTTTTGATTTCGCCGTAGACGGAATTCCGAATTCGCCTCGAAGTTTGTGTTTTTGTTGTTGCCTTCTTTTTAGCTGTACAAAACGTATTTATAACCAATAAACTACTATACTACTACTGCCTGTTCCCAGATATATGTACTATATATATATGTATATGTCTGTATGTATGTATTAGCTATGCTAAAGGAAACAGAAATATACGTAAACCACCCGAAAAGAGAGGACCCTTTACCAGAAAAAAACAAAACAAAACAAAAGAATTCTACGATGAATACAAAAACTACTTTTCAATTATATTTAGCATATGTTTAATGATAACTGTTGATTTCCTTATGTATCTTTTTTTAACTTACTTACGAATGCCTTAGCTATAAATACAAAAAAAACAAAGTTAAGAACATTATTCACTTTTCGTTTGCCGGAATACCCCAGCGCTGAAGTTATTGAAAACGATTTTGCTTATCTTTTCCTGTATTATTTTCAAGACACTTTTCTTATACTTTCTTAACGTGTTGTTGTGTGCCTCTTCAGTTTGTGTTTTTAACGAAGAAGAAACAGCTGCAGCAGTCGAAAATGATGAAGAAGAAAAAGCAAAAGCAGAAATTACTCTTGTCATTTTGATTTGAACACAAATTTCCACAGAAATTGTTGTTGTTTCTCCCCATTGCGTCGCACTCGAAGCTCTTCGCCTGACTCCCCCTCTCTCTCTAGCTTTCGTCAAGTATCATTTAGCAATTTTCTCAGCCCATCAAGAGGGGGCCACTTAATTAAACAAATAACTTGGTAATTTAACTGGCATTCTTGACAACAACGCGAATAAGAAGAAGAGGGGGAGGACGAAGAAGGAGGAACAGCTTTGCAATGCGTCTGCAAAAATCAACTTTAGCCCATTTTGTAGAGTTGCCTTTTTGATTTGATCCTTACTCTCTCTCTCTCTCTCTCTCTATCTCTCTCACCTAAATGTGTTGCTTTAACTACTACTATTCTACTAATACTACTATCTAAACTACCTACTACCTAATACTACCCAATACTACTACTACTACTACTACTATTCAATGTCCTCTTTCCACACTACTCTATTCTTTGTTTCCTGTGCGTGTCTCTTCCTTTTGTGTGTATAAACAAAACTCTACCTTAGCGATTTGCATTAATTGTACTTCTATGTGTGCTTTTAAAATAATCATGTCCCCCAGACTTTTGCAAGGGCCGTGAGACTTTACAGAATCTCTGCGATCAGATTCCGGGCGATGCTCTGCTCTATTCGCTGTTCCGTGAGAGCGCCGAGCCGGTCAAATGTCCGCTTAAGGGTGAGTTCATTCAAACAAAACTGGAAATGATTTGCCTGCAATTGTCACTCATTTGTCTTAACCACCACTCTCTCCCCTTGTTTAGGTCCCTTTATCTTCACATATAATCGCGGCCACGGGGAATGCAAGTCCCCCGTGTCGAATATCGAGAGCTGCACCGAGGAAAGTCGCCTGCTGTTGAGTTTTCAGGCCTGTCCCGATGTCCAAGGCACCGAGAGCACGGGTAAGTTGCAATTGACATGTCGCATACTTATTACGCTTGAGATACGACTGCATTTTATACCGTGCAGTTATTGATATTGGTTGGGAAGGGGTATATAAGTTGAGGAGGTAGAAGAACGCATGGCATACAATTTAAAGCATATAGATAACTAATATGTATTACATTTGTCTATGTATTCATCAATTGTATGATATTAAGCACCATGATCTATGGTCTATTGTAGGTCTACGGTCTATTCTTCTTCTCCTTTTGGAGACTCCCTCTTAAATGATAGTAATAATAAATGATAATAATAATATATTTCTGTATATCTATTTGTAACTTGCCTTCTTAAACTCATAACTTCAATAAATTTTCATTTAAATTTCTACATTGATTTCTTATCAATTTAAAGTGTTCTTAAACTATTTGATAAAATTTGAAATTTTCCATGTTTCCTTCATTTGTTTGGCATTTGCCTTGCAGGGTATTCAACAGTGGACTGCACACTCAGCATTAATTTAGCCTTACTTGTTTCTCATGCCTTTGTTGTCTTTTGCAGTCGAGGAATTGACCTGCCTGGCGACCTGGAAGGATGGCAATTCGCGCTATTTGGTGGGCCTTGTCTCGCATCATCATGCCATTTCCAATGAGGAGCGTTATCGTTGCTTTGTTTACGAGAAAATATCCTCGCTGATGGGTAAGAAAATCTTTTATTTTTTCCTCTTTGTCTGCCGCTGGGCGAGAGCAGCTGGAGCAGCTGGAGCAGCCGTATGTCTGAACTTTATATAACCGCCATTTACTCTGTTTCTTTCATTTGCAGGTGGCCCCAGCATGCTGAGCTCCAAGGATGCCGAGTATAAGCTGGCACAATCCGGCGACGCCACTTGCAATGGCTTAGACAGCGCTGAGGTAAGGGCCCCAGCACAAGCACAAGTCCAACCCCTTACTCTTGACTCCGTCTCCAACTCCGAATGGCTTTTCACTTAACTGCTGCTCCCTTTTTCAGGTCGGCTCGCGTATAATGTCGCTGCGGAAACCGCCGGCGGCTGAGCGCTGCGATTTTCCCGCCTGGTTCAAGGGGCCGCGACACTGGCATGCACTTATGGGCAACGCTGTCTACAATTATCATTCCAAGTGAGTGAAACGAGTAACAAAAAAAGACAGACAGCCAATAAAATCCTTTCTTCCTGCTCTCTCTCCCTTTTTGCAGCGACGGCTCTGTGCACATTATTAAGCCCAACGGCTACATGGAGACACGCGCCCTTTGCGAGCAGATAAACAAACAGACCGCCACCGAAATGATGGCCGTTGTACACTACACCACGGGCTGGTAAGTGAGCCGCACAAGAAATCCCCAGTGCCAGGAGCCAGAAGCCAGTTTCTGTATCTGTTTCTTACCTTGTGTATATTCATTCCCCCTTACTTTCTTGCAGCCAATCGGGTTTCATGTGCATGATGTTCTACCGACGGGACACTCACGTCATTGAGATACAGACGGGCAAGCCGGCCATACGACTGGAGGATGCCTGTGCACCGGATCACTTTGACTTCAATAAGATGGCCTACATTACTTTGCTGGGTAACCCCTGAACTGCTTTACGCTATTCACTTTGACACGCCCTAAAACGGCCTTGCGCCTCACTGTTTTCTTTACTCTCTTAGCAAGCAATCCGGAGCCACACATCTGTCCCATGGAGGGCCTGTACAACTTGCGCGGCGCCATTGGGCCACCCTACCTGGCCACACGCCACAAACGCAATCACAATGGCAAATCTCATCTTGGCCATGGACATCATCATCACGAGAGCTCTGACTCGGGTGATTTTAGCCACAAGGGGTAAGTTCTGAATCAGTTCCTATTCCAGGTCTTTCTAATTTCATTTTGCTTCGCTCGTCAGTCACAGTTCGCTCAGTTTTCGCAATGCAGAGCGCATGGAACGTGGCTCGTGGCACGCCAATACACGCGGTTTGCCCGTCCGCAGTCGACGCAATGCACCACAGCAGCAGCAGCAGGAGAAACAACAACAGCAACAAGCGCTGGTGCTGAGCAACAGCAGCAGTAACGATACCAGCGTTGGCTTCATAGCCACCCGCAACCGACGCGATGTGCCCAGCTGTGTAACCAACTACAATGCGCAACGACAGCTGTGGATTGGCTGCAGTGCGCCCAATGCCATCGATGTGAGTCCACTGTGCAGTGTAGACGGCGAGGAAGGTGAGGCAATAACACAATCAAAACAATTCCAGTTACTAATGTTCTCTTCTTCACACACAGAGTACTCCTGCCACGGCTCGTGGAACGAGAACAGCACAGTGTACATTATAGCACGGCACAAGGGCACCAAGCATGGCGTCTGCATCAGCTACAGGCCAACAGAGGGCAATGCAGCCAAGCTGGTGGTGGGCGATGCTTGCTATCGCGGCACACAGAAGCCACCAGATCATCATCTGGTTGCCAATTTATCAGTCTTTGGTGAGTATAATGTGTTTTTCTTTAGTTTCTTAAATGAATCCTGTATTTCTCTGCAGGCAAATGCGGCGAGACGGGCTCCAGTGCCAGCACAAATAACTTGGCTAATCTGCTGCTGCTGTTGGCCACGTTGACGTGGCTAACGCTGCAGAGCTGAGCCTACACAACACATTTGGGACTACACAATAATTGTTTGTACTACACAGGCGGCACCAAAGGGCCAACGGATTCGGTGGTATGGAAATCGAATCCTAAAACCACAACCAAACTCCCGTTACGATAAACATGTATACAAGACACACATTTAAGACTTATTGTACATTTGCATATTGTAAGCAGAGCAATTCAAATGTTTCCATTTCATTGCTGTATATAACCGATTTGTTTTCTTTACTGTAACCCCCAAGGTTTTTTTTGTTTAGTTCTAAGTGCTTTACGTATATATAGAGAAGAGACGAGAGAAAAACGATTAACAATATTCGAGTATAACAAAAATGGTTTGCAATAAAGCCTTAGAGCAAGCGCTGTTTGTATTAGGCCTAGAGTTGAACGCGCTGAAAATCGAAATAAAACAAAAATCATATATACACATAATGATATTTATTTGTAATACGATTAAGAGCAACAGCAACATCACAAACAACATCAACAACTACAATACAATTCATAGGAAATGCATGCGAATATGGGCTAAAAGCTTCATCGTTCTGTATGCTATAACAAGAATAGTGTTTTATGCATTTATTTTTCTATATCATTTCCGAAATGTTTCCTACGACAAGAGTACACACAACAGAGAAGCGGAAAAGCTAAGCAACTACATTGTATAAGTTTTCGAATTGTTTTCAAATTGTACAAACAAAAACAGAAAGCAGAAAACACTGGAAAATAGTTGATAATTAAGCATTAACTTACATATATATAATATGGATACAATTTTGCATAGGATCACATTGGTTTCATAATACATAATTAATACCTTGCAAAATATATATACACATACGTATAGACTTATATGATATATATATATATATATATATATATATATACATATATTGTACGATTCTAGCTGAGAGAGAGAAGCATTCGGTCTTCGAGAGTTCGATAAGTAGTTGCAGCACTCACACACTTTCATAATCAATCAACTAATTTCTAAAGACACGAGACACGACAAAGCTAAAGATAAACTTTACAGTAAACATTAAAGTTAAAGACAACAATGAATCAGCAAGAAATGCTAAAATAATTAGAGTGTTTAAGGCAATTAAGCGGTGATATAGGTCTAGAATAAACAAAATACGATAAAACTGTATAGGCAACACAGCAACAACTGGCAAGCTAGCAGCAAAAGGATCGAAGATAGAAGACATAAGACATAAGCAGTGTGTATCCAAAGGATTTCAGAAACTAGCATTTCCCCTTTACATAACTTCCCCCTCTCGATTAACATATACATTTACATACATAGCGATTTTGTCCTACTCCAAAGTAACTAACAATTCCGGGCGAACGATGATAAACCGTAAAACTAGTCAAAATTGAGAATTGAGAATCGATAATCCATGTAAATAGCGAATGTTAAGCGAATTGATCAGCGAAATTGAAACGTAACTGTAATTGCTAGTTAGCTAAAAGAAGAAAAAAAAGGGAAAACGAAAACGAATAAATTGGGAAGCGTATCAAGCGAACATAAACTATATAGACAAAAAAACGCGCTGGGAGAAAGCAGACAAAAATGAGAAGCGAGAGTTACTCGACAAGTACTACGAATATGACATATATATTTAAAATATATACATAAATATAACTAAACCTAACTGGAGCAAGCGGACAGACACTATACACAGGGCTATAGAAACACACAGCATCAATCCGAAGAAGCATCCCCAGCAATAGAACAAGCGAACTCCCAGGACAAGACAAATCAATAAATAGCTATGTATTGCGGTTATAGGACAAGTGCAACGGCCGGATAACTAACACACACCCACACAATCACACACACATATAAATATATATATATATACATACATGCATATTTTTGAGTGTACCTATCGATAAGTATTTCAATTTGTTGTCAGCTTTTAATAAGTAAATATGTAATAACGAAACCATAAGACAAAACTAGCGATAAAGCGAGAGAAAGCAAATTTTAAAGACATAAGCGGAACACAAAATAATAAAAAATAACAAAAAGAAAACGAAAATGAACTCAATCGACACTCAAAGCAAGAACACAAGAAATACTTAATGCAAAGTTTAAAGAACAGATTCCCCAGTCTCCCTCAATTTCATTGAATCATCCATCTAGAACTTTTCCCAGTTTCGTAATTAATTTCTAGCTTAGCTGAGTTTTGTTTTGCAATTGTTAAACTAAACAAACACTTTACGGTCCAAACTAAATTCCAGCCACATTTCGTTGTCTTTAACCGCATGTTATCAAAGAAAAAAGAAATGGAAAAGAGAAACTCCCCTTAACTAAATTCCAATAAACGTATTCGATGTTTCCAAAAACAACATGCAAATCCAAACAAGAAAAACGTGCATATTTTTGTAAATAGTTAATGTGAATGCTTTAATTTCGATCCAAAAATTATCGTGTCTGGCCACGCCTCCATTTCCGCCCCAGCCCCCCATCAATTGCAGGCGCCAATGCGCGGCCAACGTGGACTTCATTTGAATGTGAACGCTAAGCATCCTAGGGTTAAGTGATTTTTATAGCATATATTCTCGAGAAAAGCGATTTTATAAATCATTTTAATTGTCTATTTTAAATGAAACGCAACGTGTGAAAATCGGAAAATAGCAAAAACGCAATTGATTAACTAATTTAGTTGATGTGTGTGTGAAAATCAATTAAGATATTGCAAAAAAACGAAAAATACTTCTGGAATTTTTGTCAATAATTCAATGTTTTTGAGTCCTATGTTCGTGAATTAATTAATTGTTTGAGTTTTTTAAGCAAATATAAATAAAAATACAAACTAATTACAAATATAATCCACTGAAGTTTTACTTACTTTCTGGCTAGAAAATATGAAGAAAGAATTCTGGAATTTCTATTAGAATGAAAACAATGATTTATTCCACATTTGCAGCTAGGATAAATTTCTTTTTATTATCAGTTTTACAAAGTGTGTGAAATGAAATTTTAGTCGGGTGTCTCTTCAGTTTAGTTCACAGACTCGCTCATCAATATTTGAATTCAGCATCTCTTCCTTCAAGTGCCCAGTTCATCTCGTCTACCCTTGGAGCTCCATTGTTCCGCATCCAGGTTTTATTGGGGTCATCAAGGTTTTTCTTCATTTGGAGTCTTCAGATATTTAACCATATTGAAATTTGTACTCTTTGTTCATATATTTGGTGGGTGAGGTTTTTGCTTTTGGTACAGTGACCAAGTGAAGAATTCTGATGTGGAATTTTCAAAGACAAGTGGGGTATTCTGAGCGTGCATCGTTAAACCTCACCCGAAAAACAGATGCTTCTCAATTTGTCGTACGACGTTTGGGAATTGGGACAGAAGTTCAGAGTATATTGAGCAAGCCAATCGAATGGCTTACATACTTAATGAGGTACTCTTTTTGCAGGTTTTATATTGATATGTTTTGTTCATTTATTTGGTTAGGTATAGAACTCATCGGGTTTGATCGTGTCAAAAATATTTTGTGATTTGTTGTTTCGGAATTTTATATGTTAGAATTATGTAAAATAAAAGTGCTTTATAATTTTTAGAGTACTCTAGCCTAATACCTAAATACCCGATGTATGGATGGATATATATATCCTTTGAAACTATATGATATTTTGTAGCTACGACAGTAACTATATCTACCTACATTGTATATTCGTATTGCCTAAACTATGTTGGGTAGTAAAGATTTTGAAGATTGTCTAAATTTAGCTTGGTTTTCTTAGTATTCAATTGAAATAAAGTTTGTTAATAGTTTAAAAAAACCTATTGGTAATTTGCTAACTATTTGTATGGATTTTAAATCAGCTTCTGTGTAGATTTATTATGTGTTTAACTAAAGAGGAAAGTATCTAAAGCATAGGTCAACGTAGAAGTTCTAACAGATTTGCGAGTGGATTAAATGTCACAAAATAAATTTATATATAAACTTATAAAAGTTAGAGCGAAAAAAGTAATTACTGCAATGCAATAGCATAAAATTGTAAGAAAACCTATTATCTAGAAATAAACTATACTTTTTAGTTTGAATATTTGAAAGCGTTGGTTTATTTTAAATTTAGACTCATATGGCTTTCTCTATTATATTTATATATATTTTCAGGCTCAGCTTTCTTTGTGTTCAAGTTAATTATTTCTTGATTATCTGTATATAATATTTGTAATTTGCGTACAGTTATAAAGTCAGTAAGAACATCGAACAACATTGTTTTTTATGTATGTGGTTTTTAGTCGTGCTTAGTTGATTGTCAGGGTACAATTTAAGACTGGTATCGTATCGTATGGTATTGGTTTCAGACCTATAAATTATAAGATAGTATTGAAGTTTCTCAAGATGCATATCAGGCTCATGTCAACTTTTACAAAAGGCAGCAGACTCATACAATGTCGAATAAATACTCTAACCGTTTCAATGTGAAAGTTTTCAAAACACAACATTCAAATGAATCTCACATACATTTGCCATGATCAATTTTCAAACATTTATCAATCATTCTTATTTGGATTTACAGATGTTGTTTACTTTATACTGAAAAAGTTTTTGTACATTGAAATAAAGCCATTCCAGTCAACTGTTTTCATACTTCATGCTTTTATGATTTGGGACAAGACACAATTATAATACCATTTATCAAATGTATTCATTCGTACTCATTTAATTTCAGAGAAATGGGTTTTTATTGGAAAGAATTTCACCCTAGAGAAATTTGCCATGTTTTTCAATATAGTATAATAATCTTTTTGCGAAGTATTCATGTGTTCATACGTAAACGGAGTTTCCTTTAAATTGGTTAATAAATCGTCGGTTAATAAAAAGACGCAAACATATTCATATATTTCAGACTCTTAAAGCGATAAAATATAAATTTGTGGATATTTCATTTCATTATAAATAGGCAGTATTAACTTATCCAGTGTTGTTAGACACAAGTTTCATATTATTGGTAGATTTTTTCATTTCGTATTGTATTTGACATTCAATATAATATTCTTTGATCCTACTACTCGTATGTGTATCAGATATATGCGGTTTATATGGTGATTGAGTAGGGAATAGATAAATCTTAAAGCTTTTATACTTTGGAAGTTTATCTTCACGAAGATAATCCAATGTGTTTATAGATAACGTTCATAGTTAACTGTACTATATGTATATTTCTACTATGAATTCAAGAATATTCCGGTCATTGAACCAAACTTTGGACAAAGTGTCGTATTTTCTTACGATTGTTTAATTTTTATATTTATTTGGTTAAAATAATGGTCGGGGTTGTATTGACATCCGTTTTATGCAATTTGAAGATTGACTGAATATTAATTTATGTTTTACTACACGCGTTCGTTTGTTGATTGAAGTGATGTATTAGCTGGATTGTGAGGCAGAGTATGATCATCTCGTGTATAGGAGTAGCTATGACTGACGTCCTTGAAGTTTTATTGAAGTTTGTGACGTTCCATATATATTTAGAGTAGTATTGACTGAGCGAAGAATATTTTTATGTGCATTCAATATTGTTGTCAGATGATTAAAGTGTTAGCAGTGTAAATGCATATTCGGGATGCGTAAGACGAAGATTTGTGCTTCTAATGCGATATTGCTGTTCGAAAATCCTTAATTAATGAGAGTATTTTGCGGGTTGTAAAAGAATCCTATATGGTGCTGAGTTCTTTGATTTTGTATTTTTGTGCGGTTCTCGTTTGAAAAGGGGATGTTTTGTGCTGCACGGGATTTGCGTAGATTCGAAGACATTGTATTAATTATAGATCATTTAATAAAACAGAGTTTCAAAGTGTTTTCAAAATAAACGTAAACAAAATATGCAAGGAATAAGCAAGTAATAAATAAAATAGAGAAGAATGTGAATGTGTTAAGGAAATATCAACATTATTAAAAGTTCGGAAGCATTGATGTGTATACATGATACGCACAACGATGTTCTGTTTTTGAGTTCTTTCCCCCGCGTAGGGCATGCCTACACTATGAAAGCTTGACCGCTGCACTAGCCAGTAGCCGTATCAAGCTATAAGATTTGTGGCAGCTGTGCATGCGGAAAAGCTGACCTCTGCGAGGTTATGCCCTATTGAATAGCTCGTAATTTTTCGGAAATGGCAAGGCGTGCCTTTTTGAAATATATCTATTTACTTTCAGGGAACCCCTTTCCCTTAATTTAGTGTTGAAAACCATTAATATTAAGACTTTAGCCTATCCCATGGCAATAATTTTATTGAGAGTTTGATTATTTGAGTTTCAGAGTGTTTGTCAGTTTTGTTTCTCGGTATGTGTTTGTATTTGTTGATTGATTTCTATATGTACTTATGTATGTACATAATTAATATGTATATAATAATATTTAAAGTTACACACATTTAAGAATAGCCCAGTTCAAAATGAGTTTCGGTTTTTAGAATAACTATATGACTAGGATTTTCATGGCAACATTGCTTCATGAATTTACCATGTGGTCAAAGGTGTATACGTAAATTTTATAACTCCATGTTAATTTTCTCATTGTTACTAGATAGTTCATATAAAGAAAGGTGTATTGATTTCTGTTTTTCATGATGTCATGTCATAACGCTGTTTTTATGTAATCTGTCTTAACATTGGAATATTTTCAGTGCTTCAATCAGGTTCAATTTTTATGTTACGAGTACATAGCATAAGCATGATCAAAATCAGCATTGCACTCATTGAGTTTCAGAAGTAGTCGTACCTGAGGATTTTTTATATTCGTTTATATATTCATATATTTGTATATTCGTTTAGTTTAGGTTTCAGTCGTTTAGATTATTGATTTTTCAGGGACATGGTATATTTGTTCGCAGTTATAAGATTGAGTATTTTCTTTTGTTGGTTGGTTTGCCAGTTTTAATTTCTTTCAATAATATCAAAATTACTTGTGTTTTTCATATACTTTGAATGGTGGTGTTGCACAGAGCGTAGAAAGATTGGCTAAAGCCAGTATTTAGTGGATCATTTGTTCTTGTATTCGAATTTTACAGTTATGAATTGGGACAGAGAGAGTAGTTTTAAGATTTATCCTGCCTATTTTCTTTTTGTTAAATAAAATCGCAGATCGTCGAATTGGCCGGAATATTTAAGTTGGTAGCGTAGGAAAAGGGTTTAACAGTATTTTTTCTTGTATTCGAGTTTCACATTTTTAAATAGGGACAAAGGATGTTTGAATCCAGCCTGCGTAGAGGTTACACATAATCATATAGGCGGTCCCTCGGCTAGTCCACTGTACGATGTGGCATTTATCAAAGTTAAAATAAGTAATCCTGCCTGTTTCGTTTTTATTTCAATAAAACTTCAAATCGTCGAATGTCGATTAATATTTGAAGTGGTGGATTTATACACAACGTAAAAAAGATGGAGGAAATCTGTATTTTCAATCATGTAGTAGATAATTTGTTCTTGTATTTGGGTTTCATGGTTTTATATAGGGACAAAGAATGTTTTGTTATAAGGTTGATCCTGCCCAACTTGTATTGAATTGTGATTTTGTATATGTTTTGAGTGGTGGACCGAAGAGTACTTTTAATCATAAAGTTTATTATCAATTCCCATTTTTTAGTATTTATCAGTTTTTCGTTTAAATTTAGTAACATTTCCCGCTAGAAATTTCATATAATTATTTTGTATTGCGCGTATGTCGAAAGATTTGTAAAGATGCTTTACTTCAAAGTATTTTGTCGTAAGATTTCGATTTGGGAACAATAATTCGGGGATAGTTTGTTGTACCTTAACAAAAATTGTATAGGGTGTGATGGTTGTATGGTCTTTTGCTGTGCTTATTTGAAGTCAAAAGTAAATAGACAATAAGATTTTTATAAAAGTATTGATTAAATTCCCTGCCTGTTTCGTTTTTGTTCAATAAAACTTCAAATCGTCGAATGTCGATTAATATTTGAAGTGGTGGACTTATACAAAACGAAAAAAAGATGAAGGAAATCTGTATTTTCAATCATGTTGTAGATAATTTGTTCTTGTATTTGGGTTTCATAGATTTATATAAGGAGAAAGGGTGCTTTGTTCGCAGTTATAAGGTTGATCCTGCCTAACTTGTATTGAATTGTGATTTTGAATATATTTTAAGTGGTGGACCGAAGAAGGAGTACTTTTAATCATAAAGTTTATTATCTTTTAGAATTTATCAGTTTTTCGTTTAAAATTAGTAACATTTCCCGCTAGAATTTTCTAATAATTATTTTGTATTGCGCGTATGTCGAAAGAGATGTAAAGATACTTTATTTCAAAGTATTTTGCCGTAAGATTTCGATTTGGAAACAATAATTTGGGGATAGTTGATTATACCTTAACAAAAATTGTGTGATGGTTGTATGGTCTTTTGCTGTCCTTATTTGAAGGTAAATAAACAATAAGATTTTTATAAAAGTATTGATTGAATTCTCTATGTTTATTATAATAACTGGAATGTTCATATAATATTCAAAATATCTAGTCGGAAAAAACATAAGCTTGAAAAATATTTTTAGTAAAAAAATTTGTTGTGGTTAATGTAACAAAACTAACAAAAATAAATTACAAACTTATGACAGGACTATAAAGTTAGACATTTTCGAATATTTTGAGCGTTCCCTTCGTGCACTTGGCAAAAATTTGTAAAGAGCGTGGCGTAAAATGCAAGAAACTATACAACATATTGTGTAAAGCAAATAATCCTTATGAATTTGAACCTTTTCTTTAAAAAATAAAGAACCACCCAATATTTAATTTAGTTAATAAAATCAATAAAAGAGAGAAACAAATTGGTAATAAAAAAATACACCACACTTAAGTTAATAATAGAAATATTAATCAAAATATTGTCAGTTCGGTATTTTGATCGATGAATGTTAGGAAAGGAATAACTGAAAAACAAATTAAATCCACACAACTCTGGTATAATTGATTTTATGTTCTTTATAAATCTTGTAGAAAAGAGGAGTCTTAATTTGAGTCAAATCATCCGAGGTAGTTTTCCAGACCATCCTACTTAATTTTAAATATGTGTATTCTAATAGTTTAAAAACTCAATTTAGTGGTTAAACGATTTTCAATTAAATTCATATGGTTTACATTGTTTGTAGACCAGCCCGCCTACACTTTTGTTAACCAATATATAATTTATTTCACACCAATTATCTAATTTCAGACACTAAGATAAGACATCATTTTAGAACAGAGATTTGGTTTATGAATCACATTAATCTTAGATACATATTCGTTATATTCACACGCTCTTTGATTTGATCTATTCAAACATTCGAGAATGGCTACATTCACACACACAATGTAATGTAACTCACAAAACATTCTAATAAGAATCACAAAGTAACGGAAACTCACGCTCATCGACACAAACACAACTGAGATGTAAAAAGTAAGAGGGAGAGAGATAACCATAAATATGAGAACAGACTATTCAAACGATTGTTAAAATACAAACTTAAAGCGTGTGCAGAGTAAGCATGCACTGCCTGATTTTTTACAGTAAATGCAAATCTCTGACATTGCCAAATGGAAAAGAGCGGGAGGAAGAGGCAGTGAAAGTGAGCGGGTGAAAGTGCAATCTGCAGTCTGTTTGTTGTGAGCATTCCCATTCCTTCTACTGTCAAGCAAATGATGTTTCTATCTCTTTTGCTCGCACATTTTCATGCTTTGAATTTTGAGGTTAGAACATAATCTAAACGATACAATAATAAAATACACATGTATGCAGTTGAATGAATGTAACATGTACAAAGCAGTAGAAGTAGTGCACTGCTTGCCCTCTTCCTAAGTTCCTAAAATGAGCGCGCATTTTAAATGGATTCAGGGATACAGAAACAAAACGCATGCGTGTGAATGCCAGAAACCTAAGCCAAAAATGAATACGAGTATCGGCAACGTACAAATAGAAAATACACGATTATACAAATTAATTTTAACAATTAATAAGCGTAATTTTGAGTTAGGAATGGAAACTTATTAAAATCGGTTGAGTAGACCTTTCCCCAAATAGCATCATACAATCATAAGCAATTTTACATAACATTTATAACGAGTTCAAAAGTAGAGATACTAACAAGTTCTTTTTTCTCATTCATAAAGATTAAGACCAGACGATTTCTCTTTCATTAAGAATTTCTTATTTGTTTATGAGTTGTTGAAATGTGTTTTTGTATAATGAGGATTTCATTTTAAGATAAGAGATAATTCCGAAGGGGGGTATTATAATTTCGCACTCAATTTTGATGAGTCAAGTAATTTTAAAGTATTAATCGAAAATTAAAATATTTTAATGTTGGTTAACAAATTTACAATAACGGGAACAAAATTAGGGACGCCCATATGGATTTTGATGTACAAATAGTTTAGGGTTTACGAACTTATAACGAAAGTATAAGTAAAATTTAAAGATGTCGTGTTCAGCAGGTAGTTGTAAGAGTATGGGTTAAGAAAAGTCAGGAGGAGTGTGTATTTTATATACTTTTAAGAATATATCTGGGAAGGTATTTACACCATGTTATGTTGTATTTACTTTCTTATATAAAATAAGGTGTATGCCAATAGGCCCATAATTAGAAATTTTCCAATGATTTGTTTCTAACATACTAATATAGTTGTGCTATCCGTAGTTTTGTTTTTTATAACGTTGTTGACGAACGTTGAGTTTTCAGTTTAGTTTCTTTCCTATTTAGTTTCTCAGTTGTATTTGTGTGTCTTATAAAGAATAGTAGAGAGGCGAGGATAATAAAGTATAAATTTAAGTAAAGTTTTAGAAAAATAGTTTTGTTTCCAGGCGTTTGGGTTAACCGTGATCATGTAGGCGGTTTTTTCGGAGTGAGGCTAGGCCAATGCATTGCATTTTATTTATATTCAATTTGTTCCGATGTGGTATTCTTTTGAGTTTGGTGTATATACGATAGTATATGTTTCCAAGTCTAATGACGAAGTTTTTTGGTGATTTTCTTTTATACTGAGTTTAAATTATGTAGAGACTTGGTTTAGTTTTTAATTTTTGGTACATCATAAAATTATAGTAGCTCATCTAGTATTTCCGTGTTTGGGGCTGACTTTGATATATGTTTTTAAAAAGTATTTTGTATAGTGTGATGAAAATTTTTCTTATCATTGGGTCCATAGAATGGTCAAATGGAACGATATAGCATAAATTAATGCATTTTGCATTTGGGCTATTGTTGTATTATTTTGAAGATTAAGATGAGACTAATATAAGATTTAATTTTGAGAAAAAAAACCAATTTATGTATGGTGAACGTGACTAAGTTGAATCTGTTTAAGAAGTTGTCATTTTTATTTTATCAATCTGTGGTAAATTTAAGAGATGTTTCATTACAGGTGATTCAGTTTCGAATATTTGTTTTTATATTTGTTGTAGAATAAGTTTGCCCATATATGTATGTATAAACATAAATTTTGTAAAGATGTAATAGGTACAGAGTTTTTAAAATTTAGAGTAAAGAATATAGGTTTTATTTAAGCAGGGAGTATTTGAAGGTTGACCTTGACGTTTCAGGTTTGTTGAATTTCATTGACATGCCATGATACGCAAGCAGAACGTTGTCTGCTTTTAGTTGTATTTCAGTGTATGCTTTTTGCCTACCTAGTTAATTTCAAAATTTCAGAAGTTGTGATAGTTTTGTTTAGTAGAACGTAGTTTTAGATAATAAACATTGTTTCGAGTTAGTTGGTACCACATTTTGAATTTTTTAAAGACGCATTTGATGTAAATATCCTACCCGATAAAACAAAATTTATTGTTTTATTCCTTTAACACGGAAACTCTTTACATTGTTGTTCCCTATAGTTGCCATAAACGAAATTTGTGTCAAGAGAATTATTATTATATTCGTTTATAAAGAGAATTATTTGATAGGGTTTTTAATATCGATTTTTAAGCGATTTCAAACGTAAGAGAATTAAAGAGTAACCCAGAGTATTCTTTTCGGGGACATAACTTAATCGGTTTTGTTATTTTAAAATTGTATGTAAACAGTTGATTGTTTTGCATTCACGCAGGACCTCAACATTCAATTATTCAGTGTGGCATATGTATCCAACACAGTTTGTTGACCATAATCTGATTTTGGTTAAGTTTTTCTCAAATGATATTTAAATTGTATTTCATAAACACGTTCGTGTATTCTATAGAATCAATGCATATTTATATCAAACGTAATTTACCCAAAAACATTCAGTATTATTTTATACTTTTTGTAGAGATTTATGTTTACACTTTTAATTGGTTCCCAATCAAACATTTCTTTGCCAGCGAGATTTCAGAATCGAGATTTTATGCATACCCTTACCCAGAAATCGATTTTTTAATATCAGAGTGTTGCCCAGTTTTGTTATTAACCATATACCATAATAGAACTTGTACCCTCAATATAGAAGTTTCAGTTTGTAATCCAGTTCAACGCAGTAAATAAATCCCCTTGCCTTTAATTTAAATAATTAGAGAAGAGCCCAGAAGAAGTTCCGCAGTTTCAGAATCAGAATCAGATGGTACAACGTAGAAATTTTCAAACATCAACTAAATCCATCTTTTTTCTACTAATAAAGGATTAATAATTCATTTTCATCTATTCATATTATTATCGGTCACATTGCCCAATGTATTTTTTATAATCCTTTTTATAATTTGAATGCTGTATATTATTTTATGTATGTATTTTTTATGAACCCTTCATATTTCGATGCTGTATATTATTTCATACTCTTTTGTATTTCAGTTTGTTATTTTATTTAATAATGTGCAGAGAATTTTCACCTCAGCGAGGATTTTTAAAGACATATATTATTTTAGAACCATAATACAGTACAGTCAGATAGTTATATAAGACACCAACGCATTTATTATTTATTATGTAAGAATTATTTTCATGTTTCATTATCATTGTCACACCCATTCATTTCAATTCATTTTAGACTCAAGATTTGTATGTTCCTAACCACGTAAAGTATTTTCAGGGGGTAGTTTTTAAAATAATTTTCGAGTATTTTATATAAGTTTCTCTTTACCTTAATGCTGAACGGTTTCATTTGTGAAGGGAATTGATTCCATAAATTATAATTTTACCATAGTATAACTGTTTCATGTAATAATCGTTAAATACCTCATCATACTTGTATGAACTTGTCTGCTTTGCAGTTGATAAACGCAGTTATTGAATAAGGATCATCAAAATCATGTATAGAAGGAGAAGACGCATTTAGACCTTTTACCCATATATCTCAGAATAATATCACACTTTTTATACCAAAGGGGAGTCGTTTATAATGTTGTTTTTAAAGGTTATATATTTGAGAAGAACGCAGTTTACCGTTAACCTACCCAATGTCAGGGTTCCAGAGTGAAATTCAGGGAATATTTTACCAAGTAGGGAATTATTTGTCAACAGATGCTTTGGGATTCCACACTTCACATTCCTTCATAAAATATTATTTCGAAGATAGTTTAATATTTTCATACCAGAGGCAGGGGAATTATGTTTTTCTAAATTTTTTGTTTGAGATCAAAAGGCCCTTCCTCCAAATTGAACGCGTTGTAAAATGATGTTTTGACTGAAATTTGTTTAGAATTTTAGCTTAAAATAAAAATATGACGAACAATTGTTTCGAAATTTATTGAAATTTGTAACTTTTATTCTTTTTGCATTTGTTTTCTTGCTTCTTTTTCTGTTTAGGTGAGCTCTTTTTTCTTTTGTTTTCTTTTCTCTGTTTTTTTCTAAATTTGTTTTGTTTTCGTTTTTGTATGGACAAGTTTTGATATAGTAAGTATGTATATTTACAACAATATTGAATTGTACAAAAGCAGAAAAATCATTAAAATTCACGTGTGTTCGGAACTTAAGCAACACATTGCGTGTCCTTTTGCATGATTACGGTATTATAAACAAAGAAAATAATAACAGAATAACAGGAAAATCATATATTGTATTTTGTATTCGTGGTGCGAGTTAGCGAAGTTTCTATTCCAGTTATGATACACGAATCGATCGATCGATTTCTGTCTGTCTTATCGCTATCGGTATTGACAACGGTTCGATGATGATAGGTGGGTAGCAAAAAAGGCCGTATATGTATGTATAGAACTGTGCGCCTTTTGCAACGAGTACGAGGAACGAGTCTTAGTAGTAGAGCAGAGAAGTCGATACTGGTTCCTACATGTTAATGTATTCTCACGCAATCCACGCAATCAATCTGATAAAAACGATGTTATGTCTGTACGCAACCCTGTGCAGGCCGCGCGACACTCTCGAACTCTCTCGCCTCGAACCGGGCAAGCGAGTCACAGATCGAGAGCCAAATGCATTTTACTGCAATTTGTTTTTACGCCCTCTTTCTGCCTTCGCCCTTCGCCCCTCAGCTACGAGTATCGAGATTCGATCGATCGCGTATCAACTTTCAACGCCCAACTATAAAGTTTAGAGAAAGAAATACATATTGCTTGGTTAACTTGTATGACAATGTAAGACTAAATTTAAACAGAGAGAGAGACTATCAGCTAAATGATTTTTCTTTTTTTGTGATTAGCAGAATATGCCATTGTATGCGGCATACGGTGGGAGAAAACGTTTTGCAGTGGAAATTTCCAGCAATGGATGAGTAAGTAAATAATCGCACTTTTAATTTGTGTATAAGAGATGAGGTGTGTATAAGAGTGGGTATACCAAAAGGGAGGGGTAGGAGGGCTGCGCTTATATTACGCACTGCGCAGCTGCTGTAACAATAAGTCGACTGACAGTGGCGTCTGCCGTGAGTGCGAGTGGGATAGAAGACGTGCAAAAACAAAGTATGCTATTTTTAGAGCAGACCAGCTGCTACACAGTGGAGAACAAGGGGTAGAAAGAAGAATCGAGAAACCTCGAAACAAAATACGAAAAATACCAAACCAAATATGGTGGTGGTGACACGTTGCCGGATCGCACACAGCATGGGATAAGTATTGTAGATGGAAGATTTGCGTCGAAAAACGAAATTACGTAAACGCGACACGAATTACACAATTATTCGTAAATACTTTTTCAGAGAGAATGACGACACACACGTTTGAAAACGTTTCAATCTCAAGGGCAATAAGACTAGAACAAAGCTTAAGCTTAGAATGTGGTTTTGCTTACGTATAAGAGAGAAGAGAACACGCTAGGTTCGTCGCTGGCGTCTATACCTGGTTCTCTTATGCAAACTCCTTGGACATCGGACTTGGCTATGGGGAGGACACATTGATTGTCTGCCTAAGCCTCGAGCCTGGAACCTTCTGGCATCTGCGTATCTGCAGCCGCAGCCTCAGCCTGCCTCCTAATGACCAAACTCTCTAGAGACAAAGACGAACAATTTTGCTTCCGCAACGCCAAGTGGTCTTTCCTGCAGCCCCATTTCCTCAAATTGCGACAAACGAGCAGCCAAGGGGGAAGATTGTAGCTGATGACGTCGACGGACGTGAAGGGGATTTCTTTGTTCAGAGCCAAAACGCCTCGATTCTTGGAACTAGCAATTTTTTCAGCCTTCTTCGTGCCATGTTGTAACTTGCTTTGCCTTGACAGCTGCAATTGAATTTTGGAACACTTTCATCGCCGATGACTAATATACATCTCAATATAAGAGCACTGACTATTTATGGATCAATAATTTCAACTTTTTCTCTTTTGCTTTTTGAATTTTTCTTTTTTTTTTGTTTTTCCATTTTCACCGTTGAACTTCACTTGAACACTGTCTTTTTTCGAATGATGGCTCGCTCAACGCGGCGCTTTATTTATACCCCACGGCAGCTGCCTTCGCGACGCTTCGAGAACTCGTTTTGTCTCCCTTGTTTGCTGTGGAACATTCCATTCGTGTGAGTGAGCACACTGTTCTGTTGCCATGTTGCCTACGTGATTCACTGCATTTCGTACACTCTGGGCAGATGTTATTACTTTTACATGCATTTTGCTGCTTTCCTGCTTTGTTCGTTTGCACATATTTACAATTGCATTGATAAGAAAACCTGTAGTTTCACGTAAATCGCAGTATAAATCCGCTCTTAAGAGTTTTTCAAATAAATTAAAACGAAAATATTTTTTAGAGCGGATACTAAACAACTTTTGAAGAGCGGAAATACCTAGCTTAGGTAATAAAATGTATAGAAATTTTTAAATACAAACATATCCATATATACTACATTTGACGATAAACAATAAACTTGTATAATCAAGGCATTTCCTATATTCTAAAATATGTATACCATATACATGTTTTAAAACTTTCAGAGGTCTCGACACATTCAGCCATATAATGTAAACGAACTAGAGACATAAAAACTACCCTTAACTGCGAACAATAAGAACACAGATGTGCAAATTGCGTATGTGCCTTTGTGTATACAAACGTGTCAAGTTATAAGAGTAGTAGCAGAGTCGGCTTTCAGTCTTCTATGGTGTTGTTTTAGGCCTCTATTGCGCAAGCGAGAGAAATATACATACAATAGAGTAGTACCATCTCACTTGCATTGCAGGCTTGCCAGATGTCTGTTGCTCGAAATTTCTACGATATTCTAGCGCGAAATTTTAAATGTAGCGTTTAAAACTGTTATACTGTTATACCAAATTCAATTCAAATAAATGCGTTTATCTTTTATTGATTTGCAAAGGCTATTTTAATTTGTATTACATAATTATTAAAGTAGTTACATACTATAAATATATATATTATATATTCTGTATGTAAAGCATAACAGATATACACAATACAGAATTTTTTAAGGGGTTGAAGACATCCTGAATGCGAAAATTGAGAGGTAACTTTTTGTTTGAGTCCATAAACTGGTTATAGCATTAAAAAAAGCAGTCAATCGTTTGTTTTCAACTGACTATACAAATTCAATCGAATAATATTTAATTTTACAAAAATAATATAATTATTATATTTGAACTCATTTGTAAAATATTATTATTATTTTCTTCTAATGTTTGTATTTTATTGATAATTTTCATACTTAAATGTTTTCAACTTCCATTAATTGAATGACCCACCCTTATTCTCGCAGTGTACACGACAGCATCGCATTGTTTGTGTGTGCTGAACCAAGCACAAGGTTTTTGAACCTTTGCGTGGCTCAGCAGGAAAGCCAGCTGTTGCCAGCGCGCGCGCATCCTGTGCTGAGCACATCCTGCGAGGGGTAGCAAAACTGGTTCACTCACACTCTCTCAATGACACTTTCACTCGTTCCCCCCCTCTGTCTCTCTCTCTATCACACACACACTGCCATTGAGTGAGTCTGGCAACGGTTGAGTGAGTGCATTGTTGTTGCTCGTCTCGAAGACGGAATGCACGCTAAATATGAATGCTAACGAGCTAAGCAATAAAACGTGAAAACTTCAAAACTTGAAAACTTCCATTAAAGTTCGGCCCAGGGGGTGTGAGCGGTGGGAGGGAGGCGATAATAGAGGTCGAAAGTTGAGCAATTCAATGGGGAATTGCGATTTTAATTGTACGTCCAGCTTAGTTGGACTTAGATAAAGATTTAGCTGCTACCGACGACGGACGAGGGCAACGGATGCGGTCCTTACCAAAGGAAGCGGGACATTTGGTAGGAAGCCATCATCAGGCGGGAAGGCATCAAAGTCTTAAGTAAACATGTGGCGGCAATTGGCAAGACAAACAAAATAAAACAAAACAAAACGGACGAGAAGCACAAGAGGAAAAAGGGGACGAAATGGGAGGAAGCGCACGGAAATTGCGTATACGCCGTGGGCGCCCGTGTGTATCTGCAATGATAGACAAGAGCGCAATTGTTGCTTTTGTTTTGCCTACGCTTTTGTTGTTGTTGTTGTTGTTGTGCCTTGTGCTCGGCTTTTGTTTCCTGCGGCTGAAAGGGGCGAACGATGATAAAGGGAAAAGCCAAATGACATAATAAACGTATTTTGTTGTATTTGTTTTATGGCATTGTCGCTTCTGCCCGAAGGAAAGTGTTTTTGGCTATAGGCGGACAGCGAATCAGCCGCAGCCTCCTTCAAAGTCCACCTTCCCTCCTCTAGTTTTCTCTTCTCCCGCCATTTTCCTGTGTCGGCCTTCCCTGACATTTTGCCACAGTTTTAACCTTGTGTATTGCCAAAAGTGGTCCTTCAAATTCTGAGCCTACAAAGTTATATGTTTTCGCCTGTGCGAAAAATAGGAAAAAATACATGCACACACACACAGCCTAACATACACACTAACACACACACTAACACTGTTGCTAGCATAACTCTGTCAATGCATTTGAGGGCCGTTCCCAATTGCTCGGGCGACAAGGACGAGTGAGCCAGTGAGCTAGCCCACTCGCCACCCACTTGCACGCCCACTTGCCCCCGCCCAGGTCGGTTCAGCTCAGAGCCTGTGCGACTGCGACGGCGGGTGCGCGGTTTGGCAACAGGGACCTACATTTCATTCGGCTCCAATTCGGCTACCACTCGGCACTGCCTCGACTGTGCCCCGGCTCAAGTTCGGCTCTGTTGCGACTCGCATCGGGCTGCTCTTATCGTGGCCGATAGCAGTGAAAAGCAGGCTGGCCGTGCAGCTCCTGCTGCAGTGCTCCGTCAGACAGGAAAGCGTACGCAACGCGCTCTCAGCCGGGCAGAGCACGGATTCAATTCCCACATAAAATACGGAAACGACCACGCGTAGTGTACAAACTGTGGGATTCTCTGTGTGGGAGTAGCTCAGTGTTGGTGTGTGCATCTGTGTGTGTGTGTTTATGTTTGTATTTGTGTGTGTGTGTGTGGGAGTCCTGTGGGTAAAGTTTAAGACAACAAACCGTGCTGGCTTGGGCGTTATGCACTTTTAACCCAAATGAGCCGAGAAACTTAATTAGTTTGTGTTGGCCTCGATTGCCTGCGAACAATTTGTAGACAGCTTGTCCCCGTTTGTCCTGCAGGACAACTGGCGGATGCCAGTGCCAGTGCCTGGACCTAATACAACATTGCACAGCGTGTAAGCACAATTGAGTTTGAAGTACTTTCACGCTCCGTACACGCTCAGCACACGCTCGGCTCGGCGCGGTTCGCTTTCAATTCGAATACTTTTAATGCGTCTTTTGTCGTCACTTTGTCTGCTCTGGCGCTCCCCAAAAAAAGAAAACAATAGCAAAAAAAACGGGAATAATAATAACAATTATATAGTGGCAGCTCGAGAGTACGAACCTGCTGTGGAGCGAACTTTTCAATGAAGTAGAACTAAAGTAAACACAGAAAGTAAGAAAAGTCTGAAAAGTGGGAAAGTGTGTTTGGTTTGTCAAGCTGCAACGTGCTGAACTGCTTTGGAAATTTAATTAAACTGTTTGCACTGCAGAATTAAGTAAAACTTTAATTTTATACTACACAAAACAGTTCTAAAAATAGACTAAAAGTTGATTTTATTAATTTAGGCAGCACAAATATTTAATTTAATTTATTAAGTAATGAAATCTGTAGAAATTTTTATTGATAGTTCAGTTTAGCTTGGAATTAAAATGTTTTGCACCGTAGAATGAAGTAGAACTTTCATTTTGTACGATAAAACATAATTCTAGAAATAGATTAAAAAATATTTCCTTTTATTTTATATTATATTATATTATTCAATTTATTTACTTTGCCAGCAACACAATGTACACCTTGCAAATAGTTTATAAATTCTATTAACTTTACTATTCTCATAATTCATGTATATAATATATATTTTCTATTAAACTCTTCGTTTTTTTGAGCGACTTTTTTCTTTCTCTTTTTCCCCTTCCCCTGCTCGCACATTTTTATCCACTTCAGCGAGCGCTCACTGTACTTGGAATGCTTTCGCAAAGTGTTTTTCGTGTTTTTGGCAGTTGTGCTTAATGGAACTTTTATTCTCTCTTTATCGAGTTCAATTGTTCGATTCTGCTTTTGAGTTTGCTTTCACTTCACTTCTGGCTCGCCTTCTTACCAATTCTGTTTATTTTTATTCCTTTTTTTCGGTTTGGTTGCGCTGTTGAGGTCAAAGTGCAAATACAATAACGAAGCGCATAATGGCAATAATGACTTTTCAATTAGTTAATAATGGAGACGCGCTGCGCCGCGCATGTGTGAATGCTCGTTGTCCGTGTGTGTGTGTGTGAGTTTGACCATGTCCCTGTCCCTGAGCCAAGCTCAGCCTCCAGCGACCTCTACTTCCCCCTTTGCCCCGCTTGCATCTCAGTTCACCCCCTCCAGCGTCTGCTTTGCTTGTTTTTGGGCCGCCAACATTTGGCCTTATCTAAAATATGCAGCAAAGTCCTTGGGGCAAGCATGGCCCAAGGTAACAGCAACAGCAACAGCAACAACAAATTGTTGCAAATATTTTTGCGAGCTGCATACTAACCTTGGGTAGCACACACACACACACACAGCAACACACTTGCACACCCACACAGAGCGAAGTTAATTGAATGTTAACTCAAAAGCAGCGGAACGAGAAGGAGAACGAGAATATATATCTTACATATCCACGCAACGCCCCCAACTCCAAGTGTAGTTTTAACTATGCCGCGCGACGCCAGTTTTATAGACTTTTTCTAAATAAAAAAAACACAACAACAAGCAAATAGATAACGACAACAACAGCAACAACGAGGAGGAGAGCAATTGCCCTTTATAGTCAGACTCGCAGATTTAGTCAGGGAGATGTCTGTGGGCGGACGGATTCGCAAGCGCAAGCATCGCAGCCAGGCGACTGGCGACAACTTGGCGACCACAGCAACAGCAACAACAGCAGCAACAACAACAACAGCAGCAACAACACTAACCACCAGGGCAGCAGCAGCCACAACAACAACAATGCCGGATATACCACACACGACAACAGCAGAAGCAGCAGCAGCAGCAGCTGTAAGCGATAATTTCACGCATAATTTCGTCGACTTGCAGAAGCTCTTGAGCAGCAGCAGCAACGACAACAACAACATCAATATTATGGATGAAGAAGACTCTGACAATCTGCACAATTTGTCGAGTACCATCAAGCTGAGTAACGGCGCCATTAGGGAAACACTTCTGGGTGCCGTTCTGACCACGGCAACGTCTACGGTGGCGCCTGCTGCCAGTTCTCTAATCTCGCGCCTTGCTGCCACTGCGACGGCAACGGCGACGGCAACCACCACAGCGGCAACCACATCACATCGCATTGGCGCCATCGCTGAGGCCACCTCGTCCACATACTACGCCAACTTGCTGAACATGTCGCCGGCCACCACGAGCCTCATCTCGGCCGCCGCCACCAGATCGTACAACGACAGTGTGTTGCGCTGGGAGCAGCTTGACGGGAATGGCGACTTCGGCTTCGATCCACTCTATCGTCACTCGCTGGCCATGTCCATTGTCTACTGTGTTGCCTATATCCTAGTCTTTCTGGTGGGCCTGATCGGCAACAGCTTCGTCATTGCCGTCGTGCTGCGCGCTCCTCGCATGCGCACCGTTACCAACTACTTCATTGTGAATCTCGCCATCGCCGACATCCTGGTCATCGTCTTCTGCCTGCCGGCCACGCTCATTGGCAACCTCTTTGTTCGTAAGTAGTTTAATTACTATATTGCATGCGTACATATGTATATATTCTATTCTGATCTATTGGATGAGTGCATAAGTTCGTGCCCGATTCCGCTGGTACCGTGCGAATCGTTTGAGAGTGGCGCTCGTGAAAGAAATATATACATATTATATATCGTTGGAAAGGTGACAGTCTGAACTGTAAATCAAGCATAAAATAACTTCATTTTGATTTGAGTTGCTTAGTGTAAAGACGCATGGAAGGTGTCCTTTGCTGAATTCATATAACATAATATGACGCATATGATCTTTTTCGTTGTCCATTTTCCATGCGTCTTTTCACTAAGCTACTCAAATCAAAATGAAGTTATTTTATGCTTGATTTACAGTTCAGACTGTGACCTTTCCAACGATATATAATATGTATATATTTCCTTCACGACCGCCACTCTCAAACGATTCGAACGACATCCAGCGGAATCGGGCACGAACTTATGCACTCATACAATACTTTTACGGTACTGTACAGAACTTTACAACTTTTTCACTTACATATCTAGGCAGTTATTGACTAAATCTAACTTGGGTTTGCTTATTAGGTCTAGGATTTAACATTTGTGGATATTACAACATTAATATTCAGAAATTTGATTGAGTTAAACTTTAAACATAGTAATTCAATAAAGAGCAATTTATTCACTTGTAATCAAGAGAGTGAGTAAAAGTTGAATAACTATGTTTCTGTAGCAATAAAAATCTGTTAATTGGCTAACATTTTAATTTGCATTAAAGGTGATTAATGTTCAAAAAAGTTAAACCATTTTATCCAGTATATTTTTATCGCTACTGAAAAAGTTATTCAACTTTTACTTACATGTAAACACTTAAAACACAAACTAAAAACTCTTAGAGTGGGCTCATATTTAATCTATGATGTATGTACGGAAGTATTCTGTACTATTCTTAACTAGCGTTTATTTTAACAGAGATTTGTGTGTTCACACGGACAAACGAACAGAGAGACAGACATGGCACAATCGACTCGACTGGTCAAAGTTGTATATACTTTGTGGGGTCTGACAGGCCTCCTTCTACCTATTACACACTTTTGCAGTATCCTTCACAAAATACCAGAGTTTCCCCTAACTATCTTACTCATGTATATTGTTAGTTCTTGTATTACTCAGCATAATCTTAACACATCTAAATGAAACTAAGATGTGCATATTAAATATTTCTCCAATTTAGTTGACACTTTCCCACTCTTTCATCAGACAAAAGCTATGCCCAACTTTACTAATCTCCTCTACAGTCTTAACGACAATACATTAAGGTTCTCTCTACTGTTCCAATTCCCATTTGCAATATCTCAGAGAAGCAGGTGCTAACGCAGCTGTGGTATGACACATTGTTGCTTGGTGCACCCCAGGACCGCAGACAAATAACTTTGTTTGTATTGTATAGTCCTATATATACTGAGTATATATTTCTTGTCGATCTGCTGCTGCTACTCGCATTGTCTAATGAGCGTGAAGGGGGCCTGAGGGGAGTGGCTGAGATTTATACGCCGCTCATTAACGCCATTAGGCGTCGCACGTCGCGAGCGTTTTCTTTTATATCGGTTGTTTTGCTCTGGATTTATGCTTCGCAATTAATCGGAGCATGGATTAGGCCTCGGCCAACGACACGTGGCGTATGCGCAATTTGTCGACATGCTCCACATAAAGCTTAATGCTAATGGCAGCATAAATACTCGCAAGCCCAGCAAAATAAGAATACTCGAATGCTCGAATACTCGACTACTTGAATGCTTGAATACTCGTATGCTTGAATACGCGAATACTTGAATATTCGACTACTTGAATATGTGAATACATGAATGCGGAACGAATAGTGGAGAGGGGAAGGAGAGCAGACCGAAGCAAAACGTTCTGAAATATTATCGTGCATTATCGTCAGCTTTATGGGCTGCCGCCACGATGGGTCGCCGTGCCTCACGCTATCCGGCAAGTTCTTATGCAATTACCGAGCGCTTTTATAACCTTGTAAATAATATGGGGCACAACGGGAAGTTCGTCCGACAAATGATGAGTTCATCTAACCGTATCCGTTTTGTCTGAACCTTTGCATGTCAACAACGGACCAAAGCCACAGTCGAGCTTTGCTAGAGGGAACCAATAACTAGGGAAGTACAAAGAAAGATACAATCCATATCAATTAAAAACCATTGCATACCTTTTAGGGCTCACTTATTGTTGAAGGGTTTACTGTACTTCTTCTTAGAGAATACGATAAATTTACCATTAAAATTGACAAATCAAATAGACATTTTCTGTTGTGTGTTTGAACTTTTACCCTTTTATAGCAAATTATTTTAACCAGATTTTTGGCCTCCAATTCAATCACTTTATTTATAGCAAATATTTATTCCACTTCGCGTCAATGATTGATTGTCAAATTTTCACTGAATAAACCCAAAAATCGCGTTCATTCTTCGTTCTCTTCCTTTCCCTTCGCACATTAGAGAAACAAACCAGACAAATCTATAAACATTTTTATTATATCTCATTCGAGTTTTTCCCCTCAATGTGCTCAACTTATGTTAGCCATACGTCATAAAAATGTTAATCTTTTTGTTCTACTCAATAAAAGTTTTATTTTTTTGATGCTGCGCAAAATCGAAAGACATAAAAAGTAACCCACAAAAGTATTACTATTTTGCGGGGAAAACTTTAATTAATAATGTAATGTGTAAACACCTCGTAAAAAGGGGCACACATTGGAGTTGGTCGAATTCATCAATCTCATGATTTGTAGTTTTCGATCAATCGAGGCTCGACTGTGCCTGCTGTAAGGCATAAGTACAATGGGGTCGTCTGGGTACTTATGCCTTACAATGGACATCATTAGTTACCGTCAAACATCAATTGGATGCTCAGGCTCAACGAGGTGAAACGCGAAAGTAAATAAAAGAAAAGTCATTTGCAAAGAGGAGTGGAAGAGGATGAGCGGATGGGGGGAAGCAAAGGGATACCTTTTGCTAATGCAATAAATTTGTTGTGACAGAATCTCAATAAGCTGCAGGAAATTACAGACATACTTGCAAACTGAGATTGACAAGCTGCAATTTTACGAGCTGGAATTTGTTATATTAAAAATGAAATAAGCAAATGGAAAAAATGAAGAGGAATTCATTCTGTAAATTGTTGTGAATTGTAATTGAAAACATTTAGTAGATAGTGAAGGAATTTGCTCTTTAAAATTGTGTAAATTCTAATTGAAGACAATTCCTTTCTGTATACAAACATGAAGTGAAACTGATTGGGAATGTATGTTGAATGTATTTAATTACCCAGAAAATAAATACATATATTTAAAGAAATAATTTTATTATGATCAACTTTTAAATTATAACACATATATTTAGTTTATAACAAGGACACATATATTGATATATTCTCATTTTTTCCTTCGAATTTCAAAGCGCATTCGGTCTTCGTTGAGTTCTGCTTCATTCAGTTTAGAATTATTTAATTTATAGCCCCAACAAAATGAATGTGCAGTTATATGAATTTAATTAAAGGTTCTTTCGAATCTCGGCAACAGGCCACACACAGTGCACACTCCACACACTCACACGCACACACACACATGCATATAATGAGAGAGCACACACTTGAGTTTTGACCCCAATAAACGAGGTTACGCATAATTGTAAAGGGTTTAATTTTAATAAATTTACATTGCCTGCTGTCTCTGTCTCAGTGTGTCTGTCTGTCTTGGCGGCAGGTGTGCATAAGTGCACACAGGTGTGTGCAACCAAGCGGGTCTCTTTGTCAACTAGGCTGGAATCGAGTGTGTCTGTGTGTGTGTCTTAGAAAATTGCATGCAAATCGTCGTCAACGGCGACATGAAAAAATGATCAACAGCCTTCAGAAATCAAACGCTGATTGCAATGCATGACATGTCAGGGCAGCCCCAGAGCCAGCACCAGGCCCTACCCTACCTACTTTGCTCTGCTTATGCCTACCTTTGTGCTGCATCTGTTCACCTGGCCGCATTTAGGCTCTGCTGGCTTCGCTGGCTCCGTTGGCGGCGCCAACTTTTGCCAATTAAATGCGCTACCTTAGAACTGTGCTGCCTCCTCTTCTTTAGCTTCTTCGTCTTGTTGCTGCTGTTGTTGTGCTGTGAGGGCCAAACATACAGTTCACGAGAGAGAAAAAGTATGAGAGAACAGGAGACAGAGAGGGGGGGAGAGGGTTAGCTGCGCGGGTCTGAGGTCGCTGGGGGCAGGGGCAGCTTCGTAGTAAACGAAATGAACCGAGTGGCGAAAGCGAATCGAGTGCCAAGCGAAAAAGTGAATGAGCTGCAGTACGAACGAGTGTGTGTGTGTAGTGTGTAAGAGTTGGTGTGTGTGTGTGTGTCGGTGTGCGCTTGAGTGTGTATCAGTGCGCACTCGCGCTGTCTCTCGCCCTCTCTCACACTCTCTCAACAGTCTCGGGGCTGAAGGATCATCGACACAGAACTGACCTAATTTCATGAATTCAGCATAGGCGCAGGGCAGCGGCAGCGGGTTGGCCAGCCTTTTAGTGGGTCACTCGGTGGGCAGTGGGTGGACAGAGTGGGGTGGGGCACACCCATTGCCCAGACGCAGCTGCAGCCAGGAGGACAACAATAAATCGCGACGGGCCCCAAAACGAAAAGTTTCGCATCTGTTTGCTAAGTGAAATTGTCCCTACATGGCAGGGGAGGGGGGCAATTTAGTAGAGAGAGGAAAAGATGGGGTTGGAGGGGGTGGTACGTACTAGGAGTGCCGTATTATCTAAGCACACCTTCGGCCGCAGAATTGCAGTGGAAGGTTGTTTGCATTCAAGGCTCCTGCGCTTTGCGGCTGGATGAATTGACCTAAATATTTCGCTCGACAAGCCAATACCCAGGGTTACACACGCACAACCCCAGCACGGCGTGTGTGTGTGTGTGCCTTACCTGTTCTGTACAACTTTAGCGCTGTGTGTGTTTGGAAAACCAATAAAATGCGAAATGAATTGATTTCCGAGGCGAGAAAGAAAGAGTCAGCGAGGAAGAGTGGAGAGTGCAGAAGGGAGAAGGGAGGCAGGCTGGCAGGCTGGCTGGCACCTTGAGACGGCGTTACATGTCCTTTTTCTAATTGGATTCCTTTTGTGGCTCCCTTCCGAGTCGTCGCTGTTGTCGGCATCAATGCCAAATCGTTATCATTAACTGCATTTGCATTGTGCAGGCGCGTCACGTTTGTTTAAAATTCACGATTTAGTTCATTACGAACCGGAGCGTGATTTGTGTGCCTGCTACACGCGGCGTATGCGTAATGTGCCGCTTCGTGTGGCTGCCCTAGCTCCGGCGGCGCCTGTTCTTGAAGCTGCGGCTACGGCTGTGGCTTCAACTGCCGCTGCTTCTGCTGCTGATGAAGTCATTTCTCTTCACTTCACCCATTTGCTGATTGTATTTTAATTTAGTTGCTACGTGCCGCCGGTTACAGCAGCAGGCGGCGCCTCCTGCCATGAGGTGCTCACAAGCAGCCTGCTCCAGTCTCCTTAAGTCTCCTCTGGCTCCTGCTCCCTTCCACTCTGGTATTCAATTTAGTGCCGGCAAAACGTAGTAGCCAAAGCAGAACGTGACGCCAGGCATTGATAATCATAACAATAACGCATTTTCCACACATTTTCCCAGTTTTTCTCATTTTCCCTTCATATTTCCTCTCGATTTTCACGCTCGTTTCAATCGAACCCGCATCGCATTCGCCACGCCGGATTATTTCATTAGGTTTATGTCCCTATTCCCTGTCAGCCGGGCAGGCAGCCACGCAGCCATTCCGAGGCGCCATCAACTTGGCCTAAACGGCGCGCTAAGTTGGCCATCGCAAAAAAGGCTTCAGCCAGCGTTCTCCAGCTGCCTCCGGTCCAGCTGCTGCTTCTGCTCCTGCTCCGTGTTGGCTGTTTGACATTTTGCTGCGCGGTTGAAGGGCGAAACAAGAGTGAAGGCTGCGCATGATAAGCTGCAAATATCGATTGGATTTATCTGTGCTACTCTATCAAAATTACGCGTGCACTGACAGAAATAACTGTGTATTAACAGAGTGGGGGAAAAAGCTGTGCAGCAACTCAGAAATTCAGGAAACCTCTGATAAACCATAACATAACAATGCCAGCAAGATCATATCAAGATGATAGCCTTTTATGTGAAACTATTTTGTGAATATCTTAACAATTGGACTATACACAGATGTACTACTTCCCATACCTAGCCGTAAAAATACAGATATGTTGGTTTATTATATGAAGACTTCTACTCAATATAATTATGACATTATATGTACAAATGGATATACAATTTTCAGCCAGGCTTGTCTCATCATCATTGGCATTATGTTTTCAAAGAATTGAAACACTTATATGAAATTTAAAAACATAATTAAAATCTGCCGTATTTAAATATCGATTGTGAAGATACCTATAGCAATCTATTTCAAATCAGTCTGGGCCACTCTGCAAATGAGGCTGAGATACGTATCTGTGCAATTCGGTTAAATTAGTAATAATATGAATGGATTGACTTGTATTGAAAATTATATCAATATAATATGGCTTAAAAATTTCAACTTTAAAACAAATTGCAAATGAAATATTCATGATTATCGATATATATTATTTATTTTTTCTCCTACTCTTCTCTATTAGGAGCATTTAAATAAATAACATACGATAAGATGTTCGATGAATTCTATAGCTCTTTATCATTTTGTTGTACAGGCTATACTGCAGTCGAGCTTATTTCCCTTCACTTGTGCTCTTGCCAGCATAAATATTGTAATAAATTCAATATTATTTATTATGTTATTTTCGCATATCAAGCAGTATTTTTGCCAAGTGTAAAGATGAAAATTTACAATGCAACTGCACAGGAAAGTTTTCCGCAGGCATAGCATATGTTTTCATTTGCAACGTGATTCAGTCGCGCTGGCCAGGAGCGAAAGTTGCAAGCTCGCCAAGAGATACTTGCAACCACTATAGAGATATTTCCCCACAGAGTTCCGATGTTTATGGAGCTAATTCGAACTGGCACTCTTTCTCTCTCTCCCTATCTCTCTCTCTGTCTTGGAGAAACTTGCGTCGGTGTTGTTATTGTTGGTGATTTTGCTATTTCTGGGCGAAAGTTTGCACATGGCGAAACTTTTGTCAACGATATATCAAAGTTATCGGCCTTGGCTGCAAATAAATAACGGGATATTAATAGTATATAGAAAGAGACAGAGAGAGAGAGAGACAGAGAGTGTGTTCTATTCGATTTTCAGTCTGTTGCACTTGCAGGTTGCCCCAAGCAAGTGAGGGTTGGGGGAATCTGCTTAAGTTAGTCCGAGACTGTCCGTGTCTGTTAAATGTGTCCTGTGTGTCCTGTCCTGTCTTGTCTTGTCTTGTCTTCTGCTTGTGTGTCCAGCTCACATGTGCTCTTCATATGTCCATTCGCCTAGGCCAAGGAGCCGTTGCTCCCGCTCAAATAATATTTATATTTTTATGTGCCAAATCACATTAAATTTCGCTTTTATTGGCTGCTCGGATTTCGCATTCGGTTTCGTATTTTTGCCTTGCGCATTTCGGTTGCACGGTGCGTATGCATAATAAAAAACGACAACGAATCGAGATAAGGCAAGGGGCCAAAGGGCGAGACAGGAAATTGGCTGAGACTGAAGACTCAGTGTATGTACGCTTGGCTTGCGGCCGGGTTTATAGACTCATTTCTCATATTTTAGCTGACAACCCTCCTCATCCCCTCCCCCTCAAGGCCGTTGATCCGACATTAATGATGTGCGAACGTTATGCGCGTTATTATTATCACCTTTTAATTGCCGTTCGATATATGTCAGCTAATTTCACAGCTCTTCTACTCCTATGTCTGTGTGTCTGTCTGCTTTGGCTCCTTTTGTCTGTCATTCAACCTTAGCCACACCCCTTAGCACTTGTCCCGCTCTCCATCGCCATCTCCTACTGCTGCTTGCCATGTGTGTTTTACTGCCGTTTGTGTCTGAGTTAGTCATTTTTGCTCTTCTGCTGCTGCCATCGATTCATAACGCACGTGCGATGGGGTATGGCAAGGTGGGAGGGTGCTAAAGACGTTGCAAATTGCTAAAAGGGTTTATCTATAATTTGACTTATTTATTTAATTACCTTTTTATGCGTGCGACACTAATTAATTTCACAGCAATTTTAAAGCAATTTCCAACTGAAGTTACGACTTTTTTATAGTCCTGAGGGTTTCAGATTTACGCCAGGTATGAGGGGAATATGGAAAGGTGACATAGTAATGTATTGTATAGACTTGTTATTTCATTACATGAGATAGGCAGACTCAGTTGGAGGAATCCGTATCTGTTCCTTATAGAGTAGTTTCTTTTAACAAAAATGGTTTGAATCTGATTTAATGTGAACACTTTATATATATTTTACATGCTCATTATAATAAAAGAAGATAAAGTGGATAAAACTTCCTTTATTTATGTACTTTCAGTCATTAAATTAATATAAATATTGCCATAAAATTGTGTCAAAAATTTTGTATCCTTCTTTGAAGCTGCTGACTATTTAAAGAACTTAAGGAAACTGGCTCTTAACCAATAGAGTCCATATATAGAGTTATGATAAGATCTGGTATAATTTAATTAGACATAAAAGCCTTATACTACAATATATTTATATCATAAATTGGAATCAGAACTTGCCAAAACTGTCAACTAAAGTTGCAGTTTTTGCTTGGAGTGAAGTGTTCATCTCTAGTCTGTTCCGCAATCCGATAGAAAGATTAATGATCTTTGTAGTCTGTTTTTGTTGGCTTTTTCGCACGTCCAGCTCAGATAGCACCCATTGTGCTGTACCGAGGCTGTTGTGCAGCTTTCGTCAAATGGTCTAAAGGGAATACAAATTAACTTGGCCAGCAAACAATGCTTGGCCAGACTTGGCTGGCTGGCATCTTAGCGGGGGCGCTGCAGGGACGAAGGGTCTGGTCGGGGAGGGGGCGGGTGATGCTGGGTTGATGGGCTGACGGGTTGGCTGCCTGGCCACAGTCGCAATCTGAGACTTGTCACCAAATTATGAATGATATGCAGCACATAAATCTCAGTCAGCAAACAGCGCCGACGTCGGCAGAGTCACTGACGTCAAAGGCGACGCTGACGCAGGCGGCGACGTGGAAAGCATCGAGCGTTAACCAGGACCACGAACGGGACACAACACACACACACACACACGCACAAAAAGAGGACGCAGCAGGACGAAGACATGACCGAGAGTTACTCAGCATAATTTTTGCATTGTTTACGATATTCACCCCGCTCTAACACCCACTTACCCTCCCCTTCTTCTCTTTCTAGCCTGGATGCTGGGCTGGCTGATGTGCAAGTTCGTGCCGTACATACAGGGTGTCTCGGTGGCCGCTTCGGTTTACAGTTTAATTGCGGTGTCGCTAGACAGGTAAGGAGGCGAAAAATGAGAGATTGCTTTTTTGCTTTATGCATGAACTTTTATTGCTTGGGATCGGGCAGGGGCAGGAGTAGTCAGGGGATTGGATAGGGGATAGAGGGAACGGGAAAGGGCAGGGGAAGGGGAACAGCTACTGTTGCTCCTTAATGATGCACCACAACGGCAGGAGCAGCATGATGCACTGGCACCAGAGGCACAATCGGCTTCACGGCATGCACAGCCACCACGGGCTTGGCGATGATAGGATGCACGACCTTCACAGCGGCGGGATGATGCACCACATGGCTGCAAGAGACAGAGAGAGAGAGAGAGTTAAATGGGGGAAAGGGTCGACAGATTTATGACAGATTAAGCGGGAGCAAAGTACTTACGAGTGCACCGAGTGGGCGCCATGATGAATGACGGGTGTGTGCACCACAGCAGGATGCGCCACAGCGACGGGTGCCACAGCCACTACGCCTGGATGCGCATAGACCTGGGCGGCAGTGAAGGCGGCGAACACAAAGAGCTGTTCCAAAGGAGAAGATGCAAAGTCAGTATGGGCTACACACCCCTTCGCCCCCCTCGCAATACTCACAACTTTGAACATTTTGATTGAACTTTGTTGGGTTTACTGAGCTGAGACTGAAGCTAGGCTGATCTGTGATCTGGTGAACTGTTGATAAATCCGGCGTCGCATCGAGCTTTTATAGCGAAAAACCTGCTGACCGCGCCGCGTGGCGAAAAGTGAACGCGTCAATCTCAATGCAAGCCGGCTGAGAAAACTGGTCAGCCGCCGCCGCCTCAGCCTCCTATGACTCAATCTATCTACCTATGTTTCTAGCCTATCTAGCGATCTAGCTAATTATTAAACAGTCTAGTCTCAGATCAGTCCGGGAGTCGGCCAGTCGGTCGTCTCAAGATCAAGTTCACAGCTCGCCTTGTACGTATTAGGAACAACTCGCGCGACATTTTCATAATCGTTTTCCACTTTTATGTCGCATGGAATGTTTTAGCCATTTGGCAATTCGCCTTGCTGCGCATTATGTCAATTGTTCGCCTTGTGTTTCCTGCATCGTAAAAAGACGGCCAAGCTGAAAAGGAAGAGGCAGCCACAATACAAGCAGAGAAAAAGATGAGAAACGATAAAGATTTCTCTGGCAGAACGCGAGCATAAAGTCAGAAATCCTGCGGACAGTTGATTTATCAAGTGGCAGTAAAACGATTTGACAACATTTTGACGTGTGGATAAAGGAGGATGAAGCTGAGCGCGAGAAAAACAAGCAGGCAAAAGCAGATGTTGATAAGAATGACGCAGGAATACCCTAGAAACTTCTTCTCTTTGAGGAATAATGAAACAACAGAGTTTAGGACATAGTATATAAAAAATACATTATTTGCATTTGATATATAGAGAGTTGCATAACAAATATGACAACAAGAGCTCTTAGATTAACAGAGATCTACACGTTCTTAGGATAAAAGACAATGGGAATTCTGAAAACCACTTGCAATAGTAAAGATTGAGTAAGATAATGCTAGACAAGGAATTGTTGATTTAAAAACCCTAAGACAACAAATCTTTGCCTCAAAATAATATAAAACGGTTGTGGCACTAAGTATTTCGAAAATACATCAGTTAATTTTGGTTTAAAGAAAGTTGCATGCTAAATTTAACAAGAGTAGCTCTTACATTAGTCAAGATCTATGTGTTCCATAGATAAAAGACAGTCGAAATCAGCTTTATTAAAAATACATATAAATTCTGCATGCACCAACATAGTATACCCATTTTTAATCTATTTTCAATGGGTATAACAACGGCATCTTGTGGGATAATAAGGAGATGCCGCTTTATGTGCGCACTTTCATTTATATCAATTTCACGGCGACAGTGACAGCTTCTCCACGCACTCCCACCTCTGTTCGGTTGCTCCTGCGGCCACTGCTGCTTCTCTTGCTTTCATTATGCAGCTCCATCATCGTCATCATCCTCGTTGCGGGGCCCATCTCAACAGTGTATCATTCAGACATTCGGTCAGTGCAAAAGCCCATGCTAGTCCAGTGGAATGCGCTTTGTACATCTTTGTATTTTACGAGCGCGCTCGTAAAGTGTGTGTATCGAAATTTAAGATTTATTATCTGTAAGATGAAACTTAAATCTGGCCTGGTTCTAAACAACGGACTCCAAACTGGAACCCCAAAGTTGCGTGCGAGTTTGCTTATCACTTGCTTAACCGATGACATTTAATTAGGGTCGTTAGTTTTATATTGTCATGGGAGGGAGGACAAAGGAGTGGGTGGAGTGGGTAGCTTGTGCGAGATATTCTACTTACTTATTATCCATGCATAAGTCCCCGCATAAACCACTCGTCGCTGCACAGTGCAAAAAAAAGTGCGGCTTAACTGGCAGAAGAACCAAAGAAGAAGAAGATTTCTCGGGACTGATAAAGTGTTGCGCATAAATTACGACCTTGTGCAGGAAGTTCTTTGCCCGCAGAGCAAATTAATTAAAAAGGATTCAACTGAATTTTGGGGTCTCATTTTGCAATTTTCTTGCGAATTAAGTTAATTATTTGCCTTGTTCATTTATTTGCTGAGCTCTCGTTTTGCAATTAGAAAACCTTTTTTCAGTATTAAATTAATGTGTGTCGGAAATGCATTTAGTCTTTATTTGAATCAGTTTTATACTCTTATAGAAGTGTTATACATTTAAAATTTATCATTTAAAATTTATCAGTGTTAATAATTTGATATGTTTAATATTTTAATATGTTTTATGTTTATCTTTTACTCATTCAAATACTACGAGTATTTGTTTGATGTTATTGTGTACTTTGGTTTTTAAATATTTCTTTAGCACTAATTAACTGAAATGTATCATAATTTCTCCAGCATTTGTGCATTAACTTCATTAATTTTATTATGTTGATTAATTGCATTCCTATTTAACAACTTTTTAAGGTCATGATTTCCTTTGAATGCCAAAGAAAGAGTTTCCAGATTTCTCTTAATATAATAACTAGTTTAAGCTGCGGCTGTTTGTAAACAAAAGACGAATATGCCTTAAAAATCTTCACTTGCTTGAAGCATAAACCGCGTGGAAGCTAAAAGGGAACTTCAGTCGCGACTTTTGAATTATTTTATACGCTTTTTGTGACTCTTCGTTTATAGTTGTCAAGAGAGAGAAAGAGAAAAAAGAACTAGGGAAAGAGTAAGAGCGAAAAGGGAATTCTAGAATTTCGCTATGACTTGGGAGTAATGTTTTTTACAAGCCAAAGAGAATAATAAACAAGCAAAAAGCTAAAAAGGAATTTTTATCTGCATGTCATAAAATCAATACGACAAAAGGGCTACCCAAAAATTGTTTACAGTGCAGTGTGTAAACAGACTTATTTGTGGTTTTATGCCAATGACTGTGCGGCTTTTGTATGACAACTCCACACACACACACATAGTCCACCCTCCCTCCCGCGTAATGCTGCGGGCCAAAGTTGGCCCGAATGTCAACGGTGCGTATAAGTAACCTTCATATATTTCTTTTGGCTGCCAGCTTTTGTGGCTTTGCTGCTGCCGCCGAAGCTCCTCTTCTTGTGTTTCTGCTTCGCATTGTGTTGCCAATTATTAAATTTGTTGTTTCTTTATGGAAATTACTTGGTCTAATGCCTGGCTGGGGAAATTCTCATGTGCGTCGAGCTAACTTTAGCTCAGTAGCGCCGTCTGCTTCCGTTGCCCATAACTTGAGGAGCGGCAAAGAGGAGGAGAGGGAGATGGAGATGGAGTACTCTGCTGCATATAACTTGTCTGCAGCTCGCATTGTTCGGCCAAAAACTTAATTAAAGCGGGACACAAATTATGCTAATGCAATGCATCGGTCGCCCACAGGTCGCTCGCCTCGCTCGCTCTATAAATAAACATTATGACAATTTCATATTGGCTTTGGCTTTGGCTCGCCTCTTCTTGTGGCTGGACTCTAATGGAATTACCGTTGTGTTATCAGCAAAACGCTCGACAGGCAGACACAAAGTAGCCACAAAAAAAGAAAAAGAGAGACAGAGAGAGAGAGCTAAAAATACGAGCACAATGCGGATTCGAGTCTGTAATTATTTGGTTTTAGACTGCGCCCAGACTGGGGATTGTTTTGTTACCAGGAGAGAAGCAGGGGGTAGGTGGAGCGGGTAGAGATCTGGCCAAGTGATGGCTGCAGTGGGTAGTTTGCAGCACTAAGCCAAATGAAAAGTGCTGCTGGAGCTGTTCTTATTCAAATTACACAGTTCATTATGGCAGGCGAGAAAAGTAAGTGTGGAAGAGATAAATGGAGAGGGGAGAGAGGAAAGGGAGCTTGCTGAAATGTAAAAAAATGGCAAGTGAACAGCGGCACCCCTGCGTGGCTGGCCACGTGTTGAGCTGAGTTCAATACTCCGCCGGGATTGGAAAGCGACAAGTCAGCAGGAGCAGCAGCGCCAAAAAGGCTTAACGATGTCAGGCATCCTGCGTGTGCGAATTAATCAGCTGAGATATTTGCATGGCTGCTGCTTCTGCTGAAGCTAAAAACCGGTGTCGTCATCGTCGCGCTCTCCTGTCTTCTGTCTCCTGTGTCCTGACTCCTGCCCTGCATGATGATTATTACCATTATCCTTGACGCGCGACGCGTCGCGTAGATGCTTGAAAAATTCTTTGTTGGCACTTTACACTGCTCTCTCCCTCTCTCTCTCCCCTTCCCCATTCGCATCCCGTCCAGGTTCATTGCCATTTGGTGGCCATTGAAGCAGATGACGAAGCGACGTGCTCGCATCATGATAATCGGCATATGGGTAATCGCTCTGGTGACCACCATACCATGGCTGCTCTTCTTCGATCTGGTGCCCGCCGAGGAGGTGTTCTCCAATGCGCTGGTCTCCACCTACACCCAGCCACAGTATCTCTGCCAGGAGGTCTGGCCACCCGGCACCGATGGCAATCTGTACTTCCTACTGGCCAACTTGGTCGCTTGCTATCTGCTGCCCATGTCGCTGATCACGCTCTGCTATGTGCTCATCTGGATAAAGGTGTCGACGCGCAGCATACCCGGTGAAATGTCCAAGGATGCGCAAATGGATCGCATGCAGCAGAAGAGCAAGGTGAAGGTCATCAAGATGCTCGTGGCCGTCGTCATACTCTTTGTGCTCTCCTGGCTGCCGCTCTACGTGATCTTTGCGCGCATCAAGTTTGGCTCCGATATATCTCAGGAGGAGTTTGAGATACTCAAGAAGGTCATGCCGGTGGCTCAGTGGCTGGGCTCCTCGAACAGCTGCATCAATCCGATACTCTACTCCGTGAACAAGAAGTATCGACGCGGCTTTGCAGCCATCATCAAGTCGCGCAGCTGCTGCGGACGCCTCAGGTGGGAATCCTCTCCAGTTCGGTACTACTTGGTCAGTATCTTATTCTCTCTCTCCTTGCAGATACTACGACAATGTGGCCATTGCCTCGTCCACCACCAGCACACGCAAGTCCTCTTATCATCCCAGTAGCTCGCGCAAGAGTCCCAGCAGCCCGGGACTGCGCAAGACCAACGCCGTCTCGTACATCTACGAGCACAACTCGCTGCGGCGCCACAATCTGATGATGAAGCAGGACAGCAACTTGTCGCAGCAGATGCTGCTCAAGCAGGACTCGCATGGCTCGCGACAGCTGCTGATCAAGCAGGAGAGCTCCTGCAGCGACGCCTCGGCAGGCACACGTCGTCTGCTCTGCCAGCAGGACAGCAACGGCAGCAAGGTGTCGCTGTCCAAGCAGGACTCCATTGTCTCGTACATGGAGGCGCGTCGCGTGGCCGCGTTGGGTAACCAGGACTCGACAGTGACGCAACAGGACACAATCTCCATTGAATCGCGTCGAGTAGGTGCCGCACCACCGACTGCATCGTTGCTGGACAAGCGACAGAAGTTCGTCAAACAGGATTCGGTGATCTCGTTTGTGGATCAGCGACCGGAGCCACGTCGTCATCAGCTGGTCAAGCAGGACTCGGTCATCTCGTTTGCCGATCAGCGACGTGGTTTGCTGCATAAGCAGGACTCGCTGATTGCCAATCGCTCCAACGATGCGCCGACTCACCATGTCTCGATTCTAAAGAAGACCGATTCGCAGCTCAGCTATGGCAGCGCGTCGCCGCGTCGCAATGTCGATCTCTACGAGTAGGAAGGAGGAGTTTAACCCAGGCGAAACTAAGTATATAAACTAAAGACACACGCACACACACACAAGTATGCATATTCGTACATTTATAAACTACACTAGACTACAAAGTTTTTAAAAAATGACAGCCCGAAACTAACTTGAGTTATCTCAGTGAAATGCAGCGCTGTGTGCAAAGAAAAATAACTTGGTTTGAATTTTGAAATTATTATAATTATCTAACTTTAATTATAATCCTAATTTTACCAAATTTTGATTTAAATAGTTCGCACACAGCGTAAAATTCCACACGGCGACGTAACAAGCAGTTGCAAAGGGTTCGATTAACGTAAACGAACGTTACTTCAGTCCCGTAAAACGTAAGCAACTTCAGAACGGGAGAGAGAGTGGGAGAGAATGTAGTGAGCAAGCAGTGCATTGGGTGGGGCAAGCAGTGCGCCTGCGATTGTGATAGAAGTCGGCAATGCTGGCGTTGAGTGGGACTCGGGGTCGGACCAATTTGTTTACGGGTAGGAAAAAATGGAGGCACAGGGTGGGGTTGGGTGTTAGTAATTAATGAAATAATTGAGATTGCGTAGTTAGGCACACACCAACACACACACATACACACACAAATGCAAAGAATAAAAGACAGAGCAAAGCGAGCGAGAGACACGCAGTGCACAGTATAGGTAAAACATAGTTATTAGATGTTTTATACGTGTTCCAGTAGTTCTATATACCCCCACTCACTCACACAAACAAACACCCACACGGAGACATACACCCACACATAGCTGACAGTGAATATTGACTATACCCGTGTAAATTCGCACCGTATCGTTACGCAGTTTTAAGGTTGATTTGTACTCGTAATTTACGCTATATCCAAACTCAGCTTGAACTATGAACTTCACAAAGGAGTAGAGTAAAGAGTAGAGTAGGTGGCATAGAGAGAACAAAGAGAAAGCGCAGATGGTTGCAGTTTTTTAACATTTTCTACGAAAGTCAGAGTGAAACGGAGAATGTCCAATATCAGAAACAAAAGATGATGATGATTAGGAGGGGGGAATATTTGAGATATTTGAGAAACACCGAGGTCTAAATAACGTACCTACTAATAAATTTTTGTATGGAAATTCTTACAATTTATATACATACATCATATATATATTTGTATTGATTTTGGAATAAGCAATATATTAAATACACGCGTCTGTGTGCATCTATCCAACCACAACAATAATCAATTTTATTAGAGTTTTACACAAGCAGAAGCCAGAAAGCGGAAAAGCTAGAGATTAGTGAGCAAACAAAACTTGGTGGAAGGTTAACTATGAGTAAAACCCTTGAAGAGGGGAGAAAGGGAAGCCGACCAGCGAAAGTTGAGGGACTTTTTTTCTGTTTTTGGAATAAATACTTACTATAACTATAGACAAAGAGGCGGGAAGAGGATGAAGTAGATGGGGTTACTTCGAGGAAGATGGGAGAACAAAGCTGTCCGAGCATTCGCACTAAGTAAACGTATCACAAATTAAAACAATAATCGAACGTAATTCGTTAGGTTCGTTCCGAACAAACAAACAAACAAACAAACAACAAACACCAAGCAACTCTTAAAGATAACAATTTTAATAAAGAACTAGGGATAAGCTAACTATATGAATATGATTATGAATATGGATATATATGCATAACTTGCAAACAGATACATATACATGAATACGAGTAACTACGAAACTACAAAGATACAGATACATATGCATATGATAAATACGAAACTATGCAATTTTATTGTTAGCCAAAATTTTATAAATGTCAAGTACTAACTGTAACGGAAAGAATAACATTTATATGTATACAAATGAAAACGAAAATAATATACCTTATAGAGCTATATATGAAGATCTATATAACATACATATACATATATCAAGTTGTGGCACGCTTCGACTACAGATCGTTTAGTTCCAGTGAACAGAAACATTGCTTAAAGCTTCGACAACCCTGCCAGGAGCAAGGGAACTACAGAACAACAACAACTACAGCAAGTAATATCAAGAATACAATATTATATATAGTTCTATACACCTAGATGGATAAAACAATGCGAATGCAATAATAACAACAACACCAACATATTTTTGACTTGAAGAGTATATTTATATTTGCAGAACACATACATACAAACCAATGTGGTTATGTGCGTTTGTATATTAATATTATTATTATTATAATTGATGACAGTTTATTTGGTAATGGTATAAAGCTGTTTTAGTGTTGCATACAGACACAGAAACACAAAATACAGAGACAGAAAGCTTAACTAGAGAAATACATAAACAACATGGATTGGAACAATGAAATAAGTAATATTTATTGAATAAAAAATCGAACTTTAAGTTTTAAAACTCGAATAAACAGTTACAAATATTAGCATACAACAAATTTTGTTTGACAAAACTAAAAAGAAACTTAAGTACGAACGAAACCAAATATGTACGTTATCCAGCTGTAAAACCTACATACAACCATTGAGTCGTACACGCATACATATTATATATATATTCTATAGAATACATATTTATATAATTATATGTGTATGTTATACCTGTATGTACATGGAATACAACAACAACACGCATACTAGCAGAAAGAATAAATAAATAAATAATTATTAAAACGTTAATTTATTAAAAGGAAATCTAACAAATACGATATCTGTTTGTCAAGAATTTATATCCCAAAAATGTGTTTATGTTTTAAACTTGATACTAATTCTTTCAAGTGCACGAACAGCTGTTCAATTCTCAGAGCGTTCTTGACTATCGATATCGGTCAGATGTTCACTTCACTGCTTTAAATTTCGACGAAGTTCTCTGTGTGCTTCATATTTTATTTGAAATGGATCGCTGGCAGAATCGCGTTGCTGTTGTTACTGGAGCAAGTGCGGGCATTGGTGCCGCATGCTGCAGGGATCTGGTGGCCAAGGGGATGATTGTCGTGGGCTTGGCACGTCGTTTGCACCGCTTGGACGAGCTAAAGGCGTCGCTGCCTGACGAACAAGCTACACGGTTTCATGGCCACCAGTGCGATGTGTCCGTTGAACAACAGGTAATCGATTCCTTTGCATGGATCGACAAAACTGTCGGGGGTACCGATGTACTGGTGAACAATGCGGGAATTACGCGACGTATTAGGATAACGGATGACGGAAATAGCGAGGATCTCATGCAGATCATCAATACCAACTTGATGGGTGTCACCTGGTGCACACGCGAAGCCTTTCGATCCATGGAGCGACGCAACATCAATGACGGGCATATAGTCATTATAAACAGTGTGGCAGGCCATGGAGTACCTGTTATTCCTGGTCTTAACTTTAACATGTATCCCCCTTCGAAACATGCTCTCACTGCGCTAACCGAGGTGCTGCGCCAGGAGTTCCTCAATAAGGGCACTATGATTAAGATAACAGTGAGTATACAGATATCTGGCATTACTAGTTAATCCCACTTAATCCTACTCTGCAGAGCATTAGTCCTGGGGTTGTTGATACTGAAATCTTCGATGAAAACTCCCCTGAGAAGCTTGCCAAAATGCCCATGCTGCGTCCGGAGGATGTGGCCGATGCGGTTACCTATTGCATTCAGACGCCGCCTAATGTGCAGATACACGAACTGACCATCAAACCGGTTGGAGAAAGGTTTTAGACAAGGAATTGCAAAAAAAATTGTTAAGATTTGTTTAAACAAAGCACTATACTGATACTGGAAACACATTTTGTTTGGTTTTTAATGTGGAACTCAAAAGGTGGCAGGTATGCGAGAGTGAGGGTCATGCACATACTATAGGATCGTGTCCTGGCTTAACAGAGTTCGTTTCTAATGGATCGTGTCCTGGAATTGCAATGAAATCCATGCAGAATTCAGAAACTGTGAACTTAACAGAATTCTGTTAGCGAAAAAATAACAGCAGCTATTTTCCCGCCAAAACGAGAGGAGCTAGCGACCTGTGGTTTTATATACTGTTCTTCTAACCCCAAAAATTTTAGAGCTTACACAAATTGTAGAGCTAGACAAGTCTAAAATGATAAGAAGTTCTTGCAGTTCCCCTTATTTCTCTGAAATTTGTACAGTTTAAAAAACGCACTTGTTACACCCAGGGGCGGTTACAAATTATTTCATTCAATTTTTAACATTCGGCTGTTACACAGTTGTTGTACATATCGATAGCTGTACATTTCACACATCGCATGCTAACGATTAATTGCATGCTTAAACCGATAAATTGTATAGTAGTATCGATGTCGCATCGATATCGTTAGCCAGCAGTCGTAGTTTGTGTCGGGAATTGTTTTTATTTTTGTTAATTTTTAACGTTTCAATAGTTAATTGCTTAATTGGTCTATATTTTCGAAATTGCAATAAAAAGAAAGAAATATACTTTGCGGTTCTCATTACCGCCGCGTTTCCTTGTACTAACGAAACCTAATTGAATTACGCGCAGCGCCGAGAGACAAAAGACAAAGCATCTTCTTGTCTACGTCATTTGCTATTTTCGTACACACACTACTCTTCTTTCAACAAAAACAACAATAAAATGGAACAACAAAAACAAACAGTAGCAGCGACTGTGGTGGCCGCAACTCCCCCCACACTCGCAGAGGAGCAACTGGACATCGATGATAATATGAAACATTGTTTCGAGAACCTGATAGTCATCGACGTCGGCGCCAATTTGACCAACAAAAAATATAGCCGTGATCTGGATTCCGTTGTTCAAAGAGCAAGAGACGCAGGTTCGTACATGTCTTCAAGTGTCTGTCCGGCCGAACTAATTGAAAGAACAGAAAAAGGCAAAAACAACTTGCCCCGATAAGACTAATAATAAGACATGACAAGTCGCAGCAGTTGTTGTCGTCTTGGGAGCGGCGAATGGTCACTGTGTGCACGCCTTAAGAAGGTCAAGCGACACGGGCGATAAGCATGCAACATGTGTGTGTGCGTGCGCTGTGTCTTCACCTGCATGTATGTCTGTTGTTGTTACAGTTGCATCTGACACACACTGCACTAGTGCTGGCCGTGAGTCGTGACACGATAAGTTTATTTATTTATTAGGTCAATTACAATTTAAATCAACAGGTTTGAAAAAAGTATAATGGAAATTTGACTATAAATTCAATTTATTTGCCATCAAAAAAAGTTACAAATTCAAAAAAATCATTCACGTCAACTTGTCATGACACGCCGCCAGCTCTAACGGCATCTGCAATCTTAAATCTTGTTTTCATTTTCTTTATTCATGCTCACTTTCACCCCGAATCTATAGATTTCGTTGTTGGACTCTTTCAGGTGTTCAGAAATTAATGGTCCACGGCACATCGGTCAAATCAAGCAAGGAAGCGCTGCGCCTCTCGCGCATATATCCCGACATTATCTACTCGACTGCTGGCATTCATCCGCACGACTCAAAATCCATTGTGGAGGAGCCGTCCACTTGGTTCGACTTTGAGCACATCGCACAAGCGCAGGAGTGCGTTGCCGTTGGTCCATGCGGCCTGGACTATCAACGCGACTTCTCCGAGCCGGATGTGCAAAAACAGATATTTGCCAAGCAACTGCAGCTAGCAATCCGTCTGAATAAACCTCTGCTAATCCACGAGCGATCGGCTCAGCACGATGTACTCGAAATACTCGACAAGTAACCGCAAATCATTTAATTTAATATTATATAGTGTTTATAATGATTCCCCACTTGTAGATTCGAGAATCTACCGCCTGTGATTATCAGAGGTTTTATGGGCACGGCCGAGGAGGCGCTCAAGTATTTGGATCGCCGGTTCTACATCAGTTTGACTGGCTATCTCTGCAAGGACAAATCGGATACGGGCGTGCGTGGACTTCTGGACAATGGCACCTTGCCACTGGACAGACTCCTAGTCGAAACGGATGCCCCGTTTATGTATCCAAATACGAGAGCTTCCAAATTACCGCAGCACGTTAAGACTGGCATTACGGAACGTTCCCTGCTGTACTTACACAGGTGACTAGTCCCTGTCGGATACATATAGATTACATATTCATTTCATTATGTATTCCCACAGATATTGCACCTTTCAACGTAATGAACCCTGCAGTCTGCCGGCAATTGTGGAAATGATTGCCGCCTTTATGAAGAAAACTCCCGACGAAGTCGCTTTAGCCACGGCCTTCAATGCCCTCAAGCTTTTCGGCCTGTCCTAAAAGGGGCGGTTCATACCCCCTAAAATACCCAATCCAAATATAAAATGCAACGAGCCTGAGAGATTCACGATAGACTCACACCATGTGCCTTAACAAATAATCGAATTCAGGATGTGCTAGCCCTGACCTAAACATAGAAAGCGAACTATATATTCATATATACTCAACACACAACGACGCATTCGCATGCGAACACACACACACTAACACATGCATGCATGTATACACACATATAAGTACTCCCTCCCTATATACACATGAGTAGCGCGAATTTTTGCAAAAATTTGCAACTTTAGCTTTTAAGTTGTTTTTGGTATTTCGTAAGCAAATACCTTGTTTATTTGTACTCCCCCTATCCTACCCCCGAAATCCCCCTTGAAAACGGTGCCAAGGTGGTGCCAAGTGAACGTCGACTCCGGAGAAGCAATTAATTTGCAACAGTTTCGTCGTTTCACACAATTTAAAGCTGCAGCTTTATTTCATATTTAATTATTTCTGTTGGGCTTTTTCGCAGTTGTGCGGCAACTTGATGGCAATAATAATTAAGAAGAATTATACAACAGAGAACCACTAGAATGAGACAATTCTAGAAAGGTTTAAAATATTGTTTCCTATAGCTCTATGAAGTTATCCTTTTAAGTTGTCGCGCCTCTGTGAATACCCTGTATGTATTTAGCTTAAGGGTTATTTTAGTTTCGTCTCTTTTTTGTACACCTCGTTTAGTTTCTAGTGCATTTTTGTAAATATTTATTATGTTGTTCGTTTTGTTGACTGTGCGATGCAATGCGACGCAATGATGATGATGATGATTAATGGTAAACGTGATGTGATCATTTTACGAGCTAAAAATATTATATAATATCCAACATACAAAAACATATTGAGTTAGTGCTATGATATACATACACACATGCCCATACTACACTATACATAAATATATATTTTGTTATATTTACATATTACTACATGTACGACTATACGATATTGTATATTATTGTACTGAACTGATCAACTAACAGTAAACCTATACCGAGAGGTGCATGAGAAAACGGCTTTGTGCTCTTTGTTTGCATACACAGATACCAACTATTTTCCATTTGAATAAAGATAAAAACGAATTTAAAAAAATGAGAAAACATATTGAGGTTCCACAATTATTTTTGGCTTTTCGTTACGCTTCGAACATCGACGCGTGTGTCATGCGCTTCTCTTAGAAGCGTTGTATTTTCTCTAGCTCCTCGAACTGATCTAATCTATGCAAATTGTCCCACCATTGCTTGAGACGGTGTCGTAAGATCAGTGCAAACCAGGGGGTTAGAGGTGCACTGAATTTAGCTATGGCATCATCTAGTTTCTCGCGTTTCAAATATCGCACCTCGCTGACCTCGTTGGCGTTGGGCTTCAGCGTCACATCCTTCTGTAGGAATAGGATGTAATCTATCTCGTGCTCACCCCAGACACCGTCGCCAGTGTTGGCATAATGGATGCGCGTCAGATAGTGAAAGTCCTGCGGTTGAATCTCATCAACTGGTATACCCAGTTCGTAGTTAAGGCGCCGCTGGGCAGCCAGGCGAATGCCCAAGGCATCGTTCTCCTGGCGCTCCTGTTCGATGTCGTGCAGTGGATGACTGCAGCAGGCGTTTGTATAGGTATCGGGAAAAGTAATCTGCAGAAGTATTAAATAGTTATTTATCCCTGATCCTTATTAATCCCTTCTGCTCACTCACCTTATGCACCGAGCGCCTTTGCACCAGCATTTCCCCTTTGGTGTTGAAAAGGAACACACTAAATGCACGATGCAGCTTAACGTTACCTGTTTCGGTGTGAACACGATGACAATCCGCCTTGGAGGCTGCTCCAATGGCCTTGTCGTTATCGTCCACCAAAATGCATTGTTCCTTTAGAGCGTGCGCCTGCAGTGGGTCGTGAAGTGGGTCGAGCGTGGGCTCCTTTGGTTGACCCATGGATGTCGTAGAGCATCTGCGCAGTAACTGAAGGCGAGGCCAGAAATTCAAGCGCGACGTCAACATTTTTTGGTAATTGAAGTGTTAATGACTAGCTTCGAGTTATGCCTAAACAAATATAAAAAAGTGAAAACGTCGTAATCGAATTCAAGCGCAGCGTTGCCAACTGACGTGTACATGCAATGGGTGCGCATTGTACAGCACTGGCTCGCGGCGAACAGCTGTTCTCCAAATGCTGCAGCCCTGAAACAGAAGTGATACACAATTTGTTCATAATCAGTTTTTCGCTGCGTTCATAGCTGAAAATTGTAAATAGGCGAGTAATTACTTTGGTAATTACCCACACATATACTCTAACATGGTAAACATACGGTTCCTTAAGTTTTGGAATAGACCATTCATAGTTCTCGTGCCTTCCAGATTCGATTTATACTCATACAAAACCGAGCAGGCAAAACTCGCCTGGCCAAGTGGTACATGAACTTTGATGACGACGAAAAACAAAAACTTATAGAGGAAGTGCATGCAGTGGTCACTGTGCGAGATGCCAAGCACACTAACTTTGTGGAGGTAATGCCAGATTGAGTTAATTTCGGGACACTAACTGACCACTTCCCCTTCTCTCTCCTCCCGTCGTGCAGTTTCGCAATTTCAAAATTGTATATAGACGCTATGCGGGTCTCTACTTCTGCATCTGTGTGGATGTCAACGACAATAACTTGTGCTATCTGGAGGCCATTCATAACTTTGTAGAAGTACTCAACGAATACTTCCATAATGTATGCGAGCTGGATCTCGTGTTTAACTTCTACAAAGTGTACAGCGTTGTCGACGAGATGTTTTTGGCTGGCGAGATAAGGGAAACCTCACAGACGAAAGTGCTCAAACAGTTGCTAACATTAAATTCGTTGGAATAGAGAGTTGACTCCCACTAAAACGATGCATTCCCATTGCCCGCTTATCGAATCTTTCATATATAATATTATTATTATGTACTATTTATCTACATGTGTTCTCTATATGCAAGCAAAACTCTCAAATGTTAAATGAATGTGTTTAGTATCAAATAATTATAATAATAAGAGATTAAACGCAGAAGCAAGTATTAAACCTAATCAAATCCGATATTATTTTTATATAAGGATGTGTACGTTTCTATGCATGTGTACGTGTACATATACATATGTTTTCATATATGTGTGTGTAGGTGGTTGCCGCCCACCAGCAACAGCGGATGCAGATAACAATAACCACTGGTGTTGCAGCCCTGAGTGCACAGTCATTTTTCAACACCGTTCTATGACTGACGGCACTCTCGCACACTAATGCCACTTCGTCATTTTTTCAGTCGCCATTGTTCTCGTTCTCGGCTGTCGAATTTGTGGAAATTATCGAATTTCCCTGAAGTTCGTCGCAATAAACACAATATAAGTTAGAAAAACAAACAATTTCGGTATATACAGTGCATAGTGAGCATTATTTGTGCTAAAGTAAAACAACGCGAGGCCGCCAATCGAAGAAAATAAAGACACCAGTCCGAGCTACCGAGCAACCAAAAACGAGCGATATCGAATATTTGTTCGTGGCAAAAATACAAAACTTGAACAAAAGCCAACAAAGCCAAAAGTGAAATATGTCGGCTATGAATCCAGAATAGTAAGTCGTCATATGCATTAATTGCGCATAACTGAGAGATCATTGATTTGCTGTCTGTAGAAAATACTTTGCACTCTTGGTCACTCGCGTTCCATAACCCACCATCCACTGGTTTTTTTTTCTGCGACGTCATTTTTGCGACGACGACGTCGACGTCCACGACGACTAAAGTCTCTCAGGGTCCCACTCCCTTTTAAACGAGTATTTTCATTGTAACTAAAAAAAACATACGATTTTCGAGTGAGAGATCTAAATTGAAACTCATGAGTATATACTACATATATGCAGATGTAAATGTGTATGTGCTTGTGTATATAATATATACACACACACAAATACAAATACATTTCAATAATTAATTGCTTCTGCTTGAGAATTGGAGAAATCAGTTTTTGATTGTTTTTGTTGTTAGAGTCGAGTCGAGAGTGGCTGCGAATGTTACTGACAGCCCTAGCTGAGCAGCAGCAGAGCGCAGCTTAGTTCCGTTGCGCTGCTGCTACTGCTGTTTCGTGGGGCGGATGAGTCACCTGCCCAGCGCGTCTCCTACCCTCTCTAGCATGTACACATTGTTGTTGTTTGACTGCTTTACGCTGTGTGTGCGCTGCTGCTGTTGTTGTTGTTGTTGTTCTCTGCTGCGACTGCTGCTTCTGCTACGTAATCAAAATGCCATCTATGCTCAGTAAATAATTTCCACTTTCGAGGGCTGCAATTGAACTGTGGAACTTGAGTCGCCTTTCCCTTTCACCCGTAATTAGTATGCAGCTGCATTCTCGTTAGACTTCTATAGTTCCTTGACATCCTTCACATCGTGGTGGAAAAGCAAACCACATTTACATTATACATATCACATTTCCAAATAGCGGGTGTTTGCGATAAGATAATAGAAGTGACGACTATTTAGACAGCCACATTTGATAAACCACACGAGAAGTAGGTTCATTCCATTGTGAATATACACGAATTCGTCTAATTCTATTAACACTCAAATTAATTTGAATGTTAGTTATATTTCATATAGGGGTAGCATTTCAAAAGGGGCTATTATTTCGCATATTATCGATTAAATTTAGAACTGAATTCCAAGTAGTTGTGTCATACTGAGTTGGTCATGTGTAAATTTAGCTGATTCAATTTTTAAATAAGATAAGCTGGTATTGTTGGGGAATGGTAAACTTGTGTGTTATATGCGAAATATCATTCATAATATTCACTTGGATTCGCTTTATAAACGATTCCTGTTTAACGATGCTTTTTTCTGCACTTTTGCAGCGATTATCTCTTCAAACTGCTGTTGATCGGTGACTCTGGCGTAGGAAAGTCCTGTCTGCTGCTCCGATTTGCCGATGACACATATACAGAGAGCTATATCAGCACAATTGGCGTCGATTTTGTAAGTAGAACAATGTGTGTTGAAATAGTGCGATATGTGATTCATCATTCTCTTTCTTTCCTTTGCCTCTTTGCAGAAAATTAGAACTATAGAACTGGACGGAAAGACGATTAAATTGCAGATTGTAAGCATAAATAGACGATCAAAAATACGTATGCAGTTTCTAAGATAAGATCTCTATTTTATAGTGGGATACTGCTGGACAGGAGCGTTTCCGTACGATCACCTCATCATATTATCGTGGCGCACACGGAATTATTGTTGTGTACGATTGCACGGACCAGGAGTCCTTTAACAATGTCAAGCAATGGTTGGAGGAGATCGAGCGATACGCATGTGAAAATGTCAATAAGTTGTTGGTGGGCAACAAGAGCGACTTGACCACCAAGAAGGTTGTCGATCATACCACAGCTGCGGTGCGTAAACATAGGGTGTACATATGAATTATGAATGATCTAATTTATTATTTGATTGCATCTGCAGGAGTACGCAACTCAATTAGGCATTCCATTCCTTGAAACTTCGGCTAAAAGTGCCACCAACGTGGAGCAGGCATTCATGACGATGGCGGCCGAGATCAAGAATCGCGTCGGTCCACCGTCGAGCGCCACCGATAACGCTAGCAAAGTGAAAATCGATCAGGGACGCCCAGTGGAAAATACCAAATCTGGTTGCTGCTGAATAACTCTGAATGTGAATCATTATTTTATTATACAATTAAACAAAATTTAAATATAATAAATTAAAACGAGAAGAAAACATAAACACACACACAACCAACAATAAAAGCAAATCATAATTATAAAATTGAATTATATAATAACAATAATGATGAAGGCGACGATGATGATACGGTAACGATGCGACGATAACGATGACCCGATGATACAAGAGACGAAGATGCGATGCGATGCAAAAGAGATCGCAATGCAGTACACAATTTAAGCATATATACATTATAAATAAATAATACATATATGAGAATATGTAATAGGCATCCAGAAGATAATGAAAATGAAATTGCAAACACACAAGAAACAAGTAACTGGCAACTACTGATACTATATGTACTATCCCTCTCTGTATTTCTGTTCTCAATAGTTCTTCTCTGTTCATAAGTAGTGCAAAAAGCGTAACGAAAGAAATATGAATATGAAAATGATAAAAAAAAGAAAAATCAAATAAAAAGGTGTAGTAATTAACTTAATCTAAATCTAACCTATCTTAAGAGTTACTTACCACACACACACAGCAGCGCGAAACGATGCCGATTACAGTTTACTATTAAACTTACAATATGCATAAACAATAAATAAAGAAAACAAAACAGAGAGAAACAAAAGCAAATAAACAAATCGAAAAACATAAATCGAAAAACTGCGTTTAACCCAAATTGTATAACTTGCTGTGTCGGTTGCTATTTATACCCCACACACACACACAAAGATACACACACATGCTAAGTACATGCCTACAATTTATCATATTTATTTCGAGAGAACTACGATCTACCCATTTCCACTGTCTGTCATACTGTAATTATTATGTAAATCAAAAGAGCAAACATTTTATAGAACTAACGACAACAAATTTTCGAAAGAGACGCGTAGAATTTGTTTAGGCACATAATTAGTGTAATTTTTGATGGAGATGATGAGACGTTTAATAAAAATTTCATGAACATACGATTTATACAATATATGAACTAAATACTCTACCTGTTTAAAAATGTTGGTATAGAAGATTTTTCCCCGCGCTGCTCCCGAAAGCGTGCTACATTTGTAGGGATATATGTATATAATATATAAATCTGTACTCGATTTCGATACTTTTTCGAAAACTCTTTTTATAATTTCGATTTCAAATCGGAATTAGAAATTCAGTATTTAAACTGCGTGCTATAAATCGGAGAACATAAAGTCGAAAAAAGTTATATACTCCAGTTCCATTTCACTCGAAATCAAGAACTGTTCCTGGGTGTATTCAGAACTGTTCTCCATTAATGTTCCTTTTCTGGATTGCAAATACACATACAGCAATATTTGTTTTCAAAAATGGGATTTTCTAGCGTTTATTGACTTCTTCTGAGGTACTTCAGTCTTTACAACGAAATTTCTTCTATGAACTATGAACTAGTATGTGGACTATGGACTAATCTTTGTATGGGGAATCCTGTGCTGCTCCAATCTTGCTGGCGCGACGCTCCTGCAGGCAGGCTGTGGTCACAGTGGCCGCTGTTGTGCCAATTATTGCTGCACCAAGACCAACACGCTCTCGTTCTCGCTCGCAGAGTCCCACGGAGGTGGAGAGACTGTTACTGCGCCACGTGGAGGAGGTGTTGCGCTCTGTGCCCGATGACGTTGAAATGGAATTGATAAGGAACGTTGCCTCACGGCGCAGAGTGCGACGCGCACGTTGTGCTCCGCCTGCCCCGCTCAGAGCAGCTGCTCCTCCAGCCTCATCGACTTCATTGTCGCCTCGTTGTCGTGTTGCCTGGCGCTGACTACGTTCCGTTGCATGCGCATAATGATGATAATGATGACGATGGTGATGATGATGCGAGTGCCTGCCCAGGCAGCTGAGCAACAGACGCCAGAAGCCGCTGCGGAACTTCGAGGACATAAGGTTGTAGAGTATGGGATTCATTGCCGAGTTTAGGTACAGCATGAAGCGAGAGAAGTACAGCAGATTGTAGTATCCAGAGATACCCAAACGTTCCACATCCTCGGCGCTGGCCGTGATCACCCACAGCGTGAAGGCGCGAAACGGCAGCAGGCACACAAAGAAGCTTGAGACGACGGCCACCAGCATAAAGATCACCTGCTTGCGATGCTTCCGCATTCCGTTGCTCTGCTGGTGGCTGTTGCCTTTGGTGCTGGCAGAACCTCCACCTCCCCCTGCTGCTGTTGCTCCACCTCCACCACCTGCTTGTGTTACTGCTGCACTGGGTTGGCTGGACGTCTGGGGGGAGGTGGGTCTATGGAATGCACTGTTGGGACGCAGCAGCTTGTAGGCAATGGCCGCGTAGAGCACGACCAGAATACCAAAGGGCAGGAAGAAGAACAGTGTGATGGTGCCCACGAAGTAGAAGATGGACCAGAAGTCATCGGCTGCCGTTGTGCAGACTGGCGCTTCGGTGCCGTCGCCGTAGGGCTCCACGCTGTAGCTGGATATGGCAATGATTGGACTGCAAAAGTTTATAGTCAGAGTTCGGATGAATCGAGAGTGCGGGGGAGGGAGGGAGAGCGGGGTATTCGCATAATTTGATTGTCTGAAAAGTTTGCTTAACAAAGAAACCAAAAAAAAAGGCAACAAAATTTCAAAAACTATTCAATCGCGCTGCGATTGCGAATGCCACTCAAGTTAATCGAAGAACTAGAACGGAAACGGAAACGTCTGCTCTACTTATCATACACAAAATGGCGCTTCGATGCGTTGTAAATATATATCTACAAGAAGAATTGGCAATAAAACTACGTTGAATGACGACTGTACAGAACTAACGAAAAACAATTTTACTAAATGAAAACCAAAAAACTAGCGATACTTCTCTTTATATGTACATATTCATATATATTCATACATACTCTACATATTTACAGTTGTGTTTACCCAGTCGACAAAAACTTGTTTGTTTTTTTGTTCAGGCTTTGCTACAGTAATACAAAATTATTTATTTACTTACGGTTTATAGAAATAGTTTATGTGTAATATTTTATATTTATATTATATTTGTATTGTATGTATTTGTGTGTGTTTATGCACGTGTGCGGTTGTGTTTGATACCTTACTTTGCAGCATTATAAGTACATGTAGTTTATTCTGTGTGCGGTATATAGTTTTCAACCTATGGAATAATCATAAAAAGTTACCTTATCTAGGGCCAGACAAATTAAAGACAGCCGCATTGAGGTCTCTCTAGTTTTCCCGTTTAAATTTTCTAAAATCCTGTTTCTGTTATTCATTCGTTGTTTAGCAGAATTATGTTATTGCTAACAGAGCAATTATGGTGCTGCTAAGTAATGTGGCTTATTTGCACTGCCGCAAAGTAGGCAACACTTTTCATATGGCAACTCGTTCGCGGTTCGTTTTATATGCGCTGCCGCAAAGTAGGCAACCGTTTTTGAACCGCTCGCATTGGTTTGTTTGACATGCCCCGCAGAAAAGTAGGCAGCAGTTTTTACGTCTGTCACAAAGTAGGCAACAGATTTCGCTGGGAATGGGCAGGAGAAAGTGTGAAAGTGCGTGGGAATGAATTGAACGAGAACTGTGCGAACTACGTATTTCAATACACCTAAATCATGTTTATCCGCCGTCTTGATGGGCTTACAAGCTCCCTTCGCATATTAAGCCATTTCCATTTGCCTTCGCTCCTTTACATGCGCCCGCCGTTTAATGGCCTCGAGTCGCAGTCCGAGTCCGACTCCGGCATCCGCCCCCCGTGCCCAAAATAGTTATGGCCTATGGTAGTTGTAGTTGTAGTTGTTGCTGCTGTAGTGCTTTGGCTGTCGTTGCTGTTATTTATCTTTGGCACTTTCATTCGAGTTTAATAGCCCGAAAAATTGATTGTTTTTTGTGCGGAAATGTGTCCGGGATCGTTAGGAAAAGGGCACAAGGAAAGCTGGGCTGGCACTGGCTGTCAACGGCTGCTGGAATGGAATCGATTATGCTTGCGAAAAACGCTCAAAACGCAATTTGTCTGTGGGCGTGGCCAGGATCAGCTGGCACGCCACATTCCGGCGAAGTCAAGCGAAAGTGCAAACGGGTTGTGCCGTCGATTTTTCATTCAGTTTCCGCCTCCTCCGGCTGCTGAGGCTGCTGTCTTGGTGTGGGATTTACAACTTCCTTGACTTCCTTGACGGGCGCGTCTTCGAAGCTGATTTGTTGCTTGTGCCGACGCGGCTGCTTGCTGCGCACCGTCGAGTTGTGCAGCATTGCCATCGCCTCGTGATCGCTGCCACATGGCAGATGCAGCTCGATCTTGAGCCTTGTCCGACTGATTTCCTCGCTGCTGCGTCGATTTGAGCTGCGCGATAAAATGCTCGAATTGGTCGCTGTCCCAGTGGCATTGGATGAGTTTGTGTTGGTGCCCGTGCCCGTTGACATGGTGCCACTGCGTCCATGTAGCTCGCTGTTGCGGCGAGTGCGACGTCCCAGCGTGCAGAGCTTCAGCAGCACGTGGCCAGCATCGTGACAGAGACGTGCGAATCCTTTGCGAAACTTGGTGGACATCAGATTGTAGAGTATCGGGTTCATGGCCGAATTGAGGTACAACATGATGCGGCAGAAGTAGAGCAGACTGTAGTAGCGCGCCAGGCCGATGTCGTGCAGCGTCTGCTCTGTGCTGAGGATGATCCACAGGGTGAGCACTCGGAACGGCAGCAGGCAGACGAAGAAGGAGAGCACTACGGCGCCCAGCATGAGGACCACCTGCTTGCGAGCCTTCAGACTGAGCTCCGGCTTGGTGGGGCGGGCGCGCAGCATGGCGCCCTGGTTGGAGATGAGGTTCCGCGCAATGATCCCATACAGCACGACCAGTATGAGGAAGGGCAGCACGAAGAACACGGAGATGGTCATCAGAAAGAAACCGACCGTGGAGAGGCCAATCGCCTGTGTGAGGCAGACGGGCACCGATGATCCGTCAATATACTCGACCAGTTTGTACTCAGCCACCCACAGTATGGGGCTACAAAGAGGGGAGAGAGTGAGAGAGATGGAGAGAGAGAGAGAGAGAGGGAGAGAGAAAGGGAGAAAGCAAAGAAGAAACATAATCACGTTGAAGGGCACCGCAAATAGAGACACAGAGAGACAGACAGCAAGAGATAGAGATAGAGATAGAGAAAGAGGGAGGAAGAGAACGTGTGCGAGAGAGATAGGCCGGAGATATGTATGCAAATAGTAGATGAGCGCCCAGATCAAACAGCACAGCAAGTGGCAACAGGCTGAGACATGTTTATCCTCTGTTGACCCCGCCCACATATCTTGAGAAGGAGGGCGTGAACGTCATGGGGCGCTCTCATAGATGCTTTTAAAACGCCCGTCCGTGTGCGCGTGCGGCCTTGTGGCAGCTTCTTTGGTAGCATAATTAATAGGCAAATGCCGCAGTCGGTGTGGGCAGACGAATGCCTTCCACGCCCTCTAGGTGGGTGTCCCTCGCCCCCGCCCCCCGTTGAGAATGTGCTGTTTATTTCATTGTTATGGGGCGCAGCAAGATTTGCGAAATTAAAAAGGGTCGCTGACCGTCCTTAGACGCACAATAAGCAAGTGTCAATGGAACGAAAGTTGCACGATAGCGCGCGCACATTGCCACATTGCCGACGCTTATTAAAGATGACATAGATGACGCAGATGGACATGGGCGCAGATAACGAAAGCCGGACAGAAAATGGACCAAACGCACAAGGAAACCGAAACCAAAACCGAAAGCAAAGCGAAACCCAGGCCGAGATGAGAGGTGCGAGAAGAAGAAAGTGTGTTGCGAGAAAGAGAGAGAGAGAGAGGGAGGGGGAGAGAGAGATGAGGATGGTCGTAATGCTAACTGCCCATGTTTAGCATGTAAATGGAGAAGTCGATGCCAAACAAAGGCCAGAAACAAACACCAGGAAAAGCAATAATGTAGCAACAACAACAGCAAAATGAGCGACAGCGACAGTGGGAAAATGACAAAAATGTGGAAATGTGAAAAACAAAATACAAATCATTAAAAACGACTACAACGATTGACATTTATAATTAATGGCGAGGCGAACTTAATGCCCGACTGCATAAACATACTCCCACACACACACACACACACAGAAGTTGGTAGAGTGAGAAAGTGAGAATGAAAATGGAATTAACCATTAAATCAATGCGGTGCGAGGGTCGACTATTTACTTAATATTTACGTGATGAACTTAGGAGAGAGTACCATAACCAGAACGTGCAATAAATAATATACTCCTAAATAACAAAATTTTCGGAATTTCATTTGCGCTTTAATATAATATAAGATTTAAATTTGCCCAAAAAATGCTACATGCTACAGTTTTTTGTGCGCGACTTTAAGCGCGTCTTGAAAACAACATTAAACCATAGCATACTTGTGGGCATGCAACAGCTTTAAATTAAATTCAGGGGAGTTTCGATAAGATATACACAATGAATACATACTACAGCTACTTAAGGATTACAGATACTACGATACACCTTAATGCACAATATTTAATTTGCAAGCACTCTAAAAATGAAGAAACACACACCGAGATAAGAGACGAGTTCATTGAACCGTCCACAGACAAAGATATAGAACGTGAAAAAGTGAGAGGGAGACTGAGCAAGCGAGAGAAAGACGGAGATGGAGTAGTAACTGAGCTATGCCGCTTACCTCGTAAAGAGCGCTGCGATGCCCCAGGCCAGGACGCAGATGAGTATCGCACGCGCCTTGGTGCAGACATAGCCGGCCTTTAATGGCTCACAGATGGCGTAGTAGCGCTCAAACGAGATGGCCAATATGGTTAAAACGCTTGCATGGGCTACAGTCAGCTCAACGAAGGGCACCGCTTTGCCTACGGGAAGAAAGAGAGAGAGAGAGGTAGAGGTAGATGGGAAAGTGAGACAGGCAGTTTTGTAATTGCTGGCAAAATGTTAATTGAGTCCGACGCTCTGATTGCCACTCACACATCTCGTGGCCCAGTACCCAGGTCTCTGGACGTGTGTTGACCTCAACCAGCACAGTGGGCGTGCAGACGAGCAGCACCAGCAGATCGGCAATGCTGAGATTGGTAAGGAAAATATTTGTCGAGTTGCGCATATCCTTTGTCTTTACAATGACAATGGGCACCTGCAAGTAGAGCAAGAAGTGAGAAGGAGGGGAAATAAGTCCCTAATTAGTAATGGACAGTTGCATGCATGTGTTGCAAATTCCAGCATTGTGTTGCTTATACCACTGTAAGATATCCTGCAGCTGGTTCTGACAGGTTTACTGCAAAGTGGTTTGGCAGAAAGACTGGTGGAAAGGGGGAGCAGTGAATGAATCAGTTGTACTCATTTAATTGTACCTTTTTTTAATTTCTACTGATTCAGTTCATTTCTATCTGTAAATTTGCTGACCACTTTACATGCCTGTCTTCTTCTAATCGATCACTGATTTACCACTAATCGATTTCTATTATTTTGTTTCTAACTGCATGTGATATTGCGCGGTTTAATAAAAACAAAACTGTGTTTGCTATTCAAACATCGATACTTTACTCACATAGTTTTTATTAATTGGGTAAATAATACTTTAATTCGATAACAAAGCTAAATTTGGTATTAATTGCATATCGAGTTGCATCAATTACTCAAGGATCGATACTTCACTTTCATGTTTTCCTCTTCGTTTGGTATTTATTGCATATTGATATCGAATTGCATCTGGTATTCTATCATCGATAATTTGTTCTGAATATATAATCGAAATTTGAAGCACTCACCATAACATTGCCCACAACTCCAAGCAGCATGATAATTATGCAGAAGAACATGGCGGTTGTGCGTATATACGACGGAATCTGTGGCAGCATCTGCTCAGCTTCTTCGGCGGCGTCTGTTGCAGTCGTATTGGAGTTGCTGGAACTGGCACTGGTGGCGCTGGAGCTGCTGCTGCTGTTGCTGTTGTTGCTGGAACTGTTGTAGGCTGGAATACTATTAGTTGCGTTGTACGCGCCATGGTCGCCACGAGCAGCGCCACGGGATAACTCAGCATGCTGCGTCGTCGACTCTGATGCATCTTGAGCTGTTATAGGCTGAGTAACTACTGTAATTGTTGTTGCTGTGGCTGTTGCTGTTGTTGCCGTGACCGTGAGCAGCAGCAGCAGAATGCCCGATCCAAGGCCAGTGCTGGTCAGGGTGAGCCGCGTCTGGCGCTGCCTGCGCCTGGCCACAGCTTGTGGCGGAGCAGCGACGCCGAGGCAGCCGCTCCACAATGTCGTCGTTCTGTCCTGTGTCGTCAAGGGCGCCGGCCAAGCGTATACTGAATCTCCGATTCTCAAGTACGCAACATTTGGCACATTATCGCGCGTTAAGTGCGAGCGGAAATGCGAGCGATTTTCCGATTTGGCCCCCCTGGCAAAATCGCCCGCTGTTTAATTGGGCAAAGGGGCACGTCGCGGCGTCGACGTCGACGTCAACGTGCCGGCGTCGTAATTGCCCGGTCCTTAAATACGCGCTAATGAAATTAAGTTGCCCGACGACGGCTTCTCGAATTTGCGAGCTGACGGTGTCGCTAACAGATCCCGTTTCCGCTCCGTTTCCCGCTCTTCCTTTGGATCCTCCTCCTGTTTCCCGCAGCGACATTAAACAAATCAATCAGTGGGGCTTTGTGGTTGCGTCGCGGGGTGAGCCAGCTGGATTACGGCTTGTCTGAAGTAGCAAAAGTGTCTGGGATTAGCATTTAAGTAGGCAATATAGTCTCGGACGGAGGCTGCAGCTGCGGCAGGAACTAACCGGACCGTTGACCAAGCAGGCCAGCCAAGTGGCCAACTAACTAACGATAATGAATGGAAAGTTCATTAGGAGCTGTCATTTACATAACATTAAAACATCCGACCCGAAGGCGATTAACGCCCCCCGTTGTGCAAACATAAACATACCCCCCAACGCCCCTACGTCTGCCCCCTGCGGCCGCCACCCAACTCATCATCGAGAGTCGACGTCAGTGAGCGCCGTTTAATTGCCTACAGGGTTGTCAGCACTTGCTGGGACAGTCAACGAAATATATTTGATGACTTAATTAAATTATGATATTAAGTTAAATTGTCATTCAATGCAGCAATCGAAATATAACAGCCGAAAAGGAGAAGTCTTTAGATTATTAGAAGATTTATTACTTGAAAAAAATCAACGAGATTTTTATTTGTTTAAGAAATCTTACAAATTCATAATTCAATCAACATTTTTTCAGAATTTCTTTCTAACAAAAAGGCCTTAAAAGTCACTTGAATAAAAAAAACAACTCTAGTTAAGTTTTACGTTTCATCTCAAATTTAGCTGGCAACTCTGCTGTCCTTTGACAAACTGCAGTGTTGCCTAACTGACGATTATCACTAAAGTCTCTCGTCGGCCCAAATGGCTTTATTAAATCTTCATTCTCGTACAAGTCTGTGACACTTAATTATATTATGCACACACGCACACACACCCACACACTGTGGCAACAACAAGGACTTCCGGTGTTTTGCTTGCTTCTCGCAGCGCCATTTTGATTAATTTGATAAATTCATTATGGGCTCACCATATTGGTTATATTCTGGTCTCTTTCCGCAACTGTCTAACTGTCGTGGCAGTTTGCTGACACTGTTTCTATCTCTGACAGGGCAGCCCCCTCTTCCCTCTTCCCCCTTCCCCTATCAGTGCCCTTTGTCTTGGCACGCGAACAAGCTGTGCACTGTGTGTTTATTATCCTGTCCGGTAATGTCCGCACTTCAGACTGCCTCTGTCTCTCTCGTTCTCACTCCTCTCTCTCGGTTCAATGTCCCTAAATGACATAACAAGGCAGTTTGTGCCACATTTGGCTTAAAAATGCGACTTTAACGATGTTGACAATGGCCAACGGGCCAAGGCAATCATCAGCCATGCCACCATCAGACGGGATGAGTCAAGGCAAGGGCTGAGCCAAATTGGCCAGTTTACATTGGTATCGAACTCTCGAGTGTGTGTTGCGCTTAAACTTCTACATGAAATTTGAACTTAGTCTTATTTTGAAGGAGTCTGGATTAACGAAAGGGTTAAGAGAATCAGGACACTTGAGAGTTGGGACTATGTGAAGTTTGTAAAGTGTAGAGCGAGATTTAAACGTGATTTACTTTAAAAGATTCAAATACGAATAAACTTTACAAGTTTAACAAAACCTTCAAGTGTTTAAACTACTCTCCATGTGTCAAGATTTCCCTTAGCAAATGCCTTGATTCCTTGACATACATACATATATGTATCTAGAAGATTATATTATATAAGGAACTCATTACAACCAGTTTATAAATTTTAACCTCAATTTCAATATTTGTTATATTTATTTAATCTATTTATTCTATTCATTTAATAATAAACAGTCAAATTATTTTATTTGTATTTCCCTTCCAAATTCTGCGACCGTGCACCACTGTGGCAGTGGCTAGTGGCCATTTTGTTTGGGCATAATTGCTTAAAAAGTTTGATCAAGTATAAAGACAAATGAAGCGGGCAGCACTGGAGCTGGAGAGGAAGCTCTACCTCTTCCCAGTTCCACCTCCTGCTACATCTCCACGTGCCGCTGCTGACTCAGTTATACTTGGAGGTCGCATGGACAGCTCCATTGCCCTCGAGCAGCCACAACAACAGCAGCAACAACTGCAACAACAACTACATCAGCAACTGCTGCGACCGCAACGCATGTAAATCTCAAACAGTTTACGGTTACGAGCAAATCCCAACTGCTTTCACGTCGAGCCGGGCTGCTGTTGTTGTCGACTGTCGGCCATTTGATGGATAACTTGTGGCCTATTTCCCCCCATCCCTTCCATTGGATGTGTTACACCTACGCACAACCCCAAGCATCCCCAGCCAGCCTTCATACACGCCCCCTAACACAGTCAAGGATTTCGTCAAGTATTCGGTATAATTTAGCTGAGATTTGAATAAGGTTCAAAGCTGTTGATGATAATGGAAATTGAGCTGAATTCCTGCACACCACTGCACACACACTACAGTACACTACACTACACTACGCAATAAGAATATGTCGAGTGTGCGTGCCAGTGTGTGTGTGTGTGTAGATTGTAACGTTTTTTTATGGTATTTAAGATTGAAGGCAATTTATAGCTGACACCCTAATAAAATTAACATTGAAATGGCAATTCAAGGCGGCAATAAGCGGCAGCATCAAGTCAAGACGCCTTAGTAGAACTCACACACATGGCACACACACACACACATGCAGTCACACCCCTGCATGGCACACACTCGCATATCTAATCAATTTATCGTTCAATAATGGTCGAGTTAGTGGCTTTCCCGCCAGACACTTTGACAAATCGCAGAGCTGGCTAAAATAAAGCTAAAAAAAAGCGAGAAATAAAAATAAGAATAATAGATTAAAGATGAGAGCAGCGAGCAGCAAATTGATTCGCGCTTTCTTTAATGAGAGTGGTGAAAATAATCCTCCTTTCTTGCCTCCTGCCATTTGTGGCTTCCCCCCCTTGAGGGAAGGATAACCCCAAGTTATCGCGACATTAGACAGGGGTGCCATACGCTAAATAAATTGAAATGACTTCGTAATTGTATTTGCGACTCTGGCTAAATTAATCCAACTAGTTCGCATGCCAGAGCGGCGCTCGTGTGGAACCAACAACAACAGCAACAACAATGAGCAGAAAAATACTTGAACAAAGCGCCGTAAAACCAAAAGCTTGTTTTTTCAATTCACTGAGAAAGGGAGAGTGAGAGAGAGGGAGACAGAGAGTAATCGAGAGAGAGTGAGGTAGAGAGGGGAGTGAGTGAGTTAGCTTTCCCCAAGGTGATGGGGTAGAAAATTGGTTTGCTTTTAGAGAGAAAAAAGCCCCTAAATTAACTGATATTTCATATCCGGGGTCGGGTTGTCCTTCTTGACTGGCAATTAGTTTATGAACAGTTCGTCGAGCTATTTTCGGCATTTGTTGTGGTCGCTTTTTTTGGTGTTTTTCCTGATTTTCGTCAGCTACAATTGATTGACTTTTAGTTGAACCTACTTTCGCATCGATTAGAACTTTTTGACCTTAAACATTGCCCGTGGAAGTAAATACTATATATTCTATGCATATTCTATGGGTATGTGGAATTTTCCTATGCTATTTTCAATTACACTTTCATAGCTCGAATTCCAAGCTTGAACTCCGCGATGCCAGCAGCATCCTTTGATGTGGCGTTGTCCCGTTACTCCACACTGTACCGAGTCAAGCATGTTGCCCCTTACTCCTCATGCCACTTGGTCTGGCAGCCTCGCTTATTTATGTGCCTCTGTGCTGTCCAGCTGAGCACTACACCCTGTTCCCCACTCCCTACTTCCTGCACCCTACTCCCTGTACTCCCTGCACCCTCTTGCCTCTTTTCATCTCAATCCTCTGTTTGCTCCTTAGAATTACTGCTACAGTTACTGCGATTGTTTGGCCGTTTGTCTGTTTGTTCAACTCTCCAACAATGCCACTGTTCCATGGTTTGGTATAGTATACATGTTATACCCAACATATAGCTCTACGTACTATACATTTATGTGCACTTGCGAGGTGTGCTTTCTACTTAAGTTCTACTAAGACAGACTGTTCCTTTAAGGCATAAAGACATAAAGAAATATTCAACGTTTTATACTTTTCATCAATATACTTTTCATCCTAATAACTATTGATTCATTATATTTGTGTACATTTATATTGCCTTTCTTTGTCTTGAGGCAAGATTTAAGATCAAAAAGTAGTAAAATTTAAGTAATTTTCGGGTCACGCTGGGTTTCGCCGCAGGAGTTGTTGTCGTAACACGTATTGACTGTATTTGCTCATTCTACTTACTCTAAGCTCTACAATTATTAACCAAAATGGTTACATTTATAGATAATCCAAATTTCAATACTTCTTTTCAGTGTCAAATATAATATATTATAATATTGATTTTCTAGACGGAATGGCATGTAAGATAATAACATAAAACCTTTTTCATACTCTGGCATCTAGAACTCTATACATACACAATAATAATTCATTTTAATAGGAATGACATTTCTTCACGGTTTGCCGTTTATGTGTTTGAAATAATAAACAACTATTTTTATAAATATGGTATTTTAAAGCAAGTTTAAATATTTAATTATGAAAATATCAATCAAATATTACTCAACTTCTCAACACTCTTCAAACCCTTCGCATACCCATTGAGCTGGCTACTATCCTCAGTAACATATCGACCGCATCTCGCTGGATTTTCACCTACATATATCTTCATCTTTACGCTTGCTGTTGTTGTTAGTGGTCGTTCTACTAATGTGTTGGTCTGCAGCTTGACTTTTGCTGCTCAGCATTCAGCTTCTTTTTTTGCTTCTGCTTCTTCTTCTTCTTCAACTTCTTTGCTCACGCTCATTCTTTATCTGGCAGCGACAATTGGCCCGCTGCTTTCCAGTGAAAGTCGCGCGCATTGCACATACGCCGCGTGTGCCGCGCAACGAACTGATGTATGAAATAGAAGGCATCCTTTTTGGCAAGTATTTAGCGTGGCTTGGCATTGATAAGGCATTGGCCGTGGCCAGCCCCCGCAGGCAGACGCCTTATCGCAGGAGGAGCTGCTAGAGAAAGAGGTGGTAGGGAGGCGCCTATTGCCAGTGGGCATCGTTGAAGAGATGCGACCATTGCCGCGGGCCGGGAAAGTCGGCAGCTGCTGTCGCTGCGTCGCCGTCGCCGTCGCTGTCTGTTGGTTTGTTTATTTGTTTGCCATGAGAACCCAAACACACAATGAGATATAGAAAAACCATAGATAGCTTGCGCTATTGTTTTACGATTGCGTGGAAATTGAAAACATGCTGGAAAAAAGGCGAGAGAAGCCACGAGCAAAAAAAGTCAACATCAGTTGCGTTGCTCATGGCGGCTCGTGACACCCGACGCTAAAGACACTTTAATTGCTTCGATATGGATACACACATACACGGACACAGACAGATACACAGACATACGCACACTATCATATATTATGCGTGGAAATATCAGCTCGGGTGCCCCGTTCTGAATATGTATGCTGCTTTCACATTTCTCTGACCTTCAAAGTTATCGAATTTCGCTTCTCTCCTGCTTGATCCGCGGCCATATGGGAACTGCACTAAGCTCGCGTTGAAGTGTACAAAGTACACTGAGAGAAGCTTAGCTTGTCAGCTATACAATTTAGAATGTTTCAGACGGATAAAGATATGGATAATCCCTTATCTTTATACCATATGAGCAGACAATTTGTTGCTTTATTCCCCTCAAAGTAACCTGTCATTTTCTTGCAGTGTAATTGTGGCCTTAGCTGGCTGACTGCATTGCTTAAGCCATGGCTTGAGTCGACATTAGCAGCTGCCCTTCCTGACTGCCTGACTGCCTTGTCATTTCCGGTGTGCGCGCAAATTGAAAAATGGCGTTTGCCGCACTTCCGTTCGCATTATTGAGCAGCGCATCGTTAACTTGCGACAGCAGCAGCAGTAAAAGTAACTACAACAACAGAAGGTGCTGCCGCAACCACAAGTGGGGGCATACAGGGATAGGAATTGTAGCCAGAACAGGAGCTGCACTTCTGTGGTTGCCTCTGCCTCCGCCTCTTCCTCTCCTGCCTCTCTTGCTGTTTCCGCTGGCAATTCACATTAATTTGTCACTCGCGTGTGGGGCGTGGCCAAGTGTGTGCGGCTGACGTCAGCAGAGCTGCTGCTGATAATTCAGAGGAGAAAGAGAGAGAGAGAGGGAGAGGGGTGTCAGCAAAGTGGCACTTATGACTTACTTTCCTTGAAAAAGTCACAGGCGAACTTCAGCAAACTGCATTAGTAGCGCTGCAACTGGAACTGGAACTGGAGCGAAGACAAAGACAAGTTGATGAACTGTTTGCTTGCTATTGGATGTCATTCAAGTCGGACGGCAATTGTCGCCGCTTTATGTGCTGCAGCCATTAAAAGTAACTGAAACAGGGTATACCAGGCTTATGCTTGAGTAAGCAACATAAAAAGGAAGGTGTGGCTGTGTGTATTGAGTGTAAATACTCTTTGGTTCAGTTAGTAGAGAAAAAAGCATATCAGCTAGTCTGACTTTCGTTTACTTTGATAGTTCTCAGTTATTAAAAGAACAAAAGTCTTTAAATTTGGTATCATAAATGAGTGCTTGAACAGCCTTTACAGCTCAATACCTAGGGTCAAAGCACTGGAAAATGTACATTGTCATTAACAGTAAAGTACTGATTAATAATATAACTATTACACATTAATTCGACGCACTTAACAATGAGTACCATCAACATTACAGTGCTGATTAATAATATAATTAATTTTATAATAATTCAACATAATCAATATCGAGTACAGGGTATACCGCAGTCGTGTATGCTCAGCCTGCACTTCATATTTACGTGTTTATTGGCTGCAATTGAGCGGACTGCTTAGTTAGCTTACTTTCACTTCATGCAGGGGGCAGAGGCCAAAATGCTGTTTTACGAGTTCAACGAACCAACTTGGGGTGGGGGGAGCAGGAGGAACAGCAGCCACCCACAGCGAAAAGGCTCCCCCCTCTCCGCTCACCTCCTCCCGTCCCCTGCCAGAACATAATATGCAAAGAGAGCGCGGTGTAATGAGCGCAGGACACAAGTGCAAAAGCGTCTTTCGGTTTTGGCCGCATTCTTTTTATGGCCCTTTTGTGCTTGGCCCAAGTGCGTCATGAAAATCGCATTTATTATTCGAATAAAAATATTCTTGTTTCTTTTTTTTTTGTTGTTTGTGTTATCAGTAAATTAAACACTTTATGCTGTGTCCAGTCTTCGCCTTCGTCGCACAGTGTCGTGCGAAATTTTGGACAAATTTTCATCAGCCAAAAAAGGCGGCAAATTGCATCATAAAAAACTTTAAGACGTGTTCTTCGCTTCCGAAGCCGGGGCTAAATTTAAACTGCAATCTCATTCTTGATCATCTGCGTCACACGCACAGTGCTTACTAAAAATGTGCGGACAGCACAACAAATCAAAGGGAATAATTCAGACGAGGGGGAATTCATTTCCTGCCCCCAAAAAAATAATACCTAATAAAGTCAGTTGATCTATTTGTGCGTTATTTATGCAGTGCATTAATGGTTCGACTTAGCCTAATCTGATTGAAATATATATACATATATAGTATATACCATTTATACATATATAGCCTGTAGAGTGTTCTTCCTGTTTTTGTTACCAATGCATAAATAAAACCAGAAAAACGCGTTAAACGCACAAAAAAGGAAACGACGATTTTGGGGGGCGACAAAATATTACGAGGCGAATTTATTATTGTTATTTTTGCTTTTGTTATTGTTGTTATATGTGCTCTTGTTCTTGTTTTTGCTCTTGTTCTCTTCGCATTGTTGTTGTTGTAAATTAAACGGGCATCTGTTTGCAATTAGAATTGCAAATGTTTCTCGCTCGGCTTAAATGAAGGGCAGGAAGTGTGAGAGAAACGAGTGCAGAACGAAAATAACCACGTTTTAAACGTGCTCATGGACAGGGAGAAGGGAATAAGAGGGATATGGAGGGATTCAAGTGATGGACGCAAGCTGAGGGGCAAAGAGAGGCTGTAAGTGAACAAGCCTCGCTAAGGAGGCCGGAAACCGAGGCGAAAAGTGCGGCACAAGTGACTGGTGAATTGCTTGAGAGGATTGCGTAGGCTGCATGTTCTCAAATACCCTACAAACACGGGTATATCAACTTTAAGGAGAAGCTTAAAACTCTTTTTTGAATATTGAATTGAGTTCTCCCTATTGAAATATGAAACTTAAAGAAGTTAACTTTGAATACAGGAATAATATAATAAGAATTATTTTTAATGTACCAAAAAACTTTCAAAAATTCCAGTACCAAACGTTATTATAATAAACATATTAAATACTGCATATGTTGTAGTATTTTAAAAGCTAGTTTCTGAGTTCTTACCTCTATACCAAGAAAGTAAAGTTTAAAAACACATTAGTTTAGTAAATAAATAAACTTATTTTATATGAATTACAATGTTAATATATGATAGGGTATTCAAACTTCAACTAGTTAAGTTTTCTGCACTTTCATCCATGTATTTTGTTCAAAATTTTGATGGGCACAGAAACAATTTGAACGTAATGACGAAGAAAGTTGTTACTTAGCCTGTGGCTCATTTGTCAGCGATTGCCGAGCGCACAGACGAGTTGAGCTAAGTCGAGTGGGAGAGGGGGATAGGGAAGGGGATAGGGTGCTGGCTATAATCCAAATAACCATGCATAAATTCTATAAGCAAGGCGTGAACGGAGCCCTTCGTTCTGTTTACACATAGATATTTGCTAGTGGATTCTAGAAATGGAAAAGGGACACGTTCTCCTCGAGTGGAAAGCCAAAAGGACATTCAAATTTCATCGATTTATATGGGTAATTTTCCCGGAAAAGTTTCGCCTGTAATTCGATGATATCTAAAATTGATGATAGCATGAAAACTGAAATTAATTTCCCTAAACAAAAACTTCCTTAATTATTTGTGTTGCTTTTTACGCCCGACGCAAAACTTTTTTCTTGTAATTTCGATTGATTTTTAATGGCAGCGTGAGAAGCCTACAAAGGCAGTCGGCAGGCAGGTATAATGTTCTAGTATAAATCAATAAACACGCATAAATATATGCTATAAATGTGTGCTATAAATAGTACAGCTAAAAAGGCAGGTAAAGTGCTGGTAATTATGCGAATTATCCAGTTAGGCATGCGGAAATATATAGCACCAATTAAGTGAGCAAATGAATTTTTAGAAATCTTAATAGATGCTGTATATATAGCAGCCATATGGCTCACAGTTTGTCTGACAAATAGCCAGCCATTGCGCCCTCGAATCATTGAGATTTGCCTAGATATAAATTGCACTCATAACTCAGACGGGTTGCAGGAGCGTGCCGACAAAGAGTCCTTTCCTGCCTCTGCTATCCCCCTCCCCTATTTTCTGTCTCTCCTTCTCTTTCCCACTCTGCTGTCCTGGCGTAGATTTCACTCAGTAGGTTTTCCGGCAGAAACTTAATAACTCATTTGTTAGCGCACGACTAGCTGCATTCAAATGGCCAATAAGACCTATCATAAAAGCCAACAAACAGACGCCGCACACACTCACACACACCCACATAGTATACACCTACACCCACACACACACACCCATATGGCGTGCTGCGTAAAAAACAGTGGCAACGGCCTTGCCTGGCACAGCAAACATTTGACTTCTAATTAAGAGTCAAGAGGCCAACAACAAGTAAGAAGATTGTCAGTAAAGCAGCGCGTGCTTGACTTGAAAATACCCTGTACAAATAAAGAGAAATATATGTCAAGCCGACAACATGTATAAGATAATTAAATAAAGTATTTAGATAATTTAAAAATAATTAATAATTCATTAATAGTCACTAAAATCTCTTAATATTGATAAAAGCAAAAGTTCTCTTTAAAAGTCTTTCTCTGTTTCCAGTTTTTTGAGTAACCCAAAGAACCTAACACAATGAAGGTCTTACAGTAGTCAGAAAACAGATCAAGCAATATATTATTCAAAGTTCTGGACTCAATCTCGCTAGAATTGAAAGGTATCAATGTAGTGCAACTGGAACTTAGACTCACTTCACGGATGTTGAGAGTGAACAGACTTCCTGGCGACTTTTACACCCACTAAATTAATTTTCTACTTATAAAGAGTGATAATACCCCTACCCCCTCGCCTGCAGGGTATCACAGCATAAGCCCAAGTGGCAAACACGCCGAAATACCTTCCACACGTTCCTCTACATGGAGTAGGGCGATGATTAAGTGCCCACGTACAAAACGAAGAGCGTGGAACCTTTGCCAGCGAACTATGTCTGCATGTGAGACGGAGACCTTAATGGAGGGCGCCTTGTGCAGTAGTGGGAATGGGGAGGGAGGAGCGGAAACGGGGCAGGACCGCCCCCAGTCTTGGCCTTCATTTGGTATGCGCGTGCTAATCAAATTGGGTCTACTTCGTGTCTGCGCTTTTGTCTATTCCTAAAGGCCCCCTTTATCGCCTGCCCTACGGCGGTGGGTGGCATGAGGTGTGAGAAGGTCGCCGCCTTTGCGGGGGGTTGGGGTTGTTTATCAGTTGTCTGCGCCTAATGTGTAAGTATGCCAAAAGTGATTGCATAATTATGCAAATGCTTCAGCACAATATACGTCTAATGAATTACTCAGACAAATGTGGGTGGGGTAGAGGAAGGGTAGAACAGGCACTTGAACTTCCATCTCCCACACTCCTCCATCCACTTTTCAACTGGCAAGTGGCACCTTCTGTGATGATTATGTAATAATTTGTTATTGTAATTATCGTTAATCGAATTACAAACGAGCTTCCAAAAATAAGTCAAAGTTAAAAGTTCACAGTGCATTCCCCTTCTCCCAATTTCCTTCGTCCTAATCGTTTTTCCGGCACGCGCTGCCTTTGTGTGTGCGTGGGCTGGGGGTACTGGGTCAATCGGTCCTTTTGAGCAGTGCCATAAAACAAATATATCTACAATATATACATATAGTATTTGCAGACCTTTATAGACGATCATTTCGCCGTTACTCTTTTGTTTATTTTGCCAGCCATAAAAAGACGCACTCGCCGAAAAGTTCTATCGAGAATCGAGCCATAAAAATATTTAGCACATTGCGCAGGGAAAAACTTTAACGTAAAGGTAAATAAATATGAAACAAAAATAAGAAAATAAGAATAAGAAAAATACTAAAAATTTGAAAATAGTGCCCGCTTTTTTTGGGGTTAAACAAACTCCCCTGACTGACTGACACGCCTACCTGCCCGACACCCTTCCCCTGCCCCTGCGCCACCCCCCGTGGTGGCATTACACATTCGATAATACACGATGATAAAAAGTCGGCGACGCGACGCGCCTTTTATTTGTGCCTGGCCCTGTGACAGTTTAGTTTAATTTTGAAAAGAAATTTCACGATGAAACTGTTGCTGTTTTTATTGTTTTTGTTGCTGCTGTTGTTTTCGCATTGTTGAGTCACAAAAAAAAAGACAAGCACAAATTTCTTATTCAGACTGCGTGCAGCGATCGAGTGATCGAGCCAAGAAAACAACACACAGCATATTCGAAAGGTCTCCACACGCGTCTGGCAAATCAAACTGGCAACTGACTAACTGATCGAGTGCTCGTCATCCTCCCCCTTCCCTCTCCAGTTGCCCCTCTCTAGTTTGTTTCCAACTCGTAATTAGGCTGAAGGCGGAGGTAGAGATAAATTCGCAACATGAAAGGGAAGCGCATAAATCAGCATTTATATAAATAAAGACATCAGATTTTTGGAACTGAGACTTGCCGGCATGCTCTCTCTCTCTCACACTCTCTTATGTTCTACCTCTACATTTCCCCCCAGGTCCCGCTCTGCCCTTGCTGTCTGTCACAAATCACAATCCAAAGCCCAATCAACTTTTGCGGCTGCATGAGAAAACTGCCCAAAAGAAAAGCAAACACACACACACACACAGACATACAAATACACACACAAATACAATATTCAAACACACACTCACTCACAGTCAGACAGTTCACATCTCGCCGGCCCACGCGACGTATACGCAATAAATTTTCATATTTCATATGCGAGCCACACAACGCGCGGGCTCTCTAAACTCATCCATATGACGTAGCCATGGGAACAGCAACAACAACAAGTTGTTATAAACAATATTAAATTCGCGTGTAAACAAAGCCGCAAAAAAGCCAAAACAGGCCCAAAAAATAAAAGACTGCAGAAGCGCTAACAGATGTTGCACTTGAAGCGATGCGTTGCGCTGTCGTCTTAACTAAATAGGCGAAACGAAAACATTTATCAATATTTAATAACATTACCAAACAATGCTTCCCTCTCTCTCTCTCTCTCTCTTTCCCCTTTCTATGCCGGTACTAAGCCAATGTCAATGCCATATGGGAGCAAATCGAGGAGCCCCTCGAGTGCGTCGCAAGGTCTGATAAGCTGACGGATTCGCATCGTCAAGTGCAACAAATTGCGGCAAAAACAATAGCAGAGTTGACAACAACAACAATAATAATAACAATAATAAATTGTACCTAGTCTTGATCTCAAGAGGAGGCGATGACGGCGCCAAAAACCAAGGGAGATTCGCAAGATTCCCCCCACGAGTTGATTCTCATGGCATTAATTTGTCAATGTTTGTGTTTGCGTCTTGAAATCAATATTATCCACATTATGCATTAATAATGATGTGGTTCAGGGGTGGGGTGGGGCGGCAAAAGTGATTAAAACACGTCTGTATGCAAATGCCGGTAAGCCGTGAGTTTAATGAGTTGCGTATCAACAATGTGACAGCTTCAGCCGCGAGGCGCACTCGAACAGTTCATGTAACACGATCGACAAACACGCCACTGCAAATTTAAAATAAAACTGGGTTAATTTCTATGACATGATCAGGTATTCTTAACTTAGAATCTCGTGTGTGATTCATTGTCTATTTTCTAGTAAAAAAAACTTTTAGTACGAATAGTGAAAGAAATACATTTTAAATATTTCCATTTGCCTTCGCAGTTTGTACATATATTTTCACTGGAAATTTATAGAACATAGTTGTGCACTGTCATACCTAGATATGATGCATATACATATGTAATGCTATTGTCATGCTGAAAACAAAAGCACTTCTGACGATCAAGTTCAATCAAGTGGCATTTTTAAATTCATCAAGTTTATTGTGTGGAAAACAATCGAAGTCTATATAGTCTATATAGGTTTCTGGGACAGGCGAAGCTTATGTTTTGCTGTAATGTTTTATAAATTATAATATAAAAATATTAATATCATTTTAGACTATAATTGAAATCTTTCTTATGAAAACTTATTAAAATCACGATTATTCTTTAAAATCAAAAGCCGTTTTCAAGCTAATTGATAAATGGAAGCTTTGTTCAATGAAAATTCATAAAAAACAGAATCATTTGCAAAGATTAATGTATGAAACTTCATATACTAATAAAACTGAACAATCACTTCACAACTTTCGAGTTAATAATTTACAAAATTGTTCAAGAAAACCACAAAAATAAAACAATGCAAACAATGATGTAAAAATATGACGAGGTGCTTTTTGCAATAGATCAAATTGTCGCACAAATATGACAGCAGAATGTAAGAGCCAGAGCAGGCGGCACATTGTTCTACCAAACTGATGCCTATATATGACACACATAAAAGATATAACCGACAATTCTGTAGAACTTATATCACTTTATTCTCTGCAATTTCAATTGAGCATCAACGGATCATTTAGCGTATCAAGACATATAAAGCAAGACTTTAACATAACTACTCCTCTAGTGTGTGTGTGTGTGTTTGTGTGTTTGCTCGAATATTTATCGCTTATCGGGCTTATGCGCTCTGCTGTTGAAACTAGTTTATCAGCTCCAATGCAAACTGCGCTATCATTGGTAATACAAATAAGCGCAACGAATTTTCAGGCCCCGAATAAAATTTCAATCAAACACGGAGAGAAACTTACCCGAAAGAAAGTTTGCGGAGTTTCCAAAAGAATTTCCTTAGTTTTCTCTTCGTTATAAACGATGTATAATACTAGAATAGAACTTGTCAAGGGGTGCCTCGCCTGGCTGTCTGACTGTCTTGCTGTCTGACTGTCAGGGTGTCTGTCTAGCTGTCTGCAGTTTGTGTAGTACTTTTTATCTCGTTGCATTAATTTCTCATGTCAAACTTCACGGTGAACACTTAACGTTAAAAAAGGCGCTGAGTTTTTTTATGTTTCGCATATAATTAAAAACATTAACACGACAACAGCAACAACAACAACAACAGCAACGATTGGCGGCGGGGGCAGCTGGAGAGGACAGCGCCGTCGACGTTGACATTAATGGCAACCGCAAAGTGCAGCGCGAAATAAGAAACAATAATCTTGTATTCGAACACGCACAGACACGCACGCACATGCACACGCACGCACTAATGAAGACAAAACACTGCAATGCATCTGCTGCCGCTACTGCTGCTGCTGCTACTGTTGCATCTGCCGCGTTGTCAGTCAAATGTCCAAAATACCGTTAAAACGAGCGCGCGCCGGCTTTGTTTAGCTTTTCCCTGCCGACTTGGCTTTATCTCTGCCTGATCCAGTCAACCGCTCGACGGCAGGTTTTCCAGAAGACTGAAAACTGAAAACATTTTCTAGCGCACAATTTTCATACAGCATTTGCCGCAGCATTTGTGGCTTGGCCAACTGTGCGTTCGTGCACGGCCAGTAAAGCTTCCCCCGAGAGAGCTTTCAGTGTGTCTCTTTTTGGCTATAGCTATAGCTAAATCGTAGAGCTTTACGGCTAGGCCAAGTCAAAGCACGGCGTGCGGGCTTTTGTGAATGGGCAGCAGCAGCAGAGACGGCGACGGCGACAGCGACGCGTCGCTAATTGAGTGTGACAAGTGTGTGAGCGGGAGGGAAGAAAGAGAAAGAGAGTGGGCAGAGAGAGAGAGTGCACTATGAAAGAGCGACGCTCAAATGAAACGTGCGTGAACTTGTCGATTGAGCTCGATTAGCTCATTTTACAGGGTGCCCGACAAGTATGTGAGATTGGAAAGAGAAAGTGGCATAGAGAGAGAGAGAGATAGTAATAGTAATAAATAGTGTGGGAGAGCCTGTTAATTGAGCTCGATTAATGCGTTTTACAGGGTGCTCGATTAGGCTGCCTAAACAAGTTGACTGCACTTGGGATTTGCGTGCTCTGTTTTGCTCTGTGCCGTCGCCACTTGACGAGCAATCAATCATAGCGCGAGCTGTAATCCGTATAATCGAACAGTAGGACAATCGGGGCAATATATATGCATATATAATGTGTGCTTGTGTGTAGGTGTGTGACATTTGTGACAACAACGTTTATTGAAAGCCTAAACAAACATGATTATTCAATATTTGAAAGTCAGAATTTCACACAATTATTGAATTCTTTAGCAAGCGGAACTGCGGAAATTAATTTTTAATTTTTAATCTTTTAAAGATGTAAATAAAAATCTGGCGATATCATTGTTGTGCGCATCCAACAATAAGATACCCTTAGCCTGTTTTCTTTGTGGACTAAGGTGAATGACTACTATGTTTATTGTCTGCTCAGATTGACATTTAGAAGAGGGATAGTCAATCAAGTCACCCAACTATGTAAATTATATCATTCAAATTAAGAAAAAATCTTGATCCGAGTATGATGTACAGAAACCTTTTATTCCAAACTTGGCGTGTCTATCTTTCAAAATATGAAGCTGAAATTTCGGCGTTCAAACGGACAGACAGACAGACCAACATGGCTCAATATACTCTTATTAAGTAAGCCTAAGCAAGATAATGTATACTATAGGGAGTCTGCCATGCCTACTACTGTTTGTTACATGCAGTAATAATAAGTATATGTAATAATAAGTCTATGTAGTAATAGATGATTAGCTTTCTTCTATACTTTTACAATTCTTTATTATTTAATATAAATAGATTCTAGAATATAAAATATCAAATCAAGTATTATAGTTACACATTACAATCTCTCATCTTTATAGGCATAAATGATTTCATTTCATTTTTATAGCGGAAACGTGCAGTTGTGAATGTAAATTATGCAGTAATACTCTAGAACCAGATCGAACTCTTTAAGTTTAACAGCTGCACAGCATATTAAATAACATTTTTACATTTATGACAAGCCTCAGGCCAAGACTGACGGGATCGGTGGAAACGAGTCCACTACGAGCCCAGGCGTAAAAATGCTGACTACTTTATTAAATCACAATATTAACATCACTTTTTGCAATTAATTAATTTACGCGCCAGATTGCTTACACGCAATACACATATATGGTTTAATTAAGCCTGTGCTTGCTTAACATATTCAAACTACTTTCAAAGAAGGAAAGAATTTGAATAAGTTATAGAAAATATCTAAAAGATTTGCAATTAACAGCAAATATAATATAATAACTCTACAAAAAATAAACAGTTATCATATTTCTCTCGCTCTCAATTGGCAATAAGCCAGCTGTCTATAACGTGCCTTATTTAGCATTAGAGATGATGGATCAGCTGCGTTGAGTTGAGTTGAGTTGTTTTCCTGGCCAACAAACTAATGTGGGGGCAATTAATTGCAACCAACTTCATAATGAGGAAGAAAAGCCGCTAGAAAGTCTAATTGCTACCACGTTACGCGGGCCAAGGGGAAGGGGAAGAGGAGGGGTATTAACTCTAGAAAGTTGTTGTTGCTGCCCCAATTGGGGCTGTAAATCTTATCGGGCTGTCGCATTAGCGACGTCTAAGTGTGCAGTTTTCACTTGTGATTTGCGAACATGTGCGAATTGAAAGACAGTTCGAACAGATTTTTCTCACTTCTCATTCATACGCCGGGTGTGCAGACTGTGATTGACAATTCTAATTGCTTCATTAACATTTTGTGTGCGACAGTTTTGCATTGCTTGGAAGTTAAAGAGTATTGCAGCTGCTGCTGTTGCAATTCGACAGGCAGACATTAATTAAGTGCAACCCTGCGGTTCCTAATGATCGTTTAATTGCCAGCAAAATGCGGGCAGACATTTCCGGATGCTGAAATTGTAGCAGGCTTCTGTCTGGCATACAAAGGCAACACAGTCGTCTATAATGAACCGCAAATATTGGCCCAAAATCACTTGTCATTTGTCATGTTTAACGTGACGTATACGCGATATCTGCAACTAATCAGGCATTCGGCGCGGATTAAGCGCGCGCAGCTGCACAACAACAACAATAGCAACAATCATAATAATAATAACGGGCAGAAATAATGGCAAAACTGGAAAACAATTAATGCCGTCGAAATGTTTGAATTGCTTGTATGTTCCAAACTGTAAATTGTCGCGTCATTGTTGTTGTTTGTCATTCCCATTGTTATTGTTGTTGTTGTTTTTGTTGCCATAAGAGGAGTTTGCTCAAAGAAAAACTCGTCGAGCATTAATAAAAACAACTTGTCCCGCAAGTCCGAAAAAAATCACATAATGACGCTTAATTCGCAGAATCATCGCCAGCAAAAATACAAAAATTAACTTAAGCTAAATAAGCAAGAAGAAAAAGCTTCTCTCGCAGAAGACTCGCAACGTCAAAGAGTGCGTCACACTTTCTTTGGGGGATTCCGCAGCTGCGCTAAGCACAAAACGTGACTTGGATAAGTTGCGTAAATAGTGTACGAGATCAATCGAACGAGTTGTGGTTACCCCGATCGGGGGAACGTAGGCCTCACCCATGTTCCGCATTTTCGGCTAGAATTTTAGTCTGGTTTCCTATTCAGATGCTTTCTATGTGATTGCGTTAATTGAGTTTTTTTATCTAGACGAACTCGTGTCACATAATTGCCGACTTGCATCAGACTTGCCTCAATTATATAAGAATTTGATTAAAAATGTATAGATTATAATTAACTAGTTGGAGAACTTATGATGGGGCGTGCACAACCGCGAGATACCTTGTGCTACATTTTTGATAGTGTATTAATTAGAGGTGGGTGCAATTAAGGAATACTGTGAAGTCAACTTAGGGTATATATGGTACCTAGGAATCTACATACTTATTTTGAGCTTGCTGGCTAGTATAATTCCAGAGATCTAGTTGTTTTACCTTGTGCTACATTTTTGCGAGTGCATTTACTCGTTGTGGGAGGAATTCAGAAACAATTTTAACTTAGGCCATTAACGGTATTCAGTAATTCGCATACTTAATTAAAGTATACAAGCTAGAGATCTAGGTATTTAAAGGCAGCAAATCAAATTAATCAACTGGACTTCTCCCTCAACTAACATGTCAACACTGCAGCTCCCTTTTACTCATCTCGATCTTATTTTTCTTGCTTACAGGGTATTAAGAATTCAGCAGTGAGCTAACTTTACTTTTCCCATCAATCTGAAACCTTATTTAGCATGGCAAAATACGATTTTGTTTAAACAATTAAGGGAAGCAGCAACTTTCTCGAGCTTCTATGAGCGAGAATTACGAATTCGTTAATTGCAGCTTTATTATTTCTTAATCTCTTGAACTCGATCGAGTTCGATTTATAAGCCTATTTATGCTCACGTCTGGGGCAGCGTTTCGTGTTGTCTGACGTCTTATTTGAATAGCGTGGCCGAGTAAATTGACAATACTGTCAATATATCAATAAATCAACTTCGCCACTCGCCAGATGTAAATTATGCGAACAAGCGCAGGTAAATGTAGATATAGTAAAACGATTATATTATATATGTACATTTAAGTGTATATAGATGGACACAGGTAATGTATGGTGCGGCAATTAACTAACGGAATCAATCAATAGCACGATTTGCATATATTCATATTCTGTTTCTATCATACCACATCAGATCGGATTAGTTCTGTGGAGTTGCATCTTGATAAACCAGACTCCTGTGCTTAGGCAGAATCTATGTAAATTTAGCGTGGTCTTCTGTGAGCACAGACACAGAACAGTAGTCGGCTTCAATAAGCCATGCATTATGCATGAGATTCTCTCATTTATGTACTATACTCAGCTCCCATACATATGCATATGCCGTTATTTATGATTATGATACTTAAGTAGAGCCCGCTCGACACGTCGACAAATTTCACACTGTTTCCACATTAACTTCCACTCGAGCTAAGCACAACAATAACGATAGCGATTAGTATTGAAAAATAAATAAAAAAAAATAAAACATAAGGTCAACTACTGTACGAATATATTGACGCTAGCTAGAGCAACTACTGGTAGATACTATATTTAAACATTCACCCGATCGATCCATGTGCATATTATGTATTGCATCGCACCCGTCTCGTCTGGTCTCTGCCTCACATCGTATATGGACTACTTTGAGAGCCGAGATCGGGCGAGATCAGCTGCGAGTGACAGCTGCTACAAGATCGTTCACCAAACGATTACAGAACGAGTAATTTCCCAAAGATTCCCGGACGAGTTCTTTGAATTCCATTCTTTCGAGAAGAAAAACAAAGTTTACAATGAGTACACTGAAAAGGAAACTTAGCTAAGGGAGAGAAAGATAAAAAAGACTTTTAAATAATTTGTATATTTTATATATTATTTATTTTACAAAGATTTATAATTATAAAGGTATTCCCCAATCATACTTTGAATATCACAGAAGGATACTACGAGAGAGAAAGATAGATTTAATAATTATCAAAGAATAATAAATGTAATTTTTCAAATTTTCTTAACTGATCACAATCAATTCTTTGGATCCTCAAGAAGTGCAACTAAGCTCACAAAAACCAGAAAACCATTATTAATCAAGGAAATGTTAAATGCCAAAAATACAGAAATCACAAACGTTTTAATTCGATAATTAATTAATCAAGCAGCTAAAAATACTTTTATTAATTATGAGATTAAAGCTGAAATATAGTTTTAACAATAATTGTGCAAATGATTAATAAATATACTACATAATAGTTTGCAAAATTAATGAAATAGTTCACTTAATTGCTTCAACACCTATTAAGCAGTTTTAAGCATGTTTTGCTAATTAAGTTTTGATTAATTTTGATTTTATTTGCAATACACTTTGTTCAAAACCAAGGAAAGATTATTAATTAGTTTGTTTGGTGTTTTATTATTTATGTTGTTAATTAATTTTGACTTTTTTTACTTCTTAATCTGTTAAAGAATGTAAACAATCAGAACTTTACTTTATTTAACTTTCAACTTGCACTCTTTCTAGTTCCCTCTAACGAGTCTTCACTGTAGTTAGGAACTAACAGATTTATGAGCCGCGTTTGCAACGTTCTTGCGGCTTTTGGCGAAAACACTTTTTGCCCGCCTTGGAGAGCAATGCGTCAGCAGAGATGCCGCCGAGGGATTTCCAGCTTGTCTAACAAGCCCCACTAGTCATAGCTGATCGCGTGTGAGTGCAAGTGCGTATGTGTGTGTGTGTGTGCGTTTGCCTAGCCAATTAGCGTGCACCATTGCCAGGAATTTCGTTTCATTTCCTACGTCACTGAACCCACTCAAATAAGGCAACGCGAGGCGAGGTGAGGCAAGGCAAAGCTTTATAGCGCCAACACCCCGCACCAACACCATATGATATGATACGATATGCGGTGCGAAAGGCAATTGCAGGTGCTTTAAGATTCAGGAACTGGTTTTAGTTTTGTGTTGTTTTTAGCAGCAGCAGAGCAAGAGCAAAGGCTCCGCCGCCAGCGACAACCGCGACGACGACTGCGACGCAGGCGCCGAAGCCAAAGCTGAAGCTGAAACCAAAGCTTGCGCTGCTGCTGCTGCTGCTGCGCTGCCGCTGCTGCTGCTTCTGCTGCTGCTGCTGCGTTGGGGATATAAAAGTTAGTTGTGCGCGGCGGTTCTGATTAGTCTGCGAGCGCCGCTTACGTGTTGATAATACGCAAAAGAACTCAAAGAGAAATTTTTTTGGGCTGCCAGCAAAGCGATAAGTGAATCACAAAAGTGTCAAGTGAGCTGGAAAACCCAAAGAAAAATCATACAAAAACAAACACAAACAAGAGAAATCAAAGAAAATAAGCAAAAAAAGTTGGAAAGTCAGACGCGCGCTACGAGGATTTTCAAAACGGATAAACACTTCAATCAATTTGCAACTTTTAAACAAAACAACTAACACAGTACGTATACGTAATAATTTGTAATAGTTTTGTAATAAATGGAGGAGAGGCAATGTTATTAATCGTTAGCATGCATGCAAATCGACCAAATCGGCTAATCGCGTATTCTATGCATAATTACAACACACTTTTCTCAACTCAATTGGGGAATTACACAACGATCAATTATGGCATCTAATGCAAATTCGTAGAAACTATTTCGAGTCCAGGACACAAAGCTGATCAAATCTATTATAGAAAAGTTAATTGCATTATTTATTCTGATGTCGCACCTGACTTGTCGAGTGCGTTAAAACACTTGTTAATCCAAGATCTCAATTCGAGATAATTACAGAGATACTTTCAAAACCAATCAATGTGTTCTCGGAATTCCTTTTCATTTCATGTTTTTTTTTGTACTTTTTTGCTCCCTCTGAAATATTTTTATAACATTTCACGTTGTCTTTGCCAATGAAAGTGAACGAGATTTAAGGAAGTGCTGAGCGTTGTAATTAACTAAATATAAACACAGTCTGATGAAAGGCAGTAAAGTGCAAGACAGATGGACAGACTGACTGAGGAACGGCCAGATATCGGTGTCAAATGCAAAAGGCAAACAAAATAAAATTCCAGGCGAGGCTTGTCGCTGTTACTGTGCCTCGTAAAATTCAAACAAAACAATTGCTTAAGGAAAACTTTGTAATTAACAAATCGTTAAAAATCAACTGGCAAAGTTTCAAGTTGTCATAAAATAAAAAATACTACGACTATACTAAATATTTATGACAGCAAACACTTTGATTGACAATATGATTGCTATTTGCGAGAGGGTGTGATGCACAGTATAAGGTGTTAAATTATCTGATAGGTCCTTAGGAGTGTCTTCAGTGTACAATAACTTCATTAATTAGTCTTTATAGACATGTTTAAATCATAAAATATGACTGCTAAATTCGAATTGCATCAATTAATGTATCTGTATAATAAAGTCTTGTTTGTTAGTTACTCTAACTTCACAAGGAATAATGAACTGAGAACAATTTTGTTAATATCCTCAATTTTAGTCTGCTTAAGTCCCTTTATGTTAAAAAAACCTAATGTTTCAGAGCAAAGTAAATCTTGTTTTGTTTTTAAAAGTAACTTGCAAAATCCGTACAAATGTGATACAAATCAGATCAGACTAAAAGGGAGATATTATATTGTCATAATATCATATTTTCTTGCAAACAACCTTGTTTTCATTTGAGATATCTCAATCACATTTACAAATTATGTTTGAAGAAATGACTTGCAAATGCTGATAAGATTTCATGGCATTAAATCAGATCAGATCAAATAATATCAGCATACGTGTATGACGCTGTGCAAGTAGAGAAGAAAAGTGAAAAATTAACATATTTCATAATTATCAACTTTAGTATTAAGCAGTTAAGCAGTTCTGCTCAATTAGATTTCATTAGATCAATATCACAACTTTTGTCATACAAAACGCCCTGATAGAGCATAGTTATAAGCTGCGATTGGGGTTGGGCATAAGCCGTTTTGTCTTCTGTTGTTGTTGTTGTTGCTGTTGTTGTTGTTATAGCTGCTGCAACAACTTTTGGCTCGCGCTCCTGCGCTTGAGCTATTTGCATGTTTAGCATGCACAAATGCGGGGCAATGATTTATGTTAGCCCCAACAAAATGACATTTAATTTGTGTCAAGCGATCGATTTGACTAATGAACCAACGCGTCGTATACGCGATATATGCGCTCTTTTGCCACTTTATTTTTGATGGATTTTTAATTGCACTCGCTCACAATTGAGTCATTACACGATGCAGCACAAGAATTTCGAATGGACAAACTATTAATTATGCTTAGCAGCAGCACTTAGAGGGAATTACTATCTCTATGGTAGATGATATATGACTTTAATTCTGCGCTTCGACTCGCAGTTTGTTTTTCTGCAGAATTCACAGCTCTTAATTTGCACAACTCACTTGTCATTCAATTGACTCACAATCGGAAATACAGCAACGCTCCCCCTGATCTGTTGTTCCCAGAAAAGCGCACATACCCCTCTCTCCCCTCCCTCTTCACAATCCCCGCTCTCTCCGATCGTAGTCGCAGCTAGGTCATGCCACCCTGCGGTGCCTTAAATTGGACACTTTTTACTCAATTAAGCAAATCAACAGGCAAACAAACAACAACAACAAGGCAGAGCGAGAGGAAGACATTGTGTGTGAGCGAGAGAGAGAGAGAAAGAGCGAGAACGGTAAAAATGGAAATGTAAATCTGTAACAATCTGAACTGTGATTATGATTTGATAGCCAACATACAGCGATTTAATTAGTCCACACAACGGAAACAGACGCCCTTAGATAAGCCCTCTCTGCCTCTCCCCCCCCCCCCGCCATCTTCCTCGTCTTAGTCGTATGACCTTAGGCAATGTTGTTGATCTACAATATTGTGCTCGGTCACAATGGCAACACCAACAACAATAACAGCAACAACAACACCTCGAAAGCACTTTGCAATTATGTAAATTACAATTTACACGGCACGTCGATAATTATGGAACGATTTTCCAAAAGCCTCAAAACTCACTGAAAAATCGAAACAATCTAACTCGACAAACAACCTTGAGCGGAAAATTATAACCACGTCTTAAACGATTTTCAATTGCACAGCACAGAGCATATATAGCTACTGCTGCTGTCAAGTCGTTAAAGAATACGAAAATAATTCAATTTAATAGTCGAAGCAACTTGGAAGTGGATTTCACCTCATCAAGAAAAGCAGCGATGCGGTGCGGTACATTAAATCGATGATGTGAAGAGCCGATGAGAAAACGGAAAAGTCGATGTCGGAACGGAAGCTTAGACACACTTGTCGATGGGTGACAAGTACGCTGATTGCTAAAGATAGTGAAAGCAGGAACTTGATAGAGATAAAAGGAGATTATGAACAAGACATACGATACAATATTTTCAAAGAGGATTCATAGCAAAGGAACTTAAGTGACTTAAGTATAGATCATATTGTGCAAACCTTAATATACACAAGGAATATATATATAGCAAGGCTCTAAACTTATCTAAAAACTTAAGTAATTCATAGAGCAAAGACATTTACAGAAACTGTGCAAACTATGCAAATTCAACTGGTTCAACTTTGCTGTACAGGAATAAATACAACATAGAAGTATTAATAATATATAATACTAACAAATAGTTCTTTGAAACGTTACAAATGCCATGGCGAATGTCGACTACCCTCTGCAAAGAGTAGATGTAGAGAGCCTCCAGCAAAACGAAGAATGCAACAAATGTGGACACAATGGACACACACAGAGAGTTACCTCCCATGCGAGCATTGTATGCAGATGTGCATAAGTGCTGTCTGTCCAACTGTCAGTCTGTCCGCCCGCGTCTACCTGCCTGAACTGCGCTTGTGTATTGTGCGAGTGTATGTGCCCAGCGGCTAATTGGGGCCCACATGGCGCATACGTAATGCGCGCTTGGGAAATGTTCTGCGCATTGAAAACGCCGCTTGCTGCTGCTTGCCACATTACGTATACGTAAAGGTAGCTATGCCTGTCTGCCTCTATATCTCTCTCTCTCTCGGACTGTCAGCAATGTGTGCCAACTGGAAAACCAGAACTCCGCCATAAAGTTATGCCAAACATTTTTGCACACAAATTGCGCAATTTTCTCGAAGGGGAACTCGTTTGAAGTTTCTCAACACCTCGACAAACATTCACACACGTACACACACACACAGCTGTAAGCCAAATCGGAAGCCAATTAATAGAACATATGTATATACAAGATAAATAATTCATTAGAACAATTGCCAATGAAGGGGAAGCAGAAGCTACGCTACCTTCTTCCTGCACGCGACAATGCCACCAATTGAACCACATGAGATTTGATGGAAAACAATTAAGAAACATTGCAGACGAGCCGAACTAAACCATACCCCAGCCAATTAATTAAACGACACCAGTTCAATTATTAATGTTACGATGTCAAAAAGATTTTATGAGTCGTTTGATATGAAGAGTCTATAAAAGAATGCAGAATGCAAATGGTGTAGCTTGTGTAATAGTCGAGTTATACGATTTATGGCCATATCCAAGCCATAAATGAACGTATTTAAAGTTTAACACCAATGCAAAAGGTTATTGCAGCACGAAAATCCTCATGGCATGTTTAATAGCGCCAGCTGCCATACTCCCAGAGATCTGGGCAGGTTAATTAAGTGGCTCTTGCATAGATTAAGCCTAGTATAATGTATCTACAAGGCTAGACCAAGAGTAATAAGTGTATAAAACAAGACTACCGGCAGTTAGTTTAATGAGTTTTAATTTCGATTCGAAATCAAGCCAGACTAAGGACGCGCATAGTGCAGGTAAACGTGTATTTCAGAGGTCTGCGGGGAAGGAAGGAAGCGGTACAGCTATGGGTAATTGCCTCCGTGCCCCACTAAACACTTGTTACTGTGACTACAGTCGCTGTAGCTGTAGCTGTATCTGTATGTCTTGATGTCTTTGATTGGAACGGCGACGCGTGCGTTGACGTTTGACATTGGAGCCAAAAGCGACGACAACAGACAGAGACAGACAGAGAGACTGTGGGACAGACGAGAACAGACAGTCGGAATCAGAAATGCGACTCGGAACCAGAAGTTGTTTTCTTGTGTTCTGCTCAATGACAACGACGGTCGCGGCTTTTATGACAGAAGCAACACAATTTGTATGAAATGAAAATGCGACTACGATGCAAGCTTGACAAGAGCTTAAGAGCTTTAACTAACCGACTCCGACAGTCAAGTGAGGCTTGTTAGAGCCGTGAGCCGAGGGTCGGGATTACGACCGATCCGAAATCACTTCACTATTCGGGTTCTTGATTTGAGCATGAGCAATTAACGTGTTTAATGCAGACTCAAGATTTGAAGACGTCTGCGAATATTTTGAAGTCGCGACTTAAGCAAAGCCGATTAACTAAAGGCGCCATAAATACGATGTATTCATCGAGGGGGAAAGAGAAAGAGTTGTGTCTAACTAGGTGAATTGAATTATAAATGGCTTAAGAATGTTTTATGGGGTGTTTGAGCTGCAAAACTGACATAGAAGGCGAGCTGAAGTTGGGGAATAATTATGTTTAGTAAACTGAAGAAATCTCAGTGGGTTTTATATATCTTAAAAGTAGTGATTGCCCTGAACAAAGTTTAATAGAAGCTGGTAATATAATTGCAAAAATGGTCTAAGGTTTCTAAGAAATTTATTTATTTAATACAGATTACAACTAATGTAATCTATGTGGTTTTTAGCTAGCTTAGGTACCTTATCTTAATATGATACTTCTAAGAAGTTTCTATATTATCATAAAATTAGTAATTCAATGTACTCCTTATTTCAATATTTATATATGAAATATTACATTTGTGATCTACGTAGTTCTTATAAGGTAGCTTATTCACAGTCCATTAACAGCCACTTAGTTCACATCATATTTCTATAAGTTGCTATTAAAACTAACCTTATGAAATAGTATATAATAATTCTGTCAGCTTTTCGATCAAATTAATATTTTATGCATGTCATATATGGTATATTAACACCTGTGCCAACCACATACATACCACCTAGGTCCATTAACTAGCGCAATTAAAATAACCGTCTGTGGGTTCAGATTGGCTCGGAAAACTGTTTATACTAATGTCGTGGATGGTCGGATAGATCGGAGATGGGAGAGCCGTTAATAGCCGCGACTCTAGTGCTTGGGCACTCACGCATACCAAACTCATGTCTATAGCGGAGTACTCGCTACTATAACTACAAGTATATTCAGACCCATCATTAGCAACGACAGACCCGCCAGATATATGCATATAATTAGCACTTTATTGCAGTCATTCGCTGGCATATTGTGTAATACTCTCTGAGAGTTGTTTAACTATGCAATGTGGCGATTGCTTTATGTTCTTAACGCTTTAAAAAGAGTTACTCAGGCAGAACGAAAATGGGGAATGTTTGAAGGAGTAGGGCATGATATGGGAAACTTAGGAAGGTATAATATCTAAAATAATTTAAAGATTTGTTATAGACACCTTTGAAGATTATTTAAATGATGATTATCTGGATATCTTTCGCCAATTCCAATTAAATACTTTGCTAATATAACCTTCTGACCACATTCTCGAGTAACCCTGCAATCTTCCAGCTTATTTCTGAGATATTCCCCACGATTACTCATCAGTGTTTCTATCAAATGATCTCTCGTAAATACGCACTTATAATTTCAGATTAGACCCTAGATTACTAAGCAACTTGTCATCTGTTTTCCCTCTAGGAGTCCCCTGAAGCTTATTCCGCCCTAAAATGTTGCATGACTGTTCACTTCTAATAACCTCCCCAGATTACAAAGTAGAGATATAGACATCTAATTTAATCCCTTCTCCATCTCTCTCTTCCAGTCTCCACTCTCGTCATGGGTTCGCTGCCACAGCTGTCGATTGTCAAGGGGCAACAGCAGGACTTTGTGCCCCGTGCGCTGCACCGCATCTTCGAGGAGCAGCAGTTGCGACATGCCGACAAGGTGGCACTAATCTACCAGGGTCAGAGCCTGGCACCCAGTCAGAGCAGCTATCGCCAGATGAATGAGCGTGCGAATCGCGCAGCTCGTCTGCTGGTGGAGGAGACGCACGGACGCTTCCTGCAGCCCAACAGCGATGGGGACTTCATTGTCGCTGTCTGCATGCAACCATCGGAGGCGCTGGTGACCACGTTGCTGGCCATTTGGAAAGCGGGTGGTGCCTATTTGCCCATTGATCCCAGTTTCCCCGACAATCGCATTCATCACATTCTGCTCGAGGCTCGTCCCATTCTGGTGCTGCGTGACGACGGCATCGATGCCCAACGCTTCCAGGGCACACCGAGCATCTCGCTGACAGAGCTGTATGCCAAGTCGTTGCAGCTGAGCGGCGGCAACTTGCTGTCGGAGGAGATGCTGCGTGGTGGCAACGATCACATTGCCATCGTGCTCTACACCTCGGGCAGCACGGGTGTGCCGAAGGGTGTGCGCCTGCCGCACGAGAACATCCTCAATCGTCTGCAATGGCAATGGGCCACGTTTCCCTACACGGCCAGCGAGTCAGTGGGCGTGTTCAAGACCGCCCTCACCTTTGTGGACTCCATTGCCGAGCTGTGGGGTCCATTGATGTGCGGTCTGGCCATCTTGGTGGTGCCCAAGGCGGTCACAAAGGATCCGCAACGTCTTGTTGCGCTGCTCGAGAAATACAAGATTCGACGACTGGTGCTGGTGCCCACGCTGCTGCGTTCCCTGCTCATGTACCTGAAGATGGAAGGCGGCGGTGCGGCCCAGAAGTTGCTCTACAATCTGCAGATCTGGGTCTGCTCAGGTGAGCCTCTGGCCGTGCCGCTGGCCAGCAGCTTCTTCGACTACTTCGATGAGGGAGTGCATCGGCTGTACAACTTCTATGGCTCCACAGAGGTGATGGGGGACGTGACCTACTTCACCTGCGAGAGCAAGAAACAGCTGAGTCTGTACGACAATGTGCCCATAGGTAAGTGGAGCAGCAGCAGTAGATGATCCCATCCAGTTACTAACGTCATCTTTCAGGCATTCCTGTCTCCAATACTGTCATCTATCTGCTGGACGCCGACTATCGCCCGGTAAAGAACGGAGAGATTGGTGAGATCTTTGCCTCGGGACTGAATCTGGCCGCTGGCTATGTGAATGGACGCGATCCCGAGCGCTTCCTGGAGAATCCACTGGCCGTTGAGAAGAGTAAGTAGTGTAGAGAGATTATATATGAATCCTGGCTAAGGTTCTCCTTGCACTCCACTAGAATACGCTCGTCTGTACCGCACTGGCGACTACGGATCCCTGAAGAATGGCAACATCATGTATGAAGGTCGCACGGATTCGCAGGTGAAGATCCGTGGACATCGCGTAGATTTGTCGGAGGTGGAGAAGAATGTGGCCGAGTTGCCGCTGGTTGAGAAGGCCATCGTGCTCTGCTATCGCGCTGGTCATTTGGATCAGGCCATACTCGCCTTTGTCAAGCTGCGCGACGATTCGCCAATGGTGACGGAGATGCAGTTGGAGGGCAGGCTGAAGGACAAGCTGGCTGACTATATGACACCGCAGGTCATCATACTGGAGCATGTGCCACTGCTGGTCAACGGCAAAGTGGACCGCCAGGCGCTGCTCAAGACCTACGAGACGGCCAACAACAACGAGGGCGACTCTAGCATCGTGCTCGACTACGACTACTCCGAGGTGCCCGAGGAGCTCAAGTTGACGGCGCGCGATCTCTTCGAGACTGTGGGCGGTGTCATTGGACGCTCAACACGCGCCAGTTTGTCGCCACGCAGCAACTTCTACGAGCTCGGCGGCAACTCACTGAACTCCATCTTCACCGTGACACTGCTGCGTGAGAAGGGCTACAACATTGGCATCTCGGAGTTCATTGCAGCCAAGAATCTGGGTGAGATTATCGACAAGATGTCCGCCAATCACGATGCAGTTCAGCTGGAGGAGGAGACGCTCAACGCGTGCCCGCATCTCAAAATGGAGGCGGTGCCTTTGCGCCTGGAACACCGTCAGGATGTCATCGAGTAAGTGGCAAACTGTGGCATATATCAGTTCCAGTTTAACCTTCTATCATTCCTCTCCAGCATCATCGTCTCCAGTTTCTACAACAAGGCGGACTTGGAGCAGTGGCTCAAGCCGGGTGTGCTGCGCACTGACTACAGCGACATACTCAATGTAAGTTGGAAATGTGAGAGTTCCATCGATCTTCCATATCATCTCTTCTTCACCTCTTCTCCAGGACATCTGGGGTACACTGGTGGAGCGGGATCTGAGCTTCGTCGTCTACGATCGCAACACGGATCGCATTATTGGCACCGCTCTCAACTTCGATGCGCGCAACGAACCCGAGGTGGACATCAAATCGAAGCTGCTGATTGTCTTCGAGTTCCTTGAGTTCTGCGAGGGTCCCATACGGTAGGTGCTAATGAAAGAAACACCCCAATCCCAACTCAATTTTATATTCTCTTTAACAGTGACAACTATTTGCCCAAGGGCCTCAATCAGATACTGCACTCCTTCATGATGGGCACGGCCGAGAAGCTGAATCCGCGCGAGAACATCGCCTGCATGCACTTCATGGAGCACGAAGTGTTGCGTGTGGCACGTGAAAAACAGTTCGCCGGCATCTTCACCACCAACACCAGCCCCCTGACCCAACAGTTGGCCGATGTCTATCACTACAAGACGCTGCTCAACTATCAGGTCAATGAGTTTGTCTGCTCCGATGGCAGTCGACCCTTTGGGGATGCGCCCGATGAGCAACGCGCCATCGTTCACTGGAAGGAGGTGGGCAAATAGTGGGCAACCCCTCGACCCTTCACACCCCACAACTGTATCGAATTTAAGACGCACCTGTGTTGTATGTAACTCTCGTAGTCTATGTAGGATCTACCTTCTAGTATTAGCCTTAGGCATCATCGTAATAATGAATGTATTTCGATCGATTAAACATATGTTGACTAGTTGTAAGCGATTTCAAATATGCAATTAAACAAAAACAATCAACGACAATTAATGCGATTCTCATTTGGTTCTCATTTCGCTCGTGGCAGCTGACACTACACTAGCTTACAGGGTTTGATTACTCGATTATGAATATTCATCGACGGACAATACATTAATAATAAAATATAATTTTGAAAAACTCTTTTAGTTATTTGAATAAAATATTTCAATTTGAATTTTACACATAACTTTCGAATAAATAGTTCCAAGACTTCATTATATTGTGAATAATAATTTTAATTTCTGTGATTTTTTTTCACTTCGATTTCTAATTAATAAATTAGATTTTATAATTTTGCTTCTTTTTCAATATTTCATTTAATTTTATAGCGTCATTTGCTTTCAAGTATTGTAAGCTAGTGTTCAAATGGATTCTCGATTTCTGTTTCTATGTATATGTATTTAATTGCGCTGTGCAACCTGCGGACATTGATAGACGATTTAAACATTAAAGCCATAAATATGGTTGGTTTATTCTAGTCACTATTACACATTCAAGATTACAAGTTACGTTCTTTTGCTGCGGTTGCTTTTGCCAATTGGTTTTCTTTTCTTTTTGTTTTTCGAAATTCTTTTTTCTTTCTTGATTTTTATACATACATTAATATATTTATTTATATATTCATATTATATTTTGTATTTGTTTTTTTCATTTTCTTTTTTAAAGTGCATAAATGAGCGTTGCTTCTCCAAATATTTGTTGTATGCTTCTTGCTAAGTTAATTATACATTGTTTACTTGCGAACTAATTACATAATGCTAGGTATATATATCTGCATATAAATGTGAATATACATATATCTCTCTCTATATATATATGCGTATATATGTGTGAGTGTGCTGGATGGGCGTGTGTGTGTATGAGTGTGTGTGTGTGTGTTTGAAGTCTGATTTCGTTTGCAGTTTGCCATTCCCTACGTTTATCTCTTGAACATTTCCTTTTTTCGTTTCTCCAGTCAAGCGTGCAAGCTGTTTGTAATGGGGATGTGTGTGTGTGCGAGTGTGTGTGCATATTGTATGTATGTGTGGGTGCGTTTGACATGATTACTAAACGTTCGTTTTAAGCGCTAGCATACATCATATATAGACTATAGACTAAGAACTGTACACAGCTACTAATTAACGTTAATTGTTTTATAGTTCATTATCATTTCCAACCGGGGGATTCTAGATGTGTGTATTAGTTGCCTAATTAGCTATCGGAGCTTTTGGCAATGCAGAAGCGGAGACGGAGAGAGACTGACAAACAGACAGACAAGCAGACAGACAAACTGACAGACAGACAGACAGACCGAGGGGGAATATACGCCTAGCTCGACTATTTGCGGACTATGCGTATGACCCTTGTGGACTATGAGGCCGCACTCTGATCCATCAGCCTGAAGTTCTGGAATGTCTTCCATTCGCCGGTGTTATAATCCAGTCGGATGTGTGACTCAACCTGGCACAGCGCCGTGTTGCCATCCTCTTGTTGCACTTTTTCCTGCACAAACAAGGAGATTAGTAAAAGGAACGAGGTATCTTATAGGACACCAAACTTACCTCTGTTTCGCCCAGTTTGATGACCAGAACATTTTCACTATTTGGACGCGGATTCTCACGCAAACCAGCCATGAAGCCCAGAATAAGTGCCTTGTCCGGCCGGGAAACACGATTCGCCTTGCGGAACATCTCATGCGCCTTATGCACGTGCTCGTTCTGCAAGAGAAAACGAGGAGTTCGAGTTAAGGATGAAGTAATCCTTAGTATAATGCAGAGTAACTTACCGAAAGGGAAAGTCCTCGCCTCTGTGGTGCCTGCTGCTGCGCTGCCGGCGCCGTCGTCTGCTGTTGCTGGTTCGTCTGCTGCTGTTGGGTAACCTGCACTTGAACTGTGCGCGGAATTGTGGTTTGGCTGGTCTGCTGCTGTAGCTGTGCGCCCGCTGTGCTCGTCGAGGTGACCAAACGCTGCTGCAGGGCCGGCTTTTGCTGCACCAGAATATGCTGTTGCTGCTGCTGCTGGCGCGGCTGCTGTTGCGACGCCGCAGCTGCCGACTGCGTAATGATTGTACGCTGTGTGCCGGCGCTCGGCGCCGCCTGCACCTGCACCAACTGCGGCTGTTGACCAGGACGCTGAATAAGTGTCAGGCCCTGCGGCAGCGTGGTCAAACCTCCACTCACATTGGTCATCACTGGCCGTATAATCGTCTGCTGTGTGGACTATAAAACGAAGGGCAGTTGCCAATGTTATTCAAAAATATAGTTTATACAAGATCTTGTCTGCAATAATACTGAATCAAGCTAGCTCGAATTCGGTTTCCACTTACGTTGCCAATGACGCTCGTTGGCGTCTGTTGCTGCACAATGACGTGCTGGCCTCCAATGGGATTCGTAGGTATCAGTGTGGGCATCATCTGTTTGCCACCCTGTGTCTGCGGTTGCTGCTGTAGTTGAATGGTATGCGGCTGCACTCTCGTGGCCGGCGTGGTCTTGACCAGACTGGGCGGACCTGCCGCTGTGGTGGTCATGAGTGTGGCGCCGCTGCCCAGTGTGGGCAGGCCACTTACATTACTAATGGGTATCTGCTGGTACATGTCGCCGCCAATGTTACGCAATATGACGCCCTTCTCGGTGAGTATGATGGTCTTGTTTTTGGCCCCCGCTTGGGATACGTTTAATGTGCTGCCAGCAATGGTTCCACCTGGCTGCATTATCACCTGCGATAACTTTGGCTGCTGTGTGGCCGTTGTATTGGCCACAATGGTGTGCTGCGGATGTGGCTGCTGTTGCTGCAGCTGTGCCTGCAGATGCTGTTGCTGTGCTGCCTGCGAGGCTGGCTGAATCGTGACCGGCCGATTGGGCAATTGTACATTTTGTATGTTCAACGTCTGCTGGTTGGCAGCAGCGGCAGCGGCAGCAGCAACAGCTGCATTGGTAGCCACCAATGGTGGTGGATTGGTGGACACCACAGCAGTGGCCTGTTGATGTTGGCGCAACGGTGTCATAACCACACCCGATGCACCTGTTGTCTTCAGCAATATCTTTGTCGGCGTCTGCCCGCTGCCGCCTGCAGCAGTTTGATAAAGCGTTGTTGTCTGCGGCGCCGGACGTGTTTGCGTGAACGAGGTCAGTGTGGGCAGTGTGGGCTGCTGCTGTGGCTGTGGTGCAGCCAAAATGTACTGTGTAGTTTGACCCTGCGATGTGGTAGTAGTCAACAAATGTGGCTGTTGCTGCAGCTGCTGTTGTTGTTGCTGCTGCTGCTGTTGTTGTTGCTGTTGTTGTTGCTGGGCTGCAGCTATTGCAGCTGCTGTGCTCGATGAGGCTCCCTGTTGCTGCTGCTGTTGTTGTTGCTGCTGCTGCTGTTGAGCTCGCTTTGCTGGCTGTATGATGGTCTGCGAGATGATGACCGGTCCACTGTTGGCAGCCGTCTTTAGTTGACTTAGCGGCATTGTCTTTATAGCCTGCGATGGTATGGTGGTGGTAGTGGTGCCGCTGCTGCTCGTTGCAAGCATTGGTTTCTGTGGAAGAAGAGCATAAGTTGTTGTAAGCAAATCAATGTATAATTAGATGTAGATATCGTTATCTTTCTATAGTAACAAACAGAGCTAACTTGCAGATCTACTGAGTCATCAAGCAGAGATATAGCCGGATATTTAGCTATACACATAGCTTGATATCTTGTTGGCATTTGTTGAATTGACTCACAAGCACTCGAGAAATTCGATAGTTGTTATCAAGCTTAATGGCAATTGTTGTCTCTAGCAGGAGGAGATAAAAACCTTTGCCTGACACCTTTCCCATTCCTCCCCAAATGAATCGTCGACTTACCGCACGCTGTGCACCGGGTGTCGAGGCCAGAATGACGGGTGTGGAACTGTTGATTAGTATGGGCTGCTGCTGTTGTTGTTGGGATAGTTGCGGCTGTGGCTGCTGTTGTTGTTGTGGAGTTGTCTGTGTGCCGCTAGTGCCGCTGCCAGACGCTGCTGCTGCAGCATTCGCTGCTGCTGCCTTTGCCTTGGCTGAGGTTATCTTCACGGAGATGTTGTTAGGCAGATTGGCCAGCGGACTGGCAGCCTGTCGCAGTTGCTGTGGCGTTAGGATTGTAGTTGTGGTGGTGCTGCTGGTGCTGGCAATGGCGCTGGAGATGCTGCTGCTGCTGGTGCTTGCAATGCTGGCAGCTGCACGCAAAATGGGCTTAATGTCCAGCTTCTCCATTTTGATGGTGGTGTTGCCAACAGTTGTTGTTGTCACAGCAGTTGAGGTGGTCGCAGTGACGGTTGCGGTGCTGTTGATGCTGCTGTTGTTGTTGTTGATGAGACGCTTCTGTTGCTGCGGCGTGCTGCGTATGAGCAACTGTGGTGTGCCACGCGGTGCAGCCTGCTGTTGTATAATAATCCTCTGCGTCGTAGGGGCAGGACGTGTGGGTGTGGCGGTTGTCTCTATCTTCTCTACCTTTATGTTCGCCGGCACAATAATCTCTTCGCTCTTGATCTCGATCTCCTGTTTGATTCGCTTTGGCGTGTTGTGGTAACTGTTATTGTTGTTATTATTATTATTATTATTGTTGTTATTCGCCTTGGCCCTGGGTGTCTTTGCTTTGCCCTCTGCCTTGACCGCCTTAGGCGTGGGAACAGTTGCTGCTGGAGCTGCTGCAGTTGTTGCAGGCGTAGTTTGGGTGAACTGTAGCGTGGTAGCAGCATATTCCGGTGTCTCCGGAGTCTCTGGCAGCAATGTCTTGGCAACCAATTCTGGTGTCTTGAAATCCTCATCCGGCTGCTCTTCCAAGCTGCCAGAGCTCTGATTTAACTGTGGCTCCAATTTGATTTCGAAACTATTGTTTGCCGATGTGGGCGTTGTGGGTGTGTCCACAACCATCGGAGAAGTTCCATCTGCAGGCGGACTGTCACTATTGTTGTTGTTATTGTTATTGGTGGCAGCAGCTGCTGCAGCCGCCGCTGCGGCAGCCTGTTGCTTTTGCTCCTGTTTCTTTTGCTGCTCCTCCAGTTGCTGTTCACGTTTGCGCTTCTTCGCGGCAGCATAACCCAGTGGTTGTTCTGTGAATTCGAGTATCTTGATGCCGCCATCCTTGCGACCTGCAGGTGTACGGCTGAGATTAGGCCGCGTTGCATTGCCCGAGACAACGGGTGAACGGAAGCCCGTGGTGGGCATGCGCGACGGGATGCCCTTCAACGGCGTTGTGTCTGTCATTTTGCGTGGCATTCCCCGCGATCGCAGCGGTATAGTTGGCGCCGAGGACTTCTTCAGCGACGATTGGGCATCGGCGGATTTGTGCAGCAGTTCGGTACGCAGCTGAGCGCTCTTCGGCTTACGTTTTAGGGTAAAATGTTTGACCGGCGCCGGCTGTTGTCCTACCTGTTGTACGTGAAGAGTGGGTGGATTAGGTTTAATGTTGAAGTCATAAATAACACAGGTAGATTCCACTTACCACCGAGATAAGTGCATTTTTGTTTAGGTATTGACACTCCAACGGCAACATGCCCAGATCTGAATGTTTCGTCACCAGCTTGCGCAAATCGTTGACCATGTCTGTGAAAATGGGTCGCGTATCCTCGTAATCGGAGATTTCTGTATTTAGCGAACTGGTCGCTGGAAATGTCTTCATTGTCTCTGCCAGCATGGATACCCATAGTTCCGAATCGAGGCCGGCAACCTCAATGACCTCTTCCAGTTCAGTTTTCCACTGGGAAAATTAGAGAAACATTTAATGTAAATTAAATTTTAAATTAAATAAAACATGGGGGTAAACTTAAGTATTATCTTCAACATTTAGTTAATGTTTATTGTTCAAATATTATTTGAAAGTAGTCTACTAAAATATGAGCTCCATTCTTTATATGCAATTCGGACCGTACACGTATCAAAAATGCCAACAAAATGTGTGTAAACAAGTTGGTTTGTTTACAGGGAGTCTCGACTGTAGCTTTTATCAGAGAATGATTTATGCCAAACAGGTTTCTACATTGACATCATGTTTGAACATTTAACAGCGCTGTTAAAATGTTATCAAAACAAACCTCACGAATTATGATTTGTTATTCCAGCAATATTCCCCATACACAAATTATTTCATAAACATTAAATATTTGTGGTTAATCTCCGAGTTTTAATGCGATTTCAATTGATTGGCATAAATATAAATAAATATATTCAACAGATTCACCACCCGCTCAACGCCCACAGACCCCACGCATACACATGCACGCTTATAAACACCAACACCAGCGACAAAAGAAGCACCAACACAATCACACACACACACTGGTGTACACAAGTCACTCGCGCAGAAGTGGCGGGAAATATTTATTATTTATATGTGTGAGCAAAACAACAACACTTGTGCACTTGTATGTATATGTTGATACGGTTAATATAGCTATGTGAATTTTAAAACACCTCAATTCGTTATTTCACGCATATTAGACACATTTTCTGGGCATTTAGAGGGTCCACAGCAGCATACAAATTGAATGTATTCACCAACGCACCAGCATGTATGTGCCTGTATGTGTGAGTGTGTGTGTGTATGCGTGCTTGTGTTTTGAGTGTGCGTGTACATGCTAGTGTACTTTTTTTATTCATGACACCAACGAGATTTTTTACCTCTTCAACCAGACGGCGCGGAATATGCAGAAAACTGAGGAGCAGCTTTAGTTTGACTTGTGTCTGCAGATCGGGAAAACAATCCTTGATGTTGCGCAAAACCTCTTTGTTTAGTTGCGAGCATATTGAACCATTTATCCACGAATCGTTTGATGTGCCCAGTTTATTATGCAGCCAGAGTGATGTGTCGCTGTCCCTTACGTTCGCCATTTTTACGTTTACGTCGATTCACACACGGCGCACATACAACTTAGCACGTCTAACGTAAATACGCGTAATTATAACACAATTTTCAATTAATTTCCGCGTTATTTTCAATTCTCGACGAAAAACACAGAAAAAAACCCGTGGAAAATTGTAATAGGAAGCTACGACTGAAAAAAGTGTTACCACACGACAAATATAATTGTATACTCACGATGCAACAACGTTGTGCAACACTGCAAGTAGTATTTGTAACAGTTCACTATGCAGCCCTGGCCTGCAGTGCACACTTATCGCTAAAAATACTAAACTATCGATTGCACAGCTAACCAGCTGTGTTCTATTATTGTGCGAACGCAAAGATATTTTTATAAAATTATTTCCAATGGAAATTCTAAATGAAAGCACTCAAAAAACTGTACAAAACCCCAAAGGCATGTCGACAGGTGGCAAAGTGCTAATCGGCATGACGGGTGGCATTGGGATTGGCCTCTCAATTGTCTGTGCGTCATTTGTTGCACCTGCCTTTCGTAAATTCTGTCTTCCCTATGTGCCGGCAACAACCGAACAAATTCAGAACGTGCTCAGTTTCCTGCCCAAAAACGCGACTGGCAAACTACTGGACATTGGTTCGGGAGACGGACGAATCGTTGTCGGTTAGTCAGCGGTTTAAATCAGCGGCTGTAAACGCTTTAAACGTTATGTAATCCTCTCTAGCGGCGGCCCAGCATGTAAAAGCGCTGAAAACAGATGGTGTTGAGCTGAATCCCTGGTTAGTCTACTACTCCCGCCTGGCCGCACTACGACATGGCGTCGGTAAGCAATCGCGCTTCTTCCGGCGCGATCTTTGGAAGTTCAACATTAAAGAGTACGACTATGTGGTCATATTTGGTGTGGAGCAGATGATGCAGGATCTGGAACATAAGCTGATTGCTGAGTGTCCACAGAATGCCAAAATAATTGCCTGCCGGTTTCCATTGCCGCAACTGCAGCCGGCACGCATCATCGAGGATGGAGTCAACACAGTTTGGTTCTACGATCTGAGCAAACAAGACAATGCCAGATAGCAATAAAAGAAGATATAATTGTCATATTTATTTAGTCAAGTTTTATTGCTTATTGCGAAAGATATTCAAGTTAAATCCTAGACAATGGACAGTCGAGACATACGCATACTTATGAGTAAACACGACCGACTTGACGATAATACAAAGGAAGGTTCCACAGCGAAGAATGAGACACATATTAAAAAACACATACAAACATCTTAAGGAAACAGTGCAGATCAAAGGAAAGCAGCGAAGCCGAAGGCAGTGTGAGCTCAGTTTCATTACATATTTATATAGCCTAGAGAACCGAGCAACGCGGTTTCAGCACAAGGATGCGAGTTGTTCTCAGTGACGACTGCTAGAAGCGGCGCCCGAGGTAAATGCACTTGTTCGCCTCGTTGCGATACACCTCGACGAAGCCAATCTTCGTGTAGAAGCTCAGCTGTTCAGCGTCATCGTCGGACAGGCAGACGTGCACACCAAAGCAGCCATTGGCTCGCAGAGCCGCCAGTAAGACTGTCAAGAGTCGCTTGGCGATGCCGCTGTCTCTCTGCTCTGCTTCACGCAGCGTTGCAGCGCTTAGCACTGCCGGAAACGAGCCGCTGACCTCAATGGGACAGACCAAGCCAGCGCTGTTGTCGCCGTGAATCAGTTTATTGAAGTGCGTCAACAGCTTTTGCGACTTTCCATTGCCATCGCCAGTTTCACTTTCCAATAACGCTTTGGAGTACTTCTCACGCATTTCCGGTAGCCAGCAGATGTCCATATTTCGCTGGAATATTGAGACATCCAAGGCACCGCAGGCATAGCCGATAATGTTGTCACTGTTGTCGTAGGCAACTAAAGATAACTCCGGATGCAACGTTAGGTGTGCGCCCACAATACAGTCCGCAGCAATGTCGGCCAGTTGAGCAGGTAGCAGGATGTCATCACCATCATCCTTGCTCTGCCACTGCATGTAAGTGCTCGTACAAATCTGATAGACTTGCTGCTCATCAGAGTTGCGATACGGCCTCAGCTGGTAATAATTGGCCGTTGGCTGCTCCGGCAGCTTATAAACAAACAGATCATTGCCCGAATCTACGGGCATTAGGCGCTGCAGATCGGCAGTAAGGCCGCCTCGAAACACCCAAGGTTCCTGATCTCCCGACATGAAAGCCTCCTTCCAGCCCTTGCTAAACCCTACAGAGAAAAACAGGGAAACAGTAAGATACGGGACAAATTAAGTGAATGAGACGACGTCACTTACATGTGTAGCTGCCCTCCGTGTACGAGGACATGTTTTGTGGAAACTGACCCAGTGCTAGCCACTTGATGTAGCAATTGAGCAGCGACAGTGCTCCGGCAATGTCCCAAACATATGAATATAAGTCGTGGCTTATTTCCTTATTCTCGCATTCGGCGATTTTTCCCAAAAGCTCCAGCACTCCGGCACAGAGCTTGGAGAACACTTCACAGCGCTGTAGCCATTCACTGACCTCCGGCTTGAGGGCCTTCGTAGCGTCACGCTCTTGCAGCATGACGTTTGCATTGATCTTCAGCCATTGGAACTCGTTTAGCAGCTTCAGACCGCGACTACCGTGCTCGAAGGGCAGATAAAACAGATCACAGAGCAGACCTAAGTCATCGGAATTAATCTTTGTGCGTTTAGAATGAGATCTTAACAAAAAAGACAAGACAAAAGGATGAGGATGAGGTAAACATAGATTAATTACAATATTTACTTGGATGTAAGGTCATCCTCCACTTCGCGCATGTCTGCATTGGACACCGGTGACGATAACGAGCTCTCCACGTGCATGCTCTACAAGTTGATTGAATAAGTTATCTTCTATTTTAGCATTTAATTGGACTTACATTTATATCATTAGCGGACTCCTCCATGACGACATCATCAGTTAGCAGCTTGCCCACTTCCTTTGGTGATAACTGCGAGTTAATACTGCTGCTGCACTCCATGGGCTCATTGACGCCTGCGCTCAACGGGCTGAGGCTGTTCTCATCCAGCATAGTATCTACATTTAGGCTTCCTGCCTGTTCCCGCTCCTCCGATAAGTCAACGACTTTGCCGGCCGCAGCTTCAGTGGATTTCTGGAATAGTTCGCAGCTCAGTTCGATCGACTCTTCAACACTCTTGGTCTCCATTATGGGAACTGGCACAATTGAAATTGGTATCGTTTCGGGCAGCTCAATATTCGATGCAACTGTTGTTGGTATAGGATTAATGATTTCCTCATTTGTGACCACCTTGGTTGGCGATACCAGCGAGTTCATCACCGGATTCGAAATGGGCGTCATCGTTGAGCTTACTGTACTACAGACATCCGCCAGTGCCTGCAGCTGGGTGGTGTTCACCTCGGGCACTGTGCATGTATTGGTAGACGTTGTGGTGGTGGTGGTCAGACTCATGCAAGTGTTGATCGAGGGTATAATCGGAATGATGGGCATAACCATTTCCACCTGCGGCTGCGGCTTGGCAATCGGTCCCCAAGCTTCTTTCACCACAAAGAACTCGGGTAGCCATTCATTTATTGCATTTCTAAAAGGAGAAGTTAAGAAATTATTAAAATACAAGTATTAATTCGATATTCCTTTTACTTGAGAGCCAGGCGGGGATGATACACGTTCTTGGAGAGGCATTCGACGGGCAAATCGTCCTCATTTTCAGTCTCCAACTTGATATCTGCACTCAGAGAGCTGTTCATTTTCGAATCCATGCTGCAGCGCGACCAGAAGGCAAGCGTATGTATGGCTATGAAGTTGCCATAGAACTCACAGTTCGGATTTGTCATGACACCTCGCAGATAGGGTATAAGTTCGGGCGAGCGACCCGAGTAGGGGCCAAGGAAGACCCTCTTCTGGTCATAATCGTTGGCATGCAGATTATCCCAGATGACAGGAGGTCGTCGCAGTATTTCCGTTATTTCCCGTATCGATTCTATTGTTATTACTTTTGATATCACCTTGTCACCCGTCCAAAGTATATCGATCTCATTGTTTAGCTTGGAACCCAGGGTATTCAGATATTCAGAATCGACGACCGTGGGAACGGCACGAGACGCACAGTATTGTGTCGGACAGAAAAGAAACTTTGGACTATTTAAGTGGGCGAAAACGTCATTCGTTACCGAGACCTGAGCATTGGCAAAGGTCTGGAACACCTCCTTGTCGGCCTTAGACAGCTCCGACTCAATATCGTCAAACAGCAGAGCGTAGGCATCGCAGCCGAATTGTGAAACTTGATCCAGTTTGCGTTTGAGCGTGGCAATTTCCTTCTGACTGCTATATGTCATATCCAGACCAGGCGATAATGCATAGTAAAACACAATACCAGCCTCCTTTGCGGCCGAGATCAGACCTGGGGAGGGGACAAACACAAACACACACATGATAACAATAAATTCGAAACTCAGCGAAAATGAAAAGTGAATTTAATATACTTGATAAGTGATCTGCTTCCTCGACCGTGTACAGCTCCCGCCAGTAGGCCCTGTGCTTGTAGTCATCTTTGGGCGCATACATGTACGAGTCCATGCCCAGTTTCTTTAATTTGCGAAACAAATCTTTTCGTTGTTCGGTCGTCCATGGTCGCCCGTAAAACCCTTCGATAACGCCGCAAATAAATTGCCTCTGCTGTTCGTGTAAGGCGTGTTCCAATGATTCACATTTTTCCCTCATGTGGCCGTCTTCCATTTCCATAGAATCAGGTTAAATATGCGAGTTAAAATGCTTTAATTCAGTATGCAAAACGCTAATGCGGCAAAATGAAATATTAGCCTTCCGTACAATGTGACCGAATTTTCTGCGGACAAATAATCTGCAAAAACAATGCGCTTGTACCACAATCGATTAAAATTGAAAGTCGATAGTGCAATCGAAATTTGAGGTTCTTATGGCGATGGCTTTGTTTATGGTCATTAGATTAATTCAAAACGGTTGCTTGAAAATAATAATTTAATTTTTAATAAAAAAATAATTTATTTAAAATCAATTTACAAGATATATCTTATATGTTACAATTTAGTATTTACTTGAGCTTCTCAATCAGAGCAATCAATTCTTGAATGCCAGCCTCGTTAAGATCCCAGCCGGGAGTCACTTTTTTACCGTTGTCCAACCACCGGACGATGTTGGGATACTTGGAGAAGTCAAATTTGCTTGACGAGAAGGATGAAACGCTGGCCAGGAGAGAAATGTCAGCGATGGTCAGTCTATCGCCGGCCACGTAGGTTTTACCCTCGAGGAATGTGTTGAGTAGCTCGACAGCAGACTCCAACTTCTTCAGCTTCTCGGGATCCAAAGGCTTCTTTGCAAATAGAGGAGAGATGTATTCGGCGAAAGCCTGATACAGTGTTCCCATATCGAAGTACAAGCGCTGATTGACTAGAGCGCGTCCCTGGGGATCCTTGGGATACAGCGAATCGTCCTTGGCGTATTTCTCAACCAGGTAGATGAGAATTGCACGGGATTCCCACAGAGAGAAACCATTGTCTACCAACGTGGGAATCGTGTGTTGTGGATTAATCTTAAGGAATTCGGGCGTCATATGCTCCCCCTTGAACAGATCTAGATTCTTCAAGTTCAACTCAATTCCCAAAGCCTTGGCTGTCATTTGGATGGAGCGGCAGGGAGCCGAAGCGGGATTGTAATAAAGATCCATTGCGTATGTGTAGTGGTTGCAAGTTCAAGCCAAACTATTCCCCCTCAGTAAACAAATCCGGTTTTTATACTGCCTGTTAGCCTGATAGCCCGCTTTCGTTATCTTTTGTTTGGGCGAGCATTACTATTTTGTATATTGATAAGATTGCCAATTTTTGAAATTTCATCGTTACAATTGAAAAACACTTGCGGCATACGTCGCCTAGATGCTGCCCTACTCAGTATGTTTATTTATGGTCGTAAAACATGCAAATTATAGAAAAATGTTTGCATATTTTTTATTTAGTATAGAAAGTTATATATAAAGTTAGATATATTCAACAAGCGAGTGCAAGCGCACTTCGTGACAATCGTTTAATCAGGGCAGGGTATCTAACAGTCACGAGAGCCTCTTAAGAGACCTGTGATCTACATTGTTTACCCTCAAGCGGTGTTTTTTTTTCAGAAACTATTGCATACTTTTAGCAGTGATGATTCGTTACTTTTTCTTTAGCTGTTTATAATTTAAAGTAAATTAAAAACTTCTTTTCCCTGTTTATAGGTATTTTAATATCTTACATATTATAGAACTGTGATATATTGGTTTTCTAAAGAGATATAGAACAAAAATATTTTCAAAGTTTGTAAGTTTCTCCCAAATTTCCCGATATAAAAAAAATTCTAGAAATGTTGTGTTTATTTCATTATTATAATGCATATTGCATACTTTCTAGACTAGTTCCAACTTGTTTATCGCTTATCGCGTGAAACTCGCGTGTTATGATGATTTTTCACAACTTAACTACAATACCTTATCTAATAAAAGTACTGTTGATAATGGTTGCCCTCGCGGAGTATATAAATCGGAATGGTTCGCAAAAACATAAACAGTCGTCGTTGCCCCTACCAGTTGCTCCACTTCACAGTCACAGTCAATATGGACTTCTATTATTCGCCCCTCTCACCACCTTGTCGCTCTGTTCAATTGGTGGCTAAGGCTCTTGGAATTGAGCTCAATCTGAAATTGGTCAACATGTTGGAGCAGGAACATCTAAAACCCGAGTTCGTCAAGATTAACCCTGAACACACCATTCCAACTTTGGTGGACAACGGCTTCGCCATCTGGGAATCTCGTGCCATTCTCGTCTACCTGGTTGAGAAATACGCAAAGAATGATGCGCTGTACCCAAAGGATCCTCAGGGTCGCGCTCTTGTCAACCAGCGTCTGTACTTTGACTTGGGAACTCTCTACAAGGCACTAGCGGGTTATTACTTTGCCCCATTCAGAAACTTGCCACAGGATCCCGAGCAATTGAAGAAGGGCGAAGAAGCTCTTGGTTTTCTCAACACATTCCTTGAGGGCCAAACCTACGTGGCTGGCGATAGACTGACCGTCGCTGACATTTCGCTCCTGTCGTCACTTTCAAGTTTCACTATCTTCGGCTTCGACTTTAGCAAGTACACAAACGTTGTGAGGTGGTACGAGAACGGCAAGAAGGTAACTCCCGGCTGGGAAGTTGTCGAGAAGGGTCTGGAGGAAACTCGTGCTCTGTTGGCGTCCCTCAAGAAGTAAAAGAACGAAGATTGTCCAAATCCTATGTTTCCAACTATCTTAATAAAATATTTATACAATTGAATAATAATAGTAAGAATGAGTTTCAATTTTTGATATGCTGTCAGTTGCCTTGTTGACTGAAATCTGATAAGAAATAGATAGTGTTATTAAACTGATTGATAAGATAAACAAATAGAGTGTTATTTCTGCCTTGCTGAATCCACTGATAAAGATTATATTATGAAAGTGTATTCGTCACAGAAGGGCGTGGCATATATTTATAAATGCATTTATACCTTATAATAATCAATATATGATTAGGTTTTGTCTGTCAGTCTAGGAGTATATTGTTTGTTTATCCTCCATCTCAGTGACCTATAACAATCGTATATAGATCTTATCCTTAGAACTTTGTCAACCATCAAGTAAGGCTAACTAAATAAAATATTTGATGATTACGTTAGCATATTAGTATAGAACTAATCACTTTTAAAGATATCAAAGCTTTATGTTGACACTCGTAAGTAATAATCGGCAGATTTGGTTTACAAGGCCTTGATACATAATCAAGGAAGTAATAAACTAATTCCTTAGTATTGTTCATATGTCAATCAACGGAAAATGTACGTCAAAATACGATTTCTTTAAAAAATACCATAAAGTCCATATAACGGCCATTGAGAGTTCGGAGTTAAGATAAGAATCTACACAGATCATAATATTTTTATACCCTTCGATCATTGAAAATGGTCAAAAAAGGGTATACTAACTTTGTGAAAATATATGTAACAGGCAGAAAGAGGCGAGGGAGACCCCACAAAGTATATATATTCTTGCTCAGGATCACTAGCCGAGTCGATTAAGCCATGTCTGTCTGTCTGCCCGGATGTCCGGATGTATGGATGACCAGATGAACACACAGATCTAAGCTTTTATAAGAGCTAGACACCAAATTTGGCATAAAGGTTTCTATGTACCAGGCGCAGATCAAGTTTATTTCAAATGTTGTGTGCCACGCCCACCGCCCCCGCAAATTAATAATTTAATTTTTGAACTCAATTTGTAAGCGCTGTATGAAAGATACAATTTTCTGACTTTAACATGATAGTTTTATCTACTTATTCTCAAAATTGCCATCCGATCGGACAATAAACACAAAAGTTGTTTAGGAAAGTATGAGCATAAAACCAAGTTACATAGTTATTTAAAGTCAAGTGTCCTTTCTCTAAAAGTAGAAACCAAAATAAAATCTTATATCTTACAACGTACCTGCAAGGATAATTCGTCCCACTACTGAACTTGCTTCAATCAGGTTATTAAGGTGGTATTTTAAGGATTTAGAATATTATTACAAAAGTAATACAAATGAAAATATTACTTACCCGAAGACGATTCTTAGGATATTCTGACATATCCTGATAGTTCTTGCACTCCATAAGTGGTTTAAGAGAATACTCTTTGATTTGTAAGAGAGGAAAGAAAGACCTTGTTCACCGCCAGCTTAAGCAAAACTGAATGAAGAGTTCTGCAAAACAGACATAACCAAAAGCTTCCAGCCATAAAAAGCTCTCGGCCAAACTGAAAATCGATCGATTGTGGAAAAATGACATGGCGTGGAATGTTCTAGAACGCCTACGTCATAACAATGATTTTTCATAAACCGGCTATCTTATCACGGTTGAAGGCTAATGCTGGGCCAAATGCATTGAAAGATAAAAAAGGGCATATCATTTTTCCTGAATAGAAACAGTATATAAATCGATTATTTTTGCCGAAGAAGTAACAGTTTCAACTACAACGTCAAACCAAGCAACCAGAATGGATTTGTATTATTCACCAGTTTCGGGCTCAACTCCTGCCATCTTTATAACGGCTAAGGCTCTGGGACTCAAGCTCAATCTGAAGGTTATCAACACATTCGCAAATGAGCACCTGAAGCCTGAGTTTGTCAAGCTAAACCCTCAGCATACGATCCCAACACTTGTGGACAATGGCTTTGTCCTTTGGGAGTCCCGTGCCATTCTAGCCTATCTGGTGGAGAAGTATGGAAGGAACGATTCCCTCTATCCCAAAGAAGCTAAGGCACGCGCTCTGGTGAACCAGCGTTTGTTCTTCGACTTGGGAACACTGTATCCGGCTTTGTCCGAGTATTACTTCCCTCAGATGCAAAAGAAGCCGGCGGATCCCGAGAAGTTCAAGAAGATAGAAGCTGCTCTAGGATTTCTGGATGCATTCCTCGAGGGAAAACTGTATTTGGCCGGCGATAAGCTGACCATTGCTGACATTTCCATCTGGTCCACAGTGGCTGCATTCATACTCTTTAAATTGGATTTAAGCAAATATCCCAACATCGTTAGGTGGTACGAGAATGGCGAGAAAACTGCACCGGGTTGGGAAGAGATCGAAAACGGAAGAGCTGCAGTAACTGAGCTTATTAAGTCTTTCAACAAGTAATGTAATAAATAACAAATAATGTAATTTAATTTTGTTTAAATAATAAAAATATAAAATGAAATTTAAATCGTAACGTACAAATCAAATACCTGTTGGTGGTATGTCTTATGCAGCTATCGATAAGCCTTTCGTTTCATCGATTCTTGTGGTATTTTTTTATGCCGCCTTCAATGCTATCGATAGCAGTTTTTGGTATTTATTGCACAGTCGCACTGCTTGATGGTGTTTATTATTTTGTTTTCATTTCTGCTCGCAGTCGGATTTTAAAGTTTTAATTTAAGCGATATCAGATGCAACCGTTTATTGTTATACGCAATTATCGCGAAGATGACGAACTCAAGTGTCAGGAGCTGGTGCGGGACTACATTATGTCGTTCTCTTCGAAATCGTTCTTTGTGTTTTGCTTCCGTGAGGTAAGCCGAGGTTTGCGTGCTTAATCTGCTGCAAACGTGGGGGAATCTCATGAGGGCCTCGCCCTCTCCTAAGACTCTGACCGAATTCACATTGTCTATATCTTCGTTACAGATTACACTGCAATTCATAGTCATAACATGGGCTATATTCTTCATATTTCTCGGAGTGCCACTACTCTTCTGTGTGCTCACAATACCTGGCTGCATCATCTTTCTTTTTACCAGCACCTACTTCTCCTTCTATGCCAAGGCGGTGGAGCTGATGAGGGTATTATCTAGACTTCCACCACTTATGTTGATTTATAATATTCATCATTGTCTATTATCTAGCTAAAACCCTCCCAGTCCCTGGTTGCCGAGTGCTACGAGCCCTTCATCTTTCGCTGTGCGCCAAACGAGGCTAGCTATCAAATATTCCTGGACAATCCTCCTTACGACGAGTCGTATAAAAACAAATTTCGGCGACGCATTGTAGCCACGTTGAGTGTAAAGAACCACAATGCTGTTTATAATGCAGCCTGGATCTATCGCTTTGCCATTGCCAAGCATTATCCACATCAGAAGATCATGGAACCGATGATAAGTCTGGTCTCCAAGAACTGTGTCAATGCCGGCTATGCCTCTCTCGAATGTACTATTTCCGAGTGGCAGGAGAGCGAGCGAGACTTTTACGACGATCTCGGGTTTGTCACGCGGCAGATCTATCATAAACAGATTGTCGGCAGCAGTCTCACCGTGATGAAGACGCAGCTCACGTACAACCTACGCACAGACGACACGTTGCAGAAGCTAAACTAGTGCAAAATACTCCCCAGTGAATCTCAGAGAAACTGTGAAACTTAGCGCAATATTTTAATATATACTCAAGCTGCAAGTACTATCGAATAATGACAGATGTGAGTTGAAAAACATACAATAGTAACGTATTTTTGTATATCTCTAAGGCGATGCTATCGTGCTAGTCGTAAAATACAAATTGTGTTAGAATCTCCACTTTATAGAATATGCATTTTGTAAACACAAAGATAGTTTATTTTTCCACATGACGATAGTCCACACGATAGTTATTACAGCTCTATAAAAGAAACATTCCAGTCATGCGAATTTATGCAACTTTGGAGAACACAGCACATAAAAGATATAATATATATTATTTTGTACACTTATATATTTATTGTAATTATAATATTGTGTGTGTAAAGAAAACACGTTGGATATTGCTTCGTTTTGTCCTGTTTTATTATAATCTTGTTTATTCTTTGACATATTCTATTTAAATAAATAAAATATATATTGTAATAAATAAAACTTGCAAGTGTTTAGCGTATATTGTTTAATGCCAGACATCTATAATTGTTGCTGTTCCTTATTGAATCTTCTCTTCTGCTGTAGGTACATTCATTTCTTCTTCTTTGATGCATTTAAATTGGATTAGCCGCAGTTTGTAAAAAGCTTTTTTAATGCAATTCAGGACTCGCCTTGACTGCCACTGTGTGTTAAACATAATATCGGACACCCCTGCCGAGTGGTGGCATACATATATATTCTATAGCTATCTGTTCAGATTATCAGTTAAGGTATTTCGTATTAGACATTATTTCTTCGCTAGGAACTAAGCAAGGGTATCTGCACTTCGGCAGGCCGAAGCAAAACTCTTTCTAAATGTTTTCATCTTTTTTGTTTTGTTTTTGGTTTTCTTATAGAATTTAAATAGTCATCAGCGCAACTAATGCTTAAAAAAATAAACTGGAACTGGCCGTGTGCTGCGGCAGTCCGTACTCAAATGTAACTATTTTCCTCCGTTTCCACTCTTCCTTTTTCCGTCAACTATATCATTAAAGCGTGTTTCAAAACTGGCTGTGAAATTAGCATACGTTTGTTTTTCCCATTTTCTTTTTTGTTGCTGCCGTTTGTTTTTGTTTTGTTTTCTTTTCTTTTAGTTAAGAACCTTTAGGTAATTGTTTCAATTTGGTTTCGTCGCAAGTAGCCGCTCTGGTTGCAATATCCAACTATATTTGCTATATGTAGTGTGTGGTATTTAGAAGAGCTTCACGCGTCGCTTCAGCTCGTTGCGCCTCCACTGGGGCAGCCTGTAGAACTCGGAGCGGGCGCACTGCAAGATGTGCTCGAACTCAATGTCGGACAAGTGACGCTGCAAAGAAAAACATTTAGTTAAAATGCAAAAAAGTTGGAGAGGAACCTCAGGAACCAGACTCACCTCCAGGTTGCAGCGATCAACGTCTGAGGGTAGACGATAGTTCGTGATCAACAAGATGTGATACGGATAGATCTTGGCGGGCTCGTGCACCAGCATCGAATGCGCCATGTTGGGCAGGCTGCGCCGGATGAGTCCTGCCTGTGGATAGTGATAGGACAGTGCGCCCGAGTATGTGCTAGAGGCGGGCAGATCCCCGCCACCCATCAGGGCGCGTCTGTCGCCCTCGGTAATCGAATCGACAGAAGCTGCAGAGGGAGAAAGAGAGAGCAAAGAAATTAATAAGAGAGTATAAATTGGAAGATCCACTCCAGAACTTACCCTCTGATTTACCGCAGCTCAGATCTGTGCTGTGTGTTTTGTCACCGAGACCTCCATAGGAGAAGTCCTACATGGAACAACCAGAGGAAGAGAGAAATATAAGTTTAAAATGGGATCTATGCAAGAAAAAAAGCATGCCAAACCAGAACGGAAAACGTGTGTGCGCTGTCTACAGAAAGGTGTACGAAATGGAATAAAGAATAACAAGCTAAGGCATTCCACAAAAAAAACCAAAAACAAATGGGTTAAGAAAAGAGAAAGAACAACAACAAAAGCATTCTTACAGTGACACCATGCATCGTGGTGGCGGCGGCTGATGTTGTGGAACTGAATGTGTGAGAGCGTGGAGCCAAGCCGTATCCGGGTTTGGGCACATGCCGCAGCGCGCTCACCACTGAGCCGAGTCGAGTTTGAGTTATGATGGATGATCGTTAGTGTATGTAGTTGGTTGTTGTTAGTGTGTATACAGGCGTGTGTATGTGAGAGTGTAAGTGTGTGTGGCAACAAACATGTAGCATAGGCAAACACACAGTAAGAGTGAGAAGGAATAGCAAACGTTAGAGGCAACAACACAATGAAGCAGCAGACGAACCAGTCGAGTTAGATGGATTGTTAGTATTATTGTTTTTTTTTTGGGATCCCAACACCATGAGGCACAGCCGGGGATGTTGATGGAGTCACAGGTAGCAGCATTACAGAGTGAGAGATAGAGACAAGTTTATAAAGTGAGCATCAGGTGGCACCAAGTACAATTCTAGTTTAAAGACTAAGATTAACGCTGTAGTAGATTAGTCGACCGCCAAACGTGGATGAGTATTAGCTACAGCTAAGATCAAGTTACCATTTACCCAAGTGATCGCGCAACACATTTACTGAACGCATGATGAAGTGACCAAAAGGATCAAACACAATCAAGTTATCTATTAACCAGATGATCTGTTAATTAATTGATCAAGTCATCGATGGATCAAGTAACCAAATGAACAAGTGATCTACAGACAATATGATCAAGTAATCGCATTATCAGGTACATATACAAATGTAGCAAATTATTAGGTGATATATTATCCAAATGATCAGCACATCAATTGATCAAGTTATCGATCCAACAAGTGGCAATGACCAAGTGATCGTGCGTTCAAGTAAATACGATACCTACTGATCAAGTTATTGCATGATCAAGTAACCAATAAGATCAAGCGACCAGTAATATATTGGGAAATGATTGGGTTACCAAATGGTCAAGTATACAATTAATCGACTAATCGTGTAGTGAATGGACACAGCAATCAAGTGATCTATTGATCAAGTAACGCAGATATCAAATGACCAAGCACCAAGAGCAACAGGCAAAAAGGCAGAGGCAGAGACAGATGCGGAGCCAGAGGCACAGGCAGGAGGCACTCAGCCAGCACTTACGGAGCTGTAACCGTTTCGTATGTAGGGCGGCAACGTGGTCGTTTTGAATCCATATCCGGGCTTGGGCGGCGAGCGATAGGAATGTATGGCTATAAACGTAATTGGGCTATATGTAAAGCAAGTCGACAAAGTATAAAATTAAAACTAACTTCGGTAAACCGAAAATGAACAAACTCTTGCTTGGAACTTAAATAAAGAAGTCAACTGGGAATGGAAAAATGGTTGCTCAGACAAAGTAAACAGATTAGGAATTTATATCAAATGCTTTATCTCTACAGCATTATCAGCTCCATCTGCAAGAGCCTGTGTTCCCTTCCTACTTAAACGTAGCTTATCCTAACAGCCTTTGCACGCTAATTCTTTACCATTGTAACTGGGCGCATTGCCCAGGGATTTGCCCAGGGAACCGCGGTAGCTGGTGGAACGATCAAACATTTCATCCTCATAGAAGGGTTTCTGATGATCTAGATTGCGAGAGGGTGAGGCGCCAATGGGCGATTCATATCTGCAATATATGCAAAACAACAATTAGTACCGACTTTATGCAAAGTAGTTCCCTTTTGAATCCCACCTCAACTTGTAGAGCGGCTCCTTGGAGGCTGATGGCGTGCGTGAGGCATTGCGTGGATCCAGATTGTTTTGTTTCCATTTCCTGTACTTGGCATGCTCCTTAAGGTCCTTAGCAATTACCGAGCCAATGCCTGAATTGAGCTTCTCCAGCTGCTCTGCCTCGCGTTGCAGGCGTCTACATGGATAGATGAATGTGGGTTAAGTGATTTCTCTAGGGGATTAAATGAACTGTTCGCTCTCTTACGTTTGCTCCTCGCCATTCTTGGCCTTGCCATTGCTCCGCTTGCCGTTCTCGGCGTTCTCGTTCTCCTGATCGTCATCATCGGAGACGGGCACCCCATGGTAGGTATCACTGTAGCGTCGCCTGCGCTCCGGATCCGTATAGGGATATGGCGGTGCTGGGAAATCATCACGCTCGATTTTCGGCTGTTCGCCTGGTGGCGGCTTCTTGGCCGCGGGATAGTGCGACAGCTCAATCGGTTCCTCGTTGTTCATGCCGGGACTCTTGGGCCGCGGTGTCTCCGATCTGATGGCATCCACCAGCACCTTCATGGCACTGCGCGTACGCGAATGCGGACGCGATGGTGGCCTACTGCCGGCCACGGAGCCGGCGTTGCTGGCCGTCGTCGCGTACGAGGCGGGCCGATGGAAGTGCGGCGACAGTGGCGTCTTGTCATACGGATCGATCGGCTTGCGCAGATAATGCGGCGCATCTGTCAGATAACTGTAGGTATAAATGCGCGATATATCCTCGCCAATTGGTCGTCCATACTCGCGCAATATCAGCCCCGGGCTGACCGTGCGATAATGCTGCAAGCATAGGGAGATCAGATTAGATGAAACTGTTGAAATTTGCTGGATTAAGTTTCTGTTATTTCTGACTGTGCGAGGGGATTAATAATCTCAAGCCAAGTTCATGTTGGGATAGCATAAAAATATAGAAATTATAAAATAAAATCATATCAGTGAAATCATAAAAACAAACCTTGCGGCTAGAGGAATAAAGTGAACCATTAATACTCGGTGTTCTGGAACGGATGTACTGCAAAACGAACAGAAAATCGAGAAAAGAAACGCAAGCTCAAAACGAGATAAACAATAAAGAAAATGCAAAAAACAAATCATAAAAATCATAATAAATTGCATAAGGTGCATGGAGAGGTCGGTCGTGTTCTTGGGTGTGCGTGTGCGTCTGTGAGTATAGACTGGGTGTGCATGTTGTGTGTGTGTCTCGTGGTATAGGTGTGTATTGGGAGTGTTGTGTGTGTGTGTGTGGGTGTGCGTGTATAGCTTGCTGGGCATTCGTATTAGTAGCAAGAGCGGCAGTTCATGTCTATGTTAAAACTAGAGCTGCAAATGTATCGATAGAGTTCTCGTGCTGGCGATAGTCTCACATTACTATCGATAATTAATGGAGATACTAATGTGTACATAATTTATATTAAGTCTTCCTTTTCTATGCACTTATTTCTACACTTCTAGGAATTTTTCTTAACTAACAGGGCAAACTATCGATACTATTGTTAAATGTTTAATCTTTCTTTTCAATTTGTTTATGCTTATTCTTGTTATTTTAAATATTAAATCTTTTGATAGTTTTAACCATAAGCGACATACTATCGATTATTTGATATATTTTTTGATAGTTCTACTATCGATTCTTAATTTACCCAACTATTCCCACTATCACACAGCTAAGTTAATATTGTATAATATCTATTAAACTGAGTTTAATCAGTATACTATGGTGTACAAATTCTTAAAATCCCTGTAAATCAAACCTATACGCGATAGTTCAGTGTTACTAAACTATCGATATGTCTTAGTAAACTTAATTCCTAAGCTAGCAACTAGTTTTATTCCCTTTTGATGATTCCGACAGAGTCTATAAACAATTTAAACCCTCAATCGATACACATATCGCTGTCTTTGCAGCTCTAGTTTCACCCCGCACCCTCTTCCCTTCCGCCCACTCTGCAGGCACTACATACCATATCGCTGAGCGCACTGGAGCTCATGCGATCGCATTCGGTGTCTGTGAAGTTGCCATTGGAGGCGCCACCAGTCACAGAGGTTGTTCCCGGCCTGGCACCGCTGCCATTCAATATGATGCCCGACTCGGAGGGCCCGGGTCCGCAACGCGGATGCCAAATAGCGCTGCCCTGCAGGTACATTTCCTCGCCATCGCCAAAGGGATCGCCGCACTTGGTGCAGCGCGCACAGGTTGGATGGAAGTGATGGTTGTCGCCCGCTTGCAGCACCTTGCCGCTGATGAAACGATTGCAGTAGGCGCACTTCACCCCGAAGCTCTTCTGGTAGCACTTCTCGCAATACGGCACCGCATCCTTGCCCATGTACTCCCCGTTGAGCACCGCATTGCAGGCCTTGCAACGGAAGCACCAGACATGCCACTGCCGATCGAGGGCCACCAGTGCTTGCCCCTCCTTCAGCAGCTCACCGCAGCCGGCGCAATCATTGGGATCATAGTCCTCCTTCAGATGCGCCTTGTGCGACAGCACGCCACTGGTGACATTCTGATGCGCCGTCGCTCGTGTGGGACTCTCCGCGGGCGGAGCGGCCGCACTGGTGGCCTGCCGTGCCGGCGATGCGGGCGTACTGCTGCCAGCTCCAGTAGTGGCATTTGCTGCACCTGCGCCACCAGGAACACACTGCTCACAGAGCACCTCCTTGCCAGTGTTGGTCACCTTGCTGCCGGACTTGAAGGGCTGCTTGCACTTGGAGCACGTGAAGCACTTCTGGTGATACGTCTTGCCCATCGTGCTGACCACTTCGCCCTCCACATACTGCGAACAGGTGGCGCATTTCGTGCCATACAGACGCTGATAGTCCGGTATGCAGTAGTAGGCGCCATCCTTTGTGAAGAATCCGCCGGTGGCCAGTGACTTCTTGCATTGGCAGCACTGGAAGCACGCCTTGTGGAAATGATTGTCAGCCACGCGCAGCACTTCGCCTGAACACTTTTTCGTGCATTTCGCACAGTAGATTTTTTGTTTACCTAGAGAGACAGAGACAGAGAGAGAGGGAGAGCGTTACTATAGTTATACATATGTAGTTGTGTAGTTGGGTGTGGGTGTGCGTGTGCATCAAATTCATTCAATCAACACTCGGCGCACCGCACTGTGCTGATGTCATATGCATGTGATGCGGCGATAATGTCGCGCAACCTTGTGCCGTTTTGCCTGACTCCGCCGAGCACAGTTCGAGCCCCGGTCCACTTTAGTCTTGAGTGTATTCGAATTCAGATTTGCTTAGGTATGTATGGTATGTACAGCATGTATATTGGCTGTCTATTCTATTATACTGTATACTATCTGTCTATTCTATTATATTGTATACTATCTTTCTGTGTGTATCTTGTATTTACTGGGGGTGTGGGGAATGTATCTTTTTTGTGGCCTGTCACAGCTCGTACTATATTCTCTAGGCACACTTGTTTCTCTCCTACACTGTGATCACATTTTAACAGGTATCAAATAGCCGAATTTGGATAAACGCGTTCTGCTAGCTTAGCTAAAAAGTCTTTTATCATTCCAATGAAGTTTAAGGTAAAATAAGTTTATGGTTAAGGCAGTTTATGGTCAATTAAACTAATTTTCAAGTGAATTATGACAGCATATTGCTAATGCATTAAGCAAGTGTAAAGTGAGAATGTTTTTCATTCTTTATATCCAAAAAGGGAAATAAATCTTTATTATAAAGAAAGACAAAATAGTTCTATATATCATGTAATTATATTAAAGACAGATACCTTGCTTACAAGGTGTTTCTAGTTTTTTCTATAATTAGATACAGTCAATAAAGTTCTGCCCTCTTCAGTATACACCGTCTTATTAGGCGTATGAGTCATGCGCGCGGCAAGTAATTAATCTTATCATTGATAAGGCCAAGGGCAATCTACGCTCTCTAGGCACACACAAGTGTCTCTGCCTAGACTCGACTTTTATCTGTTCCATAACATATGCAGAACTGAGCGAAAGAGTGAGAGAGAGAAAGACAGAGAGATCTCGGCACAGGTGAAAAAGTTTGCTACCCAAGAAAATTTTGTTTGTCATATTTGACTTTGTCAGTTACGCGACTGTCATATATAGTATATGTAGAGCAGTATATATATAAATGTATATATAGTAAACAAAAGGTGTAAAGATAAGACTGAGCACACACACAGAGAGAGAGAGAGACCGCAGGCAAACTTGAGAGTAAGTTCGATAAGTTGAAAGGGTTTAATCGATAAACAGCGATTCTAAGAAATGAATGTCTTCACTTGTTATTCACTTGAGATATATACAAAACTATATTTATATATTTCGTATGCTAAGACAACAAACAAAACAATAAAAGCTTTTAAAACATTCCAAATATTTTCCTTTTACGTTTGCTATAAACAAATTAATTGTGTTACATAAAAAACTAAAAATAACCATGCAAAGCAAAAAGGTTGTCCAACATTATTTCCTCCAACTTTCGACGCGCTTTCGAATGCCCCAAAGCTAATGTTGATAAATAATCTAGCAGCCACATACATAATAAATATTATTGCGATTATAGTTGAAAACAAAAAAACACTGTCGAGAATATTTCGGGATTACAAATTGCCCTGCGTGACGGACAAATCAAATCGCATTGTTTTTTAGAGGCACAATAAATGGCTGCACTTTGGGAAAGCATACAATGCTGTATTCAACATGTGTGTATGGGGGGAGTTTATACTATATACATACACACATGTATTTTCCATGAAAATAATCATATTCAGCTAACAATTGGATATGCTTATAATGACCTGTTTCTTTTTCTTTTTGTGTTTTTGGGCCTGTGTTTTGTTTTTTGTGTTTCTGCTTTGTGCTCTTTGTTCTCTGCTCTTTATTTTCGATTTTCGTTCTGCCTTCGGTATAGAATTTATTGATAAGCCAAGGCCCGTTAACTAGTCGCATTATAATGGTGACGTACGCCTCATGAATGAGGCCCGCAGCTATCACAATCTCGCACACACACACGCACACATATTACGTATACGTGTTCCATATGAATTAATTTTATTTATGCTTAGTTTGTTGTTGTTTATTATGCAATCACAGACGATTTCTTCTCGCTGGCAATTTCGCATATTGATTTTGGCATTTTGTTTATTGACTTTTCAAACGTTTTCCTACTTCCCCCCGCCCCTGTGCACATTAACAGCGCCATGCTAATTACGCGCAAAGCCAAATGGCAATTGTAAAATTGTTGAAAATTGAATTTTCACGCAAGTTCCGTCGGTCAGTTGTCAGCGTTGAGTTTGCCAGAGCGAAGCATACACAACAACAATAAAAAAAGTTTGAGCGCACAGTGTTTTTTTTTCTTTTTCTTTTATTGTAATTACCGCAGCGATTTCAGTCTCTCTGCATGATGTCATCCTCGTCGAAGTCGTCATCGACCGGCGAGAGAGTCGCGTCGAGTCGGAGTCACGTTCGTGTTGTGTTCTGGAGTTGTGCACAGGCAAACACAGACAGAAACTGGTTTCCATTCAAATTGGAACTCGAATTTGAGTTTTGAATTTGAATACGAAATTGGAATTCGCGCAACAAACACGGGCAAACACAGACACACACACACAGCCAAACAGACACAGACAAGCACACAATGACGCGCGATGGGGGGCAAGTCCAAGGTTAACTACGTAGCTCTCGCGCGAGTGGGGTCAAACTGCAGGCCACAAATATTTTAATTAATTTTCAGCCGCGCCCCGAAATTCCTAACCTCCAAAGAGGCAGTGGAAGAATGGCAGAGCCCCAGTCCCCTCTCTCTCTCTCTCTCTCTCGAGCTCAGGTGGAGGCCAATGCCAGTGCCAGAATGTGCGTCAAACTCATCCTCGCCAAGGATAATGTCGAGGACAGTGTACAGAGAGGGGTCAAGGTGTTGTTGCAGTGTTTCGAATTTGTGAAATATATTTCTCGAAAAGTAGAAAAACATCACATTCGCCCTGCCCACACACTTGTCTATCTGTACGGCCGCTGACATGTGTGTGTGTGTGTGTGTATTTATTTATGGTGAAGAGCTATAACATAATCACATACATACACACACATGCATACGCTCTCAAATTGTATATTCGAGGAATTACTCATCAAATTAAAATTGCTTTGCAAGTGCTTTTTTTTTGGGTGTTGAGCTACCTGGCGTATGCGTAATTTTAGTAGATTTCCACACCAAACAACCTGACACTGGAAAGGTGCAGCAATTCGAGCGGGTATATTGAGTTTTTGCTTGCAACGCAATATAGTTTTAAATTTACAAACGTTTTTTAAAGAATACCTTTAATATTTAACAATAATTTCAATTTAGAAGAATTTTAACAATTGAAATCTAGTTATCTAAATGAATTTTCTGAAAATTTTTTATAATAGTTTGCCCAAGACTTTGCTGTATTTGCGTTAAGACTCTTAACAGCTGCCAGATCTCAGGGATCGTTAAGAGATCCTTAGATAAAGCACAAAAATCGATGGATAATTGAATTTTTTAAATATATTTTAAATATTTACTATTTATTTCTCTTTTCAACTGATCGGTTTCCTTTTCACTTTCATTCAAATTCAATAAATTCGAATAATTAATTTGATTTAATATAACAATTGCATCATACTCATTTCTTAGTTTAAAAAAACCCTGGGTAACTTGTAGTCATTCCCCATGCACAACAAACTTCAATTATACGCTCTTTTTTTATGCTAGTTGTTGTTGTTGTTGCGGACAAGTTGAAAGTGTTTCCTGTATGCTTATTAAACGAAAAAGTGAAAAGCGCAGTCCATAGAGAAGAAGGGAAGAAGGCAGGGGGATTGGGGGGCTGTGGCAGCAAATGACGTGAGACGTGATGATGACGCTGCGTCTACGAAAATAGCATTCAATTAGGCGGTCGTCGTAGTCTTCACGCAAGGCACTATGGCAGATGAAGCAGTTGGAAGAGCCGTAGCCACTTTCTATGCAAGTGCTCTGACCTATATAACCCTATCGAGGGCGGCAGGGGGGAGAGCAGAGATGGGGGCGCAACGGGAAATGAGATGCAGGCGAATGCACGACAAAAAACATACACATACACACGATGCAACGTGAACAAATCAAAGACCAAATAGATGAGAAAAGTGCCCCAAAGTGGAGGCTGCGACCACAATGGGACAGCGTCAGTGCAGCACAGTGGGACGCAGGTAGTAGAAAAGTGCACACAAAAAACAAGGAAGAACTATGTGCGTTGTGTAGAACCTGATTAATCATAGATATGCATTGTTGCTATACTAGCAAACATATACATATATATGTTAATTTACTTATACTACACATGAAATACCACATGCTGATGGTAACTGCAATTGCACTGTGTTGCCTGTCCCGCTGGGTCCGCATCGGGGGCTGCTTTTGCCCCTTTCGTTTTCATTTGTTGTCTGTGCGCGCAAAAGGAAACTAAAAACCACAAAACGAACAGAGAAATGAAAACCAAAAACAAGGGAAGTCAATGTGCTCGTCATGAATTCATGTTGAGCATTTGTCTCCGCTGCTGTTGTTGCTGTTGTTGTTGTACGAGTAGTTGTTGGATCGCTTGTTTTATGGCTATTGTTAAGCCTTTTGCGTAGAGATCGTTGCTCGTTGAACGAGCCGAGCATCGAGTACTGCACACATTACGTACGTGAACGGACATGTCTCCCCCTCTGCCAGCATGGGGGTGGGGGTGGAGGCGCCCGAGTCAATTAGGCATTTTAAGCACGCACACAACTACAAGTGTTCGCTGCCGCGAGCCTCTGCTGCTGCAAAAGGGAAGCGCTTACACTCTGAAAATTAAGTCCAAATCGCCCAAAGTTCAAAAGTTCACAAGCAATTTGCATACTAGTTAAACGCATAGAAAGATAAGGCTTGAGAATCTGCAGAATACATGCAAAAAACTAACCTAACGCAAGTTTTTCTCAATCAAAATAAAACATTCTGGGAGAATAAATTAAAGGTTTAAGGTATCAAGCAGAAATAAGTTTCACCTTAAAAACTCAGAATTCTTAGAATATATCTTTCTGGTATTTAAACTTCTATGAATATTTGAAAGAGAACAAAACAGAACACGGTGTACGTATAAATATTAAATTAAATTTAAGTTACAACAATTTCCGCAGTATATTTAACTTGTTCTTTATAAAAAAAAATATTTGAAATTCTTCAAATATTTCTATTGTTTGACTTGAATATCCGCACGAAATAGTATATTTGGGATTTCCGATATTAAAAACGTGCTCAATCGCCAAGTTATTTCGCTGAGTGTACTCAAAGCATATGAACTCAATTAGGGCCAAAGACCGGACGGAGAGGGACGTGCAGACGGACGTACCGAGCAATTAATCACTCATAGTAACTGTACAGAAGGGCTATGCAACTACACCATCACACACACAAACACACACACACACACAAACAGTGAGAAGAGCTCGCATAGTTGGAGCTAACGTTACCATAGAGGAATCCCAGCAGCGTTTGTTCGGTTCCCAGCTCAGAACGGTAAACTCAGAAGCATGACATGACGTGACGACGACGCCCTAACGGTATCGTGTGTAATTGCAGTTGCACTCCCCAAGCTCATACGGTCAGTTATACTCTCTGATTCTCAGATTCTCTGATATCGAGTCGATTCTTTCTTTTTTTCGTTTCAACGCAAAAAAAACTTGTTTTTACAACAACACTGACGTCATCGCAGCTGAGAACCGAAAATGGGGAGTGGACGAGAGACCGCCAAACAGATGAGTGACTGTATGTGTGTGTGTGTGTAAGTGTGTATGCGAGTGCACGTGTATGCGTGTTGGTTGCCCTCTCATATGACGATGGGCTCCACGCCAGCTGGCCAATATTGATTAACAACAAATGCAATGCAAACACAACAACAACAACAACTAACACAACTACAACTATAAGAACAAGAACAACAACAGCGGCGACAGCGCAGTTTTACTGGTTTTTCGTTAGGCCGTGCCATAATACGCTACTAATGCGATAATACCATCAAGTGAACTAAGTATATGTGAAAACACACGTACGTGAGACACGCACAGGAGTGCCCGAAAACGTGAGAGAGACAGAGAGAGAGAGAGGTACAGACAGTGGCAGTGGCAGAGAGGCGAAGAGAGCCGCCAGCCAGACCACCCTCTTTCACTGGCGCTCGTGGTCTCTGCCTTTGCGCAATTTCGTTCGCTCACACACATACAGGGAGAGACGCACACGGATAAATACGAGCAGTGCATACATAGATAATCGTATTCACACACAGTCGGCATACAAATACAGCAACAACTTACCCATAGCGAGATACTGCTATGCTCTTCACACTTGCGCCAGCAAAATGGGGGAGGGAAACACACGGATAGAAAGCACAACAACTACAGGCGCACAGGTCACCACTGCTTCTTCGTCTTCTTCGTCAGAGACTTCGACTTCTTCGTATGCTTCCTTCACTATACACTTCACTTCACTAACAATTTATCTTTTCCTTTGCTTCGATATATTTATTTATTTTCTTTTATTTGTATCTTTCTCTGCTTATGCATTCGCAATTCACGTGAAGATGGCTTTGCGCATTAGAATAGAATTGTGTGTGAGAGAGTGCGTGTGTTTGCGTGTGTGTGTTTGTATGTATGTATGTATGTTTATCGCGTGCACAAAATTACCGACAAAATATCATAGGAAAACAACGTATGGGTTTTTTTTATTTACTTCCTAATATAAATATATATATATATTCCCAATTTGAAGATATCGAATGAAAAAACCCCGCGCACCAACAAACGACACCGACAAGCGACGACGACGGCAGCAACAAAACGACTAAAAATCCATCTGAATGAGCCGCACCGCGAGAGAGAGAATTGTATCTCAGATACAAATGGGGATGGGCACCAACTGCGAGGTATCGATTGCTCGCAACTATCGATATCTATTAACGTCTCTTTCTCATTAGATTTTTGTATTTTTTTCTTATAAGTTTTATTCTGTTTTTTAATGCGTTTTGCGTGTACATCTGCACAATAAGCTTTCTTAGACATTAGAATAATAATAGTAATAATAATAATAATAATAATATATGTATATAATATAATAATAATAACATTACTAACAAAACTATTACAATTAGAATAAAATTCATATTCATAATTCATATTCACCCATATTTCACATGGTGTGCACTCTTTTTTCACAAGTTAAAATTTAATAGTACATCGAGATTGTTTTCCATAGTTTAAAAGTACATACATACTTAGGTATTTATAAGGGTCATATACATATAGTATGCATAGAGACGTTCTTTTGTTTTCTTTCTTTCGCACAGTTTGCTATCGATCTCATGTTATTCTGTTTCTTCATTAAATTTGAATTCGCGCTCCTTCTCCGGCCAAGCATTCATCGACTTAAAAGATTGTTTCTGAAATATATATGTATATATATATATATAATCTACTAATTTTTAATATTGAATTATGCTTCATCGAAATGTTGACCCCACAGGCGAATAAATTTGACTAAAATCCACTATATAACTTTCAAATGTGGAAACGGATATGAAATATGTTTATCTTTTCATTTCAATTCAATTCAATTTTCATTTGTTTTCTCAGTGTATGTATGTGTGTGTGGGTGTGTATCAATTTTTGTATTTTAGTACTTTGCTGCTTAACCTTTAGTTTGCCTGCAACTACAACTTAATAATTGAGATATATGTATATATATTTATATGAATGTATATACGTATATATACATATATGTGTTTTTGTTTTGTTTTCCTTTTCTCTATAGATTCCATTAGCTAATCGCATGTGCATAGGAGCTGCTATCGCATTCAAATCAACCGTTTTTAACTGTTGCCTGCTACCAAATTTATATGTATATTGAAACTTCCTCCATCATCAAGTAGAACTTATGACCTGTGTGTCTGTGTGTATGTATGTTAATTATGTCACCGTCTACTCCTCGTCGGAGTCACCATCGCTAGAGTAATGAGTTATCTGCGGACGCCGCACAAATGGCGCTGTTATCACTTGCCTGAGGATAAAATAAATACATTAAACATAAGAAATACTCAGGGTATTCACAGTAGTTAATTGGTTGATATCCTGCTACAGTGAATTCATTTAGGTGTCACTCACGCAATGCGTCGGTAATGATTCAGCCATTCCTCCAGCATTTGTGCCACCAGCAGCGGCCGCTTAGACAGCTTCTGTTGCGCCACCAGCAAGCCACCGTCTGTGACACACACATCCAGCCATTGTCGCATCATCGTCTCCTCATTACCCACCTGTAAGTTGCACAATATTATCTGATACCCAATACAGAATCGCTTTTCTGGATACTCACCTCCGATTGCGCCAGAAAGTGTATGGGCAGAAGTTTCAGCTCACAGTCCATCAACGGCAGATAAGTAACGTCTTCGGCATCATCGCGACGTCCGTCGATTCGAGAGAATGGCTCCATTGGCACCAGAGCACTGAAGTGACCTCGCGTGTAGCCCAGTGCAATGGGAGATTTGGTGCAAAAGTTTTGTTCCCAGAATAAAGGTAAATAGACGCCTGGCGTAGAATCTCATATTAGTATGTATTCCTTAATAGAAAGTAGCACCAGCAACTCACCTTCGAATCGGGCATAGCCAATGTCCTCGCCGCGGAAACTCTTGACGTACTTGACCCCGTAAACGATGATTGGACGTCGCAGGATGTGAGCGAGGGCAAAAATGTGCAGCTGTTCCAGCGAAGAGCCCGGTTGGCTGGCCAGCGATAACAATGTGCTCCAGTCCTCCTCCCACTGGGAGTCCTCAAGTGTAAAGTGCAGCATGGACGCTTGCAGCATTTCATACTCCTTCCAGCGGGTAAAGAAACTAAGGGAAATAAATTGCGAATGAGTAATATGTTCGTAAAGAATGCTTTTACAGAACTTACACATGTCCGCATTGATGCAGTGTATCGGCCAGTGCACGCCTCAAGATGTTATCTCGATCAAAGACACCCCAAGTGGCCTGCATGGCCGAATCGAGTAGGCAATCACCGGCACTGCGATTCCACAGCACTAGCAGACGAGAGCTTAACCGTGCCGTAATCTCCAGGGACCAGTTCAGTGCGGGTGGCGGCATTTCCAGTTGCTTCTGTGCATCACGATCCAAAAGCTCATCGTACAATTGCTCCTGTATGGGTATGGGCAGCTCCTCGATCTCCGATGGTAACGCAAACGTGGCATGCTTCTGCACATAGTGACAGGGAAGGCCGGACTTTCGTATGCGCAGCGTATTGGAGAAATGTCGACGTATGTCGGCTGCCAAATCGGGAGCCACATAGGAGGGCACACGCTTTATGCCTGGCCCAGAGCCAGAGATTTGTGCCAACAGCATTGGCAGCATCTCCTCGCGATGGAATCGTATTGCCAAATGGATGAGCGTATGCCCGACATCGAAGGCCGAGTTGCGATTCAGTGCAGCAATCTCGTTGCTTGTCAACGAGCGTGCAGGATTGCCGCCACATGACAAATACGCCTCGACGGCACTGTAGTTATTCTCAACGACTCCCAGACAGGCGTTCAGCCACTGCCAATCGACCTGACGCCTGATCTGACGCTGACGACGCTCCTGGCGTTCCTGCAGCGTATCACAGTTGTTGATAGTTTCCGAAGAACCTGACGAGGACGCAGTGTTAGTTGCTGTTGGAATACGTATCGAATCTGGATGCTTACCTAGTTGATAAATATGCTTTTTGTTGAACGAATTGTTGACACTGACAGTGTCTGCGTTCTGCTGCTGTTGCTGCTGCTCCTCCTGGAGATTCAACTGTTTGTTGCTGCCCGAATTACTGCTGGCGCAGGCATGCAAATCTCCCTGCGAGCCCGAACCGCTAATCTCTCGCGCTTTTCCGCACATGGAGCACTTGAGGCTCTTTGGCCAGTTCTCGTATGTGCAGGACTAGAAGAATATACAGGATTATTATATGGAAAAGTACACGAAGCTGTTATTAGACTCACGTTGCAGGCCCACTTGGCGACGAAGCAATGTTTCTGCTGCAACGGGCCGGACGATGAGGAATTCAGTTGCTGCTGTTGTTGTTGCTGCTGGTGCTGGTTCGATTGATGCTGCTGCAGCTGCTGCTGTTGTTGTGGTTGCTGTTGGTGTTGTTGCTGCTGCTGATTTTGAGATGCATTCGCAAGATTATTGAGATGCGTAGAATTGCTGCAGATTTGTTGCTCGACAATGTGACGATTCGCATTCGATGCAGCTGCTCCAATCAATTGCCTGCTGCTGCTATTCTCTGTGGCATCACGGGCATTCAGTTCCGTGTCGGATCCGCTGATTCGCAATGCATGCAAGGCCTCACCAGCACGATCTTCGCACTCGCCATCATTGGCACCGTCACGTTCCTTGTCTATCACGGCACCACCACGTTTCGTACAGCACTGGACGCATCGCAGACTACGTGGCCAATTGAGATAGGTGCAGACCTTACAGGGCCATTTCTCACTGTCAGCTACATTGCTCTGGCGCGCCTGCTGCTGTTGCTGCTGCTGTTGTTGTTGTGGTTGAGGCTGGGTAAAGCACGTGGACGTTGGCTCGACGGGCAGACCAGCTGCCGCTTCCTCCGCACTGTTGTAGTTTTCGTGTATGGTTGTTGTTGTCTGCGCTGGACTGAGACTGAAATACAGAAGGGGGGAAATTATAAATGTATATTCTTTGGACTCTCTATTGACCGGACTTTACTCACCGGAATATATCCTCGTTCAGCAGCGGCTTGGACGCCTGGCACATGGTGCATTTCAAAGAGGATGGATAGTTCTCATAGGTGCATATTTCACATTTCCATTTCTGCCCCTTGTCGCTTGTATCGCACATCTTTTGCGCGACGAACAAGTGGCTTACGGTAGCTCTAGCTCTCTCGGTACGATGCGGACTCTCCAATACTCTCCCACTTCCACTCCCTATATATATCTCTTTATATCCTTGTTACGTCTCTTGCGTCTCAACTGCAACTTGGACAGCCAACGATTTAAACTGTTTAAATAACAAAAGATATGAAACATTAGTTAATTGCTTACATTAATACTGAGAAGTTTGTCTTATGGAAAAGATAAATCTCGTAAAGTTGAAATTTTCCCACTGTAACCTTGGTTCAAAGGTCCGCGAAACGCGTCCAACGGTTTTTAAAGGTAAAATTCACTGAGCCGAAACTTTGCAAATTTCACAGAGGTTTATTTACTTTATGGAGGGTAATGAGTATTTTGGAGAGATCTATTTACTTTGAAGAGAGTTATAAGTATATATGTACATATATCTGGCATGACAATGCATTACTATATTGAACTACATTGAATACAGTGGAAATTTTGCTTAAACCGTACAAGGCTTTACTAATTTGTTGTCCAAACAGAATGTGATTCACAAAGCTCGGAGTTTCAACAGAATTTTGTGAAGTAATATACGAGCTTGAGTTATTTATATTCAACTCCCGCAATTTCGCATTTTCTATGTGAAATTATGTTAGGCTGCTACAATTTGATGAGTTCAGGGTGCGATTGTTGAGGTTTGCATGACCTAAGCAGATTGCCATTAGTTCGATTATGATTACGATTGCGATCTGGCGAGTCATTACATTTATTTGCATGTCACAACAATTAAATTGAGCTAAAATATGGCGGCCTTGACCCTCGGCAAGAGATATACACGAGATACGCGCGATACGAAAGAGAACATTAACAATTCGTTCGATGTGGCTTGATATTTTCTACTGTCGTCACGGGCAGCCTTCAGGGGCGGGGGTGGATGCGGGCGCAGGGGGGTAGAGGGAGTGGATGGGTTTCGTTTCGTTGTAAATAGTTTCGCGCTACTTTTTTTTTCTTTTGCTTTAGCTCTTCCTCTTTCTATTGTGGTGGTACCTGGCGCAAATAATACAAGGCCAATTCACGGGGACGACTCAACTCGACTCAATTCGATTCGATTTATATATACGTATGTATGTATGTGCGCGTATTTAACAATAACACACACAATAACTGAGTAAAAATAATGTCAGCCACGAGAGAAGCTCACACTGTGCGAATATTGACTCAAAGATGTCAGCCAATGCAATGGCAGAAAAAAAACAGTTGCAATTACAGTTACAACAAATTGCAAAACAAAGACGAGAAAAAACTTTCACTCGTTGTTGGGGCTTTTTTTATTATTCAGTGGGGGGAGAGGAGCAAAACACATAAATTTGGTTCACTTGCCCCTCTAGTGGACTGTGCTTAGGAGCACAGTCTCTATATTTATTGCAAGAACAACAAGCACTACACAAATTTGGAAATTTGGAATTTTAATTTAGCGTCGTAGCGTAGATGTTATGTTACATATTAATTAAACGTCGAATTTTTTTTTGTATTTATCGTCACATCACCTATCAGCTGCTGCTTGGCAAGACATACCAATAATAATCGATAGCACAATGTCGATTAAAATTTAGCTGTGCAAGAAGTGCAATTATTGTAATCAACATCTAATTTTCAATTATAATCAATCAAAATCCCGTAATTTATTTATTACATGTTTAAAAGGTTTTGTAGACATTAATTTATGCAACGATTTTTCTGTGAATGTATTAAGACTATCGATAGTGCCACTTCCTATTTGAACTTAGAAGTATTTGCGAGTTGTAGCATGAAAAAAAATTGTTTTTTAAATATTGACTTCATTAAATAGCCCTTGAGTCTTTTACATATTATGATTATTCCGAGTAAAATTTATAAAAACATTGATAGAACCGTGGATATCAAATACAAACCATAATCGATAAGAACAAAAATAGAGCCGCTACACAACACTGTCTCCACAAATGTATAAAAATGGCGGGAGTTGGTAGTCTTGTGAAAATCGGTTTGTGTTTTGTCATCAAATTATGTTTTTAATTCGCTGAAAAATGGTCAAAACGAGAAAAGGAATCAATGGCGATACGCCAAATGTTAACACAACTCCAATTTCCTCAACCTCAATACGAATAGTGCGTAAAATACCGAAGCGTAGATCGACCGTTTCGTGCTGTACCACAAGCAAAACAAATGAAATTAAGAAATGGCGCGTTAGAAAGTGCGTTGTTAGAATTAAACGTTGTAAATTGCCATCGAAATCAAATGTCGCGAATACATCATCTTATCAACGTCCCTTATCAGACAACTGTAATGTATTTAAACCTCAACACGGTGCGCAAGCGCCTCGACGTGCTTCAGTCACAAATGATACTTGCGATATTAGCGCCTTTGAGCCTGTTCGCAATTCGACCATGTGTCATGGTTCAGGTGAGATAATTTAAATATATTGTGGAAATCGTATTTAATAAATACATATTTTCTCTCGTAGTCGCTCACATAACACCGCTTCGAGTTCGTCTCAAGTGTGTCAGTCTGCGAGGTTCTCCGGGTAAAGAGTGTTCACCACCTAAAGTGAGCTCAACCCCTTTTCCGGATAGTGTCAAGCGTGTAAGCCTTTTTATAGCCAAGCAGACATCGCCACCCAAACCATGCACAACACCCTGTGAAGTACTGCTTAGACGTAATCGTAGAATACAGTCTGTAGTGAAAGGAGCACCGGAAGGTACGATAATATACACGAAAATCCTTAAGTATCTTTTTCAACAAACGATTCTTTTAGCTGCACCCAAACCTCAGGGCACGCAAAATGCTGCACAGGGCACGGAAGTTGACGTTAACAATGTGCAAAATGCTGCACAGAGCACGGAATATGACTCTAGCAATGCGCCACTCAAACCGTGCACAACACCCTGTGAAGTACTGCTTAGGCGCAATCGCAGAATACAGTCTGTAGTGAAAGGAGCACCGGAAGGTAATATACACGAAAATCCTTAAGTATCTTTTTCAACAAACGATTCTTTTAGCTGCACCCAAACCTCAGGGCACGCAAAATGCTGCACAGGGCACGGAAGTTGACGTTAACAATGCGCCACTAAAACCGTGCACAACCCCCTGTAAAGTACTGCTTAGGCGCAATCGCAGAATACAGTCTGTAGTGAAAGGAGCACCGGAAGGTACGATAATATACACGAAAATCCTTAAGTATATTTTTCAACAAACGATTCTTTTAGCTGCACCCAAACCACAGGTCACGCAAAATGCTGCACAGGGCACGGAAGATGACTCTAGCAATGCGCCACTCAAACCGTGCACAACACCCTGTGAAGTACTACCTAGGCGCAATCGCAGAATACAGTCTGTAGTGAAAGGAGCACCGGAAGGTACGATAATATACACGAAAATTCTTATGTATCTTTTTTAACAAACTATTCTTTTAGCTGCACCCAAACCTCAGGTCACGCAAAATGCTGCACAGGGCACGGAAGTTGACTCTAACAATGCACTGATAGACAAGCCGAGAACAGCGTCAAAGCGCCAGCGTTTCTTTCATCGAAATCAGCTGCCCTCGAAAAGACCTTCGTCTATTTTAGGCAATGTTTATGAGTTTCTGAATGAATCTGAAGTGAATGATGACGCCGCAGCCAAGCGCAAAGATCCTGCTGCCGATATAATTAAACAAATGATTCAGGATGGCCGAGTTTGTGCAATGATGCGCTTAAAGTCGGGCAAGGCAAGAGCGCGACCTGTGAAAAAGAAAATAGTGCGCCCTGTGGGCAAGCGTAAGCAATGTTCCGTAGAAAATGCCACTAAGACGGTTCCAGTTGAGCTGCCGCCGCCTCCAATTGACGAAGAGCGGGCACTCTCGCCTATCTACGAACCCGAAGTAGAGCAGATTGAAGAGAACGAACCCGAGCATCAAACAGTGCAGCCCGAAGTAGCCATGCAGCTACATCAGAAGTTGCTCCGAACTCTTCCCGAAGGTGCATACAGTCCGTTGGCACGCTCAATACTGTTGAACCAAACCAAGACGAACCATGCACAAGACTCTTTGGAAAGGAGAAGAGAACTCTTAGATATGGCAAAGCAATTCATAAATACGCCAACAAATAGGAAGTCGCCAAGTGCTACGGCTTTTACCCCGAAAGCTACTTCAGGAGCTACCAGTGAAGGCGGCGCATCGCCATGGCGTGTGCCCGTCGAAGTGCCGTTGCCCAATACCTTTGTGTTTGGCCTAAACACATCACAACTGCCCTCATACTCCAGTGACTTTGTGCGCCGACCGCATGTCTATGTGCCCGATGAGCCTATTCCCCCTGCCGAACCCAGTTGTCCAGCATTAAATGCACCCAGTATTGAGTCGTCTTTCAATGATTCGAATTGCGAAAATGTTCCACCTGCAATACCACCTCCAGTATCAGTTACTCTTGGCAAATCAAGTGATCATGATCAGGAGAACGATGAGAACCTTGTGCACTTACCAAATCCTCGACAAACGTTGCAACATCGTATTCCCTTCAAGGATATTAATATATTGGATGTCGTTGTGCTCCCTTCGTGGAAGAAGAATCAACAACTTCCCCAAACACCCACAAAGAATAAAAATACAGTCAGTGAGCACGTTATTGTTCACGGTAACCTCACACCTACTAAAGACAAAAGTTCAGTCAGAGATCATGTGCATTTGCAAGATTCTGTCGATGAGGTTCAAAAAACACCTACTAAAGATAAAAGTAGAGCCAAAGGTCATGTACAATTCGTCGATTCCATTTATTACTCCAACAGTACGCTCTCGAAGGACCAAAGTACATCCAGAGATAATGTAAATCTTGGAGGGGAGTCAGTTGATCATAGAAAAACAAAATCTTATATGGACAAAAACACCACCAGCAGCCATGTCCGGTTACAGGATTCAATAGAGCCTCGCCGAAAATCACCGGGCAAACTATTTGGCTTTGAAGATTTTCTTGACGAGGATGAAGAGAATGTAACTCAGCGGAATGACAATAGGCAGAATGAAACATTGAACGAGAAGCTTCAGCGGCTTAAGGAATTGCGACCTAGGGAAAGTGAATTGCCACAGGTTTCTGGGGTACCACTTCGCTATGACTATGATGATCTGCAGGCGAATGATCCCAGACAGCGCAACATCAAGGAGATGTTCTGCTCCACCATGATTGGCTCGCCAGTCGTAGGTCGAGCTCTGCCTATTGATGAATCTCTGAGTTTATTCAAAGACCAAGATCCAGAAACAACATTTGACGAAAAGGTGAGTGAATTACCCTGATCTCTATTGCGCTAAGAAAGTGGGAAAAGTTGTAATATAATATTATTAAACTTTTCCGACTTGTTACGGCGCTAGATTAATTTAGAATCGAGAAGTTATTTATTTCGATTGAGCTAACAGGGCCGCAAGGATTTCAGCTTATCCTTGTACGGTAGTAAGCAGTTCGCACAAATCAACAACAACACTATCTTTATATCTGTATCTCATAATCTAATCTCTTTCTCTCTCTCTCTCTTCAGAAACCAAGACGCACCTATGTCCACGAGCGACCCAAGAGAAAGCGCAAGCAACGTGTTCACGTGCTGTTTATCGATACGGATTCTTCAGAGAACGAAGATGACGAGCAGGACTCCCATGACAAGAGCAACGAATCGCCCAGAAAAGCGAAACGAACTCGCCAAGATGTTGAACATGAGGCCAAAATTAATGAATTCGTAGCCAGCTTCAATCATCAATGCGAAGAGGTTGAGAAGTTTCCTCTGATCATTGAATAACCAATTAATATTAAATATTAAGTTAACCGTAAGACCAGATTAAAGTCGGGCATTTCTTTTTTAAAAGATAAAATCAAATCAATTTCTTATAATCGTTAAACTATAAATACAAACATGTAAAGTATTTTTTTCTGTAGTAGAATATATAAGTGACACCTTTGGAATATGTATTATATATATGCGGGATTTACATATAAACCTTTTCGTATTTTGAAAACGTAAATATTTTTATATTCAATACATCAATTGTTTTAATTATTTATTTATTTAATATTAATCTAAAGGTATCGCTGCATAGAAATGATTTGAATTAAATATATCAAATTATGTTTATTATATAATCAAATAAACTTTTGTTAAAATGTTTATTGCCAAATGAAATAATTGGTTTTTCATAAATCTTAATCAGATCCACACATTTTAAAACAATTAAATTATTTCGTGTATGATAATTTGTTTTTTCAAATAAATAAATCAAATATTGTAAATGATTGTTTTACTTGTTTGATTGTATTGAAAAAATTCGTTCTTTTTCATTTAAATGTTCCACGGTATTAATCAATGCTTAGAGCATCAGTAAGTGGGCATTTATTATGTGCTTAAGTATTTTACTCAAGGTGGCAACGTTGGCCAATCAGCTGTGTACTAACAAGAGTGGCATCATCACGGTACAAGCGAACAGTCTTTAAATATAAATTTGTAAACCAATAACATCAAAATGGAGCCACCGTACGCGCCTTTGAGTGAATCCTGTGCCAAGGCGCTGGGTGACAAAGTGTACGATAAACGGAAAGTGGCCTCGCAGGAGATAGAGAAGTAAGCAAAACCCATACACAACGCCCACCTGAGGCTTCATAAAAATTGCATTCGGTTAAATTTCCTTCTCGCACACAGAATGGTCATTGAGTTCAACAACAAGAATAACTCGGTGCAGATACGCAAATTGATTGAGGTGCTTTCCAATGATTATGCCACATCACGGGATGCCAATCGTCGCAAGGGAGCCCTAATCGGATTGGCAGCAACAGGCTTAGGGCTGGGAAAGGTGAGTGACAAACAGAAATTAGTCATAAAGTTGCGCCCCAGCGCGGTATTAGAATCTTATCATGAATTAGGGGAGGCGTTTCTCATGACCTCATACATGCGTCTTTGTTAATATATAAACAATCTGACTGAGTTTTACTCTAATAATACCCTCTCTTTGTGCTTTACACTTTCCCTCATCTCTTCCACAGGACTCGGATAAGTATGTGAGTGAGTTGGTGACTCCCATAATGAACTGCCTGTCCGATCCGGACCTGCGCGTGCGCTACTTTGCCTGTGAGTCGCTGTACAACGTGGTAAAGGTGGCACGTTCCGCCATTATACCCTTCTTTCCGGAGATGTTCGCAGCACTCTCCCGCCTGGTCACCGACTCCGATCAGATGGTCAAGGATGGCAGCGAGCTGCTCGATCGGCTGCTCAAGGTAAGATCATTTCATTCAAGTAAGATCATGTGGTAATATTTTGATTTACAGGATATCGTAACCGAATCCTACGAGACATTCAACCTGGAGGCTTTTATTCCATTGCTGAGAGAGCGCATGTATGTGAAGAACGCGTTCGCCCGTCAATATGTCATCTCGTGGATATCAATATTGAATGCTGTGCCCGACATCAACATGGTTAACTATCTAACGGAAATCCTAGACGGACTCTTCGTCATGCTGGAGGACAATACGCCGGAGATACAGCGCATGTGCGAGAATACAATCAGTCAGTTCTTGAAGTCCATACGCAATGATTCGTCGTCGGTGCGCATGGAGGACACCATCAACACGCTTATCACTCATGCACAATCCCTTAACGAGCTTATCAAGTCGATTGCCATTTCCTGGATACGGGAATTCGTGCAGATCTTCGGTCCCAATGTGCTGCCCTATGCCAGCGGCATTTTTACAGCTATTCTACCCTGCCTGGAGTACAACGTGGAGTCCAAGCGCAGTAAGCTATAAGGCAACTCTCACTCCCTCTCTCTACATCCCTCTTTCTCTGCAGGCATCAAGGAGTGCGCTGTGTCGGTAAACAACTCAATGATGCAGCTGGTTTCATCAAAGGAACTTAAAACGCAGAACGTGGCAAAAATTGATTTGCGTTCTATTATGGAGGTTCTCTCGCAGTATCTAACGCACAACTCCATGCACACCAAGATCGCTGTACTCAAGTGGATCCATCATCTGTTTACGAACTTTCCCAATGAGATGGCCGCACATTCCATGAACCTCAACAACAATCTGCTCTCAACACTTGCCGATAATTCCGACGAGGTTGTGCTGCAAAGTTTGTGCGTTCTGGCAGAAATAATTAACTCTCAAGACACCAAGGGTGAGCGATTTAAGTGGAATATATATCGTATATATATTATTAAGCTGTTTGTCAATCCCTACAGATCTCGATGACTTCAACAAGACACATTATCGCAAGTTCCTGCTGAGTTTGCTGCACCTTTTCAGCGAAGAGAAACTGATATTGGAAAATAGAGCGAGTCTTATTATAAGGTGAGGTATATAGTCCCTAATATCATATAACGATTCTAATTGTTATTCACGTTCACAGACAACTTTGTGTGCTACTAAATGCCGAGTACATTTACCGCACATTCGCCGAGATCATTGCGGAGGATGCACTCAATCTGAAGTTCGCCTCAACAGTTGTTCGCCTGCTGAACATCATTTTGCTCACCTCAACTGAACTCTTTGAGCTGCGTACCAGCCTGCGTGATATATCCAACGAGAAGTCCGCTGATCTCTTTCAATGTCTCTACAAGAGTTGGGTTCATTGTCCCGTCTCCACGTTGTCGCTGTGTCTGCTGGCCCAGAGCTATCAACATGTATCCGAGTTGGTCATACTATTGTGAGCAGAACTTGTCTATATATATATATTAGTCCAGTATTAATAGTAATATATTCCTTTGTAGCGCCGATGTGGAAATAACCTTGGAATTGCTTGGAGAGTTGGATAAGCTGGTGCAGCTCATTGAGTCGCCCATATTTGCAGCACTGCGCTTGACTCTGGTGTCCAAGGCAAACAATTGCGCCGATGCGCAATATTTGGCCCATGCCCTCTTCGGGATTCTCATGTTGCTGCCGCAGACAGAAGCCTTCGATACGCTGCGTAATCGCTTGCAGTGCGTACCCAACTATTGGGGCCAGGAACCCATGTGAGATTACAATTGGAATTATTACATTCTCCTAGAATTAATCAGTCCTATCTTCTTCCTCACAGAGATGAGCGCAACTCGCTGGAGTACAAGAGCGGAATAGACTTTGTCGCGCTGCGTGCGCACTTCATCGAGCGACAGAAGGCGCATCGTGAACAGAGAATCTTGCAGCGCAAACGTAGCGTCATTATGCCGGACAGTAATTAAAATATACCCTTTGTAGTATATGTATTATATGAATCGCATTGTATTTAGGCATACATTTTGTTTTTATATCTGTGATTAAGCTTCTTTAGATCTAAAGTGTAACTCGTAATGCAAATATACCTATTTATGTGTGTTTCAGAGTCTTTTTCCGTTTTAATGAAACCATTTGTTGCATCTCGAATCTTTTGGGATTTCCCTTTATATTTTATACAATTTCGTAGTACATTTTCCTATAATACAATTGCAAACTTTAGTCGAAACTAGAAAAGATTTTTGTACGTTCCTAAAATTGATGTATAATAAATTACAGAGATTCTCTGTTGTGGATCACACCGAATTGAGGGCATGTTTGGTTTTTTATTACTTTCTCTTTGTTATAAAAATATTATTGGCGATCTGTTTTTTAATCGTGTTACTTTATCATTTCTTGATGGCGCCCATGCGACTAGCGTCCTGGCTGGGATAAGGCATCTGGCCGGGAGGCGGTGGAATGGAGTCAAGATTCACACCACCAGAGGTACTCGTTGAAGCGGAGGAGGCAGCCGCAGAGCTGGTGCTGGCCACACCGAGGCCGCTATAGGGCGCCGCGTATGTGGGCTGTGCATACATCTGATATGCGGAGGCCGGCACCAGATTGGAGGGCAGTTGATGCAGTTTCATGCCCGCTGGCATAACATTGATCTGCTCCTGGCGCAGATTGAAGTAGTCGTTCGGCTTGGCACTTGGCGGCGGGATGCCAGCCACATCGAAGCGTCGATCTGTCTTGGCTGCGGTCTGTTTGGCCTGCGAGTGGGCCCACTTGATGCTGACCTTGCGTCCCTGTATCACCAGCTTGTTGAAGGTACGCTCGGCGGCGAGCTCGGCAGCGCTGCGTTTGGTGTACTGCACGAAGGAGCATTGCTGGCGCGGCACAAGCGCAATGGAACGAATCTCGCCGAACTGATAGAATTGATCGCGTATTTCCGGCTCAGTGATCTCTTCCGGCAGATTGCCCACATACAGTGTTGTGATATTGCGATCCTCTGGTGGATCCAGCGTGGGCAACGATGCTGCGCGTTTCATAATTTTCTCAGCCACTGGATCGTTGCGTCCATAGTAACGATCCTTAATGTTCTGCTCGCACAGCGGATCGTCCGGTTCGTTGGGCTTGTCGTGGCGATACGGGCACTCCTCGCCACGCTTGCATTCACCCTTGACCCAGAACGAACAGATGTGGGGCCTGTTCCGCTTGTAATAAGGCGCAGTGCGCGCCAATTTGGACAACATTTCGTTGGCCGCCAAGGAGCGACCGACAGCTCCCGCTGCTTCGGTGCCGTCGCCGTCTTGGAGCTGCGCATCGATGTTCTGTATGTAGTACTCCTTGTTGACATCGCTTTGGGGCATGTTGTCGGCCACCTTTAGCGCCGCATCGCGCACTTGAATGGGCAGGCCGTACTCCAAATCCAGTAGACATGTCTGACACACGTTTTTCAGGCGCGCACATGTTTGGCAGACCTCAGTCTTCTTGAAACGCATCCGTGCACCGGGACACCAGCGGAATATGGTGAATGGTCGCGTGCAGATTTTGCATTCCTTGCCGAACCTTTCCTTTATCATGCGCACGTACGGATTGTCACCCAAGCAGGTCTGGCAGAGTATGGGAAACTCCGCGTCCTCCCAGTTCTGCCGATTGTACGTGTTTGTCGTCTTTGACATAGACATGGTGATGTCTTAATTATTATATTGCTTTTATTTTACAATATTTTATCAATTTTCTAAAAATGTAAACGAAAATCGAGTCGTAGCGCACAGAACAAATTCAATTGAACGACTGACTCCAGAGTCGAGTCACGATAAATTATCGATATTGATAAAAACATCGCAATGCGAAAGATGTATCACTTAAGTGGCAACGCTGTTTTGCTTATCGACAAAGTATCACCAACAGGTGGCAACATTTGTCGGGCGAAAACGTTTGGATGTAAACAAACAGGAAAATATTGTAAACGAATAATAAATTGAAAGCAAAATGACATCTGTTAAGAGATATAGACGTAAATCGAAGTCATCTGATGAGGAGGAAAAGGAAGACGACTATGTGCCTTACGTGCCGGTGAAGGAACGCAAGAAGCAGCACATGATGAAGCTGGGACGCATCGTGCAACTGGCAACAGAGACAACACAACCGAAATCCTCGAGTGAAAATGAAAACGACGACGATGCAACAGGTGCTCAGGATGCGGAAACCTGGGGACGCAAGTACAACATAAGTTTGTTGGATCAACATACAGAACTTAAGAAAATAGCAGAGGCAAAGAAACTAACAGCTGTCGAAAAGCAGCTGCGCGAGGAGGCAAAAATCATGGAGAGCATCGCTCAACAAAAGGCTTTGATGGGTGTCGCTGAGCTGGCCAAGGGCATACAGTACGAGGAACCCATAAAGACTTCGTGGCGACCCCCGCGTTACATAGAAGAAATGTCGGAGAACGAGCGACAGGCTATACGAGATCAGTTGCGCATTCTCGTCGAAGGTGAAAATCCCAGTCCGCCCATATGCAGTTTTAAAGATATGAAGTTCCACAAAGCCATACTCAATGGTCTGGCCGCCAAAGGTATCAAGAAGCCGACGCCCATCCAAGTGCAGGGTCTGCCGACAGTGCTTGCTGGCCGAGATCTCATTGGCATTGCCTTTACCGGGTCTGGCAAAACATTGGTCTTCGTGTTGCCCATAATAATGTTTGCGCTGGAGCAGGAATACCGATTGCCATTCGAACGCAACGAGGGACCATATGGCCTGATCATTTGCCCCTCCCGTGAGTTGGCCAAGCAGACGCACGAAATCATTCAACACTACAGCAAGCATCTGCAGTTGTGTGGCATGCCGGAAATACGCTCCTGCCTGGCAATGGGTGGCCTGCCCGTCAGTGAGGCACTCGACGTCATCTCAAAGGGTGTGCACATTGTTGTGGCCACGCCGGGACGACTTATGGATATGCTGGACAAGAAGATCCTCACGCTAGATATGTGTCGCTATCTGTGCATGGACGAGGCAGATCGTATGATTGACATGGGCTTCGAGGAGGATGTGCGTACGATATTCTCCTTCTTCAAGGGACAGAGACAAACACTGCTCTTCTCCGCCACGATGCCTAAGAAGATTCAGAACTTTGCCCGTTCGGCCCTCGTCAAGCCGGTGACCATTAATGTGGGACGTGCTGGTGCCGCTTCCATGAATGTTACACAGCAAGTGGAGTATGTGAAGCAGGAAGCCAAGGTGGTCTATCTGCTGGACTGTTTGCAGAAGACAGCGCCGCCGGTGCTCATCTTTGCCGAAAAGAAACAGGACGTGGACTGTATACACGAGTATCTGCTGCTCAAGGGCGTTGAGGCAGTGGCCATTCACGGTGGCAAGGACCAGGAGGAGCGTTCGCGTGCCGTCGACGCATATCGCATTGGCAAAAAGGATGTGCTCGTTGCCACAGACGTCGCCTCGAAGGGTCTCGATTTCCCCAATGTGCAGCATGTGATCAACTACGACATGCCCGACGATATTGAGAATTATGTGCATCGTATTGGTCGTACTGGTCGATCGAACACCAAAGGATTAGCCACTACGCTGATCAACAAGATTACAGAGCAATCAGTGCTGCTGGATCTGAAGCATCTGCTGATCGAGGCCAAGCAGGAGGTGCCCGACTTCCTCGACGAACTGGCTCCCGAGGCAGAGCATCAGCATCTCGATCTGGGCGACTCACATGGTTGCAGCTACTGTGGCGGCTTGGGTCATCGCATCACCGAGTGTCCCAAACTGGAGGCGGTGCAAAGTAAACAGGCTTCGAATATTGGACGACGGGATTATCTTTCAAACACAGCCGCAGATTACTAGAGTTATTATACGATATATTTTATTGTAAATAAACCAAGAATTTCCATACTGAACTCTGACTTTCAAACAGGAATTAGTCTATCGAGCGTTTGCTAGACGATATACACAACACGACAGTTCCGGAGAAAATAAGCCATAGGGATTTCAATTGTAAATTCGAGACTTTTAACCTCGTTTCTGAGAAGACACGAAGTTGTTTTCGTTTTGTTTACCGTTGTGTGTTTGCCAAGGTACTTTTTGTACCCACTATCGCCCGAAAGAGCGTTGTCGTTGTCTTATCAGGCATTTGCATACGTATGTATGTGTGTGCTGGGAGAGCGATGCTCGCCAAGAGCTCGGCTTGACTGAGTTCGGCTCGGCCTTTTATAAAGCTGTCGACGATCGGATTGCTTCGTTCAGTGTCTCAAGCTGCGTCGTCTCGATCGCAACTCACACGACAAATCGTCAAACCAAGTTTCGTCTTCAGATCGTTCAAGTTTTCGGAGGTGCAGAGATCAATCGTAAGTCTGCCTTATTTGCATACTGTGTGTTGTGTGTGTTTACTTTTTAGAGCCACTGTATGTCAAGAGTGTTCTCTGTTTACAATTGAAAGAAATTCGCTTTGAGGCAATTAAATACCTCGTAAATAGACTGACAACTTACGTAAGACTCAACTCAATTGCCCAACTATAAATTGAGTATAGTACTTGCTATAATGTGCTATAATCGATACTATGTCATGTCTTTTTATTGAATCCGTCACTGATTAGGCTTATCAATTGTTTTGAGCTTAGTCTATCTAGGGTTAGAACATTCCGGCTGAAGTACATAAGAGCCTCTCGATAGATCTGTGCTAAATGCTTTACACAATATATACTCATGCTATAAATTATAGCTTCTAGAAGTGCGTAGTATATATTTTATTTTCGAAAGTTTTATTTCTTAATGTCTATAAAAAGTGAAGGGTCAAACACTTTCGAAAGTTTTGATAATCTTGTATCAACATAAACAATCGTTTTATTTAGTTCTTTATTTAGTTTCTTTATTTATGTGTTTCTTTTTTGCGAGATATCTAAACTGTGATTTATACTATTTCCGCATCATTCATGAATTACTTAGCATCTTAGCACGAATTTTTCATTCCTGTTTTATATGGTCTAGAATGATATGGCTCTCATTTTTTAGTGTGTAGTTGAATCTTTTTTTTTTTTAATTGTAAAATTCACTTGAAAGTAATCACATTTAATTTGTTTACCAATTAAGTTGTTTTGGCATACATTATTCTAAATTTCATTAAGCATTATGTTCATGATTAGGTCGGGAATTCTGCCGTATTTCATTGATAACAAGTTTTATGCTCAACAAACAAAGAAAAAGAAAATAAACAATCTGAAACGTTCAGTTTGCTCTGCATGCATTGAAATAAAATCTATATGGTAAATTATATAATTGTAGAATGTTTTTTTAATAGTTTTGAGTGTGTTTTTATAGTGTATAAATCGTAAAAAAAACATTACCAAGAAAACATATATAAGATAACTGTTTCAGTGATTTCAAAACACACAAAAGGAAATAGTCCAGCACTAATTCAATCTTTACAGTAAACGAATCATACATATAATAATTATATTGAAATCATCTCAGTTGGGTTCCGAAACTATTTGTCTTATTTCTGAGCTCAACACTTCTATTTTCTACTTAATTTTCAATTATTTCTTAACACATAACTAATTACTGAGTAGACTTTGGGTCTTCCTGGCCTTTTTGTTGTAAATATTTATTTATGTATTAGCGACACCCAAAAAACAATTATTAACGTGTTTTGGAAAACTTTTGTTTTTTGCTATTGTTTGCTTTGTTCTCGAGGTAGCTAAGAATCATTATGAATGATGATCTACGGGCTGAGGCATTGTCGAGCTCTTGCTTAGACTGAGTGCCGCACTAGATCATTATTATTGATATTCGAAGTTGAGCTCGTAGCCACATTCACATTCACAATCGTATTCGAGATTTAAAATTCCAAACACATCGTGTATATCGAGTGGGCTTCGTGCGAAACAAGTCGAACTTGAAAATGGCACAGAAAGTACACGATACGGCGAATTCGAGTTGAATTCACGCTGTTTACAAACATAAATATAGTTTTTTATTATTTCTCTCTTTTGCCACTTTTATGACCCAGTTATGAAAAGGGGAAAAGGGCTTGCCGAAGTCGAAGCTATCTTCTGCGTATCTTGCTCTTTCTCTCTCTATCTCTTCATTCGTGATATCATTCGCCATGTCGTCATGCGCCAAAACTAATTACCCAAAAACCAAAATTATTTGCGAAAATGTGCGTGACTCTTATTCATTTACAGCTTCAATTGCTTCATAAAACCAAACCTTGTAGGGGAGTGTGGCGGGATTTACATGTGTTTGGCTCGTCATGAACAAGGGTCATCACGATAGCAAGATAGCAAGGTGACTTGATAGCTTGATAAGTCGATGGCAATCAGAGGTCTGCCCTTGTTTACAGTATTCGATATAAAGTGTAATTCCCTTATGAATTTTATATTGGGTTACCTAGTCAGCTCGCTATATTGTAGGAAACATAAGAGATAAATTCATGAACCACAATTTGTTACCGTTTTACAATAGTTTTTAATAAATGTTTTTCTTTCATCCTAAGTATATGAAATTTAGTTCAATAGATAGTTAAAAAAATTGGTAAATTCATTTTTCAATGAGTTGTGGACATGATAAACTGTTTACTTACTTGAAAACCTGATTTATATTGATAGTTTCTTACAAAATAAAATACATAGCCCTAGTAGCTAGACAAGTTATTCAGCCACACATGGTACTTTAAGTAAAAATCATTATGATGCTTAAAAGGCTGGTTCAATTTACAATAATAGTATAGACTGTCGTAGAATATAGCAAAAGATATCATCACACATTGTTATCAAGTTCACATGCATCTATCTACCAGATACAGATCTTTCTGATTCATCCCACCCATTTCCCACCTTTCTCATATATGGATACTAGATAAACAAAGTAAGTATCATAATTGTAACAATTTGTTTGGTGATGAATGACTGTTTGCCGACACTGTGCGAATATACACATAAGTAATACACACATCTACAGATGATATAATATACTCTAATAACTTGTTGATTCTCTTTCTCTTTGACAGTTCATCAGCTCGCAAACCGGACGATAAAAACAAAGGCAAAAACCCCGTGAATACAACAATTAACTACGCGTACACGCTACATACATATAGCTAACATATACATATACTCCACAACAATAAACAAAAGCGAAACGAGAGCAAGCAACAGAGAGACAGAGAGAGAGAGAGAGGCGAACGAGAGGCAGCGAAATGGCAAGTCAACGCGGCGCCAGGCTGCTCGCAGTCATCTGCAGGTAAAGCAACCGAACAGTTCAGCAGCAACAGTAGCAGCAGTATTTAGCTAGAGTATTATACTATATCCTATTTTATATTGAGCGTGTGAAAAAGATCTCGCGTAATATTCTGTGAAATTCAAATTAATCATACGCCGCGTGGTTGCCTTTAAAAAGACCCATTCATCAGCACCCCGAGTAATTGTAAGTTCAAGTCACAAGTCGGAAATAATTTCGCTTAATCTACGCATTTTTGACGTCTGTTTGCCTGTTCAGTGTTTTTTTCTGACCTTTTTTGGTCATGACTCACAAGATGAGAAGGTTGTGCCTCCAAAAGGCGTTCGACTAGCTGTTGAGAATTGTCAACTTGACACAGTGGGAGCTCTACTTGAAATCGAGAGAACAATGGGGCACATTTCTAGTACAAACATATGTATATTTAATATATTCTTATATACCTTTCCAGCCTGTTTGTGCTCATCGCAATCTCGACGAGTTTGTGTTCGGCCGGCACCTTTAACACGCGTCCCGCCTTTCCCGTCCAAACCGGCCAGATCCAGCCTTCTAGCGGAGCCAACAGCAAACAGCCCGGCCGTCGCGTCATGCATCCCGCTTTTGCCAACGCCGGTCGCACTCCCGGCCTCGAAATCTGGCGCATCGAGGTGAGTTCATATCATTGAGTTTATTGGGATCTGTTTTTTTTTCCGAAATTTCACTTTTCATGTGCCCCCCGATTTATGAGTCTTTATAAATAGTTGCTGCATGTTTGCATCTGGGGGAAAGTTCGCCGCCCACGCACGAATGACTTGCTCATGCACGCTGTGCCCGCCCCCTGTCCCTATACTACTGGGCGACCATTCGGCATGCAAAATGCAAGCCACCCGCACGCGCCACAGTGGGACAGATAGCAGTTGAGAGCGGTCAAAAAGATTAATACTCAAAGCTACGTCAAAGAAAATACCGCTTCAACTATCGTTTGGATTATCATTTTTATTACTGTTGCTACTTTTTTTGGCATTGTCAAAATTCAAATTTTATTGACATTTTATGTTTAATGTTTTTGCGTAGATCTCAAAATTCTGTTTTTTAAAATGTAGACACACAACATTGTGATTTAATTATTGGCTTCGATTCTTTAGTAATTCTACATCAACAGTTTATCAAAACAACGAATTAGAAAATTGGGAGTTTGAAGTTCAATTTATAAAGTAAACTTTTTGATATAAATCAATTACTTTCTATGTGAAATTGTTTAATTACATGAAAATTATTACTATTCGCTGCTTAACAAAGTAAACAAATGACTTATTTTAACAAAACTAAAAAAATAATCTTTTGTCAATTTGCAAACGTGTTCCACTGTGCGGCGCCACATACGCTGCGAAACATACATATGTATGTATGTCTGTCTGCAGGAGCAGCATTTGAATTGTTGGCGATATTCGTTTCTAGTCGCTGAGCTCACGCAATACGTAGACCAGATGTTTTGTGTTTGTCTTTATCTTTGCATCGATTGTCCAGTCGAGTGCGCACTGTACTATATGTCTGCAGTGCCACATGCTGTTCGATATGTTTATTGTTGTTGTTTCCTTTCCACTTTTTTTTCTTCTTTTTTGTTAATTAACTGGGGAAACATTAGCGAAATTTATTAGGTGGCGGCAGCAGCTGTTTTTGTTTATAAAAACCCGCCGCGAATGCTTTCGGCTTGGCGTGTAAATATTTTGACTCTGCATATTGCGAAAAAAAAGAAAGAATATTTCACCAATTTTCAGCCTATTCATTTTTGTTCCATAAATCAATCTACATATGTCAAATTTCTATATATTCCACAGAACTTCGAGCCAGTGCCATATCCCAAGAACAACTATGGCAAATTCTTTACCGGCGATTCCTTCATTATTCTGAACGTAAGTCTTATCAAGTGGTATATGTATGTAAACCCATAATCTACATATACAGTATATATATAATATTTATTTATTTTTAAATAGTGTATCAAATGTGTTTAATAGGGTAATGAATCATATTAAAGTTTTATTGAACGCAATTATAGCATCAAATCTTAATAGCTACCCTTATTTTTAGAATCTAGAAACTGCCTTGAATGAAATCTGAGTCATTACTAATGAATTCGTATTACTTAGTTTGATAAAATGCAATTAGTGTAAACTTTTGCTTAGAGCTATAATTGAGAATCTTTCAATGGAGAATATATTGAATTTATTTAATCTAAAACTTGAAAATAAGATTTTACAGCAGTTTTTTAAGTTCCACTAAGTTTACTTATGTTTAAAAATGTCTCCCCATGCCTATAGAGATTATCTGGAATTCTAAGAATCCTAAGAATTGTCTCTTCTTTGAAATTAAATATCTTCAAATATTTTTCGTTTAATTAAATAATTAATTATATGTTTTCTTATTTTCCATCCAATTAAGTGTCTGAAACAATCTTGTTTAATGACCTTTTGAAACATTGAACACATGTGCCAAGATTGTCGGGAAATTATATGTACTTTCCTATTCTAATTATAGAACACTGAAGAAGAAAACAGTTTTATATTTTCTGGAAAATTAGAAAGAAAAATTTCACAGCTATTAAAAAATTGTACAGACAATTAAACAATTACTATAGAGCAAAACCATATATGTACTAAGAGGAATAACAAGAGAAGAACATTTTGACTTAAATCGTATGAAGGTTTCTAGATGAGAGTGAAGGGTATATACTTTACAAAATACTATAATAATTACAAACTTCTCCATTTCGTAATAGACTATTGAGAACCAAAAAGACAAGAAGCTTACCTGGGATGTGCATTTCTGGCTGGGCTCGGAAACCTCCACCGATGAGGCAGGAGCTGCTGCCATTCTGACCGTGCAACTGGATGATATTCTTAACGGAGGACCCGTACAGCACCGCGAGGTGCAGGATCACGAGTCACAGTTGTTCCTGGGCTACTTCAAGAATGGTAGATCATGATACGCAATCCTTAAACTTGGAGTAGAACTAATGACTTCTTTCCTCGTTTCCAGGAGTGCGCTACGAGCAGGGCGGCGTTGGCACAGGCTTTAAGCATGTGGAGACTAACGCACAGGGCGAGAAGCGTCTGTTCCAGGTCAAGGGCAAGCGCAATGTGCGTGTGCGCCAGGTGAACCTCTCTGTCTCGTCGATGAACAAGGGCGACTGCTTCATTCTGGATGCCGGCAACGATATCTATGTCTACGTGGGAGCTCAGGCCAAGCGCGTGGAGAAACTTAAGGCGATTAGCGCAGCCAACCAGATCAGGGATCAGGATCACAATGGACGTGCACGTGTACAGATTGTGGACGAGTTCAGCACGGATTTGGACAAGCAACAGTTCTTCGATGTTCTTGGATCCGGGTCGGCCGATCAGGTGCCCGAGGAGTCGACAGCCGATGAGGACAGTGCCTTCGAGCGCACCGATGCTGCTGCTGTGACCCTCTACAAGGTGTCCGATGCCAGTGGCAAGTTGCAGGTGGACACCATTGCCCAGAAACCACTGCGTCAAGCCATGCTCGATACACGCGATTGCTTCATCTTGGACACCGGATCCGGCATCTTTGTGTGGGTTGGACGTGGTGCTACGCCCAAGGAGAAATCGGATGCCATGGCCAAGGCACAGGAGTTCCTGCGCACCAAGAAGTACCCGGCCTGGACACAGATCCATCGCATTGTCGAGGGCGCTGAGTCGGCTCCGTTCAAGCAATACTTCGACACCTGGCGCGATGCTGGCATGGCACACACTCGTCTCATCCGTTCGGCTCTGAACATGGGCTCCGACGATTCCATTGATGTTGACGAGATCGATGCCGTTGTGGAGAAGCTGAAGAAGAGCGGTGGACGCGCCATTGGTTTTATGCCCGATCACGGCCAGAACTCCATCAATGAGATCACACAGTATGTCAGCAAACCCGGCAGCAACGAGGTGCTCCGCAACACGGTTCCCTTCGAGGAGCAGCTGCCACTGCTGGGCTTCGGCTCGTACGTACTGACCTACAACTATGAGGCCAACAACGGCGACACCGGCACCATTGTCTATGTCTGGCAGGGCGCCAAGGCCAACGCTGCCGTCAAGGAGCGCGCCTTCGAGGATGGCTTGGCTCTGGCAGTGGATCAGAATGCTCTGCTGGTGCGCACCGTGCAAGGTCACGAGCCACGTCACTTCTACAAGATCTTCAAGGGCAAGCTGCTTGCTTCGTACACGGCTCTGCCCATCTCGGCGCAACTGTTCCGTATCCGTGGCACAGTCGAGAGCGACATCCATGCCAGTGAAGTGCCCGCCGACAGCTCCTCCCTGGCTTCGGGTGATGCCTTCGCCTTGGCATCCGTTAAGACGCACAAGGTGTTCATCTGGAATGGTCTGGGTGCTTCCAGCTTCGAGAAGGAAGCGGCCAAGGAACGCTTCGCTTCGTACTGGAAGGATGCTGAGCTGGAGGTGATTGAGGAGGGCGCTGAGCCACAGGAGTTCTGGGATGAGTTGAACGGCGAGGGTCAGTACGATCAAAGTCTGGAGGATCGTTCGGCACCACTGCTGGAGCCACGTCTCTTCCACTGCCGTCTGACACGCACCGGACGTGTCAAGGTCGAAGAAGTTGCTCAATACGAGCAGGAGGATCTCGATACGGATGATGTCATGTTGCTGGATGCCGGCGATGAGATCTACATGTGGGTGGGCTCTGGTGCCACCACCGAGGAGAATGGCAAGATTCTGGATATGGCTGAGGTGAGTAGGAAAAAGACAAATAGAGAGAGTAGTTCCAGTTTCAGGACCCTCTTTTGTGCTCAAAATTGCTGTGGATATTACTGGTTCCCTTTCCGCCACTGGTTTCGGTTCTGACACAGGCTCCTGTTCCAGTTCCAGCAACCTTCAGTAACTAATTTACCATTTCATTGTCTATCTTTCCCATCTAGCGCTACATTCGCTCGGAGCCGACCTCCCGCAACATTGACACCTTGAGCGTCGTACGCGTCGTGCAGGGCCAGGAGCCACGCGTCTTCAAGCGCATGTTCCCCACCTGGGATGATGAATACTGGCAGGTTAGTAGATCGACGCCCGTCTAAGTCAATTCATCAACAAACTAATCACTCAAGTTTCATTATAATCACCCAATTGAGTCGATTTAATCGTCATACTTTGTTGTTGCTTCTCATAATCGTCTAACGCTCACTAGAAAACTACTAAAACTCAGCTGACCACTCCGCGTGAGTATATTCGACCTATTCGACATATTCACAGGTTTAATCATTCAATAATATTTGTATCTTATCTATAGTATTTATTCACTTATAAAACTATATCTTTCTCTCTCTGTGTCATAACAGTCTCTGCCTTCCTATGAGGACATCAAGCGCCAAGTGCTGGATGCCAACAACGAGGTGTGAAGTACCTTTCCTCAACTCTAGAATACTCAGCAAAATTGACCAAAAATCCGTGTTCGCTTTTGTCTCAGATAACACACAAAAAACAAACAACAAAATTATTTTGTAATCTTTCTCGTAATTTTATAATAAATGGAAATGTTTTTAATTGAAATACAAAAAAGTGTTTATAATTTAAATTACCTAGTCAGTGGAGAAAAAGAAAGAAAGAAAGAAAGTGTAGCAAATAATGTATTTCTTCTCTGCCTTTTGCGTAACTAAAAGGAAAGAAACTCAATTGGGAACTTATAAAATAAAAAGTTTGAATATGAAACATGCAAAATAATTACCGAATGATTTGTAAAGAAACTCTCTCTAAATAAATTCTGCATTTATTATTTTAATATCTAAATGTACAATACATTATAAAAACATAAATTAAATTTGCTTATTGTCGTCCATTGCCCCACGTAATGCTTTCGATCCAGTCGAGATATGTAAAGACCCGCGTGTAAACACTTGGGAAACTACTGCGACAGAAGACACCATAGGAGGTAATGCCAATCAGATGATAATGTATATGATGACGCCGCCGGCGTCCGGGCAAATTCAACTGTAAGGGACCACCCGAGTCGCCCTGACAAGTGTCGCGATTTAGTATGAAGTCCTGAGCACAGATCTGACTATTCAATATGCCATCAGGTGTCTCCGCAAAGCTGGGCAAATCCCCATTGCACTCATCGTTGGGCACAATAGTTACATTCAGATGAGTCAACCGGTTTGTCATGCTCTTGCTGAAGCTAGTCGATCCATAGCCCATGGCAAACGCAATCGATGTGGGTATCTCTTCGGTGACCCACAGTCGAATGGGTCGTACGAACTCGGTTAATCTGAAACATTCGATTGATTATGGTATAATATCTATTTGTAAAGCGACAGTGGGATAATAACTTAAACTAATTTTATTATTATAATATATTTAGCTGTTGTAGAAGCTGACATCGACATGTTTAAATAGACTCACGTTTGATTAGGATTAATTGTCTTTAATATTGGTAATTGAGAATGTATTGCTATAGTTATTACTATCTGTCATCGTATGCACACATGATTAATAAACCCTTTTTCAAAGAGTACAGGGTAGCATTTAGTAATTCTGTTGGAAATATTATAATTAACCAGGTCTTTGTTTAAACATGTTCTTTCCTTTCCTTTGAAATCTCAGAAATATTGAGACAAAATATGTGCAATATTTAGTCAGGGGATTCATTTTTGATTGGCATCAAAACGCGAATCATGGTTATTTCCGCACAAAGAACAAATAAATGTATATCACAGACTATAAGAAATATATTAATTCATATGCTCACAAAATGACATCTACGAGTATATGAGGTACACTCTGTTCGAACTTTTTGTGCAATTATTTCACTCGCTGTTATTATATTATGTTATTACTATATCTTTGTTTATAATCTCGTAGTCTCTGAACCGCGCGGGGAAGTGTATACTTTTTTTTTAAACTTTATCATGATACGTTACGTTAACCGTAGCCCATTGACCTCAGTCACCCCAGTCCCAGCATACTCACACGACATTCCGTTCGAGTTGTAGTAACGCTATATCATTATAATTCAGTTCATCTGTATAGTCAGGGAACCGGGAAATGCCACGAATGCCAATGTTCTGTGACTCAACGTTCGCCTCATTTGGCATCATCAGGTTAAGTCCACCGATGCGGACCCACTTCGGTGACACGCTACAATAGGGAAAAGTGATTTTTTTTTTATTCCATTAGCCACCCATTCACAAATCATACTCACCCCTCGACAGCTGTGCAATGGGCCGCGGTTAACACGAAGTTCTCACTTATCAAGCTGCCGCCACATTTGTACTCGATTCTACCCAAGTTCATCTCAAAGCCAAGCGCTGCCTGCGAAATCAAATGAACTGAACTTTAATTTGTTTTCAAAATTTTGGGCTGATTTCTACATGTACTCTATGGTTAGCATAGGGTAGTGTAATTCTATCATAAAGTTTGTTAGTACATGAAATATTTTAGTATACTTTACTATATTGTATTTAAATGTGGAAAGGTGTTTTAGAATTTGTAGTTTTCAATAGGGTTTGCATGAAATATTTAAATGAAAACTGTATTAAACTCCTCAGTGAACTCTTTTTTTTGCCTCTCGATTAATTAAAATAGCGATCAGACAATTTTATCGTATAGAAACAATCGATGACTATTGAGTTTTGTTACTGAATTTCTTGTATATCCATTAAACTGAACAATAACTTAAATAATATCTTGGTTCTGTTATATAATCGGTGACAATGTTGTGTAAAACAGTTTCAAATAGTCTTAAATATGATTTCAATCAAATTTTTCTAATGCTGCTGGACCAAATTGAAACCTAATTCGATCACCTTTAAGATATTCAAAAGAGTTGTTAGGGCACCTAAGCGTCGTCATTGTAATCAATTCTATTTCTTGTTTTTGGAAATGATTAGTAAACAAAAATACTATGGATGTCTTATCAGCTGATGAGGCGTGTACCATGTGTGGGTATTGACCAGGCCGGGCGAGTACTCGTCCGTCGAACTCATCGTCGTTGGCGTCCTCTGCTACAGCCGTGTCGTTAGGAAAGATGCGTTCAATATATTCCGAGTACTCTTTTGGGCATACAAAGAGTCAGTACAGGCGATCTGAATACACTTGCTTAATTCACTCACTGTGTTCACAGATCCTCCTACGATGCTTGCGCTTTTTTTGGCGTCTTCCACTCGGGGGAGGCGGAAATGGTTGGCCAGGCTTGTTCGGAGGCATTCTATGCCTGGGAGGAGGCTTCGGAGATGGTACATTTTCTCTACTATTGAATGTAAAGTCCACCAATTTGAATAATCTTTGTATTCTGCTCGATTCGTTCGATTCACTTGTGTCGGGAAAAACGATATCGGATTCGCGTGGAAAGGCAATGATAGTATTGGAACTGGGATCAGGCCTTGGCACGGGTGGTCTTTGAGCCAGGGTCAAAGAGCACAATGCTAGCGATAAAAGCGACAAAGAGTTTGGCATTTTTATTTGCATTCAATATTTGCGTATTTTAGAGGCTCTTGTGTGCGCGCCGAATGTTGAATCGAGACTAAAACAAGCTCGCGATTAGAGTCCGAAACGAGCTCAAGTAAAGTCCCCCGCGCCTTATCAACACGAAAAATTCACCGAAAATGATTAAGGTTGTAATTTATTTAGTGTTTTCATTTTTCATGTTATACGTCATTCAAATCTGGATGCTGAAGGCAGATGGATTAACGGCAGTGGCGAGGCGGGGTGCATGGATCTGAGTGGTGCCGCCCAACTGCTTCTCGTACTGTGCAATGATGGCGCGCTGAATGGCTTCCACATCCTGATCGTTTTTGTAGCGCAGCACAGAGACTGTGGGATCGTTGCCAGCGGGATTGGGTGCTGCATAGACCAAAGCGGCCAACAGGGCGAACAACAAGAACAGCTGAAAAGAGAAAATGAAAAGAATTTGAATTAAAACTCCTATTTTTATCATCGGTCTTCCCGCAACTTACGCAAATCGTCTTCATTCTGTCAAAAATTTCCAGGCGATACTAAAACGCGCGCCAGTAGCCGCTGGCGCTTTTATAGCCCTAACCCAAAAATTTCGGTTGATCAAAACTTATCATCATCGTAATAATCAAAATATAATTTGCAACTTTGAACTTGAACAACTGGAATCGAAACTAGTTTCTGCATTAATTTACTTTCGGCTGTATCTTCATCTTTAATCGGAAGATCTGTGCGATCTTTTTGTTTTTCATAATTGATTCATATACTGCTTATAAGGCAGACGACAGCTGTTCCATTTTATTAGCTTATTAATAAGTATTTAAAGCTACAAATTGGCGTAAATCTTCTATTAAACTGGATTCCCATTTAATTTCTTCTTCGTGTGTGAAAGCGAAACTCGTTCTCAATTAGAATGTGGGCTATCCAAAACGTTCATAGACGAAAGACTTAGCCACCAATTTAAATAGTTCGTCCAAACTAGTTTTTAGTGTAGTCTAAGAAATTGCAGACTGTAATCTTAACGATATTGGAATATCAATTTTGAAACCCTAATTATAAAAAAGATTAAGCATTATTCTATTTTAAAAGTCAGAAGATATATATTTAAATGATTTAAACTTTGCAAGTTAGCAGACAAAACGTACCCAAAATGGTTTAATGCAAGTATAAAAAAAGGGTTGCATACTTTGTAGCTGCCACAGAAATAGAATATTGAAGAGACTATGCACATAACCGATACGAGAATTGGAGAGAGATGTGATCAACTGACAAGAAACGTTCGTTTACCTGGATAAGTTTGCAAACCATCTGAACACAGATGCTTCTAAAAAGGAGGGGTATACGAGGCTTGAGGGAAAGATGATTTACATACATATATACTGTTCAGAAACTCTTTTAAGAAAAGAATGAAAAAATATTAAAAAATTGTAAGTTTTTTAAAATGCATATAATTTAAAATTATATTTATTGAAGTTGCATATCGTTAATAAATAACTCAAAAATGCTGCATAATATTTATTTCGAAAACCTTTGTTAAGTAATTCATATAAAATTCCCCAAAATGCAAATGCACTGAAATCTTGTCGCCAGTTGTTGGCGGCAGCAGATGAATCCAGAAAAGAGCGCTTAGGTTGACAAACTCACAAATCTAATGACCAAAATTGGACACCGACCGCAACGAAAGATGTGTTGGATAATTTGAATATATTTACACATTTTCCGGCTGTGTGTGGAAAGTGTCGAACTATTTGATCCAATTAAAAGGCGATTGGCATTTTAATTGGAACAGCCTCGAGTCGGTCTGGAGTTACCCAACGGTCTTGGAGATAATGAAATGGAGGCGCGCATTTGCATTTGTGCATCAGGTTGGATGCATTGGCCATCTGGGTATATAAAGATCGGCTGGCGCTGCAATTGGCAGACACTGAGAGCTCAACAGCTGCACAGCACAGACGAGTAGAGAGAAATCCCTTAACCTTTCGGTGTGGAAACATAAACCCAAGCACAAAATGCGCGCTTTTCTGGTAGGTTCAAAGTTGGATATATATTTCTTTCATTTTGCATTAACTGTTCTGCTTCTTCAGATAATTTGCCTGTTCGCCGTTGCCAGAGGCCAGTACGACTATACGCCTACTTCGCAAGCAGGTGATGGACGTGGTGGACTCATTGGCGTCTCCAATTCGGGCTCCAGTTTGGGCTCTGACGGTGGCCTTGTGCAGAGCGGCTCTGCTCAGCTATCTGAGCCCATACTCGTGGCCAACGAGTTCAACAAGGAGTTTTTCACGTACAGCGCACCTGAGCAGGAGTTCGATAACGGGCCGGCCAACGAGCAGATCCTGAACACACTTCGCAAGAATTTGCGTGTCCTGTTCATCAAGGGACCCGAGAACACGGGTCTGGAGCAGGCGGCTCTACAGTTGGCCTCCACTGCGTCGGATGATCGCACAGCCATCTATGTGCTCAACAAGCAGGCTGATGTAGCCGAGCTGACCAACAAGTTGAACCACATCAAGTCGCAGACGAGCCACAAGCCCGAGGTGCACTTTGTCAAGTATCGCACGCAGAGCGATGCGGAGAATGCACAGCGCATCATTCAGGCACAGTACGATGCACTGCCAGGTCACTCGAGCAACCACAACGCAGGCACCTCTGCTGGCGTACTGGATTTCGCTTCGAAGAACGATGCCGGAGCTGTTGCTGGAACTCCGATTGGAACTGGCGGTCCATCTGCAGGCGAGGCACAATTACCATCGACTAGCGCGTACTTGCCACCCAGCCGAAGGTTTTAGGTGTAAGAGAAATGTCCAAATTAGTTTTAGTTACTCTTAAAAAATAAATTTACACTGTAAAAGAGACGATTTGTTGTGATTGGATTTTTATTGCTCTTACTGAGTTCAATTTAGCTGACTGCCTGAAAGTATGCTTCCTTTTTGTACTGTGCGATTGGTTTACTTCTAAGGTAGATCGATTGTTTTGGCAGCGACTGTAGCCAAATTAAAAAATACAAATAAATGAAATACAATCTAAAAGAAATCGTAGAATATTTATAAAAATCAAAAAAAAAAAATGAAAAAAATATGTTAATTTAAATAAAAATATGTTCAATATATTATATATTATTATGTTCAATATTTATATTTTTTCAACACTGTTTTCGGCTTCTTCGCTGTTGATTTTTATTTAAAATAACTTTGTTTAAATAGCTCAATATATTCTCGCCATGTAAATTTGTTTTTTTATTTCCTCTACCCTCTTTAAATGTAATAATCCATTAGTATTTACATAAGCTGCCTGCCCTCTTGCAGACAACTTGTCGTATGAGTAATTGCATATAATAATTTATGTCCAATTCCCCCGATTGCCTGCAATTGTCGCGCATTGCTCCCCATCTACTGGTTACACGCAAATCCCTAGAATAATTAGCATAATGGAGCGCAGCCCTCGCGATTGTTATGTGTTTCGAAAGCGAAAGACACTAAAAAAAGAATTGTGTAAAACCGAAACTAAAGACAGCAACAAAAACAAGCCAGGCAGACAATACATGAACAATGCCGATATACATATAATGTTGGGCGCCATAAACTGCTTTCTTTGGCAACAAACATCTGTTTACATGGACTGTCTCTTCATATCGCTTTGTGTCCATCGTTTGCTACAGTAAATAAATAGTAAATAGATATATAATTTATGCGCATGCGCAACCGGTTACCACTAGGGACAGTGGGACAGCTGCTCCTCACATCTCAACGAGCCACTAATTTGGCGATCTCTGGCTGCGATCGCTTGCTACGATTTCATCGCCGCTGCGTGGAACTGTGGAACTGCATAAGAAATGACTTTCTTTCGAGACTGGGCTCGATCTCTTACACATTCGTGATCGGAGCCGATAATATGCCACATTAACCAATAATATTTTGCATTAATTCCGTCTCTGTTGTCGTTGAAATATTAGTCTATTATGTTGCGGGACTATAGGAAATTTTGAATATTAAATATTCGGAGTCGACAGTTTTTTTGGCCATTTCGATAGGTGTGGGCCCAGGTAGGTAACTTATTATATAACGGTCGTCGATTACAGATGCATCTCCAATCCATGAATATGTTTCCGAATATGGTTCCGTGATTTGCCAATGCCGGACAATAGATTCGATAATTTTATACCAAAGTTTCTTGGGAAAATGAAATGAGATTCCCGTGCGCGACGATGTTGGGGACAACGTCTTATAAAAACATTGATATCGCCCAGTTCGGATATCAGTTGAGTTCAAGCTGCTCCCAGCAGAAGTGCCTAGTCCAATTTCCAAGATGAAACAGTTTGCCGTTCTTTTGGTAAGCTGTGGCACACGAGGATGCTTCCCAAAGGATACCCCAAGCTAATCTTTCCTCTATCTCTCTCTCTCTATCTCTCTTTAGTGCCTCTCGTGCGCCGTGCTTGCCTCGGCCGCCCCTCAGGGCTACAAGTACCAGCAAAATGCTCCCATCATTCAGCAGGGCAATCTGCGCCCGCAGACCCCGCTCTCCAGCAGTGGAATATATAGCGTGCCCGCCCAGCAACCGATCGTGTCTACCGTCACTCAGAACGTGCAGCCCGTGCAGACTGTGGTGAACACCGTCGAGCAGCAACAGCAGGTGCAGCAAGTGCAGCAGGTGCAACAGCAGGTGCAGCAGCAGGTGCAGCAGCAGGTTGCTCCTCTGCCTTTGGCTCAGCCTATCGCCGCCCCTCAGCAGATCGTCTACCAGCAGCCCCAGCAGCAGCAATTCGTTTCCAGCCTGCAGCAGACTCAGCCTCAGCAGTTCATCCAGACCATTCAGCAGCCCCAGCAGCAGCAGCAGCAGATCGTGCAGTCGCAGTATGTGCAGCGTCCGGCTATCGTCACCAAGGACATCTACATCCACTCCGCACCCGATGATACTGAGGAGATCTCCCAGGCTGGACCCCAGGTGGACAACCTGCCCATTCGCAAGAACTACCGCATTGTGTTCATCAAGGCACCCACACAGAACCTCAGGTACACCGCCGCTGCCCTGAAGCGCGCCCAGGCTAGCAACGAGGAGAAGACCGTCATCTATGTGCTGTCCAAGAAGCCCGACATCACCGAGATCCAGCAGCAGTTGCAGGTTAGCCAGACCGAACAGAAGGTGCACAAGCCCGAGGTCTACTTCATCAAGTACAAGACCAGCGAGGAGGCTCAGCGTGCCCAGCAGGAGATTCAGGCTCAGTACGATGCTTTGGGCGGCGCCACTCACATCTCCGACGAGGGTGTGGCACCCATCACCAGCTTCACCGGCGGCTCCCTCAACCTGGGCAAAATTGTGCCCCAGAACATTCAATCGCTGCAGACCATCCAGAACGTTCCCCAGTCACAGACCATTGTCACCACCCAAAGCGGTCCCGTTTTGAGCCAAGGTGTCCAGCAGCAGACTTCTTATGTCCAGCAGTCGGGTCTCCAGACCTCCACTCTGAACTCTGGCTCCAACTTTGGTGTTCAGGTGCCCGCCAAGCGCTACGTTCCCGCCAAGACTACCTTCAAATAGGCGATGCACTGGTGCCGGGGACCTGCCCCAATATTTCAGTCGTTGAGCCACGCCACATTCACCCATAGAGCTTCATGTTAGACTACTATAATTTATTATAAAATCAATCAGTCGCAATAAATCAATATCTTAACCAAAACCTCACACTTCTTATTAAACTTGATTGGTTTCGAAGAGCTTAAACGTTTTGCAGAACATTAAACAAAATGTGATGAGCAAATAAAAAAAAAACACAGAATATTTCCTAAACCTTATAGGAATTATGAAGATCTACTATATACAATTTGAATGTATATTTTATTTATTTATTACATTAACTGAAACTTATAAAAATTATGATAATGTTAGATCAGAAAAAGTGATAAACATAAAGAAAAAGGTGTAGCAACAATCAATTAAAAAGTTAGTTAAGAAAAACAAAGACCAAAATGTTCACTTTTATAATAACTAAATTTTCTTTATGTTCTAGATTTTCTAAACTATTCTATATTTGTAACATATTTAAAAACTTTTTATTTTATTGCATATCATTACCTTAAAAAAACTTATTGAAATACTTGCACGATATCTTGCTTTCTGTTATAAATTAACTGAGTATCAGCAACTTTTTAGGTCTGACCGATATAAAAGTGTCTTCTAATTATCTTATTAAGTAAACAAGAATTCAAAAACTTGCCGAAGAAAGCACTCTCTCTATCTCTTCCTCTCTTTACTAGATCACTCAATCACTTTATACTTGCTACATATTCAATCTTCAAAAGGTGCAGAATATTCAAATGAAATTTATGTTGTCTATCATAAATATTGTTATCATAATAGCCGGACAAACACTTTCGATTACGTCTGACTCTTTTTTATGGGACCATCAAAAAGGGCCTATAAAACCCAAGCAAACTCAACTCCGCAGGTGCATTTCGGTCATTAGAGTGTTGAAGAGATTTCGGTGGTATTATGTAAGAAAAATCGAATGCTAATCGATGTGACCGGTTCCCCCTTTCCCCCTCCAGCTACGATCACAACGCGGCGGCTAATCGATGTAGCAATGCGGAGGCATAAAAACATCTTTTCGTATTGTTTCTCGATTTTCGTTGATCGCCTTTGTCAAATTGTTGTGTTAATTGGAAAAGTTGCGAAACACATTTATAGGGGGGAATACAACACGTTTTATTTGGCTAGAGATATTTACAAAAACAATTTGGTTACTTATGTCTATATGGCAGAGCGCCCAAACTATCGGCGGGACTATCGTCAAAGCCCTAATTGATATCATTAAAAGTTGTGAAAGACCTCGACTATTTATGGCGGTTTGTATAGATCGTAGGCAAAACTCTTATCAAATCAAGTCATACGATAGTTTAGCCGATAGTCTCGTTGCTCCAGCACGTACTACATACATAGAAAACAATTCTTGGCGGGTTTCAGTCGAGTTTCACGCACGCAGATGGGCGGGCAGATATTTATTGGGTATCGCCCCTGTAAGTCCTCCATTAGAGGGTCCAGTGGGCGTGGCCGCGTTGCTTTGTTGTGCATCCAGTGAACCAATTACCGAGGTAACCGGTGCAACACCCTCATCGGAGATCTGAGTGGTGCCGCCAAGCTGATCGTATTGTGCTGCAGAGAGAGAGAGATAGAGAGAGAGAGAGACAGAGTTAGAGTGGGGGAGAGAAAGAGACGATGGTGATATTAATTTAATTTAATCATAGAAATATCCAAAGATCAAAGTGAAACCGGTACAAGTTGACCTCCAAAGTGCACTAAACACGTTGACAAATGCGTCAACAAGGTCTTGACCAAGTTGGTTATCTGCTCGCAGATTTCGCACCTGCCAGTTCCGCCTCATTGTCTCGTCTCGCCTCGTACTCACCTTGTATGGTGCGCTGCGCATGCGCAGCTTCCTCCTGTGTCTTGTACTTGATGAAGAAGACCTCCGGCTTGCTGATCTGCTTGGGCGCCGCCTCTTCGATGGCCGTCTGCAGATCGATGGGATCGGGCTTCTTGGTCAGCACGTAGATGATGGTCTTCTCCTCGACCGGTGCCTGCTTGACGCGCAGTGCCGCCTTGCTGACGGCGGGCGTGGGAGCCTTGATGAACACAATGCGGTAGTGCTTGCGTGGAGGCAGCACGGGCAGCTGTGGCTGCGGGTAACGTTCCTCGGCATCATCTACAGGTGGCACATGCACATAGATGTCCTTCGAGACGAGCGAGGCGCCGGCACTGGGATTGTAGGTCTGCTGTTGGAACTGTTGCTGGGGAAGGGAATTGAAGGCGAAGTTCTGCTGTGGGAGCAACTGTTGCTGCTGTTGTGGGAGCACCAGTTGGTGCTGTTGCTGAGGAAGCACATGTTGCTGCTGCTGTTGTGGGATCAACTGTTGCTGCTGTTGGAAGATGGTTTGAGTCTGCGTGGGTTGCCCGAAGATCTGCTGCAACTTAGGTGCCTGCAGCGCCTGCTGCACAATGCGCTGTTCATCCAAGCTGGCCGGGATGCCCGGCAGTTGCAGCTGACCCGACTGATAGTTGTATCCTTGTGGCGCAGCCACGGCCAAGCCGAGCAAGCACGTAACCTGCCAAAGATGAAGGAGAGATTTAAGTCAACTCTGGACGCACTTCCTCTGACCCACTGGAAGCTTACAATAAACGCGCGCATTTCTGTATGTGAGCGAAGACTGCAAACTGAAACTGAAGACTAGACGTGAAAAAGAGGCAACTCCGGGGCGCTCGGCAAACGGCAAACAACTAAATGCTAATCACTCGCAGTGCCAGACTTATATGTCGTCCACGGAATAGTAGCAAAAGAAGAGATGACGCTGATGAGGCGCGTAGAGTTCAAATGAAACTGAAACTCACTTGGAAACCGAAACCGCAAGATGCGTCCGCTAACCGCACGAAGAGCGAGGGTCGAGCACACGTCTTTACAGCACGGCGCTAGCTAGCTACACTGTGAGAAATTAGTGCGAGTTTCTTTAGATACGGAAAATAATTAATTATTCTGTATTTATATTATTTTATTAAAACAGTTCCAAATAAGTATGAACAATTTATATTCAGTCATAATTATAATTTGATGATGATAGCCCGAAATATTATAGATTTTATTTATGTGGATATGAAATGAACACTATTAAATTATCTTAAAATTCATATAAAACAAATTAGGTTAGCTTGCGACCTTCTTAAGTTAGAGAAATAGAAACCCTCTGCTTTTTCTTATGTTGATATTTCTTCATAAACTTATTATATTTTTTATTATAATATAACTATTATAAATGGCTTCAATACAACTAAAAATGTATAACTGTCTTTTTAGAACATTCAGTCCTGTTTATTATCTACAACATTTAAATACTTGACTTAATCCCAGCTTAAATCCCTGACACCTTTCTCTCAGTGCAACTTTTGTTTTCTATCAAACAACCTTGAGATGGAGTCTTTAGTGGTCTCACACTCACACTCTCCACACACACACACACTCTCTCTCACACGCACACACACTCAGAAATGACTTCGTCATCTCGAAGACGAGGTTCGGGGCTTAGCCCCAACTCGCCGGAAGTCATATATGAATTAACATATCCATTGTTTGGGGCAACAATTTCGCTGACGCGCTCAGAGCGCGCATTTCTGATTGTTGAAGATTTGAAAAGTCGGGGATTTGTTTTTAATATGCTGAGTTGGGTATTCGAGGGGATGACTGCCTGAACATTTTACCCAATAGCAATTAAACGCAACTTGCACAAATCGCACGAGCTGGACAGATAATGCCATTAGCTACGGGCCAAATTGCACAGATTTTGCCCAAAACGGCAACCTGACCTAGTTGCGGTTGGAGGCTTCCCCTCCCCTATTCAATTTGCAGATCTTGCAATTTTAATTGGACTACGCACGGTTACCACACGCTGGGGTGATATGGGTATCATTTGTCTGCCCCATCGAATTATATCAAACAATTAAGGCGAATTTTGCTAATCCTTCGTCAAGAAAAATCAAACAAAAAATCGGAAAGACATAGCTCAATCAATGTCCATCAGAGGCTATGAAGATTTAGGTCACAATTTCAAGTTGCCAAGATGAATGATGATGATGCTCATCGCTCGTGATGATGATGATGATATTTTGATGTATGAGTGCAGATTAATCAAACGGCTGCCGGTGCGACTGCTGGGACTGCGGAGGCAGTTGGGGCTGCCTCCAAAGTGGCTCTCAAATTACAGCGTGACGTGTATGACTTTTTTCTTGTTTAACCATATCGTATGTAAAACCTTTTTCCAATACCAAGTGTCTGTTGGGTAAGTTGGGGTAGATATATTTCTATTTCTATATGCAATGTTTATAAAAAAAGTTGTATATAATTTTTTCAGTCTGAAATGTTTTAAATTTTTTGTGTTTTTTATTTTCTCATTCTTGCTGAGATCTCCAAATTCTTAAGTGCTGATTATACTAAATTGAGTATGTGAGTTTTTACAAACAATACCAATCTGAACTTATATTTTAAAGTAAAAAAAACGATCAAAAGAAAGTACAAATAAAAATTACTTTAACTGTTATTTTTTATATCTGAATGTTTATACAATTGCTGATATTAAACAGAGAATACACGTATATGTACACATTTATATGATATAATCGTCTTGAGCTCTATAATATTTTCATCTTACGCCCGTTTGCAGGGTGTTTATCGGTCGATCATCACACCTTGTGAAATCTGACATGTTCACAGCGGATGCTTATGCAATGTACCGTTAGTTGTGGGCGTCCCAATATCGGACGCCCCGTTCTATTGTGCTAACAACAATAATCTTTGTCTTTTCACGCGATTGCGCAATGTATTATTAACGGAATATTAGTGAATTATTGTTGCGTAATATCTGAATACACCCCAACCAAGTGCGTTGATTTTATTATATTATATTATTTTCACCTCCATCAATTTCACTCTGCGGCAACGTAAACCAAGTTGGCGTGTTCGAGGAATTAACATGGTCAAGGCTCTCAGCTCTCGTCTGGCGTCAAAACCCGACAATTGCCGACACCATCAAGAAAATGTGCAAATGGTATAGGGGCAAATTAAATCATTAAAGTATTATGTATAAATCGATAAAAATAAAAGGTATCAAAAAACACTAATCAAAATATTTAAATGCCAAATTGCATCTGCGAATTCAAGTTGCAAAGAGTTCGAAAATGATGGGCAATTAAATATCTATTTTTATTATTTATTGGCTAACTTATTTTGAAATCAACTTAAGGTGAATTTTATTATTAAAATTAAAGGGAAATTAAATAGATATTTCGTGTAATAAATAAAAAAGCATAAACCTACAATTGATTAATGTTTATATGTATTTAGAGAATTAGAATCTAAAATCTCTTAAATAGGAAAATTAGAATTTTTATTTTTAATTATTTTGAAGACAACAAAATAACAAAAGCGGACCCATTAAAGTTAATATAGTTCATTAATTAAATTGACAATCCACATGGAAATCGAATGAGTTTTGATAAATTTACAAATGATTGATGCTTCCAAGCAGACTAATACGATGTGGGAATACTTAAACAATATTTCTAATGGATTTTCCATTTATATCTTTCATTTTCATTTTGAATATTCCCCCAAGTCTGAACTCGAAGTTTAAAATAATGTTAATTAAATTTGAAAGCTTCTGCACGACCGCAAACTTTTTCATAGCCAACTTTTGGGTTTTGGTATCGAGTAACGGCGCTTGGCAGAGCTTTTACCCGGCAAGAAAAGCTTGGCACGGCGCACCACATAATTGTCGGGCCCCAAACCTCTGCGTGTTGTGGTTTTATCGAAGCGAAACACATCAAATTTGTGACATTCGCAGAAGTTGGGAACGTCGAGGGTCGCGCGGGTAAAACTTGCACAATTTGCACGGGTTGTGCAACCATTTGTGGTCCTAAAAGCAGAGCTAGATGGGAAGCGACGGCAGTGGGAGGGGTAGGGACGTATCCCCAATACGGCGTATTCATTAGCCGAGCCGAGTAAACGGCTCATTACACACACCGCAAATTGTCGGATGGGCGTCACGTTTTGGGGCCAAACAATCGAGCGACGACGAGCGACTGTCTCGACCCGAGTTGGGTCTGACAAAGGCCCTTTGTGGCGGTAATCAAAAGTGTATTTTACTCTTAGACGAGCTCGTCATTGCCTGCCTCGTGCTTGTCTCCCTCTATCCATACATGATAAATGGGGATAACATTGCAGTATGTGGTTAGCTGAAGAAGCGATCGCTGCGCAGACAACGCATGCAAATTTCCTCGAGCCTCGACGGATCATTAATTAAGCCTCACAAAGGGTTACATAGGATGGGGGGAGAAGAGAAGTGGCTAAGCCGTTTAGTAGTCTATGAGTGAATGTGGTCAGGGAACTGACTCAGCGTTTGGTCTAAGAAAAAGTCATTGATGAAGATGAACTCGAAATTGAAAATGAAACTGAAGAAGAAGTTAAAGACGAAGAAGAAGTTGAAGACGAAGATGAAGACGAACTTGAAGACACATTTGCAGCCATTTCTAAGTCCGTCTTAAGTAGTTTGTACTAAAATTGATTAAGTGTTTATGCAATTTTGCGTTTTAATAACATTTAATCGATGCGTGCGCTTTTATGGTCCGATCCATTGCCAGCGGGCCACCGTCATAATATAATGAATGCTCTGCACTGAGAGAAATTGCCATCATAATGAAAATGAGGTTAATTCTCTGCAGATTGTTTGATTTTGCTGGAAAAGGGGGAAAAACATTTTGCACAATTGAATTAATTTCAATTGAAGTTAACAATTCATTGCGAGGCCGCCTTGCCTAAGTAATTGACTATTATAACATAAACATAGAGTTAGTTTTTAAGGTCGCTTCCTTGGAATTCACATTTTATATTTTTTGAATTCGCATTAATTTCGTAAGTTTATTTATAGAATAAAAATAATGTGATGAAAAGAAAATAAATAATCGCAGTTCGTTGGGTCAATCGATAGATGCGTAGAAAGCAGATAGACAAATTGGCAAAGAGTAGATAGATTGACACAAGGTTTATCTGGGTAAAGCTAATGAAGATGAAAGATCTACACTTGAGAATAGATTGAGGTTCCCATTGAACTGAAAATTATGTTGTTGATTTATTAGTTGAAACTTAAGATATCTCTTGACTGCAGTTTCATTCTAAACTTGGGACATGAGACTCTTGCAATTCGATCTATTGAATAACGACCTCTGTTTTCTGTAGATTGATGTATGGCTTATCTGGGTAAATCCAAAGTTGATGAGAAACCTTCATAAGGTACTTCTAAAACTGAGATCACAAAAGATAAAGTTGGTTCCTGACTGTTTGGCATCTCCGACTAGGGACTCTAAAAATCTAACCTACAAAGTAAAGATCTCTTCATAGGGTTAGCTTCATTTTCCAAGGGCACAGTCTATATTCTTTTGTTTCTCTATAGTTCTATACATCTTAAATTGCCTTTGCCATACTCATCAGTGCCCCACTTTCTTGCAGTGCACCAGGTTTCAGTTGCTGTGGGGTGCCGAGGCCTGGGCAGCTGCCTCCGACAATTAAGCTCCCTCTGCGCCAGCCGAACTGAGGCTGTGGCGAGCTTCAACAAAGTGGCCAAGGGGATTCACGCTAATTGGCCGTGTATTTTCGGGCAACTACAAGCAAGTCGCGGCATTTAATGAGACTTTTCGAAAGATGCGAAGGCGAAGGCGAAGATGAGACGAAAGCAAAGCGAAACAAAAACAATGAACATGCAACAAAAAACCAAAAAAAAATAACCGTGTTGATGCTGCGCGTCTCAGTGCGGGAACTACACTTATTGAGCTGTCTGTTTGGGAGACGAGTGTGGTATATAAGAGACGGCTGAAGATCAGCAAACATCAACAGTTCACAGCGAACAACCAACTTCCAAAGTCAACTCTTCGTCCAGCTCCATAACAGCTCAACCAAGCTCAGAAATGCGTGGATTCATTGTAAGCAGCAGGATCACTCGAGGATTATCTCCTTTTCTCTTTCTCACACACACACACACTCTCTTTCTCGCTCTTCTGTAGCTTCTGTGTCTGTCCGCCGTGGCGTTAGCTGCCCCTCAGGGCTACAACTACAACCCCGGTCCATCGGCCTTCGGTGGTCTGAGCACGGCCAGCGGCAGCGGTGCGACCTTCTTCCAGGCTGGCAACCAGGTGGTGCCACAACAGCAGCAGCAGCACTTCCAGTCTGCGCCCCAGCAGCAGCAGCAGACCTTCTTCCAGCAGCAGCCCGCCGTGCACCATCAGCAGCAGCAGCAGCAGTTGGAGCAGCAGCATCAGCAGCCCATTGTCTCGAAGCGCTTCTTCATTCACTCCGCTCCCGAGGATGTGGATGAGGAGTACAAGGAGCGTCACATCACTGTCGGTGTGCCCAAGCGCAACTACAACGTGGTCTTCATCAAGTCGCCACAGCGTAGCAACAAGAAGACCTCGATCAAGATCAGCCCCGCGGTCAACGAGGACAAGACTGTCATCTATGTGCTGAGCAAGAAGACCGACGCATCTGACGTGCAAGCCGAGGTCATCGAGCAGGCTTCATCCACCAGCAAACCCGAGGTCTTCTTCATCAAGTACAAGACCAACGAGGAAGCCGCCCATGCCCAGCAGCAGATTCAGGCCCAATACGATGCGCTCGGTGGCAGCAGCCAGCTGACCGACGAAGGTGTCGCTCCCGTCACCTCTGTGATCGGTGCTCTGGGCAACGCTGAGGCAGCCACCGGTGCTGGTGCCACCTCTGCCGCCGCCGCCGCCGCAGGACATGCCATCGCACAGTCGCAGTCGGGCGCAGCGCATGGACACACCAGCAATGCCTACCTGCCACCCAATTTCTAAACGGTTGAGCTAACCCCCTCACTCAGACCTTATCATCAAAACTGTTGTTAATAAATTTCGTTTCGTTGTTAAATCAAACCTTGTTCTCCATGGTATATCGTAGTATTAATTACTTTTTTAATTCGTAATTATTTATAATGTTAGCGCCGACCGCATCTCCCACTCTTCGTCCCGCTCTTTCCCTATTAATTAAGTCGTCATTATCTTTGGGGTCGAGGTCCCGCAGACCGCAGAGCAAGGTGAATGGAGGAAACGAGACATGCGCAACCCGCAGCATAACTTTCCCAGTTCCAAAGATGATGTTAAACATTTTCGAATTACTACAGATGAAATACCCTAACAAGGTATTAGGGTAAATGTTTCAAGAGTTGCGGAAATACAGTGAACTAGGACAGACCGTTAGTTGTACACATCGATGTTTAGCTTGATTTATCTTGCTACATATAGTTATTTTCCTTTAATAATGTGGCATAATGTTCGGTATACGTATAATAGACACCATAACACGAGATCAGTTAATAATGATTAATAGTGTTTGAATTTGTAACGTCATAACAAAGCAGCAAACCTGGTCACACTAGAATATTGTAAGACTGGCAACGCCAAGTTTAAGTACATACACTTTTGAGTTTTCGAGTCAACTGCCGCGATGAATAGACGCGCACATTTGTATCGTGAATAAATTAAACTTCTTTATTTACTTCTTTAATTGATCTTTGTATTCTCTTGTTGGGCACACATATGCGAACTCTGCTGCGGACGAAAAGTCCAACAGGTTATGGGCCCAGAAAACGCAGAATGCCAATAAGCTGAAGTTGTAAATGATTAATTAAAAGTTAAAGAAAAAGCCACGAAAAATGGCTGGTGCGTATATTAAAATTGAGCCGCTAAGTGCGGAGAACTATGATACATGGAAGCTAAAAATGCGCGCAGTGCTCGTGAAAAACGATCTGTGGCAATATGTAGATGGGACAAAACCATGTCCAGATAATCCAACGCAGATAACGGAATGGAAAACATTCGACGAAAAAGCGCGTGCAGATATACTACTCTCTATTAGTACATCAGAATTAACAATTATAGAGAACCGTGAAACATCAAAAGAGTCTTGGCTGAAATTACAAGAAACATTTCAATCAAAGGGGCCTGTGCGGAAGGCAAACTTGTTAAAACGTGTCGCTCTATCACGGATGCATGAAGGAGGTGATGCAAGGCTGCATATGCATAATTTTTTCGATGCAGTAAAAAGACTTAAGGAAATCGGAGTACATATCGGAAATGATTTACTCGCTATTCTCCTATTGTACAGTTTACCCGATTCGTATGATACATTTCGTTGCGCCATGGAGTCCCGCGACGATTTGCCAGAGCCTGAAATTCTAAGAATTAAAATTCTAGAAGAGTCGGAAGCGCGGCAAACGAAAAGTGAACGCGGCGAACAAAACGCATTGTACGCGAATAACGGAAAATCCAAAGAACGGAATGACAAGATATACAAAGAAACGAGAAAGTGCTATGCGTGCGACAAAGTCGGACATATTGCGCGCAACTGCCGAAACAAACCAAAAAACAAAAACGTAAAAAGTGAAACAAAAAATCCCGAAAACGGTAAAAACCGAAATGAAAAGGAAATATCAAATTTAACGTGTGATAATGCATTCTTTGCCGAAAATCAAAACGGAATGTGGTGTCTAGACAGTGGATGTAGCGCACACATGTGTTCGAACGCAAGTTTATTCGAAAGCGTAGCAGAAGTCGAAAAGACTCTGCATTTGGCAAATAATGAAACAACCAAAGTAAATGGTGTCGGTGACGTGAAAATAGAAATAAAAGAAAAACGAAAAAACAATGATGTTACATTACAAAATGTTTTATTTGTCTCTGATTTGAGACAGAACTTAATATCAGTATCAAAAATAACTGATAAGGGACATGAAGTTCATTTTCGAAAAAACGAAGCCGTAATTGTGAAGAACAACGGTGAGGAGTGGTTGCGTGCAAAACGATACGGTAATTTATACTATGTAAATATAGAACAATATCAAGCGAACAAAATCGATTCCGAAAACCACAGTGATATTGATTTGTGGCATTACCGTATGGGACATCTAAATGAACATGACTTAAAAAGTATGTCTATAAAAGGTAAAGTGCACGGTATGAACATAAAAGAAAACGAAAAGTTATCCAAATGCGAGATATGCATAACTGAAAAACAAGTAGCGAACAGCTATAAAAGCGCAATTGAAAAACGTACAAATCATTTGTTGGAAATAGTGCACAGTGATGTGTGTGGACCTATGCGTACAGAATCATTAAGCGGTCGGAAGTATTTTGTAACTTTCATAGATGATTACTCACGCTATTGTGAAGTTTATTTTCTCTCACAGAAATCTGAAGTCTTCGAGGCCTTCAAAAACTATAAGGCAGCTGTGGAAAATTTTACTGGTCACAAGATAAAAAAGTTACAAAGCGACAATGGAAAAGAATATCGAAATCGGATCTTTGATGATTTCATGAACAAGCACGGAATCGGACGACGATTTACAGTCCCACACACACCGCAGCAGAACGGCATCGCAGAGCGATACAACAGAACACTTTTAGAGATGGCAAGGTGCATGATGCGACAGGCTGGCGCTCCACCACGATTTTGGGCAGAAGCTGTTAACACAGCATGCTATATAAGAAATAGGTGTCCTACAAAAGGACTATCTAGTGAGATACCATACACTCTGTGGACGAGTAAAGTACCTACCATGTCATATATACGAATATTCGGTATCAAGGCTTATGCGTTAATAAAGGGTAAAAACCAAGGAAAATTTGAATCACGTTCTGAAGAGTGCATTCTGATCGGGTATTCCAAAGAATCAAAGGCATATCGGTTGTATGATCCGAGAAAACGCATCGTGATAGCAGCAAAAGATGTAAAGTTCATAAACTCTTCTGGTTTCAAGAGTGAGTATCAGGAATTTTACGAAAATGAGCAAGACAACGTCGAGGTATTTATAAAATCTGGTGGACACGAGAATCAAGAGGAGCACTCAAGCGACGAAGAGTCCGAAAAGGAAGAAAAACAACCTCATGAAGCGCGACGTGGCAGAGGGCGTCCAAAATTGCTCCGTTCTGGACGGCCAGGCAGACCGCGCAAGGTCTATCAAAAAGCAACCAACTTAAGAAACGCAAATGAGCGTGCCGATGATACGAGCAATGATTCATCAATAGAAGACATATTCGAGGAATGTGAAATGGCTTTCATATCAACAGATGATCCAACAACATACCAAGAAGCGGAAAGCTCCGAGGATGCTGCAGATTGGATGGCAGCCATTGAAGATGAGTTCATGGCACAAGTTTTAAACAATACATGGAAAATTGTTGAAAGACCAAATGACCGAAAAATAATTGGCAACAGAATGGTATTTCGTACAAAAGAAAATAACACGTCAACAGGCAAGAAAAAGGCGCGCTTAGTAGCAAAAGGCTATGCGCAGAGACCAGGAGAGGACTATCATGAATCCTTTTCACCAGTGGTTCGATTTACTTCTATACGATTACTTGCTGCCTTAGCGGCAGAGTACGATATGGAGATACACCAGATGGATGTAGTTACAGCCTATCTAAATGGTGAATTAAAAGAGGATGTCTACATGAGCATACCTGAGGGATTTGAAGAATTCATGAAAAAATTGGAAATAGGCGCAAAAATTGGAACTAATCACACGGTTGCCGATAATAGATACAAACAAATAGCTAAAAGATGGCTAAGAAATGTTAAGCAAATGCAGAATCCAGTTTGTATGATAATCAAGGCGCTTTACGGACTTCGACAGAGCGGATTGAGATGGTACGAGAAGCTGACCGCTAAACTACAAGAGATCGGATTGCAACCTACTGAGCAAGACCCGTGCCTATTCTTTAGACGTCAAGAAGGAAAACTTCTACTTGTCACAATCTACGTAGATGACTTGTTAATAGCCTCAAATCATCCCGAATGGCTGAATGAGATAAAAACACATCTCAATGAGACCTTCATGATGAAAAACATCGGGCCAGTGAAAACATGCTTGGGCATTGAATTTAAACAAAATTTGCAAACACATCAGATCTTCATTTCGCAGGCAAATTATATAGATAACATTCTTAGGCGATTTGGAATGATGGAGTGCAAGCCAGCACTAACTCCCATTGAGGCAAATTCAGTGTTGCAGCGTCCTGTAGACGCAGATGAAGGAGAAATGAATAAGTATCCATATCAAAACTTAATAGGTGCCTTAATGTTTCTTTCAGTAACCACTAGACCAGACATTACGTATGCTGTGAACTTCATGAGTCAGTTCAACGCAAAGTACACTGTTGAACACTGGAAGGCAGCAAAACGCATTCTTCGATACCTAAACGGTACAAGAGATCTCGGTCTCCTGTATATGCAAACAGGAAATGAGATGTATGGAGTTGTTGACGCTGACTGGGGCGGAAACTTATCAGATCGGCGTTCATACTCTGGGCAGGCATTCATACTGGCAGGCGCCGCTATAAGCTGGGAGGCGCGTAAGCAGCGCACGGTTGCTTTATCAAGTACTGAATCCGAGTATCTGGCCTTATCAGAAGCAGCTAAGGAGGCTTTATACCTGAAGGCCCTTCTAATCAAGATTGGGCAACGATGCGAGAAGGTGCAGTTATACAATGATAACCAGAGCGCACAAAAATTGGTGAAAGGTTTTGGTTTTCATCCACGAACGAAACACATCGATGTACGTCATCACTTTATACAACGACTACACAAGAATGGTGACATAGAAGTCGACTACATGCAGACGGAAAAGATGCCAGCAGATGTCCTGACGAAAGGTTTAAGCAGTGCCAAACATTTTAGATGTATTTCGTCATTGGGCATCACACGTATTTAAATTAAGATTTGAAATTTTCTGAATTGTATTGCTACTTTGAGAGGGCGTGTTTGAATTTGTAACGTCATAACAAAGCAGCAAACCTGGTCACACTAGAATATTGTAAGACTGGCAACGCCAAGTTTAAGTACATACACTTTTGAGTTTTCGAGTCAACTGCCGCGATGAATAGACGCGCACATTTGTATCGTGAATAAATTAAACTTCTTTATTTACTTCTTTAATTGATCTTTGTATTCTCTTGTTGGGCACACATATGCGAACTCTGCTGCGGACGAAAAGTCCAACAAATAGCCCCAAAATAAAATCAATATTTCCAGCTGAAAGCGCATTAACGATACAATCACAGATTGTTGATTAGCTAAATGGAGTTCAGTACAATGCAACGAATTATGTTCAGGAAATCAATACTCTCATTAAAGAACACTGTTGATAAAATATAAAATTTATACACAACGAATAATAGAATGAAAACTAACCAAACACATAAACTGAAAGTGAAACCAAACTAAATTAAAACAAAACCAAAACTTATTAAAATTATTCTCAACAAACTAAGCAAAAGCAAAGCTAATTGCAATTTAAAACCACAAAATAAAACTAATTTAAACAAAATTAAACAAAATACGAGTATATAGAGAAACTTAGTTGAAATTGGAGCATAGAAAGCAAAAAACTTTAACTTTAAGCCAACAATTATTTGCAGATATTCAGCAACTAAATTTAAACTCTTATGAAAGACTTCCCATTCCGATAGATTACAAACTTCATAATAAACTCATAATACCTTTTGTAAAGGTACAAAAAAAAAAACCTTTAAATTGTAAAAAATGTAATTGCAAGTGAAGTTTTCGCCACATTGCGAGCACATTGATTAGGTTTTGATGGCCTACGGCGCACGAGTCTGAGGTCTCACTGAGGTCTTATGTAACGAGAGCTTGCAGTACGCGTCTTTTACATTCACTTGCAAAAGGGGGTATAGGCAAGTCGGGGCAGGGAGGGGGGCCAATTAGTGTCACAATGATAATTCGTGATGTCAACATTTCAACGCATGTCCTGCCAATCACCGTTATTAGCTGCATTAGCGGTAAATAAATCAGGAGCGAAGCCTCCAATTAATTAAAATGAGACTCGATAATTAAAGCACCCCCACGTTCCCCCTCTTGCACTACCTCTCTCTCTTGTTCTCTTCACATCATTCTCTTCATATATAGAGGCACAGACTGGCTGACAAATCCGCTGTCAGTTACAGAATACGAACCGGGTCAGGTCATGGGTCGACTATTCCAACTGCAAGAGAACTGTCTGCGCCTGATGGGGCACAACGACAACACTGAGGCCACTGGCTCCCGCCTGACCATTGGCCTGCGGCACGTGGCATCGCTGTTTCTGGTCATGTCGGCAGAGTATCCGATTCTCTCGTATGTCATCTACCACATCGACGACATGGAACTGATTACGGCCTGTCTGAGCGTCGCATTCACCAATTTGCTGACTGTCATCAAGATATCTACGTTTCTCATCTACAAGCGCCACTTTTTGCAGCTCATGCAGAGCTTCAGGCGATTATATCGAAAATGTAAATGCGTAATGTGTGTTCAGATGAGTATGCATGACTAGCAGTTACCCTACAACGGGTGCTGAGGGAATAAGTGCACTTTACATAGTGTTTTGTGATTTATTATATTATTCTAAAATGGGAAGTAATACTTCTATTTATTCATTTACTTCATCCCAAGTTTCCTTAGTGTATTTCTTGTAATAGCAGAGATCGACGCTTTAATGTGCTCAGGTTTTAGTGTATAAGGAATATATACTTCTTATGCCTTTTTATGTCTTCCCACTCTCACCTTTTCACGCCGCAGGGCATCAACTTAGCCAAAACTTACCTGATTTGCTTTTAATGAAATCTAACAACTTTCTGACAGCTCATCCAAGTGTGACCGATGGCTCTGGGTATGTGGAGCAGGCCAACCAGATGGCTGCCAGGCTTGGTCGTGCCTATTGCTACTCCTGTGCCTGCACTGGACTCTATTTCATGCTGGATCCCATTCTCAAGATTGTCGCCAGCAAATGGCGTGGTGTGCCTTATGTTCGAGAGCTGCCTATGCCAATGAAGTGAGTCGGAAAGAAGTGTTGGGTCTAGTCTTGCTTACAGTTTGTAGTTGGCTCTTATTTCTGAGCAGATTCCCCTTTAACGATGTGAACACTCCCGGCTATGAGGTGGGCTTCATCTACACCATTTTCGTGACTATTGCCGTCGTACTCTACGCTTCAGCCGTGGACGGTCTCTTCATCTCTTTCGCCATCAATCTGCGTGCCCATTTCCAGGAATTACAGCTTCAGATTGAGCGATTGGCCTTCGACCGTACTCATCTGCAGGTACAGTACCAGCTTATGCAGATCGTGAAGTATCATGTACAGCTCCTGGGGCTGGCCAAGCAACTGCGCTTGGTTTACACACCTATCGTATTTGGACAGTTCTTCATTACCTCCATTCAAGTTGGCGTTATTATCTATCAGATCTTGACGGTGGGTATAGTTAGTTATAGTATCGTTTAGCTCAAACCTTAACTACGTTTTCATCTTCCACTTGGCCTTTACGATAGTATTATCGATAGTTGTGCATATTCAAATATGCTTTACTATGGATAGTATAATTGTGAAGCTCCAATTGTAGGGGTATAATCAATATCCCCTCCTTTTAGAAAAACACAAATGCACAACTTAGTCTTCCTTCTTTTTATTCAACTTGATGTTGGAAGCGCAAGCCTTTAACTAACTCTCTCTCCGTTTTCGATCTGCCTCTTCGCATGTTGCTAGAGAGCCGATGTTGCGAAACAGACAGAACGACAACTTAAGCATAATGTTTATATACAGTGTTGATACAACAAACTTAAATACAATGTTGATATAACATACTTATGTATATACAATGTGTGTGCATACTATCTACATACCCTAGCCTACTACAATTCGGCCATCCTGACATTTAAGATCCCCTGATCTTGTCGAAATTTTCAACTTATAGCTATTACATGGTCTTTAGTCTATATTTGGTTAATTTTTACAATTTTCTTACACTTAATTGTACAAATTTATTTTCTACTCCCTATCCAATGTTTAATATTTTGACTACTCCAGACACCTTGATATGGATTTCGTGACAATTGAAAACCTTCAACATCTTTTATCAAAAACCTATCATTTTTCAATACCTTCTCTATTACATATGGACCCTTATGTTTAGGTATGAGTTTTCTAGCAACTCCTCCTGTACTATCGAAATTCTTAACCATAATATAATCTCCTACTTTGTACTGTGTACTTGTTTTCTTCTTACTATTATATCTTTTTTCATTATCATTCTGTGCTCTTAATTGCGATTCCGCTCCTTTCTCTCTAATTTCTTTCAAGTCTCTTAATTCACTAAAGTTATCTAACTCTTCTAATTTTTGTCTTAACTCATCAATAACTTTCCCCTTTTGCTCAATTCCAAACAACATCTTGCTCGGAGATTGCGCTATACTTCTTTGTTTGGTATTATTCAATGAAAATTCTACGTCTTCAATAACTGCATCCCAATGTAATCCCTTTTCAATGTCTGTCAATTTAGCTATCATAGGCCCTACTATTCTATTGACTCGTTCTACCTGTCCATTGGCCTGGGGTGAACCTGTCGCTATCTTTATGTGCTTAATATTAAATTCTTCCATAAACTTTGCAAAATCTTCGGATGTAAAACAGCTGCCCCTATCTGATACTATAAATTTCGGCCTGCTATATGATCTAAAATAATCCTTTAATGCTAAAATCACTTCTTTTGTATTCGTTGTCTTTGTTGCATATAACCTAACATATTTAGTGAATCCGTCTATTATTACAAACAGATGTTTCTTTACCCTACCGTTATCTACCGGTCCATAATGATCGATGTGTATTATCTCAAACGGCACGTTCCCTTTTGGAATGCTATGCAGCATTCCTTCTTCTTTTCCAGACTTTGGTGAAAATGCCACACATCTCAAACAATTTGCTATATGCCTAACAACTTTCTCTTTCATATTCGAAAACCAATAAGTCTTAACAATAGCATCAATAACCTTATCTCTCCCTAAGTGCCCTAATTCATTGTGATATTTGTATAAAATTTTCTCTTCCATTTCTTCCGGCACACAAAACAACAATCTCCCATCATTTGCCTTTCTATAAAGTACACCATTTCTCATTTCAAAAATTTTATCTTCTGTTTTCTCTAACTTTTTCCTAATATCTTTCAACTTATCATCTTTTGCTTGACAAATAACTAAATTATCTTCAAAACTATTCGTTTCTATCACTAATATATTCGTATTTCTGCTTAATGCGTCTACATGCTGCATATGCTTGCCTGCTTTATGAACTACCTCAAAATCGTACTCTAATAGTTCTAATGCCCATCTCGCAATCCGAGGGTTTAATTCTACTCTATTTAACGTTAACGTTAATGCGTTGCAGTCCGTAACAATTTTAAATCTCTTTCCCTGTACATAAATTCTAAATCTTCTTAATGCATACAGGATGGCTAATGTTTCCAGTTCGAAACTATGATATTTGGCCTCATCCTTCGTCGTGGCTTTTGAGTAATAAAATATAGGGTGCCATTTCTTATCCTCTTTCCTTTGCAATAATACTGCACCAAAACCTTGTGCACTTGCATCTGTATGTAATTCTATTTCATCCTTATAATAATATAAACCTAACACTGGAGCTTCCACTAACTTTTTCTTAAGTGTCTCAAAGCATTCTAACTCTTTTTCCTCAAACGTAAATTCTTTGTCTTTCTTCAATAAGTCATATAAAGGTTTTGCAATAGTTGAAAAACCCTGAATGAATCTTCTGAAATATGAACACAATCCCAAAAAGCTTCTGACACCATGCACCTTATCTGGTACTGGAAAATCCCTAATTGCTTCTATTCCCTTGTCATTGGCCTGTATTCCCTTACTTGTTATTACAAATCCTAAATATTGTACACTCGATTGCAGAAACTCACATTTGTCCATTCTTAGCTCTAATTTGTTCCTCGTTAATCTGTCAAAAACTTCTCTAAGTACTTGCATATGTTCCTTTATTTCTTTGCTAGCTATCATTATATCATCCATATATATAATAACTTTATCCTGCCTTATCATATCCTCGAAAATTCTATTAATAAATCTCTGAAAAACCGCCGGTGCATTTTTCAGCCCCATTGGCATCCTTAAAAATTCAAACTGTCCTAAAGGTGTCATAAACGAAGTGTATTTAATTGATTCCTTATTAACAAAAACATGAAAGTAGCCATGTTTAAGATCTAACTTCGAGAATATCGTTTTATTCACTAACTTATCCAATAAATCATCAATCAACGGTAGAGGATAATTATCTTTAACCATCGTTTTATTGAGTTTTCTGTAATCAACACATAACCTTAGATCTCCTGTTTTCTTTTTTACTAACACTATTGGGGATGCATACTCTGATTCACTCGGTTTAATGATTCCGTTTTCTAAATACTCATCTAAAATAATCTGCAACTTTTCTTTTTCGGTATATGCTAATCTTCTCGGCGAACAACTAAACGGTTTCGAGTCCTCTAATCTTAGTTGCATCTCACACCGAATCTCCGGTTCTTTCGGTCTTACTTTATTAACATAAAAATTTTCTACCAACTCAGTAAATTGACATCTCACATTATGATCTATCTGGTCACCTATTTTGTAATCAATTGAGTCATCTATTACATTAATTTCAAACAATTCCCTCTCAACTGTGCTTATTTCAAAATTTGCAGCATTTCCTAACCTTTTCCTAATCTTGTCACTAATCATTTGCTTTTCACTACTATCCTGACTAACACTATCGCTAACTGTTTTATTATTACTGTACATATTTGCTTCTTCTAATATTTTATCGGCTTTATTATTATTTTGACTTTCAATTTTATCCACTGTAATCATTTTCAAGGTGTCTAAATTCAAATTTAAATTGCATGCGTCCATAAAATCTCTTCCCAAAACTACGTCATAACTCATAGACTCGTTTGCCACAATTATTAAATTAAAGTGTATTTTATCAAAATTTTTCATAACGTAACACAATACTTTTCCATATGTTTTTAAGGAACTATTATTTAATCCATGAAATGAACTTAAAACTGGTAATTCAATAACATCTTTTGGTACTTTACTAATTTTAATGAACGAAATTGGGCTTCCCGTGTCTATGAGGCATGCTGTAATAAATTTTGTCTTAGAATAGTTCATAAAGTTAATTTCAAAATATCTTACATAATTGTTGCCCTCTCCATTCTTGTTTTTCGGGCACGTTGCTACAAAGTGCCCCATCTCACCACAGGCATAACACGATCCTTTTTCGCGCTTTGGCTTCCTGCACTCCTTGGCCCAGTGTCCTTTCGAGTTGCAATTGAAACAGCGCGAGAGTGTGCTGCTATTCTTTTCCACCGACGCCGCCTTCTTATCTGCTTCGTATACTTTCGGTAGCTTCACTTCTGCAAATGCTCGCTTTATGTGCCGAACATCTGTAAAGCATTGAATACGAGCTTGATTACGTAGCATTTGATTTGGAATGCCTTCAATGATGAGCCCCAACAATTCTTCCTCGTCCATTTTTATGCCATATGCAAGCATCTCCTTATCGTCTGCATAAGTAACAAAGCTTTCGCCCGCCGTCCATTTTCGATCCTCAAATTTTCGCCTTGCCTCTAATTTTGACTTCTTCTCACCAAACATCGATATCAGCTCAGCCACCAACTGCTCCGTTGGTAGCAATACACGCGCCGGATCTGCATGCAACCACATGCATGCTTTGCCTTTTATCTTGCTGACAATCAACATCTTCATAAACGGTTCATTTATTCCATAAATGCTGGCTATATTCATGACTTGTGTGATCCATTTGCGTGCACATGTATCTCCCGAAAATTCGTTTAATACATCGGTTGCCATACGCAATAATAAGTCCATATTTTGCTCAGCTTGTCCCACTGTATTTCGTTTTCCCTCGCCGCCTTTTTTATTGACAGCTTTGGCAACATTGTTGCCAGCGCCGCTAATTTCATCATGCCTTCCAGTTTCGTCGTTTCTATTGCCGACTGCAATGCCTCGCCCCTCTCTGTCGCTGCCTTGGTTGTCCAGCTCGTCACCGTCTTTGTTGCCTTCCTCGCCGCCGTCTTTGTCGCCATCCTCGTCGCCGTCTTTGTCGCCATCCTCGTCGCCGTCTTCGCTGTTGCTCATTTCATTTTCGTCGCTATTCCCGTTGCCGCCGTTGTTGTTGCGCACGCCGCTTCTGCCGATATTCTCGCCGTTACTTTTCTTGTTGCGCACGCCGCTTCTGCCGTTACTTTTGTTGTTGCGCTCGGTACTGTTCTCATCGCCGTCTTCGTTGCTCTCTCCAGCTTCGCTGCCACTCTCGTTGTCTTTGTGTTCTCCGTCTTGTCCGTTATTCGCTTTGCCTTCTTGGAAACTATTACCGTTGCCTTCGTTGAAATTATCGCAATCGTCGTTTGAAAATAATATCAATTGATTTTGCTTCTCGTTTGTTAATTTATTTAAACGCAAAATTAATTCTCTCTTTGTTCCTGTGGTTGGCTCCTTTAACACGTTCAACCACCGTTCCAATTGCGCAGCTGATGCACTGTTTATATTCATTTTTAAATGTTTGTCTTTTTGATTTTATTTTTTTATTTTAATTTGGTCGTGATCGGCCCACTTCTGATATTGTAGGGGTATAATCAATATCCCCTCCTTTTAGAAAAACACAAATGCACAACTTAGTCTTCCTTCTTTTTATTCAACTTGATGTTGGAAGCGCAAGCCTTTAACTAACTCTCTCTCCGTTTTCGATCTGCCTCTTCGCATGTTGCTAGAGAGCCGATGTTGCGAAACAGACAGAACGACAACTTAAGCATAATGTTTATATACAGTGTTGATACAACAAACTTAAATACAATGTTGATATAACATACTTATGTATATACAATGTGTGTGCATACTATCTACATACCCTAGCCTACTCACAATTACTACGCGTTAAATAATATTTAAAATATTCATATTTATAGGTTATCAAAGTTACAATAGAATGAGTAAAGTATGAGGAGATAATGTTGAGATTTATGTAAATCTCTCTATACATGTGTACAGCTCACTTACAATAGTTTCAGCGATAGTTTTTTTGCATTTAGTTAAAACAAAGAGCATTTGCTTTGCTTTCTTTATAGCACATGGGTTCGATTATGGCGCTGCTCGTCTACTTCTCATTCTTCAGTTCGATAATGCTGCAACTCTTTATGTACTGCTATGGCGGGGAGATGATCAAGGTTGAGGTGAGATAGCATCTAATGGATCCATAGATATATTTTATAAGCTGGAGCCTATCTTAGAGTCTGCAAGTGGCCGTGGCTGTGCAGACCTGCAACTGGTACCAGGCCACGCCCCATCAACGACGTTCCTTGGCCTTCATTATGCATCGCGCACAGCGACTGACTCTCATCAAGGCGGGTTTCTACGAGGCATCCCTGGCCAACTTTCTGGCGGTAATCAATAACGATTGATGGACGTTTGAGAATATATAATTAATCGATGACTTTGAATGTGATTCATTGCAGATTCTTAGAGCTGCCATGTCGCTTATAGCGGTTATTCAATCTGTCGAGTAAAGTGCGGGACAAGTCAAGCGAAGCAAGAATTGATTTCTATATGTGCCCACTTTGTTTTTAGTTGAGGAGCATAGACATAAAAATAATCTCTATAGCTGAAGTTTGCAAAAATACCTTGAAGTGAGCCCTGATATTATGGCAGCTTATGAATACCCTGCACTGAATTTAGCTTTATTGACTAGTCACAATTTCGACTTAGATGAAATAAAACTTAGTTGTAGCTAAGTACCAAGTAAAACCAAGCAAATAATGTATTAATACCCTACAATAATCACAAAAGCTTTGCACGTCATTTTCGCAGCAATTTTCACACTGTGCAACAAACTTTCGGTAATAATTTGTACGTAAATTTTCGTTCATCACGAAACTTTTGGATTATGTAAACAAATCGCTCGCAACAAACTGTGCCAAAGTCCGAGGCGTTAACTTCGCCAAAATTTCGCTGGAAAAAAGTTTCTTTCGCCAGTTTCGGTTTTTGGTTGAAAAGGTAAACAAAAACTTTTAAATTGATTGCAATAATTATTTATAATTTCCTGAGAAATTAATTTTAAGTGCCTTTTAATTGGATTTTATTTAGCGCCGAGTGAAAGAGATTAAAATAAATCACCCGCTCAATGCGAAGTCAATAATCTAATGGAAATTATTTCAGTAAATATTGTTCAAGATTCTCCCTGTGCCCGATAAGAATTCTAGGTGAAACAGCAACAAAAATATGTAGTATTTAAAATATATATATACAAATGTATATATAAATGTATATGTACCCGTATATACTGTTTGTTTTTCTACCTGGGGCTAATTGACACAGTTGTCTGTGAGGAGGATGGATAAGGTAGAAAAATCAAAGAAATTGTAAATCACATTTAATTAAATGTTATAACTAGCTTTTCGAAATTTGAATATGTATTGTACTGTCAAAATAACACCAGAACTACTCATTATATTTTTTTAATCTACGTTCATTATATCGTTTACAATTTGAGTATGTTTATAAGGAGTCTTTATCTCAAATTTACTGACCTTAGCTCTTAAATTATGTGAGTTGAGTTAAAATCTTTAATGTCTATAAAAACATAAGTACAATTTGCAAATGGACTTTTCTTCCGCACGATTGTTTTAATATTTATTAGAATCTTTGATAGATATACCGATTTTTAGCTAAATAATACGCTTTTTGTTAGAGTGCATCAAAAGTGCTTAGCCTATTTATCAATTCAGCATTGCTGCTATTTCAAGTTGAAAACAGTATATGAATGTATAGTATATGAAAAGGCCGTGTGATTGATAAGCCTATGGGATGCAGTCGGTGTCGAGCTATAAATGCTGGAATCCTCCGATGGGAGCACATCACTTGGCAACTGTTGAGCGAACAAGCAACTGACTGTAGCAAGAGATGGACAACAGTAAGCACGCACAGCAGCAGCAACAGCTACAGCTCGGGACATAATCCTATGGATAGCTAATTAAACCCCAATGGACATACGTCCTCCTCTCTACCGTTCTTCCCTCCTCCGCAGAGCTTACGCTGGGTATTCTGCAACTGCCTGTGGGCAGCGATGTGAGCGAGAATGTACGGCAAGCGCTGGACAGCATCAGGCAGCTGAAGGCGGCAAACCCTAAGCTGCAGTTGGCCATTCTGCCGGAGAGCTTCAACGCGCCGTACAGCGTCGAGGACTTTCCCAAGTACGCGGAACGCGTGCCAGATGGAGCCACCTGTCAGCAGCTGTCGCGATTGGCCCAAGAGCTGAGCATCTACATCATTGCCGGCAGCCTCATTGAGCGCGATACAGCAGGCAAGTTGTACAATACATGCACCGTGTGGTCGCCCGGTGGCAAACTGATTGGCAGGCATCGCAAGGTGAGTGTGTGTGTGTGTGCACTAATTAGTGCAGTTCGTCTTGACCTCAGATTACATCCGCCCTTTCCGCTGACAGATTCATCTCTTCACCATCAACATGGAGTCAGAGCAGTGGGGAGGCGTGCAGTTCGACGAGTCGCTCGCCCTGACGGCGGGCAGCGAGCCGACTGTGGTGCAAATTGGATCCCATAAGGTCGGCGTGGGCATCTGCCATGACAAGCGCTTCGACGAGCTGGCGCGTCTCTATCGCAACCTGGGTAAGTCGCCACTCAGTTCGCCTCAGCTAATCCTCTCTCACTTAATCTCTTCCCTTCGGCAGGCTGCTCCATGATAGTCTATCCGTCCGCCTTTTGCATCTGCCAGGGACCGCTGCACTGGGAGCTGCTGCAGCGTGCGCGTGCCACAGATAATCAGCTCTTCGTGGTCACCTGCTCGCCCGCCCGCAACAACATGTCCGGTTATGTGGCCTACGGTCATTCCATGGTAGTCGATCCCTGGGCGCGAGTGCAGCGTGAGGCGGGCATCGGGCGCGAGTTGATTGTCGAGCAAATTGGTAGGTTAATCGCGCGTGAGACTCTCTGCCAGCATCTAAGCTAACCTAATCTTCTCCAGATTTCGACATGGTGGACGCTGTGCGTCGTCAGGTTCCGCTCTACAAGCAGCGTCGTCCAGATGTTTACAAGCTGAGTGGAGCGAGCACTTGAGATTTAAGCAAAACAAGCTCTCGTTGTGGAAGACTTCAAATAACATACTCGACGGACAGATACCCTTTGGCAAAGTTGAAAACGGAATTAACGGATTAAAAATAAACGCAAATGCTTTAAAAATATGTCTTGCAAATTGATTCTTCTTTAATTGTTTATTTACAGAGTATCTGCTTAGGTAATATTCACTTTATTTACTCAATAATAGGTAGTAGGAACTAAAAAAGAATTTACAGGGTATATGCAAGTGTACATTAACTAAATAACAAGAACTATATGATTTAAATAAAAATACTTGTTTAATAAATTATCTTCTTGTATCTCATGCTTCATCACACCCGCTTTGCCTTGTTTACAGGGTATAATTAAGTCAAATGAACAGCGGGAGAGCAATTTGCTGCTAGTGCTGCTGCTGATATGCCTCGAGGGCCCTTATCGTGCCCCAGGCTTGAGCAACGACGGATGCCTAATGCGATAGAGACGCGTTCGTTCAGCGCGTTCTTCAGTTTGTTTCGGTGCGCGATTGGGGCGCAAAGCTAAAGCTACAAAATAAAAAGTTTGCTCAGAATAGTCAGAACAAGTGGAATTAAGATGCATTTGCAGCCTGCTCTACTGGCTGCGCTGCTGTGCTGCGTCTGGTGGGGATCGGCGGTTGAGGCGCAGATTCCCTATCGCGGTCATCTGTCCGAGCTGCGCATTAAGGAGCTCAATCTGCTGGCTACACGCTTGGAGCTATCCATCAATCCAGAGAAATATGCCTGCGATAGCTACTTCGACTACGTCTGTAGTCGCAACAAGCCGCTCTTCTCGGTCATGGGTGGGTATTGTGTGTGTGTGTGGGTGGTATACAGGATATGTTACAGATATCAGGCTTAAAATTAAAACTATATAATGCTGTACTATCAGCATAAATAGGGCTTCGTAGTATGATACAAGCTGTGCCAATTTGATCTAGATACATTTAAGGCGCATTTTACTGTTTTCCTTATATGTATTTATATTTATGTTAATATACATACATACATATAATGTACTTATTCTTGAACTGTAGTAAAATACAAACTGATCTAGCGTAGTATATATTTATCCTTTTAGTTTAAATGATATTTATAGCTGTTCTATATTTAAGTCAAATTCTATATATTTTACTTCATTCTTTATATCTAATTTTTTTTCAAGTAACATTTTTCCCCAATTTGTAACATATAACTTATATATTCATGAACAGTAGTGAAAGCCGAATGTAATTACCTTCTCTATCTTTCATTCACTCTCTCAATGTTGCTTTGTTCAATCGCAATTAAAATCAGTTTGATACATCATGTATATCAAGTTTTACTATATCTAATTTCCTTACTTCCTCTGCACATATATGTTTATTCTAAAACAGTTGTCACATCAGTAGCTTATGTAGCTTTATCTTTCTCTCTTGTATTTTGATTAACCACTATCTTCATAGATGGGGATTATGTCAAACTCTAGTGCTAACACATATCTCTCTCTTTCTCTGTTTCTGCCTTTCCCACCTCCTTCTAACTAGGCCACCAACCACAGATGAGCGAACTCATCGAGCTGCTGACGATGCTAGAGAATGATTCAGAGAAGTTTGAGGCAAAGCAGAAAATGATTGACTTCTTCATTTCGTGCAACATGTTGAAGTCACTGCAGGATTGCTACCGAGAGACCTTCGAGTACTTTAAACCCTTATTTGGCTACATCATCACCAAGGACCTTGTTGAGAGCAGTTCGCACGAGCTGCAGGACTTTCTGGGCCTGGTCGATCGTTTCGTAGAGCGTAGCAAGACGACTTTCGGCCCGAATGCGTATGCAATGCGCAACAAGTTGGCGACATACGCAGCCAAGTTCCACACGCCGCGCATCTACTTCCATTCGGCTGACCTCAACCGGGAGTACAAGCCACTGAAGATCTTCCGGCAGAGCTACGAGCACAATGTGCGCAACTTGGAGGCGCATCGCAAGCTGAACTCGACCTACGAACTGGGCGTGCATCGCACCATGCTCGACTGGAGTCTGTATCTGCATCAGAGTCGGAACAAGCCCATGTCCTACTACTATCCCACGTTCGCAGTGCATCTCTATATGATGCTGTTCAATGTGACGGAACGAGAGCGTGACTGGACGCACTTCCGTGAGCAGGTCGAGTGCCTCAAGCTGCCTCCCTACGTGAATGTGCTCGATGAGGCGCGCATGCTGGCCGTCATCTACTTGAAGAGTTTCCGTTTCACTTGGCAGGATTACAGCGATTGGATTACGTCGGTGCCTAAGCACCGTGAGATCTATGACCAGGAGAATGAGATCCTTAGGACACGCCAGCTGACCAACAAGCGTCTCTTCTTCACACTGTACGCGCAGAACTTCTGTGAGTTCGGCAAGGAGCTGGCGGAGCACGTGTTCTATGTGGGACTCAAGCAGAACGTTGACTTCTACAACATCTACTCCTGCGGCTACAGGACAGAGAATCCACTGAATTGTATTTGAATAGCATTAGGAATTAAAGAGAGAAAGAGAGAGAGAGAGCGAGTGCAACTCTCTTCCACTGCCATTTACTGTTGCCCACTGTAGTTAATCCCCTTGTGCGGCCTGCGGTTGCACCTTGGCCAGGCGAAATCTGTGCAGCTTTTCAAAGTAATCCGCAACCTCGGTGCGTCTATAGAGTCGCGCCAAATCGCTGCAACTTTTCCCCAGCGCATCCCGCGCCTCCAGCTCGGCGCCGTGTGTGACCAGTAGCTTGATAAGCTCCAAGCTGGCGTCCATAACGACTGTGGAAGGGGCAGATGCGGTCAAAACGGAAGAGGAGGGAGACCACCTGGGGCAACTTACCTGCGCGCATCAACAGTGTCCACTGGCAGGCATCTCTTGCCTCCAGATTAGCACCCGAGTCCAGTGCAAACTTGACCATTTCCAGCTGGTTGGCATCGACAGCACAGTGGGCCGGCGTCAGGCCATTGCAGTCGGTTGCCTCCAGTGGCGCCTTTTTGTTCAGCAGGATGCGTGCCGAGGGCAGGTGTCCATAGTAAAAGGCCAACTGAGTGGTAGACAGACAGATACAGAGAGAGGAAGGGAGGGAGGGAGATAATGTAGCTGACAGCGTAGTCAACTGGGCTTATTTACTTACGTGCAGTGGCGTGCGTCCGTTTTGCGGATTGCCCTGCTGCACACTGCAGCCGGCGGAGAGCAACACATCGATGACGCACATCTCGCCCTGCATAATTGCATTGGCCAGCGGCAGGTAACCATTGGGGCCCGGACAGTCCACCAGGCTGGGGCGGCGGCGGAGCATCCGCTTCACCAGAAACTGCTGCGATTTGCGTATGGCGCGATGCAAACAGTTTGTCGACGGCAGCGCGGCCTCAGTGCAAGCCTGGGGAGGATTAAGCAAGGATTGCCAGTTCAGTAAAGGTCATGCCCCCCATGCCCCCCTTCCAAGCTGATGTTGCATGAATATTCATGGCGAGTGGCGTTTAAATATTAACCAAGATTCCGCTGTATGCGCAGCAGCAGTTGCGCTCTCCAAATTTTTGATAAGTTCAGCGGAATTTGTGTTTGTGTTGTCTGCTTTTAGGCTTAGCCAAAAATGCAAAGTGGCAAGGTAGGAAGATAGAAAAGCAGATACAGAAGATACACAAGCTAATGTTGTATTGTAAGACTTGTGGGAATCTTTCGATAAAAAGCGAACTTAAAGATATAATAGTATCTCTCAATTCCATAACTTGTACTTGTATTTTTAGTATCTTTTACTCATGTTACTTTGATTATAATCCGGCGAACTTCAACTTCACTCATATACACTGATAGACCTAACTAGGATACACTTAATTATTACTATGAATGGTTCCACTTTGTTCAGCTCTGCTGAAGACAAAGACATCGCAAATGGCTGCGCAAGCTACCTCAATTGCGCAGCTCTCAATCTTATAATCAATTTGCTTCATTCGTCCTGTCAATTCCCCCATGAAATTGTTCAATTTCGCAGCTCGATGACGTCATCACGCTAAGTGCACCCTGCATTAGAGTAATGAGCAGCCTCACCACGACATCCGGCGAAATGGCGAGCGTCTCGTAGCGCGATCCATCGACGGCCTGTTGCAGTGCCCTGACACGAAGGCGATAGCCAAAGTTCTCCTCCAGCTGACCAACAGTCTGCTCACACTTTGCACTCCATGCGGCACGCTGCCAGCCCTCCCGCTTGTGATACCTCTCGATGCTGTAGACCTGAGCACCGGCAAAGGGTGTCCAGTCCAAGCTGACGCTGTTCATCGTCTGCTGCAGAATGTGCGCTGCGAAGCCGGGCCAGGAAGGGGTCGGGGGGCTGGGTACGCTGCAGGCATCGTCACTCTCCAATTGGACTGCAATTTTATCGCCGTGCAGATTGTTGTTTATACTCTCGGACATGCTGCTGGCCGTTTATACACATTTGGCCAATTTGCCAGCTTTATTGGTTTCGACCACATGCCGACTGAGCCGGCTGAGCTTTGATTCCAATCCCAATTTCAAATCCCAATACCATTTCCAGGCAACGTCAACACACACAAACGGAGGAGGAACCATGGCAATGGCTTTGTCAATTCTGTTTCCGTTTGCCCCTCTATCACCCTCTCTCTCTCTCACTCCATTTCCCCCCTTTTCTTCTATTTTTTATTGTTGTTGTTAAATCAATAAATTGTTGCAACATTTTGCTAGCTGTCGCTTGTCGGTCGCTTCTCGCTTCTCGCTTGTTGCCAGCTGCTTGTTGGCTCCTGCCTGTTGGCTGTTGATTGCTTGTCCCAGCACAGCCCGCTTCGCTGTCCAATGCAGGACGTTGCTCAGTGTTTGCACATGCTGGCCCACAATGCACAGTGGGTGGAATTGACATATTTGCGGATGACAAGAGTGAGTGGAAGGCATAATCTCTACAGTTGTGTATTTAAATATTTTGTATACTTACATTGTACAAATAAGGGAATAATATTATAATAATAAATGAATTACAATTGAATTATTATTTTATTATTGTTACTCATTTTTAATGATTACTATTTCTATTTATTTATTATTATATATTTATTTCTTGTTATTATTTTCTTTTTTTTTTTCAATGGTTTTCTTTACATAATATTTAATCAAAAAAGAGCTGAAATTAATAATTTGTTAATATTCATGCGAATATACTCCTTAGTTATGTTTCATCATATTTTATATACTTAGATAAGACAAAAAAGAGAATATTATTATAATAATAAGTAAATAATTGACTTATTATTTATTTCATATTCTTTCTTTATTTCGTACAATTGTTTTCTTGATTTATATAAGTTAATTGCATATCATTCATATGAGCAAACAATAATATTCAGCCTGCTTTGCACATTATCAACTATAATATCTTAAAGTTTTAAAATACTTCGATCTGTATCTGCAGTATACCAAATTTCCTAACTCCAGATCAAATATTAACAGAGATCAACGCCTGTTTATACTCACTGGAAGCCGGAAGCATTAATACCGAAGAAGAATAAATGTATTTGCATTAATCAGATAAATTTCTTTTCATAAATTTTCAATGTGTATACGCCACATACACAAATAAAATGATGCTCTTCCTGCCATTGTATGTGCGACTGGACTGAGTCGGGGCGGGGGCTGAAACGAGGCCTGTACGTAGTTTTTTGATGTACTCAAACTGAAACTGAAACTTTTCTCTATATAAAGGCTGTGTGCGAGTGTGAGTGTGTGTGAATGGTTGTATGAATGTGTGCGTGTGTGAATGTGTGTGTGTGGCAGCTTACTTACTTAGCGACCCTTTGACACACTCTGCACTGTGTTGAGGTGGGGCCAGGATGAGGTGGAGGGCAGGGAGCAGGGGGGCAGGGGAAGGGGCAGGAGGCAGGCGCACTGTGGCTGGGGGCGTTTATCTGTCTCGCGCATTGTGCCAACTCATCGGCCACTACAAAATTACAGACTCACAGTGAGCGACCGTGAAAGAGAGAACGAGAGGCAAAGCGAGGGGTAGGGGGAGTAGAAGAGAGGGGGGAGAGTGCAGACGAGGAGAGAGCGGTTGGCGGGGATGGAGAGAGATATCGTACTTGTAGCTCGGATGACATGCCAAACACAAAAGCTATCTCACATTGCCTGACAAACACACAGGCGAGCACACACACACAGGCATACACATACACACACAGGCTCACTCACACACACACATTGAGGCGCATGCATGCAAAAAAAATTATCATTTGTCAAAATCACAACATGAAACCGTTTTAAATTAAGCCACTGTGCCCACGCCTCCCCTCGGCCTACGCCTACCCCCCCCTAAAGCAGTGTCCTCACTCCCACCCACTTCCCCATCCTCTGCCTGTTCTCTACACCGCACAAAGTTGGACTTTTCCGCAAAATGACATTTTGTCTGCGGATGAAGTGAAGTTTAGTTGTCATCTTTGGCGGCGTCAGCAGCGGCGGAGGCTGCTCTTGAATTCTCATTGATTGACGAGCACAACCAAAGGGATGGGCAGGGGAGGAGACGGAGCTGGGGTTACAGCTGAACGACAACGGATACCAAAGCCGGATACCTCAAACCGCGAGAAGCCATTGCCGGAGAGAGCCGCTTGAGCCTTTCCCCAGGGACGTGAGCAGCGGCCGTGCGCTGTCAGTTGATATCATCTGCAACATCATCAACAACATCACCAGCATCATCATTATTATTATTATTATTATTATTTTCATCATTATTATTATTATTATATTATTTTGGAGGAGCTTGGCGCAGCGTGGGTAAATTAACTTTATCATTGCGACGCGCCATTTGCCGCGCAATAAAAGAAATCAATTTCTGCGCTAAGTGCGATTGCTCCATTACGCGCGTCCAACCAACGCGTCCAATTTCAAAGCAGGCGGAACAAAAGTCGAACAATAGACACAGCACAGTGGGAGAACAGAAGGGGGAACAGCAGGGAGAGCAGAGAGAGAACCTTATCCATCGAGAGCGATAAAGTCGCCGCTTTAAAAGTGACTCAAACTTTTTGTAAGTGCCTTGTGCCCTGTGTTTACTTATCAAATACGGTCACTCTAGATTTACTGTCGGGCGTCGTCGTCGACGTCGTTGTCACTGAGCTTGACTAATTAGTGCACTTCAGCGAGAGTGTGCTGTAATTTAAACTGTAAACTGTAATTAAGTCTGCCTGGCTCATTGCTTGCTTGCTGCGCGCTCGCAAGTATGCTATGAATATTTGCAAAGTCAATCTAGAATGAGTCAGCCTTATTCATTTAGGGTTTTTCTTGAATGATTTGCCGCAATCAATGCACAACAGAGTATTAATTCTAAATTCGGCACTTGTATTTTAATTAATGTATTATTTCCTTTATAACTGATTTTCCCTGCTTACAACGTAGCATACTTTTGAGCGCGCATGCAAAAAGCTAACGCCGAAAGCTCAGCACACGAAAGTATGCTATGAATATTTGCAAAATCAAGTTAGGGCGCGCTGTGGAGGCGGATTATTTTTAGGTATTATTCCCCCATTTCCCATTTCCTCAATTTCCCATAATCTGGCACAATCAATTGTACTACGCACAGAGTGTATTAATATTTTGGCAGGACAATAATTGTTATTCCCGCCCGGTTTCCGTTGGGGATAAGCCCCTCGGGCCGAATGCGGACTGCGGATGCTGATGCAGCAGCAGAGGCAGTAGAGGAACTCCCCACAGTCATTAAAGCATCCAACTAAGCTGAAAACTGCTGGCACGCGCCAAATGTGGCCAATTTGGCGATGCCTGCCCGCCTCGACGAATGAGGCGGCAAAAGGCAATGCCAAAAACAATCATAACAAAACCAATAGACGCACAAAATGTGCCTAAGCAAATTCCAGAAAAGCCAAGACAGAGGGAGACAGAGGGGAAGGGGGAGGATAAGCGTAAGAAAGCCCCTCGACCAGGAAGACAGGTGGCATAAAACGTAATGGGTTTGATTTTAATCTAAATAATGGGCCCCAGCGCCGCGTGCTGACGTACATGGCTTAATTAAATAATTTATATAAATTACCTATACGCCTCTTACACGCACACACACACACACACACGCATATGCATATGTGTGAGAACGCGCGCGCGCATACCTTTGCAGGGCAGGGCAGGTGAGTGAAAACGTATTTTCGGGTAAACAGAGACTGTGTGTGTCAGCCCTGTCGGCCGCGAGGCCTTGTTGCCATTTGCCTTTGCCTTGTGTGCCTTAGTCTGTTTTATCAGCGCTCTGCGTACGCTCCACATCTTCCGGTTCGTGTATGTGTGTGTGTCTGTCTATGTGTGTGTGTTTACAAGCGGAACACTGCCATAAAAAAAGGAAAACAACAACAAGAAGTGGAAATTAGACACAGCCGGAAAGTCGAAATTTGTTGATCAATCAACAACGGAGGAGGCTTCCTGTGTAAAAAATTCATTTGTTAATCTGTTTTGCTCTTTGTTTAGCTTTTTTTTTAGCTTGGCTAGCAAGCTTTAGTTAGCTTTAACTGCTTGGCGCTCTTCTCTAATGTATTTTTGGTCAGTTAGCGAAGCTTTTCTCGCATGGGGTCAGCTGTCAGAAGTGACAGCAGCGCCACTCGCGCTCTCTTCACTTTACTCACTCCACACACCTTGCTCTCTCTTCGCCACTCACTCTACACCTCGCTCTCTCTCTTCGCCGCCTCACTCTCTCAGCTGCTGCCATCTCGTGCTGGCGCCCGCATGCTTGCGTGTGTCTGCTCTCTCTCTCTCGCTCTGGCTCATTGCGCCCATTGTCGTTCTCTCTCTCTGAATCACTCTTTACTTTGCCACAAAGATAACAGTTTTTGGCCTTTTCATATGTGTGTGTGTGTGTGTTGGTGCTGCTTTTTTTCGTGTAGTGCTGAAAATGAGTCAAAGTTTGTTGTTTTTTATGTATACGCGCCTCTTTGGCTCGCAATTCGCGCTGTTTTTCGTAGTGTTGCGGTACCTTCAACGGCTGTAGGTAAGCCCCAAAGCAGCAGCAGCATTGGCAGCAGCAGTGGCAGTGTCAGTAGCAGCTGAGGCAGCAACGTCCCGTAGCGAGCCATCAATAATCAAGTGAAAAATTCTCAACGCATGTAAAAAATATAAAACAAAGTAACGTCGCGCCGTCGTCGTCGTTGTCGTCTACGTCGCGTCGTCTTTGCAATTCACTTGCGGCCACTACGTGACATTCATCTCAAGCAGAAGTAGTGCAGGTAGCACTGCCACGGGGAGGGGCAGGGGCAGGGGGCAGAGGGATGGGGATGTAATAAGCAATTTGTGGCGAAAAATAAGTTGAAACTCGCTGCGCGCAGCAAATATAATTGATTGGTATATAAAGCAGTGCCAAAGTCTGCTGCCAGCGTCAGCAGCAGCAGCGTCAACGGCAGCAGATAAGAGCGACAGAGCGAGAGAGCGCACGCACGCACGCTCTTAAGAGACAGAGAGAGAGAGCGAGAGAGAGTGCGTCGTGTAGCTCTTAAGCAGACGTAATTGATGGAGTGCAAAACAATAAAGTGCGGCATTTGTTCGGATTTATATCACACTAATTAGAATTCAGACAGTGGTCAGCAGCCGTGCCACGCCTACTGCCGCCCACGTAGTCTATCATTGACCCCCTTGGGGCAATTGCTGCACTTGTACTTACAGAGTAAGGGAAGGGGGGGAAGGGGGGAAGGATGCGAGACGGACGTGGCAAGAACTTTGCAATTTCCTTCTTTCAAGCTGTGCGTTTCCGATGCGCCGCAAAAGTTGTGGCTGCCGCTTTGTCTACGAGTGCTGCACACACACAAACACACACACATGTAGAGCTAGTGAACTTGGCTAATGGCAACTGACAGGCAAACAAAGCCTTAGGCCGCACACACACACACAGACACAAACACACACAGACAACTCTTTTGCCATATGTTTTAACTTATCAGCAGTGGCAGCAGCAGCAGCGCCTAAAATGACAACAACAAATCAATAGCAGCACGAACAATGCGTGTGTAGTTGTAGTTGCGCCTGCTGCGCTGCCGGCGCAGGCGCCCTAAAGTAGGCAACGCGACGCGTTTTTATTTCAAAGTCAAAAAGTCAAGCCAGGAGCAAAAGAGAGGCAGACAGAGAGCGACAGAGAGCGACAGAGAGAGAGAGAGCGACAAAGAGAGAGAGACAGAAAGAGAAGGCAAGAGAGAGAGAGAGAGAGAAACAAGCGCGAATTATGTAATAGACGTAGACGTAGACGAAGTAGGCAAAAGGCAACGACAGATAAATATATTATTAGTTAAAAAGCTAAAAGAACACACACACATACACAGGCACACACACACACACATGTATAATGCATGTATGCTATGTATAACAACAACAAGAACAGTAGCAGCCAGCGGCGGCTTCTGCTTTTGAGCTTCTTCTGCGCCTTGAGCGCTAGGCCTGCCATGCTAATGTGTGTGTGTTAGAGCAGCACAGCTAGCTATGCCACAAATGCCACTCAAAATTGAGCACGCAAAAGCTTCGTTGAGTGTTTTTTAGTGTTACTCGCATTGTTGTTGTTGTAATTTAGGCGCCTTGTTGGCTGCGACGCCGATGCTGACGCCAACGTCAGCTGGCAGCGCCAACGTTGTTGTCGGCGCCAACGACGCCAACGTCGGCAACGTCGGCGACGTCGGCTGAGGCGGCATCGGGCCGAGTTTTCCATGTAGGGAACTCGGCAGTGCGACACAGAAGAGTGCGAACATAGCATGAAGTAAGAAGCGCCGAAATAAAATATAGCAAAAAAGTAAAGTGCCAAAGCAAAAGTATTAAATAAAATACCAACAGAGAGACACACGCACCTCTCTATGTGCCACATGAGTGTGTCTCTGTGTCTGTGTGTGTGTGAGTGTATGTGTGTGTTTGTGTAGGTGTACATTATGTATGTGCAATGCATATGCTATAGAAGACAAAGCACATAATGAAACAAACACAGAGACACTCACACACACACACACGCACTCACACATAGTCAGCCTCAGCCTGAGCTCAGCTCGCAGTGCTGCAAAACTGCATGGGAAAAACAAAAACAAAACTAATTCAATTATAAACAATTTAACTGTTTGATTTCGAGTCAAGTCGCGTGTGCCACGCATGGAAGAGGGCAGTGAGGCAGTGAGGGGGTGGGGGGCAGTGTGACAGCTGTAAGGGGGCAGGGCAGAGGGCAGCTGCAAAGTGCGGCCAAAATGTGTCAAAGTTCTTAAAAAAATTTGATTAAATCAGTTAGCAGCGCGTGTTACGTAAAATGTTCGCCAAGTGTGCGCTGCCTGCCTGTGTGTGTGTGTGTGCATGTGTGTGTGTGTTGTGTATGCCTTCTCCCTTCGCCTCGTAATGGGCACTTACGTGCACGCTCGCATAAAAGAAACCCTAATAAAGAAATATCGATAAAAACAACAAAACGAAGCAACGGAAAAATAAAAAGAAAACACACACACAGCACTCACCCTCACACACACACACACAATAGGCATTTTTACATGTGAGTGTGTCTGTGTGTGTGTGTTTAAATTAGTTGCAATGTCAATAGGTTTTCCCGTGTTATCGCAAGGGTCAAAGCATGCAAACTCATTAAAACCAAACTATACCTCCCTCTATCCATCTCTCTACATCTCTCTCTCTCTCTCTCTCTGTCTGTCTATCTCTCTTGCACTCTACTTACATAAGTTTATTTGCTTACCTATCTTCGTTTACTTTGCAGAAACTTCTATCTATGCCTGATGCTCGCTCTTCTTAGTGGATTTCTTTAAACAACAACAACAACAGCAACACAAATCACTTTCAAACTTTCAACAACAACAACAACAGCAACTGGCACCACAGCAACAATAACAACAACAACAACAAGAGCAGCGTCACTCACACACACTCTCGCACACTTTGCCTATCTCCCTCTCTCTGTCTAACAACAACACACACATAGAAAGGCAGGCGGCAAATCTCAACGGAATATTTAGCAAGCGCCCCAGGTAAGTCCAACCAGCTGCCCCAAAGCAATCGCAGAAAGTATCTCAAAAGTATCTCGAAAGTATCTCGAAAGTATCTCGAAAACATCTCCAAAAGTATCTTGCGCGACCTTAAGTATGCGGCAAAATAAAAAACCAACTCTAAACTCGGCAATTCCACGTCAAATGTTTGCATAAAGTTTGCGCATTTTCACGCGTGAAGTGGCAGCTCCTCAAGCGTGGAAGGGGGAGCAGCAGGAGGGCAAGGAGGGGAAGGAGGAGGATAAGGCAAAGCCAATGCTGACTCTCGTATTGTTGCAGTTTCACAAGATTGAAATCTAAAAGGAATTCTAACTAGAATGTGCACAAATCTTTTGCTCTTCTCTGAACTCGTTTTAAAAGTTCTTTGAGTAGGTGGAAAAATCAAGATAAATAGCGGAAGCTGTAAAGGAATGTTGAAAATTCTTTAACGAAGATTTTTGGCAGACAAATTTGTAATCTTTGGAAGCTTTATTTCAGTTTTAAGATGTGTGAAACTGGCAGGAACTCTTTTAGATTTGTATGAGTTGAATCCTTTAAACAATATTGAGGAATACTAAATATTTCGCTACGTTAGTTGGGAATATTGAAAAACTTCAATGATATTGTTAGTTTTTGGAACCTTTTTTTAAAAACTGAATAATCTTTCAAACTTTATAGACATTTAATTATATCTGCTGCGGTCAATGCTTTCTTATAGCATTACAAAATGTTTAGAATAGGCTGAATTCGGTGTAAATTGTTAAATGCTTTAAGATATTTGGTGTATGAGTATTTTCTATATGAAGATAATAAACCTTTTTATAAATAAACATAGTTTCAACTATTTTTGAGAGGCGTTGACTGTGTAGACAACTTGATTACCTTGATTACATTAAGAAAGCAATATAATAATTCAAAATAAAATGCTTAAAAAATATATGACTATTTGAAAGTATTTCCTTTCCTATATTAATGTATAACATAAAGTATAAAGTATAACAATTTCTCTATTCATTTGATAACCCCTCTCAGTATACATATTGCTTGAGATAAAGTACATTTCATATAAAACTGAACTGTTATAATAAGGCATTATAAGCCTATTGTACGCAGCATAGCGAAAAAAAGGTATAAATGTCAATATTCTCACCTCAATTTTCTGCTCAATCTTTTGCCAATCTTCCGTCCCGAGATTGCGACTGTGACAACAAGATTGTTTCTCCCTCAACACACACAACAAAAAAAAAACACTGTTAAATCATCAAAAAGTGGTTAAAAATACGAAAAAAGGTTTTTGGTCTCAAAGTACATAAAGTACAGAGACTTAAATAGCTCTTGACCCTTTTCTTTTTGTATTCCTTTCTCTCTAGTGCTTTCATTGTTACCTTCTCTAGTCCTGCACTCTCTTCTGCCCTCTCTACTTCGTACATCGCTTCTACAAAGTCCGATTGGGGACTTTGACTTTCCGCTTCGCATTGATTTGTAAGTAATGCCTAAGTAGCCCCCTAAGTAGACCTCCATCCAGACCAGAGCGGACCCTTTGACTTTGCTTTGAAGGGCTTATGCTGCGTATGCTTGATACATACACATATAGTAGTATTCCCTTTTGGAACTGACCCCTTTCCGGCTGCCATAGAAACCGACGATGAGGCAAACGCAACTCGCAACTCGATTCAACTCGACTCGGCTTATTTGCGTGTTTATTGGCTTTAGCTTTACCGTTACCTTTAGCCTTTTTTCCATATCACACTGAAGAAAAACAACAACGAACGAATGAAAGAAAGAACTTCAAACGTAATTGGATAGCGAACGTTCCTGCCTGGCCACAGCAATGCCAAGTCTTTTCAGCTAGCTCAGTGTTTGCTCGTTGTTGTTGGGGCACACCTTGAGCAGGCTCCTTCTCTTCTTCCACTTCCAACGGCAGCAGCAGCAGCAGCAGCTGGCACATCAAATTCTAAACACGAAACCCCATAAATTTGCGCTTTTATTTACATATATTAGGGGACGTAGAGGAGCAGGTTGGGCCTCGCCTGCTCGGGCCGTAAACCCTTCTTCAGGTTGCTCCTCCTGGCTACGCTGGCTACGTTTGAAAATTAAAGAGAATTTCATGAATTTCGTTAACGGAAAATGTGTTTTTCTTTTGGGTCAGCCGGGGAGAGGGAGAGGTGGAAGGTAAAGGGGAAGGAGAAGGGGAAGGAAAGAGGAGTAGCAGGGGCGGAGTCCAATAAACAATTCTGCTGACGCGCGGCCGCAGGGCCGTGGAACATGGAAAAGCTGAAAATTCTTTTCAGCGCCAGCTTAATTCATTAGCCTCACTCGCACTCACCGGACAGGATAGGACAGGGTGAGCTGACGATGGTGTTGCCTGCCGCACATCCTGCCGATCTGTCAGTCTGTCATTTCGTCCTGTCCGCCTGGATGTCCGTTTGCCCGCTCGCTGTCCGTTTGTCTGTCTGTCTCTCTGTCCGTCAGTCCGTTCTGTCTGCCTCCTGCCTGCCTGCCTGGCAGGCGTCTCTGCTTTTCATGTCAAACTAATTTCGTTGCTCGTTTAGCTGGTGTTGTTTTAATTTGTTGCAGCTTTGCTCTGCCAACTGCCCGCACTCTCCCTGCCTCTCTACTGCCTCTCGCCCTAGGCTTAAGTTCGTTAGCCCAATTTGAGCAAATATTAATATATGGTTATAAAGCTGCAAATGGAAATGGAAATTTAAGGCGCCTCCTGCCGCGTCGACTTGCCTAACAAAATTGAAAATTTGCCTGCCACGCCCCCACCCTCATCCCACCTCATTCCCTGCCTGCTGCTGCTGTTGCTGCTTCTACTTACAGTTCTTGTCTCGTTTTTCTCGCTCTTCCTCTCATCTTTCTGCGCCCACATTCATTAAGTATTATTGTGCTGGGCCTCAGATAATATTAGATTATGTAGTACAGACTGTGGGAACAGCTGCGCGGCAATGCCAGCAAGAAGCCTCTCCCCCACTCACACACACATACACACACATATACACACACTCATACGCACTCACACTCGTGCACACTCCCGCACGAATGAGAACTGCCAAAGAAGTTTTGCCAAACGCGCTGCCAGCTCAAGCTTTTTGGCCTTTTCTCAGCGCGTTTTGGCAAGTGGAAAATTTTATACAATTTTAGGGAATATGGAAAATTTATTGTCTGTATTTTATTGTTTTCATTGCTGTAGTTGGAATATCCTAAAAAATTGCAAAGAAGTTTCTAGAAAAACTCAATGTACAATGCCTATTCCTATGACAACGAAAATCTGCATTAAAAAACTTCTTGCATACTTCTAGGAGCCATATAAAATTCATGTACTTAAATTTTGTCGAATAATGCTTTGTTGTATATCATTTTTCATATTCTTAAGCAAATACGCCGCACAAAATGGAATTAAGAAATTGCAACAATGTTTTCCATACTGTTGTAACTGTAAAATGCGCATACAGGACAACAACAAATTGAGTTGGGGCAATATTTGCGTATATATAATATGCGTATATCCTATAACCGAGTTTTGATTGCGCACTAATAAAAAACTATAAAAAACCAAAGAGTGCGAGAGAAGAGGTAAAGAGCGAAATAAAGTGCCATAAAAATTGCATAAAAATGGCTAGGCATAACAATTGGGGATATAAAAATGTACATATGTATGCATAAAACATATGTACGACAAGCAAAAACAAGGCACATAAAACCTAAAGGAAAAAATGGAAAATAATGAAAATTTTCATTTCGGAGCCATAAACGATTTGTAAAATGAGTGAAATCTGTCGAAAGATGTTATATATAGAGCTGAGTTTACTTGAATGTTACAGACCTAAGCTGAAGAGTTTTGGGTTTCTCTTTTAGCTGTTTTTCTCATTAAAAAGAGATTTTTTGCGTTCTCATTAAAATGAACTGGGAAAGGAAGTGAGCAAGAGACGCCCGCTGTGCTTTTAGCTACTTTTCTTAGCTACTGCCTCTGACACCGCTAAACTAGCTATATTTTGCGTGCGCGACAGCAGCGTATGCTGGGCGTGGCAGGGGCGTCAACAACGAAGGCGAAGGCAACGAAGCGACGGCATTTAAGCTAATCGGCTTAAAGTATCAGGCAGGCAGCAGGTGACAGGGCAACTTTGGCGGCGAGTCCACTACGCGAATTGCCAAGACAGATGGACGGACAGAGGGGCAGAGGGCGGACAGAGGGGCAGACGGACAGGCAGGACAAACAGACGCACTACGCCCCTGGCGGGCAGTTTGGCGGCCCTGTCGCTTTGTCCTCTCCAGCTCGAGCGCAATTTAATTTTCTGCCTTCTTTTCATTATGTGCTTCGTCTGCTTTGCTATTATTTTTCACTCACACTCTCTTCCTCTCTCTCTCTTTGTATCTTCTTGCAGTTTCGGCGTCAAAGTCAACCGCAAGTGCATTTGCCATACAGTCGACCACGCCCACACAGCAGAGCAGCGCCCACAGCCGTAAAGGAGCCAAAGCCAGAGCCGAAACAAAATGGCGGCGTTCATTGCGAAACAGATGGTTGGCAACCAATTAAGTGCCGTTAAAGGTAAGTCAAAGTCAAAGCCACATTAACTCCCCCTACCCCTACCGAGTGTACCCCCCTTCCTCCCCTCTACGCATATGTATGTATTTTTGGCACACGATCGATACTACATACATAATTCATTCTCGAGCCGCTGCACAGCAGCTGCACGGCCACACATGAAAGTGGCTAACACCCCCGCTGCCCTTCCCCCTCTGGCACCCCCTCTACCAAGTTGTAGTTGTTGTTATTGTTTAATGATTGTGCAATCGCTTGGAAAATCATTGAATGCTTTCAAAAAAGCGAATCTTCTGCAAGGGGCGTTGAGAGAAGAGGGGGAAGGAGGGGGAGGGTGAATTTTATTTAAAACGCTTATCAAGTCGGCAGCAGCAGCAGTCGCTAAGCATTTACATAGCATACGCGCTGACATTATGTATGTAGCTGCTGCGTATCTAACCTATCTACGATGTGGGCAGGTTCTCCTATCTAAAAGTGTGACAGGCATCAGGCAGGCAGAAGGACAGACGGACAGAAAGACGGCAGAGAGACGGAGGGGGGATAGCAGGACAGACATAGTGTGCGGCAGTTTTCATCAATTTGCAAGCGCTGATGCTGCCCCAAGGCATCGTAAACAGCTCGGCCAGCACAGCGCAGCGGCAGAGGCAAAAGGGGGAGGGAGACAGAACTTTTGAAATTGCGAACCTGCCTGCCCCCACCCCCCTTCCAGAACACTTTGTCATCGAATCATTCAAAGACATATTTTACTATGCGAAAATAACTTTTCATGCTTGTCGAAATGAAAAAGCGGAGAGAGACGGAAGATGTTATTGAATTACGAAATTTGAAATACTTTCATGAAATGTTAAATGAAAATTGCGCAGAAATATTTTACTTCTCATTGAAAATAAAATAGAGTGGAAATATTGTAGATAAATTAAACATTAAATACAAATTCTTGAAATAAAATACTGTTGAAATATTTTACTTTTCATTTAAATTATTCAATTACATTTCTATTTTGAAGAGCTTTTCTCTTTCACTTCGATTTAATTTGCCAAACTGTAAATAAAACAGATATTATTGAATTATGAAATTCGGTATTCTTTCAACATATGACAGACATATTTTTGTAAATAATTTGTATTTTATATAAATGTTTATATTGGAAATACAATCATTCAGTTCAAAAGGATTCCATTTGAAATTAAATTACTCTTTTGTTTGGACTGTGAATTCGTTGTTAAAGCACAAATCGATGCAGAATTTTGCTTTATAAAACTAAAGTTTTGACCTTTAGCAAAATCTGCCGCACATGTACATACGTAAAGTATATACTATCTTGGATATATTCTGGCTAAGATGCCAATACCGTTTATAGTTCACAGTTCACACAAGTCGCTTGCAGCGAAATTTCGCCTGCGAAATCAAAGCGAGTTAGCAGCAAATTGAAAGCAAATTTGCAGTCGAAAGGTTGCCTCAAGTCTGCCACGCCCTCTTGGGTCGCACTCACCCCCTTGTGAAAGACGAGCGCCTACGCCACTGCACGCGTGCCCCACGCCTGCCATTTGGCCTGAAACTGAAATTGGAGCTGTCGCGTTAAGACTGCCAGCAGCGCCGCAGCGTCGCATCGTCGCAGCCTTCCCTTTTGCAATCTTCTTCGTTGCTGCCGCAGTCTCTGTCGCTGTCGCTGCTTGCGTCGCTGCCGTCGCCATCGCCGAGTCTCTTATCAAGCGCAGAAATTCTGCACGAATGCGTCGCCAAGTGGTTCCAGCAAATTGATACACTTAATTGCGTAGATTGATGCTAAATTCGCAAGGACTCAAGCTGCCTTTCAGTCTGCCCCCCGCCTTCCCCTTCCTCTGCCTGTCGACTTATAAAGCAGGCGCAATTCCACTTACATTTACGAGGCGAGCTGACTCGCCTCGCTGACAACCGGGCAACTCAATCATTAGCCACAGTCGAGCTTAGCACTCGCCTCCCACTCCCATTCACCTCCTTTCCCTCCTCCTGCCACCCTCTACCTGCCACATGCCACTTGCCACTTGCCGCAGGGTTTGTCAAGCTGTCGACTGCGGTTACGTAGCAGGAGCGGCAGATGGCAGGGAGGGCATGACACTGATAGACTAGCCGAAACATGAAAACGCTATTAGCATGGCCATAAAAATCGAGAAATCAAATCGAAATACTATATGTACTTGTATAATTCACATAAAACACGAATCTCTCTTTCTCTCCTTCGTGTGTTCGAGTATGTCAATTACCCAAGATACGACATACTCCAGATACACCCCCATCCCCGGTGCGACCTACACTCGATGGTCCCTTTTAGGTGCTGCGCCATAAAAATGCGACAGAAATGCGCAAAATAAATATAAAAATACGAATAAAAATAAAGAGCCGATCGTAAAACATATCAAGGCCGAGCAATATAACTGCAAACTATGTAGAAAGTTGTTTGGGGAATTTTAGTCACAGTTCGACTAAATCTCTAGCATACAGTGTGTGCAATTTGTCTGCTGACAACATGAGAGAAAATGGGCCAAGGGTGTTCGCGTACCTTAAGCGGATTTTAGTAAATATATTTTTCTTAAAATGTCCTTCCAAATGGAAACTGAAAGTAAATTCATTTTTACAATTTTAAAAGTAGATTCGCTGTGGGAATACAAAGGTAGAAAGGTGCTTTTCCATGTCGGTATGGTTGTGCCTTATGATTTGCTGTGAACTGCAGTAACTTTAAGGTTAAGATTGTATTCTTGTTCATATTATTTATTATCTATACGTTATCTATACTTTTCCTATATATATTTTGTATTTCACAATAGATTATAATACAGACAAATCCGTATATATTGGAATATTGTGTTTTATTTTCGTATTTTACTTCTAATCTCTTTTCTTTATTGATTTTGCAAATTTAGAAGAATTGTATGATGTTTTCCATATATTTATCTTGTGAATTTCCCATAAGTTATCATTCCCAGAGTCAAGAAATGCAAAGAAAAGTTGAAGCAATAGAAAGAGATTGTTATTTGCGTGTTCTGCTTGAAAGTGCTTGAAAAGAGAACTTCAGTTCTATTATAAATATGAATAGCATCGATAACTTTCACTTTGGCAACTTTACAATAATAATTTCTTTAATTTGGTCGCCCCTCGATAAACTTTCATTTGGTTCAGCGCTGGGAGAACAGTTTTCACTCAGTTAAAAAGGGACTTGCATAAGACGAAGTAATCCCTACTTTGCGACTGCTGTGTCCCAGTACATATATATAAGTATATGTATATGTGTGTATGTTCGCGTCTTGGGATGTGGCAGTGGCTAATGCGTTTCTATTGTCAACTCTAAGTCGGCTATCGAAGGGAAGTGAGAAGGGTAAAGGAAAGGGTAAGACGACGGCGAGGGAGATGAGAAGTGGAAATTTATTTGAGCTTCTGTCGTGTTAGCCGTTATTACTATTGCCTGTCTTATGCTCGGGATAAGTTATATGGATTAGGGAGGGTGTTTGGGTTGGGCAGGGTAGCCGAGAAGGGTTTCGTAATAAATGTTGCAAACGTGCAGGCGGACCAATGCAATAAAATATCATTTTCGGTTCGCAATATTATCACACACACGACACATTTATTGCCATGGCAATTTATAGCTCAGTTCCTACATCCAATTTCCCCTACAACTAATTGTAAATCCAAACTAAACTAATTTTCTTCTCTCTTCCTCCTCTCTCTCCTACTTATAGGTAAGCCCTATTGTACGATACAAATGTCGCAGTATTTTCCATTGGTTTCGTAAGTTTGTAACTTGCAGCTAAGTTTAGCACAATCGAACTGCATAACTAACATATTATACTTAATATATATATAACTCTATATATACATATATCGAGCATTATTTATCTGGCACAGTTGCGTTTAGTTATATAAAACAAACTTAATTTTAGCGCTTGTGTTTCAGTTTTGAATGAAGAATTGGCCGCAAAAAAATCAAAAAATATAAAAAAAAGAAAGCATGTAAAACAATTTGAAAGAATTGAGAATTTTAGAAATTTTTTTAGACTCGTTCAAAATTGAAAATTCCTAAGAAAAGAGTGCATAAATGTTATTTTAAATTAAACATAAGTCTAGCGTTGCACAAGACACCACGACACGCACACTAAAACACACACACACACAAATATCGTTTAGTTATGATCCATAAGAGGAGACCCGCCCATTAGTTAGTTCCCTATCCCGATTCCCAGTGAATTTTACGTATTCTTAAACTTAACTTAAATCGTATCGTACTCTACTTAAGCTTAAGCGCACACACAGTTATACTCACACTAACACACCCACACACATAAACACACACACACACGTGGACACACACACAAATCATTCCGGAATTATCTGGGGTAAAAAATACCGTTTCCATACTGCAAAATAATGTACCTATTGTACGCTCCTCCTCAACCTTCACAGCCGAACTTTACCTCATTGTAAAACACACTCCAAACACAACAAATACACACTCACACTCACACACAAACACACACACTGAGACACGGCAAACACCTGAAACGACACCCAAGTGCACAGCAATCCCTAAAATCTTCATGCACTTCACACGACACACAGCGACACTCCGACACAAGCTCCACGCCCCTCTGCACACGCCTCCACTGCCCCACGCCCACTCGAGGAACTCAGCTGCCTTTGGTCGTATAAGAAAAATAAGCAGAGGAAAAAAATGAACACAATTCAATTTCTTCTATTACAATTCTCCCATCCAATGTCTATCCCTCTCTCCGTGTCACCCCCCTCTGCTTATCCGAGCAGGCCTCGAGCTAACGTTATTTGATTCTATTCGCTTTTTTGTTCAATTTTAACATGATTGCCACGCCCCTTGCCCGCCACCACAACGGGAAACTTGAGCTCGGCAGCTGAGACGCCTAAGACACAACTCAACTCTGTCTCTTTCTCTGCAATTTTTCAATCATCCCACAGCAACAGCAACAACAACAAGAACACGTGAAAAATACTGTACACAATTTTCCACACTCTTTTCCCGCATCACGATAAATTCAACTGAACATTTTCAACTTATTCGATTTCTTTCCTGATATGTATTGTTACTTATCTATCGTTATCAGCTATCAAACTATATTTACGCTCTTACGCTCACACTTTAAATACCAAATACTTAAATACTATGCAAATATACCACTTTTGAGAGTGAAGTATTAATGAACAACTTTCCCTTTACTTTCCCAACAAAACGAAAACACACGCTAAACAGATGCTGCAGGCGGTAATTTCTTCAACCTAACCTTTAACTACGTATAATATACAATATTCGTTTCTTGCATTCGCATTCGCATTCCTATTCGTATTCGTATTCGTAATCCTCTATTCGCATTCGTAATTCCTTTTGTATTGCCACCATTTTGATTCGAATACTGCGAAATTCCAAAAACAAAACCAACAAAACTAACCAAAACTCACATGATCTGCATACTACAATATACTATATAACGATATATTATATGAATTATGATGTACCCGATTGGGCCTTCTTGCCTTCTTTTACTTTTACGAATTCAGCTCGAAATTTATTCCATATGCATTTTACTTGCTGCACCACTACCACTGCCACGCCCCCCTGCTCGCCAGCCAGCCCCTCAAGCAAAAGCAAAGAAAAAAATCAAACTCTGCCTTAGTTGCACCCGAGAGCTTTCAGTACCGTTAATTATGCATACCGAGCCCGAACTTTGGCGAACTAACTTTTGCTGCCATCGAATTCCATTTGAATAATGCTTACAAAGAGATGCAGAAAAGGGAATTCGAAAAAGTTATCCCCCAACAATGTTGATGCGCGCGAACGAACTATTTCATTTTCTTGTTCTTTTTCTCCTTGTTTTCTCCTTTTTCTCGTGCAACAAAATTCCAATTGCATTTCTCAGTTAATTAACAAAATTCGCCGCGAAAAATGTTTACCTTCATTTGTGTCCCAAAATTAGCTGAAAATTGAATTTCAAACTGATGCTGCAAAGATTTCGATAACCAAGAGGGACCATCGATAATAAAAGTTTATTTTTGCTCATCCAAAAAGAACTAGTATTGTTATTTTTAGGAAATATTCAAAACAATACGCTTAAGTTGACTCCAAAGTTCATCATTAATACCGAAAGGCAATAAATAATCAAAGAAGCTTCAACTGACTTATATCGAATACTATCGATAGCTTTGCAGCCCCAGATGTCCCTCAGTATGTTTCTTGTAATATACTTGTACGAAAGAATAAATAACATCACCCCTAACTATTTGAGATCCGTTCGATACTAACAAAATTTAGCATTGTGAAGAGTTTACTGAGTTCTATTTCTGTTATCGTTTTCCAACACTTGACACCCAGCAACAAACCAACTACACCAAAAATATAATCTCTATAAATTTAATACAAAAATGATTCCAAATTGATTTTGCATTGGCAAACCTATAAACATTCTATTTACCGTTAACTATTTTCTATCTCTTGCTTTTCTGTTTCTGTTCTTACGTTGAAAATGCTTCTTGATCTTACTTAACTTTTTTCAATTTCTTCAACTTCTACTTCTTCTACTACTACTACTACTAACAACTTCTACTAAAACTACTACTACTACTTCTACTACTACTACTACTACTACTACAACTACAACTCTAACTATCGTACTACTACTTAAACAAATATGGAACCATACTAACTACAAAACAACTTACATCTTCTACTACCTATTCTACTATAACTACTCTATAACTACAACTACAACTCTACAACAACTACAACTCTACAACCAAATATACAACGTATTTACAATGAGGTAAAGTATGAGTAACTATTAATGCTATGTACATAACTCTACTCTAAACTATCTACTATACTATAAACACTATGTCTATCTATATACTATAAACTCAAGTCCATACTCTTTACTATATCTATAACTATATCTATACTACTACAAACGCTATGTGTATCTGTGCTGTACTCGAGAGCAAATTGTACAATACTATTCTATTTATATCAATCAGTGAACTATGTAGAATAAATATGTTATTTCTGTGTCTAACCCTGGGTAGAGCTGTACATACTAAACTATATCCGTAATGATGTATGTTATACCAATATATACCAATATATAAATATATTATATTATATAAAACTATACTAAACTACGAAGAAACCCCCATCTATATACCTTTTCTATTAGGGAACATTGACCTTTATAACATAATCGCATTCATATATCCCACTCTATGCTGTACTATATTTTATAACTCTCTGAACCCAAGATGATACTACCACACTTACTTATACAACACTTATATAAGTATACGATATAGATAGAACTATTCAATACCGTATACTCCTATTAGATCTCTTCAGAATTCGAGGGCCAACTGCTATTCTATACTATATGGAATATATCTGCAGTATCCTCTGCCCATACTTGGGTTAGCTAAGCTTGTCAATAACACAAATGCTGAATCCTTGATAAAAGTGCGCGTTCTCTAAAAGTAGCTACACCTCAGACCCATACCCAACCTCATTCTGAACAACAACAACTATAGGGACAAGAACAACAACTAGAACTATTCTCGATGCTCGGATTTTGATGAGCAAACATTTTGACACATGCGACACATGCCAGAGGCAGAGACAACACCGGCACCTACATGACAGATACACAGCCAAAGCTACAGATACAGATACAGATACAAGAGCAAATACAGACACAGCTACAGCTACAACCCACAACTGTAGATAAAGCTTGAGACCGAGCTATAGCCATAGCTACAGCTACTTTTCCAGCTGTCCACAGCATGTGCAACTGATGGGATAATGGGAAACGGGCGAGAGCAGCAGCTGGGGACGGTCGATTCCGGTACCCGCATTTGGTCTGCAGATTTTCAATTGTTTGACACATGTGCGTCCATCATGTGCAAATAGAAGGGAAAATGGAAAATGTCAACTGGGGGGAAAACAACTGAGCAAAAACGGGGGAACATTTGATTCAACTTGCGGTTAATGTGAGAGAAATTTTGTTATTTGTCATGCCTGCGATTAGGCTATGTGGTTTAGGATACCTTATTGTGGTTGTACTATATTATGCTAAATTACTAAGAGCTGTGAAAAGCAAAGAGAGAGATAGAGAAAGTTGGTCAGACAAGTGTCAGTTTTCTTCGAATGAATATCCTCAACTAGTTATATTATGGTTAAAATTTTGCTGAAGTTTTATTCAGGCAATTTTTTTTTTTTTTTTCTATTCCGAAAAGTTTTAAATACGGATAACTAAACTCTGGTTTGGTAATCAAATATCTATTTAGCTTATAAACTTTAGCCATACAACACTTTTCTGTAAATTTCGTTGGATTCCCACATCCTGCAGCTGTTTAAAAAATACTTTTGACCACCCCAAAAAGTGTGCTTCGCTTTTTGTTTTTAATTAATTGAACAGAACATGGCCCCAACTATGAGCTATGAATATTTGAGACCTTGTAAAAGCATCCTTAATTGAACATTAATTATGATCCTAAGTCGGTAAACGACGCTCAGAACAAGCTGAAACTTCGTTTGCAGCTTTAATTTCACAAATATTTCCACTCTACGTGATAATAATTAATCATTCGTTTTATATAAGAGATAAACCACATTCAGGGGCTGTAAAAGGGCTATGAAGCTGGTGGCGCTGTGACCGCAAAAGGCTTTGATTGGCAAAAGGGCACTGGGCGGACTCGTGCGGAATGCACAGTGTCACCAAGTTGATTCGCACGTACCATCGAACGCGTGGCATAACTAATCCGGGTTGGGCCCACAAAAGGCCACAAAACTATACGCAAAATGACGCATTAACTTCGGGCGGACAGTGCAGGGAGGTGCGGGGGAGGTGCACGGGGTGTGAATGTGTGTGCGGGATCTGTGGATCCTACCACATAAATGGTGCATATTAAAAATTCTTTAAATATTTGCGAGCGACCAAAATATTTGCATGCAGTTTATCAGCTGTCAGCGGGGGATGGAGCGGAGGCAGGAGTGTAAAAGTCAGGGTGTAAGTGGGAGGGGGAAAAGAGCGAGGGGGTGGAGGAAGGGAGGCAGTCAGTCAGCAAGCATCTGCAGCATTTTTGTCAAATTTCCAACATTTGCTGACATGAAGGCACATTCCTGACATTGACATGCCCGGCTCGGCCTGGCCAGGGGATGAGGCACGTGGTGGGGGCGGCTGCGGCATGCGGGCTATAGGCGTGTTGTGGAGTGGGCGTGGCTGTCGGCTTACAACTAATTGCTGCGGCGCGCACAAAGAAAAAAGCGAGCGAGCGAAAGAGAGAATTGAGTGCAGCAGCCAGCGAAATGGCAATGAGATTTACTTGCGTCATTATGAAGAGCCATAAGTGGAAGGGGCTGGAGGATGGAGGAAGGAAGGAAGGAGGCGTGACTGTGTGGCACACACAAGTGCGCGTACAGCAGAACGTCTTAACACTTGCCCCATGCCAGCAAAGGCGAAACGAGGCGAGTTTCACTTATGCACACGCACGGACAGCCCAAGCCAGAGACTGTAGATACAAATACAGATACAGATACAAATACAGGCACAGCCAAAGCTACAGCCAAAGCCAGAGGCAGAGGCAGCCACATGTGGCATGAAGACCCAAGTGTCGTAAGTAAATACGCTGCCTCTTTGAGGCTGTTAAAATGTAATTACGCCGGGAATATGCTAGTTGCTATTAGCGACTATGACAATGAAATCATCCACTCTGCCAGGGGGAGCAGGGACAGAAGAAGGTGTGGGGGAGTGCTGGAGCACTTGGCAACTTGGCTGCTTAAGCTGGGACTGGCTCCGGGTCTGGAGCAACCCGTAGCTTCCTGTCATTTGTAGCACGTCTCCAACTCTCTGACCCAGTTGCGGATGAGTCGGCGGATGCGGATGCGTGCGCTTAACGCAGAGCCTGGAGTTGCCAGGAGAGAGAAAAGAGGAAGGAGAGAGGAATGGGGAGGGGGAGGGGACTGTAGCGAGGGCTGGCGTAACAAAGCTCGGCGGTCTTGAACCGGATTAAGCAAGAAAATAATTTGACGTTCGTGCCTTTTCAGCAACTGCAAAGGGCACAGCGCAAAAAAAATGAAGCAAATGGCGGCCATGTGTGTGTGACTGTGCCTGCCTGACTGTGTGTGAGTTTCTCCATGAGTGTGTGTGCAAATGGAACTCTAATGTTGTATTCCCTCGGCGTGCGCGTATTAAGTCGCATAAATGTCACCCGGCCGAAGAGTCAGCCGCATTCAGATATTCAATGCGACATCTATATAAGGCACAGCCCCAACCCAACCCAGCTCATCCCCCCTTCCACCACTCTCTCTTGCCTAAGACAATTACGGCCTCCATTTGCCGCTCGACGTGTCGCTATTCAAAATAGCAGCCGAAGCAATAAAACGCAGCGTGCGACTTGCTTATCCGACTCACCAGATCGTATATCAGACTTATGACGAGCTCAAGGCACCCCCCTCCCACACCCACACGCACGCAACTCCAACCCCAAGTCACACTCTTACACATATATCAGAGTTCTGGCCGCTAGCTAGAGGTATTAAGTACCCTCATTATGGCCAGGACACGCAGCGAAAAGTAAAGCTTTTAACGGCAACAACAACCTAGAAAAAAATAAAAGAAAAGAAAAGAATAGCAGAAGAAAAAACTGTGAAGAAAAAACGGTGAAAATATACTATATAAATATAAATGGAGTATGGGGAAAGGGGAGACACAAAAAAAGGAGAGAGACTGCTTAGAACAAGCAATTTGTAGACGCAGATTCAAAGTGATTTCTTTGCTCTGCTTTCTCGCCCATTTTCCGGGCTGCTGTCAAGAAAATGCTGCACGCAAATTGAAGGCTTCCGCACGGGTCCGGCTCCGGCTCGAAGCCAGGGAGTCTTTAAGGGGCTACCATCGATGGCCAACGGGTTGTCCATTAGGAAATAAATGAAATATGCAAAGCAGTAAAAGAGAATGACCAAGAAGAAGTACCAGAGAAGATGGTGTAAATAAAAGAGGGACGGGGAGAGGTAGAGGGAACCCAGGACAAGCGGTGTTAATTATGCTGTCACGATAATTATATTACAATAGGCTTGATTAGTTTTTAATTGAGTTGTGCACTTCATGCAGCGCCTGCTCTGTTGGGAAACTCGGAAAACTCCGCAATACGGAAACGCCGAAAGGAAACTCAAATGAGGCGCATAGAAGAGCATAAAGCAAAGTTCGCACAAGTTCATAAACATAAAGAAAGGAAGCAGAAAATGTCGCATAAAAAGCGCAACAAATGAGAGAGTGAGGAAGGGGGAAGGGGTCGCAAGGCGGAGGGGGGCAAATCAATTTTTATTATAAAATACTTTGACTGATTTAAGAAAACAATAAATGCGCGTGAAGCACAAATCAAGCGCACCCTAAAAAGTTAATTCACAAAGCTATTCAGCAAATTGATGACTATAAATTCAATTTAATGTGCGTCGCCTTTAACACATAGCGGACACATAGCGCCATAGACCAAAGCTGGGCAGACCGGCAGAGCAGTGGCAACAGCGCAGCGACAGAGGCAGCAGCAGCAGCAGCGGCAGCGGCAGAATGTGGTCACTCTACGCACTTCAGCGACTCTCTCTCTTTCTGGCAAAAGCGCTCAAGAGCAACGCGTGGGAATTTTTTCTGTGCGTTTGCGCCGTTTACGGAAGCTGCGACGCTGGCGCTGACGTTGACGTCGACGTCGAGTGCGACAACAAATAATTAGAGCGAGTCGAAACGCAACACAGCGCAGCGCAGAGTTTGTTATCACAGCCAGGCGCAGGCGCAGTGTGGCCAGCGTCAGTCATCCCCTGCGCTTAGGTCATCCCGAAATCACAACTTGGTCCAGGCAGCGACAGAGGCAGCAGCAGCAGCAGCGACTGCGACTGCGATGGCGACTGCGACTCGCATTGGCATAAAAAGCCAGGCAACTGCCGAGAAGACTCCTACTCCAGCTTTGCGCTCCAGCGACTGAAGTTCACTCACTCTGACGTAACTCGCGCCAGACTCAGCAGCAGCAGCCAGCGCAACGTGGCAGCAACAGCAGCAGTGGCAGCCGTGGCAGCTGTGGCAGCAGCAGTCGCTGGTCCTGTTCGCAATCAAGTTCAGTTTCTTTGCAATTCAGTTCGTGTGCGCTCGTGACCGCGTTCGCTACAATCGATTGTTCGCCATGGCAACACATACAGAGGGCGCACACACACACAGGCACGGGCCGAAGCGCAACACGAACACGATGACAAAGGAGACGAAGGCGAAACCGCAGCGTTCACTGTGTCACAAATGCAGCGGACGCCGTCGCAGTCGCAGCAGACAAAGTCGCCGCAGCAGAAGCAGAGGCAGCAGCAATTCGCTTGGACTCGCCCGGCTTGGACTCGCCTCGCCATCGCCATCGTCGTCGCTATTCGCCTCGCTGTGCTCAGTGTGTGTGTGAGACGTCAGCAGTGCGGTGCGGTTTGCTTCGTTTGAGCCAAAACAGTTCGCAGACAACGTTCGTCGGCTGCATTTGACGTTGCCAACGCCGTTGACGTTGCCGTTGCCGTTGCCGTTGCCGTTCGCCATTGCCGTCGCCCCAGCGTGAAAGAACACAAGGCGCAACTACGGAGAGATAGCGTTGGCCTAAAAGCGCCCCGAAATTATGAATTTCATTGGTATGAGAAACAAAAACAACAGAAATAACAACAAAATTGTCAACGTACTGTGAATATCGTAGATGTATATCGTAAATGCCATTGCACGCTGACACGTTACCCATACGCTGCCACGTCACATGTCATTTACGATATTACAATTTACGATATACACACTGCACGTTTGCCACGTTATACGTTATTCGTTATTCGGTGTTGTCTGTGTGCACTTTTTGTTTAATTTTCATTTCGTTTCTCCAAAACTCTTTCGTTTTCTCTATTTAACTGTGACTCTCTCTATCTCTCTGTCGCTCGCTATCTACACTCTACTACTACTACTACAACTGTAACTGTATACGATACACTACTACCGTAAATGTAAGTCAAAGAAGAAGAATAACAACAACAACAACAACAAGAGTATTGCCGAAAATATTACCTAGAATAGACCCAAACATATGTTGTGCATAAGCGCCACGACGCGACCGAGCGAAAAATCAATCATTATGTGATTGCACCGCTTCCTCCCCATTCCCCCCTCGCCAAGCGTTCATCACGTCTCCCTTTTACGCCTTTTCACACAACGAACGTGTCGCTGTTTTATCGATTTTTTTGCGCTACTAGCATAAAACAACAAGAAGCGAAGTGTAAAAAGTTCAAGGTCTGCAGCCGAAAATCCGACTTAAAATCTCTTGTACACTTTGCTCCGATTCCTCGAGCATTCATTATGCATTTAAGTCCCGCTGAAGTACGCTCAGTTTGCCAAGTTTTTCATCCACTTTTTGCAATGTAATTTGTCGTTTAATTGCCGTGTTTCCAGTTACAATTCAGCCAGAAAGGGCGAGAAAGGAAACTGAAATCTTTCCTAATTGGAGAGTTCATCATAAGATGATATAGTTGATGATATAGATGATATATTTATATCAAAATATCTATAATCTAAAGTCGTTCCCATACTATTCATATCGTTTCTTTATTATTCTAAATGGAATGATAGTTTTTGGTAACAATTCAAAAATATTCATAGCATACTTTCCAGAGTGTTATGTCAGTTCCAAGAAAGTAGAGAAAACTGTATAATATTTGAAGAAATTCAAGTGAAATTAGAGCGAAACATGCTCTATTCGCTTACAAATCTCCAAGCATTCGCCTCGTAGCGGCTTCTATCTATCGCCGTGTAACATTTCCTTCTCTTCACGCATTTGTCGGCAGCTTGCAGCGCTCTCTCCTGACGTAGAAGGAGTTGCGAGGCTTGCAACCAAAGGCGTCACTAAAGTCGGGTGTGTAACGCAACAAGGCGCTGTGCAGGTGCCGTGCATATTCCTGCTGTTGCGGGTTCAGCACGGTGCGGCACTCGCCTATCAGATTTCCCACATAGTGTAGCTTTTCCGCCGTCAAACTGTGTCGCGATCGGGGCAAACGCAGCGTGTCATTGCTCTGCTGCGTCAGCCACTGCTTGTAACTGCTGCGGGCCAGTTGTTTCGCCAGCTTGGCCAACAGCAGCTCCTCTTTGTTAACCTTCTGAGCAGGTGGCACATTGACGCTGCAGTTTTCGAACACGGCAAATTGAGGCTGCGAATCGACGCTGCGCCAGGCGCCCGGCGTGCGGCTGCTGCTGCCGGCGGCAATCAGCGTGCGTGCAAAGTGTTCGCCCAGCAGCAACTGTGTCAGCGGCACGCTGAGATTCAGCTGCGGCAATAGCCCGTTAAGGTTTTCGAATGCCTGCGCCAGTTGCCGCAAGTGCTGCATGTCCGCCGTCTCCGGCTGTCGCTTGTGTTGGAAGCTTCTTAGTTTTTCCAGATTGCCATAGAACGAGCGTCGATTCAGCTGCAGAGCATTGTAGGTGGCGTTCAGACGCTCGTCTCCGTTGAGTGTGACATGCATTAACTTGCCCAGAAAATGCTGGGATGCCTGCTCGGAAATCTCATCGATCCACACACTGCCGCCCAGCTGCGTCTTGAACTCCTTGCCAATGTCCGAGTACAGTTGCGTCAGTGCAATGCGATCGCCACTCACTCGCAGCAGCAGGTGCACGTACAAGTCACCTGCGTAGGTCTCCACCAGCTGCTGGCAATCCGCAGCAGAAATATCTGCAAACAAATAAAAAGAGAATGGGTTACAATGGGCGAAGGCATAATGCAGATCACTTGATTCGCTTTACTAGGCGTATGCGTAATTTAGAGGAATATAGATTCCTTTTACTGGTGTTATTCCTAATGTCACTGTGCGTATACATAATGTATATCGATAAACACGTTCAAATTCTACTCAATAAAGAGGAAACCATTCAAGTTCTCTCTCTGCTTCCTCTCCCAACAGCCGTGCACACTTTTTCGGCCTGCACTGAAGCAGACGATAAAATAATAAGTAGCCTGTATGCACCCCTATTAGATGCACCATAATAAGTAGGTAGCTATAAAAACTAGTGCAACCATTTAGAGAAAATTGCATTATAATATTTCCAGTGAATTTTCCTGCAATCGATAAGTTGCTGGCAACGTTAAGGCGCATTAAAAATGCATTAGAAATCGGCGAAACGGAAAATTAACTTTGGCAAGGCGTGAGGGAAACACTTATTGATTGATTGATGGGCTGGGCACGTAAATAATTGAGCTATCGATTCGTAAATAGCTTTGCTTACGTTCCCACTGGCATTACGTATACGCACCCATGAGGTAGTCAATCCACATCCAGTTGAGCAATCGCTGCACGCTGGTATTCTGCAACAGCAACATATAGTCGACCAGCCGAGGCAGCTGCTTGACCACAATCGTGTCCGTTGAGCGCAGCGTCTTGCCGCCCAGCAGCGGCCTGAAGTAACCATCCCAGTCGAGACGCGAGAGCGTTGCATTGCCAAAGGAGCTGCGCCTGAAGTTAGCATAGCTAAACTGAACCTGATCCTCGATGCGCTCCCGGCTGAGTATCTCCCGACGACTGCGCTCCAAGCTCAGCACCTCCAGCCCGATGACATGCGCTCGACTCTGCTCGACGCCAAAGCTGTGCAGCAACTCGCCCATGCGCTGCTCGAAGCGACTCATTGTGTGGCGTCGCGTCGCATCTGGCTGCAGGGTGACCACACGCTTGTTCGACTGCATGCTGATGCGTGTCTCGAAGAAGTAGTTGGCCCCGATGTCATGGAAGTGGCCCAGCAATTGCAGCCACGGCTGGCTGTAATTGCCGCCACTTGCCTGCAGCGCCGGCCAGCCGCCGCTTGCTCTGTAGAGCTGCGTACTGCGCAGTGTCTGCACATCGCGACTCGTCTCGCACGACTTGTAGAAGTTCACCAGCTGCTGCTCCGCCGGCAACAGATCACTGGCTTTGGTCGCCTTCAGTAACTGCTGGAAACGCTGTTGTTCCTGCTGTCGGCGCAGAGTCTGATTGAAATTCGCGCTGTTTTCGCAGACATACTGGTAGAAGTTCGTGCATGGATTGATGCTGGACGAGAGCAGTGGCTGCAAGTCCTGATTTAAACGCAACACATTGTTGTCCCAGCCGCAGGCCAAGAAGACGCAGCTCAACAGGAGCAGCAACGCGACTTTCAGATACATCTCGCTAATGTCCGCTGGTTCCGGTCACGCAGAGGGCTCAGCGCGTAATGCGACGCTTTCGATAGCGCTGACTGTGACTGTCGGTCACTGTCACCAAGTCACCCAGTCACCCAGTCACCCTGCGAGAGAGGTCACTCGACGTTTGGAGGTCACACAACGTTTGTGCCACAATTTGTTTCACTTCCGTGTGGATTTTCTTTCTTCTGTGGCACGTTTCGCTTTTGCCAACAGACTGAGCTGCTTTGCGGCTGCTTTCAATGCTGTGCCCCAACTAAATGCGATAAGCCTCAGGCGAGACGTAGCTGCTACCTCCCTCCCTCTCTTACGCCACCCCTCACCATGTCACTGACTTAGTTGTTGTCATGTTTTTTACTCTTAATCAAATCTATGTCAAAATGTCAAGCTAAAATTGGTCATGAACGAATTCGTTTCGAATGCTAATCGGTTGCTCTGTCGGACGCTGTAGCGCTTATCTGGTGTATACTGTACAGTGCCCTAAAATGTATATAGACACACACATTAAGTTAGCTTAAACTGATCTCAAATAACACTTTAGTTTAGACATAAGCGAAGTGCAGCTCTTAGCTGGAGTTTACTGTATAATCTTGAATATATAAATATATTTATATGTATATTACAATCTTTCCTTTCTTTGAGAGAGTCTTTACTGTACAGTCAGGCTATTTAGCACTTAGATCTCTTTTGATCTCAGCTGTACAGTGAATACTCTAGCTATACTACTAACTGTACTACTTCAAACGATTTCTCACGCTTTCAATTCTCTTCGCTCTCTTTCCCGACACAGGCGCTGTAGGAGGTGATGGTGGCGATGATGGCGACGATAAGGAAAAGGCAGAGGAGGAGGAGAGAGAGCGTCAGGAGGCCATTCGTGAGGCTGAAGACCGACGCAAGGAGAAGCATCGCAAGATGGAGGAGGAGCGCGAGAAAATGCGACAGGACATACGCGATAAGGTAAGCGATGCTGCAACCTCTTCCCTTCCTTCCAGCTACATATAATCGAAGGTGTACTTAGCCATTACGAGCACCTCTATCCGTCTGCCACTTCCTGCTGAAGTTCAAATTGACTCTAGTAGGGAGTCCTTTTTATGAGCGACTCCCTAACGGAGTCAGATTGAATTACAAAGGACTTGAACAACAAAGACGCGACATTCAACCAAAGTGTTTCACGGCCGATAATCGAGTGAAAACCTTTGAAACGACGAGGCAATTTTGCGCCGCCGGTTCCGGCTCACGTTCGACGTGTCACGCGTGTGTGTAGCGACGTGAGTTCCGGTAAACGTACAATGAGTGAAAGGTGAAAGTGTTCGATTTTTGTTTGAGTATTCATTTCATCTCGGTCTCGGGTATGTTTTAAGTTTTGAAATTCTGAATCTCGAATCGGTTTCAACACAAGTAGTGGTTCCGGTTCGCAAGGGAGTTCTTTGCTCACACGGTTGAGTGAAAATTTCAAGTGCTTTCCTTCGTATAATATATGCACAACATTTGCATAATCCATATCTAATCGTATTTTGTCTGGCCCTGTCCCGCACCCTCTTGCAGTACAACATCAAGAAAAAGGAGGAGATTGTCGAGGCAATGCCACAGGAGGAGCCCAATCCGCTGATGCGGAAAAAGAAGACGCCCGAGGAGCTTGCCGCCGAGGCAGAGCAGGAGGAGCTCGACGATTTTACAAGTAAGTCAAAGATGTTTCATCTCTCCCCGCAACCCCCCTTGCAACAACATGCATAATAAATATGTATGTATGTCTGTGTATGTGTACTCGTATGTCTCTATATATATATCTATGTATATAGCGTATACTCTAGCCTAAACTGGTCTTTAAGTCTCTATTGCTAATCTGAACTAATCATCCAAGGCTCCGCCTACATGTCTATTTAGTGCTATGTGTAACTGTGTAAACGTAACTGTAAATGTAGCTGTCTTTTAGTTTTAACATATGTATTTCTTATTCTGATTTCTCTTGAGTTCAAGCGGCCTACAAGAAAAGACTGAAACAACAAGAACAACAAGAAAGAAACGAAACTATAAATACTTCGACGCTTGATTGTAGAACTCGTACTATATCTGTGTCTCTATCTCTCTCGCTCTACTATCTACTATATATCTATCTACTATGTGTGTGTGTGTGTACTACTTCTACTACTACTACAACTAACTACAGCTATCTCTATCTAACTATCTAACTATCTCTCTACTGCTATATCTGTACTATGTTTCCTGTGTCAGAACTAACTGTCTATAACTGCAGCTATATAACTGAACTCTAAAGCAACGAATGAACTATAAACTCTAACTCCTAATATGCTAAAAGTTTATATATATATATATTATATACTATATAAAGTGTGCACTCCATACTTTCTTTATTTTTCTTTGTATTTATCAGATTTTCGTTTTTCTCATCTTTTGTGTTGTATTCGAAAATGAAAATGGGTATTGATTGATGTTAGTAGACGAACCAAGCGTCGTCCCATTGTACTTAGGTTTATTGCCCCCCAAAAAAAACCAATATCAAAATCAGATTCAATTCATTAGCCTAAGGTAAGTGCGAAATTCCTTTATTATGCTCTGTCTATCTCTCCATCTCTCTGTCTCTTTCATCTGTGTGGTAAACTAAGCGCAAACTCCATCGACTATCTCTTTCTCTCTGTCTAACTCTCTCTCTTCACAAAACAAAACTACAACAGATTTCAAAAACTCTGTCTCTCCTCTCTCTCTCTCTAACCAACTGTCTCTGTTTAACTCACAAACCGTCTATATATCTGAACAGTCAGATTGAATGTAAACTACTCTCTCACCACAATAACGCCTGCCACATGAATTATATACAAAGGGAAATGATATGGGGAATGTCTCGAAATACAATTACCACACAATACGGGGTCCTATTATACTGCTAGGCTAGGCTAGCTAGGGTAGTTGTTAGTCGTTATTCGATTTAATTATACTTACATTTTATTTTGTTTTGAAAACATCCCAAACTCACCAACTGCACCAACTAATTCGCATTAAATAAACTTTACTTTCCAACTATTTAATGGCTTGAGTGCTCGCAAACCAAACAAAAAACCATAAGAAACCTATGAACACGTCTAACAAAAACCGATAATAAATAATAACTCAACTTTCCCTAAACTAAACTTAACTGAAAATAAAAGAAAAACAAAACAACTAAAAGAAAAAACAGAACAAACAAAAACATAGAAAACTTTTTCCCTCTTGCAAATTGTTTACTCTTTTTCCTCTTTAACATAAGTATCTATGTGTGTAGTATATGTATTTCACAAGATGCGAGACATCTATGTTTAATATATATGGTGCACACGCTGTCTATGTATGTGTATTTCCTCACACTCTCTCGCTCTCTCACTCTATCAGTCTACATCTATCTCTTTGTCTCTCTGCCTCTCTCACTAACTCGGCTTTACCTATCGCTTTCTGTTGCACACAAACATACTTACTAATAGATACCCTACAAAAACAGTACTAAAACGACATTTTAATTTACGATTGCGATTATAATTCTCTTGATTAAAATTACGATTACGATATATCCTATTCCCCAACGCCCCTATCCCTAAAGCTCCCTCACCTGCTGCATTGCATTTTGAGTAATGTCTCTAATTTCATTTAGCAAAAATAATGAACAATACCAAAAAGTACCGTATGGCTACTGCCTGAATTTGCACCGATATGCCGTATATATCTTGCGTTATTGAACAGTTACATTGAGCATCCATTAAATACATATACATACCAGTTGACATACATAACATTTGTAGTCTACTCTACAAAATATGCTTATTTATTGCTGTTTCCATACTCAATTTCTTTTTACAGAACTGAAAAATCAAATAGAAACGCAAGTAAATGAGCTAAAAACTCAGATAGAGGGAAAATGTGTCATGCAGTGATATGTCAGTCATCATAAAACGATAAACGATAAATCGATAAAAGCGCATAAGCGGAGATAATACAGATGAAACAATATGATGATAATACGAAACAACTATAACAGAATCCCTATATAAACATATTAACAACAATAATAAACAATAAACGAAGAAGCGAATCGAAGCGAAGATGCGAAACATTTATAATTGAATCACTTAACTTCAATTTGTTGTTATATATAATGTTATAAACCTATGTTCGATCGTCAAGCATTAATAAAATCAAAGTATAAAAATAATCCCAAGTCGAGAACTCGCAAACACAATTCGGCAGCAATAAATCGAGCAAATACTTAGATTAAACGCCGCAGATTGAGTAAGGATTATATATATACATATATATATACACACGCCCCATGATAATGCGAAATAATAATAATAATGATGCTAATAATAGTATAATACACACACATATACATATGCCTATATTTATGTATGTATATGAAAAAACAGGACGGTGAAATCCTAATGAATTTTAAAGTAGCTAAAAACCCTTAAAAAGAAAACCCAAATGAAGCCCCAACTATGTACTATAACACGACATAAAAGTATAGTAAACGCCTTTAAATAATAATAATAATACTATTCAAATCACTTTTGCTTCGATGATAATGTAATATACTCAACAAACCCCCAAAAATATACAATGCGAATACAGATACAATTACAATTACATAACCGTAAACGTAAACGTACACGCAAACGTAACCGTAACCGTTGTTTAGTTTGAGTAGCTATACGAGATCGAATTCGAAATCGAAACTAAACAAAAACATGCGAATGGTGCGACAGAGACAGAGACAGACTCGCGTCGCGTGAGCCGCGAGTCGTGAGTCACGTGAGCCACGTGAGACAGAGAAAAAGACAAACAAAAGCCCGGAGGTTGCTGAACCATGTCGAACCGTCGAAATAAATACGTTGCTGAAATCTTTTGGACTTTAAAGACATATGTCACACGCATACACGAGCTACAAGGAATGGATATGCGATATATAATTTAAATGATTCCTTTGTTCACATATAGCATAGCATAACATTTACATATATATATATATATACAAAATTATATATATTTCCAATTCAGTTTAAATAAATTTCAATAATTGAGCGCAGAAATGCTGCAGACGAGGCCAGAAAACTCCTCATCGCGGGTACTCGAAACCTAATCAAACTAAGTTCTTTCCTCAACTCAAGCGAACTTGAACTCTTCTATCTAACAGCTGTAACATTTTGTTTCTTTCCTATACAACAAAAAATAAAACAACAACATCATACTACAACAACAAAAACAACAACAACACACAACAATCGAGACATTCTAAGCTATTTGAGAAACTTACTGATGCTTCTGAAATGTAAGTAAACTATGTTACCTACCTTATATACCTTATATACTTATATACCTGCTTATATGCCCGAAAACAAAAAAAAAATAAAATACTAAAACTACATCATTAAACTTGATTTACATTTACATCGAAGAAATACAAGATATATACTAACTATATATGATTATTAATAGCGATTTAACGAAAACTAAGCAAAACACCCCTAGGAAATATTGTATTAGACTTAGCCGAGGACAATAGTTCGTAAGCAGAAGAAGACGCAGGCAGTTCGAGAGCATAATGCTGTGATACATTTAGCATACAAGTCTTTTACCCTCTCACCAATGAACGCACACCCTTTATATATATCTCTCTCTGCCACACTCCTGACCCTCGCCCCGCCACGAGTCGCATGCCAGAATCCAAAAAGAAATACTCTAACCAACATCATGAAAAACCAACACAAGCAAAAGATTCAAAATACGGAACCTCATATACCGAATATACGTACATATACCCAAAAAAATACTGCAACCTGAACTCGCAAATCCGTTGTCTGCTCCCAGGGTAGGTACTCGCCTGCACACACCACTCCACACACATGATATACGCATACGCATACAGCTAATTACTCGCAAATTGTAAATAATGTGCGCAATTGTATGCATGACTATATGTACATACGGTATGCATATGTGTGTATATATGAGCCGATCTCTCTATGTAAATCGATGTTTGAGTATAGATAGTGTCGCTTTTTAATCTCTTAACCAAAACATAAATATTCAATATGTGATGTACAAGAAGCTTTAACCTAATTCCAAGATAGCAGAAGATTTATCGCGTTAATTTATCCGAATTATGTATGTTAGGGACACTTTTAGTGATTCATGTTCCGTTTGAAATGATCTTACATATAGTTCCGGCTCGTATATACGCGTATGTTGTCAGTATTCCAACTATTAATATAAAAATAACTATCTCTCTCTTTCTGTACCGTGAGGCATGCCCTTCCCGAATCTCAGCCGTCTTTTCATACAATAATCCATAGCCTGTAGTTTGCCTTATAGAGATTAACCGATAATATCGTACTATAATAATACTAATAATCAAATATTTCGGAAAGGGCATTTCGTGCTTCGGCTACGGACCGAAGCGACATGCATTTTTTCTCGTTTTGATTTGTTACGATTTTAATTTGAATATTAATACTGATGTTACTATCGGTCGATATATATATACTTTATATATACTATATAAATATACATACATAATTATATATATATATATATACTTAAAATCAATGTTTTAATCACACTGCATTCTCTATATCTCTCTCTTTCTCTGGTGTCTTTCTCTCTCTTCTTTTGATTTACAAAAAACAACAACTATAACACTCTTTTTGAATCTTTAATCTGCGCCACAACTACAACTATACACGAAACAACAACAACAACTACGACTCGCTGGTCTCTCTCAGACATACGTACTCTCTATCTCTCTCGGTGTTTTATATGATATAATACTCGCATCATCAACAACAGCACAAGCAAAACAACAACAACCAGAACAAGTACAAGCTAAACAAGAACAACAACTACAACAAGAACAACATCAACATCAACATGAACCTACATCCAACAACAACAACAACAACTACAGCCGTAATCTTATATGTACTATATATGATAGACCGAAAACAAAAGAACCAATGCAAAACACCTAAAATAACCGTTATAACATATTTTATTATACACGAAATAATTCCTGAACGTTGTGAGAATTTGTTTTCCTTTCTCTGTAAATGATGAGCTCTTCCTTTAACAATCACAAACATGCCGAATACACACATACTAGATACATATAAAGTCACTTGCATCTCTAACTATGGTGTTGTAAATGTTAACAGTTATGTACAGATCTACCAAGCTAAAACCACAAGAATTGTATAATAGTGATAATGATGTTTGTAAATGAAGAAGAAATACCGAGAAAATATTTGAGAAAATGTCCCGATCAGCAGCTAAGATTTTCATTGTTGTGTATAACTGTTTCTTGTACTATCGTATGACTATCGTTTGACTATCGTATCGGCACGCCTCTACAGCTCTAACAGATCTCCAGCTCTATAGCTCTACAGCACTCTATCTCCATCTCTGTCAATCTGTATTAAAGAAATCCTCTAGTGCCCCTCCTCGCTCCCTACAAAGTTAGGAACGATTTGAATGCCTTAACGTGGCTTTTATGTGAACGTGAAAAGCGTATAGATTCTACCCGAAGAATGCTTGCAATCTATTAATATTTGCTACCTACTACAAATTATCTACTACTATTACTCTACTACTACTACTACAAGAACTACTGTATTTCTCCCCCGTCAACAGATTTTACTAGTTTTACCGAACCCAAGTCTTATGCTCTTTCAAATTCTTAGATCTTAAATCTTATAAAGAAACGCTTTCAACTTACATACTTAACTTACTTATAGCGAATGTTTAACTAGATTCTATAACGAAAGCGAATATATCTATTGCGTTTTTCAACTACATATATGATATATTGAAGTTCACTTTAATTGTTTACGAAATACCAAAGAAAAAAGGAACACAGAATATAAAAAAGCAAAAAAAAAGGAACGAAAGAAAGGAAAAGTAAAAAAGAGAAGAAAGCATATATATTATTTAATCAAGATTTTAACGTAATCATAAATGTTGAAAATGTTAAATGGTTCAGATGAATTTTTGTTTCGACGTTTAATATTTATCATAGTTACGACAATGTATGTATATGTATATCGCAACAGATACAGATATTATTGAATATTATTAACTATACATATATACACATATATACATATATATATATATATAAATTATACCTATATATATATACATATTACTGAATATATATGTATATGTGTAACTAAATAGGGAAATGAATTTACCAACATCAAGATGAATAACAAACAAATAATGTTGAAATGAATAATACCATTCGAGTCATTATTAGATGTGAAAGCAGTTCTATACACAACAACAAAAACCGATGAAAAAAAGAAGTAAGGAGAAGATGAAAAAAAAACCGTTAATAGTTGATTAATTATATTGTTACTTTGAACATTTAATTAAATGAGAAAAAAACAAAAAACCAAAAATTGAAAAACAAAAATGAATAATAAAAACATGATATATATGTATAAATATATACACACAAATACAACCAATGGGTTTCTTTTAATTTCGGGGTCACCTTCCGGGTTATCCTGTCTATCCTGCATATAGATACATATAAAACACAGATGCCTATACAGGCATCCAACACACTGCGATTCTCTCGCTCGTTCTCTCTCTTTCTCTTTCCCACACACACTCTCTCTCTCTCTGTCTTTCTCAACGTTTAGTGAACTTGATTTGGCATGAACGTTAGTCTAAATGTTTTTCCAACTTTCCAACTGTGTGGCTGTCTCTCTCTCTTTCAGTCTATCTGTCTCTCTCCCTACACTACTCTTCCTACTCTTCCCGTCTATCTACTCTACTCTTTCTATGTGTGTGTCAATACGCTCAGGTGCTGCTCTCTGTCTTTACTACTATGTCTACTATCTACTACTATATCTACTACTCTTAAACATTGTGTAATGGAATGTGCTGCGTTTTCTACTACTAAGTATTAAGCACAAAAAGCATCCGTATCCGTATCTGTATACGTATGTATCTGCATCCGCATCTGCATTTGAAAACACGCGAAAAGGTAAAGGTGAGTTATGTGTAGATAATCGGAGTCTCTTTCACCTCCCCGAATAAAGATGAAGAAGAACAATATAAGCAATATACTCTACATCGTAAGTACACAGGTTTTTCATTTTCTACCTTGTTTTATTCCAATTATCCGTTGTGTGTTCCTCAAGCTCTGGGCCCAAGGTAGGTGGCGGCAGTGCGTACTGCCAATCTGTGTTGTGTCCATACCTCATGCATACCACGAAAAACACCATCACAACCAGACGACAAAGTTGCAACCACAGCAAATCAAAATAAAAACAAAAGCGAAAAAAAGAAAAGAAAAGAAAATCACAAGTAAACGCTAAGAAAACCCTTAGGGAAAATTTGTCCTGCAAAACAAAAGCAATCAAGAAACTCTCGTGAACAAATTTAACTCTTTCATTTTTCTTTCTATGTTCTCCTTCCTACCCTAGTAGGCAAATAAATGCCAAGTTCTATCAAAGTTGTAAAACTGATTAATTCTTGTTTTATATTTTCAGCGAAATTGAAAAAACGCCTCAGTGATGCTTTTAAAAATTGCCCATTGAGAAACTTGTTTTGAACCAATCCAAAATCGATCGCAATCCGCAATCGATGTAAATCCAAATCAAAAAGCAGCAATGAAATGAGAGGGAATCCTGCATTGATAGTTTCGGTTTCAATATAGTATATACACCTAGCATATACTATACACGTACACGTATATATACCTATACACACACATAGCCACAGGACGCACCAACGTTTAAGGATAACCTAACTTTCGTGCGTTTTTCACAACTTCCACGTGCATTATCTGCCAGCTCTGGTTTAGCAGACTTTCTATATAGTATATGATGACTATAACTTTTTGTCTGAACTAGGTTTACACGCATATATGAATATGAACAAAATTAGTACAACCCTACGATGTGCCCTTTGAACGCATTAGCAGCTGCACAAAATTTTTATTAGGTCCTCTCCTTGAGATGGGAATAAGTCAAGTTATCAAATAATTATCACGTTATCGAGTTCGAGTTCGATTTTTCGAGTTACCAAGTTATCAAGTTATCGAGTTACGAGTCCCCATTTTGAGTACCATTCGATCGAAACGCCATATTGTTATACCTATATACCTATAGATTTTTGTAGACCGAACTTGGTTTAATCAATAAGTACAACGACAACGATAGTACTACGATAGTATCGATTTTAGCCTAGCAACTAGAGAACGAAATAACCAACGTGTTGAAAAGACATATTGACAAAAAAACAACGACATTTTAGCGTAAAGCAATTAGAGTGTAGAGGATAACTCACTGCATACCAAGACGTCTTTCATACACGTGCCAAGTGCGCCTTTCTCACGACATTCGAAAATATATGTATGTGTATATTGTAGACGATTTCAAGTGTTTTCGTTACTTGCCAAAAAACATAATTCATAAGATTTTCAAAGTACCTGAAATTCCAATGAAACCCCAATGGAAGTCGTTAAAACAATTAGGTTAAGCTTCTTCGAGAGTTTGCAAAACAGTTTAATCAGTCAAATGTTCTTCGATCTACGATCTATAAGAATATCGAAAGTAAATACTGCTCAACATTATTCAAAAACTATGTACTTTGATCATCTTGAATAACTTTAGCAATTAATCTTGTTAGTCTCGACGATTTGAATGTATTTTCCAAGACATGTGTTTCAAATATATACTTATATACTACATATACTATACTTGCATATATAGCCAGCCGATATTCGACAGGTTTGCAGAAGAAAGAATCAAAGAGGACTTCGGCACACCGAAGTGTAGAATATCCTTCTCAAAATCTACAGAAACTATGGCATCATTCACAAATTTCGCAGAGCTTAATATCCCTATATATACATATAATATATATACATATACATACGTTCTATGGATTTCCAAGTTGACGCCCAAGCTTTTGAGGGGGATAGTAAAGTGAATTTTTACATCAATCAGTCAAATAACAACAATCATATCTAAACCTAAACGATTTCGTGTCTTAATTTTAAAAATATAAAATGAGTTTACAAGTAAAATAAAAGCGAGTAAAATCTAAAAGCAAAAAGCGAGATAAACCCATATAAAAAAAAAGAAAAAAGTTTCGATAATGCAAACGTAGCAAAATAATTTTAGTCTAAGTAATATATAATTTACATACCAAAATGACCGACTGAAATTATTGTTAAAAATTTTATGAACTATACTTGCATATATATACATATATATATTGATATGATCAAGTAAATGAACGAATGAATAATGAATAACGTTTAAAGCAAATGAAAATATATACTATATACAACAAAACTCGATAATGGAATAAAGAAATATATTAAAGATTCTATACCCTTAATCAATCATAAATTTGCGATTCAATATATACATACAATATACATATATACATATTACGATAGTTACGATAGAACAAAACCTTATATTAAACGCCGCGGCGTACCGCATAGCCCCCGACGAAGGACGAATGAGACAATGCTAGAGCGGAAGCTAAAGAAGAAGAATAGTAATATAGGGCCATTTACAATACATTTAACGAAACGAATAATAAACGAATAAAGCGAACAATAGTTTTGACAAAAAAAGTGTTATTTACTTTTATAAAAATAGCAAGCTCGTGTACGACAGTTTAATTCTGATCGCAGCAGATCTATCTATATGATGGAGAAGCAACCCAAGACTAGTTCCGATGAAAATCCAATAAAAAAGAAAACAATACAAATTCTAAAGAAAATAAAATTGATATGAAATTTCAGCGTTATTTAAAGGAAATCTAAATATAAAAAAACTAAAATAAAACGAAAGAAAACAAAATAATAATAATTACTATCTTAGCGATTATTATACTTAAATGAAAGATAAATAAAAAAAAACTATATTCAGGCATTTCCATGATGATAAGGTTAGCTTCCATAAGACCCTCGTTCTATGCAATGAATACTTATGGCACACGTACGATCCTGTTTGTATGGGTGTGCGTGTGCTCGCTGCGTTGTGTCGGATTATATTGTATGACATTGTATTGTATTGCATTTTAATATGTTGTATTGTATTTACTGTTGGATTGTATTTTAATATATAGAAAGAGTTAATTTCCAATAAAGAGTTTTTAAATGCAATTTCTATGGAGTTTTCTTTGATTTCTTGGATGGGAACAGATAACGGAGGGGAAAATAAAGTAAATTCATAATAATTGCTGAATTGCTGTAAAGCATGGAAAACTTTAAGCAAGGAAAAGTCTGCTTAAGAAAGTCAACATACAATTATTTATTAGTCAGATTACAGTTTTCGACTGTTAAATATCCAGCACTTAATTTTGGCGAGCACAGTTAATTTTTCATTTGTCTACTGAATACTTGGCATAAGTCGTTTAAAAAGTTTTATGGCTCGGACATCGTTTGGGAAAATATTTTAATTCTTACTGTGCTCAGTCCAATAAGTTTCATAAATAAAAAATGGGTTTAACTCTTGTTTTTCATGCTGTTTGAATTGGGAACCTATTTAAAGAGTAGTTTATAATAATTTTGACTCGTTAAAAAAATATTTAAGACAAACTAAGGTTTGACATTATAACCAAAATGATATATGTTTTAAAAAGTAAATTGTATGAGAATTTAAAAAAATTGAAATACAATAAAATATAGCTGATAAAACAAATAAACTACCACATCATAAGCTTAATGCTCTTCATTAAAGTTATGATACGAAATAATAAAAGAGGCACCGAACGAACTTAGTTATGAAAACTTAAAGGTTTCCCCGTAAAAACGGCCTACGCATCAATTTCCACTCTGTGAATTTGTACATCGTTTATTGGTATTAAATGTTTAGTATTCGGTATTTAGTATTTGGCATTTGGTATTTGGTAAAACTCTTCGCTGGCATTTGATGGGATGTGCTGTGCTGAGCTGCGATGATGCTGCCGCTGTCATTATGCGAGGCCGCATTGTTTAGAGATCACATTCCGAAGTGTTTGGAATTCGAGGACTTGCCTGATGCCCGTTGCGGGCTGCTATCGCTGTTTTCCCTTTCCCACTTTTGCCCTCTTTTTCTCCTGTGTCTCATTCCACTGTGCTGCCTGCTGCATTTCCAACAATGTTCTCAGTTGGTTCTTAGTTAAGAATTCGATTCGATGGAGGAACAACCTTGCCTGCCTGAAAGGGGAAGGCACACACGGTTGTGCAGGGCAAGGGAACTGGAGGAGGGGTGGGGTAGTGAGGTACGCACACGTAGCACAAATCAATACGGAAAAGTGCGCATCTTCTTCCTGGGGCATATTTCCTTTAATTAAAAAAGTTTAGCTTCGTTTCTGAACAATTGATTCCGAAATTGACATCGTTGACATTTTAATGCGTTTATTTCCGCTTGTCACTTAACGTGCGTTTCATTTGCTCGCCATTAACATACATATTGTGCAGGGACCTGCCGACATGGACCAGCCCAGGCCACACCCCCTTTGTCCTCCACTGACCTTAGCTTGGAAGCATTTGTCACAAATCGAACTGAAGACACCGCAAGATTTGCTCCGGGTTGCTGCAGCTTATAAATAATGCAGCAAAGGATTTTAATTATACAAACTGGCAATGGCAGCTGACATGGACGTAGTCAGATAGGGGAGGAGGGGCAGAGGGGTGGATGCTCTTGGGCTCTTAAGTCAGCATTTAAGCAACATAAATGGATTCAAGGAATTAACTAAAATATTCCGCTTTATCTTTAAAATGAATTAATATTTTCGCCAAGCTGTCTTTGAGGTTGCTCTGAAACGAGCGGGGAGAAAGGAGAGGCGGGGTATTCTTTCTTAACCCTCTAGAGACTCCACCCTTGTCACTTGGCAGCCATAAATGGCCCACAGTGGGCAACACTTTGTCTTCAGCCAAGTGTAAAGAGTCGTGTTTATTAGCCAAAAGCAAACTCAATGATGTGTGTGCGTGTACGTGTGTGTGTGTGTGTGTATTTGTGTATGCCTGGCTAAAGTTCCACTTTAATGTAATAGGAATTACCCAGCAGCAAGCTGGGGAAACCCTAATGAAATGCATTGTCAAATGAAATGGTAAAATTGACGACGTCCACTCGTTCCTGAAGTGCCCAACCGCATTAAATCAGCAAACTAACCGCCACTAAATAAACAGCATCCACACCCGCATACGCACACACACACACACATATATATATACACACATATACAGAGAGTCGGCCAGAGCAGGCAGACGCACAAGAAGATGCCGACGTGAATGTGGAAGTTGCCTGTGCGGGATCTAAAGTTAAAAGCACTTGTAACAAATTGAAATCATTCATCTTACTTTTCGCATTCATTTGCACTCACATGCTCGCACTCACATACGCACACACGCACACTAGCAAACACACTTGAGTACACCCGAGGCAAACTAATGTGGGCATTTCTAATTCGCCTGGTCAGCCAATAGCACTAAGTAGTCGAGGCAACTTGTCGGGTTTCGGGCCTCTCTTTGCACAGGTAATGCCTGCCTGATGGAGCACACACTTCCTCCTCCCCCTCCTCCACCACACTCACCTCACACACATCTGACCAGTTGATGGGGGAAACTCCCAAAAACAATCTCCAGCATTAAAGTGCAGCAAATGATTATTCGAGTAAAGTATCGACAAGCACTGCGAACGAGGGGGGTTGTCTTGGGGAGGATGTATGACTCACACTGTGAGCTCATGAATTTCCACACAGCATTATAGATAAGTCCATGAAGCTTATGTGGTTTTGCCCAAGCCTCATAAGTTGTTGAGCATAGTAACGTACGAATAAGTAAGCTTCCATTAGCAGATATACTACCTCAAATTGGAAATCTTATCAACAAACAAAGCTAGTCAGCATTTAATTATCTCATTGCTTTGTATGTATTTTATTATACACAGACTAGATGGGTATTTTAACTTTGTACCAACCAAAAATGTATGTAATAGATGCAAAGGGAGGCGTGGCTGACCCCACAAAGTACATATATCTATATAGTATATTCCCAATCGGCATTATCGTCGATATAGCTCAACACTGCAGTTTTCGTGCTTGTTTTCTTTGTTATTATTGAATATATTTAAATTTGATAAGCATAAAAGCACAATTTAAACCAGACAAAGTTCACAAAGAATATCGAGTTATTTTATATAAATCACATAGAATGGTTTAGGCTGTGATTTCTTTTAAATATTCCATAACACATATGGGCTTATCGCATTTAGCGTACTTAAATATGAAATGAAATGATGCCAACAATTTGCTAGAAATTTAATTAAATCAAAAATGCAGAAAATATATAAATTACGGTTTAACTAAAGGCATATTTCATATTAATATTAATAAATTAATTTTAATAAAGACACTTACAGTTGCCAATGCAAACTGCAATACGTGAATAAGTAATGAGAACACTTGAAGCGATTAAAACCTTGATAGGAATACACACTGAACTATTTTCAATATATTCTGTACATATATAGTAAGAGTATGTGTGTGTGTGCGTGTGTAAATAATTATGTGTATTTTGCGTATGTTATTTATGCTATCTCAATTAAACAGAGCACATGCACACAGATACAGAGTCATAAGTGCTGCTTCACTCTAACTGAATGTCCACTTTGATTAAGCCTTACACACACACATACAGAAGAAGAGCAGGCACGCGTATCGAACATTTAATTAACATGCTCAATGTTGAGGCAGCACAGAGCATATTTAATGTACAAACTTGAATTGAAAATAAATAATCATTGCACACTGTTTGTGTCTGTGTGTGTGTGTGTATGTTTGTGAGTTGTGATTGTGAAGATAGAAAAAATATAAGTGAAGTTCAGATTTCGCTCAATCGACTTGTCGGTTGCAGTTGCCGCAAAAGCACTTTCAAGTGGCCTGGCTATTAAAACGGACCAAGACCTGTCAGACTCAAGTAGAAGAGAAATCATCGCTCCATTCAACCAGAAATTGCATTGATGAGGCGAAATGGCGAAGGCGAAGGCAAAGGCAAAAGCAAAGACAAGTCCGAAAAGGCGCAAGGCAAACACACAAAGGAAAGATGCCTCTCACGTCACTCTCTCCCTCTCTCTCACCAATGTTCTATGTTCTTGTTTAACATATAATGCAGTATTAATCGCTTGCAGAGGGAGAGCGCGAGCACGAACAGGAGCTCGAGGTGCACAAGAGATCACGAACAGCGGATTTAGCACAAGAGAGAGAGATGCGACAGCAAGTGAGAGAGACAGAGCTAACGAGCAGTGGCCACATCACACGAGAGCACGAAGAGCAGTTTAAGCACACGAGAGAGCGATGCAACGGCAAGTGAGAGAACTGGAACACGAGCAGTGGCTCTTGCACACGAGAGAGCGATGCGGTATTAAACGAGAGAGGCAGCGATCTTGTGGCGATAAGCACAGTCTCAATTTACTGCGGTCTTCAAGCCGCGCTCAGTGTGAATTCAACTGTCGGGGGGGAGAGTCGCTGTTGCTCTGCGAAGTGGGACCAAAAAAAAGAATCGTTGTTAATAAATAAATAAATATGAAGCTCCTGGTGCCTTTAATATTGCTCTCGGGCATTATGCAGTGCTATGCACAGGGTAAGAATGATCTATCAGACTCGAAACTGAGTCAGAGTTTCGCTTGAACACAGAAACAGCTAAAAAACAAACCAAAAAAAAAAAAGAACACAACGCAACTGGTTATCAGCTCTGAACCTGACCCCCTGGAATTTTTATAACAAGTGATTTTGTGTGTGATTTGTTTTTTATATAAAAAAATCCCGTGGGTTTTTTTATTAGTTATTGTCATAAAGTCGCTTCATTCCACTTTCTACAGAAATCTACGGCTACTGCACAACGCCGACTGAACAGAGTGGCACCTGCATCCAGCTCAGTTCCTGCAATTATCTTTATGACATTGTCCAAAAACGTCAGATAAGCAATGCCGATCGTATCCTGCTTCAGTCCAGCCAGTGTGGATACCGTCAAGGACAAGTGCTGGTAAGTAACCCGGAGTAGACGTGGGAATCTGCGACCTTATCTATGAACCGGTATTTGGAGTCTTTGAACCCTAGGGAATGGTACATGGTCGGAGTTCACTTGAAAAAAACACAGATTCACAGGTTTAATGCACTCTCCATTTATGACTCGTTTCGCAAGAACCCGTGAACCGGTTTGCAGTCTCAGATATTATTTATTTTTGCGCAAATTAAGGAGTGTACTATAGAACTTTCTTGTTTATTACTTCGCAGATCGCCTAAACTCGCCATGCCGATCCCCTTGTGATAATATTATAATATCATTATTATTGTAATGTGTTAAGGAATATATTATATACAACTTTGTTGTTTGTCACCTCACAGATGATTATAATATTATCACAGAGTGATAACATAGGTATGACTAGTTTAGACGAAGAACGAGCTTAAGTATTTATATTTTTCTTTATCTTCATAAACAGTTTATTAGTTTATCCGATTTTTCAATTCTTCCCCAGATTTGTTGTGCCAACAGTCGTCAAATCACCCAGAAGCCTGTCTGGGGAAATCAAGGTGCTAACCCACCTACTCCGAAAACTCCAAAAGAACGCTCCAAACTACTGCCCACTGTTCCCAACTGTGGCGACAACTTTGGCAATCGCATTGTGGGCGGAGAGAGTACTCTTAAGAAGGAGTTTCCCTGGCTGGCACTGATCGCCTACACAAAGCGTAAGTGTAGCTGAGATCGGCTTCGTTTATCATACTGTTCATTATCTTTCGTCTTTCATCTTAGCGGGAAATCAGATTGGACACCATTGTGGTGGTTCTCTGATCAACAATCGTTATGTTGTGACGGCTGCTCATTGCGTGGCTGCCATTCCCAGCAATTGGCGACTGACGGGTGTGCGATTGGGTGAATGGGATACCACATCCAATCCAGATTGTCAGGTGGAGCGTAGCGGACAAAAGGTTTGCAATGATCCACATGTCGATATGGAAGTCTCGGAGATAACACCGCATCCCCAGTATCCGGGCAATCAACGAGATCAACTCCACGATATTGCGTTGCTGCGTCTAAAGAGCGCAGTCGCCTACACCGACTACATTAGCCCAGTCTGTCTGCCCATTCTGGCGGAACACCAGAATACCATCTTCCTTGGCCGCAAAATGGTCGTCTCCGGTTGGGGCCGCACCGAAAATGATGCTGCGTCCAATATCAAACTGAAGGCAGAGGTTGATCCTGTGCCCCTGAACGATTGCAATCGCCGTTATAATACCCAGCAACGCACTGTGACCGACTCGCAGATCTGTGCCGGCGGCGTTGAAGGTGTAGATTCGTGTCGCGGGGATTCCGGTGGACCACTAGGTACATTTTTATAATAGTCAACCGACTTTATGCAATCTTTTCTAACGTCTGAGTTTAATTTCAGTTATGGAAGACTTCAAAGATGGCTATGGCAACTATTATCTTACCGGCATTGTGTCTTATGGGCCCACACCTTGTGGCCTCGCTGGCTGGCCAGGAGTTTATACACTTGTGTCCGCATATATTGATTGGATTGACAACACTATTAGAGCATAATAATTGTTCAAATATACACAATCATAATAATTAATAAATTATATCTTAAATTTTAATTATTTACATAGGTTTACTTTGGGCGCCGATTAAGTATCGGTAAGGCTTTCGATATCGATTACTTTTAGCTGTGGAGCAACATTTTGCGTTAACAGTACTGTAATTCTGTTATTATAAATAACATATCTGTGTGTGTTCATTGCTTAGTGATATCTGCTTTCAACTCTAGCAAATTTGCTAAATAAAACCATATCTTAAATAAAATTCCAGATATATTGGCTAATATACAAGCGGTGATTAAAGTCAATATGAAATAACATATGATTTTAGTACCGAGCCGGAAGATTCATTTGCTGTTAATTCAAGTTCAGCTGACTGTTAAACATTGCTAGTTCCCTGTTTTCCAACACTGGCACACGTTTTATAATAATAATAATTAAATAGCCGGGATATATTCACTAAAAATGCTTAAAACTGCTTGCACCACGCAGATAAATCTGCTGAAAAGTGCCACCGGGTTGCAGCAACAAGTGCGGGTGAGTATTTAAAACAATAACAATTGCTAAATACATCAACTAGATTTATGTGTCTTACTCGTCAGACCACGTTCATCTTGCGCCGCAAATATGAGCCACTGTTACACAAGAAGAACGAGAAGCCCCGTCCTATGAGGGCCAAGAACTTCATCTATGAGCTGGTGGAGGACACACTCGTCAAGAAGCGCCCCAACATGGAGGTGGTGCTGAAGACCTTTGTCGAGGGCGTTGGCGACAAAGGCGATGTTGTATCCATGAAGCCAAACTTTGTGTACAACAAACTATTGTTGCCCGGATTGGCGGCATACAAAACGCCGGAAAACATAGCAAAATATTCGAAAACCGAAGAGGAAAAGTCTGCGGTTAAGCATAGCTCCGCATACGCCCAGCGCACCGTCAACATGCTGCAGTCCATTGTGCTAGCGGTGATCATGAACAAGGATGAGCCCTGGGTGCTGGAGCCATGGCACATCAAAGCCTCGTTGCGCAAGGCAGGATTCCATTGCAAGGAGGAATGCATTACGTTGCCCAAAGAGCGCATTGAAGGACCCGATCTACTCAAGGAGAACAAGGAATTCTGTTGCACCATTACGATAAACAACCTGGAAAAGGCCACCCTGAAATGCCGCATACACCACTGGAGTACCGATCCCAGCGAGCGTTTGCCCTACGTGCTGGAACACTGGAAACTTCCAGCGGAGCCCCTGCTGGGCCTGCCCCCAACGACACCATCAGAATAATTTAACTTGTTATCTTATAAAAATCTGTTTTATTTTAAACCAACGATAAGAGTGCATTACATATATGTATATATTTATCAAAAAAACTGCGGGAATTCAGTGATTGGGTCCGCTAATATAATTTGCTGTTGTTGTAGTTGTTGATAATAATTGTTTATTTCTAATGCTAAATTACGCGCCTATTGTGTTGTTGACAAGGAAAGCCATTTTAGTGCACAGCCTTCAGTTCAACATCGAAAACAAGTGTCGAGTTTGGCGGAATGGTTGGCGGATGTCCACGTGCGCCATAAGCCATGTGGGCGGGGCAGGTGATGCGACGCTTGCCGCCAACCTTCATGCCAACGACACCGACATCCCATCCCTTGATGACCTCGCCGCCACCGAGGGCGAACTTGAAACCGTTGCCCTTCTGCATGCTATCGAACGTCTTATTGTTGGACTTCAGGCGTCCAATGTAGTAGACGGAAACACGCTTGCCCTGCTTGGCTTCGGGTCCCGAGCCGGCATTCAGATCGTGCACTTTGACACCACCAGTTATGGTGCGTTCGCCACCACCAGCCTGTTGCTGCGGCTGCTGTTTGGCCTCCTTTGCCTTGAGCTGCTCTTTCTTGGGCTCTGGTGTAGCCTTCTTATCCTTCTTCGATTTCTGCTGCTGCTTCTGGTCGTTCTTAGCCACACCATTCTGTTCCTTGGCTGGCTTCTTGGCCTGCTCAGCAATCTTGGCTTTCTTGGCCTTTGGTTGCACTTCTTCCTCGTCGGAATCATCATCATCATCTTCCTCCTCATCATCAGATTCTCCCTCTTCATCATCCTCCTCTTCCTCACCAGATTCCTCTTCTTCGAGGAACGATGAGTATTCAGCGGCTAGTTTGTTATCGTCCGCATCCTCGTCGTCTTCATCGTCATCGTCGTCGCTACCTTCGTCAGAGCCTTCCTCGACCTTGCCGACGGCACCCAATGACTTGGCAAGAGCTGCATACTCGTCGTCCTCGAATTCTTCGTCGTCAGAGTCTTCAGCATCATGCAGATAACCAATCAAAGACACGGTACCATCGCCTGCAAATAATTACAAGTATTACAAATAATGTAAAAAGCAACAATAATTGCCGTCTCCTACCGGTGGTTTGGAACATAATCTTATCGCCTCTGCAGAAGTTCAAATCCAGTGTCATTTGCGGCTGATTTTTGTTCAGAGTTGCCACAATGAACTTGTTTTTGTCAGCCGTAATGTAAAACTTGGCCGAATTGCCCTCATCAAGTGCGACTCCCGAAATGTGAAACGATTTCACAATCGTTTGTGTGTACTTGCGGTTAGGCTTCATACTTAATCCTGTTTAAAAGAAGGAAATACAACATTTTAATAATCAATCAAAGCATTCCATACACGCTGTTGCCGGAGCACGTGGTAACAGCATCCGACGTCGCATGAACCCCATGCCGAGATACACATTGTTGCACCACATATAACACACGCATAACTATTTAATAATATTTAGTTTTTAACTTACCCCAAAACATGGACATTTTGATGTTTTTTATATATTATTTTCCACCAAAATCAAAAGAAAAACGTGCACCACAAGAATGCTCTGCAATAGACAACTGACGCCGGCCGCTAACAGTGCTGGAAAAGATGTAATCGCATTCCGGCGGGAATGTCAAAGACCATCGATTTTTTATCAATTGCAATCGATATAAGTATCGAGATTGAATTTCAAAATGCCATTCACACAGAACTGTGTTGTTTACTCAGTATTCAATTGTTCGTCCTATCGTATCGAACTATCGTATTGTATTATCATTGGTAATAAAACTGTAAATCACGAAATGATAAGAGCCGGCAATTGATGATTTGTTACGATGTATCGCTCCAGCTGTAATTAGAAAGTACGTATCGTTGTCTATGAAATGCGATAGTATCGAAACTTGTAACATCCCCACTGACTGGCAAAGAAAACGGTATTTCTAGGACAACAATGTTTTTGCATAATAGAAATCTATGCAAAGTACTTGCAAGTAAATATATATTTATAGCTTTTTGTGACAGAAACTGAAACTATTTGTTTGTAGACAATGTGGGCAATTTCGCCGCAAACGCTGTGCGCTATAGCAGCCAGCAGCAGAAGGCGAAGACGGCGATACTTATGTTGAACATGGGTGGACCTCAGCACACGGATCAGGTGCATGACTATCTGTTACGAATTATGACTGATCGGGATATGATTCAATTGCCAGTGCAGAGCAAGTTGGGTCCATGGATTGCGCAAAGACGTACGCCGGAGGTGCAAAAGAAGTACAAAGAGATTGGCGGTGGCTCGCCCATACTCAAGTGGACAGAGCTGCAGGGGCAGCTGATGTGCGAACAACTGGACAAGGTATCGCCGGCAACGGCACCACACAAGCATTACGTGGGCTTCCGTTATGTCAATCCACTGACGGAAGACACACTGGCGCAGATCGAAAGGTCAGTCCATAGTACATCATAAGATTGTCAGTCATATTAACATGTTATGCTCTGCAGCGACAAGCCCGAGCGAGTGGTGATCTTCTCCCAATACCCTCAGTATAGTTGCGCTACCTCCGGTTCCAGCTTTAACTCAATTTACACTCACTACAAAGAGAAGTATGTAGAGCCTGTTGGCTAAGTAAAATGCTTTATTACATCAGCTTTCTATCGGCAGTACCCTTCCCTCCAACATTAAGTGGAGCATTATCGATCGCTGGGGCACTCATCCGCTGCTGGTGAAGACCTTTGCTCAACGCATACGCGAAGAGTTGGCCAAGTTTGTTCCAACGAAACGCAACGATGTAGTCATTCTCTTCACGGCGCACTCCCTGCCTCTCAAGGCGGTCAACAGGGGAGATGCATATCCCTCGGAAATTGGTGCTTCTGTGCACATGGTTATGCAGGAACTGGGTCAAACCAATCCCTACAGCTTGGCATGGCAGTCCAAGGTGGGACCACTCCCTTGGCTGGCTCCAGCCACCGATGATGCTATTAAAGTGAGTATAACTAGCTTTCGCTTGAGAACATCCACTCAAGGAACCAATTTCCATTCCAGGGCTATGTTAAACAGGGTCTAAAGAACTTTATACTGGTGCCCATTGCCTTTGTAAATGAACACATCGAAACGCTTCACGAACTGGACATCGAGTACTGCGATGAGCTGGCCAAGGAAGTGGGCGTCGAGGAGATTCGTCGTGCTGCTGCACCCAACGATCATCCCCTGTTCATTGAGGCGCTGAGCACCATTGTTGCCGATCACCTGAAGTTGAATCAATCTGTTAATCCCAAGTTCTTGATGCGTTGCCCCATGTGCACGAACCCACGCTGCCGTGAGAGCAAGAAATGGTATCGACAGCTGTGCGGGCAATAGGGAAACGCAACAGGGACTGCAACTGCAATTCAATTTATCTATAAAAGACTCCAAAAAGCTACGTTGTACTACTTCAAGTAATTCAGCTTAAAGCAATCATTATCATCAAGATATTCGTTGGTTATAGTTTAAACACATTCATCATTTGGGTTCTGGTTTTGGTTTCCATTAGGCAATAAACACATTAATTGCACAAATTGATACAAGGGTAATTATTCTTTCTCTACCTCTTTCTTCTAACTTAAAGGGGATGCGTGATTAATAATGATTAATGTATATAAGTAATCAATATTTCGTACCAAATTTGCACGCAAATACGCTGACGAAAATTTTAATACACATTTGTAATCACAGGGGTTTTACAGGGTATACGCCCTAGCAAAGACACGCACCTATCAATATTGATAAAAGCACAAGCCGCAAAGCTTTCAACAAAACCGACGAAACAGTAGCGTAAAACAGAAAGCACGTTCAAGCACAACAAAAATGATAAACTCAAATAATATAAAGATGAAAATATCTTTTAAAATACAAAAGCATATTAAAATAACAATAAAATGTTATACAGAGCGAAAGAACTATGTGAAACTGAACTGAGAATCATATTAACTCAATTAAGGGGTATATATAGCAATTATACGATGCGTTCTCTTTGTTGCCGGCCGGCATAAACAGATAACAAAGCTGTGGGCCAAAGCAATCGAGCGATAAAGGCGAAATAGAAGCAAACAACTTGAACACAAACAATATAAAAGAGAATCTGCGAACAGCTGCAGCCTCAGTTGAATGCGAACTCTCGCCAGTTGAATCGGTTTGTGTCTCTCAGCAGTTAACTAAAAACAGGAATCTTTATAAATATGGCAAACCCCAACGCCAAACCTCTCTACACAAAGGTATGTTACAAATGCTTTAATTTTGATTGTGTATTGTTCGTAATTAGGGTATATAAATTGTCAGACTTCAGCTGGAAGATAAATTGCAAGTTAATAATATTATATAATATATTATAACATGTTTATAGTTGTTATAAAATCCAAATAGGCTGAGGAGATTCGCGATGCGTTAATTTTTCTTTTACTTGTTTACTCAATTTTCCCTAGGTCAAACTTGTTTTGCCATACTAAGAGCAGATTGCATATGCATACAAACATAATATCATATGTATATATTATAAACCGTTTATAAAGAATACATGGTGCAACGTACTTATCATGTGCGTTTATGCTTGTCACGTATAATATAAAGGACAAATTGTGAATTTTTCTTGATATTAGAAGTGTTTTATTGCTTTATATACTATATTTCTATATAATATGTATCTTTATGTTCCTATAAATAAGTTGTATACGCCCTCCATTATCGTATTCTGAGTAGTATAAATGATATTTGTGTACTCTGAATTTTATTCGGTACGAGTATAAGTTTTTACTTTCATTATGTTTTCATAAGCTTCAAGCAAGAATTCGAACTTGTCCAACCAACACACATGTCGTTATCATCATCATTCTCACTTGTTTATTATTCTGCTGTTATATTATTTAACAGCAATTAATTACAGTATGTTTTTTATAGTCATTCTGCGACCAGTTGGTCTGATTATAAAGAACTGCTGATAAGAGACTTTCACAATATAACCCCAATTGTGCTCGGGGGGGGGGTCTTGTTAAGTGGAGTATAAGAGTATGATGGATCTATAGAAGAGATAATGGTTTGCTTAAGAAATAAGTGAGTTCTAAATCATCTGTTCTGATAAAGAAGATATATAGTGCCTACTCGTATAGCTAATGTTTGTTTCATAAAATGATAAGATTATTTTAAAATCATCTGCTCTAATTTTATATTGAAACAATTTGATAAGTCAAAGTCCAATATTGTTGAGCTAATTTGACTTGACTTTAATATACCCTATACCATTTCTGTCATTCAATCTGAGTTTCAGTTGCCATTGAAAACGAGATTGTTTGTACGAGCTCGTTACGATAATTTTACGAGTTGTTGACACAAAACTGTTGCGTGTCGCCCAAAGGGGAATGTAATTGGCGATAGCTGACAATTTGATAGTTTTGCTTAAGTTAAGTGTTCTATAGATAGGGTGCATTATTATGCATTGGCACAACTTGCTGACACGCTAGCTAGGCAGGGCGTGCTGGCCACAACAGTTTGACAGGCACTGGTAAAGGCAAATCTTATTATATTTCACATATTTCTCATCTGTTATAAGAGATATTGTAATCTGTACTTTGTAAACTTTGCAGCTCTTTATCAACAATGAATTCGTTGACTCCGCATCAGGCAAAACCTTTGCCACCAACAATCCGGCGACAGGAAAGGAGATCGTTCAGGTTGCCGAAGGCAATAAGGTGAGTGTAGTCTGATTTAATACGAATTATATATACATATGTATATCTATAATTGCATTGCTGTTTCTAGGCTGATGTAGACCTTGCTGTGGCAGCTGCTAAGAAGGCCTTCCATCGTGACTCTGTGTGGCGTCAAATGAGTCCATTGCAGCGCACCAACCTGATGTACAAGTAGGAAACATCCCAATTCAATACCATTAATCATTATTATATTATGACTTGTCTCTCTCAGGCTCTGCCAGCTGATGGAGCGTGATAAGCAGCTGCTGGCCAGCATTGAAACACAGGACAATGGAAAACCTTTCGCCGAGGCGCTCTTCGATGTAACGATCTCCATCATGACTCTGCAGTATTATGCAGGTTGGACGGATAAGTTCTTTGGCGACACCATTCCCGCTGGTGGCTTCATTTCGATGACACGCAAGGAGCCAATTGGTGTGGTTGGTCAGATCATTCCATGGAATTATCCCTTGTTGATGTTGGCCTGGAAATGGGGTCCTGCCTTGGCCGTTGGCTGCACCATTATCATGAAGCCTGCCGAGCAGACACCCTTGACTGCCTTGCACATGGCCGCATTGGCCAAGGAGGCTGGATTCCCCGCAGGTGTGATCAATGTGATCAATGGCTTTGGACCCACAGCTGGAGCTGCGATCTCTGAGCATCCCGACATTGCCAAGGTGGCGTTCACCGGCTCTGTGGAGATTGGTCGCATTGTTATGCAGGCGGCAGCCAAATCGAATCTGAAGCGAGTCTCTTTGGAGCTGGGCGGCAAGAGTCCCGTTGTTGTCTTCGAGGATGCCGATAGTGAGTGTGATTCGAAATTCTTTTAAATTGTTTGATCTTCAACTCTTATTCCACTTGACAGTTGATGTCGCTGTGGACATTGCCCACGAAGCGCTGTTCTCCAATCACGGCCAGAGCTGCTGTGCCGGCAGTCGCACCTATGTGCACGAGAAGATCTACGACAAGTTTGTGGAGAAGGCAGCTGCCAAGGCCAAGGCACGCACTGTGGGTAATCCCTTCGACGAGAAGGTGCTGCAAGGACCACAAATCGATAACGAGATGTTCACCAAGGTGTTGGGCTACATTGAGAGTGGCAAGCAGGAAGGTGCCAAGTTGCTGGCGGGAGGCAAACGCGTTGGCGATGTGGGTTACTTCATTGAACCAACTGTGTTCGCCGATGTCAAGGATGACATGCGGATTGCCAAGGAGGAGGTAAGAAAAAAACAAGATCTGCTATATTCCTGATAGTAAACATTCATTTCTTCTTTCCCCACAGATCTTTGGTCCCGTTCAGTCCATTTTCAAGTTTAGCTCCCTCGATGAGATGATCGAACGTGCCAACAATGTGGAATATGGACTCGCCGCAGGCATCATTACCAACGACATCAACAAGGCCATGAAGTATGCGAACAGCGTCGACGCTGGTTCCATCTGGATCAATTGCTACGATGCCGTCTTGCCCCAGACACCCTTCGGTGGCTACAAGCACTCAGGCATGGGACGTGAACTAGGCAAGGATGGCCTTGACAACTACCTGGAGACCAAGACCATCACCATGAAACTGCTGCAAGCCTAATTCTTCTGAAATATCTTTACTTTATTCACACGTTTTGGTTGTTTTGATTTTGGTTACGACTATTGCATTTTAAATTAAAACCTAAAGTACACATACAATGACGAGGCACGAGTTAGCTTACTTATCCTACACTTAGCATATATCGTTGATTCTTTCGATAGCATCTACAGATACAGAACCTTTCTCTGTTCTTCATTTGTTCGTATTTAAATATAAACCTGAGATTACTGATGTGCGAGTTTCGAGGTTGCTAAGGTGTCTAGCTTACAGTTGCTACTGATTGTCGTTCTGGAACTCCGGCCTTAACCTCCAGCAAAGGCACAGCCAGTTCACTTAGTCGCGACTTGGCGCTCTGATAGTCATCCTCCGATTTGGGCCTTGTGGGCTGTTCTACCTGATTCACCTCAGTGTAAACTGCCTGCACTGCTGGACTGCTGTGATGGTCGAAATAATCATCTATATCGACCAGCCGGAAGTCAATGGCAAAGCTGTAGCGCAAGACGACGACCAATAGAGCCAGTATCCAGAGTATCGTGCTGATGATGTAGCTGGAACGGAAGACATCCAAGTAGACATCGTACGATACGCTGTGCTCATGTATCTGGGGACGCAGTAAGGTTATGGCAGTGCCACAGCTGAAGTGATCGAGAAAGAAAGGGATTCAGATTCAAACCTTATTGAGTTATTTCTACGTCTTACCTGACACCTTGTGGATTGGTCAAACCCTGTCGCAGATTGCTACACAGACGCTTCACATAACCATTCGTCAGTATGGAGTATGCTACGCTGCCCAGGCTCATAAGTGAGAAAATCACTATGGAAGGCACTACAATACGCCATGGCTTGGGTAAGATTCTGAAGAAAAAGAAGAACTGAGATTTGGTGGCAGAGAGAGATAGAGCTATAAGCTACATACGATGTTTTCTTGTTGCCTGTTTGGAAGATAAGGCACATGGATGTCCAAACGATGGCTACGATTTCAGAGATTACCGGAAAGTCATAAACAAACCGTGCCCCAATGCCTTGACTCCATAGTGTGGCAACCGCATCGATGCACTCTGTAAGTAGAAGAATTTAATCATTCCCTTTTCACTCTCTTTCCCTCTCTTTCTTCAAACTTACGGGTAGCTAGAAAATTGTGATCTGCTTCGGCATTTAGTATAACCTCTGGCGGCATAGTTGTTGTTGTGGTAGTCTGAGACGTCTCCTGCTCCTCCTCTTGGTTCATTACGCGTGCCAAGTATACGGCATTTTCTCTCGACTCGTAGACATGCTTGATCTGGGGTTCCGGCTTTTTAGTCGCTGTATAGAAATGAAGAATATTAATATATATGGTATACTATACATAGATATATTTATCATTAATCTAACTCACGGCTATCAGTGCGTAGTGCCTGTGAAGTCTCTTTCTTGGGTTTGTAGGTGAGATGACCTAATTTATCAAGGTCTTGCTGGAAGATCTCCTGACTTCTGTTGTCCATTTGTGTGAAGTCGCGCTCTTTAAATACTACTTTGGCACTAATGATTCCATCATTGAAATCCCCAGATAACAAGTGCAATGTAACGCTCCATATGATGGAAAATATCGCCACGAGCACCATGAGAAATATTACGCAATCTATAGGGAAATATACAAAACATAATATAAATTTAAATAAAAGTTGTTATACTTTAAATGCATGAACTATTTGAGAGTTTTTAATACGAGTAATACAACTACTTATGCTAAGAACACTGCCAATCTTACTACAACTAATACTAATAATTCGAGAAAACAACCTTTGTAACTAAGACTCACTTAAGAGTACATGGAGAATTCTGTCCGAGAGAGCAAGTGGATAAACATTTCTAAATATTTAATAGAAGAAGGACATATAGCTTGTTGTTGCTTGTACTAGAGTAGTTGGGAAAACAAATATACAAAAGGAGAGAACAGGAAACCGACAATATTCCTATAGATGCACCAAAATTGCAATTTCACATGTATTGCTTTATATATATTTCTTTCTCAAATACTAATTAAATAAACAAAAGGAAAGGATACCCCTCCCAACCCTCATTCACTTATGATGCTTAACACAGCGGGGAAAACTATTTGAAATGTTTTATTTTCTGTTTGTTTATATTTTTGGAAATACTATTTTCGATAAGGCTTAACCACTGATATACAGAATATTATAATTTGTCTTAAGATATTTTTTTTTTTTTGACAACCGGCCCAGACAGCCGCAGACAGCCACATTTACAATAACTAAAGGTGAACGAGAGGAGATGTGGGAGGGGATAGAGCTATCTGCCTGGGAGATACGAAGGGTGGGGTGAACATATTTATTATACGTAAATTTACTCGAAGACATTGTCCAAACACACATACAGTCCATAAATTAGCATTCGTGTGTGGGGCTGAGTTTATATTGGAGGCATGATATCATAGCAGATGGGAGCTATGGCTTGGTTAACGAGCTACGAGCAACATCAACAAGAAAACAACAACAAAGCCAAACAATAACAAACCGTTAGCCGATGACGTCGTGAAATTAGCGACAGAGAGCTGCTCAATAAAATCCATTTCCATTTGATGCTAAATTTCAGGCATGCCTACATCTCGACAGATGTACTACACATATTAATATGGATGGCTAAGATGATTTTCAGTTTTGAAAAATATGCAAAAAGTCAACAAACAAATTTACGAGTTCACAAAATGTCTTCCAAATTGAGTCAAAAATGTTGAAAGAAATTAAAGATTTTGTATAACATAAAATTCGCTATATAGTACAATAGACAGACCCGACCCGACAGACATTTAATGTATTCACGAGTACAAGTAAATACTGAGTGAATAATGAACGTTTTCATGCATAAGTGAACGCATAAATTAGAGAACCCAAATAAAATGCGCTTTTCGAATGGAAATATATATATTGAAATTCGTATATAGACACCGAGTAGAGTTGTGTTGTGTTGCACGAAACGTTGTTCGAGAGGCAACAAGCCCCATGACATCATGCCCCACAACGCCAGTTCTCTGGACCATGGTCGCGCTTATACGAGCGGTATAGAATACTCGGTTAACAGAGACAACGAATAACAACAACAACTACAACTGTGATAGCTCATCTGCTACGAACCTAAGCCTACAGTGCCATTTTTGGGGCGATGGCGTAAGTAGAGAGTTATAAATAAATATTACGTTCTGAAACATTTGATAAAAACCGGGTAGTTCGACTTAAAACAGCATCGAGCTAAGCTAAAGCCACACTGAGTCTATATATACATCTATATATCGCATAATTTAAATCAGAGCCCGGATGTTTTGGTTTTACAATCTACTTGTTGAGTTGCTGGAACCACATGGCGTATACTTATTCGTGTTCTGTATACGCGAAATATATATGTAGTTCATTTGGCTATTAACACCTATTGAACACTTTCTAGTGCCGCTCTTAGCACCTCAACTACAATAATGTCAATCGCAGGGTACAAAGAGACAAGTTAGCAACCCATTGAACAATATCTTGATCATGTTTCCAATAAGCCGCAACCGTCTGATGTCTGATGTCAGAGCCATTCATCAAAGTTGCTTAAAAATATTATTCCACGCCGATCGCTGACAGACATACCGACAGACCATCGGGCCTACATATATAATTGCTGTCAATTTGATGTTTCCCAAACGAGCAACAATATAGAATTCAATTAGCTCTGTCAACTTTACATTTTTGCAGTTTATTTTTGGTTTCAAATTTATTGTAAGGTCGGTTACGCCGCCTCGAAGGCCTTTTAGGTGTTCGAGTATTGGGAAATCTTTTTCTAGCTCATTGGACATCATGAACAATACAACAAAATATATATACATTTATGTGGGCATTCAAGCACTGGCTACAGTTGACCGCACTCCAATTCCATTTTAGGATGTTATGATTAAGGCTGACTATGAGTGCGTAACGGAGTGTTGGAATACTGCAAACTGGATAATCATAATGCTAAGCAACTCTAATCTCTTTATTGCTTCTGATTCATAATAAACTATGTATACAATATAAGTATTGGCGTTGGGTTGTTAAGGGTTTTTCAAGATACGTACGATTTAATTTGCGTATATCGCGCATTGTTAGCTTGCCCTGTTTGTATTTTCTTATCAGCTCCATTGTGGCATTTTTTTCTTGGACTCTGCGTGGTGAGTTTTAATTTATTTCGCTGTTAAGTGGTTTTTGGAAGTCGCTATCAAATGTTTTACAATTGAAATTTTTAAGAAGAATTATTTTTGGTTTTTATGTGACGCATTTGAAGTTGCCGAGTTATCTGATGTATTTGCTTAAAATTGGTTTTATGGTTCCTTTAAATGCATACGAATTTATTCACAACGAATCAATAAAATTGATCAGCGATTGATTGTGTGGAACTTATCAACAACAACCCGAACAGAATTGTTCTGTAATAAATTTATCAAATGCCGTAAATTCTATTTAATTTGTACTATCACGTATAAAAGTCAAGCAATGAAATTATTGACTTGGCCTTGGATAATTTATAGCTGTAGATCTGATGTGATTTTGTTTTCTTGTAGAAATTCACACATTGCCGTTATTCTTTAGCTCGTGCTTGACATGTTGAGCTTAACACTCTGGTGCACACAACTTTCACGCTTCTTAGTTCACAGTTCACAGAGCAGCATTGAGGTGATTTACATTCATCTCTTATATCTTAACTTTGCAGCTAACTGTAAAATTTCGAAAACAATGTGGAAATGGAAACAAAACGAACGCGTCGCATAGACCGCACGACCGCAACTCGAGGCAGTTGTTAAGGCACTAAGACCGCATCGTTTGTAGTATCAACATTTGCTGCTAGGGTGCCAGAGCATACTACATGCATACACACAAACGTATAGACACACGTACACTAACATATGCATAAGTATATGTATTTCTCCAGCGTTCTCTCTGAGAGAGTTTCTTGGCGTTTGTTTTGATTTCCTCTCAGCTCGGGCAACTGGTTATTTGAGTTGTTTTCGCCTTTGTTTTGCTTTTGTTTTCTCGTTTGTTGTTTATTCTTGTTTTTCACAAGCAGGTATGTGTGTGGGAGCCTCTTCATCTGCTTCTTATTCTATGCTGTTCTCAGTTTCAACAACATATTGTTTCCCTTGGCGTATGCGTAATATAGGTCTAAGTAATTTTGCATGTTTAAAGCTGCGTTATTTTTTATCCGCTTGAAGACTTTCTTTGGCTGATATTTGTATGTTCTTCCTAAGGCGCACAATTATCGCCGATGACCTTGAAAATGGAAACAGGCCTCACAGAACTCAAGGTTAGCTGAGCTTAATTAACAGTCAGAATGCCCAGAAAGATGTGCGTGTGTGTGTGTGTGTGTGGGACTGCAAGGAATATGTGTGTATTCAAATCGCGTGCCAGGCGTGCATGTTTATACCACGTTAGGTTCATCTACAATTCGCCATATTTTCTTCGGATTTACCGCAAGACTTAACACTCCTAAACTTTCACTTTAAATTATACTTTTTCAGTTTTCTATCTTATCAAAGTATTTTGTTTAATGCAACACCAGAAAGTTATATATGTATATATGCTTTGTAAACAATTAGGCTCTGATTATCTTAAAGTTATTTTTACGCCGTAGCATGGAATGACCACATAAATGTGTAATGAATGTCGACACCAAAACATGTGTGTCATACAAACTGTAAATGGAATCTTTGAGGCTAATTAATTTGCGCAGAAATATATTTGATCTTTGTATAAAGACATAAAACATAAATTTATTGTATGTAATACACTTTAATAATGAGAATAGTGAGAATAATTAAAACTGTTAGTTCACATTAAAAACCAGAAACCTTTGTAACCCATATTACTCGCTTTATATATATTATTATTATTATTTGTATTTTATTATATTATTTTATATATATTATCTATCTATGCAAATTACCAAATATGTTGCTGGGTATGTACATGTTGGGTGTGCTCAATTGAATCTTTCTTCACTATTTTTTTTGTTTACTTTACATACCTTTAATGTTCGATTTGGCGATGACATAGCCACGTTATGTAAATAAGCTGCTATGACAGCAGCTTTATGACAGAGGCGATTCTTTATGCGACGTTTCATAATTACAAGCAATAAATACAGCTTTAGCATAGATATAAATCTAGATAAAGCTATTGCTCTCGCTACACAAAATAAACAATAAATTACGATTGTTAATCAATCATAATTGCTGTTCAATTTTTGAAGGACGTAAACAGTTCTGACGCAATGTGCACGAGTACCGCAATAACAATTACAAAGCTAGTAAAGAAAGCTAGAGTTGAGTGCAGTCGCCAGGAAGATACCCTGCTCCATTATGAAGAAACATCTCATTCATATTCTCAACATCATGTCGTCCTTTTCAGTTCAGTATCTCCTAGTAGCGTTTCGTTGAGTTATTTCTTTACTTATTTTGGGATCTAATTAATATGAACAAGTAATGATCATATGTACATATGTACTATGTCAGGAGCAATTAATTACATACACTAGATGTATATTGTGCAATCAGCTTTTAATAAACTAAGCAAACCTTCCTACATTCTGAGAAGTATTTCTCTTCGACTTACATTCATATCGTAGTACCCGTTGCTGCGCTTCTTTGGTGAGCATCGTAAGACTCTCGCCAATTTGCCGTATTCTTTGCGGCGTACTCCTCAACGTATTCACAGTCATTTTGGCGTAGTTTCAGCTTGAGTAACAACAGCTCAGGCATAGTACTTAACGGGCTGCATGGCGTAAGTAAGATTTTGAGGGGGTGCCACTTCTAAATGAGGCAAACAATTAGCAAAATGGCAATGCAAAAACTTAGCACTTGGGTGCGCATTTTGAAATGCTTTCTGAATTAGGAGTTCACTTGAAGAAAACCGGGCGAGATATTCTGCAATGGTAGCGAGACTGTTCAAATTGACGTTTCAACAAAGCGACGACTCGGCGAGAACTGTGCGCAGACCAAGGGGCTGCCGTCTAGCTAAGCGATATGTACGACTGTGTGTTTATGTGGGTGTGTTTGTGTGTGTGTGTGCGTGTATGTGTATATCTGCTGTGTGGAAAATTCTAATTTGGTGGCGTCTCTTGCCGGTGGTAACACACCGAGCATAGATCCAAGCTAGATGGCCCAAAAGTGAGTCTAGTTTTCAGCTATTATAGGGTGTGTGTGTGTGTCTGCCACAAGTCACCCCTAATTGAGAGTCCTACACGCACAGGTGGCAATGACCGACCCAGTCTGCATTCTAAGGACTCCTCAATATATGTTAGCGCTAGCGTAGATTGTTTTATCGTGTCACGATACGATGATATTAAATGTTTTAAATACAAACTAAGTTAACATTGATCAATATTTGAAAACCTTTACACAGAAACGTTGTAATGTTTCCAATTTGTTTGATACATTTAACAATTGCCAAGATATCGTAAATAAAATTCTATATTTTAGTAAAACTCCATCTCTAATATTGTAGTTTTCTTTTAAAGTTTGTTAAATCGTGGCCCATTAAATGTTAGACATTTTAAACTTTACCATCTTACAGAGGCTCAACGATAGTTAAGCAAATAATATGAACATATGTTGCAGCATTTCGAACTTTCTGTTCATGCTCCAGACACGCCCATCTCTAGCGGATAATGCACTTAACGTGCCTGACGAAACTAACTGTTAATTAGTCTAAAAGTTCAGTTCCCAATAGACAACACCTGGCGATAATTTACTCGTTCATCCACACTTTAAGGCTTGCTTGGGCAGATACACACAGCACACGTAATATCTATCTTCGTATCTGACAAATCAGAAACAAAAGTATGTATATTCCTAAACCCACATGAGAAAGTAAAGCAGCATAAAGAGTGATTGAATTAAATTGCATTTATTTTATGAAAAATACTCGATTGTTATCTTATATAAATTAGTAAGTAAATGTTTCATTTATAATAATGCGTGTACTTGGTGTCAGTTACAAAAATTTGTTGTTTACATTTTCTTTTAGCTTATGTTAGGATTCTTATTGTTTTTGCTTTAGTGTTTATATAAAAAATCCTTACACTTTACACTTGCTAAATATTAAATTGTTTTAATAGGACTAAAAAATTTCGTAAAACAATTTTGCAACAAAAACGTATTGCAATTAACTTTTCACATTTCCGTTCTAAATACATATATAAATAAATACCAAAATTAACGTATATAAATATACATTTCTTGTGTTGATCAATGTTGCAGAAATCATTGGCGGAACATTAATAAAACATGTGCTCTCGCTTTCATTATTTTAAATCATTTAACAATTTGCAATCATCTCTCTCTCTCTCTTTACATATAATTAAAACCCGATTGTTTGAACAATATTGGCAAATAGATCAATGTGGACTGCGATAGTCACCTATTTCACGCACGCTTACAACTAGATTGTCTATACATATTTATATATATAGTAGAGCTCGATTACATAATACTAACAGTAAATGTATGCTATAGTGTTTCTAGTATTATAATTATTATTTGATTTTCGAAAATTGGTGTAAATAAACTTTAATTTTGATTTTCTTGCTTTGTGCTTAACATTTAACGATTTCCATGAATTTGTGTATCTCAAAGCGTAAAATTGTTTTTTTTTTTTTGAAAATTGAACATACAAATAAAACATTTGATGAATATAGTTTCTTGACAAGTCCTGAGGACTGATTACGTATGTACGTTATGAATGTTATACGAAATTACGATACCACAAAACGTAAAGCAAGTGTAGTTGTGTTAAAATAGATTTGAGTAAAATTAGTTAAATGAATAAAGAGCTGATTAATGTACATACATAAATATGAATATGGTGCTCAATAAATAAATATATTGTATATATATAATATTAAAATCAATTTGAATTCAATTAAAGATAAATTTAGATTTTAGTGGACGTAACATGGAATCGCAACTCAATAATGAATACGTAAATTGCATTTGTTATTCGTTTAGTTGGAAATTGGAACTTGGGCAAATAAATTGGTTAAATACAGTGAGTAGTTGGACTAAAATAGCATCGATGTGTTGAGAAATCTATATTACAATAATAACGTTTGTTTTGTTGCAATACTATAGAACTTGTACAATAGAACTCCGTATTCCGCTGTTGCTTCAAGTATTCGAGAAACAGCCTGGCTCTGGGGTTGGTTGTTGGTTTGTTGTGTGTGTGTTCGGGGGGAATGAGTTCAGTTGAGGGGAGGAATTGTATAGTAGTATTTGTTGTTAGTAGTTGACGTCTACTTGGCGCGCCTCAGCGGCAATGTAGGACTCTCGGGCGGTGTATCGCCCCCTTGGCTACCACCACCAACAACAATTTGCTGCAACGAGTGTTTCTTGGTCACACCCTTGAAGGGTGCACCCAGCTTACGTGGACCGCGTGGCGATGCCGATGTTATGCCACTATTCGTATTGGCCTCCATAGCCGCCGTTGAGCCGGCCGAAGCGGATGGCACAATTCCAATCGTTGGTGTTGCATCAATGGATGCCTGTACCCAGCCTGTAAAACGGTAATCAGATTAGATAATCTCTGTGTGCGCTTTGATGTCCAAACACCTTTTTACATTTACCTTTGACAGAGGCGCGATTGTGGTCTATCAAAGCGGATGCAAGTGGGGCCCCAGCACTGCTGGCATTGGACTCCCGCAAAGTGCCCATGGGGGACAAGGGTTGAATGGGATTGTAGATGCGACTGGCAAAGTCCTCGAAGGTGGTGCTCTCCTTGTAGCGCGACGAGACACTGTCAAGCGAGCGATTGCGCTCCTCATAACTGTAAAGGAAATGAAGAGCTTTAATAAATGAGCGTATAAATAAGAAAGAACCTTCCACTCACAATTGCTGGTAAAGCGGCAGAGCGGCGCGCTTAGTGCGACTCGCATTGATGGCCGTGGCACGAATAAGTGTAGCCAGGCAGGCGCCACTCACGACACTCTCATTGGCAAGGGGCCCAAACCATGGCACCTCCGGCTTGCGGTTCACAGTCACACGAAACAGACCATTTCGCAGCGGATACACAACGATGAGGACATCGCAGAATTCCGTTGGCAGAATGTCGCGTCGATAGTCACGATAATGTTCGCTCCAGACAATGTGCACCTCATCGTTGCCAAGATGTCGCGTCTTTAGTAGCATTGCTTCCGACGAGTCCGACGGCATACGCGTTGCCACATGGTAGACAACCTCCAGGAAGGGCGTGGCATAATATGGTGCCGTAGCACCGCATCCCTGTCGCGGCAAGCCACCGAGGAACCCATTATGCGTCTCCAGATCAATCTCCCAGCCCAGGGCCGATACAAACATTTCGTACATGCTGCTGCCAGTTGTATTACGCAATATACTCGTCTTATCCTCCTGCCCGGCTGCCACATAGATGACAGCCATTTTGTGTGTCTCGCGGCACTTCTGCAGATCCACGTTGCGCAGTTCCCGCATCAGTTTCTCACTGCGCTGTAGCAGATGCGTGCGCGAGCGTCGCTCCCAGCCGGCAAGGCCAAGATGTGCGAAAAGCAGACGACAATATTGGAATGGTGTCTCGATGCGACCGGGCGTACCACCACCAGTAAAGGAATCAAACGAAGCGAATCCGCTCTGCAACGAGCGCTGATCCGGTTGCAGTAATGAGGAACTGGATGCAGATGTGGACGACGCCACAGCTGCCGCTGCTACAGATTGCTGTGCCACAAACTCCTGCTCTCGCACACGCTGATCGAGTATGATGGATATGGCCTGTGCCTCCTGGGCGCTACTCAAGGGACTGCAACTGGGCGCATTGAGTTCCGACACACAAGGAGGCACGCACTCCGGACTCGTGTGGCCAATGTATGCTAACATATCGTCAAGCTGATCCAGATCGGGTGCCACATCCTTGGCGAGCGGCAAAACTCCCGCTGGACGATGTCGCAATGTGTGTCGTGGCAGCTGCAGCTCATGTGTCAACATGGAATCCATTGGCTGACACAACTTCGTGTGTCTCGCGGGTCCATCGTAGCGTTCCGAACTGAATTGAGCTTGAGCTGGAGTTGAAGTTCCCAGCGATTCGCCTGTGCGCGGCTCCGAGTACAGTATGGAGGCATCCCAGCAGGCCTTTCCATTGAGGTCACGCATAAGTACCCGCACCTGCTTCTCTGCGGTAACCAGGCCAGCGGTAATGCCGCCCCCCGGCAACTTCAATGTAGGCAACTCAATGAAACTGGCCACCAGACCAGAGTTGAGCATAAACAGTTGCAGATTCTGAGCGTTGACCACAGATGGCAATTCAATTGAATCGCGACGTTCCAATTGAGTTGAACCTCCACCGCTGTTGCTGCTGTATATATCATCTTGCTCCTCCACCATTGAACTGAGGCGTGAGGCACCAATGCCCATGGGGAAGTGACCCAAATGGGTGACCAAATGCATTGCCACAGCTCGTGCACACAGACGTATGGCCGAGATGCAGGTCTGAATGGTCTCCGAGGTTTGAAAGCTAGCCTCCGGCAATCGTCCATCGCCCTGAAGATCATCGCCGGCAATGTGCATATCGAAATCATCATCGGCCGTTAGCTTAACCCGCTCATGCCGTGGCGCACCAGATGCAACTTGCAAGAGGACACGCAGCACTTGCCGCACCAGCGTATCGCCTTGTTCGTTATAGGGATTCAACATCAGCGAAGCCGGAATTGCCATGCAGAACTCGCCGAGGCAGAGCATCAACGAGGTGAGCACCACCTTGTCTGCATCTTTGGGCTTTGTCACATTCTGTATTTCTAAAGCTTTGCACAGTGCCGTTATAATCAGCTGTGGCACACGTTCAATGGCCGCCAACTGTCGCCCTCGTTCCGCGCACAGCTTAAGCGCATCCACGGCGATGACAGCGATGGTGTGATGCTTGAACTGCAGAGCTTGCAGCAGCACCTGCAACACTTCACGTATGCGTGGATGGAATTGATGACCTTGCGTATCCTTGGGCAGTAGAATGTCCTTGGGATGCGGCACCGACTGCTGGAACTGACCACGTTGTGCTGCATTGTTGCGCAACGGTTGCGAGAGACGCAACAGCAGCCACTGCCCCAACTGGCAGAGAGCAATGCAGCGTGCCTTCGCCGAGGGCTCTCGTCGTGCACAGCGCAACATTATATTGAGTATATGATCCTGCAGATCTGGACATTCCATTAGCTCGAACTGCTGTGCCGTCGGCTGTAGCACTGGGCGTGGCAGCAACGTGGGCGGATACGCGAGTAGGGAACCCAAGAGAGCAGCCACCTCAGCTCGTGGTGTACTGCGAGTTACTTCCAGCGAGGTCAACAGTATCGCGCTGGCATGCACCAAATCCAGGAGCAGCAGTGTGTGACCCGGCAGCAAGAGACTCAGCAGACGCGGTCCATCCAAGTGCTTCATAATGGCATAGATTAGATCGCGATCCTCGCCAGTGAACAGTTGATGCAGTGCATGATAGAACAGAGGCAACTGCTGCATTCCAATCGATCCTTGGAGGGCCAAAGCGCAGAGCAATTGCATTGCCAGCAGTTTTCCCTTCTTGAAACTGCGATCCAGGGTGAGAGCCCCGTAGCACCAAGGCGCCACAATTGCAATGGGCGGCACCAGAGTCGGAGGTGGCGGAGTGCTTTGATTATCCGTCGAGATTCCCTGATTGAGCTTAATCTTTATCAGATTTTGTGTCATCTCCAGCAGATGCTTGAACACCTGCGCGTGTAGCTCAGCTTTAGGAATGCGATTCACATCGCCCAAGGCGCCCAGCATACGTTTCCACATAATCGATGTGGAGTCCGGCAGCCAACCAGTCGCTGTGCCGCCAAGCATTATCGAACGGCGCTCCGAACCATAAGCACCGCCGCCAGCACCAAAGCTACCCGAATTGCCATCCTCCAGGCTGCCCGAATCTGCAGCGAGGACATCTATGTGCAGTTGACCATCCTTGATGGAACCACCTTCGATGCCGCTGCTCGCCGTTGGCGATGGACTGCGCGAGCCAGCACCCTCGCTCTCGTTGTCCCCAACCTGATCTCCTTCTCCGTCCTGATAACCGTCCACATCATCTACAGCCTGCTGTGAACCACGTCTACGTCGATTCTTTCGCACTGGTGCCAGAGAATCCAACGACATGGCTCGCCTCAAATCTTGTGCATTAATGCCGCCGCCTCCAAGCGTGTCCAGAGTTTCGATCTTAGGTGATGCTGGCACCACTACAGTACGTCGATTACGGCGTCTACGTGAGTTACGTGCTGCCGAGGCCAGGCTGCCTTCGCTGTAACTGCGACTCAGCATGGGCGTCAATGGTACAGGGCGGGACAAGCCACCACCAGTGCCTCCGCCATGCGATTGTGTGTGCTGGTGATGTGTTCGATGTGTGGCAGGTTGCAGCAATTGTGCTTGGCTGGCGCTGCCCGTTTGAGAGTTTTCATCCGAACGACTGCTGCTCGACTCGGCAATGCTTTCCCGTTCCCGCTGCGCATTGGTGATCGAGTTGCTGGCGCTGGCACTCGCAGCACTGCCCGATCCATGCCAGACACTGCCAATGCGGCGTCTCTTGCCCACACGATCGAGTGGCAAATCCAACAGATTAATTCCATAAGTGTAGCGCGAGAAGACTCGTGTCAATGTCTGTATGGTTTTATTCCATTCCACGATCAATTCCTCGCGATGTGTCAGCGATTGCAGCACAGTGAGGAACTTTTCCCACAGCACAACATTCACCGGCACATTGGTGTGCGCCCTTATCCAGGTGACAATCAGTGTTTGAAATATTGCCGAACCAAGTATACTGCCAAGACTGCCCGACTTCGATCCATTTGCGGGCGGATTCTGATGCAACACAACCGATGTCACTTGCAGCAATACAAGGAGCAACTGTTCCCATGTTCGTGACTCCATTCGGGTATTCATTACCATTGTCCGATACACGTTCAACACCTTCTTGCATATCTCTGTTTGCTCCTGCAGCGGCGTTGATCGATAATCCCGCGAGCGTGTGGGAAAACATATGTTCAGATTGGCAGTGTTGACAAGAAATACATTTGCCGCATTGGTCACGAAAACCTGCAGCACATTCTGCATGCCAGCACGGACCAACTGCTGTTGCTTCTCCTTGTTGCCGCCGCTACCGCCGCCGCCCTGTATGGCGCCCACGTATGAGGGAGTACGCAGTCTCTGGCTACGTGGCGTGCCGCCAGCATTGGAGGCTGCTGGCACTGCCTGCTGATCATCGTTTGGATCCAGCAGAAAGGGTGGTGGCGTGCTGCCTGTCATCCAATCCCGATAGACAGCAATTGCCGTGCGTATGGCATCAATTTGTGCCTTCGATGTGAAGTTCAGGAGGAACGCCTGTCGATAGACCTCGTGCACAAAGTTGATGTTCTCGCGGCTCACATAGAACACGTCGCGTACAATGAGTCCCTGCTGATAGCCCAGCAGACGCACATGATCGACGCCCTCGATGTGCAGGGCACAGTCCAAGCGATGGCTCAGCAAACGTTCGTGAGTGAAGCGTGAAACCCAATTGATGAGCACCACAACACATGAGGCCATTACCTCCTCCTTTTTGTGTATAGAACGCATAACGGGCATATCCAAGCGGGGATTGTATATAGATGTGCTGGCATCGAAGCTGGGCGAGAAGACTGGTAGGAAAACGTCCTTGAAACGCTGCAGCAGAAAGGCAAACGCACGGTGATCCTTCTGCGCGCGATTATCTCGCCAACGTAAACAGGCCGCCGTTTGTACCATGCTATTTAGGAGCACCTCAAGACCATCACGTGGATCTGGTGGCGCTGATTTTTCACTAGATGACGGTGGCAATAGGGCAACCACCTCGGAGCTTTGCACCGGATGTGAGAATGCATTGTCATGGAACACTGAGGCCATGCCTCCATCAGCCTTCATATTGGGATGCGAGAGAAAATCTGTTGAACTGAATTCCGTATCGGGACCCACAACTCCTTTTTGTGGCACAATCAGGCCAGGTATCAGATCCGCATACATGGCGTGCACATAGCTAGGCGCATTCTCTCCCAGCGTTTGATACCACAGCAGGAAGTATCTGTAAAAGCAGAACGGGAATCAGTTTTAATTGGCAACAACAATATTTGGTTAATTGATTTCACTTACTTGACACCTTCGCGTCTCAGCTTAGGTGAGTTGCCCAAGTGCAGCAACTTGGCCATGATCCGACTGAGCGAATGACATTGCCAGCGTCGTGCCAGCAGCTCTGGCAGCAGGCACAGTATCTTCTCCAGCAGCCATAGCGATCCGTCCAGCTCCTCACGGTGCGCCTTGTGCACTGTTAAAGATAAAACACATCGTTAATAAACACGAATTAAATCAATCAATCTTATTTCAGGGATTCCTAAGCAAGCAGATGGGGACGCGCAGAGTTCCATATGAATGTTCAAACATGTGTGAGATAGTGCGAGAGAAGGTGTAGTTTTGAGTATGTGCTTTCATAAGGTCTTATGCAAGAACATTCCAGGAAGAGCCTAAGAATTAATTGCAGGCTAGGGAAGCCTTTTGATATTTCACATTCAACTGAAGCTGAACCAAATGCAGTTAATGGGATGATAGTCTTATAATGTCTATACTAGAACTTACTTTAGTAAAGGCTTTATCAAGATTTATTGCATATTTCGCTATTTACAATTTGAATATTTATTACTTAATAATAAAACTGAAAATCTGAATTTGCAGCTGAGCCTGATAATCAATTCAGAGTTTATTAGGGGGCTGATAAAAAGAGATTATACAGCTATAAGTTCAGTTTTCAGCTTTCAGACAAGGCAAATAGAGTAAAGAACAGCGTGTAGAGGAGAGGAGAGGAAAAGAAAATCAAGTCTATAAAAGAATAAATATGAAATGAATGCGACGCAAACAATGGATTGAGTTGTGGTAATCAAAGTCGATGATGTCGTAATGAATTACTCGATAAGTCAATAAGAAAAAACCACACATAAACTTACCAATGTGAAACGGAAGTTCTGCCGCGGAAAAAGGTATATATAAAATAGAGAGAGGGCAAAAAATAGAATAGGATGTGAATTTAGAGTACTTAAGAAGTATCGTATTTCATTAACCAAACAAAATCATTTGTGCTCTAATCTCTGCTTTAAAAATAAAGGGGCCAAACGTGATAAACATAGATAAATGAGAATATAAAGAAGGAACTATTATTTTGAATACGATTTGCTATCTAAATTGGCAGAGAAAGAGATTAACAAAATTAGGACAAGTGGTAAAAAGAAGCTTGCACAGAGTTATAACTGAAAGAAAACAAATCCAAAAACGAAAATTACCTTTTTGCTTGAGATTCGCCTCAGCTTGTATGAAGGTGTCATAGAGTATAAAGTAGACATGGCTGTAGTTTGTCTCGAACAGCGATTTTGACTCCTCATAGTCAACATTATCTGCAATAAAAGAAGGGAACAAGAGGATATAGAACAGAATATAGTGCATAGAATATAAATACATGATTAATAATATACAAATATATATTTTAGATAATTAACTTGAGTTAGTTTAGTAGTAACTGGATATCTGTGGCAAGTTGATAAGGCAAGCACGTTTCTGCTTGGATCAACAGGTGGTGCCTGTGACGCAACGCGGCAATCGATTGGTCAATATATCGTACAAAGAGCCACCATATGCAAGAATAACGATAACGGATAATGGAATATACGAATTCCATAACTCTATTCTACAACCACACTTGGGAACACACATATACCAAACCACACAGTCGGAAGCCGCAACAACATTTGATGAATCAGTGCCAAAGCGGGCAAAGCAAGTAGTCGAAAGATAGGGAGGGGGGAAGGGGGGCTAGGGAGATGACTAGGCTGTTGCCGACTTTGTAGCTGTCATCAGCGAATTGCTGCAAAACAGAAGAAAGCTAAACATACAGCGAAAGAGTAGGCCAAGAAACCTTTAAAACTGGTTTGATAGAAGGCCAAAACAGCGCAACGCTGAATGTTGTTGATAAAGTTACAAACAATTTTAGACAAGCACACTGCCACTTTATGAGTGTTTGTGTCTGTGTGTGTGTGTGTATGTGCGATTGTGTAGCAAAAACAGCGTGTAATTCCACAGGCTACAGCAACAAAAACAATGGCAGCCTGAGCGGGTGTGAGGCACCTGTTGGTTGTCGTTGTTGTGTTGTTTTTGTTCAATTGCTTCGTTCAATGACACAAAAAGAAAGTTACACAGCAAGCGCGTGCACACACATACATACACATATAAAGTAACCACTCTGTCGAGAGTTGCTGCGAGTTGAGTTACTCCGTAATATCTTTTTGGTTTGTCACTTGTTTATCATCATTTCAAATTATGCGTTGTATGTACTATATTATGTATATGTACATATGTATGAGTGTGTTTCAAATTTAAACATAAACTAGTGTGATTACTATTTGCTAAGATATGCTTTTTATAGAACCCACACTCACAAAACTACTCCAGCTATCGCAACTAACCACAAAAACAAAGGAAATTATGCGAAATCAAGTGCGATGTTTACACAAAACAACAAAAACAGTTATATACCCCTGCAAAATAATGGCATACACTTTACATATCGTTCTCACGGTAGTAAGTAACACTTTGTTAAGCTTATTTCAACTTATATTCATCGTATAGCAATAAGAATCACGTATACCCATTTTTATTTAGAGAGAGAGTCCAATTTACTCGCTTATATCTTTATTTTATAATGAATATACCCTCAGTAAGGTTATAAACATGTGCCATTTGCTCTTTGTAGAAAAAGCATAACCGCATTATTTGAAATTTTTTTGTGCTTACCCCCGCCTTGGAAATATTTCAAGTGTTTAGTAGCAACAAGTAAAGATAGCTATAGTCGAGCACTTTCGACTGTAAGATACCTTACTTAGATTTCCAGTGCTTTCTTTAATTGGTGTATGACATGATGCACTGTTTAGCATATAATATAGTTTCTAATAATAATCCCTTTTTTACTAAAAAAAGGATTGTATTTTGCCATATAATTGATTCAATTTATTATATATATGGATTATATAAATTATGTTTATTCCTACCGCAATATTTATTCCATTATCTATATATTATATACAGGAATCATAACATACACGTAGTTCCGAATATAGTGTCTTTCTTTTAGAATACATAGACATATACACACAAGTAATATACCCTATTTAGCAGACACTTGAATTGGCGCGGGTATAAAAATAGTGAATTCCTGGCGAATGCAGTGCAAATGTTTTATTGTTCATGCATATACATATATATTTTGGCTTGTGTGTGGGTGTTTTCTGGTTCTGTTTCTATTGTTCCTCAACAGGAAATGGAATTAACCTTCGTGAATTAACATTTGCTTCATTTATATGGCAATGTGCAGGTCTAAACGCCCACCTGTCCCAGCATGAATATGAAATTAACCAGTTTTATTGTGTGTGTCTTTTAAATAATTTATAACTATTGTAGAGGCGGTTTCATTACCTAATATTGTGCGCAGGTGCCGCAGGCGTGAGGCCGAATCCTTCTTGCAATCCTGTAACTTGGCCGTCGATTTTTTAACATCTGCATGTGATTTCTTCGTAAACATTTTGCACTTGCGTTGCTCTTTTTGCTTAATATTCGCATACAAACATTATTAAACTATGTTAAATTCTAATTGGTTTGATTCCGTTGCTAAACAACAACATAAATAAATCATCACACACGCACACACACACACGTAGTATGCACAGAAACACACACTTGTGCACACTTTCTTTTCGCACTTTGTCCAGCGGAGCACCACCAGAGAGCCCCCGGAGAAATTATTAGCAAAAGCGAAACATTCACGTAGTGACGTTGCTCTGGGTGCGCTGCCTTTTCTGTTGCTGCTGCTGCTGCCACTGATGCTTTTCGCAGTACGTTGTAATTTTTTTCTTTTATTTCATGTCTACACAGCATTCGCTCTCCCAATAGCCCTCAATTGCACACACATAGTGCGGGGTCGTGTAATTGCCAATTCATTTGAATTAGTTATAGTTGGATCTATCGTTTCACTGCACATCATTGAACATTTTTTGCTAGAGCACGGGCACGGAAAGTAAAGTTTTATAAGTTTTTTGTGGAATTGAAATCATCTACGACGCGTTTGTGGACTACAAAAATTTCGGCCAACTAACCAGGTGGAATGTTATTTAACAGCGACAATAACTTAACATTAACACAACAGAGTCTTAACAGCAGTAGCGATAGTTGCTGTTTCGATAATCAAAATATCAAGTTTCAATTGTAATAAAATAACTAATTATATGTTTTTAAATTTACTTAAAACTATTACAAAACAATATTATAATGCAACATTAGTGGCCTAACTCTAATGTTTGATCGAAACATAACTGTTCACAATTGACACAACAAATAATAATCGATATTTTCTTACTTTTCAGATATGCCTGTTTGCACATCGATATACATTTAAAAAATGTGTAACAGCTAATAACAATTGCTAAGTATTTAGTAGGTATTAAGTATAAAATAAACTAAGGTATTTTTATGATATTTACATATGTATACTATAGTCACGTTGATCGGTTAAATTTAAGAAAGCCCAACAAATAAGAAATTGTATGAAGAAGTAAAGGGGTTATTGTTATTGTAAGAAATTTTAAAAATGTAAGTAAGTTACTAATACAAATAAATACCTTATTAACGCAATTCAAAGCGATTGGGCTACCCTGTTTTGTTTGTCAGTTGTACCATTCCATCGTATCATTTCATTCGAGAGCCCAAATTGACAGACGTGATTTGACATTTTTTTGCCGGAGCTTGAGCAAAGAACATCTATCTCTCTTAATCTCAAAATAAATTTCCAAAAAATTTAACGTCAATCGGCAAATACTTTGAGAAATGTCTAATCCAACTAGTTCATCTGGACGTCCTGCAATGGATGCAGAACGTGTTGCTGCATTGACCGCATATCGCACCAAACTCTTGGAGCATCGCGAGATCGAGTCACGCCTGAAGGCGTTGCGGGATAAGCACAAGCAATTGCAGTTGACATTTCAAAAGTCCGAGGATGATCTGAAGGCATTGCAAAGTGTCGGCCAAATGTTGGGTGAAGTCCTAAAGCAACTGACTCCGGACAATTTCATTGTGAAGTCGGCCAATGGGCCGCGTTATGTGGTCGGTTGCCGGCGCCAGTTGAACAAGGCCAAACTAAAGTCTGGAACTCGTGTGGCCCTGGATATAACTACGTTGACAATTATGCGGTACTTGCCACGCGAAGTGGACCCTCTGGTATACAACATGTCGCATGAGGATCCCGGTAATGTCGACTATACGGCAATCGGAGGACTTAGTGATCAAATTCGCGAACTACGCGAAGTCATTGAGTTGCCGTTGCTGAATCCCGAGATATTTATACGTGTCGGCATCAGTCCGCCAAAGGGTTGCCTGCTCTACGGTCCTCCAGGCACTGGGAAGACCCTGCTAGCGCGGGCCATAGCCTCGCAACTGGACGCCAACTTTCTAAAGGTCGTCTCCTCGGCCATTGTGGACAAGTATATTGGAGAGAGTGCTCGCCTCATCAGGGAGATGTTCTCGTATGCCCGTGACCACCTGCCGTGCGTTATTTTCATGGATGAGATCGATGCCATTGGCGGTCGTCGCTTCTCGGAGGGCACCTCAGCCGATCGCGAGATACAACGTACTCTCATGGAGCTACTTAATCAAATGGATGGCTTCGATGCCCTGGGGCAAGTGAAAATTATCATGGCCACCAATCGCCCTGATACCCTTGATCCGGCTCTAATGCGTCCCGGTCGTTTGGATCGCAAGTTGGAAATACCATTGCCAAATGAGGTAGCTCGCCTGGACATACTCAAAATTCACGCAGCTCCCTTGGCCAAGCGTGGTGAAATTGACTATGAAGCTGTTGTCAAACTCTCGGATCTGTTTAATGGTGCCGATCTACGCAATGTCTGCACCGAGGCAGGTCTGTTCGCATTGCGCGAGGATCGTGAATACGTTATCCACGAGGATTTCATGAAGGCTGTGCGCAAAACTGCCGACAATAAGAAGCTGGAGACCAAACTTGACTACAAACCCCTTTAAAGAAGAACACAGAATGTGTTGCGAAGTAATATAATATATTGATTATATTCCTTTCTTAATGAAACCCCACAATAAATGAGGACAGTCCTCAGCTAACTTATCTTTGATCAACGCCTAATGCGTTGCATGTTCCACTAATTTCTATGTTACATCTTGATTATAATCATTAATAAGTATGTAATTGTAGGGGGACCTCAAGTGGTTGTAACCGTAATTTGTTCATCAGTATAATGAATCACCTAAAAGGAACCGCACGCCGCATAAGGATTAAGTTTGCCTGGCCCGTTGGATTTAGTTCCTGGACTTCAATCAGTAAAATAACATTCATATCCATAGGGATTACCATGTTACAGAACAATCTGTATGGTCTGTTGCCATGTCGATACAGTGTGAAACGTCGGAAGTTCATAATAAGTCAATCGTTGGCCATTTACTGTTTTTGTGCTTCCACAACATTTGGAGTTTATTACTTGCGGCTCATCTGGGTGGAATATATGGGAGGTCACATCGATCCACGTGATCCTATAAAGATCTATAGCTACATGAATGTATTTGTGGCACTACTGAATTACGTAACGCAATGGGCAATAATGCGACCTATTTTGGATTTCCTTAACAATGTACCGCTATACAGTACCATCAACTATTTCAGCATTTCCTTTGCTTCGGTGGGACACGCGTTGATGCTGACAGTGTTGAAAATGTTCGGCTTCCCATTGCTGATGCAGTTCACACTGGTGCTATACCGAAGACATAGATACCCGGACTCTAGTTGGATTCAAACGAGTGCAACAATGATCCCCATCATTCTGAGTAATCAGATAAACAATTGTTTCTTCTCGGCTATGGTCATTTCCAGGGTATTATTGATGAAAATTAATGAGCAACTGCGCGAATTACTCTTGGATGTCAAGCGGCTGCATGATCCAGTGAATTTTCTAGTGCAGAAATCATATTTCCGCATGCAACTCTTCTGTGACTTGGCAGACCGTGTGGATGAGCTGGCTAGCAAGTACACCCTGGTGACCAGTTCAACAAAGGGGTATCTGCTACTCACATCCTTTTCTTTGGTCATATCGATGGGTGTTAATCTGTTCAGTACCACATTGGGCTTCTATACCCAATATCAGGCACTCGCCGATTATATTATGACTGAGGAATCCTATGATGTACCCCGAGCATTGGCCAACTTTGTGTTCTTAGCAGTTCCCTTCCTGGAGATTGTTTTGCTGGCGCGTGTTAGTCAGGAGCTAATAGGAGAAGTGAGTAGAAGTATTTATCTATAGAATATGTATAATTTAATTTCACACTCAGGCCAATGTTACGGGAAACTTACTACAACTTATCAATTTGGAACGTGCTGATATTCGGTTCAAGCAAGTCGTGGACGCATTTTGGTTAGAGGTGTGCACTATTAAGTTTAAGTTAATGCCGATGGGTCTACTGGAATTGGACAGTTCTCTGGTTAACAAGATGTATTCTACAGTAGCTGGATTTTTATTGTTTCTTATACAGAACGATCTGACGTTAAGATTTTCCCTTAAATAATCCATGCAACTAAACCGTTACATGTGACTTGTGGTGGATGGTCGATAACAACCTCGCGACTTGTGGCGGTCAAACGATAAATAAATACTCAACAATTGTGCCTTGCAACACTAAAGCTTTTTGTATCGAATGGCTGCTGATTGTAAACAAGAGGGATGTATTTTCGCTTTAAATAAAGTTTAGATAAAAGTAGTTACTATGCCGCGTATTACCTGGCGTGCTAACTCTACACATAGTGTTTAGTATGTATACACTCCGTAAAGGTGTTGTTATAGTCATTTGATTATTATTTTTACTCCGACGACAGCTCGACATTGCGGTTACGCTGGTCCTACATGAAGCATTGCTGGCACTCACTCACATTCAATGCCCATATGAACACCAGTTATGCCACCGATGTGTTCATGACGCCAATATTCTGGATCGTTGACAATTATACACACTTCCTGGGGCCGGTGAGTATGAAGAACACTTGACTAACTGCGAATTTAACTCACGTTTTGCCTTTCGCACTGTAGTTTTTTGTTGTAGGTGTTGCCCTATTGACCACATCGGTTGTCAGCATTGCCTATTGGATTGGCTTTCCCTTTTGGTGGGCCAAGAGTCAATTGATGACGGTGCTGCTGCTCATAGTAGGTAACTGGATACTCCTGAACATTATATTTCACTATGTGATGGCTGTAATAACGCCAGCGGGGCATCCACCTGAGGGCGTCTCCCAGGTGGAGGCAGTCAGCATGTGCGCCAAATGCATTTTACCGAAACCGCCACGAACGCATCACTGTTCCATTTGCAATCGCTGCATACTGAAGATGGATCATCATTGTCGTGAGTTTACTAAGTTTCAAAGTCGGATTTGACTTTTATTGAATGATTTCCCTTATAGCTTGGCTGAATAATTGCGTTGGCTATGCAAATCATCGGTACTTCTTCCTGTACATGCTGTACACCACGATGGGTTGCCTGTTTCTTATTGTTTGTGGCTTGGAGATTGGCCACAAATATCTTTGGCTTGATCATAGTGAGAGTTGGACAGAGCTGGAACCGCTAGAAGGACACCCAGTCAAATTCAATCTCAGTGGACATATAATACCTGTTGTAAGTTGTGCACAGTCTTTTTTATCTTCGGTCCTTAAAACATTTCGTATCTTGCAGACACATCCACATGAATATGACGACATCCTTTTGCCACCCGCTGTTCACAATCTGCCCACTCCCGTTGAGGATCCAGAGACTTCTTCACCTACCAGACGGCGCGCCCTGTGGTTCATGGCCTTGACCAATGTTGCTGTAGTCATTGCCCTGGGCAGCCTTTGTACTTGGCACGCGAAGCTAATAACACGTGGCGAGACAAGTGTCGAGGCGCACATAAACGCAGCAGAACGAAAGCGTTTGTTGCAACAAAAGCGTATCTATATGAATCCCTATAATTTTGGAACTAAGAAGAACTGGAAACTGTTCCTGGGGCTGGTGCGTGGCAGATCCTTTTGGCGCACTGTGTTAGTGCCCTCGTGGCACAAACCAGAAGGTAATGGCATTAGCTTTCACACTGTGCAAGATGCGCCCTTCGAGGATGAGTGGCCATAGTCTTTGAACTGTGTTTGAGGCTCTTGTGATTTAGTCATGGCAATTAAACTAGCACAAATAAGTAATTACTTAATACTAAGAATTAAGTAAAAATTCCATTAGCATTTAGTTATATTTATTGCATTTAGAGACTATGGAAATAACTTGATAATTGGCAAATACTACTACTTTTGGTACTTCTTAAATACTTATATTGCAACGCTCAACTAAGTTAAGTTATCGTGCTGTCTCTCTAGTGTAAACAAACCAAAGTCATAATTTATTTTACTAATAAACAAACTTGAAAGCTACAAGGTTGTTTACTTGTTGAATGGTTTCGTTTCCATGGAACCTGGTGCCGGTATGGCAACGTGTTGCCCGGACGCCAGAACAGTATTCTCACTGGTTTAGTCGATCAAATCAGTCAAGGAAAGTAAAAGGAAAGGTTTTGAAAAATGTCTAAAGCTTCTGGCTCTGAGGATGAGCCGCTGGTGCCGGATGATTTCGATGATGACTTCTATCAGGAACTTGGCGATAAGATACCCGAGGTGAGCAGCAATTGTGATGCATATTTCAGCTAACATATTTGTATACTCTGAACAGGCCACTAAGGCGTTGCGGCAGAAGGACACGCCGAATAATGCTGACAATGTGCAGCGCCTGCTTATTTGTGGCACACGCTATAAGAATGATCTGCGACTGGAGGAGGGACGTTCGCAGGAGCTACGTGAACAGATCGAAGAACTCGAGGGGCGACTGGAGAATGCTGTGCGTTTGAGCAAATTGGATGCGGCAACAATTGAGGAGTTGCGTGGAGTAATAGGTAAGGAAAGTTCTTCTCGAATGTGGCATAGAACGTATTGACACTTCTCCTTGGCAGAGGGTGCATGGAAGCAAAAGGATGCGGCACAGATACGTGAACAAACCGCTCAAGACGAATGCCTGCGACTGCGACAGAAACTGGAGTCATCGGAAGAGATGGTAGTCCATCTGACCGAAAAGGGACAGGCTATGAGGAGTAAACGAGACGATAGCAAAGAATGTGAAAGGCTCAATGCTGAAATAAAGGAACTGAACAAACGATTGCAACTGCAACGTGTTTATACTACGGAGGTTGAGGAAAACCTACAGGGACTGGAGGCCAAGAACAAGGAGATGCTGAAGTTACTCGATGTATGCAAATGAGAATCCCATTTAAAATCTGAACTTAAAGTGAGTGTTTTCAATTGCAGGAAACCTCGAGCGATGCTTGCAATCTGAAGCGTAAAAGCGATACACTCAGCAAAGAGCTCAGCGTTATGAAGAGTGAAGAGACAAAGTATCTGGAGCACATCGCTCATATTAAATCGAGCAACGAACATCTGACAAAGGTGAAAGTACGTCAAAATCTTCAGATACTTTCGCTGAAAACCAATCTGGAGCATCTGAATACCTTGCACAATAGCACTTGCAATAAGCTGGCTAAGATTACGGTGGATCTGGAGTACACTGTTCAGGAGCGGGACAAGAATAAACGCGCCCTTGTGCAGAAAATTAATTTACTTAAAATGCGCGAGGATGAGCTTATCAAGCAGCGCCAAGAGACCGCAAAGTTGGCCAAATCTCAAGAAACCATTGCACGCAAATATGGCGGACTGGAGATGTCCAAGCAGGAGGTGGAACAGGAGAACATGCGACTCAAGTAAGTGCTGCAGCTCTGTAAACAACAGATCACAATGAATCACTTCACTTTACAGAACTCAGTTGGGCACGCAGGATAAGGAGCTGGAGTCTATGCGACGTGTGGTTCATCATTTCGAGAAGAACAATGAGAATCTAACGAAGGAACGTGATGTGCTCAAACGGGATCTACAAGCAGCAAATCAGAGCGCTGAGCAGAGCAGCGCATTGTATCGGGAATCACAGCACGAGGTACGCGCCCTCAAGGACACCATCAGTAGCATGGATATCAAAATGAAGAAACAACTCGAAGATATTAAGAGACACAAAAAGGAGAAGTCCAAGAAGCTGGACGAGATTCAACACTGGATCGACAAAGAGGATGTGCTGCAAAGTAGGTAACCTGCTACTTCTTTCGAAGACCTAATAACACTTGATCTTCCACAGATGAAATTCACCTGAAGGAGAACTACGAGATCGAACTAAAGCGTACAATCAGTGATCTGGAAACAAAATGCTCCAAGTTTCAGCAGCAGCACGATCTCCTGACTAACGAACGTCAAGCCCTGCAGCGATCGCTACAATCGGCTGAAGATGATCGTCAGAAGTTGCGAGATCAGGCTAGCAATCTTCAGTCACAGATCGAGACGCTAAAGAGCAAGATAACCTATCGCGATGGGGAGCTGAGCAAGCTGCAACTGCAGATCGATCGCATGGAGAAGGAACGACGCCTGTTGCGCAACGATATCAGGCATGCGCAGCTTGGCCAGCAGCACACCAAGGCAGAGCTCTTGGACAAGCGTAAGGAGAACGATCGTCATGCTAAATCATTGCAGGAGGACGAGCAACGCTTGTCGAGATTGCGTAAGGATGTGGACAATCTAATGAACGAGAAGAACTCCATCAATGCTGCTCTGACAAAGCGCAATGAGGAATACGCACGCTTGCAGCACAACTTGGACAATTTACAGACTGCCTACGATCAGACGGAGCGACAATGCACACAGTGCCAGGACGATATGCGTCTCATGGCCATCGAAATAAAGAATTTGCGTACGGAACGCAATGTGCTGCGTACCGATCGTGAAAGTGCCGCCGATTTGCGACAAGAACTTTTGCAAATGCAACGTCTGCTCAATCAGGAGCGGATCAAGGCACGTGCATTGCAGGATGAAATGATGACGCCCATGAACGTGCATCGCTGGCGCCTCTTGAGTGGCAAAGATCCTGAGAAAGTGGATTTGCTTGAACGTATCCGCATATTGCGCCGTCAACTGCTCGGACAGAATGTGGCAGCGCTGGAGCAGGAACGCGCCCTCAACGAGGCACAGCAACTCTATGCCGCACTCAAGGAGTTTATGCTCAAGCTGCCCAGCCACAGGGTGCAGGCTGAGCTTAATACGGTCAAGGTAGGAGAGAGAGAGGAGGGAGATACGTTTGTTTTTTAGTGTTTTATGAGTTTTAAATGTTCTACAATTTTCCATTTGCGATTGACGCTTTTCCCTTTGCTTGCAGGCCTGTTTATCAGCCAAGGATCGCAAGTTGAAAGTGCTTACGGCCGAGCTGAGTGCTAGGGAGGCAGATGATAAGTACAATGCCGCAAAACTGGAGGAGATGCGCAGCAGTCTGGCTCTAACAAAGACGCAGTTGGTTGCAGAGAAGCGACGCAAACAGAAGCTACTGGAGGAGCGTCAACTGTTGGAGCAAATGCAATCGCATTGCTACTCGGCGCCGGCTCAGTTGCCACGTACACTTGGTGGCGGCTTCAAAATAGTCAGCAGTTTGCTCTAGAAACTGAACCGACTCCAAATATAAAAAATAGATATAAGAAACCCTCTTAGAAAAAACCTTTCCTTATGTCTGCGACATCGAGAAGAAAGGTTGTTCGGCCAACTTCTCATTATCGGTCCTCGGCTCGTTTTGGTGTTTGAGTGCCTGCTGAAATTGCTGAATGATGACATTCCTGGACTCCAAATCGATCTCGTTGATCGCTAGTTCAGCCTTCATTGCGCGCATTTTACTGATCCGACGTTTGTTGATGCGCTTCTGTTCCATCAGTTGACCCATGACATTGGCATCGGGTATGTGCTTTAACTGCTGCTTCAGCATATCGTATTGACGCTGGATATCTTGCACCTTGTTCTCCAAATTGACGCGCTCCACACAGAGGCGTAGATTACGCTTGAGCAACGCCTGATTCTTTCGGATGAGCTCATACTGACTGGGATCCTTGCCCCGCAGCACACGCCAACGGTGTATGCGATACGGATGCTTCATCTCCTCCGTGAACACTGCAACGTTCAGTTTTTCACGAATGAGCTGACGCTCCAGCCGCACAACCTCGTGGCGTATGTTAGCCTGCACGGCGACAGCACGACTCAGGCATTCGTTGGTCATATGCAAATTACTGATTTCAGTTTTAAGCAGGCGGATGTCATCGACTCTCTGATTGTATTGCATTGTGCCACGATTCAGTGCCGACTGCATCATTGACAGCTTCTCGTGCTGCACACGCAGCTCGCCGTTGCGTCTCATCATCTGTTGACCCACCAGACTCTTCTCCTTGGTCACCTCTTCCAGGCTGCAGGTGATCAGCTTGAATCGTTTCTCATCCTCCTCAACTGTACGCTGCAGCTGGACACTACGCATCCGCATCTCATTGAGATCGGTGCGCATGCGCTTCAGTTGTCGCTCCTTATTGTGGATCTCAATTTGTTTGTGCTTGACCAAATTGTTAAGTTGATCGATTTGGTTTTTTAAAATGCTCGCATCCTTTTCAAGCAGAGACACCTGATTGCACAGTTGACTGATTTGAAAAGATAGTTTCACATTCATATTCTGCAGATTTTGTCTGTCCTGTTCGGATAGTGAAAAGTTCTTTTGCAGCACCAACTTCTCAGAATGCATTGCGTCCAATTGTTTCTTCAGCTGCAAATAGTCATGATGCTTCTTCTGAAGACTATCCCTTAGATTCGATATTTCTTGTGATTTTTCCAATATATCAGCTTAAATATTAAACAAAGAATTAATAAATTGGTTTACTAATGAGAGCATAGACCTGGTCTACACCTCATTCAGGTCCAGATCATCTTACCATCTAAGCTTTCAATTGTCTTGTTTAAATCATTTGTTTCAAACTGCAAATCGTTTGTAAGCTTATTAAGCAAATGTATTTTTTGATCCTTATCACTTGACTCTTTGTGTACGACTTTAAGATCTTGCTGCACGTCCTGCATGCGGTTTCTCTGTATAACCAAATCATGTCGTAAGGTGGCCACAGTGTCGTAAAGATGCGTGACCTCCGCTTTTAATAGTTCCCGAGAACGTTCGATCTCATCTCGCTGACGAATTACTTCATCTAGTTTAGCATTAGTAGCTTCAAGTTTCTTCGTAATACTCGTTACTTCGTTACTGAAAGAGAATACGATACGAGAATACGATATAGAAAGATAACGAACCCCATTAAACTCACGTCAATAAATATTCATTATCTGAATGTTCTGCATTTTTCTTGGACAACTGATGGAAACGTCGATTGAGATTTGCGCGCATTTCTTGACATTTTTTCATATCACGAATATGATTTCGCTTTTCTGTTGCAAGCGAATCTCTTTCTTGTCGCAGCTCTTTATTGCCAATTTCTAGACCATGAACGTTTTTTTTCAACCTTTCTATATCATCAGTTTGACGAGAGAGAGTATCTTTCAAATTATTATTTTTGTTCGTTACTCGATCGATGACACGGTTTAGTTCCGTAATTTTATCAGTGGACTGCTTAAATTCTCTTTCAAATATCTGTAAGTCTTGATTGAGTTGTTGCACGCTTAAGAGTTCCTTCCTCAGAAGAAGAACTTTCTCCTCACATTGCTCATTGTCAAGGCGAAGTTTGTGTTGCAACTTAAAGTTCTCGATTTCAAGTCTCGTAACTCGAGTTTGTTGCTGGTGTATTGTTAAGCGATGAGTTTCGATAATTTTCTCCATTGTTTCAGAGTAATAGCGCTGGGTTTCCAGTCGTTTCCTATACTCAGTTAATTCTCCTGCTACGCGATCTCGTTCGCGAAATACATGTCTTTCGATACGAATCTGATTCCTACGAAATGATAAGTAGAATGATACATATTAATATTTTATAAATGAATTGTGTAAACTTATTATTTATACTTATCGTGGTCATGGCCCGTTTCCGCATCTGGTTTGTACATCGGCTCATTTAATACCTCGATATAACGCTGATGACTTCCCTGGAGACATTCACGCCTCTCCGACGCGTCTGCAATGCGCCACGCCTCGGCCAGAGCATCCTTTAATTTTTCAATCATATCGTCGGAGGTGCATGTTGCCTCAACAGCTAATCTTAACTTCTGTTCGGCACTTTCTATCTTGGTATTGATCATCATTGAATTCTCAAGCACACTGACATATCGAGCATGCATTCTGGCCAATAGATCAACATAGCACTTCATTTTGCCCGCTACAAAATTGTTGATCAATGTCAGTTCATGTATCAGATCATAAGATGTTGAAAAGAATTCCTCATCCAAATCCTGAACTAGATCCAATTGGGCTACTTCTGTCGGATCATTATTAAATCGTCCTTCGAGGGCACCGAACACTGCAAGCAAAGAGTCTGCTGGCAGTGAAGATTTTTTCTTATCGCGTCTTCCATGGGCTTTCGACATTGCTGCTGGGTGTAAAGGAAAATCTGCAAACAATCTAAACAGACAACAGTGCAAAACAATCAAAGACAACGCGGAAAAGAAAAACGTGTTTGTGTAAAATCAAATCATCTAATTGAAGAAAAATTCAAATGTTAACTGAAGTTGATGAATATTTTAACATACACATATCGAGCGTGCTCAATTGTGAGATACCCTTGGAATTCTTTGAAATTCAGTTTAAAAAATAACTTTTTATATTATTTAATGTTTTATTGTGGTCAAAATCAAATTCTTGATAGCTTAAAAAACGTTTCAACATAATATGAATTTAAAGTAAGAACTGAATAGTCGAAAACACACCGACTATATATTTATATACCCTGTACTTCGAACATACTTATTATAGATTTATAGTTTTACTTTGCATTGAATTGATTACAGTTTTTCGAATGACATTGATTACATCTTTGTTTGTCGATCTGTCGGGTATATAAATAACAATAAATCACAATAAATTTAAATCACAACAAATTTGTCGCTAGAATTAATATCTATCAATCAGCTTAAATTGCTTCACATGATACAAAAATATATACATCATTATACTCTTTGCACATATCGTGTTAGCTAAATAACAAAACAATTGCAATTAAAAGCATTTCAAATTACCTACGATCCTTTTATTTATTTTAACCCTAATGCAATCCCAAAACCCAAAAGATTTATTGAAATACAAGACTTTCGTATATATAATATATATATATATATGTGTATATATGCTAAATGTTGGATCGGTACAATGTACGTTCTATAAATGATATGAACAGAAAGCTTTGTTTTTCCCTTTCTATAGTTTTTGAAATGATTTAGTTACATGATTAGTCGCGATAATTATAATACATAGAACGAAGTTTAATTATTGTACAGATTGATAAACATAATCAGTTAGATGGTCAGTTTGAATATTTAATAATAGTAATCATTACAAAGACAGTGTATATGTACTTTTGTTTGTCTAGGAATTATTTCTGTATTTAGGCTTTAGGCTTTTACGTATAAAATAAAGAAAACAATTTTGAAGAACGATTGCGATTCACAGTTTGCTTTTTCATCGATTTGCGCACCAAATGGACAAAGTATTTTTTGGTCATGATCAGCGCCTGCAAGCGCCGTTGGCCAGTTCTAAGAGGCGCTAGCTGCCTGTGGCCTGTTCGTCTGGCTGTGAGCAGCAGCTGGCGACGTCGCTGTGACATGCACCGCCTGCGAATGACGAACCTCACGCACATAACATTCCCGGCAGACACGCACCGCCTTGGTTAGACCATATTTGGGTAGCGGTGCAGATGCATTGGAACAGACGCCACAGAAGACACCACCACAGTTGCGACAATGATGACGTCTACGGAAGGCAGTGAATGCCGTTTTGCAGGACATGCAACGTGGCGCTTTGCCATCCGGTATCCATGCTGGCGGTGACAAAGTTGCTGCTACTGCTGCAGCTCCATTACCAATTGTTGCCGTAGGCGTAGACGTGGGCGTGGACGTTGGTTGTTCGTTGCTTTGCAAGCGACGACGGGTGCCATTTCGTGTGCTGACAGGCGAATTGTGTTCCGAACTGGAACTGGTCGAAGATTCACTCGATGGTGAATTGCTGCCGTAGGAATTGTTGCGTTGACGTTGCATTTGCTGCAGCTGCTGCTGCTGTCGTTGTTGCTCCTGTTGTGCGCTGCTCGTTGCAGCTCCATCCTGATCACCTAGGCTGCGACTTCGTGCCACATGATTGCGAGCTGCGTTTGTTGTTGTAGTGCCATTGCTAGAACTGCTACTGCTGCTGCTGCTACCGTTGCTGCTGTGATCGTTCACATTGGCCAAATCAATGGTATTGTTGCGCTGCATTTGCGCACCGGCAGAATGTCTTGCCGTTGCTGTGCCAGCATTGAACACATTGTCCAGCTCGGGATTGACTTCTTCGGCTGAATAAATGCTTTGGTTAGAGCCGGCACTCTCTTGTATCACATCGTTTTCGGAGGCCCGAAACTCAAATAGTTCCGACTCTTTTGTCTTTTCTGGTATATCGATGACCTCCTCTTGTGCCGAGGACATGTTGATAAGGAACACGCTGCGCAATATCTGGCGCAGGTCAGATGCGAAATTTGTTTGCAGTTGATCGGCAACACCGGCAATGCACACGAACAGGCGATGCAAGAGGTTCTCAGTGCTCCTGTAAGGTAAATACAACAAGTTGTAGGCCAAGTTTGTTATTTACTTCAGTTTAATACTCACTTAAACTTGAGCCGCGCCGTGGTATTGCGCATAGCCAGAGACACATCGTCTGAGAGCGAGGAGGCTGTACTGGTGTCGCCACTGACCGGGCTACGATCCGGCAGCTGCTGCTCACTTGCTGTTATCGTTGTCGTCGTCTCGCAGTGTTCATCCTGGCTAGAACATTTACTGCGACCACTGCGAATTGTGCGATGCGGATGCGCCTGATGGTGACGATTGCGATTGTTGTTATGACTGTGCTCGGCGACCCCTTGTGCCGTTTGATGCTGATGATTGTGGTGATGGTGGTGATGATGGTGATGATGGTTTCGATGACTGTGACTGTGACGATGCCGATGCCGATTACCGCGGGTTGTTGTGGTGGTGGTGGTGGTTTCACATACTCCCGTTGGTGATTTGATTGTCGTTTGCTCATTATCGCTGCTACTGCTGGGCAAGTGAAGACGTCGCAGTGTTCGTCTTGCAGCCAACATAGCGGCACTTGTACTGGGCTCATCCTCTGTCCATTGCGTCGGCTGCGTTTGGTGCTGCTGTTGCTGTTGATTGGTGGTTTGCTGCTGCTGCTCCTCCATTGCAGTTATGCCAAACTCATCGTCTTCGCTGGCCACGAAGTTGTCCGTGAGTGGCACCTGCTGTGGCTGCAGCAGATTGCCCAGATTTGTGTTGGGTATTAGATACCCAGAGGCACACTCGGCTGCGGTAACAATTGCATTTAATTGCGCCTTAATATATTCATCTATATCGCTATCGCTATCTTCATTGAACTCCTGTTCATCGCTATCCAAAATGCCACACTCTTCCTCATCCTCACCATCATGGCTACCATGATGATTATCATAATCATCTTCGTCATCGTCATCATCATCATCGCTCCAATTAGCCGGCGGGTTTGTCGATGTTGATGCCGCTGACGAGGTGGATGCCGCCGACGATGTGGATTCAATCGAATGCGATGGCGTTGGCGATAGTGCTGGTGAGTCTGTTGGTGTGCTGGTCGTCGATAGCGATCGCATGGATGGAGTGCTTGCTCTTTCCTGAGTTGTTGTTGCTGTTGTTGGTGCATTGCCACTACCGCTACTGTTGTTGTTGTTGCGCTGATCCACAAGGCGCTCAGCCACCTTGGGAACATTTGTTGTGCTTGTCTTTTCAGTGCTGTTGCTGTTGTTATTATTATTATTGTTGCTGTTGTGCTCCGGACTCGGCGCCTCAATGCTACTCGTTCCCAAAGGTACCTGTACATAATACAATAATAATAATTAATTAAAATAATTATATTGTCAATTAAGTTGTAACCGAACTCAACAAACCTTTGTGTTGATATCCTCATTTGTGCAGAGTATCTTCTCCAGCTGATAAAGCTCTTGTTTACTCAGATTGAGTAGTAGATCCCTGATCTTGATGAGAATGGTGCGAAAGGGACGAAACATCTCTGAGAGCTCATCCCCAGGCATATTCATGTTGAGAGGACCCTCGGAAAACACCACCAAACCGGCAACAATAGCCAGACGTGGTATCGAGAACATTAGCCCCGGATCGAAGGCATCCACCATATCCTGATCAAGCAGTCCAATCTTTAGGGCTCGCTGCAGCGTCTCCGAGAAGAGAACACCAATCCACTGTTGCATTTCGTACTCGTGTCGCGATTTAACTTGAACCATCGCACTCACATAGCTCAATTCAAATTCAGCGAACAAATGATCGAAGATCTTTAGACTTTCGTATAGCTGCTCGGTGCTCGAGTCATTGAAGTCCAGATGCAGAGTCTTACTATTAGGCACATTATTGCGCAGACATTGGTCCCGCAGCAGAACACGCACATTGCCCAGACTTTTGGTCACGGCTTGAGCCAATGGACGCATCTCTTTGCTTTCCGATTCACGATTCAAAATCGATGAACCGGCAGCCAAACACTCAGCGCCAAACCACAGCTGACCAGCAAGATTCTCTTGCAACACTTCCTCAGGGAATTTGGCGCGAAAAGCGCGTGGATCACGTTCCTCACCAAGCAGCTCCTCCATTATCAGATTTGTTATGGCCAAAACTTTGTCCTAAAATGTACGAAAGAAGTAGAACTTAGTTGCCATTCTATGGAAGTGTAACTGATATATTGTCTGCCTTTACCTGATTCTGGCGCAATCTGCTGACTAAACGTGTACAGCGATCAGGTTCGGCACGTCCATCGAAACTGTCTAGTTCGCTGGCCACCGCAGTCAGCGATCGATCCGCATGGTAGAAACGTGCCAGCAGGGATTTGTCATCAGCCTGTAAAATGGAAAGATGATGCATTAGTTTGACGAATAACGAAGGTGATATCAGCTTATCAAAGTTAGATACACACAATCGATCAACTCTCGTCTGGCATAAAACCTTCGGCATATAATGTTAACCTTTCTTTTTTATTTCTCCTTCATTCGTTTCTCCGTTCAGTTTATTTTCGTTGATATTTTGAAAGAACTGAACGGTGAACGGAAACCAAAACGTACCACATGTGTTTATTATAAGGGTAAACAAAGACAGCAACCTCAAAAAACGTCGACTTCACTTAAAAACTGCGCAATTCGATAAGAGGCAAAAGGGGCGGGGCACAAGCTCACAAGCAAGCAAGTGAGTGAGTGCGGTAAGCTTGAGGGAGCGCTGCCAAGTAACCAAAAGATAATTGTACAACTTTTAAAAGTAAATTATTTAAAGAAATTTGTTGCTGCAATTAAACTACTAAAAATAAAACTATTTATCACACACAAATTTAACAGTTGGTTTTCCTTGAATTGTCAATATGAATCACTCATGCAGTTTGGCTTTTCAGTCAACTCTGCTGCTTGCTACATGTGGCAATTTCATTTGTTTACACAAGAATTAAACGTGTAATATGCGAAATAACCTCAGAAGCGCACGCAAGTCAACTTGATACAGACATACAGTCACACATACACCCGCAGACATATCTATATATACACCACTGGGTACAGTATTAGGTATAAGTCTACAAACACGAGTTCATTTATTCGAGTGTGTATGCAAGGCCGTGAGTAAAATAGTTCAATGACTGCCGAACACGTTCTCACCTCACAGCTTTCTCACTCGTCGCTCTCATTCTCTTTCTGGCCAAAAATACAACGGAGTTGGGGGTTTTATTTGATTTGGGCTCAAACACAATGATTGCGACATTACGACGCAGTTCGTTTCATAATCAGCAATCAAAGATTGCCGAAACTAGAGGGGAGTGTGAAATATTATATGTGAGTACTTAAAATTTAATAACAATTCTGTGCTAACTTGTATTGTATTAAATATTATATAGAAGACTTCTCCTAACTGAATTAGTACAAGTTTTAAGAGTTGCTTCAAATGTTTATTTAAGATTATGCAAGAGAATTACGGGCGGCTTTTGAGGTAGAATTCATACTAATATACAATTGAAAGGCTCAGTCCTCTATAAACTATGTGGATTAGAGAAAGGGAATATCCAGTAAGAAGGTATCCAGTAGGAGTGTATCCAGTAAAAGGGTATCCAGTAACGGGCTATCCAGTAATGGGGAGTCCAGCATAACACGATAACAGTAAGGGTATTCAGCAAGAGGGCATCCACTAATATACATATGTATACACATACATGGCAATTTGATGAGCACACACAAGGTGCTCAAGTTGTGGTTAGGTCATTATCTAGCTTTAGACGCACTTGACATTGAATATATGCACGCTGCGAAAGGTCATCTCTTTTCTGGCACTCAATCAGTCTATCATCAATTGGCAAAGAAATGCTGGGCAATTGAAAGGCTTGATTACTCAGAGCACAATGAGAAATATGATTGCAAACGAGGTAGACACCATACTCATGCTTTAAAGCGCGAATCACACATTCATTCACAAATATACATATGTACGTGTGCGTATCTGTGTGTGTGTGACTATGCAAATGCACATCTGAACGATTGTGTAACACAAAGAACAAAGAAGCACTCTCCGGTTCCCAAAACGGCGGCACCTGCCGTGTTTGGTTAATTGCCAATTAGAACGGTTCAATTGTGTCTAACTTGCCGGGGTTAGACTGTTTAGTCCATCGACAATTTTGACATTCTATACAAAAAGAAAGTATATTAGCTTTGTGAAACAGGCATTTGGTGTGACAGAACCCAACACGTGAATATATTATTCCTATCAATCTGTTTTAGTTTGTCGATGTCACTAATAATTAGAAATACACCAAACTTCGCATCAAGGCTCCATTATGCATATCTTTCTTACGATATAGGGTATCTAACAATCGAATAGGCGCCACAGCATCAATCTGTTTCTTCTTTCAGACTTCTTTGATCAATTGAATTTGATTGCCGGTCAATTTGCCACTAGAGAAGTGTCAAATTTAATAGAATAACAGACGGTGAGAAAATAATCAGTCAAGCAACAGGCAGTCGGGTATAGTTCGTCCCAAATTCAATAAATTTACTGGCACATTATCAGACATTATCTCAGTATAGTATACGAGGGTATATAATACTCATATATAATACATATGAATGTTTGTTTGTATGTGCATATATGCATATGTAAGTATAGTTATTCGAGTGTTTACGCTGCCTTCGAACACACATAAAAATTTCCACACGATACTTTGGAAATGCAATCTGCAATTATTATTATCTGTCTTTGTCTTTATTTCATTTTTTTGCACTTTACCGTAAAAGTTATAAAAAATACAAACAGGAAACAAACAGAAAATGCGAATAAAGCAAATGGGAATAAGGCAACCATAATATGAATCATAATTAAATGAAGGCAACTCAATAAGTAAACCGTAACGAAAAGCCACAGTGAAATAATGAAAATATATCGTATATAGTAGTAATATCATAAAACGTATGATGTAAATAGTAAACAAATTATGTAAAATATACTTCAATACTACTCTACCTTCCAACTTTATCATAACACCCTTTAATATAAATTTAAGCTTCATCACACACACACAAATACTACAATAACCGAAAACGTATTTCCACCTCCGATAATTTCAATGCGAAATATTGATTATAATTCATTCTCGGAGTCTCGATAATTGGGGAATAAATGAATGCAACAAAAGTGAGTCACGGCCATATTGACAATTAATTAATTTATAAATAAATATATACTTAATTCATATATTTAATTCATAATACAATTCATCACGTTCAAGATTGATAATGCTATCATCTTGCCACTCCCCACAGTGCTTATTCTCTGTGTGAAACAAAGAAAATCTATACACAAGAGACAATGAAAAGTAAATCAGCTCGTAGAATTATGACAAAGCCACAGCAAAACGCATACGAGTATCAAATACTCTGCCATATATTTTCAAAACCCTTAACCAGTATCATCAATAAGATACATGTATCATATACTTCGTATATATGCTTTGAAAGAACTTTTTAATAAACTCGAAGTGCACTTGGTATACAGGAAGCCCTGCATGTTAATTGGTGTCTCCTCCATACAGGGTATAATAAGCGAAAACTTTTATACGTAAATTTTGTACTTCCTGAGAATTAAGATGATTTTGTCCGCACATTTTAAAGTGCATTCAACTTTCAAAATTTGCTTTAAATTTCCGTAATACAATCGTAAAGCGTTAAATTTCTATATCCTTTCATATTCGAAAGGGAAATGCACTCCAATTTAAATGTGTTTTTAATGCTTAATTCAGGTTCTACTTTTATGTAGTATTAACCATATGAACTGACGTCAAAAGCGGCATTTATTAGGTCATAATTTATTCAATTTGTTAACAAACAAACCAGAAAATTTGCATACGAAGAAAAGACACACAAGAGACAACAAAAGAGAGGAAGAGATAGAGAGCAGAGCAATAGACCAAAACAGAAGAAAAGGTTCAATCAAGTTTTCTTACGCTAATTATATTTAATTGCGGCATTTTTATTGAGAACATATAAGTTCAGTTATTTATTTAGATCTCGTTATTTCATTCGATCATTCTTCAGACAAATTATGTTGATTATGAGTACATTAAATATATGAACCTTATAGCGCCACGTACATCGATTGAAGGTTAAAATTCTCGAAACGCAGTTCAGACAAGCGATTAATAGTTCGATATTTCATATGCATATGTACGTAGTTCGTACTCGGAAGTGTCGCGGCTGGTCTGGCTAGGTGGGGGGCGTAGCTATACGCTTTTGCTTTTGTTTGCAACACGCGTAGCTTCAGCACGGAATTCCCTTCACGTCTCTAGCCGCGTCTGTCCGCCTTTGGTTACATTCGCTCTGACTCTCTGTGATACCCGAGCTTCGTTTTTGTTGCGGACTCTCGACTTAAATCTCATTGATATTCCGGTCATCTAGAGCGTGGTCTTATGCAATGTTGACGCTTTCGAACTGTTGATAAGCAGCGGCAGCAGCAGAGCGACGCGCTCTGTAGGGCAGCGCTAAAGCGTTACTCTCGTCTATAGGATTAGGTAATACGAGTTGTTAAAATGTGCAATCTTTATTGGAAAGCAACAGAGTAGAGCAGCTGCTGCTGCTGAGACTGATTGTCTGCTGACCAGTGTCGAGCTAGTCAGAGGAGGACAGAGACGCAGTAGACGGAGCATTGCACTCCTAGCGATGCAGACGACACTGCGACGAGATCGATTCAATGTGGGAAATGGGAAAGTTTCACCGCTTTTACTTTTACCATTGCACACAACGATCGCCAGACATTTGTTATGTTGATGTTATTTTGTGGATTGGAAAATATTGCTGTCAGCAAGTTGCACGTTGTCGAGCAAAAAGTGTTAACGACAAATAAACAAGAATTAAAATATTGGCGGAGACATGATTGCCTCTCAAACCACCTGGCAGGCGAGCAGGTAAAGCACCTGAAGATGCCTATGTCTGGTTTGGGGGAGATTGGTGAGAGGGCGCCTCTAATCAGGCCCTAACTAACGAGACTTATCAACAACTAGGCAAACTGACAGCTGTCGAAGTGCTGCACAGCAAACAGATAACAGAGGTGAATAGAAAGGTGCCGATAGATAACACTGTCGGATAGTTTTATTTATTATATATAGACGTATTTGAATATAACAACTTTTTATAGCCTCTCTCTTGCAGATAATATATTAATTCAAGCGAGTCGCCTGTCGCCACAGATTAGGTATATAAGTATATACTTTCTAGGGTCAGAGGGTTCCAACAAAGCAAGGCTGAAAGTTTCCGCAAGTTTTGTATTGTATTGTGAGCGCGTATGTGTGTTTATGCACAAGTAATCAATCCCTATAATATTATTATAATATAAATTCTTTATACTAGAGTCACATGTGTCGTAAAGAAAGCCGAGTGGAATCTTTTTCATTGGTTTTAGTTTCTTCGCAATGTGGACAAAAAACATTTTGATTAATTTACTCGGCATACACCGCAACACAACAACAAATAAAATAGTTAAGCACAAAATCTTTGCGGTGATAATATCACGTGCTATCAATTTAGATTAGCACCTTCGAGAAGCTGAATTGAAAGACAAATGCAATCAACTGAATGAAAACAGAGCTATAAATTTGTAATGGAAGTCCTCACTTAGCCTAGGTAACATGTCAACATGGCCCAAATTTTTTTAAACTAACAGATAAGAGAGGAGCACAACAAATTATTATAATTAAACCCTATTAATTTCGAAGACAATTTAAGAGCAAAGGGTATAAGAGTGTCGTCATATCAAAACTAACCTTTCTTTCTTGTTTTTCTCGTTTTACTTGTTTTCTTCCACTTTTTTCCATATTCATTCCATATTACATTACGAAATGTATTTAGCCAGTCGCTCAGTTACCTTTTTTGAGTGTCATGACAGACCTGCAAAGGCCCTTGTACTGTCTACTGCCACTCGCCGCTCTGAGGTTGCAAAAATGTCTTCATCTTTCATATTTTTTTCGTTGTTCCATCTTACAGCTTTCTTTAGGTCAGGCCAAATGTTTTGTAGCTTCTAATTATAACTCTATGAAATACTTTCGCCGTTTGTCCTACTTTTATGCCTGCTTTATGAAACCACAATTCATAAGGCAGAGAGATTAAATACCAAACTGTAATTGTATAGTGAATATAGTCACATACAAACAAATACATGTATAGACATATGTACATATGTATGTGGTTCATGTTTCCAGTCTGACTACTTGGAAGGGTTGTACAGTGTTGCTCACACAATAAAGTTAATTGTTTTTCTCCCAACTAATTATATTATAATCTAACATAACATTGCTAAATCGTGTGTTGGTTTCAAAGTATTTAGAAAACATTTTTTAACGCATATTTCGTTCATTTTGTTCCCTGTACAGATTGTGAAATGGGCAGCGGCAATCAAAACGTCAAGCTGATTGACAGATTGACGCATTGATGTGCGATTGTATTTCAAGATCAAAACAAGTAAGGAAAGTTACAGTTGAGTTAGCTCGACGGTAAGATACTCTACTGCTAACCTTTAACAGTTCTCTAACACTAACAGAAACAAATACTCAAAAGTACTCAACGAATACTCACACATGCAGACACAAAATTGATGTGCAGCTGAACTATACAAACCTCCACACGAAATTAGGTCTCTTTCTGTCTGAGTAATCTACGACAGGGTATTAAAATGTGTAATGGGGGGAATACCAGCACTTTATAGCCGTGGGGGAAAGACTTTTTATATTTTTGGAACAGCCCTAATATATTGGACGTGTATTTGTGTGCTAAATTTATACTTTCCATGAAATTTCCAATAGTATTTTCATTTCGTCTAACGATTTAGACTAAAAATACCCAAACATATTTTATTCAATACGTAATATCGGTTTCGTTTTATTTGATACGACCGCTTTAGATGGGGTATTCCATGTAATTTTCTACGGCCTTGCGAAATAATAGATTTCCCAGTAATTTCAGAGTCATCTCAGGGAATTACTGACTTATACACACACATACAGTGGATCTAGTAAAAAACATACCCTTATTTAAAAAAAAACAGACTCTTCACACACGAACACACTCTTACAGTCTAGTTGGGCTGTTTTTGTTGTTGTTTCTACTTTATCAAGTGTGTGTTTAGCACATGTTTCCAATTTGAGTTGAGCGAAAATGTTAATGCAACTGAATTTGTGTTTGTGTTGCTGCTGTTGTTGTTGTTATTGCAGTTACTGCAACGTATTTGCCAAGTTCTGCCAACCACAGAGAATTAATCATGCCAGCTCCGAACTACTACGACTTCAGCGAATGTGGAAAGTGCTGGTAAAACGCATTTTGCCGCTGTGAACGTGTATGAGTGAGCAAGCAAGCAAGACGGTGAGCGGGCCGGGGAAGTGGGGGAGGTGAAGTCAGCACTTATAGCCAGGGTCGAAGTAGCGCAGCAATGACGTCATCAGCGCACGAACTAGTCGTGTAGTTGCAGCAGCAGCATTTTATATTGTCGCCTCGCAACCCTACTATACATACATACATATGAACGTATGCTATATATAAGCTGTTGCTCTTAATTAATTACAGGTCTATCTTAGTCTTTATTTTCTTATTGCCTTCTTTGTTTTTTTGTTTTGATGATAAGGAAACCAATACAACTATAACTACAATTATCATAAATAAGCACAAGAGTTTGTGTGTCGGCGTGTGTACACACATACACACAAATGTAAATTAGGTTATCAGGCGCGATAGTTGTTTTTATGTAAGTAACACACTCACACATTCATACACATACACTTGCATACATACTGTGTACTATATTCAGTGTTAGTAAACGCACCTTTGGTTTATTCAGCCACTTGCGAAATGTATCCATGGTTTAATTGTTGCAGCAGCCGTCACAGTCAGCTTTACAGCTGTTGACACGCCAACTTGGGCAACCTTCTCTCTCTCTTCACCCTTATCCTCCACACTGTTGTCGTCTGGGTTAATCGTTAATCGACAAGTTGGCGCCGTTGATGTGTTCCAATAAATATGGCGTCGTCGCTGACGTTGTCGTCCTTGCCCAATGCTTGCTCGAAGCACCAACACAGACACACAGCTACAACAATAACATTAACGAAAATGACGCGTACACCAAAAACCAAACAAAACAAAAGAAACACACAAATAAGAGAGCACGACAATAACAACTGTGTGTGTGTGTAAGTCTTTATGTGTGAACTACGTTCTGTTTGCTGCTTGGCCACACTTAGTTCAATATATCCACGTTGAGTGTGTGTGTGTGTCTGAGTGTGCCTGTGTATGTTGGTTCAACTTGACTGTGTTTTGCTACTGTTGCATTCGCGTTTGTTTTTGGTGGATTTTCACTCTTTGAGCATTGCAAATGAACTTTACCGAAATTTTCACTTTTTGTATAATTTAAAATTGCTTCCTCTCATACATTTCGTGTTATAATATACTTTTTGTGTATTGTCGAGTGCTAATTTTTATTTCTTATTTCCTTTTGCACTTTGCTTCGCTTTGACTTTTATTCGTATTTTGTATTCATATTGTCTTCATCACACACGCGTGACTTTTCTGAGCTCTAACACCATTCGTATAACATTATAACTACATTTCTCCGTAAGGAAATTGCGTCGATTTGTTAAAATTTATAAAATGTGTTAAAACTGCATCGTAACACAATGGGAATATTGGCTTTTCTATTGCGAAAATAGCGCTTTAAACTCCGCCCAATCTCGTCGTTTTCACAAGCGATGCGTGTACATGGCGTTCAACGATTTTTTTCGACTAGCAGCTGTTAAAGTTTTTGTTATTAAAAAAATGTTAAAGGCATGTAAATGGACTGCTTTAAACATCGATTACACTAGCGATACCACTATCGATTACTCGGCCTTCATTAAGTTCAGTATGCAGCACACTAACATATATGTTAACAACTAAACATATTATTGGAATACAGGTGTAGTTTTTAAATGGAATCAATTCCCCATAAAATTGCAAAATTTTTGTTTTACTAATTTATCCGAAAATCTACCTGATGCAAAAATTTTCCCCGTTGTGCGTCGGTTGTTTTGTTTCTGCTCATTTTTGCGTTAACAGACTGTTAACAGTAGCCATTAAAGAATTGGCAGCACTGGCGAGAAATTCAAAAATATTTTAATAATTAAAAATGTGTGCTTTTTGGAAATTGATTTAATTGCTGTAGCTTTTAATGTACATATTTTGATGAGATATTTGTGTGTGCAAAATATTATGTAATTAAATTTGTGATTCTACTGTAAGGCAATGCGTCGAAAATGATTGTTGAGCGGCCCCTCGTCCGAGTAGCCAGCGATCTCCTGAGGAATAATGCCGGACTCTTCAATGGAGGTGCACGGGCGGCACATGCATTCCAGCGGTGCCTTAGTTAAGACCTTCTTAAACTTTCGCTCACCATGTTTGACTTTAGGACAGAACAACGAGACGGCTGCCTCGCGCTCTCCCGACTCCTGGCAGCACATACAAGAGCGTTCCATTTGCCAGATTTTACTGCCAGAGACCTGAAAAGAATATGAATCGTATAGTATAAAAACTCCAATCTATATATTTATCTGTTTCACTTGTATATAGCTTGCACAGCGCCCCACACAGGCGAATGATGGAATTGGCTTGGGTACACAGCCAGGATACTGTAGAACATGTATGACGGGCGTCACCTGACAATCGTCTCCAAGATGACCAATATCTACAATTGAAATGGATCATTTACAGAATAGTAGAACAGCAGTATCTCCCACATTACCTGATGATATACCATTATCATTAGTGGCCACCGCGTTGTCAGCCTGTGCCGTGCACAATTTAAGCAGGCTGACTAGCACATAGTATAACAAAATCAGCGCAACTATCCGATTGTTCTCATTGAGCAGCATTTTGTTATCACCTGCAAGTCCCGTTTCCCGGCTAAATGGAAAACCCTTCAGATGGCCTTACGCCTTTTATACATGCTCCACTGCAGCACCATGGGCAATGCCCGCAACGGACATCACTCTAATGGCAATCCGTTCTACATGACTTATTGCCCAATAAAGCACGCCCAGCGCAACCTTTTTGCCTAGTAATTGCATACATGAAAACGGCATTTGTCCCGCTGCGCTTTTGGGCTGTATTGCCCCCCTACATACGCACAAATGGCCCACCAAACCTTGCTCCAGCCAGGAATGTCTTTAGCGACATTTGAGAATCGACGCATTTCATTCGATATTACTCCCTCAGTCTGTCTAAACGTCCTGAAGCACATGGTACACATTCCAATAATTTCAAATAAATAGTTCTTCAGATAGTTTCAAGAAGAAACATCGTACTATATCCCCCGGGTGAGTTACATGTTAACTTAACTATAATGCATATTAAAATTTTTTTTTCTGTTTATTCGACTTCTATCTTGGACCATCTAGTGGTCCAATCTATGGTAACTATTATTTTAATCACGAACCGTCCACAATCTATAAGTAAATATATAATACAACCGCAGATACTACAGGTCGAAACTAAACTTCTTAGGAAGTTTATATTGTACGAATTAAAGGTAAGTTCCCCTTGAAACCCGCCAAAAATGTTGATAATAAAAAGTACCCAAGTTTATCTAATTCCAATAGATTAATGTAGGTTTTTATGATTTATATAAGTTCTCTTGTTCTTATCTGTTAAACTTATGTAGAAGATGCAGATACACTTTTGTGTCAGTATTAAAAATTATATAAAAGTTTAACATGATCCAAGCTATAGCATCTAATACTTTTATAACGCTCCGATCCGTCCAGAATCCATTAATAAATATATATTATAACCGCAGATACAATTGGCCGAAACTGTTGCGCTTTGTCTACTCAGTAAAGTTGTCCACTGAAAGCCCGCAATAATATTGATAATAAAAAGTACCCGAGTTTGTATGATTGCCATAGATTATTTGAGTATTTTATTTGGTTTATATTAGCCGTTGTAGCTTGGAGTCAGGTTATCTGGATAATTTATTAACCTTAAATGGGCACTATATGGACAAATACTTTCATTGGATTTATACTATATTTATGGTAACTTAGCGCAGCAATGTGATCAGGGCTACAAGCAGGAAGATCAGGAAATTGAACGCGCCGATTACTACGCTGCCGTTACGTATGGACAGATAGTTGCGGAAATGTCCCAGCTTATCTTCAGCCCAGGCCAAGTTCTGCTTAACGGTACTCTCCGCTTTAGTCAGCGTACTAGCAGCGGTGCCGAACTTGGTAGAATTTGCCGTATTGAAGTTTTGCAGTGCCACATACTGCGACTCTTCAGTAAAGCGCCCAGCAATGTCAGAAATGGCTGTGGCAACTGAAGAATAGCTACCCATACTGAAATAGCAAGATAATTGTATAAATATGAAACGCATAGTTTAAATTCATTTGACTTACGCCTCTGCAAGTTGTTCGAATTGGCCTGTGACCAGTTGGAAAACGGTTGTCACATTTTCATTGGTGTAGAGACGGGACAGCACGGAGGATTTGTCCTGGCGACGAATCTCATCGGAGAGTACAAGATTGAAGACACGCTCGATCAATGCCTGAGTCCTCACACAGCCAAAGGAATTCTGTAGTTCTGTCTTCTCGGTGGCCACGGTTTCTGTCTTGAATTTCTGGTAGAGTGCCTCGAATTCAGTGGAACCACCTTCACGCAGGTTCACACAATAGACAACAGAACGTATATTCTTGGGCACATTAGACAGTGAGTTAAAGTAGCTCTTGGCCTGATTGATGCAATCGTTATTGCCATACCGACAAGCCCAGGATAGCACCTTGGTACGCAACAAGATTTCAAGGGCGGTGTCATTAGCACTTTCAACGAATCCGAGTTGGTTGTACGCCTTCGAAGTCAATTGTCTGATAAACGTGCTGAATTCAGTGATGTCCGTCCCCAGACGTATGCTCAGAAAACTGAAGCCCTTAAATGCTGATGACCATGGTATATAATTGGTTTCAGTTTCCAAGTACTCCAGAACTGCCAATGTCAGATCGTATGCAATGTATCCGGCTCTGGCCAAGTTAAGCAGATCGTCAACTATCTGAGCACGATTAACCTCATGGATACCACTCCAATTGGCCGCCGCGAGTGCATGGTGAATTGCATGCCAATTGCTCTCAGTGTAGTTGACACGATAATATCCAGTCTCCTGAATATTGGCAATCACCCAGGTGGCATTGCCGCCGAAGTTCTCAGTGTGTGAGGTGGCGTTGTAGGCCAACACGAACTTTGGCTTAGTATTAACAAAGTTCTTCTCTATGCTGGTGGTGTAGCTAATGGGCACAGTGTAGCGCAGCGAACTATTCGATAAAGAGTCATCTGGATTGATCAGAAAACGTTGCTGGGTGAATTCCACGCTTTGTCCGTTAGTCGACAATTTGGCATTGATCAGAGGATAACCAACTTGGGTCGTGTAGTTGTAGAAGATCAGTTCGGCGCTGCTGCGGAAACTGTCCTCTGGCCAGTTGACGAGCCAAGCATCCAGAAGATACTGTGGCACAGAGGTTTCCAATTTGCTGTAGTAAAAAAAGAAAAGGAGAATTGATCACTAAAACATAATGATACATATGAATACAGGTACTATTTACTTGTTCTTGAATTAACTTAATTAATTAACTTTCTAGTTTTAAGATTAAGCTTGCGATAATATTTAGATGTCAACTTACTGTTTTTCTAGATATTCTTGCAGAGATTTCTGGAAGTTTGCAGTGCCCATGGTGTGTTCGATCATGCGAATGAATGTGGCACCTTTGTTGTACGAGATGCTGTTGAACATGCGACTCACATGCGCAGGCGTAAATGTGTTGGGGTCGCTCAGTGGATTGGTGGCATTGGTAGAATCTATAGACATAACCGATTGTATTTGATCGACAACGAACTGTTTCTCCAACTCCCATTCGGTTTCAACAAAAGCAGTACCAAAGTATTCGAAAAAACGAGCGAAACCTTCGTTAAGCCAGGTGTAGCTCCACCATTCACAGGTGACCAGATCACCGAACCACATGTGCGCCTGTTCGTGAGCAACCACAGCGGCAATAGACTGACGAGATGAAAAAGTCGTTGCTGATTCATCAACCAATAGATTGCGTTCACGATAGGTGATCAGACCCCAGTTCTCCATAGCACCGGCTGAGAAATCAGGTATGGCAGCCATATCCATCTTATCATTGCCCATGCCATAGTAGTCCTTGTTCAGATATGAACTCATTGCGTCCAGTATTTCACGACCGACATTGAAAGGGTACTGGGTCTGTGCATAGAACTCGGGACGTGCGTACACACCGAACTTTTCGTCCTTGCGTGCTGTAAATTCCGAGACAATGAAGGCCAGCAAGTAGGTCGACATTTTTGGCGTCGTCTTGTAGACATCCAAATAATATTCACTGAGGGACAAGTATCAAATAAATATGAAAAAGAAATTCACTTAAATATGAAGATAACTTACATCTCATTGCTGGGTGTTGAGGAAATTTGCCGGGTGTTGCTCACACTGCTGAAGGTCTGATGACGCTTGATGGTAACATCAAAGGTGGCCTTGAAGCGTGGCTCATCGAAGGAGGGGAAAGTACGACGAGCGTGATGGGAATGGAACTGTGTCGCTCCCAGCCACTTGGTCTCATTATTATCGTTGGTGTAGTAACTGCGATAGAATCCTTGCATGTCGTCCTGCATGAGACCCGTGTAGACAAAGTGCAAAATATACGTGGTATTTGCTGTGAGATCGGCGGCTGCAGTCAGATTCGTAATGTCGGTATCAGTGTTGGGAGTACCCGAAACAGTCAGAGCCTGTACAGTGGGTGTTATAGCAGCTGATGCCGGCTTAACCCAGTACTCCCGGGTTGTATAAGTTAGATTCTTCGAATGCAACGAGATGAGACGAGTCGTTGTCTTAGGTACAATTTCGATAAAGACCTCGCCATCGAAGGTGAAACGTTTGGTGCCATCAGTTTCCAGCAAATAGGGGCGCAGCGTTAGGTTATAATTGACCGGGTCAATATTCTGCGATAATCTGTATTCCTCGTTTGCAGTGGCATATGTTGTAGGTGGCTGCAGTGCCTTGGTGTCAGCAAGGACAGCAGGAAAGCAGACAGCTGCCAAGAGGACAGCCACACGCAGGACAAACATTTCAACTGTAAATTGAATAGCGGAATTTTCAATTAAAACCAAAGAGCCTTATCTATAATAATTGCCTTGTTAAATTAGTTGTGTATTTCATCACGTTATACAACTGCACAACTGCACTCACTTCAGATTTACTGATGTTTGTTACACTTGATTCTTTTTTTTTTTAACAAGTACCACCGGGACGCGATTCGGCTACTAAGCCCCCCTTGTGATCGACGGGACTATTTATAAGCTTTGTAGACCAAGTCTATCAACGATTTATCTCAAGCCTTAAACATTTTATTTCAGTCAAGATAATGTATAAAAGATTAAACGACGATTACGCTGATAAGAGAACAAGATGGTGATTTACGTGCCCTGCAAAATAAATATATAGTACAGTATAAATATATAGTACCACGTTTGACTCAAAAAAATGTGCACTTGTCCTAAAAATGCACTTAACCGCAATTCAATATTTCGCTTTGTTTTACCCATTTCGAAAAATTGATTTGTAAACAAACTATGTACTTGCCATTTATATGGCATTGCCAAGCATAAGTAAACGGACATGCGCAGTTTGGCGCCACGATCAAAACGAACACTATAATCGGTTTAACTTACTTGCTTTTCACATGCTTTAAAATTATTCCCGACAGATGGCGGTCGCGCTTCGCACTTGTGGCAACCCCAAACAGCGCGCTGCTTCGATTGTCTATTGATAGAGGGATCGAACATCGATAGCTGCGAGCTTGATTCCTTAATCGAAAATCATCTCCAAATTACGACTACTGACGACGCTAAACATTATTACGAAATATAAGTATTATTATATATTTAAGGAATCATAAATAAAGTTTAACTCTATACGAGGTGTGTTCAAAAAGTATCGTGATACTTGAACACACCTCGTATATACATTATGGGGTCTACCATCCCTCCTTCTGCCTGTTACATATATTTGCACAAAGTAAGTATACCCTTTTTTTGACCAATTACCTTGATCGAATGGTATAAAAAGTACCCGAGTTTGTATGATTGCAATAGATTAGTTGAGTATTTTATATGGTTTATTTTAGCCGTTGTAGCTTGTAGCCAGGTTATCTTTATAATTTATTAACCTTAAATGGGCACTATATGGACAAATACTTTTATTGGACTTATATTCATAGCAACTTAGCGCAGCAATGTGACCAGGGCCACAAGCAGGAAGATTAGGAAATTGAACGCGCCGATTACTACGCTGCCGTTACGTAGGGACAGATAATTGCGGAAATGTCCCAGCTTATCTTCAGCCCAGGCAAAGTTCTGCCTAACGGTACTCTCCGCTGCGGTCAGCGTACTGGCAGCGGTACCGAACTTGGTGGAATTAGCCGTATTGAAGTTCTGCAGTGCCACATACTGCGACTCTTCAGTAAAGCGCGCAGCAATGTTAGAGATGACTGTGGCAACTGAAGAATAGCTTCCCATACTGGAAAGAGAAAGAAAATTGTATAAATATAATATGAAGCGAATAATTTTAAATTCATTTGACTTACGCCTCTGCAAGTTTTTCGAATTGGTCTGTGACCAGTGTGAAAACGGGTGTCACATTCTCATTGTTCTCGGTGTAGAGAGTCGACAGCACGGAGGATTTGTCCTGGCGACGAATCTCATCGGAGAGTACAAGATTGAAGACACGCTCGATCAATGCCTGAGTCTTCACACAGCCAAAGGAGTTCTGCAACAGTGTCTCCTCGGTGGCCACAGTTTCTGTCTTGAATTTCTGGTAGAGTGCCTCGAATTCAGTGGAACCACCTTCACGCAGGGCCACACAATACACAACAGAACGTATATTCTTGGGCACATTAGACAGTGAGTTGAAGTAGCTCTTGGCCTGACTGATACAATTGTTATTGCCATATCGACAAGACCAGGATAGCACCTTGGTACGCAGATAGATTTCGAGGGCGGTGTCATTAGCACTCTCGGCGAATCCGAGTTCATTGTACGCCTTCGTGGTCAATTGTCTGATATACGTGCTAAATTCAGTGATGTCTGTGCCCAGACGTATGCTCAGGTAACTGAAGCCATTGAACGCCGCTGTCCATGGTATATAATTGGTTTCAGTTTCCAAGTACTCCAGAACTGCCAATGTCAGATCGTATGCAATGTATCCGGCTCTGGCCAAGTTAAGCAGATCGTCAACTATCTGAGCACGATTAACCTCGTGGATACCACTCCAATTGGCCGCCGCGAGTGCGTGGTGAATTGCATGCCAATTGCTCTCAGTGTAGTTGACACGATAATATCCAGTCTCCTGAATATTGGCAATCACCCAGGTGGCATTGGCGCCGAAGTTCTCAGTGTGTGAGGTGGCGTTGTAGGCCAACACGAACTTTGGCTTAGTATTATCAAAGTTCTTCTCTATGCTGGTGGTGTAGCTAATGGGCACAGTGTAGCGCAGCGAACTATTCGATAAAGAGTCATCTGGATTAATCAGAAAACGTTGCTGGGTGAATTCCACGCTTTGTCCGTTAGTCGACAATTTGGCATTGATCAGAGGATAACCAACTTGGGTCGTGTAGTTGTAGAAGATCAGTTCGGCGCTGCTGCGGAAACTGTCCTCTGGCCAGTTGACGAGCCAAGCATCCAGAAGATACTGTGGCACAGAGGTTTCCAATTTGCTGTAGTAAAAAAAGAAAAGAAGAATTGATCAGTAAAACCTAATGATATATATGAATACAGATACCTGATAATAATAATAATAAACAAAGAAGTTATTCAAGGTCAAGTAGTTAGTAACTTGATCTTGAATAACTTCTTTGTTTATTATGCGATTTATACCAAATTGAGAAAGAAATGAACTTTATAGTTTTAAGATTAGGCTTGCGATAATATTTAGATGTCAACTTACTGTTTTTCTAGATATTCCTGCAGAGATTTCTGGAAGTTTGCAGTGCCCATTGTGTGTTCGATCATGCGAATGAATGTGGCACCTTTGTTGTACGAGATGCTGTTGAACATGCGACTCAAATGGGCTGGCGTGAATGTGTTGGGGTCGCTCAGTGGATTGGTGGCATTGGTAGAATCCATAGACATAACCGATTGTATTTGATCGACAACGAACTGTTTCTCCAACTCCCATTCGGTTTCAACAAAAGCAGTTCCAAAGTATTGGAAGAAACGAGCGAAACCTTCGTTAAGCCAGGTGTAGCTCCACCATTCACAGGTGACCAGATCACCGAACCACATGTGCGCCTGTTCGTGAGCAACCACAGCGGCAATAGATTGACGAGACGATAATGTCGTTGCTGATTCATCAACCAATAGACTGCGTTCACGATATGTGAGCAGACCCCAGTTCTCCATAGCACCGGCTGAGAAATCAGGTATGGCAGCCATATCCATCTTATCATTGCCCATGCCATAGTAGTCCTTGTTCAGATATGAACTCATTGCGTCCAGTATTTCACGACCGACATTGAAAGGGTACTGGGTCTGTGCATAGAACTCGGGACGTGCGTACACACCAAACTTTTCGTCCTTGCGTGCTGTGAACTCCGAGACAATGAAGGCCAGCAAGTAGGTCGACATTTTTGGCGTCGTCTTGTAGACATCCAAATAATATTCACTGAGGGAGAAGTATCAAATAAATATGAAAAATAAATTCACTTGAATATAAAGATAACTTACGACTCATTGCTGGGTGTTGAGGAAATTTGCCGTGTGTTGCTCACACTGCTGAAAGTCTGATGACGCTTGATGGTAACATCAAAGGTGGCCTTGAAGCGTGGCTCATCGAAGGAGGGGAAAGCACGACGAGCATGATGGGTTTGGAACTGTGTCGATCCCAGCCACTTGGTCTCATTATTATCGTTGGTGTAGTAACTGCGATAGAATCCCTGCATGTCGTCCTGCATGAGACCCGTGTAGACAAAGTGCAAAATATACGTGGTATTTGCTGTGAGATCGGCGGCTGCAGTCAGATTCGTAATGTCGGTATCAGTGTTGGGAGTACCCGAAACAGTCAGAGCCTGTACAGTGGGTGTTATAGCAGCTGATGCCGGCTTAACCCAGTACTCCCGGGTTGTATAAGTTAGATTCTTCGAATGCAACGAGATGAGACGAGTCGTTGTCTTAGGTACAATTTCGATAAAGACCTCGCCATCGAAGGTGAAACGTTTGGTGCCATCAGTTTCCAGCAAATAGGGGCGCAGCGTTAGGTTATAATTGACCGGGTCAATATTCTGCGATAATCTGTATTCCTCGTTTGCAGTGGCATATGTTGTAGGTGGCTGCAGTGCCTTGGTGTCAGCAAGGACAGCAGGAAAGCAGACAGCTGCCAAGAGGACAGCCACACGCAGGACAAACATTTCAACTGTAAATTGAATAGCGGAATTTTCAATTAAAACCAAAGAGCCTTATCTATATTAATTGCCTTGTTAAATTAGTCGTGTATTTCATCACGTTATACAACTGATTTGCACTCACTTCAGATTTACTGAACTTTGATGTTTGTTACACTTGCTTTTTTGTTTCTTTTTTAACACGTACCACCTGCACGCGATTCGGCTACTAAGCCTCGCTGGTGATCGACGGGACTATTTATAAGCTTTGTAGACCAAGTCTATCAACGATTTATCTCTAGCCTTAAACATTTTATTTCAGTCAAGATAATGTATACATAGATTAAACGACGATTACGCTGATAAGAGAACAAGACGGTGATTTACGTGCCCTGCACAAATACCTAGTATATAGTATAGTACGGCACGGGTAACTAACTATCATATAACGGTCATATAAGTGAATCGAGTTATATATTGATTGATGTTTGCCTAAGGCCAATAATCCAAAGACCATAAACATCATGACACATCACATCGAATGTTCAATGAAAAGAAACGGAAGTTCTAAGTATGTATGTATGTGTGTATGTATGTACCATATACAAATATGTATAGTACATGCCTAAGCTTACTCATTTGCGATCTCCTCTTTCACAAGACGGTATTAATCGGTTATCTTCAGCAAACGATCTAAGCATATCATATCTCAAAGAGGCCCAAAGAAATTTGGATTTTATTTTTTGACTTAAATTTCGAAACATACAAATTTTGAACTGAATGTACAATGTTCCATATGCAAAGAGGTACCTTTAAGGGTAGTGCACTGTCTATTCATTGATACCCATTGAACACAAATAAAACTCTAACTGTGGCATCTAGAAATGAAACTGTAGAGCTGATTATTTTGGAACTTTATGCTTAAAGCAACGAGCAATACCATATTGCACTGTGTATCTTATCTAATCTGAGATACATTCGAAACAAAAGTCACAGCATGTAATTGACAAAACAAAGTTTACTTGGAAATAATGAATGTCTTGAATTGCTTTCAATGACTTGTCGACTTCACTCAAGATGGCGCGTCTCAATGGCGGATTAATCAATTGCTGATTTCAGTTGATTGCTTGTTATAGATAAGTTGGGTACCCCCCTTCCCTAAATCCCCTATATTGTTGCCATGTGATCGATCTAATTTCACATATTGATAAGTATTTGAGATATTTACGATAGGAATAAAAAGTAAATAATCGAATCGCATTGGACCCTAAAGAAACCGAAAATTTCATAACAATCATAAAGTATTCGCATTATCGCGCCATAAAGCCCTAATAAGCCCAAATAAAAAATGAAAGATCATAATTTTGTGGCAAATTTTATTATTATCGATTGGAAGTATGAAGAATGTACATGTGTGTATTATTGAGGATCTTATGCTAGATTAACTTGCTTGCCTAGAATAGTTTTGCAGCCAAAAGACACAGAACCATAGCAATCATAGATACGCCTGCAGCTGCGGGGCTACTGCTGCGGAGGTTGGACACCCAGGAGATGATGGGCTCCCGATTGGCTGTCAGCCAGTCCCGGTTAGCCTTAACGTTGGCATCCACGCTAGCCTGCAGAGTTGAGGGTACGAATTCGGAATCCTTGACAGCGTCAATAAGTTCTTGCAACCTTTCCTGCTGATTGTCGTTGACAACATATGCAGACATGCCAACGATGTCGGAATACAGAGGATTAACGCCACCAAAGCCAGCATTCAGGTTTCCGTATGTCTGCCAGTTTTCAAGTAAGAAATCAATGCAGACGAACAGACCGATCTCACCACGCGAATAGGTCGGACTGAGGAGGGTGTAACGTTCCTGGATGCGCAACGTGTCGGTTAAACTGCTCTCAACAAACTTCTTCAGCTGATACTCTGACTGGGCACAACCCAGAGCTGAGATGAGCAGACGTCGTTCAGCCTGATCATTGGACTGGATCAGTTTGTTGTACACAAAGTCGAAGGTCTCATTGCTGGCCTGCTTCAGACCATTGCAATAGACTGGAGTCTGCAGATTAGGTTCAATTGGTGTGCCATTCTCGACCAAAGCGTGCAGCTTGCTGCTGGTTTCACTCAGACAGCTCGTCAGGCCAGCCAAGCAGGCAATGTTGATGACAACGTTGCGTGTGAATTTGACCAAATGCTGCTCACCGGGGATATCGTTAATGCCAAACTTATCGTACTGCTCGCTGACCAGTTCCTTGACATAGGACTGGAAGTGGCCGTAGGACTCGTCGCTGCTCAAGTAACGATTGAACAGAGTGATAGCCGTATTGGCTGCAGACCAGGGTGCATATTGGTTCTCCTGTGGCAAATAGGTGAGCAGCTGCAGCAGTGTGGCATGTGGCACGCGTCCGCTGGTACTGAAGCGATACAAGTCACTGATGAGCTGAGCACGATTGCGTGGATGAATCTTGTGTGGACGATTGATCAATCCTTCGGTGATGAGCTGCCAGTTATCGGCGTCGTAGTTGATGCGATAGTAGCCAGTCGATTGTTTGTTCACAATCAGCCATTCATCCCTAGCCAGCTGGGTGTTATTAACGGTAATATTGTTCTTCAGCAAATAGTGCGTGGCTTCGGTGTTACGGAAATCAGGATCCGATGAAATGGCATAGTTAATGGGTATGTGCCAGGTGTTGGTGCCCACGGCATCCTGGTTATTGGTATACTGTTCCTGTTGAACAGTGAACGATCCATCGTCGTAATTGCGCACCACATTCAGTAGGGGCAAACCACCCTGGCGTGTCCAGCTGGTCATCATCTCATCAACGGTTGCCGGCACGGCGTAGTTCTCCTCAACAGCAGCCAGTGCAATTGCGGCGAACAGTAGAGTCTCGTTGGCAGCAGAGTATTTGCTATAAAATTCAATTTGATTAATTCACATTGGTTTATCCTAACCTACAGTGAACCTACTTTGTCTCCAGATAGTTGTGCAGACCACGCTGGAAGACGGTATTGGTCAGAGCATTGCGCCACATGTCCAGCACAGAACCAGCCTTGGCATAGGCAATGTTATCGTACAGCAGAGCGATCTCAGCTGGCTTCTCCACAGAGTATGTCATGGGGCGTACACTGGGATTGCCATCAGTCACCATAGCGTTCTGATAGGAAGCAGCATGGAAGGTCTGGAAGATGTCCCACTCCGGGTAGGCCTATTAAAGAAAGTGAGAAGTAAGCAATAGCAAAGAAATGTATGGCTACAAGCGAAAGGCTTACCAAGTCGACAGCCAAGTTCTCGAAGAGCGTTGCGAAACCCTCCTTCAGCCAGAGATAGCTCCACCATTCGATGGCAACCAGATCACCGAACCACATGTGTGCATCCTCATGCGACTCAATGGTGGCGATATTTGTCTGTGTGTTTGTGGTAGAGTTCTCGGTATTGTAGAGCAGATACTCCTCACGGTAGGTGGCCAGTCCCCAGTTCTCCATGGCACCGGCAGCGAAGTCAGGGATAGCTGCTTGATCCAGCTTGGGCAGGGCAAATGGCACACCAAAGTAACCAGACAGACGCTTCTCCACAAGCATGCCGGTGGTCAAAGCCCATTCCTGGTCGTTCTCGGTACCCTTGCGGGAGAAGACACGCTGGGGCAGGCCATTCAGCTCGCCTTCGGTGTGCACAAACTCGGATACAATGAAGGCAACCAAATAGCTGGGCATATTCACTGTGGTTTGGAAAGCAGTCACGCCAGAGCTGTAAGAAAATAAAGGTCATTTAGTCTTTAAGAAACCCTGTGGAATACTTCTTAGGCTGTGAACAAACCTTGACTTGGACGCGTCCACGGGCATGTTGCTGATGGCATTGTAGCTGGGATCGTGATGAATGGTGATGGTGAAGTTGGCACGCTTCGCTGGCTCATCATAGCACGGGAAGGCGTGACGGGCATCGGTACTCTCGAACTGAGTGGTGGCAAGGTATTTGGTAACACCTTGTTCATCCTCATATGAGGACAAGTAGAATCCACCATTGTCCTCGCGCAAATTACCCTGGTAAGCGATTGTCAGGCGCCAGGTGGTACCGGCAGTAAAGCTGACGCCGGTGGCATGCAGGTTAAGGAACTCACGATCGGTATCCTGAGTGTATTCCAGTCTAATTTCAGTACTGGTAGTAACATCCACCTGAATAATGGACGCGGTGAAGTTCTCCAGCTGACGGGTATGCACGACAATGGTCGGTGTGGTCTCAAGGACCTTCAGCAAGATGGTAACACTTCCATTGAAACCCTTCTCGCCCGTATGGACATTCGTCCACAGAGTCACATCGTATTCCTGAGGTTCGGTGGTGTTTGGTAGACGGTAAGTTTCCTCATCGACACGTGGCGTAATACGCTGATTGGGTGTCTCGAGCATTTGCAGTTGCTCGAATGGGGGGAATTCGCGTACCACGGCTGCTTGGGCCACAAAGGCCGCAAGTCCAAGGATCACAAGTGAGGCGAGAGCGCGTGCCATGTTGTAGTGCACGAGGTGACGACAACTGGACAATAACTGAGCAACGATCGCTTGGTAAGGCACTTTTAAAGCATGTCTATCGTGATAACTGTCAAGGCATTTCAACTAGCCGTGCTCTATTTATCAGTTAGCCGCGTATAAAGATTATTTTAATCACAGTTTGACGCTAGCATAACCAAGCCACGCCCCACATTAACAATAAATCGTAAGGGCTGTAAATCAAAGAAATCGAATCCTTAAAAATGCGCTGTGCCACACGCTTCATTGATACCTTTAATTATATTATACATATGACTAATCGCACGTGGTTGTCAACTGGTATTAGCCAAGTTAAGTTAGATAACCACAATTCGAGTGTAACGCATTTTTAAAGATACTGATTTGATGATAAGAAGCTTAGCACTGCCACGGCAGGTGGCGGCTGTGAATGTGACTGAAATTTCGAGTGTCGAAAAGGTTCCAAATATTCAGGTTTCCTCAATGCTCTGGTAATCCCATTCATTGAGATAGTGGGGCTTTTTTTTTGGATTACTCGAGGTTTATTGATTTGTACTAAGGTATTAAGGCTTATTAAGTTCTGAAGAACCTATCCATTTATTGCCTTTTATTCATGGGTAGGTACTATATGAGTAGTTAGAACTATTAATGCGATAAAGACAGGTTAGTTTGTTGCCTTTCGAACTTGGCTCTGCATTTGTTTTCTCTCGAAGACGATCGTATTTAAGGAATATACAGAAGGAATGAGCAGCTATATCCCAACTTTATTTATACTGATTTCGTACTGATAAACTATGCTAATAACTCTTAAGCAATATTATTGTGATCTTATCTCACCCCATAACGTATTGAAAAGTGTTTTGTGCATACGTAACTTTATTACCTTGTAATGACAGTCAGATTTTATGTTTTGAAATAGTTGTAGGTTATATTGCAATCTAAGGAAAATTATGAAATTATAGACTGGCTGAGGTAAGCACTTACTATATAAAGCACTATTACGGGGGCAATGTGCAATTATAAAATCGGGAAAAATCAACAATCATTTTGAATTATGACTTTTATCTGGATCATAGGCATGTGCGGTTCATAAATATTTGTTTTATAGGGATCATGACGAGGCAAATGTCGTAATGATATATTTGACGTGTGGACGCCACTTATCTACGATATTATATTACGTTTACGTTGCGTATATACCGAACATAAAGAATGCATCTCCTACTATATAGAGTCTGTATATTTTGTATTGAATGAAGAGTACGCATAGATTAGGATAATTACTTTAAATTAAGTTTAATAGGGATAGTGGGAACATTATTCAATGAACATTGCACAAGAGCAAAGCAAGGGCGGCGAGGAGAGTCAGCAAAGACGCACCGATAGCGGAGCTGCCACTGCCACTGTGATAGGTGGTAAGCCAGTTGATAACAGGATCGCGATGAGTACCCAGCCAGTCGAAGTTTGTTTGAATGTTGCTACTGACTGTAGTGTTCAGGTCGCTGTTCACATAGTCCGCTCCATTGGTGTTCACTTCCTGGACAAGAGCATTGACCTGCAAGTGAGATTTATATATATAAGTTAGTCAGATCGACAGATATAGTTTTGTTCTAGTTTCAACTTACCCTTGTCCTCTGCGAATCGCTGACAACATAGTTGGAAATGCCGCGCAGTGCTGAGTCCAATGGCTTGGCCGTGGTTGTGCTTAGCTCGGCATATGCCCTCCAATTGATCTCCAGGAAGTCCAAAGCGGCAGTCAGACCAGCCTCGCTTCTGGAGTAGGCAGCATTCAAGAGAGATGTGCGCTCTGAGTAACTCAGTGAGTTCGATGTATCGATGGAGCTCTCAACGAATGTCTTCAGCTGTGAGACACTCTGCGAGCAGCCCAACGATGAGATGAACAGAGAGCGATCGGTAGACACAGTGGAAGCGAAAAGTTGCGTGCGCACCAAGTTGTAGGTGGTGTCATCTGTCTGGCGCAAGCCGGCGCAGTAGGCCTGGGTGCGGACAGTCGGCTCCAGGGCAACACCGCGCTCCAGGTAATTCTTCAACTTCTGAGCAGATTCTGTGTAGCATTTCTCGCTGCCCACCTGGCAGGCCAGACTGATAAGAGTAACGCGCAGATAGTTGTTCAGATAATGCTCTCCGGGTTGCTCGTTGACGCCCAATTTAAGGAATATGCCCTCGACAAGCTCAACAACAAACTCCTTGAAGTGTGCATAGTTGGCATCGCCTCTAAGATACTGATCGTAAATGGTTAGAATGCTATTGGCAGTAGACCAGGGTGCATATTGATCTTCGTTCTTCAAGTAGGCCAACAGCTGGAACAGTGTTTCCTGGCTAAGGCGGCCGGTGTCGACAAATCGGTAGGCATCGTGCAACAGTTGAGCCCTGTTACGTGGATGGAACTTGTAGGTTTCCTCTGTCAGGCCCTTTGCGATCAAGCGATAGTTTTCGACATCGTATAAGATACGATAGTAACCAAACGATTGTTTGTTCAACAGCAACCACTCATCGCTAGCGATATTTGTGCCTGTGATCGAGGTATTTGCCACATTGAGCAAATAGTGCGATGCAGTTGTGTTGCGATAATCATAGGCCGAGGACACGGCATAGTTGATCGGCACATACCAAGTATCGGTATTCACGGTAGTCCTGTCATTGAGGAAACGCTGCTGGCTGACACTGAACGTGCCCGATGAATAGTCACGTGTCACGGTCAACAGGGGATAGCCTGCCTTTTGCGACCATGATGAGAAAATGGTGGCAACAGAGACGGGTAGACGATGATTCAGTTCATCGGCGGCAGTCTGCAGCGAGGCAAACAGATACCATTCATCGGCGGAGGTGTATTGACTGAAGGAAAGGGAATAATTAAATAAAGATAAATAAAGTGATCAATTGACTTACTTTGTGGTCAGATAATGGTTCAGGCCACGACGGAACACTGCATCTGTCCAGGCATTCTTAAACATGAACAGCACACAGGCAGGCTTGGCATACGAGAATGTATTGTAGCGATTTGAAATTTCAGTCGGGGTCTGCACGTAATGCGTCATCGGGACTGCTGAGGTTGCGGCATCGTTGATCAAGGCGCTGTTGTAGTCGCTGACCTGGAAGATCTGATAGGTATTCCACTCGGGAAAAGCGATGTCATTCGATTCGTAAGAGAAGAGTGTGGCGAAACCCTCCTTCAGCCAGAGATATGTCCACCATTGCACAGAGACCAGATCACCGAACCACATGTGCGCATATTCGTGTCCAATGATGTTGGAAATACTCGTCTTCAGATTGATTGTGGAGCTCTCCTTGGTCCACCACATGTACATTTCACGGTATGTGGCCAGACCCCAGTTCTCCATGGCGCCGGCTGCAAAGTCTGGAATACCAGCCTGATCGAGCTTTGGCAGCGGGAAGGGTACACCAAAGTAACCGGCCAGACTGTTCGCAACCACCAGACCCGACAACAATGCCCATTCCTGTTCGTGCTGTTTTCCCTTACGTGAAAACACGCGTTGAGGCAGACCATCCAACTCGCCCGAGGTATACTCAAAGTCCGACACAATAAAGGCGATCAGATAGGTAGACATCTTTGGTGTTGTTTGGAAAACCGTAATGCCAGCACTAAATAAACAATAATATTGGTTAGCACATAGCTTGGCATCTGTTTGATGGGCGAACAAACCTTGATGCTGCCTCGTTCACTGGCATGTTGCTGATGGCAGTGAAGGTGGCATTATGGTGCAAGGTAATAGTGAAATTGGCACGTTTCGCGGGCTCATCATAGCACGGGAAGGCGTGGCGGGCATTGGTGCTCTCGAACTGAGTTGTGGCCAGGGGACTAAGATAGAGAATGGAATTAAAGAATAGATGAGCTGCCAGTTAAGTAATAAGTAAGGAAAGTCTAAGTACATAAAAGGATCAGTTGATCAGATCATCAATACGTAGATAGGCTTAGTACTTACTGCACAGTACCGTCATCGTCGGTATATGAGGAATAATAGAATCCACCCTGATCAGTACGTAGCAGTCCAGTGTAGTTGATGGTCAAGGTGTAATTGCTGCCAGCGATCAAATTCGATGTGCTCGTTAAGATCAGGAATTCACGTGTAGCCTCTGTGGTCACAGAAAGAGCACTTTCCGTACTTGTTGCAACATCAGTGTTGATAATGCTAGCCGAAAAATTAGCGGTTTGTCGGAAGTGCAAGGTAATCGTGTTGGAAGTATCCACAGCAGTTATACTGATCTTCACGCGGCCAGTAAAGTTGAGTACCCTTTGGTCAACCTCTGTCCACAGTTCCACATCGTAGGCCACTGGCACCGTATTATTGGGCAATCGATAGTTTCCTGCGCTATTATCATCGACACGCGGTTGAATTGCGGTAGATTGAGATTGGTATCCTTTTGTTTCCAACTGCGATCCATCAATATCATCTACATCCAGCACCTTTGTCCTTGCCTGCAGGCTACCCACACGTAATAGCAGGAGCAGCAGTAGGAGAGACTGCAGTCTCGAGTTACACAGCCAATGCGCCATGTTGAGCGCTCTGGAATCACGAGAATATAACACGTCCGCTGCGTAACATTCGCATATTTATTGAAAATTTTATATCTTATCCTGAAGTGACCCAATAAAGATAGTTCCTTTTGAAACAAAACGATAAAGTCAAATAAAAGTGCACTCACTCTGGGTGTTTACCCTAAATAGTTCGCATTGAGCCTAAGTAGAGCTATAAACCCGTAAACCGTAGTAAACTGTCGATCATTCTGCCATCTAATCTCTAGACATTGGCTATAAATGTTTTCAATTGTTTCGCATTTCGAATTTCAGATAATACAAGTACTTTTATAGTGCAGTCCACCTTACTAGAGTATTGTACTACAATATTTACCCTCTCACTCGCACGACCTTACAGTCTTATTGTATGATAAGAAACAATGACTTTTGATTTCTAACAAATGCATGCAACTACTTCAGCTGGACAAAGAAGAATCGTATCAACAACGTGTAAACAATTGGTCCCGTGGCCATCATATTTTCTCATCTATAATTTATCAATTTAGTGCCGTGTAGAAAATTTAATCAAGATAACAAAGATTCGTACTGGAAATAAATGGAAGGAAATAAAACTCAATTTTGGAACATGATGAAATTCAAACATTTTTTTAATATCATCAATATATTTATATTCTTACTATAAAATATAGTTATTCGAAAATGTGACCATAGGAAAATCTGAAATTGGAATTTCTTTATTTTGCTTTTTTTATTGGAAAAAATAATTTAGGTTTGAATACAAAAATAATAATTTGTAGCCGATAATTTGTATGACATCTTTTTGTTATAGTGGTTTCATTTTATTTTTATTCTAGTATAAGGATATAAAGGGACCGATATGTGATATGATTGATAGATATCTTGTAGAATAACAAATATCGGCCGATAGATTGTATGTCGGTCAGATCAAGCGCATTAAGACTTATTTACAGTGGGCATCAATATGAAGTATATATGTATCCCCAGTCTTAGCGAGACATTCCATAAGCTAAGGAACTGGCTAGTTCGAATTTCTTCTTGATCCTGATTCAGAATATATTTTGTATACTTTAAAGGAAGATATTGTAGATATGTATCTCCTAAAGTAAATTTCAAACATTTGGGAAACAATTTAAATATGAACTAATAAATAAACTGTACTTTAATGGTTTATAAATTTATTTTAGTTAGCTTTCAACTTAAACGATATATGTACATAATACAAACAATAACAATGCATAATTGACAATTCGAGTGTTACGTTAACTGATTCATTCGTAACGCACTTCTGACCATTTTACTGGCTGCACCGAGCAGGCTCTGAGGGCGACTTGAACCGTTACCAATATTAAGCGATGCTGCATATACTGCTTCGTTTTCGATATCGGACTGTGGCAGTTCCTTGAGTAGCCAGTTGTGTATCTGATGCTCAAACTTTTCCAAAAACTGTTGATTTTTTCGTATCTTCTTGCCGATTCGGCTAGAGTTTTCGGCTATTATGTGCTCCCTGTACTTCAAATTCTCCTCTTGTATATATGCTTCAATAGTGTTTCGCAGCATGGCAAACTAAAGCAAGTAGAAAACCAAAAGATGATTACAAATAATAATAAAAGGAGCTCTTAACTTACATATGGTCTCTGTTGTTCGTGCACATATTCGGCAATATCGTTGAAAACCGATACGAAATTAGCTGCTCGAGTGAGATGCTTATAGTGGTGTTCGATAAAGATCCAGATGACGGAACGTGATGCCTTATTCGATTTGAATATATAACTCAAATACATAAGGCATTCACGGTCTTCAAGTAAGTGGAACGTTAAGTTATCGCCCATTAGCATATTAAGGAGATGACGCATATGCTGTGGGTTTTGATTGCAACGCAGTGAGTAAATTATATCGTCGAAGAAACCCTCATTGCGATCCGTAGCCTGTAATACTGCGATGACCTTAGCAAAATCTTCATCACTTTGGTTGCGAAGGCCCATGCAGAGAATGGTGTCGTGTATGGCATAATAATCGGCACAGTCGCTCTCGAAATTAATCCTCTTGAAGATATACTCGTGGGCCAGGTGCTGCGTAAACTTCTGGCACTCGGGCATTTGTGCTTTACATGCAATCGGTACTATATCGGAGACTGCGAACTTCTCCATATGATCGTGACCAACATCGTGTTTGCTCTCGAGACGCATGAATATTGGTCCCACCAGACGACGCACAAACTGATTGAGCAGCGAGTACGATGGGGTGCCGAAGAAAGTAAGATCCAGAAGGTCAAGAATATTCGATACCTGATGCCATGGCTCCAGATTCCTCTCGAACTCCAAATACTTGAGTAGCTCAAAGATCACTTCAATAGACTCGATCTCATTGCGTTCGATAAGTGGTCCAAGATCCTGAAAGAGTGCTGCACGATTCATGGCATGTATAACCGTATGATTCCGTTGCAATTGTTGAGCGATTGCTCGCAGGTTGTCTGTGTCATAGAGTACGTGATAGAATCCCATCTGCTGTTTGTTCACGATCAACCAATCGTGTCCGGTCAACTGCAGATGCAGTTCATCTAGACTGAGTGTATGCTCTGTCTCTGGCGGCAAAAAGTACTCAACATGTGTCTGCTCAAAGTTGGGGGACTGCGGGGTGGCAAAATTCAATGGGATCCACCAGTGCTCCGTTTTTGAATGCAATGAACACTGTCTAAATGTGATCGTATTGTTCTCATGATTCCGTATGACCGACACAATGGGCAGCCATTCGCTGTGCGTCCACGATGTCATTATTTCGGGCACCTTGTTAATCCAGTCCTGTTTCTGGAACTCTGTATCCTCCAGCAGTGCCGTCTGCAGCGAATCGAACAGATTCATCTCGTTGACCACACTGTATTGGCTGCAAATACGTTTAAACTTTGGGACATCAATTGCAATTAACCAGTTCAATGTTGGTTGGTTTCCGATCGACACTTACTATTTCTTTAGATACTGTCTAATGCCATGCACAAAGGTCTTCTGGCGGAAGGCGTGATGGAACATCCTAATGACGCAGGCCGCTCGTTTATAGCTAATTATATCAAAGACGTTCATTATATCCGCTTCGGTCTCCACGTAGGAGGTCATGGGACGCACATCAAAGAAGTTGCTGTAGCTGATAGCATTATCAACCTCGTCGCGAATGAACAAATCCATTACATGTTGATCGGGGTTGAGCTGGAACAAAAATATATAAATTATTTAAAGTATATCTCAAATAATGCATATAAAATTAACACCTACCAAGTCCGTGATTATATAACCAAAGTATGTAGCAAATCCTTCGTTAAGCCAGACATATGTCCACCATTCGGGTGAAACCAAATTGCCAAACCATTGATGTGATATCTCGTGATTTTGCATGACAATATCCTTTAATTTTTTATAGGAATCTGATGATTCTCCCATCGGCATAATACTATCCTCCTTGAAGGTGATCAAGCCCCAATTCTCCATGGCTGCACCTTGATTTTTCTTAAGTTCCACATGGTCCAGCTTGGGCAGTGAGTAGGGTACATCGAAGTAATCCTCTAAAGCGGCAACTGTCAGCACAGCATTCTTCAGTCCACTTCGTCCCTTGTTCTTTCTTGTAGGCGATGAATACATACTCTGCGTAACACCTCGATATGTTTCCGAGATGTGCTCAAAATTCGAGATGACAAAAGCCATCAGATAGGTGGACATGACGGGTGTAGTCTGGAAAGTGGTTGTTGTCAGCTCGCTGTACTCAATGAAATCGCATTAAGCTAGATACGTAGGATCAAATTTGATTTGTCGATGTGTTACCCTAGAGTTTCGATCTTCTGCACCGGCATATTAGATACCGATGTGAGGCTACTGCTGTGCGTCAGGCTAATGGTAAAATTTGACTTGATGGCAGGCTCATCATAACAGGGAAGTATAAGGCGAGTATAGGTCGGTTCTGCTTGTGTGGCGGCCACATAGCTGTAATGAAGATATTAAAATATAATTATAAAGTCCGATTTTTACTTTTTAATTTAAGTCCAATACATCGAAAGTGCTAAATAGCATCGATATTGAAAATCCAAACTGTACACTATCGAAACGCTTCACAAACAAACCCATTGCTTTGTTCTGATTGTAATTCATTCAAGAAAGTTGACACCTAGATACCCTGCACTTAGCTTGTAACTTATGCATTCATTAAACTCTCTTTACTGAACTCCTCTGTTCATGTTTATTCGCTTCTCTAGCCTCCATAGCTGATCAATTGGCTTGTCTATAGATGCTGATCAGGAATATATATACTTTGCATGCTCTGTCAATTGTACACATAATGTATATACCCATTTTAGCCATTTTTAATGGGTGTAGGTTATACCCGTTAGTAATAAACACAATGATACATTTTGTGTTGACGCCTTATCTCGCTGCTCTGCACTGTCTCAGCTGCCCTAGATAAGGGGCCGCCAGATTTCAGTGTACTCACAGTCATGCCCCTTTATAGGGAAACGTCAATGCATGGTCTACCTATAAATATACTATGTATGTATGAACAATACGTGGGTTTGTTTACATGCAACGAAGTGACTCGCATGGTTAATCCGATAAGCCAGACGATCGGAAACACAACACTTTACGGTCTACTCAATCCAATTCTATTGGAACCTAGATCATGTACTGTTAATTAATTTTCGGAAAAAACAAAACTTGTGGTCTTGCTGAGTAGTGTAAGAGTCACATGAGAACTTCAAAAAATCCCAGTATACCTTATCTGTTTTGAATTATTTGGAGCAAAACAATTAAAAAATAATGTTTAGTTTAAGTAAACAAACAGTTGTATACAGTCGTGTTTATACGACAATCTCACAATGTTGATGACGTCTGTGAAACCCCTTCTCTGACATACAGGGTATTCACAGTGAGACTAAAGAAAAGCAAAAGTCAATTTCAACTTGATAATGCAAATACGCGAATGATTATCTATTCACATGAAAGTATCGCTTATATAATGGGAAAGCACGCGCGGCGCGCAGAACTCAAGATTAAGTGTACAAGTACTAAGTTTTGTAATGCAATTACGGCATTGAACTTAGCCACTTTTATGCTCTTATCAAACCGGAACAATAACAAAAACAAAAGTGGCAGCAGAACACACTCACGTTGAACGATTTGTGATTGGATCCTCATATTCCATGCAATACAAGCCCTTTGGTCGTTTTCCCATTACGCCCGTATATAGGACTTGTAGTCGATATCGTTGACCCGCCTCGAAGGCCTGATAATTCTCACGAGGATGGATCACAAGAAATGTACCATTTGGATCGTATGTGTGCGTCACATCATCGACAAGCTGACCAACAGCCTCTGGCCTGGCGTTGTCTAGAAGTCGCAGTGTTATCTGTATATCGCTCAAGTTTTTGGCATGAAGCACAATCTCATTTGTGGAAGTCCTAATCTCAATGTCTACGGTGGCATTTCCGCTAAATTGAAAATCACCATTATGTATATTGCTGCTGATATGCAAATGATATCCCAATGGAAATGTATCGTTTGGCAGCCGCAAAGATCTTTGCGATGGCAAATGTGGCGATGGCGTCGCCGCTGTTACTAGACTGGGAATTGGACTTGGCCCTGACATCGTCAGGCGCCAGTCCAATGCCATAATCAGAAATATTATAACCGACAATGGTGGCTTATGCATTTTACGGCCGTTTTAAGATTACGCGAGCGAGCACGTTGACTACCGAATGTGGACTAAATGCTAAGGCAACTTGCGCTGCCCTACTCACTGTGTCGCTGTCGCTGTCGCTGTCGCGTTAAGCCCCTTGCTGATAAGATATGTGCTGATCGATAGTATAAGAGAGCATTTAGAAAGTAAAATCAAAAGCAAACGCAATGCTCTTCGAAACGGCCTCGTACAATCCAGACTGTTTGCACCCATATGCGACAGACGATCAGGTTATGGAACTCTCTTTTATGTGGGTAAAAATAATCTCTTAGCATCTTCCAGCATCATGGACAGATACCACAAATTATAAACATATGTACTTATTTATATCCTCGAATAGGATTAAGATTGACTCTCCACTGATCATATGACACTCAGTTTTTAAACTATTCACATGCTCTGCAAATTTCAACCCGATCTTCTAATAAATAGGAGAGCCATTTACAAATCTAACGATGAGTACAAAAGTGTAAGAGCGAGAAAACAATAAGGATGCAGGGTATACTACTTCTTATACTCTACTTTTCTTTCAAACGAAACGAGAAAGTTATGGATATCTCACAGTCGAGCTCGGTATGGGGAGTATGTAGTATACGTCACTGCGCCTTATCGCTTTGCCTTTTCGGTCATGGCCTGCAGTTGGAAGCCGCAGCATACTATATAGCATCAAGTTGCGAATGCGAAACGTTCATTCGTCACTTGACTTTCGCAGTGTTAAAATGTCGATAGCTCGTCGCCTTAGCTTCCTTTTGTTTTGCGTTATACTAAGTGTTTGTGTCTCACAAACATTGAGTTGTCGCAACAATGGACAATATGTGAGTAATGAATTTGGCAGAAATCTATCTGAACTCTTAAACAATTAATCTCTGAATTTTAGTGTCAAAGTAATTTTGATTGTTGTTCTGGGAAATGCATGACGTACACCTATTTTTGTGCTCCAGTCATTCATAGTGATGAAGATTTCAATATGTTTCCACCTCCTTTCAATCAACAAAGCTGGAGATACAAGCGCAACGAGATTCCAGCTGAAGTAGAGGTAGAAGTTGTTACTCTGCCAGATGACAAGTCAAATACTGGTAACCATGCTGTAGAGAGAGTGGATCGTATAACCAATGCACCGTCAGTTCGTCCGACAAGCAATACTTGTAAAGCCGTTGGAGTCGATGTAGGTTGATTTCATTTGAGTACCCAAACTGCACTTTCTCATGTTCGATTTAAACTTATATCTTGCAGTGTTCCGAGAGCAGGGAGTGTTGCTCGAATCGTTGTCATACTTATCTCCATAGATGTGTCACCTGAAACTCCGCGAACTACATACATATATAATCTATATACATTTTGTTGAATATAATTAATAAAAACACTTAAGCGACTTTAACAAAGGCTTGTTGACATCATTATATTCTTTATATACTACGTACGGAAGCTCAGCCTAATTGGGTTTTCATGCATATACATAACAAACCACAACAGTATTCATATAACTATACACTTTCGTAAAAACAAAATATAAACAACAAATATGTGCAGTACATATTTGTTATTCACAAGAAAAGCAATAACATTGTAGAATTTGCTAACAATTGTAAAGAATTGTTCCTCGTAATGTACGGTTAGAGTATGAACTTTCCAGAATTTTCGTTGTGGTTTGATAAGAGTTAATCATTACTTATTTATAAGTGTATACACATATGAATGATATATATGTATGTGTATAAAATAACGCAAAAGTGCAGAAACATATATATACTGCAATTTACTATAATTTTTAACCGAACCCGTATACTAAATATATTTGGAAAAACGAAAATACCCGAATAAATTTAAATATTACATGGAAAGTTTACTTGGAAATGCTTCAGATAAATGATAAAAAATACAAACTTATGCTGGTTGATACTTTCAATAGGTATTGCAAGGTCTTTCACGCGAAATTCTCAGTTGAAACGGCCTTGGCCCACTCCACATGCTCATTGCGAAACTCATTCGGAATCGGGAGGTACTTAAGGTCAAACAGTACTTAAACATTGATTAATATCTAGAGAACTGTTATCCGTTATCTTTAGTGGACACGATTCGTATCTATGTTCACTTTAAATATTTGCCAAGTAACTTGGCTCAGTCAACATTTAATTAACTGAAACTCTTGACACAAATGTCGCCATCCCTCCTTGACGACTTGACATGACAAATACTAGAACACTGATTGCCAAGCAAGCTAAGTAAAGTTGCCAATTAATAAGTGGCCCGGGGTCATCTCGTAGAGAATTTCTATTAAAATCAAATTGCTGACAGTTGCTCACCTCAGTTAGAAGCCAAGTTAGACAACCAAGAAGAACGCAAAATGATGCTAGTACTCATATCACTCCTTACCCTCCTGGCTGTAAGTAACTTTTGATTGTTATCTATTTGACAAAGATTTTATAATCCTTCACTTCAAAGACGTCCACAACGATGCCTACCAATACCACGGAGAAAGTCTTGTCCAATATTGGCCTATTGCCGCCGCCTCCTCCACAGAAACGTCCACTTCCCCTAAATGCAGAAAATATAACACTATACACTACCATGTTCCTTAACTTACTGAAAGGCGTTTCCGAATGGCGTAATGTTGTGGCAATTGATACCGTTCAGAGTGTCTGGCAAAGTCCACCTATGCTTGACTTCAATCAGCGTCTCTTTGGTATTTAATTAAAAACATAAAATATGATTTAATTGTAACTGATATAATATTCAATAAAGCTTTGAAACAATATTGAGAATATCATTAACACTGGATAACTATATAGTATATGGATGCAGTTTTGAATACAACTTAGTAGTATTTTGCAATTTATATGTTCAGTATGCAAGTTATTTTACAAAGAGTGTTGCACCTTCAAATGCGCCAAAACAATTTGTATTTGTGTGTTATAGTCACATTAAATATCAAAGTAAAAAGAGTTTAATATGGTAAACATGTACATCTTGCAACCTAAGAATTTCTTATTAAACACAACGACAGTTAAGGTTATGCTAAACATGAGTTTTATGAAAATTCAGCCACCTTTCCAGCAAGGTTGCAATGTTCAGTTGTCTACATGTGCTCTTGATTTGTCTGATAATGAGCCAGGTTACATCTCATTCCTGACTTGTTGTCAGCATTCCAGTCAGTTGGCAATAATAAAGTGTATCGACGGCCACGCCCATTCAACTGTACGCCTTTCCATCGAAAGTAATGTGAAGTGAAGTGTTTGCCAGCGCACAATCAAATGGCATCTTGTTCTATCTGTCTGTGTATGTGTGTACGTACTCATGCAGTCAACACACAGGCAAACAATACTAAAGCAGCAACAAACAATATTTCCGCCATTGCAGACAATGCGACTGAGACGTCATTGAAATTTGTATACCCAGTATAATGAGCACAAGGTTATTAGAGCTTTGCAAAATGAGAAAGAATTATCTGTATATATGTATATTCTCAAGAAGTCTGTCAAGATTAAGCTCATTCAATTGCCACAGCTTGATCAGTTGATCAATCTGCACCACTTGAAGTTTCCCACGTTTTCTTCTGTTCCCAGTACAGTATCTTGCAGTCGAGTTGGAGCTACTGTAGCTCCATTTATATTCATAGACGTGCATTGACACATCTACAAAAAGACAGACAGACACCCTACACAGTCGCGCACATAAACACCCATACAGACACACGCACACACCAGAACAGACACGTATCTCAAATGATCCGTTCTTTGCAACGCACACAAAGGGAGCACAATGAATTTAGACAGCAATTGTTTGGGTTTGTTGCTACATCTATTGGTAGATTCCTTTGTGCTCGAATCGGCTTATTCAATATGACAACGTTCTCCCGTTTGTTATTACAACTGTAAATGTAAGTGTCGTAAGCCCAAGTAAAGTTTTTCTGAGCCGCTTTTAGGCATTCCAATGGATCAAATATTCCCTTTACTTATTAAAAGCTTTTAATAACTTTAAATGAACCACAAATGCTGGGACTGGTTACAAAAAATAAACAAGAGACAATGGAAAGGAGGCTTTCTTTAACATGCTTCTTCTTTTACAGTTCTTTGGTATATTCTATGGAGTTTTAGTATTTTAGGTATACTCGTATTCTACCCTCACAGAGGAAGACATTAAAGCTCAGGAAGTGTTTAATATATCCGGCATCGAATACCTTTTTCCACTTCCACAACAGAATCCTGTACTGACTTCGACGCACAACATTACACAGTGGAAAATTTCTAAAGTTTTTTCGCCTTAATTCTTTTATAAGTTAAATATATTGTCTAGTATTTGGTAATATTTTATATTCAGTTGCCCCACTGTGCGTGCGTGATTACTCGTTATAACGACGTAGTTTTGAGAAGATTTTGTCGACTTGAGGAAGGGGTTTGGCATAAAAATCGATTAAAGTTACCTATTAAAATATGCAAAATGTGGTTTAGTTTAATATTTATTAGGATATCTTTTAAACTGAGAGACTAGTTAGGTAAGAATAATGAAGAATGCATACATATATTTTATTGATTCGAAGATTTATTAAACCCTCTGTATGATTTGATATGCCTATACGCCCTTACACCACCAGATATGCGTGTGTGTGTATGTGTGTGTGCGAGTACACGGCAACTTGGCTCTTCTTTCAATCCACTCACCTTCTTGAACCCATCATCTTCGCTCGGCACTTTATTGAGCATTGCATATGACGACACTCCCTTTTAAATGTGCTTTGGGTCTGGGGGTCTTGGCAGAATATATTCTTCTTTTGCGGCTTTTGCGATAAGGCGCATAAAACTTTTACATTTCGCCTTGGCTGCCGACATGCTTGAAGACACTTAAATGGCCAATGAATAATTTCAGTGTGCCACGCCTACTCTTGAAACTTTTAGCGTTATGCCGTTGATGCCGAATGCCCTCAACGAACTGTTTAATTAAAGATGCGTCTGGCTGTGCAACTGTGAACTGTTTGTTTGAGAATGCTTCAAATTTGTTATGAACTTTTAACTTTCAGCATAAGTTACAACCCTGGCCAGTGCCAGGGCCTCAAGCAGCGTGTCAAAGGGAAAGTCAACATGACCCAAATAAGCTACTGCTTCCGCCTTGTCGAAACCAGGAAACATTCTCGCAGTGCGTTCAACTTGCACCATGTTGCAATGTTGCATCTCATCATCATTTTCTATACTCGACTGGCTTATCAGCAATGACCTTCATATCGGTCGCAGACTACGGAAGCGGCCGGGTCCAATGGCACAGAAAACCCAGAAAGAAATGAAACCTTCGGAATGCTGAAGACTTAATACCCTTTGCTGGTTCTTATATATATTATAGAATGGTAAAGAATTGTTGAATTGTAATGATATGGAAAAAGTATAAGTTGTTTACTGTTTAATCTTGATTGGCCATGAAACTTAACATACAGACAGACGGACGCACAAATCGACTCCCCTGTTGATGCTTTTTTAGAATATGTATCGTAGACTCGAATATGTCTCTTATGTTTCGTTGCAAACTTCTAGTTAAAATGAATATACCCTCTACAAAGTTATAAAAATCTGAAAAAAAGAGATTTATATTTGCATATTGCTAGGCAAGTGTGTGTGATTCATTGGACTTGACAAAGAACAGACTGGAATATACATTTTTTATTTATATTTTCATGTGTGTGTCTCTGAGAAATTGATTTGAAATGTAACATAGCCAAGAGCAGTGTCAACGAGTTCTTATGGACCGCAGCTTGTACACACAAAAAATCCTAGCGTAACCAGAAGAAAGAAGCATGCAAAGGTGGCATGGACAGCGAGATTAAGCCAGCTATATGGCTAGGCACTGTAAGGATGTCCTCGCAACCACACACACAGTATATATGTATGCATGTATATATGACATCAAATGGCAACTCGTTAGTGCGGCTTTGCCCGGCACGAAAAAAAGAGGAAAATAAAGAGAGGGGGCTCGACAGCAGTAGCAGCGTATGCCGTGTTAGCTCTACCAAATCAAAGCGAATGTCCATCAACATTATGAGACTTTGAACAGCAGCTTGGCAGTATAGAGGCCCGTGAGCGCACATATACATATATGTATATGTATGTACACACACTGACACCCGCACTGTGAGATACACGCAGCAGGCTGATCCCAATGCTCGGGCAAAGTGTCAACGGTTGTCGCTTTGTTTGCACGCTGCGGCTTTGGCATGGCCTGGCCTCGCCTGTCCTGGCCTGGCCTGGCCTGGACCACGTCTGGCTTTGAGCATTCTAACGAAACTCATAATATGGCGTAAAAGTACTTGTACGACTCGGCGCATGCTTTCCCTTTTTGCTCAATCGAGTCTCTGTACACTGTGATAAATGCAAATATTAGGTATGCACTTTTCTGCATAAAGAAGTTTATTACATATAGGCAAACTATCCCTAATTGTTTTTAAGTTCCTTCTATAACTTTTAACATACTCAAAATATAGTTGTTTTGAAATTACAACATAGTTTTTATCCACAACTTTTTTTTTAGATATCCTGTGATTAAGATAACATAGCATCATCTATGCTCGACTTAAGTAGACCTTATTTAAACTTTATTATTGAAATAGACTTCTTAAAATATTTTATGTCAATTTATAATCACACTGAAGTGTATTACATGTTCGTTATTTCGTTGAAGTCTATTAAATGTCTTGCTTTGTAATATTTTGCATGCATATACAATTTCTTTGTTAGTCGCTTTGATGTTCAATAAACCCGTAAGCTGTGTGCAAATTTAATAATGGTATTCAAACACACGCAGGTACAAACGCACACACATACGTACAAACATGCACACACATACAGGCAGACACAGATAATTGCACACCTTTTACAAATTTTAAATTTATCTTTGTAACCGATCGTATCCTGCTGGCTTGGACTTTCGTGCAATTTAAGGTTTAGTTCCAGATTTAATTGGATGTAATCCACTTAAAATGCACGCACTTTGAATTAGCATTTCTATAGTTTGAAGTACAGTTCTCGTTTAGCGCCACATAAAGTTAAATGTGCCATTAAACGGCGGACAATAGCGCTTGTCTGCTCCTCCTTCTCCAGCTGATGTGGCACCCGATTTGGCAGTGTTACTTGTTCAGTTTCAGTTGTTCAACCTCTTGGTTAATTGAATTGGCAAAAAAGCGGTATTCCCGCGAGCTGACAGCCAAATGGAACATCAAGAGTGTGCTTAAACTGCTCAGGCTATAAGTGCTTGTTGCGTATACGCCCCGTGTGCCAAACAAAAGTTTATACATTCGCTGACAACGCTGACAAACAGAGAATACAAAAGCAGTTTCAAGAGCTCTCGTGATTTTGGTTTCGTGCGGCCACTCACACACACACACACACTCGGACATAAACCACACCCACATTTTGACCATTTAAATGTGAATTATGTTCATGTGTGAGTGTGTGTCTTTGGTGCCAACGGCATCAACAACTTTTTTGCGCTTGCTGTAAACATTTCGCTTGGTTTGTCACTTTTCCAGGATGACATTTTGATCCAAAGTAGTTTGACCCCTGGGAATTCGCTTGCTACAATCAGCACAAAAACAAAAATAAATATTCAACGGTTCGTATACACTTGCAGAAGTTAGAGTACTACAAAGTGGGACTAGACGTTTGTAACGCACAACTCTACAAATAATATATAAAATATATATACATATATTGAATAATAAAATAAAATAACAACTGGTTTGTTATAAGTGCAACTTTAATAATTTATAAAGGATAGAAGAAGATGATACCTACCATAATATTCTAAACATTTCTGAAGTTTAAGAAGTAGAACTCAAAATCTCTTCACTTTAATGCAAGTATGAAAATTGATTTTTCTTCAAAGTCTCTTAAATAATATATGATTATAATTAATTCCTTCGAATTTCTTCTTTTCTTATTTCAAATAATTAAAATTAAATGGTTCACATTACAATTTATACGTGCAGTAAATAATTTGTTAAAGAGGTGCTAAGAACGAATAATTTAATGCAAATGTTAATAAGTTAAAGTATTGTACTTCAATGTAAATATGCGAATCAAAGCACGTTTTTCCTGCCTTTAAAATTGTATCTTAGATAAGTTTTCAAATTTTATTGACCTGGGGAATAGAAAGTTTACCATATTCAAGTTTGAACGTGGCCAACACCTTTTCCGACTTTATAAATATTTTAACCTAATTACGACCGCAACGAACAAAAGTTATTTACCGCACACGAAACAAGAATCATAGGCAGCAGCAACATTACCGAAGGCTGCGACACCAGCAACCACAATAATAATAACAACAGGAGCAACAACAACAACAGCGACAGCAACAGGAACAACAACAAAACTCGATATGGTGTAAAAGGATTTTCTTGTCAAGGCCTATGGCAAAGCGAGTCAAAGCACATACTCGCACACAGACACACAGAATTCACACACACACCGGGACAGAAGGAGACACAGAGAGATGTAGACAAACACCCGCATTGCGTATACGCAGCGGGTGGTCAAGTTTGTTTGCCTGTTTGGCTTTAATGAAATTATTTAGTGCATCTTGCCAAAAGCTGGTTGCACTTTAAGCTTCACACATTGTTGCATTTAATTCAATTTGCAGTGCTAATTTGCCTACTGGTTTGCTGTAATGTATTTCTGTGCTATGCATTGATTGATATTATTAACCAGTTCTTGTACTATCCCATTTTCAGTCTGGCTAGCTGACGACAAGATTTACTGGCCCAGCCACATGTGGCAAGAACACGCACACGCACAAGCCACTCGACTCCACTCGGCTCAGTTGCATGTGCAGAGCATGACACGAAGAAGAAGAAGCATCGTTGCATTTATCAAAGCACCGTTACACCGGCAATGTTATGCCATATAATTAATGACCAAATGTGTCTGAACAACGAGTGAAGCCGTGCGAATCTCTGTGGTTCAGCTGCCAGTTGCAATTACCCCCGACCCTAGTTCAACTTGCAGCAGATAAGTTATCGAATTTATTTCTAATCTGCATTCCATGCGATTTGCCACAAAAATATCGAATTCATTTACAATTTGTACTATTCAGCTGGCATTGAATGTGCCACATAGATTTAACTAATGCATGCCACATGTAGAACACGCAACTGAATTGAAAATTGACCAATAATGTTTGAGGTTATGCAAATTGAGTATTTACTGGAATTGGTTTGCATTGGGAGGGGTGGCCCAGTGTAATGAGTGCAATTAAGTGTGAATTTGTGAAGTGTGAATTAGAGAGTGCGAATTCAAATCCATCTCTGACTTTGGCCAGGAAAAGGAAATCGATCTGTGCCGCGCAATCTGCTGACCATTTATCCTGGTGGCAGCTGTTGAAAATGCCTGTGTGCCAATTCGCTATGTGATTAATGACCACAGTGGGAACGAGAGAAGGGAGGGTGTGAGGGGGGAAGCAAGCAAGGGTGGCTATCAGACAACTTGAGGCGCTCAGACAGACTCACACAAGTGTCATTCAATGTTGGCAAAAGATAAATGTCATAAACTTTAATTATATTTTCATCATGACAACGGCGACAACGACAACAACTCGCTCTCTTGATGAGTATGATGCATGTCCATGGCCCTCTCCCTCCCCCTCTCTCTTTGCCCAAATAATGCTGATATTACTAGGACAGCCCGCACGTGCCACAGGCACTGCCAGCTGGCAAAGCAAAAAACTGAAAGAAAAAAGTATAAAGTGAAAGTGGAGAAAAGCATCTCCAAAGTGCGGAACGTTTTCGTTTCGCTGACGCAGCGCTGAAATATTATATCTCTGTGCTGCATTGACAGGCCAACTAGTTGCATGCCAATAAAATTGCCATTCAATTTCAATTGTTGCTGCCACATTGTTGTTGCTGCCACATTGAACTGTGGATGCCAAATACATCGAATAAACAAGGCAGAGTATATTTAAGTAAGGCAATTTAAAATTCTTGTCTGAAATTCTTTAACAAATTACTTTGAGTTATTAAAATGCTTATTTACAATATTTGGAAAATAGTTATTTTTTACCACTGTGCATGAGTGTGCAAACGACAGCCCCTTTTGCTATTTTACCTTGTAATACTCTTGCAGAGTACGTATTACTTTTGTACTGAAAATTGCAGCGAACAGCTGTGATATTTATAAGGAATTATATATATATTCCTGATGAATAGAATCCTTTGTTGTCAGGTTATCCGAGGTTACAACCTAAAAAACTGCATCTAGAATCTTCACTGTTCATAGTTATATTCTCTTTTAGTTATATTCAATATACTTGCGAACAGCGTGTAATATCTTCGGTTTGCCAAAGGTAACCCCTTTACTTTATTTTTATTTCAAATTGAAAACGATCCACTTAATCCTGCACATGCAACGGCAAAGTCAATTAAAGGAAATAAAATAAAAGCACCAAAAGAAAGTACAGAAATCAATTGGAAATTTTCACATTTCTTTTTTTTTGTGTGTTTTTCTTTTTTGAAAACCATCGATTTTTATTCAATTTATGCGCTGTACAAGGAGCAAATTATTTCTCGCTTAAATGCACGCCGTGTCTGGAGCACATATACATACATATGTTCCCGTAGGGGTCGGCGGAATTGATTGTAATTTAAGTGACTTAACGAAATTATTTATGGAGTGTGGAGAGCGCGACATATAACGAGACTAACGACTATTTAACCGAAATTCAATTGAGATTTTAAACAAGCCATACAATCACTTCATTTGCCCAGGCTAAATGGTTTGGCAGACGTCAAGCAAACATTTCGGGTGATGTCAGTCATGAAATGGGAGAAAACAAATGAGAAGACAAGAGAAAAGAGAAGAACACCAGAGTGGCAAAACAACAAAATCCAATTAACAACAAGTGCGACAAATAATGGCCAAGACATAGCATAGCGAATTGGTAAGAAGCGAGCTCGTTGATTGAGTTTTCAAATTAGTTTACTACGTTTAGTGGCCATGCAAACAGACACACACCTAACACACACTTACACACACACACACTTCCACACAGTCACACAGCCATTGAAGCAACAGGCAGCAAGAAGGATGTCGCTGCAACTTGGGGCAATATGTGCTAGCGACGCGCAGGTTAATTGCTTTGGAAATTACACACGGCGCACAGCAAATGGCAATTGGGATGTGCAACTCAGATGCTATATCCCCCAGCCTCCCCCACCCACCATCTCCCCGCTCCCCTCTTCCGCGCTAATCGATTTATAGAGCAATTTCGAGTGCGTTCAGCCAAGTTGGAGGCGCGGGAAAAGTTGCAGCGATTCTGTGCCTGATGTTCTTGCCTTGTTAAGTTTTCTTATCAACGCAATTTATTATATTTTAATTAAAGACACTTATTAGATTGTTTTAAAGTGCATAATCTTAAGACATTAAGATTCAATTAAAAGTTGCTATTATTGTTTTTAAATGAACTATTTGTGATCCCTTATTTGTGCAAGGTTGGTATTTAATTTATTGCACCTATGGCAGTTTGCCAAAGAAACATAGAATAATAATAATAATAATATTTAAAAAATAAATTTAAATAGTTTTGGTAATATATAGAAATATTACAGAATACATTTCTTAAATTGTTTAATGAAGTCGAGCTGTAAATATTTATAGCATATTTATTATTATTAAATAAATATCTTCAACAAATTATTTGTTTAGAAACTTTTTGAAAATTTGAAAAACAACTTTTCACAGTTGATGTGACAACTAATAAACTAACGAATTTAATGCAGTTACAGCGCAGATAGTTGGCAATATATGTGGAAGGTGGAAGGGGAGGATTCTGCTGTCATACGGCTCAAATGATAACTGTCTGGTGATAAAAATGACAATGGTTTTAGCGCTGTGCTGGCCATATTTGTTTATGCGTCGTTAAACTTTTCAGCCACACAGACACGCATGCACGCACAGACACACACAGCCGCGCATACACGCAAACTGACACGCTGACATAGACACATAGTGGCATCCATAAAAGCCTACAGGGCACATATCAATGCCTTATGTAGCATGCATGGCAGTGTACGGACCTCGAGCCTCTAGTCTATGCAAACACTGCCACCAGAGCAATACTGGGGCTGAAATTGAATTATGGCGCACATGCAAACACGTACACACACACACACAGAGAGACACACACACACCGATACAAATACAAGCCCAGCATGACATATCGAGCGAGACGTAATGAAATATCTGACTCTCCGACTGCATAACGCAGCTTTGGCTTCAACGCTCGTTGCTCTGTACGCTCGTAACGGTAAGTGAAATAGAAATGGTGGCAGATCGAAGGGAACACTAGGAGATGAAGGTGGAGGGAGGGATGAGGGGAAGAGGTGGCTATACTATACAAACAGCAGCAGCATTGTTAGACTCTTTCATTTTCAGCTTCACATTTATATGTACAATGTCTCGCACGTTGCTGTTGTTGCTGTTGTTGTTATTGCTGTTGCTGTTGCTGCTATTGCTGTAGCTACTGTGGCTGCTGTGATTGTTACTACTGTAAAATATGGCCACGGCCGCAGAAAAATAACAGCAAATAAAGGGGGGAAGAAAAAAGAAAGGTAAGGCAAAGCCAAAGGTAGAACACACAGGAGGCAACAACCTGTGCTGGAATCTCCAGCCTGGCTCTGCTCCTGGTCCGCTGCTGCTGACATCCACCGCTACCAGCACCGGCAACATCAGCCTCAGCTTCAGCTACAGCTACAGTTACAGCTACAGCCTCAACGTCATCGGCATCGGCTTCGTTTTATTCTATTGTTTCATTTCATTTTATTGTCGTATGTCATACAATGGCGCGTTACATTTACATTTCCCATTAAACTTTTTGCTATCAGTTGCTCAGTTGCGGGATTCCTCAGTTGGTTTCTTTGTTATTGTTGTTTTTGTTGTGTAATAAATTTAAACGCTTTGTAAGCCATTCTTATGAAATATGTTAGGTTGTTGTTTTTTTGGCAGTTGAAAAATGTGCCTTATTTCGCTTAAAAAGAAAAGCGGGATGAATTTTTGTAAAAATGATTATTTTGACAAATTCCAATAAATGAAAATTAATCTAAAATAGGTAACCATTTTTAATTGATTTTAATTTGAAACTAATGAAGGCTAAGAGCATTGAATTTTTAAAACAAGTGACTTTATACATATATACAAATTTTAAAATTTTAGTTATTCACACATATTCCCAGATTATGTTTCAATGATAAAACATCAAAAAGTCAGAGGCACAAACAAATTCAATATTGTTAACCCTACTGCAAATCTGAATATTTGTAAGCATACAGCATATAAATAATCGTTTTCGTTTTAAGCTGAAAATCGGAAAAATATTGCTTGTTATTTTTTATTTATTTTATTTGTGTTTTTGTGGCTCAATTTAATGTTTTTTCTAGCACAGCACGTTCATTGTTAAGCCTTGATGCTCGACGCTAAAAAGTATGCAGCGAAAAATAACCAAAAATCAGTGAAAACAATTTTTGAATGCAAAACATAACAAAAATCAAATGAAATTCCTGCAACTGCAAGCGGAATATTGATTTAAACCAACACATAAGCGTTTCTGACATGTTTACCTACACAAAGACACACACACGCACGCACCTATAAACCAACATATCACACACTCCTCTACACACACACGCGATGGCAGGTCGCTTCTTGCAGATGCAACAATTTGTCATTGAAGTGTAGCACAACACAGCAAAAAAAAAAGAGCTAGAAACCAACCAAAAAATAGTTAAACAGCTGCCGATGCAAGCGTTGCCATGTGCCGACGTCGCTTGTTGCAAAGCTGCGTTCCTAAGTCCACGACGAAGAACTTCGCACATGGCAACAACACGAAGAAGCAGCCTTGCAAGCCAAGCCAAGCCGAGCCGAGTCGAGTCGAGCTATGCCGAGGCGAACACGAGCCGAAGGCTTTATCGTTTACGATAAACGCACGACCAACAGTTGCTCGCAGGAGCCGCAGCTGACGTTGGTTAATAGGCAGCGTTGCGGCCAGGCTATGGCACAGTCCACACTCGTCCGTTGGGCTGCTCAGTAGCGTTGCTCGGCAGTCCACAGGCAGTTCTATCTTTCTCCCAGGTGTGTGTGTGTGTGTGTGAGTGTGTGTTGTGTGCATTCATGCCACATGCAAAGTCAGTTAACGGACGCATCACAGATTTGAAATAAACTCAAACTAAGACTAAACACAAGTGGCAAGTGGCAAATATTGTGTGCAAGTTAGCGCGTGTTTAAAGTGCAGCTGCATCGCTTGCAACATCGAATGGCCGTGGCGCCTGCGTCGAGTGTGTGGCAACTGTTGCTGTTGCACCGCGTTGGTTAAGGTTGAGCATGTAAGTTGCAATAAACATTTGATATAATACAATTCCAGTACACTAAGAATGCCTCATCAGACTTGACATGAGATTAGATCAATCATACTCGATGCCATATGTGAAATGTTATCGATTTGGTGAGGCACAACCACGATGGCCAGACAGCAAGCCAGCGACAGCGACAAGAGCCAGAGACACAGCCAGACAGGTGCCACTTCAGCGGCACAGACATCTGCCTAGGAAAATATGCTAAAAATAAGTGCACACAGCAATGAACGACAGCAGAGCTCTGCTCTGCTCTGTCATGGTCTGTTCAGGCTTGTCCTATCCTTGCCTGTGCTGTTCCGCCGGCTTCTACACTCGACTTGCGGGATTAAAGCCGAAATTGAGTAAAATTGAAATTCGAACTAACGACTTATAAATAAATTATGTGTAGCAAGCTGAGAAATTCAGAAATAGATTGCACATTGAGATAACGTCGTGCCGCGGCGAGCCTTATCTCGTATGCACTGAGATGTTAAGCTCTTAACTGAGTTTTCAATTACAATTTTAATTAATTATAAAAACAGTTGATCTAAAACAGTTTCCAGTTTAGCATATCTACTGCAGATACATTTTATATTTATATTTCATCTGTATGTAAATATAAAAGTATTTAAATTATTGAACAAGTACGACAGCTAAACATATTTAACATAAGATGTTTCATGTTTAGCAACGGTTCATTATAGAAAAGTCCTTAAATTAACAAACAAAATAAAAGAGAATTATCCGAGTGTATTGGTATTCGTACTATATGTGGTTTATATAGTTTATAAAAACTTCAATGTTCCCTTCCCTATTCAAACGTAACTAAAACCTTTTGAATACACTTAAAATGAAATATTTTCTATTTACGGGATGCAGCAGCAGCCAACAACAGGTTCTAAATCAAACTTGCAATAATAATATACATATTCATAAAATTTGGTAGTCCGAGCTCTAAACTTTTTTGAGATCTAGCTGTTCATACAGACAAACATACGGTAGCGGGCGTAAAACTAATATTTAATTATAATTAAATATATTTTGATACGCACTACCAATAGGGTAGAAGGGTATAATAACTTTGTAAATGTACCTAACAGGCAGAAGGAAACGTGGCAAACCACTTAAACTACAAATATTCTTAATCAGCATCAACAGCTGAGTGATATAACCATGTCTTTCTATCCGTCTGTCTGTCCGACCGTATAAAAACCAAGATTTCAGAGACTATAAGAGCTAGAGCTTCCAAAATTACTGTCAATATGTGTCATTTTTGATTTTGGCCACGCCTTCTCTTGTCCCCGTAAATCGAAAAAACCAAATTTTACGCTCAAATGATTTTTTGGTTGCCATCGGATAATTAATATAGAAATTATTAAAGAAATAAATTTAGTAGTTACCGCTCCCTAAAATAGGCAACAGAAAATATGAATATTAATTTCTATTTGTTCATTCCGAAAACCCTTTTGTTTTATTTTAATTATTTTGTTACTCTTTCTGTCAGTACATGTTTTCACAACATTGTTGAGCTCAAAAGAATTCAATAATGTATGTTTTAAAATATGTTTGTATATTTAAAAAACATGCATTATTTTTCGTTTACTATGCCAAATAACAGCTCAATATCGCAAAAACAAATTCCTGTCTCTGCATTAAATTTCACATGAAAATATTTTCAATATTCTTGCACATATCACAAAAATATTTAATTAATTTCTGTTTTGACACATAACATTTTGACACTTTAGATATGGGTACAACAACTGCTCTCACTCCCATCACACTTTGATAAAAAGTTTCTCGCAGTTTGAAAACAAACACGGACATTTTCATTTCCATTTTGTTAGGCAAGTGGCCAATTGCCACGAAGCAACTATCTGGAAAAGTTATCAAAGTGCTTGACCCCAGTGAGCTTCACCTGTGGCCATCTGAAAAGCAATAAGCATAGCTTCTTCTCCTACTCGTCTTCTATCTCTCACTCTATTCCCGTTCATCTTCCTGCTCACTTTCCTATGTGACAGCAGAGAACGGGGAAGAGGAGCAGGATATCTTGCTGTGCGCTTGGCATGCTTCCTGCCAGGATGGCTAAAGCGCGGAATAGACTACATGAATTTTGTACAACCATCTACCATATCCATTGGAGCGCATGCCATTCAAAATGTTGTAGAAATTCCGTGAAATCAAATCTTGAATGAAACCGAAATGATTTCCAGCGAAAAAATGTGCTTTAAGGGAATGCCAAAAATCAATGGGGCTACGTATACGCCTCCGGGGCGGCATGGATGGCGGCATTTAATGCACACCAGTGGGCGTGTCAACGTCCCGCACTTAAATTACTACTTCACACACTTGTATAACGTGTAATAAAAATACAAAAAATCTAACCAAAACAAGGTGTGTGGACTGCAAGACACCCTGTTCGGAGAACTCGGGATTGGACTAAACGACAACTGTATAATAACACTTTTACTTCTAAGATATACTATGATATACTATGATAGAAAAAGCAAGGAAGAAGATTTAAAATATCAAAAGTAAAGAATGTTGTTTCAGTTCTGGGCTCCGCTCTTATAAGTCCTTTAAATAAGTCACATATAAAACTTGATATGGATGTCAACGCGTTAATAAGGAAATTATCACTTCATACATCTAAAATACCTTATTACCACTTCAATTCTATCTTCTCTGTAACTTTAGCTTGTACAGGGTATAGAAAGTAACGGCCAAATACGACAAGCGAAAAAGGAAACACAACGGCAAGCGAACTCCGCCTGTCTAGGGTGGAACTAGCCAAGGGGCCGGGGCGGAGCACGCTAGTCGTCAACATCGTCATCATAGTCATCATCTTGGGCCACATTTTCAGCATTTCGCTTAAGGAAATTTTTGTATGGGTACCACCATCCAGTACCCTAACTAGTAGATCCATGTTTTGGGGTACGACGGGCAAGAGGCAGTTGCGCTTTACAGTCCCCAGCGGCCTGATTAAATTCGTATCCCCCGCCCACACCCCCTTAACTTGTAGGAGACAAACAGAACCGTGGCCGGAAAGACGGCCTAGAGAACTGAATGCGTTTAGTGCGAGGCGCAAATGATGAAATAAACGAAACTAATCCAAAAGAAAGCCCAAAACGCGAGCGCAAAATGCCAAAATATTTACACTGCCACCAACCGCAGCGAAGTCCGCCGTTGCCACCGTAGCCACAGCAGCAGCCACTAGCCGCAGTGCCTACCCTCCCCTCCTCACCCTTCCAATCGCCTCAACCTACCCTCGCTATGCGTCGCGGTGTGGTCTGCTTACAGTGCGGCCGAACCGGGCAATGTGATAAACATCTTTGCCAAGTAAGCAACAATTTTTGTGCTCCAAATTGGGTTTTTCTCCTCGTCGTGTGTTTTTTTTTTCGCCATCCGCTAGACCGCCCTCTGCTCCTCTTCTTCTGCCTCTGCTCCTCTTTTGGGTAGGGTGGTTGATTGGATGACGAGGCGGCTCAGCGCGTGCAGGCAAATATTTTTAATGATTTTCGTCCAGGCAATGCTTCGTTCGATCTGGGCGCGGTGTCTGCGTGTGAATGTGTATGTTTCTGTTTGTATCTATGTGTGTGTGTGTGGGGGGGGTTTTTTACGCCCCAGTTAGTGCAAAACTAATTATATATATATATATCGTAGTAGTAGAGTCAGCGTCAAGGCCTTCTCGCAGCAGCAGATGCTGGACAAGATTTTTCCAATTATGCGCAGCATACTCAGATTTCACAGTGCCTTCGCGCTTCAATCATCGTCTTCATCATCATCATTGCCAGTCATCAGTTACATCACTTGACAACTTATGCATTATGTGCACAATTTAATCAAATCACACAATAGCTGAGAAATTTTAGACAAACCTGACAAATTGTGATGACAGCAGAAAGTGATTGAGCTCATTTACCATAATATCAAAGGAAGGGAAGTCTTATACCTACTTACATTTAAAGATTGCGTTGTTGCATATAAATATATAATACATATATTGTAGTAACTATAAAGCTGCATAGAAAAAGTCTGTATAGAAATCAAGTACTTTAAAGTACTTTACGGTATATTGTTTATAGGTTATATACTTGGCAACGGCTTCGTCTATCTAAATTCTTTAACTTTAAAGACATTCTTTTAATATTATCGATGGTTAAATATTAATTAAGAAATATATAGACGATATCCATTTTTTAAAATACTCTATTAATTTGCTAATGCAATAGTGTCTATTGAAATAGGTTAGAAATAGTTTAGAAATAGTTTAGAAATATTTTAGAAATAGGTAAAAAATAAGTTAGAAATAGGTTAAAAAAGGATGGAAAAGGGTTTAAATCACTTTATTTGAATTATGCTATACACTTAGCAAAGTAGTATCGTTTATTAAGAATTAAGCATCAATGATATAGCTACTTTCATTTTCTTGAATAACTGTATACATTTTCTTATATATTGTAGTTTCAATAGTATAGGTAACATTAAATAGACTACACCTTATTTAGGTATATATGAACTTGGTAAAAGGCTCCGTCCATAAAATCCCTTCACTTCTTATTATTCTATTAGAAGTATACTTTTTTTCAATAATCAAAAATGTATTATCCAAGATATATACTAATAATGTATATCTTTCGAAGAGCTGTCTTAATATACCTACGGTAAAGTGTCTTTAAGAATACGGTACTTCTTGTAGAGTAAACTCTATATTGATTATGCACTTGCCTCTTTTAGAGGTTTAATAATTACTGAGCATTTCTTTTTTGATTATCGAAAATATATTAACAAAGATTTATATATTATGTATGTCTTTGGAATAGCTTGATAAATTTGCCATTTCCCTAGGCAAGCGAGTGTCTGTATACAAATCGGGTTACACGTGAGCTCATTTATTTATTATACTCGTATTCCCAGGCAGGCAGGCTGCCAGGTCTGCCTGGGCTGCATGTAAATTTGTATCACGTTCGCGTATACTCGCACTCGTATTCAGTGAAATGTGGATGCCATAAAAGCTGGTACGCTGCTCGCGCTTGCTTTCTTAGCTTGCCACTCTTGTTGCTGCCACTGCTGCTGCCGTTGCTAATGCAAAATTATGGCTTTCAGCTCAAACACGCTTCTACATTTCCGTTTCCGTTTTTTGCTTTTGTAGTTTTAATGCACACCACACACACACACACACATACATAGCAAGTGTTTGTGTGTGCGTGTGTGCACGTGTTTGTTTGAATGAGTGAGCAACACGTTCCCTTTGACATTGACTCAATCGCAACGTTATCCCTTCTTGCTGTTGCTGCCACAAGGTAAGTCAAATTTTTGGAAAGTCAAACAAAGCAGAAACTTTCGAATGAGGTTTACTCTGGGGAAGGGAGGGGAGGGGAAGCCCTTTAATAGCTTTAACTGGAATTATGCAATGCAATCTCTCTCTTTCGTAAGCTCTTCTGTCTTCAAATGCCTTTTTATCTGCACTACAATTAGGGCAATGCTTTTCGCTTAACTGCAGCAAGGATTCTTGAGTGTAGCTCAACCCCACTACCCTCCTCACATCTCCCTCCGCAGTCACTTGGCCAGCCAATTAGGCCAACACAAGTGGCCAGAACGTGTGTTGGCCATTTGCCTCGACCCACTTAACAGCTGCTGGCTGGTCGAGCTTAAACCCTTAACCAATCCTTTTCCTTCTCCTTCCCGTCGCCACCCACACGCCGCGTTTCGTTGCCATAGCGAAGTCGTGTAACGTCCCTTTGGTGTTGGGTCGGGGGAGGCATAACTTATTAATTAGTTTGAATACATAAAGGCGTGTCAATTTCAATGCAAATGCAGTTTTAATTAAATTTGCGCAAATAGAAAAACAAATCTTTCCGCTCGGTCGCACTTCGCATCAAGAAGTGAGAGGGACGAGGCGCAAGAAATGCCAAATGAAATTCTCTAATAAAATGCAAATAAAACTCTCGGCAGAAATTCAATTTCAGCTTAATTGTTAATTAAAGTGCAATAAAAAATTCCAATTGCCGCAGCTGCAGGCAGAATGAATGAGGTGGAGGAAAGAAGGTAGCGGAGCAATTAAATAACTTTCCGCATTCCGCATCTCTCAGTAATTGTCATTACTGAAGTGAAGCAAGGAAAATACGGATGTATTTTCTCTCACTTTGAAAAATCTACATCAAGTTTCAGACAGTTTCAATTCGCAAATTACAAACTCAAAGCGCAATTACAAACACGCGTGCATGTGTTTAACAAGCCATGCCACACACACACACAGAGAAAGAGAGGGACAGACGCACACACGTGGCAAGGCCTCGCACCGCAACCAAGTGGAAGACAACAACAGCAACCAATTTGAGCAGCCTTTGCCACCGACACTGGGCACTGAATGTAGCAGTCACAGGGCCGAGAGGCACAGGACGTGGCATGCGGAGCCACAAAAACCCCAAAACAGCATTCGAAAGCCGTTAGAATGTGGCAACTCAAATGCAGGCTTTGCCCCCATTGGCCTGACTGGCCTCCGTGCCTGGACCACAGGACCACAGGATGTCCATGTTTTCGGTTACACAGCCAAGCCGATTATCTTTTTCATGCTACATTTGTATCTCGAAAAAGTCAAATGGCACTAATCCAAATTCCTCCACAAAAGACGAGCACAAATTCAAAAACATATCTGTGTAAGCTACACAGGCCTCCCTTGAGTTTGCCTTCCCCTCTCTCTCGCTTTCTCTGTATCTGTGTGTGTGTACTGGGTGTGTGTCTGTGTATGACTGTGTGCGTATTGGGGCCTTGAAAATATTGCAGCCTAAGCGCAATGGCGACATTTTTAGGTTCCAAAGTGGGTGGGCACACACGTGTCGGTGTGTGTGTGTGTGTGAAAAAGTGTGTGTGAGTTGCAAAAATTAATTTGATATTTTATAGTGTTGTCCCTTTTGAATACACTCACCAAAATGGAGTTGCCTTAACTTCGAACTAACCTGGAAATATGCAATGAAATTGTAATCGGCCAAAGAATTTATGCCGCACAAAAGTAAGCTATGAAACTGTATGCGGTCAAAGCGATTTATGCGCGAATCTAAGAAATTAAAGGAAATTAAACTAAAATAAATAGATTTGTTATTAAATTAGACTAGAATTAAGAATATCAATACATAATTAAGTCATACGGGGAATTCCATTAACCCCTTTGTGCCCTTTTCATCTATTAGTTCAGTTTATTTGTCTGTTATTTAATCATTCCTTATTGCATTTCATTATTAATTATTCCTTCTTTAAACAAAGTAAGCGCATGTAAATTTCGTTGTGCTGCTTTTGATTTTTCTCTGTTTATTCTGGCTTACAATTTGCGCCGTCTTTTTCCCTCCCTCATTGTCCTTGCCGTTTGTGGCTGCTGTTGTTGTCGGCCACATATAAAGTTGAGTTTATCTCAAGAATGTAGATTGCCTGTAAAATATTTAATTACACACTGCGGTGCGGCCACAGACGCACAGAGAGCCCTTGCCGACAAAACGACAACAGCAGCTGGAGCGGCAACAGCAGCAGCTCAGCCACACGACCAAAACTGGCAGAGATAGAAAGGACGCAACACGCATACGCCATGTGTTGCTGCTGCTTCTGCTGCTGCTGTGCTTGTTCACTTGGCAATTTGCAAGTGTTGGCAAGAGTGGAGTGTGTGTCTGCATGTATGTGTGCGCCAGAGTATGTGTCCTACACACAAGTGACACTTGTATGCATGTTGTTGAAGTGTTGAGTTGTTACTTTACCTGTATGTGTGTCTCGGTGTTTATTTATTTGCCCTGCAGAATTGCGGACTAACCTGGCGCTGTCAGCTTTACAACCAAATAGTTAAGCTCTTTCTGCATTTTTAATAAACTGTAGCAGCTCACTTTGCATATGAAATGAAATGCGTGTGAAACACGTTTTCAGCACATTCATTCATTAGTTGAACCCCGGCCCGGCCACGTTGAGTGCCAAAATGTTAATTATGTTTATTGAGCAAACAAGAGCGGAAACAACAGCAAAGGTGGCAAAGGTTCCTAGACAGAAGTTGCCACACACGAAATCGTCTATGACCTTTAATGAGACGCAGAACGCGCGCGCATCTGCCCAGGCTGCAGGAAAGGAAAAAACTTTGCATTTGATTTTGCACGAAGGTCGTTTTAAAAATACGCTGGCAGCCTGTCGATCGGGCCGCCAGTTAGTCAGTCATTCAGTCAGTTAGTCAGTCGGTGAAAACCATTTGGCTTTAGCCTTGAGCGCACCCCAGCGCCATTCAGTCTTTGCATTGACATTGGGTGTGGCTGCCCTGAGCCACACTCACAGTCACACACACTGGGCTAGGCTGGGTCCCTGTGGGAGCGAATCTGACGTGCGTCGAGGTGCTAAATAGCTAACTGGGTGACTCTGCTGGTCTGCTACCTACGAGTATGCTCAATCCCAATAACAGGGCACATAATTAAAAGCGACGTTTGCCTGTCTTTTGTGGCATTAGAAGGTTGTGTGTATTGTGCGATTACAAAACTTTAATGAGTGCTTCGACTTTGCCTAATGAATGATTGGCTGTGACTTAATGAGAACAGCGCCGGCAGTGCCAAAGTAACTCGAGCCTGAAATTGACTAAGCGAAGTGAGAGAGAGAACGAGAGATTAATGTAACAAATCGAACTGGCATTAATTCAGCTACACTTCCCATCAGTTCCTGCCTCTGTTGAAATAACCTTGCGTGCCGCAAACAATTTTCAAATTTTCCTATAGATAACAGGTTGCATAAATTGATTAGCGCCTAGTCATAATTTATGGAGGTAGCCCACAAACACACATACACCTCTATCTACCAAAAAATATGTCAACTCTTTACCAAGGAAAATTGAAAATAGAAAATGCTTTCGTCTGATTGCTTTTTCAGCTCTACAAGATCTATTGAATTTATCAACAAAAGGTGTTGCCTGCCTGCCTGACTGACTGACTGGCTGTCTGCCTGATTGACAGACTGACAGTCTGCCTATACGCCTGGGGTTGCCACCCAGCTCTCGTATAGTTAAGAGGATTTCCATCAGCAGGAGGATATGATAGCATGTAATCTTATTGAATTATTATTGCTTGTATGCAAATTAGAATTCTGATTACTGGCACAGCAAATTGCAATTAAATGCACATTCAGAATTACTCATACGCACTGTTGCGCTCTCAAGACACTGCTAATGCTGTAATGTGCTTGGCAACTCATTCGCACGTTACGTATACGCCATGCAAGTGTCTGCACAAAAAGCCAAAAGCCAAGCGGGGAGAGGCAAGGTGAGACTGCCAGCAAGGGCTACACTTGGACAACACGACTAAAGAAATGGCTTAGAGAAAAGTAGCATAAAGTAGTGTGTGCAATGTGTGTGCAGTGTGTGCAGCATGAAGAACGTGTCAATGAGTTTTTAAGCACGAACTGACGCACTGTCGCCTGCCGCACCTGCTGCTGCTGCTGCTTACAAACTACTGAATCCGTGCCTGGCCTTTTGTTATAACATATTACTTTCCAGCTCAACATGTTGCGGCTGTGATGGCAACAGCCAAGCAAACAGACTAAAAGCGAATGCAGCGCACTGAGACCAGATAAGAGAGGAGCGTGCAACATGCTGTGCTCTGTGTGTGCGTGAAAGAAAAACACAAACACCAACACGAACACAAACACAAACACAAACATGAGAGCAGCAGGAGAGCAGAGGCAGGCGCGAAAGGCAAACGGATTATTTGTTTTCGGCTGCCTTCCTTTGTTTGCTTTACTTTCGTTATTTTTGCTTGCCTCCTTTACCATTTTTTTTCTCTCTCTTTTTTTTGCATACAGTCTTTATCTGCAGTCAGTCTGAGCACATCCTGCACTGACTGCCCGGCTGCCACCTGCTATATGAATGATGAATACTCGCACACATATTCACAAGACATTCACATCGACAAAGTGTTGAGTTTGAGCCGTAGGGCGTCGCTTTTGTATGAAACTAATTTGGAACAGCTTACAGAAGAAGTCGAGAGTGGAGAATGAAGAGTGGAGAGTCATTGCGTTTCGACAGCTGTCATAACAGCATACACTGCCTACCATAAGTCTATCTAACGTACACGTATTAAAGCCACACTGCATTATCATAATGTTCCCAACTTCCCCATGAACACTTTGCATAACCAAAGTTTTTTTTGTTTTGTATCGTTAATAAAATCACAACAACAGTTACAGGACGGAAACAAGAAGGAGAGGAGGCACAGGGGCAGGGGATGTGTGTGGCTTTAGCTTTAGCTGATTTCCCTGCGCGACATTTTCAATATGCTGCCTCCTTTTGTGTGAGTGTGCGGGACTGGCAAAGGGCAACGCGAGGCGTTAAGCAAACATTGGTCAGGTCCGTGCTTACATGTGCGCCTGGCGTGGCATAAACAAACAAAAATAGCCAATACCCACGCTCCCACTCACACACACACACACGCAGTGAGAGACTGAGCCTTATTATTGTTTTGCTCTTGTTGTTCCCCCAACCCCAACCCGGTCGGCCTCTAACGTGTGCGAGAGTCAACTTCAGTGTTCTCCTGTCCCTCCCATCTTCCCCTTTACCAGCTCCTCCCCAGGGCTTGGAGGTCGCGGTTGTGGTCATCGCACGAGCTGACGCTGACAATGTTATTAAAAACTCATTCAAAGCCAATGTACCAGCGTGTCTATGTGTATGTGTGTGTGCGTCTATGTATATGTGAGTGTCAATATGTGTTGATAAGGGACAAAAAGACGCATTCGATTTTGATACGTGTGCGTGAAAAAAGCAATGTCGGCATCTGTTTTTCCATTCGATACGTTTCAATTAACGCTGCATCACAATGCCAATCAGCATCTCTTGTGCATCGGCAAACAATTAGTGGCATGTTTACGTAGGTGCATCATGTATAGATTCCATTCACAGAGTATTGGCGAATTAAGCGAATACTCTAACTTACGTGTCAATCTCAGCTTCTGTACAAATTAGGGAGTTCAAACTTGTTATTAAAGTTCCTGTAGATCTTACGCAGATAAAACAGATTTTATTATCAACAGACCATTCAATTTATGCATCGCTATCGCTTTGTGCGTCTGTATGAACGCGCTAACCTCAGCGACTATACAAGTCAGAGTGTTGAAATTTGGCTTGAGTGTTGCTCTATAACATACGCAGCCTAAGCGGATTTTTTAATGATGTTGCCACGCCAACTATATGCAAAAATTATATATTTAATATTTGAATTTGATTATTGAGCAATATATTCAATATTCAACTTTTTGCTGTGGTATACACCCAACTTTCTATGATAATAACTTTTTGTCTAGGTTTTGATTTGCTGGAACTTCAAATACTCTAGTTATTGAGGTAAACAGTTTATTATTGGTAGTATTAATTGTTGATTAACGCATTTGAATTGGTTTTACAACATAGAATGATGAGTATCTTTCTATTGAGCGACTTTCATTATTTATTTTCGACTGTTCATACCTAATTTCACATCTCTTGAAAATGTTCTCTTGAAAAAAGAAACATTGCACTTAAGTAAGACTAAGTTATTCATAATGAACTCGATTATAACAACCAACTGTTCACTTAAGTAACAGATAATTGCATAATAATGATCTAATAACTTTGGCGCAGCACGTTTTCTCTGCTAATCTTTTGTATTCCAATTTCAGCAGATTACGGCAAATTATCACGATAATTACTTAAGCACGAGGCATCAACAGAAGCCTGAGTTAATATTGATACTATTTCGCTTTTTGGTGAACTACAGGCAACTAAAATATTGCCTGACGGGCACTAGGGAAGGGCGATTGGGTTGGACTGAGAGTATGGCTTTTAATTTCCTGTTCAGTCAGCTCAATCAATAAAAAAGAAAGTCAACTAACAGCAACACCAACTTTGTGCCAATATCTACAATAAACATAAAGCCCAAAGGGTCTACAAATAAACACGACAAGCGAAAAAAATGGGAATAAAGCAGAAGGCAGGAATAAAATAAAATGTTAGCAAAGGCCTTTAGCCAAGGATTTGCGGGAACGGCGATGAACTGATTAAATTGTTGACGCAACTGGGGTTGGCAGGAGGAGTTCGTCACTTGGGGCTTACAGCACAGACCGAGTCAGACAGAGTAAGGCGAAACTAATTCTGGGCAGCGAAGTGCTGCCCAGTTGCAAACACCACTAACCTCCCCCCCTCCCCCACTACCTTCCTTCCTCTTGCAGTACCACCGTTCCTGCCCCACTGTGAACAGCCGTTGAACTTTATCGATAAGCGTCGAGGAACACACAGAGCACGGGAAAAAAATTGTGCTGGGGGAGATCTTTGCTGGCTAAAGGGAAATACACATTTTTATGGACAATTTGGTTTTTATGTCAATTTACTGTTGTTGCCCAGTGTAAATATGTACAGGGCAATTCAAGCAGTTGCACACGGCCAATTCCAATACCAATACCCCGAGACTGAAATGAACCCAGCTCCTCCTCCATGTCCCCCTCGTCGTCCTTCCCTGTCAAGTCGCGCACATTAAAAATGGGCGTTGCGGGGCCGACAACGTTTTCTGTTTTGTCCGATTGGCTGCAACGTTTTTCTGAGGGACGAAGACGGCGGGGGAGAGAGAGAAATAAAGACAGCAGGGACAATGACTGCGACACGATGTTGTGATAATTGCCAACAGCAGCAGCACCAGCACCAGTCCCTCCTCCTCTTCTTCTAACGTCTTCACTGCGTCAACTGTGGCACGCTGCGACTTTAAAGATTTGCCCCGTGGCTTGCTGAAAGATTTCTGTTTTGTGGCAGCTGCAAACACAGTCAGGGATTAGTTGCTGAGCCGCGCATAAAGCGTCGCGTTTCGACTATGTTTCATACAATGAGCAGCAGCATGCCCCAAAGTGGCAAGTCCTTTATGGTTCATAACTCGCAGCAATCCACACAGCTGCACAGGCAGGGAGGGAAGGAGGAGTCGAATTAGGTTCGAGCTGAGCTCAAGCAAAGCAATTCAATTGAATTATATAATAAGTATAATATAAAAGTATCCCCAAGATCAGCAAAGATTGAAACGTTAAATTTTAAGGATTTTGAAAAGAAACCAGAGTTGTATGCGCTGTCCTTATATGGGATAAAGGGACTGCAAGATAAATATAGAAAGCAAGACATTTAGTTATTGCTAGAGCATAAATTCCATCAAAACTGTCTGTATGAACGCATCTAACTAAGTACATAAGTACAGAAGCTGGAGTCAACAAATTTGGTTTATAGGTTCCTGTCTAACACGCACAGTAAAGGCTTAGTAAAAATGTTGAATTTCACTCTCCAGACTCGCAAAAACCGATAATTTTACTTTTGAAAAACAATAAGTACTGATTTGCATACACATGACTAAATATAATATAATATAAAATGCAATATGGTTGGTATACAAGTGCTTAAGTGAAGAAACTATTCTTCATTGTAGTCCTTTTAGTTCACACTGCCAACTTTTAACCAAAAACTAACCCAATGAAAACCTCTTGTCTCTCTATCTGTATCGCACCCATAATTAAACCTTGTAACCCTCCATCTACACGAACTGTGATACAGTTCTTGACCTTTCGTGCACACGTCCACTTTACACTTTGCTTTACTGTTTGCTGATGGAAGTTTGCATTTCCACTTTGCTGCATTGTTATATTTTTTATTGAGGCCGCATTTATTATTCATTTTGCGCTAATTTCGACTATATTGCTGGTGACCAGCTCGTGCAAACACTTACACAGACACACAGAAAAACGACACCGATTTAGCTTGAAGCGCAGACAAGCACACACTGCCACACAGGCACCACGCACACTTGCGGCATGTGTGGCAACAATTTCTCATTTTTATGCCTCGACATGTTGTAAAACCACATTAATGCGATGTAGTCCTTCAACAGCAGCAATCACAACAGCAGCAACAAAACAGCTGACAAAGCATTGCATGCGGTTTACACACTCTCTCTTTCTCTCTCTCTCTCTGTCACTCCTTCTTTTGCCTTTTCGCCTTTGCGCTATCTGTCGTTTGTCTAAGCTGAATTATGACTTCCTGGCAACACGTTTTCATACATTTCCGCTTCCGTTGACTGAAATTATTACCATAAAAGTAAGCAAAACTGACGCCACATTCCCCCTTCCTCTCTCTCCCTTCACAGTTTACCCCCCTTCTCCTGCTCCTCCTTCAACTGAAGTGCACAATTACGCGATGCGACGCTTGGTGCGTTGTTTGCTTGCCCATTGGAATTTCAAAATAAATCTTTAACGATGCACTGGGGGCTCACGTGCCAGCCAAGAGCACCTCCTTTCCCGCAGTTCCCCTCCTTCTTCTTTGCGCACTATGTTGTCATCGCTCAAAGCTTGTCTGTCCCTCTCTTACTCTCTATCTCTCTCTCTCTCTGTCTGTCTGTCTGCCTGTTTGACTGTTGCGGCATTTGTTTTCACACACATAATTCGCGTAATGTTGCAAGGACTACGACTACGAACCAGCCATTAAATGTGCCACAACACGTTCCTCAAAAAAAAAGAAGAACTGGAGCAAAAAAAAAAATAATAATAATAAACGTGCCACAAGGATGTGTTGCCACCGCTGCCTGGCTGCGCAATTTCTCATAATTTCATAAATAATTACATAATGCGTTGACAGCATCAGAGCGACAACAACAAAGAGAAAACACACAAAAAATGTTTTAAAAAAAGATACAAATTACACACAATTGCTTTTGCTCGGAAGCATTAGATACAATATGTTATCATCTTATGGGTACAAGCAATAAACTAGGAAAGGTGCTCAGTGGTTCTCAAACTCAATATGATATATAAGTTCAGTTCTGTTAAAGATCAAGCAACCATCGCTGTTATGGAAGACGCAAATTGAACTATTTATTTATGTATTTAGGGCTATATAATATATATCAGATAATTGTTTTCCAAATGACAACATAGACTTATTTGTTATTGTAGTTCATTTTGAAGTTCTTTTATTTCCAGTATATGCAAATAATGCTCCTATAGCCAACACAAAATTTGTTGTACTATATAATAATTTGATATTATTTTTGTTGCATTTTAGTCAATAAAATATAGATATTAAATATTTTTTATGAGTTTTCTATATTCTATTTTATTCTATATTTATATTCTATATTTTTATATCATACGATCATATTATCTCAGTTCCTGACCTACATTTATTTGCAGTGTTTCTGCTTAGGTATTCACAGCGTCGAGTACATTGATTGCTTGAATCCGTATCCGGGCATTAGCGAAAGTTCTATTGTTTTCAGCATTCCGCTTATGCAGCTGATATTTTAATAAAGAAGAATTTTCTGCATAATTTATGGATTGCACGCCCATTCCCTCGCTCTTTACAATTGCTGGAAAAGCAAAAAAAAATATTGTATATACCACCATAATATATCAACCCTCTGCAGGCCTCTCACAAATGAAAAGTCATTTCCCACAGCAAACTCAAATTGCTGCTGCAAAAATTGTAGACTCGTTTTGCATGTTGCTGTTGTTGTTTCTATTGTTGTTGTTGGGATCCTTTAAAGTTTGGTGCACGCTTCAAATTGAAAGACCAAACAAAAGGCTCGACGCGAGAACAGAGAACAGAAACAGAAACTAACTGTAAAAAAAAACATGAAAAACTACTCAGCACAGTGGCATATTACATACAGACCCATTCGAGGCATAATATCATAAAAGTAGCGCAATTTTACCCCCCATCTCTCTCTTTCACTCTCTCTCTCTCGTACCCTCTGATTCATTCCTTTGCGACCACTAATAACACTTGGCCAGCTGTCTGATTGCCCTATTACATTGTGTGTGTGCTGTAGAATTGGCTGTAATTTATAATTTATAATTTATATTATGCACTAGATTTAGTTCAGCGCACTCGTTTGTAACGTTCTGACGTCTAACAAATGGGAAATTATTTATTCTGCCCTATGCCCATGTCTGAGTGGTGGGTAGTATCATCATCAACGGCATTTCCCAGCTTAATAATTGTGCACTTTTATTGATTGACAATGTCTCAAGAATGTGTGTATGAGTGGAGACTTTTGGGACATGTCTGGACAAAATACTATAACCAATTATTCAGGCAGAGGCAGTTATGGACTAGAATATAGACTAGAATAAAAATAGAATAATATTATATTTAACATTTTCTTTATTAGAATTCTATTTTTATGCTGTAATTTATATAACAGTTATAAATATAGCTATCAGAAACTAACTGCAATTATTGTCTGGTCTGTGCAGGCTGGTTTTTTTAGATTAAATACTATTAATAACTTACTGAAAATACTACAACGGTTCAAAAATATATAGAAGTGAAGACTTATAGTTTATTCCTTGAAAGATAAGTTTTTATTAACTTATAAACTAGAAAAGAAAGTACAATATTTAAAGAAAATAATAAGTATATCACTTCTACTGCAAATATGACCAGGTCCCCCAACTTCATCGATCCTGAAACCACAACACCTGACAAACAAGCCATTCCCTTGACCAAGTCATTTAGCCAGTTCGGCATTTTATAATTTCTAGTAAAGTAGACAGATAAAGCGCTGCAGTGTGTTCTTTTAGCTGAGCTGATTTGCTGTTCAACGACAGGGCAAGTAGTTAATTATTCAGTTAGTTAACATTAAAAGGCAATTACTGCATTGTTCTCTGACTGGCACGAGATAGTAAATGAAAGTTTTACAATCAAGCTAAAACTCATTTTCCACTGGAATGTGCACAATAAACAACAAGAACAAGTGAAATCCTTTCTAAGCTGGCTGCAACTACAAACGAACTCATTTCCGCTTGAAAAGAATATACGACTACAACGTTCAAACATATATATGACATGTCCTTTTGTCGTCCCTCTCTGTGTTGCGGCTGTGTTGATCCTTTGCGGAAATTCAAAGGACATTGCGAAACTGACGTGCCTGAGACAGAGATTAAAACTAATTTGAGACGTGTGAATCGAGTGCGTTTAGAGCCAAAGGGATTTGTGTGTGGAATTAAAGTGAGTAAGCTGGTAAGTTGCAAGTGGAAGGAAGTGTAATGAATGTGGAGAGTCAAGTGAAAAGTGAACTGGTCTACAAATTGTACAACTTTAAAACAAATTAGTGAGGAATTTACAGAGCTGACAATCTCAGCGGATGTGAGCACAAGATGTACGGAAACTGCCCAAGCAACAGGTTTACTGTGATATATAACTGATAAACTTTTGCTTATATCTTTAGATTCGTATATTTCTGTTTCGAATGTTCTACATATAACCTTCTGATAGTTGAAAAATAGTCAATAAATGTGATGTATTTTTATTACTTATATCGGTTATACTTGTGTTGCTGATCAAGAATATATAGCATATTGAACTTTAATAGAATATACCATACAAAATCAGTTTAGCTTGCTGCTAATTCACAAATGATAAGCCAGAGTACAATTCAGATGTTGTATGTCATTATAATATAGCACATTGGTTAACCTTATTATGCTGATCAAGAATATATAGCATATTGAACTTTAATACAATAGAATATACCATACAAAATCAGTTTATCCTGCTGCTAATTGACAAATGATAAACCAGAGTACAATTCAGATGTTGTATGTCATTCGTATATACCAAATCGGTTAACCTTATTATGCTGAACAAGAATATATATATAACGTATAGAATTTAGAGAGACTACACCACTGCTGTATTGAGTTCTGCATATTGACAGAAGTAGAGAACAATCCAGATATATAAAGCCATAACTCAAGTTGATTTATAGCTATCTTATGCAGATGCTCCCCGCGAAAACAATTAACATTCACAGCTAAGATGTGCAACTGCAACTGTGTCTTATGTCCTACTCAAATGGGGCATGAATTATGCGCTAAGTTGTTGAATTGGCTTCACTTGACTGCAGGCAGCATCGTGCCCGCTTCGTATTGCATTTAATTAAGATGGCAAAAGTTTTACAGGCAGATGAGATGGAGAAGGCGAAGTGAATGGGGAGTTGAGGGAGGTCAGCTAATGAAATCGACAACTGTAACAAGTTGCAAACTGCCGTCGAGAGTGGTTGCAAGTTGCCCGCTGCCAGTTGCAAGTTGTTCTCGCATTCACTTGACAATCATTATTTAACGCTCACAAATGCAAAGCCAATTTGTGTACCACTGTGCTGGGAATGCCTTCAGTCGTCAGCGAACGACAGTCCCGCGCTATTCTCCTCTTCAAGCCTCTGCCCCAGGCTAGACTTGCTGCGCAGTTATGCCACGTAGCTGCGCTTCCATAAATCTGTTGCATAAACTTACTTGCCAGATGGCAGATGGCAGGCACATTAACGACATCGTTGGCCACGCTCGCCATGAAAGATGCATGAGACAGGCGCGTGCAATAACAATGCAAAGTGTCAGCAGCAACAGCAACAACCACAACAGCGCGAGGGAGCATCAAGTATCCGACCTGGTGCACTACTACAAACTATGGCACAATCATTGAGGCGAACTGAGTCCCCTCTGTGCTACACCAGGCAAATACTTTATGCGATTATAATAAAGTAAACTCTATAAAGTTACCTCTCTCTCTCTCTTTCTCTCTCCCTCCCACTCCGTCTCACATATTCAATTCCCCGACCCGGCGGTTTCATGAAGCGGCATAAATTAGGCTTATGGCCAACACCAGCGCAGATGGAGGCAGGTTCTATCATTGCATTGAAGCATGAAACATGGCACACACACACGTACAATCGCACACTGGGATCGATCGATTGAACATGAAAATGTCAGCACAATTAAGCTCATTGAATCAATTTGCACCCACAGCTGTTTAACTGGCCAGCGCCATGTGGTCAAGTCTCGGGATGCGCGAGGCACGCAATGCGACACGACTATTTCGCCAGCTTGGATGGGGAAGCAGGAGTAGGCAGTGTAAGGGGGAGCAGGCAGTGTAAGGGGGGAAGGAGGCACTAACTCGTGTAAGCCTTTAAGGCCTGCTAATTGAGTGCTTATCGATTAACGTGCAGAGCCAGGCACATTAAGTAAAATATATGGACACGCAACTGCGTGAAAGAGATGAAAAGAGTTAGGGCAGGGGAAGAGGAAAAGGAGAAGAAGGAGGTTCGCTTACCTCTCGCACGGTTTGCCTTTAATTTGTGTGTGTTAGTGTTTTCCAAAATTGCGCATTAAAATATGAGAGAGAGAGCAGTGCGTATCATAAAACATCGCAGGATGCTGCGCAACAGGATATAATAGCATCAGCAGCAAGCGGCAAGGCAGCAAGGCAGCAGCATAATTAATATGCTTGACAAGCAAGGACAACGCTGCGAGCTACCTTCCTCCCCCCCCTCCGCACTACCACTCGTGGCTCTGCATGATTAATGCCATTATTATTAATTTTGGACACGTTAATTGTGCATGCCAAAAATTTAAACAAGTTTGATGCCCGACCCCCATTCAGCCTGTTTGCATATTGCACATACGCAGTGTGGCACCACACAGATACACAGAGAGCAAGAGAAAGAGAGAGAGTGGCCGTGTGAGTGAGACAACATTCAATTACGTAAAGCAGGCAGGCAGGCAGGCAGCAATACGAGTCAGTGGCATCATCAAAAACGCATCAGTGTCATTAGGGCTGAGGCGGGTCGTGCACGGGTTTTGGGCCCGGGAAACGGGAACCGGGGCTGGAGCAGGTGGGGGCAGGCAGCAGGCAACCATTTGCTCTGTCATTTTATGGCTGTAGCGGCGCTTTTTGTTGTTGCTGCTGCTGCTACCAGCCCCAGCTGCCTGCTGCCTCTTTGTTTACTTTTCGTTTCGTTTTTCGCGTGGAAAATTACAAGGACGAAAAACAGTGGGGGGGAGGGAGAGGAGAAGACACCGTACCCGAGTCATGCAACAACTGTGTCAAGCAATTTTCAGCTTGAATCGTTTGCGTATCTAGCTCCAAATGAGCCCCAGTCTCGCCCCTTCCCTCTTTCCTGCCACTTTGGCAATCTGCAGCAAGTGTGGCCAACGCATTTTGCAGTTGTTGCACACAAAAAAAGGCAACAAAAGCTGTCGCTAAGTTTCAGGGAATTATCGTTGTCATAATCATAAAAACGTGTAGCAGCCGTGCCAAATGAGTGTGTGTGAGTGTGTTTGTGTGTGTGCCTATGTGTGTGAGTGTGTGAAGCAGAGGCACACACAGCTGTTGTTGCATGAATCGAGTTATCAAGCTCAACATGTGTTTCCAAGTAGGTTTTATGCTTCGCTTTCACTTTGAGGCAATCAAAACTTCCATCCTCATCAAAGACAAATTGTAGTGGAATTATTAATGCGGGCAGGATCATCATCTATTTGATGACGTTGGTTTTATTATGGAATATCCTAACAAATGTGTGCTATTACTGTATTAGGCTACAAGGCTGCTACTAATCCAGAGAAGTGCTCGATAATATGAACAATTTGTGCACACTTTTTATCGACCTCAAGGGTATAAGAGGTGCGGCGAGTACATTTATCAAGTTTATAACTGTCAGACAGTCCAAGTCATCTTAACTGTGACTTACTGTGCCTATAATAAGATATCAAAACTTCATAAGAATCGAACTTATCAAACCTAAACATTGACATTAAACATTGATGAATCCATCAAAATTAAGGTTTTTCTATTTGTGGAAAATATCGAAGAAATACCCTTATTTGACCAAAGCGTCCCCCCTTACAACATTTTTAGAATTTTTCAAAATTTAGAATTGTGATATTTTGACTTATATTTACAAAGCTAGTCATAAGTAGTATAAAAAGTCCCGCCAAAAGTGTTTGCGATGAAAATTGTGGAAAATATCGAAGAAATACCCTTAATTTAGGTGTTTATTTTGACCCAAGGGTCCCCCCTTACAACATTTTTAGAATTTTTCAAAATTTAGAATTGTAATATTTTGACTTATATTTATAAAGCTAGTCATAAGTAGTATAAAAAGTCCCGCCAAAAGTGTTTGCGATGAAAATTGTGGAAAATATCGAAGAAATACCCTTCATTTAGGTGTTTATTTTGACCTAAGGGTCCCCCCTTACAACATTTTTAGAATTTTTCAAAATTTAGAATTGTAATATTTTGACTAATATTTATAAAGCTGGTCATAAGCAGTATAAAAAGTCCCGCCAAAAGTGTTTGCGATGAAAATTGTGGAAAATTTCGAAGAAATACCCTTAATTTAGGTGTTTATTTTGACCAAAGGGTCCCCCCTTACAACATTTTTAGAATTTTTCAAAATTTTGAATTGTAATATTTTGACTTATATTTATAAAGCTAGTCACAAGTAGTATAAAAAGTCCCGCCAAAAGTGTTTGCGATGAAAATTGTGGAAAATATCGAAGAAAAACCCAAAATTTAGGTGTTTATTTTGACCAAAGGGTCCCCCCTTACAACATTTTTAGAATTTTTCAAAATTTAATATTGAGATATTTTGACTTTAATTGATAAAGCTAGTCATAAGTAGTATAAAAAGTCCCGCCAAAAGTGTTTGCGATGAAAATTGTGGAAAATATCGAAGAAATACCCAAAATTTAGGTGTTTATTTTGACCAAAGGGTCCCCCCTTACAACATTTTTGGAATTTTTCAAAATTTAGAATTGTGATATTTTGCCTTTAATTGATAAAGCTAGTCATAAGTAGTATAAAAAGTCCCGCCAAAAGTGTTTGCGATGAAAATTGTGGAAAATATCGAAGAAATACCCAAAATTTAGGTGTTTATTTTGACCAAAGGGTCCCCCCTTACAACATTTTTAGAATTTTTCAAAATTTAGAATTGTGATATTTTGACTTTAATTGATAAAGCTAGTCATAAGTAGTATAAAAAGTCCCGCCAAAAGTGTTTGCGATGAAAATTGTGGAAAATATCGAAGAAATACCCAAAATTTAGGTGTTTATTTTGACCAAAGGGTCCCCCCTTACAACATTTTTAGAATTTTTCAAAATTTAGAATTGTGATATTTTGACTTTAATTGATTAAGCTAGTCATAAGTAGTATAAAAAGTCCCGCCAAAAGTGTTTGCGATGAAAATTATGGAAAATATCGAAGAAAAACCCAAAATTTAGGTGTTTATTTTGACCAAAGGGTCCCCCCTTACAACATTTTTAGAATTTTTCAAAATTTATAATTGTAATATTTTGACTTTAATTGATTAAGCTAGTCATAAGTAGTATAAAAAGTCCCGCCAAAAGTGTTTGCGATGAAAATTGTGGAAAATATCGAAGAAATACCCAAAATTTAGGTGTTTATTTTGACCAAAGGGTCCCACCTTACAACATTTTTGGAATTTTTCAAAATTTAGAATTGTGATATTTTGACTTGAATTGATAAAGCTAGTCATAAGTAGTATAAAAAGTCCCGCCAAAAGTGTTTGCGATGAAAATTGTGGAAAATATCGAAGAAAAACCCAAAATTTAGGTGTTTATTTTGACCAAAGGGTCCCCCCTTACAACATTTTTAGAATTTTTCAAAATTTAATATTGAGATATTTTGACTTGAATTGATAAAGCTAGTCATAAGTAGTATAAAAAGTCCCGCCAAAAGTGTTTGCGATGAAAATTGTGGAAAATATCGAAGAAATACCCTTCATTTAGGTGTTTATTTTGACCAAAGGGTCCCCCCTTACAACATTTTTGGAATTTTTCAAAATTTAGAATTGTGATATTTTGCCTTTAATTGATAAAGCTAGTCATAAGTAGTATAAAAAGTCCCGCCAAAAGTGTTTGCGATGAAAATTGTGGAAAATATCGAAGAAATACCCTTAATTTAGGTGTTTATTTTGACCAAAGGGTCCCCCCTTACAACATTTTTGGAATTTTTCAAAATTTAGAATTGTGATATTTTGCCTTTAATTGATAAAGCTAGTCATAAGTAGTATAAAAAGTCCCGTCAAAAGTGTTTGCGATGAAAATTGTGGAAAATATCGAAGAAATACCCTTAATTTAGGTGTTTATTTTGACCAAAGGGTCCCCCCTTACAACATTTTTGGAATTTTTCAAAATTTAGAATTGTGATATTTTGCCTTTAATTGATAAAGCTAGTCATAAGTAGTATAAAAAGTCCCGCCAAAAGTGTTTGCGATGAAAATTGTGGAAAATATCGAAGAAATACCCTTAATTTAGGTGTTTATTTTGACCAAAGGGTCCCCCCTTACAACATTTTTGGAATTTTTCAAAATTTAGAATTGTGATATTTTGACTTTAATTGATAAAGCTAGTCATAAGTAGTATAAAAAGTCCCGCCAAAAGTGTTTGCGATGAAAATTGTGGAAAATTTCGAAGAAATACCCTTAATTTAGGTGTTTATTTTGACCAAAGGGTCCCCCCTTACAACATTTTTAGAATTTTTCAAAATTTAGAATTGTGATATTTTGCCTTTAATTGATAAAGCTAGTCATAAGTAGTATAAAAAGTCCCGCCAAAAGTGTTTGCGATGAAAATTGTGGAAAATTTCGAAGAAATACCCTTAATTTAGGTGTTTATTTTGACCAAAGGGTCCCCCCTTACAACATTTTTAGAATTTTTCAAAATTTAGAATTGTGATATTTTGCCTTTAATTGATAAAGCTAGTCATAAGTAGTATAAAAAGTCCCGTCAAAAGTGTTTGCGATGAAAATTGTGGAAAATATCGAAGAAATACCCTTAATTTAGGTGTTTATTTTGACCAAAGGGTCCCCCCTTACAACATTTTTAGAATTTTTCAAAATTTAGAATTGTGATATTTTGCCTTTAATTGATAAAGCTAGTCATAAGTAGTATAAAAAGTCCCGCCAAAAGTGTTTGCGATGAAAATTGTGGAAAATATCGAAGAAATACCCTTAATTTAGGTGTTTATTTTGACCAAAGGGTCCCCCCCTTACAACATTTTTGGAATTTTTCAAAATTTAGAATTGTGATATTTTGACTTTAATTGATAAAGCTAGTCATAAGTAGTATAAAAAGTCCCGCCAAAAGTGTTTGCGATGAAAATTGTGGAAAATTTCGAAGAAATACCCTTAATTTAGGTGTTTATTTTGACCAAAGGGTCCCCCCTTACAACATTTTTAGAATTTTTCAAAATTTAGAATTGTGATATTTTGACTTTAATTCTATGTAGTGTTCCTCTAAGACTACTTAACCAATCCGAGCTGTATAAATTCTCATATTTTAATTTGTCAATATTATAAGCATCTAAGCACTTTATGACATAGTTTCCTTAGAAAATCCCTATATCTTATTCTCAAGCGTAACAGACCCAACAAAGTATCATATATATTCTCGAAAAACAGCAAAATATGAGTAGATGTGTGTATGAGCACTTCATTCTCAGCCAATAAGAAAACTGGATATACCAAACTCTGCATGCAGGTTTCTATATACAACCCGCATATAAAGTTACATTCAAATTTGGTATACAACTCTCACTTTCTCCACGTTTCGAAAAACTAATTGAAAAGACTCTATCAGTTAGCTCAGTGTCAATGAAACATAATTCTGCTTCCACACAAGGTTAGCTGGCTATAAAATGAACATATTATTTAAGCTGCCATTTCATCAAACATATTAGATACCCTGTGCACAGTTGAATAATACAGAGTACTTATAATATACATCTACTTAATACCAAAACAAGACAAGAAACCATTCTGACGCACGTATGAATATATGTATATATAGTAGACATACATCTTCGTACATATCATACATCTATCTATGCTGCAAACATCTATCTTTGCTGTATAAAGCATGTCAAGCCAGTCTACATTTTAAATAACTCTCACTGCGTAGCAGAAGGCACCTCAAAGACAAGCGAAAAGTTAAGATCTTGCGGCGCCATTTGCAGCATTTGCAGGCGGCAAGTGTTGTGGTGGCATTTGGCATTTATGCGCTATCTTCCTGCCGGATATACATAAAACTAACTCACGATTGTGTGTGTGTGTGCGAGTGTGTGTGTGAGAGTACGATGTTTGCCACAAAGACAGCGCTAAGTGGCCTGGGGGCGCAATTTTGCCATTGGCGCTCGTTAAATTTGCATGCGGATGCGCGCCGCGACATGCATGAGACTGTCTCACCAAGTAGATGTGTATGTGTGTGTGTGTGTGTGTGGCAACAATGCCAAATGAGCGCAACAGTTACACACGCTGACAAGGCGCGACAGTTTGCGGTTCAGCTTCTTCTTCTGCATCATCTTCTTCTTCATCTTTTTCAAAGAGTTTTCTGCGTTTTTGCGCTTCTTCCGCCCGCAATCGCGCTACTTCATTTGGCATGCAACCAACGTGGCGCAAGGACAAGTCACAGTTACGCCCCCCAACGCACCGCCCACGTCACCGCCCCGTGACCACGACGACGCGTGCAAATTGTCTGCTCTGTTTGCCAAGCCGAAATTGAAATTGTTCTATGTATGCGCAGGCGGCGGCGACAATTGGCAACGAGGCAAGCACCACGTGGCGTATGCGCAACGAGCAGAACGAAAAAAAAAAGAATGCGAAACTAAAATTATTCATCACTTTGCCTTTGCTGCCTCTAATATTTATGTAAAATTTCACTTTGATTAAAATGCAGAGAGAACGAGAGAGAAAAAGATCTTAGGTGACTCCTTGGAGAGGAATCTATGCCAGCCTTATGAATTAACAACAACAACAACAACAGCAAAGTGACGCGCTTGTAATTAAAACTTAGCCTGGCGCACTTGCAAAAAGTTCATTATACATTGCCAGGGCTGGCAGGCATGCCAAGTGGGGGCGGCAGGGGAGGTGGTAGCAGGGCTAGAGAATCCTCCAGTTCTGGAATGCTGTCAAATTCATAATCTGTGTGGCATAGTTGGAACGCCGCCGCTGTTGGCTTTGGGCTCAAAAGAACGGCTCTGCTGCTGCTGCTGTTGACAGAGTCCCCACACACACACACACATAAACAGCAGGGGGTGCATTGTTGTGGCCAGCTGAGAGGGAGAGAGAGAGTCTGCTGGATGCCATTGTTCCCTCTGTACCTGGCCTGGTCTGTCAAAGCGAACGCGGATATTAGCGCATGATTGAAAACCGCAAGGACTTATGGCCAGCCAGAGATTGCAAGGCCTTTGTGTGCAGCCCGCTGCCAATTAGGCTGCCACGCAGCACCAGCAGCCGCACCAAATCCCGTTAGCTGAATTAGTCCCGCATGCAGCTGCGACCAGCCCTGCCTGCCTTCCTGCCTTCCTGCCTGGCTTATCCTTATGCCCATCAATTTGCATTTGACAAGAAGCCAATTTTTGTTGAGCATTTTAGAGATTTTTATTTTTGTCCTCCCTCCTCCTTTGACGTTTTTCATTTGAGCAGCAGCAGTGGCAGTGGCAGCAGCAGGTGCCACCTGGTGTCGCATGCCACCTTTGCTATCTGCTACCCCTTTTGTTATCGCCATTCCGCGCTTTGTTTGCTTGATTAAATTATTTTTCATTATTTGGCAAATGAAAGGGAAGCAGTCAGAAGAGGCAGGGCAGCACCTGGGGGAGAGAGGTGAAGGCGTGGGCGGGGACAGGACACTTGAAGGTAATAACAAAACGGGCGGCTTAGACATTTAATAAGTTTATTATAAGCCAAAAGGCGCAAGGGCGCAAAGGCAAAAGGTGAAATGTCAAAGTGAAGCAAAGCGTTATGAGAAAAATCTTATCTAAAAGGTTCGCTGCAAAGGGGTGTACAGTAATTTAGCAATACGCCTCAAAAATACTCAGTGAGGGGTTGAGTGAGGGGCAAACTTGTAAAGTAATCGAAAAAAAAGATTTACAATATAAAGAAAATTCAATATAAATTGGAATTCGATTTGTTTTGAAATATAAAACTTTAGTTATACATAAAAGAGTAATAGGAATATTTTATAATATAATAATACAAAATAAACAAATTATTTTTATTTATTTATATAGTCAAGTATGCGTAGTTAAGTGATATACATTTTAACATTTATATTTGAATATGTTTTATTCTATTATGTTAAATAAAGCAATAAAAATCAATTAAATTAAAAATGAATATAAGAAGGAGAGTCATTTTTTTGATATGTTAATATTAAATTATCATTAAGATAATATTAAAATATTATAATTAAAAACTGTACAATTAATGCAACAAAATTCACTCTTTATATTCAATTTAAAAAGCTTTCTGTATACAACACTAAAAGTCCCTTGCAGTTCTGTCTCCAATTTAACCTTTTCTTTTGGAAGTCTACCCGCTTAAAGTGCTCTAACTACAGGGTATCTCAATGCTGCACTTACACAGTATAATTGCTGGTTAAACTCGCTTTGGTTTTGCCCATACTCGCTTTCCTTTTCCCTTCAGCTTTCCACGAATCATTTCATTAAAACAAACAAACGAACAAACTTCATTAATTGAGCCTCATACTACGTTATGCCTGGGCCACATCAATTGTGCTGATGCTGCTGCTGCTGCTGTTGTTGCTGCTACATGTGGCAAACAGCATTTTTTCATGGCAATGCTTTAAGAATAAGTTGAAGTTTTCAACTATTTTGCAAAGATCCGTTTGCGGTCAGTTTGTGGTGTCAGAGTGGGTCAAAAACCGCAAGGACATTCCAGCTGCCACGCCCGCACATGCTGCACTTTGTACTGTGGTTAAAGGTGGGCAAGGGCCTTACCTTGATGACCAACAACTTAAGCCAAAAGCGGGCTCAGTTTCAACTCAAAGACAAATGCGATGGCCAGTCAAGAAAGAGAGAGAGAGAGAGAAAGAGAGCTGAGAACACTTTGAAATACTCTAGATTATTTACTGTACTTTTGCAGATTGTTAGATAAAAGTTTAATGTACAAATATTAAACGCTTTTCTGATTCTTCACAGTTATTGTACAAAAAGCTTTCAGCTCGCCATAAAAAATAAATAAAATATTATAAAACTTTAAAACAGGGAACCCAGCAAAAAGAAATAAAGACAACCCATTTCACTAAGCTGGCCAAAGAATTCTGTCTGCCTCTGCCAGGGACAATCAAGGCGAGACAAGGCTTCAGTTTTGATAGGACTCAATTAGCATAGAAATTGGCTTTCAGCTTGATTGAGGTGCAACGGCATCTTAAGACTCGACAACAGCATGAAAAGGCTTGAAAGCAACAACAACAACAACAACAAGCAGCAGCGACTTTTGTGGCCAAGGTTGACAGGTGTCAGAGCGAGCTGAATTGTCGCGCTTGTTGTGCAGGATTATTTGAGTGCCACATGCCACAGAATACGAAAACAAAGAAAAAACTTTGCAAAGGCTTAAACAAAATTAAATGCTGCAAATTGTTTAAAGTAATTCGATTTGCAGTCAATCAACAGGCAATAAAAGTCAAAGCAACACCTAACAAGAAACTCTGAGCAAACACACACATATATATATCTTGTATATAGTATATATAGTATATCTCTATAGATGACTGTAGACTTATAACTCAATTTGATGCTGAGAAATTTGCACAGAGCGACGGAGCGAAGGAAAACTTATCGATTTGTCGGGAAATTATATTTGAAAACTTGAAAACTCAATTTGGCGTTGCAATTTTAAGTCCTGTCAGTGTTGTATCCTGCAAGCGAACCCCCTCCACCTCTTCCATCTCTTTCTCTACTTCCCCCCTTCTTCCTGTTGACGGCATCAGATGCAACAGTCAAGAAGTTCAACCGGTGGACAAAGTTTTGTTCGAGAGTCCTGTGAATATTTAGTTTTAAATAATAAATAGCATTAAAAGAGACGCAAAGAGAGATGGCGAAGGGGGGAGAGAAGAGTGGGGGAGTGTTCAGGCAATACTTGAAAATCAAGTGGCATGGCCAGGACAAATCGTGCCACAACATAATGAGCACCAAGTACCCGAGGTAGTAGTACAAGGACAACGGATGCAAATGTCGTTGCAAGAAAATTGCATTCACTGCTGTCGCGGCTTTTGGGTTCCTGTCTGCATTGCAAGTTTCCATGTTGCCATGTGGCAAGCTGCCAGAGCTGCCTGTTGCCGTCTGTTGCAACTACTTGCTGGTTACCAGTTAAGGGCCACAAAATTAGTTTAAACTTAGCGGAAGCAAAGGCAACGGCCAACTCAGGACCAATTGAATTGCATGAATCGCTTTTGTTGCCTCTTACAGATGCTGCACCTGACCTGGAGAGTCGCCACACAGTCGCCACAGTCCTCGAGCGGTTGCCATAACTGGGAAATTAATACTACCACAACAGAAGCGTAGAAGAAGAAGAAGAAGGAGCAGTGCATAACCAAACCACAAAAGTTAATGTCGAAGCACAAGAACAACATGCGTTCTCTAGCCAAAGTTTCGGCGGGATTGAACACCAGCGACGAGGAACTTAACGGCATCAGCGGAGTGGATGCGGGCAATAGAACCGAAAGTGTTTACTCCATTAAGTCCAACTGGATAACGGAATGGTGAGTAGAGTCTACAGTACTAGATTAACACTGAAGAGGAAAGGAATTTATGAATAACAACAACGGGTTTTTCTTTGGTTTACCTTTGATATAATGGATAGCGACATATTTATAATTTTAATATTGTACTATTGATTTACACTTCAATTACCTTTCAGTTTATATATAATATGTATGGAACTATGTACATATGCATTTAGGCACTTAGATACTAATTACTTTGATTTGCTAATCAGCATAACTAAATACATAGTAAGTTCCCTTAATGGAACGAACAAATAATGATTCAGTACAGACACATAATCTGCTTATTTAAAATCAAAGTGCACTCGAACAATTGTCTCACGACCATCTTTATCTATAAGAAAACTGATAAAAGAAGTTATGCATACATGACTATGTTGCCTTAATCACTCGTATGACTTTGTTTAGCTATAACACGTTCTTTTATAGAATTTTGCAGGATAATCTGTACCAAAAATATGCATATGCATATTTTGTACACATTTCCACTTATCTCCCTTGATAATAAATGAATGCAAACTGTGTAATCTTTTCTTCTAAAATACTTATTATTTACTTACTCAGGATGATTAGACAATCTCAGCAAGTGTCAGGCAATTATATTTAAATGTCTCTGTAGATTCCATTGAGCTATAAGCTATTGAGAAGTGCAGATCATATTCATAAAATCCTGTTCCCCTGGCTTAATATACATATATGTTTATAAATTTTACATAACTATTAAGTCGAATGCCTTTACTGTATAAATGATCGTATTAGTCGACAGTCCCAGATTAAAATAGATTTCTTTATTAACTTCGAAATATATAATTTACATATGTTATAGTTTTCTTATATCGTAATATCTCAACTTACTTTTCCCTTTCTGGTTTTTCTTTATAACTAAAATCTGTACATATTTCAGGCGCATACGGAAGGAGCGAGAGAATCTCTGCCGCGTCTTCTATAATCGCGTCATTGAGCATACCGAGTGCAAACGTCTGTTGGAGGTGGCAAAGATCTATGGGGAAATAACTGACTTTAACTCATGGCCGGCCAATGAACAGTTGCAATGGTATCGCAATTTCGGTGTCAATTTAACAAACTTTGGCCGTAATATCTCGACGGAGACAAGTGCCACGCCCATCGCTGGGACTGGCGATGGCTTCGGCGATAGTGGGCCGGCGCTTGTGTTGCCGCCCTTCGAGACATGGCAAACGATTGCGATTGCTTTGTGTCTCTTTCTCTGCATCATTCTCACCGTGGGTGGCAACATTCTCGTCCTGCTGGCCTTCATTGTGGACCGGAATATACGACAACCCAGCAATTACTTTATAGCCTCGCTGGCTGCAACGGACATGTTGATAGGTGGGTTTATCTGTCATGCAGAGCCGCTGCTGAGCAGCACCCTGCTCATCATAATGGACAGCTTTTACATAGTCATTTCGTTACATTGTTAAAAGTTGGGTTTATTTTTAACAGACTCTTCGAAATCAATTCAAAAATAAATTACTAAACCTTCACTAACAATGTGATGTCATTTAGATTCGAAAATAACAGCTATTAATAAACAAGTTTACTTTATAGAACAGCATACCTTGAAAGGTTTATCAACCTAGTTTTGCTTAGAACTATTTAGATTGTAAATAAAAGATCTAAATTTACAAGTTTACTATATAAAATATTATACTTTATAAGGGATATTATAATCCTATTATACTTTATAAAGAATATTATCCTTTTTCTGTTTAGAACAATTTGATATTTATAGTATGATTTCTGATATTTATTGTATGCTATTATTGTAGTTATCATATGATAGCCTATTTTATTATTTTAAGAATAAAAAAACTGGAGAGTGGGATAGAAAAATATTGTAAAGCTATAGATATTATAGAAAGAGGCATACATATTGTAAGTATATTTGATAATCTTTTTAATAGAAAGCATAAGATGTAATTCGATGCTTACTGCTTATGCAATATTGTAAAAGAGTATAACTACGATACCTATTACTATTTACAATATCCGATACGCCTTTTTTATCCATTTCGTTCTTCAAAACTTTAACTGTAACTTTATTATATGTTCATATATAGGTAACTGAATTTAACCATGAAGGATAGGACAATATTTAATACTTTCTAATTTCCAAAGGGATTTGAATATACAGGAATAGGAAAAGGAATAACAGATATTAATAATGAAGTTTACTTTATAGAATATCATCATATCATTTTTTAGATCTGCTTGTAAACATATTCCCATTACTGTATCCATTTCCATAGGCACCGTTTCGATGCCCTTCTACACGATTTACGTGCTGAAGGGTTACTGGGATCTAGGACCGTTGCTCTGCGATCTGTGGCTATCTGTGGACTACACCGTTTGTCTGGTCTCGCAATATACCGTCTTGCTGATAACAATCGATCGATATTGTTCAGTAAAGATTGCGGCCAAGTACCGTAGTTGGCGTACGCGAACCAGAGTCATCTATATGGTATCGATAACTTGGATAATACCGACTTTGCTTTTCTTCATCTCGATCTTTGGCTGGGAACACTTTACGGGCAAACGAGACTTGCTGCCAGGCCAGTGTGCAGTGCAATTCCTCAAGGATCCGGTCTTCAATACGGCCCTCATCATTGGCTACTACTGGACAACGCTGATTGTGCTGTTCGTCTTGTATGCGGGCATATATAAGACCGCCTACGATATGCAGAAGCGCAGCGAGGCCAAGCAGCGCAAGATGCAGTCGATGGTGGCACTAAGTGCCGGTGCCATGTCCGGCATGGCGGGTCATGCTGCCGGCATTGGCGTGATTGAGGAGAAAATACTGAAGACGAAGGTGCAATTGTCCGCGGGTCTCAATGAGCTCAACGACAGCGGCAGCGGCTGTACGACGACAGTGAAACGTTTGAGCGGTTCAGGACAAGCCAATCCGTTGGCACAGGCTACAAGTGGCGAAGCCATCGCAGTGGAGAAGATGACACCCGAACAGCGTCGTGCCTCGGAGGCAAAGCTCGAGGAGTCGAAGCGTGCCGCGGCCGAAGCCGAGAAGAGTGAACGTTCTAGCAGTCCCGCGTTTGATTCCGACGAAGAATCCTCTGTTAATCAGACACAGCAGCTGCTCAATCAACAGAAATTGGCCAATATGAGGAAGCGTTCGTCCATTGGCTTGGTCTTTGGGGCACAGGCAGCACTGCTGGCGACACGCAGCAAAGGTAACTTGCAACAAAGCGCCACCAACTCCAAGTCAATTGAGGCAATGCACTCGATGGGCGCCAGATCCCCGCAGCACCACCTGGCACACCAGACGAGCATGCAGCGGGCCCAGAGCAAAGAGGAGGTGGGCGTGGGCCATCCGCATCATCCACAACATCACCACCAGCATCAGCATCAGCACCAGCACCAGCAACACCATCAACAGCATGTACAGCATGCTCACACTCCGCTCGAACGTCCCAAGCGTACCTCCTGCTCCACGCTCTCCCAGATAGCCGAGCATGAGCGCCTCATTGATTTTCACCACCACCACCATCACCACCACAGCACCACCAAGAATGATTCAGCCCAGAACAATGTTGATCCCCTGTCGCCCGTTGATCTGGCACCGATTGAGGTGCCACGCGAGCAGGTGCAGCAATGTCTGGTGCAGGCCATTTTGCCGCCACCCGAAGCCTTCCAGTGTCCCACGCCCCTCTCAGACTACTCGGATCAGCCCTTCGGCAACAGCTCGGGCAACAGTGAACTGGCCATGACCTACGATCTGCTGACGGCCAACAACTCTGAGCTGCGCTACATGGACGAGAGCTCGGCCATGCAGGCATCATCGATCAACGACGTTAGCGTGAGCTGCCGTTCCACCCGACCTACGCCCTCAGTGTCCTCAGCTCCTGCTGCTGTTTCAGCACCAACTCAACGCAGCGCCATTCCACCACCGCCACCCGCACGTCGCTCCAGAACCAGCTCCCCCCAGCGACAGCATGATGCGTTCCCCGGCTCCCAGTCGTCCCCGGAGCCCGAGCAGGTTGCCTGCATTGAAAAACGTCTTCTCGTCTCGTACACAGGCATCGAGGACTTCGCCAAGGTGCGTCGCGAGAGCTGCATCGAGGCCATTTGCCTGCTGGATGTGCCGGCTGGCAGCAATGGCAAGGCCGAGTGCCCGCATCGACGTGCCTCCAGTCCGATGGAGACCAGCAGCAAAGATGCCGTACTCTATTCACCAATGCCGCCGCCACAGCAGCAACAGCAGGCACAGAAGGCACAGCAACAGCAACAGCAGCAGCAGCAACAGGCAACGTCGGGAACAGTTGGAGGTGGCAACTCGGCGCAGCTGGAGCGCATCGATGAGCGTGAAGCATCCGATAGTAATACCAATAAGATGCCCTCCACATCGGGCACCACAAGCAGCTCGGCAGGTCTTGCAGGCGGCAGCAGAAAAGATGCCAAAGACATTGATGAAGGCGATGCCGGCGGAGGTACTGCAGGAGGAGGAGGAGGAGGAGGAGTCACATCACGTCGTAGTTCGAGCAAACGACACTTTATGCACTCCATTGGCAAACACTTCAAGAGCAAGAAGGCTCTGCCCCTCGTCATGGGCATTGGCGGCGGTGGCAGTCGACAGAAGTCCAAATCGGAGAATCGTGCACGCAAAGCGTTTCGCACAATCTCATTCATATTGGGCTGCTTTGTCGCCTGCTGGACGCCGTATCATGTGCTGGCGCTGGTCGAAGGCTTCTGTCGCAATCCGCCGTGCACCAACGAGCATCTCTACATGTTCTCGTACTTTCTCTGCTATGCCAACAGTCCAATGAATCCCTTCTGCTACGCACTCGCGAATCAACAGTTCAAGAAGACCTTTATGCGCATCCTCAAGGGGGATCTACACATGACCTAAGCAACTCTACACAGTAACACGGGACAACGATCCAAATTGCAGGATCTGGTTTGGCATTGCATTTGACAATGATGATGATGATGATGATGAAGACGGCACACTGCATTCCCTTGAGCCCCGGGAGGCGCTGTGCCCGATTATATACAGAAAGAAATGCTCCACCAAACCAGATCCGCATAAAGATCGATTCCCCATTCGCACATTACACTAATTAAATTATAAATTTAAAAGGTGTGAACAGAAAGAAAGAGAGATGAAGTAGAAGTGGAGAAAATATGTATATTAAGTAGCCAAAGGTGTGTGTTAGTTAGAACGGAACTATTTGATTACGCGTAGCAGGTTTAGGATTCGGTACATAAGGTAAGAGTCGAGGCGAATGTTTTAGACAATAAATAAATTAAATGTTTATAAAATAATTATAAAATAACCTATGCAACTTAATACATATAGTAAACCCTAAGTAATAACTATATACAGGTATAAATGGCATACCGTGGTATAAAATACACACACACATATAGTAAATAATCCCGATTGTAATGATGATAATCCCGATACATATGCATAACATATCTGACAATTTTGCAGTTTTTTTGTCATCATATCATATAATATACATATAGGGAAAACGTAATAAATTGCACATGAAGAACAAATTCTGAGAGAATTAATTGGAATTAGAGTGAAGTTTTTAAAGAACTTCGGAGCAAAAGTGCAATTCACTGCAATCCTTAACGTATTTACACAATATCAAATAATTGTAATGAATATCTCTACTGGTTGCTGTCATTTAATATTAATGTATACATACCAAGTACAACACTATCGAACACACAAACACTCTCACACATCTAACGAAAAATCCACTAACAGATAGAAGAAGAACTATAAAAACAATAGGAATAATGCAGATAATACTCAACATAAGGATATATCCGTGTATAAATGTCAATTGAATATGGAAAAGTCGACATTATATAGTAATATATACATGTGTTATATGTATGTAGCATACATATATTTGCATCTATATAAATCTAACAATATTTGTATTATAAGTGTATACCATTTACATACAAATACATATAGATACGTATGTACGTGTATTTCGCGTCTATGCCAAGCTGCCTCAATGAGTTGACTTTGTATTTAACTTAACTGTTATTTGTTAATCTCATTATTTGTAGTCTATAAATCAAATTTGATTCTATGCCAAGTTGCCTAACTTTAGGTTCATTCCGTTGAATTCTAAAACATTCAAACTGTTATCTGTTGAGCCCCTAAGTTGTAATTTCTCATCTGAATGATTAAGTACAATTTCGTTTTCCTTAGCAACTAAGTAAAGCGTGTTACAATAACTACAACATTCAATAAATAAAATATTTATGTCTGAAAATAATAATTAAAAACTAGTTCATTAATTGTAGTTACCCTGTAGAACTGGTGAAATATGGGAATAAGGGAATAGATCAACTTACTTTACCTAAGCAATGTATTGACAGGGTCAATCGCCACCATAGAGTAGAGAATTAGCTAATCTCATTGTACATATGTACCCATGCATAGTATGTATGTATGCCTAGGTACCTATCTGCTAGTCAGCATAAGGAACGTTAAGCTAGATAGAGAGTTAGTGTTAGCATCAATCGAAAATGTGTCAGAGCGTGATGCCATAATATATTTTACCTTTGCAACTCTGCTTTCCATATAACAAATATGGTATATGACATGCTCAGCCAGTTTTTGAAAGCTCACCAGCCCTGGTTGGCAAAGGTATTCTAAACGTGCATGTTTTGCAACACTGAAAATGAAAAAAATGCTTAATTCAAAAGGTGTCAATCACAGCTAGCCTCGACTCGATGTCTTGCGATAGCGCGTAGTCTGCTCCCAGAGCCCAAAGCGTGAAGCACCAAGCTAAACCTGGAATAACCATAGAGGGTCTGTCGTCGTACTGTGTCCCATCATCGAAAAGTTAAACGAATTGCGAGGGAAAGCAAACGCGCAAACGCAAACCGAATCCGAATTTTAAAATAGGCAAAAGTACAAAGTGCTTTGACGTCGCATTAGAATATATTTTTGTAGCACCCCTTTGGTGACCTGCGCCTCGTGGAACCATCATGGATATAGTGATACGTATCGTAGCATTTATACTGACCTATTTGGGTGTGCTGATTAACAATGTGCTGCAACATTGGGTGCCTCGCAAGAAGGCAAATTACCCGCCCATCTCGGATCCCATACTGATCAAATCTGTCATAGATCTAGTCACAGACTTGCGACGTGGTCAGGTAAGGTTAACAAGGGGGAGGGGAGGGTTAATTTAATATTAGAAATCTTAACTTCCGTCATTGACATGCAGCTGACGTCAGAGCAAGTGGTTAGTACGTATATAGCACGTGTGCGGCAAGTGAATCCTATGCTCAATGCGGTCATCGAGGATCGCTTCGAGGCGGCGCTGCAAGATTCACGACGGGCGGATATTTTAATAGCCAAGGCCAACTCAGAGTTCGATCGCGTGGCGCTCTTCACACGTTACCCCCTGCTGGGTGTGCCCTTTACAGTAAAGGAATCCTGTGGCCTCAAGGGTAAGCAACACAGATCTCTCTCTCCCTATCTTGCTCTTGCTCTACTCCATTCTTGAAGGTGCCTCCTATGCCGTGGGCAGCATTGTGCGCAAAACGTTGAAGGCACCACAGGATGGCGACGTGGTTGAGCTGGTACGCGCTGCTGGTGGAATTCCCTTGCTGGTTTCAGCCACACCCGAGTTCTGCATGAGCTACGAGACGAACACGGTGCTCAATGGACGCTGTGTTAACCCCTACGATCTGGCACGCACTTCGGCGGGTTCTTCGGGCGGGGAGGGAGCCTTGAATGGCGCTGGGGCCACACCCTTTGGCATTGCCTCCGATATCAGTGGCTCCATACGATTGCCGGCAATGTTTTGCGGCGTCTTTGGCCACAAGCCAACTGGTGGTTTGACCTCTGTGCGGGGTCACTATCCCTACACACTGACTGATGAGAATTTTCCCAATATGCTGCAAATTGGACCCATTACACGCTTTGCTCGCGACATGCCGCTCCTGCTGGAGATCATGGCCGGCGATAACAAGCACAAACTGAAGATGAACGAGCAGGTGCCCCTCAAGGACATCAAAGTGGGTTCAATTTAGGGTGTCATGGTGCCTTAATCACACCCTGTACTACTCTCTATCCGTTCTCTCGCTCTGCAGGTCCACTACGCCTTCGGCTATTCCGGCTTGAATAGTCTAGTGCATTACAGTCCCGATGAAGAGATCACAATGGCCATTTCACGTGCTGTCCAGTGCATGAGCCAAGCCGGAGTTCAAACCAAGCAGGTGGGTACCATAACCTTTAATAGAGCATATTAATAAAAAAATATTTAAGAATATATTTATAAACAACAGGAGAAGTAAAGGAAATAGATATTGAAAATTAAAATAGATTTGAAGAAATTAAAATAGAACAAAATAAAAGTAAATAAAATAAATAAAAAAATGAATAACAAAAAAATACAGTTCATTTAACTAAAAGATTATAATAATAATATTAATAATAAGCCGTAATAATACTCCCTTATACCATATACTACCTTATATTATATCATATGCTACCATATACCATATGCTACCATACATGTACATATGCCATACTACCATATATCATATACTACCACACATGCTACCATATACTACCATCAATCATATACTACTTAGTATATGCTTTATAGTACAATTTACCATATAATATCTTATATCATATACTATCTTATGCTACCATATACTACCATATCCTTTAATATATGACCTCATTTTGCAGATCAATCTTGACTTTCTGCAAAATTCTTTGGAGGTATGCATTGTGGGTCTGCTTGATCTGAAGGGTTTGCCCAGCATCATAACGCAGCAAGCTCATCGATTGCCGCACATGCGCCTGCTGATTGTGGAGATGTTCAACAGCATCATTGGTCACTCTCTCTTTACCAGAGATGCCATATTCCTGGAGTTGATGCAGCGTTTCAAGGCATTTTTGAACGATAAGAAAATTGCAAAATATCGTGAGGAGGCTAAGGAGATCAAGGCGTATTTACTGGTAACACTACACTGTGCAACAAAAGAAAGCACCAGTTCATCTTCCTCTCCCTCTCTCTCTCTCTCTCTCTCTCTCTCACTCTACAGAACTTGCTGGGTGATCGTGGAGTTCTGTTTCTGCCAACGTTCCACACCAACGCCCCCTGTTTCAATACGTTCCTTTTCAATATCACCAGCATTGATAATCTATTATTGTTCAATATTCTGGGCTTCCCCGCAACGCACGTTCCACTGGGACTGAATTTTAAGGGCATGCCCATTGGCTTCCAGGTGATAGCGGCGCCATATCAGGATAAGCTCTGCCTGCAAATTGCTGCCGAAATTGAGGCCGCATTTCAGGGCTGGGTACCACCATTGCAGCATCAACTGACGCTGAAGAGCAGGAATCGATAAAAGAGACAAGGCAGCAAACTGTTTAGAGTTTAGTCCAAAAATGGTTAGGTTTATGGTATCAAGTTGATAAAAATAATAAAAACTATCGAACTATCGATATAAATTGGCATTACTCGACTCGAGAAATAATAAAGCTCTAACTAGTTGTCTCACTCTTGTTCACACTAAGTCGGGATTGGTTGTATGCCTCTTACTCGTATATTACGTAAGCCACCATTAAGTGTCGTTTGCCAAAGTGTCCTAAAATAAGCTCTCACTTAGCTCAAACCGAGTAAAGAGTTGTTATAAAATATGAGCTAAATTTGGTTTGTGTGTGTACCAAGAAATTATCTGTGTGTGTGTGCCTACAGAAATACCAGTCAAACTCTCCAAGTACGTATAAACTGTCACAAAATATGCGTTTAATTTGGTTTAAGCCATTGCACGTCATCTGCCAAACTGTGCTAAAATAACACATGCTCTCCCAGTCTCACTTATTTTAAACAAAGTGAACATTATCTCTTTCGCCGTCATTGAGTGTCGATTAGTAAACTGTGCTAAAGCAACTCTCACTCTCCCTCTCTCACTTAATTTCGCTCGTGCAAAATGAGCTAATACAACTTTAACTCACCTCGACCGCTCACTCCCTTGCTCACTGACAGTGCCAACTCTCACAGAGCTTTACCCGCAAGCATTGTTCTCTCATTCCGTTTAGTTTGCTGCCGGCAATTGCGCAGATAAGTTCGTCGGCTCTTCTTTTTGTCTGTCTGTTCTATCTCTCTCTCTTTCTGTTTTTATTGCGATCTGCTTTGAAATGGAATTCTTCGTGCGTTTGCTTTTGATTACCGTTAAATTGGTTGCATTGTGGGCCAAATTGTTTTCGTTCCTTTGGACACGCCTACGTGGGGAGCAGGAGTCAAGTCGATTGCCTCCCATAGAGAATCGCCTGCTGACGCTGAGCGTGCAAGAGCTGCGCGGCAGACTTCGTGCCCGCCAGGTGAGATACCCTCTGATAAGGCACTGTCCGATTAGCCGATATATATAGTAATATATATATACATATATATGTATTACAGTTAACTTCGTCGGAATTGGTTGGCGCTTATATCGAGCGCATTAAGCAGGTTAATCCGCAGCTTAACGCCCTCGTCGAGGCGCGTTTCGAGGCAGCGCTGCTTGAGGCGGCAGCAGCAGACGAGGCCATAGAAGGGGCAAGTAATGTGGCGCAGCTGTTCCAGGGGCAACCGCTGCTAGGGTTGCCATTCACCGTGAAGGAATGCTGCTCCCTCGGCGGCTTGCCCTACGGCGTTGGCAGCCTGGCAAGGAGCAAACTGAGGGCAGAGGAGGACGGCGTGGTGGTGGCACGCATCCGTTCCGCCGGCGCCATACCTCTGCTGGTGTCCACTACGCCGGAGTACTGTTATTCCATCGATACCAACACTCTGCTCAATGGACGCAGCATGAATCCCTACGATCTGCAGTGCACTCCAGGTGGCAGTTCTGGCGGGGAAGGTGCCCTCAACGGGGCCGGTGCTTCGCTCTTTGGCCTCGGCTCCGACATTGGTGGCTCCATAAGAATTCCCAGTCTATTTTGTGGCATCTTTGGGCACAAACCCACGGGGGGCATCATCTCTGTGGAGGGTCACTTTCCCAGCGATGCTGTGGACGAGGAGTTCCAACAGTTCCTGGTCCTAGGACCCATGACACGTTTCGCCACAGATCTGGCACAGTTGCTCGAGGTGATGGTCGGACCGGAGCAGGCGACGCGACTCCGTCTGGATGAGCCTGTGCAGCTCAGTCAACTCAAGGTGCACTATGCCTTCGGCTTCCCCGGGCTCAATGGTTGCATGCATCACGGCGTGGACTGTGACATGAAGACCGCCATACGACGTGCCGTGGGGCAACTCAAGTCCTCCGGCTTGGCTGTGCAGCATGCGGATTTGTCTGGCTTCCGGGATTCCCTGGAGATTGCCATGGCTGGCATTGCACGACTGAGCCACATGCCGTTTATATTACCCGAGGGTAATGTGTGGAGCACCTTGGGTCAACTGTTGCGCACCTTCTCCGGCACCTTCTGTGGCCAATCGCAGTATACGCGAGACGCGCTGATCTTTGATCTCATGCGTCGCACGAACGCATTCATGGGCGTCGATCAGCTGCAGCACTATAGGCGAGAGGGGCAGCGGCTGGCTAAGGAAATAAGTGTAAGTAAAGAGATCACCAGATCAGGTTACCTAATCTCCCATCTCTCTCTCTTTAGCACCTGCTGGGCAAATCGGGCGTGCTGCTCTTTCCCACAGCTCACACGGCCGCATTTAGTTCCCCGTTTACCCCGTTGCAGTTGTGGGGCGTGGATTACACGCTCATATTCAACGTGCTGGGGCTGCCTGTCACCCATGTGCCCATGGGCGTCAATAAAAGGGGATTACCCATTGGTTTCTCTGTGATTGCGGCGCCCAATCAGGATCGTCTTTGTTTGCGTATTGCTGTGGAGCTGGAACGCGCATTTGGCGGTTGGCAGCCACCGACGCCTCACAAGTTTCTCGATTAATTTATCATTACATTATGCAAATTATCAAAATTAGTTAAATAAAACGGGTTTTGTATGAATCAATATACATACATATGTATATATTATTACTTTCTGTTCCATGCAATTATTTTAAATGCCCTCTGGCGTAATTTTCTGGTACTACAAATTCCCGCTGAGTTGAGAACGTGTTTTTGAAAAATGTACTAAAAAATGACAAAAAGTACTGCAGCTGTTGTTTTGTTGGTTTATATTTAAGTGCAGTTAACTGTTGTCTTAATTTGTGCATATAACTATTTTAAATTCTATTTAATTTGTAATTGTTTGAAAGCAGCAATCAAATTATTTTCTAATGTCAGGGCTGCTGCAATAAAATACCATAGTTCTTTGGTATTTTGAACAGATGTTGTGGGCTCACCCGCTCTCACTCTCTCTCTCTGTTCTGTTGCTCTCAATTGCAACTGCGACTCGTAGTCTGCGAGTGCATCATCCGCCCTGCGCGTATCATTGTTTGCGTATGTATGTGTGTGCCCGAATTCGTATTCGTGCGCACTTCGTGTATGTTTCGTGTGCGCTCGTTCGTTCGCATTCGTTTCTTATACTGTTTGCTGTTCGCCTCGTTTTGTTGTCATAACGCGAGAGACTTTCATTGGGAACGGACGCATCAAAATTCAATTGTGCGTTCGAGTGGAAAAAAGAAGAGTGACAATATTGAGTTGAACAATAATAGTAGTAAATAAAATCGAGAGACAAACTTGCAGACTAGCATGGGATGTCAGCGGATATACTACTAGTAACTACGTGTTAAGAAAGCAAAGAATATTTCAAGAAGTTTTGGGATGCCAACAACAACAATTCGTTGTCACTTAAAGCAGAAATAGTAAAGAGGAAAATATATAACAATAATTAAATAAATGTGCGCGTGTTAAAGTTTACACAGCAACAACAACAACAACAAGTGAATATATCGTTACAACAACTACGTACGGGAAGTGCTCGCGGTCGCCGCTCAACAAGTGTTACAATAAAAGCGGAGGGATTATCTAATAAACCAATCCAATACAAATACATAACTGTATACACACACCTACATACAAACGGAGATATATTGAGGGAATACAAAAGAGATTATAAACCCAAATAGGCAGCATAAATATATTAAATTTATTAAACAATTCTCGTGTCAAGTGTTTGACTGTGGCTGTGTGTGCCTGTGCGTGTGTGTCTGTGTGTGTTGTGCGCGTGCATGCCTCTGTATGTGTATGTGTGAATCGAGCTACAGCAGCAACAACAACAACGAGCACAGCAACAATACGGCAACGTCAACAACACGCAATTGCTGTGAGCAAGACGGAGACAGCAACAGTGTGAGTCATAAAAGTGAAATGAAAATGCGGATAAAGAGAGAAGCGCCGTGTCTTCTGTTATTTATGCCAATCCAAAATAACAACAATAACAACAACAATAATCGAATTGGTGGTAAGTAACAGCAACAACAACAACTATAAATAAGACATATTCATAGTAAGATTAATGCAAAAATTGCGCTGTTTACTTTATAAACTTTGCGCGCTCAAGCGCATCCGCTTTTAGGCAGCAGAGGGGCTGAGAGAGAGAGGGAAGAGTTGTCGTGGAGGGGGGAGGCAACACACGTAAGCAGCAGCAGCAGCAGCGACGACGACGACGACGTCGATTGTCTCTGTTTGTCTGCCGTGTGCGCCGTGTTCGCCTCTGCCTGCCTGCCTGCCCTGCTCTTTTGGCCTCACCGCCATGCTGCGCTCTTCGCCGCCCTGGCTCAAGAGAGCGAGAGGGAGAGAGGCAGAGTCGTCGCTTGGTTTCTACTTACTTCATACGTGACTCACATTCGCGTGTCTTTCAGAAATAAAAGCAAACGAAAAAAAGCTTCTTTTTTTCTGGCTTGGCTGCTTAAGAAGTACAACAAAAAGAAACAACAACAACAACTACAAAAAATGTAAAGCAAAGCAGGTTTATGCAGCGCAGTGGCAACGCTGGCAACGAAACCCGCTTTGAAACGACCTTTCGAGTACGAATTCGTCGGCACAACAACAGCAACAACAATAACAACAGCAACAACTTGAAAAGTTGGCGAAGTTGGAGTACACACACGTGTGCCTGTGTGTGTGTGTTCAGTGCATTGGCATGCGATTTGACTTGTTTCTGTTGGCCAGAGCAATACTAGCAACAACAACAGTAACCACAATAAGAACAACAACAACAATCAGCACAACGTTTCCTGCCTGCGTCGAGTGAAATGTTTTGTTGGTTTTTGGCTTTTGAGGCTTTGAGGTCGTTTCGCTGATAACAGAAAATAAAATTCTATACAAATTGTTGCTTGTTGTTTTGCTCAGCACAGCATAAAAAAGCATTTATGCGCTGCAGCTGATAAGGTTTCCCTTCTCACACACACACACACACACACACATGTGCAGCTTACACAAACAATACGTTGATAAGCTCATTTGCCCTTTTTCTCATAAAGCTTTGCTTTGCTTTGCTTTGGTTTCGATTTCGCCTCACCGTCTTCGCCGCCTTCTTCGCCTTCCTCGCCTTGTGTGCTAATCAAGCTGCGTGCCGAAATAAATGTCTTACGTCAGTTTGTCAAACAGCAGCAGCTACGGCGACGACGGCGAAGGCGAATTTTTGCGGTTTGGTATTTTTTTTGGTTTTTTTTTCGAGAGATTTTATGAGTCGGCGCGACAAGTTTTTAGGTTACGTCATTTAACCGCAAATAATCGCATTAGATCTATGGTTATCGATCATCTGTGTAATAAGCTATCTATCGTTATCGTTACAGCTAATCACAAGGACTATCCCAACAACAAACGTTCTAGGGAGAATCTGGCATGTGACGAGTCATCGTCAACGGCAGCAGCAATGAACGCTGGCAGCAGCAATGGCGGCCGAACGCCGCCGCTCATGCGCAGCTGCTCGAGTCCGGCTGTTTACGGTAAGTTCGCATTATCTTAATCCAGATTCAATATCTACATAGATAACTTAGTCAGCTGATTAGCACCAGTACAAACACACACATACACACATACTGAGTGATATTTCACCTTGCACATCTATCAGCTGTCAAATCTGTTGTCTCTGTCTCTTGCATATTTGCATGTCCGCTGTTTGTGCTTATGAATGCATTTAATTTCCTCTGCCTCTCTCACTCTCATCTAACTTTCGCCCCCTCTCTATACGCGCCTCTCTCTCTGTCTCTCTCTTGCCCTGAAAGCTTTGCTTTAACATTATAAACAATGTTGTTTTTGTTTTAGCACGTGCTGTGAGATAAACATGATATTGCTGCTGCGCTCGTTCTCATTGTGTTTTATATGTATATGTATTTTCTGCGCACACGTTATGAAATCAACAAGCAACAGAACATGCACAACAACAATAACAATAACAATAATTTCATTTAACAACGAGAAAGCAAAGAGCACAGCAAAAAATTTCAATGTCGAACTTTCGTGATGAGGCGAATTCGCGCTCATTAAACTTTGCTGCAGATTTTTGAGTGCAAGAGTGGTGGCCATTTGAATGCAACTCCAAATATTATTGCCAGATTATCGTTTGATGCTGTCTGTTGTTGTTGTTGCTGTTGTTGCTGTTGCTTTTGCTCACTTGCCAGGCATGTGATCGCATAATGATGCAAATAGCTTTCAATGTCGCGCGCTGTTTTTATGACAACAAGTTGAGACTTTTCTTCTTCCTCTCCTCCCTCCCTCTCACTCTCTCTTGAGCACTTTTCCTGCTTTAGCGCCTTCTTCCTGCTTGTTTTGACATACACTGTCACTTTTCAAGCTTGTTGTTGTGCATTATGAATTCCTGTTTACGTCTCTAACTGTCTCTATCTCTCTCTGTCTATCTGTGTGTCAGTCTATCGCCTTTGAGTCATTGCGCAAATATTTGAGCATATTGTTTCCAACTGTGATTTAATTGCATTTACCTAATACTCATAGAGCCCTCGCATGACACAATATAAGTATGTTTATTATCATCATATACCTTTGTACTCCATTACAGGGTGTGTGTTCTCTGTGCGTGTGTGTGTGTGTGTGTGTGTGTGTAGAGGGTCTTACCCCAATAGTCTATGACTAATGCAATTGATTTCCGTGCCGCACTGTGACCCACATGCACAACACACACACACACAGACTAGCATATGCTCTCCCTCTCTCTCTCTCTCCCAGTCTCACACACTTGCACAGTGGTACTTATAGGCCCAAAACATGAGCCTTGTTGTTTCGCCTTGGCTATCAATTAACACGCAAGCGACAGAAATAATCGATGAATTGGAAACAGTTGCAAACTAACCATAGACGTGGAGCGAGAGGGGGAATGGGGGATTTATGGGGAAGAGGAGGTTAGGTTGCTACAGAGCTTTATAAACTGAATTGATTGTGCGCCTCATTGAGAGTGCTACGAACTCATGGTAAACGACGCAGATTGAGATGGGCAAACCACCACAAAGGGGCAGCAGCAGCAGAGGCAGAGGCAGGGCCAGTAATTTACCTCCCCCCACCACTTTGTGGCACGGCAGACTGCCGACCCACCCACCTAGCCCACCCTGCTTAGCCCGCAGCCGCCCACAGACACACACACACACACACACAAATAGAAACTAAACTGTGCGATTGCTGCTGGCATGACTCATGCAACAACGAAACGAAGGCGCAGCAACAACAACAAAGTAAACAACAACAATAATTTGTTGTAGAAAATTTAGACGCTGTTGTAAACAGACAATAGATACAGACACACAGACAGACACACATATACAGAGAGCTGATGATGATGATGATCATCATCATTTGTGGCAATGAAGCTCTTTTGTTGCATGACATCGCAATTGGCAGACAGACACAACGAACCCCAAAAGAAACAACTAGATAGATAGATAACTAGAGAAAGAGCAGGCTAGACAGAGAGAGGCAGAGAGAGAGAGAGAGAAAGAGAGGGAGAAAGACAGATCGTGCGAGATCTACGGCCCAGCCTCATTTCATTTCATTTCAAAATGGAACTGCGTAATGTTTAGATTCTACAATATCCCCCCCTTTTCCCTCCGTGAATTCAAACTATAATAGAAATTCGTTTATATTCCATTTGCAGATATCGAAACACATCCTGCTTCTCCAGTATTTCCACATCTGCTGCTGGGCAATGGACGCGATGCGAATGATCCCAGCAGCGTGGGGGCCAATTGTGTCCTCAATGTAACCTGCCAAAGTCCCAGTGAAGGTCATCTGCAGGGCCTGAAGTATATGCAAATACCTGCCAGCGATACGCCACATCAGAATATTAAACAATATTTTCAGGAGGCATTCGATTTCATTGGTAAGTAACAAATAACGGTACAATTTATCGATTCATCGAAACCTTTCTCGTCGTCATTCATAACTAAACTGAAACGTGACTTGCTATGGGATGCCTGCAGAGAGGGGGTAGGGTGTAGGGGGCTGGGTACATTCTCTTCTTTGCATAACGGTTCAGTCTGGGGGAAAATTTGTTATTGGCCGATTTGTTGTTCTTGTTGGTTTAGCTCTGTTTGTCGTCTTTTTTCGCTGCGCAAGCGGTTTCTTTATAGATTTTCAAGGCATATTCAAAGAAACTCGTATATTTAGTTAATTTTAAGTGTAATACGTATGTTGATACACACACACACACACGTAGATACACTCGTGCGCGCCCCCAGACACACTCACACACTAATACAATGATATAGTATAATATATCTGTTTAGCTGTGGAATATTCTGCTGACGTCAATAGCAATTTTTCCATTTTTCCATTTTCTCTCGTGGCACAAAAGTTGTTTCTACGTTTTTTTTATACATACATATATCATTTAAATTTATTTTATTTTATTTTCCATTTGTTTATTTCGGTCTTCTCTTTTTTTATTGTTTTTGTTGTATTACCAGTTTTGTCACGGCACGTGTGCGCACGAGCTTAGCGTTTGTTGTTTTTCCTTTAATATTATTATTCTTATTGTTGTTGTTATATTGTTATTTTTGCTTTTTGGGCTTAGGTGAGCTCAAAAATACAAAGTACTATCAATATTTTGTTCTTAAACATTTCAAATCTTAGCGATAGACAAAAGAATTTGTCAATGTTGATATTTTATTTATATTTCCACAGTAATTAAAGTATTTATTTAAATCAATCAATTAATTAACATGATTTATTTGTGTTATGATAGAATTTTGTGCATTTTATAAGTTTTTAAATAATTTTTCACTTCTGATTATCATAAAACGAGAAATTTGAACAATTTTTTTTGTTATTGCTGTATTAAGTGATCTAATTTTTTAAGGTTTATTCAATTTGAATTGATTTTTTAAATACTTAAAACCAGATTTATCATGAATACAGTATGATTTATGTATATGAAATTGAGACGAATTGCGAGGCATTAATTTCATATTGAAATCATACAGAAATAATACATTATACAGATACATATACATTATACAGATACATATACATTATACAGATACATATACATTATACAGATACATATATAAGTATTCCTTATTTACAGACTGTAATTTCAGAGTATTCGTAATTCGTAATTAGTCTAAACGGAACCAAACGTTGATGGGGCCGCCAAAGCTGCCCACACACACTCGCCCTCTCTGTCCCTCGCCCTCTCTCTCTTTCTGTCTCTCGCTCCTTTGCGAGTGTCGCTTCCTCTGAGCGCCTGCCCTGCTCGGCTCCTACACTTTCCACGGCATTCATTGTCGGCAACGTCATTGCTGCTTCTGTTGTTGTTGTTGCGTGTTAGCGTTGGCAGACAGCATGGCGGCTGCGACAGCAACGACGACGACGACGACATCGTCGCCATCGCCATCGTCATTGTTTGTCGCTGCTTCGGCCTCCACTTCCACCTCGACTTCGACTTTGCGGCTGTGCTGCTCCTGTGTGTTTTGGTTTTGTTTGCTCCCTCTCTCTCCTTCTCTCTCTCTCTCTTTGCATAATAGGCAAAGGCAGCACGCATAGTTCCACTTTTACACACACACACAGAGACTCGTGGAAATTTTCGTATGCAAATTAGCAGCGACGTCGACCGCAAACGTCCTTTCTGATAAGGGTAAAAGAAAACAAAAAACAAATACACAAAAATTGCCTTTGCTTGCGTCACGTACGCTATGTGCGCCTTGTGTGCCTTGTGTACATATTCTTTTGGCCACCACTGTAGTCAGTCAGTCGCATGACTCATCGCATCGCTCACAATGCAATGTGGAACACACACACACAGACGCACACTGAGGCACACTCCTTGTTGAACTCAACCATCCGCATCGATTTTCTCGTCTTATTGTTGCTATTTGCGGCACTTCACCCCCGCCAGCTGCGCCACTGCCGACGTCGCTGCCACTGCTGCTGCTCTTGGCATATGTTTTATTTTTACATTCAGCGTTCAGGACGACGACGCCGTAAATTGTTTTTGCGCCCGTCGCATTTAGTTCCTGTTTATGACTCATCGTTGACTGCGACGCCAGCAGCGCTGCTTGGCTAGCGTATTATCCTTGTGCGTGGCCTCGACAATGACGACGTTGACGTCACACGGCCGTCTCTGCTGCTGCTGTCAGGTGCGTGTGTGCAGCAACAGCTGTTTGCCAGACAGAGAGAGCGAGAGAGAGAGAGAGAGACAGTGCGCGCAGCTGTAGCCATTTTTGGCTCGATCATCTTCCATAATCTTCGCTGATTCAGGAAGAGAGCAAAGTACACACACACATACACACACACACACGCCCACCCACTCAATGCCCTCTCTTCAGTCCTGTTGCCCATGTATTTTATTTTTGTACTTGTTCTCTGCCTCTCCCACTCTCAGTCAGTCACTCATTCGTTCGCTCAGCCTGCCAGTGCTGCCAAAACACATTAGTACTCAGGCACGAAATAAAAGAAGAAAAAACAACAACAAACACGACGGCAACGGCAACTATGAGTCATGATTTTCGCCTCAGTGTTCGCCTGCTGCTGCCCACAGAATTGTTCCTCTCTCCCTCTCTCTCTGTGTTCCCCACCCTCCTCCATTTGCCTTTTGCGCATTCGTTTTTTCTTCTTCGTTTTGCGGCTCTCCGTCGTCACCTTATGCTTATTATTATTACTTTTATGATTGTCTGTCTGTCTACTTATGATTTCTCATTGTTGCTGCGTTTCATTCATCATAAACAGCGTACATTGCCTTAGTGTGTGTGTGTGTGTGTGCATTGAAAGGGAGCAAGCACCGCTATAAGTGTAGCTTTGAAAGCTCATTAGTCGAGAGCTGCGGCGAGTGAATTGTCGTGTTGCTCATTATGCTTCCGTCTCACTCACTCACTCACTCATGGACTGTCATTAACAATGACCCGAGGAGAGTAACATAAATAGGTAAACGAGCGTTGCCACTTGGCCTAGAAAGCAATCAAAGAGAAGCAACTAAGCTCGATTGTTCAAATCGATAAGTGGCACAGTGAGGCAGCCCACGATCAATTTCAGAAAACTATTAACGCCACCCTGTCTGATTAGGACTGTACCTCAGGTACATTTATACCATATATGTATATAGACTTGTACCTAGTCTATATAAATACATATATGTATATGGAGTATGTGTGTAGCATATATGATATTTGTGCAGTTAACTTATCAACTTACTATCTGAACAGAGGCCTCTTTTGACGTTGACGCACAGCTAAGCAAACGTGCGGAGTGGAGCCCCAACAATGTTCTACCTTATGGTATCTCTATTTGATAATAGTACACACACACACACATACACTCTTATACACACTCTCACCTAAACAGACACACAAACGTACCCTGAAAACAGCGCAAGTTTCTCAATAATAATTCGTATTTTCTTTATAGTATATGAAGTTTTATCAGACAAGTCTGAGGATCGTTAATGATTAGATAAAACTAGTGAGAGAAATAGCTAAGTTGACATGCACCCAGGCACGTTTAATCCTTGTATCTAGAGTACCTTAATCTGGGAACAGAACTAGCTAAGTTGATATGCAGCCAGGCAAGATTAATCCTTATTTCTTGGGCCCTTTTATCTAGTAAGGGAACTATCGTGGTTTACTTGCAGCCAGGGCGGAGTAATCCTTATAGCCAGGGCCGTCAATCTCAGTGCCAGTCCCGACGTTGGTTTTCTGGTGACTAACCCGAAGAGACGAGGCCGCTCGAGGCGACATTTTTGTTGGCCCCGTGCACATAATTTCAATATTCGTCAGCGTGCTATTTATAAGATGCAAAAAAAAAACAGCGACAACAACAACAATAACATGAAATCTTGAGTGTGCAGGAATTTTGAAATTTTGTGCCGGGCGCACGAGAAATGGCAAGAGAGTGCAAGTGAGAGGGAGACAGACAGACAAAGAGAGAGAGGGGAAATGATATTTTTGAAAACACTTCATCATACATTGTTGTATTTCTCTCGTTATTAATGTTATTACAAGGAATCCCAAACACACACACACAAACACTCCTCCCACGTGTAGTATACCTGGCCACGCCCCCGCCCCCGCACCGGAGCACCGAAGCCCGCGCAATTCTTCGCAAAAAACGAGAGAAAAAAATGTTTTTTGTTTATGAAAACTTTTCGCGACTTTATGAATCACAAGCAGCACGAGTTGCCCCCAGTCCCCTGTCCCCCGTCCCCCCGGTCAGTAATACGGCAACGCAAGCCCCTCTCTTTGTTGGTGTTGTTGTAGTTGTAGTTGTTGCCGGGTTGAAGGCAACATCAAAGCGGTCTTGAGGAGTCTCGCGCTTTGTGTTTCCGTATGACTCGCCAAGTTGGCAAGTTGAAGGTCAAGTCACATCCATCGACCATGGAATGAATCATGGATCCTGAGAAGCACCTGCTGCCGCCAGGTCGAGATCAGACTGTGATCGGATCAAGCTCTGAGTAAGCGCCAGTCCGGCAGCAACCCCTACCCTGCTTCCCCTCGGATAAATAAACAACGAACGAAACTCGAAAGTAATTAAATATTTTAAAACAAACAAAAACTACTTGTTGCCTATACACAGACACAAACATACACAGACAAGAACGTACACCCCTTAGCATATCGCACATGAGACGATATCGTATTGCCTTGTCCGGTTTCTGGCCATGACTCACAGGCAGCAGCAGCAGCAGCAGGAGTGAGAAGGTACAATCAGTTTGACCCTTGGCGCAAAAGTGAGAATGATTTCGAAATGAGAACACGAGGAACATCATCATCTTGCCATGCCACATAGAGAGGCAGAGGCAGAGTCACTTCTGCTGCTGCTGCGTCTGTTGGCCCAGTTCTGCGACAATGACGCACCCCGAGGCCAAATAACGCACAAAAGAAGGCGACAGCAACGACGCCAGCTGCTGTTGCACTTAATCATCATCGGGCGGCGGGACGACAGTACCGGGCTACCCAAAGTTGGCATTACGCATCGCGCATATCATGAAATTGTCGACGACGCCCCGAAATGGAGTCACGACGACGACGACAGCCCTAAAAGGGAAGGGGGTACAGGGTCTAGAGTGTACGGGAACTAGGCTTTAATAGACACGATGCGTCGCGACTCGTCACTTACCACACACTCATCGGTAGAGTATGCTCTCTATGCGGGGTATGCGGCAACGTTTAGTCATAAATGAAGTGTCGCTGCTCACCGTAATTGATGGATTAGTAATCCCCCCCGGTACGGTAGCACATACATTAACACATATCGCCACACGATACGTAGAGAGCGATACGATACGATGCGATACGAGAGTTTATGCATATTGTCAGCGTATCGGCTTGACAAAACAGCAATTACCACCTAAACACGTTTCCAGATAAAAGAAACCCCGACTCCGTTCGCCCCCCTTTCCCTTTCCCTTTCCGGCGAAGAGTGACTGTTCTCTAATCTTACAGAGAGAGAGATTCGCTATGAAGAATGACAACAACACATACTTCCTATGAAGATATCCAAATGGGAACGCTGGGGGAGCAAAGAAAGCAAAATAGATTAGTTTTATGAAGAATAAAGAATATATAGTAAACGTATAGTAGTAGTAGTATAGTACAGTAGTATTCTACGATCTTTAATAGTAAATAAATTGCGCAAAAGTTGACAAATCTCTGCAGTAACAAGAGAGAGAGAGAAAGAGAGATGATTTCGCAGAAGTTCCTTACTCTGTTTACCCTGAATTTTGTAGTAAATATTCAAAGTTAACTAAAAAGAAATATGATACATACATTGTACTCTATATAATCTAATGTTTTTCAAATATTTGAGGTTTACTTAATGTGGGTTTTTAGATAACTCACATATCATTCATTTTACACTTAAAACTTAAGACTTAATTGGATTTTAAGTCAGTTAGCAGAGATACTAACAATGATATAAGTATGAATGCTTATATTTATTCATGTAGGAATAGAGATATAGAAAATGATTCATTTTTAATCATTTTGAAAATCCAATGAACTGAGACGTTCTTAACTTGTACTTTGCTTTCTTTATCAAATGTATTCATAAAATTCCCAGATTTATTCATAAACTAAAGTTTTTCCCACGTTAGCCAAAGATCCTTTAGTTGTACTGACTGATTATAACTACCAACTGGTATTACTAAGCCGCTTTAAGACAAATACAGCCGTTCTTTGCCTGCTTGTTTATTCATATGCAGCAGAGTCAGAGTCATTCTCAGATAATTACATGAGCAATTGTTGACATTACGCCACATTTACAGAATGATATAATAATCCACATTTATGAGTCTGTGTTTGTCTGCCCCGTGCTCGTTATACAACTCAGATTTATACGCAGCAATCATTTTGATTGGTTTTGGGATTATTTGTTAAGCGGAATCGGTGAATCAAGCTACCAAAACGGACTTCTCTTTTCGAATGATCTCACTAAATTTAGTCGTAGCGAGATAGAAAGAGAGACAGAGAGAGAGAGAGAGGGAATGTGAGCAAGAGAGAGAGGACTGACTATGTTAAGTGGCTTTGCTAGTTTTCTTCCGTTCTTCTTTTCGTGCATACGTGAATTTCTAGCCTGGGGCCAGGGGAAGGCCTAATAGCCGTGGCCCACTGTCTGTGTCTGTGCTCTCCGCACAGTGAGTCACATGTGCGGCGCGTTTATGGCGCGTTTTATGCGCTTTTTTAACTGTCTGAGCGACGGGGTCATTAACTAGCCAGGATTTATGAGCACCATGAGCAGTCCCAGCCCCACAGAACAAACACACGGTGACCAGTTGTCTGCCGAGGCACGTTCATCCTCTCTCACACACACACTCACACAAATCTGTGATGAGAGCGTGCCTAGAATAGGCGCAGACTTCATCATCGATTATAAGTAATCTGTCATACTCCTTTTCCCCTCTTTATATATAGTATACAGAGTATATCATATCATTACTATGGTTTTTCCTAAATGCAATATCATTGTTATTTGCACAGTCACCCTGTGCTTGTGGTTATCATCATCATTATCGATTAATACCCGGGTGCGATAACTAAATTGATTTTGATTTTGCTTCTTTGCTTCGGTGACACTCGAAAACTGATGAAATTAGTGGCAAAGTGAAGCCTGTCTATGATTGTTAGAGGTGGAAACGTATCGTTTATTAAGGCGATTTTTCTCAAAAGTGCATGCAAAAAATCATTTTCAATCGATTTAATGCCACCACTATACTATCCCACCAGAGAGTATTACTAATTTCGAGGTAGTATTTTAGTACTAGTGTCAAATTTTCGATTGAAACGAATCTTATTACTAAATCGATGCATTGCAAAGAATAAAAAAACATCGATTAACCCATTTAAAAATGGATTTAATAAACTGCAAGCCTAGTCGAATTAAGAGTCAACTTAGTGTGTTATAAAGTTGTTTTACTGTACTGTACAACACTAGCAACAGCTTTGTCTTATCAGTGCGACCACTTTTGCACCCATTCATTGATAAAGTGTGTCTCTCTCTGTGTGTGTTTGTATTTGTGTGTGTTTGTTGTATTGTGATAAATTGCCTGCGCAAACCACTCGAAATTTCCTTTAGATTTACACGCATAGGCAACGCGCGTCGCTCCCTTATCACTGATAACAGTGTGAACCTCGACAATAATTGTTGTTGCTGTTTGCTTTTTGGGGGCCGAGTGCAATGTAAATGTAAATACATAGATGATGATTCCAGAATGGCCCAGGGCAGGGTATGGCATAAGGTGGTCATGCAAGGAAGGTGGTGTGGTGGTGGGGAGGAGGGGTTAACGTCAGCGCCAGCCAGGCGACGGATGACTAATTCTGATTCTGATTGAATGCGTTGAGCTTGGTTATCAGCTGTGTTTGGAAATCAAGACAAGTGTTGACTTGTTTGAGATTGCATGCAATGCAATTGTACACACACACGCACACACACACACATACATAGTTAGCTGTGTATGAGTAATCATTGATTAGCAGCTGCAAGGGCAGTTCACCACCCCCCTGTATTCACCAAAGTTGGTGGTGAGTTGTGGTGGTGGTGGAGAGAGGCAGGCAGAGAGAGACAGGCAGAGCTGCTTCAGCCTTTGCCTCCTCCTCTGCCTTTGCTGCTGCTTATCTTTGCCCAAAAATAACAACGTAAATTATGAGTTAATGCGCCTGTATTTGTGTGTGTATGTGCCTGCTGCCCGTGTGTATAAATATTCTCAAGCGCGCTGTGTGTTTGTCAATAAAAAGCAGCAACGACGACGACGGCAGCATGACTCATCCATTCATTGCACAGCAAATTCAAACAGTCACACACACACACACACACATACATCCATGTACAAGCAGTGCTCTCTCACCAATACGATTGCAACATTATCGACAGCTGAGAGAGAGAGTGAGAGCGGCTGCCAATATCAACAGCAGGCAGCAACAACATCATCAAAGCTCAAAAGTTTCTATCTTCGACAGTGTGCGTGTGTGTGAGAAAGAGAGAGAGCAAATAAGAAAGACGCATCGCGTAGGTTGACAGACAGACGGCGCAGAGCAGCGGGCAGAGCAAATCATTTTGCGTTGTCGATCAATTTTCAAGTTGCTGTTGAATTTCAATTCTTTTCATTTCCATTTGCATGTGAGTGTGTATGCGTGTGTGTGTGAGTGTATGCGTGCATGTGCGTACGTGTGTGTGTGAATCTAATTGGCATTTGTTTATGCAAATCATTGCGCGTAACGACGTCAGCGTAGTCTGTCTTATCAGAGAGAGAGAGAGAGCTCGTGCGAGAAACGATAACGATAACTCTAAAATGTCTCTCTCTCTTTGCCTTCTCTTGTTTGTTTTATCATAGATAGAGCTAGTATAGTGCGATAAACGATAACTTGAAAATATCTTTCTCTCTAGTTTGTCTTATCAGAGAAAGTGTAATGCGATAAACGATAACGATAAATCTAAAATGTCTCTCTTTGTCTTCTTTTGCAGAGGATGCACGCAAAACTGGTTCCCGCGTCTTGTTGCACTGTCATGCGGGCATCTCGCGCAGCGCCACCATCGCCATTGCCTACGCGATGCGCTACAAGTCGCTGTCGCTGCCGGAGGCGTACAAGCTGGTGAAAGTGGCCCGGCCCATCATATCGCCCAATCTGAACTTTATGGGGCAACTGTTGGAGCTGGAGCAGAGTCTCTGCAAGAGTGGCGTACTATCGCCGCTGCCATCGCCAGCTGTAGCATCCGTGGCATCCCCAGCAGCAACAACATCAACTAGTCAACTTGTGGAACAACCTGAGCAGGAGGCAGCAGCAGCAGCAGCAGCAGCAGTGGGGCAACATCACTTGCTGCCGCGTTGCACGGCGTCGGGTGGACACAGTAAATCCAAATCCGATAGTGAAGCCATGGACGAGGATGTCTATGATTACGATGATGTCGATAGCGGCGCTGGCAGCTTTGCGGGCAGCAATTGCTCATCGCGACTCACCTCCCCGCCGATAACACCAGATGAGACACCCTGCACATCATCATCGGCAGCAGCTGGAGTCCCATCATCATCGTCAGTGGCCGAACTGGATTCGCCGTGCTCCAATAGCAGCAGTGGCATCTACTCTGTCTCCCGTTCGAGTGGCTTCTGCAGCAGTGCGGGCTATGCTGCCTCCGCTGCTGCTGCTGCTGCCAATGTGGATCCAGCTGCCCCTGCTACACCTGCGCCAGCATCGCCCTCGTTGCTGTTACCCACACCACAGCTGACGCTATTCAAGCGCAATTCGCCCGCCAAGCTCAGGCTCAATTTAAACATACCAAAATCCATATCCTGCATATCCATACACAACAACGGGGAGGCGCCACCGACGCCCTCATGCGAGGCGGCATCTTCCCACGACAACAACAATTTGGCTCTGGCCACATCGGGTGATTGATTCGCCCGTTGGAGGCGTCGCCGTGGCCGTCGTCGTCGCCCCTTAGCTGTGAATAAATTAAAATTTAAGTGATTCAAATTTTGTATTTTTATATACAGACAGCAGGATATATAAGGATATACATATGTATATACCTTATGGATGTCACTATAAATCGAGCGTGTATATTTTGTACCTAAACAACAACAACAACAATTACAACTATAAAAAGAAGAACAATAAGAAATTTTATGGGGGGAGCATAGAAATGGAATAATTTAGTCTAATTTGTAATTTTAATGTCTTTTGTAATGTATTTAAGACACCCCACAAAACAAAAAGAAAAACCTAAAAAAAACAAAAAGAAACAAAAAGAAAATTAGAAAACCCTTTTAAACTATAATCCAAAAGTATCCATACTTCTACTATGATAATACAAATGTCTTGTGCTGCTATTATAAATTGTTTAAACACCTCGTAATGTTTAATTTAGTATAATTTCGTCGTATTACGTAAGCCCAACAAAATCTTAACTATACATAAAAAACAAAATCAACAACAACAACAGCAATTACTCGTATATTAAAATGAAATTTTTGCAAAAAACTGCACTGGAAATATTTCTGATAACTTGCCACATAGAACGAACCCAAGTCAAAATCCAAATTGAAAAGAGAGACAGAGAGAGAGAGAAGGAGATATGAGAACGCTATCTGAATATTACCGAAACTGTTCTAAGTTTTAAATTCAACAACCCACACACACCTTATGCAACCTATTATGTTTATGTCAATGTATTCTCCATGTATGTATGTGTTTTTAAACCTCAACATTGTTTGGTTTTGTGTTTGTGTTTTATTTTTTAGTTTTAGTTATTTATATGAAAAATGAACGAGAGTTGAATGCAATCTGTTTAATTTGGTATTAGCCATTAAGTCTTTATTTAAGTTAAGGCTCAACACCCAAAAAGTGTAACAATGTGCGCTAAGAGTAAAGAGAAACAACAACAAAAAAACACATAAAAGTAACCAAAAATAATTACAAACTGAGTTTTTATTTAAATTTGCCGCCAAGCTGCAAAGGCTGGCAACACAGTTATCTGCTAGCACTCGCATTGCCTAGCTCTGCCCAGAAACAACAAAAAAGGGCAACCAGTGTTTTCATTTGAATTTGGCGCCAAAGTTCAAGTCTGGCAACATTGTTATTTGCGAGTGCTATCATTGCCCAGCACTGTTCCAATGCAGCCCTGGTTGCACTTGTAGTGTGTGTAAGCAGCGAGCGCCGATTTGATTTCGTTTTGTGCGTAAACATTTTCAATGTGTAAAAAATAGGTGGGTAAATATAATTACTAAATATAAAATAAGCGTTTTACGTTAAGTTGTAATTGCAGAGAGCGTTTTAATACTTCCACGCGCACACGTTTTCGTTTATGGTTTCTGGCGAACGTCGCCATTTTGTGAGGCGCTCTTGTTGCATTTACCGTTTTATTGCTGACTGCGCAGCTTGGAATCGGGTTGCCAAACGCGTGTTTTAGACAGTTAAAAAATAAAGCGCACAGTTGTTCATCGCAATATGGCTGAATTGGATTGGGACGATCCGAATTATGTTGAGGCGCCAACAAAATATTATCACACCTCATACGAGAGCAGTAAGCAGCAGCAGCGCAACGACGACGATAATGGTCGTGGGCGCCGCAGCGGTTATCGGAGCAGAGAGCCGACTTCGGAGAGTTATGGCAACAAGCGTCGTTCCCAATATGATCGATATGAAGATTCTTCTTCGGGCTTCTGTGAATCGATAAGCATCCCTACGGACATGGTGGGTCGCATCATCGGACGCGGAGGTTCGAATATTACACGTATTCAGAACGAATACAATGTACGGATCAACGTAGATAAGGTCGAGCTGATTGTCAAAGTCTCGGGGGAGAAGCAAACGAATGTTAGCAATGCCAGCAATCAGTTGCGCAAGCAAGTTGAGAGTGAACCCAGCGAACGACACTCTCGATTCAATGATAACAGATCATCATCATATGGAGGAGGAGGTGGTGGACGTAGTAGCTTTAATTTCGCGCCAGCTGCACCAGCTGAAATTCCCACTGATGGTGATCTGACGGGCACCATCGATTGGCAGGCCCTGAACAAGGCATCCGTAAGTTACTTCAGCTAACTTCCATCCATAGATTCTAATCGGTTTCTTCTTCAGGAAATAGCGCAGGCCGAACGTTGGGCCAAGTGTCCCCCCTTGACCAAGGACTTCTATAGGGAAGACGAGGACGTAGCCCAACTCTCCCCGGAGCAAGTGGAACGTATTCGCAGCGAGAACAACAACATCAGTGTTTCGCATGTGTTTGAGGACAAAGAGGGCGATGAATCTTTGCCCCCCATTCCGAATCCGGTTTGGAAATTCGAACAATGTTTCGCGGATTATCCGGATCTGTTGGAGGAGGTGCAGAAACAGGGCTTCACCAAGCCATCGCCCATACAATCGCAAGCTTGGCCTATTCTACTGAAAGGACACGATATGATCGGCATCGCCCAGACGGGCACAGGCAAAACTTTGGCCTTTCTGCTGCCCGGCATGATACACACGGAATATCAGGGCACACCACGCGGTTCACGTGGTGGCGCCAATGTCCTTGTACTGGCGCCCACACGAGAACTTGCGCTGCAAATCGAAATGGAGGTCAACAAGTATTCCTTTCGCAAAATGAGAGCGTGAGTATGATAGAGGGGATTATTGTACCCGCTAGCCATGGGACAGAAGGGTATTGTAACAGGTATGAAGCATATTCTATCCCACAAAGCGATCAGCATCAACAGTTGAGTCGATTCAGCTTTGTTCGTCTGCATGAACACCTAGATCTCAGAGACTTTAAGTGCTAGGAATATAAAATTTGGTGACATGTCTTTTGAATGTACAATCGATTAAAATCGTATAACAAGCTATAATTTTCAAGCTAGAACATATATTATTAATATGTACAGTTATTATCACTACTTAAATGATTTCTATAAGTTTGGTTGCGAATGGATAAATGCAAACGAAATTAAATGGGAAATAGTTTTCGTGAGCAAATATATTTCACATGCGTCGCTTGTAAGTATGCAATACAAAATATAAGTTACGGTAGCGGGTATGGCTTTCTTACTTCCTAAAACATGATATTTAAATATATATATATTCGATTTATCTTTTAGTGTCTGCGTCTATGGCGGTGGCAATCGTCAGATGCAGGTTTCAGATGTGGAACGTGGTGCGGAGATTATCATCTGTACGCCAGGTCGTCTCAATGATCTTGTGCAGGCGAACGTTATCGATGTGTCGACTATAACTTATTTGGTGCTGGATGAGGCTGATCGCATGCTGGACATGGGCTTTGAGCCGCAGATACGTAAGATACTGCTGGATATACGTCCCGATAGGCAAACTATCATGACCTCAGCCACATGGCCACCTGGTGTCCGTCGTCTGGCACAGAGTTATATGAAGAATCCCATACAGGTGTGTGTGGGTTCGTTGGATCTGGCAGCCACACACTCTGTGAAGCAAGTAATCGAGTTGCTTGATAATGAGCAGGAAAAGTTTGGCACACTGAAATCCTTTGTTAGGAACATGACAAAATCGGATAAAATAATTGTATTCTGCGGACGCAAGGCACGCGCTGATGATCTGTCCAGTGATCTGACCCTGGATGGCTTCACGACGCAGAGTATTCACGGCAATCGAGAGCAATCGGATCGTGAACAGGCTATAGCCGATATTAAGTCAGGCTTTGTGCGCATTCTCATTGCCACCGATGTGGCATCACGTGGTCTGGACATTGAGGATATTACGTAAGTAGGAGATAGATGTCTCTGCAGTTGCCAATTTCATTGTTAAGTTTTTCTGCTTGCAGTCATGTCATCAATTATGATTTCCCTCGCAATATCGAGGAATATGTGCATCGTGTGGGTCGTACTGGCAGAGCTGGACGCAAGGGCACCTCCATCAGTTTCATTACACGCGAAGATTGGGCTATGGCGCAGGATCTGATAAATATTCTGGAAGAGGCACAGCAGGAAGTGCCAGAGCAGCTGCGTCATATGTCCAGGCGCTTTGCGGCCATGAAGGAACGACGTGCTGCCGAAGGTGGCGGCGGAGGACGAGGCTTTGGTGGCGGAGGTGGTGGACGAGGAGGAGGAGGAGGCTATGGTGGTGGTGGACGAAGCGGGGGAGGCTTCGGCGGCGGTCGTCGGGACCGCTACTAGCAGTTCCTAATCTTGACAAGATGTGTGTGTATTGTGCATTGAAGCACCAACAAATTTAGTGTTTAGCAAAATGAAAACGCACTGAAGCGCTCGAATTTATGATTTAGTATGTACTTAACTACATTCCAGTTACAGAGTTACAGGGTATAACCAAAGTATTGAGATTTTAGGACATTTATTAATTAAATTTCTGTTCAGTTCTCGGAGCCAGCGTATTTTTGTAATAATTCCGCTTTGCGCTTTCGTAGCAGAGCTTCTTGTACGTCCTGTTGTGTTGGGACAGGCACATGGGCAGTGAAACGTGGCGCCAAAAGTCCCAATGGATCATTTTCTACAGCACGCGCCTTGGCATCCTCGGCTGCCTCGCGGGCGGGTCCTGAGAGCGGATAGATTTCATCGTCGTCATCATCTTCGTGTATAATGCGACCATCACGTGCCATTTTATCGCGCCACTCCTGCACTGCCTGCTGCAGGGCGGCACGTTCAATCTTCTCCTCCAGTGGAATGAGGACGCCGTCCTCGTCATCGCGGTAGCCATAGTACTCAGCATCAATATCTTTCATTAACTCAGCACGTGTCTTGCGTGGCGGTGGCGGGGGATCCTGTTCGAACAGCTCTCGCACACCGGGCAAATCCTTGGCGGCACCAAAGTATTTGTACCCTCGATTTCCCGGTACTTCGCGTCCCTCGGCGTCGAACATTTTGGGGCCATAGCGACGATAATGTGGACCGCCCAGCGATGATATCTGATTCTCCCAGTGACGCTTCTCGCGCAGCAACTTGTTGATCTCATCGTTAAGGTCACGTATTCTGAATTCGCCCAGACCGGCTGCAATGATGAGGAAGGGGTGAGTGGGGGAGTTGCAGTAAATTTGTAGTTACTTTACCATTTTGAATTTGAGCTACTTTCTTGGATATTTCTCGTATAATCTCCAAGCGAAACTTTTCACACTTGGGCAGCTCATGGCACTCCGAGGCGAGGTAGGGCCGGCGTTCCTTATCACCAGATTCGACTTCCTTGGCGGCTCGCCAACGCGCCAACGTTGTCCTGCACAGAGAGAGTCATATATCAATGAAATTGAATTACTTTCAATAGCTGCCCTACTTACATTGCCTTTTCCGCATTTCTCGCCTGAAATTTGGTGACATTTAATTAAATATTTAATAAAACTTGAAGCAAACGTTTACTTACCATGTTTTGTTATTTTGTTATTTGTGTTTGTGGTGGCAGGCCGATAACCAGCTTTGCCATTCACTACGAATTCACAGGGTGTATATTTTACCAGCTGTAAAGTAACAGCTGTCTGCTGTTAGGAATTGTTTGAATTTATTTTCAAATTAAAGCGCAGTACAGTAAATGATAATTGATAAATATCAATTTATATTATTTTACGATTATAATGCACCGAAATTTAGGAATCTACGGAATGACTTACATCGATTAATAAAAATAAACATCGGTAATGGCAGTGGGAGCAATCAATTATCTTATCGATAGTTTACATCGATTGTTTTCCAGCTCTAAACTCGACTGCTCTGTGCTGTGCTGCCTACGCCATTTATTTGCAAAGGGAAAAAATAATTAACAAAACAGAATAAACATGTTGGCGCTTATTAACAGGATCCTAGACTGGTTCAAGAGCATCTTCTGGAAAGAGGAGATGGAACTGACCCTGGTGGGATTGCAATTCTCCGGCAAAACGACGTTTGTCAATGTTATTGCAGTGAGTATATATGTGTATTTGCCAATTTGTATGTAATTTGTGAGTGAGAATGTTTGGGGCGGCGCCTGTTCATGTTTTGCGGGGGAAGAGCGCGCCGCAGGCTATGACAATGCAATCGAAACGGAGGAAAAAAACCAAACTAAACGAAACGAACTGTAAACTAAATGCGATAGTAGGGTTGTGTGTGTAGATTGTTGGAGGGAGGGGTGCGGAGGGTCAGGGATGGCAGATGACAAATCGAGCGCTTTTGCCTTTTTGCTATTGATTTGCCTTTGTATCGACGTCACACAGTCGGTTATCATTGTTTTTTTCCCCACCGTTTCACTGTGCTGAAATAACTCAATTTAGTTAATATTTAATAAGAATTAACATTGTATTAGTAACGTTAATGACGTACACACAACGCCCCCTTCCCCTTTCTGTGCATTATATTCTACTTACTGATAAGCTGCGGATCTGAAACTGTAAACCTTAATCAAATCATAGCTGCGGGTTTCTTTGTCATCAGGTTGATATACTCTTGAGTCATAGACGGGGGCTCTATAGGGTAGTATGAGTTGCATTTCAAGTAAATGAATGATATAATAAGCTGAAGCTAATTGATGTTTATTTCTCTCTCTCTTTGTCTCTGTCAATAGTCCGGTCAGTTTGCCGAGGATATGATACCCACAGTCGGTTTCAATATGCGTAAAATCACCAAAGGCAATGTTACCATTAAGGTCTGGGACATTGGCGGCCAGCCTCGATTCCGATCCATGTGGGAGCGCTACTGTCGTGGCGTCAATGCAATTGTGTAAGTATCCCATGGATATTAATTACTTACCTACTCTAAATACCTTTTCTCCCTCTAGTTATATGGTAGATGCAGCCGATTTGGATAAGTTGGAGGCGTCCCGCAATGAACTGCACTCACTGTTAGATAAACCTCAGCTGAATGGCATTCCAGTGCTCGTCCTGGGCAACAAACGTGATCTTCCAGGAGCGCTTGATGAAACCGGACTCATTGAGCGAATGTGCGTAGATAATCTTGATGTAATTCGATATATATGTATTTTTTTATACCATTATACCATTTAACAGGAATCTATCAAGCATACAGGACAGGGAAATCTGCTGTTATAGTATTTCGTGTAAGGAAAAGGATAACATCGACATAACGTTGCAGTGGTTAATTCAGCATTCGAAAAGCCAAAGTCGTTAGATTTATAGCCTACTAATTTTAACACACACACCCTAACACACACACAGACACAGATACAGACAAACTTAGGCACTCTCGCATTCACACAGACAGCGACACACACAAACACTGAACAACTATATTAATTTGCATATTTGTATATCTATATATATTTTAATTTGGAATAGGGTGTTAATTGTTGTATGATAATGATTCTGAGAGTGGAAACTGTTGCATTGGCTCTACATGAATATGTTTGCATGTGTGGAGACGATAAAGAGGATATAGAAATCACGTTGGAGGTGCCCAAAAGTCTCGAATTTGTAGATGCCAACGGATTTTGTAAGTCTAGATAACAAACACACGCAGCGAGAGAGAGAGACAGAGAGAAACACTACACCACAACCCACATACACAGCGAGAAATCGCATAGTATTTTGCAAAATGCGCTTTCCAACTTGATCACCTCCTTCAGTCGTTGAATTTCGTGTCTATATAATTGATTTGTTGCCCCATATATCGGGCAATAGTTAGGCTTATGTTTAATGTTTATTCGGTGTGATTATAAAAAAAAAACAAATTTCTTTTTTTATAATTTTTTATATAGAAATATACAATATACAATACGAAATACAAATTATCAATTATGATTTACCTTTGTAATCGAAATATGCCTATGATTATTTATAAATTACATTTTTGCCTAGCGAGAATTTTAAAAAGACGTTCGATACTACAAAATATTTATACAAATATAAAAAGCAACAACACATGCGTGCAACAAAATAGAATCTTTAAAGTGCTTGATAAAGAAACAATAACGAGAGTCACAAAACCAGTGTAAGATACATCGATTGTTCTGTTAAACCAAAATCCGTGCGACCTTTTGTAAGCATTAATAACCTTTAACCTCTCCCCCCGCCCACTTCTGCGAGCACCGGCACGCTTTTGTAACAACTTCTCTGCGCCACACAATTAAATCATTGCTATATTATTTGTAATTTAATTAATATATTCGAATTATAAATAAACTACAGTATCCAATTGAAAGCGAGCACACCAGAAAAACTAATAAAGACTATAAAAAAAATAAATAAAAGAAAACAAAAAACAGATACCGAAACGAACGCTAAGAATTACTAAAATGATGATCATTATAATCGACTGTGAGATTTACTTACGTTGGAAATGTATTTAGAAAATAAATGTGTTTTCAATGAATCTCGAAAACGTTGTTATAAGAAAGGTTGGCAAGGGAACAAAATGGGGGAAACATTCATTAATATATCGGGATATTTAGCTGTTTGTATGTGTGTATTTATATATATGTAATATGTATATGTATATAAATATAACATAACATGCAGTTACTATCAACATAAAAGGAGTGCATATTGAATTGATTTCGAAATATAATTCGAAGCCCTTGGAATCGATAAATCGCCAACTATCGATTACAGTTGCCATTCAAGCTGACTTTATATGAAAGCATCTATTACTTATCATCTGTTAATGATGATATTAAGGATATTAAGGATTTGCATGGTATATTAAAACACGTTATATACTAGTCGTACATGCAGTTACTATCAAATAAAAATACAGCAGTTATATATCGATAAATTGCCAACTTTCGATTACATTTTCATTCATTCCTATAATTTAAAATTGTGCATTTTTAGATATCGAAGTAAGTGTGGGAAAGAATAATATTGCTTCATAATCTACACTCAAAACCAAAAAAGAAACACAAACACACACTTATTATTTAGACAAATCGGAAATTATATATTTTAATATATATAGAACATGTTTGAAACTGTAAAATTCGTAAAAAAAGTTAAATTTTTATTCAGAAAATTCCTAAAGTTACATTTATATATTTTTTTATACTTGTAAATCTAAAACAACTTAACGTTATAGTTCAGAAAATTCACTGAGATCTTGAAGATGAATAGAAATGTTCATGTACTTAAATTTATATCTATCCATTAATATATTTAGTTTTCCCCAGGTTTACACTACTCAATCTGCACTTCTTTGCGTTGTGTTTGTGAGTTGCATAGTGTGCATCTATTTTTTTTAGAGGGGGTGTGATAATAGCGTAGAGATCCATGAATCACCGTCAAGTGACAGGCAATATAGTTGTTGGCCCAGGAAGACTATCAAATATTCCAAACATACAAAGGGAAAATAATTTATAGTCGCAATCGAGGCGCTGCTACTGCCGCAAGACTGGTAGTCCAGGCAGGCCGGACCAGGCCGGGCAGGTTAGGCCACCCAGTTGTCGGGGCAGTCGGACAATTGATCGATGCCAGCACGAATATGAACGCATAAATAAATGTAAGTACACATCTAACCAAAGCTGCCAAAGCAGAGCCCTTTTGAGCTGAGCTCAGCCAGGGGAATCAGGCAGGCAGGCAGGCTCAGACAGTGGCAGACAGAGTCGCCTGCTATCTAATTAGGAATTCTGTGTGCAGTCTCTGTGGTCTGCAGGGGTTTCCAGGAATACGTGTCAAGTGTTCGGCGAGTGCACCGAGTCTCCGGCTAGCACCTAGCACGAGCCTCTGCTGCAGTGCGTGTGTGACTCATGATGGAATATTCTCATGCCCCGCGTGTGGTTTCCTGCTTCCTTTCGGCCAAGTTTGCTGCCTAAGTCTTTCATTTTTGGGCAACTCACCTCGGCTCTAATAATTCAAATTGGAGTTAATTACACTTTTAAATGCTGGAAATTAACATTGCGCCGATAAGCATCTCTGCTCTGCTCGGCCACAAGCCACAGTGGGCACAAACGACGTGCCTCGAGCGAACGAGCGAGCGAACGCGCGCGCGACAAGCTCATAAATTTTCATAAAAACATAACATAAAACTAACATTACGCAAAAACTAACAAATGTTTCATATACATGTGTGTGTGTGTGTGTGTGTGGGTAACATGGCGCGCTCGTGAAACTAAAGTTCTGTTTAATTTTTTAGCAACTTTTTAGCGGATTATATAATGACAATAAAACATGTCCGACAACAGTGAAAAAAACATTTAAATATTTGCAAAGACAAAATCCAAACAAGATCATTTGTATGCGCCACCAGAGACGCCATCGTCATCGCCACATCGCCAACCACAGCGTGACCACTTTGAAGAAAAGCCGTCAGCAGGCCAACAATAAGGGGTGTTGACCATAAATACTTTTATTTGCGCGTTACAATCTATACTAATATATTAATTAGCCAAGTCATCAGTCAGTTAGTTGCGGTTTAAATAGAATTTAATTGCATGCGCTATTGTTGTTGTTGTTGCTGTTGTTGTTGTCTTTGAGGTGGTGGGGGGCCCAGCAAAAGTGTGTCCTGCTGCCGAACATGCTGTGCCACCTGAAAAGTTCCTGGAATTGAAGGCACAAAACAATAAGCCAGAGGCAGGCAAGGGATGCCAGAGGCAAGAGGGGCACCGACTGGGGCAGCAGGCTTAAAGTTCAAGCCTTAACAAGATAAACAAAAGGCTCTCGGACTGGAACTCGGTTTGTGGCATGCAGCAGCAGCTCGCTCTGGTCGTACTTGCCAGACTCGTGGGCAACAATTTTCATGTCATTGCTTTGCTTTGCTCTCTTCTCTCCTCTACTCCCTTCTCTCTTCTCTGCTCTTCTCCTCCTCTGCTTTAGGTAGCCCAAATGCAAATAAGCTTGTCTTCTGCTGAATTGGCCAAAAGTTGTCGCCGAGTTGCGCCCGATTTCCACCTACCCCAGTTGGAGTCTCTCTGCCTCTTCTACTCCATCTTACTCCCTCTCTCTTTCTCACTCTCTTGTGATTTATCGGCATTTATTGCCAGCTGCTGCTGCTGCTCCTAGTTCAAACCATAATTCACGCGCAGCTTCACCATCGCCTGCGCCATTGCCTCTGCCCAATTTCGGATTGCACTAATAAAGTTCTCAGGTGTGAAGCTGCTGCTGCAATGCGCTCTGCCTCTCCCTCACTCTCTATCTGCCTCTCTGTTGCGCTGCTCTTTAATTGATGACAACATCTTGGAATTTTTGTTGGTATTTTTGCGCTCAAGTTTGTCTTGTCGCCTTATTTCACACTCGCATTCCCCGCAGAAGGAAAGAGTGAAGCAGAGAGGTGGACAGGGGAAGGGGGGGAGAGACAGGGAGTATGCGAAGCCATTGGCTAGCCAAGGGCAACACAGCTGTGTGTAGAGAGTTGGAAATCTGTTAAATAATGAAACATTTGCACGATACTGGAATCGTATCGCAGTTTGCAGTTGCCGTCGCACAATCCTCCTCGCCAATCCCAATCCCAATCCCAATCCCGATGTGGCTGTGGCTGGTGCAACATATCGTACAAGATTTCCGGGAATTGAAAACTGCTAAAAATCGTGTTTGATTTTATACCTTGTGTGTTGTGTGTGTGTGCCTTGTTGCTGCATGCAACACAGCGCTTGTGGCAGAGTGGCCTCTACCTGGCCAGCAGCAGCATCTACGATATGCGCCTTGTGGCTTCAACATGCAATCGCAACAAACGAAAGCAGCTTGTTAACTAATTAAAACCAAAATATATGCAAATCTGCCACAGACCACAGATCCACCAAGGCAGCAACAACAGGAGCAGGAACAGGAGCAGCAGCAGGCGCAGCTTAGGCCAGTTCCAATTCCAATTCCAGTTGCAGATCCTCTTTTTTTGGCTACTGTTTTTGGGCGCAATTAAGCGGAAACGGGCTGCCATAATGCAACAACAACAACAACAACTAAGTCTAAATAGCACAAAGCGCATTGTGCAAAAATTAATTGCAACATTTTGGTGGTCCACAGGCAGCAGCAGCAGCCACCACAATCAATTCAAATGGATTTCAGTCGAAGCTGGCACAAAGCGCTGGCGATTTACGACAATGGGAGGCAGCAGCAGCAGCAGCAGGCAGCAGCCTTTTTGGAGCAGTTTATTGGCTTCATTGTCGTGGCAGCAGTCCCAAAGGGCCACAGCGATGAGGGCGAGGGCGTCTGCGCAGCGTCTGGACCGTCTTTGTCGACTTCTTCGTCGATCGCAGCCAAGGTGCGGGACATATGTAAAACAAGCGCTGTACAACGGCAGAAAGAGAGCAGAGCAGGACAGGGTAGAGCAGGAGGCAGCGCAGGAGGCCCAGGCCTGCAAAGGATTCGGAAGTGAAATTTATTTTGCATATCACCCGAGAGCCCAGAGCATTGTCTGCCGCAATGGCCAGCAAGTGCTCTCGTGCCCTGGGAAACTTTTGCGCGTTGCATTTATCAAGGGGGCACAGTCAATTTGGCTCAGGCTCAACCTCAGGCACAAGCACAGGCCGGTCCAGACTCGATTGTCACTGGGAAATTATCCAATTTTGTGAATTCGCATTCAATTGCGACTGTCAATTTACAAGGCAGATTTGCACACAGAGCAGCGCAGAGACGAGTAGCTGTCGTGGTGATGAATGCCCAGGCAGGGCAAAGGTGCAGACCAGACTGTGTGGTCGCAGAGAAAGCCAAGCACAGAGAGAGAGAGAGAGAGGGAGAGAGGGGAAGAGGCAGGCAGTGGGAATGTGCCTCATTGCAGGGCAATAAAATAATCATAATCGCTGGCGGCTGATCAGCTCGACGATCCCTTAGTCCGCTTCCGGAGCAAGTCAAGCCAGACACCAGCGTTGCTGGTATTTTATAATATTTTAGTATATGTTTTTTTTGTAAATATATATTTTTATTAATTGCATCAAGATCAAGCGGTTGCAGTGCGGCGCGACGCCGCCAGCGCCAAACTTGTGAAAATGTGAGAGATAAAAAATTTCGCTAATGAGTATTTGCCTTTACAGAGAGAGGCAGAGAGGAGGTGAGTGTGAGAGAGGGAGTGACAGAGAGAGAGAAAAGGAATGAGACAAGGAGGGAGGGAGAGAAAAGAGACAGGCAGAGCGCGAGCTTGCGCTGAGCCCGTTTCACGGGGCGTATGCTTAATGCTAGATTAGTATCGCAAAAAAAAAAGAGTTTCATGTGCGCTGAACTTAACGGCTGATCGCTCATAAAATTAATCAAGCTGCTTTAGGCTACTTTAATGTTGCAACACACACACACAGCACACACACACATTCACATGCAGTTGCTGTTGTTGTTGTGGCTGTAGTTTCGCGTCTCTGTCTCTCTCTTTTTTTGGGCTGGCTGTTATTATTTTCACATACTTCGGTGGGATTTCCTTTCCTTAACAAATTGCTTTTGTTATCGATGCCGATGTCGAGTTGAATGCACTGTCCAAGCGGGGAGTGACGCCCCTCCCCTCTCCACGACGCCCTCTCTCCTCTCCCCCATGCCATGCAGCTTAGCTCGACTGCAGCTCACGTACTACACGTTGCACGGGAGGTGGATCGATCGATCCAGCAAAGCGATCTGCCCGTCCAGTTGCTGCCCCGTTTGCAACATTTGTTACATTATATAGAAACGATTTTGTAATAATAAATTTCTATTGTCGTCGGCCATAAATATCCTGGCAATCGTCGTCGTTGTGGGGCCCCTTGAGGCATTTGCATAAGTTCATCGCAAAATGTCAATTTTAATTGAATTTCTATTGTGGCCTACACGATGTGGCTGCGATCTTGACGAACAGTTCGATTTATGTCTGCTGCCCCTGTCTGTCTGTCTGCCTGTCTGTCTCTCTGGCTGCCGCTTAATGGTAATAAACATGTCAGCAGCAGAGGCAGCCAACTAATTTGAGCGCTAGCTCAAAATGTTGCCTCGATTTCAGCTTGGGCATCTCAAAAACCTGCTTGCGGCACAGTGAGCGCGAGAGAGATCTTGTCTCGGATGCTGTTGCTGCTGCTGCTGCAGCTGGTTGCAGTTGCAGAAGCTGTTGTTGCTGCTGCTGTTGCACCAATCCCAGTCGCTAGCTTAATGCCATAATTTATGCGCACAACTCGCTTTGTTGTTGGCTCCGCCTTTTGGCCAATCAGCGGCCACGCGGCCACTTTGCCACATTGCCACTTTGCCACTTAACCACTTTGCAGCTTGTCTAGTTTCCGCATGCAACAGCAACAGCAACAGCAGCAGCAGCAGTAACGGTAACTGCAGCCTTCGCTTAACAGTGTGAACAGTGCGTCAGAACAGTCTCCTGCATAAGTATCTGTATCTGTATCTGTCGCTGTCGCTGTATCTGTCACCTGCCGTCCAATTATTGTAATCTTTATTTAATTGCACGCTCTTGTGTTTCATCATAATAATAATATATGTTTTCTGCACACGAATCAAATCTCTCTCTCTCTCGCTAGTTAAACTTATTACACTTTGGCACGAAGTTTTGACGAACTACGACCGGCTCCCTATGTAATTTATGTTCACGTTTTCGCAGAACCCTCCCATCGAAGGCTCAAGTAACTTGTACAGTCGGCACTCATTAATTGCAACTCTAAATTCAACAGTTCCAATTAAGGAGGTTTTTGAAATGTATTGTAAATGTAATGTCATGTATTTAATTAAAGTTTAACTGAAGATAAAAAACCTATTTAGTTTTAAAGTTATTTACAAATTCAAGTATTTTATTATGTATTATAATATTAATGTTTATTGTATTTATTTTTTGTATGTTTCTTGTTTTCTCTGCATCAATTCTTTTGTTAGTATATTTCCTTTTATACAGCAATATTTAATGACTTGGACTCTTTTATAATCATATTTCATATTCATAATCATATTTATATTTAATTTCTTAAAATTAAATTAATTGTATGTGTTATTTCTTATCTTTGTTTTGACTGGCTTAAGTCGATATTAAGTTTATAAATTTAAAAGAAAAACATACTAAATATATTAATATATTATATATAAATACATAAATGTAGTAAATAATTTAAATAAATAGATGAAGTTAATAATAAACATTTATGTAAGTAACAAATTGCAATCAAGTATATATATTTAATAAATAAATCGAGTGTCATTAGGAGTGTTCTCTGTAATTATAATAATAGTAAAAGTGCCTATAGAGAAGGTACTAAGTATAAAAGAGTTAAGCATACACAAGTGCAAAATAAATTCGTCTTGATAATGATTTCACTTTCTTTGTTGCTTCATTCGAATACTTATGTTATCTGTAACTGCTTGTCGTTGTTGCTTGTTGTTGCAAGTATTTGTTATTGTTGGTGGCACGCTGCGGAAACATGAATTACAAATTTCAGTTCCAATTTGGCTCGCACGGAATTGCACCTGCTCTTGGCCCTGGTCTGGCCAACAGTGTCGAGTGTTGTTGATGTTGTTGTTGTTGCTGTTGTTGTTGTTGCTGTTGTTGTTGCTGCCTGCCTGCGGCTATTACGCAAGCGATGCTGATGAAGCAATAAAAATGCAGCGCGTGCCAATGCGGCCCGAAGAAGAAGCCGCCAAAAAAGGTGCAAGGTGCATCATGTTGCCACTGCCGCATTTGCCGAGTTGCACGTACCACGAACCGCACACAAAAGTAATTAAATGCCACACAAATGCAGCACTGGCAACTGCAACACAAAAGGAAAAACCAGATTAGTAGGAATGTTGACTCTGTGTCCCGAATTCGTCCTAAGCTGCGGCGCGCCCCTTGCGGGATTAATGAATTTCTCGTTATGCGCTTGACTGACAAAAACCGCAACAAATTCAAAAGATACAGAGAGAGCAAGAAAGAGACAAAGAGAGAGAGAGAGAGAGAGAGAGAGAGAGAGAGAGAGGGAGAGATTGCGAGGGGAGGGCTAAAGAGGGATATTTCTCGGCTTGTGTGTTTCGCTCTGATTTCAACTGCGATTTTCCGGCTGATTGGCTAATGGGCTGAGCGGCTTTTCAAGTGGTTGCAATTGCAATTGCAATCGTATTTGTCATTCTCGTTGCGTTTTCTTCTGCCTTTGTCAATTGCCAATTGATCTTTTGGGCAATTGATCCGCTTTACGCATTTGGGCGGCGTGCGAAAAATGCAATAAACGAGAAAATGGAAAACAGAAAACGGAAAAGTTGCACAAATAAAAAGTTTAATTGATTTTGTGTTGCAGTTGTCGATTTGCTAATCAAATTTATTAAATTCTTTATTTATAATTGTGTGTGGAATTGTCAAAATATATTTCAAATTTAATTCAATTAAAATTTCTTCATTTTAAATTTTTCTCCACAGTTAAGATTTTACTTTAAACTTAAAATTATTAATTAATTGTTTTTTCTTACTTTTAAACAGTCGACTGACTTAGTCGACTATAAACTAATTAAATAAATAAAAAAAAAGTATTGTATGAATGATATATTTCTATATATAATAATATATTTTGATAAATTTGGTTATGTAAACTATTATATCAGCTTAATACAATTGATAAAAATGATAATGATGTTTTAACATAAAAAATATTATGTGAACGTACATACATATATATCACCTTAACAACATTGATATATTTGATATTTTTGATATATTTTGGTTCTATACATTTTTCTAATGAAAACACGTTTAAAATTGTTTCATTATGTGTAGAATTGGAAAAATATATTATAGTAAGTATCTTATTGAAGATATTAATATAGTTTTTAAGTATTTGGAAATATATTTGATATATTTGATAATTTTACTTTTATAAACAAAATAAATTAATATATTGTATGTTCTCAAAATTGATCGATATGTTGATATTTTCTTTATATTTTCTTGAAACCTGATCAAATGTCTTGCAAAGTATCTGCCAGATACGCGTTGCCACCTGCCACTCACTCGACTCATTCGCTGTCTGTCACTGTTTGTCAACGATAGACCGAGTCCGGTCTTAATTGCAGCTTATGGCTTAGCGCCACAGCTTTGGGGGCAGCTTAGATTCCGTAAAATGTCATTTGGCAAATTGATTTCGAATACGAATTTCTTACGAACTTTACGAGCTGCCGTAAAAAATCGCATCAAATTCGCATCAGAAGCGCAGCAAATCCGTAGAGCCAACGCACGTGTAAATTGATTGCCAATGGGCAACCCTTTACTCCACCCCCCACCTCCAACCTCACCCTCGCTCTTCATCTATCCATATCCGTAAGCCGTTGACCGTTGTCCGCTATCAGTGCTGGCCAAAGGGTTCCATATTTGTGCACTAATCCGGGTCAATAAAACACAGTGCCGGAAAAAAAGGTTGCTTCTATTTACTTTTCAATTGCGTTGTCTTGGCGGGGAAGGGGGCGTGGCAGGGGTTGGGGGCGTGCTGCATATCTGCAGAGTGTAGCTAAATAAATAAGAGTTGTGCCAGTTGAACTGTGTGCGACGTCAAGTTTTATGTTTGTTTATCGCCAAAACGAAAGCTGGACACTCGCAACTGGACATTGCAGGATGATACTCCCTTCCCCTCTTCTCCCCTCCCTCCCTCTCTACTCCCTCCCCCGGCAATTTGCTTGCCTCTCTGGAATTTATGCGACTTGAGTTTGGCTATTTATTTTCTTGATTTGGCAATTTTCTGCGCATCCAAGCACGAAATTGAGTTGGCAATTTTTGAGCTGCGTCCTGGGGAAAGAGGAAGGTCTTAGCGCGGATTTGTGGCCCATCAAATGTTGCAGCTACTAAAGTTAGTTGTAGTTAATATTGTTGTTGTTGTTGTTGCTGTTGTTGCACTGCTTGCAGTTGCAGATGCGTATCGCGTGAGACACTGGGCAAACTTTTTTATGGCCCATAACTGGCCTAATTAAGGGCATTGTCAAGAATGCAATTGCAACAGCAGCAGCACAGGCGACATTGCAGCAGCAGCAGATTTGTGGCTTGCATGTCACACAGCGTCGCGTCGCCAAGGTTCAGTCGCCCATTTAATTGCCACATGGCAAGTTGCACGCAGTGAGAGAAAGAGAGAGTCAAAGAATGACAATTATGCGACGCTAGCAACATGTTGCTGAGCGTTAGATGTTGCTGCGTTTTTGGGCTTAAACTGTCGACATTTCAAGGGCTAAAACTGACACAAAGTGGCATAATTACATGTTCCAATGACAACGTCGCACTCTCATTACACACACAGGGTCTGCAGGAATGCAGCACGAATTAAGCAGCCCAAAAGGAATGACCAGCCTAGCCTGGTCTGGCAATTGCATTTTTGGTTACATTTCGCTCACGTTTCGGCTGCAATTAAAAACGAACAAAAATGAAAAGCCAAAAAAAGAAACAAATAGGGGGCAGAGGGTAGAGGAATAAAGGCAACTGCAAATGCAGGAGAAACAGCAGAGGAAGCGGAGGCGCAAAAGGCCGCGCGTTTAGCCAACTATGAAGATTTAGATAAGCGCCTCATTTTGCTAGGCCCAGTCCAGGCCAGGCTAGGCAAGGCGAGGCCAGGCGATCGCGCCCTGGTCAGTTCGGGTTTCGTCTGTGTGTGTGTGTGTGTTTGTGTATTTTACGAGTGTCTCCACACACACGTTTTCCATTTCATTTCGTGCCTCTTTAGACCTTGAGCTGTTCTCCTCCACTTGCTGCTTATTACAAGGGTGTAATATTCCTCTCCCTCTCACTGTTCCTCTTCCCCCTCTCTCTCTCTCTCTCTGTTCTTCTCCCTTACTGATTACTCATCCCACAATTTATAATGTCTCGTCGCACTTTCACTAATGACTCCTGCTCAGCTGCCTTTCCATAATATTCCAAATATTATTCCATGCACACAATATCATTTGTTTTACATGTGGCACAGGCACACAGTACGTACAAATTGTATGCCACCCAATCAAGGCAACCCACAACCCACAACAGACATGCAGACGACGACGATGGTGATCCACAGTGGGTCCGTCGTGGTCGTTGGCAATCATCGCCAGCTGTAATGATTGCAAACACAATCTGGCCATGTTGATCTGTGTGTGCTGTGTCTCGACTCTCAAGTCTCAACTCTCAAGTCCCGTCTCCAGCTCTGTAGGCGCACGCCGCAAAAGTTTTCCGCAGAATTTCCCTCAGGTTTTTCTATTGCTGCCGCCGCCGCCGTCGTTGCCGTTGCCGTTGTGGTCATGACTTGGGCGACTGCATAGAATTTCAACAATAATCGCAGCAAGCGCGGCTAACAAACCAGCAAACAAGGCGAAAACAACACACCAACAACAACAACAATGCGCCAGAGTATCATCATAATCATAATGCGCATAAGCCGCGTGGCAAGGCTAAAGGCGGCAGCCAAGGGGGCGGGGTGGGGAAGAATCGGGAATTCATTCCAACGAATTCACAATTCTGCGAAATCAAATTGCACAAATATTTCTCTCTCCCTCTTATGCAATGCAGCAGGCAGGCGGGCGCAGCACAGGTGAGACAGGAGAGGGGGGGGCGATCCCCCAGTTGCCATTGCCCAGATGGGGCCCAACTAAGTAACTAAGCTCGCAGTCGCAGCCAGAGTTAAAGTTGCATTTGCAGTTGGAGTCGAAGTTGGAGGTTGCCCCATGTTGCCTTTGTGGTGGCCATTGTTAGACATAGACAGAGAGACACCAGCGTTGCCCCACTGCTCATGCTGGTTCATACGATGCCAGAAGATTGTGAAAAGAGCTGAAAATCTTATACAAGAAAGCCAAATGCCAGTATAATATAATTCTGATATTTTCTTATATTTGAGTTAGTAAAAGTTTGTAGATAAATTTTGTAATTTATCTTATCTGTACATAACATATACTTTCATCATAACAAATATTGCATTCCTGTTTAAACACAACTTCATAATCAAGTTGTTAAAAGCACAAAAATATAGAAAAAATTGAAAACTAACAAAAAAGTTGATTTCGCCCCCGGGTGGACTCGAACCACCAACCTTTCGGTTAACAGCCGAACGCGCTAACCAATTGCGCCACGGAGGCAGTTGACGAGCCGTTGATCAGTTACTAAAAGTAAAGATTTCAGATTTGCAAAGATAGGTAATCAAAGCTTTATCAATATGATGGATGAGTAGCGATAAGTGGAGCTGTCCTAACTGAAATAAATAATAATGGTAAAAACAGTGCACGATCGATAACTGAAACCAATCAATACAAAGTTTTAGATATCTAAAAAAAATAATATACTTCTATGCCTATAAGAAATATTTTATTTTATTTCTTACTTTATTTTATCTTTAATTTTTGTTTTTATATTATTTTTAATAAATTCATTTAAATTAGAAAAAAACTTATAAAAAAAAAACAAAATTTCAAGAGTTCTTCAATTCGATCCTGCCAGGAGTCGAACCTGGAATCTTCTGATCCGTAGTCAGACGCGTTATCCATTGCGCCACAGGACCGCTTGTCTAACCTCATTCCCCAAATGACTCATGTAATACTAGATAAGAGAATTCTCTTATGGTTCTATAAATAGCTTCCATATATGTTATTTATGATAATATCGTCTTGTGGTTCTTGCGTGTGTTCGACCACATTTGCATATCATTAAAACAGAAGTGGGTACTAAAGACCTTAGCAGATAGTTTAAATTCCGGTTTTAAGGTTCTTGACAAACGTTTCTATGTTCTTAAGATCGTGTGCTGCTGCTGCGTGTAAACTTTGTTAGCGTCTGCGAGTCTCCTATGAACGTGATAAGCTCGAAATCAACCGCATCGTCGTCGTTGTCTTGGTCGTCTTGGTGGCGGAGTCGTCCAATGGCTATGCGGAATTACCACAGCAAACTCTAATCTCTCTCGACAATTGTGGGCGCACACACAGAAAAGAAAGAGAGAGAGAGGGAGATAGAGAAGGGAAACTCTGGGGAGAAACACTGAGACACACACACACACACACAGAGAGAAGACGACACAGAAGGCACCACGGCGATACCGAGAGCGACCCCAAGCAGTCTGCGAAGCTTGCTTAATGTTCCATCGTGTTTACTGTGTGTGCACCACAACTTCGTCTGTTTTTGGGGCCATGGGCCATTTTATCCGGCTTCCCCTGTCCCCACATTTGCCTTCTTCCCCCTCAGTCAGCCTGCGTTGCGATGCGATCGTGTCTTCTTCTCTAACTGTTGAGAAATACCTTTAAATGGTTTTTGTATCATTTTCTCTCTGTGCTTCGTTCCTGCTGCTCCTTCTCCTCATTCCTGCTCAAATGAATCATCCCAGCCAGGCTCCTCCCTGCTGTGGCGTCGAGTGCTGCACTGTGCTTATTGCCAGCGTCCAGCCGTGCCGCAGTCGGGTCTGTGCTCGACAAGATGTGTGAATTTCTGCCTCTCCAGCTGCTGCCCCCGAATCGACTGTGGCGAAAAGAGTGAAAATTTATTGAGCTGTGGGCGCGCATTATTCATGCAGCACCACCATGCAGCACTGGCTCTAACTGGCTATGGTCCTCAGTCGTTCCCAAAAGTAGGCGACACCACCAGCCTCCGCCGCCTTTGCTGTGGCTGTTGCTGCTTGGGGACCTCGCGGTTTGCCGTCAGTTTGGGTTAACAGGTTAATGTTGTTTGCGCTCCAAATATGAGTATGGAAGGGAGAGGGAGGGGAGAAGGAGGAGGGGGAGCAGAAACTATGGCTATTGTTTTCAGTGCCTGATCGAGCTTGTCAATTGCAATCGATGATGTTGTTCTTGCTTCACTTCTAATTATGCTGAGTTCGTGCCTCGTCTCGTCTGGTATCTGCAGCTAATCATCTCTGCTGTTTTACACACTCAGGTGTTGCATGCTTATCACCTGCCTGCCCCACAGTACGAGAAAGGGGGGGGGGATAATTACAGCAGAAATCCTGTTGAAAACAATAATTCGCTTGGCTTAATTTCTGAGAAAATGTTATTTATGTCTCTCTTTCCCTATCCCTCTCTCTGTCTCTCTCCCGTCCCTCTCTGTGTTCCCCCTCCTGCTTCTCTTTGCCTGCATGGGGCAGTTCATGCTCGGGGCGCGTTTATCGTGTTGCATCAATAAATTGCCAGTCGGGCAGCAAGAGCAGCAATCGCAGGTATCAACATTTCATAATATTTACAATAAACATGCAACTGCAACACGAGGCAAGAAGGATTCTTGCAGCTTCACTGGAGTCTGCAGTCCGGTTTGGTCGACAAAGCGCACCACAAAGTGTTGCACAGTTGCTGGCAACATTTAGCGCATCATGTTGCGTGAAATTTGACACTTTAGCAATGTTGTTGCTGTGTTCCTGTTGCAGCTGCTGCTGCTGCTGCTGCTGTTGGAGCTGTTGGTGATGACGACACACTGCAGTCAGGCCAGACACACGGGCAACATTTAAGTTGCTGCTGCTATGTTTGGAGCTTATTTATGTGCGTCAGTGTTTTTGGCCCTGGCTACCGAATTTATGTGCCTTTGTCATATTCCTCTGGCTTGCTGGCTTGCTGGCTGGCGTCCTTATAACAATAATACACAAATATGGCCAATGCGTTGTCAACACACAACAAGCAGTTGCCTGCCTCTGCATGCTGCATGCAACGCACACAATCAAGCGACAAATTGATCGCACTCTCAGATAGCCCAACTCCCAGTTACCAACTCCAGCTCCAGTCTCCATCTCCAGCTCCTTCTCAGCGCCAACTTGGGCCTGCCTGCCTGCCTTTGCCTGCCTGCCTTTGCCTGCCTGCCTGCCTGGTCCGAAACGAAACTAATATCTGTGCAATTGCCAATGCCAATTTTCCTATTTAATATGCCACGAATTGACATGGGCCGTTGCCATTAGGCCCTGGCAATGGAGTCGCCTCTGCTCTGCCAGTTTAGGCCTGGCCTGGCTGACAGTTTAGAGCGGGGGAAAGGGGTCGCTTAATTTAATCAAATTAGCTGAGAAATGAAATTGTTTGCCATTTAGTTAATCAGCATCTAAAACAAATTATGACAGCGCTCAAATTGCATGCGTAATGCGTGTGTGTTGCACGTAGCACGTTGCACGTTGCCAGCATGTGGCATATGCAATTTATATAATTAATAGTGCACACACAATTTGCAATTTAATTTCATTAGGATAATTCTAATTAGAACAATGAGTTGATGTTGCTGTGGTGGCCATTGTTGCTGTTGCTTGTGTTGTTGCTTGTGTTGTTGCTCTTGCTATCGCCGAATCGCACAGCTCGTTGGTGTGTGCGTTTTAACTGAAATTTAATTGAAATTGCGGCTGTCATTGTAAAATTAATGAATAGACAAACAGCACACACACTCTGGCACACTCTCCCACATACACACACAGTGATGCACAGCAAAGCAATTACATTTAACAGCTGGCCGGGCCAAGTGCATTGATGAGCTTTTCCAATGATGTGCACACTCTGATAAATAAGCAGTTCTATATAGAGAGACACACACACAGAGAGAGAGAGAGAGAGAGAGACAGACACCTATCTGGGCATGTACATCTTATGTAATGACTTTGCAGATTGCCAGCGTGTTGGGCTAATTAAATTGCATTCGGCGTTGAGCTATATTAAAATCCATTTAAATCGCACAAACGTATCGATATTCAGAGTCGAAGTTAGCTCTCGAATGGATACGCTCGACTATCACAGTTAATCATCTAAAGAAGCATTTTGTTTGTTTGCCTCTCCCTCTCCCTGTCTCTCTTTGTGCGTGGCCATTGCTGTTAGCTTTTCTGTGTATGAGTGTGTGTGTGTGTGTGTCGCCATTGTTGACCAAACAGTTTGCATCAGATAAACTTGCAGCCCCGAACGCACGAGCGCACAAACCATGGCCGTGTGAGTGCTGCTGACTAAAAGGAAGAGACAGAGAGAAAGAAGGAAAGAGGAAGAGAGGGGTAGGGAGGTGCAGAGGGAGCTGGGAGGGTGTAGGTGGAGGAGGCACCAATGTTATCGACACACGCTGCTGCTGTTTGCCATTGCCACTAATTAGTTAATGCATGACCAAATATTTGTTGCCATTGCTACGCCAAGTTGGGCCAGGGTTAGAGAGTTGTTGCTATATAATACACGAATATATATGTATATATAGAGCATTAATATGTTCAGTGCATTGATGCGGATAAGCAGCTTATTATATAATGGTATTATAATATCGCATCGCAGTTCTGTTTCAGCGCTAACTAGATGAAGCAAATGGTATGAGCCGTTAGCTTATTAGCATTAAAGGTTTCTGTCTATTGGTCGTTCATGCAAATCAATCAATCTTTAAAATTGTTAAAGATATGCTTTAAATTAAATATTTCACTTAGTTGTTCTATCCATCTGACTTTCTTGCAGTTCGAATTGGTTAAAAATAGTTTAAAGTCATCATCATCATCAATAATCTTTTATCAAGTCTTCAAGTATTTTTTTAAACTTATTCATCACAGAAATCTTGAACATTCGATAAGTTTTTCTATCTATCCATATATAAAGATGTTATATATATTATATGTTATACAATAACTACTTAAGTTTCTATCTATCGGACTTCGATGCAGTTGGAATATCTAAAGTTCGGTTTAAGTATTGATTAGGAACTCTAAGGAAAGATTTTGAGTCTCTTATTTGAACTTGCAGCATACAATTCTATGAAATTCCTATGAAGTTGTACAATAGTTTTATCTCCAATGCTACTTTTATTCTTGTGGGATCTCTATGAAATTGCTATATGTATATATATATTTATATATATATACATTGAGAAACACTGTCGAAATATCTGTTCGCAAGTCTTTAAGATTATTCTTTGAACTTCCAGCATATAAAGCTATTTTAATAACTGTTTTCATATATTTATCTATGTTTATCTTCTACTCCCAGCTTATTGCTGATTGAATTGCATTCATTCATTTTACTCTTCTTATTATTAAAGATGGAAATGCATTCTATCTTCAAATCAATTCCTTTAATACCCGTGATATTTGTGTTTACTTGTTATAAGGTAAATAAATTTAGTTGCCTGTTCCCGTGATACCTCTCTTTAATTCTAGATATACCCCCACACCCATATTCTATTTCTATGTCTACCAAATCGAAATGCTGCCACATTTGCCAGATCAGATAAATATCGAAACGGTTTGTTCGATGCGTGGCCCTTGGCCAGGCCTATACGGGAGGCAGACTAATTAGTTAATGCATGCCCAAATATTTGTGACTGCTCCTGCCTCGTTCTCACACTGCTTGGCCCTCCGTTGATTTATGCTCATATTTTGCTTTGCCTAGTTTATGTTGGGTATTTATTATTGGTTGGTTTTCGATTATGGCCTGGACTGGCCTGGACTGGCGTGTCTGCATTTCCCAGGCAGCATTTTCCATATGTAAATGCTTTACATGCCTCGCTGCTTATCGCAGATGTTGATTAACTGATTTATATGAGTCGAGACCATTGCGAGTCATTTGTAATGCATTGATCACCGTCGAACAGGGACAGAGACAGGGAACTGCCTCGTTCGATGGTTAAACTAATGTTGTGGGCAGCACTTTTAGTTGATGTGATTATTTTCCAGTTAATTGCCATAGTAATAATAATAATAACAGCAACAACAACAACAACAATACTGAATCACCATGTAATTATATAGCAATTAGGGGCGTGGTCAGCGTTGGAGACTTTGTCACATGTTCGTTTAAATGCAATTACCAAGAATGGGAGGCCTGGAAAGACCCCCACGTTGGCTGTGATGCTGCTGCTGCCGTAGTTCGTGTTGATTTTGAGCTGATCTTTAGTGCATATATACCCTCGATATATCGTACAATATATCCCTATCGTATCCCTCATATCATTGCGCTGTGCATGGCTGCATTTAACGTGCATTTAATTGCAGCTCAATTACAACAGGGAGAGCGAGGGAGACAGGGAGACAGGGAGACAGGGAGAGATACCCAAGTGCGATAAGTCTTATTGTTATTATTATATAAAATAGATGCTTGATGAGCCTTGCATGCACGCATAGCTCACTCACACAACCCTTGGCCATGTGGCACAAGGTGCAACGGAAGCGGATGCCTGGTGACAATTAATGTTGCATTGATACGTGCTACGAGGCGTGGGAGGGGAACGGGCGAGGGGGGAACAAAGGTTGGCGAATCTAGCAAATCAGCAATATCAACAGCAATCACACACCGAGAATTTGCCTAGCTGGATGCCGCTTTATGGCTGCCAGACACGCGCTGGCCATTAATTAGCGCTACGGCCTTAGATGTATTCGCGCTATGGCAATAAACCTACCTGGTCTAGTTTTTAAGTGCTCATAATCTGGCCAGGAGACTGCTGGCTAAGTACACTTGGCTATGTGCTATGTGCGCTTTATGACGCCGCCGCGGCACTCGTAAAACAAAAGACTTAGGCAACGAACTTTGCCGTCGCTACAGACATTGCTGGTGTTGTTGTTGTTGCTGCTGCTGTTGCTGGTGTCGTACACTCGCGTACCAATAAATTAACATGCCATTTCACGCCTCAATACAAGCAACTGTGCGTCCAGCTCATAATTCATGCGCTCAACAATAACAACAACAGCAACAACAGCAACAACAAAGTGCTGCATAACAAATGACCAAAGTGAGGTTAGAACCGGAGGAGAGGAGGGCATCGCTGTACAACGGGGCACGTTTTGTATTGAAGACGCATCGAAATTTAAAGAGCAATTCATAAGCATAAATGGGCATTTATAAAGACATTGCCCAGACAATTGTTGGACAGTGTTATGGGGCTGCTTGAAACTGAAACCCGAACCCCGAATTCGAATTTGATTTTTGATTTCATTTTCGATTTCTGTCCAATCATCTGGCGGCAATTAATCAGCCTCAGTCTGCCCTGTCATATACCGTTCTACAGTTTCACACACAATCACACACACACTCGCACACACAATTAGAAGTACTCAGTTTGGTGTAATGTTTTTCTTTTTTCATAAATTATTTTATTTACTTTTTTTTGCTGTTGTTTGTTTTGTTTTGTTTGTTTTTTTTTCGATTTTCGTATATGTTTTTTTCTGTTTTCTGGTGATTGCCTTTAAAGTTAAATAAACGTATGTTTATAATATTATATATATATTTATATAATATATTCAACTATCAATATGGCCAATTACAATACATTATTTATCGCATATCGCTTACATACATACATACAATGCGTGTATCTGTAGCTGTATCTCTCTATAGGTAATGTATACAATACAATACAAGTACAATACAAGTATATTATGTTTTGTTTTTGCTTTCTTTTTGTTTTGTTTTTGTTTGTTTAAACCTCACACATATAAATTAAATTAAACACTATATTTGTATTTTATTTACACAGAACTTAGTCGATTATTTTGCAAGTTTTTTTAGTTTTCCTTACGGGTTTTCTGTTTTTTTCTTTTGTGTTTATCATATAAATACTTTTTGCTAAAATTATACAAAAATTGCTAACAAATTTTTTGCTTCTATTTCTCTCTCTTCTTTACTCTTCTTTCGTATTTTACAAATTGCCTTTAACATTGAATTGATTTCAACATCTTCTTGCTTTGCTTTTGTTTATTTATAAGACTTAGGATTAAACATCGAACATAGATTTTTATGCATATGTATGTGTATGTGTATGTATATATGTGTATCTGTGTCTATACTTAACTATGTATTTGTTGTGGTTGGTTTTTAAAAATACATACAATGCGGCTCATTTGACTTCGATTTCGATTTCTGTTTCTGTTTTCTGTTTTGTTTTTTTTTTAAATTTATTTTATGTTTTTCTTTTGCTGTGTTAGTTGCGAGTGCTTTGTAGTTTAGTTTATTTTACAATGATTAAATTGTTTAAATTTATGTTTTCTGTTTTTGTTTTTTCTTTGTTTATCACGTCTGTTTTGTTTAATGTCTAATAATTTAACTAATTTACAGTTTAAACTTTAAACTTATTTTGCAATTTTCAATTGCTTCGCGAAATAGGACAAACCTTTTTTAATCTTCTTCTTTATCTTTCTTCTCCTTCTTCTTCTGCTACTTGTTGTTGTTGTTGTGGACGTGCATTTAATTAGTTAATAAATTTATGCTTAGTTATCGTTAGTTTCTGTGTGCTTTTCTTGTGCTGCTGCTCAGAGAGTTTTACATATTTACAGTAGAAATATTTATGAAATTCCGATTTGCATTTGCATTTGATTTTTGTTTTCTTATATTTTCGTATTTGTTGAGGGTTTTGTTTTCTTTTTTATGGCAGTTCATAAAGCACAATTAAATACGCCGAATTTGCGTCGAGAAATTAAATTAATTAAGCGCAAAAATAAAACAACGAATTTATACATACACGCACACACACTCGCACTCAGTCACACTCACACACACACACACTCGTACACACACTCAAGAGCAATAAAAATAATATGTGCGGCCCTTTAATTAATTTTAATGGGCTTTTGTTTTAGCTGCTGCTGCTTAAATAATTAAAAATTGCACGCAATGTTTACAATTAGGAATTAGGCCGAGCACTTGAAGCGGGCTCACAAACGGGATCGGGATCGGGATCTGGAACTGTATTGGGATAGGAGCGAACCCAAGAGAGGGATCTATTTCCCTCCCCCTCCTCCGGCTCCATCCCGTTCATGGTGTTGGCTGCTGCTGCAAGGGGAGTCCTCAGTTTGGCATTGTGTTTGTTTGTTTGTTTGTTTGTAGAAATCATCATCAGTTATAGTTGCTGTAGTAGTAGTGATAGAAGTGGGCGCTACTCTAGCTGAACAAGTTGTTGTTCAAATTGTTCCCGCTCCATCACGTATAGTCAGTGCGCCATGTGCCCTGCAAGAGAGAAAGGAAGAGAGAGAGAGAGAGAGGGAAACATAGGTTAGTAAACAAAGCTCTCTCTTATACTGTGCAGAGTTGTTCTCTCTCTTATATCAAGAGTCTGCTACTCACCATCGAGCTGAGGCCCAAGTGATAGGGCTGCGAGTGGGGCACCACGCCGCCGCCGAGCGAGCCCGCCGTGGAGAAGCCACCCTGCAGTCCACCGGAGGCACCCAGTGCGCCCATGCCGCCGGTATACCAGCTGCCATGCATGTGCGCATGTGCCGGATGCAGACCACTGGAAAGGTGTCCATGTTGCGCTGGAATCAGACAAGAAGAGAAGCGAAAGCCGAAGCACAGGTTAGTCATCTGTGGATGAGGATGCGGCACAAGTGTCGCCTGGTGTTGCTCCACTTACCCATTGATGCCGAGAAGCCGCCGCCAAAGCCCTTGGATGGATCGAGTGGCTTAAAGTCGCCCATGCCAAGGTGTCCGCCCATTGGTAGACAGCCGCCGCCCAGACCCTTTTTCTTCTTTGACTTGGAGCTGAGCTTGCGATTACGCGTCTGTATGCCCTCCTTCTTCATGGTGAGTGGACGATTGACCTGTAGAGAGAGAGGGGGAGAGGTGGCAGCTGTTTAGTGGGTGTTGCAAGTAGGGAAAATCAATAAACTGTGAACGAGGCTGACGCTGCTGCTGCTGCCCAGCGGCAACACAAAATGGGTCAAATTTATGCAAATTCATGGCGTGCAGGGGAAAGAGGGAGAGAGGGAGGGGGCCATCGTCCCTTTGGCCGGAAATGCCGCTAACTGCACACGCTGTCTGTTGCAACTGTTGCAACGCACAACGCAACTTGGCAACCGGGAACCGGGAAGTGAAAATGAAGTATTACAAGCATTTCTACACGATCAGATAAGCGACATTTGCGAATGCGATTAGTTGCCGCTGATAGCGTACGACGCGCCAGGGCAACCCTCCCCTACCCTACCCTACCTCCCTTCCTCCCTCTTTAAACTATCGCCCTCCTGCTTTGCCTGCTTTTTTTTTTAAGTTTTTGAGTTTGTTTTTGTGAGTGCGCTGAGTCGTTGGTGAGGCCATTGTTGAGGCTGCTGCCGCCGCTTCATATGCAATTCCTTATCACTTGCGAACATCTAAGGGGCAACAGCAGCAGCAGCAGCAACCACAGCGTGCCTCATTGCGCTACAATTACAATATTGAGTTACCCATTGCGAGTAGTCGCGATGACAAAAGAAAAGCAAGAAAAGTTACATTATATACAGCAGATACGTATGTACGATTTATATAGCTATAGGATATAGGCCGCCCTACCTGGGCGTGAATTACGACATTGTTGCTGTGCCTTCGGTCTTTTTTTGTCGCACAAAATTGTTAAATTGCCTCAGCCGAGGGTTGATTGTGTAATGCAGCGAAACAAATACAGATTGCAAACGTATCACTTACAACAAGCAGCGAGGGATGCTGAAGATCAGAGAGGAGAGATCGCAGATCACAGGCAGAGGTAATTGATAGGGTCTCTCTCTCTCTCTCTCTCTCACTCTCCTTCTCTCTGTGTGTTGCCGCTCCCTAACGTTTAGCACAAATTGTAGCAATTAGCAACTATCGCCAGCTGCTGCAGCAAAGCTTTAATTGATATGCAACAACAACAGCAACAGCAACAGCGACTAAACAAAGCATAAAGTTGTTAATACGTATTCATGTGCACTGAGGCTCAGGCAAAAGCAGCGACTGAGGCAGAGGCGGAGGCAGAGACTGCGGCAGGCGGAGCTCATTAAGAAATTCAAGTGAAACTCGCAGTCGGAGATTTTTATGCATAAAATCTTAATCGAGCATGGCGCATGCAGCATGTGGCATGTGGCATGGAGTATGGGGCATACACACGCGCCGCTGCAGCTGACTTGCGATTTGACAGGCCGAGTGGGTGGGCCGCAGCAACTAGCAACAACAACAACAAAGGGTGCCTGTTGTTGCTAAATTGACTGCAACGGCGCCAGGCAGAGCGAGTGTGTGTGTGCCTGTACCGTTAGGTCACTTCTCTGATAAGACAGGACAACACACGTGCAGGCACAGCAGGAGTAGGACTAAGAACAGCAGCAGCAGCAGCTGCACAAGGCAAGCGTCGCTTTTGCTGTTAATTAGCACAGTGCGTTGCCTTTTCCAAAGAACGCGTTACGCAGTGTGCCCCAAGTGCCTGCCCCCCTCCCCCCTTGTTCTTTGCAGCTCTGCCTCTGCCAAGGTGCCTTCAGCTGGAACTAAATGCACTCTGCATTTCCATAAAATGCGCCAATCACATCGCTCAGATCGCTTGGCCCACACACATTCAGCACGGCGACGACAAACGAATTGAATTGAAATGAACTACAGTTGCTGCCATGGCTGCTTCTCCTATTGCTGCTCACCTCCCTGCTGCTGCTCCACTTCCCCCACCCCTTCCCCCCTGTGCTACCTCTTTCAACAGCTGAGCGAGCGAGCGCAATGCAAAAAGCGCGCGCTGATTGGCATCTTATCAAGATGGGACAGTGTCCAATTGAAAGAAAATTTTTGCAAAATAAATTTCGCCGCTATGACTGACTGCATGTGTGTGTGTGTAGGCCATTAGGCGACTCACACACAGACAGAGAGACAGAGAGCAACACACACATTGCTGCTGCTGCTGCTGTGGCGGCGGCTTTTTGGGCGCATTGCTCATATGCCGCCGCTTTCAAGTGTTTGCAAGTTTGCAAATCAGATTAGATATGTATATGTGCAACTATATGGAGCATGCTGCCTACTTTGATATGTCTGCCCCCCACTGCAGCTGCTGCTCCTGCCCTCCCCCCTGCTGCAGCTGCCTTAGGCCATGCTCAATTAAAACATTTCACTGCGGCAGCGACCGCGATTGCCATCGAAATCGAATGTAGCCTCCCAATTGCAGCGTAACCACAACTTAATTAGTTTGCACGCACACACACACATACACAGGCACAGAGGGACACACAGACAGGTGGCCCATCATTTTGGAGCCACTGACATGTAAATGTGCTAAAAGTTCAAGTGTTTTTTCAAACAAACTTTTGGGCCACAAACTCATTAAAACCAGACTGGGGGCGCTAAAGAACAAAAAATAGGGAAAGAAAGCGCATACACTGTGGGAAAGTGAGGGGAATATATACAGTGAAAACTGCCTTAATGGACAGCGAACTTAAGCGAAGGTCCCCTTTGAGTTAGGACCTTTTTAAACCTTACCAAAGAATGAAAATGTTTGAAAAGTGGTAAAAGTTTGTGTTAACAGGCAGAAGATGGATTCGCAATAGCCCACAATGCAGTTATGTATGCATATTCCTGCTTAACATTAATAGCAGAGTAGATCAGCCACATTTTTCTACAATTCTGTTTGTATGAGCGCTTCAATCTCAGCTATTAGCAAAGCTAGAGACACCAAACTTGGCAAAAAGGTTAATCTTTATAGATGTTAACCAAAGGGTATCTTACAGTCGAGCACTCTCAGCTGTATCTATCGTTACTTGCACAATTTCACGTCCCTTGTGCGTACACAGCTCCCTTTAGACGGTGTCCTGCATAGAAAGGTTTCACTGTAGTCCCTTTTCTTTGCTATGTTCTACTCCTGCTGCACCCCCCGCCGTGGGGTACCTGTTCCGCTTACAGGGTATACAAATCGGACTGCTGCTTGACTTCTGCTAATGAATATTTAATAAGCTCATGGCTTGCTTAAAACAACCCTCAAAGTGAGTGGTTGCAGAGGGCGCGGGGGGAGGTGTGCAGGGGAGCTTGGCTGGGCGCGTAAATGTTATTAAATCTAGTTTCCACATGGCTCGACATAGCGTCAATATCATTGGCTGCATTTGGGGAAGTCACTGACTGCACACGCCAAGGGGAGTTAACAAGTGAAGGGGAGAGAGAGAGGGGGGCAGTCTGCAGACAGCGGGGGTGGCGATTCAGTGAGCCGTAGTCTATTACATAAATTACGCCAATTTCTGGGCACCCCTCGCCGTCGCCCTTGCGTCGCACGCGTTTGCCATAATAAAATCAAAGCTTATCGCATTTTCACAGCCAAACACCAGAGACGCTTATCTTGCAACAGCAGCAACAGTGGCAGTGGCAGCAGCAACAACAACAATCGAGTTGGGCATCTTTAAATAATCATCAACAATTCATCATGCCACAGTGGGGTGGCTGCTGCTGCTGCAACCTGCCAACCCCCTCGGGGTCATTTTTGTCACTGTTTAATCTGTGTGTGTTTCCCGTGCGAAACGCCGCTCGCCCCGTTTCCGTTGCCGCCCCTCGTACCGCTCGAGTGGCCTGCGAAGCCTCTGTTAAATGTTGCGTTAAATCGCTTAAGCGTTTAACGAGAGAACAAAGAAGAGATTCCCAATCGATCGACTGGCACTGAGACTGAGACTTCACTGAGACTGGGGTGCATCTCTCTCGTTATAGCACTGTGTAGTATAGTGTAGTATATCTGGCATCTATAGCTATTTGACTTTGTACTTACATTGTGCAGCTTGTAGTATAATCCGCAGGCATTGCAGACGGGCTCGCCGCTGGCGTTGCGCCGCCAAAGGGTTGTGGTTGTGGTCTTGCAATTGGCGCAGGATGTGCCCGCCCGCTTGGCTGCGCTCTGCAGCGACTGTAGTGTCTGCAAAAGAGAGAAAGAGAGAGAGATAGTTAGTTAACTGGCTGCTTGCTTGGCCACTCATGTGGCAAGTTGCATGAAATTGATTATGTTAATGCCGCACGCCCACAAAAATATGTTGCCTGGGCGCGCTAATTGAACGGTGCCAAAACTAACGCATGAGGCAGTCACACACACTGAGACACACACAAATGCACACACACACGCATACAAACAGATGCACAACATTCTCATGCCTGCCTGTCCTGGCTGCCTTGCAACTTGTGGCAAACAAAGTTGCTCAACACAACAGCCAACAACATTTTTTAAATGGCATGCGAGGGAGGAGCAGAAGGGCAGGTATGGTGGAGGTGGGGGGGACGAACTGTGCCTCTCACAGCAGCATCAATTCATTAAAATGACAATTTTTACAAAACTGCCCAAAAACAACAGCAACAACAACAACAACAACAGCAACAACTGGGGAGCATGTCTGTGCCACGCTTAAATTTCCACGAATTGGCTACAAGAAGCGTAGCCCAAACTCGATGCGGACCCAAAATAAAAAAAAGAAAAACAAATAAAAAAAAGAGAAAAATAAAAGTAAAACAAGTTAAGAGGTCGACTCAGCTCGACTGTGTTATACCCTCTAGTTTTACTTGTGTGGCCCCTTACAATTGATTTTTAAATATCTTCTATATATGTTAAATGATTTAATTGAAACTTTTGGGCATCATTTAGATTGTAAACATTGTGGCAGATTTAAAAAAGAAAAGATCTTGCTTAAAAATGACAACTGCAATTCGTTTTATTTTGCTTTGCGGGGGTGTAAGTAGGCGTGGCTACATTCTAATGTCAACTTGTGCTAAGTACAATATTAAATCATATTGTCAGCAAATTTGATAATCTTAACTCGTCTATTCTCTGAGTTATAGTTGTTCATACAGACACAGTTGGCTAAATGAAGTAAACTATTAATTCTGATTAAGAATACATACATTGTGTGATTGGAGATGCTTTCCTTTTGGTTTTAAGAAACTTATATTACCCTTCTATGCAATGCTAAGCGGGTATAAAAACATTGTCCGCCTCGGCCTGGCAGCAGAACCAGAATCTGAGCTCGAATCGTTCTTTGGTATCTTGTGCCTGGCCTGGGCATGGGCTGGCATTGGCTCTGGCTCTGGTTGTGGCTGTGGCTGTGACTGCGACTCTGTGGCTTGTTCATGTTGCCTGTACAGCAACAACAACAACAACAGCAACAAGGCCCTAAACTGGCGTTGATCATGTTTGACTTTGATTTTTAATTGTAGTTGTTGTTGTTGTTGCTGTTGCTGTTGTTGCAGCTGATGCTGTGGCTCACCTGTTCTGGTTTCGCCCTGCTGCACGGCATTAACATAAATCAGAGGTCATACGCTCAACTTGCAACCACTTGCGACTTGCAACCAACTTGCCACATTTGGTGGCACCGTGTTCTGTGTTAACGAGCTTGTAACAATTTCGCATACAGACAGCAAACGAAGGCGAAATGTGCGAGAAATCGAAATTAATTTCAACGCCTACAAAATGTGCCAACTCTGGTAATTATGTGTGTGTCTGCCACAACAACACACACACACACACACACATGCACGTACACAGAGAGAAGTGATCGCTCTGCGCGTATATAAATTAAGTTGTTAACACGACAAAGCCACGAGAAACCACTTTGCTTTGCATTCCAATTTCAGCTTCCAATTCGCAGTCGATTCTCAGGTCTGTTCCCAAAATACTTAAGCAGTTTTGTCTGCAACTTGTGGCAGGTTTGTTTGTATTAGTAGGTGCCACAATTGCAACATGTTCGGACAATTTTGAGTGTCGCCAAAAACAAAATTGTGGCTACATAAATCAATGTCAGGTTCAGGGGCGGCGGCGGCGGCGGGGGTGCACTGTGACGATTGACAAACTGTCAAACATTGACAGGGCGCATTTTTAATTGATATGCAAAAAGCGCAGACGCCACAAAGCAACAACAATAACAGCAGTAAAGCACAAAACAAGATGGCGCTAGCGATAAATAATGTGCAGCACAAAAGGCTGAATACAATGCAATGAATTGCCATAAATAGTGAGATATATGCAGCACATATGCACACATAGAAAATATGGTATATATATCTATATAGTATATGTATATACATAAGTAGTAAATGTTTGTGTTTGACTGTGTTTGTGCTTGTCTTTGTGTGCGTTTATTGTAATTTGCTCAATGCGCTTTAAACATGACAAAATGCGCTCATTTTTTATTTGTTGTGCATACCCTGTAGACGTACAATAGGCAGCAGTATGCACGACTACTACAGAGATAAAACATGAGCAGAAGCTGAGCTAACTCATCGAGCATTATCAGCTGTTTACAGCGTATCTGCCAGTCGTGCCAGCTCTGCTGTTCTTGTTTTTTGGCACCTTGCGTTGCTTTGATTTATGCGCCTTGCAACTGACAGCAGTGCACAGCAAAACAAAATGGCGACTTTTTAGAAATTATTTTTGAAATTTTACGAAATTACATTTTCAAATTATTTATGCAAATTGCAACTAACAAAAGGCAATCGCATTTAAATATTTAATTGAAATTTTTACAAGTGAGAAAAGCAAAGAAAAGGAACAAGAAAAATGGGGCAAAGCAAATGAAAAGCAGCGCCGACAAAAGTAAATACTTATGTAAATAGAGGGAGAGGGAGAGAAGGGCGTGAGAACGAGTGAGAGAGAGACAGAAAGAAAGAGAGAAAGAGAGAGAGAGAGGCTGCCTCTGCTGGGTCAGACAAGACATCTAGAGTTCTATTTATTGCGCAGCTTTTGTGCGCCGTGGATGGCAATGCCCTTTGCCATCTTAGATATCGCACCAAGACGTAGAAGCAGCAGCAGCCTGAGGAGGTGGAGATGAAGGAGGGGAAGGAGGAGAGGGAGGAGGCAAAGGCAGCACAGCAATGTTACGTTTATCTCAGTGTAACATCTTTCACTTGGGGGCAGCCTGTGCCCGACTGTGTCTGTATGTGTGTGTATATCTATAGCTGTAACTGTGTTGCCTGTGCACCTCCCCCTTTACGCCCTGCATGCCCCTCTCTGCCATCCCTTGGCAGACATTTTATCAACTCATTTTTTTGCTGCTTTCTTTATCTGACAAAACATTCATTAAATTGCCTCGTTTTGCCAACCCTCAGCACAGTGAGCGCCCCTTTGGGGGTTGTTTTGGAGCAGCCCCCAACAGCCGCACACCCACACACACAAACACACACAAACACACACACACACATACGTACACACTCGTACAAAGAGAAGATGGCAAGAGATAGCACCCAGAGATCTCTCTGGCAGCGCAGCGCAACGAAAATTTCTATATCTGATGCTGCCTTTGACTTGGGTAACTGTCAGAGGGAAGAAGGAGAGAGGAGGAAGGAGTGTGGGAAGAAGGGAGAAATGAAAATGAATAGAGGAAAATGCTACGACAAAATGTCCGTGCCATAACAGTTACATTTAGACGAATGTGCGCGCACACAGCAGCGGCACTTTGCCGTTTTGTTGCCCGTCTAAAATACGTATATAAAGGAATTTATATATATATATCTGTATATATATGTATGTATAGTATATATTGTGGAGGCGCATAAAACTTGTGCGACTGTGAAATTTAATTTAAAAATTCAAATTCCTGCAACGAACTAGAATTCTCGCTTCATACTCGTTTTTTGTCGTGGTTCATTTCCTTTTCGCGTGGATTCGTTACGTTCCATGCCACATGGCGTAAGAGGGGGCGTGACAGGCTGCAGGCTGTTGCGCTGCCCGAAAAAATGTTGTTATATGAAGGGTTGTTGTTGTTGTTGCTGTTTGATTGGGGGCCTCACACACACAAACAAACACACGTGAAATTTGCCTAATTAAAACATCAGCGCGACTCATTTCGAGTGAGGCACGCACACGTAGAGAGCGCTTAACTATTGCTAAAAATCACACCTGCTGCCAAGGTAGAAAATCAATAAAATGTTATACTAGTCCAGGCACAACAGCAACAACAGGAACGACAGCAATAACAGCTACAACAAACGACAAGCCATTAATGTCGCTCATTAATGCTGCTCAATGAATTTTACGAGCCACTCGCGATGTTGTTGTTGTTGTTGTTCAACTTGTCGCATGGAAATTTTGTGTTGTTAAGGTTTTGGTCTTGTGCATTTTAAACAGAGCAGTGACAACAACATGCGCAACACACACACACAGTGAACTTCATTTCCCCCCGCGCACACTTTGCCTGCTTCTCTCTCTCCTGCCTTACTCCGATTTGTGAAGGCATGAAAATCGTCATTAATATTTGTCACTGTACACTGCAACTGCATATACGATATATATGTATATAAATTATATAGAGTAGCCTAGCCAGAGTGTGTGTCCAGTCAGGGTCCAGTCCGGTCTGTGCCAGCTGTTCCTGGCCAAAATGAATGTGCGCTTAACACGCGCTTTGTGGGGGCTGCGTGCCTGGCAACATTTTCACATATTGTCTGACCAGCAAAGGGTTAGAAAATGCACCCTTTAACGGCAACTGACTTGGACTTTTGTCTGTGTGTGTGTGTGTGTGCAAATTATGCCTGTGCATATTAAATAGGCTTGGAGTTAGTTTTAGAAGGCTCGTAAAGCACCGTCAAGGTTGCGCACAGTAAAGGGAACATTAACAAGCTGTGGCTGCCTTGGCTGGCCAGGGCAGGCAGGTCTTAATCATCTCTCTCTCTGCCTCTCTCTACCTCTCTCTCACTCTCTCTCTCTGTTGTGTGAGCCTGTTTCATTATATTATTGGCACGCCCAGTTTGCAGCGGCTGCGCTTCATATCGTTAATTTTTAATTGATCTGCGACGGGGCATAAACTTGCAGTCGACATTGAGTTTGGGTTCAGCTACAGCTTCGTCAGCTTGTGCCCCAAAGGGGACAGCAGCAGCAGCAGCTCCCCCCCCTCGCTTCCTCTGCTCTTGCTTCAAGTGCATTTTAATGGTATTAGGCCTCTGCCCACTTGATGAAATGAGCGCGCTCTTAACAAGATCCTAGCGCCTCAAAATAAATGCGTAGCAGCAGCAGACAAAGGACAACAACAGCAACAACAACAGCAGCAGCATCATAAGCAACCACTCTGGCACTGGCACTGGCACTGGCCTCTGGCCTGGCTACGTTAAAGGGGCAACTTAATGCGTTCGATTGCGTATACGCCCCGTTTGAACGTAACGTGCATTGAACTTTTACTTAGCGCTGCCTTTGCTTTACTTCTTATTCGATTTTCGTTGTGCGATGCTGTTGTTGTTGTTCTTCTTCTTCTTGTTTTCGATCGATCGCTTTGACTTTCATTTGGCGCGCAACTTTTGCTTGGACTCCACTTGATTTATACGCGCTGCGTCTGCGTCTGCGCTGCGTCTGCTTCAGCCTCAGCGTCTTGCATTTAATTTTTGGCGTCACAGCCTCCAGAATTGTTGTCCAGTCTCAGCTTGCTATTGTTGCTGTTGTTGTTGTTGTTATCTCAGCTTGTTTTCCCACGCCAAAAAAAAGGGTTAAGGCTCATCGATTGCTGTCTCTCTTCACTGCTACCACATTCGAGAGTTGGGTCTGTCTATGGCGCATATGGCGCAGAAACCAATGTGAAATGTGGCCAGAATGTGGCCAGAATCTGGCTAAAATGTGTTAATTACAATTCAGCTAGCTGAGGCTGCTGCTCATCCTCACCATTTCTCACTTGCTTCCTTTCAATAAAAGTGTCGACTCAGCATTTGTCAATCATTTGAATCGAGTTTTTATCTTGGCTTTTATAGATGATTGTCTTGTTTTTACTGCTTCAGTTTCAGCTAACTAGCTCTTCTTATTGTTGTTGTTGTTGTTGTTGTTGTTGTTGCTGTTGTGACTGTGCACAGTGGGATGCCTCGCATTCGTAATTCCAAACCAAGCAGAGAGAGCCGCAAGTCTCAGCTCAGTTACACTTTGTATTTTGATTAATAATAAAAAACTATTTTAAATATATTAAAAATATAAAAAATATTTTGAAAATGCTAAATATTTATTTATATTCATAGCCAATATTTGCAGTCTATTAGCAGCTATCTTTTTGTCGATTTGATATATCTTTTGAGCTGTATAGCTGACAACTTATTCCACTTGATGCCAACTCGGGTTAGGGTATTTCATATCTAAATCGCCTTATTTAATAGCCGTTAAATAGCGACTAATGTGAGCTTGATGTTGCTGTTAGAGCTGTTGTTGCTTAAGCTGTTGTTGCTGTAGCTGTTGTTGTTGATTTTGTTGCTGGCGTTGAAATACGCCTTTGATTAATAATTAATTAAGCAGCTTTTGCAGTCACTTAAATAATACTTTTATAAATGATTGTGTCAAGTGTTGATGGGTTTATAGTTGTTGTTGCTGTTGTTGTTGTTGCTATTACAGCAGACTCTGTAAATGCTGAGTGCAGCGTTGTTGCTGTTGCTGCTGGCGCTGCATGCAAATGACACAAGGCGGCGTAATAAGCATAAAAATAAACAATTTTGCGGCGGCACTTAACAACAAAATTCAAGCGAACGAACGACAGAATATATATACACATATATATAGTCAGAACAGCAACAACAACAGCAGCAACGTTTTGTTCAATTTATTGTGTGAAAACTCGCATAAATTAAAAAAAAAAAACAGCGAATGCGGCATAAATATTATGCAAAGTGCAGGCAACACCCGCCCCCCTGCCCAATCCCTGCACCCCCACTAGCAGCTCAGCCTGACTAAGTACAATATGTATATAAGTCACGATTGCAGTTGTTGTTGCTGTTGTTTTTGCTGAGATGCGCTTGGCCAGGTGACCTTAACAGCTGTGGGTTCTGAACATGCATTCGCAATTAGCCATAGAGCGTTAAGAAACGGGTTGGAATAGTATGTGACAAATCCATTGGAAGGTTGCGCCACGTTGGGCTTGGCCAGGGACAGGGCATGCCGCCACAGAGTACCAGCTTGCCACACGCTGCCTGTGGCAAGTAGTATGCACAAAAGTTTTGGCCTTATAATTAAATGCAATTATTGAAACACGGCCAGCGGGCAGCCAAAAATACGAACAACAATGAGAACAACAGCGACAAGAGAACTTCAGCAACAACAACTGCAACAAGAACAACAGCAGCAACAACAACAGCAGCAACAACTGCAAACAGCAACAGCAACAACTGCTAACATATGTAAGCGGAGGCGACTGAGTTGCTGTTGTTGCTTGCAGGCTAAAATACATAAATTAAAAATTTTGCATTGTTCTGTTTCAGCAACAGCAACAACAACAGCAGCAGCAGCAACAGCAACAGCAACAAAGAATTTCAGTGTGCTGCTCAAAGTTACGACTTGTTGACTGTTTTCATACAATTCGGAAATTTAATTAAAGGCGGCAGAGCAGACAATGAGATGCGCAGTCGCCGTCGCCGTTGCCGGCAGTCAGGGCAGGTGCAGGTTGCAACGTATGCAAAACGTTGCCACACACACAAAAAAGCGCTGCCACACAGTCCTTTGAAATCAATACAATTGCCACCCAGTGCGAAGAGTTGAATTGAAAGCGAGCGCTGAAACAATTGAATTGCATTTCAGGCCGCAAGCGAAGGACATTGATGTGCAGCATCCTGTCTTGCTGCAGACAGGCAGACAGAGAGAGAGAGAGAGGGAGACAGAGAGAGAGAGAGGGGGGGCCACATAAGTCAACTGCGTGGCACATAAATTTTAATTTGTTGCATATTTTGTCAACGAGAAATCAACAAACACTTCAGCAACAGCAGCAGCAGCAGCAGAGGAGGCTCGCTTCATCTCCAGCTGTGAATTTCTTGGGAATTCCCTGGCGTACGTTTTCCATAATGCTTTATTTATGTTAATGTTATGCAATCAAAACGCATACGATTTAAATGCCAATAAAAAATCAACGCTCTCTGCCCAGCCAAGCCAGGCCACGCCAGGCTGCATTTAACTGTTGTTTATTGTTGTTATAGATTCTGTTGCATCAAGTTGTTGTTGTTGCTGTGTTTACGCATGTTTAATGGACTAATTTCGTATATGTTAGCACACACACAGAGAGCTCTCTGTTGCTTTCTCTTTCACACGCAGTGACAGCGTGTGAGTTCGTTGCTTAAGTCTTTCGTTTTGGGCTGCCTCTTCTTCTTGTTGTGCTTAGCGCCAGGGGCAGCCTCTTGTTGAGTGCGAGAGACCTTCGGACAACAACGTTACATATATTTTCATAGTTTGTTGCTGTTGATGCGCGCGCCCGATAAAAAACGATAATGTGCCCCGTGAACAGAGTTGCAGACAGAGAGATAGAGAGAGAGAGAGAGACAGAGAGGGAAGCTGTGCTCGCTGGCATCTACCATAACCCACACAAAATGACTGAGACACTGCTGCATCTACCTCTGTCCCCCTCTCTCTCTTTCTCCTTCTCTATCTCCCTCTCTCTCTGTCTGCCTCTCGCTGCCTGATTATGTTTTTAGTGCGTTAAGTGATAATGATGATGCGCCTTGATTGTTATCAGGCAAAGCGTTTACTCGCCTGCAATCAAGACGCCAAGCTAGTCAGAAAAATGATAATTAAATACAATACAAATGTATGCATGTGTATGTGAGTTTGTTTGTATGTATTCCTGGAATTATTATGACATTTGAGAACTTTCACGCTGACTTTTATGGCTTTTGGCGACAGAAACGTGCGCTGAGATTGATGCTCAGCATTTTATTTCCCAGGAAAAAAGGGAGTACGGCAATTTATTGATCAATTTGTGGCAATGTGTCGAAGCTGTACACAGCAGGGGGGGGGCAATGTAAGGGGGCAGGTTAAAGGATAAATTGCACTTACCAGTCTTCGCTTTGGCTTGATCAGCGGTCGATTCTGTCCGTTCATTTTGTAGTAGAGGCCACAGGCGTTGCACAGATAGTGTCCAGTGCCGTCGCGTCGCCACAGCGGCGTTGAGGTGGCGCCACAATTCACGCACTCGCGTCCCTCTGCAAGAAGAAGAGAGAGAAAAAACATTTATAGAGTTTGGCAGAGAGAGAAGTTAAGTTAAATTAAATTAAAAAATGTTTCAGTTGCCAAAAGTTTAACTTAGTTTTAAGCTAGACAGACTTAAGCTTAGTCCAAGTGTAGGCAGCCTTGTTAAACAACAACAGCAACAGTAACAGAGGCAGCAACAACAAGAGTAACAACAACAGCAACAGCGACAACAACACACACATTTTTCAGCTGTTTCTCAGTCAGTTAGTTTGGCGTTTTTTTTTCGACGGCTGAAAACGCATGGAAGCGGAAATGATGGATTCGCTGGGAGTGGGACTGCTGCTGCTGCTGGTGTGTGTGTGTGTGTGTGTGTGTGCTGCAGCGCCAGCCTCGTCGACGACGCTGACTTTACACATTTTAATTAAGCAGCGCTGCGACTGCGACGCTGCGGTTCTAGTGACTGCAATCGCATTGCCTAAGCCCGCTACCCCTGCCCCTGTCCCTGTCCCTGCCCCGACTAACTGTAACTCATTTGAATAACTTTAGGCATAATTTGTAAGCGACTTGACTCCGCGCACTCTGGCTTCGCTTCCGAAATGAAGTTGCAAATGTAACGCGTTATTAACGTTTGTTCGTTCGTGCCACAGTGCCCCAGCAGTGCCAGTGCCTGCCACAGCCTTTGTCTTTCGCCTGGTAATGCGTTTCGTATACATAGGAATATCTTCCTCTATTTGTAGCTGCTTTAATGACGCCACTAAATGGGCTTCATTATATTGTTTGTTTCTCTCGTTGTGCGTTTCCTCTCTCTCTCGCTCTGTGCGTTTTGAAATTGAAATTTAGTCATAAAAAAGCCAAACAGTAAAGCGAATGCGGCCAAAAGATTTAACGCTACTTTCTGGCCCAATTTTCCCGCTACACATTTCTGCATTGTAATTAATTAACGCTGCGCTTTAATAACAAACATTTCTCTGGCCAACTTTGTTTTGTTTTCTGTTATGTTTTTTTCTAGGTTTATTGAATATTAACGGTCACACCCAGCACTCAGGAGGGGCGGGGGCTGGGGCTGGGGCAGGTAGGTGGGGCAGGGGCAAGGCGTGCTCATTAAGTGCGTTGTCAACTCGTTGCCTGCTCCGATGCCATTAGAAGCGCGTTTTGATGACAGAATTTATATAGCTTGGCGTGAGCAGGACAATCACACGTGTCCACTGTGCCGCACAGTGGGGTAAGTATGTGAGGCATTTTGTTTTTGAGCTTTCAAAGAAATTAAATTAAACGTTCTGCGTGTTTTGGTCAACGCACAAACACACACACACACACATACAGCCAGACCTTGCTACCCGCTGGGGCTACTTGCCACGCCAGGGGCGCGTTAAATAAACAGTTCATTTGTTTTCATTTAATCGCAACTTTTGCTTTGCTTTACATTCTTTTCTATATAAATCTGTATCTTTTGCGCGTGTACTTCACATTTTCCTCCTCCTCCTCCTCGTTGTTGTTGTTGTTGTTGTTGTTGCTGTCTTCTGGCGGTTCTTTTTCTTTCTTTCTTTCGGCGACTCTTTTTTAATTGCTGGGGCGTTATTTGCTTTGCAACTTTTATTTTTTATGAGGCAGGGGAGTGTAGAGCAAGGGCAGGCAGAGCAGGGAGGGGAAGGGGGGAGCGGGAGGGGGCACCAAAGGCGCCCCAGCTGCGTAACAAAGCCCGCAGCCAAATTGCCGCCAATAAAAAAAGGCAACACCCACACGAGGCTGAATAAAAATTGCATAAATTATTTAGCGCTGAAATGTTTTACAGTTACTTTTGGCTTGGCTTGGCTTGGCTTTTTTCCGCTGAAAACTTTTTTATTAGTTGACAATTCTTGTTGATATTTTTTTCGCTTGCTTGTCAGTTTAAATTTGCAGTTTATGAGGCTTGTTCTTTAACTATTTCCAAGTGTTCTATTTAGTTTTAGTTGCCTCATTGATTTCAGTGCAGATCTTTAAATTCACTTGCAATACAGTAGCTTGAGAACTTTATGCATTTATTGGACTGCTATAAAGTAGAAATCCTCGCTGTGGTATTAAGCCATAAAGTGTGGTTGCTCTGGTTGCTCTTTTTTATTGTTGTTTGGCTTAGTCTTCTTTCTTTTCCTCTTCTGCCTCTTCTCTAGCACAATTCCAATGAAGTTTCCACCAGCCACTCGCCAGTTAATAAATCAAATGTGTTAATGATGTTTTTACCCAGTGTGCCCACTTTTGACAACAAAGGCAACAACAGCACAACAGCAACAACAGCAACAACGGCGACAACTACTGCTGTTGCTGCTGCCCCTGAGCTGAGCTGAGGCATCCGTATCCGTATGTGAAACCACAGCGCACGCGTACAGCTCTAGATCGCCCTCTGCCTCACTCTACTCCTCTACCTCTGCCCCTCTGCCTCTACTCCTCTGCCTCTGTCCCTTGCCCTGCCCTGTCTCGCCTCTCCTTCTCCCTCTGCTTGACTCTTTTGTTTTAGTACATTTTTATTGGATTTTTTTCTGCTGCTGCTGCGATCTGTCGCGTATCCTTTAGTTGCCCTCTCCTTCTCTCTCCATCTCCCTCTACCTTTCTTTCGCCGTGTGTGTTTTATGGCTATTTAACGTATTTTTTGTCTCTTCGTTTCTTTGTTTTGATTTCAATTTGCCTGTCGCCATGCGCTGCTGCTGCTGTCTCCGTCTGTGGTTTTGACAGTTTTTCACATTTTATTTATTTTCATTTTCATTTTCCTCCCCTCCCCTCCTGCAACACACGTAGCAGGTTGAGGCCTCAGTTCCAGGTTAACCTATGATTTAGTAGCATGTTATAACTGTTTCTCTTGTGCAGCCTGGTCCAGCCCAGGGCACATCTTAGTCGCCATCGTCGTCATCATCGTCGCAGCATTGCGTTGTAATTTCTTGGAAATTTGTGCACACTTTGGTATTTCGTTTTCGTGTGCTCTTCTTTGGGTTTCTTCGGACCCGGGTCGGGTCGAGACTGAGGCTGAGACTGAGGTCTGACCGGGTCTGGTTGAGGTTTTACGGCCTGCCTGGCCACGGGTCCGTGTGACATTGTCTGTGGAGTCACAAACTGAACCTGTTTTTAGGGCTCGATTTGGCATCGCTCTCCCTCTGCCTCTCTCTCTCTGTCTCTGGAGTTTAAAGGTCTAACTAACTGTGGACCCGGCTTGATTTGACATTTGGCGTCAGTGGCCATAATTGTCTAGAATTTATGTGTTGTACCTTTTTGAGAACGAAATTCCCCTTAATTTGTTAGTGTGGGCAGAAGTGGAACCTCTGCAAGGGTCAACTGCAGTTTTAATTAGCTGCTGCTGTTGTTGCTGTTGCTGTTGTTGCTATTAATAAACAATGTTACTTACAGTTTACACAGTTATATTTATAGATACATAGATAGTTAAATGGAAAGATAGTTAGATAGAAAGATAGAGAGACGCTTTACTGGTGAACAAGACAAAAGACACATGTGGATGTGTGAGTAAATTGTTGTTGTTGTTGATATTATATCTTTTGCTTTAATGAAAATGAAAATGTTAAAGTAACAAAATGAAAATGGTAAACGGGGCACACAAAAAGAAAAGAAAAAGAACAAGAAAAGAATGCAAGCTTAACTGTGAAGAATGAATAATTTACACCGGGCAGAAGAAGGAGCTGGAACTGGAGCTGAGGCAGGGAGTCACCTGGGAGATCGTAGAGCTGACCACGCATGCCACAAATAAACGGCAAGCGCCTCATTTTGAGGGCACAGCTGTCAAGGCGCTGGACAAAGGAACAATGGGCAGCAGCAGCTGAAGAAGAAGCTCATCCCTGCTGTTAAGCACAGCGACTGATTGAGTGAAGGATGAGCGGAAAGGAGGAGCAAGGAGGAGCCACAAGACTGCACATAGGTATGCACTGTGGATGGGCCTCTGTCTACGTCTCCCTCTCCCTCTACTTCTCCTTCTCGAACTCTGTCTCGGTGTCTGCCTGCTCGTACCCATATCAATTACTTAAAGCTCATTCACAACATTTTTTATTTTCACCTGACAAAAGCCCAAATGGCATCCAATCAATTTGGCCAGGCGCAGGGCGCAGTGTGCAGCATAAATCCCCAAGCTGGAGAAGACTTTTTTGGGGAATGCGGCAAGTTTGGGGCAGTGGCAACGAGCCAAGGCGGGCAACACATGTTCTTGCGCCCGAAAAACTTATCGCAAGCGATGCGATAAACGATAAATAAATACAAAAACAAAACAAGCGAAACGCTAACGAAGGCAGCACAGGCTGCAGAAGGAGGTGCAGAAGGAGCAGTCAGAGAAGGAGCTGGAGAAAGAGTTGGAGAAGGAGTCGGAGCAGCAGCAGTTGGAGAAGTAGCAACAATAATGTTGCAGACAACTTTTTGGTTAGTTAAACAGCAGCAGCAAAAACAAAACTGTCGCCTGTCTCTGCCTCTGATAATATGAAGCGCAGGCAAAACATTTTGTCAGCCAGCAGCTTCCTACATACAAAAGAGATGCAGTTGCAGATGCAGATACAGAGATACAAAGATACAAAGATACAAAGAGCTGCAGATACTTTTGGTTCACATGGCAAAATATATTTTGCTTCCTCAATTGACTTGGACTGCGTGTGCGTGTGTGTGAGTGTGTGTGAAATGTGTGTGAGTTACTGTTAACAGTAACATTAAGGCATTAACAGTGACTATTAACAGCGCGCTGTTAAGCTCTGGCTCAGCCAGCTGTTTGTGCTTCGTGTTATGCATATCGCGGCTGCTGCTCTTGGGGGTTGCTACTGCAGCTGACCCGTTGCTCACCCCTCACGCATTTACAGCAGCTATAAAGTTGTCGTTGTTGTTGTCGTTGTTGTTGTGTTGTTGCTGTTGTGGCTGCTGCTGCCGGAGACATGCGAAACCGGCTGAGACGGTGACTGCGAAGCAGGTGCAGCGAGTGACTTCCGCAGCGAATGCTGACTGTGTGTGTGTGCGTCGAGTCTTTCAAATAGCGACAGCGGCACCGGCAGCAACATGAAGTAATTAACAACTACAACACAAAACGAGCAAGACAACAAGAGCCGCAGCAACAACAACAAGCACAATAAGCCGCTGACGCAGTGGAGCCAAGCAAAGCGTTGACAATAGCATTGAAGTTGCTTTTTTTGCAGCAATTCTTCTGCTTATACCCTGTACAGTCGGCAGGGGCAAGGGGTATATGTGCTAGCAAAGCTGACAAGCTTATGCAAAAGTGTACTAAGCCCACTGGGTATTTGCCAGTCGAGTAAGCCTCGTTCGACTCGTTTTTGCTGTCATTGCAATGTGCTGATTTCATGGCAAGCGCATGCGGCGTATACGCAATGCCGCAGGGTGGAGAAAGAGAGAGGGGGCATGGAGAGGGGGGCAACACACCAGCAACGGGGGCGTGCCACACACATAGAGAGGCTGAAGAGTGAAGCCGCAGCTGAGCAGGAAACATGCCCAAGTGGCGGGAATGCAACATGGCCAGGCCAGGCATGGAGAGATCCGTGGAGAGCATGTCAAGTGGTGCAAGTGCTAGACAGAGACACATAGAAAGAGAAGGAGAGCAGGAGAGAGAGAGAGAGGGAGAGTGCCACAGAGAAGTGCAGAGCAGAGTTGAGTGCAAGCGGAGGCTTCCCACGTGTGCGAGCGTGTGAACCGAACGGAAATCAAAAGCCACAAAGACACAGAGAAAGAGAAATGATAAACAACTTAAGACTAAAGCTAAATAAAAACTAAAGCTAGAAACTAAAATTAAAGCTAAAACTAAAAATGCGGGTGGGGGTAAACTGATAACAATAATCGATAATCGTTAATCGATAACAATAATCGAATATCGATAACAACAATCGTCAATCGATAACAATAATAGGATATCGATAAACACAATTATTAATCGATAACAATAATCGGATATCGATAACAACAATCGTTAATTGATAGCAATAATTGTCAAACAATAACAATAATCGTGAATCGATAACCATTATTGCCAAACGATAACAATGATCGTCCATCAATAACAGTTATCGTTTATCGATAACCAAAATCATTATCATTCGATAAGTGTTTTGCAGAACACAACACACAGATCTATGGATATAATAAATAAGCAAATCGATCGATAAACGATATATCGATTAACCAACTCTTGTATTCACCCACACCGAGAAATCTTTTGTCTTGCTTACCAGCACTTGTCCGGGGCTTTGTGCGCACGGGCTTCACGTCGAGACCGCCAACACCAACACCACCAGCAACGCCGCCGCCCGCTCCACTGGAGCTGCTGTGCCCGCCGCTGCTCATGCCGCTGCCCATGCCGCTCATGACACTGCCACCGCCCAGTCCAGAGCCCGTCGCACCTGCCGCCGCCGCCGCTGCCGCTGAGGCACCACTGTGACTGTGACTGTGATGGCCGTGACTGTGACTGTGATGGTGATGATGATGCGCCGCGGCGGCAGCTGCAGCGCCCATGCTATGCCGCACAGCAGCCGCTGCCACCGAGGAACTTTGGAACATGTTCGCTGCCGCAACAGCGGCCTGATGCTGCGCCGCCGCATGATGATACGAGGCATAGCTGCTGTCGTAGCTGCTGCTGTTGGCGGCAGCATTGTTAGCGGCATAATGCGCCTGAGCGGTGCCATCGAAGAGGCCGTTCGACGTGGCCGAAGCTGAGGCGGATGAGGCGGAGGCATTGCTGGTGTTGCTATTCTGTTGCTGCTGCTGCTGCTGCTGCTGTTGCTGCTGCTGCTGCTGCGTGGCTTGATTGCTGCTGCTGTTGCCGCCGCCGCCGCTACTGCTGCTGCTATTTGAGCTATTTGTATTGTTGTTGTTGTTGTTGTTAGTACTACCTTCACGCTGCTTGGGCGCTGAGGATTGGGAGGGGCCTCCCCCGCTGCTGCTGATTGCATGCGCCGAGGATGCGCCGCCATTTTGTATAGAAGGTTTGATGTCCAGCGCACAACTGGCGTCCGTCAGTGAGGTAGAGCCCGTGGCCTGTTGGTGCATGAAGGCGTTCATGACAGCCTAGAGGGGGAGAGGGAAGGTTGCTCCGTTAGTGACTGCGAATGTGCCTGGATGGGATTAAGGACTGAGATGCTTACCTGATACTCAGATGGACCGGTTTGTACTGAATCGGGCGTGGAGTCCTTTGGCGGTGTCGGTGGGAATGGAAACGAGTGCTGGCCCGCCGCCGTCGTTGTCTGATGGCTCTGGCCCACTTGGCCCAGCTTGTGCTCCACCTGCGGCTCCTGGGGGCACGCGAATTGACCCATGCCCCAAGCGCTGGCGGGTGCAAACGATTTGTGTTCACTTGTCAGCCAAGGACTGAGCGGCGTATGAAAGTGCGGCCGGCACACTTGGGGCGTGGCATGTGAGGAGGGCATGCGGGATGCTGCAAAGGAGAACAGAGAGAAGAGAAAGAGAGAAGAGAGAGAGAGAAGAATTTAATAAAACGCGCCAAAAAATCAAGTTAAATGCGGCATTAAATCAATTATGGCCAAAATTTATAACGAAGATTAACAGCCTAAGCCACGATGGATGAGGCAGAGAAGAACGGAGGGGGGAGAGGGGGCACGAGAGACCAGAAGCGATAAAAAATGCATAATAAATGACGTTGTTCTCTTTTCGAGGCGGAAAAGCTGCGTTATAATTTATGAAACACCACAGCAACAGCAACAGCAATGGCAACGGCAGCAACTGTTGCCGCTGCTGCCCTGACGCAGTAAAGCACTGACCACATTGGCCACAAAACGACGCTTGCGGCCTTCGCGCAGACTCTTTGCATATGACGCAGGCAGCAGCAGCAGCAGCAACAGTTGCTGCCGTTGCTGTTGCTGCTGCATTGTCATAAATTGTTTAATTTGTATCATAAACAATCGCGTTAAACTTTTGTCCCAAAGCTAAAAAGATCGATCAGCGGCTTGGCTTCACTTGGCTTGGCTTGGCCGCCCCCTCCCCCCTTTGCCGCCCGTCCCCTGCCCGTGCTGTGCCTGAGCCTGGCTAAAAGTGTAGCCTAAATGTCTCGCAGTGTATAATTTAGCGGACACCAAGTGAGATTTATGTGCGCCAATGCTGCCGTTTCTTCATTGCAGCAGCAACACGGCCAGGATGTGCATATGCTGGCTCAGTGTTGCTGCCTCAGTGCTGCTGCTGTTGCAGTGTTGCTGCTGCCTTGTCTGTTGTTGCAATTGTTTGGGGCGCACTTATTCTTATTATTATCATTAATATTGGCCCCGCTCAGCTTTGGGGCTTGTTTGTATGTGAAATTATTTTTGATTATGCAGCAGCCACAGCCACAGCCGCCGCCGACGCTGTTGTTGTTGTTGCTGTTGCCATGAGTCGAGCTTGAGTTGCAAGTCTAACAGTAGGTCAGCGTCAGTTCAATGCACGATGAGGATGGATTAGTACGTTGAGCCCAAAAGAAAGAAGAATTGCTCAGGCAGAGCAGACAAGACAAGCCAAGACGAAGCTTAGATGCTCTTCCAATTGTGATAAACTCAAGTCATACTTGCAGCTGAGATATGCAACAAACATATGCCATATTTGGTATATGTTCTAAAGGGTTTATAAGGTTCATAAATTCTAACAGAGCTGCTTAAGTTAGTTATCAACTTGTAGATATATTTCTGTAATCTTTTCATTCCTCATTTTCTTCCTCATTTCCTTCCTAGTTTCCTTCCTCATTTCATTCTTTCTTCTTTTAATAATTTAATCAGCAAATTATGCCGAGTTCTCTCGCTCCCTAGGGTATTCCCAGAGCGCAAAGTACCTTAAGGTATCAGTCTTTCATTTTTACCTGCACTGCCATCGATCGCTGTGCGCGATAATATCCATTTGATTATCCTAATAACAGTGCTTTAGCGTCGATATTATATGTACGTGTGTCTGATTATAGAAATTATGTGCAGCAGCAGCGGCAGTTGCAGTTGCAGTCCACTCTGTGCACTCCACTCTGCCGCATGCCCCAATCGAAGTTGCAGAACAAACTTCACACTTTTGCGCCCCGAAAACTTGCAGCAGAGACACAAAACAAATTGCGAGTGCAGCCTGCGCTGCTGCGCGATTGCTGCTACGTGCTGCAACGTGATTCAATATCAACCGTGGCAGCATGTGGCAAGATAAAGTCGTCATCGCGTCGACATTGTTGCTGTTGTTGCTGTGTATATAATTTCAGGGCAAATCAGCGCATTGGACATGCCAAATTATACGTGTGGCTGCCACAAATCAATGCCCCAACTGAGAGATGCGAATTAAAACTTTCAATTTGGCGATGGTGTTGGGCGATAACAGAGCGCTGTTAAGTCGACTGTTAAGCCCAGCCATGAGTCACTGTTATGTCGTTGTTGTTGTTGTTGTTGTTGTTGCTGCTAAGCTGAGGCTGTTGGCATCTTTTGTATAAAACAATTCGCTAATAAATCAAGCTGAGTACAGCAATTAAAGTTGCAAAAACACACACACACTAAAGTACAGCGACATTTTTGTTGTTTTTGTTGCTGTTGTTGTTGTCATTGTCGGTATGCAAAGCTCGTGCCTGGTGAAAAGCGGCGACGTCGTCGTCGTCGTCGTCGTGCCCTTGGCCGTCCCCCAAAGCCAAAAGCCTGGCTGACACGTTCTACACAACAACAACAACAACTGCAGCAACAACAATAGCAGCAGCAGCAGCAACAGTAACAGCAACAACAACAACAACAGCTACTACAATAAACAAAAGCGCTACAATAAAATCTGCCTTTAATTTTTGTTGTAGCAGCGAAAAAAAAAAGCAAAAACATTTTGAAGTTTTTGGCCTGCGCTTGATTTCTTCAAACTGACAGATCAAAGCCCCAAAGCCGACGCTGTCTGCGAGTGTGTGTGAGTGTTGTGTGTGTGTGTAAGAGACACTCCAAAAAGCCAAGCTTGGACATGTGTGTGGCGTTTTAAAAGCGTTTGACAAGCGTCCGAGACGCTGAAACTGAAGTTGACTCGACTTGAGTCATGTCAAAGCTGTAGCTGGAGCTCTATAGAGAGCTGTAGAGCTGTAGAGCTGTATCTGAAGTTGGCTCTCTTGGCAAAGCGCCTTTTAATTGCAGTTTGAAGCGCACTCTGCTGCCGCTGGCAGCGTCGCCAACGTGAATGACATAATTAATTGTATGCACAGCAATCGGCGCACTTAGCGCGACGTGTTTGACAACTGAAGATGACAATATGCCACAGCAGAGAGAGAGATACGAATTGAACGAAAAGGAGGCAGAGCAGGTGACGGCAGAGAGAGACAGCAGCATATACACTGTATATATAGTTCAATTCAATTAAGCAAAATGCAGCTGGCAATAGAGAAATGGGAGAGAGAGAAAGAGGCAGAGAAAGGGGCACTGAGGTTGATGAATCTGAGGCGCCTTATCAGCAGCAGCGCATCTCATTTGAATGCAGCCAGAGGTGATGGAAGAAAGGGCAGAGTGACAACACTCTCGAGGCGTCTCTCTATTCATTGTGGCTGTATCTTGATAAGCACACAGCCTGATCAGGGGCACAATTCGGCAAATGTAACAGTTTTTTCGTTGAAAAGGATTTTGTGCAGCTCTTTGGTAAATTAAATTCACACCCAGGCGGATTAGGGGGAGGGAGAGAGGGAGTGAATAAGACGAAGCTGCTTATCACTGGCAGCAAATCAAATCGCCAAATGAGTGTGCGAACGTTAAAGTAACGTATGTCAGTCAGGCAGATCAAGTCGACTCGACTCGACTTGCCTCATCTCCTCTTGCCGCTGTCTGTGTCCTCTGCCTGGTTCAGTCTGTGTCTCTGCCAGGCTCAGCTGCTTCCGCCTGGCACTAAGCAACAATCAATCATACAAAGGGCAGCCTGGAATCCTGCATTGACCCCTCTACACGTTGCTGCTGCCTCTGCTGCAGGCGCTCTTGCTTAATTTATAACCTGAGCGACCCTCGAGCAGGCCAAGCCAAGCCAGGCCAGGCCAGGATACTTTTCACCTGCCTCATTTGTAGGCGCGTGCGTGGCTGCCACTTTTGGCTCCAAAATGCGGTCAAGTGCCTCAGCTTGCTTACACCTGCTCCAAATTTAAAATGCGGCAAGCAGCGGCAATAAACTATAACGGATTCCAGTTTTAGCCACCACCAGCAGCAGCAGCAACTAGCTGCGCAGGTAGGTCAGTTAGAAAGAGAGAGAGAGAGGGAGACAGATAGAGTGAGGGAGAGGGAGACCTGAAAGACACCTTGAGCCACGCGGGGTAACTGAGGAGTTCCTCCGCCGCGATCTCTTTCGCGTCTGCTTAGCATTCTGCGCTCTTGTTTGTTTTAATTATTTGTCCTTTGCTTTTTTATTCATATTTTTCTAGCCAGGCCCAGCGCATATTGCAGCTCAGAGTTTGCGTGCCAACTGAGCTGACTTGCCTGCTTGACTGACTGACTGACTGACGGACTGACGGACTGACTGGGTGAGTGAGTGAGTGACTGACAGGCAGGCGGCTGCTTTATTAAGCGCAAACTACGCTGCCATTGCCATCTATATTATTAACACTTTATTTGCGGCTTGCTGCCGCTGCTGCAGTTGACGTCGCTGCTGCTGTCACTGCTGTTGCTGCCACTGCTGCTTCTGCTGCTGCCACAGTTTCCCGTCTTCATTACCTGCTCCAGTTGCATGCCAGCTTATCATTAGTCATAAGTTGTCAATTGTATTTATGATAATGCGTTTAATAACTCAACCACAAGTTGCCCTCTCGGCTCCCAGTTCCTGCCTCGCATTGTTGCAAGCCTTGTTGTTACGCAACAACAGCACGCTGGCATTTCTTGGAATATGCAACACAATTTGCACAATATTTCAAATGATTCGAATTGCTTCGCTGGAATAATTCATTTGCTATTCCAATATTAATTGCTCAATAAAAGTGAATTAACATTGGAGAATTGCCAGTTTCAACAAGCTTCAAATACTGCAGTATTTTTACATTTTTAGAACAATTTGTTTATATTTTTAGAATATTTAACAACATTGTTTCAAATTTCAACAAACTCTAGAAAGAATTTTTCAGAGCAAGAAACATTTAATAAACAATGTTTGCACAAATCAATTACTTAAAAAAAATATATTGCATACTTTTTTATATGAAAATCAAACAAATTAAAGAAAATTTGTTTGTTACACCACTTATAACTCAAGAACAACTGAAGCAATGTTGATGATTTTGGGCTTATTAAATTGAGCTGAGTGTCGAATAAGAAATAGGTTATGTTTTCGACAAATTAAAGGTATTTAAATATACAAATTTGCGAAATTTATAAAAGTCTTGGTTTTCAATTCTGTCAACAAACAATTTAGCATTGCAAAAGTTCTGTTGAAGTTTTTTAAACAAATTAGAAATAAATATTATAAGAAATAATTTATTTATAAAATAAAAAAAACTCTTTTTCCTGTTTGCTATTTCTAAATTCATTAAAATTTCAAGTTTCAACATTGTCAGCACTGCAAAAACTTGTTAAAGTTTCAGTTTTAGCTTATTTTCTAAGATCACAAGTGACTGAGACACATCTCTCTCTCTCCCCCTCTCACTCTCTCTCTCTTTGAGCTAAGTGCGGCTGCGGTTAACAAGCTTAACGTGTGAATTACGTGGCCTGGGTAACTTTTGCATACGTGCAGCAATGTTGCCACAAAACATGTTGACAAGGCGACAAGCCGCAGCAGCAGCAGTGCAGGGCAAAGAGCGACAAATGTTGCTTGCACTAAATAAAAACTTGCTGCAAAGGCGAGGCAGCAGCAGCAGCAACAACAGCAACAACAACTACACGTACTCGTATAAGCCAAGTTGAGGGTTTGAAGTGCGCCATTTTTGTTGCCATTTGTTTGCTGCTCTCGTTGTCGTTGCTGTTGTTGTTGGTACCGGGCCACACCATTTTCTTGCAGCTTTTTATTTTATTTGTTGCTGTTGCTGTGGTGGGTGCTGCTGCTGCTGCTGTTGGTACTGGAAAAAATGTTAATAATGCGGCTGCAGTTGGCTTGGCTAACTTGGCTAACTGCACGCGTACTCATTTCCCGCTGCAGCTGTGTGGGTCAGTCCCGAGTTTCAAGTTGATCCTTTTGGCCTGGCCAACACGGCACGCAAGCATAATAAATTTATGCAAATGCTAGTCCAACAACGGAGCAGAAGGAGCAGGAGTAGAGCGAGTGATTGGAAGCCGACACTGTCAGTCAGTCAGTCAAGTCGAGGCAGGCCGAGGCAGGCTCAAGTCACGCTGACAGTTTGCCCAGTTGGCCATTCAAAGGCATGGCTAATGAGCAGCACACACACACACACACACACAAATACACATACAGACATGTACACAAGGATGTTGGTGGCAGGCCTCAAATGCCTTTGGCGCACTTATGACAGTTGGAAGCGTCAGCAAAATCATTAAAATTGACAAGTTTTTATATGACACAACCAAATTTGGTAAGCCAAAACGAAGCAAACGCATCAACGCAACGTTTGAAGTGTGCTTTGACAACTTGTTGTTGTTGCTGCTGTTGCTGTTGCTGTCGCGACTGCTGCTGCTGCCGTTGCTGTTGCTGTTGCCGCTGTGGACCACCAAGCAAGGCGCTGTTTCACATGTCATAAATAAGAACGCGTTGACATTTATCACAACAAAGGGCCTCAGGGCACCAAACAAAGCCGAAAACGAGCAACAACAGCAACAGCAACAAAAGAAAAACGTTGCATAAATTCATAAGGCCTGAACTTGAGAAATTCAATTGATGCCGCTGCTGCCTCCGCCTCTGTCCACTTTTCGCATATTAATAAAATATTTTATTAAACACACGCGCCGCCGCCGCAACAGCAGCAGCAGCAACTCCTAGCAGCAGCAACATCAGCAATATTATGCTAAACAGTTTGTCCCAAAAAGGCTTCAAACGAACAAAAATCGTGCCTGCTGCTGCTGCCGATGTTGCTGCTGCTGCTGCTCTGGTGGGTCTCGCAGTCCTCAACGTGCAACAAAAATTTTTGGCGGCGTCTCTTGCGACACACTCGTATGACATATTTTTGCCCAAGAACAGAGCAGAAAACAACGCATTATTGTTGCCGTTGTTGCTGTTGTTGTTGCTGTTGTTGTTGCCGTTGTTGTTGTTGCTTTTATTGCTGCATTGTTGTGAGAGAATCGCGCGCGCTTTTATGCTAAGCAGCCTCCCTGAAACAATATTTGCAAACTGGTTTGCTGCCCCCCCCCCCCTCCCCGTTGCCCTCTTCCCCCTCTCTCTCTTTGGCAACAAATTTGAAATGTTCGACAATGTTAATGACTCCGCAACGGGGGCGTCATTTGTTTTAGTTCCAACTCAAATTGGTATTACACCTGATCGTCTCTTTCTCAATTCCCAGTAAGATTGTTCTATTTTGATAGTTGAGGCGCGTTCTTGGAAGCCATTAAGCATTTAACTATTAAACCATTAGGTGTTTTTTCGGGTACAATGACTTCGCCCTGCCTGGAACTGATTAATATGCTCACATTGGGAGTTGCCACGGTCTACGATCTACGGTTTCTCAGCGGCCTCTCTACGGGCTCGATCAGTTAAGGCCGCGAACTGCCAAAGTCATTTGTAAACTTGACACTGCCAAATGAAGCGCACAAAGGCTGCACAAATGTATTGGCAACAGTTTATCACAAATGTTGCTGCTGCAGCAATTGCTGCCGTTGTTGCTGCCGTTGTCGCTGCCGTTGTCGCTGTCGCCCCCGCTGTCAGTGACAGCAACGGCAGCATCCGCCAACAATGCGCTAATATTCAATATTGTAATTGCAGTCACAAATCGTGCTGCTGCTGTTGCTGCTGCTGCCAGGCCAGGGAAGGCAACATGTTGCTGTTGTCGTTGTTGGCTGTTGGCGGCGCATGTTGCTGCTTGCTGCATTAAATTAATGAATGCAGCGCTTTGTGGCGGCAGCATTGACCGCTTGCTGTGTTAGACAAATCACAACAACAGCAGCAACAGTAACAGCAACAGCAGCAACATGTCGCATGTGTTGCAGCAACATGCGTAAGCTTTGTTCGCTTCTTGTTGTTATAAATTGCCGCTGAGCAGCATTTTGATTTTACAAATTAATATCGAAGGCACACAGAGAGAAGGAGAGACAGAGGGGGAGAGAGAGGTACAAAGACCTCTGTGCACGGTAGCAACATTATTGATGATGCACATCACAGCGGCAACAATAATGAAAAAACTTCTGTATGTATAAATATGTTGCATGTCGCTGGTTGCTTGTTGCAGTTCCTGGAAACTGGGCTGACAAATGACAGGGCTGTGCCAAGGACCAACTAGACTCGCAAAGACTTCCGGCCCAGTTCGTCAGAAGCAACGTGTCGGCAAAGCTCTAAAGGCAAGCGCGATGTGCGCCATCTTGGCTGAGATTGATGCCAGCAACAGGCAACTGGCAACAGCAGGCAACAGCAGGCAATGGTCTGCGGGCAACAGGCGACATTGATAGTGATTGAAGGACAGCTGTTCACACTAGGCAGGCCCAGTCCGGCCCCAGTCGCAGTGCAAAAGCTCCAGCAATGCGAAATGTCAAATTAGAATGCGAAACGTGTTGGCATTGGGAGTCGCTGTAGTTGTCGCTGCACTGCACTGGACAATGGAGTTGCCGTTGCTGTGTTGCTGTTTTGCTGCTGGCGGCACCTTTGGCTCTGTGGCATGCAAAGTGACCAAGCTAGTGAGGCAGCCAGGCAGGCGACTGTTGCTGCTGCTGCTGCTGCAGTGCAAATTAATTGAAGCATCGCGGCAATGTCAACGACAGCAGCAACATCACGTGTTGCATGTTGCATTTGGCGTAGGCAGTTGCAGTCGCACAAACCGAGTCGCAGTTGGAGTCAGTGTCGGAGTCGAAGTCGTTGTCGGTGTCGGCTTTGGGGGCCAGTGGCAGGCACATTCTTATAATTATGTCATTTAATTAAGCAAAGACAGTTTGCCGTTGCAACGACTAATTAAAACATCGCGCCAGCAACAGCAGTAGCAGCGACAGCAGCAGCAACTCGCGCACTGGCAACGCGGGCGGTGCAACAACAGCAACAACAACAAGAAGAAGCTGCACATATGAATGACCGTTCACTGTCGAATGCAATAAACAATATGCAACATCAGCAACTGCAACTGCAACTGCTGCAGGCACAGTAGCAACAGGCACAACAAACAGTTGCCGCTGCATCATACGATGTAAAGAATGCTTCCAAGAATTTGGGTCATAATTAATGTGGCATGATTTCAAGACATTTTAATCAAAACGAATTGAGAGGGCAGCAGCAGCAGCAACTGCAGCAGCATCGCCAGCAACAGCAGCAGCAGCAGCAAAGACGGCAGCAACTGCAACAGTGGCAAGCTCAATAAGCACGCCAAGGTTTGTGTGGCTACCTTTGAAAAGTGTCACACACACACACACACACACACAGAGCAGAGGCTTGCGCGCATTTAAAGTCACATCAATCATACGCAGCGGTGGCCCAGCTGTTCAATTGCAATACCATAACTCATTTTTATAGGCCGCGCACAGTTCGCTGAAAACTTGCGCACCGGGATTAAGATTTGCGCGCCGAGATTCCGGCCATGCCCAGAGAGTCAGTAAATTACAACAACTATTACACACAGACACACAGACAGGCACAACAAGGCCCGAGCCCGAGCCCGAGCCCGTGCCCGACTGTCTGGGAGAGTTGCCTGTGCCTCGGTCTGTGACTGAGCCTGCAGCCTGTGCTTGTGCTTGTGCTTGTGCCTGTAGATGTGTCTATGTCTCTCTCCCTGGCTGTGTCTATGGCGTTTTTGTGGCTTTTGTGTGTTGGCCGTGTTGTAATTTCTTGGAAATTTCTGTTTTATGCGCGCACAACGCGCGGGCCAGCGCGAAATTTATGAGACTGTAGCGTACTATGTGCAACACCTGGTAGCCAGCCAGGAAGGAGGCCTAGGCCCAGGCGAGGCTTGGTCAGGCTCAGTTCATTTTGATTTCACTTGCCTGCCCCAAAGGCTCAACGAGAGAGCTGCGCAAATTGCATTGGCAGTGCTTGGGCCTTAATAGACTTTTTGATAGGATAGTAGAGAAGGAGGGGGAACAGGGGAAACAGGAGTGCTTTGTTGCTGGCCGCTGAATGTGCCCGCATTTATTTGATATCCCTACGGTGACTTTGCCATTGCCACTGTGCGTGACATTTGCGTTAAGTGTGTTCAGCCAGAGAGTTGTGTGGGAATATATTCACAAGCAGAGACAACAACAACAACTACATCGATACAGCACACACACACACACAGAGGAGCAGACACATGTGTGCAAAGTTTTCATTTGTGCGATTTTGTGCATGCGATAAGCCTAAAAGTTGCAACAACAAATGAAAATGCACGACAAACACAAAATAGAAAATATTGTCAAAAGAAATATAGGCGGGCATAGTTTGCCTCTCTCTCTCTCTCTCTCTCTCTCTCTCTTTTGTTTAGTTATAAGTGGTATGCAAATGTGCGAGTGGCATAGCCATATGCACATCTAATACCGTTAGACAGTCGACAAGTGTGTGAGTGTGTGTGTGTGCATGCATTTGTTCAATAATAGCCAAACTGTTTGGCTTATTAAAAATGCATCTATGCAGTTATGTATATATTATAATAATTGTTATAAAGAAAAAACAGAGTAGCTTATTATATTATTTATCGTTAAATATACTAAGATATAATATAGCAATAATATAATAAAATAAACCTTTGGAATGGACTAACCAAACACATCCTCAAACCCACAGTTGCTCCTATTGAAACAAGTATTATGAAATGAAATAAAAGCCGCTTTGTTTTCTATTAATTACTATGGAATATAAACCGATGCAACCTACTAAAATAATTATTGAAAAACAAAAGAAAAGCCTAAGTAATTATTATAAAATAAAGCAAGCAAAAATCTAGCTATTATAATAATAAACATACAACACTAAGAAGGTTTCCGTTTGCGGCAATTTTGGATTATATATAAAAAACACTCCTTCCTTTAATTATTACAATGTAAAATAAAAGAAAAAGTGATCACTGGCTTCATAATTACTATAAAATGAACTGAAAGTAGCTATATATTATAAGAATTAATACAGTCTTATATTTATTATATTAACTACTACATTTTTATATTAATATTTTCTTAATTATTCGCAATATATTTTACTCGAAAAGCTACTGATATTATTGATAACACTTAAGGAGCATAGTTATCAGTGTTATTTTTGCACAGTCACCTTTGTAGTATTTTGAGTAGCGCAATCTTATGTTTTTTTTTGGGAATCATAGCGATAAGAAATGGCATCCGCTCTGTCAAGTGTGGCGCAAAAAATAAATAAAGAAACTCTTTCTATTAAAGGTTGCCCAAATAGTTTAGATCTAATGGCAGTACCTAAGGCAGATAGGTATCTAGATACATTTGTGTATATCTTTTCCATCGAAATAAGAAATGAGCAACAACAAAGTTATGTGGCGACCTACAACAAAACAAATAATCAAAAAAAAAACAAAACAGAAATCCAAAAAGCGAAGAAACATCACGAAAAACAGACAAAGTTATTGCCAAATTTGCGGCATGTTTGCTTTTGAAATTTAAATTTCACATGCTTGTTTCTCTCTTGTTGTTGTTGTCGTCGTTTTTATGGCTTGTATCATAAAAATCGCTCGCTCCACGTGCGTCTGTGTGTGTGTGCGAGTGTGTGTGTATGTTGTGTGTAAGTGAGCGCGTCAAAATCCATTAAACTGCATTCGCTCATATGCTCACCATGTCTGCCCCCGTGTGTGTGTGTGTGTGTGTATGTAAATGAGTGTATGCCTGCCCCCACACACACACACACACACACACCATACCCCTGCCCACCACTCCAAGTGCTATTTAGGCTGCCCCAAATGTTAAACAACAATAACAGCAGAAGAAATGAAGAAGTAGAAGGAGATGGAGATGGAGATGGAGGAGGAGACAGACAAAGCTATATAATAATAATGACAACTAAATTGAGTTACTGTAAATCTTGAGCTTCTGACAACTCTGGGCAGGGCAGGGCAACTCTTCTCTGCCTGCGACACATGCAGTCTAATGAATTTTAAAATCAACGCTCGCCACAGGTGCCCCAAGCGGGCACCAGCTCCACCAGCAGCGACTCCCCAGCTCGCTGTCCCAGTCCCAATCCCAGTCACAGCCGACAAACTGTCTGTCAAAGTGGCAAACAAAGCGAAGCGATTTGAATGCGCGTTTTGAGTGCATGAATGAATTACAGCAGCCCCGATCAGAGACAGAGTCAAAGTCGGAGTCGGAGTCGGAGTCAGAGGAGCTGCCCAAGATGAGGCTGATCAAGCATCAATAAAGTCGGCATATGAATAACATGAATTAAACATAAATGCAAACGTGCGAGCTGCCTGCTCCGCAAGGAGCCTAAGCAAAGCTGATTGATCACTTGCACCCGCTTAGGTGCCCCCCTTGTTCCTCCCTTCCCCCTCCCCTCTCTCCCCTCTGTCAGGCTTATCCAGGGCTTGCTCCGCATTCCGCGGATCAAATTTTAAATTAAAATTTTCGCACACTCGAACAGAGCAGGAAATAAATTCAGCAACGGCAGCAGCCGCATCGATGCATGTCACGTCCGTCCCCCAGCCCCCCTCCTGTTCCTCTGTCAGTTCGTCGCATTTTACGTGGAACTGTCAAAATGTAAGCAAAAGCTGCGCTCAGTCAGTCAGAGCAACAGCAACAGCAACAACAGTCACAATGGCAACAACAATGGCAACTGCAATGCATTGCTAAGTGCCAAAGTGAAAATGGATTTTTCGGGGGGAGTCAACTGTCAGTTTTGACAGCCACACGAACCCAGAGCGTTGTCTCAAATTGAAAATTAACTTAGCGGAACTCCAAATTTGGTTGTATCATCTTTGGCCCAAAAAAAAGGCTAAATATGTTGGCCACATTTTCACAGTAATTTCGTTGGTGGGAACAAAGTGTTACTGTTTCTCCGCTGCTGCTGCTTCTTCTCCCTTTCTTCTTCTCCTACCTCTTCTCCGGTCTCTTCTTCTTCTCCTTGTTATTGCCCTAATGATCATAGCTAATTTGCCTCTATTTTTTGTTTCAAGTCAACAAATTGCGCGCAATTAGAAAACATGAAGTTGCAGCTGGGAAAACGAGGAAAATGGGGAAAATATGTAAGTGATCCAAAGGCTGTAAATGAGTTGTTTACAGTTAGCAAGGGGAAATCCCCAGAGAAAGAAGAAAAACAAACATTGAAATTGTATAGGAAAATGTTGGAAAAACATTTCAGCTTCATTTCAGCTTTATTTGAGCTTCATTTCAGTTTCATTTCAGATTCATTTCTACTTCATTTCAAATTCACTTTAGATTTCAGTTTCATTTCAGATTTATTTCATATTCACTTCAACTTCATTTCATGTTTATTTTAGTTTCATTTAAGCTTCATTTTGTCAGCGTCATAAGCCAATTTCATTTGCTTCTAAGGGATGCAAACAGAAAGCTTCACCGATTGTCAGTTTTAGCTCAATTGGCGCCTGCTTACGCCCCCTTAGCCGCCCTCTTTTGGACAGGCAACAGCCAACAGGAAGCGGGCAAAGGCGCGAAGCAATCGATTTGTGGGCCATTGCCAACCCCAAGCCGTGTATGGGCTGACAACCACCCTGTATGGCACCCTGTGTAGAGCTGCCACCCGCCAACGCATTCATTAAAAACGCATTAGAAATGACATTAGGACAAATAAAGCCTCGGCGCGCCACTAAAATTACTTAAACAATACACAAAACATAAACCTCAATTCCGAGTTGGATTCACGGACACGGATTGCCCGAAGTGATGGAAGGGGCAGTGGAAGGGGAAGGGGGGTTACTGTATGTTGTACTTACTGTGCTGATGATAGCTGGGATAGTAGCGTCGATGGTGTCCATTGCTTTCGAGCGCATAGAAGGCGCTCATATCGCTGGTATCCAGTCCGAGGCCGGCGCCAGCGCCGCCTGCACCGCCAGCACCTCCGAGAGCGGCACCCACACTGCTGCCCGCCGATGAGGCGCCACTGGACAGACTGTGATGACTGTGTGCAAGGCTACTGCCTGCGCTGCCCAGGCCATTGGTCTGATGCGGTGATCCTCCACCGCCACCGCCACCGCCTAAGCGCGGACTGTCGTACCAGCTGCGAGCGGCAGCCTCCGCTGTTGAGGTCATATCCATTTCGAGTATAATTTTGAATGTTTTTTGGTTAGCACGTGGGGGAGCGCAAAATCCAACAGAGAACAGCGAAAAGTTCTCTAACTCTTTCTCTCTCTCCCTTACTCTCCTGCTCCTGCTCCTTCCCTCTCTTTATTTCTGTATCCCCTTGGGGAGTTCTGTTTAGTTTTGTTGAGTTGTTTTAACTTTTCAACACATGTCTCTGCATGCGCTTTGCAACACTGGCCGAGCTGTAAATAATTTCTTTCGTTTAGTAACTTTCCAATTGTCTCAGTGTCTGTGTGCAATTGATACGATTCTAACAGTAGCTCCGCCTTATCTGCCTTATCAGCTTCACACCTTTTCTTATCGGGAGTCTTTCACAAAATAATATTTGGTTTCTAATTTCTTTTTCATTTTCTTTCACGCGTACAGTTGGCACTCTGGCAAAGAGATTGTCCAGTTGATTTACGACTGCCCAGTAGTCAGCACATAATATGGCACTATATAGTAGCTTGGTAGTATCACAATTCCCGATTAGAGAACTTTACGATCAGCTCACAGACTTTAGACTAACGAGCGACAGCGAGTGTAGTCGTATTCTCTATACTCTCTAGAGCAGACAGTGTGGGAAATGACTCGCAGTTCTTTCTATTGATTGATGGCAGACTGAATACTGCCTGCCTTGATGATCCCGGGGGATCTAATAAACATGTCGCAGCCTCCTCAGCCTGAGGGCAACTGGCAATTTTCAGCCTGCATTGTTCGACGCACTGTTGTTTATACTGTTTATAAGACCTCTCCACTAATAAACCAAAACAATGTCAATTCAATTGTTTGCCTGAGGCAAGTACGCTGTGTACAGGTAGCAATGCGATAGAAAAAAGGTAAAGAAATAGTTGGAAATATGCTGGATATGATTGATGTATTTTAGACTTATCTTAACTGATCTGTATCAATATAAAACTCTTCAAAAATTATAGAGAATATATGAAACTGAAAGGCGAGTCCGTTAAGGAAGTTTCCACTGTAGTTACTTTACATTTATTATGACAAAACTGCTGCAACTATTTCTTTGCCCCGAGCTGCATACCTAGCCTGCGCAGACCGCCTGCGGATTGCCTGCGATTGTCTGCAGATTGTTTGGGATTGTCTGAAATTGTCAATTGTGTTTTGTGTGCCCTGCTGGCGCTACGAATAGAAAGAATCCTGAGAGCGCAGCCTGCAACTTGTTGTGTGGGCGTTGTGCGCCGACGGCAACTGTGCGACAAAATGTGGCAAGGTGTGTTGCAGTACATATATTCCCGGCAGTGTGTGTGTGTGTGCACCTGGCTAGCAATTAGCGCTAAACATGCTGCTTATATCCTACGCTAGACTAGGCCCAATTAGACCCATCATTGGGGCACAGCACAAGTTATCAATGTGCAGCTATGTATCTGTGTATCTTCTATCTATGTATCTTCTATCTTTTGTTTAGACAGGTAGCTGGGCGACAAAAATGTTGAAAATTTCTTATCGTCAATGTGCAATGCGTGGAGTATCTCCAACTTGTATCTGTATAAGGTATGTTTCATTTCTGATTTTTATCATTAAATTTTCCATGCCTTTTTCGACAACTTTGTTTGCTTTTGCTGCTTTCTGTTTCCCACTTGTTTCTTATGTTGTTTGCTTTGAGTTCAACCAACAAAATTATTAATAATAATAAAAAAAGAAGGCACCACAGCAAGACCTGTTCCTTCTCTTCTTGTTGTTATTGTTGTTGCTGTTGTTGATGCCTATCGCACAATTGACAATTGCGCTACAAATAACCGAGTGAGTGTGATAAGGCAACATAACTTCGAGTATCGTCGCACTGTGTGCTGTCTTTCTGTCTTTGATTTCGATTGTTTAAGGTTTGGCTGTAAATTTTGTGACTCTGTCGTGGGCCCGAAAACTCAATCAATTTATCAGAGGGCAGCGATAAGTTCTTCCAGTTGTTGTTGTTTTTGTTGTTGGGGAAAACACTTTTCATTAAGAATTGATAGCAATAAAGTGATAAGCAAGCAGCAACTGTCAAATAAGTATTCTGTGTGTGCCAATGTCGCAGCCCTTAACTGAGTAAGTCTAGTTAAATATTTAATATTATTATTGAATATTATTATGGCTTGTACTCCAGATGATGTTGCTGTGGCAGGCTGCTGATTGGGCGTCGTTAAAATCACATCAATTGCAAGTTTTTTTTTTAATATTCTTTCACTTTTCTTCTTTAACTATTTCATATATATAGAATTTTTTTGATTTTCTTACATTTTGCACACATTTGTTATGCTTTGTTTTGTTTCTTTTTGTTTCTTGTTTTTATTTTATATGATTCTTTTTTTACAACTTTGTTTAAACTTTTGCGCGCTTTTGCCGACGCGTTTTTCGATCACGTTTGTCGCGCTGTTTCTTTGCAGTTGATGTTGATGATGATGAGGAATTCTCTCTCTCTCTCTCTCGTTGTGGAGATTGTGTTTTAAGCTTGTTGTTGTTGCTGATTTACTTGCTACGAATATAACGCACGCATCAAACGCGACGCGCCAACAACACGTATACGTAACGGGAGAAACACGAGCAACGATGCGAACACGGGCGAACGAGGCGAGGCACGAGCAAACACTTCAACGGCCGCAGACCAACTGAACCACGAGCACGAAAACAGGAAAGCAAACGCGCACAGAGACAGCCCCGGTGTGTGCGTGTGTGCGAGTGTGTCTCTGTATGTGTGCGTGTGCCTGTGTGCCCTGTGTATGCGTGTGTGTGCGTGTGCCTGTGCCTCAGTGTGTGTGTGAAACTCGTCTGACGAGGGCCGGGCTAAAGCATTTGGCACATACAAGATGGTCGCGATAGCAGGCACAGAGTGCATTGGTTAGAGCGAGACAACTGTAGTGACAGAGCAATATGCTTGTCACTGTTCGACTTGCATGCATGGGGCGTGTTTTTTGTTTGTTATGCAGCGCGGGCAGGTAAACCGGTTCTCGTCTCGTTTCGCTTGGCTGTTGTTGTTGTTGCTGTTGTTGTTGTTCGTGCAGTTGCATGTTTGTTTGTAGGGCTGACAGCGTTGCTGCTGCTGTTGCCTCTGCTGGCTCTGCTGCTGCCCGTCATGCTCGAGTGCATCGTTCAATAATCTCTCTGTGGCACGCCTCTCTGCGCTCTGCACTTGGCACGGTGCTTCAACGTCGACTCGCTCATGCGCCAGGTGAGGCCGAGAAGGCTTCAGCTTCAGCTTCGGCTCTGGCTGCGGCTCTGGCTCTGGCTTTGGCTTTGGCTTTAGTTTTGCTTTGCTTGTCTGTCGCTCTCTTGTCTCGCGCTGCCTCTCTCTCTCTCACTCACTCTTTCACTCTCTCTGTGCCTATCTCTGCCTCTGCCTCTGCTGCCTTTGCCTTTTACCATTGCCATTGCCCGGCTGTCAAACAGTGACAACAATCATCGATCGTTCCGTTTGTGATTATGTGGTTTATTTATGGGCTTTAACATGTGTGCAGATTTGTCAGCCGATTTTGAGTTATGTTTGTATGTGTGTGTGCGAGTTGCTCTCTCACTCGTCTCTGTCTCCGTCTGTGTGTGTGTGTGCTTGTGATGTTTGCTGCACATAAAACTAAATTTGCATAAATTAGCAGCTGGAAATTAAGCTAAATGCAAAATTATGCCTATGTTTATTCATGTGTCTGCACACACATACACATATATATACACGCATATTTACATACATTATGTATTTACTTGTGTATGTAAATACAGCAAATAAGCATAAGATATAACACGTTTGCCCTCCCAACCCAATCAGCCTCTGCCTGCGCCTCACAGTGGGCCAAAAGACTCTTCTAGCTCCATTTAATTAATAACTTGAATCTTAAGCTTGATATGCTCAATTACATACTCAGTTCGATTTGTAGATGGATCAGAAGACAATGTCTTGTAACTCCCATAGCAAACACAGCCTTGTAGAATATATAATATCTAAAACCGAAATAACTCGAAAAAGGTTAAAAAAGGGTTATCAAATTTAAAAAACTATAAAAAGAATTGTCCACAGAATTGTAAAAACTAAGTCTCATGAGTAAAACTGTGCAGGGACTTAAGTTCCATTCCATAAAAGTAAAAATATGTGAAATTTCGGAAAGTGCGCGAGAGGGTTAAGCTAAAGTGAAATACTGGTAATATATTCATCTTTTTAAATACTAAATTTATTAAACTTCAAAACAAATTCAAAATCACAATAAAACTCTTAATTGTTTTAAAGAAATGCAATTTCAAAGTTGACACATTATTCGGGGAACTTAAATTCGCTAGTTGAGTCTTCTGACCCACTGTGCCCCTCTGCCTGCCCCCTCTGCCAGCCTTCTCTGTCCGCACCTCTGTTTGCGTCTCTGCCCTGCTTTATTTCTTTCTCTTTGCCTTTTTTCTCAGGAAGCAGCATCTTTGGCCGCTGCGGCAGCGAAACTACATATATCTAGATACAAATTATTAATATCGAGCTCATATTTTTTGTGCTCGAACAACTTGGCAAGTTGGCTGCCGTCTTCAACTTTGCACAGTTGCCTCCAGTTTGTGCCACAGCTGCTGCGCATAAACAGCCACTGACACACACACACGTATTTGTGTGTGTGTAGTAGGAAGCGATGCTACGTGCGCTGTTTTTCGGGGTTCCCGCATTGATTTTCGCTTTAAACAAAAACTTTTCGTTTTTTGAACTCGAAACTTTTGTTGGCAAAAGGGTTAAATGCTTCGATTGTTATTGTTGTTGTTGCTGTTGTTGTTGTTGCTTGCACCTGAAAGTAGCGCAGATACTTTTGCAAGTGCCTTAAGGAAGCTGCGCCAGGAAGTTTCTGTGACTTTGGTGCCACACACACAGCTGGACCAAGTTTCCCCCGGGAGAGAACTGGCGGGGCAACTCATTTCATAAGTTCATGCAGCTGCAGATACAGATCTGATTAAAATTTTATGACTTAAAGAGCGACTAAAGCTGCTAGCACTGATAATGAGCTTGGGAACGATCTCAAGGTGCTTTAGGCTTACCAATGTCAGAAATCTTTATGATGATCAAAACGGAACTATCTAACACACACACACACTCACAACCGGACACGACGTCAATAAGCATGATAAGCTACAATTCGATCTTTGTATTGGTATTGTATCTCGTTCGATAATATTTAGCAAATCGATAAGATTAAGTTGAATATTCCAGGCTGACACTGTCTCGCACGAGCAATGGATCATCGTTGACGTCAGTTCTATTGAAATAATATTGTGAGTAATTGTTATTAAAGCAAAAATAAACTTTGCTATAAGTTTCCTCAAGGCACACTATTATCATCAGTTTCAAAAGAAATATATATGAATATATATATGTTATGCAGTTAGATATCTACAGTTAAGGGTGCTCGACTTCAATATTTTCTCTATTATAACTTTCACTTGTTTATTTATTGCATATATAAATTTCTTGTTTGTTAACTGAATTTATCTATTTTTGATAAAATATCAAATATGACAATTCTAGTTTTTAAAATACGCTTCCAAATCGTTTTCTTTTAATTTAGGGCGGCAGAAAAGGGAGTGGTTAAGTCTAAAAACATTCTTGATTTGCGTGCAAATAATAAGACACATAGATAGCAAATGCGGAAGCCTAAGATCTTTAATGCGCCAAGATTAAGGTGTTCATACAGACATTCAAATGAATTAATATGATCTTCTTCACTGTGGTTAGTGTATGTCTTTCACTAAGTATAAGTTTCATCAAGTCTCCATACTATATCAGTTTCATAAGGTTAATTGAAGTAACTTTAGATTCAAATCCAGTCAAAGCAGTATTAATTAACTCTCATTAAATAACAGTTTAGCAAACTGGAAGTAGCTGAAAACAAGAGGCATATTAAAGCTTGTTTTAAATGGAAACTTGTTTTGTATATGGTAATAACAGGATTCCCTCAAACGAATTCAACGGACCTCAAATGTATTTTAATGTTAACGGTTCTTTCGCATCTTTTGCGTTACTTTTCACTGACTTTCTTTCCGATCTACGCAGAAACCATTAAGCGTATAAATAGCTCGACCCGCACAGGTCCAACACCCACCCACACACACACATACATACACACATAAACACACACATAGTGGAAAAGTACTTCTTCTAATGCATATTTTTCCAGCACGTGCGCAGCTTTTCCGACGTCCACGTCCGCGTCCAACTCAGCGAAGCAAAGCAAAGCAAAGCAAAGCAGAGACAAGGCCAGCTCCCCCGCCCTGTCCCTCTCTGGCAAGTAGAGTAAACCGTGTGCAGCGCAGCGTATGTAGTTTAGGCACCCTCTCACTCCACTCTCCTCCCCCTCTGCCCTTGCCAGATACAGTTGGAGACTTGAAGCCGACGCACGTTGCGTGTAATTTTGATTTTAATCGCATAAAAATGTTTTGTTTATATGTATAATTTAGTTTTAACAATTTATGTTAACCTTTTGTTACCATTTTTAATTTGTTGAGCCATGTCGCTGTTGTTGTTGTCGTTGTTGTTGTCGTTGTAGCTCATAAGCAGCAACAATTAAATGCGCCATAAAATTGGTTTAAATACGCGTACACTCTGGCAGAGTATCTAAGTGTGCGCGTGTGTGTGTGTGTGTGTAGTGTCTGACTATATCATAAATGTGCGCCAGACTCTGTGCGACATATATAGACAGTTATTATTATTGTTGGTTCTCGTTCTCATTGCTGTTGTTGTAATTGTTATAATCATTGCCGATGCGATAGAAATCAGCGACATTTTTACAGCATTTAAACAAAGCATAAATTCTGATTTAGCTCCAAAACTGTCGCTGTCTCTGTGCGTGTGTGCGTGCGTGTGTGTGTTGCTAGTGTGCATGTGCATATGTTGCTAAAATATTAAAAAAAAAGAACTGTCCGCCAGATTATAAATAAAATCAGCAAATAAAATGCTATTTAAATTGCCACTCGTAATTGCAAACCTCTCTCTGTGTACCGCCCCTCTCCGCCCACTGCCCCGCCTTCAACTCAAATTATTGAGGCCATAAATATTATGTGTATGGCACGAACTAACGCTTTATGAAATGGATAAGCAGACTAGAAGATACTTTTAAAGAGCTCAGCTCAGATACTCTGGAATGTTGCGAGATAAGGTATCTAACACTATCAGTGTTAAGGAAAGATTGCCAAAGTTAATGATAATTGTACACAAGCTGACTTAGATTCATGTTCACGATATGACAGACAGTTCTTCTTTCACTTCTCAAACGTAGAAAGAATACTTTCATACTAAGATACAAAGTTTAACTCAATTTACCACATTTACCACATTTATCGTACAATGTATAAGCATAAAATATGAATTATATTCACTACTCATTGGGAAGTAGGGTAGTATATCTAACCCAAAATGTATGTACCAGGCAAAAGAAGCCATCTGCAACCTTTTGTATATATATTTTTTCAAAAATATCAACAGTTTAGTCAAAATATTCATTTCTGTCTGTATGAACTTTTAAATCTTTAGAACTATAAGAGCTAGAGCTAACAAATTTAGAGATTATACGACTTATTATTGTGTAAAAATAAAGAATGTTTTGGAATTTGAGTACACCCTCTACCGGCCAAATAAATCGAAAAAAACTGAATTGCAAGCGAAGTTTGAGGACTAGACTGTCCGTTTCTTATTTATACAATTGAATTAAAGAATTTAAGGTTTGTATTATCAGTATCGTGAACTAAAGTTTTGTTAAATATATATTGTAATTGGAATTTAACTTTTGTATTATTTGAAACAAATTATAATCGATATAAAATATCATCATCATTAACTTAAGGTCTAGCTGACTTTAATTAACCACACAAAATACACCACAGTAAAGCGAATGAAGCGTAGATATCTTAAGTAACCCCAACATGTAGCACCACCTTGTTTGAAGGAGGGGCTACTGCAATCCAATCGTCAATCCACTCTGAGGAAACTATCAATAGTCACGTGTATCACCCCTGGCAATAATCAGCAAACATTTTGCTTAACTCCGACGTTGATTTTGTTATAGGTCTACCATATCTATATAATTTAATAACTATAACAACTACAAGTACAACAAGGAAGCGGGGGCAGGGGCAGGGCAGTTCATATGTCATGTGCCAGTTTTACGACTGCATTGCAGCTCCTCCTCGCTGCCCCCTTGCTCCATCTGCTGCTGCTATTCAACTCCAGCTACGCTCTAATTTCATAATAAACTGGCTGGCAGCCATTGCAACAACAGCAACAACAACAACAACAGCAGCAACAACGCGATTGCATAGCGCGAGCAAGCTGCAACAAGAACCAATTCAAATCAAACTGGGGGTCCCCAGACCGCAATGGGTGTAAATTTCATGCGATGGCCGCCACAAGGGGTGTTGGGGGAGGGAGGGGGTGTGTGCAGGACATGGCAGAGCCTGGCGGCACATCCTGTGCAGCTCGTAAGCACCTCATGCGCCAGGCTATAAATGTAAATTGCCTAAATGTGCAAAAGCTCGAGCATAGAGCATACGTTGCCCGCACACCGACAAGAGGGAGGAAGAGGGGAGCCTTGTGCCAGGGATAGCTACAAGAGAAGGGCAACTAGGAACGGTGTCGGGACGGGTAGTGTCGGCCTCGTAAATGAAATCAGTTGGTGCGCGAATCCTGCATGGGTCAATTATGCAAATGTCCAAGCCGTGCCTCGTTCCTCGCCCCTCCTCCCCCCTGCCACACCCCCTCGACACGCCTGTATGCCTGCCTATACTGACCAGCCCAGAACGGACTCTCTGTCCATGTGTGCGACATGGCGAAAGTGATTTGTTGTTTGGCAGAGTAAATCTGTTTTCATATTAAGTATTTTAGCGCAAATTAAGTTGAAAATGGCAGCAACGAAACGAAACAAGCGATCCAGACATTTTTAATGGGTGTCTGTGGACACCCTCTACCTCGAAACACTCCTGCAAACTTTCACTGTGCGTCCGTGAGAGCTTTCCATTTTCAGCTGCAGTTCAAGTTGCCGCATTAGCAGTGTAGCAAATGCCCGAGCACGTATGCAAAACATGACAAACGGACAGACAGACAGAGAGAGAGAGAGGGAGTGAAAGAGAGGGAGAGAGACAGTTAGGCAATTGGACAGACAGATAGACAGACAGTCCGACTGGGATAGACAGGAACATAGAGGAAGAGGGAACATTGTAGCTGCAGCTACAATAGTCACAGTACATTCCAAACTTGAAACCTGCCTAAGCAATTGCCTTGGGGCTTTGGCATCTTAACTTTATTAAAAACCAGGAAATTTAAACTTTTAAACTTTAAAATACACTAGTACAGGTTAGCATTTGAAAAGGAAATTTGTACTGTGAACTGTAAGACCTGTTACACCCCTGCTGAGCTTATCAGTCCATTGCTTCTTATGAATTCTAAGATTTTTCCTGGACTGAATGATATCAACACTTAATATAGTATAACATATGTACTATGAGTATATGTTCTGCTGTTTTAGCACCACGTAAAGTTTTAAGAAACCATTTAGCCAAAGTAACTTGTAAATATTTTACACAGTTATACAAAATTTACAGCTTGAACTTAATGATTTTTATAACAAAAATGAAGATAACATAACTTGAACTGCGAGAAATAGCTGAACATTTTCATTTGTTGGAACATTTTTATACCTTTGTTACATTTTTATACCTTTGTTTTCACAAATCTGTAAAATAGATTTAATAGATTACCAATTAATAATAACGTTATCAATTAATAACAACTTAAAATGGTTATTTGTGTATTGCGGCTTATAAGTAAAATGTATGATAACTTTTTCTGCAATACATTAATTATCATAATATCTTAATAAGTATGTAACATAACCTCAACCACAACATAACCTAACGTTCATTCATATGTAATTATATATATTCATTGATTTCTTTCTAGTGATTTTAGCATGAACTTAAAGTGAGGTCGCCATATACCACACATACACACACGGGGAGAGACCGATACACAGTGCACATTCCCTTGCGGTTCTAATCTGCCGCACTCTCTGTCCCTGGCGGGGGCTTTATTTGAGTCTGGAACAGTGTCCATTGTTTGCACACAGTCTGCGCGAAGTTTGCAAATTCATGAGGCAACGCCAGGCACTACGTCTGTCTGGCAGTCTGTCCTGTCTGTGCCGTTAGTGCTGCTCCCGTTGCACAATACGCTTGGCAAATAGCGGACAGCCTGCCATACATATGCATGCGAGTTTTCCGCTTTTCCGGCTGCTGAATGAAACGAACGAGGCACACACACACACACACACATGGGGTAGACGAACAAACCTGAACCTGACTCGGGCTGTGGCCACTTCCGCAGCTGCTCCTGCTACTGCTCCTGCTCCGTTGAAAGCTTGGCTAAGCACCTGAGCAAACTTATTGTTGGACTGCGCATTGTTTGGCCCGTCGCCGGTGGTTCAAAACGAAACCAAAACTGAATACGTCAAGGTTAACGCGGCGACTAAATAACGACGTGTCTGCCAGGATAATTTTACGATTTCCTTGCGAACAAAGCGGGGCAACTACCCAGTAGACACACACACTCACACAGAGAGATACACACACTCACATGCACATGCACATGCCTTGCCCCTGACCCAGGACGGGGCTATATCAGTGGCGGATCCATCTTTCATTAAGCAATCTGGCCATATGCCGCGCTGCCACAATCCGTTCAACACCTACGCAACAACAACATCCACAACAACAACAAATACAACAGCAAAGATAACAAACAATAAAAAGAGAAGAAGAAGCAGCAGAAGATGCGACGCAATCTTCAAAAAAATTTACGCGACAACTGAGCGAGGCGAGCAGATAAAAAAAGATTCATACGTATTATGCGAATCTCTTGCAAATTACTTAAAAGAGACAACAACAACAGCAACAACAACAACAAGAAGAACAGAGAAAATCTCAACTGATGGTCGAGCTGCCGCTGCTGCTGTTGAAAGCCGCCGAGCGAGAGATGAGACGCGAGCGATAAAAAAGCGATAGACGATAAGCGATAAGCGCTTACGCATTTCTGAGTGCGAAAGGAGCGATTCGAATACCCGAAGTGAGTAAGTGAGTGTGAGTGCGAGTGAGTGAGTGAGTGAGTGAGGGTAGGATAGAGTAGGGGCCGCACTGGACCGGACTGGGCTGAATATAGGGCCATATGTGCTAGAGAACGACAACAACAACAACAAATGAGCTCTTGAAATGTTTTTTGCGATGATCAGATAAACGATCGTGTGCGACGGGGCGTGCGGCAATGGCAATGGCAAAAGGGAAAGGGAAAGAGCACAGAGAGAAAGAAAGGGAATGGCAAGTAGAATGGCAAGGGCAAGGGGAAAGGGAGAGCGAAAGGGAACGGGAACTAAAGCAGGGTCGCAGTAATTTGATGTCATATTGTGTCACACAAAGAGATATAAAGCAGATAAGCAGACAGAGAGAGAGAGAGAGAGTGAGAGAAGGAGAGAGCGAGAGATGCGTTGCATATCCTACTGCGATTTACCTGCCACAAGGCGGCAACTACACACGGATATGAGCGAGCATTACTACCGTTTTGCGGCGCTGTCCTTGACTGTCTCCTGCTCCGTCTCTGTCTCTGTCTCAGTTTGCCTTGTGTAGGCGTATTTACCACTAGAATGATACAAACATCTCAAACAATCTGTATCTGCGTTTGTGCGTTTCGTATTCCAATTCGAATTGTCGGCGTATCTACGTATCTTTATACCCTTCCACCTTTGAAAATGTTTAAGAAGGGTATACTAACTTTGTGCAAATGTATGTAACAGGCAAAGGAGGCGTGGCAGATAACCACAAAGTATAAACATATATTCTTGAACAAGATGACCAACCTCGTCGATCGAGCTATGTCTGTATGTCTGTTTGAACGATGAGATCTCAGTTATTATAAAAGATAGACGCACTATATTTGGCATGAAGATTTCTTATTACTAAACGCAGATCTACTTTATTTTAAATTTTGTAATTCCTTTTGTAAGATACAACTTTCTGACTTTAACATATACTTAGCTGTCTACAATACCAAATTTCAATACGATCGGACAATCAACACAGAACTTATTCAAGTCATGGCAATAAAAAGCAGCAGACCTGGTCTTTAATAATTGTTACGGTTTTAAAAACTGAACGAAGGGTATCGCATTGTCGGGCACGCTCGACTGTAGCGTTCGTCTGGTTTTTGGCTACAATTGGGCTGGGGCCGAGCACGCGTTCGGCGCTACTTTTAATGGTCAGTTGAAGTTACTTTCTGGTCCGCGTTGCTCGTTTACGAGCTCTGCAGTTGTCTGCTGCTGCTGCTTCTTTTTATGATGCTCATCGCGCTGCGCATACAAATTAGATTTGATTTTGATTTTGGATGCGTGTGCTCCGCTTTGCTGTGAGTTACTTCATTTGTCACTTGGCCATTTAATGCCTTTTCCTGGGAAACAGCTAACACAGTCACAGCAGCCGGCTATTGACTTTGATTTTGGTTTGGTTTTTTTTTTATGACGCTGCCGCTCCTGACTGAGCTAATTTCACCGTGTTCGCAGCTCGCCCGCTCAGCACTTTCTTTAACCGTTTTTAGAGTGTAGTTTCTACCGATATCGATACTACTTACTACCTGTGCTAATGAGTTCATTTTAAGTAGTCTACGACGTTCTAATTTGGTTCGATTAATATCGCACTGGGCGCGCTCTTTAAGTGCTTTTTAGCTGTGATTTGTTTTAATGGCTGGTTTGAGTGCCCCCTTATGGCAATAGCGCAATAAATTGCTTTTACTTTGCGGGCCCCAGAAACTAGAAATGCAACACTGGCCCCACTTCTCGCTGTCATTTGAATTAAATTGCGTTTTTAATGAGACCCCAGAGGAACAGACAGACACATTGATTGGTTCGGCCACGTTGCTGATGGATGTCGGCTGCCAAAAACCGTTGGCAGTTGGCACCTAATAAGCCAGTTTTGTGACAACAGTTTGGCAACTTGTTTCAATGAAGCAATTAACGCGCTGCACCCAAAACCAACAAAAACAGCAGCACAACTAGCTGAAAAAAGGCGAACAAATGAATTGATACAAACAGGACATCAACCAGACGAACGCTACAGCCGGGCCTACACGACAGTCAGATACCCTTCGCCCACAGACAGACGGACATGACTCAATCGACTTGGCTTTTCATCCTGCTGAAGAATATATAATATACACTTTGTGCGATCTGCCACGCCTTCTACTGCTCACATTTCTACAAAGTTTGTATACCCTTTTTGACCATTTTCAAAGGTTAAAGGGTGTCAAAAAGCTAACAAATGAATTGATACAAACAAGGCATAAAAAAGTAAACATAACACAATTTTGCATGTGTGTGATTGCCAGTCGTGTGTGTGTGCTGCTGTGTGTGTGTGTGTGCGCGCCTAAAAGGCTGCAGCTGTCGACGTTTGGCCCGCATAAAGCAGACGCAGCGCTTATCACAGATGCAAATAGCAAAAAGTGCGACAAACACAGCGTGCGAATTTGTAAGCTTGTGTGCGTGTGTGTGTGTGTATGCTGCTTTAGGGCAGCTAATGGAGACAAAAGAAGCCGCACACACACACACACATGCATTGCCTCAGCTGCCTAATGCAAATATTTTTGACGTTCACTGAACTTTGCTTAGAAAATTATGCAAGCAACCCGTCTCCCTCTCTCTCTCTCTCTCTCTCCCTACCTCCCTCCCATACTCAGTCACACTCTCTCTAATGCGCTCGCTCTCTCTCCCCTTCTCTCTCGCTCTACCTCTCTCTCCCTCAGTGTGACCAAAATTATAGCAGAAAAGTGCAGCGAACAATAAAAGCGAAGCCAAGACAAAGTTTTCTGGCTGCTGTACCATTTTTTAATTTCTTGTCGACAACAACGAACATCTGCAACGACGCAGCGGCGCAGCGTCGCGTCGTCGTCGTCGTCGTTGATGATGTTCGTCGTCGTTGTTGCTCGGGGTACATTGCGCATGCTCGTGGCCAATGAGAGCGCGTCAAGCAAACGCCGCCCAAATCAAAAATGGCGAGTTTAAAACAGAGAGAGCACAGGGCAAGCTGACAGCTATGGTTGTCCCGCTCTAACGCACGTGCTGGCAGGCAACGGTGGCACTCTTGCTCTGCGCTCTTTGCTCTGTGTGGCGGCAAGCAGTGCATGTTCTCGGCAAGCAGTGCAAAGGCAATTGCAAGGCAGACAGGCGGCTGCTGCTCTGCTGCTGCGCTGCTTATTTTGCCGGTCATCTCAGCGAGCTCATCATCATCCACAAATACAACGCTTGTGCTTGTTGCTGTTGGTGGCTGCTGCTGCTGCTGCAATTCTTTTGGTATTTGATTTCAATTTCAATTGTGGCGCATCCTTTGACGTCGCCATTTTGTTTGTTATCAACAACGAAAGCTGTCGCTTTTGTTTTCCATGATAATTGCATTTGTGTGTGTATTGACGTTGCCTGGAGTGCCTTCCCCTCTTTCCCACAATCTCTCCTTCTCTCTCTTTCTCTCTCTCTCTCTCTTTCCCATTGTTACTACGAGTAACACTGCCTTTGACATTTATCAATTTTTCTGATTTTTTTCTTTCCTTGGTGATTTTTGTTTGTAGCTTTCTTTGCTGGCTTTGCTCGACAAAGCGTGCACCGCATGCAGATTAACTTTTCACCTGTGCCGGGTGGCAGGGGGTGAAAGGTGAGGCGCAATTGCTGCGGGCACACAGCAATCAGCCAGAGTTGTCATTGGTATTTCCAACTTTGTGGTGGCTGCGGTTGTCGATGCTGCTGCTCTCTACTCGTTGCTTTTGTTGTAGTTGCTGTTGTTGTTGTTGCTCGTTTTGATTGAATTGTTGTTTGTTTTAAGCCGCCAACTGTGGCTTTTATTATTGCTCATTCGCAGTGTGTACAACAAAAACAATGGCAACATTTTAATGAAAATTGCCGCTTGACTTCATTTCAACTGTGCGCATTGATAAAGAGACAGAGACAGAGACATCCCATTTGGTATTTTCATAATAATTGTGCTTAAATTTGCAACAATTGTTCCAGACACCACACAGTGGTTGTGGCACTCTGATTTCCCTGCCCAGATTAGAGCCAATCCACCCACTCATGATACCAGCAGCAACCAGTGACAACCCCTGCTTGCAACCCCAAAACGGCTCAGCGACAGCCGCTTAATGCCAGCAACAACAACAGCAGCAAATCCAACACAATTCTTGTATAAAATACTACTCATTCCCCCGCACACAGCATTCTGATATCGTCGATCGCATCGTTCTATTAAATTACCAAAAGCTGTCGCTCTTAAAATCCAAAAAGGCAACAACAGCGAGCGACGTGTGCAACACAGACACACAAGTTGCAAGCTGGGGGTGGTGACTGTGCCTCAGCCGGGATTGCCTGGTCACACAATTGAGATAAGATTGCCAGGGCTGAGATACAAGATATGTCATGTATCGCACGTTTGTCTCAGTGCAGGAGTGCAGGGTGTGGAGGTGGGGGGGCAGGGAGTGGTGCAAATCAAAACCAAATTACATCAATTCCAAGTGCCAAGCTCGACATCGTCGGCAGCTAAATAATTATAGAAGCTGCGGCGGCGGCAGATCGAAGATAGAACATGCATAGAATCTACAGCAATCTGGCAGCACATCTACACATACACACACACAGACGCACACGGGGCATGCATAATGTAAATTTGCATGCGCAATTATTTGAACAAACCGCAGCAATTACACGCCAGCAACACAACGCACATCAGCAGTAGCAGCAACGGCAGCAGACAAGCTAATTAGCAAAGAAAGCAACTTGGATCGGAGGTGGCAGGTCCTGGCAGAGGGAAACAGAGAGAGAGAGGAAGAGAGAAACAATACTACCCGTTGCTCATCGTTGCCATATCAAATCGATTTTGGTATTTTATTATGCGTGCAACGGCGTTTGTGCCTCGTTAAGGGTTACTGCATCGCCAACACCATCGTGGCAAACGTGGCAACGTTGCATAGTCGCTTCAAAATGCCCCACACAATGTTTTGATTTGTTGTGACAGTTTTCTGCTGCTGGGAACGTGGCCTGGAAAATGTTGTTATGCAAAAATTAGGCGCATCATTTTATTGCCATTTTTATGATCGAGCTGGGAAACTTGGCCAAGCTGATGGCGATTTAATTGCACCAGCTCGAGCTAACTGTGAGAAAGTTGGTTGTCGGGCAGCCTAATTGAAATTTAGTGCATGGTGCAGGATAATGGAAAATCATCCCACATAAATTTCATTCCTCCCGCTCTTCTCCTGTTCTCCCTTCTCTTTCTTTTCTTTGTGAACCTGCGTGCCTTGCCTTCAATTATGATAATTTCACTTGAAATCATCCTTTCTGAGACACACAAAAAGGAATACCTCTCTACACCTGACAAAAAAAAAAAACCTGACACAGAGAGAGGGAGAGCGAAAGAAAGGCGTGCACAGGAGGGCGGGGAATGGAGAAAGGTTGATGAAATGCGTTTCATGTTTGGCAACAACAATCGCTGATTTTAGGCACTTAGACAACATCAACAAACAACAGCAGACACAACAACAACAAATACTGAAGTATTTTCCTTTCCTTGCCACAACAATGCAGGGAGAACTATGAAAATTGAGTTGAAAAACTGTCACATCATCGCCCGATTTGGTGCTCTCATTCTCTCCCTCTGTTGTCCTGTAACAGACGCTCGTGTTGCATTCGCTTTGAAGTTGCAGATCCTTTTGTGCATCGCAAGGATTCTTTGGAGCATAAAATTACACGATATGGAAATCATTCCATTTAGAGATGTGTTCGTGCTGGGAATGAAGAGAGATGAATAAATAAATAGGTTATGCTCTTCTTTACGACTTTACCTTTATGGGCCTACATTGAATTACTCTACTTTCTATTGTAACTAGTTGGGATGGATACGAGTATACCTCATACAAATAATTATATGTGCATCAACTTATTTTGCAATTTCAAAAGTTTGATAGACTTAAGCAAAAAACGGGGTATGCAAGTTTATTACTACTATATTGAAATATGTAAAAACAAAAAAAATTAATTTAATTCAGTTTATCTTATAATTAAATAGCGAACATAAAATGTATGTGCATAGTTAATAACTATATGTGCATTTCATGATTTTTGGCATTCAATCGCATCAAATGGCAACAATTTAAATGATTCTGATTTAGCAGGACTGACGTTCGTGGCGCGAATCACCCCAATATTTCTTTGAGTTATCTGGGCCATTCAAATTACATTTTTTTTCATCGCTAAAGATGACATGGCACCACTCTTCTGCCCAGAAACGGTACTTCTCGGCAAACTCCAAACGAGCATTAATATGGCGTTCCAGTAACTTAGGCTTGGGTACCATTGAAGTATATTCAATGAACCTATTTTCATTCAGTATTTGAACTATACTGTTCCTTGTTACTTGAAGCCCCAAATGAGCCCTTATCTGACCGCTGCTCATTGAATCCTCCACAATTTTCATCGCAAACACTTTTGGCGGGACTTTTTATACTACTTATGACTAGCTTTATCAATTAAAGTCAAAATATCACAATTCTAAATTTTTAAAAATTCAAAAAATGTTGTAAGGGGGTCAAAATAAACACCTAAATGAAGGGTATTTCTTCGATATTTTCCACAATTTTCATCGCAAACACTTTTGGCGGGACTTTTTATACTACTTATGACTAGCTTTATCAATTAAAGTCAAAATATCACAATTCTAAATTTTGAAAAATTCAAAAAATGTTGTAAGGGGGGACCCTTTGGTCAAAATAAACACCTAAATTAAGGGTATTTCTTCGATATTTTCCACAATTTTCATCGCAAACACTTTTGGCGGGACTTTTTATACTACTTATGACTAGCTTTATCAATTAAAGTCAAAATATCACAATTCTAAATTTTGAAAAATTCCAAAAATGTTGTAAGGGGGGGACCCTTTGGTCAAAATAAACACCTAAATTAAGGGTATTTCTTCGATATTTTCCACAATTTTCATCGCAAACACTTTTGGCGGGACTTTTTATACTACTTATGACTAGCTTTATAAATATAAGTCAAAATATCACAATTCTAAATTTTGAAAAATTCCAAAAATGTTGTAAGGGGGGACCCTTTGGTCAAAATAAACACCTAAATTAAATCGATATTTTCCACAATTTTCATCGCAAACACTTTTGGCGGGACTTTTTATACTACTTATGACTAACTTTATCAATTAAAGTCAAAATATCACAATTCTAAATTTTGAAAAATTCCAAAAATGTTGTAAGGGGGGACCCTTTGGTCAAAATAAACACCTAAATTAAATCGATATTTTCCACAATTTTCATCGCAAACACTTTTGGCGGGACTTTTTATACTACTTATGACTAGCTTTATCAATTAAAGTCAAAATATCACAATTCTAAATTTTGAAAAATTCCAAAAATGTTGTAAGGGGGGACCCTTTGGTCAAAATAAACACCTAAAGTAAAGGTATTTCTTCGATATTTTCCACAATTTTCATCGCAAACACTTTTGGCGGGATTTTTTATACTACTTATGACTAGCTTTATCAATTAAAGTCAAAATATTTTATCACAATTCTAAATTTTGAAAAATTAAAAAAATGTTGTAAGGGGGGACCCTTTGGTCAAAATAAATACGTAAATTAAAGGTATTTCTTCGATATTTTCCACAATTTTAATCGCAAACACTTTTGGCGGGACTTTTTATACTACTTATGACTAGCTTTATCAATTAAAGTCAAAATATCACAATTCTAAATTTTGAAAAATTCAAAAAATGTTGTAAGGGGGGACCCTTTGGTCAAAATAAACACCTAAATTAAATCGATATTTTCCACAATTTTCATCGCAAACACTTTTGGCGGGACTTTTTATACTACTTATGACTAGCTTTATCAATTAAAGTCAAAATATCACAATTCTAAATTTTGAAAAATTCCAAAAATGTTGTAAGGGGGGACCCTTTGGTCAAAATAAACACCTAAATTAAATCGATATTTTCCACAATTTTCATCGCAAACACTTTTGGCGGGACTTTTTATACTACTTATGACTAGCTTTATCAATTAAAGTCAAAATATCACAATTCTAAATTTTGAAAAATTCCAAAAATGTTGTAAGGGGGGACCCTTTGGTCAAAATAAACACCTAAATTAAATCGATATTTTCCACAATTTTCATCGCAAACACTTTTGGCGGGACTTTTTATACTACTTATGACTAGCTTTATCAATTAAAGTCAAAATATCACAATTCTAAATTTTGAAAAATTCCAAAAATGTTGTAAGGGGGGACCCTTTGGTCAAAATAAACACCTAAAGTAAGGGTATTTCTTCGATATTTTCCACAATTTTTATCGCAAACACTTTTGGCGGGACTTTTTATACTACTTATGACTAGCTTTATCAATTAAAGTCAAAATATCACAATTCTAAATTTTGAAAAATTCCAAAAATGTTGTAAGGGGGGACCCTTTGGTCAAAATAAACACCTAAATTAAGGGTATTTCGTCGATATTTTCCACAATTTTGGCGGGACTTTTTATACTACTTATGACTAGCTGTGCCATATTCACCGGGGTTTTTCAAAAATTTTTAAATGCAGTTTCTATGCCGGCCTATTTTATCTGCTATCTCGGATATTTTAGCACCACCTTCATGCATTCCGAGAATAAATCCCTGCTCCTGGGCTGATAAACTTGTACCACGTGGCATTTCAGTCTATAAACTTAAAGATTAGCTAAAAAGTGCCGTAATAAGTGAATTAAATATAAAAACAATAGTTATCCAAATTAATTTTTCTAAAAAAAAATGTTTCCACGAGGTAATCAGCAATAAAGATCAGCTAGACTGATTTTGCACATATAATTATTTACTACGAAATACCCAACTCGCCAACACATTTTTGAAGTAACGGTACAACGAAAGAGTTGAGAATGAAAGAATATTCGCCACATAGCAACAAAAACATGTGACCGAAAAATTCTGCATTTACCAAAATAACCAAAGTTAACTGTAAACAACAGAATTCACAAAAACTAATAATGCACATATAATTATTTGTATGAGGTATCAACAAATATTAAATACTCATCAATTGATTTGGAGTAATAATGAAAATAACTTTTTAATATCGAATCAAATATGAATATATGTTGGAATTATAAACCAAATCAATGCGCTACAGTAGACATTTTTCTTATATGCGATACCTTCTTATGGGTGCCGCGATTACTCCTCTCTTAAGAAGTTAAAATTGATATATTTATACCCTTCGACCATTGAAAATGGTCAAAAAGGGTATACTAACTTTGTGCAAATGTATGTAACAGGCAGAAGGAGGCGTCGGAGACCCCATAAAGTATATATATTCTTGCTCAGGATCACAAGCCGAGTCGATTGAGCCATGTCTGTCTGTCTGTCTGTCTGTCTGTCTGTCCGTCTGTCTGTGTGAACGCACAGATCTCAGCTATTATAAAAGCTAGAGTTACCAAATTTGGCAGGAAGACTCCTGTGTACTATAAGCAGATCAAGTTTATTTCAAATGTTAGGTGCCACACCCACCGCCCCCGTAAATCAATAATTTAATTTTTGAACTCAAATTGTAAGCGCTGTATAAAAGATACAACTTTTTTACTTAAACATATACAAAGCTGAATGAAATATCTACGTATTCTCAAAATTACAATCCGATCGGACAACAAACACAAAAGTTATTTAATTATTTAAAAAAGTAAGAATTTAAAACCAAGTGCTTCTGTCAGCTAACAAGGGAGGCGGGAGAGCGCGATGCGCGAGCGCCATCTGTCGGGAATAGTTTCAAAGCATGTGCATATGTAAGTATATGCCTACATATGTACATATGTACATAGGAACATAGGTCGAAGGGTATTCCACTGTCGCGTGTCGCGACTGTTGCTTTCCTTACTGGTTTTATTTAAAATATGGAATCAAATTTAGTTAAATAATTTTAGTCAGCAGTGGTAACTCCTCTCTTGAAGTATTAATATAAAATAATATAATGTTCATAACATTTATTATATGCAGAAGAATTCAGAGGTATTAATTACATAGGAGATATATTAAATATCGAATCACTGCGATCATTTTTGAGTCTTCGCCCCCTTTCCCCTTTCTATCTTAACTAGGTTGTTAAATATCGTATAGATTCTATTATCCGATAGCTTTGTGAGTCTGCATTGATTGCTCCTCCCTAATTCTCCTTTTCTGCTCCCTATACTATTGTCGCAGTCGAATTGTTTGTTGTGCTGCGCACTCGACATAGTTTTGTTTGGAACCATTGTCACTTTAGGTTAAGGGAGAATAGATCTCCCTGGCATGACAGTCAACACTTTGTTGTTGCTGTGAGGAGCTTGAAGCCTGCGGCAGGTTGCCGATCTTGGCACTGGGAAAAGCTGCTGCTGCTGCTGTTCCTGGGTCTATTGTGTCAAGTCTCCCCGTTGCTCGCTCGCTTGGCACATAGATACATCTCTGAAAGCCATAAATTCTTCAAACAGAGCAGCCCCTAAACCACCATTGCCACCAGCTGCCCACCCCCTGTGCTGCCTCTTGCCAGAGCGCCCAGTTATCCGCTTGGCAATACAACAAAAACAATAAAATGTGGCAACAGCAGCGCCCCCACAGCAACAGCAGCAGACTGCACATACACCCCCACACCCTCCCACACCTTGTGTGTGTGTGGAGGAGGGCACAAGTCACGGGCCAAAGTTGTTGTTTCTTTTGCCTTTTGCCTTTCCTTTGCCTGGGCTGGCCAAAAACAGCGAGCACACTGTACGCGCCATTTTCCATGCGATTGCCAATGTTAAACGCAGGCAGGCACAACCACAGCAACCCTCAGCACCCTCACAGCGACCCCAATCCCCCTGCCTGCCTGTGTGCCTTGCCTGTCTCTCTCCTGCTCTGCGTGGGTGTGGGAGGCGTCCTTGCGCCGTGCTCCGTTGTAGCTCCCTCTGGACCAGAAAAAGAAATGTTTCGCATAAAATGTTATCGCAAAGATTTACGACCCGACTTTTGCGCATCACACGCCCTCCCCAACCCCCGGCTCTGGCTGTGGCAAGCATCCTCCCATTCGGTTGCAGTCTCCGCCTCACCGCGTGCGTCGCATCCAGCAACTTGTTTTATGATAATATACGAGCTTTCTCCGCTGAAATATAAATGTTGTGTGTATGAGCTGTCTTTCTCTGACTGTAAGTGTAAGTGTGCGAGTGGCAGTGTGGCTGTGTGTGTGTGTCTGCTTGTCTCCTTTGCGCCATTTCTCGTTGTTGCCTGGATGACAAGGCATCCTTTGAGGAGGCATCACATGGCAGCGCTATCTATTTATCTGCGCATTTGTACATATTTATTTTAATGTTGAGCAGCCGCAACGGCAGCAGAAGTTGCTACAATTGTGCCACAGTATCCACAGTATCCATAGTATCCACAGGCATCCACCTAAGAAGTAAATCTACAATAAAAATGGCTGCTGTATCCATAAGATACATGCCACTGATTTTGGCAGCGCTTATCTCGAGCTTCGAAGCTGCGCCTAGCTCTACTTGATATGTTTAGCCCCCCTCTCTCGTACTCCCCTGCTTTGCCTACACTTCTAGCACGCGTGTGTCTGTGTGTGTGTGTGCTGTGAATCGTAAAATGAAGATTTTTCATGTGGATTGTTGAGGCGCATCCTTGTCGCTGTCATTGTTGTTGCTGCCGTTTCTGCTGCTGTTGCTGCCGTTGCTGACTTCTTGGCTAATGCCAAAAGCTGCTGCTGCTGTTGTTGCTGCTGCTGTTGTTGTTGCTGTTGCTGCTGCTGTCGTTTCCCCAACGGAAGTAATTTATGACTTTTCGTTTTGCAAATGTTTAAATCTAAACATAAATTTCCACGCTCTTCGCTCTTGTATCTCTATCTCGTGTGTGTCTCGCTCTCTCTCTTCCTTTCTCTCTCTTCCTTTCTCTCTCTCTTTCTCTCTGTGTAACATATGAGCAGCGCTCTTATATTTATTTCATTTTACGCTGCTTTTATTCGCACTGATAAATTGTGCAATATATGATAGCCATAAAAAGGCAGCTGAAATTGGCTTAAAGCACACAAAAACTCTTAAAGCCAAATGACAAAACAATTTTTGACTTGTGCCCACACAAGCATATGTAGATAGATGTATACGTATGTATGTATGTGTGTGTGTGTGTACAATGTCTTTTGGGGTTACACACTTAATCAAATTATCAGATATGTCAACTTTATCCGCGTCAAAACAAACACGCAGCTAAGCCGCAGCACAAAAGCCAACTGGAAATAGACAAATTAATGTTATTAAAAGCAAATATTGAAAAACTATATAGCCCACGCATAGACAGAGACAGAGAGAAGCAGAGAGAGAGAGAGAGATAGAGAGAGATAGAAGAGAAAACATGCCTTGAAATTAATGAATTTCCAACGATTATCCTTGCGACATCATCAGCGTCAACATCAATAAAAACAAAACACAAATTCAATTACTTATGCCAAATAAGTCGAAATGCTTAAATCAACAAAACTACAACCTAGTCACACACACACATACACAGGCATACACAACGATAAGAGTGTGTGGGGAAAGCTATCGGGCTGCCAGATAAGCAGACAGTGGCAGCAGCAGAAGCAGCAGTTGAGGCAGCAGAGGCAACAGTCCACAGACAAACTGATCAAATATGCTTAATTATAATTTGATTTGATTTATGATGCTCCCCGATTCGATGTGACATTTGTAATTATTCTTGTCGCGCCCGAAACTACCTTTGCCACGATCAACAAAAGCACAAGAGCAACAACAGGAACAACCTCAACCTCATCGACATCATCATCATCATCAGCAACATCGACATCATCATCGTCATCATCGGGAGCGTCGTCTTCAGTTGCCTCAATGATCAACGATGTCGTCGATGACAACGACGAGGAGCAAGCGACAATCCTGAGCTGCATACGAAACTAGCAACACACACACACACACACATAGACAGACATACGTGTGTATATATGACAGTACCTCTATCTGTGTATCGTTCTCGTCTGTATCGCTAATGTGCTATTATGTTTGACGTACAATATGATAACTATATATTAACATAAGGTACGTGTAAGTATCCCAGCTAAGAATTTCCTTATAAATACCTTTGTAACATATTGTATAATAATATAATCAGTTTTGAAACTTTTATTATTCAAACATTGTAAATTACTTATTTATATTTTTAATTACATTTTTTAGGATTTGTTATATGGAAACTAACTTAACATAATTAACATTATATCTATAATATAAATGGTCGTATGAACACCTATATCTCAAAGAATATAAGCGCTAGGGTTACCAAATTTGGTATTAATATCTATTGCTCTTAGTCTACACCTGCCCTTGTAAATTGAAAAAGAAGAATTGCAGGCATAATTTGCAATCTATTTGTGAGTATAATTTTAATTTTTATTGGATTGAAAATGGTTTAAAAATTTGTTTACGATCGAATTACAAACAGTGAAGTTATTTTAGAAATTTATTTATTGTGAGTTTAGATAAAACTTTGAGTAGCGGATATATTTTATAACATTCAAATACACTTGACTTGGTTTCCTACTTACGTTATTCAGCCAGCTCTTATTAAATGTCCAATATTTTACTAAATCATTGGCTATGTTTGACATACAATACGATAACTTAATATTAGAATAAGTCAGTATTTCAATTAAATATTTCTTTATAAATATTTATGCATTTTATATCGGACTATGAAAGTTTTAGAAACAGTTATATTATATTTAAGCTCTGATCTTCAGTTTATAATCAGATAGAATTAAATTATTTCTTGAAACTATCATACATATGTTAAAAGCTTACTCAACTCATATTTCGTCTGATCCCCCACATCTTCGCTCTTCATCAGCAACAAATTACAAGATGTGCTTCATTCAGAGCATTAGCAATTCGTACGAATCGCAGCTGGAAATGGGAACCCATTTTTAATGTGTAATAATTTTCATGGCGTTGCTTAGTCGTTGTCTTCGTCTGCTTTGCCAGCTTATTATTATTTCTTCTTATTATTATTATTAGTATGGCAAAGATCATATAGGAAACATACCTACATACGTTTATATGTAGTTGTGCATTCGTGCCTACCTAGACGAGGCAAGTCGCGTCGAGTCTATGGGGAATAAATCAACACGCTGTGTGGCTTCGTCAACGATCCATCTTACTTCAGTGCCCCGCATCTACGTTCTGCTACGATCTTGTGGTGTGGCGTGGCGTGGCCTGCTGCCGTCGATCACGGCCTGTTGATCGGAAATTCTCGCCTACGATCGAGTGACAACACACAAACAAGGCAAACATGAACAAAATAAATATTGTATATAAGCATAAAGTTATCTGTGTATGGAATATGGTAGATAGGCTAGTCTGCGTAGCTTTTGATCAATGGATGAAAACAACGCCCCAGGCGCAAGCGGCTGCCAAGATCGATACAGTAACAAGGGGTAGCTAAGCTAGCACAAGATTGAAAGCAATATATTGTAGTATAGATTATGAGTAATTATATAGTGTATGTAGTATAAACGTATATATATAAGAATCATTTAGAAGAATCTTCAAGAAAGATCGAATCAAACAGTCCTTAATAAATGTACTCATACCTCTGTCTTATTACAATTGTTTGGTCTGATTCGTAACTATCATACATAACTCTACTTGTCATATATCATTAACATTTAAAAGTGTGTTTCAGAGTTGTTATTAATACAGTTACTCCCTCACTCCTCTCTCTCTCTCCGTCTCTGTTATGTGTGGCGATTATCGCTGCTCGATCACAAGTTCGATCAGTTAAGGACAGCGCGGATAATAAGCCGAATAGGCGTATGACAATAAGCCATGTAATTAAGTGGATGCAGAGTAACGAGAGCAACCTAGCAGAGTGTGGGGGGAGAGTTGGAGAGAGAGATTACTGAGAAATGCTGCGTGGGCTGGGAGTTACCGGAGAGAAAGAGAAGGAATGTGCATGTAATTGTAGTTGACAAATTGCAGTCAAAATAAGATAGATTGCGCAAAAGCAATTCCAGAGAGAGTAAGATGAGAGAGGGAGAGAGAGTGGAGAGGGAGGTAGATGAAGGCTGTACAACCTGCTATTGTCTCTGGCACAGCCTGTCCACCTTCCCCTCCGGCTGTTCTCAATCTAACTGTCTGTCAGTCCGTCTCCGTCGGCTGTTTGTGGTCTTTTAATTAGCATGTCATGTGTGTCAGTCGGGCACTTCAGTGTTGCCCCAGCTTCGTGCCACGCCCCTGTGTGTGTGTGTGCCGTACTGGGCTGGTCAGGGCAGGGCGCGAAAATGCATTTCGTTTCATGACTTGCATTAAATTCAATTTCATTTCGTTTTATTTCTTAAATATTCTCCTCTCTCTCTCTCGCTCTCTTGTATTTGTATTTGGTTTGCTGCCACTCAAGCGAGCCGCTCCTGCAATGATCGGCGATTTTTTATTTATGCCTCGCCAGTTTACGCGGAATTGAGCTAATATCGATGACTCGACCATTGAGTGGCCTCTCTCTCTCTCTCTTTCTCTCTCACTCGCTCTGCTGGCCTTCTCTTTATTAGCCGAGTGCATTGAAGAACGCCACTTGACTTTGGGTTTTGCGTTTGCGTTTTTAATAAGCGGTTGTCGTCTGAACCTTCAGTTTCCTGGCCACTTTTCAATTAGCCCGGTTTTGTTTAGGGTTCCCTACGTCCCCTTGCCCTCCTGCCCTGCGGCTCCTCTCGAAGATCTTTCGGGTTCTGCACTTTAATTAATCGCCGTGTCTAACAGAATATGACAAGCGCCATAAATTAAATGCCAGGCTTGGCTCTGGCTCTGTCGCTGGCTTCGCTGCTGGCCCAGCTCAGATGCCAGGCGTGTGCTCCCTGCGCCATACCTGTCAGGCGTGCGTGTGTATCTGTGTGTGTGTCTGTGCACCACAAAATTTGCGTGTGCGGACAGCTAAACTGCTACTGTGGCTGCTGCTGGCTGCCGCATATAAATGAGAGATGTTTAACTAGGCGACACCAACTCCAAAAACAACCTCCCGATAGGGCGATGGGCGATGCATGCAAGCGACACCAAGGCAGGAGAATACGTGGGCAGCAGATAGCTGTCTCTAGGAAGCAGTAGGAGAGAAATATAAATAAAGAATGCAAGGGACGGCGAAATAATTGAATGTTAAATAGCAAGGAATAAACAGACAGAAAAAACAGATAGATATAGTAGAGCAGACAGACAGACAAGCAGACTGACAGACAGATAGAACAGACAGACAGACAGACAGAAGAGACCGACAGATGGACAGACAGAAGAGACCAGACAGACAGACTGACAGATGGACAGACAAACATACAGAACAGATAGACAAGACAGAACAAACAGACAGACAAACATACACAACAGACACTCAGAACAAATAGACAGAGCAGACAGGACAGAATAGATAGAACAGACAGAACAGTCAGAAATGACAGACTATACAGAATAGACAGAACAGACAGAGAGACAAACAGAACAGACACACAGAAGAAACAGACGGAAAAGGTTCCTATAAAAGCTATTAGAAATAGTGAATTGATTTGGATGACATCGAAAACTTATATAAGGTTTATAGTCGAAGATCATTTGGTAGAGTTGAGTTAAAATACCTTTTATATACATGTTTTCCAGCAACAACAAAAATGAATGAATATTGAATATTGAGTATTAAGATCTCATCATTTTTAATAGATTCGTTTCTTTTTTATGTTTATATATCCAAAGCAAAGACTGTACAAACTACATTGTACTTTCATAGATGTGTATAAACTTTGCTAAAACGTTTCATCTTAAAACGTCTTTGAGTCTAGACATATTGAGCTAATGCAAATATACATACATATAGTTCTTAACTACGTAAGGATTATTTAAATTACATCATTCTTCTACTTTTCCCTTAGTAGTCGTAAATTTGCAACCTTTGACTGGGGGCGTCGTTACTTTTGCCTCAATCTTCCCACTTAAAATTTAATTATTGCTATTGGCTATAGGCATAAGAGTTCCTTAGTCGGGACTCGTTTGTGCCTGGCTCCTCTTTTATAGGATTATATAATATAGCAATAAATTCCTTTACAACCGTATATAAATTAAAAAACAAAAAGGGTTTCGCAATGCAATGGAGAGTGAGGAAGAGAAGGAGCCAAATTCGGGGGAGAGGCACCCCACACAAGCCGCAAACCACGCACATAACTCAAGGAGTTTGTGACATTTTTATGGCAAGGATATTTTATACGTAGATTTTTGCTGCTGCTTCTCGCTTTTTGGGCGCGTTTCGCGTTCTGCTTCAATTAAAACAAAAAGGACACATTAATCCTTTTTACACAATATCCTGTATGCTGCAAGCCTCGTGGCAGCCCCATGTGGGCGGTGGACGCACCAAGCTGAGGCTGCGACGAAGGCAGGTACCGCAGCTGGAACTGGGAACAGGAACTGGAGCCGGAGCTGGAGCTGCAGCCTTGTCGGCCATTTTCTTTTGCCAGCTGCCATTTTTATGCTCTCTTTTTTCGCATTGCTCTTTTTGGCTGTTGTTGGCTTTATTGTTATTGTCATTGTTGTTGTTTTTGTTGCTGCTTCTGTTGCTGTTGCCTGGCATTAAAAATGTTTTATGTTGTGTGCGATTTGCGCAACCTACTTTGCACATGCTTCAATGAAGCAGAAGAGAAGAGCAGAGACTAGCAATACTATTTGCCGTCGGTGTGTTTTGTTATATAAATAAATACAAGTAAATACCCAGCAAATTGGCTAAGCAGGTTTGCACCTTCGACATATTTAAGGATGTAGTAAAGTGTGTTTACAAATAAAAATCACTTCAATGTGTTTAAAGTTGGTGTAGAGTGAGAGGTGTTATATATGATTGGCTCTTTCTGAGCTCTTCTTCCTCTTTCGTATCTTAAAAAAAAACTACAATTTAATTGTCTTTGTAATTTTAGCATATACATACATATTTAAACTTATCATTTTAATTGTTTATATTTTAATACTTGATAATTTAATTTACTTTTTAATCTCCAATTTAAGTAAATTTATTTAATATTTACGTCATATATATTTATTTAATATTTGATTTGATGTTTATCGACGATAAATAGTTAATTAAAAATATTATTTTATATACAAATTCGTAACTAACTGAATACATAAATAGATATTATATATAAATAGACAAATAAGATAATATATAAAATATATACATTAAAGAATTAACAAATAAATGATTAAATAGATAAACAAAGAAGTAAATAAGTTAACAAATAAAACAAAACAATTAAATATAGAGAGTATATACATATATTTATTCATAACTATATAAATAATAGTAACATTTCTCATTCCTAACTGCAGGGTATATGATAGTTAATGTTCTCAGATAACGGGGCTCTCTTGGGTCTTTCCTATAAATAAGTTTAAGTGGCTGTCTACATGGCTAGGATATGAGCTCGTTTGTTTACGTAGAAAGGCTTAATTTGTACACAGCGGGAGAGCTAACACACACACACACCACGTGTGGTGTGCGTGTGTACTTGTGTGTGTATGTGTAGGTGTGTATGTGTGTGTGTGTTTATGTGTAACTTTTGTCTTGGCTTTAACTGTTTTTATGGCGCATTGCGACTTTTTATGGCCTTGTCTTGTTTTGCGCTTTGCCTATTCTAATGTGTAAAACCAGCGCCTGCTGCCCCCCTTAGCGTCCCTCGGCCAAGCCACGCCCCCGGTCGAGCCAAAGGCAAAGGCAAAAAAAAGAGAGAAGGATAATAATAAAACTGGCCTTATCGCTGATGCCGATGTGAGCGCTGCCGCCGCTCGCTGTGCGTTATAATAAAACAAATGGCAGGCAATTTAATTGCTGGCCATAAATGGGGCGCCCTTTTATCCTTTTGAAGGATGAATGCATGGATGCTAGCAGAGGAACAGTAGCAGGTCCTGCAGGAGCCAGTGGAATATGCGTGAGAGGTTCGCTCTTGTGTTTTCGGGGGGCCCAGAACTCACTTTTTATTATTATTAGTATTTAAATTTATTTGTTGCTTTATAGCGTGACAGAGCAAGAGGAATGCGATAAATCTGAGCAGAGAGTGGAGATTTTAATGGCGCCCCATAAAAGGTAAGCCCCCAAAATGTTATTATATAATTTGACAGAGGGGGAAGGGGGACGAGCTCTTTCTTTATACATGCGCTGCACATAATCAAAGCGAGTTAAAAGCACATTTAACTGTTTGCGATATGGCATAATTAAGTGGGCGCTTATCGGGTTAACCGAGGCGGAGACTCTGTTACCAAAAATCCTCGCATATGCACTGGCCATTCCCAGAGATGGAGAGAGAGAGACAGGGGGGGGACCACTCTCTCGGACAACCCGTGGTGTCTGTTGTGCCAACTGCAAGACAATTAATGCACAATTGCGCAATTGCACAATTGTTATCCTGGTGGGGCAATTAAATTGACAACAACACTCTGAAAGCTGCAGCCAATGTTGGCCAAGTTGGTTTTGTAACATTTGGCACATTTGTTTTTATGACTCAATTACGCAACTAATTCGTGGGGAGTCCGAAACAAAGCTGTTTGCGGTATCTCAGAGATGCATACGAGATACAACAGCAGCAGAAGCAGCAGCAACCCTTGGCAGCGCCTCATTAATTGCGTCTGTTGCAACAACCACAGGCAGCAATTACAGCAACAACTACAACTACATTTGTTATGATTTTTGAATTCAATTTTCAATTTCATTTGCCTGATGATTAATTCAGTAGCCACACCTACTTTGCCACACTGACGACTCCCTTCCTGCCACGCCATGATAAATGAAGCTGGCGCTCAAGAGGCAGACAGACACAGAGTGATAGAGGGAGACAGAGAGAGAGAGGCACACGCATGCCCGGCTTGATGTTTATCCGTGGCATTCCTGCCGCCCAAAGTGTCATTGTTGTCGATCATTTTTATGTGCCTGCGCCGAGCTCCATTTGATTGACATGCCCGTGTAGACCCGATCATCTTTCCCCCTTCCCCCTTGCCCCTTCTCTCCCTTCTTTTTATGGGCAAACAACTTTTGTGTCGCCTTTTATGATCGTGATTTTTACGACTCCAGACTCCAAATATGATTAACATAAAATGCACATTAATCATTTTATGGCCTGCATAATGAACTGTGTGTGCGCTTAGTTGGTGGCCAACTTGGCCTGGACTGCTGGCCAAATGCTGCCCCCCAAAAAAACTTGGCATAGATTCAATTTTTGGGACAGTCTGGCGCGGGATTTGCTGCTGCTGCTGCTGTTGCTGCTGACTAGCACACTTAATCCTGGCGCACAACTATGCCGTTTGCATTGTTCCACGCACAATGGACACAAAGGACATGTTTGCACTGATTATCAGATTAGGCCATTGTACGTACAAATTGATATTGTCATGTTTCAAGTGCTCTCCGGCCGCGGCACACCAACAACACCAACAACACACACAGTGAAAACTCATTGAATGCTGTCGCCAGTGCCGATTAAGAGATTTTTTTCGCACTCCCAAAACAAGCGACGACGACGACGACGACGACGAGCGAGCAAACTGGCCAAACTGCCGGCCATGGACAACAATGGATGGCCAGAGGCAGGCAGACAACCAGGCCAGGAAAGGCTGGCAAGGCTGGCAGGCAGGCTGGCGGGCGGGCAGGCGCAGGCTGGCAAGAGATTTGCAGCAATTTTGATGAAACAATCCCACAGACAATGAGTGGTTTGAGTGGTTTTTGCACTGTGGCTAAGGCCCAGTGTGTTCTAGTTTTTGGCCGACTCGATCATTAGCATAAAGCCACAACGGCGGCAGACACTGCCAGACCAGCCCCGTCCCTCTACCTCCCTCCCTCTCTGTGTCTGTGCAGGGCGTTAGCAGAGCAGAAGGATTAGCAAAACATCGGCGTCGACTCGGATTCAGATTCGGATTCGGACTCGAGGAATGTGCATATCATTCTCTCGATCAGCGTCGGCATTCTGTGTATGCACTGTGACTGTGTGTGTGTGAGTGTGTGTGGGAGAGATCTCGCTGCTGATCTTGTATCTCTGATAGCCGGCCCTGAGAGAGATTGCCGATCAGAGACAAGTGCTTATCGTCGTGTATGCAGAGAGCGTCGGGTGTGCCTGCGCCTCACGATCCTATCTCGGGGACTGGCTGTGGCGTTGATTGTTCTGCTTGCACATTAGACTGGAAATCGGTCAAGTGATATCAGATTTCCAAGGAAATCATTGAGGTACTGCCGCAAATCGCAGGATTTGTCTATCAATGCAAATGAATCGGAGCAAACTAGACAGACTGGCGCAGCTGCACAGGAATTCCATGCAAAATCCAAACAGCAAACGATTGTCTAAACTGATCTTAAGTCGAAATGATAAAAACGATGGTGTGAAAAGGATATTATCATATTTCCAGATACGAGTATTGTAAGTAGCTGAAGAACGCATAGTTAATCTCACTCGATTTTGTTTTCGATTTTAACTTGCAGAAATATGTGTTAATTCAATTCATTATTGATTTTTACACTAATAGCGCAAAAACTACAGTCCTTTTTTTTTAATATTTACAGTAAAAATTTGTACCTCGAAGTATAATATTAAAAATATGATATTGAAATAATTACAAACAACATAAACCATCAAAAAATATCGTAAAGATTTTAAATTGACAAGATTCATAATATTTATTTAAAGCGAATCAATTTGCCCACGAAATTTTGAAAATACTTATATTAATTGTATAGCAATATTCTTCTGAGTTTTTAAGAAGTTATACCCTCTGAAAGTTTAGTTATATTGTAAAAGGGTTTCCAAAACATTAAGAGAGGCTAGCAACAAGAAAATCATAAAATTTCAAATGATGTAGGCCTATCAAATGTTGATACCATCGATGTGATGACCACACTATGAACATAATGACAATCCAAACAAAGTCGCATGATTTCTGACACGTCTAGGGGTAGTGGAAGTACAGATATGTACTTCCAAACGTGGTGATCGATCAACTATAGGTTAATCTAATCATTTCGAGTATTACATAATATCTACAATTTACAAACTTTATAAGTTTAAACAGCTCAATATCGCAACCATTTAGATAACATTGCAATTGACGCAGGCTATGTACAAGTACTTACATATATCACTGTTTAATAACTCTATGTTTAATGCCCCATACTACAGCAAGACAATAGTGTAGACCCTATTTTAGAGCTTATCCCTTTGAAATCCTGGCGCCAGTGCAGAACAGAGAAACTGAGTGAAAGATCTTGTGCGATCATTGTTAACCCTCTGCACGATCACTGCATGATATCGGCTCAAACGCTCGATCTACTTGCCAAGTGCCTTTCACAGCCTCTAGGGCTTCTATTCTAAGGGTCCTAGCGCCGGGTCATAACTCTTAGCGGATGCTATTTGTATTTCATAAATTCTCTACAAGCGGCAATAAAAATATTGGCCTGCCTTCGGCTGCTGTGAGCACAAAAGAATTGCACCATAAAATCCACACATACACACTCGCACACACCCTGACAACAACAGCAACAAAGCGGCGACTACTATAGCCTTTTGTCTCTAAGAACTCAAAAGTAGTGCAACACTTTTGGCTTATAGACAAAGCCAACAACCTGCTACGTGCAACGTGCAACCTGCAACCAGTGCACAGCCAGCGCTTGCAACTCAGACTGAGACGGCGCACAGAGGAGAGTGGAGAGAGAGCAGAGAGAGAGCAGAGAGGAGGGCTGGCCATTGTCTTCGCAGAAGTCGTTAGTGTGACAGGTTGGATTTGTTTTGTGTACGGTGCCTAAGTCTGTCATCATCATCAGCATAAGACTTGTCTGGCGCCAGCATTAGGGACAATATTTTCGACTAAATATTTCGTCACAGGCAGCAGAGGCAGTCTGGGTCAGGGCGTAGGTCAAGCCCTATGAACTCCCGAACAGTGCGAGCAGTCGAGCGCAGGTTCAAGGTCTACTGCAGACGGCGCTGCGGGCGTTTATTTTGGTAGATTTTGTACAGACCCCGTCGTTGTTGATTTATGCCGCAACTAGAATTACAGGTGCAGCGGATCAGGTAGGATCGATATCGCTGTCGCTATCGCCAGTATCGATGCTCATTGATTTCATTCAAGTGAAACAAACGTTCAGATCGTATAAAGATCGTGTGTAAATACATGAAACAGAATCAATTTTCCACACAATTTGTTAGACAAATAAATATGAGAAGATTATTATCTAAATATGGTTAATTAAATGGGAAATCTTAGCAATTAATACGTATTATATATACTGTATATTCACTATATATAGTAATTTAAATATTATATTTGTTGAGTTTTCATCAATAGTTTTGGTCTGAAACGAGGCACATGTGCCACCTCCTCCTGGTGCACTTATGCTCACTCTGCTGTTCTACTGCTACCTCCCCCTCTCCTCCCTCAGCCAGCAAGCAGGCGTTGATGCTGTGGCATGTGCTACGTAGTTCGAAGTTGCAACATATTGGCGCACTTGAGGTGCACAGCTTCGCTTGCCAGGCACGCGCGTTGCAACACTTGAACTCGAAGAACACCAAGTGCTGCTGTAGGTCCTGAAAGTAGCCTGGGGGGGGGGGTTGCCTTAGGCAAAGTTTTCAACTGCCGCTTGTTGTTTTTGTTGTTCCTGTTCTTGTTGCGTTTTTTGTGAAGTCGCACGCTCTCTATTGGAATTTGCACAATGAAAACACTTGAGTTCCTTTTTTTCCTCCTCCTCGTCGTCGAGACGTGTAGAGTATCGAAGGGGAAGGGGTCTGGCGCTGGCAGGGGTTGACTGGGGGTGGTCTGAACTTTTTTGGTTCAAGAACAATGGTTCAAGAGCTGCTTGCAAAACAAAAAGCGTTTTAAGTTTTAATTACACCAGGCACAAAAGCCTGAAAGAAGGTGGAAGTGGAAGTGGCTGACAAGGCGGGGGGGAATCAGACAGAATGAAACGGGGGTTGCTGGAGTGGCCAATCGGAAATTGTATAGGTACACTATATGTATGTATGTATGTAGTATCTTCGAGACTGAAATTTGGCGAACAGTCTAAAGAGCAAAGAAACTAATGACAGTCCTTAGGTGGCAACAGCTTTCGTACTTGGCACGGCGCTTATCAACTAGTCCAAATCTCTCTTTAGCCACCTCTAGCGAGCATTCTCAATGGCCCAACTTTGGGTGCGGGGTGTGACGTGCCATCAGAAACTATCTATCAAATACAGGCAGCCATAGCTTGTCAGCGATTAGATTTCCCCAGCTCTCCAAAATCAAACTCAACCCAAAACACCAACAACAAAAAGTGGAGAAGAAAAAAATTATAAAAAATTGCTCAATTGTGACTGATTAGACTTTGTTTTCAATTTGTTTGGCGACGACAAGTGGGGGAAGGGGGAGGAGCAATAGAGGAGCCAGATAGAGCTACCACTTCGTAAAGTTTTTAATCAAAATTGTACAGGAAATCAAAAATCAGTTTGAAAAATAAAAATCACAGTTTCTTATCATGATGTTTTCTAGCGCTTTACCCCAATTGCTATCCCCCGTCATCGGGTCTATGAATACCCTGTAAGCTGTTAGTTGTGTGATGGGCTACATTAGCGCAAAAAAAAGATTGAAGTTCTTGAATATAGAGGAGAGTTTAAGCGAATACAAAAGGGGAAGAAAGATTACTACAAATAGAGTTAAAAATTCTTCTTTGACAAAAGAAATGTATAAAGCATTTAAAAAAAGTACTAAATGTTGAAAATAACACAAAAACTAAATTAAAGACTTCAGAATTGACAGGTTATAGTAGAAAACTTGATAGAATATTTATTTAAATATTGAAATTGGTTCCTATTCATTATCCTATTAAGAACGAAAAAAAATTTCTGCAAAGTTTAAGAAAAATATTTAATTGTTACAAAGTAGAAAATACGAATAAAAAGAGTTGCTCCAAATATTTGATAAACAGGTTAGAACTTAAAAGAACAAGAGAAAATTTATACAAATAAAGAAACTGATTTAGTTTATTTTGGTTTCTTAAAATGATGAAAGAATAATTAACCAAATATAGAAACAGATTTAGTTTTATATGAAAAATGGTAAATTCAATATAGAAATATAGCTAACTTTGTATTGTTTCAATGTTGTAATACTACCCTCTACTCCTTCTGGTGCAATATCATTCCCCAACATCCTAGGGTATCCCATAGCCTAGCAACTAGTTACTAACCCAAGTGTTGACTTGTCTGTCGTTGGGGTTTTTCAACAGTTTCTTCGACTGTCTAAACAATGGGCTTGTGAGGCACCAACAACATCAGTAGCAGCAGAGACAGAGGCAGAGGCAGCAGCAGCAGAGGTGGCAGCGCAGCGGGCCCTTGGCGTGTAATTTTGGGGAACGCAACGCGCAGTAGCTATGAAATCAATTACGCGATAAAGATTTGACAGCACAAGCGCAGCAATGTGGCAGTCGATAATTAATTTTAACGCTTTATCGCATTGAGGTGCGCCCTGTGCGTCTCCGATAGTCGCCTGATAGCTGATAGGCTGGCGATACTCAGCAGCAGCAGCAGCAGCACCAACAACGTTGTCCGATTTGATTGAAGTCTGTCTAAAGACGTTACTTTTTCCCCTAATCTCTGACACAATTTAAAAATTATTTATGTGTCTGCGCACGTGTGTGTGTGCGTGTGCGTGTGCCTATGAATTTATTAAGTTTTTTCATTTCGTTTGTATTTTATTTTTTCATTTCTATTTACTTTTATTATGTTTATGCCTGTCTCTCATCTCATCTCAGTGCCCCTGCTTGCTCTGTCTCGCGTACCGCAGATGCTTCCCATGATATGCAAACGAACTCAATTATTTATTTTATCACAAATGATTTTGCTTATCAAATCTAGAAATCGCCTCGTCTTCAGTAAACCAACCACAAGCGTCCATCCCGTACCTTTTCTCAGCTACCAACTCCATCTACATCTCCCGCTCCATCCCCAACTCCTCCTCCATCTCCAATTCCAATTTTCAACTTCAACTTGAGTTCTACCTCCCTCTCTCTCTCTCTGTCTCTCTCTCTCGCTCGCTCTCTTTCTCCTGTGATGCCATCTCATTCCATAGCATGCCCTGGCTTGGCATCTCATCTCTTGTGTGTGTTTTATGTTGTACCCTCTTGAGTTTTTCTTACAATTGGGCTTCGGGTCCAAGCGACGTGGATGTGGTTGTGGATGTGGCCTCTCCGTCTCCGTCTCCGTCCTGTCGTCGTGGCCGCCATTATTCAAGGAGCCAGAGACGGCTCGACTCATTCGCAAGCGGTCGCATCTTTTGGCGCTATCTTTGCGTTGAAATCTCTCACAGTTCATGTCAAATTTCTTGTGTTTTTATATATCATCGCCGTGGCAGCAGCCTTTCCTTGCTTTCCTTGTAAGTATGTAAATGTCGCCTGCAAGTTCTGGCCGAGACTGATGCTGCAGCTGCTGCCTTTGCTGCTGCTGCTGCTTTTGTAGTCTTCCCCCGCAGCTGTGACTGATTGTCGTGCGTTTATCTTTTGATGGCGAATAGCTTCTGTGCCCTGTCGCAGATACATCTGATGTGGCGGCTTTGGTTTTGGTTAATTAAGTTTCAAGCCGGTTCCGCCTCGGTTCCAAGTCAATTTTTAGCACCTATTGACATGCAAAGAGAGGCCACACAGGCTGCCAATTGTCAACTGCCGACTGCCAACTGGCAACTGGCAATTGTTAACTGCAATTGCAATTGCAATTGGGCACGTCCAAATCAATCAAGACAACACGCAATTTAAGTAGGCAACGCCAGGGCCGATAATTTCTCTATTTTGACTGGAGTCTCTGGCCTGGTCGGGTCTCCAGTCTGGCCGGGCCTGCCCTGTCCTGCCCTGTCCTGCTCTCTGGCAATAAATAATAACTCAATACAAATCCCAATTACGGTCGAGTGCCACCCGCCTAGTTGGCAGAGCGAAGGACCCCGAAGGGCAATGGCAACCCCTCTGGAAATCCTTGCCAGCTACCAGGCAACCTTTCTGATTGTCCTTTTCGTGTGTGTTTCTCCGTGTATTTCTGTGTGTGTGTTCGTTTTATTTGATTCGATCAGCGGGGTTTCGCCTACATGGATGACGACGACGACGCCGTCTAGCGCCAGGGTTTTATACCATTTTTTTGTCTTCCTTTTTCGGGTTTATCCTGCCCCTCGCCCGCCACATAAATCGTTTGTTTTGGCCACAAGCAGCCCCTGGGCTGGATTGTGTGCGGGCTTGAGTGTTTCTCTCTCTTTTATTTAAATTTTCATTTAATTTGTTATTTGTTTACATGAAATATACCGACGTGCGACGACGACAACGGAGGCGACATATGACAACATTCTCAGCCGGCCACAATTGCCATTGTCTGCCTCTCAACGCTACAATCGGGACACAGAGTGGTAGACAGAGGTGAGGCGTGGTAGGGGGATGGCAAGGGAATGGGGATTCTCTGCATTGACCACACACAAACACCTGGCCACTGTTTGGCAACTGTGTCTAATTGCGGACCTCAAACAGAGGCAGCTACATTCCATAGGGAGAGAGATAGAGAGTGGGAGGGAGGGAGAACAAAGCCCGCAATTGGTAATTCCCAGAACTCGACTGGCATTAGATGAAAGGGCTAAAATGCTGATATGTTTTGATAACTGCAAAAATCACAAAATTAATGAATTGGGAATTTATTGTTTTACAAGCATAAGGCTGTCACAACTTAAACCTAGAATTGGATGAGGTTTTATGTGTCTAACACTAAGAAATTGATGATTATTTAAATAAGATGATTATTTAGACTGAATAATATAAGTGCTGCACTTTCTGTTCATCTCTCTGAACAATTAAGAACTCATAAGATAACAAAGAAAATTCAAAATAAATTCAATAAAGGAAACATTATTACCTTAACATTTAAACTAATATTCTAACTTTATAAACCCAGAAGAATATAGAACAAATAGCATCAATAATAAATGCATAAACTAATAATATTATTCAATAATATAACCTACAAAATTTTAATAAAAATCAACCCAAAAATAATAAGAAATCTTTATAGCACAAACTTAATGTCTTTCAAATGTAATTTGTTACTTAAAGAAATGTTGTTATAAATTAGTAAAAAATAAGTTTTAAAGTTAAAACTGCATAATTAAATTAAAACCCGAACTAGTTTATTCAATAAACATGCAAAATGATGTCAAGCAATTCCAATTTGATCTACAGTATCGTGGACAAAATTTATGCAAATATTAATGAATTCCCAAGAAACATTTAATGCATTTTTGCGGCTCTTAAGCAATCTGGTTCAGATCAAACTAAAGTTGATGAACGATTGAATAAACGTCTTAGTAAAATCTACTCAATAATAAAGAGAACATGAAAATAAGTGAACAAGAGAATTAGTAGTCGAACAGGCTTTAAAATCCAGCAAATCTGAACAGCATCTCGAACAAATTAAGTGGACAACAATAAATCACGAACGGGCTGACGACGGAATTCAAATGAAAAATCAATATGCTGAAAAATCTATTGGATCGGAGACAAGACCAGGCCCAATACCAAGGAAAAAGAGACTGAGACGAAGACGGAGACGGACACTGATGTTGTGGCTGTTGTTGTTGGTTGTTGGGAACGAGCTGCGTGTTTAACAACAAACAATTAAGATGGCGACCAATTGATAAGCTAGCAGCCAAATCATCAGCCACAACAACAACAATCAGAGAAGTTGTGGCCAATGGGTTTGTGGTTGATGAAAGAAATGGCTATAATGAAATAATTATGGTTGCGCCTTAGGGCTGACCATTTATATGACTGACTCGACTCGGTTACAGCGTCTGAAAGACCTAAAACGCATGTTAATCAAACATTGATTGCAACAGCAACAGCAACAGTAGTAACAAGAGCAACAACAGCAGCAACACGAGCAACAGCAACAGCAATGCCTGGCACGTTATCGCAGCAATATATCGAGTGTGTTTTTGCCAGGACGTGTGTGTGTGTGTGTGTGTGTGTGTGTGCATCAGGATCCTCAACAATGTGTGCCATGCTTTGCTTATCGTCGCATTGGCATCTGCCCGGAGTTGCCCGTTGCCCGTTGCCTGTTGATGGCTTTGATTGCTGCTTTTGGCCATGCGTGATATTTATTTGTTATTTGACACAAAACGCTCTGAGTGGAGTCGCGCGCGCGCTCTCTCTGGTCCACGACTGTGTGTGCCACCTTGTGGCATGTGTCGTGTCGAAGACAATTGAGTGACCAACATGAAAAATGAAACGCAGCCAAACGCAGACATGGCTGGCGAACATTTTTAATTTGGCTGCCATTGTGTGGCAAGCAAAAAAAAAAGAAGAGAACCAGGCAAGAGAAACCCGGAGCCAAAACCAAATTGTAAACATTTTTTGCGCGCCTGCATCAAGATAAAGCCGAGCGACCACAATGCGCAGGACGACTCCAGAGGACTCTGGAGGACTATTTGGCCAGCGAGAAATTAGACACGTGATGGGCCGAGCCAGCGATAGATGGCCGAGCACAAAAACCCTCACTGATAATCAACAACCATCGACTTCGTTTTTTGTATCGTCTCCTCCCTCTATCCTCTTCTCACTCCGCCTTCCTCTTCCATTTCCAGCTAACCAGCAAGTCTAAAGACTTCCGAGATTAGCACCAGGCGCAGACTCAATCAGCTCATCTACTCATCATTTGAATAGGCGCGAACAGCGATTCGAATGTTCCGATAAGCCACAGCCGGCAAAAAAGGAGGAGGAAACAGCAAAACAGCCACAAAAACGGCAACCGAATCCGAATCGGAATCGGAATCGGAGCTTGAATCCCCGAGTGCGAAACAGGAAGCCGTTAAAACGGGAGACTGCTGCCAAATTATGACTAGGCATAGGGGACGACAGAGACAGAGAGAGAGAGAGGGAGAGAGAGAATGAACCGAGGACAGTTCTGTGGGCACTACGGTGGCATCCAATTAAATTCAATTTTCGAACAAGCCCAAGCGATGCTACTGAGATAAATTAAGCAAACATTTACGTCGCTTTCGGGGTGCCGTGCAGGCAACTTCAGGAGATTCTCTTCGATATACGACTTTGATATACTTGAGATTTAAATGAAACTAACAATCAAATAAAGTACTTAATGTTGTTAACTTGATTATTTACTTAATAATACATTATTATAAAGTTGTTCAGCAATTTAAGGTAAACATTAAAAAGGAATATACAATTTTGAACAGCTTGTTATGAATACATGAAGATTTCTCTGACTTTTCTTATGAAAATTGTTGGCTATTTCAGTTAACAAGAAGTAAAATATAATTTAAGCGATGTTTTTATTTATTCTTGAAATTTTCTTTAAATACTTAACTCTATACTGTATCAACTATTCAACTATTTCAGCATATATTATACAGATTTAAAACAATTTCGTTATAAGTATTAATAATATTAAAGGTCCTCCATATTTCACACACTTTAAATTTATTTCAATAAACTCTATCCATGGTTCAGTTTATACAAATACCAGGAACTTATATTTCACACATTTTAAACTCTACCTGACGTTCCGGCATACCCCTCGCAGCTGCTGCAGGTACAGGGTATACAAATCAACACACAAACACAAGAAACAAGCGCAGCAAACAGACTGCAAGGCGAGAGGCAAACACACACACACAGAGCAAGCTGATTATCACAATTTGATAAGGCATTAGATCCTCAAACACATGCATACCTAGTTGGAAGTATATCTAGAGGACTTCTTCTCCATGTTCCGTTTCGTTTCGGTTCACTTGCCCCGTTAGAAACGTGCAACAAATGGGGAATTTCTAACGCGCGTTCTACAAGTTTATTTGTGCGTAACAAATATTTATTGGAAAGGTAACACTTGTGGTTCTGTCTCTATTTGGTAAAGAAGGGAGGGAGGTATGTCGGGGAGCAGGGGGTAAAGGTTCAACTGTTGCCCAATTGACCAATTAAGAGTTAGCAGTTCGATGATGTGTGTCGCCACCAGTTGTGGCTGCTCTGGGCTGCACTCGGGGCTGTCTAAACATCTACATCGATTTTCAACGCTGCAATTACGTGTCGTTTTGTTAACATTGCCATTGGGGGTAACAAAAAGGGTCACCTTTTTTCTGCTACGAATGCTACAGTGAACACCCTAGAGATTGAACATAATTACTTAATTAATTGGTAGATAAATACAGAAGTAAAGATTTAAGGAATTGGGAAATTTTTATTTTAATTACTGATTTATGGGATAATCAGATAAAGTTGTAGATAGTTTTGATGTCATGCTGAAATAAAAAAAATATATGATTTGTTCTTTAGTTTGATTTATACACATCGATAGCTACTATTAAAACTTTATTTAAAAAATAAAATCAAGCTTTTCTCACTTGTACTTGTACTAAATTAGTTTGGTAAAAATCGTTGAAAATTTAAGCCATAAACGGCTGTAATACAAACCATGAGAAAACCAATTCATTTTGCTTTTAATATATTTAATATATCTAAGGTTTACCAGCTGCCAGTGCCCACTGTAATAGTTATTAACATTTCTATGCGTAATTGTCAAATTGCGCTTTCACTGTCTCTCTCCCCCACTTCAGCATTCTATTGCTAGCTGTGTCTCATTGAGTTTTCCCTGGTATCTATCTACTCGTATTTGTAGGCGCCAGCGAGGATGACTTGCAGTATGTTTGCCATTTTGCTCTAACAACTTTGTAATTTTTTGTTTACACGCTTAAATTGTAGCGTAATTGCTTCGGGAAGTGGGAATTGCTCTGTGTGTTTCTGTCCCTGTCCCTGTCCCTGTCTACGTCCCTCTCCCTTTCCCTGTCTGGTGGCACTGTCAATTGTCAGCGCGAGCTGCGAAAGCGCACACATGTCGTCGCAGCGACTTTTGAACTTGGTCAACACACAGACAAAAGGTCAGCAGAACGACGCTGTCAAAGGCAGCAGCAGTAGCAGCTAAGGCAACGTGGGCAACTTGAGCAGCAGATAAAAAAGAGATAAGGTGCCGGGGCTGGGAGTGCGTTGTCGTAATTCGTGTAATTATATTCTCAATTACTTGACAAAGCAACTGGCCGGATTCACAGCCACAAATCCAGATACAGATTCAGATGCAGATGCAGATGGAGATGGAGATACAGTTGTAGATCCAGATCCGGAGGAATATGAAAAATCAAAAGCAGGCCAACAAATATAGTCATGAATGGGAGGAGATAAACTTCTATGCGTTGCTCACTCGAGCAAACAAACAAACAGAACTCGAACAGAGAAGGGAAGCAGCAGAAGGGAAGCAGCAGAAGGGAGTGGAGTGAAGTGGAACTGGTACTCTCTGTACACATACATATGCAAATGGCAGTCATCCTGCGGCCTGTCCAAGGCAACTTAAGTGGCTTCAGCTCTCAGATGTGATGCCTACAACGATATGATATGATTATGTTAAACGCTCGTTTTGTTTGCCCTCTCGCTTGCACAGCACAGATTCAGATTCAAAGGCAAATGGTTGAGCAGGGACAGCGGCAGGGGCAGAGGCAGCGGCAAGGGCTGTGGCAGGGGCATATACAGAGGCAGAGGCAACACGCTGCCTGCTGTCATTGGTCATTGGCGTAACGCGCGGGCAGCAGCTGCTCGTGTTGTTGTTGCTGCTGCGTCGCTGTCGTCGTCGTCATGCTCTCTTAACTGATTTTCCAGTCTATGGACTAAAAGGAGCAGCAGGCGCTGCTGTGGCGGCTGCATTCAGTTCAGTTTCAAGTTGACGATTTCATAATTCAATTTACAAGATAAGGCGAGCACAAACCAAACCAAACTGAACTGAACCAACCAACCAAACGACCCAACAGCCAACCAACCGACCAACCAGGAGACCAACAAAGACAACAACAACATCAGCAGCAGCAGCAACAACAACAACAACGAGCAACAAACACTTTTGGGGCGTGTTGTGAAAAGACGACGGCACAACCAAATACAACCGCAAAGATATAAAAACCTTTTAATTAATTATGCATCAGCGATTGTGTTTAAATCAAATGAAGTTCACCCAAATCTCTGCCAGAGATATATATGGTACAATAATCGCATGTTGCGCATACGCTGCGTGGTACACGGCATGAAAAATATAATTAAATAAGTATTTATTAAATTATGAAACAATTAAATTACAATAAATCAATTAACAATGGTTGGATTTAATACAATACTATACTTTCTTAAATTATCTACTCACTTTAGTCTGGTTAGTATTACCTTTGCTGTAGTAAAGAAATTGCACATCGAAATGGACAACAAATATTGAATTATTTTTTAATTAGTTGTCAACCAAATGAAAGCTTTAGTCAGGCGTGCCTGATAGTTAGATATCCTTTGCCCTGTTACATATACATCAAAAGTTCCAAAGAAAAAGCCTCTTTCCTACTGTTTTTATTGTCCGATCACGTTAAAGTTTGGAGAAGAGGTAGATATAAAAGTCAGCTAAATATTTATCAAAGTCAAAACGTTGTATCTATTTTTCTTCGCTTACACATCAAATTGAAACATTAATTATTGATTTGCGTAGGCGGTGGGCATGGCATCCAATACTTGAAGTAAACTTTATCTTTGTATGGTATATATAAATTTGCATGCCAAATTTTATGTGTATAGCTTTAATAATAGCCGAGATTTGAGTGTCCATACAGACAAACAGACGTACCGACAAACGGACAAGGCTCAATTACCTCGACTAGGGATCCTGAACAAGAATATATATATGTACTTTGTCGAGTCTGCCAGGCCTCCTTCTGTCTGTTACCTTCCCTTTTAGTATATTTGTAATGGTCAAAGGGTATAAATATGTATGCAATTATTAATAACAGTATAAACTAAATTATTTTAGACAATCCGACACTTAATTAGATTATTAACTTAATTCTCTGTGGTTCGCTTATGCTACATTATTGCCTTCACTGCACTAATAAATATTTCAAATAAATGTCTCAAACATTTCTTCACAGCTTATCAAATTGATTTTAAAGAATTTCCACATAAGAAAGACAGAAAAGCAAAGTAAATACGACGGAGATCCTTTAATTCTCAGCATTATTTCAAATCAGACAAGCGTTAAAAACATTTCATTATAACGCTACACAATCGGAATATTTAATGATTTAATCGGCAAACAGAATCAGCCACAACACACAAAGAACAAAAAAACAACAAGAAGAACAACAACAACAAGAACAGGCAACACCTAAGCAGAAGCTGCAGTTGGAGCTGGTGCTGGAGCTGGTGCTGGAGCTGAGGTTGCAGCGTGGCAGAGACTGTGGCAGAGGCAGACAACGTAGCTCGATTAACTGCTTCAAATTCACAGATTTTAAATTTAAAACGTAGTCACACAGAGCGCACAGAGCAGTATAAAACATGTAAGACAAAAAAAGAGAGAACCCCCTGCCCCCTGGACAACCCCTTTGCCCCTCTCCCAACTCCCCTGCTGCTGCAGTCTGTGGCAACGTTGAGATATAATGGCGCGAGTTTCATGTTTACAAAAAGATTATGCAGCGCCCAGCACAAACGTGCCTCGGCTCCAACTGGAGCTCCGACTCCGACTCCAACTGGAACTGGAACTGTAGCTGGAGTTCTAATTAAACAATTCGTAGAATTTCGCGTTAATTGCGAGAAAACGACGTGAACGTGCAGCGCGAATTTGGCCACGGATGACACTGTGCAACAGTAGAGAGAGAGAGAGAGAGAGAGAGAGGGGAGAGGTGACACGTTTGAGGTTGTAGTGGGAAAGCTCTGCACTTTGATTAGCTGCCATTAGCCAGCAAGTATCGCATTATTATGTGGGCAGAGCTGACCTGCAGCTGGGGCTACGTGGATGAGTCTATTATTAAAATAGTATCGACTCACGTGACATGCTACAAGGCACGGCAGAGGTGCCACAGGGAGAGCAGGGGCAGGAGTTGCTGTTGTTGGTGTAGTGAGAACTGAGGATCGCAAACAGAGAAAACTCAATTCAAATTATCGCCATACAAGATCGACAGATGTTCAACAAAAAAACACAGAGCAACAACAGCAACAAGGAGAATGAAGAAGAAGAGCAACAACAACAAATGAGAACTAAAAAACTGAGGTCAATGAGGTGCACCGACCGTTGTCCAGATCGATCGCCAAAGCCAGCATCGAAGTTGGAGGAAGGCAGCAGAGCCAAAGCAGTCGCACGTTTCGCTGAGCAAATAACGCCCCATTTGTTGCCAAAATACTAAACTAAAGCCCTTAATCTAAACCACTTTGGGCAATGAACGAGCAGCAGAGACGAAGGCAGAGGCAGGGGCAGAGGCAGCAGTAGATCGGTCTTGCCGATCGACATTCGACAACGCCACGCATATTTCGCATAGCCCAGGCACACCTTCATCGAGGGACCCGAAAAAGGGATAACCACAGCAAGCGCACACAAAAGCATATGAGAACTGAGGAAAAGGGTTACTTCGGTATGCCGAACGCTTTATACCCTTGCAGATATGATATGTTATATACTTATGTTATTATATAAAATAGATTTGTAGGTTTGCAGGGTATCAGTTATTTCATATATCGCTTTGATCCAGTTCGTTTCAAAACTGAGAGACTAGTTTGCGATGAAACAGACTCTTCTGTTAATTCTGATTCTGCATATACATATAGTACACATATACTATATACTTTATAGAGTCAAAGATGCTTCCTAAGGTGCGTAGTAAACTTCTGGTCAAACATAATGTACCCTCTGCCAGAGTATAAATATAAGTATGAAGGGAATCGAGTGTGCGTCAGTGTGCGTGCGTGTGTTTGTGAAGTACCCAAAACCCGCACGAAGCCAGCGTCAATGTCGACGTCAACGCAACGCTACCGTCGATCATCATGCTCGTCATTGTGGCTCGTCATTCAAAGGGAGGCACAATCCAAGTTCAGGTCCAGCCAGGCCCAGTCAGGCAGACAAAACTGACAGAGGGACTGCGGGGCTGCTTATCGGCAGCGATTAATCAGCATCGAAGTTGCTGATAACGCCAGGCGACCCTGTCGAGCTTGTAGCGCAGTGTTGAACGCATTTGTTCGCTGCATCAGCAGCAGCAGCAACAAAGACGCAGCAGCAGCCGCGTCGCAGTGGCAGGCAACACTCATGTTTAAATTATGATGGCTTCTAAGTTGCGCCCCGACTCCGCTTCGTCATGTTGACGACCATACGCATACATATGCATGTGTGTGTATAGTTGTACATTTGTATCGCAGTGTAGTCTGTGGCATGTGGGCAACCCGAACGTGTTAGAAGTCATGTTACTGACCCATTGTCAACAACATGTCGCCTCCAAGTGCGCAAGATTTGTCAGCTCAACGTAGTCACGAGCTTTGGTCGAAAGCTTTGCGGTGCTTTCGATTGTTGCTACACATTGTTGCTACACTGAGAGAAATACTCTACTCTACTTCATAATTTTAAAATGTATAATAAACGGTATACTAAGTTTGTGCTATTGTACATATATCAGAGGCAGAAGGAGGCGTGGCAGAATAGACAAAGTGTAGAGGTCCTTGTTCAGGTTAACTAACCGAATCAACTTAGCCATATTCGTCTGTCTATCTTTCTGTTCTGTATCGTTCTGTCTGTCCCTCTGTCTGTCCGCCTGTCTGTCCATCTTCAATTCAATTCTTAAGCGAAGTATTGCAAATCCAACTTCCTGTTTTGGCATTATTTAATTGCATAAATCTCTTAAGATTTTATCCTTTATTTTAAAGAAAACAATCTGTATAAAATCAGATAATTTATAAAAAATGTCTCAATCACATTTAAGAATAAATTTGTGCTATGTAAGGTTAGCTATAACATTAAAGATGAGAGTATTCATTAAAAACAAACAGAGACTTTGTTGCTGACTAAACGTAAAGCTTCCCCAGTGGGAAAATAAATAAACACACGCTCCAGGGGCTTATCTCAGCAAGCGCATATGTAAGTCAGTGCAAGTAAACATTTATATATACTAAATGGTATATATGCATATATATAAGCATGACTAGTTGCCTCAGTTGTGCTGGTGATAAGCTTGAGGGAGCTCAAGTTGATTTCAGTGCATTTAACGCGGTTTCAAGCGTCGGTTGTAAGTCGCACTGAAAAAGGAATATATATATATATATATACTTATCGATATATATATCGATTGTATAGATCATGTATAGATGGTTACTGCTGCTGTTGCTGCTGCTGTCGTGTACATTCAGCCTGCAGGCATTACGTCTCGATGACTTCGATGACAACAATCTGCTCAACTTGACTGCCAGTTGCCCCACGGAGACATGCAGTCTGTGGCAACTGGAAGACAGCATGCAGCATTGGCTGCGTTACTCGGACAATGCTTCACTGCCCCAACTGCAACATCTGCTGCTGGGTGACTTGCAAATGCGTGTAATGCCCGTGGAAATAATGTCCCGTACTCCCAATCTGCGCGTATTGCTGATACAGAACAGCACCGTGCACCTGATGCCCCCAATGGCGTTTGAATATGTGCCCCAACTTAGGGAGTTGCAGATGCAGCAAACACATCTTGCCACCCTGTTGGAGCAACAATTTGCACATCTACCCGAACTGGAGGTGCTGCAATTGAATCACAATATGATACAATTTGTGCATTCAACGGCCTTTGCAGGTCTTGTCCGGCTGCAGTTGCTGGCACTGCGTGGCAACGGGATTGTGGAGCTGCCGACGGACACCTTTGCAGGACTTGGGAATCTCACGCATCTCGATTTGAGTGGCAATGAAATTGCCCAGCTCGATGCAAAGAGCTTCGCTGGCAATCTTAAGCTGCAAACGTTGCTACTCAACGACAATAAGTTGCTGCAATTCGAGGCACGTTCACTGTTGCATCTAACCCAGTTGCATCTGCTCGATCTGAACCGCGCGGGGCGACTGCAGGAGCTGCAGCTACAAGGGGCACAGCGTTTGCAAGTGGAGGAGTGCGGATTGAGGCGATTAATCATAGAGGGCAGCGTTATCAGCCTCAAAGCGGCAAACAATGAGTTGACTGAGCTCAGCATTGGCGATAAGCGCTCTCCCCTCGAACTAGACCTGCATGGCAATCAGCTGACTGGCAATACCACCTCCAGTTTGCTGCAGGGCATGTGGCATCTGCAGCGTTTGGACTTATCCAAAAACAACATTGATACGTTGTCCAGTAATCTGAATCAGCGCCTGTTGTTGCCCAGCCTCGTCCAGTTGAATCTGGCCCACAATCAGCTAAGCCGCCTGTCGTCGCCGGAGCAGCCACTGCTGCTGCCAAGTCGCCTCATCGAGCTGGACATCTCGTTCAATCACATGATCAATGTGAGAGCAACAGACTTTGCGGGGCTGCCCAACTTACAGCGTCTCTATATGGATGGCATACGCCTTGCCGAGTTGAATTACAGGGTATTCCACGCACAGCACATGGCGCTGCAGGAGTTGGGCATATGCGATCAGGACTTTGCTTTGATGCGCAAGCTGTCAATCTTTTTCAAAGATCGTGCTGTTCACCTGCCCTTGCCCTGCCAGCAGCACAGTGGGACAAAAACTATGCCACAGAAAGAGGAGCCCGTGGCACAACCTCAAGCCTCCGTTGATTTGGCCGGTGTCTGTGGCATTCATCCGTATTGGACGCTACGCGATACCTTGGCGTTTATCACCCTCCTCGTGGTCATGTGCATTCTGCTGTTACAGTTCTACAACATTCTGGAGGAGGAGGGTTGCCTGCGTCGCATGCGGCAATGGTGCACGGGCCAGCGGAGGCAAGGCACGGCGACGGGCAATGGTCACAGCAACAGACGCCTCAACGAGGAGGACTCTGAAGTATGATCTCTTGCATAATATTTTCAATTCTTTGAAACTTTTTATTTTTCTTTATTTTTTTTATTTGTTTTTATTTTTCATACAATTTCTTCAACTTTCAACAGAGCTCGAGTGAATAACTGCGATAGAAATCTCATTGGCTAAGGTAAAAATAAATTCGTAAATCAAAATTAACCTCAATTTTACATGTAACCGAAAGTGAAACTTAGAAAACTAAAGTTTTCATATTTTAGGACAAATTTACAAAAAAAATACAATAAAATAACAAAGAAATCTTAAAAGTGTAGACAAATATTGTATAATATTATGTATAAATTTTATATTATATTAAAATGTTTTTAACAATTTTACTTGATGATAATAAAAGTAAAATATATAATAGAAAAATATAATAAAAAATATAAATCATTTTTAGTGTGTACATTGTACAATGTTTATATAAACTCTGGTAAAACTGGTACCAAACTCGAATATAGGTTACTTATTATAGTTTACTTACGATAGGTTACTTACTAAATGTTACTTAATATAGGTTACTTTTCTTGTTTTTCAAGGTTAAGATATATACTATACTAATTTCATTTACACATTAATATATAAAATATTATGCTGGGTATAAAGCTAATGATAGGTGGTACTAAACTTGACTATAGGTTACATACTTTAGGTTACTCTACTTGGTTCTGTTTTGTTTAAGATTCAAACTATATTTGAATGATCTTTTCATTTATACATTAATATATAAGACATTATGCTAAGTATAAAGCAAAAAGTATTGAAAGAGAGGATTAATATGTGGTACTAAACTCGACTATAATTAAGTTACTTACTTTAGGTTACTCAGCTTGGTTTTTGTTTGTTTGTTTTGTTTAAAGATTTATGGCATTATACCTAGCATTATAAAGAAAAAATTAATGAAAGAGAGGATGGCCATATTGCCCCAAAAATAGAATGAGGCAAAGGCACATGCGCCACAGATTCCCAATAGGGTAACTGGCTGGGGAAACATTGTGCTGTCTCTATGCTTTAATCGTCTTTGGCCTCTGCACGAGCTAAACGACAATTGCTGACAATTTAGCGCTAGTTTAGCTCGTTGTTGTTGTGGACTCTTCTCCAAGTTGTTGTTGTTGTTGTTGTGTATTGGCATCGTTGTTTGCATATGAAATGTTGCCCAGACACTGGCACTGGCAGTCGAAGAGAGACAAGATGCACTTACAAGATTCGTACAAAATACGAATTTAAGTCCAAAATAATTGCACGGCATGCCGAGGATCGCAGGCGATGTGCAAGTCGTGTGTGCAACATGTGACTGCCACAGCCAGCCTGCCACAGCCGTTGCCTGACCAATGCAAGCGACAACAGCAACAGCAACCTGGCAGGAACAACTCGAACAACGACTTTTCCGCCTCTGTGCGCTGTCTGCACTTGCCCCATGTTGTTGTTGCCTCTTGTTGCTGTTGCCTCTTATTGTTGTTGCTGTTGCTGCTGGCACCCGTCGTGCCTTCTCCTTGGCCCGGCCCCGTTTTTGGTCAGAGATTTGCCTACGACATGTTTTGGGTGGAAATTGTGCTCCATGTTTAGGTTACGGGATGGCTTAGAGTCTCCCTCCGTCTTCCCTCTTCACCCCTTCTCCTTGGTTGTGCCCCCTCGTAGCTCCTTGGCAGCCTTGCAGCGCACTCGCACTCGCAAGATTTTGATATGCCATCGCAATTTCTGAGAAATTGTATTTTGATTTATTTATAATGTTGCAACGACATGCACACAACAACTCTCAGTGAGGGGGTGGGAGACAGGAGTCTGACGGGGGACAGCGTTGCGGCCTTGCCACAGCATAGTGGTTGTTGTTGTTGTTACGTTCTCGAGTCCTGTTGCTGTTGCTGCTGCATATTCAATTTGGATTTATTGTTTTGTTTCGATTAAATTAGAAATATGCAAATGCTGTGCAATGCATTAATTATGCACACACGCCCCCTTCCAACCCACCCACACTTCGCTCTCCTCTCTCTTCCACACACACACACACACACGCCTTACAAGTCAAACAGACAGCCCTGGCGTTTTAAGTCGCGCGCGTTTTTGGTCGCGCGCGTTTCTTGACCGCGCGCAATTAAATGACTTCACACTGCGTTGCTTTTGTTGTTTCTTGTGGGCGTTGAATACCAAAAAAAGGAGGCAAAAACGCGATCACGCGCGGCATTTTATGAAAAATATTTCAACGATTTGTAAAGCGCAAAACATAAAGACAGAAATCGAAGCTGAAATCGAAAGGCAGCGCACATTGCGCATTGTGCCACAAGCAACATCGGCAACATTGGCAACAGCAACAACGACAACAATTTACCAATCGTTCACGCGCGCGCGCGTCCAGGAGCGTCCAGTTCAGTTCTCAAAGGGGTATAGAGAGAGAGGGTGAAAGGGGAAGAGGGGAGGGGAGAGTAATGGGGACTGGTGGCAGGCGGGGGACACACCCCCTTGCAATGCCAAACAGCCAAAACGACGCCCGCAACCGTTGGCTCACCCCTTTTTTTCTTGTGGTCGGGGCGGGGTGGGCGTGGCTCGCGGAGGCTGTGCAAAGTGTAAATTTATGATCATGCGATTTTTATCGAAATGCGAATGTGAAAAGAAGTACAACAATTTTTGCACTTTATATAAAAAGCAAAAGAGCAAAGGGGCAGGCAGGCAACGACTAACGCAAGCTACAGTCGAGTGTGCACGACTGTGAGATACCCGCTACTCCACACCACTAACATGTTTCTTAAATATTCAGTATGTTATGCATTGCATACTTGTTGGCACTTTTGAAATCTGTACGCCCCTAAATGATTTTTATAACCTTGCAGAGGGCATATTAATTTTGGCCAAGAGTTTGCAACGCACCTTAGCAGACATCTCTGACCCCATAAATTATATTTATTCCGAATCAGTATCACCGGGGAAGTCGATCTATCCATGCATGTCTGTCCGTCCGTACGTCCGCCCGTCTGTGTGTCTATTTTCCACTGTAAGCATTCGACTGACTTTACGGCTATTGATTCCGATCAAGAATATATATACTATTACATATATTTACAGTTAATACAAAACTATAACACCCTCTACCCTTTAGGTACTGGGTATAACAAGAGCAACCACAGCAGCATGAACCACAACCAACCGCAACCACATTCAAAGACGGCATCGGGCTATCGGCAGTTGTAGAAATCCTTGCGGCCTGTGAACGCATTATTAATCCTCGCACGCCGTCTGTCATGTATTTTGTATTTAGTCAATTTTTACTTTACGTTTTTATTTTTTTTTTTATTGAATGGTTTTTCATTTTATTTAGCACTCACTTTGCCGCCTGCCGCGCCGCCGTGTTCATAAATCATTTCGCATTTTTCGCTTTTTCGGTTTTTGTTTTTGTTTTGCGTTTATCAAATTTTCGCACACTTGCGCTGCTGGGAATGGAGAGTGGGCAGGGGAGGAGAGTGGGGGAAAATCACATGATTTTCCAAGCGTTTTACGAGGCGTGGCAAAGTGCAACACTGCCGCTGGCGCTGCTCAACCTTTGTGCCCGGGCACGACAATGACACGGCGCGCCAGTCTCCGAAAACAGTCAGTCAGGCAGGAAGGGAGGGAGTCAGGCAGGGAGTAACTTAGGCAGTCACTCAGACAGTTAGGCAGTCATTCAGTCAAGCAGTCAGTCTTGTAGTCACTTAGTCAGTCAGTCTGTCCCTCTCTCTCCCTCTCCATGCATGAGGCAGTTAGTCATTTAGTCGCCTCACACACACGTGGCGCTGTGCTTCGAGCTTCATTAATGCGATTATTCAGTGTGCACTTTTTGGCAGCAGCTCATGGCATTATTTCCGAATCAGTGAATGGCATAAGGCTCTAGAAGAGGAGACAGGGGGAAGGTGCAGGGAATTTGGCTTGGGCAAAAGACATTTTAATGGCTGGCAAGACAATGCGTGGTGGCCGCAAACTGTCGCCTGCCCCTGCCCCCACTTGCCTTCATACCCACCCGCAAAAGTATCAATAATCCTGCCACCTTCTCCTCCTCTACCTTCCCCTGCTTCTCTTCCTGCCCCTCCCCTCCTTCTCTTCTTTCCCCTTCCTTCTCTTTACCTTTTTCTGCTACTTCTCCTTCTTTCCCTTTTCACACCATGCTTAGGCGCAAATTTGCTGCGTTAATCCTTGCCAGCGCCAAACTGGGCGACGCTGTGTCTCATTAGCGCCCCTTCCCCTGCCCCAATCCTGTGCCAAGTGCTGCGTGTTGCACGTTAATCGCATTATTTACAGCAAACAGGATCAGCGGCATGACTTTTCGCCCGTGCTCTCACTCAAAAGTCAAGACTGCCAAACACTCCCACGGGGATATCGCTGACATATGTAAAGTGTAAGCTCGTCCAAGGACGGGATTCGAATTGGGATTGCAACTGCTGCTGCTGCTGGTGTTGGTGCTGTTGTTGGGGTGCGACGACTGCCAAAGCGTCGGCGCGTGCCGGCGTGCGGTTCGTGTAATGAATATCCGCTTAACTGCTGCTGCCTCCGGATGCTGCAAGCGCACGGACGGCCACACGGGGTTGCAAGTGCGTCGCCGGCGTCACCCGCCACCGTTTGGTGGTGTTTAGCTTGCCACTGCCCCTGCCACCGTCTCCCTTTGTCACTGCGCCCTGCCTTAGTTCCCCTCCCCTCTGTTCCTGCCCCTGCCCCTTCTCCTGTCACAGCCTCTTCTGGGAGTGTCCGATGAGTCAGGCGTGTGCGCTGGGAAAATCAGCGCAGTGACTGCCACAATATGTTGCACATCGTTTTTTGGGAACTTGCCACATGATTGACTTACCGCCAAAAAGGTCAATCTGTAAAACACTTTAGTAGTGTGAGAAAATAAACCTAGAGCGGGAGGGAGGGGAAACATTGAAATGAACTTGATATGCGCGCGAGAATCCTTAACCCATTAGCCCTAAGAGATAACGAAGGTCAGGTAGGGAATACCCTTTCGAACTCTTAACTAGGGTTCACTATATAAACAAAAATGTGCAGATAACCCGAAGAGCCTGAACAAATTTTGTTAAATACTTATTTGACACACTTTAAGAATTATAGTGCTTAAGTTTTAAAGAAGAAGAAATGAAGGAATATATATAATAAATTTTATATATTATCAAATTAGTCTTAATTCAGAACCCTTTCTATAATTACAAAACGTCTTTGACTTTGTACAACGGATTATACAGTCAAAATAGTTGGGCAAAGTTTTAAAAAAAGGGACACATTATAAAGAAACCAGTCGAACTCTACAGTCAGGTGCTGACTGTACAAGGCCATGGATTATGATATTATACCGTAATAAAAATTTTAACGGTATGGAATCGCCGCTCGAATTCGCTACCGATTATCAAATATAATCAGTACCCAGGGAACACCACGGGGAGGCCATTACAAATGAAATTTAATTAAATAATTAAATAATTTAATTTGTTTGACATTAACTTTTCTTTTAGTTTATTAGAATAAAATAAAAAAAAAAACAAATTAAAATAAAATAAACAAAACAATTAATAAAAAAAAAAAAATTCCCACCCGCCTCAACCGGGAGTTGAACTCACGCACTCTCTCGCAGCCGTCCGCCACTCTAACCACTCGGCTATTGCCTCACTCCTTGGCACATCGGCAAAGTTGCATTGTGAACCAATTCTGTTACCATACAATGCAAACAAAATGTTTAATAAAATGCTGTGTGTCTGACGCTAGATTTGTAAGTGAGTTTAATTCGTATCATATCTCACTTATTAATAGTCCGATTTAAATGAAATTTTCACATAACGTCCGTGGCAGGGTATTTGTCATGTAAGATATACAACTTTGGTTGTTGAGCTAATATTGTAGTTTTTAAATAGTTATTACTGATTTTTTAAGGCGGGAAGGGGCGTGTCCAAATTTCAAAAAAACTTTGAGACACTGCAATATATACGTATGTTGTCACAAAATTTCATGACTCTAGCTCTTATAGTTTCCGAGATCCAGGTGTTCATTCGGACGGACAGACGGACAGACGGACAGACGGACAGACGGACAGACAGACATGGCTCAATCGACTCGGCTACTGATACTGATTCATAATATATATAGTTTATGGGGTCGGAGATGCCTCCTTCTGCCTGTTACGCACATTTCCGTTCCGACAAACACAATAGTCCATGAATTTTTTTAAAATCCATGGCCTAATGAATTTTTTTAAAATCCATGGCCTAAAAAGAAAATAAATAAATACTCTTAGTGAGTACCTCTTAGTGAGTAATACAATATAATTAATAGTTTGTATTAACATATATATAATATATATAATATTATATATAATATTATATTATATATCTGTTATTGTTGGACTTTGCATCCGAAGCAAAATTCGCGTATGTATGTAATTAACGAAGTAAATAAAGGAAGTTTTTGTTATGACCTTACAAATTCAAACAGTTATATAGTATGTCAGTATATCAGTATAACAGTTAAATAGTATGTCAGTATATCGTGGTATATCATCTCTCTACCTCCTGCACCTCATCTTAAAGTATTCACTGCACACTGCTTACAGGGTATTAACCTACAGCACTACAACTTACAGCAGCTATTGGAAAACACACATTTTCCAATTTTCCCATTTGTTCACTTGAGAACTTTTCACCTTCCACAGAAACGCAATAAAATTTCCCCACAGCGCACATTGAAACTGCCCAAGCAAAGGTAATTAACGCAATCGTAAAGAGAGACAGAGAGAAAGGGAGAGGGAGAGAGAAAGCAGGGGATGGGGAAGTAAAGCAGAGATATATCGGTAATTAGTTTTCATCTCAGTTAATGCGCTGCGATAGCTTGGCAGTCTCTTAAGCGAGACGCGTTTAAAGCCTTTGCCGTTGATATTTAATTTTAATTTGATTTCTTTTTTGGTATTATTTTTACTTTACGTAACATTCCCGAAAGTGGCGATGGTCATTAAGTGCCAGGACATGACTATTTTTATGGACCTGCTGAGCCGAGGGAGAGTGCTCCCAATAATAAAACCTTTATTGTCGCCAGCTAATGAACACGCCGAACGAAAGAGACAGAGAGTGGGAGAGAGAGAGAGGAAGGGAGGGAGCATGGGAGATAGCGTAATGCAACCCTGTGGCGTCTGTCGGCGCAGATTAACATATTAAACGAAATCGATAGCGATAACGATAAGGACTACGCTGCCTGTTAAAGGATATTGCGGGAGACGCAGCAGAGACGCACGTGATGCGCTAATTTTTGCCTTGACACTTGAGAGCGGCAGAGAGAGAGAGAGGGGAGTGAAAGAGAGCACGCTGTGATTCGGCTTGAAATTGGCCCAGCTCAGCTGGGAGGGGGGAGGGATGGTAACAATGACAGCGCGACGGCGTGTGGTCCGCCGGATATGTCAGAAGTGTCGTCGTTCTTGGCACGTGACTCGCTTTGCGGAACAACGTAAAAAAACAAAAGCAACGCGGGCGGTCCTTGCCAAGGACTTAACGGGAAAAGGGAGGGGTACACGATGATACACTTGCCTTGCCCCTGCACAGACTCTGCCTGAGTCTCTCTCTCTCTCTCTGTAACCCGAGACAATGCGTAGCCACAAAAATTGGGAAAGGCAAACAATGAGCTTTAATTTGTTTTCATCATCATCCCAGGGTTACAAAACCAGATCAGAGGACGCAGGCTCAATTTGAGGGTATCACATGACATGACACAGGAGTGCGTGCCAATGGCCAAAAGTGGCTGCAGTTCAGCGACAGTTCAAGAAAACACCAATAACATCGTCAAGTTGATCAGTTCACCTCAACCATGAGGCAATAGAGTTGTAACGAGTGTTGATTGGGGATACCATTTAAATCCCTTACATTAACTTGATATAACTCTTGTTATTTATTTGTATGAAAATATATATATGTATGTTCTTGGTCAGCAGCAATAGCCCAAGTCGATTAATCCACGTTTGTTTGTCTGTATGAACGCGCTTATGTCAGTAATTATAAGTGCTAGAGATACCAAAATTTGGCGTAAAGGTTTGTGCTCACCATATGCAGATAAAATGTATTTAAAATTTGGGGATGACATGCTCACAAGATCTAAGAATGGATAATTTCATTTGGAATCTAAGCGAGGTAAAGTTTTATCAATGTATTGCATAAGAGTTTCAGTTTCAAATCACGTATGACTTGGTTTCTTTTAGATTCTGCGGTCAATCATCTGCGCTTCTTTATTGGTTAGGCTTCATCTGTTAATTAAAATTGCTTAAAATATTATAAAAATATAAAATTTTTCCCAATTTATTAACCAAGAAAACAGGTCAATTAGTTACTTGTAATTTACAAAAGTTGTAATCTTTATTGTATCAAAAGTTTACACATAAAACACTTTGCTAAAACTTAACCTCTAATTACAGTTTATTTATTTACTTAAAACTTGTGATAAATTGATTTTTTTAATGTCTTAACGTATTTTATTCTGATTTAGATTACAAGAAATATGCGAAAATTATTAGTTATACTATTTTTGTTGTTGTTCCTTTTTGAATGCTGTGCGAAGGTGATTAACGATTAATGGCAGCTGCAGGGGGCGTTGTTTAGCGGGCAGCCAATCCCCTGGCGAATGCAAAATAGGCACAAAACTTACAGCAACAACAACAACAACCAGCAATCAGCAACAACAACATCCAGCAACAACAAGCTAAAGTAGCGACTCCCTGGTCAGGCCTCTCTCTCTCTTATAATGGGCAACAAGTTGTTGCTGTTGTTGTTGTTGCTGAACTGCTGCAAAAGGATTGCATCTGATTGGATCTCGCTCTCCGCTGGCACTGTGCACAGTCTGAGGCCGAGGCACTTGCAACAGCAACAACAACAGCAGCAATGCGCTGTGCCCCGAATTGATGCAGATGCAACGTGATGCTTGTTGGTAATAAAATTGGTGCTTAAACGAATCCACTCACAGCCATTTAGCAATATCAGACATGGCTGTAAAATTAACAGAGCAACACACAACGACCCGCCAAACGATGGAGCTGCAGCATGGGCAACAGCAACAACAGCAACAGCAGCAACAACTACGTTGGTTACGGCCTCAAGAGTAGTGTATGTCCCTCTGTCTCTCTGTCTGTCTGTCTGTCTGTCTGTCTGTCTGTAGTAAGTATAACCTGCACAGTGCAGGCTCTGCTGCTGCTGCTTGTTGTTGTTGCTGCCATGTGCAATTATTTCTTTGTTGTTGCTGCAGTCGCGTTAATGATGCAGGAGGAGCCGGGCAAAGTGGCTGGGCGCGCGCTTGTAAAATGGCAGAGCGAGAGAGTGGCAGAGAGAGAGAGGGAGAGAGAGAGAGAGAGACTGGTTCCAGGCCCAGACTGAGGTCGAACTGGCGATCGGGCCAGCCATTGCGTCTGCAGTATCAGGCACTTAGCAACACCCACTTTAAAGATCACGACAACAACAGTCGGTGCAATGTGCAACCTTCTTCTTCTTGTTCTTCTACTTCTTCTTCTTCATCTTCTCGAGAAGATTTCGGGACTAACTGCGCACAAATTTATGACAAAAGCTCATGAGCTTTTTATTTTGATGGAAGCAACGGCGAATTTTTATTGAGTTTTTCAAAGTTCTGACAGGCAAACAGAATGAGGGCAAAGGGCGAAGGGCAACAGCGAGAGATGGGGAGAGGGGGAGGGGTAGCTCTGTAGCTGAGGCTGCAACTTGAGGCACTGCACGATCGCATTAATTTATTAATTTAATGGCAAAAACGTTATGCGATCAGAGAGGCCTGAGGTGGAGAAGGAGGCAGAGAAGAAGGAAGAGGAGACGGCAAAGAAGGTGGAAGAAGGGAAGTTTGAAGAAGAGGAGATTGAAGTGATGGAGGTTGTAGGGGAGAAGGCTAAGCAGGAGGAGGAGGAGCAGATGTAGGAGGAAGAGGAGAAGGCAGAGGAGAAGGTAGAGAAAGAGGCAGAGGAGGACAAGAAGAAGGTGTAAGAAGTGAAGATTGAAGAGGAAAAGGTTGAACTGGAGGAGAAAGAGGAGCAGGTGGAAGAAGAGGAGCAAGTGGGAGAAGAGTAGGTTGCCGAGAAGGAGGTTGAGCTGCAGCAGCAAGTAAGGCTTGAGGAGAAGAAGGTGCAACAGAGTGAGGCATGCGAGTCGAAGCCAACTCTACACAGCCACAGCTCGCCCCCTCGGGGTTGCAGCGCAAACACACGGGGCGTTTCTAACAATTTTATGCCAGATGAGCGCCTAAATGATCGCGATCAGTTACCTGCCAGCCTGCCCATCCATCCCAGCCCTGCTGTGGCTGTGGCTGTGGCTGTTGCAGTTTTGGGGCCAGCACAAGTTAAGCAGACGTGCGTCCACTTAAACCGCAGACAATCTTCATTATGGCCACTGCGGGGCAAGCTCTGGCTGTGGTTGCAGCTGTGGCAGCGATGCAAGATTGCTGTTGCTGTTATTGCTGTTGCTGTTGTTGCTGTTCTGCTGCTGCTGCTGCTGCCAGGTGAGGTGTTTATTAAGGTGTAATGCAATTTTTCATATTTCTTTTATTCTTATGAACGTAGCGCGTGGGCGGAGCAACTGGAAAATTGCAATAATATGTTTGTGTATCCAAAATGGATGCACAATGCAGGCCACGAAAGGAACCGACAACAACAGCAACAACAACAAGAGCAGAGGCAACGTGGAGCGGCAAAAACTGTGGCAACATGTTTGAGGTTTTCGCTTTTCCGACATAAATAATGGTCATAAATTGAGCATGGCCGGAGCTAAAAATTCAGTATTTATAGCCGAATGATAAAAATAAGATTTATTAACATTTTGCTGCCCCGCACACACACACACACACACAGAGAGAGAGGGAGACGGAGAGGCACACATACTGCCTGCATTCACACGCTTTTCACACGGCGCAAAAAAAAAGAAATGAACGAGAAAATGGCAACGGGTCCGGCAAATGGCAATGGCAACTCGGTTTTACACGGCACCGGAGTCTGATGCCGTGCAAGAGCTTCCGCTTGCGTTGATCCTGCAAGCCATGAAGGGGGGGGAGAGATGGTGTTGTGGCATCCCTCAGTACCCGGTGGCATTAACACTCGCCCAAGCAACTAATTAGTTTGCTTCATGCTTGATTTGGAACCTTCTACTCACAAGATTTCAATAAGGAAATCACCAAATCAAGCAAATGTGGCAAGGGAACAACAACTGGGACGGCGACGGCGACGCACACACAGCCTGATTTTAATCAAATTCACAGCATTGTTTGCCTGTCAAGCAAAAACGGGCGATTATCACAAGGCGCAGGACAAGCAGGAGGCGCAGGCAGCAAAGGCCTGCCACATATTGTGGCCGAGTTCGAGTTGATCTTGTTGTTGTTGCGAAAAATTCCAAGCGCATTTCATACGCCACCACAGGCAATACAAGGCGAAGAAGAAGCAGAACAGCAACAAGAGCCAAGCCTGCTCCATATTATTGTGTGGGGCACATAAGCATCGCGCGTGACCACAGCTGCCCCCAAGCGTTGAGTACCCACCCACTTATCGCAACATTGCTTTATGGCGTCGATTCGCCGCTGACCAAAAAACTTAACAAGACGCGCCAGCTCCTTCATGTGCAATATACAAAACTCATGAATATCATTAAAATTTCTGTTGTTATAAAAAATTTGCTTGCATGCGATGAGCAGCTTTAGATAGCTACAAAAAAAATATCATCATTTTTGAAATGTAACGTGCCCCGCGGCAATATGTCCGCCATGTTCATCGTTTTATAACTATCTGGCATTGTCGTAGCGCTACCAGATGCATGAAATGCATACAAACGGTCACACTTTTGTACTTGTACCCAAATCTCTTTGTTTTGTACACTGTACCCATTTGGCATTGCATCTAGCGGCAAATGGTAATTAATCGGTTTAGAGATTAGGTCACACTGAACACAAATTTAGTTTAATAATAAAAAGGTAAATAAATATTTTATTAAATGAACTTATATAAATTGTAATTATTGACGTCAAAATATATAAATATTAATGAATATGATAAAACAAACAATTTGCGTGTGTGTTTATTGTGCGATCAACTATCAAGGATTGACAAAATTAAATTTTCTCTTGTGTTACTTCGTTTTGCCGTTTAATTTGTGCGTCATCATTGTCTCTGCTGCTGCTACGTTATTGTTAATAACCACACACACACATATAACATATGTGCAATATTGTGGACTAAATAATTTGCCGGTGCACTGTACATTATCTTTCGTATTTCGTTCGTGTGATTAGAAAGTCGGCGAAGCTGTTGTATGTGCATGCGTGTGTATGTATGTACGTAGGCGTGTGTATTGGTGCGGGACGCGGTGCGGCAGTGAAAATTTCTCAGCAAAAAAAGTAGCGGGCAAACCCCGCGCGCTAAAAAAATCATAATGTAATCATTACTCACGCAGACAACTGCACAAATCAGGCAACAAAAGCGCAAAAGAAACCCAAAAACAAAACGAAAAAAAAAAGAAAAACAGTGCGCGCCCGACACCCCCCTGTCAAAGATAGATATGCTGCATCTCTCTCACACTCTCGCTCTTTCTCGGCCCTGCCTGACGATTGTTTTCGTTGAGTGACGAAATGACGTCGACGTCGACGCAGACGTAGACGACGCAGTCGGCGGCACGCGTAGTGAATTTCAAAGGTCACGGGCGGACGTGCGGGCGGGGACAGACGACACAGTCTGTTGCTTTGTTTTTGTTTTGATTTTGATTTTACGCGAATTTATGAGAATCTATTCACGTTACTGATCTACTTTGCACGTCTAGGAGGCGCCAAGATGGATTTCGCCAGCGTATTACACAAAAGCGAACCACATCTTCGTACCATCATTCATCTGGATATGGATTACTTCTATGCCCAGGTGGAGGAGTTACGGGATCCCTCACTGCGAACTCGTCCGCTGGCGGTGCAGCAAAAGAACTTCGTCGTGACCTGCAACTATGTGGCACGAGCACGAGGTGTCACCAAGCTGATGCTCGTCACGGATGCACAGCGTCATTGCGAAGATCTTGTACTGGTCAATGGTGAAGATCTGGCGCCATATCGTCTGATGTCACAGAAGATCTTCGATCTATTGCTGAACTACACGCCCGATGTGGAGAAGTTGGGATTCGATGAGAACTACATGGATGTGACGGCACTGGTGGATTTGCGGCAAGCGCATGTGGCAGAGGCACAGCAAAAGCCTGCAATAGGACACATTTATCCAGCAGATGGCACCCCCCTCTCTGCCTGCAGCTGTGGCTGTGCCCAGCGATTGGCCATCGGCACTCGCATTGCTCAAGAGATTCGCGACGAACTTCATCTGCGTCTGGGCATCACCTGTTGCGCGGGCATTGCATATAACAAGTTGCTGGCCAAGTTGGTGGGCAGTCGCCACAAACCCAATCAACAGACTGTCCTCGTCTCCACCTACGCTGAGCAGTTTATGCGAGAGCTTGGTGGACTGAATTCTGTCACTGGGATTGGCCAGAAGACACAAACTCTTCTACTGGAAGCCGGCGTGGTCAGTGTGCAGCAGCTGCAGAACTGTGACATGGAATTTATGCGTAAGAAATTCGGTTTCGAGACTGCCACAAAGCTAAGGGATTTGGCATTGGGACGTGATGCGAGTGCAGTGCGGCCAACAGGGAAACCCAAAACCATCAGCGTCGAGGATGCCTGCAAGACCATATCCGTGCACACAGATGTCACGGAGAAGTTTCGCCTGCTGCTCAAGCGACTGATGGAGCAGGTAAGTGGGTAAACACCTCGCTGAATCTCTATACTAATCCCTTTCCCCTCTTCAATCCCACAGGTGGCAGAGGATGGTCGCATTCCCATTGCCATAAAGGTTGTGCTGCGCAAATTCGATTCACAAAAGAAGAGCAGCCACAGGGAGACCAAGCAGGCCAATATATTGCCCTCACTCTTCAAGACATCGGAATGCGCTGGCGAAACTGGTGTCTGCCGGGTGCAGTTGGCCGATGGTGCCCTGGACAAGTTGCTCAAGATTATAATGCGTCTATTTGAGCGTATTGTCGATCTAAACAAACCATTCAATATCACCCTGATCGGATTGGCCTTTTCAAAGTTTCAAGAGCGCAAGGTGGGCTCCTCCTCCATAGCGAACTTTCTTATCAAGAAGGCGGACCTGGAGGTGCAGTCCATAACGTCCCTTACCAACACGAGTCTCACAGCTACAAGCCCAACAAGTCCGACGGAGGCAAGTCTGGATGAAGCCGCCTTCCGTTCATCACCGACCACATTCAAGCCCAGCGATCAGTTCTACAGGCGTCGTGCCACCACAGCGTCACCGGTGCCAATGCTCTTGGACAATGGCTCCGAATCGGCAGCTACGAATTCGGATTTCAGTGACTTTTCCGAGACAGAAGTGGAGCCATCGCCGAAGAAGAGTCGCATTGGACGCATGGTGGTGTCCAAGAGGAGTCGATTGGCTGTAGATGTGGCAGACTCACCGGCAGATGTTGCCTCGCCGAGTAAACTGCGTGTTTGTGATCTGCGTCTCAATTCGCGGGATAGCGAAAAGGATTTCCCCATGAGTCCCATTGCCGCCTGCACACCGTCCACATCGGGAGCCAGCACTTCGGGTGCGCCAGCTGCTCCTCGCTTTCGCACCATTCAGCCGCCAAATACCCTGCTCAGTCGTATCGATGGAAGTCTCCGCTTCATGCCTGTCCGCACTGCCAGTCGCATCAGTTCCAATGCCAGTTCGACAGCCTCATCGCCGCTTCCTTCACCCATGGATGATACGGTTAGTGCACCCACTACGCCAACAATTGCACCAGCTCTACAGGTCGCTGCACCCGCACCAAGCAGTTGCATCACTGACGCTGCCACATCGGCAGCAGCAGCAACAGGTGATTCCCTCTCACATATCCCATGTCCAGCTGGCGTAGATGCGCAGGTCTTCAAGGAGTTACCCATTGAGTTGCAGAACGAATTGATCGCCTCATGGCGCAGTTCGCTAGTGGTGGCAGCTGCCAATGCTGTGGAGCAGGCAACAACAAGCGGTGGTGGATCTGCAACCAGTAACACAGCCACAGCCACAAGCACAGCAACAACGGCACAGAAGAACACCCTATATCGTTATTTTCTGCGTAACAAGTGATCACTCTGGGTTCTTTTTTTAGAGTTAAGTTGAAAACAAAACAAATTTTGAACACATTCATATATATATTTTTGTAGGTTTGTGGTATTAGCATATTGTATCTAAATTGATAGAATTGATAGAATCTTCAACTGTTTGTTGTCTTCACATTTCAATACATTTATTATAATCCATATTCACTTCTCTTTTAATACTCGAAATATTGTTATGTGTGCCTACTACTTAAGTTACTTATGCAGACAGTACAGATTACTGTCGTCCTCTTCTCACACACACACACTATATAGTATATATATATATATATGTTTGTTAAGAAGCCCATTCCAATTTTGATTAATACACTTAATATGGGATAAATTGTCATATATTGACTTGATACAAGTTAACTCAGTTTACAGTATTCGCTCGCTAACTAAAACCTTATTCAAAATTCTCCTTTGAATTCCTATTTATCATATTTTGCTATAGATATGAATAGAATTGTGTAATTTTAAATAAATAATATAACAATTGTTAATTTACTATACGAAGCATTCTAATTGTTGAGCGATAACTGTTTTTCAAATTTACCTCAAAATGGCAGCAACGAAATGGAAATATATATCTGTACAAAAACAGTATAAAATTGTTTAGGGCAACCTATTATCATGTTTTTTTTTTAACTACAAATATATATATGGTATATATAACTACGTATCGTATAATAAAATTAAATTTAAATTTAAAGTCTTTGAAGCAGGAAATCTTTCTTTTCTCAGAATTGGTTTTGGCAAAAGGAAATAACAGCAACGACAACACCCCTTCTTCTTGTTCTCCTCCCTCTTGTTCTTCATGTGGATCTGTTCAATGGCTCAGCCAGCCGCATTTAATGAAGAATTTGCGCAAGGAGATTTCCATGGGACTGCCCAGAGATGGAGCACCGCTTAGGCAAACAGTTTTCAATGATAGATATGTGGTGGGTGTGATATTATGCTTCTTGCACACATCCAACTCATTGTTGCTAAGCAAATTGCTGCCCAGGGGCTGTGGCAGACGCTTCAGCTCGTCCAGCTGGGTGCGGAGAATATAGCTCATGCTAGGTGGAGGTTCCTCATGCGAAGGATTATGGCTGCCTACAGCGCCGGCGACGAGTTCGTTTTGTTGTTGCTGCTGCTGCTGTTGCTGCTGCGACTTGACGCCGCTGCTTAGCAGCAGCTGCTGCTGCTGCTGATGTTGTTGGCTGTTGTTGCCCTTCGCTGCTGCTGTCGGCAGCTGAGGCTGCAGGCTCGTCGACTGGACTGCCGTCATCGTAGCCCCGGAAGTCGCTGCCGTCGCTGTTATTGCCGATGCCGAGTCCATCGTCATCGTCATTGTTCCCCCCATTCCCATTCCCATCTTTCCCCCCGTCGTTCCCATTGTCGTCATCATCGTCGTCGTCATCGTCGTCGGCTGCATCGTTGTCGTAGCTGCCGACGATGTCCGATAGCTATCCAAGTAGTTTCTGCTGGGCAATAATGCGACGGAGGAGGTCGGGTCGCCGATGTGGTGCATGCTTCTTGGTGCGATTGAACTTGAACTTGCCTCGGCGCCGCTTAATGGTTCGCTATGAAGTAAGAAGAATCTCAACTTAGTAACATGATTTATTGATTGACAATCAATCTGGGGCACTTACGCCTTTCTGGGATTCGGCTGAGGGGAGTGCAAGGAAGAGCTTAGCAGCCGATGACTTCCACTGTAGAGCTGTATGTTGTCCTGTGGTTAAAGATTGTCTTATACAACCATTCAAACGCTGCGAGTTGGGCGCGTTGATAATACAAAGGAGCTGAATATCGTGAAAGTAGAGAGAGACAGTTGTTGGAACGAGAGTTTCATTGCGACGAAGTTCATCTGGGTACTGGATATGGACATAGCTAAAGCTAGAGCTGGAAAACACAATCCCTAACCTAAGTCGAGCCCGTTGTTTTCCAGCTCTGGCCAGACACGATATTCAACTCGCCATGCATTCACAATTCATTCAATTTCAAGGGGGGTTCAATACTGGAGCAATACTTACAGTTTTTCCATGTCCATATGGTCCCGTCGAGCGATGTGTGGCCATGGCAGCGTGCTGTTCAAAATGACGGCAGTCATCGATTTTGGTTATACCATTATATCGATACCGATAGAGCTCCGATTGCCTGATGCGCAGCTCCTTCTCCCGCTCCAGAGAGCCAAGCAGACGTTCGTACTCGTTGCAGGAATAGAATTGAGCAAAGACACGAAAGCGATCACGGAACTCCTTCTGCTCTTTGCTCAATCCCGGGTGGAGTGCATAGTTGCGATTGCGAAAGAAATTGGATACGAGTTGATAGTCACGCACCATACGCTTCCGACGGGCACGTTCACGCAGCCGGCGCGTATAGATGTCCACATGGGCCAGCTTCAACATGACATCGACTTCAACATCTTCCGAGCTGAATGTTATATTAGAGATCAATTGCTCCGCCGTGGGATCGTATTCACGTTCAAAGCTATCACGATTGGGCATATACCCCAGCTGACCGGCCTCCTCATTGGTGATTTCCAGAGGTGGCAGACGTGCCAAGGCATTGGCACCCAGTGGCCCTGTATCATCTTCTGTATGATCGATCAGCAGAGGCCTTTGCGAGTGGGCCGGAGTCCATGTTGCCTTGCCAATGGTTCCATTTACAAATTTATTTACATACTCCTCTTTGGCATCCTCTGCGGACTTTGTTTCAATGTGTTTGCTTATGTCTTCCCAGTTACCAAATCCATACTGTTCAATGGCGTCCAACAGACGTATCTCCTCACGGGCGGTCCAAGCGCCTTTGCCACGAAAGACACTCAATATGGTTGTCCCTGTGTCCATAAACTGATATGGGTGATTGTTTTGATGGGCGCCAATCTCTGCACCGGTGGCAAAACACTAAAATTGCAAATACAAAATACAAACAAACAATTTATTATCGCGCATTTTTTGTTGCTGCGTACACAGAAAACAGCTGTTCGAATATACATTGTGAAATCGACCGGCTATATGTACAGTTTTAGATGCGTCAGCACATATACCACCTCTTTTTGCGGTTTGTCTCTGTGCATGTGTGTATGCGTGTCAATAATGTATGGGTGTGGTGGACTTACACTTCACACACACTTGCACATTAATGAGCCTGTATATGTGTATGTATCTACATATACTTACTTGCAAACAGAGATCAAAATTTTCGCACTCAGCACAATGCACACGTATGCCTTGGATATCATCTTGACAATTTGTGCAATTGTACTTAGTGAATAAATCCGCAATTGTGGTCATTTTATACTTTAAATGGCCTTTGTTCTTGAGAAAATGAATATGCGAAAAAACGCTCTATGCGACAGCAGCCATCTTGGCCCAAGAACAGTGTTGCCAGATCGACCGAATCATAGAAACTCCCTGGCCTGGCAGTGTGACCAACGCCTACAATTAGCAGTCTTTAGCGCGCATATTTAAAAATACAACACTGGTTGTTTTTTTGAATACAATATTTTATATATTTATTGAATTTGAAAAGTTTAATTCGAGAGTTTCGCCTTTTTTTTGTAGTAATTTTTGTTTACGCTAATATCACAAAAATAATATATAAAACTAAAATATATGAGAAAATGTTGCATAATATCAATCCAAAACCAGTGCAAATACATAAATAAATACATATTTATACAAGACATATATATAAATATAAATACCGATTAATGAGTGCGTAGCTTAAATAAAATGAAAAAAATATAAATTAAAAACCCGCTGAATATAAATAAAACGGTGGTTATGGTGATGAAAACTTAAAAAAACTAGGAAAAATAATAAAATATTAAGCAATTAAATATGTAATGCAAATATGTTAAATATGGTATATGGGGTATACCAACACTTAAATCTATTAAATGAAAATGAATTGCGCTGGGCTTTAAACGTTTTGACGGAGTTACAATGACGCTTTCTAAGGTTATATTAAAATTGATTATTCTTGATTAGTTTGTTATATGTTGAATATGTTATTAATATTGCTGTGTCCTGCCGAGCAGCAGCCGCTTTGGTATGTTGGGGGTTCTCAGGATGAGGACTAGTTTGCGTTGCATGACTTTCTTTTTTGTTATTACTGTTGCTAGTTTGCTTAGACCAAAAAAAAAAAATCAAAATCAAAAAAAAAATTTGTCAAAATAATATAAAAAATAATACATGTATTACAACATAAAAACCTTTAACATAATTCTTATGGCAAGTTGTTCTAGTTGCTGTGCTACGTTTTAAAAACAAGCACTTCGCATACGATTCAACATTTCAATTCGAATACCTAAAATGATCTAAATAAGTCTATTTGAGCGCCAAATTCGTGTTAGACTTCCCTATCGCGCCTGTCCGTGATCCATTTATGTGTATGTATGTATGTATGTGCCTATGTATGTGAAATCGGGTTTGTATTATTTCGTTTATACAAATTTCAATTTCAATTTAAGAGTACATTTCTGGCAGTTGTTGGATCGCACAACTATTCTCACAGTTTGGATTTTTGAACTCGACTTGAATTACGATTTAAAAGGAACTAAGAAACACTATCTACACGTACAGGCGCGACGGTAAGCGTTGTCATAAGCGACAGGCAGCAGCCCAGCAGAGTCTTCTTGATCTTCTTGGGCCACATCCTTGTCACCGAAACGAGACTCATAAGTAATTATAATCGATTATAATAAGACCCGAGACCGAGGCCAATACGGGGCAAACATAAAGAAATGCAAAAAATGCGTTAGTGGTTCCTAAAACATAATAACTATTAACTAATTTGGTATGTAGTAAAGTCTTTGTGTTTTTCTCCACAATTTGATTATGATAAAAATTCCGTGGCGCACAATATCTGGTAATAGCAAAGCTAACTAACAACAGCAATAACAAACAGCCAGCTAACTCACATGGGGAAATCAGAATTCGAAAGGGGTGGTCACTCATTAAGACAGCGGCTACTTCTCTTCTATTCTTCCTCAGTAGATGTTCCTCTCCTCTTCCTTCAGCATGTTCGTTTCGTTCGTGTTGTTGTTGTTGATGTTGTGATATTGGTATTGTTATTGGCAAGGAAGCATCTAAACGTTGGCTAAGCATGGCTACAACTGGCCCAAAAGCCAGGCAGGGTGTCATCTTGGTTGGGCTGGGTTCGGGATTCATTCTAGTCACAAGTATATGCAGCTCCTCTGAAATATTATCGTGCTGGCTGCGGCTGCCGTATCGTTCAACTCTAGTTGTTGGTGTCGTTGGTGCGGAATTATTAGGTGGTTGTGGGCTAAGTTGCTTCTTGATAAAATACTTGTGGGTTTTGTTCATCTTTAGTTACGGTAGAATCTGCTTCTTGGGTTTTTTTAACTCAGCATCTTCGTCACGCTTCACCTCGGTGTATCGCTCGCCCTTAAGCGATACTATTTTATTATCCCGATAGCGAACAAGTTTACGCGGTTCCATTTTGGGCACCACCGGTTTGTACTCGCGTTGAGTGGCGTTCTTATCAACATAGGAGTACCTGCATGGATCAAACTCATAGGCTCGTAAATCGCATAAATGCATTTACTATTTCAACAAATTTTACCTGGCTATAATGCGATTCTTGAGCTCGTTATCATCCACCACCACATTCTTCTTGATAACCAGAGTATGCGACTTGTCAGTCAGACTCTGGTTAGTTTCTTGGCGATGCAAGAGGATTTGGGTAGCCGAATCGATGTCCCCTTTGGATATAGCAATGCAGTGCTTGATCTGTAAGAATATTTGTATATATGGAGTGACAATTGTTTGCGATATATAAGATATTAATAATGAAGTCCTATCTAAGCTGAATATAGACTATTTTTTTTATTTGTTTATATTATTCCTACGTTGTTATGTATAGAATCTATCGACAGAACATCGATATTTGTTTTCCTACACTTATGCAAGCCTACTTACCTCCACGTAGGCGGTGTCGGGAAACATCTCCTGTAGAACCTCGGCCTCATCTAAAAAGTATTCGCAAGTGGAACTGGAGCTATCGGTGGAACCTCCATCACTGGTCTCCGACAGATGTTGGGAACGTTTGCTATTGGAACTGCCGTTGCCGCTGCTGCTGCTGTTATTCGAAGACAACTCATCTTTCTCGGATATGGATGAGTTGCGAGCACGTAGCTTGGACTCTGGTATAACGCTCGACAGGCTCAAGGAGCTGTAAGGCGTAATGCAAATGTAATACAAATAAAAATAAAATAATTTAATTTCATCATTTACTTCAACGACAAGTTGACCGTATTATGGTTTCCTTGATTCTTCTCCATATCAGTTAGTTCATTGGCCAACTTGTAAATCCATTCGCAAATTATACCCTGATCAATGGTGGGAAACTCCTCGAAATAGGCGCCCATCATTTCGACAAAGCCTTCCACATCAAAGCATGGATCCTGTGAAGCCTCTTCGAGAATAGATATGACGTAGGAGAGAACAATCTCGTCGACGACACTGAAGTCTGCACCTGGTATATGAGCACTGACAAACTGGACCAGACTCCGCTTTACCATCTCGTGTTGCTTTTCCAAATTGGTCATGTTCCCCTGTTTTTAATTTTTTTTCTGTTTTTTTCGGCGTATTTCTTTTGCTTGGTTTACCTTTAATATACCCGACTTAGTATATGTATGTGTGTGTTTAGGTACCCAGGCAGGCAATATCGCACTTTAACTTGATCTTTTAGTTAAATAAAATGTGAAATACCAATTGAAGCACGTTTTTAAGATGATTTTAAAGGCAGAATATTATTTAAATATCGAACTTTTTGCTAGCTGCGCCTTTCTTTTGCTGAATGCTGCTGCTCTTCCTCTTCTTTCCAATCAATAATACTTTTGCAGCGAAATTGTGACGAACTTTATCGATAACGATTACAAGAAATACTAAATGTTAAATGATATCGAATTTTATTTTCGACTGATAAATGTTAATATATCTATTTAAATTAAATGTAAATAAGGTGTATGTTCTGATTATATGTAAATACTTATACATATTTATGTCGCTTTTATTAAGCCTGTGACCTATTGTGCACTCTGTTGTGGCTGTGTTAATACTAACCGTGCGGAAATGTTAGACCAACTGTTAGATTCAATTTGGTTACTGCTCTGTAGTTAAACGGAAAACTCTGTTAGATATAACAGAGTTCTGTTAACTGTATATTCTCGAGCGCCACTTTTTTTCAGTTTTGAATTTTAAATTTCTAGAAAACTGGTCGAGATATCGCAGTGCAATAATTTTTTAATTGCTTAATGTTTTATTTTCTTACCATTTACTGGCTGGGCAAGTTAGTAAAGGGTATATAAAGCGAGGGGGAAGAGCTTAAAGTTTCGGCCAGTTTAATAAATATTATTAATAATAAATAATAATAAATATTATTTCTAGTCACTTTCAAAGTTACCAAAGTCGTTACCAAGTATGTTTAAAAGAACAATCGTAAAGCATTATTTTCCAGTAAACAAAGCTATTTGTAAAGTGTAAAAGAAAAAGACTTTCACAACTTCCTATACAATCATTACATTGTTAGTTCACTAATGACACAACTTATACGATATGTAGATGACAAAAGATAGTTTGGTAAAGCAAACCGGGCCAATGTTTTAGAGAAGCCTAGGCACCGTTCTGATAAGTGCGCCGCGTGAGCACCGGCGTTATCAAAATCTCGGCCAAGGATGTGTTAAGACTGCCAATCGATGACTGTTGTTGCTGTTGTTGTTGCTGTAGCGGTACGAAAATATCACAGTAGTGATCTTTGAAGTTCAGGGCCTTCATCGGTGCCGCTGGTGCCGCATAAAAGAGAATAGAAAACACACAGCGCAGAAGACGAACGTTAAAAAACACACTAAATATGTAAATGCAAATCGGTTTCGAAACCAACTATTTGAAGAGGAAGAAAGACCCGGAAGACTCTTTGCAGAGCCGGCGCATGGTATCTAGACAATTGAATTGCCTATTTGAATGGGTGTAAATATTTGCCAAGCGATTAACAAACAATCTCAGTCAGTTTAGGGACTTTGAGAAAGCTCTGACAGCATTTTCCCATAAGCGAAATGTGTTAACTGCCGAATTTTGCGTAATTGTAGACGAACATGTCCACAAGAGTTGCCTCTTTTTCACTTGACTGCGATAATAAATCAATTAAACTGAGGCTAATTTCACGCTTCTTATGTTAAGTACATATGTTGCTTGAGTAGACAGCAGGCCCGTAGTGGGGCGCGTGCAGGGTGTGAGATGCAAGGGGCCGCCTGCTACCAGTAGCCAAAACCTATTGTATACAGAATGTTTCATGTCAAATTTGCTGATTTTAATTTGTATAATAGCTGATAAATCGACGTTTAAACAGATGGACTTGGCTTAATCTACCGCTATTGATACTGATCAAGAATATATGTAATATATGATACTTTGTGGTGTCTGCCACGCCTCCTTATGTCTGTTTAATATATGTTCAGCAAGCAAGTTATATTATAGTATAGATAATTAGAGGGAAGGAAATACAGAATTCTCAAAAACTTTTGATAAGCTTAGAAGCGAACCTACTATTCTATATTCAAAAGAAAAGCAACTACAGTAGAGGCCCCAAGAAATTTCGCACAAAGGCCCCCGAGATCGTCGCTACGGCCCTGTGCCTGAGTAGACACCGTGTTGTTTTTGTTGTGTACTGAGAGAGGCTTGGGGAACATGTGTATATGGTATCTAACATCTCTGACAGCTTGAAGCGTGTCCCCAACGAGGTTAATAAACTCTTCCTGCCAAGAATCACAATTTGTTTTCAGCCCAAAAAATTCGCAAATTGCAAAAAACAGTTAAAAGTTTTGCTTTCTTTTGCTCCGCTTAATTGCTTCAAACTTGACCTTACCACCGAAAATAAAATATAAATAAAAATAAAAAAACTTAAAAACAAAAACCCCAAACGCAACTCAAATCGGCAATTAACGCGCCATCGGCTCGGCTCAGCTCGAGTCGACTTTGACTTGCATCAAGTCGAGTAACAAAGAAACGGCAAACCAAGATTGACCAAGACCAAGACACGGAGACGAAGACAGAGACAGAGACGGAGACGGGCCTGGGCCTGTAGAGCTGTCGGAATCGAGCCCGGCTTCGCGTTCTGGTCGCTGTCAACGTCGGCAGCGCCGTTGACGTCGACGTTGACGCGTCGCAGTCGAGCGGATGAACGCGCTTAACATATTTTGTTTATTTATACAGCCGAGCGTGTAGAACTCCGTATTAGTGTCTTCTTGGCGTTCGCCGTTGACGGTTTTCGACAACCCTCTCTCTCTCTCGAGTCCAGCTACCCCAGTGCCAGTGTGTACTGTGTGTGTGCCAGTGTGTGTTACTGTGTGTGTGTGTGACAGTCTGCAGTGACTCTCTCAAGTGCTACGCGTGGTTCAAGTGTCCAAACACAGGTACGGAAGTGCAGCGATTATAATAACTAACTGAGTGAAAGTGAATTAACCCTAGACTAAAATTGAACCTAGCCTAAGTTGGGGCCAAGCTTGGCTTACCTGGCCTGAACAGGCTCTACCACAACTTGCTCATAGTTGGCAATATTTGCACAGCCATTCGCCCAGCCTCCGCCTTAGCTTAGCTTGGCTGCCTTGACTAATTTTCGTTAGTTGCCATTTTGCTGTTGCTGTTGTTGTTGTTGCTGTTGGTCTTTGCTAATGCTTCTTTATTGGTGCTTGGCGCTTGCAGCTCTCTCGGTCTCTCGAGCTGTCTGATTTTTTCTAGTTGACCTTAACCCAATGCATTGCACATAGATTAAGTGCTGAAAACTTGTCTGAGGAGCTGCTGCTGTTGCTGCTGCTGCTAGTGGCTGCTGCTGTTGCTGCTGCTACTAGCTGCAATTTTGCCAGTCAGCCAAGGCCAAGACTGACAACTTTGAGGCGGCCAAAACTAAATGCTTTGAACTTGTAATCAATAAATGGCAATTGCAATTGCAGCTGCACGAAGATCTGATTTCTGAGTGAAATCTCCAACTCTCCCCACACGCCACTCTCCTCCCACAATACTCTTTAAATGGAGCAATTGCTTTCGAAACGTCATAGCACGTGCAAAACTCTTCACACACGCAGCAGACAAGCAAACGTTTTACAACCCAGTTCAAAAAGAAAAAAGTAAAAAATAGTTAAAATACAAAACCGAAACCCCAATTAACGCAGCAAATATTTACCGAGTAATTAAACCGAAGACGACGCTTCGAAGTCTGTTACCCAACCTCGTCGTCGTCTTCGGCTTCACTTTGTCGTTTTTCTCTGGCTGTCACATTAATTCCGAGTCCGTTACAACTGAAGTCAAGACCCAAGAAAGCCAATATCCAAAATACAAAATGATTAGCCTTTGCCACCTCATGCAGAAACGAAATTTACACCCTTTAGACTCGACTATAAACTGCACAAGAGTACAAAGGTATTTACACCTGCAGACTGCAGCAAAGAGAGCTATAAAATACAAGTAAAAGAGCTATAAATTTATAGTGAATTACACATAAGTATCAATAAAGCTCATATAGGCCTAGGTAATAAAACTATATATACTTTTAATTTTGATTTATTTCATTACGGATCAGGAATTGAACTTTATTTACCTAATGAGTTTCTTAAGTCTTCACGGGTTTAAGTAATGAATCTCTTAGATATTTTATAGCAGCATCTATTTTATATATACAATTAACTATATATATTTCCATATTCCTTTCCTTAATTCCTGCAACATATCTAGAATCATTTGCCATGCAAATTCTTTACCAATTGGAATCAAAGGCAAATTGAAATGACAAAAGCAAAGCCAAAATTGCAAATTTATTTAACAAATTTGCACTTTAATGTGGGAATTAAAGCGTCGCACACACGTTGTTAATACTATATTTAGCTCTATATATACTGTATATATTTACTATATTTAGCAAAATAGGCAAAATTTCATGAACAAATTTCAAGTTTCTTAAAATTTTATGAGAATTTCAGGAGATTTATCTCGAAATATATTTCCCAGAGTGGGTGCAACGTGTAAATGCAATTGTTTAGTTTTACATATATAGTGTACACCTGTGTGTGCGGGTGTGTGTTCGTGTGTGTTTCTGTGTGTGAAAATCTCCAGCTACAATGTATGCGCATGCCAAACATCCGTTCCGGGCTAAGAGATCTGGTGCTGGGTGTCGCAGCTGGCGTTGGGCTTGGGTTGGATTTCGCTCTTGGGGGTCACACTGTGTGTGAAAAACAAGCAGAAGGAGGCAAATGGAAGGGGGAAGGGAGGGAGGGGGGCTTAGCACATTTGTCGCCCCATTGACGTGTAATTATTTGTCCAGTGCAATTATCTAAGTGCAGCAACAGCAGCAGCAGATGCAGCTGCGCCATGACTAAGAAAGATCATTAATTGCGTGTGAAAAAAGCCAAGTAAGCAGCTAAAAGATGAAGAGCCAAGAGGCCAGATGAGCATGCACGACCTTAGCTTAATTGTTCGCCTTTTTGTTAACAATTTTTGGGGTGATTTCCCCACACCAATTAGATACGAGTGTTTTGTATCTGTCTGTCTTCTTTTTTGCTCGACTGTGTTGCGATTGAACTCGATAAAAGCAATGTTTCTATATCGCAGCGAGCACGTTGGGCAATTCCGATTCTGACAAATGCTGCGACAGCAACAACTACATAAATAACTACAACAACAACTACACGCTGGCCAAAAGGCAACGAAATTCGCTAAATCAATTATGCATACAAATCAATTTAGCGCGCTGCCTCTGTTGCTGCTGCGGCTGCGTACGCTGCTGTTTCTTGCTGCTTTTGTTTCTCTTTGCTGTCTTTCTGTTTGCTATTTCTGTATTTATTTTCTTACATTTTTGCTAATGAGGCTCACACCCCGACATGAGGGCGTGGCCACGCGGAAGAGCCTAGACAGCGGCCCGAACAGGCGGCAGGCGGCCAGCGGCCTTTGGCAAACTGTAACAAAAACAGCAGCGATAAATGGTGCGCAAGGGCAAGGGCGTGCACGAGGAGGGAAGGGGGGTATGGGGGATACATGTAGGCAGCCAGTAGAACCTGTCAACAGTTCGACAGTTGCCCGGCTGTTCCAAGTCCACGTTCGTCTCTCGTCTGTCTGTCTGTCTGTCGATTGGCGTCACATTTTTGGTCGTGATAATGCGGCACAGCTCATTTTCCTGTCTCCAGTGTCAATCTCGAGAAACTGACGCTAGCAGCACTGCCTTGCCACACGCCTTGCATACAAAATGAGAAATCAGCAAGGAGGTAGGCAGCGGTAGAGGCAACTCTGGGTACGCTACGCTGACCATTAAAGGGGGCAGCTTAGCTCAGCTCATCACTCTCTGTAGTGAATGTGTCGCCGTGTGCGATCAGTACGATAGAGTGATCAAACAACCAATGTGATCTGTTGACGGCAGCTGTAGATAAAGAAAAGAAGGTGTAAGAGAATTGCTCTCAAATATATTAAGTATACGCCGCGTGTGCCGCAATTAGCATAACAATTTGTAACTAGAGCAAGAAAAAGACAGAAAGAGCTGTGCAGTAAGAGATACTCCATCTTGTATATGATCTGATTTCGAGCATTTAGAAGGCTTTGTATAGAATGCTTTGATTGATTTTAGTCTAAGTAAAGTGTAGGAAATTCATAAATTAATTTACATCAAGTTAAGAATAAATATAGAGTTATTATTGTTAAAAGCGCGTTGTTGTTGGAAGACCCGAAGCAGATGGAATTCCTGTTCAGAACTGGAATCTATTTAGAAGATCTTGCACAATCAACAATAAACTGGCCCTAGCGAGGCCACAATCTCCGGAAGTGTGTGTGTATCTTTACAGTGTGTTACGGATCTAGGCATTAGAATCGCCTTCATCTCAAGTCTCACCCAAATAGCAACAAGAAAAAACCCAAAAAAAAAAAAGAAAAAACCTATAAACACAAGAAGCTAAAGCAACAATAACAAATTTGCCGGTGGCCACAAAAGCAAAACTAACAAACAAACAACAAAATCGTAAAGTAATTGAAAATTAATGTCTCTTAATTATGAAAATATCATATGATATACGCACACACACACACAATGAAACTACGTTTAACTGCAGATAGACCCCCAAAACGGGCGAGTAATGTGCTCAAAGTTGTTCCGTATGCAATTTAAATAACAAAGGCACATCATCATCATCATCATCATCAAGCTCATCATCGTCATCACATTCAACACATCCAACTATTTAAATGAGCCACAAATGTTTTGCTAACTATATGTAAATATGCTTAGAACATTATGTGGAACTCATGTGTGTGTGTGTGAGTGCGCCATTTTGAATGCTTAAAGAGAAATAGAAACAAAGATACACTTGGAATCTGCAAGATGAATGCCAAAGTTGTACGACTTTAGTGCCAAGGCAAAGAATTCAAATCCAGCCTTGTAGAATGCCACTACACACACCCAATCACACACACACACATTAACACATACACACTCACTCACATGTTGCCTGATCAGGTCTTTGTGGTTAGAACCACAGAAACCGATCGAGCAATCGATAGATTTGTTTTAATTATGCAAAATCTCTTTTCTCTTTCGATCTCAAGACATTGATCATGCCCCCTTGCAACAGAGCAGCAGCGTCGTCTACTACTATTTTTGTATCATACACAATATATTAGTTGCTACGGCTGGCGTCATTCGTTGTCAGGCGATTTTGGGCTTGCGTCTCGCAACTCAACGTCCCCTTTGCATATGGGATAACCATTTTCTTTTCATTAAATAAAATATTTGCGTGCTTGTGCCGTCGCTGCATTCCCCATGCTGGGCACGCTCACAGTGAGCCGAGTGAGCCGAGCATAATCAAGCTCCAGCTCGGCCAGCCCCACTGGGCGAACGTGCGTGGCCTTTCTAAGTGCTTCGATTTAGAATATTTCATTCAATAATTTGGCAAAGAGACGCGTTGCGGCGCGACTCACGTCAAACCACAAAAAAAAAAAATAAAAACTAAAATTTCTAAATTATTCAAGCGGTTTCTTCTACTCCCCCCTTCTTCCTCCTTCTCCGATTGCAGTCGCAGCAGTTCAAAATGACGACCTACATGAAGATATTCAACGAGCGCATCTCCGGCCTGTCCAAGGGTGTGGGTAAGTACAGTGAGAACCACTTTGAATAGGGGCAGACTCCTTTACAATGTATTCTGTATTTCTATGGCAGATGAAACCGTGGACAGTTGGTTTTTGATGAGCTCCCCGGGCCCAGTGGTTGCCGTCGTTATGATTTATTTGGTATTTGTGCTCAAAATTGGACCCGAATACATGAAGAATCGCAAGCCGATGGATCTGAAGCGCATTATGGTGTTCTATAATGCATTTCAGGTGTGCTACTCCATTTGGATGTGCCGCACGGTAAGCCAACACACGTGGCGTATACACAACAATTATGTTAACATCACATTCTCCCTCTCTCCCCACTGTCTATCTTTCTTAGTCCATTCAAGAGAGCAACGTCATGTCGTCGATATTCTCCAAGAAGTGCGAAATCAATCGCACACGCGAACAGAATCTAACACTCTATTCGGGCGCCTGGTTCTATTTCTTCTCGAAAATCATCGATCTGCTGGACACCACGTTCTTTGTGCTGCGCAAGAAGAACAATCAAGTCTCGTTCCTGCATGTCTATCATCACACAATCACCGTGCTGTTCTCATGGGGCTATCTGAAGTATGCGCCGGGTGAGCAGGGCGTCATCATTGGCATTCTCAACTCGGGTGTGCACATCATCATGTACTTCTACTACATGGTTGCCGCAATGGGACCACAATACCAGAAGTACTTGTGGTGGAAGAAGTACATGACGAGCATTCAGTTGATTCAGTTCGTACTCATCCTGGGATACATGGTCGCTGTGGGCGCCAAGGGTTGCAACATGCCCAAGACACTGACCTTCTTCTTTGTGGGCAACACGATCATATTCCTCTATCTGTTCGGTAACTTCTATCGCAAGACGTACAACAAATCGAAGAGCATCGATGGAAATGGTGGCATGGTGCGTTCTGGTGGCAGAAGTCTGGCGCAGTCGGCACTACGTGCTGCCGGAGGCATGGGTTGCATGCCGATTCAGACTAGCAGCAACGGCAGCAGCAGCAAGAACGAGTACAAGTCATATATCGATCTGAACAACAACAATATGAAGTCAATGAAAGTGGAATGAGTGAGGAGAGAGTTCTCTCTCTCTCTCTCTCTATCTGTCTGGGGTCTGGTGGGTGGGTTTTTGAATTTCGTCAGTAGGTTAGCTTTAGCATTCTGTTTTAGAGAGCACGGGGCTTTAGTCTAGAGTTAAATGTGTATCCGTAACCCGTATAGAGATGATATGATATGATGATAATGATAATGATGATGATATGATGATTCTGATTATGAACTTGTATAATGTATATGTTTTATATGTTTATGCCAAACAGCAGAAGATTGCATCCAAATACCTAGGTGTGTAAGTGTATTAGAGAAAGTGCGAATGATGAACTACTGTATATGATGTATGTATGTATGATGTATCTGATGTATTTCGGTATGATTGTTTAGTCTGTGTATATTTTTTGTTGTCCTAAGTATTGAGAAATGCATGAAAAATTATTGATAATCGTATATTGAAGAAGCATTCGAAACAGAAATAAAATATATGAAACTTTAACTTTTTTAATTAATCCGGAATTTGATTATTATTCTCGGGTTCTTTACCCGCCATCGCTCGCCATCGAGAACGTTCTGCGATCAGATGTCAAACCTGTTATAGCCCACTATTTATGACAGTTAGAAAACCCGCCCCACACCTCCCCAGGGAGCTGATGATATTTGAAACTAGCGCTGATATAAGCGCGTGTCGTGCGATTCTCGAATTGAGATAATTATGCAGATCCTGACTGCTGAATTTCTTTTATTGTGGTGATTAATGCTCGGGTCATTAATTCGTCGCATAGTCTCAGGGCCTTCGGGACTTCGACTCGACTCGCGTGCCTCAAAGTTATGCAATTGATTTCAAAAAACAAGTTCGACACGGCAGCCAGAGACTTTATGGCGACAAAGCATTCGATGCGACCACATCGAAATTATAAATTCTAATTTACTCACTTCTTTTTTCTTGTGGTATCGAAAGGGCATAAGAGTTCTATAGCAATACTAAATGCTCGTTTGTTTCCCGAGAAAAAGAAGAAGATCAAGTTTACTTGGGGACAAGTTATTCCTGAAATTGGCGACTGGGACTTAGCATAGCCCGCTCGACAGTATATTATCTCATTAATCACCACAAAAAGATATGCAAATCAATTTAGAACGTTGCTCAACGGGTCGTGGCTTCGAGAGATCAAAGCAGAGAAGCGAAGCGCCAAGAGTACCATGATTAATCCAAGTAAATTTTCGACAATCTTTTCTCTATATATACTATATACTGTAAATTATGTTATCGCCAAGCTTTATGGGCTTTATGGAGCATCGATTGCTGCATTTATTTCTCATGTTTGTTTGTTTGTTTTCAAAATCAAAGTGCAAAAACTAGAATGTTTAGTGAATTCAGTCAGTTCAGGTCAAGGTTGGTATCGCTTTGCAAATGTTTTCAAGG